>JAUMIR010000004.1:329713424-332368424 GCA_030847615.1 Gambelia wislizenii
CACAGAAACACATATTCACAGAGAGAGAGTAAATCTCCCAATTTTTTCTGCCATGGACCCAAATAGCAGAGGAGAGGAGACTCTTCCAAGAAAAGAAAAATGTAAAATATGCTTTCCCACCCCCCAGCCATGTACACACACACACACACACACACGTCTTCAATAGCAATATGTTTTGAAAGAATATAATTCTTCCTTTTAGAATGGTGGCAATTTAATTTTGTTTTAGCTTATTAGCTATCACTCTCAGTTCTTTCATTCTTCAATTCAGCCAACATACACACACAGAGAGGTGTGTGAAATCCTGTTGGTATCTTATGTGTTAAGTTCTCCTCTGTATGTTGTTGGACATTTCTGTAGGGGGAAAAAAGTTTTTAAATGGGGGTGGGATTGGAAAATGTACCTCCAAACTCCCATAATCACATCTAGTTGGGACAAAGCTCTTGAGATACTTAATTCTCATGTGTGAGAATAAAATAAGCAAATATTTACAACCCTAGACTCTGCTAAGGAGGAAGACATTGAATACTGGCTGGATTACAGGTGAAGTGTGAGGAATTAAACAGCCAATTAAACAGCCAATATTTTTCAAGCCTCAATATAGTACTCTCAATAAAATATTTTTTTAAAAATTATACTTGTTGAACAAATAATTGCAAACTTGGCTACTATGATCCACTTTATGAGGCCTGGAATCATGCCAAATTTCAAACTGAGCCAATAAAAATCACCAAAGCTACATCCAGTTAAATAATCCTGAAAATGGACCACTTGTTCTTTTTTACATCCTGTCTTTTCCGCAGACACCCACTGAGATACTCCACTCGGTCTGCAGAGCATAAATCTCTCCATGAGGACTTAAGCAATAGTTCTACACAGCCTTTGTGTTGAATGTCAACGTTGCACAACTGAACAAAAACACCAAATGCACAACCAACTGCACATGTGCATCCATGGACAATATGTAATACAATCCCACCAACCAAAAGCACCAACTCGACTAGCTATGTTTCATCCAAAATCAGCTACAGTTGGGCTCTCCAGGTTGGAACCTGGGAACCTCCAACTGCTTTTCATTACTTTTTTATTTAGATTTTAAGTACATTTACAGACAGTGATACATGCTGTCATACCCTCCCTGGGATTCTGGGTATTAGAGTCAAGTCTCCTAGAATCCCAGCTAGGCCTCGACATGAGATGGTTTCCTCTGGAGCTTCCCCCCTATGGGCCCCTCAGTACTGGATTCTAGCCAGCCCACCTCAGAGGCTGGGAAAGAGAATTCTTTTGCCCAGCTTCAAGGACAACCACCAGGGCTGGCGCCCCCTCCTTTTTCCTCCTACTAGCTTTTCCCAGGGACTGGGGGAAATCAAAACTTAACATGCTGCTATTATCCATTGCTTAGCACTAGGCTGGCCACAACTGGCTTTGAGGTGAAATCGTATGCATATCCTTGCTCAATAAACCATGTTAACCTTACATGCATGTTGAGTTAATGTGAATGCATGACCTGGTTCATCACACATGCTACCCCTCCCCAGAGTCAGCTGAATTAATACAAGTCCATCCCACCATTTACACGGGGGATCCATTCCTAGACCTACCAGATATGTTAAACTGCATAAAATAGTAAACTATCATAAAATCACTCTGGAGGACCTAGGAAATGCCTAGAGAGAATGAAAGTTCTTGTCTCCTCCCAAGCTATAGGACCTGTGGAATTGACCCTTCTTTCTAACCTTCCATCTCTTTTAGCATTCATAAAATCATAGAATCATAGAGTTGGAAGAGACACAAGGGCCATCTAGTCCAACCCCCTGCTATGCAGGAATACACAATCAAAGCACTCCTGACAAATGGCCATCCAGACTGTTTAAAAACCTCCAAAGAAGGAGACTCCACCACACTCCCAGGCAGCACATTCCACTGCTGAACAGTTCTTACTATCTATTTATGCATGACTCTATTTAGGTATGACTCCACCTCCCTCCCTCTTTCAACATGCTCACTGCAGTGACCTTCAGACTCTTTAAATCTTCAGTTGTCAAAGTGGAACAGTGCAGTCAGATAGTTCACTTTCAAGTAGGCAATAAAGTAGTTTTTCATCAAGCTGCCTCTCCATTGTTCATGAATTGGCCCCAAGGTGTCTGTAGCTGGCTTCCCTACAGGAAAGTGGATATGCAGAAAAGAAAGTGATACCAATTATTTGTGGCAACCTTGAGATTTCTCAAGGATGAGGAAGGACACAAGCCAAAAATACAATTTGAAAAGTCTGCTGGTTGAGGTTGGTTCTTTAGTCTCATGTAATTATGTACAGGTTTCTAACAAACACTAGCTGCTGATCCCCTCCTTTAGGTGACCACTAGAGCTATGGATAATTACAGCTTAATGGGACAATCTGGGATCTCTTCAACCTGTTCTGAGATGGACCTTGCTTTAATTCCAGGCCTCTCCAAGAGTTTATTTGGTACAAGCCAAATCATTGTTATAAGATAAGCTTTATTGTTAGCAAATGATGCAGTAGAAGGTGGTCTACAAGAGAGGAAAGCAACACGGCTCTTTAGACAATGGGTTCCTGTATCTCTCACAGAAAGTGGTAGAATCAGGCCCCCAAATAACAAATTCTACCCAGATTTTCCCAGGGTCAAAACCAGAAACCCTGGGGTTGTCCACATGGTGACAATACCCCTCACAGAATTCGCTCAGAAAATAAGCAGTCTTAATGGGATCCCACATGGTCTTGTTATATTGTGAAGGGGGGCAAAAAAGGAAAAAAGATCCTATGCAAGAAAAGCATTCGTGGCTTTTCTCGACTTTTTAAAAAAGCTCCAGGGATATCCACATTTTTGCTCCTTAAGCAAGAAATTCAACATGAATTGCTTCATTATGCAGGACAAAGTGCAAACCTGATTGACTGGATGAGCGCGGCGGGGGGGGCTGTCTTACAGGGCAAGCACCTACTGCCACCATGTTGGATCTTTGCCTTAGTGAGTGATCACTGAGGTGATAAAATGGAGGTTTGTGCTATCTTTTTCTCTCACACACTCTTTTTTTGGAAAGGTGGAATATCGCTTGTGCACACCATAGAAATAGGGTTTTTTTTAAAAAAAAAAAAAGTTCAGTAATGGCAGATTTAAGAGTGTGGCCAAGATGGCAGAGGACCTAGGGGAAACTGCAGCAATTTGTTTTTCCCTGAGTCTACAGGGAAGGACAAGATTCTTTTCCCTCCTCTCCCCTCCCTGAGTTAATTAAGGTCAAACTATTTTTGCATTTGGAATTAAGCTTGCAGCAATTGAAGTAAGATGAAGACAGTGTGGGAAAGAGGGAGAGAAACGGGGACATTTTAAAAGCATTGGAAAAAGTGGGAGGACAGAAGATTAATTGGGATTGTCCCTGACAAATCAGGACAGTTGGAAGGTATGTGTTTCCTGGATCTGAACAATGATGTAGCACCAACCATTTCAGACCGAAACAATGTTATAAACTGTCAGGAACAGCTCACAACACAAGCTTTCCTACCATTTGCTAAGTGCCTTACCTTGCCTCCCTTTGTAATGGTAAAGAGTAAGTGCTTGGTATGGCTGGGAATAAGTGATACCATATGGAGAGCCAAATGGTGAGAATTCAGAATAACAAAGGTGTGAGGAAGGGTGAGAAAAGAATTGCAAAAGGTTTGAATTAACCAATGAATAAAAGCCACACCAGGTTTGCCTGTTTTGTAAATACTTTTATATTACTGCCCTTCCTTTTGTTTCTCATTCTAAGCAACAACTCTGAGCTAGTAACTCTGTAGAAACTCTATCTAGTAATAAAGCTTACTTTTTAAAATCTGAAGCTGTTTCTTGTTGAGTTTAAAGACAGCTCATGACATAAACTATATGGGCTGGCTGTTGGAAGCTTAAAACAGATGGGGTCAGCCTAACTTCCTTGGATAGGGAGTTCTGCAGTATGCTACAGAGAAATCCCTGTTATATGTACCCACCAACCTAACTTCATGAGGCATCGGGACACAAGGCAGGACCTCCTCTGAAGATCACAAATTTCTGTGAGGCTCTAAAAATATTTTTGAAGCTTACAGGGCTAAAGGTTGGCTAGAATCTTTGCAAAGATGGGTTGGAAAGGGTGGTAGTGGATGAAAGACATAGCATAATGTTGGGGAATGTAACATTCTTTTGCACCCCCTACTTAGTAAGTTTAGGAAATTCTTTGCATGCTTAAGTTCCTACCCCTTCTCTTCTCAACCTATCTTAGCCATCTGGAGCTATGGGGTTGCCATTGAGTCATTCATCACATGACCTCCTGATTTAAATGTTTATGATCCTTTGTCCCCTCTTTGGGTGTGCAGCCTCACTTCCTCAACACGAGGTCCTTCATTCCTTTTCTCCTCTTCCTACCATGCATCTGACCTCCATACACAAAGAAGAGTGATGAGCTCTCGCTTACAATCACCCTTTTTTCTAAGGAAATATGGATATTACTGCTGTAATACTTAGAAACTTCTGATTTGATTATCCAAACCTGAACCTCCCAAGATTGGGTGAGTTTACTACCCTGACCTGAAATTCTCTTAGTTAGTTAAGGACCTGGACTTGTTTTGAATATCTTCAAAACAATATCTTCAGTAAACTTTTTGATGTGCATCTTTAAGCAAATGTCTTTATTGTTCTTAATTTGTCTGCTTGGTTTTAATGACTGGGTGATTCAGAGCACATACAAATGCAAATTGAGCTTGGTCAGTCTTACTTCTCTGCTAACTCTGCTTACTTTAAAATAAACTTTTCTTAAGAAGATATTCCCAAAGGGCTTGCTCCCTAGAATCTTTAATAATTTTTTTTTTAATTTTTATGCTCATACGCGATACAAAGACTCCCTGAAACAACATCTCAGGCTCGGCCAAATTGATCACCAACAGTGGTCCGCCCTGGCCTCACATCGGGAGGCATGGAGACACACTATCCACAATGCTGCAGCCTTATTTGAGAACTCACGCTGAACAAGTCTTGAAGAGAAATGACAACACAGAAAGAATCACAACCCAAAAACATCACCCAAGGAGACCTTCTGCTGTGCTTTCTGCAACCAGACTTGTTTATCTTGGATTGGCCTTTTCAGTCATCAGCGTGCTTGCAGAAAGCGCGGGATGAGTCCTTCCTGAATCTTTGTTTGCGAAGAAAAGCCAGAGAGACACCCCAACACATAGTTACACACAAGTGATATCTCTCCCACTCCAGGATCTCAGCCTGCATGTGCAAGAGAACTTACATGTGTGTATGTCACCAACAGGATTCCTGCTGTGAAGATGCAAATATTTGAGATATGATTAGGGGCTTTGGTGCCTAATGTTTTGTAAAGTGGAATTAAATCAGATTTTGGTATGCCAAAACATCATGAGCAGCCCTTCCAAACGTATGGAAAAGTTGCTTTTTAAAAGATTCCAACTCCCAGAATCCCCCACTCAGCATGGCCACTGGTTCCAATTTTTCTTTGGTTAAAATCTACTTTGGGAAGCAGCTGTCTCCCAATACAAACCCCTCCCAATTAAAATCTGAAGTGAGAAGAACAAACACAACTGAAGAACAGTAAAGGAAAGAAATGTGCCCTCCCCATTAATGCCCCATTCAGGTATGGGGATGGGACCTGTATTTCCCAGTCAAAACAGAGTAATATTCTTCAATAAATATTATGTCTTAAGTGGTTTAAGGTGAAACTAACTTTAAGTTCATAATATAGCTCTAAATGAAGTTTGATTTTTAATGACTTACTTGCTCCCTTCCCCCATGCTTTAAACAAAATCATGTAATGTCAAGAAAATTAAGTTTCAAACTATTAACATGCTATTGCAGTTGCCATCCCAATCGCTCTCTAGATGAACCAGGAAAAGAGGGTATGTGTTGTACAATAACTTGATCCCAGGTAATTGAGTGAGACTTGGAAGGGTCACTGGACTAGTACATGCTTAAGACCATACTCCACAACTTTCAGTATTCATAAACAAGCTACTTGTATAATTCAACACTGTTTGCAAAGACAGTAATTCTGCAACCAGGTAATAGTGTGCATTTAGTATCTGTCCAGATCCTAAAATGGGAATACTCTGACAAGTGTCTGCAATTCCTACATCTTCAATGCTTCCAATGAAAACATAAGTCTTAGTCCTATCTTAGTAAAATGTTCCCTATTTTTAAAAAACTGTCATTGATATGAAGTTCTTTTTCAATTTTAAAATAACTTTGCTTGCTGTGATTAGACAATCTCCCTGTTGATTCTAAATTTTATAAACCTAGGCACATGCAGATGAGAAATATACCACAAGGGTGTAACAGTTACTCGGGGCTAATCTTTCGCATGCAGTGGCTTGTGGATAAAAAACATTTTGGGGGAAAAAGGAAAGAAATGTGATTACTGGCATTTGGACATTTCCCATTTGTAGCAAGGATAAAAAATAATTTGGCAGAAGTTACGGGCTTTGCTTGAGAGCAAAATATTTTTAAAACACAAGAAAAGGAGGAAAGGAGAGGAAGAGAATATCTTAAGAGGGTTAGTCTTTTAGAATCTTTATGGGCAGGTTTCAAAGCCAAATGACATTTGAGAAGCACATGAATTTAATATCAAAGAAGATGTACTTAAAAGATGGGGACCTCTTCATCCCTGATGGGCAGGTGGTGAAATATGACTAAAGGAACATCCCATGACTGCTTTATGACTGCTTCCTTTCCTGTCGCAGGGATTTAAAAGTGCTTCATTCTTGGCTTAGTATTTTCATAGCTATCTTGCCTCTCTCATACTTTGCTAGAATATGGGGATTGCCAACTGCAGCTACCAGTGCAAAATGCCAACTTTTCTGGTGGTTTCAAACTGAGCTAAGAAAAGGGCACGCACACCGCTATGCACAATAGCACCAGCTGCTCAACTCCTCTCCCATAACATTGAACAGAATGTGTCTTTTCTGCATTGGACTAAAATGTCCAACCATTTCCATAGGAAAAATTACACAAGTGCAAGACACCAACAGGATTCCAGCTTCTCTGTTTCCATTCTTTTGCACAGGGAAGTGAGAGTAATGCAATCAACAGGCTGCATGCAGTCATGGGGCAGTTTTATGGCTTCCACAGCCCATCCTGCCCATTGCTCCTGTTTCCCACCAGTGGGAGAATCATGCTTCCAGAAGACTCCAAGGAGCACAAGTCTCCTTTCAAACAATATCTACCCATGATCCTGGTTTTAGCAATAAAGCGAGCTCCCCTCATTCTGGTCAATGGTGGCTTGTAGCTTGCATCTCAGTCAAGCAGTGAATCTATCTGGGTTTTAGTACAAACCTATTCAAGATGCTGAATCTTCTTCCCCAAATATGTATAGTACTATAGATAGCTCCCTTTAAAACCCAGAGCAGATCTCCCATCCCAGCCATCACTAGCCACCGCTATACTTGTTCATTTGTTTCAAGGGGTGGGAATGGCACAGCCCACAGCAGCTCTGGAGTGTGTGAAAAATAGGTCCCATATTATCTGACATTGTCCAACTGTGCTGTATGTATACACACACACACACACACACACACTTTACAGATGTGGCTATTTTTGTGCAAGTTGGGTTTTTTTTCAAGATTTACTTGTGCAAATTTTTTGTTGTGCATGATTAGTAGTTTTCACATAGAGAATAACAGTTTTACACACACAAACACACACAGCCAATGGCAACATCTGGCTGTCTGAAAACAGTGTTTCTTGTGCAAAGCACCACAATTGTCAACAAAAATAACCATGTGTATTTCTGTGCAGAATAATTGCCCAAAACACTTTGGGATGCTTGAATACTGGGTGAAAACTGTAAAATTCTCAATGATGTATTACTCATTTTAATCACTTTCCCAGAGGTCAGGGATCCATTTTTTGTCACCAAAGAAATGAATATAAAAGAATATTCTATCTATCCCTAATATTTACCACTCTTCTGTTCCCACAGATATACCGTACACAGTTCTCTTTGGGTGAGATCATCAAGGTTGGATGGCATACATCTTTGCACATAGAGTTGCACAACAATTGTGTTATAGAGTCCTGGCAAGGAATAGTAATGTTGCAGAACTGATTGTACAACCAGACATGTAGCCAGGTGCACAACAGAACATTCAGCTGAACACACAACCAAATGTGCACCACATGTACAACAACATTTCCATGACCATGAACTGAATAAGGATGTTACACATCAGATAAAAATGTCCAACCACTTCCATAAGGGAGACCACACATGTCTAAGATGCCAACAGAATCATGGCCATCATTTAACAATGTATTACTCTTTCTGTACCAGCTATCTTCCTACTAAAGAGTATATCATCTATGTCCATAGCAAAAGAAAGAACAAGGAAATGGTAGGGCCACTGCATGGAGAAGGTGGCAAAATGCTAACAGGGGACAGAGAAAAGGCAGAGCTACTCAACAACTTATTTGCCTCAGTCTTATCCCAAAAGGAGAACAGTGCTCAACATGGAGAAAATGGAGCAGATGATGCAGTAGGGGAAATGCAGCACAGAATAGATAAAGAGGTAGTTCAGGAATACCTGGCCAGTATAAATGAATTCAAGTCTCCAGGTCCAGATGAACTACATCCAAGGATATTAAAAGAACTGGCAGAAGTAACCTCAGAACCACGGGCCATAATCACTGAGAAATCCTGGAGAACAGGAGAGGTCCCAGCACACTGGAGGAGGGCAAATGTCCCCATCTTTAAAAGGAGGGGGGAGAAGACCCAAATAATTATTGCCCAGTCAGCCTGACATCAATACAAGGAAAGATTCTGGAGAAGTTCATTAAACCAATAGTCTGTAAGCAGTTGGAAAGGAATGCTGTGATCACTAAATGTCAACATGGTTTTTTGAAAAAACAAGTCATGCCAGACTAATCTCATCTCTTTTTTTGATAGAGTTACATATTTGGTAAGTGAAGGGGATGCTGTGAATGTAGTGTATCTTGATTTCAATAAGGCCTTCAACCAAAATAACCAAAATTCGACCAAAATGGGGGGACATCTGGAAGTCATGCTCTATGAGGGAGCTGGGTCTGTTTAGCCTGGTGAACAGAAGGTTAAGATGGGACATGATAGCCATGTTTTAATATTTGTAGGGATGTCATATTGAGGATGGAGCAAAAGCTTGTTTTCTGCTGCTCCAGGGACAAGGACACAGAGCAACAGACTTAAACAACAGGAAAAGAGATTCCACCTAAACATTAGGAGGAATATCCTGACAGTAAGAGCTGTTTGGCAGTGGAATGCACTGCCTTGGAGTGTGGTGGAGTCTCCTTCTTTGGAGGTTTTTAAACAGAGGCTGGATGGCCATCTGTCAGAAATGCTTTGATTGTTTATTCCTGCGCGGCAGGGGGTTGGACTGGATGGCCCTTGTGGTGTCTTGCAACTCTATTATTGTATGATTTTACTTTAGTATACATATGCTGAACACCCTGTGAACTTTTTTCAGCAGTTGGAATACTTATGTACATTCTGTAACATTCTGAGCTAAGGACTACAAGGTTTCATTTCAAGCAACTAGAGCCAGACCTTTCATACTCAACTGATATAGAAATTTCAAAGGCTGCAGATTGTGTTTTTAACCTTTGTTTTGTTCTGTTTTTGTTCATTTTGTCAAGTTTATCTTATTGTCTGGGGTTAATTGGCAAAACTACTTGTTCACTGCAAATCCCCAAGTTCTGTGATTTAATTTCACTCTCTGCAACCGGTATGAGTGCCCTAAAGGTTATTCCAGCCCAAATAGATAGATAAAGCCTTCCAACAACATGATTCAGCACCAGGCAGTGATTGCTAAAGTCTTTCCTTGCCCAACCATTCTTAAAATGCTTTCTCCCCCCCCCCCCAACAAAGGACAGGGGACCATAAAGGCCCTGGAGTCTTGTTGTGATTATTGCCTTTGGCAAAGCCCCAGGCTTTCCCTCTCTCTCTAAAATGTAAACAAGAATGTAAGCTGTAGGAGCCAAATGTAAGGCAGATAAAAGATTTAACTTTAAATGGGCAAAGCTTTATTAACTGGCAAAGAAAGCTGGGCAGAATGCAGAGACTAGCACAATGCAATCCAAAATTCTGCAAATCTGTTGGCTGGAATCCCATTGTTAGGTCTGACTAAATTTGTTGTTGTTATTGTTGTATGATATCAAGTCGACTTTGAGGTATGGTGACCTTACAAATCACCCTGTGAATGAGAAATTTGCAAGTTCCCTAGTCATCAGCTGCCTAGATTAAATCAATCCACCTATAGTGGGTTCTTCCTTTTTTCCTAGTGCCTTCCACTTTGTTGTTGACTCCAACTCCTATCAGCCCTAACCAGCATAGCCAATGGTGAGGCATGCAACAACACCTAGTGGGCCGCACTTTGCTGTTTTTAGCTGTCACCAAGTTGACTTAAACTTATGGCGACCCTATGAATGAGAGCCTTCCAAGTCCCCTGTCATCAACAGTCCTGCACAGATCTTGTAGACTCATAGCATCCCTGGTTTCCTTAATTGAATCTATCCACCTGGCATGCAATCTTCCTCTTTTCCTACTGCTGTCTAACTCACCAAGCATTATTGTCTTTTTTACTGAGTCATGTCTTCTCATGATATGTCTAAATTACAAGTTTAGTTTAGTTATCTTTGCTTCTAGGGAGAGTTCAGATCTGATTTGCTCTTAGACCCATGTACTTTCTTTTTGGCAGTCTATGGCATCTGTAGAACTCTCCTTCAGCACCGCATTTCAGATGAAGTGATTCTCTTCTTTTTAGTTTTCATCACTGTCTCGCTTTTATAACAATATGCAGAAATCACCACTCACAGCTGCTTGGTGATTAATGAGTGTCTTTCTTTTAGCCTCCGAGATTGTCGCAGTCCCTCCCTTTCTGATCTTCTTTGGCTAAAGGTAGGTACCTGCTCCTTTACCTCTTGCTGTTGCTCAACTATGTCTCCCAGGCTTGGACCCTGTGCTGGGGAAAGGCTAGGCTACTGAGACCTGGGTTCTTCAGGGCTAGATTCAGACTCAGCCAGCTCTTCTGCAACTGACTCATTATCTTCGCCTTCTGAGTCCTCAGAGTCCTGGCTGGCCATGACACATCTCTACATTAGGGATGTAATTCTTCATTAAGTTTCTTCTTGAAGATAGCAACAACTAATATTATCACACACACACCCTGCAATCACACTATTCTCAAAGGCTATTTGCAATTTGGGACTTTATTCTGTGCAAAATTCACATAATATTTTTTATGCAAATCAACTACGTGCAAATTTCACAGAGACTAAATCCCCAATTATAGCGTTTTCTGCAAATAAAACTGCATTTTTTTGTGCAGGAATTGATATTTCTGCACTGAAATATTATTTTCCATGCAGAAAATGTTGTTTCCTGTGCAGAAAATGCTGTTTTCTATGCAAAATAGCCAACTCTTACAGTTAGAGGAATGGGAGACGGCATGGACAAAAAATATCTTATTTATAAGAAACAATAGTTTAAAAGAGAATTACTGTAAATCCATCTTTAGATCGTACTTAACTCTGGTTAAAATAGCAAAAATCTTCAAGAATTCATCAAATATATGCTGGAAGTGTGGCAAAGCAGTCGGCACATACTTTCATGTATGGTGGAACTGTAAAATGGCTAGAAAATTTTGGAAATGAATTCATAGAAACATCTGTAAATATTTGAAAGTGGATTTCCCTTGTAAACCAGAGATTTATTTGTTAAATATATTACAAGATATAAATAAGAAAGATCAAAAAAAAATTTGGAAGATCATCTTATACATGGTAACAGCTGCAAGAGTGGTATATGCAAAAAATTGGAAAAATTCAAGAACCCCACAAATAGAAGAATGGGTGTCTAAGCTTTATGAAATGTATGAGATGGACAAACTAACGATGATGTTAGATGATAACAAAACATGGAAAAACTGCGAGGACTGGAAGATTCTGATACCCCTATGGAAAGAGAGTGGGGGGGGGGAAAGTGCAACTATAAGCATAGAGTAACAAATTACAGAGACAATCTAAAAAAGAAAACAGAGACTGCACAACAAAGACAAGAGAAGGGAAGAGAAGATGTATGAAGAAACTACACTTGAAGGAAAAGGAAGAAACAAAGGTAGTTAATTGTTCTGTGTGGATAAATGCATTTGTGTTTGTTTGTTTTATATGTTGATTTGGTAAAATATTTTATGTATTTTATGAATAAATTGCCAAATAAAAAGAAATTTTTTAAAAAAATAGCCAACTGAATTTTGAACTGAATAAGTTCAAAATTAGCTAACACACATCAGAAACCACTTATGGAGAGTGCCTAGATCTCTATAAAAGTGATGTAGATGTTCAGGTGCTATTGCTTAATAATTTGTAAGCTGTTCTGAGAGCCTTCATGGCTTTAGAGTGGGATATAAATACATAAAAATAAAATAAAAAAATAAACTGTGAAGGTTCCCATCAGCCCAGAATTCTTCTCATTAGGTTTTCTCAACACTTAAAAAAAAACCATTTTTGGACCATTTCCCAAACATTTTCAAATACTCTTTCCATCCCTACTCAAAACAACATAGCACTCTGTGTTGCAAGGGGAACATTGTCCCAAAAACAGAACAATATTCATCAGAAATCCTGTTGCTTTCTGATATGTGTATTAGTTCCCATAGGGAACTAACACATGCATTTGTCCCAGTGTGGAATGGATGTATTCAGTTCAAGGCTGCAGAAATGGGAAAACACATGTGGTATCATTGTACATGGATGCATACTGCACGTAATTGTGCATGGGTTCATACATCCATTTGGTTGTATATGCAGTGTCTTGGCTCAGTTGAACAATATTGCCATTCAACATAAGGGTTGTGTAGCACAATTACTGTGGGCAAAGGTTTATGTCACAGAACTCTGAAGTAGGATCTTGGCCAGAGTTTCCTTCATCACTCCCATGCACCAGATCATCATTTCTCCTTGAAAGGAAATCCTTCTGTCTGTCTGGGTCAGGCAATTTTAAAAAAGAGACAACATACTTGCATTCTACATATAGTCATTCTAAAGGTGGTGTTTTCTCTCAGACCCTGTCCCATGCCTAGACTTCATGCTGCTTCAAAGCTCCTCTGCCTGCTTATAGTTCCCTTAATCCCACAATGCTTCTAAGAGTGAGAAGTTATCTTTTGCCTTGATGCGGCAATCTGCAGCATGCCTTCAGAGAGTCAGACCGCTATTCAGCTTCCCTTGACAAAGTCATGATATCATGGGTTGAACTTCAGAGTGCAGAAAGCTAGTCCTGTAGGGAAACTTTGCCTTGGGTCAAAAAAGAATATGAAGCACTATCTGTTCCTTGAGCTGAGAAAAGGCTTGGGGAAGACTGCTGCTCTGCTTTTTGATGAGCCAAGTTGTGCATCCACATAGAAATGCAAATACAATGGAAGTAATGGCATTCAGTTGATGGCCAAAAAGAATATGAAGGATTTTTAACATCATTGCTGTCAAATAAAGAATTTTAGCGTTTGTTGCCCAGAAGACATTTTGTTTCTAAGGGGCTGTCCAAATGGTGAAAAAACTCACGGAATGTGAGGAGAATCATACCTGTCCTAATGGCTTTCCATGTGATTTCACCATATTGTGAAGGAGGGGGGAAGGCCAAAAACTTCACTAGAAAAGTGTTTGCGGCTTTTCCCATGTTTTTAAAAAACACAGCAAGCAGAGTACACATTCCTGCTCATTAGGGCAAGCAAGTCGATTTGATTTGCTTGCCCATACAAAAGGAAGCACAAATCTGATTGGCTGGATGAGCACAGGAGGATGGGCTTGCTAAAAAGGCAAGCACCTGCTGCCACCATATTGGATTTTCACCTTAGTGAGCAAGTGCTAAGGCGAGAAAATGGGGTATTGGGGTTGTGTGTGTGTGTATGTGTGTGTTCAACTGAAAAATCGCTCAATTGCACCTTGGACATTTTTTAAAAAAATTGCTGTCAGTGAAAGCAAATAGAGGTAAGTAATATGTGGGATCTCAACTGTTGTCCAGAACCCTGTACGGTAGTTACAGATGTGTAACGTGGAGTCACACAGTCATGAATATTTTACATTCATGATCCTGATGTAGCCCCAAGTTTAAGGGCTATGTAGGGACCATGAAGTCCCCCAATCTGCACTTACCAGGGTCCATTCCTCTGTCAGTCAGGAAGCAGCTGACTACCATTCTCCCCCATGAACAAATGATCATGCACCAGCACGAGGGGAGACTGCTTGCCATAGCAGAGGTCACTCATAGGAGGGGATGGAAACAACATTCAGTTGCTTTCCCAGTGACAGGAGAACATAAATCTGGTTGTATGCCTCTAGCCAGATGCAAAATGATTACAGCAGCACAGAGACCTTGGTGGATCTCTTGGTTGATGGAATCAGTTTACATCTGGCTCCCTATGAGGCAAAAGCAGCAGTGCCAGAGGGCTTTAAAGGCTGTATGGTCCATCCAGTGTGGTGGTAGCATATGGCTCAGCTTAGCATAGGTCCTCTTGCAGAGCTGCTACACTATGTTGAGTCACAAAGCATTTTTGCCATTGTATTCTACTTAAATCACTACAGTGATTGTTTCTTCATGTGCACTGATGTATATCAATCAACAACAGCATGCACTGCTATGTCTTCCTTTGTCCTCTGTTTTGGAGGTGTGTTTCTTCATGGAGAAATGCCCAGTGTGAAGGGGTTAAAATACTTTAGATTTGTAAAGAACAATTCTATTATCTTGTGTCAACTCTGGAAAATTGGAACTGAAAAAAATCAGTGCTCATATGTGACTCACACACAGAACTGGTATAATTGAAGGGACTCCTTGACTCATCCAAACCATCCCCTGTCAGTGTAGGCATCTACACCTGGATCATTCTTGAACAATGGCAAACATTCAAATACCGCAGTTTAACAACTGAAGGCAGATTCAAACGTAAGATTAAACACTTGGAAACTGACACCCTACATCAGGGCTGCATTGTGTAAATATCCACACAGAGAATTACACATTGAACATGCTGTGCACCCTTGTGTGGGATGACAAAATTGCACAATTGAATAAACATCCAAATGTGCAACCCAATGCATAATCAAATGCATAAGGACATCCTATGTGCATTGATTTGTATGTGCATAGATACACAGTGGCACATGCAGAACTATATTTCTACCACATTAGACTGTGTGGGGATGCTCCACATCAGACAAAAATGTCCAATTGCTTCTAGGGGGAACTTGTGAATGTATAAGACACCAACAGGAACCAGGCCTGGGGAGGCAGCCCCCTGACAACTACCACCACAGACACAATTAGCCAGGCCAAAGGAAACAACTATGCTAAATAATTGCCCTAAGTTCTCAGAGAAACTGCAAGGTTAAATAAAAGAGAAGGAGAAACAACAATCTTGTGACTTACAGAGTTCAGTAATAAAATGTGGTTACTTGCTACACTGATTAGCATCTCATCATTAATTAGCAACTAAAAGTAAACCAATGCATCATGCAAACACAAATTCTATTAGCACAACTTGAGAGAGAATTAGCATTTCCAACCCTTTCGGCTAGACAATTATGGACCCACAATAAGCAGCACTTTATTATTATGATTTTCCTATTAGGTGTGAAATGTGTATGTGCAGATTCTACACAAGAGCATGGGGGAACAGCAAGATTTCTATTAGATAAATAGAAGTGGCTCTACTGATTCCTTGTGAGACAGACTTAGCATAGAATCATTGGTCTGGTAGTGACCCCAAGGGTCACCTAGTCCAACCCAGTGCCATGCAGAAATACACAACTGAAGAGATGCCCATCCAACCTGTATTCAAAGACCTCCAAAGAAGGAGAGTCCACCATACTTCAAGACAGTCCATTCCACTCTTAAATAGTTCTTACAGTCAAGAGGTACTTCCTAATGTCATGACTGAAACTCTTTTCTTATAATTAGAATCTACTAGTTTATGTTCTAGACTCTGGAGAAGCACAAAACAAGCTTGCTATGTCTTCCATGTGACATCCCTTCAAATATTTAAGATGGCTATCCCTACATCTCTGTTTTGTATTCCCCAGGCCATTTCTCAACTGTTCCTTTTAGGGCTTGGCTTCCAGCTTATTTACCATCTTGGTTGCCATTCTTTGTAATGGCTTCTTGATATTCTTCTTAAAGTGTATATCAAGAGCTGGACTCAGAATTTGGTAAGAGCTGTTGACAGTGGAACACACTGCCTTGGACCGTGGTGGTATCTCCTTTTCTTGGAGATTTTAAAACAGAGGTTGGATGGCCATCTGTTGGGAATGCTATGATTGTATGTTTCTGTATGGCAGGGAGTTGGACTGGATGGCCCTTGTGGTCTCTTCCAACTCTATGATTCTATGAATTCCAGATGAGGTCCAACCAAAACAGAATAGAAGGTACGATTAGTTCCCTAGGTCTGAACATTATGGTTCTTTCGATCAAATATAGAATTGCATTGGCTTTTTATACTGCTGCATCACACTGCTGACTGATGTTTAGCATGTGATCTATTAAGACCCCTAGATACTTTTCACATGTACTCTCACCAAGCCAAGTGCCACCCATCCTATATTTATGCATCTGAATTTTATGTATTTATTTCTTTTATGCATCTGAATTTTCTTTCCTATATTGAAAGGCCTTCTCTATAACTACAGCATTATCACCAATACACTGTTCTTGAATCTCCCCTCTGGCATAAGATCAGTTAGTGCATCAGTTGGTGCAGGAGACACTAGCTGGAATCCTGCTGTTGTTCTACAAGTTTCCTTATACATACAGGTGTATCTTTTGGGCCATTGTGCAATGTAGGTATTTAGCATTTACAGTCCTCCCTCAACATTTGCAGCCTCCACACTTGCGGTTCTGCATATTCGTGATTTGCTGCGAGGGGAGGCCGAGGAAAGTAGCAACAGGGCCTCTGAGGCCCCATCGCCACTTTCAGGAGGGAATGGGGAGGTGTGGGGAGGTGACCTCGGGGCCTCCGGAGGGCCTCTGGAGGCTCCGTGGTCACCTGGTGAGGGAGTGGGGAAGCATGGGGAGGTGACTTCGGGCCCTTCGCAGGCCCTGTAGTCACCTGTGAAGGGAGTCGGGAGGCATGAGGAGGCCCTGTGGTCACCTGGGGAGGGAGTGGGGTGGGTGGCGTGGGGTGGTGACTTTGGGCCCTCTGCAGGCCCCGTGGTCACCTGGGGAGGCATGGGGAGGCAACTTCAGTGCCTCCAGAGGCCCTGTGGTCGCCTGGGGAGGGAGAGGGGAGGAGTGGGGAGGCAACTTCAATGCCTCCGGAGGGCCTCCAGAGGCCCGTGGACGGCGTGGGGAGGTGTGGGGAGGCAACTTCAGGACCTCCGGAGGGGTTCCGGAGGCCCCGCTGTCACCTGGGGAGGGAGGGGAAAGTGACTACGGGGCCTCTGGGGGCCCCGTGGTCACTTTGGGAGGGAGGGGGAGGGCAATCTTTATTCGTGGAATGTTCACATTCACGGGGGCTGTGGAACCTAACCCCCGCAAATGTGAAGTGACGACTGTAGTTCTCATTGTGTATGTGGAATCTGCAGATGCAGTTGTGCAGCCTTGGATGGTGCTTAGTTATTTGTCTGTGCCTTCAATGTGACATTGCCCTGGTGGCACAGTGGTAAAATCCTGGTACTGCAGCCACAATGTTGTGAGTTAGATCCCAAAGACTCCAAGATTGACTCAGCCTTCCATCCTTTCGTAGGTCAGTAAAATGAGTACCCAGCTCATGAGGGCAATTAGCTAACACACATTGGAAACTGCTCGGTGCCTAGCGTGTTGTACAGTGGTGTAGATGTATAATGTGCTACTGCTTAACAATTTGTAAGCTGCTCTGAGAGCCTTTGTGGCTGAAGAGTGGGGTATAAATACTCTAATAAAATAACACAAAAATTAAAATAATATAACCCCTTGATTCACTGGGTCTGCAGGAAAAGCCACTGTGCCTCTGCCATTGTGCAACAGGACAGTAACAAACACACTGACAAACACCCAATCACACAATGTCAAAATTCACCAGGAGGTTGGTGTAACACGGCCACTACTTATCTATGAGAGTGTAGATTTTCACTAGACAAGCATGATGCTGGATCTTGGCCAAGCTATCAATACAAAAAGGCAGGCCCGAGGGTAGATTTTGAGGTCTCTCACTATCCTCCTCCTGAAGTTAGAGGAAAGGAAAGGACCTAATTCCAAGATGTGAAGGTGATGCACATCCCCTAAGAGCTATAACCTTGAGTTTGCTGAGCCTTGCAAAAGCGTGCTGAATTCAAACATCTGCTTAAGCCAATCCTTATTCATGAAAACATTTAAGCGAGCATTCAAGAGCTTTGCTGAACCCGAACGCAGGTTGAAGGCTCAGATGCAAAGTCCATGTTAATGGGGGAACTGTCTTTGACTTCCAAATAGGGTTTAGATTAGACCGTATGAATCCGATTTTACAGATCTCAGGGGAAGATGACTGTTATATCTAGTGATTATGAGACACCAGTCAAAATGACCTCAAAATAGATTTCCCTACACAATCATGTCACAATTCAGGCTTAGACTCTTCACTGACTCTTTGCTAAATATTGCAGCTACAGAAACTTCACCCACAGCCATGTATTATTCAGAGAAAATTCTCTGTCTGAGGAACAAATGGAATAATTTCTTTTCCCCTACAGAATTTCTGTCTTGCTCTCTCTTTTCTCTCTCCACTTGCAAAGTTGTATTATACTGCTACCATATTTCTAATAAGAAGAACTGAATCGTAGAATATTAGAGTTGGAAGAGACCAAAGGACCATCCAGTCCAACCCCCTGTCATTCAGGACTATACAGTCAAAGCACTCCCAACAGATGGCCTTCCAGCCTCTGTTTAAAAACTTCCAAAGAAGGAGACTCCACCACACTCCAGGGCAGTGTATTCCAGTGTCAAACAGCTCTTACCATCAGAAAGATATTCCTAATGTTTAGGTGGAACCTCTTTTCCTGTAGTTTGAATCCACTGCTCTTTGTCCTAGTCTCTGGAACAGCAGAAAACAAGCTTGCTCCATCCTCAATATGACATCCTTTCAAATACTGAAACATGGCTATTATGTCACCTCTTAACCTTGTCTTGTCTAGCCCAAATATACCCAGCTCTCTAAGCCATCCCTCTTAGGGCTTGGTTTCCAGACCATTTGTGTCACCCTTCTCTGGACATGTTCCAGATTGTTGATACCCTTCTTGAATTGTGGTGCCCAGAACTGGACACAGTATTCCAGATGAGGTATGAACAAGGCAGAATAGACTGGTACTATTACTTCCCTTGGTCTAGGCACTATACTCCTATTGATGCAGCCTAGAATTTTATTGGCTTTTTTTAGCTATGACATCACACTGTTGGCTCATGTTCAGCTTGTGGTCTACTAAGACTGGTAGATCACTTTTACATGTACCATTGTCAAGCCAGGTGTCACCCGTTCAATATCTCTGCATTTCATTTTTTTCTACTGTATATTTCTTGCTGATGAAATTCATTTTGTTAGTTTTGGCTCAGCTTGCTAATCACTTAAGGCCATTTTGAATTCTGATCCTGTCCTCTGGAATATTAGCTACCCCTCCTAATTTGGTGTCATCTGCAAGCTTGATAAGCATACCCTCTATTCCCTCATCCAAGATGTTAATAAAGATGCTGAATAGTATTGGGCCCAGAACAGAACCCTGTGGCACCCCACTAGTCACTTCTCTTCAGGATGAAGAGGAGCTATTGGTGACTATCCTTTGGGTTTGGTCAGTCAACTAATTGAAAATCCACCTAACAGTAACATTACTTAGCCCACATTTTACTAGTTCAGTTTGAAGAAAATAATGGGGGACTTTGTTGAGGGCCTTACTGAAAATATGCTACATCCACAGCATTTCCTTTATCTACCAAACTTATAAATGTATCAAAAAAGAGATAACATTAGTGTGGCATGAGTTTTGTTTTTTTTTTTTGAGAAATCCATGTTGACTTTTAGTGATCATGGAATTCCTAAGGGCTTACAGACTGCTTCTTTAATGATCTGCTCTATAATTTTTCTGGTATTGATGTCAGGCTGACTAGGTGGTAATTATTTGGTATTTTGATCCCTCTTTTTTTTTTTTCCTTTTTTGAAAATGGGAACATTTGCCTTCCTTCAGTCTGCTGGGAGTTCTGTTCTCCACAAATTCTTAAACATTATAACCAGTGGTTCTGAGAGTATTTCTGCCAGTAATTTTAATACCCTTGTATGTAGTTCACCTGGACCTGGAGACTTGAATTTATTTATATTGGCCAGGTATTCCTGAACAACCTCTTTATCTCTTCTATGCTTCATTTCCCCAACTGCATCATCTGCTCCATTTTCTCCATGTTGAGCATTGTTCTCCTTTTGGGAGAAGACCAAGGCAAAGAAGATGTTGAGTAGCTCTGTGTTTTCTCTATCCCCATCTTCTTCATGCAGAAGCCCTACCATTTCCTTGTTTTTCCTTTTGCTAAGGAAATTACAACAGCCTTTTTTATTCTTTAACCGCTCTAGCAAGCCTGAGCTTATTCTGAGCTTTAGCTTTTCTTACTTTCTCCCTAAGTTTGTGGGATATTCATCTGAATTCCTCTTTGGTTGTTTTCCCCTTCTCCATTTCTTTCCATTCCCATTTCTTGTACATGTCCATTTTAAATCTTAGCTCAATTGAAAGTTCTTTCAGCAGCCATAGTTCTTTCGGCTTGTTTCTTTAGGCACCTCCCATTTTTCCTCCTCACTGGAAATGTCTGAAATTGTGCCTTCAACAGCTTGCTTTTAAGAAACTCCCATCCATCATGAACTTCTTTCTCTTTTAGTATTCCTGACCATGGCATCATCCCCAGTATTTCCCTAAATTTACTGAAATTTTTATTATTATTATTTTATTTATTTACTTATTTATACCCTGCTCTTCAGCCACAAGGCTATCAGAGTGGCTTACAAATTGTTTTAAGCAATAGCTATTTGCACATCTACACTGCGTAGAATGCATGTCTGACTACATCTCGTGCCCCCTTTCTGCTGTATAACACACTTCAGGAGAACATGGTCACTCCCACCTAAGGATCCCACCAATTCCACCCCATTAACCAGATCCTTATTGACTCTTCCATCTTCCAGACCATGAAATGGTCTGCAAGTTAAGTGACAAATTTGTTAGACCTTCTATTATTGGAGTTTTACTTCCAGCAAATATCAGGATAGTTGAAATCTCCCATTAGTACTACATCTTCTCTATCTGAGTTTTTGGTCACCTGTTCCATGAAGGCATAATCCAAGTCCTCAGTCTGGCTTGGGTGTATGTAGCAGATCCGCACAATGACATCACTGTCATTTCTCTCTTTATTTTTTACTCAGATACTTTCAACCTGGCTTCCAGGATTTAAGTCATAGATCTCTTCACAGGTGTAAATATCCTTGACATATTATGTTATTCCTCCTTTCCTTTTTTGGTCTATTGCCCTGAAATAGGTTATACCCATCTATTACTACATTCCAGTTATGAGACTCATCCCATCAGATGGAATCTCTTTTCCTGTAGTCTGAATCGACTACTCCTCGTCTTAGTTTCTGGAGCAGCAGAAAACAAGCTTGCTCAATCTTCAATATGGCATCCCTTCAAATATTGAAACATAGCTATCGTGCTACCTGTTATCCTTCCTTTCTCCAGGCTAAACATACCCAGCTCCCTAAGCTGTTCCTCATAGGGCATGGCTTCCAGAACTTTCACCATTTTGGTCACCCTCCTCTAGAATGTTCCAGCTTGTATTCCAGGTGAGGTCTGAACAAAGCTGAATAGAGTGGCATCATTAGTTCCCTTGCTCTAGACACTATACTCCTATTGATGCAATAATTCAGTGTTTAGTTCAGTTCACGCAATCAGTTGAGTTGGGACTGATAACTGGATTGAGGTCATAATTCCCTCTTCTGTTATTCTCTTTCTGCCATCTCCACTGTGTCTGTTCTCCCCACTATTTGGGGTGGGCCTTCCTTCCTTCCTTCCTTCCTTCCTTCCTTCCTTCCTTTCAGCACTGAGTGAATAGATTGTAGGTTGATCTGCAGCCATTTACAACATTTTGATTGTGGAGAGGCATAAACATTTAGATGAGACGAATTTGATGTGGCTGCTTGCAATACATGGAGCTGTTGACTTCGACTGTCTCACAGCCAATTGTAACATAATATTAGCCATGTGCTGAAGTTGTATTTTGCCTCTGCTCAGAACGACCTACATCAGCATATCTAGAGTATGATGCATACAGCCTTTTTGGGTCTGTCAATAACTCTTTACTTTTTTTAAAAAAATACATAAAATATTTCCTCCTAACCAATTGATCAATCATTTTTCTTTCACTGTAGAAAACCCATTAGGAAAAAGACATATTTTTTGAGATATTCAAGAAAGTGTGACGACAAATCAAGCAGTTACAAAATTGAACCTTCATAGGCATTGTTCCACAGCCTAAGAAAGGAAGGGGCTATGTCTGGGAATAATGGGTTCAACATTGGGTACAACTAAACCAATCATTCAAAATTGTTTTAAATCACAGGTGGGGAAAGTGCCCCCCTGAGTCTCGGGGGGGATTTTGCAATTTTTAAAAAAACTGTGAAATCAAAGGCTTTAATGGCCAACATCTATAGGTTTTCTGTGGGTTGATTAGCTTGATTAGAGAACCATTCCCCCATCATAATTCCCATCAACTGAATTGAAGTTGGCGCTCACATTAAATCAATCAGGCCTAGTTCAGCTCCCTGCTTTCACCCAGAGCCTCTTCTGTGCTAAAAACTAGCTGGCAACAGGCACCTCTCTGAATATTTATGTACTTAGCGTAGTGTTGATAGCATCAAATTTCTTGCTGTGCTAATAATATTCCCATATCCGCCCCCAAACAATTAGTTTAATCCAATTAGAGAGACTCAAGACAGTATTTCTTAATCCAATCTTGTGATTTAGTCTGAAGTCCTGTCCCAGAGTTCATTCTGAGTTTAAACTCTTCATGGAAAAGGAGATATATAAACATTATTATTTCCCTGTGATTTTATTGGCTGTGGAAACATTAGTGCAGGAGAAAGAAGGAAGACATAGCTATTAGGGATGGAAAGAACATGAGGGAATTTTCAACAAATTGTCAGGGGGCAGAAAAACATGTTGAGAAACTCTGATGAGGAGAATCCTAGGGTTTGCCTAGAAGGTGAAAATACTCCTCAGAGAATTCAAGCAGAATACCTTTTGTCCCAATGGGATCCCACATCATTTCACTGTATTCAGAAGGGGGGGGGACTCCAAATACACTGTGGGAAAAGCTTTTGCATCTTTTCCCGATTTTTTTAAAACTGCTGTATCCAATTTAGCACACACTATAGTTGTGATCCTCCCTTGGTTCATAGCTCTGCTTGCATGGTTCCACATCCACCCTGGCAGTTGTCAATCCCCAGGAGGGGCCCTACTTACCAGTGGGTAAGGGGGAAGAAGGGGGAGGTGATTCAGACCATGGATAACCTGGAGGTCTTAGCTCAGCTCAGGGAAGAAACAAGTGTGTGCATTCCACCAGGAGCTCAGGGGAGCTGTATATTCATGATTTGAATTACCTCCCTGTTTCACTCTTAAGCAAGGGTAGCAGAGGTCCACCCATTGGCTTGACAGCTGCTGGGTGGAAGATTTTTGGATGGAGCACAAGGCCAAATGAAGAGCTGTTTGTGTCCCATATGAAATGGGACTTCCACATGTCTAAGCTGTGCCTACATGCATGTAAGTCACCAACAGGATGCCAGCCACAGTCTGAATTGCCATTTCCCTTAAAATCTTTGGATTCCTGCAAGAGGGGGTAGGTGGTTTGGATGTTTGTTTTTCTCAGAAGGTCCTTGCTTTGCTTTGGATCATTTCTAAATCTCTCTGAAGCCACCTGCCTTGATTCTGCTTTGGTGATTCATCAGAAGCACACCTTTGATATATTCAATGGCTGAGAACCTGTACTGCAATACATAGCATAAAAGTCCCTCAGGAAAAACTAGGTTACATCTCTCCTCTCGTTCCCTCCGAACTCATCTTTTAGCTGTGGTAGCCTCACCTCATGGTCATTTGTTGGGGAGGATGGCATTCTCTTCCTCCCTCCACAATGACCAAAGCTCTTCCAGTACTCACCATCTGCTGTAATAGCTCCCCCTCCACAGATATTGAGTGGCTGGTAGAAATTTGGGAGGGGGGATTGGAGAAACATCTGGCTATGTCCCCATAGCCAGATCCAGATCAATGACTTCATCTGCCAAGATCTACTGAAGTCCTCTGAAAGTGTCAGCAAAGAATGTTATCTATCTATCTATCTATCTATCTATCTAAATGCCTTGGGTGTATTTCCTTTCCCAGTGTGCTGATTGGCCACTTAGGAAAGATATCCAACCAATTCCCACCTTCCTCTCACACCCCTAGCCAATCACCACTCACATGCAAATTCCCTCTCCACCTCACAATCCACTTCTGTCACTCAATCTGCATTTACACCCCAAGCCTCACAAGGGCCCCTCCCTCCCTCCTCTCACTCCCTCAGCCACTCACCACCCACATATAAAACAATGCAATATTTTTATAGATTTTCCTTGGGTTTTTATAATAGCATGTAGCTGGCTGTGTGGACCTTTCAAATCTACTGTAATGACATATATTATGCTGAGTGCAGCTAGTTATTCTATATTCTTCTCCAATCACACCCCAGTCCTTCACTAGCCACTACATAGAGTGAAATGGTGTGTCCCAAGGGAACTTTTGTCATCATGGAGGGAGGAAGGCAATACCAACCTCTTTCGTGACCAAAAAGAGACCTATGCGGTTTTGGAATACACTTATACATTCCACTATCACAATGATGGCTAATATTGGTTTGTTTTCCCCATTAGAGATGGCAGAGGTACAACCTAACTCAAACTCAAAATGCATGTTTTCACATGGCTGAGGAGGTGACAGACCTCCTCTGGTTACAAGGCTGTCCATTTATCTGATTTCCTTTCTGACTTAGGATCTTCAGATTGCAAATGTCATCTTTCCCACTTCGGGCTTGTCTACGCTGGGCAAAACTGCAGACTCACTCTGAGCTGCCGGCAGTCCAGATGACATTTTAACCACATTTGTTGTTGTTGTTATTAACCCAACTTTTCTCCAAACTGAGCAAAGTTGGGGAAAACTCCAAGGTTTCCCGGAAACTCCTGAGTGACCTTGAGTTGTTTTGCTATCTGGACAGCTGGACTGGGTTCGGGTCTGCCCAATCCAGTTGTCCACATGCAAATGCAGTGCAATCTCCCTTACCCTATGCTGAGCAGTGCAGGGAAGGGGATGGGGGGGGTAGAGTGAGCCCCTCCTTGTTGACTGCATATCTGGATGTCCTGTTTTGACCTCGGCAGAAGCAACATTGCCGGCCAGGCTCTCATAGGAATGTGCTTGGCCAGTGAGGCAGCAGCAACTCTGATAACACATTTAGGGGTGTGGTGTGGCAGAGATGAGTGTGGCTCTTGAAGATTCCCTGTGGTGCCATTTAACCCCCCCCCCTTTTTTTTTCCCGATAGATGTGTGTCCCAGATTAGAGGAGTAGAGCTTTCTTGCAATGGCGGTTACTGACCTCAATCTGCTGGATGGCTTCTTCTCTCTGGCGGATGGCCTCCAGATCCTCCTCTGTGATTTCAGACAGCAGGGCATGTTCCTGGTTCTGATCTGGCCACATGCTGTCTCCTCCATTGAAAATCTTCTCATCATCAGCCAAGTCGGAGAAAGGGGTCTTAGGACTCTGCTGAGAGAGAGGAGAGAGGAAGCAAATGTTAATAGTCACAAGACCCAACTCCAGAGTTATAAAGAACACTCATCGATGTGTCTCATTTGTGATGAGAAAGGGGCATCTTCACACACTGAGATAATCTATCCAGAAAATGGTAGTCTCCGCAATATTTTTCTCATTTGGGGAATTTTTTAACAAAAAAAAAAATTGCACAAAAATTCTTGGGTTTTGCATAGTACATGTGCATTAAGTACAGTGGGCCATTGTTATAACTGAGATTTGGCTCCAGAACACACACACACACACAGATACCAAAATCTGTGGATTCTTAAGACCCATTATATACAATGACATAGTAAAATGGTGCCTCTTATATAAAATGGCAAAATCAAGGTTTGCTTGTTGGATTTTTTTTTAAAAAAAATATTTTTAAGTCATGGATGGTTGAATCCTTGGGTACAGAATCCACAGACATGGAAGGTCAACTGTATAACAAACTGTTATACAGTTCTGTTTGGGGGGCAGGGAGGAAAGAGATTGAACACTTGTGTAAGACACCAACAAGCTATAAGGCACTGAATTGGATTGAGAAGGCTTAGGTTGTTGCCAAACTGCAGAAATATTGCAGTTTGACACCACTTTAACTATCATCCTATGGAATCCTGGGATTTGTAGTTTATTGAGCCATGCATTGAGCCATGGCAGTTAAAGCAGCATCAAACTGCATTATTTCTGCAGTGTGGCAGCAGCCCTGGGCCTACATTCAACAGTTAACCAACTATAGACCCATTGAATTGATGTGAATGTGTTACATAAATAGTTATGTCCATTGATTCAGTGGGTCTCCTTTAGTAGGGAAGAACAATTAGATTCAAGCCCCAGTCATGGTTAGCGGAAAACCACTAAAATAAATGACATAGGTCAGGAGTAAATAAGTTGAGATACATATGTGTGGTTCTATATTTATAATAAAATTTCTGTTTTGTTGACCATATGAACATTAATAATGTATGTTATTTTTATGCATATTTCAGAACTGGAATTTTTGTCTTGTTTTCATGTTCTCTAGATGCCTACATTCATAAGAGACTGAGTTATCTATCTTAATGTAATAAATTAATATCCAAAATTGGTTATTATTAGATTAACAGGTCACTGAAGCTGTATCCAATATAAAGTTTAATTAGCAAACACACACCTACACATTGAAATCAGAGAGAAAAGAAGGAAGCCGGGTAATAAGAGGAGAATAATAAGTTTCAAAGCTGATACTTTCAGAAACATTACTGGGCTATTGTTCAAGGATTTTTTTTTTACTTTTTTGAAAAAAATATTGGTTGGAATTCATGATATCAGTTAAGTGTGTGTAAGTTAGGGTGATGCATTCATAACTGACACATATTCACAATCTCTATGTATTCACTACTGCAAGGAATATTTAGGCCCATAAAAATCCCACAGTCCTCATTTATCAGGCAGCAGCCCTTGCAAACTGCAATGGGTACTAGAACAGATCAAGCCTGAACTCTCACTGCAAGCCAAGATGACTAAATTGAGGCTGTCACATTTTGGCCATATCATGAGAAGGCAGGACTTAGTAGAAAGGACAATAATGCTAGGAAATGTGGAAGGCAGAAGAAACAGAGGAAGACCGCACACTAGATAGATAGACTCAATCAAGGAGGGTCCAATCCAGAGCCTGCAAGACCTGAGAATAGCAGTTGAGGACAGGGTGACTTGTCAGTGTCTCATTCACGAGGTTGCCATGAGTCAAAATTGACTTGAAGGCAGTTAACAGCAACAACGACAAGCCACTGCAAACATGGGGCTGTTCTCTTGTCAATCAGGGAAGACTATTTCCATCTCCCTCTCACAAGCAATCTCTAGTGCAAGGAGGAATTGCAACAAGGATCCTCCTTCTGATTGTCGCACAGAAGATTGGTGGAAGATGGGAGGTTGAAATGCCAGCCTGGTGAGCCCCAATTGGCAGGAGAACAGATCCCTGTCAGTCACAGTGGTTGCTGCCCAGTAAAGCAAGATGGAGGTAGGGTTGGGCCAAGAGATGCTACTTTGTTAAGTATCATCTATGGCCTTATTGCACTACACTGTTGGAGCACTATTATTCCACTATAACTGCTCTGGCTGCATCCTGTGGAATCCTAGAATCTGTAGTTTAGGGAGAGCTAAACTACAAGCCCCAGAATTCCACAGGAGGTAGCCATAGCAGTTAAAGTAGAACAGTAGTACTATAACAGTGTCATGCAATAAAGTTCTAGTGATTGTATTTTATTGTACCCTTCTGCTCCAGAGTAGGAAACGGGGATAAAACCTAACAGTTATTTAGGACTTTCAAAATTATTTGGGTTAGTTTGTGTCCAAAACAAGAAAGGGCAAGTTTCACCAAAGCATGCTGGGATAAAGAAGCTATGGACACTCTCTTTGACAATATTGCCAGAGCACCTTCCTTTTGTTTTGCTGGAGGTTTCCTAACAGTCACCTGTCCAAAGAAAACAAAGCCCATTAACACTATCTATGAAACTTCTCACCACCGAGGGAAAAAGGTGGAAGATAGAACATAAAAGCAAGAGAATATTTCATTCTCCCCTTAGCAATACACACCCAGCTATCTCACACAATGCTAGCTGTTTTCTCGCAATATCTTCTTCACAGCTTTCCCTATCACCTTTCCTCCCAGATCGCCCTCCCAACCCACTGCAGAAATTCTGTGGGTCTTAAAAGCCAATATTGAGAAGGGGAAGGTGGGAGAGAAAGGGAAGAGAGAAAGAGAGAGTGAGAGAGAGGCAGAACAACCTAAACCAGCTACCATTTCTCAATCTGAGCCCCCCTCCCCCCCCCCAAAAAAAAGTTGGCAGGTTTTTCAGTTGAAGAGGTCACTCTGTAAAGTGGACCTGGTGAACAAAACGCAGCCATCTCCACCTCATTTTTTAATTGAGGAAGAAGGCAACTTGAATCACTGCTAAGCTTTGTCTCCTAGCTGTGATACAACTGAGAGATCTGCTTGGTTTCATTAGCTTGGATAATCCTGGCACCAATCAGCCTTCCTGAACACAAGCAGCAGGGGATTCAAAGCTACAAACCAGTGAACAGAAGCCCAAAGCAATTACAGGTAGAGAGGACCCAAGGCAGCAGAGGAACATGTGACCTGGGACTCCAAATGCTTTTTGGGATGCGGCAGGCAGTGTGATTACTCTTTTGCATTATCTTTCCTCCAGAAGAAAGAACTGAGGGATAAAAATCTGCCTTTTTGACAGAGCAACAAAGCAGCCCACTTCTCCTGCTTGAGATTTCCCATCTCTGGTGTGGATCATTTTGGTAGATCCAGGGAGAGGACAATGATAATGTAACAACATTCACATGGGTAGTTGCCTAACCATTGTAAAGCACATGTTTTTACTTCTATAATTCAAATTTGCATGTCACTTTGAGTGAAAAATAGCATGGTACAGTGGTTTGAGTGTTGGACTAGGTCTCTTGGAGACCAGGGCTCAAATCCTTGCTCAGCCATGGAAATCCCATTGGCCAAGTCCTATCCTCTCACCCTTAGAGGAATCATAGAATCATTGAGCTGGAAGAGACCATGGGGGCCATCCAGTCATGGTCATGCAGGAATATACAGTCAATGAATTCCCAACAGATGGCCATCTGGCCTCTGTTTAAAAACCTCCAAAGAAGGAGACTCCACCACACTCCCAGGAAGTGTGTCCCACTGTTGAACAGTTCTTACCATCAGGAAGTTCCTCCAAATGTTTAGGAGGAATCTCTTTTCCTGTAGTTTGACTCAATTGCTCTGTGTCCTAGTCTCTGGAGCAGCAGAAAACAAGCTTGCTCCATCCTCAGAATGGCATCCTTTCAAATATTT
Source organism: Gambelia wislizenii (assembly GCA_030847615.1). Taxonomy (NCBI): domain Eukaryota; kingdom Metazoa; phylum Chordata; class Lepidosauria; order Squamata; family Crotaphytidae; genus Gambelia; species Gambelia wislizenii. The sequence continues at coordinate 329,743,102 of JAUMIR010000004.1, forward strand.
AAACATGTCTGTCATGACCCCTCTTAACCTTCTCTCCTCCAGACTAAACATACTCACCTCCCTAAGCTGCTCCTCATAGGGCATGGCTTCCAGACCTCCACCATTTTGGTCAATGACAAACCCCCTCTGAATTAATCTTTCCTAGTATAGGGTTGCCACAAGTCAGACTTGACTTGAAAGCACATAACCACAAGCAGTCTTAGGAGTCAGCATTGTGCAGTAGTTTGAGCACTGGACTAGGACTCCAGGAGACCATGGTCTGAGTCCCTGCTCAACCATGGAAACATACTGGGTGTCCATTCTTTCTACATTTGAAGAAGGCAATGGCAAATCTCCTCTGAGGGCTTGTCTAGATGGACTATTTACCTCATCTTGCCCACATCTTGGAGCCCTGCAGTCCATATGACAGGAGGCTTTTTCCTCATTTTGCCTCTGGGCAGTGCTCATGACCCAGGGGCAAAGACATGGGGAAGACAGGGAAAAGCCTGTTAAACCATTTCAGCAAAATACCTGGGAAAACCCACCTAATTGAAGAAAAAATGGATCAGGACCTGCGGGTCCTCAGGAGTCCATACTGCCACACTGGCCTGTCTGCAGCTGCAATCTGCATCACTCTCTCTGAAGCAAGGAAGGAGGCCCACACAATGTGACTGATGCTGGTCACGTGCAGGGGGCCTTGATCAAATGCTGGGGGCCCACTTTTTGGCTTTGGAAAGAGGAACACAGATGGCAGTGGTAGTGCTTGCAGACATGTACCGGCATGCCGTTATGGACTCCAACATGTTTAGTGCAGGTATAACAGGGGAGCAGCAGGCTTGATCTGGGGCAAGAATACAATGGCAGGAAGCTACCAGGACATTCATGTAGATGGGCCATGTAGATGGGACCTAACTATATTTTGCAACAAACACCCAGTGGAGAAGGTCACCACAAGTTGTGAGTCAACTTGAAGGCACATAATAAGAAGACCCCTGGGTCCCAGGTTTGGGGAAAAGGCGATGTGTAAATAAAGTAATAGACATCTAGAATTTTTAATGGATTTCTAGGCTTCATCTGATCCATGGTGGGTGCCTGTAGAGGAAAAAAAAATGATGCACCTTATAACAAACAAAGTTTACCACCATTGCTGTAAACCAGAGCCAGAATCTATGCTAGCGGTTGTGCTTTTCCAGGTTGCATTGTGGTAGTTGGGGGAAAACAGACCAAATCTTGGATATTTAGGATTTTCCTCTAAATATCCAATGTTTGGGGCTGGGGGGGGGGCGGTGGAATCCTGGAATTCAAGGGAAGGGAAAAGCACCTTCCTGTAGTGGGTATGGTTCCTGTCACCAGGTACATGGGTTCTACAGACAGTGTCAATGTAATGGACAAACATTAACAGGATTTTAATAACATGGAAAGTGTTGCTTTGTTTCTAGTAAGCCCTGGTAGATAGTTTCACTTTAGCCTGGAAGTTCAAGGGAACTTTTAGTAACTCCCTTATATTCTCACAGCTATTAGGATGGAAGATGGGTCACACACCTGCACACTTCAATTTCCTTTGTTTGGTTTTGCTTTATGGCCCATTTTCCCTTTGCCACACATGTAGAAGGGCACTCCAGCCACAGGAACCCATTGTCCAGCAACAATGCTCTGGAATAATCTAGGTAGAATTCATTTTAGGGGGCCCTAGACTACCACTTGCTGTAGGGCCCAGGGCCCAATTTTCTCCCAGACATCCCACACACCATACCCAACAGCAAGACCATGTAATTCAATTTCCCTCTCTAGTCTGTGTCACTTTCTACCACCATTTTGAGAGGGGTGACAGAGAAAAATTGAGACATTTAGAAGCAATACTGGGTTCTGGGATGCTTGTGAGGGTGGGGTGGTTTTTTATTTTATTTGTGTGTGTGTGTTTTCAGCAGGCCTTTCCTAATTAGATCCCGGCCTCAGGGGATCCTGGCTTCTTTTAGTCTGCTGGCCATTTATAGTACTTTATTGTATTTATTGTTTTTAATTGTGATTTTAGATCAGTTGGTTTTAATTTATAATTGTTTAATATTTTTTTATGGGGGAGGGTGGGGTGGGGGGTGTTTGGGGATTTTATCTGTATTGTATTTTAATTTTTGTAAGCTGCCCTGATTATTTTAACAGAGGGGCGGGGTATAAATAAATATTATTATTATTATTATTATTATTATTATTATTATTGCATGCTTTCATATGTTTGGGGAATTTCTACAGGGTTTGGGGACAAACATTTTCCCCAAAATAACACCATTTATTTATTCTTTGGTGGGGTTTTGGGAACTGGTGGGTACTTTCAAGACAGGGCACACTATGCCCACCCCTGTTGGTGCTCTTCAGCTAAAGGACTCTGACCCTCTATTACCTGAATTTCGTGGGGTCTGCGAGGATCCCACTAGCATCCTAATCTTAATATGAGGAATATTTAATTAGCTCAAAATGGCAGTGAGAGGCCTGGTAACAGCAGGATCCTTTGACCTATATATACTGGTAACCACTGAGGAGACTCCAAGCCAGAATGTACAATTAAATGATCTTTACTGGAAATCAATCTTAACAGCATTCACACAAACACTCAGGCTTCAGGCAATCACAGAAGGTTATTGAAGACAGTAGGAAGTATTTGGATAGAGGAATAGAGTGAGGGGCTTCTTGGGTGATATAATACTCATCAAAGGAGCAGATTCATGCAGCAGAAGATTCTCAGAAATGAGTTCTGAAGGTCTCACAGCAAACCGGTAGCATGGATTTAGGAAGAGGAACTGTGGACTAGGGACATTTTGGTGGTGTTTTAGGGCAATATTTATATGTGATAATCCCACTGAAGAGATAGGATTTAGAGTGGAATACAATGTCTCTCAGAGTTTCCCAAGACTAAACAAAGGCTTCTCTGGAAGAGTTAACAATTGTTAACAGGCAATATATTTGGAATTGAATAGGAGCAAGCAAGATCTATTGTTGGGGTGGAAGGAAAGGGGAAAATCCCATTTTGCAACCATCAAGGACTCTGCTATTGTTGAGTGGATTAGTGGATGACTCATCTCCAGGTGTTAACTCTGACCTGGGTTTTACCTGTTTGGGGAATTTCCAAAGGCCCCTCCCTAGGTTATACGTGACTCTAGCCTCGGTATCTAGGGGTCCCTGGTTTACCTGTTAACCATGTGGAAGGCCACATCAAGCCTAATTATAAAAAAAATGCCGATTACGTGACATTCCAAGATGGTGGCTGTCAGGGTAGGTAACACCTTCCCTCTGCTTTAGACCACCTGCTGCATCATCTACCAACAGAAAAGCTTATCTTTTCTTATAGTAGCAATGTGTGGTAATCTCCAGTGCCAAAATCTTGGGGAGGCCTGGATTGCAACCCCTTTCTAACTCAGAACATCCCCTCCCCCAAAACATCCAATATCAACCACCGATCAGGAAACGGGTTCAATCCAGCAGTTGCTTTCTCATCTGTCTTCTTTTCCTTACATTTTTATTACTTGTCCAAGCTGCCTTTCACCTCTGCTTATTTATTTCACAGCAGAAATCCCAACCTCCCATTTCTTTCTCCCTCCCACCCAATTTTGTAGCCTGACTCCAGTCCGTAGTGTTGGCCACTGTGCTTGAAAGTGTGACAAATTCATAAGTACCCAATGCAAGACAAATGGCAAGGGGACAAGTGGTTGGGCAGGTGAGGAGACTCTCAAGATCAGAAAGGCATTTAACAGCTGCCATTCTCTGCTATAACAGTTGGGTCACAGCGCCAGGTCAGCCGAAAGCCAGTAGGAAATGCTCAAGTCTGTCTTGCACTGTTCTTTCTGCTCAACCTGTAATTGGTCCTAGTTGAGCTCAACTCAGTTGTAGTGAGCCTTGAACAAAAAATGAAAATGGGGAGGTGTGGGAAATGATGGATGACATTATATATGATGGTACTAGGGTGAGAAGCTCCTCTCTAGCAGCATTCCTCAACCCAGGGACTTCAAGATTACTACAGGTGTGATCACCTGCAACTACAGGTCTTTTTATTTATTTATTTAGGTATTTATACCCTGCTCTTCAACCACAAAGGCTATCAGAGCGGCTTACAATTTGTTTTAAGCAATTTACACATCTAGAATGCATTAAGCAGTTTCCAATGTGTATTAGCTGTATTCCAATATGTATTAGATGTATTTCAATGTGTATTCCAATGTGTATTAGGTCATGCTGCCAGGGGTGATGGGGATAGAAGTCCAAAGCACAGGGAGGGAAGGCTGTTTGATAGACTCTCCAAGGCAATCCACTACTTCAAAATGAAAGTCAGCAATTGACTTCTTGTCTCCTGTTCTTAACTGAAGACAAGGTTCAGGGGTCCAGATTACAAGTGTAGGGTCTCCCTTGGAGATACTAGCAGGACTGGAGCATTTGGGGACAGGCTTGACACACCTGTAGCTCCCTTTGTGCATCCCCAGTTGTTAGTACTGAACAATCAGCCTTCTTAGATGAGGCAGTCATAAACATCCAGAATGTCCTAAGAAGAAAACACTGTTTTATGTGCAGGAAAGCTGCAACCCCCTCCTCCCCAAAAAACCAAAACAAACTCATGCTTTCCTCCACAGAATAGATTCTCCCAAATGCTTCAGGGCTTCGAATACAGTGGGGGAATGTTCAAATACAACAGAGAAAAAAAAAACTACTATTATTATTCTTCCTCACAGGGAAGGAAGAAATGGATGATTATCTATCTATCTATCTATCTATCTATCTATCTATCTAATAGAATATTCCACCTTTCTCCTTGTACAGGACCTGAAGCACTTCACATGCAATTTAAAACAAGGTGCAGCTAATATATATTTAAATACAAAAGTTTTTTTTAAAAAAATCAACAAATAATTCTAATTTTGTTTTTAAAAATCCAAAATTAAAACAATGTAAAGTATATTTAAAACACAACAGGAAAAAGGAATCACAGCCCCAATAAAAGTCCCACTTGCCATATGCATTATGAGCCACAGGCCTGCCTGAATAAGAAGGTTGTCACTTGCCAGCCAAACTTCCCATGAGAAGGAACTACACAACCTGGGAGCAGTCACTGAGAAGGCTTTGTCCTGTTCCTCACCCAACACACTTGTGATGTTGGTGGGACCGAGAGATAGCTCTCCCCAAAAGATGTTAAAACTCAGGCAGGTTTATACAGGAGATATAATCTAATGCAGATGGATATGCACATTTTGTGTGCATCTGTCTTAGGCTGCATCTGGACTGCAGAAATAACCCAGTTTGACACTGTTTTAACTGCCATGGCTCAATTCTATTGAATTCTGGGATTTGTAGTTTGTTGTGGCACCAGAGCTCTCTGACAGAGAATATGCATGCTACTTGGAACAATATAAGACTTACACATGTATAGTACATGGATTTGTTTGAAATAGTATAACTGCCAGGACAGTAGAACATGATTCAATCACCTGGTTAGATCATTCTCCTATAATATTAGCTTGGCTAAGAGAAAAGAATAATGGTGGTACTAGAATTTGGAAATATAACCCTTTTTTTAACTTCAAAATCCCTTTAAGGGGAAAAAAATAAAGCACTATTAAAAATTTACACACTTGATTTATTTATTTAAAATATTTCTAACTTGCCTCGTATATCTGAGTGGCTTACAATAAATTCAGTTTAAACCATTTAAAATTAGAACAATAGCAATTCAAAGGGAATAAAAGTACTTTAAATATTGTAAAAACATATTAAACTATTGAATCAGTCAAAAACATGGAAGTTAATGCAATCTAAAACCATGTTCCATGTACAGGTTTCGAAGAACTTTTTATGGCCCAAAGACTTTTACAAAAAGCCATGACTATCCAGTATGAATCTATCACTGTTGCCACACTGCATAAATAATATAGTTTGACACTGCTTTAATGATCATGGCTCAGTACTATGGAATCCTGGGATTTGTGTTTTGTTGTGGCACCAGAGTGCTCTGACAGAGAAGGCTAAATGTCTCACCAAACTACAAATCCCAGAATTCCATAGCATTGAGCAATGGCAGCTAAAGTAGTATCAAACTGCATTGTTTCTCCAGTTTGGCAGCAACCTATGTTCTTGGTTCATTGATTCGATTGTAGTGTACATTTGCTGCCAGACTGTCCACACTCTAGTATTGTGCGTCCTTTAGGACACACTACTGATAGTTAAATGCCTTGCTTCAAGGGGATGTCTAAACTTAAGGTCTAGGAAATGGGGGTTGGTGTGTTGGCTTTCAGAAAAGGAGCCATAAAGCTTCACTTTGTGTCACGTTGCAGGTACAGGCAGGATGCAGTGTATAATTTTTAGTTGCAGCCATGACAGCCAGAACAGTTTGCTGGCGGGTGAAACATGCTGGAGCCTCTAGAATTATGTAGGTATAATTCAGGCAGCTGGGAAAGGGCAGGAACAGCTTTTAAAATGGGCTGCTATGCAATAATAATAATACTAGTTAAAAAAAAAAAAGAGAGAGAGAGAGAGAGAGAGAGAGAGAGAGAGAAATCGCATCCAGTGCATACATTTGCCAAAGATCTGTCTGGGGTCATTCTGCCTGTACTGTTTGTTGTTGTTTTTCTAAAAAACAAACAAACAAACAAACACCACAAGTAACCCAGTTTTTTGTTGTCCTGACATGCATTCCCATTGTGATCAAAAATGTGTGCTTGTTAAATGAAATGGGCTCTTTAAAAATAAATAAATGAAGAGAGGTCTGCCAGGAAGGGTGGAGGGTGCAAGGATGTTTATGCTTTTGCTCCAATGTATTATTATTCCACTTCACTCACGTTGCTGCAGGACCATCTGTTGGCACTGTAGATAAAACCACCAAATTAATACAAGTGGGTGGGAGTGGGGAAGACTTGAAATAGAAGCAGGCAGGCATCTCTTTTGAGCGGGGGGAATGCTGGAGGCACAACAGTAGGGTGAGTGTGTCCACCAGCATGCAGACAAGCAGTAGTTCATCTAGCCCAGACGTGGGCAACCACATGGAGACCAGGAGTACATTTCAATCCGAGACCCCCTATGGGCTGCACCTCCCTGTCACAAAAGCTAAAACCTTCTATTTTCCATAGCAGTCGCTCCCCCTAATGGTGACAGGAAGTGATATTCCCACTATTATATAGAGCCAACTGGCACATTCAACACCCTCATGTGATATGTCTATCAGTGGATTTTCCTACATCAGAATTCAAGTGAGGGAGTTAAAACGAGTGAGGGATCTTGCCAGAGGAACTGAGGAGGCTTGGTAATCGTGGGATCATAGAATCATAGAGTTGGAAGAGGCCACAAGGGCCATCCAGACCAACTCGGAGTTTGGTGGAGTCTCCTTCTTTGGCGGTTTTTGAACAGAGGCTGGATGGCCATCTGTCGGGAATGCTTTGACTGTCTCAAGGCAGGGGGTTGGACTTGATGACCCTTGTGGTCTTTTCCAACTCTCTAATTCTAACCAACAATGGAGAAACCAAGCCAGTCCAGGGTCATACACAGAGGGTCCAAAGAGCAGAAGAGTGAACAAAGTGATCCAAGGTCTAAGCATGAAAAGCAGTCCAAGCAGCATTAAGTGCCAGTCAGAGAGTAACCAAGGACAAGAGTCCAAAGAGCAAGCCAAAGTTCAGGAAACTAGGCAGACAGGAATGTCATGATGCCAGAGATAGTGGTGTTCTCTGAAGCACAGAAACAACCCCAGCAGTGCTAATCTGTAGCCAGCTGTAACTGATCACAGCTAACCTGATTATCCCAGCATTTTCCTTTTAAGGGAGTCCACGCTCTTGTCTGTGCTTTTGTTGCTGTTCTTTTACTCTATGGCTGCTGCCACACTGCAGAAATAATGCATTCTGACACCACTTTAACTGCCGTGGGTCAATGCTATGGAATTCCTGGATCTGTAGTTTTGTGAAATATTTAGCCTTCTCTGTCACAGAGCTCTGGTGCCACAGCAAACGAAAAATCCCAGGATTCCATAGGATGGAGCCATGATAATTAAAGTGGTATCAAACTGCATTATTTCTGCAGTGTGACAGCAGCCTATGATGCTCTGAAAGATGGAGCCACTCGGCTCAGTGACAGGATGCTGCTACAAACGAGCTTGGATGAATTGGAATAGAGCTCGGGAAAGTTACTTTATGGACAACAGAAATTTGGAAGTTGTAGTAAAAAAAAGGCTTTTCCAAGCTCTGGATTGGTTCAGGGGTGAAGAACTCCTTCACAAGCAATGTGGACTTCAAGTTCTAGAAGCCCCAACCAGTGGTCAAGGAACTTTCTGCTTCCCAAAACCATTGTCCTATAGTTCCAGAAGCCCATAGGCAAGACACGGGCATACAGTCCTGCATAGTTTCCCTTCATCTAGCCCAATGGTAACATAAGTGTAGGTTTATACATTTTTGTAAATACAGTCCCAGAACATGCACCTCCCATGTATACTGCATTGCAATGAAAACCGGTGGGGAGGGGGGAATCCTCACAAATTATGCACTAAGAAAAAGTGATTTGCATCCAGAATTAAGGACACACTTCAAGGAATGTGCTCAGCCATGCTTCTTTAAGCATGCATTTTCTGAATTTTCACGCCTTCACATGAACCATATTTGATTATTTTGTTTTCTTTTAGAAAGCAGATTATTTTGGGCAGTGAGAAGCTGTGATGGCAAGAGGAGAGGTAGAGATAACAGCAGGAAGGTACACGTAATAGAATTTGACTGAACACCAGGAGAGAATGAGAAAGCCTGGAGCCATTTGCTTATTTTAAAATGGAGAAATAACCTCTCCAAATGCTCAAGGCTGACAACCAATTAAATCAATTTGTGAATAATTATATCAGCCTATGCATTCTGTAACCTGAGAAAGGGGGGAAGAAATGAAACAAACACAATGACCAAGATCATGCATTGGGTTTGCATAGAGTAAATCTCTGCAGGCAGAATTATGCATTAATTGTGCTATGTAATCCATCTATTGAATGGCAGTGTTATGCAACTGAACTAAAGTTGCATCTGCACTGCAGAAATAATCCAGTTTGACACCACTTTAACTGTCATGGCTTGATGCTATGGAATTCAGGGATTTGTAGTTTTGTGAAATATTTAGTCATCCCAATCATTTGGGTTGATGTGTTTCCATAAATCTACAAATCCAGTGCATTAATTTCTCTAATGCAGAAGGCTGATTTTGTTCCTCAAACGGTACTGTCTGTTTTGCATCTAGTAATGCATTTGTACCTCCCCCAATAATAAAAATGCCTTCTGCAAACTTTTCCAACTAATTTCATTAATTTTGTCATAAATTCTATTTAAATCACTTTCCTCTCAGTCCAAATGTGAGGACTGTACTGTATGTAACAGAGAAGCTTCCAATCACAAACCATTGAATGAAAAAATGGACACACAGTAACAATTTCTTTAAAAATGCCTTTTCTTAAAGATTACTTAAGAATTTGGAATTGCACACAAACACCTCTCTGAATGTGGGGTTCTGTTACACAAAACTCTCATGTCCACAGAAAAGGTCCATATGTATATTGGTCTTATATTGTTGAAATAGCAACTCCAATGGCATTGTGAGAAGCTGTGTAACATATGGAATCATTAATCCTACACACAAGATCTGTCTATCAAATAAGGAGGCTGATACAATAACCCATCTTTATCTATATGTACTACAATTCTAATGCTTGTCCCCTTCAATATACTCCCTGTTCACACTCACAGAACAATGCAGTCTTGTTTTCCACTGGTTGAAGGCATGGAGCAGATCAGTTTCTGACAGCTGTTTCAACACAACTGTTGTTTTCTTAGTACTGCATCAATTGACCAAAAACATGTTCCTTTAAGCACCAATTTCACTTTAAGGAAAAGAAGAAAGTTGCATGGTGCCAAATCTGGCCAATATGGAGGATGTTCAAGTGTAGACCTGGATAGACTGGAGAGCTGGGCCAAAGCTAACAAAATGAAATTCAATATGGAGAAATGTAAGGTAGTGCACTTAGGGCGAAAAAACGAAATGCATAGATATAGGATGGGGGAGACCTGGCTGAATGAGACTACGTGTGAAAGGGATCTAGGAGTCCTAGTAGATCTCAAGTTGAACATGAGACAACAGTGTGATGCAGCAGCTAAAAAGGCCAATGCGATTTTGGGCTGCATCAATAGAAGTATAGTGTCTAGATCAAGGGATGTAATAGTGCCACTCTATTCTGCCTTAGTCAGGCCTCACCTAGAATGCTGTGTCCAGTTCTGGGCACCACAATTCAAAAAGGATATTGACAAATTGGAGCATATCCAGAGGAGGGTGACTAAAATTCTAAGAGGATTATAAGATAGGCTTTATACCCCGGAACAGGGACGCAACAGGATTGAGAAAGGGATTCAATTTCAGATGTCATCATCCCTGTCCCATTCTGCCCCCGTGCTCCCTCCGTTCAGTCGCCTTTTTTGTATTCACAAAGAAAAGTCTTTAATCAACCACCTGATACATTTCTGTAACAGAATCACTAGCGTGCGAACCGGTTTCCCTTTATGCTGGCGTGATTTGGGAGGTCCGTGCCAAACACTTCTGGGTACTATCAGGACATCCAGGTAAGTGACAACCTTTTTGGTACCTCCCTGGGTTAATTGGTGTTTTTTAAGGATGTTTAAGTGCTTGATTTAATTTTTTTGAGGCTTTTTTTTTTTTAATACCCTGCATGATGGAGGGCTCCCTGGAACGTCCTGGAAGATCTGTAAAGAACACTTCCAGCAGTGATTGGGACATCCAGGTAAGTGACAGATTTTTTGTACCCTCCACTGTTTACTTGATTGATTGTTTTTTAATGTGCTTAGGTGCTTGGTTTAATTTTTTGAGGTTTGTTTTTTGTTTTTTGTTTTAAATTCCCCAGGCAATGTAGGGCTCCCTATAATGCCCACTCAGAACACTTACCTGGATTTGGACATCCAAGTAAGTGACAGCCTTTTTTGTACCCTCCCCTATTTGCTTGTTTATTTTGTTTTGTTTTTAGTGTGTTTAGGTGCTTGGTTTAATTTTTTGAGGCTTGGTGTGTTTTTTTTTTTTAATTCTCCATGCAATGCAGGGCTCCCAGTAAGGTCCTGAAAAGTCTGTAAAGAACACTTCCAGTGGCTTTGCGGGGGCCTCCATTCACTTGCTGGACTGCCAGAGAGAGGGGAGCAGTTTCTGTCGCAGGATTAATGTCGGTGTGTGGGGGGAAAAAAATATTCAGTTACAGGGATGGGAGCAGGGCAGGAATTAGAAGGCGAGATGGGGACGCTATATTTATCCCCGTCTGATAATCTCCTAAGGAACTCTCTAAACTACCGGTCCCAGATTTTCATAGGATGGAGCCACAATCTAATTAAAACAATATCAAAGTGCTATGATTCTGTAGCATAGATGCCCTCTATGACGTGGTCCCACAGCTAGTTACCATATCAGTGCGAAATGTACTCCCTCTGAAGGACTGTGCCAAACCAACAGCAAAAATCAACTCCATTGTCACAATTTGTACTTTCCCAGCCAAATTCATTAAGTCTGGCAGTCGCTATGGAACAACACAGAGATTCACTTTCTGACTTTGAAAAATGTCTCCAGCATTTAATCCATATTGATTATTCTGCTTGGAAGTTGTACTGCAGTATAGTTGCCTGTAATCTAAATGCTCTCCTGGGAAACACTGAAATAAGTGTTTATTTGTTGGCATTAGGGGCTTTAAAGATAATTTGAAATCACAATTGGTTTATATTTCATAGATCCAGTGTTATTAAACTGACCTTATTCTTACCCATGGATATGGCTGTGGAGTTTCTCTAAGAGATTGTGTTCCTTGATCATTCCCCATGGGAGATCTATTTTGATATCCAGTGTCTCCTAAAGCTACGAGTTGGCTTGCTATCAACTCTTAACTGTTTTTCTCCTCCGCTTTCGGCCATTTTGACTGATATCATGTCACCCGGCACTGTAAATAAATTACCCATTCTTCATGTCTATTGTCACCTGGAAGGTATTTATAGAGTACAATCATTTTTGGTGCCAAACACTCCTCCCAGGGCTACGTAAATTTAGCTCTTCATCTCAGATTCTTATGCCTCCCAGACCTGGCTTCTGTGTTATTTTTTGCTTCCTCGTTTAGTGCAGTCAATCTCTTTATATGCTTTCCCAAGATGTGTAGAGCCAAAACGAATCAGAGACATCCAACGGATCATGGGGACAGCTGGGGGTGTCAGGAAAGGAATCTCTTCTTCCCACTTTAACCCCACCCGATGACCGTAATGTACACAAAATGTTCAGAGGTGATCAATGTACTGGCTTACTGAGATTCTAGGCACCCTGAAGTGATTCTTAGTATATCAACAGTACATGGAATGGGAAGCAAAATGGAGTGGCAGGAGTGTACCTACCGGGGAGGGGGAGGAATTTATTTAATTTATTTAATTATTCCACTTATTTATACAGAGGTTCTTCTGTATCCATGGGTTCAATATCTATGGATTTGAGCATCCCTGGATTGTTACTGCATACCTAAAATGGCGGCACCCATACCTAAAATGGTGGTGCCCACACTTAAAATGTCTGCTCTCATTGATTAATATGAGACTCTACCATCCACAGTTTTTGCTATCCATACAGGGTTCTGGAACCAAACCCCCGCAAATATGGAGGGCCCACTCTCTCTCTCTCTCTCTGGCTTTTCTTTGCAAATGTTGAAAAACTATAAGGGTACCCCCTCCCCATAACAATTCTGCTCCCAAATGAAATTTTCCTTCAGTCACCACATTTCTAGAATTGCAAAGAGTGAGAAATTGAAACTAATTCACTACCTAGAACTCTTCTATTAGCTGTGTTTGCATTCCTTTGGTAATGTTGCCTGCACTTTTTCTCTGAAAGTCTAAAATATCTTTCTCATTGCTCAATTGAAGTTTCAGGTGATTGCAATGCTTGAAATTTGGGAACTAAAGAGAAAAAAAATCATCGGGGTGGAATAATTCTTATTTGGGAGTGGTTACATTATTTTGCTCCCTCATCCCCTAAAAAGTGGTTATGATATTTTGGATACATTATGAAAAAAACCCTCAATCATTAGAAAAGGCAGCAATGCTTAGAAAAGTTGAAGGCAGTAAAAGACCACATTATAGAGCATTTGACTCAAGAAAGGAATCCCATGGCTCCAAGTTTGCAAGGTTTGTACAGGGTGGTTAATAACAAGATCTCTTGGAGGTTTCACATTCACAGACTTACCCTAAGTAAAATCCAACAGCCCATTAACAGTAAATACAGCACCAATATATCCCTTATTACTTAGGGTTTTCTAGCTGGAGTAGAATTTTTCTAACCTAAACAGCCAAAGCCAACTTGAAATCAAATAGCTATAAGAACAAGAAAGGGAGGTGGGAAGAAATGAGATAGTTAGGCCAGACTCAGCCAGGTCTGCTTGAAAGGAAGTGAGGAAGCTAAAGATTTACCAAGAAAATGCAAAATGGCATATCACCTGGTCAAGTACTGGCTCCCAAAATCAGTTTGCAGAGAAAAAAACTAGCATGGATATCTTGGGGGTTGTCTAGACAGACAAAAACAATCCTAATAGAATTCACAGAGAATATCTTTTGTCCCAATGAGATCTAAGCGATTTTGGGAAGGAGGAGGGCCAAAACTCAATTTACTGAGTTTTTTTTTAATAATGTGTGAAAATGTGCATTGCTGTTCATTTGGACATCTGATTCACATCACTGTGCATTCTTGAGGATGGCGGAAGTGGAAAGCTGCTTGGTCAGAAGTGCAGGCGGGGAAGGCTTGCTGGCTATAAAGTGGTTGGAAGCACCATTTTGGAGATCCTCTTTATTGATTGTGCACTTTTTTGCTGTGCTGAGGTGACCAAGCAGCTTTTTTAAGTGGAAGGATGCACTTGCTCATCTTTGATTTACAGTAAAAAAAAGAAAATACTCTGCAGCAGTGACAACTTGTGGAGAAAAATAACATAATTCACTCTCAGCCACCATCTTGATTCGTAGGCATGGCTGTGTGTGCCCTTCAAACATGGATAGCTTTGCATACCAGAGATTTTGCCAAAGGACCATGGAGACAAATGAACACTGCTCTGAATTTGTGTTAATGTGCAGCAATCCACATTATATCCTCTCATCTAGACAAGCGGCTACATTGGCAACTAAGCTACAAATCCATAACTAAGTAACATTGCGTGGCCTGATTCCCCAAACAAGAGCAAGGGTGTGCTGTTGCTACAGGGGTCCTGTTTCTGATTATTGCAAACTCGCTCTCCAGTGGGATGTACTGCCTGGTGGGATGTACTGCCTAGTGGCCTAGTGGCCTGGAAATGTCATCCTCTTTAAGTGCCAATCAGCAGCTGAACCTTCGCTCAGTATGGCTGCTGGCTGTCAAGGTGAGTTTGGAGGGACATTTACAATCATGGCAACAGAGCCACAATTGTGAATGTGCAGTGTTACTGAATATGGAGCAGTAACTGATCCTTAACACAGGGTTGTGAATCCCTACAATAAATAAGATTTTTTTTAACGTACAGGAGTATTAAAGTAGCATGAAGAGATGATCATATTAAAAATGGGTCATTTTACCCATTTCACAGTACAAAGTAAAAATTCAAAATAAATTAAAAGTATGGAAAAAAATCCAACAATTCCAAAACAACAAATATTCCCAGCTCTCATTAAAATTAAAAAAAAAGTGAGCTAAGTAAAATACTTTAGGGAGGTATTTTCACAACTGGGAACTCTATAGAAGTGCTACCTTGTGCCCCAACCAAACATAATCTAATAGTGGCCCGCCACTATTTAGTGGTCAGCCACTAGGAGAACAGAATCAAAAGGAAAATGCGATGTTTAAATTATGGATGTAAATCCATGAGTATTTGGTCCTTACATGCAAGGATGAATAATTGAGTTTTCTCTCAACTGCAGAAGGAAACAAATGTTCATCTGCAGTATTCACTTAGTATTCAAATGGACCCAAGAGTTGCAGAGAAATTATTCTGCATAGAAAAATGCATGGTTTCCCCACCACCACCACACAAAATCCTGCGCCTATGGAGCCAGCCAACATCACTGGGCTGCAGAAACTCCCCTATGAAGAAAGCTTGTAACATTTGGGGCAGTTTAACTAGGGGGGAGGAGAGAGAAAGAGGTATGATAACCTTCATTACTGACAGCAGAATATCTTTGAAAAGTGTAGAATTGGAGCAAGGGGCTGCAATTGCACTCATGATCTGTCTACAGGCTTCCCATAGGCAAACTAACTGGCCACTGTGGGAACAGAATGATGGGCTAAAGTGGCTTTTGGTATGATCCTGCTACAAGGTTCTTTTTATGTACTTATACAGCAGGGGTGAGCAACTGTGAGAGGTTGTGGGGTCACGTTATCACCCCAAGAGACCTTGGCAGGTGACAACCTTTGGGAAAACTGTTTGCTCCTGATGTCCCCTTTGGAGGCACAAGGGGCATTCTGCCATGTTACAGAAACCTGGGATATGTTAGATGTTTTTTGTTTTTGTTTTTTTTAAATGGGACCAAGAAGTTGCTTCCTTCCCATGCCCTATAAGGAGTAGGTTAGGGAGCTGGGCATGTTTAGCCTGGAGAAGAGGAGATTAAGAGGGAACATGATAGCCATTTTAAATATTTGAAGGGATGTCATGTTGAGGATGGAGCAAGCTTGTTTTCTGCTGCTCCAGAGACTAGGACACAGAGCAATGGACTCGAACTACAGGAAAAGAGATTCCACCTAAACATTATTAGGAAGAACTTCCTGAGAGTAAGAACTGTTTGATAATCGAATGCACTGCCTTGGAATGTGGTGGAGTCTCCTTCTTTGGAGGTTTTTAAACAGAGGCTGGATGGCCACCGTTGGGAATGCTTTGACTGTGTATTCCTGCAGGGGAGGGGGTTGGACTAGATGGCCCTTGTGGTCTCTTCCAACACTTTGATTCTGTTTTGTTTTTTTTAAAGGCCTCTCTTGGGTCTAAAGTGATGGAGCGGTGGGGTAAAATGTGGCAAAATTGCCTCCACTGCTGTTAGAAAGTACTTAGATCATTGGAAGAGAAAAACATAGACCCGTGGGGGACCCAAAAGCTACAAAATGACCCTTGGGGCTGTACTTTGTCCACCCCTGTTATAACCATCATGGCAGACATTGGAGATGTCATTTATTCTGCAAAGTGGACAGCAGAGATCACACAGACTGTTGCATTTTGCATCATCTGGCATTTCCAGGTGTTCTTCAATAGATATATAGTTACTAGTACGACGGGCTAAATGCCACTAAATGATAAGGAAATGTATTGAAATGCTGCCATAGGATGAGCTACCCAGTTGTGTAGGAAGGCAAATCACACCTCGGGCCTTCGTTCCTGAATCCCAGCTGTCTTTTTTTTACTTAGCTCCGGCTTTCTGTACTTTTGTCTCTGGTGGGCCATGGGTCTCTTTGCCTTTGAGGCCCAATTTCTTTTCTGCCTGCTTTCTTCATACTAAGGGATATAGGTGTCACTTTTTTGTTCACAAACACATAAGAGCAAAGGTATTTGTAAAGTTTTTTTTTCCATTTTGTGAGATTATGAGATGGATTTTGCACATTATACAGTTAAAAAAAATACATTGCAGGACATTTCTGTAAATAAATAAATACAGAAAACATTGTCCTTCCTTCCTTCCTTCCTTTTGTCGAGAAAATAGTTTACCTTCCACAAAAGCCACTGGTTGTCACTCTAGTTAGTAAGGCTACAAGGTTGTCAAGCTCACTTATGACATCAAAACTATTTCAATTCACATTCACGGTCATGGGACTATTGCAATAACCAAAAGTGACCCTCAAAATCCTATCTTTGAAGCTTCACAGCCCCTCTCCCTCAACACAGTCATTGGCAAAGTGCTGGAGAACAGGGCATTGTGTAACACTGTGTCCAGCCCTCTCCTGGTCATGGGGAATGCTGAGTCAGACAGGTACAACAGGATCCTGACAGGTCTCTAGAGAGATCTCTGCACCTGTCTATCCCAATGTGCCCTATGACTGGGAGAGGGCTGGATACATCTTTGCTCACCACCCCACTCTCCAGAACCTCGGAAATGGCCGTATTGTGTGGGGCGAGCTGTGAAGTTTCAAAGGTAGCATTTCGAAGGGTAGCAACAGGAGATATGCCACATCTGCATAGCTACGTCTGCTGATGCAGGAACTTGGCCACTGTTTTCTGCAAAGCAATTTTGTTTTTACAAAAGCCCCAAAAGACAAAATCTGGAATGGATTGACCACGTTTTGATGGGGTGTCTAGATGTGTTCAGGCTTCATTTCTCATCAACAATGTAAAATATAGGTTTTCTGTGGGTTTTTTTCTGGGCGTGAGGCCATGTTCTAGAAGAGTTTACTTCTGATGTTTTGCCTGCATCTGTGACCGGCATCTTCAGAGAAATAGTAGTAGTAGCAGTAGCAGTAGTTGTTATTATTATTATTATTATCCATCAGAAGTAAACTCTTCTAGAACACGGCCTCACAGCCCAGAAAAAACCCCACAGAAAACCTATGGATGCCAGCCGTGAAAGCCTTCAACATCACAATGTAAAATATGTATGCTTTAAACAACACTCTCCATTTCTAAGCTATATTTTATGTAACCTCACTCACATTTATTCCAGAAGAAGTCCCACCATAATCAACAAGGCTTCCTAGAAAGCATATTTTCGATTACAGCCTTAAACCCTGTGAAGAAACTGTATGCAGGTGTCATTAAAAGGGAATATTCCACTGTGTTTTGTTTTAAAATGCAATTCAGAGGTGTGATCTAACTGTATCTGCTGCTCTGAATTTAGAACAGAGGAGGTTACACTGTTTAAAGGTCAGGCTGACAGGCTGACAAACAGCTCCTAAAGTGCCACTTTTATAGTAATGCTAATTATACCACAGAGCTTTCAACCTTATATATGGTGTAAAGGAATCCAGTTGTAAAGCTAAGGTGAACATTCCATGGGTATCTATTGGTATTTTGATTGAAAAAAACCAGATAAAAATAACCTTAAAATCAGTAAGGTGATTTGAATGCGGAGTACTATGGACCTGATTGGTTGGGAAGGTCCAGCTGGAGAGTACAGTATGATCTGTGTATCCACAGGACCTGCATCCATGGTTTCACTTACCTGGATCTGAAAAAAAAAGTTATCTCTAGGCATCTTCTAGGTCCTCGAGCATGATTTTATGGTATGTGTCTGCCAGAGGTTGACCATAGTGTTTTGCTGGAGGACCTAGAAAATGCTTAGAGCAGTGGCTCTTAATCTTTTATTCACCAGGGACCCCCAATCTTTTGTTGCCATGGACCCCCAAGACTTAACTCAAGATTGAAAATGCTAACAACAACAACAATAATACCTAATAATAGTAGTAATACAATTACACCATCCATTAACCCTTCACTCAGAGGCACTAGAGGGGAGGGAAGACTTTTCGCCTACTTCTTCCTCCAAATTTGTAGCTGGGGCTGATTGAAGAGCAATGCGCAGGCCAAACCAGCCAGCCTTTGCCTTGGCTCCTGTCACGTGGGCTGAGCAGCCTTCAAGCCTTTACGGACCCCCTGTGAGGACATTGCGGCCCTCTGGGGGTCCATGGACCACAGGTTAAGAACCAATGGCCTAGAGCGGTGTTCTCTCTTGGAATCTCTACGTCCTCCAGTGTTACTCTATTATATGTTTGGGCCAGAAGTCATTCATTTCAATAGGGTATCCTTGGTTTCATGTTTGCACTGTAAGTCCAGGAATTTATCCTCTATGGATATGGGGGTTGTACTGTATATAAACTCAGAGAATTAGGAGTGCATTGTTGTTATTTGCCAACAAGGCAGCTTTGAATGACAGCTACCCTACAAATGAGAGGCTTCCAAGAACTCTGGTCGTCAACAGCCCTGCTCAGGTCTTGCAAACTCAGGGCTGCACCTTCCTTGAGGGACTCAATCCATCTGTAGTGTGGATGTCATCCTTCCCTACTGCTTTCCACTTTGCTGGTAATTATCATCTTTTCCAATGAATCATGTCATCTCATGATATCTCCCCCCTGCCGCCCTGCAAAAATAAAATAAAATAAAATAGCCTTTATTTATTGCCTCTCTTGGCACCATGTTTTCTGTGGTGGTGGGATTGCATACTCCAGTGAGGGAGATTATGCTAATGGTAACATTGTTACTGATATGATCTCCCAAATCAGACAGGCTTCTGCTTAGAAGCCTGACTAAGGCTGCATCTACACTGCAGACATAATCCAGTTTGACACCGCTTTAACTACCATGGCTTAATACTATGTAATTCTGAGATTTGTAGGTTTGTGAGAACAAGGGTCTCTATGTAACATTTGTCGACCTCACCAAAGCCTTTGACACTGTAAGTAGAAAAGGTCTGTGGCAGATCCTGGAAAGACTAGGATGTCCCCCCAAATTCCTTAAAATGATTATCTTGCTACACGAGGGCCAGCGTGGTCAAGTCAGATATGGCGATGCTCTTTCAGAGCCCTTTCTAATAACTAATGGAGTGAAGCAAGGTTGTGTTCTTGCACCAACTTTATTTACAATCTTCTTTAGCACGATGCTCCAAAGGGCTTTGGCAGAGCTTGAAGAAGACGACGGCATCTATATACGCTACCGTACTGATGGTAGCTTGTTTAACTTAAGCCGTCTGAGGGCTCACACTAAGACTCTAAACTATCTAGTCCGTGAGCTGCTCTTTGCCGATGATGCTGCCCTTGTTGCCCACACAGAAGCAGCTCTGCAGCGCCTAACATCGTGCTTTGCAACAGCTGCAGAGCTGTTTGGGCTAGAAGTCAACCTGAAGAAAACAGAAGTTCTTTACCAGCCTGCACCACAGGACGAACACCACCATCCCCACATTGCCGTCGGCAAATCAGTGCTCAAGTCCGTTCAGCAGTTCACCTACCTGGGAAGCATCATCTCCTCAGATGCCAAGATTGACAAAGAGATCGATCACAGATTAGCAAAGGCATATAGTGCATTTGGAAGACTTCACAAAAGAGTCTGGAGCAATAAACACCTGAGGCAAAGCACAAAAATCAGTGTGTATAGAGCCATCGTACTGTCTATCCTCCTTTATGGATCTGAAACATGGCTCACCTATCGCCACCACCTACGACTCCTCGAGCGCTTTCATCAGCGCTGTCTACGCACAATCCTAAATATACACTGGACTGACTATGTGACGAATGTTGCTGTCCTTGAGCAAGCAGGGATCACCAGCATTGAGGCCATGATATTGAGAACACAGCTGCGCTGGGCAGGGCACGTTTCTAGGATGGAGGACCATCGCCTCCCAAAAATACTACTCTACGGTGAACTCACCACGGGTCAGCGTAAGAGGGGCGCTCCAAAAAAGCGATACAAAGACTCCCTGAAACAACATCTCAGGCTTGGCCAAATTGATCACCAACAGTGGTCCGCCCTGGCCTCACATCGGGAGGCATGGAGACGCACTATCCACAATGCTGCAGCCTTATTTGAGAACTCACGACGAACAAGTCTTGAAGAGAAACGACAACGCAGAAAGAATCACAACCCAAAAACATCACCCAAGGAGACCTTCTGCTGTGCTTTTTGCAACCGGACTTGTTTATCTCGGATTGGCCTTTTTAGTCATCAGCGCGCTTGCAGAAAGCGTGGGATGAGTCCTTCCTGAATCTTCGTTTGCGAAGAAAAGCCAGAGAGAGGTTTGTGAGATAGTCAGAGAGCCCTGGTGTCACAACAAACTTTAAATCCCAGTATTCCATAGCATTGAGACATGGTAGTTAAAACTGCAGTGAAATTTATATGTGTGGCTGTACACCTAAATACTCTAAAAGTACCAGAGCCTGTCTGATCTCGGAAACTAAGCAGAGTCAGCTCTCCTTAGTGCTTGTATGGGAGACAGCCAAGGCTGTATTTCAGAGGAAGGAACTGGCAAAGCCACCTCTGAGTATTCCTTGCCTAAGAAAACCCTATGAAATTAATGGGGTCACCATAAGTTGACAGGAGACTTGAAGGGACATATGCACATAGGTGTGACTGTGAGCATGTGCACTTCTGTCTTGAAGCTTTGGGGTCCAAGTCAAATATAAATGGAGCATGTCAGTGAACAGAAAAATATTACCTGCTTTAAGGGAAAGGTTAAGCACGTAGCTAAGAATATAACACGAATCTTACTGAATTAAACCCAAGGAACTCTCTTAGTCTGTCTATTGCAGCATTCTGTTCATATAGCAAGTTTAAACCCAGTCCCTGTTGGTGTTTTAGCCAGTAACTGATATACAGAGGCAGATTCCTTCTGATAATGATGGAATTTATGTTCATCCTGACTAGTAGCCAATGATGGCCATAACCTCCATGATTTTTTTAAAAAATTGCCTTTTAATGCTGCCCAAGCTAGCAACCATCACTATATCTTGTAGCAGTGAATTCCTCAGTTTAACTACAAAGTGCATTACAAAGTAATTCTTTCTATTTCTCCAGAATGTTCCCATGCTCTGCTTTGGTGGACAAATATGAGAGCCCATGGATGTCAAGTCAATTAATATTTATTAGTCACCTTTATATCCACTCCCCCCCAGGACCCCAAGGCAGTGCAGATGGCACCCTCCCCAGTTTAGCCTCACAACAACAACCCTAGGAGGTAGGTCAGGCTGAGAGACACAGTGACTGACCCAAGGATTTGCAGGGTTTAAATAGAAACTTGAACCTGAGTCCCCCAAGCCCCTGTCTAACACTCTAATCACTACACCTTATGGATTCTGAAAAGCAGTGCCATTACATGGTTAATACAAGTGGTACTATAACCACTAGTTTATTCTTCCATAGATATGTGAGAGTATTCAACCACAATAATTAGGGCCACTATCCTGTTAGAGAGTTACAATAGCTTAAGTCCAACCTGTTGTTGTTAACTGCCTTCAAGTTCACCTCAACTCATGACAACCCCATGAATGATAGACCTCCAAGTCACCTTATCCTCAACAGCCCTGCTCAGGTTTTGCCGACTCAGGGCCACGGCTTCCTTGATGGAGTCTAACCATTTGGGATGTGGTCTTCCTCTTTTTCTACTGCCTTCTACCTTACCAAGCATTGTTGTCTTTTCTAGTGAGTCCTGTCTTCTAATTATATGGTCAAAGTACAACAGTCTCAGTTTAGTAGTCTTGACTTCTTGGGTAAGTTCAGGCTTGATTTGCTCTAGGACCCATTGATTTGTCTTTTTGGTAGTCCAGGATATCTGTGGAACTCTCCTCCAGCACCATATTTCAAAGGAGTTGATTTTCTTCCTATCAGCTTTCTTCACAGTCCATCTTTTACAACCATCAAGTCCAACTTACACTATTGTAATCCACTGTTGGGGTCATTGCAGAGGTCAGAATTCTTTACTGAACCCCAAAACAATCCAAATCTTTCCAAACCCAACTTGTAAGTGATGCAATCCCCCAACATGGCCATTTCTATATTATTAGAAAGTAAGGGATCACCAGGGATGAGTCCAGGGGGTTGTCTAAATGGCAAAAATACTCCTCACAGAATGCAAGTTGAATCCTATCAGTCTTAATATCATTCCACATCATTTCCCCATATTGGGAAGGAGGGGGCCCCAAAACATCAAAAACACCACAGGAAAAGCCTCTGTGACTTTTCCCAGAGTTCTTTTTTTTTAAAGTGAGGGGAATGCACATTCCTGTTCATTGGGACAAGTGATTCAATATGAATCACTTTCCCGTATGAGAGGAAGCACAAAGCTGATTGGCTAGGCAAGCGCCTGCTAACAAGGGAAGCACTTGCTGCCGCCATGTTGGATCTTCACCCAGTGAGCAAATGCTAAGGTGAGAAAATGGGGTATATTATTATGATTGTTGTTGTTGCTTTTTTGTTACATTGAAAAATCGCTCTATCAAACCATGGGCATTGTGTTTTTGTTTTTTTTAAAAAAAAAAAAAAAGATTGGCGGACACAAATTGAGGTAAGTACAAACATGAGTAAATCATGTGCAGCCACCATCTTGCATATGAAGCTTATGAGGGCAAAAACACCATTAAGACAAGTCGCAGCTGCTGTGAATTACTGTGAAGCATTCCAGAGTTTTTTGCCTCATATAAACAGTTGTTTAAATGAGTCCCAGCTCTTTTCCTGTAGGTGGATGGTCTGCAAGGAGTTGATCTGCAGGGACCTCCTAAGAACACCCTCCTATGGATGCCTGTGGATGCAGCACATAAAGGTACAGGAAAATAGCTGGATGCATCTCCACTGATCTACCTGCTGTCCAAGAAAATGGACATGATTGTGTTGAGAGTGCAGCTGCATCACTTAAATGGTGAGTTTGTGGGGAAGCACCAGACATTGTAGCTATGGAGATGTAGCTACATGCTAGATGTATGTCACCTGGTGCAAGATTTTAGCTCAGGTTAAAAATGGAAGAAAACAAAAGGGTGGGGGGAACCTCAACTTCCATATTTGCTCAGTTATGATTGGAGAGCATTTTTATGATGTGTGCATTTCAAATACTTCAGAAATAGACACAAACGAAAACAAGAGGCAACTGGCAATGCCTGTTTGCTGACTTTAAAATCACAGGGCATCAAAACTTTGATAGATTCCTCCTGTCTCTGCTCATCCTGAGGGGTGATGACCTGGACATTAGAGTGCCTGGTAAATTTTTCTAATGTGTGGTTAAAGGGTACTAATGGACATGGTAATTGATTATTTGATGGATGGTCCCGCTCTTCCTCTACATCTGAGAGGATTCTCTCATTCTCCAGTTAACCTGGGGCTGATTGCTTGCCTGAATTATCTCTGTCCCTGAATGGAGTGATAATCCTTCTAATAAACATTTCCTCTGAAACAGAGGTGGGTGGGAGAGGAACAGCACTTTTGATGCTACATCTTCCAAAGAGGGTAGGAATGGGAAGAAGATTCATTGTGATTCATTTCCCTGGCCAAGAAAAGGGGAAACTCCACAGGGAGGAATAACAAAGCAGCCAAGACTTTTGTGCCAATTTATTCTGGTACCCACACATCCTCAAGTGTTCTGGGGAATTATTCTGCACAGAAAGACAGGTGTTTTTCTTACACAAGAGGGACACATATTTCCCCCCCACAGAAAATATGTTTTCTGCTTAGGAAATAGTGTGCCCAAAAAGACTGAGATACTACATTGCCCAGTGTCGTTCCTTGAGATGCTGGATCTGGCCATAGTGGTACACACCTTAATTACATCCCGTTCAGACTACTATAGCATACTATACATGGGGCTGCCTTTGAAGAGTGTTTGGAAACTTTAGCTATTACAAAGAGCTGCAGCCTGAGTATAAACTGAGCATGTTACAAGAACCACATGGCTCCCCTGTTATGGATCCACTGGCTGCTAGTTTGTTTCCAGGCATAATTCAAAGTGCTGGCTATGATCTTTCAAGACCTATATTGTAGTCAGGATTTTATCAGATGAACCTGCAAAAACATTTCTGTTCCAACACATTTTACAGCATACTTGTTCTGGCACAATAACCCTTTTCATGAAACTTACCTGTAATAGCGAGAAAAAGCAACCCCAGCATGAATGCTAGCTCTGTTTGCTTTCACTTCTTGCGAGAAGACAGGAGCACAGTAAAAATTAAACATACAGCAAAATAAACACACAAAAAGTACACACAAGCCCAGAAACACACTTAAAAAGTTCAAAGTAAACCAGGGAGGTTCATAAAAAGAGCATCCCCTACCTGACTTTTGCATTCTCACCTGTAAATGTTCTGTCAAGACCACCCATTGATACTGTAATCATGATAGCAAAATGATGTGCAAATGCTGGCAATACTAGGAACAAAATGCCACAGCAGATCTATTGACGACTTGACCCATCAATAAAAAAAGAACGCCTTTTTGACCAGATGAAAACACAAAAGCACAACATTGTGTGGTATTCCCTTTCCAGTTAATTTGGTGTCCTTATGATGCCATTTTTTCAGTATCTGATAAAGTCCTCAGTTTTTAACAGGTGGTCAGAATAAAGATAGCTTTTACCTGCCCAGCAAAGGATATCAACGAGGGAGCCAGTTTGACCTCCATAGGAAAGGGGGAGATTATTGCTGGGGAACCTCTCCTGTGTTCCCACCAGAGGTGTGTTCTTACCTTAGTCATATGAAAAAAGAGCTTTTTTCCCCCTTTAAAAACTAAACAAAACAAAGAGATTAAACAAGTGTCCCACACTGCAAAACAGGATGGAACTCTGTTTTCTCCTTTTTCTTCTATCCTTTCCAGTATTAGCTGGAGACTAAGGGTGGTGGCCAGCAGTTCCTAGGCCATGTATGTGACCTAAGTCTCTAGATACACCCAGGGAAGACTGGCAGCAAGCCTTGTTTCTTAGCTGTGCAACTCTCACCTAAAAGTGGAAGCAATGGAACAAGAAACAGGGTGCTCTACTGCATTCTGGTACAGCACCCTTTAATAATATTTTTTTAAAAAAAAATGGAAAGGGAAAAAAAAACACCTCCAGAACAACCTCTATACAACAGCCAGAATCCAATGTGGATTCTCTCTCTGGCTTTTATTCACAAACGAAGATTCAGGAGGGACTCATCCCGTGCTTTCTGCAAGCGCACTGATGACTAAAAAGGCAGGTATTGGATTTGTCCTTCGAGCCCATGCAATGGATTTTTCTGGTGGAGTGCAGCGTGCACAGAACTGGCCTCACCGTTTAAACCAAAGGTTCATCTGCTGTGGCCTTGCAAGCATGGATGGTAGCAGCGAGGTCCTCAGGTCATAGGTTTGATTAGAGTTTCTTTCTCTTAGATGGTTGACCTTACAGGGCTGGACGAGCACCATCTGCCCAGGTTTGGGATTAGAGTTTTCCTTCTCCTAGGATGGTTGCCATAAGGCTAGAGAGCCTATCCTTCCCTTTGACACTCTTTGTCAGACCCTTCAGCTTTGACCTGTCTGGCATGGGAGACCCTACCGGTGGCTATTATGCCACCGCCAGCATAGCTCAAAACATCATTAGGGTACGCAAGCCTCAGATTCAATCTCCAGAAAAAAGAGATTCCACCTAAACATTAGGAAGAACTTCCTGACGGTAAGAGCTGTTTGACAATGGAATACACTGCCTTGGAGTGTGGTGGAATATCCTTCTTTGGAGGTTTTTAAACTGAGGCTGGATGGTCATCTGTCGGGAATGATTTGATTGTATATTCCTGGATGGCAGGGAGTTGGACCAGATGGCCCGTGCAGTCTCTTCCAACTCTATGATTCTATATCATGGTCTACATCATGTAATTTTACATATACTTAACTATGTAGCAGAGGTGCTAAAAAAAACCCTGCTAGCGAATTGCAAAGGTGTGTAGGGACAGTGCAAGAGCTCCAGAAGAGCTCAATGCACATTGCCTCTCCCTTGCTGGTGCCACAATGCATACCAAGTCCCATTGTTAATTGGTTGTTATGCACATCATGACCCCTTGTGCATCAGTTCTGATACACAATGGATCCTGTTGAGCATCTGTCACTTTGCTGGCTCCACTAGGCAGTACTGTAACAGCAGCACTCTACAGATATGGACATTACACAACTACACAATTCTAATACCTCATATTAAAGTCCACTTACAAAGATGTAACTCCCAAACAGGATTCCAGCTGACTACTCTAAGAGAGAATGAAGGGCTAAAGGGGTGAGGTGGGGGGACGAGGGCATTGCCCTCTATAAGGATTCTGCCATCCCCAATGAATCTTTTGTTAAGTCCCCAAATGTCTAGCATTCTGGAGAGTGAGACATTGTAAATCATTCACACTGAGAATAAATATTTGCTGTGTCCCTTTCCTTTGGATACCTAAATTATCTTTCCAAATGCTCAGCTGGCGTTGTGAGTTTACTGAAGTGCTAAAAATTTGGAGACTGAAGGAAAATTTCATGGCGGGAGCAAAAGTCTTTTCAGGGGGCAATCTTCTCATTTTGACTCCCTCTCCCATAGTAACACCTCTGGAACACATGCACCTATTACTAAAGTATTAGGTTCATGATCTACCAGATGTTACTGACTGGACCATGAATGATTCAAATTCTATCCAAGAATCTGGGTACCTGTGAGTTATCATCAGATAATGCAGCGTGTTCCAAGTCATGTTGCTTCATGTAATTATGCTCTTGTGAGCTTATCTAAGGCAGTTTCATTCAGACATTTTGTCAGTCTGTTTAGAATTATAATATTAATAATGCAATGTATAATTATTATTAATACATTATATTATATTATAATTCAAAACAGACTGACAAAATGTCTGAATGAAATAGCCTTAATAACAATAATCATACAATTCTACGATTGCATTATTGTGCAATTACACAATCCAATTGTATGATTCAGTTGTATTATTCATGATACAACTGTATTATTCATAACATAATTTATTATTAATAATACTATTCTACAGTTGTATTATTCTAAAATTCTACAACATTATTATATAATACAATTATCTTATTACAGGTTGCCCCATGTATCCATGGGGGATACATTTATCGGTTTATAAAGCGGTGTAGATGTGTAAAGTGCTAGTGCTTAACAATTTGTAAGCAACTCTGAGAGCCTTTGTGGCTGAAGTGTGGGGTATAAATACCTAAAATATAATAATAATTAATAAATTATGGTTTATAAGTGAAACTGCAGATAATGACAAGCCTTGTTAAAATAAAGGACTTCCGGTACAAACATACCATAGAGTTGTGTTGGAGGACCTAGTGATTCCTTGACATAACACCTGTCTAGGCATTTTCCAGTATGACTCTATGGTATGTCTCCCTGTTTTTTCAGCCATGGATCATTGAAACTACAGATATTGGTTGCGTGCACATAGGCAGGTAGCAACCTGTACTAATAAATAAGCATTGTTACTGGCTGGCATTCTGTTTAACACTTATGGATTCATAACCTACAGTTACAGGTTGGTAATTATAGTTGTCCCTCCATATCCACGGATTTGCTATCCATGATTTAAGTATTCACAGCTTGAAAATATCCTTTAAAAATGATAATCCCAAAAGCAAACCTTGATTTTGCCATTTTATATAAGGGACTCCACTTTGCTATACCATTGCATATAATGGGACTTCAGTATTCATGGATTTTGGTATCCGTGGGGGGTCCTGGAACCAAACCCCAGCAAATATGAAGGGACAAATGTATGTTGTATTCAGTAAGACTATATAGTGACAATTGTGGCACTATTCCAACAGCATTTCCAGCCTCATCCCACAAGTGAGCAAGGCTGCAACAATCTGAAGTAAGACTCACTTTGATTCCTCATCATAGCCTCCCTCAGTGGTGTGAAGGGACTGTTAACATGATCCTCCTTCTGCCCCAATTGGTGGCTAAACAGACCTTGTTCTGGCTGCTGTTTCTTGAATAGAAAGGCTGTTTTCTACATACTATAAAACAAACAAAATTTGCATTGGGTAAGCCCTGAACTGCAAAGCTTCTTGTTAATCTAGGTGAAGGTAGTCTGGAGGAGGCTGGGCCAGGAGATGTGACTTAGCTAAGCATTCTTAACAGCGGCCTTGTCTATATGAGCCCCCCACAAAATATGAAGTGCCCCAAAGTAATGGCAATTTGCAGCAGCTGCGACTTGTCTTAATGGTATTTTGGTAGCTTGTTTAATTTAAGCCATCTAAGGGCTCGCACTAAGACTCTAAACTATCTAGTCCGTGAGCTTCTCTTCGCTGATGATGCTGCCCTTGTTGCCCACACAGAAGCAGCTCTGCAGCGCCTAACATCCTGCTTTGCAACAGCTGCAGAGCTGTTTGGTCTGGAAGTCAACCTGAAGAAAACAGAAGTTCTTTACCAGGCTGCACCACAGGACAAACACCACCATCCCCACATTGCTGTCGGCAACTCTGTGCCTAAGTCCATTCAGCAGTTCACCTACCTGGGAAGCATCATCTCCTCAGATGCTAAGATTGACAAAGAGATTGATCACAGATTAGCAAAGGCACACAGTGCATTTGGAAGACTTTACAAAAGAGTCTGGAGTAATAAACACCTGAGGCGAAACACAAAAATCAGTGTGTATAGAGCCATTGTACTGTCTATTCTCCTTTATGGGTCTGAAACATGGGTCACCTATCGCCACCACTTATGACTCCTCGAACGCTTCCATAAGCGCTGTTTACTCAAAATCCTAAATATACACTGGACTGACTATGTGACGAATGTTGCTTTCCTTGAGCAAGCAGGGATCACCAGCATTGAGGTCAAGATATTGAAAACACAGCTGAGCTGGGCAGGGCATGTTTCTAGGATGGAGGACCATCACCTCCCCAAAATCGTATTCTACAGTGAACTCGCCAAGGGTCAGTGTAAGAGGGGCACTCCAAAAAAGCGATACAAGGACTCCCTGAAACAACACCTCAGTCTCAGCCAAATTGATCACCAACAATGGTCTGCCCTGGCCTCACATCGGAAGGCATGAAGATGCACTATCCACAATGCTGCAGCCTTATTTGAGAACTCACGCCGAACAAGTCTTGAAGAGAAACAACAACACAGAAAAAATCACAACCCGGAAACCTCACCCAAGGAAACCTTCTGCTGTGCTTTCTGAAATTGGACTTGTTTATCTCGGATTGGCCTTTTTAGTCATCAGCGCACTTGCAGAAAGCGTGGGATGAGTCCTTCCTGAATCTTCATTTGCAAAGAGAAGCCAGAGAGAGAGAGAGAGAGAGAGAGAGAGAGAGAGATTTTGGCCCCTAAAAGCGTTGAATGCCCAACAGTCAAGATGGTGGCTATAAGTGAATTACTTGCATTTTCACCTACTGCAATCTTCTATCACCAAACTTTTTCTTTGAAAAACAACTATTTGAACTGTGTGCTGGAGTAATATTTTGGCTCCTCCCCCCTCTGGCTTTTGTTCGGAAACGAAGATTCAGGAAGGATTCATCCCGCACTTTCTGCAAGCGTGCTGATGACTAAAAGGCTAATCCGAGATAAACAAGTCCGGTTGCAGAAAGCACAGCAGGTCTCCTTGGGTGATGTTTCCAGGTTGTGATTCTTTCTGCGTTGTTGTTTCTCTTCAAGACTTGTTCAGCGTGAGTTCTCAAATAAGGCTGCAGCATTGTGGATAGTGTGTCTCCATGCCTCCCGATGTGAGGCCAGGGCGGACCATTGTTGGTGATCAATTGGGCTGAGCCTGAGATGTTGTTTCAGGGAGTCCTTGTATCGCTTTTTTGGAGCACCCCTGATCAAAGGAAATCATAGTGTTCTTTATTCTTTATAAAGACTCCCCGAAACAACATTTCAGGCTCGGCCAAATTGATCACCAACAATGGTCTGCCCTGGCCTCACATTGGGAGGCATGGAGACACACTAATTTGAGAACTCACGCCGAACAAGTCTTGAAGATAAATGACAAAACAGAAAGAATCACAACCTGGAAACATCACCCAAGGTGACCTTCTGCTGTGCTTTCTGCAACCGGACTTGTTTATCTCGGATTGGCCTTGTTAGTCATCAGCACGCTTGCAGAAAGCACGGGATGAGTCGTTCCTGAATCTTCATTTGCGAAGAAAAGTGAGAGTGTATACCCCACTCTTCAGGCACAAAGGCTCTAAGAATGGCTTACAAATTGTTAAGCAATAGCACTTACATATCTACACCACTTTATAGCATGCTAGGCACCAAGTGCTTTCCAATGTGTGTGTTAGCTAATTGCCCCCACAAGCCAGGTTTTACTGACCTAAGAAAGGATGGAAGGCTGAGTCAATGTTGGAGCTCTGGAGATAAAACTTGCAACATTGTGGCTACAGTACTGGCATTTGACCACAGCTCCCCATCACTTACTGCTTTCACCCACCAGCAGACAATGCATAATGATAAGAGGAGACTTCTCACTGCTAACAGAGATGAATTATATGTTGCCTCCGTTTACATGGGACTGGTACTTGTGATTTCACTTACCCATAATTGGGAAGAACGATCTCTCTAGGCACCTGGAGGACCATAGAGTCATGGTGGAGGTGGTCTCTTTAGGCATCTGGAGGTCTTCCAGTCCGATTGTATGGAAAAGTTTTGTCAGGATCAGGTCGTAAAGCAACCTTTTCCTGCCATTAATTCTGTGTGCTGCGTGACCATTTGATGTTTTGCATTCCTTTGAAATGGTAACAAAATGATGTGCTAAGAATAGCCAAGGGATTGGAACAAATGGCTGGGAGGATACTGCAGCAGAATGGGGACTGTGGAGATTTGGGTAACCAATGAATGAGATGCCCGTCAGATTTGGCTTATTGTAAATACTTTTTATTATAATGCTTTTCGTTTGAGCTTCATTTGAAACAACAATGTTGTATACTACTCCTCTTTAGTTCCTTCTGTGACAATAAAGCGTACTGTTTAATCCTGAAGCTACTGTCCACTGACTCTGAAAACACAGTTACATGACAACTTCTGCCAGAAATTGACCATAGAGTTACGCCAGACACCCAGAGAGGTGTCCCCTCTAGGCATTTTCTACATCCTCCAGCACAATTCTATGTCAGTTTGCTATTATACACAGTTTCATCTATTTGTGGTAAGTCCAAGAATGTATCCCCTGACTAAACAGGGGGCAAACTCTATGTAGCATTTTCAACCTCTGAATTGCACATGCCTAGAATAGCTGGACAGAGTCTTCCTTGGGAAAGGGTTTTAGTGTTTCAACAGTCCCTTCTCCCTATAATGTCCCTCATCCCTAATCAAACTTAGTTTCATATAGCTGATTACTACAGAAAACATTGCTAATAAGAAACCACTGAGGATAGCCTGCCTGCTACTTCCAATTTGTTTCCCAGCTCCAAGTTTAATATGCTGAAAGCCGTTCCACTTTTGAAATCCCCCTTTTTGAAAAATTGTTGATGAGCAAAATGCATAATGCTCTCTTATTATTCCCCATCTCGTACGCATCCCTTGGGCGTCGAAATATTCTTATCTCTTTTTCCCTGGCTGTTCCTCAAGCATATTTACATCGTTAGCTTTACCAAAAAAAAAAAAAAAAAAGTATCATTATGTCAATAAGAGCAATTTAAGCATTAATAGGATGGTTATGGGCAGAAATGTAAGAGATTGCTTTCTGTGCTATTTAAAAAAAGGAAGTGCAGGGAGAAACATATGTCACAGAAGCGTTTTAATTGTTCTTTGTCCTGGAATCTTATCTTGAACAGTGCCCCACATAGAAAAACCAGAGGGAGTCATGGGAAAAGAGATATTAGATTGAGGTGAAAACTGAAAATAGAGCTGTAGTGAATAATGAGAAGGGGAAAGTAGCAATCCGAGTAGCAATTCAGAAAATGGTTCATTGTGAATCATTTCTCAACAAAGACCTGTAGCCAAAGATATTTCAAACTCCATGTCTTTATTTATTTTACTTATATCGAGTCTTTCTCCCATCCCTGGGTTCCAAGGCAACTTAGGAAGGAACTTAGGAAAGTTGAAACAGATGCAGCTAAAAGGACACGTCATACAAAAGTTAACGTACAATTAAACTCTCAGTAGAATTACAAGCTATTAAACACATTCCCATTAACACAGAAAAACAACAGCAAAAATATAGATGATACAACACTTTATTAAAGGCTCTTTCCTCATGAGCAATAAATCTTGGAAGGCCTGCTTGAAACAAAACAGAGAAAGACAGACAGACAGACAGACAGACAGAGACTCTTAACCTGTCTATGGAAGGAGGGTAAGAATCTAACCTCTTATGAAGGGATTGCTTTAACATGATTGTTTTAATATGCATTGGCCTTATATGTTTTTATGTGTTTTTAAGTGATCTTATATGTCGTACTTTAACCTGTTGTTCTTCCCTGTCTCAAACCATAGGGAGAGGCAGGTAAGAAATCATTGTCATCGTTCTCGTCATTTCTAGAGCTTGGTGGCAGCCACTGAGAAGACTCTCACGTTCCTGCTAAATAGAATTATACAATCATAGAGATGAAAGAGACCACAAGGGCCATCCAGTCCAACCTCATTTTGCCCTGCAGGAATACACAATCAAAGCACTCCCCACAGATGGCCATCCAGCCTCTGTTTAAAAACCTCCAAAGGAGACTCCACCACAGTCCCAGGCAGTGTATTCCACTGTTGAACAGCTCTTACCATCAGGAGGTTCTTCCTAATGTTTAGATAGAATCTCTTTTCCTGTAGTTTGAATCCACTGCTCCGTGTCATGGACGTAATCAATACTACACAAATAAACCAGTTTGGAACTGGATTATTTCCCATGACTCCTTCCTATGGAATCCTAGGATTTGTAGCTTTACAAGGTCTTTAGCCTTCTCTGCCAAAGAGTGCTGGTGCCTCACCAAATACAAATCCCTGGGTACCACAGGAAAGAGCCATGGCAATAATCCAGTTCCAAACTGGATTATTTGTGTAATGTAGATGCACCCCAGGTCTCTGGAGCAGCAGAAAACAAGGTTGCTCCTTATTATTAAGATGCGCCAGTGAGGGTGATGGGACAGGGAAAAGGACCTCCACAGAAGATCTCAAGACACAGGTAGGCTGATATGTAGAGATACAGAGATAAAATGGAATCAGCACTAGAATAGTGTGGTGTAGAGGGCCCTTGAATACAGAGAAAAGAGGCCCTATGTGTGTGCATAAATCCATGCATGTAGCATTACATCTTTCCACTATCTGTCAAGCCCTAGGAAGGCCCCCTGTAATTGTTGCTTACCAGTGTGGAAGTGGGGGGGGGGACATAATAGAGACCATAGAGAATCAGTAGATCTCAGCTTGATCATGGTAGAGGGGAGAAATGACGGTACACCTTCAAATGGAGTGCACATGTATTTTCCACCCCCTGTGTCTTGCCCTGCTTCCAGAACTTGGAAATGGACTCTGACTCAGAGACTAAAGCAGTGGACATGCAAGGACATGCTGAACCAGAACAGAAGGATGTTCCAGAGCCACAGGCCTCAGACACAGACAATAGTACAATGCTAGCTCTGGCAGAGGGTCCTACCCATTCAGATATAGAGGACAACTTCCCTATACTTACCTTCACAGCACAGTCAACAAAAAGAGGGCTTGAAGCGGTCTCAGAGTATTTATAGGAAGCAGCAATTAGTTAAGCAGCAGCTGCATTAGCTGCTGCTCTTTAAATATGCAGCACTGCCCTCCAGGGGTTTTGGAGATTATCTGACCTGACCTAATTACCTTTTGTGCTCCTGCTCTCTGTGTTTGACCTGGACCGTGTTTGTTGACGCTGGACTCTGTTTGCCTGACCTGGATTCTGCTGGACTACCCTGAACTTTGTTTGCTGGACCAGAACCTTGTATATTGGACTTTACTTGAGAACTTGTGTTTTGCTTGCTAGTAAAGTAAGTGACTAACTTCACAGTGCCATGATTCCCTTGCCTGTAATTAATTTGACTGTGCTGAGCCTCTGCTTATCAGCTGTACAGTAACAAGTCTTTGGCTGCTTGCCTGGACCTTGTCTGAACACCCTGGGAGCCCAGAGCACCCAATTCTGTATGATGGTGTGCCTTCCTCTTGGACAGCAGCAGTACAAGAGTGTTCAACACATCTGCAGCTTAGTAGGTGTTCTCCCAGGCTGCAATTACACGGCAGGTTTTATAGCGATAAATTGCACTTCAGTGCTTTTTCGCACCAGCGGTGGGTAGTTTACACAGTGTATGGAAGAAACAGTTCTATTTTGTTGCTCTTTGTTTCCTTTCTGCTTTGTGATTCAGACAGGCAAATGTAGGGGGGGGGCATGGCCAAACATTGGAGAAGGACAAAGGAATGCAATAGGAATGTCTGCCCTGGCCCCAACTCTGTGCGTAACAGCTGATCAACACTAAGCCATTGCCTCCCCCCTGTAGCTCCCTGGCCCCAAATCAAAATGCAGACATGAAGGTTTTTTTCTCTGTGGGTAACAGCTGATCGACACTGAGCCATTGCCTCCCCCCTGTAGATCCCTGTACAGACTTTCCTTGGCACCAAAGCAAGCAGTAGACACGAAGGATTTTAAGATTTCCTGGATCGCTACTGAATCTCCCTCCTGAATCCACATCTAGCCAGCCCATGACAGTGCAGCTTTGCTGCAACTATATCGGGAAAATTGTAGTAATTCACACAGTCCTTAGCGGAATGGTTGTTTACACTATCAATAATGCGCTAAGTCGCGCTACTTTTCAAATAAACCGGCAAAGGTAGCGAGATCCCCTGAGACACTATATTTGGGTTTTTTACCTTCCCCCCTTCTGAATGAGGCAATACTGTGGCATGATCCATGGAAACAATGAACAATCTTAGCGGTATATTTAGCTGAATATTTGCCCATGTAAACACAACCCCAGATGTTCTTGTTGAACTATCAGCCTGCCTAGATAAGACAGGCAGCAAACCGATGTGAAAGCACCATCTACACTCCACTCTGTGGAAGAGACACCCCAGCCAGCTCAGAGATTCTGCCCTGCTTTCTGGACACTTCAAAATTGACTCTGGAGATTTTCAGACAGGCAAAAATCGCTCCTTGCCGCGCGAGCAGCCTCCCGAAACTGCTGCGCGGCAAGGGTCTTCTTCGGACGACGCTGTGCCTCTGGCGAAACCGTCCGTGTCACTTCCGTGAAGCTTGGGACGGCTCCGCGTCATATTTCAAGCACGGAGGCTGCCCGTGATTGAAATATGATGCGGAGCCGTCCCAAGCTTCACGGAAGTGACACGGACGGTTTCGCCAGAGGCACAGCGTCGTCCGAAGAAGACCCTTGCCGCGCAGCAGTTTCGGGAGGCTGCTCGCGCGGCAAGGAGCGATTTTTGCCTGTCTGAAAATCTCCTCTGACTACTTTTTTGCATGTTCTTCTGCCTGTCTTGGTTTTCATGGTTACTGACATATTCCGCAGTTTCTTGACTTCTTGACATGTGTGAAGGTCACTAAGAGGATACCAGACAGAATCTTAAGGAGCAAAAAGAGCTTTAAAAATAATACAGATGAGCCATTACTAAGAAAAATTCCCCCATAGCTCGGGCATGGCATTTGTTGCAAGGGAGGAGATAACAGAAGAGTAAGAATAGCTTAATTCTGTCTCCTATGGAGTGGAGACCTTGGGAAATGGAGAGTCACCTGGTCATAGGAATCAACAATCCTGTGCAGCATAGTTTAAAACACCAAAAGAGCCCAAACAAACAAAGGGAGGCCAGAATCCTATTCATATCTTATGCAGGCTTCATTTCTTTCACAGAAGCTGTCGGACATTTTTGTCCATCAAAAGTGGGTTGAACAGAGAAAATGGTTTCCTGGCACATGGCGTGTATTGAAACACTAGCTAACACCCCAGTCTCATGAGGGCTGTCTTGGCCAGTTTATCACATCTCCTTTCTGGTTCCCAGCCAGCATTACACTACAGTCCAATAACTTTCTCCAGCATTCACATGGTCATCCATCCACCCATACTAACCTTAGGCTACATCTTTCCTCCTGCCTTTGTCCCCCAATGACCATTGACCATCATTAAAACTGAACTTGTCACCTCCATATCATACCCACAAGTTTTGCACTTCTATTCCTATTCACACACACAGCCTGCTCATATAGGATGTGTCCCTAGCACTTCACTCCATGCATCTAGTGAAGTAGACTTAAGTCTATGAAAGCTACCAACTTCTTTCTCTCAGATAGTCTCAAAGGTGTTACAAGATCTGTTCACATACTGATCCAGACTAACATGACTTTGTCTTTGAATTTTTTTGTCCAACGTAGAACATCCCTATCAGTGGTGGCACTAGGAGGTGCAGACAGGCCAAACTGAACCAGGCGACACCGTCAGAGGGAGGGGTAAAACTGGTCTTACAAACTCCTATTCCTATTCTTGTTCCTATTCAGGTCACAGTAACAGAAATATAATTGCACATAAGATGACACTGTGCATGCAGATGCACAGGTGTGCACACTCTTATGCATTCAGTTGCACAATGTTGCCATTCAATAAGGAATTCCCAAACCCCACATGCAGAGATTTATTCCACGCATCCCAGAAGGAGGATCTTGGCCAGATTCAGCAGTTCCATCTCTGATTCCATCAGTGCTCTTGTCTCCATGCCTTCCTGGGGAATAAGGGCTAAACTGCTTTTAGAAATATGTTTCTGGGGAGGAGGAAGTAAGCAAGAGCGAGAAAGGAACTGGCGACTGGCAGTGTTCACCTTTAATCATATTATAAATGCTGCCGCCAAAGAGGGTTTTAGAAGAATACAATTTCCCTCCCTGTCAATAATCCATCTCTGTGGGTATTAAAATAATGCTGCATTTCACATTGAAATGAGATGACAAGGAGGATGAGGATTCCCATTTA
The DNA here is from genome assembly GCA_030847615.1 of Gambelia wislizenii. Lineage (NCBI taxonomy): Eukaryota > Metazoa > Chordata > Lepidosauria > Squamata > Crotaphytidae > Gambelia > Gambelia wislizenii. Next base: position 329,780,411 of record JAUMIR010000004.1, read on the forward strand.
TTTTTCTGGTAACCGTGTGACCTTTTGGCAGGGGACGAGATGTGATTTAAAACTCTACAAATGCAGCTCTGAGAGAGCAGAGGAACAGAAGAGATCATGGGCACTGAGAAGCATCATGATCATCCAGTCGCCCTGCTTTCCCAGGGGGGAAAAGTGGGGAAACTCATTACTTTAAATATCATTTGTTCAAAAATGTACATCCCATCCTATAGCATGGGAGCTCAGGATAGCATACAAGTAAAATCAATTTAAGCACTTTAAAATTTAAAGCCATCAAGGTTATTTAGAATACTGAGAACATATGAAACGATGTAATAACTTGAAACAGCTAGAAAGGTTAAAACAGTTTAAAACCATGTGCATGCAAATTTTGGAAATGATTCCATTTGGGGTTGTGACAACTGCACACATGCCTTAAAAACATCCCACCACCATCACAAGCTCGCTTGGTGAAGACTCCACCCTACACAAGCAATTGCACTTTTTTGGTCTTTGCAAAAAAAAAAAAAAAAAAAAAGACTTATTCAGCTCATTGTTGTGTAAGCAGAGTTCCACAAGTGCAAACATTTCACATGCAGTTGTACATTCTTGGATGGTCCTTAAGTACCTTAAATGCACCCTTCTATTCTCTGGAACTCAATTGCAGAACAAGGTAATGAGGGAGGACATTGCCCCATAGACAATCAGTTGCACAAAGTTGGTGAATCCTATCATCATCATCATCTTCATCTTCATCTCTCTCCCACTTTTTTCCTCATTTGGGACTTAAAGCTTTATTATCCAAATATCACATGGTTGGGCAGGGAGTTGTGACTGAGAGATGGAAACCTGCCTAAGGATTTTGAGTAAGTTACAAGATTTGGGACTTTCAGGGTCACACTATTTGCCAATGTATTAGTTCACATATTAAGGCACAATTTGGTAATATCTGCTCAACAGCCCTCTTCAGAACATCTTTTTAATGGTGTCAGTGGATTCCTTTCTGACCAAGGATCTTAGTCTAAGACCCACTGGAATCCACCATCCCAGAAAAGGACAAAAATCCCTACAGTATGGAAAATCCATTTAATTTTATCAGTCTGATATCTAGAGTTTCAGGTATCTGGTCTCTAAGGAACTCCAAATTGTCTCCCACTTCTGAGTATATGTGGATTCAATCTATTGTTATAAAGAGTGTTAACAACAGATGCACAATGCCATCAAATGACTGGTGCTCAGAGTGCTGGCTTTGTGAGTTCCCTGACCATTGCCCACAAGAGAAAATGAAATCAACAGTAACACTGCATTAACAGCAGCACTGGTTTTATACTATTAATCTCCTGGTTTTGCTTTTGCTTTATTTTGCTTTACAGAAGAACGAGGGAAGAGGTACAAGTGGGGATCACTTAGGAATTTAAAGCTTGGACAGAGAAAAATGAATGTTTAATATGACGTGGATATTATTTGCAGAAGATGGGAGGGGGTCAGTACTCCCTCTCCCACCCAGGATTTCTTTGGGGCAGGGGACTCCATCATTTCCTTGGAATATCTAGTTCTGTCTGTAAGATACATGATCCTAAAGGCAGCTTTCTGCATCCAAAGCACATGCATTTTTTAAAATATGATTTCTGCTAGAGCATTTGTAATGTGACACACTTGCCAGCATGCATCGTTTCTCATTTCTTGATTTTCCTTCTTTGTATGTACTACTACTACTGCTACTACTACTACTACAAAATCTTATTTTTAAGAATGCATGTGCTTTCATTCATTCATTTTTCTCTGTCCAGGCTTTAAATTCATAGGTGATTCTCACTTGGAGGAACATGATTAGAGAAGATTAGAAGGAAAAGGAGGAGAATCAGGGGTCAGGAGAGCTTAGGTTTCCCCTTACAGCTTTCCATCTGTCTGTACCCTCCACCCCTATGTTTCAATTTTGAGGCTCTTCAATGAACACTCATGACTCAGACATTTCCTTGCTTAAAATATGTGGTAGCTTTAGGCTGTCAGGCTCCCATCCTACCATTTTTGCTTATTTTCTTGTGTCCTTGGTATCGAATGGGCCTAGCAGTTTGTGTGTGTGTGTGTGTGGGGGGATATCTGTAACTGTTTGGCTTTCCCTTGGGAAAGGAGATGATGATGCAGCTGCAATTAACCATTTTCAAAACCCCAGGGAGAAGGTGGTTTCCCCTTAAGGAATGCTTGTGTAGTGGATGAAGAGTGACCAATGATTTTGTAGCCTGCCATAGAATCATAGAATGACTCTGTTTAAAGACCTCCAAGGAAGGAGACTCCACCACACTCCAAGGGAGTGCGTTCCACTGCCGAACAGCTCTTACTGTCAAAAAGTTCCTCCTAATATTTTGGTGATTGCAAAATGCTTTTAATTTGGAGTGTTTTTGTTAGGCTCCTGTTCACAGCAACAACTTTGTATTATATGCTTCCTGAATTTCTAGCAATAAAGTTTTCTGATGGACTCTGAAACTTGAGTTCTATGCATTTGGGAAAACTGAAACCTGACACAGGCAGAGTTGTATATGCACCAAAAGATTTGGTTTCAATTTTGATTTGGTGAGTTGGAAAACTTTCTGTTTGGATTGCATCAGAGGCCATCCAGTTTGGACCAGACTGGAACCTCACTTTGGCAGATTTAAAGGTTGGTGACTTTCCATTGGTTATCAGGGTAGAACTGAAAAGTGATTCTATCTTCCACCCAATAGCATTAGATAAACATGCAGATGTCATCCCACCAGGACAGATTAGAGCTGTGGATCTTAACTTTTTCTTTACCAAGGACCCCCTTTTAAATATCTTTTGTTGCCACAGACCCCTCAACACTTAATTCAAAATTTTAAGCAAAAGCAATAATAATAGTTAGTTGAACACGGAACCATTAACAGTTACACTATCTGTTAAACCTTCCCTCAGGACACTTCTCCTGCTTATTCTGGCTAGTTTGCAACTGGGGTGGATTGAATACCAACACATAGCCAGCCAGCCAGCCAAACTTTGCCTTGGCTCCTGTTACATGGCTATTCTGCTGGTGGAAAGAGGTGGGCTAAGCAGCCTTTAAGCCCTCAAGCCTTCACAGGCCCCCTGTGAGGATATCGTGGTCCCCTGGGGTCCACGGACCACAGGTTAAGAACCACTGGATTAGAGCTAGCTTCCTCTTAGTGACTTACACATATGCAACTTCCCCTACAAAAGCAATTGGATTCTTCAGACTAGATTATGGCTAGCTTCTTCTTAATAATTTAAGCATTTGCAAGTTCTGCTAGAGAAGCCATTGGATTCTTCAGGATAGATTATGGCTGGTATTCTTTGAATCACTTTAAAAATGTGCAAGTTCTCCTATAGGAGCATTTGAACATTTTTGTCTAGTTCAGACGTCTATATAAGCTGAAGGTTGTAGAAGCAGAGGGGCATATGGGATACCATTGTGCATTGCTCATGCAGATGTATACTGCACATTCCAATCAAGCATTTGACATCTGTAGGAAGGTAGAATACACCTCATCATCTCATACACAGCATCGATGAAAGCTGATTCTCATCCCAATGGAAAATAATATTTTATACTAGATTTTCCAAGGAAAAGGGGGAAAGGGGAGGTCAATAAATGTTACAGTTGCCCATGAAAATGTGTTTCCTACTTCAGTGAGCTAGAAATGTCTGAAATGCACATAAAAAGTAAAGTTGTTAGCTTAAAGTTAATTTGCCATTTGATACAGTTTCATCAAGACTCTTACAATAACTTGGTTTGGTTATACCAGCACAAGGAGGAAACATCTCACACATGGATCACCAGTGTAAATATCTCCATCTGCCAGAGGAGGTTCTCCAGCCTACAAATATTTTACACAAGATCTTTCAAGGGGGAAAAAAACCCAACATGATACCATGTCATATTGAAATGCTGGCCTTCATTCACAACTTGCCCAAGCATTCTTACTCATCAGAGCCTTCATATCCCAAGAGGGTACCCATTGTTCAAGGTGAACTAGCTCCATGGAAGGGCACCCAATTTTGAGACAACCACTCACACTGGACCAATGAAGGTGAACTGTGGTGAGTAGAGGGTCAACCACCAGGTTCACATGGTGCGTGAGGGGAAGGTAGTGTGCTTTCTCTTGAATAACCATAGTGTTTTCCAAAGAGCAACTACAGCGAATATGAGATACTTCAGAAGATGAAAACAGAGCATATCTCAAAGACTAAAATACAGGTGTTGCCTTGCTGGATCTACAAGAAAGCCTATGCAATTGTTCTAAAAAGGCCTCAAAAGAAATTAGAACCTAGCATTACTTAAGGATACTTAAAGGACTTTACTCCTTACATAGGACTTACATTATGGGGGATATGTGTGGTAAGAGAGAGGGGGGAAACCTCTGGCTTGCTCAGCCAGTGTGTCTGCACAGCTCAGGTACAGAATTTTGATATCTCTTTAAATGTTAAGACACTTTCTATGGAGTCCTGAAAGTTGAAGTTTTATTGGGTCCTAACAGTGCTCTGCTTGAGAACTCTAGGGCACATGCCCCAACCTGGAGTAATAGAGCTCTCTTGCAGAGAATTTTAAGGACCTCTACAAACTATAAATCCCAGGTATCCGTATGATGGAGCCTTAACAGTTAAACTTGTTATCAAAATGCTACAACAGTGTGTAGGGCAGATATATTCTCAGAAGATACAGTGAAGACATGGTCTCCCCATATTTGTAAGAGTGGAAGTCAAAGTCAAAGCAGCCCTAGCCAGCATAGGGAATGATAACACTGGGAACTGAACTCTCTCAACAACAAGATGGATGCAGGATTTTCACCCTTGCCTTAAAGGTTATTGAGGTTTTCGAACATATCCCCTGTGGATATGGGGAGGGGGTGTGCTGTATCTCCCACCATGTAAGACATGTTGAGTAACACTGAGAAGGAAATTAAAGATTGGCCCACTTCTTCAGATTTTATGGTACTCTCTAGATAAATAAACTCTGCACTTACCTGTTTTCTACTCCTCTGTCCTTTGGGAAGCAGTGCTTTGGACTTCTCTGCAATTTTCTGCCAAGAGGGGGAAAATAATTGTAGAATTACAGGTTGAAATTGCATTGGAATGTATCAGAACTTTCTCCATTCATAATATTTCCAGGGGTGGGAGATGGAATAAAATGAGGTGGGGGATCAACTAACCATATGATTTAGGAATAGGGGCAGGGGGTGTTTTGAAAGTGTATTTGGCTTTTGAGAAACCAGAAGTTCTACAAACTTCAAGGACAACAGGGTTATGAAAAGCAAACTGTACATTTTAAGAGTGACAGCCAGAAGTGTGGGGAAGTGGCAATTTGCCACTCAAGAAAGCCTCCTGACACACCCAGGCCATTCAGTGAAGGGGAAGGGAATGCCATAGGTAATTCTGGCACATTGTAATTTATTAAAAATAAATATACAAGTTGAACGTCATGTGCTTAGCTTCAGGTGGAACATGTACTGAAGCAAAGAAAGTCATTAGAGAGATGGTGATATTGTTAGAAATATTGCTTTGAAACATTTTGGTGAACTCTGCTAGCAGTTACACTTTTTCCAGGGTTGCAAAATGGTGACATGGGAAGGCAGATGAAACCAACAAGCCCTGAGCAGGCTCACTCTCTCCAGTGCCTTACTTCCTTCAGGGATGCTGAAGCTGTGGCTATTTGCCCCCTGCCACTCAGGTTGCCAAGTTGGACATGGGAGGGGGCTGCTGTAACTTTAACCCTGAACAGAGTGTGGAGCAGGATAAGGGACTGAACAGCTCCATCAAGAAGGATGAAGGTACCTGTCCTCTCTTACCTTTGAAATTCCCGTGTTTAGCTGCAGCCATCCCATCGCATCACAACACAGCTATTGACTCACCAGGGGAGGGTGAGGGGAAGGGTGCAGAGGTGCCAGTGACAAGAACACAGCTGTGTGGTCTTCTGAACCTTCTTCTCCTCCCACCCTCCATCAGGGAGACAATAGCCATGTTGGGAGGGGTGGTTGTGGTGGAAAATTGGAGTTTGGAAGGTAAGGGAGGCAAGTACTATTGTCCGGCTTGATGGAGCTTTATGGCACCTTATCTTGCACTTGTTCAAGATAAAAGTAACAGTAGCCCCATCCTGTATCTGACCTATAAGCCCTACCTTCCAAAAATCACCTACACCAACTATAGCGCACCAACATCATTCTGCCCATCATCTGCAGACATCATTCCAGCACTTTGGATGAAAATAAGGCAGACCCGTTTATGCTGACAAAGCATTTCAGGGGGGAGGGGAAACACCCAATCTTAATTCCTGAAACAGAGTTGAGATTGAACAGTAAACAGGGAATGCACTACTGATATAGTGGTGGGCACTAATTTTGGGTTATAGTTTGTGAAATTGAAGTGCTGGAATCAAGGTTTGGAAGCCCAGTTCATGCCATGATTTTGCACCTTGATTTGGAGACAGTCGTTAATGATGGTTTAATTAAATGATGGTTAATGATACTCCAAGCTGGAGCCAAGGCATTTGAGACTACAACTCCTAGCAACCACAACTAGCATGGGCAGATGTCAGGAATGATGAAGGTGTAGTAATGCATCTGGTGGACACTATGTTTGGGAAGGGTGGTTTAGAGTTGAATGTAATACTTAGCTGTGGTTTAAGAATGCAGGTAACTTAAATATGATGTCTGTTTAGGGGAAAGACTACGATCAATGTGAACATATTCTATAAATCAGGTAGCATCAGATACTAATGTAATACTAGTGATGCAAATCTTTGAGTATTTAATTTTAGCATTCACACATGGATATTATCAAAAGTTTTATCCTGAGTGGGCAATAGTACAAGTGCTGTTTTGCACAATTTTTGATGATTTTTAAAAAACTATATTACTCTTCTGTGAAAAATTTGTTTCAGCAAAAGCAACATTTTTGCATAGAAAAATGAGCATTTTGCATGGGAAAACAGAAGATAGTGCTAAATACACTGTTCTCTGTACAAAATGCTATAGTTTTTTTTCTCACTTTCAAGTTGTTTGAGCAAACAATTTTATTTTTTGCAGAAATTCCCCAAAGTGCCCAAAATCTTATGGCGGTTGACCATTTTCTTGACAGGGTGTCTCATGCTGCTACAAAATCCTTTCATGTCAAAGATAATGACATTTGTGAGTATACTTTACATTCCTATGTCCTATTTCAACACAGTTTACACTAAAAGAACAGCCTGAGAATCTCCTTTTACCTTTTGTACTGTCCCATATCGTTGAATAGCATCAGAAAGTTGGTTCTTCAGACGGTCCAGCTGAAGCCGTTCTTGCTACATACAATAAAAAGATGAACAAACACTTTCAACACAGGAAAAAAGCCTTTGTGTCATCAGTTATCTCCAGATAGTATGAGACACAACTTTGAACCCTACATTGCATATAAGATCATCAGATAAAGTGGGTCCTATATATTTTCAAGTGTAGGACCATTAAGTAATGAATTAATCAATATCCCCCTTTCACTTAATATGGGACCCAAGGTGACTCATGATGTGAGTTAAAATGCAGTTAAAATAATGCATAATAAAGTTACAAACATGAAACAAAGAATCATATTAAAAACATGAATTTAAAACAGTTTAAAAGGATGCCAACATGATAAAAATACACCTTCCAGTTAAAAGATCTCCTGGATTTGGCAGTCAAAGGCCTGGCTAAACAAAAAGTTCTTTTGTTGGTGGAAAGAGAGCAGAAACGGGGCCAAGCTAGCCTCCTATGGGAGGGAATGCCACAGCCTGGGTGTCTTTGGGACTTTTCCTGAGTTTTTTAACAACTGCAGAGGAAATGTGCACTCCCACATGTTAGGACAACCAAATCTCATCACAGCACATTGCTGAAGAGGACAGCTGATTGGTTGGACGTGTGCAGGGGGGGGAGCTTGCTAAGATGGCAGATCACGGAACTGCCATGTTGATGAAACAGGCTTTCTTTCTTTCCCTTTTTTTGGGGGGGGGCGTTTTGGCAGATGATCACTCTTCTGCACCTTGGATGTAGTTTTTTTTTTTTTTAATACTGTTTGGCAGGGGCAATTTGGGAAGGATAGAATCATGAGTAGTTCACTTGCTCCCACCATCTTGATTAGCTGGCACGACTCCATGTGAAAAGCAAACATGGATACCTGTGCACACCAGCAACATTGCAAAAAATAAAATAAAGTAAAATGTTGAGACCAATAAAAGCTGCTGCAAATAGGTTATTTATTTATTTATTTATTTATACCCCGCCACAAGGCTATCAGAGCGGCTTACAAATTGTTTTTTTAAGGAATAGCAATTTATACATCTACACTGCATTAAGCAGTTTCCAATGTGTGTTAGTTAATTGCCCCCACAAGCTGGGTACCATTTTACCAACCTACGAAAGGATGGAAGGCTGAGTGAACCTTGGTGCCCGTTGGAACAGAGCTTGCAACATGGTGACTTGCAGTACTGGCATTTAACCACTGTGCCACCAGGGCTCCTTTTTATAGGTGTTACTGCACACCAATCAACACCTTATTCCCTCTTATAGACCACCCTTCAGTTTTGTCCCTCGGGAAGCTGAAGGGAATCAATTTTCACTAGAGTGCTGGTTAGTCCTGGGGAGACATTAGACCTTCTTAGCGATGAGTATATCCTAGTGACCTTGGGCCAGTTACTATTTTCCTTGCCTGAGCTAACTCCAAGTTTTCATCAAGATAAAACAGAAGAGGAGAACAATGTATGCAAGACCAGGACAAAACAAAATGCAGTAAATAGCATTGTGCGGAGTGTCTTTCTTTTTTCATTTCACAAGGTCTTTCAAGCAGTGAACTCACTGACTTTGTTAATCTGCTGCTTTTTAGTGCTCTGGTTTTGTTTAATTCTTGTGTTTTATGTTATTGGCAGGTGTGTTTTAATGTTATTTCAATTTGATTCATGATTCTGTACCATTTTGAGGGTTTGCCTGGGCCATATCTTCTCTGATCTATAGCTCTCACTAAACAAATTGCCATTCTCAGTAAACAAGATTTAACACCTTGGTGTCAGTTTTCTTTCATTAAAAAACGTCTTGCCATTGTGAAACTGAATCACAACATTCTGTTTCATTCTATCAGCAGGGTGAGCACACAAGGGCATTCCTTTGTATGCCACCCACAGTTACTCTTGCAAATACAATCACCGGAACAGCGCTCACTGTTAGAGCACATATTCTTGTTGTGCAAACTGCTTATGAATGCCTACAGAGGAGGTATCTTTAGAAGACTGATGGGAAACACTGATTTCATTTACATTATGTTGGCGATGAATAGGAAAGCGGGTATCAAAAGGTAAAGCATGATTGCAAGAAAAAAAATTGCTCAGCAGATGTGTATGATCCAACAAAAAGCCCAGGGCAATCAGCAATACTTGTGCTGTGCAATACAAATCTGCCATTCACAGCATGGCTGCAAGCAACACAAACAAGGGATAGCATTCCAAAGGGTCAGAGGACAGTATGTTCTGCAAGAGAAACATTCATTCCTTGAGGAACAATCATGTGGTCATGTTATAAGGGGAAATCTGTACTTTCAAATGGTTGTTTTTTTCCTCATCAAGTTAGCTTCAATTTGTGGGAACGCTAAGAATGAGAGGCCTACCAGAGCCTTGGTTATTTATCGCCCTCCTGAAGTTTGGTAAACTCAGGGCAATGTCTTCCTTTGCTGCATCAATCTATTTATAATATGCTCTTCCTTTTTCCCTAGTGCGGTTTATAGATTGGCCCCTGTATCCATGGGGGATCCATTCCAATGCCCCCATGGATACTAGGGAGCCCTATTATTTTCAATGAGACTAATGTCAGAGGTTGACCATAAAATTGCATTGGAGGAGCTATTCAGCTTTGGATGTGAAGACACCCAGGGAACCGCCTCATCAGGTGCTCTGTAGAGATGCTCTAGTCTCTTGGATGTTGGTGGTACAGGAGAAGGGGTGCTCCAAGCCACCTTGGCGATCTGTGTTAGGAATGTAGAGAAGGGAATGTAAGGCAAGGGAGGAGCCTGTCTTTGTAAATCATGAAAGATGGGATCATCGATACAGTTGGGAGTTTGGTAGATAGCCCCAGGGACACCATTATTCGATTGACAATCTCTGAGAATGAGCAGACATAGTCTGTTGGAGAGGAAGGTTCAGGTGTTGCAGCTTTACCTCAAGGCAATGGCTTGGACAAAGGAGTCTCATCATCCAATTCCTCTGATTCATGCTCTGGAGTCCTCACAATCTGTGGTGTTAGCTGCTTAGGCTGTCCTACCACAATAGGAGTAGTAGGGTCTCTACGATCCATCGGTTTGGGTGAGGGCGTCCTGTTAGCTGGTGACCGAAGAGAGTGCCATCTCAGTACCCTCTTTTTTTGGAGACTTAGGCCTCTGTGGGGGTTCCACTACCAGTGGATGGCTGGCCTTATGGTGCCAGTGTTGCTCTTCTGGAGAATATGGTTGCTGTCTGTCTCAATTCTCCCTACAGTACCAAGGAGAACGGTCATGTCGGTACCGTCTGGAATACGGTACCAGGGATGGTTCATCAAAAGACCGGTACTGGTGTTATGACATAGAGGTCCTTTTAATCAGGTAGTGTTAAGATTTTCCCAGACAAGTGATAGGCAAAAAGGCACAGAGAGACCAAATTTGGTTTTCAGTCACTATGCATGTAACATTTATTTAGACATAAGACATTAAACATTCAGTTAACTGTCAAGAGCTCTTTTCCATTCACACACACACTCACACCACATACTCACAATGATCCTTCCCTGAACAGTGATCAGACGTCCATGAAGGTGTGGATGGTCTGTTGCCATGGTACAGGAACCATGAAAGCAAGCCGAAAATGTCCCAGCTCTTATACCTTTTCCATCTCCTTCCTTGAGAACTGCATGCTTTTCGAGCTGGCATGATCTCATGACAGTTCCTTAGGCAGAGCAAGGTATGTTCTGTGTTTGCAAAGAATTCCCTCAATCATGCCGACAGCTGGTATTGTCTATGTTATGCATGGTCAGCAGTCCACTAGCAGTCCACTGGGAAGTTCTGTTTGTACCAAACTTCCACAGGCCAAGCTGACAAGTAAAATTGTTAAAGTTCTGCTTGGTTATCATTTTCGCTTCGTCTGCCAAGTCTTCCTTATTTCTCAGTCCAGCTTCCAAGATACACCTCTTAGCAATGCTCTGCACGGCATCCATTTTATTTGGGTCTTTTAAGGCCTTGCTTCTCTAGGATCGACAGGAACCCATACATACACACAATCATACATGCAAGCATACTCTCACACCGGTAGTCATGTCCCCAGTAGTACAGGTCAGGATAAAGGCTTCTTGGTGGAGGAGCATCATATCTGTACCGGTTGTAGTGATCCCACCAATCATCGTCATACCATACTGAATCATCCTCCATGTATTGTGAGCTACCAGATGAAGAACGTGATGGGTGATGGCGCAGTCTCAGTGTACGGGACTGAGATTCAGATCTCGATACTGGTGACTTGGAAGGCCTTGGAAATACCAGTACCAGGGACCTAGAAGGTGGTCTCAGGGATGGTGTCTTCTGTTTATCAGTGATGTCTGCCATTGGCATCCACTGAGGATACTGGGAGCATGACCTCTGTGATAGAGGGAAACACGAGTGAAAGATTGGCATCGAATGAGAATGAGACCAGGACTCTCACTGCTGTACCAACCAGGACCAGGAGCAAGGTTGAGACTGGGATTGATGTCGAGAGCCAGACCTGGACCTAGAGTGGGTCCTCAACACAGACTCCTGCTCACACTGCGAACAGAATCAAGACTGGGACCGGGTTCGATGCTGTACCACGGTACCCATGTCCAATGGTGACCTTGAGCACGAGATTCTGCTTATCCTGATGCTGAGGGTCAAATCATCCACTGGTTTTGCCACAGTATAAGTAGACTCATCTTCCTGATACCGGTCAGGTGACAGTATCGATAGGTGCCATTTCACCGGAGGCAATACCGGGGAACCTCCCTCCATTTTGCCTTTAGATCTCTTCTCGCAATCCTGCTATCTGGTCTCTTTATGCTCCCGATACCAACCACTCTTGGGGGACTCTTTCCTCCCGATGGCCTTGGCCCTCTTTACTGGAGAGTCTTTTGCCTCACCTTCTGAGAATGCTTCAGTACCGACTCCTTCGGTAACATCTTCTTCTGACTCTTAGAAGTCCCGGGATCATTGGGACAAGTTTGACCGTCACCATTATCTCTTGTACAGGTGGACATCAGGACAGACTCTGAGGTCTTGGAAAGTACCGAGGCAGAAACTTTCTTGCCCATTGGTGATTCAGGGAAGATTCCTGAGCTTGAGGCCTTCCCCAATACCGAGGCTGATAGGGCCTTTTCATAGAGTTGGGCCTTAATTCTCTTGTCCTGATTTTTCCTGGCCTGTGGGGTAAAGGCCTTGCAATGTCTGGATGATGATACATCATGGGCCTCTCCAAGACAGAAGAGGCACTTGGAGTAAACGTCAGATTCAGTCATCTTAGCAGAACACTGGGAGAAGGATTTGACGAAACCAGCCCCAGAGATGCTTAAGGAGATATAAAAGCACAGTACCATCCAGTCCATGGTCAGAAAACAGTCAGTCCAGTCCTAGAAGCTGGATCCAGAAGGGATGAAGAACAACATTCACAAAGACCACGAAGAAGAACCTATTTTTTCAGATGTAGGTAAGTTAAATCGTGGAAAACAAATCCATTGATACAGGGGTCAACTTGTACTTAAAATAATAGAATCAGAGAGTTGGAAGGTACCATCAGGGCTATCTGGTCCAACCCACTGCAATGAAGGAATACACACACAACTAGAGCACTTATGAAAGATGACCCTCCATCTTTAAACACCTCCAAAGAAGCACAGTTGACCACCCTCTGAAACAGTCTATTTCACTCACAAACAGCTCTAACTGCCAAGGAATTCTTCTGAAAATTGACTTGATTGCAATCAACAACCACAAAGTTTCTCTACAGAAGTAGCTGGAGATTTCTGTCCAGGGTGGAATGCTGATATTGGGTTGACTTTCCAGTCACTTCTTGTTGAAAAGAAAAGGATTCTCCTGGTACTAAAACAGCCCAGGGTGACAAAATACGATGAAACTAGCTGGACCCAGTGTACCATATGCCATTTAAAAACTCCCCCAAAAATGCCCAGTAGACTTCATGAGACCCTTGTAAGGTAGGCTTGTGGATTTAAATTCCTCCTCCCCCTTCTCAGTGTTCCATACTTTCCCCAGAATTGCTGATGGTGACTTGCTTTGTTGCCCTGCTGCTGCCACGGCCGCAGCTGCGGCTGCCACCAGTTGACTGCCTAGGTCCTATCGCAGAGGCAGCAGTGGTGTCCCACCACTACCCCAAGTTTACTGCCTGGGTTCTGTTGCAGAGGCAGTAGCACAGCATTGGCATCCTGCCACTGCCGCCAGTTGATTTCCTGGGTCCCATCGCAGCCTGTGACTGGTGAGTGGCTGAGGGAGTAAGAGGAGGGAGGGGCCCTTCTGAGGCTGGGGGGTGTACATGCAGATTGAGTGGCAGGAGTGGGTTGTGAGGAGGAGAGGGAATTTGCATGTGGGTTGTGATTGGTTGGGTGTGTTTCCTGAGCAGCCAATCAGCACACTGGGATTGGAAACATAGTAAACAATTGGAAGCATACCCAGTCCTATTGCACATACCCAAGCCTTTTATATAGATAGATAGATAGATAGATAGATAGATAGATAGATAGATAGATGGACCTCAGAGCTCCCCTAGAGATGTTGGGAGGCATTACAGGGCATTAAAAATTACTTTAGGGGTCCTAAAAATGGCCCCGAAAGCTACATGTGGTTTCTGTGACACATATTCCCGACCCTGCTGTACAGCTGTGTTGTTGTTGCTGCTGCTGCTGCTGTTGTTGTTGTTGTGTGCCTTCAAGTCATTTACAACCTATGGTGACTCTATCACAGTGTTTTCTTAGCAAGAGTTGTTCAGAGTAAGTTTGTCATTGCCTTCCTCCAAGGATGAGAGTGTGTGACTTCCCAAGGTCACCCAGTGGGTTTTAATGTCTGTATGGGGATTCGAACCCTGATCTCCAGAGTTGTAGTCCAACTCTCAAACCACTACACCATGATGGGAGCTCTAGCTTAGTGTATACCCCTGCCTGTAAAATTATGCTAGATTTCCAAAGTCGAGCAATCAATTGCAAAGTAGGTTCCATGAACTTCTGTTCACCAGTTGTACAACAATTGATTATCTCCCCCTCCCCATCAAGTCAAAAGTCTGAATGAGGAGCCCTGGTGGCACAGTGGTTAAATGCCGGTACTGCACCCACAACGTTGTTAGTTTGATCCAGCAGGGCTCCAAGATTGACTCAGCCTTCCATAGGTTAGTAAAATGAGTACCTTGCTTGTTGGGGGCCATTAGCTAACATGCTATAAACCACTTAGAGAGTGCTTAGCACTATAAAGTGGTATAGAACTGTAAGTGCTATTGCTACTAATCTATTGCTTGTGTAGTGACTAGGAGGGGCAACACTTACACAGAGTGCAACTACTTGCACAACTATTTTTTAAACTAGCATAGTGTGCCAATAGGCTCCTGGTGTACAAGCCTTACTGGGAAGTAAGACTATTTTTGAACAGACACATATAGGATTATCCTGTCAGTTGTGTTCTATTTGGTCAATGTAATGTATAGACTTTTTATTTTGACTTCTGTGCTCTTCCTTTAGGTGTCGCAAAGAAATCAATATATGACAGTATACCAAAAGAAACCAAACCCAAGGCAAGCAAAGTGATCTATTGATTCAGCAGGCTGACAACACTCATGATGACTAACTGTTCTACTGACTGTAGTTTCGGCAGGTACTTCCTAGCACATTTTTTAAATGATATATATTTTTAAAAGTTTTGAAATGATTTTTAAACTACTTGAACATTTCATTTTGATGCACACAATGTCTGAAAGGCCGTGTCTCCCTCTCTGAGCCCACCCTCTCTGAGCCCAACTTTAACATCTTTGGGGAATGGATTTTTCTTGGCCCCACCATCCTCACAGATACATCTGGTGGGGGCTGGGGAGGAAACCTTATCAGTGGCTGCTCCTAGGCTATGGGATTCTTTTCTGAGAAAGGTTTGGTTGACCCCTTCTCTACTCTCTTTTCACTGGCAGGCAAATGCCTTCTTATTTAAAAAGACCTTCAGCTTTTAACTGGTTGGGGTGGTGCAATGGGTATGCTGGTGTTTAATATGCAACAGGATTTGATGTTTTTTTTAATGTGTTTTGAACTGTTCTAAATCAATGTTTTAAGTGTCAAGTTTATTCATACAATCCAGAGACCCATCAAATAAAGTACAAAGTTGTTCATTAGTAAATAAAAATTATTAAAACTAGCATACTCATTGGTAAATGTTTGGAATGCAGGCCAACTTTTTATCTTTTAACTTCCCTCTCACTGGTCTTAATAACCACAGATAAGAACATAATAACTGACAAGGTAACATTGGGATATCTTTCCTCTAATAAGAATTTTATATACAGTTGTCCGTTCACATTCGCTAGGGTTTGGTTCCAGGACCCCCTGTGAGTACCCAAATCCGTGAATACTCAAGTCCCATTATATGCAATGGCATAGCAAAATGGTGTCCCTTATATAAGGTTTGCTTTTTGGATTATGATTTTTTAAAGAATATTTTCAAGCTGTGAATGCTTAAAACCATGAATGTCAAATCTGTGAATGTGGAGGGACAACTGTAGAATATCTCAGAACAGCCAGGTAGATGGCTTAACAAAGGAAAAATCAATTGTTTATGACTCTGAGAATGAAGAATGCAGGATAGTAGAATATGAGACATCGTTTCCACCTCCTGCAACCCACATGGACAGAGCCTTGACGCAGAAAGCAGCCCATCATTGCTGAAGGAAAACCATTAGATCTGGCCTTCGTAAATAATACGTGATAGATTGGCACATTCAAATTCTTAATATAATCAGCCAGAGAAAATGATCCTATGTATTGTATATGCAATGCACAAAGTGAATATGATAGAAAAGATCTAGCCCGAAGATTGTAAAAAGCAATCAATGTTTTAGGTGGATTGTTGTTTAATGCTTTTTTAAAACAAAAACAAAACAAAAAAATGCATTCACATTGTTTTAGCTGTTTTATTTTAACCTACAGCCTTGGGTCTCATATGCAAGAAAACTGGGATATGAATTAAATGAAAGAAGAAATATAATAGATACTATATGATGCGCACAATGGACCTTGGGGCACATTGTCTATTGAATACTGATGTGTACAGTGGGCCTTTTGTATCCACTGGGATTTGGTTCCAGGACACCCCCCTGCCCACCCCCAGATGCCAAAATCTGTGAATGCTCAACTCACATTATATACCTCTGTTTTTTTTTCCTTCACAAACAAAGATTCAGGAAGGACTCATCCCACACTTTCCGCAAGCGCACTGATGACTAAAAAGGCCAATCCGAGATAAACAAGTCCGGTTGCAGAAAGCACAGCAGAAGGTCTCCTTGGGTGATGTTTCCAGGTTGTGATTCTTAATGCGTTGCCATTTCTTTTCAAGACTTGTTCGGCGTGAGTTCTCAAATAAGGCTGCAGCATTGTGAATAGTTTGTCTCCATGCCACCCGGTGTGAGGCCAGGGCAGACCATTGTTGGTGATCAATTTGGCCAAGCCTGAGATGTTGTTTCAGGGAGTCCTTGTATCGCTCTTTTTGGAGCGCCGTCTTACGCCGACCCGTGGCGAGTTCACCGTAGAGTAGTATTTTTGGGAGGCGATGGTCCTCCATCCTAGAAACGTGCCCTGCCCAGCACAGCTGTGTTCTCAATATCATGGCCTCAATGCTGGCGATCCCTGCTTGCTCAAGGACAACAACAATCGTCACATAGTCAGTCCAGTGTATATTTAGGATTGTGCATATACAGTGCTGATGAAAGCGTTCAAGGAGTCATAAGTGTTGGTGATAGGTGACCCACGTTTCAGACCCATAAAGGAGAAAAGACAGTACGATGGCTCTATACACACTGATGGCATAGTAAAATGGTGCCCCTTATATAAAACAGCAAAATTAAGGTTTGCATTTTAGAATTATTATATTTTTAATATTTTCAAGCTGTGGATGGTTGAATCTATGGATACAGAATCTGTGAATATGGAGGGCCGACTTTATTTCACGTTGATGCACACTGTACTTTTGCTCGCACAGCATCACAACTCACTACAGCTTTCCCAACACTAATGGAAATGGCATTAACATGTCAGGAACTGCTATGCTTTCTTTCCCTTTCTATTTTTGCTTGTCTTCATTTGACTTCCCACTGGAGCCAATTTGTGTCATGGAAAATGTCTCTAGATGTACGAGAAGCAACCAATTTCCTGCATCTCAATAAAAGGCCATGAGAAGGAATATTTCATTTCATCTCACCTCAGTTTTCATTTGGTAACTCAATAATCCCACAGTCCACTGCTTGTATGTGTGTGTGTGTGTGTAGCTATACTCTGATGTAGTGTTCCTAAAGGCTGCTTATTTGATGCAGCTTTTTTGTTACTAGTAGGGAATCCTGTAGTACCCAAAGAAAAGTCTTTGTTATAGAAGCATAGAGTTGGATGGGGCTTCAGGGGACAGCTCAAAAATGAAGGAACTATTGATAGTCAAACCACCTTCATCTCTCTCTCTCTCTGGCTTTTCTTCACACATGAAGATTCAGGAAGTACTCATCCTGCATTTTCTGCAAGCGCGCTGATGACTAAAAAGGCCAATCCAAGATAAACAAGTCTGGTTGCAGAAAGCACAACAGAAGGTCTCCTTGTGTTTGTGGTTTCCAGGTTGTGATTCTTTCTGCATTGTCATTTCTTTTCAAGACTTGTTCGGCGTGAACTCTCAAATAAAGCTGTAGCATTGTGGGTAGTGCATCTCCATGCGTCCCGATGTGAAGCCAGGGCAGACCATTGTTGGTGATCAATTTGGCTGAGCCTGAGATGTTGTTTCAGGGAGTCCTTGTATCGCTTTTTTGGAGCGCCCCTCTTATGCTGACCCGTGGCGAGTTCATTTTAGAGTACTATTTTTGAGAGGCGATGGTCCTCCATCCTAGAAACGTGCCCTGCCCAGCATAGCTGTGTTATAATTTTACCAATTTATGGAAGACCATTGGAAAAGAGATGAAGCAAACCTTATACATTTGGGGACATTTTTTTTTTAATGAAACAACAATCCCATGTACATTTACATGGAAGAAAATATCACTAAACTCCAGAAAACCTATATCTATGTAGTTAGGTAGAGTGCTTTAAATCTCTGAGAATCTTAGCAGACATAGTTTCAAAGGTCACTTACCCTGGAAGAACCTCTGATGACCTCAGATAACTGTCGGATAGCATTTGTGCATGTTGTGATGGTTTTGTTGGTCTCTTGTTGAGTTGTGTGCCTTTACAAAGGAAAGCATAAAAAAAAAGTCAAAGACTCTGCAGCCAAAGGTCAAAACACCCCCCTGCCCACCCCAAGAACCTTCCATGAAAGCTCACTAGCAGAAGTACTCCATATAGTCTGGGATGATGGTGTTAAAATTTTAGTGTCACAAAAGTTTGCCCCAGGAAGTGCAAATTTTAGTGTCACAAAAGCTTACTGCCCTGGGAAGTGCAAACTTACTGTGGCTCTTACTGTGGTTTCATGCATATATATAGAAGTTTAACGTTCACAGGCAACTGGACTTGGGAGAATTCATAAGAGCTTCAGGCTTACAAGGATATTGTGGTAATTCAAAACCAGGTTGTTCTTGATTTTCAAATGTTTTTTTTTTTGTGTGTGTGTGTCTGTGTGTGTGTCTGTGTCTGTGTTGGGGGGGGGGAAGCATGCTACTGGCACCAGAACACAATTTTGCATGTTTCTCATTTCCTCTTCCTCCACTAACAGTACTCAGTAGTAAAATGTGATTTACTGTGGGAGATGCTATCTGCCTGGTCTTCCACTATTCTCAAGCTTTTTAATAGAATAAAACCTGCCACCCATATAGTTCTGGTTGTATACCTCTTACCAGCAGTAGTCAACATCTACTTGTGCTTTGTTGTCCCTGACTACCAGAGAAAGGCCAATTCAAAAGTTCCAAGGGCTTGAAAAATATTCTGCTGCCAGTAAACCTCTGAGAAAGGTGTTATTACTACATGGAATAGAAACTATTTTGTAACATAAGCAAACATAAGACATCTTAAACTTTTAGGCACACAACTAAGAGGCATTGCTTGGGTTGCAAGACAAGATATGGAATACAGCTCCAGTACCTTCAGCAGGTGTGTAGAAGAAGGCATTTCCCCAGATGACACTTGCCCGGCAAGCAACACTTGCTGAAATTCCCTCTTCTACACATGTGGTTATCAAGAGGTTCAGCACCTTGGATAGCTCTCATTAAACCCTGAGTACCTCCCCCCCCCACAAAAAAAAACCCCAACAACATTAACCTGGCAACAGAACTACCAGAAATCTACTAATGTCTGTCTGGCTCTTTCAGATCATTCCTTTCTGTTGACGTTAAACCAACAGTGGTCCGCCCTGGCCTCACATCAGGAGGCATGGAGACGCACTATCCACAATGCTGCAGCCTTATTTGAGAACTCACGCCGAACAAGTCTTGAAAAGAAACAACAACGCAGAAAGAATCACAACCCAAAAACATCACCCAAGGAGACTTTCTGCTGTGCTTTCTGCAACCGGACTTGTTTATCTCGGATTGGCCTTTTTAGTCATCAGCACGCTTGCAGAAAGCGCGGGATGTGTCCTTCCTTAATCTTCATTTGCGAAGAAAAGCCAGAGAGAGAGAGAGTAATCAAGGTTTAAACAAAATAGAGCTAAAGATCTGATGAGAAAAAATTGAAAACAGTGAAACAAGCTATTGTATTAAAAGGACTTTAATTTTCAAAGCTATAAAATTATTAAAAGGTATAACAAAGAAGCTAAAAATGCAGCACACAAATGTTGTTATTTTCCATCAACTGGATATATGGAGAATCTATGAATGAGAGACCTCAAGATCCCCAGTCAACCAGTGCCCTGCTCAGGTCTTGAATACTCAGTGCTGTGGCTTCCTTGATGGAGTCTCCCCATCTAGAATGTGGTCTTCCTCTTTTCCTACTGCCTTCTGTCTTCCCAAACATTACAGTAGGACCCCCGTCTCTGCAGACACCAAAAACTGCAAATAACAACGAACACCATTGAAAATAATGGGACTTCTAGTTTAAAATACATTTTCTAGGAAGACTCTATGGAAGATGTGCTGTTTTGTGTTCCACGGATAACTGAAACCATGTATATTGGTTCCGCAGATACAGGGGTCCTACTGTATTGTCTTTTCTAGTGGGTCAGGTTTTCTCAAGATATGTCCAAAGTATGCCAGCCTCAGTTTACTCATCTTGGCTTCTAAGGAGGCTTGATTTGCTCTAGGACCCATTTATTTCTTTTTTTTAGCAGTCCATTGTCTCCACCAACACCACATTTATAATGAGTTGATATTTTTTTTCTTTCAGCTTTTCTCACTGTCCAGTTTTCACACCCATAAACAGAAACTAGAAATACTGTGGTCTGGATGATTCTGGCATTGGTATCCCCCAATAAAAATGTGTCACAACAAATTAATTACAGGTCATCCCCCGCCCCCATATCCGTGGGAGATACAGTATGTTCCTGGGCTTACCGTTTATAAGTCAAATCATAGGTAATAGCAAATATGATTGAAATAAAGGACTTCTGGTAGAAACATACCATAAAGTTGCATTGGATGACCTAGCAATTCCTAGAGATGACACCTCTCTAGACATCTTCCAGCATGATTCTATGTTATGTATCTCTATTTTTTCAGCTGTAGATAACTTAAACCACAGATATTGGTTCTGCAAATATGGGTGGGGGGAAGACCTATATGAGCATTAGTACAACAATGAACAAATCTTTATTATAGTCATAGACCATCATGGTAGCATTAGTTATTAGGTTGTCTTCCTCATTGTAAACTTCCATATTCCAACACATTAGAAAGATTCTCCATTTTTCAACAAACCTAATACCTATCTGATTATCTTCTTTCCCAATATTTGCTCATTTAACAACTGATTAACAGACAGCTCTTCTTCTTCCTCCAATTATAACTGATATCCACTCTCATGACAGCAAGGAGAGACATAATAATTTCTACCTCTTTTGGCAGGGCCAGTTATGATCACACATGACAGAATAGTAGAGCTAAACTGCTCCAAGAGTAAAATATAACAATTTCCTCTATTTGATCAAGAACAGACTTTCAGAATGTTATTATCTTAGGTCATGATCAATAAATGTGGCCTATCCCTACTTGTATGGAATTATAGTACAAGTACATTATCCCTGTGATAGCCTTGTCTTGGTCAAAATGTGGCAAGATTCCTAAACAGAAGAATAGGTTCATAGAATCATAGTATTTGGGCACATGGGCCATCAAGTCCCCCACCCCCATTCAGTGCAGGAACTACAGCGAGAACGTCCCCATAAGTTAGCAAAAAGACAGTTTTACCTTGGTCTCTCACGGGACTGGAACAAAAAAATGACGATGCCATGCAGTAAGGCAGCACAGAAGTGGAACGTTCCTGCTGCCTTGCCACTTTTCTTTGAAGTGTGGTAAGCCCCAAAGAGACTCCACCACCTTTCTAGGTTATTGGTTCCATTGCCAAAACACTCTTACTATCCAGAAATCCCTTCTAGTGTTCAATTAAGATGTACCCTCCTGTAACTTAAAACCATTAGACCAGGTCCTACCCTCTGAGAAAGCAGAGAACAGGTATGACCCCTTGAGGTATTTAAAGAATACAATCATGTCAACACTCAGGGTTTGTTTTGTTTTTTTTTTTTCTTTAGCAGGCTGAACATGATCAGCTCCCACAGCTTTTCCTCATCTATGTTGCTCTCCAATCAACTTATAATCCTGGTTGCCCTTCTCTGAACCTGCTCCAACTTGTCTATATCCTTTTTTTAAAAAAAGTTATTTCTACCCCGCTGTTCAGCCACAAGGCTATCAGAGCAGCTTACAAATTGTTTTAAGCAATAGCTATTTACACATCTACACTGCATTCAACAGTTTCCAATGTGTGTTAGCTAATTGCCCCCACAAGCTGGGTACTCAATTTACCGACCTATGAAAGGATGGAAGGCTGAGTGAACCTTGGAGCCCGCTGGAATCAAACTTGCAACGTGGTGACTTGCAGTACTGGCATTTAACCACTGTGCCACCAGGGTTAATTCTAATTTTAATTCTTAAAATTAGGCACATGGAACTGAACATAGTATTCCACCTGAGGCCTGACTATTGCAAAATATAGTGGGACTATTACTTCCCTTGCCTTGGATATTATAGTTCTATTAATGCAGGCTAAAATATTATTTGCTTTCTTTGCTGAAGCATTGCATTCCTGAGTCATGTACAGCTTACAATCAACCATAACCCCAAAGTCCTGTTCATATGCATTGCTGCTGAGTCATGTAGACACCATCCTATAAGTGTGTGTTTGGTTTTTGTGTCCTAAATGTAGAAATTTTTATTTGTCTCAATTGAATTTCATTCTATTAGTTTCAGCCAAATTTTCTAGCAAAACAAGGGCCACTTTTTAGATCAAAAACAATTCTCCACATAAACATTGTAGCTGATTTTTCATTTGCAGAAGAAAACCTACAGGAACTCATTATGACATCTAGTTGGACCTGAATTAATGTTCCTCCCATGGTACTGGTAGCCTCCCACTATGAGAAGTCTTTGCAATATGTACCCATTTGCAAAAGTCACTCTCAGGAGCTTCAAAAGAGCTAACACAGGTAGAACAGCTGCCTGTGGTTTAAAAATGAAGAAGAAACACACAGCAATTTTATGCACAATACCCAACAATCCTATAAACGAGAAGTTGGTGTACCATGCGGGCAACATCTCCTCAGCCACAGAGCAATGCCTCAGAGCAATGCCTCCTCAGCCACAGAGCAATGTCATTCTTACTGGACTGAAAGCAAAAGACCAGACAAGAGGCCATAATTTTCTCCATGTGTTCCAGTCAAAGCATCAATGATCAAAATATACAGAGCAGCCAGTCTTAGAGATGCTTTGTTACATTAAAAAACTTGGCAGCATGGACTTCATTCAGCTACCACATAGTGATTTTGTTCATTGATGTTTTCAATGTTCATAGCACTGGCTGCTGAGTGTTAGTCGATTTAATTACTCTCTTTAAAAAAGATCCAGACTGAGTGGAAAGATTCCATCTTCTTCACACAAACAGCTACTTACTGACAGAACTTATTGATACAAGAATGGAAATGATTAATTCATGCAATCCAAGTAGCAATGTTCCAAATGGGGTCTGAACATATCAATATAGAGTTGGACGCACTCACATCTAACAAAAAGATGGGGTGCTGGATTACAGAGCAACCCAAATGGGAAACAAGGAAGAGAGGGAGAGAAGTTAGTCTACAGCTGCTGTTTGCGCTTGTGAGCTTGCAGTAGCTGGGACAGAGTAGGATTGGAAGGTGTGTTTTTTTCTCTCCATTTCCTAGCCAAGAATAGAATGGGAAGAATAATACAGCAGCATGTTTTATTTTTTCCTATTGTTAACACATCCCAAAGTCTTCTGGATAATTAATCTGCATTGAAATACCTGTCATTTTTTTCACTACAGGAAACTTTTTTTTCTTCTTTTCAGAAATCATTTTTCTGAGTGAAAGCATGTTTTCTGAAAAGGAAACAGTGGTCAAGGTTCTATCCCATGGTCTACATTGTGCAACTTTGTTACCTACCCTGATAACCCCCTTATTGGAATATCTAATAATTCGCTATATGTAATAATTTGCTTAATGTGGCCATCCATGTGGTAGCAGGTAAACCAGGATCTCGAAATACCAAGGCTGGATTAATGTATGACCAAGGGAGGGGTCTTTGGAGATTCCCCAAAACCAAGTATTTAGGACAGAACTTAACACCTGGAGGTGAGTCACTCCCTAATCCACTCAACGATAGCAGAGTCCTTGATGCTTGTAAAATAGGTCCTTCCTTACCTCTTCCCCTTCCAACAAAAGGGCTTGCCTGCTTCTATTCAATTCCAAACACAGCACCCATTAACTATTGTTAACTCTTCCGTAGCACCCAATGTCTAATCCTGGGAACCTCTGAGAAATACTGTATTCAACCTAAAATCTTATGCCTTCAGAGGAATTATTCCATATGAATATCAACCCAAAACACTACCCAAGTGCTCTCAGTTCCACTTCATTTCGAATTCATGTCAGACTGTGGAGCCATTCTGTTGTCTGGATCTCTTCGCTGTTGGTTTACTTTGCAATTTCAGCTCTGCATGATTGGTATAGTATAAGCAACTACCCCCTTTCTCTATTCCTCTATCCAAATATTCATACTTCCTACTACTTTTGATAGCCTTGTGTGAGTGCTTTAAGCCTGAGTGTTTGCATGAATGTTGTTCACATTATTTTCCAATAAAAACCATTTAATTGCAGCTTTTGCCTTAGAGTCTCCTCCATTATTACTGGTACACATAGGTAAAAAGATCATGCCATTGCCTGGCCTCTCACATGCCAAGTTGAGTTAACTAAATAAATATCCAAAATTAATATCAAGCATTAGATGGTCCCCATGGACCCCACACAATTCAGGTAACAGCTTTATGAATCTTTAGTTATGTTGCAGAGAAACCTTGTAAATGATATGCGAAGATGTGTATCAGGGCACCAGCAGGAGTCCTCAGTGGGCACTTAGGAGGCACACTGGTCTCTTA
Organism: Gambelia wislizenii; assembly: GCA_030847615.1. Lineage (NCBI taxonomy): Eukaryota > Metazoa > Chordata > Lepidosauria > Squamata > Crotaphytidae > Gambelia > Gambelia wislizenii. The sequence goes on from JAUMIR010000004.1 coordinate 329,805,202, forward strand.
CAGTGCACAGTGGGCACTTCCAACACACATTGGGCACTGCTCCTATTGTACTATAGAATTTCCTGGCTGGTGTCTGGGTGCACATTTGGGAGTGTCCCTTGGCACATTGGGCCATGGCACATCAATTACTCCACCATTGTGCAATTACTCCACCATTGTGCAATGTATGCCTATACATAGTAAAATGTCATAGCAACCCTGGGTGAATACAGACTAGAGAACTGCTCAATTCTATTTTCCCCACATGTAATAATAAATAATAATAAAATTTTATTTCTATACCGCCTCTCTTATAACGAGGCGGTTTCCAACATAACAAAAATCACAACATAATACAAATTACATTAAAATTGCATTAAAATACAAGAGTACAACAATAACAAAAAAGCCAATGCCCAATGCTGGTGAGGGGCAAGATATGCAGGCTAAAGGGTGAGGTTAAGGGTATGCCTGCCGGAATGCCCAGGTTTTGAGATCTTTTTTAAATTGGTTCAATGTTGGGGTGGAGCGGAGCTCAAACGGGAGAGAGTTCCAGAGACGGGGGGCCTGGGTGGAAAATGCCCTGTGCGATGTAGTAGCAAGTCTCGTCTCTGGAACATCTAGCAAAAAGCTCCTGGATGATCTGAGAGTGCGGGGCGGATTGTACAGGGAGAGACAGTCCTTCAGGTGTCCTGGGCCCAAGCCATTTAGGGCTTTATAGGTAATAACCAACACCTTATACTGTGCTCGGAAACGGATAGGCAGCCAGTGGAGGTCTTTTAAGACCGGTGTTATATGGCTGGTCCTGGACGTCCCAGTGACCAGTCTGGCTGCCATATTCTGCACCAATTGCAGTTTCCGAGTTTGGTATAAGGGTTGCCCCATGTAGAGCGCATTGCAGAAGTCTAACCGAGAAGTTACCAGGGCATGTACCACGGTTTCAAGGTCCTTCCGGCTTATGAAGACATAAGCCCCACAATGAATTCTAGAAGTGGATTTTATCCAGGAAACATGCTTTCTGTGCTGGAAACAAATATATTTTGCCCAGATAATATGTTTTGGGTACAAAAAGGTGGGGTTTTGTGAAGAAAAGTCTTGTGCATTTCTGTACAGTATATTTCTGCAGAACAACACCTAACAAACAACTATGGGGAGAAAACTCTGCAGAAAAATCTCTTTTTTTCTGCATTGAGAAGAAAACAGTGAGAATTATTCATTCTTGCATGCAAGGACAAAATAGGTGAAATTGCATCCCTAGGTCAAAAAGAATCATAGAATCATAAAATTGTAGAGTTGGAAGAGACCACGAGGGCCAACTAGTCCAACCCCTGCCATGCAGGAATTCACAATCAAAGAATCCCCGACACATGGCAATCCAGCCTCTGTTTAAAGACCTCCAAGGAAGGAGACCTCACCATGCTCCGAGGGCGTGTGTTCCACTGCCGAACAGCTCTTACTGTCAAAAAGTTCCTCCTAATGTTGAGGTGGAATCTCTGTTCCTGGAGCTTGCATCCATTGCTCTGTGTTCCAGTCTCTGGAGCAGCAGAAAACAAGCCTGCTCCATCCTCAACATGACACCCCTTCAAATATTTAAACCGGGCTATCATATCGCCTCTTAACTGTCATTTTCCCAGGCTAAACATATCCAGCTCCCTAAGTCTCTCCTCATAAGGCATGGTTTCCAGACCTTTCACCATTTTAGTTGCCCTTCTCTGGACATGCTCCAATTTGTCAATATCCTTTTTGAATTGTGGTGCCCAGAACTGGACACAGTAGTCTAGGTGAGGTCTGACCAAGGCAGAATAGAGCGGCACTATTACTTCCCTTGATCTAGGCAGTATACTTCTATTGATGCAGCCCAAAATCGCATTGGCCTTTTTAGCTGTTGCATCACATTACTGACTCATGTTCAACTTGTGGTCTACTAGGACTCCTAGATCTCTTTAGCACGTAGACTCGTTCAGCCAGGTCTCTCCCATCCTATATCTATGCATTTCATTTTTCTGCCCTAAGTGTAGTACCTTACATTTCTCCGTATTGAATTTCATATAGTTAACTTTGGCCTAGCTCTCCAGTCTATCTAGGTCAATTTGAATTTTGATCCTGTCCTCTAGGGTATTAGCTACTCCTCCTAATTTGGTGTCATCTGCAAATTTGATAAGTATGCCCCTAATTCCCTCATCCAAGTCATTGATAAAGATGTTGAATAGCACTGGGCCCAGGACAGAACCCTGTGGCACCCCACTGGTCACATCTTTCCAAGATGAAGAGGAGCCGCTGCTGAGCACCCTTTGGGTTCAGCCAGTCAGCCAATTACAAATCCATTTAACAGTGAACTTGTCTAGCCCACATTTTACAAGCTTGTTTGCAAGAATGTCATGGGGAACCTTGTCAAAGGCCTTACTGAAATCAAGGTATGCAATGTCCACAGCGTTCCCTTCATTTACCAAGCTGGTAATTTAATCCAAAAAAAAAAAAATGAGAGAGAGAGAGAGAGAGAGAGATCAGATTAGTCTGGCATGACTTGTTTCTCTGAAACCTATGTTGACTTTTTGTGATTATGGCATTGCCTTCTAAATATTCACAGACTCTCTGATTAATGATCTGCTCTAGAATCTTCACTGGTATTGATGTCAGACTAACTGGACGATAATTGTTGGGATCCTCTTTTTCCCCCTTTTTGAAAATGGGGACAACGTTTGCCCTCCTCCAGTCTGCTGGGACTTCTCCTGTTCTCCAGGAGTTCTCAAAGATTATTGCCAATGGCGCTGAGATTACATTTGCCAGCTCTTTTAATACTCTTGGATGTAGTTTATCTGGTCCTGGAGATTTAAATTCATTTAGATTAAGAAGGTATTCCTGTACTACCTCTTTGCTTATTCTGTGCTGGATTTCCCCTATTGTGTCCTCTGTTCCATTATCCTCAGATTGGTCACCCTTTTCCTTTTCTGGAAACACTGAGGCAAAGAAGGTGTTGAGTAATTCTGCCTTTTCTCTGTCCCCTGATAGAAGAAGAGAGAAGAAGATAGAAGAAGAGAGTATCCTCTTTTTCTACATCAGCTGCAGGCTCAATGGACTGCCTCAGTGGGTGGTGGACTCTTCTTCTTTGGAGGCCTTTAAACAGAGACAGGAAGGCAATCTTTTGGAGGTGCTTCAGTTGTGTTTTCTTGCATGGCAGGAGGTTGGACTAGATGGTGTTTGTGGTCCTTTACAACTCCATCAAACAGCTTACAGTCAAGAGATTCTTCCTAATTTTTGGCTGGAATCTATTTTCTTATAATTTGAACCAATTTGTTCATTTCCTAGTCTCTATAGAAGCAGAAACCAAGCTATTCTAGATGCCTTCTCTTAAGTGTTTAAATATGGCTGTGGTATCCCCTCTCAGTCTTCTCTTCTCTAATCTAAGCATACACAGCTCCTGATGGCACTCTTCATACACCTTAGTTTGCAAATCCTTTACCACCTTGGCCACCCTCCTCTGAATCCATTCCAGTTTCTCAATATTGTTTTTGATCAATCATACCAAGAACTGGACAAAGTATTCTGGGTGGGGTCTGATCAAACCAGAATACAGTGATATTGTTTCTTCCTTTGATTTGGACACTCCTGTTGTTGCAGCTCAGAACCACATGGTCTTTTTTTGGCCACCACAGCAATCCGTTGGCTCATGATTAGCTTGTGGCCTACTAATGCTCTTTTCATTTGTACTGTCACCCAACCAGATGCCAGCTTTTCTACATTTGTGAATTTCTTCCCCCCCCCCTTTTAAAAAATGAAATGCACAAACATTGATTTCTTTTCTTGTTCAGAGAGGTTATGGGCATTTTTCCTTGTTCATGAGATGATGCTCCTGGAGTTATACTCCATCTGAAAGACCATATCTCCCTATCTGAGCCTGCCCAAGCATTAAGATCCTCAGGTGAAGGCTTTCTCTCAGTCCCACCACCATCACAGGTAAGAGGACATGGGAGAGAGCCTTCTCAGTGGCTGCTCCCAGTTTATGGAGCTCCCTTCCATGGATGGTCAATCCCCTCTTGCCAGCAGATAAAGAACTTGTTATTTAGGCAAGCATTTGGTTTTTAATATGTTGTGGCAAATGGAACTTTTAATGGGACGTGTTGTGTTTCTATTTTATTATGATTTAAGTGTGTGTGTGTGTGTGTGTTTTTAAAAATACTGCTCTTAATCTGTGTTTTTAACTTGTGTTTTGAGCAGAAGCCCAGTTTAATGGTATCATTACTTTTTATTAATACTTTTGTTTTGTTTTGTTGTACTGTGTTTTGAAATTGTTGGAAGCTATCTTGAATCATGCACTGGGAGAAAAGTAGTATATAAATTAATGTATAAATAAATAATAAATCCACTCTCACTGAAGGAGCAGGTTTTCACCTTGAGAGTGCTTCTCAACCTCAACTTTTATTTAGAAGTATAGATGAGACCAATAGAGCTCCTATATCAGTGAGGTGATGAATCTCCTCTGGGATTTAACCTGTATATATTTTAGAACTTACAAAATCTACTGTTTGGACTACAACTCCCAGAAACATTTACCCAGCAGCGTCATGGCTTGGAGTTAGGGAATTATAGCCCCCCCAAAAGTAGCTTTTTTCATGATCTTGGGATATTCCTTGTTGTTTTGTTTCTTTCAGTGTTTATCAACTGCCTTGAAATCATTGATAAAATGAGATACCCACTCACCCCCACCTCACCCCACCCACCCCCAAACACAAAGAGAGAGAGAGAGAGAGAGAGAAAGAGAGAGAGAGAGAGAGAGAGAGAGAGAGAGGTGTCTCTCCTGTATCCACAGGGGATATGTTCCCAGACTTACTATATAAGTGAAACCAAGGATAATAGTGAACCACCATAGAATACCAAAGAATCACGTTGGAGGACCTAAAAAATGCCTAGAGAGGATGCCTCCAGTGGAAATCTATGGTCAGTTTCCAAGTGATCATAGAGTCATGCAGGAGGACCTCAAGATGCCTAGAGAGAACCTTCAGATGCCTAGAGAGACCTTCCCCTCAACTGCGGATAAATGAAACCAAGGTTACCGATACTGCAGATAAGAAGGGCGACCTTTATATATATTCCCAATTTTTTTGACACACATACACAGAGAGACACACACATGTTTAATTTATTAAAAAAAAATCATGGAAATAGCCACAACTAGGGTTCTCATATCTCAGGGCTTGGTCTGGAGTCTCAAGGCTTAGTTCCTTTTCTCTGGTTCTTAGGGCAAATGGGAAGAATCACAGAGCAAAAGTGTTCCCTTGAAAGGTGTGTGTGTGTGTATTCCTAATTTGGCAAATTTGTTCCCCCCCCCAAAAAAAAACAACAACAACCCTGAATGATATATTCTGTGCATCTATAGTTGAGGCTTAAGGTACCATGTTTAGTAATGTCACCAGGGGTTGCCTCTTGTAACATCACCCTTTCCACATCATCAAGGTCTGTTTCCTGTGACATCCCCAGGGGTCCTCCCTAGATCTCATGTTTGGACATGGGCATGGAAGAGTCCTGACCAAGTAATCCTAATGAAAAGGGGAATCACTTCATTTCCCACCCTGTCCTACCCCACCTTGCTTATTGTTTGTAAAGGAATTTGATTGCAAATGTTGCTCCTTCTAGCATATGGAATTGTTGCACACTATGTCTACATAGCTATATAGATAAGAAATCCCTCTTGCTGTATCAGTCCTTGGTATCCAATTCTTTTTGCCTGAGACATCCTTTTAATTAACTTCTTCCTGTCCCATGGGGAGAACTAAAGCTAAGAATAAAAATAATACTGACATAACTTATTACTGTTCAGTATTAAAATAAAATAAAATGCTGTGGGAGGTGAAATTCGAAAGCTTTCTAAGTTTTAATGAAGATCCTAGCAGCACTGAAAGTAAATTAAATCTAATTACCACCTGATTTATGAATGATCTCCAAGAGGGAAGCCATACAAGTTAATTACGTATGACAGTATGGTGCTACTGATGAAAGATACCGAACACTGAGGTTTGGTTGAGTCCAAGCTTAGGGTGGAGCAAGGAGAAGACAAGGCCCATAACTCAATGGTAAAGTGTTGCATACTCAAGATTCAGTCCCTAGTTATCTAGATGGCTTATCTAACCCAGTACTTCGATTAACAACTGTCTCCTTAATACTTCATTCAGTACAACACAGCTTCTATAAAATAAACTTTATTGGAGATAAATGATGCAGCAAGTGGTTTATAGTACAGGAAGTGGCATAGCCCTTTAGCTCGTGGGTTCCAGCATCCCCCTCCAAGCAAGTGGTAGAAATGGGCCCCTAAGCAACAAATTCTACTCAAAACATATCAAGGCTAACACTCCAAATCCCCATGGCTGGCTAATGGATTTCATGGGCTGGAGTGAAAAATCCCAAAAGGAGGCCAGTGAAAGAGGGACTCCTAAATTTTTTGGTAGTTCAGAAGCAAATAAAGGAAATCAAAGGGCTTGTCTACACTGGCCAGAATACGGCACCTTCCAGCTGGAGTATTCTGGCTCCAGAGTTGGTCTGTTCCCCTGCCATTATTACCAGGATGAAATGGGCAGAAGTCCACATGTGCATGATGGCTGCCACACACACACACTGGCCAATTTCCACAGGCACATCACCTGTTGTCATGCATCATTTTCCGAACCCAGGAAGAAGAACCTCAGCATGTGATCAAGGATGGTCACATGCAGGGGGCTTTGATCACATGCTGGAGGAATCCTTCCCAGCTTCAGAGCAACTCCTGTGATGGTGGCATCCAGCTATACAGGCCACCGCGAATGTACAGACCCTGCTTTCCCATACCAGAACAATCCAGATTTCCCCACATGATGTGGGTTTTCCTGGGTGTTTTTAAAAAATAGTTTACCCCAGCATCCCCCCATCAGAACTGCCTGGAGGTGAAATGGGGCAAAAGCCCTGTGTCATTTAGACTGCAGGGCTCCAAGGTGGGGGGAAGCCAGTGTAAACTGTCTGTCTAGACAAGCCCAAAGTGTTCAGCTATGACACATCTCCCATCTTAATAGCAATGAGAACATTACAATCATATTGGCAAGGGGAAAGCTTACTCTCCTGTCTGCTTTCCAGCTGCCAAACGTTTGCCACCCTTGAACCACCAAGCTAAACAATCTAGCAGGGTCTACTAAACACAAATTTAGTAGACTTTTCTTTATCACCACCCAGCTGTTATTATTTGGCCATGATGCTGACAAGGATTCTAAAACCCATCTGCCTGAAGCCATACTTATTTCATCTGCTCTGCCTGAAAGCTCTTACTAACCACAGTAGATGATACTCCTAGGAAAGATGGAGAAATAAGAGAACCCAGTATAAGGGGTTTCTTTTAAGGTTCCGTTGAAGCTGAAATCCCTGTTTTGCTTTCTCTTGCCCTCACCCAATGATTGCTGATCTTTTCATCTCTAATTTTGTCAGGATATAAAAGATGTCAGATCAGCTAAGACTGGTACAAGAAGGGGATGAATCTTGCAATGAGGTAAAGTCTGACCCATATAAAAGCTTCAAGGTCAAGCTTTCCCTTTAGAAGTGAGTAACAAAGCAACTTTATTCCTATTATTTTTGGACCTTCACAGAAAGCTGCTTTATACTGAGTCAACCAATTGGGTCACCTAGCTTACTTAGTATTATCTGTACTAGGAGTGGGTATACATAGTCCTCCAGAGGTTTAGGCCAACAATTTTCAGTAGCCCTATCTAGAATAGCCAATTGGGGGAGATCATGGGACCTGCAGTCCAAAATTATCTAAAAGGCCGCAATTGTCCCTTTCTGAACTAGATAAAGTACATCTTATCCAGCTCTACCTAGAGATTGTAGTGACTTGAACTGGGCAAACAATATTGCATTTCTCCCTTAACATAAAATTTATAGTAATTGACTCAAGACCCGCAAAAGCAGTTACCAGAACAGTTAAAAAAATTAAAGTACTTGACCATTTTAAAATAATAATTTAAAGCGAATTAGACTTACCACCTGGTAACTATTTCCTATTCACATTTACAATCAAGGTACACATTTACAATCAAGCTACAATCAAGGCTGACATCTTAAATGGCCCCCAAACCTACCTTAACATTCAGGCAGCCACACCAAGAGATGGAGTTCTATGGTGCTGGCAAGTAGGTGGCTGAAGGATAATATGTCCAGCTCCATCCCACCAGGGACTGGTGGTGAATAGAGAAGCAATGACAGGACTCAGCAGGGGTCCCCACTTCTGCTCCTCGCACTACAGTTGAATGGGAAGAGGGGTTGGATACATGGTCTTTCAGTGTCCTACTCACCAGAGCCATATAATTTCACCCCTCATTGTGGCTAGTTTGAGTTTTAGAGGGGGTTCCCAGTGGTCAGATGGAGCATAGCCACAAAATCCAATAACTGATTTATTGGACATCAAACCATTTGGTAGTTATTCCTCACCTCGAATAAGGAAGGCTTATTTTGTGTACTTCCATGTTATAAAACATATTTATATATCTAAACATTAGTGGGAAAGTGGGAACAGAACCTAAACCAAAAGCTATTCTACTCTTTCCCACCTAAACCTTCCACTTTTGACATCTAGGCAACTCCAGGCTTTGACGTCACTGGAATTTTTATATGCCATTTGGCACCAAGCATGGATTCTGAACAATATTATCTATTTAAAACTGGGTGTCAGAGTTTCTGGGATGCCAATTAAGTCTGGTAGTGTGTTGTGTTGTGTCAATCATAAGTGTTTCTTGGCTCTCTCTTGTGTTAATGGTTGTTGGGAAGGAAGAGAGATTGTATGTTCTTTATTTATATGGTTCTGATAAGGTTTCTGGGGGAAATAAGTTTTGAGTGGAAAGAAATTGAGACATGAATGGGTGCTTTTAAATGAAGCAGTCATGATGGAGGAGGAGGAGAAAACGAAATGAGTGGTTTAGTGGGGGCAGAGGTGCCCAAGGTATGTAGTGGTAGCATCTTCTCTGTACTGTTAAACACACACAACACAAAATATAATGATTTTAAGGTGATAGAGAAGACCAGAGATGGAGAAATGCTACCTTTAATGAACTCCTTTATCTTCATATTCTTTTTTTCCCAAGTAGCTGAAATTTGTTGTTGTTGTTGTTTTTAAAGGTACCAAATCAGTGATAAATATTCCTGACCAGCCTGCTCCTTACAGAGCTAGTGTTCTAACTGTAGGACAATGTTTCTTTATCTAACAAAGGAGGTTTTTTGTTTTGTTTTGTTTTTTAATGGGAGCGCTCAGCAGGGATGCAATTCTTTGCTCATTTCATTCACAAAGGAAGCACTGAGCAACTTGAGCAGTTTACTTCCTGGTACAAGAAAATCTTTAAAAACTGTGCAGTTACTAAAGAGTAGTCACAGTTTGACATTTGTTGTGCACAAAATTTGCATGTCTTTGTGTCTGTGTAGAAAACAGCATTTTCTGCTTAGGCAACAGCATTCCCAGTACAGAAAACAGGACTTTTTCACATTTTGATATGTTTCTCACCACTACCACTACAGCAAGGCCATTTTAGGCCTGGAAAGAACTTTGTTTAGCAACAAATAGGAAGTCACTTACTGTTTTAGAAAAAAAATAAAAAATCCAGGGCCTAAAATTGCCCAGGGGCCCAAAAATGACCCCATGCCCATTAGAGGGCATTTGAGGGTTTTTTGTTTTGTTTTTTGTTTTTTTGTTTTTTTTGTAAAGAGTTTTTTAAAATAAAATTTGCCAAGACCAAGATGACAGGTTACCACCCTGAGGAACATATAATTTAAGACTCTTTCATTTCCTCCTGAAACTATTCAGATTTTGTGTTGAGGCTATGAAGAAGAGCTCCTATAAAAGAGACAGTGAATTTTACTTCATTCAGAATCTGCTGGTAGGCTTACAGAACCAGAAATTTTTCCCTTCCATCCCTTAGAAATGTTTCTCTTCTTAATGAAAGGATCTTTTCAACTTTAGGGTTGCCACAATTTCAAAATAGCAATAAGGGGCAGTGAAAATTCATGACATGTAGGGTTGGCAATCAGGAAGTAGCTACAGTGAGCCCTTGGTATCCACTGGGGTTTGGTTCCAGGAGCCCCCCATGTGCACCAAAATCTGTAGATGCTCAAGTCCCATGATATACAATGGTGTAGTAAAATGGTGTCCCTTATGACAAAATTGGGGTTTGCTTCTTGGATTTTTTAAAAAATATTTTTGAAGCTTTGGTTCAGTACCACTTTCTGTCTAAATCCATGCTTCTGTGCTCCTTAGCCCCTCTTCCCCTAGGCCCCGGTTCATTCCCAAAACTCTCTAACCCTCACTGGACCCCTGACCAGCTCCATTCCTGGCTTCCCTAATCCTCACGTCTCCTCCTTAAGTCCCACCTGCCCCACTTTCTACTGCATTTGTTGCTGTTGCTCGAGAGTAAAACCACTTCTTATAAAGGAGAACCTTTATTTCCCAAAGCCTTTGTCTGGTCCCTTCTTACTATTTCTTGCCTTACTCTGATAGTCTAGTTTGCTTGATAAATGAATGCACTGGATATGTGAATGTCTTAATTCAGTTCAATAAAGGTTAATCAGTTATTTCTGGACACCTGATTTTGTAATTTTCATCAGCTCCACCTATATACATAGGGTTTAAAGTCCCGTATGTTATAGGACATCTTGCTAAACCATTTGAGATGTTTCTAATTCCCCATTGAAGCTGAGATCTTGCATGGACTTTCCACAGACAATGGTGTTTCACGTAACAATACAGAGCAGCGACTGTATTAGCAAGTTTGGGCTCTACCTATAGATTGAATGAAAGCACTGATTTCAATTAAGTTAGTCGTTTATTTCTCTATAAAGCTAACATGCCGTCCACCTTCATAAATCACATGATGCAAACATTTCTTTCTTTATGAAGGCCCCACATCCAAAATTACAGGATTTTTTGGCATCCTGTTCAGTCTATATAAAAGGAAAAGCTTTCAAAGCCTTATAATAAGAGATGCTTGCCAGACCAATATGAGACAAGATTTCTAGTCCTAAAATAAGGGGAATCCCATATAATAAGAAATACTTGGCAACCCCATTTGAGATTCTGGGAGCTGTAGTTCCCAAAATACCCCCCAAGCTCTGCACTTAGTATTTCATTGATGTTACCTTGAGCATATATTTTAGTGGACAGGTGATCTGTAAATACCACCCATCCATCAGATAAGAGTTCTAAAACCAGTGTGACATCATATCCTGCTTGGACAACCATCCAAAACAAACATTTCTTTTCTCAAGGACAATGCACAATGTGTGTGTGTGTGTGTGTGTGTGAATCTTTCTCAAACTGCTGCTTGGCTTGGTCTCTGCCAGAGGCCCACATATCAGATCTGAATCAATGAATCAACTGATCATCTGAGTCAGGAGTGTTTTCTCCAACTCTAGCAAAGAACAAATAAGCTGTAACTCGGTTAAGTCGCATTTTATGATCAAGAAATGCCACCTCAATTTGTCCTCTAGTTTTCCCCACTTCCTTCTGTTTATATATGAAGAGACAAATTAGAACATCCTGCATTTATATAGCCAGGGGGCATTTACTGCTGAAATAAGCACAGTGGAAATGCAAGCAAGAAAACCCACCTGCTGTACAGTCTTGGGACCACAAAACAAACTCTGTCCTCATGTCCCAAATTATACCCAGATTGGTGCTTAAAGCATGTTGTTGGTTTTAAGCACACAACATAATTTTCTACCGTAGAGCATCTGGAAAAATAAAATACACTGTGAGATATTGGTCCTGTGATTCTCCTTGCTTTGATGTCTGTGATATTATGGGTTTACAAAATCAGGAGGGATCCCAAACCATTGCTAGTGCTGTGGATGGCAACCAACTTTTCATAGGGACCATGTTTTTGTTCATTTGAAATGCAGTGCTGGAGGAGAGTTCTGCAGATACCCTTGACTGTCAAAAAGACAAATCAGCGGGTCTGAGAGCAAATCAAGCCTGAACTCTCCCTAGAAGCCAAGATGACTAAACTGAGATTATTGTACTTTGGGCATGTCATGAGAAGACACAGCTCATTAAGAAAGACAATAATTCTGGATAAGGTTGAAAGGCAGTAGGAAAAGAGGAAGACTGCATTACATAAAGATATGAAAAATGAGTGTTGGAAATGTGAATTACAAGAGGGCTCATACTACCACACATGGTGGTTGTGTAAAAAGGCAAGGATGTATTTGAGAACAATTCATGAGTTAATGCAAAGAGTTATAAAGACAACATTAAATTTCAAGCCTGAACTTATACTATTGGGTCCAATAGAGAAGGCAGTAAAACAACAGCAAGAAAAAATAGTACAGAATATATGCTAACAGCAACAAGGGTAGAATATGCTCAAAAATGGAAGAAAAAAGAAATACCTTCAGTAGAAGATTCTATATCAAAAATGTTTGGATTAATTAAGACGGACAAACTAACTATACTAATGAGAAAGAAAACAGTAGACAAATTTATAAAAGACTGGGAGGCTTTTGTACAATTTATGTGGGAGAGAGACCGTGAAATATTTCCAGACCTGGAAAATTAATTATTCCATATCCAAAATGTTGAAGTAGGATACACACATACACATATATACTGTACAAACTAATGCATGCTGTTAAGTGAAACTTGAACTTTATTTTTGACAGATGCCAATGAGGGGACAGCTGGAAATCGTAAATGTTTTGTTTGTACAGCCAGAGAGAGAGAGATGTATGTGTAAGTATAAGAGTGTGTATTTGTTATGTTTATTTTTGGTGTGCATATTTAAAGCAACAATAAAAATGGTTTTTAAAAAAGATAAGAGAAGAGGATGACTGCATTACAGATTATTACACAAGACCTAATCAAGGCTGTTGGGAACAAGGAGAATTGGAGGTTTATAATTCATAGGGCCACCATAAATTGAAGTTGACTTGGTGGCAGTTAACAACAACAGTAATGTTTTTTTTGTTTGTTTGTTTGTTTTCCCCTACTGAGTAAGGAAGGTATGAGAAATATGTGGCCTTCCGGAGATCACTGGTGATGTAGTCCTGTGACATCTGGAAGGCCACAGGTTCCCAGACCTGCCACAAAATGCCTTACACCTGTCCTCCCAAGTATGGATGATGGAGTTTGAACAGGCCTGGGGCAGAGTCAGAACTAGAATATATAGAAAAGAAATAGGTGTTGCTCTACTGAAATGGGAGGGAAAGTATGGTCCACAGCCCACATGCCATCCCCAAAGGCTGCCTGTGTTCCCAAGAGCCCCACAGCACACTACCTTTTTTTTGGGGGGAAGGGTTTTTTTTTAATGTCCTCCAATGCAGTCATGGAAGCCTAAATGCTTAGGGGTCATGAGGACCCTCTGGATATCTAGTACACTGGACTTAGTGTACCATACACCATTAAACACCACAAAAAGCACCCAGCAGACCTCATGACAACCCTGTATGGTAGGCCAGTGGATTTAAGTTGCTCCTCCCCCTTCTCAGAGTTCCACACTTTTCCTGGAATTGCTGAGAGCGACTCGCTCTGTTGCCCTGCCACCACTGCCACCACTACCACCACCAGTTGACTGCCTGGGTCCTGTCGCAAGTGGCCCGTCACAACTGCCAGTTGACTGTCTGGATCCCAATCTGGGCCACAGATTGAGTGAGAGGGGTATATTGTGAGATGGAGAGGGAATTTACATGTGGGTGGTGATTGGTTGGGTGTGGGATGAATGTGTTTCCTGAGCAGCCAATCATCACACTGGGAATGGCAACATACCCAAGAGAATTATAGATAGATAGATAGATAGATAGACAGACAGATACTCAGACTGACAATGTGAGAGAGGGCAATGGCAGGACCTTTAGACATATTTATATCAGTAATTGGGAGGATATGTTAAGCTAGGCAGTATAACAAATTATCTTTATTTGAGAAAAACAATAATAACAACCTTTACACACACATACAGGCATTAAGCATTCACATAAGACTAGTGAATAAAGTGGGAAGATGTTGAGATAGAGGAATTGCAAAGGAGTTTCAAGTGGGTGATATAGAATCTTAGGACATTTTCGGACATTAAAAATACAACGCAAGCAGCCTCGCCACGTTGTGAGGCTGCAGCACTGCAGGGCGCCCCTTTCACATGACGCCTGTCCCTGCCAGTACTGTTGCAGTACAGCAGGGACATTTGAGCGTTATATTTAGCCGATTTTTACTCACGAAGGTTAATCCAATTACAGCTCAGAGGGAAAGGACAGCTGAGTCTTGGGCCAGGATAGTTATTCAGGAAAGGCCTGCCGGAAAAGATCCGTCTTGAGAGTTTTTTAAAAGCTGTCTAACGTGGTAATCTCATCTGGCAGGCCATTCCATAATATGGGAGCGGCAGCAGAGAAGTCCCTCTGGGAGGTCACCAACAGCCTTGTTTTCATAGGTTGTAACAGATTCATCCCAGAGGACCGAAGTGTGCAGGGAGGGTCATACGGGAGGTGGTCCTGGAGGTAAGTTGAACTCAAGCCATGTAGGGCTTTAAAGGTCATAACCAACACCTTGTACTGTGCCTGAAAACAAATAGGCAGCCAGAGGAGAGCTTTTAGCACAGGTGTTATGTGCTCTCTTCTGGAAACACCAGAAATCAACCTGGCTGCCATATTCTGAACTAGTTGGAGTTTCCGAGTCCAGCGCAAGGGTAGCCCCATGTAGAGTGCATTACATAAATCAAGATGGGAGGTTACCAGTGCATGTACCACAGTTTCGAGGTCCCTGGTTTCTAGGAAAGGGCGCAGCTGGCGTATCAGCCGAAGTTGATAACAGGCATTCCTAACCGTCGCATTTACCTGATTAGACATCTTGAACGATGGGTCCAGGAGCATCCCCAGACTGCGAACACAGTCCTTGGAGGAGAGTGTAGTTCCATCCAGGATTGGAAGTTGTATTCCCAGACCTGGTTTCGGGCCCATAACCCTTAGTACCTCCGTTTTGTCTGGATTCAGTCTCAATTTGTTTTTCCTCATCCAGTCCTTTACTGCTTTAAGACAATCATTGAGAGGAGGGATGCCATCTGAAATCGAAGATGACAACCAAGACATGGAGAAGTACTGTATATCTGCATGTCATCAGCATACAGATGACACCGCACTCCATGCCTCCAAATGATCTCTCCCAGCGGCTTCATATAGATGTTAAATAGCAATGCAGTTATTTATTTATTTATATAAATTATAAAGTTATTTATTTTGCCTATTACCAGCCTAAATGTAAAATGCATAGAACAATTGAGTAACAGAGTCAATTACCTTGTCAAAATAAAACAAAAGCCAAAAGCCACAAAAGAGTGGTACTTTTATTGGCCAACCAAAATGCACAAAATACATCATGGAAGCTTTTGGGGCTCCACTGGGTTCTTCACCTGGCAAAAGATGTTAAAAATAATACAACAGAAAAAAAAGGGGGTTGGTATTAGAGGATTCATCTACATGGGGCAGAATACACCGGCTCCCCACCAGCCTATTCTACCCACAGTTCAGGCCTGTTTATCCCCTGTTACCTGGATGAAATGGATGAAAGTTCAGACTGGAATGCTAGCCAGTCTCTGCAGCCGCTGCTGCCCCCTGCCCCACCAGTAAGGGCTCCTGCAGCCACACAGGGTCCAATCCATTATTTGCTATTGAGAGCAAATTAAACCAAGTATTACTTTAAAATGGTGCAACAGCTTTACCCCATCTTCTCCGTGTCTTAGTCCCATCTTTGCTCCAGGGTTGGTGAGGACTGCCCGGGGCAAAATGGTGTCATCAGGGCTGCAGGGCTCTAAAATAGGGGCAAGAAGGATTTGAGTGTGTCTTCCTGCATGGCAAGGGGTTGGGCTGGATGGCCCTTGTGGTCTCTTCCAACTCTATGATTCTATGATTCTATACATTGCCCATCTGGACAAGCCTAGAGTCACAGGCGTATATTTTATATCAGATATTGTTTCTCTTATAGTTCAGTTGGTTTGGAGGAATCTCTATGCAGGCAGGGGCCATTCACCTCTTGGCCACGTGGGACAGCAAGGGTTTGTCTAAATGGTGAAAATACTCCTCACAGAATTGACGTATTGGGAAGGAGGTGGGCCAAATCTACCATATACTACAAGGGTTTTTTAAAAAAAATAGCAGGGGGGGAGTGAATATTCCTGTTCCTTGGGACAAGTGATTCAATTTGACTTAATTTCCCTATACGAGCAGAAGTTGAAAGCTGATTGGTCAGACATGTACAAGGCCAGCGCCTGGAGCCGCCATGTTGGATTTTCACCTTAGTGAGCAAGACCTATGGCATTAAACAGCTTTTTTCTGTTTGCTTTTTTGTTAAAGTGAAAGATTGTTCTTTCACACCTTGGATATGTTTTTTTTTAAAAGTACTGTCCAGCGTTGGAAAATTGACATTAAGTAATAATAAATAATAATAATAAAATTTATTTATACCCCGCCCCTCTGTTAAAACAATCGGGGCGGCTTACAGAATTTAAAATACAATACAAATAAAATCCCTAAACACCCCCACTCCCACCCTCCCCCATAAAAAAACATTAAACAAATATAAATTAAAAACAACTAATCTAAAATCACATTTAAAACTATAAATACAATAAAATATAATAAATGGCCAGCAGCCTAGAAGAGGCCAGGATCCCCTGAGGCCGGGATCTAATTAGGAAAGGCCTGCCGAAAGAGATCCGTCTTTAGTGCTTTTTTAAAGCTACTCAGGCTCGTTATCTGACGGATCTCATTCGGCAGGTCATTCCACAATTTGGGGGCGACTACCGAAAAGGCCCTCTGGGAGGTTGCAGACAGCCTAGATTTTTGTGGCTGAAGCAAATTCCTCCCAGAGGACCGGAGTGTGCGGGGAGGATTGTATGGGAGGAGGCGGTTCCGGAGATATGTTGGACCCAAGCCATTTAGGGCTTTAAAGGTAATAACCAACACCTTATACTGGGCCCGGAAACTGATTGGCAGCCAGTGGAGAGATTTTAGTACTGGAGTTATATGGTCTCTCCGAGATGTTCCTGAGACCACTCTGGCTGCCATATTTTGTACCAACTGAAGTTTCCGGACCAAGCATGAGGGCAGCCCCATGTAGAGCGCATTGCAGAAATCTAGACGGGAGGTTACCAGCGCGTGCACCACAGTCTCGAGGTCCCTTACTTCCAGGAAATGGCGCAGCTGGCGTATCAGCCGAAGCTGATAACAGGCGCTCCTGACTGTCGCATTCACTTGACTCGTCATCTGAAGCGATGAATCAAGGAGCACCCCCAGACTGCGAACACAGTCCTTAACGGAGAGTGTGACCCCGTCCAGGACTGGAGGTTGCAACCCAACTCCTGGTTTGGGGGCCGCTACCGTGAGCACCTCCGTTTTATCTGGATTTAATCTCAATCTGTTTTTCCTCATCCAGCCCATTACTGCTTTAAGACAATCATTAAGAGGAGAGACGCCATCGGAATTCGAGGCCGATGATCGGGGCAAGGAGAAATAGATCTGGGTGTCATCAGCGTACTGATAACACCCAGCCCCATAACTGCGAATAATCTCACCCAGCGGCTTCATATAAATGTTAAACAGCATCGGGGACAGGATGGCACCCTGTGGAACACCACAAGTAAGCTCCTTTCTGCTGGAGCAGCTGTCCCCGAGCAACACCCTCTGGGACCTGCCCGAGAGGAAGGACCGGAACCACTGGAGCGCAGTGCCTCCGATTCCTAACCCCCTCAAGCGATCCAAGAGGATGCTATGATCTATTGTATCGAAAGCCGCTGAGAGGTCCAGAAGCACCAACAGGGTCACACTACCCCTGTCAATGCTTAGACGCAGGTCATCAGTCAAGGCAACCATGGCAGTCTCAACTCCAAATCCCGTCCTAAAGCCAGTTTGAAATGGGTCTAGATAATCGGTTTCATCCAAAACCACTTGGAGTTGAAGCGCAACTGCCCTCTCGATCACTTTGCTCAAGAATGGTAACATAGAAACCGGCCTATAGTTGTTCATGTCCAGGGGGTCAAGGGAAGATTTTTTCAGGAGCGGCCTAACGGCTGCTTCCTTTAAACAAGATGGAACACACCCTTCTCTGAGGGATGCATTGATGATGTCCTTAAGGAACATCATCAAGGCAGTCCCCCACTGGATGGCCAGCCATGAAGGGCAAGGATCGAGAGGGCAGGTCGTCTTCCTAACCCTACCAAGTAGCTTGTCCACGTCCTCAGTACTCACAGATTGAAATTGATCCAGTAAACTGACATCAACGGAGTTGCTGGACACCTCGTCAATTGTTTCTGCCAAATTACTGGTATCTAAGTCGGCTCTTATCTGAGAGATACCAAGCGGGTTGGAAAGGACGCTTGGGAGCGATCGTGTCGATAGCCTTGGTAAGATCGTTGTTCCAGGTATTAACCAAAGTTTCGACAGGGTCACCGGCGTTACCAACCATTAAACCCTCCAAGGCTTTCTGGAATCCTATTGGTTCCATTAGCCTTCGAGGGCGGACCATTCTAATAGGTCCACCACCCCCGGTGGGGCAGACAGTGGCTCTTAGTTCAGTCTTGACCAGGAAATGATCCGTCCATGACAATGCGGTGGTTTTTATAACCTCCGCCCACGGATATTCCTGTTCCGTGCTGAAGACCGCATCGAGGGTATGACCCGCAGAATGTGTGGGCCTGATGACCATTTGGGATAGGCCCATGTTTGTCATGGTTTCCATGAACTCCCGAGCTGCACCAGTCAAATTTGTCAAGCTGTTCTCAAGTGGAATGTTGAAGTAAAACATGAGTAAGTCACTCGCGGCCACTGTCTTGATTTGCAGGCATGCCCATTTGCACAGCAAACACAGATAGCTTCACATGTCTGCGATCTGACAAAAAAAAAATTCAGACAAATAGCAGCTGCTGCAAATTGCCATTACTGTGGCACAATCCACATTTTTTTCCTCATATAGACAAGTCCTAAAATTCAAACTCCATTAGCAGCAGTGAAGTAACTCCTCTTGGGAGCCAGGTGTTTCTGTCTTTTGTGAAACTACAGGTCCCTGATTTAGGCAGAGAACACTGAATTTCTCAAGAAGTCTCTGTACTGCTACATCTGGAAAAATGTTTAGGTGCTACATAGGTATTACTGTGTCAATTCCCCATCAAGCAAAGACTGGTTTAGAAATCATTTCAAGGTGTTTCAAAGCATTCCCCTCCACTCCCCATCAACTGGAAGCCTTACTGTTTCTGTCACCACTGCTACACTTGAATGCTATACTTCAATGGGAACTTAAAAGTTCATGGTTCCCCAAGATGATTTAAAATTTAAAATAATTCTACAGTGAAATTAAATCATTCTGCAATGAATCTCATTTACTCTACAATATACAATGAATTAATTTTAGTTTTAAATGAAATGTAATTAATATGATAATTTTAATGCATTAAAATAAATGAAATCTTTAAAATAAATCTTTAAATTTATCAACATAATCTTTATTATTATTTTTTTTAAAGCAATTAATTAATTCTTCCTGGGTTCAGGGGGATTTTCTTTCTTAATACTAACATGTTTATTATAATAAAACTAATCTGTCATACATTCCTACTATAATACAAATATATTTATCCATTTTTATCCATTTTTAATCTGTTTTATGACTATATTAGTCAATTTTATCTATTAAAAAAATCATACTAAGTTCCACCACTTCTTCTTAAGGCAAGGGTAGGCAACTGCATGGGGACAAGTGGTCAATTTTCAATCCCCCACAAGCCTCACCCCCACCCCAGGGCACCAAAACACCTTGAGCTCAGCTAGATGGGAGAATTACTTGTGGAAAATAGTGCATTAACTCACCATCGCAGCAACATTCATTTGTCTCCATGATGTATTTGCAAGATCATTGGTATGGGAAGCTATCTGTGGTTTGAAGTTCATATGGAGCATGCCCGCAAAAAAGGATGGTGGCCGCCAGTGTATTACTAGTGTTATTATTTTTCAAAAGCTCCTGCCTTTTCCCTCTTTTTTTCCCCTCCTTAAATCCGAGATGCAAAAGAGCCATCTTCTGCAGATACACACACACACACACACACACTTTAAGGCTCAAAAATCACACACGATCACTTCCTTGAAAATGAACAATGACGGTTCTGGCCATTTCGTCACCAGAAAGCCTACCCCTGCACATATCCAACCAATCACATTTTGACTTCTGTGATGTGCCCTAATTCAAATTGGTTGTTCAAATAGGCTGAAATGTGCATTTCCATGTATTGTTTAAAAAAAAAAATTCAAGAGAAACAGCAAATGCTGTTATTGTGGTGTACATGGAGTTTTTGGTCCCCCTACTTTCAAATACGGTGAATCCCCATGGGATCTCATCAGGACAAAAGGTATTCGCCTAGACCCCTTGTTGCCCTCCCCCCATGTTTCTCCTTCAAGATGGTGATGAGAAGTGAGCAGTGAAACTGCATCATTTCCTGTCAGCCTTTTGAAGGCAAAACAGGGCAAAGCAAGGGATGGGTTACATGTTTGCATGCATTAGGGGAGGTTTGGACACAATTTTCAGGTGATTTCTGGCCAGAAAATTGTCCCAGTTTTAAAAAAACTTTTTTTTTTTTTTGCAGGTTCAAGCAGACTTGCAGGACTGTTGGGGGCTCCATGAGCCACCATAGTGGAGTCCAGGGGCTGAACACAACCCAAGGACCACACACACCCCTGCCTTCAGGCATGTGGCTGTTAGACAGCTAGCCAACCAATGAAATGGTCCTCACCCCTCACCCCCAGGTTACACTATGGTTTAGCATCCAAACTAGGCCAATGCATGGAAATTCCTTGGCATATTCAAAATATGTATCCTGTATTTTCTGTCATCTTCCTTCTCCTCCTAAGACCATGTTTTGTTTTCAGCTGTATTAGCTCATAAGCAGAGCATGAAGAGAATGAGTATGGAGACTGCTTGTCTCAGTCTCTGTCATTAAGGACATAGTACCACCAAATATGTTGTCTATGAGAGCTAATTGATGGAGGCTATTACTGCTAATAGGCAATGGAGTTGCCAGAAAAAGAAAAAAAACCCCAAATTATTAGCAAAATGGGGTTTGAATGAAAGCTTAATTTAGACATTTGAAGACAAGCACTAGAAGCAACATTGCAATCCATATTGATAGAGGTGTCACTTCTGAATATAGGTGGTATTCCTTGATTAGATTTGCACAATCAAATTTCTGTTCAGCTTTCCCAGAATTTCCAAAAAAGGATGACAAAGAATCTTGAACAAGTATAGCTAGTGCTATTTGTAAGATATCCAAATGAATGCAGATGGAATATAGATTTCTCAAGGTGAAAATAATCATATGCCTAACAAGCCGAACCTGAAATAATACTCTCTGGAACACTGCATGTGCCCATTAAAACTGATTTTTTTCTTCCAAAGGAATGGCAGATTGAAGTTGAAATTTCACTTAAAATATGACCACAGAAAGGCTTTAACATTGACAATCTGCTCTCCATCTTGTCTCTCCTCCCTTGGACAGATTCCCAGACATACTTCTTAATAAAGAGGTAGACCTGTGAATGGCAAGCACCAATTTAGTCTTTGCGGTCTCTTTCACATTACTCCATTCAAGCACTGATACCAATTTAACTGTGGAATCCTGGGACTGGTAATTTGGTGAGGAAGTAGAACTCACAGGCAAAGGATTCCCAGGATTCCATAGGATGGAGCCTTAAGAGTCCAAGTGGTATCAAATTGCTATAATGGTGAAGTGTGAACAAGACAATACATAGGTAACTAAGGGCTTGTCTACACCAGCAAAAATAAAAATAAAAATAAATAAAAAAAAAATCAGACCCATGCTGAATCAGGTACTGGCAGTCCAGATGACATATGGCTACTTCTGGGAAACATCCACATTTTTCCCTCCTTAACTTGATTTTGCTCCAAACTGTGACTCTTGCCCCAAACAAAGTTGGGGGGAAACCCAGGGTTTCTGGAAACTCTGGAGTGACCTTGGAGTGTTTTGCTGTCTGGACAGCTAGATCAGGTCCAATTCGATCCGATCCATTTGTTCACAAGTGAATGCAGCACCATCTCCTTTACCCTGCACTAACCAATGCAGGGAATGCGATGGATCCCATCGGAGCCAACACAGACATTTCCTTGATGCCTGAGGGGTTCCAGCCTGGCATGCCATCACAGGTCAGAATGGGGCACCCATGTGATTAACAAGAGGGGTAGAGTGAACCCCTCCTTGTTTATCACATGTCTGGGCACCCGTTCTGACCTTGGCACAAGCAACGGCATGCCGGACAGGCTTTCCACAGAGCTCCACGTCCAGCGAGGAAGCAGCTGAGGTGGCTCCAAAAACAGGGGATGGACCAGCTGGGCTGATGTAGTGATAGCCCAGCTTGCCCATGTGGACAACCATGGCCATCACACTGGATTCAGCCCAGTGCATGTGGCCACCATTGTGGTTGATCCAGGGCTAGTATAATGCTGCAGAGTGGCCCTGGATTTAAGCTGCCAGTGTAGACAAGCCTCAAGAGTGGGAATTGAGCTGGAATATGTCAAGGTCTGGAAGCCATGACTGATGAGGAGCAGCTTAGGGAGGTGGGTATGTTTAGCCTGGAGAAGAGAAGGTTAAGAGATGGCATGATAACAATGTTTAAATATTTGAAGGGATGTCATACTGAGGATGGAACTAGCTTGTTTTCAGCTGCTCCTCATCAGTCAGGAGTGCTTTGATTGGGTATTTTTGCATGGCAGGGGGTTGGAAAAGATGGCCCTTTTGGTCTCTTCTAACTCTATGATTCTATGAATTGTGTGGCTTGCCCAATGCTGTTCAGCTGTAACATCCAGCATTCTTTACCATTGTTTGCTGAGAGCTGCAGTGCAACAATTTCTGCTTGGCTGTGAAATACCCACTTCTGCTCTATGTGGTTGGGGTGTGGTCCACATGATGGAACCACTCCAAAAATTAAGAAAACAATCAAAACCACTAGACCAGTGATCAGGCCCTGCATAAAGCATGAGTTCAGCAACAATCCTACACACACATGCTTGAAAGTAAATCCTACAGAATTCTCTGGGCTCACTCCCAAGAAAGTATGCTTAGGACTGCAGTGCCTATACTGTACATTTGTGAGCAGGGACTGTGTCATTTTTATTGATCTTTTGAAAGCCACTGTGAGAGTAGGATAAAATTCCTTTATATAAACAAACAAGCAAAAAAAATGTTCATCCTGGCATGCTAATTTTCCACATGAATGGATTTATGATTATTTATTAAGTCTTCACCATGGCATAGTAATTTTCCATGTGAATGGAGTATTTATTTAGTTAGATGGCAATATGAAAAAGCATTCCTTCATGTGAACACCTATCTAACAATCAGATTGGTATAGCTCCAGATGGGGTTTACCACCACCTAGCAGCCCTAGGCTCCATTGGCAGGAGTACAGTGTTCAGCTCGAGGGAAGTAATAGTACCAGTTCATTCTATTTGGTCAGACTTCACCTGGTATTCTGAAACACTCATACAGAGTCCTCTCTCACACTTTACTTTCCAAGTGAGGAGTTGTTGTTCAACCATTGTGGAATGGGTGAGCTCAAAGTCTAAAATGCCCCTTGAGCAATCAGTCACACAACCATAGGATGCAATGTAACCATTGCCATTTCCCTTCAGGGCAAAAGTGGTTGATGGCCACCCTCTCATAGGATTTTCTCAGTAAGGTTTATTCAGTAGATCTTCCATTCCCTTCCTCTAAGACAGTGGTTCTTAACGTGTGGTCCGGGGATTCCCAGGGGACCACAATATCCTCACAGGGGGCCCACGAAGGCTTGAAGGTTGTTTGGTTCACCTTCTCCTCACAGTGGAGTGACCACCTGACAGGAGCCAAGGCAAAGTCTGGCTGACTTGGCCTGTGCATAGCTGTTCAATCCACTCCAGCCACAAACTTGCAGGAAGAAGCAGGAGAAAAGTTCTCCCTCCCCCTCCAGTGCCTCTGAGGGAAGATTTAATGGATAGTGTAATTGTATTATTATTATTATCAGTTATTATTATTATTATTATTATGGCTTTAAATCTTGTGTTAAGTCTTGGGAGACCATAGGAAGAAAATATATTTAAAGGGGTCCCTGGTAAAGAAAAGGTTAAGAGCCATTACTCTAAGGCAAAGAAAGTGTGGCTTGCCCAATACCATCCAGTAGGTTTCCATGAGAAAGAGCAGCTTCAAACCCTTGTCTTCTAAAGTCATAGTCCAACACTCAAACCACTACACCATGCTGTTCTGTATTAGCTCAGTGCTAAAAGCCTACAGAATGCTGGCCACTGTGCCAGACCCATCCAATATCCCATTTTCCATTTAAATCCAACTCAAATTAATAACTCCATGGGGGACAGCCTGGCCTGCTATAATTTCCCACCAACTCCAAAAAAATTGACAGTTCAGAATCAAGGGGACAGGAACATTCTTATGTTTGATTAAAAGAAACAAAACCCCATGTTGATCCATGGAAAAGATTAAAAGTGTGCACAGTAAATTATTGAAACCATCCTCAGGAGGGAGGCTTTAGATATTCTGAAAATTGATTAAAATCAGCTTTGCTCCCTCCAGAACAGGTTACGTAAGGGCACATGACTGGGGAAAAATAATGTACTTTGCCGTGAGTCAGTGGGGAATCCAATTCTATTAAAGAACTCCACCGCTATTTCCTTTGCTCAGGGCAATTGCTTGATGTAATCTTCCCACTGGTGCTAATGGATATTCCAGCTCTTGTCAGATTTTGCCATCAAGAATCTTCAGAATGCTAATGGACTTCCACATCACAATGGAGAGGGGAGGACACAACCACGCAAGCAAACCACAAGTGCTAAAATCAGAGGGTACAGTCCTACCGAGCTGAAGAGACTAGCAAACAGATGCAGAATTCATGAAGGCTTCACATCTAAAAGCTCAAACTGTGACTCTGAGCATCACCACTTAAGTTACATCAAAGTGAGTGACTGGTAAACTGTGTGATCTCTTCAGTTCTGTAGATATTTTTGGCTTCCATATGGCATTGCTCCATCATTCTCAGATAGCAAGATAACTAGATTTTTTTTAATAAGCATGGTTTTCCAGGGAACATAGCTAACTTGTAATACATTTTCCTCCCCTTTAGGTAACAGGAGTATAATGGAACATACACAGAGGTAGCCATGCAGCAAAATACAACAAAATACAAAAGATTGGTACCTTTATTGGCCAACCAAAAGGTACAAAATACATCATGCCTGCTTTTGAAGCTTGACTGGCTTCTTCATCAGGCAAAGATGTTAAAAATCACATAGAAGAAGAAAAGTGATGATGTTAGAGTCACAGGCCTACATTTTGTCTCAGATGTTCTTCTGTTGTCAGTTAAGATGGTCTAGAGCAGTGGTGGTCTAGACCTATGGCCCTCCAGAGGTTTTGGCCTCCAACTTCCAAAATTCCTGATCATTCGACCTGCTGGCTCAGGCTTCTGGGAGTTGGAGGCCAAAACACCTGGAGGGTTGCAGGTTCTGCACCACTTGTCTAGAATAATATCAGTGCAGGCAGAGGCCAATCCCCTTCTTGGCGATATGGGGACCAGGGATAAAGGGCAATAAAAAACAGATAATAACATTTCAACTCCATTAGCAATAGAAAAGTAACTTCCTCTGAGATCCAGATCCTGCCTCTTTTTTAGGCAGAGAACATAGCGTAACCAAATTACATTTCAAAAGCTACATAACAAAGTTGTGGGGGAAGATGCTACATTGGTGGTTTATCTTTTCTAGTTGGCTCCAAGGTTACATTTAAAGGGCAGTTTTAGGCAGTTCTGAGATTATTTGGGTAGGAATTTATCATGTTCCAAGACTTTCTAATAGTTTTGGTTTCAAATATCATCATCATCATCATCATCATCATCATTGCCATCATCATCACCACCATTAGAGTCTCTCCAAGTCTTGAGATCCTTGGCATCCTCTCATTCCCATCACCTTCACAGGCACATTTGGTGAGGAAATTATAGAGCAGCTTCTCGTTGGCTGCTCCCGGGATGTGGAACTCTCTGGATTGGGAAATGAAGGTTCCCCCTCACCTTTTCCCTTTCGTTGACATTTTTATTTGAACATTTGGTGACAAAGTGGCTATATTATCTGTAGAGGTTATTACCTTTAGAGGTTATTACCTTTAAAGCCCTATATGGTTTGGGTCCAGGTTACCTACAAGATCACCTTCTCCCATATAATCCTCCCCATACACTTAGGTCCAATGGGGGACATTTGCTGCAGCAAGCTAGGACTATGTTGGCAACTGTCACCCAGAGGACTTTTTCTCTAGCTGCCCCTAGACTGTGAAAAGTCCTGATAGAAATGATGCATGACCTGAATACACTGTCAAAATTTAAAGTAGTGTTAAAGACAAATCTCTTTTGGCAGGTCTATCCAGATGCTTACTCTTACTTGTTTCTTAAATTGATAAGTTCTAACTGATATGTGTTTGTAACTAATATTAAGTTTGTATGTTAATGTGTTGTTCCCCACCTTGATCCACAGGGAGAGTCATGTAAATAATAATAATAATAATAATAATAATAATAATAGGTCTTTTGTATGATTATGTGTGGCATATTTTAATTATTTTGTCATGGTTTTAAACTATTTTAATTGTTTCAAAGTACAGATGTTTTAATATGGTAATGTATATAATTGTGCCTGTCTTTGGTCCTATTCGAGAGAAAGGCAAGTTATAAATTAAATAAAATCAACCATCAACAACAACAACTACCATTACCATCATGATAGCTTTTTGAGCATACTTGTATGAATCACAGGTTAAGCATCCCTTATCTGGAATTCTGAAATCCAAAATACTCCAAAACTCTGAAACTTTTGGAGCTACAAGATGTACATACCTGTACTATATTTGCAAGGCTGGAGAGAGACACAGCTGGAGAAATGCAAGGATCTGTGAAATGGTGGGAATCCATGCCTCCTGCCATTTCACAGATCCTCGCATCTCTTCAGCTGAATGCATGAGCCACAGTCTCAATGGCAGAAGTGTGCAGCTGGCAGCCTCACCACTGTCAGAATGGACTGTGATTATTGAGTTCCCTTCCCCAGAAGAATCATAGAATCATAGAATCATAGAATTGCAGAGTTGGAAGAGACCACGAGGGCCATCCAGTCCAACCCCCCTGCCACGCAGGAAATCACAATCAAAGCATCCCCGACAGATGGCCATCCAGCCTCTGTTTAAAGACCTCCAAGGAAGGAGACCCCACCACGCTCCGAGGGAGTGCGTTCCACTGCCGAACAGCTCTTACTGTCAAAAAGTTCCTCCTAATGTTGAGGTGGAATCTCTGTTCCTGGAGCTTGCACCCATTGCTCCGTGTTCCAGTCTCTGGAGCAGCAGAAAACAAGCCTGCTCCATCCTCAGCGTGACATCCCTTCAAATACTTAAACAGGGCTATCATATCGCCTCTAAACCGTCTTTTTTCCAGGCTAAACATACCCAGCTCCCTAAGTCTCTCCTCATAAGGCATTGTTTCCAGACCTTTCACCATTTTAGTTGCCCTTCTCTGGACACGCTCCAATTTGTCAATATCCTTTCTGAATTGTGGTGCCCAGAACTGGACACAGTATTCTAAGTGAGGTCTGACCAAGGCAGAATAGAGTGGCACTATTACTTCCCTTGATCTAGACACTATACTTCTATTGATACAGCCCAAAATTGCATTGGCCTTTTTAGCTGCCGCATCGCACTGTTGGCTCATGTTCAACTTGTGGTCTACTAGGACTCCTAGATCCCTTTCGCACATAGTCTCATTCAGCCAGGTCTCTCCCATCCTATATTTATGCATTTCATTTTTCCGCCCTAAATGCAGTACTTTACATTTCTCCGTATTGAATTTGAAGACTTCGGTAGGAAAGGCAGTGATGGGGATCTGGAAGTAAAAGCAGGAGGAGAGAGAATGCACATCTGGCAGCCGGAGCTTACTGCCACCTGACACCATTTTATATACAGGTACCTTTACTGTATTCCAAAATCCGAAAGAATCCAAAATATAGAACACTTCTGGCCCAAACATTTCAAATAATCAATAGTCAACCTGTACCACATACTACTACTACTACTAATAATAATAATAGAATTATTTGTATCCCGCTTCTCCCATCAGGATCAGGGCGGCAACATCATATGAAACAACAATCCAACATAATGTTAAAAACAACACAAATGTTAAAATGACACAAATGTTACGACGACACATGTTAAAACATTACATCATTAAAACATCCCTACAGTAGTGATTCAGTTAAGTTTTAAATATAAAATACAAATATTAAAATACACTTAAAATTAAAAAGGCATTAAATGGGGACTAAAAGTGATGAGGTGGAGAGTATGAAAGTAATGGCCAGGCATCTGACCTAATCTGGAAAAGCCTGCCGGAAGAGATTCATCTTAACAGCTTTCTTAAAATCACCCAAATCATCAAGGTGTCAGATCTTCTCCAGCAAGCCATTCCACAGTCTGGGAGCAGTGGTGGAGAAGATTCTCTGGATGACCATGGCCAGCCTAGTTCTCATCACCTGAATAAAATTTCCCCCAGAGGACCGAAGGGTACAGGGTGGATTTTGCAGTAGAAGGTGATCCCATAGGTAACCTGGCCCCAAGCCATAGAGGGCTTTAAAGGTAATGACCAACACTTTATACCTTACCCAGAAACTGACTGGCAGCCAGTGAAGAGATTTTAATATCGGTGTAATATGGTCACCCCTGGATGTTCCGGTGACTAGCCTGGCTGCCATATTTTGAACCAATTGAAGTTCCCAGAGGAGGCACAAAGGTTGCCCCATGAGAGCGCATTACAGAAGTTAAGCCTTGAAGTTACCAGCGCGTGTACTACCATCTTTAGATCTTCCAATTCCAGGGAAGGGGCACAGCTGATGTATCAGCCAAAGCTCCTTATGAGTGGAGAGACCTATTAAATGGAAGGAGGGGGGAAAATCAGGGGCTTATTCACACTACACAACTACAGTGCCATTATTTGACTTTAACTGTCATTGTTCCATCCAATGGAATTATAGTGTTTGTAGTTTAGAGAGGTACTGGAGCAATCTGGTTGAGAATCCTAAATATCCCTCCCTAAACTGCCAATTCCACGATTCCACAGGATTTTGCCACAGACAGTTAAGGTGTAATGACAGTGTTATAAATGTGTACTGTGAATAGGCCCCAGGAGGAGGAACTTCTCTCAAGCCGAACTCTTCTACTAGTGGAATACAGAACCCAGATCCACTCTAGTATTATGATGGTTTTGTATTGTAATGTAGGTTTCCAATTTGATTTTTGATTTTTTTAAAAAAAGGTAATTGTAATTGAATCCATTTCCACATTGGGCCAGCAGTTCCAACCCTTGGGTTCCTATCATTCACATTGCCCTTTTATCCTCAAAATTCCTCTCTGGATCTGGGACTTGGGCAGCGAGGAGACCACTGTATTGGACAAGTGGATGTCTTGGTTATCGGGCTCAGTATGGTAAAGTGGGACCAGTTTTTCTAGTTCATTATTAAATTAAAATATCCAGACTGAGAGGTAGAAAATAAAAACAATGAAGTTTTATTACATAATAAATCAAATAAACACCTAACTTTATTCTGGTTCCACACACAGCGCACAGTAACCAACACATCAGTTTCAAACAATGTAGCAATGTTCTTCAAACTCTTTCCCCAGTCAGCTCCCCAAAACCCCATTCAGATGTTCTCTGTTTTCCTCCTCCTATCCAATACTATCTCTGTCTCTGACTGGCCCTATCTAACCCTTATATAACAAACCTCCAGTTTTTATATTTCTCACCCTATAGGCTCCATCTGCTAGCATTCTATGAGCTGCGATCGGCTGGCTCTACCCAGCAATGCCCCACTCCTTTCTTCACAGTACTGTACACCACTGCAAAATATTGTTTGAGGTGGCAAGCAATCTATAAATTGATTAAACATGAATCAAATAAGCAACAATCAAGTATGTTGAACTTAAGAATTATGTTCTTTCCCATCTCCTCTTTTGTTAAATAAAAAACAACCATCTTCTCATTCTTTTTTTTTAAAAAAGCTGCTAACCAAACCAAGTTCCCCATTCTCCACACAAATTCATTTATGAGTTCACTTTATCTACCTGACCTCTACTCGCTCTTGGGCATCAGCTGTCTAATTATTCATAGCTCCTGCTACAGGACACTGTTTCTATTATCTTCTATTTATAATCCACGTTGTTGGAGAACAAAGCCCGCTGAATGTGCGGGAGTGCTTTTGTGTGTCTCTTTCTCTGTCCCTCAACAATTCTGTCCCTATCTCCTCCACAGGTGGTCCCTACCCACAGTTTCTCCTTTAACCTCTTTGTCTTTTCTGACTAAGGCTTATTTCAGGCTGCCAGCCACATCTCCTAGGGGAATATCTAAAGCAGCCATTGGAGAGGCATCCAATGTCTACAAAAAGGCATAAGTTAACCTTCAATTTCCAGATTTTTTAGAGCTTGCAGCTCTAAAACTGACTCCTGTGGGTCTCTTTTACCAATCAAACTAAGCCTCTAGGATGAGACCCAAACACTGGGGAAACATGGGGTTGGCAAAGTATTGCCTGGGCCTCCAGAGCTGCTTCTGTGACCCCCAATGCTTCCCTGGCTCCCTTAGAGTAGCTTTTTTTTCTGGTTAAAAAAGAGCAAATTGGTTCCCTGGAAGCTTCTAAGAATAACAATTCAGCTTTTAAACAGATCATACACAAACCCAGGCACTGTTCAAGAAAAAGAAACAATAGCCAAGATCCAACACTGGATCTGTGTCTCACGTAGCTCTCTATAGTTACATCTCCCAATGCTACCCCCAAAAAACCCACCCTGTAAGCCATGCAGCCCTGCCCAGCATGGCCATTTCTGGGTTGTTGGAGAGTGAAGGGAACAGCAGAGATTCATACAGACATTTCCCATTAGCTGGACATGCTGCATCAGGCACAAGGAGGGACCTCTAGGGGTCCTTGGGAACTTGCTGATAATGCAACACATTCATCTACAGGAAATAACTGGATGCAGCACCGCTGATATCGTCATTCACTGACTGCCTGGAAATGGCTGTGTTGAGAAGGTTGCATGGTTTACAAGGTGGATTTCAGGGAGCTTTTGGTCATTGTGTGGTCAGAAGAGAATTCAGCCTTGTGCAATGACTGAAGAAGTGAGTTGTGATATTTGCAAGGCAGACTTTAGTTAGTAGCTTACTTACAGGATGCCAGTCAAATTCATACATACATATATACATATATACGAAATGACAACATCCAAGGGACAGAAAATTGGCCCTCAAACTGTTGAAGTTGCCCATCCCTCATTCATAACTCTCCTGAGACTGTAACAATTTAAGACACAAAAGGGGGAAATTATTCAATATCTAAAACGTTTGTTCATGTACATCTATCAATTTTTTTTAAAAAAAACCAATACATTTCTGTACAGACTTAGATTCCCTCCTCCTCGTTTTTGCCTGAAGCAAAATATAAAGAGATCTTATTTTTTTCTGGGGGGGGGCACCCAATATTTCTCTGTCTATTTATTCCTTCTGTTTTGCCTCTTCCATCTCAGTGAAAGCCCTTGAAAACAGATCACAGTGAAAGGAACAGGATATGTAAAAATCAGGTAAAACAATTCAAGTGCTTTATCATAAAGCAACAGAGATGGCACAAGGCACTTCAAGAGATGCTAAATGGACTTTGATAAGGCAATTAAAAGTTATCCAGGGAGGTTTTTGCACATCCCTGATTTCAGTATACAGTTTTGTCATACACAAACCATCCACACACTATTTTCAGGCACCCAGTGCAGTTGCAAAAGTCCCATTCAAGTGTCATTTGAATCATAGTGTAGGCCTGTTCCTCACAGTAAATAAAGGGAGGAAGATACAGTCTTGATCCACCAGACTGGAATCTTGTTTGTGTCTTGTGCATGTGTAAGTGACCCTGTGGAAGGAGTTCTACAATATTGTCCAATGCGGAACAGCTGCTTTCAGTTCATGGTTGTGTAAGTGGACTTGTGCATGCAGGGTCATTGCTCATTGATGCATGTTGGAGATCAAAACCAGATATGAGCATTGGGAAGTACGCATGACACAATCACACATGATGGACATTATGCGTTGTGCATGTAAATGCACATTTCCAGTTTGTTGACTTTGCTTGCAGATGCCTGTTCCTTCCCATGTAAAAATCCTGAAACTCCAAAACTTGAAAATACTTCAAGCTTCATCTACACTGGCCAGCATACAGTGGCTCCCCATCATCATATTTTGACCATGGATCTGGCCTGTTCCTCCCCTATTACTGGCATGAAATGGGATGGAGTCAAGATTGCCACACCAGCCCATCCCTGCAGTTGCTACCACCCAGATCCCATTATACAAAGCCAGGAAGCCAGCCTGCAGTACATGAGCAAGGACCCCTGCATGTGGCTACCCTGGTCATATGCTGTGCATCTGCTTCCTGGATCTAAAGAGTGTGACATAGATAGCAGTTAGAGTGATAGGTCAGTGTGGTGGTAGGGCCTCCTGCCCTCCAGAAGAGAATTCCCCTTTTCCAGGTATTTTAATTTAACACTGTAACAGGCTTTACCCTGTCTTAGCCCCATCTTTGCCCCGGGATTTGTGAGGACTGTCCAGGGTCAAAACAGGGCAAAATCCCTGCCTGCATCATTAGGATTGCAGAGTTGAACAGTGGAACTAAGATGGAGTAAACAGCCCATCTAGACAAGGTCTAATTGATGTTAATTTGACATGTCCGGTTTAACCATTATCATAAGTTGTGTGACCAAAAGTCAATAAAGGTGGCCCCATGTATAACCCAGAATTAGTTGACAAGTGGCAAGGAATCACAGTCTAAGAGATGAGGTGGGGAACTTCACCTGGAAGTGCTAACAAGCTTACTTTCCAGGGAGCCAACTGTAAGCAATCCTGGACCCTACTTATAATTTCCTTGGTACCTCCAAGCTATGGAAGCCCACAAAGGGCAACAACAACTAATACAATTTTTGACTCCCCCCCCCCAAACCGTGTGGATTACCCCACTCAGTCCTGGCAAGCTATTTGTTTAAAGATCTCAACAGCTGGGGAATAGAGGCACCACTGTCCTTGGAGGAGCTGGCACATTGACCCTTGGTGTCTGCCACCACCTGCTCTCTCCAGTTTTGACATAAAAGATGGTAGTGAAGGCCACAGCCAGGGGCCCCACTTATTGTCCCTGAGCACTAAGCTGGGAACCCTAACCACCAGTATTTTGTCATAAAAGTTGGTGCACGTGTTTGGCCTGCTGTCATACTTATAGCACAATGGCCAAGATCCTGCATTAAGGTTGTGCAGGGAAGGGTCAAAGGGAGGATCAATGTGGGAAAGTCAGAGGGTGACTGTAAAAGCAAAGCAAGGTAGAGCCATGCAGAAAGATAAGTATGCCCAACCAATTAAAAAACGTTAGAAGTTAGAGAGTTATTAAAGTCACAAGCATCTCAAAGAAAGGCAAATCAAGCAGTTATAAGGCATATCTACCCTGTCAGGAAATGACATGGATGTGACCACAAGATGGAGCTGTAAGCTTAGCAATGAAAGTAGTTACACTCCAGTGGCAGGTGTGTTTGTGAGTCAGCACTTGAGAGTATGCACATCTGAGATGCCTGATGTAACAGGCATTGTTTAACTGTCTATAAAAAGGAGATGGGAATTATCTCCAGTGTGGGTTTGTTGTGGTTGGTGAAGCAGTTTGTTGGTTTAGGAGAGATTGTCCTATACTCTGTATATTTATTGTAAATATACTGCAAACAAAGATTAAAGCCCTCAAGATGAGTGAAGGCTGGCCTTGTTGCTGTCTTTATTTGGCAAGCCAGAGCTCAAGGCAGTGTGCTGGGGTGAAGGAATTTTTCCTTCTCAGCCTGAAGTCTTTTGCAGAAGTCTCTCCAGAAACCTTCTCCTTGGCGTCCTGTCGATGTGGAACAACTCTGCAGGTGGTCGTGTTGGACACAGCACATCTTTCTACGCCCCAACATACCTTAGTATCAACTAACTGTAGCTTTGACTCATAATGATAATAATCTGAAATATCAGGGAAAAGTTCCACATGAATAGTTTTTACTTCATGCTTGCTTGGTAATTTCCCATTATGCTTTAATGTCTGCTATTTAATGATTGACTGAATTATATCAAGTTATGTTGTTGCCAGGTATATTTTCCAAAACTGATATAAATAGGTGTATATTTGCTACAGAGAGCCTATGTTGTGTAGTGGTATGAGTGTTGGACTAGTACTCTGGCAGGTCAGTGTTCGAATCCTCGCTCAGCCATGGAAACCCATTGGGAGACCTTGGGCAAGTCATACTTTCTTAGCCTCTGAACTAGGTAATGGCAAATCTGACCAGGAAAACCCAATGATAGGGTTGCTTTAGGGTTGCCGTAAGTCAGATATGACTTGAAGGCACACAAGGACAATGTTTGCTATGTGCCAGACTGCCAGCTTGAATGCTGACATCTGCCCACCATGTTGTTGACAATAAAATTCTGTCTTCATTCTACTGTAGACTCCATTGTGGAACCCTGTACAGCAGCTTAAACTGCAACAGGCAGAGTTATGGTTGTTTTTATCCTATGTCTTTTAACCTATGTGTTTACATGGTCTACTGAACCAAGATGCCATATGTGGAATCAAATGCACAGCTGAAGGTGCATGTATATCTAGCTGCAATGTGCAACATACAATGTACAACACATATTCATGTGCAATGCACATCCACACACAATGGCACTATATACGTAATTGTGTTTCCACAACTTTAATCTAAGAATGCCCATGCAATTATAAACAGAATTACTCCACCAAATTACAGATACCTTATGGTAGTTTTCAAATAAGTAGCTGTGTTAGTTTCCTGCAGCGTAAAAAAGAGGAAAGAAGGGGGGGAAATGATATGCGGTAGCACATTTAAGACTAACTTCTGTATGTTTGCATGAGCTTTTGTGGATATAAACCCACTTCTTTGGATGCAGTACTGAGTAGTATTAAGGCCTCAGGTATAAAGCATATTTATACAGGTGTGGGAATGTGACAGAATGCAATACCATGCAAGAGACACCTCCTGCAACTTGAATGTGTGTGTATGCCTTCAAATCACCTGTCAACTTATGGCAACTCCATGAATTTCACAGAGCGTTCTTAAGCAAGAAATACTCAGAGGTGGTTTCAACAGTTCCTTCTTCTGAAATATAATCTAAAGCACCTGATATTCCGGGAAGTCTCCCATCCAATACTAACCAGACCTGAGCTTACTTGGTTTCTAAGTTCAAATGAAATATGGTGTCTTTAGAGTATTTAGGACAAGTAATAGTTGTGTTGAAGGATAGTCATGAAACCAAGTAACACGCAGTTGCTGCTGAAATTCCCTCTTCTACATAACCATGAAAAGTATAGGAAGCACCTTCAGTGTTTACTCTGGTGACCCTACCCAGGAGGCCACCTTTTTAATGACAGGAAGTGATCAGAAATCACTTCCTGTTTTTAAAGGGCTCTCCTGGGCCTAAAATGGCCTGGAAAAATGGGGGAAGTGTCCCACATATATTTTAGGGCCAACTACTTTTCAAAATACTTGGACTCTGGGGAGCCCTGGAGGCCACAAAAAACGAACTGAGGGGCCACGTGTGGTCCATGGGCCATATTTTGGCCAACCCTGCTATAGAGGATGAATTATTGTTTTCCTGAGCCTTTAAAAAAGAAAGTAGAAATGTACACTGGATGTAAAACAAAAGGCCCCAAAGAGGAAAATGAGGAGGAGGGTGGTATTTCCATTTGTTTCAGTGATAAAATAACTGTCCCTCCTCCTCCTCCTCTTCTTCCTCCTCTTCCTCCTCCTCCTGCAACTACTACTACTTCCTCCTCATCCTCCTCCTCATCCTCCTCCTCTTCCACTACTACTACCTCTTCCTCTGCCTTCTTCCTCCTCATCCTCCTCTTCCTGCTACTACTACTGCTTCCTCCTCCTCCTTGTCCTTCTCCTCCTCTTCTTCCTCTTCCTTCTCCTCTTCTTCTCCTTCTTCTTCCTCCTCCTCCTCCTGCTACTACTACTACTACTACTACTACTTTCTCCTCCTCCTCATTGTCCTCCTCCTCCTGCTACTACTACTGCCATCATCACCATAGCATCATTATCAGCTCTGTTCACACCCCCATCTTATCCCCCCCCCCAAAAAATGGGACTCAAAGCTACAACTTCTCAAATAAATTATCCCTTCTGATCATCATCACTACCAACCTGTATCCATGAGCAGAGTTTGGACTTTCCTGACACTCACCCCATTTTCATTAAATCCTGTTTGCCCACCAAACTAAAATCTGCACTTCCACTTGTACCATTTGCAGGGCGCATCCATTGCAGAGTTCAAACCCATCCACCACACGTCTGGAAAAGTTTATACTGAATATTGCAAGGTGAAATTCAGCACAGAGTGCAGGGAGGGAGGCAGCCAAGAGGAAACATCCTTAGGGAGGGTGACATTCAGGCCATGGATAAAAATAAGGAAAGCAGAGAAAGCATATGCTTCGAATCGTGTGCATCCCCCAACGTTGATGCTAAAAAGGCCTGTGTGTTGCCAAATGATGATTTTAAAGCCTGGAAGCAAAAGGGGCAGGAGGCTGAAAGAAAGCAGAAAGCTAGGATGCACAAGGTCAAGTTGAATTCTCATCTGCTGTTGTTGTTTCTAAGGAATTCATAGGAATTTAGAGCAAGTGGTGTCGGGTTAAATATCTGGCATGCAGAACAGAAGACCTACATCCAACTCTTCATTCCCCTCAGAGGAAGTAGAGAGATTTGAATGCAGAAGGAATTATTGCAAGAATTATTGCAAGAATGAAAGAAAGAAAGAAAGAAAGAAAGAAAGAAAGAAAGAAAGAAAGAGAACTTGCTCTAGGAGCAGCAGACATTTCAATATTGTTGTCATTGCACAAAATAAATTCTTCCTGCTTCAAGTGTTTGTTCTTTCAATATGTACAGGGCATATCAGAAGTTGATGTGTTCAGGCAGCTGCCAGGGCCCCACAGACTCAGAGCAGGGCCCTTCACCAACCCATACCCTCCAATTGTCCAGATTTGGCAGGGTCAGCCCCTATTAATTATAGAATCATAGACCTTCTTTTAAAATGTCCCAGTTTCTCTCTCTTCCTCCCAGTTCCCCCTTTTCCTCTCAGTTTGCTTCCATTGAGTGCAAAAAGTAGCTTGCACTCAATTAACTCAGCTGGGGGAGAGGAGAGAAGAGAGTGGAATCTTGTAGGCTCAGGCAAAAGCAAACTCCAGCAGCTTTTCCTAGCTTGAGTGTTCTCCCTCCTTAATAAGCTTTGCCATCTTTGGTGACGCTCTGACACTGCTTGGCCATAGATCTCTTGTTTTCTGTCTGAGAAATGTTGAGAGTCTGCAAACATGAATGACCACTGCTTCTCACTATGGCGTGAATGCAAGCTCAGTGAAGACATCAAAGTTGTGTCCAGAGGAGGGCGACCAAAATGGTAAATGGTCTAGAAACCAGCCCTATGAGGAGAAGCATAGGAAGCTGGGCTTGTTTAGCCAGGAGAAGAGAAGGTTGAGAGGGGACATGATAGCCATGTTTAAATATTTGAAGGGATTCATATTGAGGATGGGGCAAGCTTGTTTTCTGCAGCTCTGGAGACTAGGACACAAGAAATGAGATTCCACCTAAACATGAGGAAGAACTTCCTGATGGTAAGATCTGTTTTGGTGCTCAACCTTCAGTATGTGGGGAAAGACGTTCTAATTTCTAACGGGATGAGTGAAGTGGAGTACTGTATAGTGTCCAGATCAAGGGAAGTAATAGTGCCACTCTATTCTGCTTTGGTTAGACCTCATGTAGAATACCGAGTCCATTTCTGGGCACCACAATTCAAGAAGAATATTGACAAGCTGGAATGTATCAGCGGGGGGCGGGGGGGGGAGGGAACAAAATGGTGGGAGTTCTGGAAGCCATGCCCTATGAGGAGTGGCTTAGGGAGCTGGGTATGTTTAGTCTGGAGAAGGGAAGGTGAAGAGGAGACATGATAGCCATGTTTAAATATTTGAAGGGATGTCATACTGAGGATGGAGCAAGCTTGTTTTCTGCTGTACCAGAAGCAAGGACATGGAGCAATGGACTCAAACTAGAGGAAAAGAGATTCCACCTAAACATTGGGAAGAACTTCATGACAGTAAGAGCTGTTCGGCAGTGAAATACGCTGCTGCCTGGGAGTGTGCTGGGATCTCCTTCTTTGGAGGATTTTTAACAGAGGCTGTATGTCCATCTGTCGGGAATGATTTGATTGTGTATTCCTGCAGGGCAGATGGTTGGACTGGATGGCCCTGGTGGTCTCTTCCAACTCTATGGTTCTATGATTCTATGACTGTCAACCACGTTGAATGACCCATTTGGGTTTGATTAGCAAGGATGAACTTTAATGAGTAAATATCAAGGTGTCTCTTAACATCTATTAAGCAATCTTCATGGTCAAAGATACTATATCTTTGAGTTCTGTATCAATTCAGGAGAGGGAGTTACATGACAACATGAAATGGCTTTTGCCTTCAAGGCCTGATGCCTGAGCATTGTGGGAAACCAGGCTGCTGAATTAAGATGCATCTTCGCTCTGAAGGCAACTCTTTATACTCTCCAGAGAAGATGGGGGTTTGTGGGGCTTACTGAGAATTTCCCAGGCTGATGTTGATGTCTGAACTTAGGAAATGAATGAAATAGAAGTTTGACTCGTAGCTAGGGATTGAAAGAATATTTTTTAAAAAATAAAATAAAATGTTTTCCTTGATATCAGCAAATTCTACAAAGAAAAATCCTACAGAGATGAAAATATTTTCCACTGTTCAGAAATTATTCTGTGTGTGTGTGTGTGTGTGTGTGTGTGTAGTGGGAAGGTTTTCTGAGCATAAAATAATATTTTCTATGCAAAGAAACCCCTACATTTCTGCTCTGAAAATATCATTTCTGTACCAAGTCAAAAATCCCCATATTTTTTCAAGACAATTCATTGCATTTGTGCATGTTGCTTTAGATTTGCAAATAAATTCAATTTACATTGTGGGCCGATAATGGGATAGTTCCTTAAATCAGATATTTGGTGTTGATTATGACATTTTGCCCTTTTCAGTTTTGCAAGAGCAGATTAATTTACCTTTATCAGCCAAATGGTAATATGTATAATTAAAACATTTATATTAGAGACATTGGAGATTTTCACACAGGGCAGAAATGCCCCGTTACTGCCCCGTCACCTCCTCTCCCATTCCTGCCACAGAATAACGTAAATCTTTCACACACTTTACACAATAACGTAAATCTTTCACAATCTTTCACACAATTCCGTGGCAAGAATGGGCTCCCCCTCCCCTCGCTGGCCAGCTGTAAATGCAGCCATCATAAGGTTGCTTTTATGACCGGCCATCTGAAATGTTATCATGTTATCACGTGATAACAGCCAGGTAGTAAATTTAAAAAATAAAACTCCTCAAACATAAAATCAGTTCACCAAGCACAAAAACACACTTTAAATCACACAATCAAAACAGGGTGGGGGGGGGTGTAAAATAAAGGGTGCCACTTACCTGGATGTCCAGATCGTACCAGAAAGTACTCGTAACGGACCACCCCTCCATGGCTGTTATTTCAGAACAGGAACGGGGCTCCTGTTTGCACACCCGTGATTGCGTGATAGCGACGGAACGGGTGGTCTATTCACAATGAAAAATCATGATTACATTGTTCTGGAACAGTCACGGGAGCAGGATGGATATAGGACAGAACGGGGTCAACGTCGTCCGAAAGATAAAACCTCTCCACCCTGTTCTGTTCCTGCAATGGGATATATAGCCTGTGTGAAAATGTCCATTAGTTAATGCCAACCAAGTATCCAAACCAACGAATTACAGTGGGCCCTCCAGATCCACAGGGGTTCAATTCTGAGACCTCTACCAGATGGGGAAAATGCAGATGGTCACATCCCATATTATTAAAAGTCTGCAATGTGTTTGCACAAATGCCACTGCCATTTTAGGCATGGGACATATGCTCCATGGGTGGTTGAAACCGTGGATCGAGAGCCCGTGGATCAGGAGGGCTCACTGTACATAAATTTATGTTATCTATAAATAAATGTGACATTGCGAGGTTTATAGCAAGAATGGAATAGAGAATATCCAGTTCTGACTAATCAATGGCCATCCGTTTTAACATCTATAACCATTATGGCTATGGATCTCCAACTATGTCTCATACAGCATAAATTGCTTTTTTTTAAGTATATTGGTTGCCACAATGTCTAATCAAGGGCTTTCTATTGCAGGAAATTGCTGGAGATATAATATTGCTAATGCTTCCTTAACAAATATGATTTGGAGTTGTCACATAGCAGCTACATTTTGGGAGGAAGTAACCATACCAATAACTTTAGTTTTGGAAAGTTCTTCGCTATTCAGGGGCATGCATGTTCTTTTGAATCATTTACCTGTTTCTTGGAAATTAAAAAATGGCCAACAGTAGCGGATTTTTGTTTCCTTTGGACTGCTAAAAGATTGATACTTCATTACTGGAAAGATAATGTTTCTCTACCTGTGATTCAATGGATAAAAGATCCAACAATGCTAGCAATGTTTGCAAGAATGATATATAGATGGGATTTACCAATGGACTTATATTTGGACAGCTTTTACAGAATCTTACAGAACAGGGTTATTTTTCTTCCTTTTGTATTTTTATTTTCCTGCTTTTATTATATAGGAACACTATTGTATGTAACTGAGATTCATTTTGAATGTGTATAAAATGCATATAAAGTAGGACCCCCATAGCCATGGGAGATTGGTTCTGCCTTTCTCCACGGATACTGAAAACTGCAGATAACAGCAAATGCCACTTAAAATAATGGGACTTCCAGTTTAAAATACCATAGAGTTCCCTTGGAGGACCTAGAAAACATCTAGAGAAGATATCTCTCTAGGCATTTTCTAGGAAGACTCTATGGTATGTGTGCTGTTTTGTGTCCCACGGATAACTGAAACTGCAGATATTGGTTCTGCAGATATGGGCGTCCTACTATAAATTGTTTCCAGGCTTGTTTGTTTTTTTAAAAATGCCATTGAGAGGAAATTTAGTGAAGAATTTTATCCCTACATTCATAGACTATCATACGTGATAGCCACTTGGATGGCAAACAACAACAACAACATGCACACACATATATAAGGACATTCCAATATTCTTTCTTTCTTTAACCAGTACCCCCTTCTCCATTTTATTCAATAATTATTTAAAGTACCAGCTAGGCTGCTTTCACTTTTATGGGCACTGTAAAAGACCAGGTTCCAGGAACAGTTTATACAAATGTAAATTGCATTTATTGCATTGGGTGAGTAGGTAGGCAAGATTTGTGTTTTCTTCAAAGAAGAAGCATTTTTATCATATCTCAGAACTGGGTGGGGTGGGGTGGGGAGCTAGCAGGCCACTTAGTCCAACTCGGGACATCAAGTGGACACTTCTTATATTTCTGAGAGAAAGAGAAATCATAATCTTATGTATATATTTATCATGTCTCCCCTTATTGGTCTTTAAAAATTTTCCTAAGCTGAACACCCTCAAATGATGTAGGCCCATATTTTTCATTGCCTATTTAGTTATGTATCATAGAATCATAGTGCTAGAAGAGACACAACGACCATCTAGTCCAACCCTGTCATGCAGGAATACACAATCAAAGCATTCCCGACAGATGGCCATCGAGCCTCTTTTTAAAATCCTTCAAAGAAGGAGACTCCACCACACTCCTAGGCAGTGCATTCTACTGCCCAACAACTCTTGCTGTGAGGAAGTTCTTCCTAATGCATAGCTAAGTAACTTCTCCTGGTTGAAACCACCACCACCCCATAGAGGTCTGTTCAGTTGGTGATCCAGGAGCAGGGGAATAATATTTCCACTTCCATCCCACCTGTAAAAGAGGCTGAGACAAGCCTTTGTGACAAGGCCCTGCTTTTGACTGCCACAGTGCCAAAATTGGGAGTACAAGCTAGTCTACACTGGCTGCTTAAATCACTGGTTGCTCTACCCCCTCCTTGTTGATCTCATGGGAAGCCTGTTCTGACCTCAGCAGAAGTAATGCCACTACCCAGGCTTTCATGGGAGCCCTGGTGGCACAGTGGTTAAATGCCAGTACTGCAAGTCACCACATTGCAAGTTCAATTCCAGTGGGCTCCAAGGTTCACTCAACCTTCCAGCCTTTCGTAGGTCGGTAAAATGAGTACCCCACTTATGGGGGAATTAGCTAACACACATTGGAGACTGTTTAATGCAGTGTGGATGTGTAAATAGCTATTGCTTAAAACAATTTGTAAGCCGCTCTGATAGCCTTGTGGCTGAAGAGCAGGGTATAAATAAAAAAAAATGGGGAGCTCTTTGGCTGGTGAGGTGGTGGCAGTGGCGAGTCTGATGGAAAGTCATCCCATTCCCTGTGTTGCTCAGCATAGGGTAAGGGAGATGGTGCCACATTTTGCATGTGGACAAATGGATCAGGGCAAATCAAACTTGATCCACCTGTCCAGACAGAAAAAGAATCCAAGCCCATTGGAGTTTCCAGGAAACCCTGGAGTTTCCCCCAACATTGCTTAGTTTCGAGCAAAGTCAGGTGAAGGGCAAAGAAAAGGGGTTCCTCCCTGGAAGTAGCCGTATGTTGCCTTGATTGCCAGCACCAGATATAGGGTGAGTATGCATCATCATCATCATCATCATCATCATCATCATCATCATCATCCGGTGTAGACAAGCCCTATGTAGTGTTTGTGAATATGGAACAGTTACCGATCTGTAACTCTAGGTTGCAAACTTGTAACTGCAACACAGAATGGCAGCCATAGTATTTCAAAGAAGCAGTTTGATTCCATCTCTTGATCATTCCAGTTGTCATTTTATACTTGTACTGTATCCATACATTGCATTTAAATACACATACACACAAACACACAAAGGAATCTTACATCACAGTTATGTACCGTGCAATTATTTATCAACTGTGCTATGAATAGAAACATGACACACCTGAACCAAGATACCAAATGTGCATTTGAATGCACAATCAAATGTCCATATACATCCACATACAATGGGACCCTGTGCACAACTCCACCTCTACAACCTTGCAGCAAATGTCACCATTCTGTGTTGGATGAAAACATCCAACTACTTCTGTACAGAATCAACTCATGCATATGACACCAACAGGATCGGAGCCGTGGTTTATAATTTTGTAGTGCATGGTTTGTAAAAGCACTTAAAAAAATTATTATATATAAGCATTATAAACCAAGCAAGCAACCGATGTTGCTGATACCTACTCTTGTCTATCTGGGAGAATAGTGCTTGCCTCTGGTGTGATTTCCCAGCCCAGCTGTTTCAATCATTCATACTGAGATGGGCACCGGCGCCTCATTACTACTCTGTGACTAATTCACTGTTCTGCAGCTACCATATTTTCAGTACATTTCTTTGTAGATTACACCCTAATTGGTTTGCCAGTTAAAATGGACCCATTTTGCTTGCTTATTACTGTTCTTCTCTTTCTGCTACTTCATTTCTTATTCTGCTAGAAGTCCAGTTACTACACTGTTCTTCCTTTCACAACTGCTATTATTATTAAAATAATACTATTGCTTTTTAAAATTACTATTATAACATTATGATTACTACTTCTCTTGTTACTCTATGGCCATTCTTTAATATTTGAAGTGGCCAAAATCCATTTTAGCTCATTAATGCATTAAAAAAACACCAAGGTTTTTTGTTATATATTAAAGGAAAAGTAGCCACATCAGCACTAGATCTGGAATAGGCTTCCATTCTGGATGGAGGTGCTACAACAGTTTTCCCATGGAAATCCCCCTCTCCCCATCATCTGCTGCTTGCTTGCAGAGGATGAAAGTGTGATCAGGAGGGGGTTCTAGATCAAAGCCCCATAACTATGTCCCTTGTCTCTTTCAAAAGTGAGATGGTGCCTACATGGGAGAAGGGCAAAAACAGGAAGTGGGGCTCAGCTAAGGAGGAAACAGGAAGTAAGCCTCAAGAACTGAAGACATGTTCCTGCCTTAGAATCATAGAACCGTAGAATCATAGAGTTGGAAGAGGCCACAAGGGCCTCCAGTCCAACCCAATCATTCCTGAAAGATAGCCATCCACCCTCTGTTTAAAAATCTCCAAAGAAGGTGCCTCCACAGCACTCTGGGGTAGTGCATTCCACTGCTGAACAGCTCTTACTGTCAGGAAGTTCTTCCTAATGTTTAGGTAGAATCTCTTTTCCTGTAGTTTGAGTTCATTGCTCTGTGTCCTAGTCTCTGGAGCAGCAGAAAGCAAGCTTGCTCCGTCTTCAGTCTCAGCCTTGACACCCCCTGCCCGTTATCTTTAATAATTGGCAATATTTAATAATTGGGCCAATGGTGCCTTCCTAGTGTGTGGCCAGTAAACTGGGGACTCCCAAAAACCAGGAATCCCATGGACTAGTGCTGAGACCAAGTCACATAGGCGGAAAGGAGGGGACATCCCAAATTCCA
Organism: Gambelia wislizenii; assembly: GCA_030847615.1. Lineage (NCBI taxonomy): Eukaryota > Metazoa > Chordata > Lepidosauria > Squamata > Crotaphytidae > Gambelia > Gambelia wislizenii. The sequence continues at coordinate 329,849,822 of JAUMIR010000004.1, forward strand.
AAGAAAGATAACCTGTAGGGCAACTTCTTGCCTGAACGTCTGGCTAATCCCATCACATCTAGCTGAGGCACTCAAGGTTTGTAAAGAGCAATTTTTCTCCTTCCTCGCAGCAAACAATCCTTCCCCATTCAATTCCAAAGCATCAACACATTGAGGGTCATTAACATTTCCAGAGTGTCCATTGTCTTATCTTGAGAATCTCCAAGCATTGTCTTGTACTCTAAATCCCACCCCCTGAAGGGAATAATTGGATATAAAAACCCCTTCAAAACAATACAAATTGTCTACGGCTTCTCCTCCTACATCCATGCTGCTAGTTTGCTGATAGACCCTCAGAGCACAACTCTGAGATTCTGTAGCTGCAGGAACTTCGGCACTACAGGACAGGTGTCGTATCACCCTCAAACTCTATCCCTCTGTCCCAATCCTTCCTACTTTATTTGCTAGCCTTGCATGATTGCTTGAAGCCTCTCTGTGTGTGCAAATATTGTTACTATTGCCTTTACAATAAAAATTACTTAAGGGCCAGGCTAGACGAGGGAATAAAATGTAAACTGGTGGGCAGAAATGCAAATTCGCAACAGCTGTCATCTGTCTCAACAACTTTTTTGCAAGATCGCTGGTGTGTGAAGCTCTCCATGTTTCCTGTTCACAAGGAGGCATGCCAGCAAATCAAGATGGCAGTTGCGAGTGAATTACTCGCAGTTTTGTACTCCCAAAATTGCCCCTGCCAAACAATATTTTTTTTAAAAAAATTCCAAGGTGTGGAAGAGTGACCTTCTGCTTAAATAACAAAAGAAGAAGAAGGAAGAGGAGGAGGAGGAGGAAACGCTGTTTCATCACCTGAGCGTATGATCGCTAAGACGACAATCCAACATGGCAGATTCCGATCTGCCATCTTGGCAAGCTCTGCCCCCTGCACATGTCCAACCAATCAGCTATCCTGTTCAGCAATGTGTTCCTATATGTCTCGATTGTCTGAACATGTGGGAGTGCACATTTCCTCCACAACTGTCAAAAAAACCTTGGCTTTTACAGTGGAGTTTCCCCGGCTTTTGCTCCACCTCCCTCTGAACAGGACAGAACGCTGCAGAATACCATTTGGACACAAGGGATTCCATGGGAATTCCATGAGGATTTATTTCACCATCTAGACTACCCATAATTTTACTATCTAGTTTAACATCCCCTCCTGCTCTCCACTGGCTGCCTATTCGTTTCCGGGCACAGTACAAGGTGTTGGTTATAACCTTTAAAGCCCTGCATGGCTTGGGTCCAACTTATCTCCGGGACCGCCTCCTTCCGTACGACCCTCCCCACGCACTTCGGTCCTCTGGGAGGAATCTGTTACAGCCTATGAAAACAAGGCTGTTGGTGACCTCCCAGAGGGCCTTTTCTGCTGCCGCTCCCAGATTATGGAATGGCCTGCCAGACGAGATCCGTCTTATTACCACCTTAGATGGCTTTAAAAAAGCTGTCAAGACGGATCTTTTCCGGCAGGCCTTTCCTGAATAACTATCCCGGCCCAAGACTCGGTTGTCCTCCCTGAGCTGTAATCATTTTTTTTATCATTTTTTTTAAACTATTGTATGTTTTAATATTTTTCTAATTTACTGTATGTTTTTAATCTTTTATAGTTTAATATTATTTTAAGGGGGGGTGGGCTAGGGTACTGGGACTATGGAGTTTTTATATTGTAAGCCGCCCCGATTGCGTTGCAGAGGGGTGGGATAGAAATAAAATTTTATTTATTATTATTATTATTATTATTATTATTATTATGAGTACCAGTATACATAGGTTAAAAGGTCCTGCTTTGTTGCTCTCTCATATGCCATGCTGAGTATATTAATTCCCCAAATTAATATCAATATTCAGAGGGTAACAAAACCAGGAAGTGATTGTCATCTGGGGAAAAACAAGAAAGCTTCCCATCCTTTGATGACCTCTTTTCTCCCTATTTTTATCCATTCTCTATGTATGTCTGAATTGACTACACTATTCACTGTGTTCTACTTGAGTCTCTGTTTTCCGCTTGGAAGTACATCACAAGGAGAAGTGATTACACATAAAATGCTTAAAGCAGCATTTTCTGTCTTGAGTTTCTATGTGGGAGAAGGTTTGGAGGAATACATTATTTTGAGTTTTAATTGCTGGTCTCCCATGGGGAATGTGGATTAGGTTAAATCAGTACAGAACAAACAAGAGATGAGTGGGGGGGGGGAAGAGAGCTCTTGCTTTAGTTCCTATTAGAAATTAATAAAATAATCAAATTCTACAGGTCTTTTTCATTAAGATTTTAAGTGGGTTTTTTAAGAGGAGGGAATAAGGTGGCTAGCAAGCTTCCCCTCCCCCACAGCCAGCCACCTCCTTCCTTCCGAGTCCAAGATGGACTCGGTGTATCCGGCGTATAAGACGGCCCCTGAGTTTTCAGGTGATTCGTCAGGCTGAAAATGTCATCTTATACACCGGAATATACGGTAGTATTTAATCTCCTTCCTCCCATGCTCTTCTACTGAGCTAAATGCCTTCCCATCACACCTGTAGTTCCTCCTCTCCTTTTGGGCTGCCAGTTTTGGTAGGACAATCTGGATCAGGGAAATAGAAGAAAAGAGCAGAATAGTCCCTTGCCTAGCAGTACTTCCTCATTCAGCAAAGTGGCCGAGGGTTTCGAGATCTCAGGGCCTGGACTCTCTTCTCTTGTCTGTGGAGCAAGGAAGAGGAATCTTGGGATGAGAACACTGCATGGAAAAGTCTCTCTCCCTTTCTTATTTGATACACTTGGTGTTCTTTACCCAAATGGCAGAATAAGTCCAAAACTGCAGTAATTCTTCTCAGTCCCGGATTTGTCTTGTCAGAATTTCTCAATACTCCAAAAACATGATTTTCCACCATTTTTTGAACATGTTTTTGAAAAAATATTCTTCCCATCCCTACACTGCATATAAGTATATTTTATCTTATTTATTTTATATACCGTCTTTCTCTCCAGTTGGGACTCAAGGCAGCTCATAGCAAGTTTAGAACAAAGTACATTAAAAACCTATTTGATAGAAAAGGTTAAAAAAAAGTGTTAAATGAAAAGTTCTAGTAAAATCCCCACACTGCAATAGTTTAAGGCACATTAAAACATAATAAAAAGATTTTAAAAACATTATACCAGTTGAATAGACCACATCTGAAATGTTTGGGACCAGAAGGGTTCTATATTTTGGATTTTTTTCCCCCAGATGCTGGAATACTTTCATATAGGTAATGATATGTTTTGGAGATGAGGCCCAAGTCTAAACTCAAAATTAATTTATGTTTCATATATAATTTATACATGTTGCTTGAAGGTAATTTTATACAATATTTTTGATAATTTAAGTCGGAAACGATGTGAAGGCACACGATAGACAGACAGATGGCTTGTCTAGGTAAGAAGATATAATGTGGATTGCTGGGCCATTAGTGAAAATTCACAGTCCTTTGTCTCCACAGTCTTTTGGCAAAATCACTAGTTTACAAAGCTACAGTGTTTGAAGTGCACACAGAGCTATGCCTATGAATCTAGATGGTGGCTGAGAGGGGAATACTTGCAAGAGAAGTACACAGTATTTTTTTTTTTAAAAAAACTGCAAATCAAAGGTGCTCAAGGTGAACTTCCACTTTGAAAAGCTGTTTGGTCTCCTCAGCTCAGCAAAAAAACCCAAAACAAACAAACAAACCAAAAACCACCATGGTCAGCAATGCAAAACTCCAAAATGGTGCTTCTGAACACTTCATTGCCAGCAAACCTGCCCCTCGTGCATGTCTGACCAATCAGCTTTCCACTTCAGTCCTCACCAAGAATGCAGTGTGATGCAAATTGGTTGTCCAAATGAGCAGTAATGCACATTTCCGTGAATTATTTTAAAATCTTTAGTAAAAAACACAAAGGCTTTTCCTGCTCAGTTATTGAAGGTTTTGATCCTCCCCTGCTTCCTAATGCCATAAATCTCATTCACTTGTCGTTGGCCAAAAGGTATTATCCTGGCATTCTATGAGGAGTATTTTCACTGTCTAGACAATCCCAGATAAATAGATAGTGGGATGGTCAGAGGACCCAGAACTCTTTCCATTTACAATTAGTTTTATTTTTTTTTATGTGTTAGCAATTTGAATGCCAAACTGTGCATGCAGAAAAACAGAAGTGTCCAGTTGGAAGGGACTCCCATGGGTCATCTAGTCCAACCCCCTGCCAATCCATTTAAGCCAAAGCACAGTATTCCAGACAAGAGGTCATCCAACCTCTGCTTAGAAATCTACAATGAAAGAGGCTACTCCTGTTCCACCCTCCAACAGCTCAGACCCTCAGGAGGTTCTTCCCAATGTTCGAGCAACTCTCCCACCTCTGGGTTTTGCCAGTTCCGAAAAAAGCTTTGCCAGTTCAGGGTCACTGAGGTACTTGGCAAAGAGTCTGGATAGCCGGCCGCCTCCTAGATACCACTGGGAAATGTTGTCAGAAGCCTACCCACATATCTTTTCTTTAAAAGCACATTTTAATATTTTAAAAGGTCATCTTCTAAATGATTATATATATGTATAACCAAGGAAAATGGTTTCTGGGAAAGTTAGCAATGTCCTTTTAAACTCTGAAGATTAGATTTATAATTGAAATGCAAACTGACCTTTTATGCAATGGCAGTGAACTTGCCAAGTTCAATGTTATCACCCAAGTTGCCTTCTTCTTCTTCTGTTGCCAGTCCTCCTACCACTGAATAAAGCTATACCCAACTTGGCTTCCCAATTTAATCTAGCTTACCATCTAAAATTTCACTCAAACTTTGTCAATGTATATTCCTTCTGTTTCTGTTTTGGGTTTTTGCTGCAGAATGGGGGCAAAGCCTAGTAAACAGTCAGGCTGTAGATTTTCAAATATGGGGGGACCACTCACTGAATGTTTCTCCATCACAAGAGTCACCGTTGAAAGCTTTTTAAAAACTGCACAGTATCTAGTGCACCAAAGTTACCTACCCTGGCACCCCAGGCTCATAGCTATAATAAATTGGCAATATTTAATAATTAGGTCAAATGTGGTCTTCCCTGTAGTGTAGCCATTAAACCTGGGAAATTCCACAACCAGGTATCCCAAAGACAAACACTACTCAGTCATGTATGCACTTGAGGTGGGGCTGCCCAAATTCCAAAGAACTGTTAATGTGCAAGGCAACTACGTGTCCAAACACCTGGCTAATCTTAAGCTGAGATACTCAAACCTATAAACAGTCCTTATACCTTTACCCTTCCACAAACAAAGAAGGTTGCTTCCTCTATTCAACTGCATTGTATCCGCACATCAAGAACCATTAACATGTCTAGAGTGTCTATTCTTTCACCCTGAGCAACTCTGAGAAGCATTGTCTTTCACTCCAAATCCCATCCCCTGAAGGGAGTTACCGACTATGAAAACCCTTCCAAAGCTACACTCAAGAGCTCATGGATCCCCTTCCTGTGGACACTATGTCTGTCTGTGAAGCCATTCCTGATTCGGACCCCCACTCTGCTGGTTTATTCCACAACCTCATCTCTTCAGATTGGTACAGTATCACTCAAAGACAAACCCCCGTCTCTATCCCTCTATCCCAATACTTCCTACTTTATTCGCTAGTCTTGCGTGAATGCTGGAGGCCTGAATGTGTACATGAATGTTATTATTATTGTTGTTTTTCTCAAATAAAGACCATTTGTACTGTCTAGCTTAACATCTCCTCCCAATTACTGGTATACAAAGGTTAAAAGACCCTATTATCCATTGCCCCTTCTCACATAGCCAAGCTGAACATATTAATTCTCCAAATTAATATTGATATTTTGAGGGTCGTTAAGACCCCTGAGCATTTAGGGTAACACCAGGGGTGGAGAAAGGGTGGACCAAGATGGCTCCTAGCTACCCTCCATGACAAACGACACATGCAAAATCCTTGCGGCACAGTTTGTCATTTCGTGCACAACAAGCTTATTATCTGCACATAAAATGTGGCTTTTGCACAAAAAAATACCCCCACATCTTTTTGCAGAGAAAAAATCTTCCAGATGACTTTGGAGCACTCAAATTATGGGAGACAGCGGTGCAAAGTCTTACCGCTCTCTTATTCTAACAGTTGTTGGGAAATCCATTTTGTAAACTAAGAAATTAATACTGGATAATATTCTTCCTAATAATAATAATAATTATTTTATTTTATTTTTAACCCACCCCTCTGCTCGGCAACCGGGGCGGTGTACAACAGGATTAAAACAACAGCAAGTTAAAACAATCCTTCCCAATCCTAACCCTCCCACCCCTTAAAAGTAAATTAAACTAGTGGAGAATTAAAGCAAACATAAAGTACAATACAATATACAAATTATGACCCCAAAAATGGCAATAGTGAGAGGGGGGCAGGTAGGCAATCAACTCCACTTGAGCCGGGAAGTTATTCCGGGAAGGCCTGCTGGAAGAGATCCGTCTTTAGCGCTTTCTTGAAGCTATCAAGAGTAATGATAAGACAGATTTCATCCAGCAGGCCATTCCAAAATCTGGGAGCCGTAGAAGAGAAGGCCCTCTGGGAGGTCTGCGACAGCCTAGTTTTCATAGGCTGCAGCAGGTTCCTCCCAGAGGACCGAAGTGCATGGGGGGGGATCATATGGAATGAGGCGGTCCCGGAGATAAGATGGACCCAAGCCATGTAGGGCTTTAAAGGTTAAAACCAACACCTTGTACTGAGGTGTGACATGAGGTGTGTCTATTAAATAACAAGACTGTGTTTCTACCTTTCAGACAAATCAGGGAGAACTGATTGTGAATGCTTGAGTGGTGACCTTGAACATGTCTGAACCTGCATAACAAACATCAACAATTTTGGCCATTCAGTTAATGGTCAGCCGTCAATTAAAGCAGCTGTGCTGTCTGCTGTGTGCTGGAAAAATGCTAAGTGTAAACGTCGAGCAACTTGACATTCTGCAACAACTTGAGGCAGACCCAAAACATTTTTCCAAAAAAAATTGCTTGTAATGAAACCTGGATCAGTATGATCCTGAGACAAATTAACAGTCAATGCACTAGAAAACACCATCATCACCAAGAATTAAAAAAAGCACTTCAAAGCAAGTCCACAGTCAAAGCTGTGCTCATTGGGGGGGGTTTTGGCATCAAGGGTGTAATTTCAGCAGCATGGATTCCAGAAGGCAGAACAGTGAACCAGCATTATTATAAGGAAATTTTGACAAAGCTGAGAGAAAGAGTCGGGGTGGGGTGAAGGTCAGAACTATGAAAAAAATAGTTTTGTTCTTCATCAAGGCAATGCGCCTGCTCACACAGCACTTTCTGTGAAGAAGTTTGGGCTGGTAAATGCATTACTGCACTTGAACATCCTCTATATTCACCAGATTTGGCACCATGTGACGTGTTTCTTTCCCTAAAGTGAAATCAGTGCTTAAAGGAACATACTTTGAGTCAATTGATGCCGTAAAGAAGAAAACGGTAGATGTGTTGAAACAGCTGACAGAAACCAATCTCCTCCATGCCTTCGACCGGTAGACAAAAAGTCTGCATCGGTGTATGAGTGTGAATGGGGAGTATATTGAAGGGGATAAGTATTAGAATTGTAATATATATATATATATATATATATATAAATAAAGATGAGTTATGGTATCAGCCTCATTATTTAATAGACAGACCTTGTATTAAAATTACAACTAAAGGCAGACTCTGTGGCATTGGGGTGTGGGACAGTCCCCCCCTGCCCAGTTTTTTCAATTTTTTTAGCAGCCACATCTGTCTGTTGGCTCAAGTTCAGCTTGTGATTGAGTTATACCCTTAGATCCTTTCCTACAGTTATCACCACTAAGATAAGTCTCCTTCGCCCTTTATTTTTCTGCCTTTCATTTTGTGTCTGACTGTAGGACACTCTCTTTATTGGGCAGGAGATGAAAGATCTCCAGCTGAGACCACAAAGAACTAATACCAAACAGAGAAGGCAGCACAAGGATAGTTGGGGAAATTGCTTGATCTAGTGACAGGTACAGCTGTAAAGAATATTCATACATCTTCTCATTCTTGACTCATTGAGACACAAGGACCAAGATCCTACATTCACACTTCATATACACTTACACAGCAATTACACAATGTTGCCTTGTTAGTGAACATTCCAAACCAATATGTAATTGGCATCAATGAATGATATGCATAGACATTAATGGGCATCCATGCACAATGCACACATACAGGAATGCACAATCATGTGCAATGATGCCACAAATGTAAATCCACTTCCATAATCATAAACTGAATACTCAGGTTCCATACTGGCCAAAAATCTCCATCCAGTTCTGTAGGAAAACATACATAGGTCGAACTCCATATCCACGGATTCAGTATCCATGGTCTTATTTATTCTCATATGAAAAAAATATGTCCTCTCTAGGCATTTCCACATCCTCCAATACAATTCTATGGTCAACATTCATCGTCCATCTCATTGAAAATAATAGGGTTCCCTATTATCCACCATTTCAGGTATCCACAGGGTATGTGTGTGTCTTGGAATGTATCCCCCATGGATACAGGGGTCGACATGTACATGTGTAAGATACCAACAGAGTTCTGTTCATTAAGATCAATGTGGTTTCTGGCCCTCACTGGAAAAAAAAACAACTGCCAACTTTCACAGGATTCTTCACCCTAATGCAAAAGGAAAAAAGACATCACTACCATCAATTTCTTATATTTCACACCAAATGGGGGGGGGGAGTTGCACATATGAAATTTCACAAAAGTTTCACAATGTCTCAAACTACGTATCTTCAGAAATGTGCAAAAACTCTCATAATGTCACCCAAGGGAGAAAATGTGTGACTTCCCCCCCCCCTTTCTCAGAGGAAAGTATGAAATCAGCAAAGATTTATGTCTCCACTAAAGGACAACCTGCCTTCATTCTCTTAGCAGGCCTGCCACATCATGATGGACAACATGATGCTCAGTAATATCAGCTGATGCACTGACACTTTAGAATTACAAGGCAGTCGAGATGCTGAGTGTCAGGCGCTCCACACCTGTATTTTTTATCACTTGCACATCATAATGGAGTGATCGTCTTCTGAATGTAGCTTTCTGTTCTATGAATCATTACATGATAAACAGGTAGCACTCTCAGCATCAGCTACATTAACTTGGTTTGTTTGCTTGTGTGTTTGTTTTGCCATTGTGGCTGTCCCTGGGCTTTTCAATCTGTACTTTGTTTATTTTATTTTTAAAAATATTTTTACAGTTTATAACAGTACAATAAAAGATATAAAGAAAGACAAAAGAGAAGAAAAAATATGACTTTCAATCTTTTAGATACACACACTAATTTTTCAGTTATCGATATGCACACTAATTTTTCATCTCTCTCTCTAACATTAGCACATGCTCTCTTCTTTTGATAACCAAAGCTCTCTAAGGGTTCTTGTAGCACCTTTGAGGCTAAATGAGAGAAAGAAGTTGTAGCATAAGCTTTCATAGACTTAGAATCAGTGACTTAGAACAATAGAATCTTAGAGTTGGAAGAGACCACAAGGGCCATCCAGTCCAACCCCCTGCCATGCAGGAATACACAATCCAATCATTCTTGAGGCTCATCTACATGGGCCAGGATATGCCAGCTTCCCACTGGCATATCCTGCCCATGGATCATGCCTGTTTCTCCCCCATTACCATCCCCAAACGGAGGAAGTGGAGACAGGGACACTAGCCCATCGCTGCAGCTGCCACTGCCATCTCCCTTGCTCTCCTAGAAGCTAGGAAGTTGGCCCACAATAGTAGACCAGCCCCTGCATGTCACCAGCCTTGGTCACATGCTGCAGGACTCCTTCCTGCTGCAGCAGAGTGATGGGAGACTGGCAGCTGCAGTGATGGACCAGCATTTCAGAATGGGCTCCTGAGGTCACACAGGACCTAATCTGTTTTTTGCCAGCTAAAATGGTATTAACCAGATATTATTTTAAAATGTTTTAATGGGCCTTAGCCCATCTTTTCCCCACCTTAGCCCTGTCTTTCCCCTGGGGGTTGTTGGGACTGCCTGGGGGCAAACTGGGGCATATACCCTGCATCATCAGGACTGCAGGGCTCCAAGATGGGGGGCAAGATGGGGTAAATTACCCATGTAGATAAGCCCTTGGTCTACTTCCTCAGATGTGTGATGCATCTGAGGAAATAGACCAAGTCTACAAAAAGCTTATGCCAAAATGTATTTCTTTCAGTCTCAAAGGTACTACAATAGCTCTTTGCAATTGATATTCCACACTAAAATGGCTATGTCTTTGAATTCAATCCTTTCTAATCATCAAAACCAAAAATTAATACCTATTTTTTTTATTTGCTAAAAGTCGATAATAAGTGTTTAAGAAACTTCACTAACAACCTTTCTCTAATCCAGCATGACAATTTATCAATTTCTGCTAAATCAGTCAGTTTCACCAACCACTCTTCCATACTTGGTAAATATGAATTCTTCCATCCTTGTGCATATAACACTCTTGCCACAATCATCATGTATGGCAGTAGTCTTCTGTAGGTCTTCTCCAGCTGCACATCCATCAATCGGTGATTTCAAACCATACTTTGTGTTTCCCAGCTACTACAGTATGATCCCTGTATCTGTGGGACCGGTACCTGCAGTTTCACTTACCCACATCTGAAAAATATATGGTCTCTCTAGGCATCTTCTAGACCCTACAGTACAACTCTATGGTAAACTTCCAACAGAAGATAACCATAGAGTTGTGCTGGAGGACCTTAAAGATGCCTAGAGTGGTGTTCTCTCTAGGCATCTTCTAGGCCCTCCAGTGCAACTCTATGGTATGCTTAGGCCGGAAGATGTTCATTTTAATAGGGTCCGCTGTTATCCATGGTTTCTGGTATCAACAGTAAGTCCAGGAATGGATACAAAGGCCGTACTGTACTTTCTCCTGGATTTAAATTTGGGGATGATGGGGGGCGGTGTTCTGAGCTAGAAGCAGGACTATTACTAAGGCCTCTTCAAGACTACTTTGTAGGATACCAAAACCCAACACACACCATTGTTGGAAGGTAAGCTTTACTGGTGGTAAACTGATTCAGCAAGTGGTCTACAGCAGAGGAAAGCATTTTGATCCATTAGCTGATGGGCTCCAGCATCCCCTCAGAGTGACTGATAGAACTGAGCCTCTAAGCAATGAATTCTACCTAAACACTTCAAATCCCTGTGACAGGGACAATTGGTCCCCTCAGCTCGGCTCTCCAAGGACAAGGTCCTGGAAAATGGTTTCCTGTGATTATATTGAGCAGAGTTTTAACTTTTGCATCAGTTATGGACTTCTCATGACAGAGATAACTTACCCACAGTAGAAACTTCCTGTTTAGATTACTGAAATGCCTTCTATGTGGGGACAACTCGGAAACTTGTCAATTTGCTTTACATCACATTGAGTATTTCCATCCTAATAACTGTATTGACTTAGCTTTAGATTTGTATCACTCCTTCCTACCCTTGTGTGTATGCGTGTGGGTTTTAGATTGCATGCCTTTGACAGGGCTATTTTTCGTTGTTGTTTTACTGACATATACTGATGGTGCTATGTCATGATGATGATGATGATGATGATGTTGATTTCAAGCAGACCTGAACTAATATTCTACTATCACCACCACCACGATCATCATCATAATTTCAAGCAGACTTAAGCCAAGACCAAATTAATTGGTCATATTTTTTTTTTAGTAATTTTGTGCCACTTATTGCAACCCAATGGCTTCATCTTAATTCTGTTTTATTCTCTTTTTATTACCCTCAGTCAGTGCTGTTTCTTAACACTGTTTTTTCTTCTTCCCTGCCTTCACTGTTTATCTTCATTTGCCCTCACTGCATTTTTAAGCAGACAGGTAGCGGTGATTTTGCTGATGTCATCATAATGGGGCATATTCCGGTTGTCACAGCTAACTAGATGAAATGGCAAGGATGGCAAATGGAGGTGACTACAATGTGGGGCAGGTGGGGGGCGGGGAAGGAAAGCAAAAGAAAGAAAGGAGAAGAAGCCACGCTGGGTGAATAAAGGAGCAAAGACCATCAGACTAAATTAAATGCTTGACAGTTTTTCCCTTGCCCTGTTTTGAATGTATCACTTTCAAGGCATATTGAAAGAAATTGGCCAAGATCCTGCATCACTGTCTGAGTTACAAATGCATAGCTGATGGCCAGACCCCCCCCCCTCATCCGCAAAACAACCTACCTTAACAGCCAGCATCCACACTGAGCAATGGAGATCTGTTCTTCTGGTGAATAAGGTACAGCACAGTGAGATTTCCAGACCCTTCCAACCATGTGTGAGGCTGCAATGAGGAATTTTGATACGGTTCTGCTTCTGATTGTCACACATGGGCAGTTTAAGGGCCCTGCAGCACCTGCAGCCACATGGGCCCCATCATTGTGCCCCCCCATAGTAACCCTTCTCCTACAAAAACATTATTAGTAATAATCTGAATAACCTGTACTTAGGTTAGGTTACATTGACCTGAGATAAACATATGGGACCCCAAAAATAAAGGGTTGCAAGGGGCTCCAAAATCCCTTAAACCGGTTCTGTTGTCACAGCATCATTTGCTGGTGGGAGGGATCTGGAAAAGTCATCCTTCTGCACCCTGATCCCCAGCAAAACAGACATCCATTCTTTGGTGTGGCTGCCAGCTTTTAAGGTAGGGTTTTTTGCTGGGTGGGCACTTATGATTATGACAATAGTGCCACAGTTATGCATATATAGTATTACTGAATATGGAACAGTTATGGATCATAACTCTAGATTACAAATCCATAACTGCAATCCGGGATGTCAGCCATTGTTACTAGGTGTCCGCTTTCAAATGCAAATAGTTTGTGAGTGGAGAAGTTACATACAGTACAATCCTGACACTTGGTGTGATGCTTGTCGGGGCATCCCGGGGTGCTCACCACCAGCCAGACCCCACAGTCTGACTTACTTGTGTGCTTCAGGGGCCCTCAGAAGAGATGGAGTGTATAGTGATGGCGGCTGAAAGGGCTCCGCCACAGGGGAGAGTTGCCAGCGAGGCAACACCAGGGGGTGAAGCCAGCAAGAAATGTGTCAGGGTAATATTGCTTTAAGTGCAAAAAGAAAAATGTTGGAGCAACAGACCACAGACTAGCACAGCTGAAGTGGATTTGATCACAGCTGTGGCTAGACAGAGGGCTGACGATCAAACCCTCTTATATAGTTGAAGCACAAGATGCATTATGTGTGGGTTGGTGTTGTGGAGCAAGAGGAGTGTTGGGGAAATTGCTGTTGTGTTTGTTGGTGAGGTTTGCTGTGTATATACTGTGTTTATACTGAAACTGAAGATAAAGACCTCCAGATATCTTTGGATGAACCTTGCTCTCTGTAAGTCTGTTTGTGCCAGGTGCCTCTCAGTGAGCCTATACTGAGTGGACAGAATGCTGGGAACTTCACAAGGGGGCTGGGGGAAGCAAGAGGGAACAAAGGCTGAAGAGAAGAGGATGAGGTACAAGAGGCCATATATGCCAAAGGACAGAGGTAGAGAGCATATAGAGGAAACATGAGAGAACAAGAGGAGAGACAGTGGTGAGAGAAGTGGGGGAGGCTGGGAGACAGGGAAACAGAGACTGGGGAGAGAGGAAGACAGGGACAGGTGGCTGGGAAATGGAGAGTGAGGGTAAGGGAGTGGGGTTCAGGAGAGGTGGTCAGAGATAGGGCAGGAACAGAGGGGTGTGGAGGGGAAAACCTGAAGACAGAAAGTGAGGAAGAAGATGAGGGCAGTAGCCTGGGGGGAAGAGAGATTTTCTCAGCCAGGACAAGTGGTCTGGGAGTCTGTAAGAGAGAAAAGCATGAATGCAAATGCATGGGGAAGGTGGTTTAACCTTCCAAGGGGTTCAGACAACAGCTAGAAGGGGAACGGAACCCAAAGAAGTCTGTTGTATGCACTGAAGGGCTACCTGAATGGGTGTGGTCACTTACCTTTCTTGACTGAGTTTGCTAACAGGTAAGACAAGCCATCTCTTTAGTTATAACTGTAACTGTGAATGCAGTACAATAAAACACGAACTGCAATTTCCCTTTGACTGTGTGAGTCTTCCGGTACAGAGACATGGATCCTCAAGGATGAGTTGGGGCAGAGGCATTGTGGTGCCGAGGCAGGAAAGGGAGGTACAGGATGGGGCATGCATGTTTTTTGCAGGGGAAGGTGAAAACATTAACAGTTTTTCCACTTTTGCTAGGATCCTATACCCCTAACCACTGTAAAAGTTGAGGGCCAACTGTACTTCAATCCTTGTAAGTACAGGTAAATTAGGAATGCCTTGTATTATCAGATGTCTGGGTGAAATATGATTTGTATTGTATCACCAGATGGCATGGTGAATAGAGAACCACCTGCCAGCCCTGTGCTGCAGCTTCTTTTAGAAACAGCATGCCTCTCCAAATGGGGGGATTTTAAGCCTGTTTCAGGGAATATGCAGAGCTTGGAAAGGTTACTTCTTAGGGAAGATGGCAGCTTCCAAAAGTTCTTAAAACCAGCAGGAGATTTTCCTACAGCCCAGAAGGGTTACTTTTTTCCCCCAGTTGTAGTTCAAAATGTAACTCATCCAGGCTGTAGGAAGATGCCCCACTGCATTGTTTAGAGGACCTACAGAACACTTTTGATCGGGGCCACCCAAATTTAGCTCCCAAAGCTGTTTCTCCAACCCCGGATCAACTCCAGGCTTCCCAAACCTCCTGGCCAAACTAGCTCTCTTAGAAGCCTCCAGGAGTGATAATTCACCATTTTAGAAGAGGTTATAGGATGCCCTGTGATGCATTTTACATTTTTTAAGTGTGTGTGTGTATTTCAAAGCCAGAGGTGGATTTCAGGTCACTTCTGGGTCAGAGGATCCTAAAGGCAGAAAAAAAATTGGTCCCTGAGCCCTTCCACAGTTGCCTACTCATCTTAAATTCTACACTGTGTAACATCTGGAACTGCAGAGGACATAATTCTGCCCTGAGGATCCTGCCTTTAGAAGTTAAGGTAAATTATCCCCAGACATCTCATGAATTCAAACAAGGAAAAAATGGCCTCTGTAGAGAAATGCCTGAGCTTTATTTGGAAATGCTGTTTCTAACTACTTTATGTTGAAACAGAAATGCTCCCTGACTGAATGGAAAGAGCCAGCGGGAAGAAAGTTGCTTAGCATTTCATGTATGCACACTCAGAGACTGCCGCTGTCAGGGGTGAGCATTGGCTGTGCAGCCAACTCCTTCAGGGGGGCTGACATGTTAATCCATACAAGCTGATATTTAGTGAAATCCTTCCATTGGTTCGATGAGAAGCTGGCTTATTCCTGAAGATTTATGTCAGTCCTGAAGCCAGAAGCCACTTCTCTTCAGATAGTGTCACATCTCTGATCAGCCAACTTTGATTAACAGGCTGAAGAGTTATTTAAGTTGTCTTGTCTAGCAAAGCGATTAGCTACTTAATCTGGAGCTGTTTTGGGTAGCACTCTTCTAGGCATTTACAAATCTTTCTCTACAAGGCATTGGACCATATTGCTGCCTTTGTGAAACAGATAATCCAGCATTTAGGGATGGAATTTAAAAAAAAAGATTGTTTTTTAAAAAGAAAAAGAAAACAGGTTTCTTGAGCATCAGATAACTCTGAAAAGGAGAATCCTAGGTGGGTGAGAATCTTCACAGCCTAGGACTTATTCAATGTGAAAAATGTATGTGTTTCCCCCCTCCCCTAAAACCTACAATTTTCTGTCCAGGAAGTAACATTTCTGCACAGGAATCTTGTTTTCTATGCAGGAAAGGCCATTTTCTGTGCAAACAAATGCTAGTTTCCTATGCAGATCAGTCCAGAACTGTGGATAGTCTTCCAAAACAGAGCAGTTTCTGATGGCTTTCTTGCAGTAGGAGGAAATATGCTAGATTTTTTTGTTTGTTTTTGCCTAGAAGAATTAAAATTATGAAAATTCATGTCTCTGCAAGCATTTCCAGGAAGGAAATTCCATTTCTCGACAAAACTGTTGTTCATTAGTCACTACGATTTTGTCCCCTTCAAAGTGAGACACTTAACAGAAAACCTTAAGAGATGTTTTACCACTTTAAGAAAAAGTAGAGAAGATTGCCAAGTATGGATATGTCAGAATTCTACATCAGTTCAAAAGTTGGAAGAATTTGCTAAAATCACAAACGTGCCACAAATATTCAGGCTGGAAAGAAATTGGGATTAAAAAAAAATGAATGTAGGCAAAAATGAAATGGACAGATGCCTCTATTTTTACTATATGTGTCCAGCTGTTAAAAGACTGTATTTGAATACATGTGTATTCAAGGAGGTTTGTGGATTACAGAAGCCATTCCCCTATCCAAGAGCTTCCTCATCTTTAAATATCTTAAAATAGGAGTGGCAACTATAGGGAGTTAGGGGTCAGCATTGCCCCACAGGAAAACATGCAGGGATACCCACAATGCATCCCTCACAAAAATAACCAATGTTTTGCCCTGAAATGCCCCCAAACCCAGTCTAGGGAGTGTATGGGGAAATTTCATCAGTGTTTTGCACACTGGGCTGTATTAGTCCCAGAAGTCACTCCCAACTCACTTCCTGTTCTTTAAAAAAGACATTTCCTATACCAAGCTAATGAGGGAATTTTAATCCACATGTGGTGGAAATGCAAGGTAGTTAAAAAGCTCTAGAAAAAAGTGCATGTGATGATAAAAAAAATTCCTACAAATAGAGTATGAATTTAAACTGGAACTCTATCTTTTAAACATGACAAATATGTTGGGGAAAGAAAGAAGAAGTTAAATACTGGAGGATAATGTTGTATATGGTAACAATGGCTAGGTTAATAATACTGTAGTGCAAAAATGGAAACAGAAAGAACCACCAGGAATTAAAGACTGGCTAAATAAACTGATTGACATG
Organism: Gambelia wislizenii; assembly: GCA_030847615.1. NCBI lineage: Eukaryota > Metazoa > Chordata > Lepidosauria > Squamata > Crotaphytidae > Gambelia > Gambelia wislizenii. Next base: position 329,866,782 of record JAUMIR010000004.1, read on the forward strand.
ATTGAATTAGATGGTTTAACAAATAGATCGCCAAATGTTTCAAATAAGAAATCCTAAATACGTGGATACCCTTGATAAAATATTGGGAATCCTTTCAAGAAGGAGAGGAGATTGGGAATATAATATCTCTCTCTCTGGCTTCTCTTTGCAAACGAAGATTCAGGAAGGACTCATCCCGCGCTTTCTGCAAGCACGCTGATGACTAAAAAGGCCAATCCGAGACAAACAAGTCCAGTTGCAGAAAGCACAGCAGAAGGTCTCCTTGGGTGATGTTTCCAGCTTGCCAAACTAGATGGTCTTTGGGGGTCCCTTCCAAGTCTGTGATATTGCACATTCCATTATCCTTGAACCCTACCACCTGCTCCCCACACAGTGGGACTTGGTATCTGCTGGGGTTTGGTTCCACACTCCCCCCCCCACACACATGGATTCCAAACTCTGTGGATGCTCAAGTCCCATTATGTCTCTCTCTCTCTCTCTGGCTTCTCTTCGCAAATGAAGATCCAGGAAGGACTTATCCCGCGCTTTCTGCAAGCATGCTGATGACTAAAAAGGCCAATCCGAGATAAACAAGTCTGGTTGCAGAAAGCACAGCAGAAGGTTTCCTTGGGTGATGTTTCCAGGTTTGTGATTTTTTCTGCATTGTTGTTTCTCTTCAAGACTTGTTCGGCGTGAGTTCTCAAATAATGCTGCAGCATTGTGGATAGTGAGTCTCCATGCCTCCCGATGTGAGGCCAGGGCAGACCATTGTTGGTGATACTATTTTGGGGAGGCGATGGTCCTCTATCCTAGAAACATGCCCTTCCCAGCGCAGCTGTAATCTCAGTATCATGGCCTCAATGCTGGTGATCCCTGCTTGCTCAAGGGCAACAACATTCGTCACATAGTCAGTCCAGTGTATATTTAGGATTGTGCGTAAACAGCACTGATGGAAGTGTTCGAGGAGTCGTAAGTGGTGGCGATAGGTGACCCATGATTCAGACCCATAAAGGAGAATAGACAGTACAATGGCTCTATACACACTGATTTTTGTGCTTCGCCTCAGGTGTTTGTTACTCTAGACTCTTTTGTGAAGTCTTCTAAATGCGCTATATGCCTTTGCTAATCTGTGATCGATCTCTTTGTCACTCTTGGCATCTGAGGAGATGATACTTCCCAGGTAGGTGAACTGCTGAACAGACCTAAGCACAGATTTGCCGACAGCAATGTGGGGATGATGGTGTTCGTCCTGTGGTGCAAGCTGGTAAAGAACTTCTGTTTTCTTCAGGTTGACTTCCAGCCCAAACAGCTCTGCAGCTGTTGGAAAGCAGGATATTAGGTGCTGCAGAGCTGCTTCTGTGTGGGCAACAAGGGCAGCATCATCAAGAAAATTTAATATGAAGAATGTATAAAGCCAAGATATGATTTGTAGTTAAGTAAAGGAATATATAGAAGCTTAGAAGCTGAAAGAATATGTAAAAGTAACGTAAAATTATAGAAGTTGAAAGATTATGTAAATTGAAATGTAGTATATGTATTTGTCTATTCTGATAATCAATATGTATATGATGATAATCAATACAAGTGGTTTTAAAAAAAGGCATTTCCTGAGCATAAAACAAACCAGGGAGGATACCAGAAAATTGGCCCATAACCCCATTTACAGAGTGTTTGGGCAGTTAGGGACACACTTTTTTTTTTTTTTTTTGAGGGGGAGGAAGAAATAAAAAGTTTCTTGAAATCCAGGGGCTACAAACTTGGCCTTGGGGGCCGCATGAGGCTTTTGGGTCACACTTTGCTCATCAATGCCTTACACAGAAGGAGGTAATGAAATGGTCTCCAAAGGATCCTCTTCATCTTGGAGAGTAGTGACTAGTGGGGTGCCACAGGGTTCTGTCCTGGGCCCAGTGCTCTTCAACATCTTTATCAATGACTTGGATGAGGGAATAGAGGGTATGCTTATCAAATTTGCAGATGACACCAAATTAGGAGGGATAGCTAATACCCCAGAGGACAGGATCAGAATCCAAAATGACCTCAACAAATTTGAAAGATGGGCCAAAACTAACAAAATGAATTTCAACAGGGAGAAATGTAGGATACTACACTTGGGCAGTAAACATGAAATGTACAGATATAGGATGGGTGACACATGGCTTGAGGACAGTACATGCGAAAGGGATCTAGGAGTCTTAGTGGACCACAAGCTGAACGTGAGTCAGCAGTGTGATGCAGCAGCTAAAAAAGCCAATGTGATTCTAGGCTCCATGAATAGGAGTATAGTGTCTAGATCAAGGGAAGTAATAGCCCCACTCTATTTGCTTTGGTCAGAGCTCATCTGGAATACTGTGTCCAGTTCTGGGCACCACGATTCAGGAAGGATATTGAGAAGCTGGAGAAGAGGAGGGCAAGTAGGATGGTGGGAGGTCTGGAAGCTATGCCCTATGAGGAGCGGCTTAGGGAGCTGGACATGTTTAGTCTGGAGAAGAGAAGGTTGAGAGGGGACAAGATAGCCATGTTTAAATATTTGAAGGGATGTCATACTGAGGATGGAGCAAGCTTGTTTTCTGCTGCTCCAGAGACTAGGACACGGAGCAATGGACTCAAACTACAGGAAAAGACATTCCTTCCAATTCTATGATTCTATTCCCTCATCCCACCCCCCTACTTTGAATAGCTGTAACTATTTAATTTTGCCTGTGAAAAAGGGGAAGAATTTGTTTTTGAAGAATTCACCAAAATTCACACGCTTATGAAAACCCTGGGTGGGGAAGAAAGAAAAAAAAACTTGACCAAAAATGATTTTTTAGAAAGCTAGCACTATTGACATTTGTCCCATATTTCCCAGTTTGTCATTGGTTGGAAGACCCGTGAAAGATTTCCAGCTCAGCTGGATTTCTAGCTGAGAAAGATTTCCAGGTCAGCCAAGTAATATAATTTTTTTTGTGTGTAAGAAGTCAGCTGAAAATGCTTGAAACTTTGCAGTTATAAAACTAGAGGAATAGGTAACAAAATGGTGATAACCTTAAAAAGAGGTCACAAATGGTTTAATAATGAACTCGTGAACTATAAGCTGAGCTAGCTAAAACATATTTTACAATCACTTCAAAGATATTCTGAGGCAAGAGTCCTACAATTAACCCCAAGACAAATGCTAGGGCCATACTGCACTCCAAGGAAAAGTGACAACATGACAAGAATGTGCTGCCTTCTGCACCGCCTTACCATATAGTTGTAGTTCTTCCAGCATTCTTTCATTCCAGTCCTGTGGGGGACCAAGGCAAAAACCATGTTGTTTTGCTAACGGGTTTTTCTGGTTAGCAAAAAGACATGGTTTTACCTCAGTCCCCTGACTCCATGCAGCAAGCTGGCAAATGGCACCATGGTAAAATGTAGTTCAGCTAAATGTATTGGACAGAGGGGGAAAAAACATGGGCTGGTGACTCTGATATAAGTATAGCCTAACCTCTTAGTCAGTTATGATATTGTAAGTCAGATCACAGACTCATAGAGTTGGAAGAGACTACAAGGGCCATCTAGTCCAACCCCCTGCCATGCAGGAAGATACAATCAAAACACTCCCCTGAGATGGCCATCCAGGCACTTTGGATACTGCTTTAAAATTCAGACTAAAACCCAGACTGGATCCACCACTCCACTGAGATGGATGCCACTGCCCATCACTCATTCAAAGCACACCTTCCCATCCTCCTGAAGCAGTATTTTACATCTGACTCTGGCTAGCGGGTATCAGGGTCCTAATAGGTCACCTAAGCCTGAAATCTGTCCAGCACAGATTTATAAAATCCTGTCTTCCTTAGAGGAAATGTCAGGGTTTCTTTTAAAATGTTTTTTTTTTTTTTTGTAAGTAGCAATCAATAGATACAACTCTATAGGTCTGTAAAATGATCCAATGCTGACACAGCTGTTATCTGCCCTATATTGGCACTGCCCTGTCCCCACCCTGAGTGTATTTCACACATTTTTATACATCAGATTAGAAGTATAAATACTGCATTCTTAGCTATTTCCTGACTGACAAATCAATGAGGTCCTCTATGTCAGAAGCTGATACCAGGCACGATAAACACACTGTGAGTAGATAAACTTAATCCCAATAGCTTTGACATTAAACTGGGAAGGTATTACTTTGAAGGGTTTAACATATTAACAGGCTTAAAACATCATTTTCAGAATATTTATGGAAATCACTTTCATAAAGCTTATACAAGCAGAATAACAAAACCCAAAGAAATATTACCAAAATCCTACCCTCCATTAAATATGTTGACACTTAAAACCTTTTGCCTGATATATAGTGCCACTGATGATTAAACACAAAACAACCCCTGACAATTTAACTCATTGGATTTGTTGAGCACTGCAAGGATTTAACATTTAAAATAATAATAAAAAAGGGGATGGTAATTTGTTTTAAAACCTTTTCATGTCTCAATTCTAAATTTTGAAGGAGAGCGCATATATCTTAATTTACCTTAGTGGTAAACAAAGTCAATTGAAGGTATGTGGATAATTAATCATTATTCACTAGCTGTTTTACTAAATCCCCCCCCCTCTCTGGCTTTTCTTTGCAAATGAAGATTCAGGAAGGTCTCATCCCGCACTTTCTGCAAGCGCACTGATGACTAAAAAGGCCAATCCGAGATAAACAAGTCCGGTTGCAGAAAGCACAGCAGAAGGTCTCCTTGGGTGATGTTTCCAGGTTGCGATTCTTTCTGTGTTGTCGTTTCTCTTCAAGACTTGTTCGGCATGAGTTCTCAAATAAGGCTGCAGCATTGTGGATAGCGCATCTCCATGCCTCCCGATGTGAGGCCAGGGCAGACCATTGTTGGTGATCAATTTGGCCGAGCTTGAGGTGTTGTTTCAGGGAGTCCTTGTATCGCTTTTTTGGAGTGCCCCTCTTATGCTGACCCGTGGTGAGTTCACCGTAGAGTACTATTTTTGGGAGGCGATGTTCCTCCATCCTAGAAACGTGCCCTGCCCAGTGCAGCTGTGTTCTCAATATCATGGCCTCAATGCTGGTGATCCCTGCTTGCTCAAGGACAGCAACATTCGTCACATAGTCAGTCTAGTGTATATTTAGGATTGTGTGTATACAGCGCTGATGAAAGCGTTTGAGGAGTCGTAAGTGGTGGCCATAGGTGACCCATGTTTCAGACCCATAAAGGAGAATAGACAAAATTAGGACTCTAAAACAGGTAATGGCTTTGGAGTGTAGAAATACAGCCAATAACAACAACTGTTGTTGCCGCTGTTTATTGTGGAATTGCTATCTTCACATGAGCACTAACAGCTGCATGCAAAGAAACAGGAAGATGGACATCACTTATTCCTACTTTGAAATCTGGCCCATTATATCTTTCTCAAGCTGGAATTGAGTTAGTTTTTCCCTTGCAACAGCTATGGTTATAATTCACTGTTTTTCACTCGAATGGAGATGGGATAACTTCTTATTACTCATTATTGTCTGTCTGTGATGACTCTGTGCTCATCTACATTGGTCAAGATAATATAGGGTCACCCTGGAATATTCTGGCACCAGAGCTGCCCTGGAGTTCCCCCCATTACTGGAGTACTCCACAGCAAGAACTCACAACTATTTTCACACACATCCTGCTGCTGCTGCTGCATATTACATTTCATGAGTCTGGAAAAGAGGCAACTAGCGTTGATCATATGCTGGGGGACTCAATGTGATCTCAGAGGACACAATGCACAACAGCAGCAGCAGCAGTGATGGGCAATATAGTGGGATGCATGTAAAAGAAAACTACCCATTCTTGATGCAGAGTGCTCTGGATTTTCCTGTAAGATCCAGAGTAAATTGGGAGTTTTTAAAAAAGCATTTTAAATGGGGTTTAAACCATTTTCGGGACTGAACTGGCCAAACATTGTGAAGACATTTTGGTCCAGATTTGGGGCTTTGGCCCAGAGGACAGATTGTCCTCAGGATGGACCGAAAACATTTTATTAGGTTTGTGTAGACAGGCCATCAGCCATCAATGGGAAAGAGGACGAAAGGTTACATAGGTGGCTGCTTTGTGCTGCAGCTGGAAAGGATTGCTTTGTATGTGTTTCACATTTTTCTTAGAACTAGATGTACCCAATGTAATGTGGGTACTGGAACTTTTTTCATTCCTGTCTGATAATCTTCTAAATTGCTAGTAACAATTAACTCAACCACATATCTTTCTGGACTGCAGTAACAATAATAAGTAATATGGGTGATCAGAATAATGGGTAAAGTAACTAGTTCCTTTTTACAAGTAACATTTCATGCTCTCGCTACAGTCATGGTGAATTTTACATTTTTTTTTCCCAAGAATAACCCATTTTTGGAAAGGAAAGTAGTTTAACTTTATCCAGACAGAACAGGCCTGGGTACAACATTAACTTAGGGTTTGTATACACTGGGCAGAATACTTCCCCTTCCAGCCAGAATATTCTGGCTCTGGAGTTGGCCAAGATCCCCCCCCATCCATTACTGCAATGAAACTGGCAGAAATCCACATGCACCTGCTGGCCGGTAAGGATGAGATCTGGAATCCTGGGATTTGTAGTTCTCCAAGGTCTTTAGCCTTCTTTGTCAAAGAGTGTTGATGCCTCACCAAACCGCAAATCTCACAATTCCATAGGAAGAAGCCATGGCAAATAATCCAGTTTCAAACTTGATTATCTGTGTAGTGTGGATTTGGCCTAGGACTCTCTTGTGGAGGATTTCTATGTGCCTATAACCAGATGCAGACTGACAATGGCCATGGGAGGTGCAGAAGGAAGATGAGTTCTGTGTGGTTATTCTGTGAGGAAGGTAGTAGATTCTTCTCACCACAAAAATAACAACAACAACAAAAGAGGTTCAAGTTGGACCACTCTCTGTGAGAGGAGAGGAGACTGCACATCACCCCACATCATGTCTCATGAACCAAAATAAAACTAAAATAAACTAAAAACCAACTAACAGTCGCAGTCTAAAAGGCAGTGAAGTTTTTCCTTCATTAAGTTACTATCATCATATAACAATACTATACTTTAGATATTCCTGAAAGGAAGTACCTGAAAGTAATGAGTTATTTGTAATAGTTATCTGTAGCAAGGTGTGGATGGAAAGAGGAGGCTTGCTTAGGCTTATGAACATGCAATTTATGACCATCTTTAAATAAGATACAATTTGAACCAGAGTGTGAGTGTAGTGGTTAAAATATGGCAGATATTTTACATTATGCTTCCTTCTTTTCACTTCATTTCATTTCATTTTTTTTAAAAAAAAACCTTATCATCAGTAAACCCTAATATGATGTAAGCTGCCCCGATTGCGTTGCAGAGGGGCAGGATAGAAATAAATATTATTATTATTATTACTATTATTATTATTATTAGACCTCGTGCAAATATGAAAAGGAAAGAGTGATTTGACACACAATTTTTTTAAAAAGCCCTTGTAACTATTTTCAGAAATACACTCCTCCACCCTTTTTCATTGTTTCTTTCCTTGACCCTGACAACCATGTGTCCTTTGAGGCAGAGATGTATACCAACTTAAAACGTGACAGTTTTACTATGCAATTAAAGTCTTCCTTTAAAATGTAAACAATAAAAGCTATCAAGCTACCAAATGTTCCCCTACAATTCCCTAAGCACCTTCTAAATCAGAGAATGTTAAAGGAGAAAGAAAAGATTACCTTAGAGCTAGGAAGCAGCAGAAAAAGTTCAGAAGAGAAAAAATATTTCTCCAAGGTTGTGAGGTCTATGAAGATGCAGCACCCTAAACAAAAAAATTCTGAGGATCTGTGATTCTTCAGCAAATGCAAAATCACTAGGATATGCATATAATCTTGTCTACTACCTGATTTCTATCCCACTATGGAGGATTTCTGCTCTTGAGGCCTCTGACAGAACTCACTGGGGGATAAATAGTCACTTCTCTCATTGATAAATCCAGTGTGTGTTGTACAAAAGACACTAGATTTTGTGCACCAAAAAGCGTGGTTTTGCACCAACATCCGCCCCCCCCACACACACAAAGAAGTTTCTATAAATCAACAGTAATACCCCGCAGAAAATCTGAAGTGACTTTCTCATACCAGTGTTTAATTGTAAGATGGGATAAAATGAGAACATAGTGCTAAATGTTCATTTGAAATGTGTTGCTGGAGAAGAGTTATATAGACATCATGGACTCCTAAAAAGAAAATTATTGGATCTTAGCACAAATCAAGCCTGAACTCTCCCTAGAAGTGAAGATGACTGAACTGAGGCTGGCGTACTTTGGAGGTATCATTAGAAGACAGAGATCATTAGAAAAGAAAATAATGCTTGATAAGTTGGAAAGCAGTAAGAAAAGAGAACAATTGCATTACCAGTGGGGTAGATTCAGTCAAGGAAACCACAGCCCTGAGTTTGCAAGATAACAGGGAGACATGGAGGCCTCTCATTCATAAGGGCACCATAAGTCAAAGTCAACTTGATGGCAATTAACAACAACAGAGTTAAATATAGCAAAAGCAAAAGTAAGAGGGACAGAGGACAAATGTATTAATAAAAAAGAGTAACAGATAACCACAACCACTACAAGACTCACAGTGTGTCCCGCAGTTCTGGTGTGTCATTGGATGTCCCAAGAGACTTGAGGCTTCTTTCCAAAGAAGTCACTATCAAAAGAAGACATCCACGTCATCAATCATCATCATCAGCAGCAGCATTGAAAAGTATCTTTCAGGACCAGCACAGATTGTGATTGTTAACTCAAGTTATCTGCTAAGCAGTTCAAAGAGGAAGGTCATGAGCATGTCTAAAGAGACCAGATTTTAAATATATTTAGAGTTATATCAACAAGATGGCAAGGTGTCAGGATGGTCTGCAAAAAGGACAATTTACTGCCATAATTCTGTAGGTTGCTATTCTTCCATGTTTTCATGTAGACAACACTTTGATGTTCCTATTCCTTTGAACTGAAAGAAACAAATGGTTGGGGTGGGTATACTGATTTGGAAAGAAGTGTGGGAGATTGGGATAGCCAATGAATGAACTGCTCAGCAGACTGGACTTATTGTAAATACTTTTTATTTTGCTGCTTTCCTTTCCTGTTTAAATAGAAGCAACAATTTTGTGTAGTAAACTGTTTAGATTAGCTGTCTAGCAATAAAGCTTACTCTTTAACTCTGAGGCTGCTGCTTACTAAGTTTAAAGACAACTGCACATGATAGGTTTCCAACATCCATCACATCTCCCACTCACCATCCACCCTCAAATTTCATTTTGAATTTTGATTTCTTTTTTTAATATATTTTTATTAGACCAACTTCCATATAATAAGAAAATCAGCATATACAATACATAGATCACACATAACTTACAGCCTCTGACATCTAACACTTACCTGGTAATTTTGATTTCAACAGAGCTATTATCAGTTCACAGACAGGGCAACAGAGACTGAAGAAAAGGGAAATGCAAAACCCTACTTATCTTTTATTACATTCTTATATTCGTTACTATGGGGTGGTCTGCACCAACCACAGTACTCTGTATTCTGGCTGGATCCCTCCACCATTTCCTTGCATTCCATGGCAGGAAAAGCAGCAAACCCACGCTGTATCAGTAGGTACCTCGGCCGCCACTGCTGGTGCCATGCATCATGCTCTCTGAGGCTAGAAATGAGGCACCCAGACTTGATCACATGCATCATTGTGACCTTAGAGACCATGACATGCAACACCAGTATTGCTTGCAGAAGCGCTCAGTGATACAGTGTAGTTTTTAACTACAGTCAGACCCCGTATCTGTGGAACCAATATCCACAGTTTCAGTTATCTGCAGCTGAAAAAAATAGGGACAGAGACCATAGAGTCCTTCTGGAAAATGCCCAGAGAGATGTCTTCTCTGGAAACAGCAAGTGTCCTCCAACACAACTCTATAATATGTTTGTACTAGAAGTCCTTTATTTTAATATGGTTCACTATTATCTGTGGTTTCCGGTATCCATGGTAAGTTTGGGAACCAAACCCCTGCACACATGGGGGTCCAACTGTATATGCATTTTTATTGCAAATTTCTGTCTTTTCTAAGCTGCCTTGAGCCCCAGTCTGGAGAAAAGGTGGGATATTAAAAGGCTTCCTGTCACCAATTAATCATTTAAAGCTCTTCTGAATAAACATATCTTTCTCTGCAAGTAGAAAGAGAGCAGAGAGGGCAGTCCTAGCCATTCATGGAAGGGAGTTCCACAGCAGAGGAACAGCCACTGAGAAGGGTCTCTCCCATGTCTCCATCAAATGGGCTTGTGATGGTGGTAAGATAGTCCACCCCCAAGAAACTTAATACTCTGGCAAGATCATATAAGGGGGTAAGATCTTTCAGATAGCCTAGATCCAAGCCAGATAGGGTTTTATAGGTCATAACCAGCACTTTGAATTGTGCACGGAAACAAATTGGCACCCAGTGAAGATGTTTCAACAAGGGAGCAATGTGATCCTTGCAACTGGCCCCAGTCAGCAGTCTGGCCACAACATTTTGGACCCACTGATACTTCTGAATGGTTTCCAAAGGCACCCCCATGTAGAGTGTGTTACAGTAGTCCACATGACAATGCCTATTGCCATTAAAGTTTTTATTCCAGAAATTAATGACCAAGGATGTTTTCTACAAATTTCTTCATTTCTAGATTCCATTGACTTTTTAATAACATTTTTTTGGGGTGTGTGTGAATGAAGACATATATCTTTCTTCCCCACCTGTCTATTATTTCCGGTTCTGAACAATGCTCAATGCTACTTAATATATAACCTTTACAGCTGGGGTGGGCAAGCAGCTGCCCTGGGGCCATCTGTGGCCAGAAGGCTGATTGTTTCATTCCCAGCATGCTATCATTTGCCTGCGCTATCTTTTTTTCCCCGCCCCTCCTCCCACAAAGCCTTCAGAAATGGTGATTTGTCTTTAAAACAGGTCTATTTTCAAAGAGGTTTTCAAAGCTAGAAATTCCATTTCCTCTTCTACTTCTTTGTACGAATGTAACTCATCACTAATTTTCTTTTTGAAGGAAGCAACAAATAATTTTAGGAATTTTCTTCACATTGCAAGAAAGTATTTGAAAACCCTGCAGTTTCCAAAAGCGCATTTGTAATTCGATAACTAGGGGCTTTCTACACTGCCAAAATACAGCAGTTTGGCACCACTTTATCCATCATAGTTCTATCCTATGGAATCCTGGTATTTATAGTTTGATGAGGCACCAGAGTTCTCTGACAGAAAAGGCAAAATACCTCCCACAGCTACAAGTACCAGGATTCCATAGGATAGAACTATGATGGATAAAGTTGTGCTAAACTGTTGTATTTCTGCAGTGTAAAAAGGCCCCTAATCTGAGCAAAATTCACACTTGGTTGTTTAAAAAAGAAAACAGCATTTTTTGCACAGGAAACTCTTTTCCCCCGCACACAGAAAATTGAAGAAATATTATTTTCTGTACAGAAAATTCTGTTTCTTGTGCAGAAAAATGCTGTAATTGAGGAGTTATTCTGCACAAAATTTACATGTAGTTGGTTTTTCTTGGTTTTGTTTTTTTTCCAGGTTGTGAGGCCATGTTCTGAAAGAGCTTATTCCTGACATTCCACCTGCATCTGTGGCTGGCATCTTCAGAGAATGGTGGCGTAGGGATGGGGGTAGGTTATACACTGTGAGTCCCTGGAGATTTTCAGACACGATTTTTGGCAGGATATATTGCAAAACAGCTCCGTTGCTGCCGCGCGGCAGGGGAGCTGTTTCGGACGACGCCGTCCCTCTGCCGAAACCCTCCGTGTCAGTTACGTTACAGAATGGAGGAAACCACATCGTATTTCACTCACGGGCAACAATAGTAAATGAAATACGATGCGGTTTCCTCCATTCTGTCACGGAAGTGACAAGGAGGGTTTCGGCAGAGGGACGGCATCGTCCGAAACAACTCTCCTGCCGCGCGGCAGCAACGGAGCTGTTTTGCAATATATCCTGCTGAAAATCACGTCTGAAAATCTCCCCTGTCGGAGAAGATTTGTACCTTTGTATATTTGGATGGCTAGTTCCTGCAGTGAGATATCCAAGGAGGATTACTGTTTATTTAGCTAATGGTCCATTGTCTGCTGGGAATCCCCCTGTCCCTGGGTGGAATTCATTTGCATGTGCTGAGTTTTCATTTTAGTGTTTTTCAGGACTGGCAGCCAGATCTTGTTTACTTTTAGGGTTTTTTCTTTCCTGTTGAAGTTGTCCACATGTTTGTGGATTTAAATAGCTTCTCTGTGCATTTTAACATGATACTTTCTGGCCTGGTCCAGAATTTCAGTGTTTTCATTTTGTATCCTGATTGGTTTATAACATGTTCTGCTACTGCTGATTTTTCTGGCTAGCCCAATCTGTAGTGTCTCTGCATGTAGTTGATTTGGACAGAAAACAGCATTTTATGTGCAGGAAATAGCCTTTAATGTGCAGAAAATAATCCCTAATTCTTTTACAAAACAATCAAACTGTTTTGGGTCTCTGGAGGTAACTGATAATCTGGCATTCGACGGGTTACAGGAATGATTTTATTCTTAAATTGGGTAATATTTCAACAGGAGCAGAAGAAATCAGTAGATCTGTCTTTGAAGACTCAAAAAAGAAAGCCTCTTTTTAGTCCACCCTATTTTTACCTGACATTTTTGGCAATTTGTGCAAGCTTGGAGGCTTCTGGAAGTAGAAAATCCTCTTTTAGACCCATTGAAGTTGCCCACTCTTCCTCTAGAACCTCTAAATCAGTGGTGAGCAGCAGCAAGGGGCCAATTTTCCACCCACAACCCCTATAAACCCCATTGCCAAAATGCTTTGTTTCCCATCCATTTTGCCTTCAAAATGGCAACCAGGAGTGATGCTTCATCACTTCCTGCTGCCATTTTGAAAGAAAGACAGAAAGAAAAGAAAGTGTTTGAGATGATGTGGTGAATATTGAGGGGTTGGTGAGGGGAATTTATTTATTTATTTATTTATTTATTTATTTTAGTGTTGACAGATACTAAAGGTACCAGATCTTCTCTGATCTTAGAAGGTTAAGCTGGCTAGTAACTTAATGGGAGACCACCAATGAATACCAAAAGCTGTAGGCTATATTTCAGAGGAAGGAGCTGGCAAAACCATCTGAGTATTCCTTGCCTAAGAAAACATCAAGGAATGCATTGGGTTGCATAAGCAAAAAGGCAACTTGAATGCACATACACACATGCAGGTTTTGGGGGCTGATTTTTGACTAAAATTTCTTGACTTTTACATGAGTATATATGGTAATTGTGTGCAAAATATACATTTGTGCATGTTGGGTTGTACTAAAAAGACGTTTCCTACATAGAAAACTCATCTTCTGTACAGAAAATAACGTTTATATGCAGAAAAATAAGTTTCCTGCAGAGAAACAGACTTCTGTGCTGGCAGAAAGGTAGAATATAATAAAATAAACAAACAAACAAAATAAATACATAAATAAATGATATCTCTGTACTAAAAACAAGTGTCCTGCAGAGAAAACTATATCATCTGTGCCAAAAATAATCTCTACCTGCATGAAGTGCAGTTTTCTGTCCAGGAAACTTGTCTTCTGTGCAGAAAAAATACCATTTTCTTAAGAAAAAAATTACAATATTTTTTCCAGAGAACAAACCCCAAAATGTGATTAGTCTTCAAAAACAGTGAAATTTTCAACAATTTTCTCACAGCAAGAAGAACAAAAATGGTAAAATTCCCATCTGCAACAATGACATGTATGAAAATTTGCATCCCTAATGTAAATCATCGTGGTTATGCTATCACAAATATATTCATATTTCGGGATACAATACACAACGGGATTGTGTAGCCTTGCAAATGTTGTTGAACCACAGCTCCCAGGAGTCCTAGCCAGGACAGCCAAAAGTGAAGACCTCTGGGAAAGAGTTCACCCATTTATTACAGTTTGGTTATCAAAGCATGCATTTTTACTGTCTCTGGGATGGATGCATGGATGGATAGATAGATAGATAGATAGATAGATAGATAGATAGGAGCCATAGCAAATAGGTCCAGAGACAGAGGGAGGGAGGGAGAGAGAAGTGACTAACATCTCATTTTTTCCTGAAACATGGAAAGACCTGATGACATTTACACAAGTTATTGAGATTTTGAAAGAAATCAGACTTTCTGAAGGTCTCTAGTGTATGATAATTACTTCTTTTCTCTCTCTGTGTGTGTGTGCATGCTTGTATCCATGCCCTCCATGAATCAACCAGGAGTTGAACCCTGTGCTACTGTCCATTTTCAAGATGAAATGTGACAGTTTCTAAAAATATGTCAAGGTCAATTAGACCTTCTGAAAAGAACTCCATGCTACGGTGCAAACGTTGTCACAATAAAATTGTCAGAGAGGAGCAGGATGTCACTGTGGCAAATACACTCCAATTATAAGAATTTATCTGTAGCAGTTTAAAGAAATTGGAAGGGAACGAAAGTGAGATGTACAAAGAGCTCTGGGGATCAACCCAAAGGCCCATTAAGCTCAGAGCACAGCTCACAGCTGGAAAAAGTTACTTTCCTGGTAATGTTGTCCAGAAATTTTAGGCCAGATTTCATAAATGTTCTAGAACACATTTGCAGAATTAAAACTACACCCCCCCATATCTGCAAACCAATATCCACAGTTTCAGTTAAATAGGGACACATATCATAGAGTCATGCAGGAAAATGCCTAGAGAGATATACTCTCTAGGAATTGCTAGGTCCTCCAATGCAACTCTATGGTATGTTTGTACTGGAAGTCCTTTATTTTAATACGGTTTGCTATTACCTATGGATTCACTTATAAATGGTAAGTCCAGGATAGTATCGCCTGCAGGTATACGGGGAGACCTGTGTTGTGTCAATCAAGCTTGTAGCTGGAAATGTCTGATGTAGCCACAGTGACTCACTCTGTCTGCAATACTACACCACACTCTATGTGGAATTGCCTTTGAAGAGTGTTCAGAATCTTTAGCTGCAACCACACTTGGGCTAGCTGCACAACTCCATTGTCCAAATGGCTCTGCTGACTACAGGTGCTGGGTTGGACCAATAAAACCCTACACAGCTAAGGCCCGGGCTGTCTGGCTGGCCACATTCTTTCATGCAAGCCAGGCATTTCAAGATGGCAACTGGGAGTATCTCACAGTCACTTAATTCATGCAAAACTATTCATTCTGTTCTCTGCCCAAAGGAGACAGGAATCCAGACGTCTGCTTTACCTAACCACCACAACATCATTAATAACTGAAATTACGGAAACACAGCTATTTGCATATCCAGGTCTTCCATCTGTCCAGTGTTAAATTATTCCCTGCAGTATATGCTCCAGAAATTAGCTCCTCAGATATTATATACTGTTATATTTTTATTAGTGTTCTTAGTTCATTTATTTATAAGCTGTTCCTTTCCAGGCACCTGTGAACTAAACAATTAAACTGCTAAACAGGAAAGTAAAATTAAGGAGTATCTGACATCTCTAGAACTATACACTTTCATGTGCTTTTTTGTCCAAGGAAAACCGCTGGACAGACCAGAGGCAGGGGAAGTGTGGGCCACCCACTGAAAACATTTCATCCCTAATCCCATTTTTGTTGTTCCCAACCTCCTCTAGAATACTCAGAAGATCTCAGGATCACCCACCCACCCCCGGGAAAAAAAAAATTATGAGTGAAAAATTACCCCAACATTGCCACTACATACCACCCCAAAATATGGTGGTTTGATTTATTTCACACCTTATGAAGCTTGAGCAGCCTCCATGGCTGAAAATTGGCTGAATCAAAAGAGATGTTCCTTTTCTTTCAGGTCACTGGAAACAGACCTTGAAACACACTGGGGGGGGGCAGGTTTTTTTTGGGGGGGGGCAGAATTAGTCTCTGGCACTGGTGTAATTGACCACCACTGGAATAGATGAATATGTTATTGTTATGTGCCTTCTAGTTGTTTCTGACCTAGGGCAACACTAAGTTAAGTCTATCACAGTTTCCTCAGTAAAATCTATTCAGAGATTTGCCATCTCCTTACTCTTAGGCTGCGAGAGTATGATTTGCCCAAGGTCACACAATGGGTTTCTATGGCTGAATGAGGACTTGAACCCTGGACTCCTGCAGTCCTAGTCCAACATTCAAATCACTACACTACAATCTCTCTCTTAAACCAATGCCATATCCCAAACAGCAGCCTCAAAGGACAGAGTTGGACAACTGTCAGTCCTTAGGTCAGTTCCTACCATCAGAGTGTTTGTATAGCATCCCAGTCATCACAGCAAACTTTTAAAGCACAAAAAGAGAACACCATTGTTTGCTAAGGGTCTCACAGACCTGATCAGAAGGGCTTTAAACTAAGTTATATGTGGGAGAGAGACAGTATTGAGGGCAGGAGTTTGTCAAGCACCAGGGATAATAGCTCAAGAGAGCTATTCATAGAGACTACTGGGCAAACAGTACAAGATCCCAACAGTGGGTGGAAGAAAAATCTTAAATAAGCAACTGGGTGGGGTGACCCATGGTCTTAGATGCTTCTACACTAATGCACAGAGATTGGGAAATAAACAAGATGAACTTGAACTCTTAACACAGCAAAGCAAATATTATATACCATCATAAGTATCACTGAAATCTGGTGGGATGAGTCTTATGATAGGAATTCAGCAATAGAGGGATATTCCAACTCTATGTGACTATGACGATGAGGATTATGTCTTCATCTCCTGCTGAATTCACCTGTTCAGCTGGATAAGGTACTACAAAGATGGGCATGCATCAAAGCCTGGAGAGCTGCCCCCACTGATTTGTGGTGCCTCCAGAGGTCCACAGCCACATCATAGCCACTATCTTGACCAAGGGATACTCTATCATTCTCAGTCATTTGAGGGCATTCAGGTAGGTACTCTGCAAACAAAATATTTTTAGCATTTTAAAGCAGTTTAGAGCAATTTTTTCAGCTGAACAACTGACTTATTTGGCTACTTGGGGTCGGGGCTGGAGGCTAGGAGAACCAGTGTGTTGTAGTGGTTTGAGTGTTAGACCACAACCCTGGAGACTAGGGTTCAAATCCCTGCTCAGCCATGGAAAACCACTGGATGACCTTGGGGAAGTCTCATACTCTCAGCCTCAGAGGAAGGCAAATATGCCTGAACAAATATTGCCAAGAAAACCTCGTGATAGCTTTGCCTTGTCAGAAAAGACTTAAAGGTACACAACAACAACTGGGGGATTGAGGGTCCCAGGGGCTTCATGTGCATTCTGGGCTACATGATTCTTTAATAGATAGAGCCTTAGTTTGAACATTGTGGGCTTCCTTCCCATTCTTGTCCCCTGTAGAGAAACTTCATTACTGACACTGAGTTCCAAGTTGGGATGTACTTCTTCCTTAATCTTGTCTTGAAGAAAGAAATGAGTAATTTTAACAAATTATCTTCCTTCTGTAAGAAAGTCTTTGAAGAATCCACTGCTTGCAAAGATTATTTACACTTCAGGACTTAGTAATGCAAGAAATGTATATGTGGTGATATTGTGCAGAAAACCTTTTCTGTGGAAGTAATAGCATTTTCTCTGCAAAAAAAAAAAAAATCCCTGCAGAAATATTATTTTATGTGCAGAAAATGCCTTTACCTGTGCAAAATAAATAAATAAATAAATAAAAATGCTGCTTTATTTACTAACAAAGGAGATGTGCAGAATAAGTCCCAAATTGCAGATTCTCATAAGTCCAGGATTCTCCTTGTCAAAGTTTCCTGACACTTGAGAAACACATTGCTCAACCATTTATTGATTATCTTCGAATATTCTTTCAATCTCTTGTTTCATGATAAAACTCATTCAGACATCCAGATGAAGTTGACAGCTTTAGTTTTGTCAGAAGCTGTTAGGGCTCAAACTAGTAAGAATCCCTGGTTTATGCATGTGATCCTCCTCCTGATTTGTTCTTTGATCGAGACATCCATTTCACACTTAACTTCTGCCTTCTGGTTTGCCCTTAGGTTCTGATGTCCTCTTTGGGTCCTGAACAGCTGGCTTTACCATCCAGAACTGAACATTTTACATTTCAAATTACTGCAACCTGGTGGGGTTCACTAGTTATGGGGCTTCCCTGATGCTGTAAGGTACACTGCATGCTGCAGCTGAACCAAAAGCTGACAGTTGTAAAGCTGGGTGTGCACGCAGAGGGTCCCTCCAATCTTCAAACCCAGATGATTAGTGAAGGTACTGACAAATGCAGCATATGGTGGACTATTTTTACTTCTTACTTCAAGAAGTCACGCTATGTATGTGCTGTACTTGGAAATGGTCTTCTGATATCTGAAAAGAGTTTTCTGCTACACACACACACACACACACACACGTATATATGGCTTTAGTTTAGAGGACAAGACCATTCTTGCCTCCAGCTGGTCCTCTGAATTCCATGCCCAGACCCTGGGAATTTTATAACTGCCATGAAATGCTGATTACTTACCTCTGCCATTCTAATGGACATCACCAAGGAAGGCAAGTGCTGAAACATTTGATGTTTTTAATAAAGAACTGTTTACAATAATTTAACTAAATTTTATTAAATCAACTTCAAATTTTATAGTACCCTTCTGGGATCCAGGTTATACTTGAAAACTGCTGGTAGTTGCTTTTTTTCCCTGGCTAATATTACAGACACACACAGAAAGACAGGCACACAGACACACACACATTAGTGATGTAAATCCTTGACTGGTTTGTCCTTTTATGCAAGGACAAATCATTACTGCAGTTCTCTCCTCCATGGCAGGAAAAAAATGAGTATTTCTGTGCAGGATTCTGCCATATTCAAGTATTTTAAAGTGATCCAGAGAATATTTCTGCACAGAAAATCTTGTACGTAGTTTTTTTTTTTCCCTGAGAGAAGACATACATTTCCTCTGCAGAAAACACCATTTCCTATAGAAGAAACACATTTTCTAGAAAGAAATGTGGTTTTGTGCAAAAGCTATGTGTTTCTCTGTTAGAAATGTGTGTGTGTGTATTATATTTCCATGTTGATATATGTTACTGTTGTCAAATGTTATTTTAAACTGTGTAATAAAAATATTTATGTGGAAAAAAAGAAAAGTCTTCCAGAACTTATTTCTTTGTATTTCATTGATTAATCAATTTATATCCCAAATTTCTCCTTATACAGGATTCAAGGTGGCTTTGGGATGCTTAAATACTGGGAGAAAACTGTGCTAAAAGTCTTGCTATTCTTATATTGTCTGGAATCCTCTATCATGGTTTATGTTATGTAACTTTATGCATATCTAGCTATATAGCAGAGGCACCAAGAAACCCTGTTAGTGAAATGCAAAGATGCAAAAATGCAAAAATGCAAAGGACACCGGAGAAGTACATCAGGCTTTACCAATGCACATCGGCACAACAGGACTGATGTGTATTGGTCCCACTGTCCATCAGTCCCAATGTGAAGCGGTCACTTCACTGGCTCCCCTATGCAATAATGTAACAGCTGCCCTTTACTGGATATGGATATTATGCAACTCCCCAATTCTAATTCCCACAAACTTAAGCCCATTTGCGAATACGTAAGTCTTCTACAAGATTTTGGCCATTTTTAATTTATTTTTTTAAGCCAACAGCATTTCCCAGTTGTCAGAACCACCCCAACCCCATTTTTTTGGACCAGGGAATGAGTAATAGAGAATATTCTTTCCATCCTTAATACACACACAGACACACACATTCAACACACTGATATTCAACATGTTTGAAATACGCACCATTGGCATTAATTCGGAAAATGCTGGCTGATGTATCCTGGAAAAGCTCTTGTAGCTCATTGGGATCAATCTGTGTAGCTAAACAGAGAGAGAGAGAGAGAGAGAGAGAGAGAGAGAGAGAGAGACTGTCAATACACAGACCAAAACATACACTCCACCTTCAAGATATACTATCCAATGTTTCTCTACAATGGACCCAGTACTTCCCCTAGTGTTCAGTTTACCTTTGTGTGTATGTGCCTTCGAGTTGCCTGTTGACTTATGGGATGCATTTCACTTGTTTATTGCTCTTATCACTCAAATATTTGAATCCCACACTTCTGTCCAGATACAGGTGATGAAATAGCAGGCAGTAAAATAAAAGAGTTGCAGAAATAATAAATAAAACAATCTAGCAGCAACTAGCTTGGAGCATAATGTGATCCTCTTCTCCCTCTGGTTTTCCATTAGAGGTATGAAGAGTAGGTATACACAAAGTCATCTTGACCTAGTCTACAAAACTCTGAAACCCAGGAAGTTCATGTGGACCTTCCCTGATGGTGTTCAGATATGAAAACAATAGCCTAAATTCATTTAACACTCCGACCAGAGCAGACCTTTTAATCAATGGAATCATAGAACCATAGAGTTGGTAAAGACCGCAAGGCCCATTGAGTCCAATCTTCCTGACAGTTCAGGAATCCACGGCTAATGCACTCCTGATAGATGGCCATCCAACCTCCATTTAAAAACCTCTCAAAAAGGAGAATCTAGCACCCTATGAGGCAGTCCATTCCAGTGGTGAACAGCTCTTAATGTCAGGAAATTCTTCCAAATGTTTAACTGGAATCTCTTTTCTTGTAATTTGAACCCATTGCTTCAGGCCCTGCCTTCTAGAGTGGCAGAAAACAAGCTTACTCTATCTTCTGTTTGCTTCAGTTATTTAAACATGACTATCATGCTGTGTCTCCATCTTCTCTTCTTCAGGCTAAATATATCCAGATCCCTTACCCACTCTTCATAGGACTTGGTTTCCAGATCTTTTGCCATCTTTATCCTTCTCCTCTGAACTTTTTTTTTAAAGTGTAGACTTGTATGGTTCTTACTGATTCAGTGGGTTTACCAACATTGGAACTAACAATTGGATTTCAGCCACTAGATTTGATCTCAATCTAGTCATCGTCAGAACAGAATGGTTAAATTCAATGGGTTTTAACACAGCCATGATTAATGTAAGTCCAATTCAAAGAGTCAACTTGACAAGCTGGAACATGTACAGAGGAGGACAGCCAGAATGGTGGGCAGTCTGGAAGCCATGTCCTATGAAGAGAGGCTTAGGGAGCTGGGTATGTTTAGCCTGGAGAAGAGAAGGTTAAGAAGAGACATGATAGCCGTGTTTAAATATTTGAAGGAATGTCATACCGATGATGGAGCAAGCTTGTTTTCTGCTGCTCTAGAAACTAGGACATGGATCAATGGACTCAAGCTACAGGAAAAGAGATTCCACCTAAACATTAGGAAGAACTTCCTGACAGTAAGAGCTCTTTGGCAGTGAAATTCACTGCCTCGGAATGTGGTGGAGTCTCCTTACTTGGAGGTTTTTAAACAGAGGCTGGATGGCCATCTGTCAGGAGTGCTTTGATTGTGATGGCAGGGAGTTGGACTAGATGGCACTTTTGGTCTCTTCCAGCTCTATGATTCTGTGATTCTAATTCTTCCTCCAACTGAGCCTAGGTGAGATCCATCCAAATACTTATCTCCTATCATTGGTGGCTTTTGAAATTTAATCTCCTTCCTTTTCATGTACCACTCACACCCAAAGCATACAAGAAAAATAATGCTTTCACCTGGCATCTAAGCAAATCTACATGGAATTTTGTGGACACTGCCACTTTATTTTTTGTACCCACCACCTACAGTTCAATAAGGTGATGGGACAGAAACCAGGGCCACTACTGAACAACTGCATAGGGTGGTAGGATCATGTAGGAGCATTGCAGGTTAGGATCATGACCTTTCAGATACCATGGCCCCATCTACATTTGGACTCCAGGCAAATCTATAAAATGATCCACTATAATACCACTTCATTGTTTTACTCATGGTGGCATTACATTGTGGGGTTTTGAAGTCTACAACTGTTGCATAACCAATGAGGCACTTTCATATGCTAACTCACCTTCCTTATAGTACTAGTATATTCTGTGCTATGTAGAATCCCAAGACATAATATACCAGAGGCATATGCATATAGTGATAGAGCTACAAAACAGATGATATGCCATAGCTATGAAGATAATAAGTATGTATGAGAACTGTTTCCAGGGTTGCTGCATTGCAGCAGAGCTCATGGAAGCAAAGCAAAACATCTTCATAGGGAGGGGGGATAATTACTCATTAATGGATCATAAAATCTGGATTTAAATTCAATTTGAGGGAGAATTTGACAGACTTCAGGAAAATCTAATAATGTTTTCAGTTGCCAGTTTATAGAATTATGCTTGCTGCTCTGCTACAAGGCAAGGATCAAATTGTCAGAAGTTTTGGGCTGTTTCATCTAACTCCATGCCCCATCGAGATGCTACTGAATCCCACATATCCTGGAAATAAGCAATAGATTGTACTCCTCAACATCCTCACTTACTCTAATCTAGTCTGGGAAACCGACAGTTTGACCTTGAAGAGATCTATGGAAGCTTGGTCTTGAAAGGATCTATGGACCATGGCATGTTCCAAAGGCCAAGCTACTGATGACTACCATGATGATGGAACAGGAGAGGTAAGAGCAGAGGAGAGAGATGGTCCAAGTGGTGCTACAGTATTTCCAGACACAAATTTCTCAGAATTCCAGTGGCCTGCTTGTTGAGGGCATTATGGAGTCTGTAAAAATAGCCCTGGATGGGCTGCATGTGACCCACTAGCGATATGTGGCCTGTTTTGTGAAGGATTTCTAGGGTCCCTTCCTCCTACTTAGAATCATAGAACTGGAAGAGACCTACAAGGGCCATCCAGTCCAACCCCCTGCCATGCAGGAACACACCATCAAAGCACCCCTGACAGATGGCCATGCAGCCTCTGTTTAAAAAACCCCAAATAAGGAGACTCCACCACACTCTGAAGCAGCACATTCCATCGCAACAAAGCTCTTACCATCAAGGAATTCTTCTTAATGTTTAGGCAGAATCTCTTTTCATGTAGTTTGAGTTCATTGCTCCATGTCCTAGTCTCTGGAGCAGCAGATAACAAGCTTGCTCCATCCTCAGTATGACCATCATGTCACCTCTTCACCTTCTCTTCTCCAGGCTAAACATACCCAGCTCACTAAGCCACTCCATCTAGGGAATGGCTTCCAGACTTAGCACCATTTTGGTTGCCCACCTCTGGACCTCCACCTGAGAAGGAGTGAGATGGAGCAGGCAAGTGAAAGAGAGTGTGGAAGAAAGGGGAAAATTAAAGGAAGTTGTTCTAAGTAAGGAATCAACATAGCAAACAGTATTTCTGCACATGAAAGGCACCTCCTTTCAGGCATTGCTTAGGGAGTTAAAAAGGTACAGATAGTCTAGTCATACCAGCCAAGTTTTTAAAAAATAATGTATAAGTTCTAACACATTTTATCTAAACATAATCCTACTCTGCTCACAAGGAGATGCAGTTCTGAGTCTCTGGATGTTCATCGAGATGGACTCTTTGGTCCAGTGTCTACTGAGCGCCCCCTTAGCTGAGACATGAGTCCCCTGGCTATTATCTTTTTTTGTTCTTCCCTCTTGTCTCATGAACCCAGAAGCATTTTTTAATAATCCCTTCACAGAAGCATCTTGAAGTTTCTGCCAGGTGTCATCTTCATGCATCAGCTATCTCCTGACACTGACCACCACAAAATGTGAAACTGTAAACTCACACCTCATTAACCTTTTGTTTACCCCATTGACTGTGCTGCCCAGATAATGGGAGATCCCATTATCACATGCCTCTTGAACTAGGCATTACTCCCTTTTCCCACAGGCACAGTTTCTTCCTAAGTTAAATCTGTGTAGGTGAGGGAGAGGGAAGAGAACTTGTAATTGAGAATTCAGTTGTCTGAATCCAGGTAGGCTGTGGTTTTTCTTCAGGTATCTTTCAACCATGGGGATTTGCACAGGTGGCCAATAGTTTCAGAGGTCCAGTGAATCTGTTTGAGGTTTTATTATACTGTAGATTTTAAAGGCACTATCCAAGGTGTTGAGCCTTCCTCCAAAACTAGTTCAGCACCTTGGACAGGCACATTAAAGTCTACAATAAAGCCCAAAGAAGATTCACCACATCCTTGTCATTGCTCATTGCTCCATGTCCTAGTCGCAATGCAATTGTTGGATGCAATTGGCAGGGAATAATACCCTCATCTTAGCTGAAAGTTCATTTGGAGTTATTTAGGTGAAGAACTAATCTGTTGAAACAAGGTAGAATCAGGATTACAGTCTCCAAAACTCAGCGCCCCGCCCAGCCCCCCGCTCTGTCCTGGCTTACAGTTCAATTACAACTTGATTATTCCAAGATGGAAAATGGCAAGAGAATGCAGATGAATAGGCTATGAACTGAGCCAGAAGACTCCACTCAGTTTAAAAAGGATGTGAAAGTCTGTCCCTCCCTCCCTCCTTCCCCACTTTCTGGAGGAGTGACCAAATCAGTCAACAGCAAATAGCCAAGCTCTGGACTAAAAAAGAAGCAATTTAGGGAAAACATATCTTCCCCACAAGGCATAGCAAGAATTCAAAGGCAAGGATGCTTGCCAAGATTGCAAATGGAAAGAGAAGAGGGACAAATAGAAAACACAATATCCAATAAAAACGAAATGAGTTCGACATCATAAAATTCAGTGCTAAAATATTATATGTTCTCTGCTTGGTACATGCGTGTCTGTAAATATGGCTTTGTCACTGCTATATACAGAAATATGGCAACATTATATTCCTACACACACATACACATCTGGTCCAGGCACCTGGTTCCCACAGTCACCAGTTGGCCAGCACTTAATATTTTTTTCAGATTATGAGTATTGATAAACAGACAGACAGTTTGACATGTTTTTCCAATGCAGAAGGATCGTATTCAGTCCAAGGTTGTAGAAGCAGAGATATGCATCCAGTGCTATTCCACATTGCCGTTGGGAAATCTGTGCTTAAGTCTGTTCAGCAGTTCACCTACCTGGGAAGCATCATCTCCTCAGATGCCAAGATTGACAAAGAGATCGATCACAGATTAGCAAAGGCATATAGCGCATTTGGAAGACTCTACAAAAAAGTCTGGCGTAATTAACACCTGAGGCGAAGCACAACAATCAGTGTGTACAGAGCCATTGTACTGTCTATTCTCCTTTAAGGGTCTGAAACATGGGTCACCTATCGCCACCACTTGGGACTCCTCGAACACGTTCATCAATGCTGTATATGCAGAATCCTAAATACACACTGGACTGACTATGTGACAAATGTTGTTGCCCTTGAGCAAGCAGGGATCACCATCATTGAGGCCATGATATTGAGAACACAGCTGCACTGGGCAGGGCACGTTTCTAGGATGGAGGACCATCGCCTCCCAAAAATAGTACTCTACAGTGAACTCGCCATAGGTCAGCATAAGAGGGGTGTTCCAAAAAAGTGATACAAGGATTCCCTGAAACAACATCTCAGGCTCGGCCAAATTGATCACCCTGGCCTCACATCGGGAGACATGGAGATGCACTATCCACAATGCTGCAGTCTTATTTGAGAACTCACACCAAACAAGTCTTGAAGAGAAACGACAACACAGAAAGAATCACAACCTGGAAACATCACCCAAGGAGACCTTCTGCTGTGCTTTCTGCAAGTGGACTTGTTTATCTTGGATTGGCCTTTTTAGTCATCAGCACGCTTGCAGAAAGCACGGGATGAGTCCTTCCTGAATCGTTTGCGAAGAAAAGCCAGAGAAAGCGAGAGAGAGCATTGCACAAGTATGTGCAATGTGCATCCAGTTGTGCATTTCTTTGCACATTTTTTGTTTTGGATCAGTTGTACCACATCACCATTCAACAAAAGGGCTGTGTAACACTACATTGTATTTGTAGTACTATGTTGGTGTAGCCCATCTTGATTCTGATGAGAGAGGCTGGTAATAAATAACTAAGTAGTAGTATTATTGTATAACTTGGCATTCAGAGATTTATGCTATGCAACCTTGAAATAGGAGCTCAGATCCAGGCAAATGCATACATACATACAAACTCGTGGTCAGTTCCTCTCCTGTGCACACCAACAGGAAATTCTTGCATTATGGGACAGATGTCTCTCTCTCTCTCTCTCTCTCTCTCTCTCTCTCTCACACACACACACACACACTTATAATGCAAGAATTGTTCTGGTAAAAAAACCAACAGTCAACTGGCAATTGTGAGGGTGAATTGGGTATATCAGGAGCTGTCTGTTCTGTGTAGTGGTGGCTCTTATGAGACCCCAGAGCAAAAGAAAGAGAGTCAGAGGAGTGTAAGGAGACTGGCTTGTTAAGTTGTACTGCATAAACCTCACAGACCAGTTTGCCTCAATCTGAAAATATCAACGGGGCAGAGAACAAGAGTGCCAGGACCAACAGGGAAGCTGTTGTCACTACTCTCATAGTGCTGCCTCAGCTCTGGCTCCTTACCCAGTGACAAAAAGGCCACCCACTTGCCTGACAGATTGCCTCGAATTGTTGCATGACAGGCAGAAATGGAAGTGAGACAGCTGTTCCCAGCATGGAGACAAAATGATGAGGAAAGTTGTGCCTGTTGAATATTTGGCCCTTCTTGCCACTGTGAAAGGCACTGGAGATTTCCTGGGCAGGGAGAAGAATGGAGGTAGTTGGGGTGAGGGGAAGGGAAGTTAAGTGGCATCTTTAGTCTTCAAAGGCACCATTTTGACAGAGGGGCAAATTATTCTGGCAGACACAGAGCCTGTGAGGCAAGTGCAAAATCCTTCATTATGACAAGTGTCAGATGAAAGAGCCATTGATATGAACTACTGCAGAAGAGGAACACCTGAATAACGTGCCAGATGTCAACACTTTCCAGTCCACACATATTCCATTTGCAAATATATATGTGTGTGAGTATTTGTGTTTTCCTGAATTCACTCCTTGCACAGCTTTAAAAAAACCATGATGTATGTCTCTGATTTGAGCCTCAATGGCAACAAATTTCAGTCATGAGGAAACTCTTTCCACATCCATCGAAGAGTCCAGGCTTCTCTGAGGATCCTCACAGCAGAGTTCCACAGAATTCTGGGGCCATGTTCTAAGGTAAACCCAAGACCTGCTTGTCCTCACCACAGATTTTAGACAACAAAAATGTGCCCAGTCCTAGTGAGGTTCAATGTATTGAAGCATATGGGGAAGCAGGGCTCAGAATGCTCTTAAGGAAGTGACAAAGCGGAAGACACCAACTGACTGTTGGAAAATAAAGCACCAACATGTTAGCAAGCAACAGTAGGGTATGGAGAGACAACAGGCAGATAGATAGTTAATAGTGTTTCCCCTCTTGTCATTTCCACCTCTACAGGAAGATTGCTTTGCTTGAGCTTTACTTCCTTCCTTTTGCTGCAGCCTTATTTGACAACTCACGCCGAACAAGTCTTGAAGAGAAACGACAACGCAGAAAGAATCACAACCCAAAAACACCACCCAAGGAGACCTTCTGCTGTGCTTTCTGCATCCGGACTTGTTTATCTCGGATTGGCCTTTTTAGTCATCAGCGCGCTTGCAGAAAGTGCGGGATGAGTCCTTCCTGTATCTTAGTTTGCGAAGAAAAGCCAGAGAGAGAGAGAGAGAGAGAGAGAGAGACTTTCTTCCTATTTTCTGTGAAGCCACTTCCTGCTTCTTCCCCCAGGCAATACAGCTGTGGCCAGAAATCCATTAGGGACATCTGCCTGGGTAGGTGTCCCTTATGTGTGTGGATGTTCTTCTTTGGCTGTTGCAGGGGTTGGTATTCCCTCCCTCCTTCTGCAGTACCTCAAAGCACCCCCCTGACTAACTGAATCCCCCCCAAGCTGCTCCACATGGCCATGCCATACTATGCAGCAAGCCAGCTGGCTGGCAGGCTGAGAAAAGCACCTGGCTACATCCCCATAGCCAGATGCAAAATGATGACATCAGTGTCAGGGTCCTCCAAGGGTCTCAGTGCTGCTGTGCTCACTTTGTGCCTGGCTTTGGGGACAGAACCAGACCCTTACAGCCTGCTTGCTCACTGTGAAGCATGCAACAACATATGGAGTGGCTTTAGTGGCTCTTCTGTAAGTCGGGCAGGGGTATATGGCTCAGCGTAGCATAGGGCCACCTGCAGATATTTATGCTACATCGAGACGATATAGGACTCAGAGCAGACTCTCTCTAATGGCATCCTGAGCTGGGATCATAAAAACCAATTCTGGAGGCTTTGGTAATCACATCTACATTTTCCACCTGTAGTAAATGCTTTTTAAAAACATATACTATATATAGCTTCCCTTGACCCAGTGTCTCACATTTCATTTTCCTATAAAATGTGCTGTACAGCTTCGGACATTTCTTTTCAACTCTGAGCATGTCAACAGCTGAATGTCCTTTCAGCTTGAGTCCAGTTGCATTATTAGCCACAGTGATACTTGTAGTTTTCCTCTACCCTACCCCTGTAGCTCATTTAGTGCCATCTAACTTGGGAGTCTCATCTTCTGGCACTCTCTCTTGTTTCATTTACTCATCGCCAGGTTTACATGGTAAAAGATATTCCAAAGGGGTTTACCGTGTCTCCTTCTGGAGAGTACTAACAAGTGTTAGCTATGGCGCCACTGCTGTTGTCTCTGAAAGATCCTCTGCCAGTGTCACTCTCCACTAATGCTGCTGCCCAGTAGCTGTTTGGCACATTTTGTCTGGCTGCTCAGCAAAAGACTGTCTGACATGGGAGACCAATGACATAAATGAAGCCTGAAACTAAACTGAAGCCAAGATGACTACACTAAGACGGTCATACATTGGACATATCATGAGAAGACATGACTCGCTAGAAAAGACAATAATGCTTGTTAAGGTAGAAGCCAGGGGAAAAGAGAAAGAATGCATTATAGGTGGATAGACTCAATAAAAGATTTTTTTAAAAAATATCTCACCTCCTTGGGTACTGGTTTCCATAGCCAAAGTAAATGACTTAATTTCATATCATGAAAATGGAAAAGCCCCTGGAAACAACAATATTCCTGCCGAATTTGTTAAAACCAATAGCCACTGATGGGCTCCCCTACTTGCAGCTCTGTTTACCCAGATAAATAACTTTGGATTAGTTCCAAACAGCTGGAAAGAAGCAATTAGTAGTACCAACCTATAAGAAAGGGCAAGTAAATGACCCTGGAAATGATAGACTGATAAGGTTGTTATCCAGTATGGGTAAACTTGGTTTGTTATCTTACCAACAGACTGATCTCTTTCCTAAATGATAACAACATTCTTTCTGAGGCTCAAGCAGCCTTTAGAGAAGGTTACTCCACATCCGATCACTGCTTGGTTCTTGTCCACCTTGCAGAGAAATATTCAAGACCTACGCAAGGTAAGCTCTTTGCTGCATTTCTGGATCAGAAGGCTTCATTTGACTCAATAAAAGATGCCACAACTATCAGTCTGCAAGACCTGAGCAGGGCTTTTGATGACAGGGTGACTTGGAGGTCTCTCATTTATTGGGGTTAATATAAGTCAAAGTTGACTTGGTGGCAGTTACCAACAACAAAAACAAAGTAAGCGTATGTTTGTACTTTATTTTTAACCTTAATGTGACCATCTAGTAGTAGTTGTTACGTGCTGTCAAGTTGACTTCAGCTCCTGATGACTCCAGGAATGAGAGACCTCCAAGAGACCTTGTTATCAATAGACCTGCTAAACCTGCTCTTGTTATCAACAGACTTGCAAACTCAAGGTTAGAATCATAGAATCATAGAATCATAGAATTGCAGAGTTGGAAGAGACCATGAGGGCCATCCAGTCCAACTCCCTGCCATGCAGGAAATCACGATCAAAGCATCCCCGAGAGATGGCCATCCAGCCTCTGTTTAAAGACTTCCAAGGAAGGAGACCCCACCACGCTCCGAGGGAGTGTGTTCCACTGCCGAACAGCTCTTACTGTCAAAAAGTTCCTCCTAATGTTGAGATGGAATCTCTGTTCCTGGAGCTTGCATCCATTGCTCCATGTTCCAATCTCTGGAGCAGCAGAAAACAAGCCTGCTCCATCCTCAACGTGACACCCCTTCAAATACTTAAACAGGGCTATCATATCACCTCTTAACCGTCTTTTTTCCAGGCTAAACATACCCAGCTCCCTAAGTCTCTCCTCATAAGTCATGGTTTCCAGACCTTTCACCATTTTAGTCGCCCTCCTTTGGACATGCTCCAATTTGTCAATATCCTTTTTGAATTGTGGACACAGTATTCTAGGTGAGGTCTGACCAAGGCAGAATAGAGCGGCACTATTCCTTCCCTTGATCTGGACACTATACTTCTATTGATGCAGCCCAAAATCGCATTGGCCTTTTTAGCTGCTGCATCACACTGTTGACTCATGTTCAACTTGTGGTCTACTAGGACTCCTAGATCCCTTTCGCACGTAGTCTCATTCAGCCAGGTCTCCCCCATCCTATATCTATGTATTTCATTTTTTCGCCCTAAGTGCAGTACCTTATATTTCTCCGTATTGAATTTCATTTTGTTAGCTTTGGCCCAGCTCTCCAGTTTATTCAGGTCATCTTGAATTTTCATCCTGTCCTCCAGGGTATTAGCTACTCCTCCTAATTTGGTGTCATCTGCAAATTTGATAAGTATGCCCCTAACTCCCTCATCCAAGTCATTGATAAAGTTGTTGAATAGCACTGGGCCCAGGACGGAACCCTGTGGCACCCCACTGGTCACATCTTTCCAAGATGAAGAGGAGCCATTGCTGAGCACCCTTTTGGTTCGGCGGGTCAACCAATTACAAATCCATTGAACTGTTAACTTGTCTTTGATTGACTCAATCCACCTTTAATGTGCTCTCCCTCTTTTCCTACTGCCTTCACTTTCCCCAGCTGTATTGTCTTTTCCAGCGAGTCTTGTTGTGACAATTACATAGCATCAAAGGACAACAGCATCAGTGTAGTCATCAGCTTAGTTACTGTCTCCTGTTTTATAGGCATAAGCTATCAGAACTAGCCCACTGTACTCTACTAGTATATTTGTATATAGAGAAGGCTTCTTTAGTCACTCAATGAAAGAGAAATGAATAAATTCAAAGCTCCAAACAGACTATGTTCATGTTAACATAAAAATACCAGAGCTTAGAGCAATCAAACTTTTATTTCTTTTTACCTTTGAGGACAACTTTTTGACCTAAAGGAAGAACTGCCAAAACTATTTCTCACCTTCTGCAATGAAACTTTAGGCATGAATGAGCAATGATTTATGATTGCAAAAGCAGCAGAAATATAAATACATTTTCCACCTTGTAATCAAGGTTTAATCAGGCCTTGCTTGACATTATATTTCTTTTAATTAACTTGTTTTCATTCTCTTTTGTTTCCTTATTTAGCAGCCTTGTTAATAAACGTCGCAGTGGGAAGAAGAAAGCAGCCATTGCACATGTTCACAAGGCTGTTTTGGTTCTGCTCACACTTTAGAATTCAGAAGGACAGTGTTGCAAAGAAAAGAAAGAAACCCTCCAGCCAATGTTGATGTTGCCCTCTGTACTCGAGCCTTAGAGCTGGGACAGACCAATGTCACCCAGCTTATCTAGCCAATCTCAATGACAATTCCAATTTGTATGGATTGGCAACTTCAATGGGTAAGAGGCCAGTGTGCTGTTCCTGAGGTCACCCCCTCACCCAGAATGCTAACAATTAGACATCAAACTTATTATATCTTCATCCATTCCTTATACAAAAGTAGGCATTTTCTCTTTTCTTTACAATCAAACCACCCCCTCCCATTTCCCCCATAGTTGGATTTTCCATCTAATTTAACTAATATTGTCTTCTATTATCCAGTTCTGATTTTCAATCAAAGTTGCTATTTTTAATATCAAATACAGTTGGCCTTTCATATCCATGGATTCTGCATCCATGGATTCCATCATCTATGGCTTTAAAATATTCAGAATAAAATTCTTTCAAAAATCAAACCTTGATTTTGCCACTTTGTGTAAGGGACACCATTTTACTATGTCACTGTATATAATGGGACTCGAGCATCCACGGATTTTGTTATACATGGAGGGTCCTATAATCAAATCTCAGAGGATACCAAAGGTCCACTGTACTCTACCTTGTAGCTGCAGAATATGGTGTCAATATAATACATGCCAAAATCCACCCTTGGATGGATTGGATGGACAATGAAAGCCACCCTGCTATAGTGATCTGAGTGTTACACTAGGAGTCTGGGAGACCAAGAAACATTCTACTGCAAAACCAGTTCTGATTTTTTTTGTAGTTAGGGGTTTACTATTTTTCATAGCAGTCTGGTCAAATAGTAGGGATGGACTATGAAAGCCAGTCTGGTATGGGTGGTTTGAATCTTGGACTAGGACCCTAGGAGAATCCCTGCTCAGCCATAGAAAACCACGGGATGGTGACCTTGGGGATAGACATAAAGTCCATGGCAAATATCTCCTGAATAATAATTTTTACCAAGGAAACCCTACAATTGGGAGGTTATGAGTCAAAATCAGTTGGAAGAAACCAAACAACAACAACAACTCGAAAGAATATTGGCCATTGTTCATTTCAAAGCTGAAACATGGATTTCCCAATACTTGTGAAACCTGGTCAGGAAGAATAACACAGAAACAAGAATTTTGCATACGTTTCACCTACTATTTCCACATCCCAGATTGTTTGGAAAATAATTCTGCATAGAAATACACCCAGGCTGTGCAAATATGTGGGTTTTTTGCACTCCAAACCCCCACATCTCGTACAAAAAACATAGTTTTAAGAGACACACATAGTTTTTTTTTCTTTTTTTAGTATATGTGTGTGTTTGTGAGTGCAAAAATTGTGGGGTTTTTTGCAAAAACAAAAAGAAACAAAATTGACACACACACACACACAGTGGACCATCAGTATCTGTTAGGGTTTGGTTCCAGGACCTCTTGTCAAATACCAAAATTCATGGATGCTCAAGTCCTGCTATATACAATGGCATAGTAAAATTTCATCCCTTATATAAGATGGCAAAATCAAGTGGTTTTTTTTTGGGGGGGGGAACCTTTTGAGTATTTTCAAGCTGTGGATGGTTGAATCCATGGACAAGGAACCCGTGGATACAGAGGGCCAACTCCATCTATGTGTGTGTGTTGCAAACACACAAAAACATATATGTTTCAGTTTTAATTTATTCATTTAAAAAATCCACATCTGTTTCTGCAAAGTGTTTTGGTATTTTGGGGTAGAAGGTAGGGTTGGCACCAGCCTAAAAGAAACTGTGAGGATCAGTCCCTAAAAGCAACCTCCCTGCAAAGAGTTCTGTCTGTATCAGGGTACTATGTGCTTTCATGTGTGACCATTTAATGTTTTGCATTTGTTCACACTGTAACAAGTTGGTGTACTGAGATGAGACAAGGGAGGATGGTGTTTGTCTACAAATGGACTGGCTAGCCTTGCACCTGCATGGACTGTGGGAAACAATGGGTGAAGCTCAGGCTGGGTGAGAACGGGGACTGTGGGTGATGGGTGACCAATGGGAAAATTGCCCGCCAGATTTGGCTGATTGTAAATACTTTTTATTTTACTGCTTTCTCTATGAACTTCATTTGAAGCAATAATTTTGTATATTTTGCTCTTCAGACTACCGAAGCAATAAAGCTTTCTGTTTAACTCTGAAGCTGCTGGTCACTGAATCCAAAGAAGCTAGTACATGACAGAAATTGTAATTGAAATATAATCAAATAGTAGCCCACCACGTTATAGCACAACCAAATACACCTAAGCTTCACAATTTAAGCTCCAACCTAAGCCACCCCTGATGTCTAGCATCTACAAAGAAAAAGTGATGTTCTATACCTCAAAGAGGTAAGGAATGCTTCCCCTACCAAAAGAAATAAGCCCACCTCTATTCTAGGATGTCTACCCATTCCCACAATGCAACACAGCAGGAATTGCTTACTCACAGGGTAAAATGTTAACCATATGTACCCAAGAGCGCACAGTCAGAATTTTTATTCAACTCTCTTTTTTAATTATTTTCAATGAGAAAAGAAACTGAGTAACCTTTGTCCATCTTCAAGCCGAGCATTTCAAGTGGTTTCTAATTTTGTTAGCAGCAAAGGCATTCCGTTTCAGTTGGCCGGATTTAGCAATTAAAAAAGCTCCTGCTTTTATTTTTAATCAAGGAAGAAGAAAATATCCCACGGAAAGTCTTTAAAAAGAAAAAGAAAAGAAAAGCATGCCTGGTTACCAAAATCCCCCCCCCCCCCGCCCACTCTGTTAGTGCAAGTTTTGAAATGGCAAAGTGATTCACAGCATTTATAGCAGGAAAGGATTAAGAGAGAACTTGAAGACAATTGGTTTGGTTTTTTGGCAAATATGATCAGCCTTGTGGAAAATGTCCATTTGCAAAATATCCAGGAAATGTCTTATCTGTATTTAATCCTGCATATACCTGCATGTGTATAATCCTGTGTGTGTGGGGGGGAGGGAGGGAGGGAGGGAATGTGAACACCAATTTAGGTATGGTACAGATATCTGCAGATGTCAATTTTAAATTATTGCAAGGGGAGAATTCCTGCTGAAATATTTCCATAGACAATGAATAAAGAGTTAGTGACCAGGAGATGTCTTTATTCTACCACACACTGCCTAAAACAGACATGGTCCGGTATCCTGTTAGTGACACTGGCCTGATGGCAGTACATGTGAAAGGGATCTAGGAGTCTTAGTGGACCACAAGCTGAACATGAGGCAGCAGTGTGATGCAGCAGCTAAAAAAGCTAATGTGATTCTAGACTGCATCAATAAGAGTATAGTATCTAGATAAAGGGAAGTAATAGTACCACTCTATTCTGCTTTAGTCAGACCTCACCTTGAATACTATGTCCAGTTCTGGGTACCAGAATTCAAGACAGATGTTGACAAGCTGGAATGTGACAAGAGGAGGGTGACCAAAATGGTGGGAGGTCTGGAAGCCATGCCCCATGAGGAACGGCATAGGGCGCTGGGTAGGTTTAGTCGGGAGCAGAGAAGGTTGAGAGGTGACATGATAGCCATGTTTAAATATTTGAAAGGATATCATGTTGAGGATGGAGCAAGCTTGTTTTCTTCTGCTCCAGAGACTGGGACATAGAGCAATGGACTCAAACTACAGGAAAAAAAGATTCCACCTAAACATTAGGAAGAACTTCCTGACAGTAAGAGCTGTTTGGAAGAGGAATACTTCACTGCCTGGGAGTGTGGTGGAGTCTCCTTCTTTGGAGGTTTTTAAAGAGAGGCTGGATGGCCATATGTCGGAAATGCTTTGATTAAGTTTTCCTGCATGGCAGGGAGTTGGACTAGATGGTCCTTGTGGTCTCTTCCAACTCTATGATTCTATAAATATCAACACAGGTTGCAAGTCAAGCCATATTATAGATTGATCATCTACCTTTCACAAGAACTCCATGGGTTAATGAGACTCTATAGCTGGGAAACCAACTCTCCGTGAGCAAGAAAAACTGGTAACCATTCTATGCCACTTGACTGTGACATTCTGCAGCAAATATGGAAGTTCCAGTTTTAGTGAAATATCCATATAATTTCAAGAAGAGGGGGTTCCACACAAATTCACTGTTGAATTGTATAGTGCAATACACTGCTATTCAAAGTGGTGGTCTGTGGATTGGTGCTTGTCTGTGTGCTAGTGTCTACCAATCTGTATCAGGTTTCCAGGAAAGAAAGAGACCATTCTATCCAATGGGAAGAAATATGGTCCAGGTTGCTGGCATATAAGAAGAAAAGGTTACCTGTCCCCCACTTCAGATGGACTGAGCAGCACTGCTGTAAAATAAGATGCTGAGTGTTGAAACTGATGGGTAGGATAAGAGCCATTGATATCTACCCAGAGGAGAGGGGAAATGAGGGGCATTGCCCTGCCAATAAAAGTTCTGCTTCCCAAAATGATTTTTTTTCTTTCAGTCCCCAAATTTCTAGTACTTCACTTGAGCATTTGGAAATACAGTTTAGGCACCCAAAGAAAAGGAGCAAGCAAAGTGACCAAGGGAATGCAATCATAGCAAATGCAAGAGTTCTGGGTGTTGCAGCCCTAAAGTTCCTAAATCAGCTGTTTCCACTGCCAGATTCCAGCCTTTGTGTCAAAAGATGCATTGCAAAAGTAATTAGTTATAGTTGCCATTTCAAGTTCTCAAAGTAGGGTAATGGCATTATAGTTAGAAGGTTTAAAAAGCAAGTCTTAATTTCTCATTATTCAACAGTAATGGAAATGATTAATTTTACTTACTTAAAAAAATCACGTCAGAATGCTACAAGCTACTGGCCTGATGTACAAAACAAATATGGAGACCACAGCCCTGTAATTACTGAAGTAACCAATACATGACAGTTATGAAGCAAAATGAAGCAAAACGAGCAACTAGGGAGATTATCAGACACGTCAAAAATGGCATTGTAACAACACCAGGAGATCGCAAAAGGGCTTCCTTACCAGATGATATTGTGCCCCATCGTTATGCACTTGTTCTGCTCCAGTTACAAGGATGTTTTATTATTTTTATTATTATTATTATTATTATTATTATTATTGATGGGCCAAAGCCATCAATAGATTCCCCCATTCAGTTTCTGTTATGGATTTGCCAGTGTGCAAGACGGTGTCCCCTTCTGCTGCCAGGATCCCAGCGTCAATGGGTGGTCCCTGCCAGAACACTTCTGGATGACATTGGGACATCCAAGTAAGCTACCTTTTTCTTTTTTCTTCTCTCTTTTTTTTTTTTTTGGTACCCTTCCTGGGTTACTTGTAATTTTTTTAGTGTGTGTATGTGCTTTTTAAAACTTGTGTGTGTGTACTTTTGTTTTTACTTTTGAATTTCCTGCACTGGCATCTTCTCACGAGAATGGTCAGGATTTCAATCTAGGAACTGAATGGAGCTCTGTTAGAGCTGCGATTTGGAGGAGAGTGAAGGTAAGTATGGTAGGGAGGGTGATTGTTTCCGAACAAGGGCAGGAGTGGACATTGTGGGACAGGAACACTTTTTGCTTTCCTGTCTGATAGTCTCCTTAGTCACAAAATGAGTAACTTAGTTCTGCCTTACTTATTACAAAATGAATGAATTACAAGTAATTTTATTTGTAACTATTTACTTCCAAGCTCTGTTTAGTACTGTTCTGAAGTCCTTCTGGTGTAATTTCAATTCTTTAGGAACATTTTTTTCCCCAATAAATTGATGAGATTTTGGTTATAAAAAAAAAAGAGTTCAAAGTATGAACAATTTTCAATGTCTCACTCCCTGCAATGCAAGAAACTTGGGGTCGGAAGGAAAATCTCATGGGAAGGGCAGAATTCTTATGGGGGAGCTACTGTCCTCATCCCCTCCGATACCTACATGCCTATAGGCACCATTGTACCTAGAAGAAAATTATACTGTAAGAAAACTGTCCATGTCCCATATTCCAACACACCAAGGACAACAAAACATGTGCTTAAAAACTAATAATAAATAATAATAAAATTTATTTATATCCTGCCCCTCTGCGAGCAATCGGGGCGGCTTACAACAATAAAATAGTACACAGTATAAAACAACTCAAAATCCCTTCCCCCCCTTAAAACATTATTAAATTAATACAAATTAAAATCAATATATAATACAAATTATTATATTATATGGTGTGGTAGAGGCCTTAAAACAAATCGGAGACAAGCAATTAGTTACTACCCTTTTCTTAAACAAGTGAAGGAGGTACAAGTGAAGAAATAGCACTACTTCTCATTCAGAGAAGCCACATCAAACTCATCCATCTGCCAAGGTGTCTTCTTTTTCATTCAATGAGGACACACTGTAGTCGTGTGGAAGTGTATTTGTCACTGCTCTTAATAAACACCTGTATTAGCAGCAATGGAAGAGGCATACACTTCTTATCCTGACAAAGCACTTGTGATGAACTGGGGTGATACAGCCAAGAAGTCATCTACATCCTCTGAACAAAAGATACTTTTTTAAACATTCGAGGGCAAGATGGATTCCAAAATGAATTACCCGTGCAGTTGGGTATTAGTTTTCAGCTCTGAATTATACATGGTTAAAAAGAAAGAAGGGGGAGAGGGAGACCAGAGTATCAGGAAGTGTAATCTTGACAGCTCTATCTATAGGGTTTAAGATACTGAAGCGAAAGGCTGGTAATAAAATGGAGCCATTGTGAGCCATCGCTGTGTATCTCGGCAAGTGATATGCATCACTCAGGTGATTATCGTTGGGAATGTGAAGTTGGAAGGCATCCAAAACCAGAGTAAGGTACCAGACTGGATTGCTGGGGAGGAAAAGACGTGTGAGTAGTGATGTCTCACTGAAGAAACAATGATACTGAGGTTGCTATAACTGGGGGCTATTTTTCTATGACAGTTGGCTAAGAACAACTGTCTAAAAGTCAGGGCAAGGTGTTTGTGTGTGCATACACGCACCTTCAAGTTGCCTGTCAGCTTATGGTAACCCCATGAATTTCATAGGGTTTTCTTAGGCACGGAATACTCAGAGGTGGTTTTGCCAGTTCCTTCCCCTGAAAGATAGCCTACAGAATCTGATATCTGTTGATGGTCTCTCATCCAAGTACTAACCAGGGTTGACAGTGTTTAGCTTCCAGGATCATATGGGATCTTGTGCTTTTGAGGTATTTAGTCATCTTGATTACTGGCCCTGGAAAGCCTGAACCAACTCTTGTGAAAAACACTGTGGTTGAGATGGAGTGAAGATCTGATGGATCTGGTCTTTTTAGGGTATTTAGGCCTAGACTAGGTACAGAAGACCTTTAAAAAAATCCACAATTCAAGATCCCCAACCCCCCACTCCTTCTTTTAATGGAGGAACACATACAGCAGACTACAGTTCTTGCACTGGCCTTTTCTTCCTTTCCAAAGCAAAATGTCTGGGGTAGGGATCCTGCAGTCTTTTGGTCACATAGACCCACCCCCCCCAATGCTGGTTTATGGTCCATGGGCCATAAACACCCTAAGTGTGGAGATTCAAAGCCAACATCTTCTTGGCCAATGTAACTTTGCTGGTGGAAGAGGGGGCAGGGGAGGAGGTGGTACAGCAGTGAAGGAAAAGGGGCACCATGCACTGTGGTCATGAGAATGGGAGAAGCAGTGTCCCCACCAGGAGAGAAAGTTGCCCTGCTGGCTCCTGACCCACAAGGCAGCTTTATGTCCTGACAGTATTAGCTTTCAATGCTGTCCTCTCATCATTACTATGACTCAGGCCTTGTACAGATGAGCTATTTACTCCATCTTGCCCCCCGTCTTAGAGCTATGCAGTCCAAATTATGCAGGGCTTTTGCCCTGTTTTGTCCCCAGTCAGTCATCATGACCCCCGGGACAAAGATGGAGCTAGAGCCAGGGTAAAGCCTGATAATACGTTTTAGCAAAATACCTAGGGAAAACCATCTAAGACGAGAAAAAAACAGAGTGGGCCTCATATGACCACAGTAGCCCACACTGGCATGCTGGCCTGTAACTGCAACTGCTGTCTGCATTACTCTGTCTGAAGCCAGGAAGGAATAATAGAATCCTAGAGTTTGAAGAGACTACAAGGGTCATCTACTCCAACCCCATTCTGTCCCGCAGGAATACACAATCAAAGCATTCCTGACAGATAGCCATCCAGCCTCTGTTTAAAAACCTC
Source organism: Gambelia wislizenii (assembly GCA_030847615.1). Classification (NCBI taxonomy): domain Eukaryota; kingdom Metazoa; phylum Chordata; class Lepidosauria; order Squamata; family Crotaphytidae; genus Gambelia; species Gambelia wislizenii. Next base: position 329,906,396 of record JAUMIR010000004.1, read on the forward strand.
CAAAGAAGGGAACTCCACCACACTCCAAAGCAGGGTATTCCACTGCTGAAAAGCTCTTACCATCAGGAAGTTCTTCCTATTGTTTCGGTGGACTCTCATTTCCTGTAGTTTGAGTCCTAGCCTCTGGAGCAGCAGAAAACAAGCTTGCTCCATCCTCAGTATGACATCCCTTCAAATATTTAAGCATGGCTATCATGTCCCCTCTCAACCTTCTATTCTCCAGATTAAACATACCCATCTCCCTAAGCCGCTCCTCATAGGGCATGGCTTCCAGACCTCCTACCAATCTGGTCACATGCAAGGGGCCCTGATCCTGTGTTGCAGTCTGGCTTCGTGGCTTTGGAGAGAGAAACACAGACAGCAGCAGCAGTGACAGGCTGGTGTGGCAGTCTGGACTACATCCCATTTCACTGAAGTAACAGGGAAGGAACGGGTCAGATTCTTGGCCAGAATACACCAGCAGGTAGTCAGCATGTTCTGGCCCATATAGGTGAGCCCTCAATAATAATAATAAAAAGGACGTATGCAGATGTAAGATTTCCTCCAGAGTAAATTACCAAAAGGATTCCAGCTCTACATTTCTGGAAAACTCTCAGAGTGGTTATCCTCCTTCCAAACAAGGAGGGATCACCACACCTTTTTTTTTAAAGGAAAGCCAGAAGTGTAGACTTTCAACTGTTTCCATATGGCTCCCCCTCCCATTCTGAAAGAAGTTTTGACAGTCAGTGGACCCTCCTATAATGTCCTAGGAGAGGGGAGAACTTGCCCTGAGCCCTCCTCCATCTCTAAAGGAGAAGCAGAGCCAACTCCAGGATCACCCAAGGTTTTCAAACCAAATCTTTGAAGATTCAATAGGATCAATGCTGTGGGTTGTCTTACACAGGCTTACATTGTCCTACATCAGGTGGACTGGCTGGAGCACGCATATTTCAGGTGAGAACACACCTGAGCAGGATTTATTTGATTTCAATTGCCTCTCTATTATAATTATTTAAATCACAGTTATAATCCTTAGTGAAGAAGATACTATGTAATTGCCCTTCTTTAGCAGACATACATTATTAACACAACCTTAATATATATTCAGAAGTGTAGGTTTCATTAGAAGGTAGGAATATTTTATGCAATTATCCTGAATTGTTTTTAAATTAAGTTCCAATTCCTCTCCAAGGATAGGAATTAACTGCATTTTTATCCAAACTCCTCCTCCTTGCTCAGATACCAACCCATCTCAAATTCTCTATTCACACCCCCACCCTGCTAATGTTATACTCAAAGAGAGGTATATACTTGTGAGAGTGAGAACTGGCAATACATGTATACCATCTGCGGAACAGGATTTATGAAGTTATCTCCCATCTCTGTAAAGTGTTGTTACCATGCTCCTAAAATCTAAATATACAGTAGGAGAGAGAGAGATACCTCAGTTTAAAAAGTTGATGAGTTCCTGGGCATTATGTCTTTAACAGAGGCCAAATCCACACTATACAAATAATCCAATTTGAAACTGGATTATTTCCCCATGGCTCCTTCCTTTTGAATCCAGAGATTCATAGTTTTATAAGGCCTATAGGCTTCTTGGCCAAAGAGTGCTGGTGCCTCACCAAACTACAAATTCCAGGATTCCATAGGAAGGAGCCAGGGTAAATAATCCCGTTTCAAACTGGATTAATTTGTGTAGTGTGAATTTAGCCAAAACTTTGGTGCCAGAGACAGAAATAACATGGAAAGAATAGGGATAGGTTCCTAATCCATGAAAAAGAAGAGCAAGTCAATAGGTTTTAGTAAACATTTTATTGACTTTAAAAAAAATTAAAAAGGCACATGTAACAGGTCAAGTCAGTCTTGGAAAAATCAGCAAAAACATTCTGAACCTTCCAGGAACCACTTGAAATCTTTCCTAAAATGCATCTGGGGTTTTTATTTTCTTTCATCAGCCTCCAATTTTGTTGTGATTTTCATTTTGGCCACGTTTATAGATTTATAGATTTATTGTCCAAGGTCATTGAGTGGGTTTCCATGGCCAAGCAATGATTCAAACCCTGGTCTCCAGAGTTGTGGTCCAATGCTCAAACCACTATACCATGCTGGCTCTCAAATTATTTCTGTTGTGCCCCAGATCATAAGACCACTGAGTCTTCAAAGTTCTCCAATGCAACTCTCTGGTATGCTTGTATGAGCACTCCTTTATTTTAATAGGGTTCACTATTGCCTGTGGTTTCCTGTATCCGTGGTAAGTCCAGGAAGCAAACCCCTGTGGATATGGGGGTCTGACTGAATTTTAATTTGTAAGCCACCTTGAATGTCATTTTTAAGGAAAAGATGGTGTTTAAGCTTGGAGCAGAAGTTTCCATGCTGATGATAGTGTGCTTCTAAGCATGAATATTAGCATCCTTAGAATGTGGAGAGACCTTCCTCTTTGTGTGCATCTGAGAGCTCTCCATTTCTGTTGGGACAATGTGTTTGTCAACCAAGGAAAGTTCAACTTCCATCCCACCCCTACAATCCCAGAGCCTTGTGCCTCTTCTCTCTCTGTGCATCTTTTTTTGCTTCCCACGCTTTTTGCTTCCCATGCTTTGCAAACACTTTGTCTTCTGTAAGTCCTGCTTATCAAATATGCTTGCTTGTCTTTGGAGTATTTACATTCCTCTCCCTCTCCCACCGCCCCCTGGGATGCAAGAATATTTTTAGATAGGTTGATGAGGAGTACATGACTTTAGACTTTAGAGCCCTCTCTTTGATCAAAACAGCCAGCTGTTACAACCAGAGCCTGGGATAAGCTGCAATTACAAAGCCTTTATGAAATGGCAGGGCATTTTTAAAGCAACAGTCGTGTGTCCAAATACACACCTACAGCTAGATTTTGGATACTCACTGGAAACAAATGGACACATATAATCTCATGGATGAACCAAGAACACAATTTGAGACTGGAAGCTACATTGCTCAAGGGTAGGGTAGTCATCGCTCCATCTCCACCAATGTCAACAGAAAATGTCTGTTGCCCTGTGGCAAATAATCCCCCCCCAGCCCATATGCACAGTGTGATTTAGGCAGTATGCATATGTCACTAACTGGGTGCCAGCCACAGTCTGTCATACAGCCCGTCCTATTGCACAGAGCTAAAGTAGCCGTTCTCCACCACTTTAGCCTGGAGGGATCTTTGAAATAATTTTTGGGTTTTAAGCAATTCCTGCATAAAAAATTATTATATCTACAGCTCCAAACATTTTTTTTTTGCCACAGATTGGAGCTTCTGAGAAAATATTGGAAAAACACACCAAAAACAATAACTGAGATTTTAGAGACCAACATAACATTTAAACCAGAAATATTTCTGCTAGATATGGTTGGTGTCAATCTAGAGAAGAAATTTGGCAAAATTGTATTTTATATGTTAACCACTGCAAGGATCTCTCTCTCCGGCTTTTCTTCGCAAACAAAGATTCAGGAAGGACTCATCCCACACTTTCTGCAAGCGTGCTGATGACTAAAAAGGCCAATCCGAGATAAACAAGTCCGGTTGCAAAAAGCACAGCAGAAGGTCTCCTTGGGTGATGTTTTTGGGTTGTGATTCTTTCTGCGTTGTCGTTTCTCTTCAAGACTTGTTTGGCATGAGTTCTCAAATAAGGCTGCAGCATTGTGGATAGTGTGTCTCCAAACCTCCCGATGTGAGGCCAGGGCGGACCACTGTTGGTGATCAATTTGGCCGAGCCTGAGATGTTGTTTCAGGGAGTCTTTGTATCGCTTTTTTGGAGCGGCCCTCTTACGCTGACTGCAAGGATACTCTATGTGAAAATGTGGGAAAATGAAATTACTCCGTCAATAGATGACTGGCTTCTGAAAACATGTGAAATGGTAGAAATGGATAAACTCTTGTCTTTGTTAAAAGGAAGATCAATAGAGGAATTGCAAGAAGATTGGGACAAACTAACAAATTATTTGAAGAACAGATGGGGAGAACTGGCTATAGCAGGTTTCAAGGACTAGAATAAAATCAATAAAATAGGAAAAAGGAAATTATGAATATAAACGGTGTGTTGTAATTTTGGTATAACTTCCAGAATATATAATAAGAAATAGAAATAGGAAATATATATGCAAAATGTAAAGAATATAGATAGGAAATATAAGATTGGAATAAAGATAAGGACTATAAAATGAGCATATAAGGGATAAATCTAAATCAATAATAGTAGAATTGTCATACTAAATTATACTGAAGAGATTAGACTTTAGTTATATCAGCAACAAAACACAGGAAACGTGGGGCAGGAAGTCAAATGTATGAATGTATTTGAGTGATTAGTTGGAAGATGAGGATGAAATATCTTATGAAATAAAATATGATTTGTTAGAATGTATCAGATTGTATTTAAATAAGGAGCATGTTGACACTGAAAAAGGGTGTGTGGAAACGAAAAAGAAGAAATGAAGAGAGAAAAAATGGATATAGATTGGAGAAGGAGTAGAAGGAGTGGAAGATATAAAGGGTTATTAATATGGAAATTATATGAGATGAAGAATGTAAGTCAGAGAGAGGGAATGAATGTTTTATTTATACAAATAAGTGTAAATTAATTAAGCTAGAATATGTCAAAATAGAATGCACAAATATATACGAATGCACCTTTGAATGACTTAATAAAAATTATATTTTAAAAAAATACAGTGGTCCCTCCCTATCTGTGGGCTAGCCATCCACAGATTGGAGCTTCCCAGGATCAGTACCCCCCCCCCCATGTTGTTCAATGGTGGTGCATGCACACAGCTTTGTCAGTGCGCGGCCACATGTATGCACCACCATTGATTAATATGGGGCTGGAGAGTCTGCATTTTTTCCTATCTGTTGGAAGAACTCCCACAAATGGGAAGGGTCCACTGTAAACCCCCCCCCCATCACAATCTTTCATGGAACTTCTACTAACCTCTCACACAATCCTAGGACCCAAAGAACCCTGATATAGAAACCCTGGGCTAAAGCCATCTGCAGTTCAGCAGGACTATGATCCTTCACAGAGAGCCCAACTGGAAATACAGAAGTTCAAGAGCTCTATCTGTTATGCTGAGTTCGAAGCTTACTAGTGTGACAGTAAAGCTAACATGAAAACATTTCCACATTTCAGCAAAACTCTTTGCTTTCATTGCATGATGCCAAAAAGAATCGCTGTTCTATGGGGAAAGTCAACTGGATGAAAGAAAACTACAGAAGACGAGAATCTTTTCTCACTTATGAGAGCAAATCCCTACACAGGCAGTCTGTGATTATCCTCTGCACATTTATTTGTTCATAGCTTGCCAAAAAGGTGGGGTGGGAGGTGAGAGCACCAAGGGAATTAACAAGAGCATTTCAAATAGCCCGACTTGCCTCTGACATCTCAGCACAAAACCCACACTTGTAAAGTTGTGTCTCTCTTTAGCTGAAAAGGACTCATTAAAAACCTTTCTCTAGTGTGGAGATTCCCAGACGGTTGTCTTAGGGCTTGTCTATATGTTCAGGATGTCTTTTTTAATCCATCAAAGGCCAGTGTGTTTTTAATTTGTAGGGCATGTCTTCTTTTCAAATAAAATCTTTTCTTCTTCAGGAAATCAATGCAGATTTCCTTCTAGATATGAGTGTTGGCAAACACCAATATTACACTCTCTGTTAAATCTTTGCAAATCAGAACTGGGAAAGCCAATTCTGGTTTTAAGTAGTGATGGGCAGACTTCTCAGATAAGGTTTGGTCTAAGCCCTCTCTAGGCCTAGACCAGCCTTCTCCAACCTGGCATCTCTCATATGCACTGGACTACAAGCCCCATAATTCCCAGACACCATGGGGATAATGTGGGATTGTAGTCGAACACTAGGTAGAGGAAAACTATCCAGCTTTGAAAAGTAATTTGGAGAGGGAGGTGACTACTCTCAAAATCTTCCAATGAGCGTGGCCACATCTCAGCTCTAACCACTATACCACATACATCTCTCTATATTAGTGGTGGGCAAGTGTTGGGGATTAGAGGGCTACAATGGCCTCCCAGAGGATCTCACAGGGCTGTACTGCCACCAATACCATCTAGAGGTCATAGAAGACAATTTCACCATGGCCAAATCCACACTACACAAATAATCCAATTTGAAACTGGATTATTTGCCATGGCTCCTTCCTATGGAATCCTCAGATTTTTAGTTTTACAAGGTCTATAGTCTCTTCTGCCAAAGAATGCTGGTGCCTCACCAAACTACAAATCCCAGGATTCGATAGGAAGGAGACATGACAAATAATACAGTTTCAAACAGGACTATTCATGTAGTGTGGATTTGGCCCATGTTTCTGGCCATCCCTGTAGGTTTAGGTCCAGAAAATGCCTTTTTCCCAACACAGAAACTTCTAGGCCACTTCCTGTTGAAAAAAAAAGCCTTTCCTGGATCTAAAATGGCCCTGAAGATCCAAAAGGTGCCAAAATTGGCCCCATACTCCCTAGTGGACATTTGGAGCAATAAAAAAATGGATCCAAAATGGGTCCCATGTGGCCAGCTGGTCTCACTTTCCCCACCCCTTGCTACAAGAAAATATAGATTGTATGTGAATGCACATGCATACATAACCATGTTCCTGTAAGTACTACATGTGTTCTGTTTTGTTGTTGTGTGCCTTCAAGTCATTCCTGACTTACGGTGACCCTAAGGGAACCGATCACAGGGTTTTCTTGACAAGATTTGTTCAGAGGAGATTTAACTTTTGCCCTCCTCTGAGGCTGAGAAGAGTATGACATGCCCAAGGTCACCCAGAAAGTTTCTATGGATGAGTGGGGATTTGAACCCTGGTCTCCAGAGTCGTAATCCAATGGTTAATCCACTACTGCTGATTCTCTTTAGCTGCACAGAAACTATCTTTATATCATCTTTGAAGAACTGGAGTTGGAGATATTCTCTCTCTCTTTGTGACATGTGTGCAAAATACCCCTGGAAAAGTGGCTCTTTAACTTGGGGGGGGGGTTTAAAATCTGATGGAAGATATGGGCCCTCTACTTAGATTTATTTATTTATTTGTTTGTTTGTTTATTTGTTTATTTATTTAATATCCCACCTTTCTCCCAAGATGGGACTCAAGGTGGCTAACACAAATGTTTTGCTGTTGCATTGGAAACTGATTTCTTTCACAAAGACTAATTTGGAATAGAAGGGGGGGAAATAACAATGCACACTTGAAGAGGCTAATTTTTGTCCTTAAAATGCATCTTGACACCCCACTCACCCAAGTAAGGAGAGAGAAATCAAAGGGGAGGATTATTGTTTGCACCTGGTTCATGGATAACCCCCATTCCAAAGCATGGACTCCCATGGGGTCTATGGATCCCAGGTGAAGAACCTCTGACCTGCAGCATCCAGTCTAAACAATGTGGTGTAGCGAAGGGTCCTGTTTGAAGACCCCAGTGTGATCAGAGTTCATCTGACTATCTCAAATGAAGCGACTGCCAAGCCTCCCTCCCAGGCCCTTGTCTTGATTACGACACAGACAGTGAGGCAGATGAAGAAGGTGTCAGGTTTAGTTCTCAGGACATAGAGGCAGATCCTGACAGGGAAATGGAAGGGCAGAGGGATGTGCCCATGCAGGAAACAAACAGGAATACTCCCCAACAGCCACAAAACACAGATACACATACCGATAGCAATTCAACGCAGACAGGAACAGGAGAAACTATGGTGCTCTGAGCAGGTTTATACCAAATAGTCATTAATCAGGCAACAGCTGAGGGAGGATTCCAGACCTTAAATATCTCAGCCTTGCTCTTGGCTAACAACCAACTGTTCTGGAGGAAGCAACCTTCTTGTCTCATCGATTCCTGGCTCCTGCTTCTTTGACTTCTGGACTTTGCTTTGTGGACCCACCTTGCTACTGGATACTACCTTGGACTGATGCCTTGGATTTATTGCCTTACTCTACTGACCTGGACTGCCTAAACTGTTTCTTGCCTGCACTCTGATAAGAATACATGCCCACTGGTAAGCTCCTTTTTTGCCCACCTGGTGGACTTCTTTGCATACTTGCTCCTGGCTGGCTCCCAAGACAGGACAGCTACCCTGCACGGTTGTTGTGATGATAAAGTAGAGAGCAGGTATATGGTACCCCAAAATTACTGAATGAAAGGAAGGATAGAAAAGAAACTAACCACATAAGTAATAAGTACAAACACAACCTTTTTTAAGGGTGAGCATCAGAATTTGCACCGGAGGGTGTAAAAGGTGTGTGTGTCGGGGGGTTCTGTTTGCATGATAACTTATCCCACACTTTCCACTAAGTTCCATTCAGGAAACCTTTCAGGCTCTTTGCAGAACTTTAGATGGTGGCACTCCTCTAAGGAGCTACAGCTTTATTACCAAAGAAAAAAGAATGTGTAAAAGAAAACCATCTAGCAGGCTGGTACCATAAGGGAGCTTGGGCTTTGTCGATGCTGTTCTTTTTCCTTGAGGCAGAAGGTCAGTAGTTCTACTCTCCCTGGATCTATAGATTCATTGACTGAATAATAATCAAGAGAGCAAGTGTGTGTGTGTGAGAGAGAGACTCTGGTTTAGGCAGCCGGCCCGTGTCCTCTGGGAAAGAAGCAGCAACACATGGCCTCCCCACTCAGAAAAAAATGTTAAAATTGGACCCACCCAGATGGTAATTTATTCAAGTGCTGAGACTCATGTGTTGCCTCAATGCACAGTGCCCTCTTCAAACAGATCTAGTTGCTGCAGGGGCCTTGTGTGAGAAGAGAGAAGTATCTTCACAAAGACAGCTTTGTACTGTTACCTGTGGGCTTATTAGCCACGCCATCCTGCAAACCACACTATGTCTGTCTTTCTCTTAGTGAGGGGTAAGAGATCAGCCCAAAGGCAGCCCATCATTAGTCTAGATTATTGTTGTGTGCCTTCAAGTTGTTTCTGAATTAGGGGGAAGCCCTAGAGCAATCCTATCATGGGCTTTTCTTAGGAAGACTTCTTCAGAGCGGGGTTGCCTTTGCCTTCTTCTGAGCGGTCACCTGGTGGGCTTCCATGGTCAAGCAGGATTCCAACCCTGGTCTCCAGACACACAGGCTGCATTAACACTGCTAAAACCATCCAGTTTGATACCGGTTTAACTGCTGTGGCTCAATGCTATGGAATCCTCTGTTTTGTAGTCTGTTGTGGCACCAGAGCTTTCAGACAAAGAAGGTTAAATATATCTCACAAAACTACAAATCCCAGAATTCCATAGCATTGACATATGGCAGCTAAAGTGATATTGAAATGGATTATTTCTGCAGTTCAGATGCAGCCATAGTCCAACGCTTAAACCATTACACCATGCTGGCTTATCTAGATTAAGAGATGAAATTTCCCAAGGGTCTCCTTCAAATCTGAAACAGGCAATCATTCTTAGATTGCCCTGGAGTATCTCAAAAATTATCCAGATTTTTCGGGGAGGTGCCAGAACAAGGTTGGATCTTCTCCTGAACCTATCTGAGGCCTTTCAATACTCCATAATAAGGATAAAAATAATGATCCAAAAATATTCATAATTTTTGAATATTGGGACCATGGCTACATGGTCCCTACATAGGGACCATGAATACACAACAGTCACAGGTGCATAACTCCTGGTTAAACATTTGTAACTTCCATACAAGGTTCAAGCCACTGTGTTTCAATTCTGTACCGCATGCTTCTCTAGTCTAAAGTTCTGAGGAGTCTCTCTCTCTTTCTCTTTCTCTCTCTCTCTCTCTCTCACACACACACACAGCAATCCTTGTCATTTCCACTTTTTGTCAATTCATCTTCCCAAGTAACAAGGGCAGGCTGCCAACTCAGGCCTCACCAGAGAAACCCAAACAATCCAGAGAAATTCAAAATGCATGAAGTCCTCCACTTCCTAAATGCGGTGAAAACATTAAAAAGCCATTAGGAACAGATAATGAAATTAAGAAGATAATCTCCTAATAGGAGCTGCCGCTTCCACCTAGGGAGTCCCAGAAGGGCTCAGCGTTATGGTGGCGAGCTGAGTTCCGACCAAAGACAAATTGAGTGTTTGCCAAAGAGGCAAATAAAGAAGGCAACATTGTTCTGCTTGGCAGGAAAGCATAATAGAGTTTGTCTGCGGAGATGGATCTGCACTTGATGCTCTCAGATCGCAACAGAAGTGAGAAAATACCAACTATTATTTTGAATTTATTTAGGGGCTGAAGTGCATCATTCTGGAGATGTCACAGGGCTCAGGGAGAGTGGAATCAAGACAGTCCAGTCACACAGATGCTTGCAAAAAGCAACTATCACCCTTGTGCAGCACCAGGGAAAGCAAAGAAAAGCTGGCATCCCATTCTGAACTGACAAACTGGGCGGGGAAAGGGGGGTTTGTTCTGTGCCCATAGGCTGCAAGTGCCAGGAGAGGCAGACTATTTCAGGGAGAAGCAGTTATTGGTGCATCAAGCCGGTCTGGGTCATACGCAGGGAGTTAAGGAAATTTACTATGGCTGAAGGGAGGAGCAGTAGTGAGGTCTCAGCTTTTACAAAGTCCAGAAATCACAATAACTGGTGCCACAAGGGAAAGTCAAGGAGAATCCAGAAGTCACAATAACTGATGGCATAATGGAAAGGCAAAGCAAAGTTGACTGTCTGCCAGGCCAGAGGAGTCAAGAATCCACATGAAAGCAACAAGCTGGAAGCTTATAAAAGCCAGGGAGAATGAACAGTTGTGGAAAACAAGAACTCCCCGCAGTTGTTGTGGGATTTATAGCCACCATGATTTTGAGATGCCAGGTATTTGATGGCTCAGCATTTCTTATTTAAGAGGTGTTGGTTCCTTCATTGTCCTGACAACATTCCACAACATTCCTTCAGCTCCAGCTGAGGTGGGAGCTAACTCTGCTTAGGTTCCTCATCAGCTGCATCAGCCCCTAGCTGCTCAGAGGGGAGAGCCATCATCTAGAGTAAGAGGTCTTTCTATATCTGACTTCTCTGAATTGGATTCCCTGGGGTGAGATATGACAGTCTGCAAGATTAAGGATGTGTACCCTGTGCTCTAGACAGCAAGTGACCTCGGAACCAGGTGGTTGGAGTGCATGGGTTGTTGAGGAGTTCATTCAGTCCAGGTCAGTCACAGGGTATCCAGGGTATCCAGCAGGATGAAGGGAGAAGCAATAAAATGGTTGTCACGTGGTCCAGAGGTCATTCAGCAAGTCAGTAGTCCAGCAAGAAACAAAATATTTAGATTTTTTATTTTATTACAGTATTTATACCCTGCTGCTCAGCCACAAAGGCTCTCAGAGCAGCTTACAAATTGTTTAGCAATAGCACTTACATATCTATACCTCTTTATAGTGCAAGGCACTCTCTGAGCAGTTTACAATACGTTAGATAATTGCCCCACAAGCTGGACATTCATTTTACCAACCTACAAAAGCATGGAAGGCTGAGTCAACCTTGGAGCCCTGCAGGATCAAGCTCACAATATTGTGGCTGCAGTATTGGCATTTAACCACTGTGCCACCAGGGATCTCTCAAAATAGAGTCATAAATCATAGCCAGTCCAAGGTCAGGAAAACATGAACACCAAAAAGTACTGCCAGTCATTAAGAAGGAGGGTTGAAAGCTACTAGCTGCCAGGGAGTGGCTGGGAGATTTATGGGCAGCTGTTTCAAGACACCGGGTGTCTAATTGGGTCAGCGTCTCTTATTAACAACACCTGGGAAGGAATCATAGAATCCTAGAGTTGGAAGTGACCACAAAAGGCATCTAGTCCAACCCCCTGCCATGCAGGAATTCACAATGAAAACACCTCGAACAAATGGCCATCCAGCCTATGTTTACAAACCTCCAAAGAAGGAGACTCCACCACACTCTGTGGCAGTGCATTCCACTGTCAAACAGCTCTTACCATCAGGAAGAAATGTTTAGGTGGAATCTCTTTTCCTGCAGGTTGAGTCCATTGCTCTTTAGAAAGAATGTTGGAATCTCTCCAAGCAAGGCCATATCCCTCTTTGTCTCTTCCTTGCACAAGGAATGATGGCAATGGATCTTTAGTATCTGCAGCCTCCTGCTGGAGAGCAGGATCCCTCTGTGTGTCAACCCCCAGGTCCTCTGACTTAGGAAACCTTCATCTTCAGGAGCTCTAGGTTCCTGGAAATCTGCCTCCTCTTCGTCTGAATCTTCTGACTCCAGAGGGTGAAATATGACAATGTGCTGACTTAAGCATACACACACATACATATTGGACCTAAAAATTTCACTCTCCTTACCAAAACTCTTTTTGGCCTCCCTTAAAAGAATGATGGTGGTGATGATGGTGATATATTTGTTTGTATCACACCTTTTTTCCAAAACCAGAACTCAACGAGGCTTGTTGATGTTACAGGTATTTTCTGTCGAGTTGCCTTTAACATAATGTTGACCCTAAGAATTAGAGACCTCAAAGACACCCAGTTATGAACCACCCTGCTTGCAGGCTCATGGCCATGGCTTCCTCACTGGAGTCAGTCTACCTGTAATGTGATCTTCCTCTTTCCCTAGTGCTTTCCACTTTACTGAACTATATCACCTTTTCCAGTGACTCATGTCTTCTCATGATATGTCCAAGGTATGATGTCCTCAGTTCAGTCATTCTGGCTTCTAGTGAGATCAAGCTTAATTTGCTCTCAGATCCATTTATTTGTCTTTGGGGGTGATTCATGGGATCAACAGAACTCGCTTCCATTGCTACATTTCAAATCAGTTTATCTTCTTCCTGTCTGCCTTCTTCACTATCTGTCTTTCACAGCCAGACATGGAAATCAGAATTACTACAGCGTGGGTGATTCTGACTTTGGTATTCAGTGATGTATGTGTAAAATGGCTTACAAATGTTAAAACATATACAGGTTGAATGTCCCTTATCTGGAAATCCAAAATGCTCCAAAATCCAAAATATTTAAATATTTGTGAAGTTGAAGGCTTCCACGGCCGGCATCCATAGATTTTCTTTGGGTTTTTTTCCAGGCTGTGAGACCATGTTCTGGAATAGTTTCTTTCTGATGTTTCACCTGCATCAGGCGAAATTTCAGAAAGAAACTATTCCAGAACATGGTCTCACAGCCTGGGGGGAAAAAAAAAACAAGGAAAATCTATTTAAATATTTAATGCAATTTTTTTTTAAAAAAATACATTTTTAAAATATATATATTTTAAAAATTGTGTATAAAATTACCTTCAGGTTATATGTATAAGGTATATATGAAACACAGATGAATTCCATGTTTAAACTTGGGTCCCAACTCCAAGATACCTCATTTTGTATATGTAAATATTCCAAAATCTGAAAAAAATCCAAACTCCAAAACACTTCTGATCCCAAGCATTTTGGAGAAGGGATTTTCAACCTGTACAGATGGAAGCACATACAGAGACATTACTAAAAACACACAAAAAGTTTTTGTTAGGCTGGAATGAAAATATCCATAGAATTAAAATCACTTAAAAAAATTAGAAAGGAAACAGATATAAAGCTGTACAACAGCACACTGTTAACATCCCTTGAAGTCAGTTTCTAAAGGTCTGTCAAACTAGGAGGAAAAATCACTTGCTGATGGAAGGCCATTAAGTCTAATTCAGATGCTGTGCCAAGGGACAACTCTCTGAACTGCACACCATGATTTCCTGGTGAAAGAATGTTAGAATCTTTCCAGGCAAGGGCCAGCTTAAAATAATAATAATAATAATATATACATAGCTCACTTCACCAGGTTTGGTGATTGCAATGGAGACTTTCCTGACAACAGTCATATTTTATTGCCAAAAAGTCAAGAATCTAATTGGGCAAAATTCAGTCACTTTTGTGTATTTAAAGCAGCTGTCAGGATCGTGACCATTAATAGGGCTGGAATGAAATGCCCAGTTGACAGAGCATGAAACTAAAAGTCTATTGGGGATGGTTTTACTGGGGAAGCATGCACTAGGAATTTCTTGACCTAGTAAGATGATGGACCAGTTTGGAGACAACTTACCTCTCCATCTGAAGAATGTACTTCATATTTGGAGATGGTGTACCTCTTTCAAGAGCCAGCGTGGTGTAGTAGTTTGAGCACTGGGATGACTTGGGGGAACAGGGTATGAAAGCCTGTTTGGCCATGGAAACACACTGGGTGACCTTGGGCAAGTCACAGTCTCTCAGCCTCAGAGGAAGGCATAGGCAAACCCGCTCTGGACAAATCATGCCAAGAAAACCCTGTGATTGGTTTGCTTTAGGGTCAGTTTCAAGGCACACAACAAGTTGTGATTGTGTATTTCTGCAAGGCAGGGGGTTGGACTAGATAGCCCTTATGGGTTCTTCCAGCTCTGTGATACTATGATTCTAAATACCTTTCAGCTTGAGGTCCAAGTTCAATTTCAGAAAAGTTTTCCATGGCTACATTCTAGTGGTCAGAGAGGCCAAGGGTGGGATGAGGAGAGAACTGTGTATTTTTGCTTAAAGCTCTCACTATTAGTAACTAATCCTTTGGAATGCCATCTTTTCTGTATTATTTTGTATTATTATAAGGAAATATTTTGTACCATTAGGAAAGATCATTATTATGATAGATGTAATGTAGAGAGGAGGAATAGTAAACATAGGTTGATTTACTGCAAACAGAGAAGAGCAGGAAGTCAATTTTAATGGGTGGTGGGGACGGATAAAGTGTTGTGTATTTTTGTTTTGTTTATGTGTATATTGTTTGTTTATTGTTTTGTTTTGGTGTTTAAGTGGAAAAATAAAAACATATAAGGAAAAAAGAGGAATGGCACTCTAACCTCTTAGAATGTATGTGTGTCTTTGGGGGTAACCTATACAAAAGCTGGAAAACTACCAAATGCAGGCACTACGGGGCAGACTGGCACCCCCAGAGGGCCAGGTACAACCTCAAACCTGAGATTCCTCATGCCTATCATGATACCTATTGTTGAGCAGGGAGGTAAGGGGTGAGAAGCAGCAAAAGTGAGGACACAGTACGTGCTTTCCTAGAGATTTCTGTTGGCCACTGTTAGAATGCTAATGTAGATAAACCCTATCTGTGTCTTGTTTAATGTTGACAAATGGCTGGGCATGTCCACCTACAATCCACAGGAACAGACTCTGTTCATACACAGAGTGTCAGTAGAAGCAGAAGTGTGGCCTAGGCAGTCTGAGGTCCAATTGTGAAAACTATTCAGTTTTGGGAGCCTCAGATCTCCAGGCAGGTGTCTATACAGAGAGGCATTCCTTGAATCATCAAGGTCCTTAAGCCATCTAGTGCTTTGAATATACAGTTGTCCATCTGTATCCATGGATTTAAGTATTCACCACTTGGAAATATTCTTAATAAATAATAATCCAAAAGCAAACCTTGATTTTGCCATCTTATATAAGGGACACCATTTTGCTATGCCACTGCATATAATGGGGCTTGAGTATTCACAGATTTTGGTATCTATGGGGGTCCTGGAAGCAAACCTCAGTGGATACCAAGGGTCCACTGTAATTACCAATACAGTACTTTGAATTCAGATCAGAAGCATAATGGCAACAAGTGCAATTCCCTTAAGACCAGTATTATATAGTGCCTATATGTTATTCGATTTACCAACCATACTGCTGTATTTCACATTAGTTATGACTTCTGAGTCATCTTTGAGGGCAGTCCCACACAGTGTGCATTGCAGTAGTCTGATCAGGAGGTTAACAATGCATAGCCCCTGTGACTAAGTTGTGTATTCTGAGTTTGCTGATAGGTCTGCAGGGCATTCGGTTAGGGGACTGGGAGGGGGCTTCTAGAACTGAACCCCACACTCCTTGCATATGTGTGTAGGGGAGCAATATTTACCCCAACCCATTTCTTTAAAAAAATGGTTGGTCCCAAGGCTTCAGAAGGCACAAAAAGACCCTAGAGGCATTTGTGGTCCACTGGCCTCGTGATCCCCACCACTACATAAAGCTTTGGGCCCTCGTGTCACTTGGGAGCCCCACTGACACTTGTTTCTATATTTCATCCATTTTATTCATGTTGGAGGTTGAGTTGTGTTCTCAGTCAGGCTGAGAGTGCCACTTTTGAGGGGAAAGGCGGGATATATAGAAATTTACTAAGAGAAGGAGGAGGATGAGAGGAAGAGGAAAGGATGGGGAAGGGGAAAAAGGAGGAGGAAGAGGAGAGAAAAAGGAGGTGGCGGAAAAAGAGAGGTAGTAGTTGTTATTCTTGTTAACAATCATGAGTGCTACATTAAGCAAGCCCTCTCCTTATTTCTCAAGCCTGGAATTTACTTTGCTTCTGCCAGTTGGCCACTTGCTCTATTGGGCCCAATCCTGTGTCCCTCTGCTAGTGACTCTTCTGCTTCTCAGTGGCTGCTAGAGCTACAGCTCACTCATATTCTGTCATCTCATTAAAAAAAAAAGATTGCTAGTGTGTAATGTGTGTGTGTGCACGCACATTTTAACTGAATGATAGTTTACAGCTGAGTTCTATGCTGGTATTTTGCTTTACTTGAATCTGGATTTATTCTGTGGGTGGGTGAGACACCTTGCAAGAGCTACCTCTGATAAGACAGCCTATAAATACTGCTCTAAATATATATATATATATATATATATATATATATATATATCTCAAAGTGCCTCACCAACATACAAATACAGTGCTGGGCACCACAGTCCAAGAAGGCTATCAGCATGCTGGAATATGTCCAGAGGTCTGGAAACCAAGCCCTGTAAGGAACAGAGGTCTGGTTGACCACGGTCTGGAAACCAAGCCCTGTAAGGAATGACTTAGGGAGTGACCTAGGTTTCACTTACAGAAGAGAAAGTCTGAGAAGTGCCATCAGAACTATCTTTAAATATCTGAGGGGATGGCATGTAGATGATGGAGCAAACTTGTTTTCTGCTGCTTCAGAGATTATGCCATGAATCAACGGATTTAAAGTGCAAGAAAAGACAGCCCATCTAAACAGTAGGAAGAACGTTCACATGATAAAAGCTGTTCATTAGTGGAATGGTCCACCTCAGAGGGTGGTGGGCTCACCGTCATTGGAGGTCTTTAATCAGAGACTGGGTGGTCATGTCCCAGAAGCACTGTAGCTGCCTATTCTTGTTTGGCATGGGTTGGACTAGATCAATCCCGGGGTTCCTTCCACTATGAATATCTGATTCTTTGATGTTTCGACCATCTTGCTGGGAAGGTCATCAAAGTATACTGATTCCATTTCTGAACATATAGATTTATTCCCCCCTCCCTCATTAAATGGTAAGAAGAGCCCTATAGCTGAATCAGCCTAAAAGCCTATCTCATCCAGCATCCTCTTTCCCACGTGGCCAACCAGATAACTATGAGAACCCTACCTTTTGTTGTGGTTTTGCCTTCATGTTGTTTCTGACTTATGGTGACCCTAAGGGTTTGTCTAGACGAGGCAATAAAATGTGGATGGATGTGCAGTAACACCAATTCGCAGCAACTTTCATTTGTCTCCACCGTTTATTTTAAATAACTTTAAACCAATAGACCTGGTCCTACCCTCTGTGTCCTAGCCTCTGTGATAGCCTTTTGAGGTATTTAAAGAGTGCAAACATGTCACCCCACAGTCTTCTCTTCACCAGGATGAACCTGCCCAGCTCCTTCAACCTCTTCTCATCTGTTTGGTTCTCCATAACTCTTGTCATCCTCACTGCCCTTCTCGGAACCTCCTCCAACTTGTCTGTGTACTTCTTAACACTGAACATAGTACTCCAGATTTAGCCGGACCAGAGCAGACTATAGTGGGGCTATTACTTCATTTGATTTGGAAACTATGCTCATATTAATGCAGGCTAAAATAGCATTTGCCTTCTTTGCTGTAGCATCACACTGCTGGCTTATGTTCAACTGATGATCAACAATAATCCCAAAGTCCTTATTGCATGTAGTACTGCTGAGCCATGTAAACCCCATCCTATAAGTGTGCATTTGATTTTGGGGGCCTATATGTAGAATTTAACATTGGTCTCTATTGAATTTCATTTTATTTATTTCTGCCCAATTTTCTACTTTATCTAGGTCCTTTAGAATTTTGTTAACCACCTCACCCCCACCCAAGTTTTATGTCATCTGAAAACTTGATAAAGTTCCCTTCCACAAGGGGCACATATGTGAAGCAGGGGGGCATCTCAAGATTCACCAGTCTACACTTGCTTACAATGAACCTCACTGAATGTTTCAATTCCTGTTGCTCCAGACTGGAGAGATAATGATGATGATTTCTTACTCACCTCTTCTATGGGTCAAGGCAGAGAACAACAACAAACCAGAAACATAACACCAGTTAAAAGAGCATATAAAACCAATCTATACTTTTTAAAAAAACAATCAGTAGTTAAATGTTCATGATTTAAAGATCATCTGGATAGGCCTACCAGAAGAGACTAGTCTTTTATTACTGATTTAAACTCAGCTGGTGAATCTCTTCTAGCAGGTCATTCCATAATCTGGGGGCAGCTGAAGAAAATGTCCTCTAGGTAACAGTTGTCAGCCTAGTTTTGGCTGACTGAAGTAAATGTCCTTTAGAGGACGTGAGTATATGAGACAGATTATACAGGAAAGTCAGTCCCGTAGGTAACCTGAATCCAAACCATGTAGGGGTTTAAAAGTAACAACCAACACATGCCAGGAACTTATTGGTACTCTTTCCAATCCAGTTTTGTCCTCACCATCCTCAATCTTTTGACATTGTCAGCAAATTTAGTTCAATCTCAAATTCAGAAGGTTATGCAAGGTGGTAGAAATGGTGTGGCTTTCTAGATCTTGTGGTACTACAACTCCCAGCATTCCTCACTATTGGGCTAGACTGGCTAGGGCTGCTGGGAGTTGCACTGCAACAACATCTGGAAGGTTGGACAATTTCATGCAAGTCAACAAGGTCCTGTCTCAGCATAAATCCTACAGAAAAACACATGTTTACATCTCTCCACCACAAGAACTGAAATGTTAACAAGCTTCAGGAGTAACTTGTCCTGACAGAACCTCTTTCCCACTTCCTTTTACACATTTTGAGACAGGTGTAGTAAACCCTTCCCATCTCTAGAGAAAGCCATCTTTTTATGCTCTCTGGGCACGTTGAGATTAATGGACTTGTTTGAGTATAGGACATAGTTACAGTTCTCACCAGAGGAAGGGAAGGGGGGGAACGTAAATATGCTGGTGCCAAACCATAAAAGCATTTTTATAGTGTCATAAACCAATATCACAAGAAAAGTCAGGCCTAGAAAGTAAGAATATAGGGGGTAGGGGGGAAAGGCCTGGAAAAAAACATAGAGGGACAGAATGGATGGAGGGGAAGACAAAAAGAGAAAGAGAGAAGACTTAGAAACACAGCTCTACATAGATTGTACTGTGTATCATTTCTTCATACTGAACTGGTATATTTGGGGTGTCTTTTTCCCCTTATTGAAACTGCATAAGCCAATAAAAAGCAGAAAGCCATAAAACTGTTCTTCCATCCTTAAGAGGACTGCATTCAATAATGACCCATGAGGATAGCCCAGAGTTCTTCTTGAAGCAACATGTTAGAGCTGAAAAGTAGCCACATCTCTAAAGCAGCCAATGGTATCATGAGATGGGTTCAACTCTCCTCTTGAGCACAGTGTCTGCTTCCATTTCTTTCCTCAGTTTAACCCTTGTTCTCTAGACTTCTTCTGTACATGACTGTGAGGTTGTCTATATGGTGAAAATACTCTTCATCGAATTCCAGGAGAATACAATTTCTCTTAATGAGATCCCACAACAATCTGATGCATTCGGAGGGGATGGGGAATGCCAAACACTAAACAGGAAAAGCCTTTGCGGTT
Organism: Gambelia wislizenii; assembly: GCA_030847615.1. Lineage (NCBI taxonomy): Eukaryota > Metazoa > Chordata > Lepidosauria > Squamata > Crotaphytidae > Gambelia > Gambelia wislizenii. The sequence goes on from JAUMIR010000004.1 coordinate 329,926,189, forward strand.
TTCCCCAAAGTTTTTTTTAAAAGCTCCATGGGGAATGCACATTTCTGCTTGTTGGGACAATCAATTCGCTTTGCTGCGCATTCCCAATAAGGGCAGAAGTGGAACGCTGATTGGTCGGATGTGCACAGGGGGAGGAGCTTGATGGCAAGGCAAGTGCTCCAAACTGCCATGTTGGATTTTCACCATTGCAATTGTGCACTAAGCTGAGAAAAAAGTCTCCCCCCTTTTCTCTATTTATTTAAGCAGAATAGCACACGTTGAAACACTGGAAATGCTTTTTAAAAAATAATGTTCGGTGGCAACAACTGATGACAATAAAAATATGAGTAATTCACTTGTGCCTGACATCTTGATTTGCAGGCAGGTCTGTTGGAACAACAAACATGGATTGCTTCGCATTTTGCCAAAAAAAAACGTTGAGACAAATAAAAGCCACTACAAATTAGCATTAGTGCACATCAATCCATGTTTTATAACCTTGTACAGACACCCTCTTTGTGTGTATGTCCCTTTAAGTCACCTCTTGACTAATGTTGACCTCATTAATTTCATAGGATTTTCTTAGGCAGAGAATATTCAGAGGTGGTTTTGTCAGTTCTTTCCTCTGAGATCACCACCACCACCACCATGATATTTATTTCTTACCCGACTTTCCCCATGGATTGAGGAGCAGACCCACACAGTTACACACAGCAATTAATATCAGCTAAAAAAAACCATTAAAACACACAATAGGTATAGGCAACCTGGACCCAAACCACATAGAGATTTACAGCTAACAACCAACACTTTGTATCTTGCCTAGAAACTAATTAGCAGCCATGGGAGTGAGCCTACAACAGCCCGTATTCATTGCTGGTCTCCCATCCAAGTACTAACCAGAGCTGACCCTGCTTAGCTTCCAAGATCAGATGGGATCTGGTACCTTTAGGATATTAGGCATCATGATTACTTGCCCTGAAATGTCTGAACCAACTCTACTGACAAACACTGTGGTTAAGCTGGTGTGAAAAGATTAACTATAAATCAAAGAATGCCCAGGAACAGCTACAAATCCCCTCAAGCTTTGGGTCTGAAGGCAAATTAAGTAGATTCAAGAGGATCTGATCAAGAAGGGTTTTTTTAGGGGGAATTACTTCACTGTCTATAGCAGGGGTGGGCAAACTGCTGCCCAGAAGCTGCATGTAGCCCCCAGGGCTATTTTTATAGCCCCTAGGGGCACTCAGGGGTCATTTTCTTTTCACTCCAAAATTACCTCTAAGGGATGTGGAAGACATTTCCACCACATTTGGAAGCCATCTTCCACCCATTGTCATTTATTATTATTATTATTATTATTATTTTGCAAATTTCTTCCAAAAAGAACCCCTCCCAAATGCCCTCCAGGGTCCCAGGAAGGCCCAAAACATGGGGGAAATGATCCCTATAGGGCATTTGGAGGCCAAAACCATTTTGTTATATTTTTTGCAGAAGTGGGTACAGTGGGACGGTGTAGCCCTGCAAAGTCTCCTGAGGGGGAGTTAATTCCCCCCCCCAGACTGCAACAGTTGTCCACCCCGGTCTATAGGATTCACTAAGTGTCCAAAGGGCAGGGGAGGATACACATGGGTTCTACACTGGGTGAAACTGTCAGGATAATGTCCCTTTAAGTGCAGAGAAAAAAATGTTGAAGCAACAGACCACACCAGCACAGCTGTAGCTAGGCAGGAGGTGACCAGCCAAACACTCCTATAAAGATACACTCTGCGTGAGTTACTGTTCTGGGCTGATATCAAGGAGTGTTGGATGTCTGAAGAATTGCTGTTGGATTAGTTCTTGAGATTTGCTGTAGATATTCTGTGTTCGTTTTGTACTGGAACTGAAGATAAAGCCTCCAGATATATTTGGAAGAACCTTGCTGTGTGTAAGTCTTCTTATTGTGGGTGAAAGTGGGTCAGAGCAATGATAAAGCCTGCTAGCTAAAGCCTTTGATTTTTCAAGCCCTATTCTGCTGTGATGTTTATCTTGTATTTGGCTACTCCTGGGTTTAGTTCTTCCCTAGGCTGTGCCAGTCACCTCTCAGTGAGCCTATACTGAGTGGACAGAAATTTGGGATATAAATTAAATTAAACTAATACACTGAAAGGATACCCAAGACACTATGTCACAGGCTTTCAACAGTGGCTGCTGGCAGCTTCCTGGTAGTAAGGTGACAAATCTGGATTGGGTTTTAGTCTGGACACTAAATGAAGATGTCCAAAGTACAAAACCTATTTTGGGGAAAGGTTTCAGGACCTGGGAGAGCTTCCTTGAAGTACAGATTAAAACTCAGGTGCCTATGTGTCCATGCACATTAATGGAAACAACTAGCTGAAACTTAAAGCACAAGAAAGAAAGAAAGAAAGAAAGAAAGAAAGAAAGAAAGAAAGAAAGACGAGGGTGTACCTTTACCTCTTCATTCGAAAAGGAAAGACAAATGTACCCAAAACATGAGAGCGGGGGGGGGGGAGGGAGAGGCAGCTGGGGATGTAATCTCTGTGTATTAATGTCCTGGAAAGGAGGAATGGAAGGGATCAGATACAGAAATTTTTCAGTGCAAAACAGCTCATGAGTTTGTGAAACAACAATCAGGCATTGCTTAATTGCTATGGGCAGAAACATCCCATCCTACCTTTCAAACACACAAGCACAGTGATGTAGTGGAGCCAGGGCTCACAGGATTCAAGCTCCAAGATTTTATTTTATTTTTTAGTAGCAGGAACTATATTACTGCCCACGCCCTCTGGGACTCCTTTGCTTCCTCTAAAATTATGAATTTAAGTATAATATATATTTGCACAAATTATGCCATTCAAGGGAGGGGCCAGTCAAAGAAATGAGGAAAATATATACCTGTTCTTTTCAAGGTAGTGCTCTTGCCCTGAGATTCCTCCTCCTCACTCTGAGGACTGGAGAAATGGGGTCATGCCCTGAGATTGGTGAACACTAGATCTAATCCATTGTGTTTCTGGCGACACTAGAGGATGTAAAAGCTTTGTGACCATTCAGACAGACTACAGGTAAGATGCTGCTGGTTATCTGGGAATAGATATGTGCCTGAGAGAATCTGCCCACAGAGGAGAGGGTGGGAAACTGTGACAGGACCACAGGTTCAATCTTCTGCCCCTTGGATCCTCTGGGGGCTGCAAAAAAAAAAAAAAAAAAAAAAAACCTGCCAAAATTGCCAGAAGGAAGGATCAGTCGGTCAGCTTCTGGCTTTGAACAGGACTTGTTTACGTTAAACGACGGAAGGTAAGGAACTATTGAAGAGGTGAACTGCTGTTTCCAGAGGTTTCTGGGAGAGGCAATCTTTTATTTTTCTTCAACTAGAAAAATAGTGATCCAGGTCATGTGAGGTCAAGTGCTACAGAAAGCAGCCTAAGGGTGTGGTCCCAGGTCACACTTAGAATCATAGAATTGGAAGAGACCACCAGGGCCATCTAGTCCAACCTCCTGTCATGCAGGAATACACAATCAAAGCATTTACAACAGATCGTCATCGAGCCTCTGTTTTAAAACCTCCAAAGAAGGAGATCCCAGCATGCTCCCAGGCAGCAGCGTATTTCACTGGCGAACAGCTCTTACTGTCATGAAGTTCTTCCCAATGTTTAGGTGGAATCTCTTTTCCTCTAGTTTGAGTCCATTGCTCCATGTCCTTCTTTCTGGAACAGCAGAAAACAAGATTGCTCCATCCTCAGTATGACATCCCTTCAAATATTTAAACATGGCTATCATGTCTCCTCTTCACCTTCCCTTCTCCAGACTAAACATACCCAGCTCCCTAAGCCACTCCTCATAGGGCATGGCTTCCAGACCTCCCACCATTTTGTCCCCCCCCCCCGCCGATACATTCCAGCTTGTCAATATTCTTCTTGAATTGTGGGGCCCAGAAATGGACTCGGTATTCTACATGAGGTCTAACCAAAGCAGAATAGAGTGGCACTATTACTTCCCTTGATCTGGACACTATACAGTACTCCACTTCACCCATCCCGTTAGAAATTAGAATGTCTTTCCCCATGTACTGAAGGTTGAGCACCTGGTGGCGCAGTGGTTAAATGCCAGTACTGCAAGCCACCACGTCGCAAGTTCGATTCCAGCCGGCTCCAAGGTTAACTCAGCCTTCCATCCTTTCGTAGGTCGGTAAATTGAGTACCCAGCTTGTGGGGGGCAATTAGCTAACACACATTGGAAACTGCTTAATGCAGTGTAGATGTGTAAATAGCTATTGCTTAAAACAATTTGTAAGCTGCTCTGATAGCCTTGTGGCTGAAGATCGGGGTATAAATAAATAAATAAATAAATAAAAAATAAAAATAAAAATGTGGTGCTACTACCCACAAGTCCTTAGGAACCATGTGACCACTACTACTAGTTGATGATATTCACACACCGTCCAGTATGAATTTTCAAGAAGCTTTAGATGAAAGCACCTCGTACCCATTCATTACATTTTGCTTTGTGCTGCACTCTACGCGAAGTGTGATAGAGCTCCTCTGGTAGCTGTTGCTTTATTTTTTACAAATCATAAAAAAAGAAATGAAATTTGTAGCTCTTCTTTGCTTTCAGTTTGCTGACTAGTAAAATTTTAACTGAATTTATGTGGGGCCATAAAAGAAAACTCTCTGAATACTCCTGTCTTCTGTCCCATTCAGTGTTAGAGCTCAGATGTTGGGAGATGATGCCATCTGTATGTCCTCAGATTTCAAGCAACTGGCATAGAGACCCTACCTCCATCCCAAATGTCACTGCTGTGGACTCTGGAGAGAGAAAAGAAGAGGGTGGCACAGATCCATCATGCCTAGGCCTAGCAGCTTTCCTTTCCATTCCAACTGCTATGGCCTTGAAGGGAGAGAAAAATTGGCAGTCTCTGCCAGATGTAATCCCCTCTTCCACTGCCATTTCCTTTTCCTTGTGTTTTGTGTCATTTTAGATTTTTAAGCCCAAGGGCAGAGAACTATCAAATTAACAGTTGTAAACCGCTTATGTAAAGTGTCTTGCACACTGATGGTGCGAAACAAATAAATAAGTGCAAGTGACCAAACTATGGTAAAATATTTTGGGTGAAGGAGTCTAGAGGCATTCTTCCAGGGCACACTAAGGGGTTACCTAAAGGGTGAAAATACTCCTCACAAAATGTGAGGAGAATACAACCTGCCTCAATGGGATTCCGCATCACTCCACCGTATTCAGAAGGAGGAGGGGTCAAAAATGCCAAAAAATACACAGGAAAAGCTTTTTCCCAAAGTTAAAAAAAAAACAGCAAAGGAAATGTGCATTCCTGCTTGTTGGGACAAGCAACCAAATTGATTTGCTTTCTCAAGATGATCAGGTGATTGGTCAGACACGTAGGGGGGGGGAGCAAACAAGCTTGCTAACAAGGCAAGCACCCGGAGCCACCATGTTGGATTTTCGCCTTAGTGAATAAGTGCTAAGACAATAAAATGGCTTTTTTTTCTGTTTGCTTTTTTATTAAAGTGAAAGAGAGCTCTTTTGCACCATGATATGGTTAAAAAAAATACCGTATATTGCTGCATACAAGACTACTTTTTAACACTTGAAAATCTCCTCAAAAGTGGGGGGGGGTCTTATACCCCAGTAATCATACTCCCCTGCTGTGAGAATGATTGAAGTGTAAAATGGCCTGGGCAGTTTTCCCAGCAGATCCTTCCTCCTGCTGTGAGAATGACTGCTTTGCCTTTGAAGAGTTAAATGGCCCCCCATTTAGCTCAGGAGAGTCAAAATAATGTTTCTTTTCAGGACAAGTTAGCCTAAAATTAGAATTTCTGGATTCAGATTTATCATTCTGCATCAAGTTTTGTCTATGGTGAAATTCTCTTGTCTACCACTGTGGCTCTAAAATCATTAATGTGCTCATTCATTAATGTGCTCATTCAAAAATTTGGGATTTGATAGCTTCATATTAACCAACTTACAGTATTAATGCAACCTTACTTTCCAAAGATTGAACACCACAGAGATTTTTCAAAGTATCCCATGCTTTTTTAGCTGTTCTCAGTCCTTTAATTTCACAGACTATTCCATCATCTATAGCCACTGAGCTGGCTGGCTGGTGGGGGACAGGCTTTCCAGCCAGGTGGCTGGCTGGGGGGGGGGGCAAACTCTATATTTTAACTTAAAAATTTGGGGGGGTCGTCTTTTGCGCCCAGTCGTCTTATACGCCGGAATATACAGTACTGTCCAGTGGCGGCAAACTGAGGCAAGTAAAAATGTGAGTAATTCAGTGTCAACCACCTTGATTTGCAGGCATGCCCATTTGCACAGCAAACTTGGATAGCTTCACATGCCTGCAATCTGCAAAAAAATAAAATAAAAAATAAGAAATAAAAAAAAAATCCAAACCAGATAAAGACCTGCATCTTACTGTAAGTCTTAGCAAGACCCATCAAACCAATGGGATTTACTTATTAATTGACTCACCATTTAACATTGTATTCAGTTGGTCTACTCTAGCTGGGACTAACAATTGGATTTAAGTGCATTTGATTTTAGGATTCAAGCCATAATAATATGAGTACTAAGAGCCAAGTTTTTGTATGCTTTCAAGTTGTTTCTGACACATGGAGACGCTAACATGAACATACCACAGGGTTTTCTTGGCTAGATTTGTTTGGGGCGTTGGGTTGAGTGTGACTTGCTCAAAGTCAACCAGAGTCCTAGTCCAACACTCAAACCACCACGCTACGCTGACTCTCATAATATCCAAGGCAGGCATGCTATTTTATTGTATAAACCTGGACTTGCTCTAATTATATGCATGAAAAAGTGGGGTACATTTTAAATTGAAAATGGTTCACAAAGATTCACACCTACATCTTATTAGTCAAAACATTACGCAAAGGAATGCAGGCTTCCACCTTTTACAGAACTCTTTATGAGTTAAAGAAAGAAAGACTTTTAAGATTTGTGTCTTCTCACATAAATTAGTGCCTACACAGTCATATGCTATCTTCTCAGTGTCCCATTGAAATCTGAGAAAATGATAACTTTCTTTTTTTAAAAAAATGGTGTGAAAAGATTGCAGCAATAAAAATTAAGTTAAATTGGGAATAAATTCAGCTCAATCCAAAGAGGATAAGAAAAGGTAAACAACTAGGAACTCATTTTCTCCAGTCTTATTATGGAATCACAGAATCATAGAATGATAGAGTTGGAAGAGACCACAAGGGCCATCCAGTCCAACCCTATGCCCTACAAGAATACCAAGTCAAAGCATTCCCAACAGATGATCATCCAGCCGCTGTTTAAAAACCTTCAAAGAAGGGGACTCCACCACACTCCGAGGCAGTGCATTCCACTTCTAAACAGCTCTTACTGTCAGGAAGTTCTTCCTAATGTTTAGGTGGAATCTCTTTTCCTGTAGTTTGAATCCATTCCTCTGTATCCTAGCCTCTGGAGCAGCAGAAAACAACCTTGTACCATCCTCAATATGATATCCCTTCAAATATTTAAACATGGCTATCATGTCTCTTCTTAACCTTCTCTTCTCCAGGCCAAACATACCCAGCTCCCTAAGCTGTTCCTCATAGGTCATGGATTCAAGACCTCCCAGCATTTTGGCCGCTCTCCTCTGGACACGTTCCAGCTTGTCCATATCCTTCTGGAATTGTGGTTCCCAGAACTGGACCCAGTATTCCAGGTGAGGTCTGACCAAAGCAGAATAGAGTAGCACTATTACGTCCCTCAATCTATACACTATATTCCTAATGGAAATAAACCCCAAAAACCAAACCCAAAGCATTTAAAAGTTCCTTTTTGGAGGTACAGCTTTCTGAATCCCCCAGCCACCATGGCTACTGATCATGCCGATAGCGGGATTATGGGAATTGTTGTCGAAAAGATAACTCTTCCATGCTCTGGAAAAGCGTTGTTATGTCCATTGGACAGCTATCTGCAGTTTTCCCCTGGGATATTTCCCATAATCTCTGTTACTGCAGGTATCAACAGGACAGAGCAGCCTTTTAGTGGTGACACTTTCGGGCACCATGTCCTCACAGTGACATCTTTTCAGATACCATCTTTAAAAAAATGAATGATGTTCTCAACAGCTTGTTAATATATATACTTATATGTCTTTCCCAAACAATCAAGGAGATCTATGGTTTTATTTTGGGAGAGTACAGTAGCACCCCTGTATGGGCTGATTCACCATCCGCTGATTCAATTATCCACAGTTGGTGACAGCAGAGGGCAGGTGGATGAGGGAGGGAGGGCAGGAGGAGAGATTTCACCTCTCTTCTTCCTTTGCCTCCCCCCCATGGCTCCTGTGGCAGCAATGGGGACGGGGTGGTGGTGGCAGGGAAGGGAAGAAAGATCTTGCTTCCTTTCTCCATTTGCTCCCTGGGATGGCTCCCATGGCAGCAATGGTGATGGGGACGTTTGCTATTATCCACAGATATCATTATCTGTGGGGGCCACTGGAACCAAACTCCCATGGATATGGGGGTCCTACTGTGCTACTCTTGTAGCCTTTTATGCTTTCTATCTTATAGTACTTTAAATGATTTCTGAATGTGCATTTTTCCTTTCTTTTCTTTTTAGTAAATAACTTCAATTTGTTAGCTGTCCAATACAGCTGTTGTATATTCAGTGGCACTAGGCATGGGTCATTTTGATGAATGGCCAAAAGCTGTGCATTAAATGTTCTCTGTTTGGAGTATTTGCAGTGTCACTTTGCTCTGGGCCAAGGAGGTTCCACAGAAGTATGGCATCGACCAATAACAACAAAAGTGTGGGCACACGCATCACTTTCCAAAATGTTTCCCAATTCCAGGGTGTCTCCATTCTATATATTCGGGAGACTGAACGAGACAGAAGCAAAATAATGCCAGTTTATGCAAAGCCCTCCAAAGAACAAATCAGCCTAAGGCTAAGAGAACCTTGTATTTCTGCAGCCATGAGGAAACACAGAAAGCAAAAGTGCACTTACAGACACAAAATCTCTCTTTAACGAATGCATGAATGCAAATCCTCTCTTTTACTATAAATTCCTGCTAGCAAAGCAGCAGATGGCAAGATCTCTTTCAGATGAGATTTATTGAGGGTCAGCAACCTAGCCACACCCAGCATGCACACCCATAATACCCCCAGGTGGGTCTACCTCCTTCAGTTCCAGCAACTGGGAATCATCTAATGTGATGCCAAGCAGACAAGATGCTGTGAGAAGAACTGGCTGCCTCCATCTTGGTCCCATCTGTTTGGCTGGCTTGGTGCCCATTCACCCATTAGATGGCCCCTTGCCAGGGGCAGTGGTGCCAGATAAACAGAGGGTTTTGACAGATCGAATCTGGCTGCATCTAAAAGTAGCTTCTTTGCTGTAATGAAGCCACCCCTAGATCTCAGCTTTTACAGTTGGAAAAGAAACAGCAAGCACCAACAGAGGCATCATTATGAATTTCCATTTAGCAGGGTAAGTCAAGTGCAAGGTGAAAGAGACAAGAACACCAGGCATCCAGCTGGAATAGGCCTTGCAGGTCAGTTGGAGACAACCTTTCTCCAATGCCAACAGACCTCTGGGGACTGTATTTGTTGCTAAACTGCAACAAGCCTATTCCTTGAAAGCACATTTAGTGAAGGTACAGTCCATGGTCTGCATGTACCCCATGGCCATTTTTGTGCCCCCCAAAACTGTACCACCCCCCAAAAAAGCATTTCTTCTCATTCTCATTCTTCTTCCGCCTTACATACTTCCTCTTAGAAGTATGTAAGGCCATGTTTTGCCCATCAAAACAAACTAGGCAAAGAAGGGGCCTGTTGTTTTTTCTAACAGGAAGTGACCTGGACTTTGAAGATTTAAAGACTTTCAAAGAAGGAGAGTCCAAAATTCTGAAGATGTCTACTCCACTGCCAAACAACACTTACAGTAAAGAACTTCTTCCTAATTTTTACGGATGTCTTACAATTTGAACCCATTGGTTCACGTTCTAGCCTCTGTAGCAACATTACTATCATATCAACTCTCAAACCTCTCTTCTCCAAGCTAAACATACCCAGCTCTGTAAGTCATTCTTCATAAGGGTTGGTTTCTAGGCCTTTCACCATCTTGGTCTTCCTCCTATGGACACATATTCCACCCATGTCAATATCCTTCCCAAACTGTGTTACCCAGAACTGGACACAATACTCCAGGTGAGGTCTGACCAAAGCAGAATAAAGAACACTACTATTTCCTTTGATCAGGGGTGCTCCAAAAAAGCGATACAGGGACTCCCTGAAACAACATCTCAGGCTTGGCCAAATTAATCACCAACAATGGTCCACCCTGAGAGTAATTGTGAAAAGGCATGGAGATTCACAATGCTGCAGCCTTATTTGAGAACTCATGCTGAACAAGTCTTCAAGAGAAATGACAATGCAGAAAGAATCACAACCCGGAAACATCACCCAAGCAGACCTTCTGCTGTGCTTTCTGCAACCGGACTTGTTTATCTCGGATTGGCCTTTTTAGTCATCAGCGTGCTTGCAGAAAGCACAGGATGAGTCCTTCCTGAATCTTCATTTGCGAAGAAAAGCCAGAGGAGGATGCTATGCTCCAATTGAATACATTGGCTTTTTTGGCAGCTACATTACACTGTTGACTCGTGTTTAGCACATGGTCAACTTAGACTCTTAGAGCCTTTTCACAGGTTCTGTACCAAGTTAAGTGTCACCCATCACACATTTGTGCATTTCATTTTTCTTGTTTAAGTGTAGCCCCTCATAAAGATCCTTCCTTACATTCCTTTTGTTAGTTTTGGCCCACCTCTCCAATCTGCTAAGGTCATTTTGAATTTAGATCCTGTCCTCTGGGTTATCAGCTACCACTCCTAACTTGGTGTAATTTTGGTAGACTAGTTCCATGCCTCCTGAGACTAATTGTAAAAAGAAATGTACCTCACCCTAAGAATGTGAAAACTTGCAAGATTTACAGTGTTCTTCCAGAAAAATAAAGTACACACAAAACAAGGTATAAGTTTTAAAGTGTCTCCAAAACCCATGAATATGCTTCATTCATTGAGGAAAATGCAAACATTAGGCAAGATACATGAACAAATATGTGCATTAAGAAAAATGTGTCAAAATGCATCTGAATTTCAGTGTGAGAAGAAAAAGTCTCACAACTCAATATGAAACCTAGAACTGCAAGACAAGCAAGAGGTACTAAGAAACTGAGACTGAAAGATTTCCACATCTTTACCTACTCAAACTTTAATATAATCTCATGAGACCTTTTTCCAGCTCCCTCCATCAAAAGATGTGTGGTAAATGATTATTAGAGGAAGTACTTCACTGGCAGTGGTACTTCATCAGGTGTATCATGGGATGCCTGCATTGTGGCATTTCAATGCTAAGGAAAGACTCCTCACCACAAAAAGCATTTTCTTGTATTTTCCAACTTTACAATACTTCTGTGCTTTTTAGAACCCTTTATACTGGTGCCATTTTCTGTTTTTATTTCTCTCTTAAGACTTTGTTTGCATGTATGTTAAAACAAATCTTTTGAATTTTTTCCTGAACTCAAGTCAGCAAGTGCCCGAGGAAATAGGTGGATGGTGTGTAGGAGCTATCCAGTGCAAGTCAGTCAAGGGTTATCTGAGCAAGATGAAAGGAAAACCATGAGGGTAGTTGATAGCCAGTCCAGAAGTCATATTAGCAAGTCAGAAGTCCAGATGCATGAGCCAGCAAGCAGTAAATCAGTCCAAGGCCAGGAAAAGCAGGAATGTGAGAGAGTACTGCCCATCAACCAGATAAGACAGTTTTCAGCACTAAGGCTGAGACATAACTGCTGGGATATTTATGGGCAGTTCCTTCAAGGCCACAGGTGCCTAATTAGTGTCTACTTAGGTAAGCATCTATTACTTAACTGGCATTGGGCTTGGTGTTTCTCACTTTGTTGCTCAATGAAGGATGGAAGCATGTTGTCTCCAGCGTCTGCAGCCTCTGCCAACTCCTGCTGGGTGGCAGCCCCAATCTCCTCAGACTCAGAGAAAATTCCACTATTAGGAGCTCTAGCTTCCTGGCAAACTGCCTCCTCCTCATAATCATCATCTGAGTTGTCCAGGGGGTGAGTTATGACAGATTTGTATGTTTGTTTGTCTAGTAAACTGCCCTGAGAATCTTCAGTATTGGCCAAACACCATGGTCCCATAAGTCTTCATAGATCTCCCCAAAGCCAAGCTCCATAATCTCCTCCATTCTATACAATAGTGGCAAGAGGGAGGGGGAATGACAAAAACAGTTCAGGTCACAAAGAGAAAGAAATGGAAGAAGAAGAATCAAAGAATCTTTGATTTGAAGGGAGCCCTTGTGGTTAAATGCCATTACTGCTGCCACAACATTACAAGTCCGATCCCAGAAGGCTCCAAGGTTCACTCAGTTGTCCATCCTTTCATAGGCTGATAAAATAAGTACCCAGCTTGTGGGGGCAATTGGCTAACACACACTGGAAATCACTTGAAGAGTGCCTAGCACACTATAAAAAGCAGTGTATATGTGTAGGTGCTTTGCTTAATAATTGGTAAACTGCTCTGAGAGCCTTAGTGGCTCAAGAGTGGGGTATAAATACCTAAATGAATAAGAATCACAGAGTTGGAAGGGATTCCAAGGGTCTTGAAGCCCAACCTTTTTGCCAGTGGAGGAATCAGACTGAGCATCTACTTAACCCCAAGGACCTATTTCTAATAAAGATTAGCCAAGTGGCTCAGAAGAACAGCTGCTCCTTCTTGCTGGCTTCCATTTAGCTAGGCTTGGTTATGTCTGGGATACCACTGCATGTTGCTTCAAAACATTCTACCTTGGGCAAAACAGCAGAGGAACATCAAGGAAAATGATTGTATTTTACATTATTTTAAAATTGAAAACATTTAAACTCAAACACTTAGGTTAAAAAGGTTGATAGAGTGGTTTACAACCATACGTACCATGACAGACCCTGACCTGAGGTTTGGTAGGGGGACCTCCCTTCTCTCCACCCCATCATCAAGTTTTGGTTCAAGTATGGATACATTGGTGAACTGAGGACATCAGTTTATTTTAAAACATCCTGCTGCAAATGCCCAGTATTCAAACTGAGCAATCCAGCCCTCCCTGAAACAAACATACACCTTACTATGAATAGCCATTTTAAAAATTCTATGCAGTGACAGCATAGAATAACACATAGCGAATCATTGGTGTGCACTAGATATACAGGGTAAGGCAAAAGTCATTTGCCATCCATTGAAAAGGCTGGGATAACTTATCTATCTATGTATTAAGTGCTGCTGCTAGTTTAATGTTTTTATTTATTTATCTTTGTTATTAAATTTATGTTATTTCATCTTGTCTTAATAAATACATCTGACTGTCGAGTGACTTTTGCCTCATCCTGTATATTAGCTGATCATTAAACAGAAATCATTGACTCATAATGGAAAATTACCAAGGACAAACCAAGTTAAATCTCTTGAACCTTCCCTTACATTTCAGAACTTTACAGTTATTACTACAAAGCCCTAGTTAGTTGACACCAGGGTCAAAATGTTCTAGAACTGCTTGATTTGCATCTCCTTGAGATTCCTAAGAGCTTAATAACTCCTCAGCTGCTGCTGCTTCTCCTTTTCTTGGCTCAGGATACTTTTCTTTTAGTGTAGCTCCACTTACTTTAGCCTTTTGGTCAAGCTCCGATGTCACTACCTTCAATGAAGGCATAACATGCAAGGAAGAAGCGAGGAAGAGGGAAGAGGAGGGGAAACACACTGGAATTTCAGGTAATTTAAATTCCCCTCTTATACATACAGTAGGACAGTGGTTCTGATATAAATGCAGGTCAACCCCTGTAACAATGGGAAGGGTAGCCACAGCTTCACTTATCCATGTCCAAAAAAAATATGCCCTTTCTAGGCATTTTTAGGTCCTCCAGCGCAATTCTATGGCATGCTTCCACCAGAAGTTGGGCTGGAAGTAATTTATTTCAATTGGGTTTGCTATTATTGACAGTACGTCCAGGAACATATCCACCCGCAGATATCGGGAGGGGGGCACAACCTGTACTCCGTATCTCAGATATCCTTTGTGGTTACAGTATCACTGCCTTTTCCTGTTCCAAGTGTCACAGACCCCAAGAAGACCATCCTCAACTAGCAGCTGCCACTAATGATGACATTAACATAGAAGTACATTAAGAAAACAAAGCTATCAGCAAAGCAAACACAAATATTTAGCATCAGGGATGCCAGGGGAAACTCTAAGAGAAAAGATAATCACTGTACTAGCAGAGGAAGGCTATAATCAGTGTAAGAGCTTAGCAGAAAGATTGTCTCTCAGAGAGAGAGACAAATGTGAGGGCTGAAGTTATTTCTGCCTGGCGGGGAATGAAGTGGCTTTATTGCAGTTCTCACAGTAGTGATGTGTACTCCCTCAAAACCCTAAAAATTGACAGCTTTCAAGTGAGGATGGACCAGGGTGTCATTACCATGCTGTTCCCATTAAATGGAGTAAATTAAGATGATAGAATTTTAGCAACCTGACTTGTTGTGCAGGGTGGGGGGGAGCATAAATTGAAAGCAAATGCTGGAACATCGAGACTTTCTTGGAGAAGAAATGAAGAGACAAACATATTTTGGACAACTTTATTTATTTATTTGCCTGAGTTCAAAGCATGCAAACATGGGGCCAGGCATCAAAGAAAGCCAGAACTATCTGTGATGCTTAAAGATCTTGTAGCATCTTTCAGACTGAGAGAAAGAAGCTGCATGTGGGACCAGCTTTTGTAGACTGAGTCTACTTCCTTAGATGCATGAAATGAACTGGTGCCTAGGAACAGACTTGATAAGCAGGCTGCAGGAAAAGCCATAGAAATGCAAAACTTGTGAGTATGGTGAGATGACAAGTTCAGTTTTAACAATGGTTGTTGGGAGACAAAGGTAAGAGGGTTGTCTAAAGCCAGGGTGGGTGCATGGCCATATGAATGGTGGAGGGAATTTTGGAATGTAGTGATTCTTGCTGGGAACCAGAAAGAATATGTGATAAACTGGTCAAGACCACCCTCATGAGGCTGGGGTATAACCAGTGTTATAATATGTGTAGTGTGCCAGGAAACCATTGTCTCTGTCCAACCCACTGTTGATGGACTGGAATTATTATTATCATTATTATTATTATTATTATTATTATCCCACCCCTCTGTTAAAACAATTTACAAAAATTAAACTACCAATACAATTTAAATTTGTGGATATATTCCAATTCAGCTATTGCTCTTCCCAATCCTCCTTTTTATTTTTATTTTTTGTTCATGAACAGCTGTCCTGAGGTCAGAGAAGGAATGCCCAGGAAGACTGAAGTGTTCTACAACTGGGTTTTGTGTATTCCCATTCCTAACATCTGATTTATGTTCATTATGATGCTTAAGTACAGGTGGGCAATTCCACACCAGGCCCAAATCACTTCATTTCCCCCTTGATTTTCAGAACTTTATCTCATTCCCACTTACATTTGTTTATGTTTCTCAGCAGCTGGGAAGGGGCTAGGGGTGTTTTCAATAATTGTTTTTCAGGGGACAGTACCTCCCTGTATAAGCCCGACCAGATTTTAAGATTGTTGGGCATACTCACTTTCCTGTTTAGTAGGAACAGAAGAAAGGGCTTTCCTGGGGGCTGCTCCAGGGCTTTGAAACTATCTCCCTAGGGAAGTTAAGATGGCTCTTTCTTTGTTATCATTCCATCATCAAGTGCAAACATTTCTTCTAATCTGATCTGGTTTTAAGGAACTGACTCCAAAGGCTTCTAACAGGGTAGCTGTTTACAGACATCTTGTAGTTTTGTTGTTGTTGTTTACATCCTGATTCTGTTTGGGGTCTGGGAGGGCAGCATGACAGTTTGATTTTCATATTCTGCTGTTAATAAGATATTTGGATTGGGGTCCAGATGCCAGAATCCAAGCTACACACACAATGTGTAAGGCTGAGTGCCCAATTTGCAAGGGACAGAGAGAACACAATCCCACAACCCTCCCTATCTTCTGGATATTTTGAAATTAAAAGTCATGTTTGAAATGCATGCACATGCTTTACATGAACACAATTTTATCACACATGTGCTTGGTCACTGTAGCCAAGCACAAAACATGTCAATATGATAGACTCTTTGTCCTATGCTCCAGTCAGCAAGTAACCCAGGAACCAGGTGGTTGGAGTGTAAGAGTGGTTGAGGAGTTAATTCAATCCAGGTCAGTCACAGGGTGAAAGGAGATGCAATAGAGTGGTTGTCACCCACTCCAGAGGTCGTTCAGCAAGTCAGTAGTCCAGATAAAGAAAGCCAGCAAGAAATAAAACAGAGTTGTAAACCACAGCCAGTCCAATAAGGAAAACACGAACACCAAAAAGTGCTGCTAGTCATCAAAAAGGTGTCAGGGGATGGCTGAGAGCTTTATGGGTAGCTGATTCAAGACACCATGTGCCTAATTAGGCCAGTGTCTCTTACTTAACAACCACTGGGAACAACATAATGTCTCTTTGTGTCTTTGTTGCTCAATGCATGATGGTAATGGTCAACTGCAACTTCCTGCTGAGGAGTAGGAACCCCCTTTGCCTCAGCCTCTGGCCCCTTGGACTCAAAGAGAGACTACCAGCTTCAGGGGCTGCAGATTCCTGGCAGTCTGCGCCCTCCTCTTTGTCTGAATCTTCCAACTCCAAAGGGTAAGTTATGACACTCTTCTCCCACACAGTCATGTGGGATTTCTGCTCATATAGTTGTCATCTTGCTGATGAAGGACGCTTTCAAAAGCAGCAGATTTGCTTTCCAAATTAGCCCCCGTGACTTAGCTGACTGACATTTTCCATCACCAGTGATGACAGCTTGGGAACCTTCCCAGTGTGTACACGTCACTTCAAAGCAACGTGCCTGGAAAACTGGGAAAGCCACAGATACTCAAATGATGAAACCAGAAATTGATGCCAAAGATGATGATGTTAAGTTCAGGTGGCCCAGTGCCCTGCCATCGATAACTGTCAATTGCGCATGTTTTGCAGGCACCCAATGACTCTTGTGATGACTGTGGGGTAAATCCGGCACTGGTATTATTCACCCCCACAAGCACACTTCTTGCCAGCCACAGAATCACTGTCATACCTATTATCCGTTCAGTCTCACAGACTCACAAATTAGGAGTCATTTCTTTTATTCATCCTCTTTGGCTCCACACTAATTTTAAGGTACAGTTCCTCAACTTCTTCCTCATCCTTTGCACTCCAGAAAACAACCTCCATGAATTTTATATGCTGGTGTTATCAACATTCATGTGTTCCCTCTGGAATTCCTCAGGCACTTTACCCAGGCAGGTGCTTCCACATCCAGTCATGGTCCCTAGTGATGGGAGACAGCTAGTTTGGTGCAGTAGTTTGACCAGCACTCCAGGAGATCAGGGTGTGAATACCCATCACTCAGTCATGGAAACCTACTGGGTGACTTTGGGCAAATCTCATTGTTTTAGCCTCAGAGGAAGGCAATGGTAAACCTCCTGGTCAAGAAAACTCTAAAGCCAGTGTGGTGCTGTGGTTTGAGTGCTAGATTAGGGGCTTGTCTATATGTGGGGCATACACTCCATATAGAGTTTTGCCTGCATCCCACCGCATTTGCCCTGAACCCCTGTGCATTATTATTCTCTGCAAAGACTGGGATACCTTGTTTTCACGTTCCCTTTTGGCCACTGCCTCTATTGCTACTGCCACCACCTCAACCATAATTTAAAGCTCAGGAGACAGTTCTCCATTGGAGGGAGAGGTTTCCTCCTTTCCCCTAGCTTGGAAGCACTGCTTCCACCCACTCTCCCACTCACCCATCACAGGAAGAGGCACTTGAAGGAAGTGAGGAGTGAGCAGGCATAGTCAGCGATGCCAAACCAGGGGAAGGGAGAAAACTTCTCCTTTTGGGCAGGAACTGCCTCCTGAGCCTTAAAATGGTCATGGTGGTTGTGGCAGTGGTAGCTGTGGTGGCAGATAAAAATGCAGAGAAAGCCTAAATTTGTCAAAACTCCACATTTAGGTGAAATATGCTGGAATGCCCTAAATCTGGACCATGAAATATGTGACCTGATCACCCCAGATTTGGGGAAAAGGCCACATGTCATGTGGCATGATTGCCACAGATTTGGGGGTATTCTCAGGGGGATTTAGAGTTTTCAATAGTGTAGGCAAGCCCTAGGAATCCAGGAGTCCAGGGTTCAAATCCCCCCCTAAGCCATGGAAACCCAGTGGGTGACTATGGGCAAGCCACATTTTCTCAGCTTCAGAGGAAGGCAATGGCAAACTCCCTCTGAATAAATCTTGCAAAGACAAACCTTATGGTGCAGTCACCATAAACTGGATTCAACTTGAAGATACATATCAACAATAGGAAGAAGAAATATGGACAAACTGGGGCCACAAAAACACCCGCATGTGGCAGGAAATTGAACCCCACATCTGCCGCATTTGTCCACCCCAATTCTCCTATCAACTTTGCTCGCCATATGCCAAGCAGCTTTTGAAACAGGAGCAGGGTGGGGGTGGTGGAGAGAGGAAAAGAGAGACTTTCAAACACAGCATCCAAGTCTGTTTTTCAAAGGCAGGCTATGACATTCTACTAGCTGGGAGCGAGCCTATGCTCATAGCTAATGCAAGGCTTTGAATTTTGGCACATGCACTTCAATGATGTGGGTTCCCTCATCTATTAAGAAAAGAGGCTGCGGCTACAAAGGAGGAAAAGATGGAAAATAATTTTGGAACAGGGATCAGCTACTACCTAAAGGCTGGTATCCTTGTCTCGAAGGTCCCCCGAAGGCATTTCGGCTTCCGAACCCACTACCATCGATGGAACCGTAGGACATTTTCGTTCAAGACTGCTCTGAAGGTGAGCTTCCTTTTTTCAAGCTGGAAGAAGAAAAAGAGGCAGAATTAGAAACACTGTTCTTTAAAAACCCCAATAACAGGAGAAATCTGAAACCAAGGAAAGAAGGAAAGAAAAATGGGGAGCCATTCTATGCAAAGCATGGTCTCACTCACAGTGATGGGTCTCCCTTCTATGAAAGTGTCTTATCAGCAGAGTTTGGCAAATTTACTGTTTTTACTTTAGCTTCCAGAATCCCCAGCCAACATCCATTGCCCATACATTCATCCCTCTCTCTCTGTCTCCTTGCTTTTTCCTCTGTAAAGGAATAGCACAAATGAACTGAGTTCTCTCCTGGGACACTTGCTCTAGGCTGTGAACTAGTGAATGTGAAAGTTTCAAACTGGACTCAAAATCACAGCAACACTTAGTGAGGGAGATAATCCATGGCTGATGAGCAGAAATATACTCTGCCCTTTCCCAGCAGAAAAGGAAAGGTGAAGAAACAGCTCTCTTCATTAAATAAATAACACAGCAGCAGGCAGTTACACAATAAACCCTATGTATGTTTACTTGGACTCAAGCGCTGCTAGAATTCAACAGGGTTTACTCTCAAGTAAGAGTGCCTTGGAATACAGTTGGAATTACACTTGAGATAATACAGTTGACCTTCCATATCCACATATTCTGCATCCATGGATTCAACCATCCAGGGCTTGAAAATATCCCCAAACAAACAAATCCAAAAAGCAAACCTTGATTTTGCCATTTTATATAAGGGACACCATTTTACTATGCCACTATACATAATGGGTCTATTCTCCTTTATGGGTCTGAAACATGGGTAACCTATCGCCACCAATTACGACTCCTCGAACGCTTCCATCAGCACTGTTTACGTACAATCCTAAATATACACTGGACTGACTATGTGATGAATGTTGCTGTCCTTGAGCAAGCAGGGATCACCATCATTGAGTCCATGATATTGAGAACACAGCTGTGCTGGGCAGGGCATGTTTCTAGGATGGAGGACCATTGCCTCCCAAAAATAGTATTCTACGGTGAACTTGCCACGGGTCAGCGTAAGAGGGGCACTCCAAAAAAGCAATACAAGGACTCCCTGAAACAACATCTCAGGCTCGGCCAAATTGATCACCAACAATGGTCCACCCTGGCCTCACATCGGGAGGCATGGAGACACACTATCCACAATGCTGCAACCTTCTTTGAGAACTCACACCGAACAAGTCTTGAAGAGAAATGACAACGCAGAAAAAATCACAACCCGGAAACATCACCCAAGGACACCTTCTGCTGTGTTTTCTGCAACCGGACTTGTCTATCTTGGATTGGCCTTTTTAGTCATCAGCACACTTTCAGAAAGCGTGGGATGAGTCCTTCCTGAATCTTCATTTGCGAAGAGAAGCCAGAGAGAGAGAGAGAGAGAGAGAGAGAGACATAATGGGACTTGAGCATCCACAGAGTTTGATATCCATGTGTTTGTGAGGTGGGAGTGTGGAACCAAACCCCAGCAGATACCAAGTCCCACTGTGTGGGGAGCAGGTGGTAGGGTTCAAGGATAATGGAATGTGTAATATCATAGACTTGGAAGGGACCCCCAAAGACCATCTAGTTGGCCCTCTTTCAATGTAGAAAATCCACAGCCAAAGCATTCCTAAAAGGTGGACATCCAACCTCTGCTTGAAATCCTCCAACAAATGGTTGATCTCCATTATGTGTAGGATTGGCAATAATTTTTGTGAATGTGAAGTGGGAAACTATATTGTATTTCTGAGTGTAAGTATCCCTCAAAAAGTGAGGACAGGTATAAAACCTATGGGGAGGAGGGGAAAGTCACATCACCCATATTGTTTTTAAATATACCCTGTTAGGTGGCCTAAAAAATGAACTCAGAATGCCTTAGATTATTGAGATCTGCTAAGAAGGTTCTCATAGGATCGTAGAATCCTATAGAATTCTCCACTTGTGTAGAGGGTGTGGAGAAGGTTTTCTCTGCTGCAGCAGAGGAATGGTCTCCTGACTGAGGAACGGTGTCTTGATTGGTGCAGATGTTGGCCTCACTTCAGCACCAAATTACACCATGGCTCTTCATCCAAGGTTTCTGAAAGAGTGTGTTATGCAGTGGTCAGAGTATTGTACTGGGACTTTTGAGATCTGGGTTCTAGTCCCCACTGAGACATGAAACTCACTGGGTGAGATTTGGCCAGCCATTTTTTCTCCAGTCTGACCTATCTCACAAGATTGTTGCAAGGATAAAAATGGAAGAGGAGAGTCATGCATGCCACCTTGAAGTCCCTAGAGAATAAATGCAAGGATGTTAATAATTCAAGACAGAAGTGGTCATGTTTTGCCTCTGACCTACCAGGCTGATTATAGTACAATATTTTATCTGGTTGAATTTATTTATTTCTTTTTTTAAAAATCATTTAAAAAAATCATCTTCTAGGCAGATGGCCCATTTCAGTCCCACAGGTTCACAGTGTGTTGCAGAATTCACACAAGAGAAGACATTTAAGGTAGGCATTATAAAACATTCAATGACATTCCAGTGTCAGGATCATCTGTCCCATAGTATTTGCAATCTCTAGGTATGGGTGTGAAAGCTGTACAATGAAGAAAGCTGGCAGGACATGGAGCAATGGACTCAAACTATAGGAAAGGAGATTCCACCTAAACATTAGCAAGAACTTCCTGACAGTAAGAGCTGTTCAGCAGTTGAATGCACTGCCTCAGAATTTGGTGGAGTCTCCTTCTTTGGAGGTTTTTAAACAGAGGCTGGATGGCCATCTGTTGGGAATGCTTTGTGTATTCCTGCATGGCACAGGGCAGGACTAGAGGGCCCTTGTGGTCTCTTCTAACTCTCTGATTCTATGAGGAAGAAAAGCAACCCATTTGAAATGTGGTGCTGGAGGAGAGTTCCATGGATACCACAGCCCATGAAAAAGACAAATAAATGGGTTCAAAATCAAATCCAGCCTGAACTCTAACTAGAAGCTGCAATAATTAAACCGAATGCAAAAAGATCTTTTAGCACCTTTGAGACTGAGAGAAAGGAGCTATAGCATGAGTTTTCACACACTTAGTCTACTTACTCAGATGCATGGAGATGAACGATTAAACTGAAGCAATCTTACCTTGAGGAATACCATGAAATGACATGATTAATTAAAAAAAATAATGCTTGGTAAAGTGGAAGGCAGTAGGAAAAGATCAAGGTCGGACATGACTCCATCAAGCAAGCCATGACCATGAGTTTGCAAGAGCTGAGTTGGGCTGTTCATAACCGTATATCTTGGAGGTCTCACATTCATGTCTTTGTTACTTGCCATCATGTCAGTTTTGACTTATGGTGCCCCTATGAATGAGAAACCTCCAAAATCCCAGTTTGTCACCTGCCATTTTCAGGCCTTGCAAACCCAGGGCCATGCCCCTCCTCCCCGAGAATCAATTCACCTGTAGTTTGGTCTTCCTCTTTGCCCACTGGCTTCCACTTTACTAAGCATGGTCATCTTTTCCAATGAGTCACGTCATCTCATGGTAGACCCAAAGTATGACAGCTTCGGTTTAGTCATCTTCACTTCTAGTGAGAGTTCAGGCTTGATTTGCTCTAAGACCCACACATTTCTCTTTTTAGCAGTCCATAGTATGGGATGAGTCCTTCCTGAATCTTCGTTTGCGAAGAAAAGCCAGAGAGTATATGTAGTACTCTCCCCTAGAACCCTATTTCAGATGAATTGATTTTCTGCTTCTCAGCTTTCCTCATGGTCTAGTATTTACTCAACTTATTTGCTGTAAGTTAAAGCTGATTTGACAGCACACAGCAACAACAACATTATTGGCTGAATCACTGTAAAAATTGTCAGTTTCACCCACTTAGAATATACAGTGTTTTGCTTGTTATACAGACAGAACTAGTCTGACACAAAAAATGTGATGCTTGCTTTTTTACTGTTTGTTTCTTTTTGCAAAAATGAAGATCTGAGAACTAATCAAAAGATGTGACCTACCTCATGTGAACATGTGTTTTCTGGCTCTCGTTGTTTGGATATTGTTGCGTGAGATTGATGTTTGCATCCACAAACAATGCTGCGGAAGTGGGGCATTTTTGCACTATTCAAAGCACTGGCATTCCCATGAGGTTAGAAGATAACCTAGATTAAATCACTTAATGCAAAATTGCTTTTTGTTGTTGTTGTTGCTGCTGCTGCTATCTTAATCTGCCTTGATGAGATTTAATATCACTTTACTTTCTCTACCTCATGCTAAGATATCCAGATATGGGATGAAACATAAATACGTTGGTAAGAAAGAATGAGAGTCAGTGTTCTGTAGTGGTTTGAGCATTGACCAACTCTGGAGACCAGGGTTCGAATCCCCACTCTGCTCCTATACTGACCGGGATACCCATCAGGTTGCTGGCAGCTGCTACTGCCCTGGCAGTCACAAGAAGAGTTGCTTGGTCTGGGCATACCCAGACTGCCCAGTCTGCTTCTAAAACCAAGCTGATTCCTTCTGCTTTCCCGGCTAGATTTTTTTCTCCCTTTTAACGCATCCTCCTCGCCAGCTCTTCCAATGTAGCTTGCTGGAGCCATGCCCTTTCCCAGCCTGTTGCAGAGCACCCTACTGCAGAGCAGGCAGGTGAAGTACAGTAGCACCCCTGTATCTCCTGATTCGCCAACCACAGATTCAATTATCCACGGTTGGCGATGGCAGGGAGGAAGAGAGGATGAGGAGTGATCTTGCCTCCCCCCTTCTCCCCCATGACTGCCGCCACCGCAGGGTCATGGTGGGGTCGAAGGAGGAAAGGAGGGGGAAAGAGTGCTCTCACCTCCCCACTTCTCCCGGGATGATTCCTGTTGCCATGGCGGGACCATGGTGGGGGTGAAGGGGAAAGGGAAGGGGAGGAGTGATCTCGTATCCCCCCTTTCCCTGGGATGGCGTTCGCTATTATCTGCAGAATTCACCATCCGTGGTGGGGCTAGGAACCAATTCCCCATGGATACAGAAGTGCTACTGTACCTTCTCTTTTCTTTACATTGTTAGGTATACTCATCCTTCCTGAAGGGAACAGAAGGTTGCCTATCTCTCCAGGTTCTGTTACCCAAATTGCATGGGGTTCGGGGAACCTGCTCGTATCACCTGAATTGTAACATTAAGTTGGGGAAGTTTAATTAGCACAAATTAGGCATTGAGAGGTTGTCTAACTAACATTTTGACCTGAGTATACCAGTACTCACTGACAAGACTCCAAGCCAGGAAAAAAAAAATGTTTATTGAAAGATAATCACAGGACCACACACACACACACACACACACACGTGTTTCAAGCAATCACACAAGGCTAACAAAGAATAGGAGGAAGTATTTGGACAGGTAAATAGAGTTTGGGATGATGGGCTATACTGTACCTGTTCAAAGAGCAGTGATTTGTGCAGCGAACAAGTATGGCTATGGGCACTGGGTGACACACCAACCCAACAAAGTAATGGCATCTGAAAGACTGTACACACTTTGGCCCCTGTATGGGGGTAATATTTATACTCAATATTTACCCTTAAGGGATGTTTTGAGTGGAAAACAATACTTGAGTGAATTTCCCAAAGTGAAACAATGGAAGCTCTGGCTTTGTCGATTGCTGTTAATAGAGCAATAAGACTGATGGGTTACAGGCAACCTCCTCTTTGTGTGTAAGAGAGGTGTGAAGGAAAACCATTTGCAGAGCAATGGGTGTTCTGGTCACTCATTTGTTTTGCAAGTATAACCCAGTACCAGGTGCATCCAGAATTAGCACACCCCTCCCTCAAGATTTGTCTGAGGGGTCTTTGCATAATTACTGCCCAGGTATGTCTGCTTTTGGGGAAATTTCCAAGACCTCATCATAGGTTTTGAGTAGACCTCCACTAGTCCCTATATTTGGGCTGCCCTGGTCTATTGCCTAACCATGTGAAGTGTCCATATAAGCCAAATTATGAATTATTGCCAATTATTGAGTTATTGAAGGGGAAGGTGTGTCAGGGCATGTAATAGTTCCCTTGAGTACACCAGCAAGCTCAATCCTGTCCCTCCAGTTTCTTATAAATGGGCATGGTGTGCATGGGTTGAGAGTGCACACTGCACATTTTGTATGCAATGTGCTGATTCATTTGGTTGTGCAACATCACCGTTCAGTAAAAGGTTGTGTTTGGTTGTGAAATGCCTTCATAACTCCAGGAGTGTGAAGTTATACTCTTGTCTCCTCAATGTAAGATCTCGCCCAATAACGGCTCCATTTTACACCCACAATGTGAAAGCATGTTTAGGTGTGATGAGATACCTTGATGAACAAACTGGCAACCACAGTGAAGTATTTTTTCTTGTGAGCGCAAGAAGTATTTCTCCACAATTTGCATAAGAAACACAAAACTTGTTTCTTTCCCTTTCGTTAAGCAGACACAAAGAGAGTGAAGCACACACAGAAAGGAGGCAGAGAAGGAAACACTATTAATCATAAAGATGCAAACCACCCATCCCATAACTTCTGCTTTGTAAGCTTCCATTCAACAAGGCAGTCACAGTTGTAATTTATATATGAATTGTTTGTGCAATTTGCAAAAAAAAAAAAGCATTGCAAACATGCATATTTCTTCAAAAATGCACAAAACTGTCTCACATCTTGCCCAACAAGGAGAAAAATTCTGCATATTTATTTATTTATTTTGCTGTTTTCTTTCAGGAGAATGAAAGTGGTAAGGATTTACATCCCTAGAAAAGGCAATCTCTAAAAATAAGGATGGCTTATGTTTATGAATATTAGTATGGCCCAGTCTGAATACAAAATCAGGGATTTTCACAGTATATAGTATGTGCACATTCTGTCTTGCAATCAAGATTGTGCTGCTCAGTCTTTCAAAATCACCAATCAATAATTTATTACTCCAAACTCCAAATTGCCACTGCACTGTCTCCCCTATCTATTTCCGGAAATTTAATTCTGTTATGAACTAGAGAAAGAGAGAGGGAACATGCAGGGAGAGAGGGGGTGTTAATCTTTCCATCATTTGGAAGAGAGCTGGTTTCCCTCACTGTGAGTTCCAAATTTATGAGCAACTGCTATTGTTGGCGCTTCCTTTGAGGAGAAATATATATGCGTTTCAAGGGCTAGAACGCAGCACCAGAATAATTGTGAAAGTCCCTGTCTTCTCTTTGAGCTTCCTGCTGTGCATGTCAGAGGTCAGTCAGAAGATCTATAGAAGGAGGATTCCCTCCCATCTTTTTTTTCTTTTTCTTTTCTGCAAGAAGACTCTTGGCTTTAAGCTAATTTCTGTCTTTTCTCTCTTTCCCTCTTTCTCTCCCTCTTCTGTGAAGCATGCCACATTCTCAGAGCCCTTCAAGAAAAGTGCCAGGGGGTGTTTCAAGAAGTGATGTGTCAAAACTCTTTCAAATTACTCACTGAAAATGACTGTTGAAGTAGAGTTCCCAACAATGATGTCTCGCACTATGTGCACTATGTATTATGGAGCCCCACAACTCCAGGCTTGCTTGGTTGAACTGGATCATTAGGAATCACTCCAATCTGGGTTCAAGCCTTTTTTGCTGGCACAACAACAACAATGGTTCAGTGGATGACCTATGCCAAAAAGTGTACAGAGGGAATATGTTTCTGTTTGTTCTGCTGAATTTCTTGGTAGCATTTGATACCATCAAATAGGGTTGTCTAGTTTAAATCAGGTTGTTTAAACCAAATAATTTTTTTAAAAAAACACTCCTTTTTAAAACTGATTATTCATTTTTTTAAGCTGGCTATTATTACTATTTTCCAACCGTTTTACTGGAACAAAAAAATGACAGTTTGAATTTAAACATTTTAACTTTAACAGTTTATTGGCAGTGGTTCATTGTTTAGACCAGTATCCAGTGTCAGTTGCTTCTTTTTAATCACATTATTTTACAGTGCAAGAAATGCCATTCAGAAACAAATCCTTCAATTAACATAAGTTCAAGTTGCTTTAAAAGAGCACTTTTAAAAAGAACCATTTTTAAGCCATAATATCTGAACTGCATTTTGCTACTTAATTTTCTGATTTAATTCTACAATTGGCCCTCAGTATCTACAGATTCTGCACCCACAGATTCCATCATCCACAACTTGAAAATATTCCAAAAAGGGGGAAAAAATCCAAAAAAATCAACACACCTAGATTTTGCTATTTTATATACGGGACACCAATTTACTGTGCCATTGTATATAATAGGACTTTAGCATCCATGGATTTTGGTATCTACAGAGGGTGTTGGAACCAAACCCTAGCCAAGGGCCCACTGTATATTGGTTTTAATGCCAACAGCCCTCTCAAAAAACCTGGTTCAAAAAACCCCAAAACCCTGGTATTAACAAAACAATCATTTGATTTACAGTTGTCCCTTCACATTTGTTGGGGTTTGGTTCCAGGATCCCCCATGAATACCCAAATCCGTGAATACTCAAGTCCCATTATATGCAATGGCAGAGCAAAATGGTGTCCCTTATATAAATAAGATGGTAAAATCAAGGTTTGCTTTTTGGGTTATTATTTTTTAAAGAATATTTTCAAGCTGTGAATACTTAAAACCGTGAATGCCAAATCCGTGAATGTGGAGGGACAACTGTATTTTGTTTCTCAACTTTTACTCCCCCCAACCCTGCCATCAAATTATAGTATCCTTCTGAGCCATTCAGCTGATACAGGAATGCTGGATGACCCTTTATATTTGTTCTAGTCCCATTTGCCTTTAAGTTCCCAGGCATTGTTACTGGAGGACTGTTGGGGCCTATCTATACGAGGGGATAAAATGTGGATTGGTGTGAAGTAACACCAATTCCCAGCAGCTTTAATTTGTATCCACTTTTTTTTCAAGATTGCTGGTGTGTGAAGCTATCCGTGTTTGCTGTTCAAACGGGCGTACCAGTGAATCAACATGGAGGGCATGAGTGAATTATTCATGGTTTTATTCTCCGTAAGTTGCTGCTGCCAAACAGTGTTTTGTTTTTAAAACTAAATCCAGGGTACGGAAGAGTGCTCTTCTGCTTAAATAAACAAAAAAGAAAAGAAAAAAGAAGAAAGGCTGTTTTGCCACCTCAGTGCATGATCAAAATGGTGAAAACCCAACATGGCTGTTCTGGACATGGCCTTGTTAGCATGTTCCACCCCCTGAACATGTCCGACCAATCAGGTATCCACTTCATGAATGCACAGCAATGCGATTTGGATGTCCTAATGAGCAGGATTGCACATTTCCCCCACACTTTAAAAAAAAATATGGAAAAGACCTGAAGTCTTTTCTGGCATATTTTTTTATGGATTTTGACCTCCTTCGTTCCAAATACTGCCCATTCAACAAGGTATCTCAGATGGAATTTTCCACAAATTCCATGAGGACTTTTTTCACCACATAGACGGGCCCCTGATCATAGCTATTAACTTAAGGACTCAGTATTGTCTCCTATGCTTTAAAACATTTATTTAAAATTATTTTATTTTGGTATTTATACCCCATTCCTCACCCACAAAGGCTCTCAGAGTGGCTTACAAATTGTTAAGCAATAGCACTTTACACATCTACACCACATTAAGCCGTTTATAGCTAATTGCCCCAGAAGCTGGGTATTCATTTGCATGAAAACTCTGGGGCAGATCATCCCAAATTCTAGAGTGATGTCTCACTACTGTGCTGATCATGCCCAGTTCTATCTATCTATCTCTCACAACTGATGCCAAAGAGCCTGGAGGAGTCCTGAATCAGTCTGGATACAGTAAGAGATCAGATGCAGGTGAACAAACTGAGACTTAGGAGTTTTCAGATGCTCTAAATATGGAATGATAATGACATCAGTAGATCGCTAAAGGGCTTGCATTTCAGATTACATTGTTCCCCTCTCGTTATGCTCCCATTCGGCTGTCGTTATGCCAGCTCTTCTTTTTATTGACGGGCTAAGCCGTCAATGAATCCGCCATTCAGTTTCTGTCTCGGAATGTCCTGCGAATGAAATTGTGTCCCAATATGCTGGCACGATCCCAGCGTCAGTGGGAGGTCCGTGCCAGAACACTTCTGGGTCAGATGGGACACTGAGGTAAGTGACACACTTTTTTGTACTTTCCCTGGGTTACTTGTACATTTTTAAGTGTGTTTAGGTGCTCAGCATAACTTTTTGATTTGTATTTTCCTTTTACGGTTTGAATTTCCCACGCTCTTGTCTTCTCACGATATCAGCCAGGCTTTCAATCCAGGAAGTGAAAGGACATTCATTTGAGCTCCTTTCACTCCTGGGCTGCCCTGCTGAGGGAACGCGGTGTGAACAAGGTAGGTCTGAAAACTTTTATTTTATGTCATTACAGAGACAAGAGAGGGGCGGGAGAGGAGATTACAAGACAGGAACACTTTTTTTGTTCCCATCTGAAAACTTCCTTAGTCTAGACAAGACTGAGATCAGTTCTGCTGGTCCTCAGAACAGCCAACCTGCAATTGGGGTTGCAACACATTTTGAGAATGGATAGAGTTCTTATGAGCCTGTGGTAAGAATACCCACAATATTCAAGCTATGTTTTGGTTTTATGTCTGAACCACAGCTTGTAAAAAAAATAACTCCCCAACCCCCCCCCCAGCCAACATGGCCACAGATCTTGAGTGTGAAGTTACCCAGTGAAAATCCCAATCCTATGGAGTTCTGTTTGCAGTACTAATATTGCTAGCACTAATGCAAAATGTTCCACTTTCATGACTAAAACTCAGAACACTAGCTACTCAGGCACGGTCACAAAATAAAACACACAATTCTCTATTTAAGATGTTTGCTAGAGAGAGAGTTGCCTTATATCAGATTTTTTTTGTCTGTCTAGACTAAAATTGCTATCAGCAGCTCCAAATGATCTCTAATATAGATTTCCCATCATCATCTGCTACCTCATTTACATATCAGTTAAACTGGGCAATATATTGGGTAATGACCCTGGGACCCTGTGAGGGCTTCCAGATATCCCACCTCTTCCATCAATGTGTGGACTTCCTTCTGTCCCACTGGTCTGACCACAAAGTGTAGGGGCCTTCTAGATCATAGAATCATAGGGTTGGAAGAGACCACAAGGGCCATTGCCCAATTCTGCACCATACAAGAATACCCAATCAAAGCATTCCTGACAGATGACCATCCAGCCTCTCCTTAAAAATCTGCAAAGAAGGAGACTCCACCACACTTCGAGGCAGTGTGTTCCACTGTCAAACAGCTCTTACCATCAGAAATTTCTTCCTAATGTTTAGGTGGAATCTCTTTTCCTGCACTTTCTGTCCATTGCTCTGTGTTCTGGTCTCTGGAGCAACAGAAGTCAAGCTTGCTCCCTCTTCATGGCATCCCTTCAAATATTTAAACATGGCTATCATGTCACCTCTTAACTTTCACTTCTCCAGGCTAAACATACCCAGCTACCTAAGCTGTTCCTCATAGGACATGGTTTCCAGACCTTTCACCATTATTTTATTTATTTAATTAATTTATATGCTGCCTTTCTCCCAAAAGGGACTCATTTTGGTCGCCCTCCTCTGGACACATTCCAGCTTGTCAATATCCTTCTTGAATTATGGTGCCCAGAACTGGACACAGTATTCCAGGTGAGGTCTTGACTGAAGCAGAATACACTGGTTCTACTGGGAAAATGTTTATTGCTTAGTCCAAAGACCATTGCAAAGAATAAAAAATAACAAAGAATAGTACAAAACATCCAAGCTTTCATAAAAATACATCATAATTAAAATTACGGTAACTAAATAAAATATATACCTATGCTTGAAGTAAGTAGCATATATTATAAAACAAATCGCATTACAGTCACAAAGGAAGAGTAACATTTACCCTTTTGTATCATACAAAGGCATTTTATACTCTCATATATTCTGGTTTCTATGACAATTAGCCAAAATGGACTCCAGAAATTTTTCTTTGCATCTGGCACCCTTTGCCGCAAATGCAGTGACCCTCCAAATCACATGTTGATTTTTTGGTTGTAACAGAAAACTAAGTTTCTCTTTTACCCCCCAGTATTTCATTTACTTTAGGAAAGGCTCTAAATAACTTTTTCTAATGTCAGTATATACCTGGCAATTGAATATCTAATGAGCTAAATCTTCCAGAACTGGCTCATCACAGAAACAAAATCTATCTTGTACTGGGATACCATAGAATCTTACCCATTTTATCATCGTATCCATTTGTTCAAAATGTAAGCATGTAAAAGCTTTACGTAATTCCATTGGCAGGTGAAATGTCAGGTATTTTTCACTTTTATGCTCCAATTTTATACTGGCTAACCATTTTACTGTCCCTATGGATGCTAGGCAGTTATGTCAGTTTGTGCACCCACATCAGACACTCTTTGTTTAAAGATCTTTTTAGTAGCAATCGGATTCAATGTCTCAGCAGAGAATCCAAAATTTGCTAGTAAATTTAGAAGTTTATGAAGCGAAAAATTTCCTTTATGGAGTGACATCTGTTCCTCCAGACAGATCTTAGGGAACCTTTCTTCTGTTAAACTATTTATTCTGCGCCAAAAGTTTACGATCCTAACATATAATAACCCAGTAATCTTATCCATACCCAGTTCAGCTCAGATTAAATAAGCAGGAGTAGATTTTGAAACCCCTAAAATCATTTGCAGAAATAGAGTTTGAATATTTTCAATTTTTGAGAGATCTGCAAAACCCCAAATTCCAGCACCAAACACTAACATTGGTATCACTTCTACTTTAAAGATATTTATAATTGGGCATAAAGAACTTGTGTATCTATAATTTAGTAATCTATTTAAGGATTGCAAACTGGTAACAGATTTCATTTCATTTTTCTTTATTTGTAATGCTCAGGAACCTGTAGATTAAAAGGTAATGCCAATATAGCACTAAGATTTTACTTGCTCTAACTCTTTAGAATCAATAAACCATCTTTATGATTTTTTTCTTTGTACCAAAGAATACAACTTTAGATTTGTTATTCTTAATGACCAGGTAATTTTCTATACAGTAAGAGCTGAAGTGTCTTAGCAATCTTCTAAAACCAACTTGGGATGTTGAAAGAAGAATCATATCATCTGCATATAATAATATTTTAAACACTTTGTTTAGAATGTTGGCATATGATAATCCTGATTTTGTAGTGAAACAACAATTGTATTGATATAGAAATTGAAAAGAAATGGTGCTAAGATACAGCCTCGGCGAACCCCTTTGTATGTTGAAGTAAATTGAAGGCCAACATTTTCCCTGTGTGTTTTTTTTCCGGGCTATGAGGCTATTCCAGAACACGGCCTCACAGCCTGGAAAAAAAACCAAGGAAAATCTATGTAGGGATTGTATCTGTCAGGGCAAAACTTACACCTATTCTAACGTTTCAAGATGTTTATGTATAAAGTGCTTTCATAAGAGATAACAGTCTCAGGTCAATATTTGTCTTTGACAGCTTTTCCCAAAGACCATGTCTGTTTATAGTGTCAAAGGCTGCACTCAGATCAATACAAGCTACAAAAAGCTGTCTGCCCTATGTGAGGTGCTTAGTTATCAGATGGTGTAATATGAAACAGTACTACTGTATTATCTTTGTGGTTCCTGTGCAAGACTTTATTCATCTTATATCCCCAGCAGACAACACTACTCTTAATTAACTGCTGCCACCACAGACACTGTGGGTCTGAAGCTAAACTTTCCAATATCCTTTATGTAGTGTTCTCTGAAGCAAAAATGAATTTAAAAAAAAAATTAAATAGAAATTGAACATAACATTACAGAGTACCCTTTTAATACATCTAAATCACATTCTCAATCTCTCACACACTCATATCCTAACTAACCCTAATCCTGACTCTAACTCTCCTCTGTCTCTGACCCTGACTAAGGGGTTATCTAAATAGCGAAAATACTCTTTGCAGAATATGTGAAGAATATGACCTGTCCAAATAGGATCCCACATCACATCACCATATTCAGAAGGGGGGGGGCTAAATATGCCATATACTCCACAAGAAAAGCCTTCACAGATTTTCCCAGAGGTTTTTTAAAAACAGCAGGGGTGATATGCGTTCCTGCTTGTTGGGACAAGTGGTGCAAATTGATTCACTTTCCTATAGGATCAGCAAGTGAAAGCTGATTGACCAGAAGAGTGTAGGGGGTGGGGCTTGCTAACAAGGCAAGCACATGGAACCACCATGTTTTATTTCACCTTAGCGAGTGAGTACTAATGCAATAAAATGGGGGTTTATTTGTTGCTTTTCTGTGAAGGCAAAATATCACACTTTCTCACGTTAGATATGCTTTAAAAAAAAAGAAATACTTTTCATTGGCGGCAACTGGTAAGAATAAAAATGTGAGTAATTCACTCGTGGCCACCATCTTGATTCACAGGCATGCCCGTTTGAACAGGAAACATGGATAACTTTGCATGCCTGTGATCTACTTAAAAAAAACCATTAAGACAGATCGCAGCTGCTATGGGTTGCCTTTACCGCAGAGCAATCCACCTTTTTGCCTTGTACAGACAAACCCTAACTTTCCTATGGAAAGAAGAAAAACCCATTTTGCAACCATCATGGACTCTGCTATCATTGAATGGATTAGTGGGTGACTTATCTTCAGGTGTTAACTCTGACCTGGGTATTATCTCTTTGGGGAATTTCCAATGGTCCCTCCCTTGGTTATATGTGACAATAGCCTTGGTATCTGGGGGTCTCTGGTTTACCCTCTAAGCATGTGGAAGGTCACATCAAGGCAAATTATTAAATATTGCTAGTTATGTAATATTCCAAGATGGGGGCTGTCAGGGTAGGTAACATCAGGGCCAGCTTTGTCCAGGACTCCTCTGTTATCAAGACTCCTCTGGTTTTGGTAGGTTCCACAGTAGAAGGTGCTATTTCACTAACCATGCAATGGTCTCTCTACTTTTCTAGTGGAACATCATTTCTCAGGGGATGATCTTTTAATGTAATTATAGAGCCACTCCTTTTCTTTCAGAAAAGTCCTTAAAGGGGTTATGAGATTGATAGACTTCATTAAACCCTCAGATCTTTGCTCTGTCTTACAACATTTTATAGCCTGTACTACATTTATCTTTTAGAATCAGGGGGGCACTACACAGAGGAGATCTCCCCTTGCAGAATGAAGAAGTACAGTCCAAGTAAAGCTCTACCATCTGACACTGACATATGACACACAAGCTGGCCCTTCCTTACAACTTTAAATCATTTACTTTTTGGCAAAAAAAGAGAGAAAGCAATCTTTTCCCCTCTTCTTGACAATTTCCATCTCCTTCCTTGCAAACAAAGAGAAAATAAAATAATTTTCATTCCAAAGCATCTTAATAATTGCTAAACAATGTTTGATTTAACCTGTCGAGCTTATCTGTGCATGTATTCCTCGCCTTGTTTTAAAGAAAACATAATTGAAGTCTGTTGTTTATTGATATCTATTTACCATTGTGCCATATTTCCCCTTTCTTTCATTTCCCTTCCTAAACCCTACATGTTGAACAGGCTTAATATATCAACACACTAAGCAAACACAGAATTATTACATATTTCAGTGAACAGAAAAATTAAAATCCTAGTCATTTCAGTAGTTCTGGCATTGCCCACAGCCTCGCTGTGGCTGAATTATAAATGCTGATGTGTTTGTGCTCTGGATTATACAGAAAGAGTTGTCTTAATTTGAGAGCAAGGGGATCTTGTAGAACCTTTGAGATTGAGAGAGAAAAAATTGTAGCATAAGCTTTTGTGGACTCAGTCTAGTTTTTCAGATGCCACTGGTGCCCAGGAGCAAACCTTACAAGCCAGCTGTTGAATAGCCATAGAAATGCAAAACTAGTGAGTGCAGTGATGAGGTAACTAGTTAGTTTAACAATGGTCATTGGACAAAGGCAAGAGGAAAGATATTACCTAAGGCCAGGGTGGGTGGATAAGCATATAAATGGTGGAGGAAGTTTTGGAATGTAGTGTGATGCTGGCCAAGAGCACCCTCATGAGATTAGGGTGTTAACTAGTGGCATGGTATGTATAGTGTGCCAGGAAACCATTGTCTCTGTTCAACCCACTGCTGATGAACTGGAATTTGTGGATATATCCCATTCCAGCTATCTCTTTCCAATCTTCCCTTGTTGTCTTTTGTTCAAGTACTGCTGTCCTGAGGTCAGAGATGGAATGTCCTGGAAGACTGAAGCATTCTGCAACTGGTTTTTGTGCATTCCCATTCCTAATGTCTGTTTATCTTCTGGCACACAGACTGGCCTGTTTTCCCAATGCAGAGTGCTGAAGGGCATTGTTGACAGAGGATGGCATATATCACCTCAGAGGAAGTAGGTATATGATGTGATATATGCCATCCTCTGTCAACAGTGCCCTTCAGCACTCTACTTTCAGCCACAAGGATTACTCAACTGCAAGGATTACTTGATAACCCTGAGGCAACTTCTCTCTCCCCAACCTACCCTAAAGGTCTGCCCCAGCGGTAGGAACAATGTACAAAGTTTAAGTTTAAATGAATTAACCTGCTTCTCAGATCAGTATGAGGAAAGAAATTCTGAAATAAGATGAACAAAGTCATGGCAAAAAAGTACAATAACTCAGCATTTCTGTGATACAAGGTGCTCTAATGGTTGCTAACTTGGATGGTTTTATGAGGACTTTAAATAAATTCATGGAGGACTACATCAACGACTAGTAGTCAGGATGGCTATATCAGTATCAGAGGTACTCTGCCTATATCAGTTGGTTGACAGGCAACAAGAGCCAAACGATGCAAATGAACTCATGAGTTCCCAACAAGCAACTGGTTGACCCATATGGGAACAGAATTTGGGATCATCTTCAAATCATAGAATCATAGAATTGAAGAGTTGGAAGAGACCACGAGGGCCATCCAGTCCAACCCCCCTGCCACGCAGGAAATCTTGATCAAAGCATCCCCGACAGATGGCAATCCAGCCTCTGTATAAAGACCTCCAAGGAAGGAGACCCCACCATGCTCCGAAGGAGTGTGTTCCACTGCCGAACAGCTCTGACTGTCAAAAAGTTCCTCCTCATGTTGAGGTGGAATTTCTGTTCCTGGAGCTTGCACCCATTGCTCCGTGTTCCAGTCTCTGGAGCAGCAGAAAACAAGCCTGCTCCATCCTCAGCGTGACATCCCTTCAAATACTTAAACAGGGCTATCATATCGCCTCTTAACCGTCTTTTTTCCAGGCTAAACATACCCAGCTCCCTAAGTCTCTCCTCATAAGGCATTGTTTCCAGACCTTTCACCATTTTAGTTGCCCTTCTCTGGACACGCTCCAATTTGTCAATATCCTTTCTGAATTGTGGTGCCCAGAACTGGACACAATATTCTAAGTGAGGTCTGACCAAGGCAGAATAGAGTGGCACTATTACTTCCCTTGATCTAGACACTATACTTCTATTGATACAGCCCAAAATCGCATTGGCCTCTTTAGCTGCCGCATCACATTGTTGACTCATGTTCAACTTGTGGTCTACTAGGACTCCTAGATCCCTTTCGCACATAGTCTTGTTCATCCAGGTCTCTCCCATCCTATATTTATGCATTTCATTTTTCCGCCCTAAATGCAGTACTTAACATTTCTCCGTATTGAATTTCATTTTGTTAGCTTTGGCCCAGCTCTCCAGTCTATCCAGGTCATTCTGAATTTTGATCCTGTCCTCTAGGGTATTAGCTACTCCTCCCAATTTGGTGTCATCTGCAAATTAGGTAAGTATGCCCCTAATTCCCTCATCTAAGTCATTGATGAAGATGTTGAATAGCACTGGGCCCAGGACAGAACCCTGTGGCACCCCACTGGTCACATCTTTCCAAGACGAAGAGGAGCCACTGCTGAGCACCCTTTGGGTTCGGCCGGTCAACCAATTACAAATCCATTGAACAGTTAACTTGTCTAGCCCACATTTTACAAGCTTGTTTGCAAGAATGTCATGGGGAACCTTGTCAAAGGCCTTACTGAAATCAAGGTATGCAATGTTCACAGCATTCCCTTCATCTACCAAGCTGGTAACTTTATCAAAAAAAGAGATCAGATTAGTCTGGCATGACTTGTTTCTCTGAAACCCATGTTGACTTTTTGTGATTATGGAATTGCCTTCTAAATGTTCACAGACTCTCTGTTTAATGATCTGCTGTAGAATATTCCCTGGTATTGATGTCAGACTAACTGGACGATAATTGTTGGGATCCTCTTTTTTCCCCTTTTTGAAGATGGGGACAACGTTTGCCCTCCTCTTTGGTTTGTTGTGGATCTAATGGACATTATGGTTAACTAAACATCCAGGTTTGATTGCAGAAGGAAGGAAGGAAGGAAGGAAGGAAGGAAGGAAGGAAGGAACATGTACCTAAAAAAATAAAAAATAAAATAAAATAAAAATTCTATCCATATACTATGCAATGACCCAACCCACTGGTGGAGATAATATCAAACATACCTCATTTGAGTGCAGAAAGAGACAGAAATTACACTTGTGTTACTCAATTTACTTATATGACTATTTTTTTAATAGCTGATGGATGCATTTTATAGCTGATGGATGTATTTTTCTCTTCCTATTATGTTCCAAAAGCATTACAAGAAAATGTGTCATTTTACTTAACTTCACAAAAAGTTAATTATGGAAGAAAGCAAAACCCAACCAGGGAGGGTAGGAAATAAAATAAACACTCCAAGCCTTGGTAAGAATAGGGGGGGGGGGTGTATCCAGACTAGAAAATAAACCTGTCTCAAAAAACACACCCCATCGCTATGGATGCAAATGTTCATAAATATCATCCTCCTAAGCAGGAACAAATCATCTTAATTTTTTTTTTCTCCTTGGTATGGAAAAGTCATAAAAAACTATTTTTTGTAGACTTCACAATTTGGAACTTATGTGCAAAAAATGCATGTTTTGTGCAGTAAATGCATTTTTCTGTATAGAAAGGTTGCTTTCTGCACATAACAATACTTTTCTCTCTCCAAGAAACTTGTTTTCCATGCTGAAATGTTATTTTCTCAGTCTTTGCCTTCCCTCACCACTGCTCCACGACCCTGCAAAAAAAGTACAACTGCTAGTATTGTGTATTGAATGGATTCTGGTCAAGAACTGAAGCCTACAGTAGGGATAGGGGGAGAATTTTGCTATGTCTTTGTTTTTCAGCAAATTGACATCTGTCACAGTTCCATGATTAATATGTAGACAGGAACAAAGTATTGTGATGTGGTTCTTGCCTTGAAAAAGCCAGATATTAAAAAATGTCAATAGAAAAGCCGCCTAAATACCCTGAAGTCATAACTGGCTGAGTATGTACATTGAAGAAAGACAGCATAACTTTATGTTCATGGGCTGCAATCCAACATCCCCTTTTGTTGTGTGTCTTCAGGTCATTTGCAACGTATGGCGACCCTAAGGCAAACCTATTGTGGGGTTTTCTTGGCAAGGTTTATTGAAGAAGGTTTGCCATTGCCTTCCTCTTTTTACATACCCTGACATCTCCCATCTTGGAGTATCAAATAATTGACGATATTGAATAATTTGGCTAAGGTTGCCATCCACGTGCTTACAGGTATAATAGGAGCCCCCTAATGCTGGGGGGGGGGGTTCATGTATGCACCAAAGGTGTATGCACCAGGTGGAAATTTCACTCAGTGATCGCAAGAGACCCTTATTGATTGTAAATGGGATTTTCTTCTCCCCTCCAACAATAGACCTCGACTGTCTCCTATTCAGTTCCAAAGTATCGATCATTAGCAATCATTAACTCTTCCTTAGCTCCCTTTGTGTTTCACCCACAACTCCTATCCCCATAAGGGAATTATTTCATACAAATATAACCCCAAACACCACCAAATTGCACACAGTTCCTCTTCCTCCCTCCATGCTGCTGGTTTGCTGTGCACCCTCAGAACACAAGTCTGAGACCCTGTTGCTGCTGGAATTTCTACTCTACAGGACAGGTGCCATACCTCCCATCATCCCTCACTCTATTCCTCTATCCAAATTCTTCCTACTATTTTTGTTAGCCTCGTGTGAGTGCTTGAAGTCTGGTGTTTCCATGAGTGCTGCTGATATTATTTTCCAATAAAGATATTATAATTGTACCTTTCAGCTTAGAGTGTGTCCTCCTTAGTACGGGTATACATAGCTCTAAAAGGTCCTGCTATTACCAAGGTCCAAGTCAACCCCCAAGCATTTCAGGTACCACTCTGGGGCTGAGAGACCATGACTTGCCCAGGGTCAACCAGTGGGTATCCATGGCTGATTCAAACCCTGGTCTCTAAGAATTCTTGTCTAACACTACATGACACTGGCTCTCATATAAAAGCCCACAGGTTACACTGAGTGTCTTGATCCTGACCAATATCAAGGTATCATAACTGACCCCTTGGATGACTCTGATGAGGACGAGGAAGAGGCACTTTGCCAGGATGCTGGAGCTCCTGATAGTTAAACTCTCTCTGAGACTGAGAAGATGGGGGCAGGGGAAATTGGAGACACTGCTCCCCAGCAGGAGTTGGCAGGGGCTGCAGAGACAATACACCCCCTAGCTCATTAATTCAGCAATGGAGGGAGAAATGCCAAGCCCAGAATCAATTAAGTAATTAACATTGACCTAATTAGGCACCTGTGGCCTTGAAGGAACTGCCCATAAATATCCCAGCAGTTCAACAATGGAGGGAGAAATGCCAAGCTCGGCATCAGTTAAGTAATAGACATTGACCCATTTAGGCACTAATTAGGCACCTGTGGCCTTGAAGGAACTGCCCATAAATATCCCAGCAGTTCTCTCTCAGCCTTAGTGTTGAAAACTGTCTTATCTGGTTGACGAGCAATACTCTCTCACATTCCTGTTTTTTATGACCTTGGACTGACTATGTTTTGGACTACTCTGCTTACTCCTTGCTGGCTCATGTATCTGGACTTCTGACCTGCTCATACAGCCCTTGGACTGGCTATTGACTACCCCTGTGCTTTTCCCTTCATCTCACTCTGATGACCCATGAGTGATCTGGACTGAACTGACTACCCTACAGCCCCTACATACCAGCAACCTCCTTCCTTGGGCACTTGCTGACTCGTGTTCAGGACACAAGGGGACTTTCTTACTGCTACCCACAGACTGCCTTGGTTTGCAGTGGACCATTTTGTCTCTAGCATGCCACTTCATGCCACCCAGACTGGCAGAGCCCACAGAGCCTATCAACTTGGCTTGACCCCAAAAGAGAAAAAGAAAGAAAGAGGTGACCCAACCACATGGCTTGGCTGCAGCTCCCATGGCTGCAAAACAGTTAGCCATTAACAGAGTGCAGGAACCTACATTTTCTCCTTAGACAATAAGCCTGCAAACAACCCAGATGACTCTTGACTAGGGTTGCCATATGTCCCAGAAAATCAGGAAAATCCCAGATTGGAGGGACTAAAAAAATGTCCTGGCTGGCTGGGCCAGTTGAAGCAGCAGATTCGGATTCCTCCTTAGTTGGAGCACAGGCTGAGAGATTTCCAGCATTTTTAATGGTTATATAGAAGAGGGTATTTTAGCAGTCCTTGCTTGTCTTGCAACCAGGGAACAAGCAACACCTGCTGGAATTCCCTCTTCTGCATAACCATTGAAAGTGCAGGAACTCTCTCCAGATTTCAATCAGACAACTAATTTTCTGTGGTGAGAAAACCTTCCCCTAGCTTGTCTGCTGTTATCTCTGCAAAAATTGGTTTTTTAAGCATCACACAAATCAGACTGTGGAGTGAGGGAGAAAGTCTTTGTGTATACCAGCAACAAGGTATAAGTATCACATACTATGTTCAAGTACCGTATACTTTTGTCCCAGTTTTGTGGACAACCCTACTCTTTGGATTGTTTTAAATGTGGCAGTAATTTAAATGGCAGAACCTGCTTTTATTTGTATTAGCTGTACCCGGCAAAACATACACCATTAAAAAAAAATTCCCCCAAAATACCCAGTAGACCTCACAACAACCCTGTAAGGTAGGTCTGTGGCTTTTTAAATTTCCTCCTCCCTCTTCTCAGCGTTCCATACTTTTCCCAGAATTGCTGCGGGTGATTCGCTCTGTTGCCCTGCCACCATTGCCACCACCAGTTGACCGCCTGTGTCCTGTTGCAGCAGCAGCAGTGGTGTCCTGTCAGCGCCATTAGTTGACTATCTGGGTCCTGTCACGGCGCGTGACTGGTGATTGGCTGAGGGAGTGAGAGGAGGGAGGGGCCCTTGTGAGGCTGGGGGCATAGGTGCAGATTGAGTGGCAGGAGTGGAGTGTGAGGTGGCGAGGGAATTTGCATGTGTGTGGTGAGTGGCTGAGGGAGTGAGAGGAGGGACTGATCACCTTGTGAGGCTGGGGGAGTAGATGCAGATTGAGTGGCAGGAGTGGACTGTGAGGTGGAGAGGGAATTTGCATATGTGTGGTGATTGGTAGGGTGCGTTTCCCGAGTAGCCAATCAGCACACTGGGAAAGACAACATACCCAAGAATTTTATATATATAGATGGTGCCCTGAGATCCACAACAGAGGGAAATATATAAGTATTTTTTAAGTATAGAAATAAACTTGGGTGCACAATCCCCAACCTCTAATCTCACCCAGCCTGAGCAAACAGGCAATTCACTGGTCTCTAAGAATGCAGGCAGTTCTCCAAATTGGCGGGGGGAGAACATAGCCTGGGGAATGAGCCCTTCAAATTGTCAGGCACTTTTTCTGATCTGAAACACAGCAGTAATGACACACTTTTCTGTCAAGAGGGAAGCCAATCTCTAGAGAGTATGACAAGAAAATCAAGACGGAGGAACATCAGTCAACTTCAGGAAAGTCAATCCAAGAAGTTTGAGGGCTGTCACTCCCTGCATGCATTTTTAAACAGCTGCCACGGAAGCAAAGCTTTAAAAAGAACCATGATCCAGATGGATTCCCTGTCGATTTCTTTAAAATATTTAGAGATCTGCTGATGGGAAAGCGTATGCTCATTTTTGACAAGATGGCTAAACAAAGGCTTCACCCACCTGCTTATTTTATTCTGTTTTTTTTTCTTTACAATGTGAGCAAAAGCCATTTAGTTGAATGGTTATGGGGGAAAACATATATATTTGTAATTCCCCGTAGAAACAGAACCCAGATCTTTAAGCTGGAGGGCAGCTTTTGCCAAAGTGAAGTCTTCCAAGTGTGTTGCATGCAGGTATGTAAATCCAGATGTGCATGGCAATACACACACACACACACACACTCACACATATATGCACACACACACACCCTCTCACCATAAGATGGCCTTAGGGAGATTTTGTGCATTTTTACACTGATTTTTGAGCATTTCTGTGAACAGGCAAAAAGCATAACTGTGAAAAAAAATCTATTGCCTTGCTGTGTGGGTTATTAAAAAGTAGTACAACTGGATGAACAGTCTGCATCTTTTTCATCCATCAGCCTGTACATTTGTCATTAGCTATGTGTGCTTACAACAGAAAGGGAAAGGACAGAGGTGGAGAAATGTTGACAAATTGCCAAAGATGAAACCCAAAACATTGAGCTCAGCATCTCCATCTTGCCGTGGTGGGAATGTATGTTTGTTTGTTTAGAGGATTTATATACTGCCCTTCAGTCAATAAGTCTCCCAAAGTGGCTTAGAAATGGTTAATTTGACAGTCCCCTGCCCTGAGGCTTACTATCTAATAAAACAGGACATAAAAGGAAACAGGGGTGGCAATGAGGGAGGAAATTAAGTCCAGCAGATGCTGGCTGCTTTTCTCTCCCTCGGAGTTAACTAGCAGTTAAAAAGGAAGGAGGGCCGCTCACCAGCTTCTGGGACCCAGGCATTATGCTGGCTGCTCTTTTCTCCCTTGGAGGCTAGAGAACTAGCAGTTAAAAAGGAAGGAGGGTCACTCACTAGCTGTTGGGAACCAGGCATTATTCTGGCTGCTCTTCTCTCCCTTGGAGGCCACAGAACTAGATGTTAAAAAGGAAGGAGGGCCACTCACCAGCTGCTTGGACCCTGGCGTTATGCTGGCTGCTCTTTTCTCCCTTGGACTCTATAGTACTAGCAGTTAAAAAGGAAGGAGGGTCACTTACCAGCTGCTGGGACCCTGGCATTATGCTGGCTGCTCTTCCCTCCCTTGAAGGCTACGGAACTAGCAGTTAAAAAGGAAGGAGGGGCACTCACCAGCTACTGGGATCCAGGCGTTATGCCGGCTGCTCTTCTCTTCCTTGGCAGCTACAGCACTAGCAGTTAAAAAGGAAGGAGGGCCACTCACCAGCTACTGGGACCCAGACATTATGCCTGGGTCCCAGCAGCTGGTGAGCAGCTCTCCTTCCTTTTTAGCTGCTAGTCTGATGGCCTCTGAGGGAGAGAAGAGCAGCCAGCATCTGCTGGAGGGAAGACCTCTCCTGAAGCAGATTTTTCCAGAGACTCTCTTAACGTCTCAAGATGGCATGTCTCACCCCAGATACAAGATTATTCACATTCCTAGTTACACATATAAGTCCCATACCTAGCCAGCATGGTCATTGGGCATCTGCTGTTTGTTCCCTCCTCCTTCTCCTCCACCCCACTGAGCTTCTGGACTGGAGGGGAGAGTTTTTTGTTGGTGTTATATCCTACTTGTCTTCCACTATGAGACCCAATGCAGCTTACACTGTACAAATAAACAAAATAGCTAAAACACTCTGCAATACAACCATTCAAAACAACACTCTACTGATAAACATTAGCTTAAAACAGTTAAAAACACATTAAAAGCTGTTAGAGTTAG
The DNA here is from genome assembly GCA_030847615.1 of Gambelia wislizenii. Classification (NCBI taxonomy): domain Eukaryota; kingdom Metazoa; phylum Chordata; class Lepidosauria; order Squamata; family Crotaphytidae; genus Gambelia; species Gambelia wislizenii. The sequence continues at coordinate 329,969,842 of JAUMIR010000004.1, forward strand.
AAGTCTTGTTGCATTGATGATCTTTGCTGTTCCCAACTTACACTTTTCATAAGTATATTATGCATAATTAATAGCTATTAGCATTCAAACCCTCACTCAGCCATGGAAACCCTTGGGCAAGTCAGCCTCAAAGGAGGCCAACAGCAAATCCCCTCTAAAGAAATCTTGCCAAGAAAACCCTATAATAGGTTTGCCTCAGAGTTGCCATAAATCAGAAACATCTTAAGGCACACAACAATTATTAATATTCATTAATTAGTAATCAATAATACTAGCTTGGGATAGCTAGCATGGTGTACTGGTTTGAATGGGACTCTAGGGATGCTCAGAGAAGAGGATTTTAACTTCAATCCACCATGGAAACTCACTGGGTGTCCTTGAGCAAGTCACACACTCTCAGTTTAAGAAGATCATAGAATCATAGAACCATAAAGTTGGAGGAGACCACGAGAGCCATCCAGCCCAACCCCATTCTGCCTTGCAGTTACCGGTATACACAATCAAATCATTTCTGTCAGATGACTATCCATCTTCTGTTTAAAAACCTCCAAAGAAGGAGATTCCACCATACTCCCAGGCAGTGTATTCCACTGTCAAAGAGCTCTTACCATCAGAAAGTTCTTTCCAATGTTTAGGTGGAATCTCTTTTCCTATAGATGTCAACATCAAACCCCCTCTGAATAAATCTTGCCAAGGAAACCTTAGGATGGAGTTGCCATTAGTCAGAGTTAACTGTCAGGCACTTAACAACAGCATGTGTGGTTTAGTCATTTGAATGTTAGACTAGGATTCTGAGAGGCCAGAGTTCGAATCCTTGCTCAGCCATGGAAATCCACAGGATGCTCTTGGGCAAGCAACCTTCTCTCCACCTCAGAGGAATGCAATGGCAAGCCTCCACTGAACAAATCCTGCAAAGAAAACTATATGATAGTGTCCCCATGAATCATAATCTATTTAGTGGCCCATAAGAACACAACTAATAAGATGTATGCACATATATAGAGGAAAACTATGGTTGGAATCCTGTTTGTGTCATACACTTGTATACATTCCTTACTCAAGCTGCACATGCAAGTTGTACATACATAGAATCATAGAACTGGAAGAGACCACAAGGACCATCTAGTCCAACCCCCTGCTCTGCAGGAATATACAATAAAAGCATTCCTGACAGATGGCCATCCAGCCTCTGTTTAAAAACTTCCAAAGGAGACTCCACCACACTCCCAGGCAGCCTATTCCACTGCCTTACCGTCAGGAAGCCCTTACTAATGTTTAGGTGGAATCTCTTTTCCTGGGGTTTGCGTCCATTGCTCTGTGTCCTAGTCTCTGGAGCAGCAGAACACAAGCTTGCTCCATCCTCAGTTTGCCATCCAGTATGACATGTACATGCTCCCATATACAATTTTACTTTTTGATGTATAAGTGGAGTTCCATCAAGGTAACAATTTCATGTGGACCAAACCGTATTGTTAGTCCTAACTAGAATTGAGCTATTGAGTCAGTTGGATGTACTTATGTGTTAACTCATCATTCAAGTTTTCATTAAATAGGCCTACTCACGGCTTACCAGCAGGATTCAGACCATGTCAGTTATATACTTTATGTTTAATTTGGGCAACTGAAGGGGGCAGAAGCCAAAATGTTTTGCAAATTAATTTATTAAGTTCCATTTGTTAATCACTCAAATTAACATATATATTTTAGTGATCAGGTGTCCCCTTCTGGGATCCAGAGTAAACATGTCAGAAGTTCTGATTATTTGGTTTTTTAATTGACTTATACTCTATAAACTGTACCTGATTTCCCCCCTTCCCTGCAAAATGGCCCAGACTACATTAGTCAATGCGGGGAAAGTATTTTAATTAAATAAACAGGGGCTCACAGTATATAAACCCCACACACACTCCTACCCAACCATTCTCTGAAGATGCCAGCCACAATTGCAGGCGAAACGTCAGGAATAAACTCTTCCAGAACACGGCCTCACAGTCCAGGAAAAAAACACAGAAAACGTATCTCACAACCCTGTTTGAAACAAGGCAAGCAGACATTATGAGCATCATTTAGAGAAAAATAAAATAGCAACTGAGGTATTTTCATAGTTCTTCAGGGTGGGATGCCAAGGTATGTCAAATACATAACATTAGCGGTTTTCTGTAGCAGAACAGACAAAAGTAATTTTGCCCTCCTGCATTCAAAAGTGTTTATTTGAACCCCCTGTTGAAGCTTCACCACATTGATGAAAGCCAACTGTGCTGTCTCTTGTCATATGTATCTCCATCACAGCTGGGTTAACCATAGAGGAATAAATAACTGGATAATATTCCCCTCCATCAACAGCCCCAACAACTGTTTTGCAAGTACTGAATATCAACAAGACACCGCATTTTATCTGCCAATGGTGACAGTCACTGTTTAATGGCATGTTCTCCTGGTATGTATTAACCTTAGCTATTCAACTAACCCTTTGGCATCATAAGGATGCCACACAAGTCCATTATAGCCTGTTGAACTCATTCAGTCTCCTTAATTTATCAGTCGGAGGATTGTTAAGTTCCCAAGCGTGGAAAGACCGAATTGCTCCTGTGCATTTGAAAGCCCATAAATGGATATTTTGTTTAATATCATTACAGTAGACTGACCCTTTGCTCTGCTTCCCCATGTCCCATTGAGTTATCATTCACTACCTGTTACTTTGTGGTTCATTAACTACCTGGGTATCTTTCTTTTTCCATTTGATTTTAATCTTCATACTCTGTAAGACTGAATTAAGTTTCAAAAAAAAGGGTGGGGGAGGGAGAACCATTTGCAGAGACACAGGGAGAAAAAAAACCGTAGGAAAGCTGGAGAAAATATATACATATTCTTTTCCATTGGGTTCTAACATTGCCCTCAGGCATAACAATACTTTCCAACAGCTTAACTGTCATGGCTTTAGCTCACAGAATTCTGGGATATTCAGTCTGGCAAAAGAACAGAGGAACTACAATAGACATCTCAAGCTGGCTCTTCTTAAGAGTTCCTGAACAGAAGGCTCCATTGTTAAATTTAAGATATATCTGGTAGATCAGCCTTTCTCAACCTTTTTATCCTGCTGGAACCCTTGAAACAATTTTCTAATGAGTCCACTGACTGCCAATTAGTTTCCGGGCAAGTTACAAAGTGTTGCTTACTACCCTTGAAGCCCTACATGGTTTGGATCCAGGTTATCTATGGGCTCGCCTTCTCCAGTATAATCCACCCCATACACTCACGTCTTCTGGGGGACATTTCCTCCAGTCAGCCAGGACTAGGTTGGCAACGGTCATGCAGAGGATTTTGTGTTCAGCTGCCCCTAGACTCTGGAATGCCCTGGCAGAAGAGATCGGACAGCTGAATATGCTGTCTGCACTCAAAGCAGCATTAAAGAAAAGTCTCTTCTGGCAGGCCTATCCAGATGATTTTAAATTGTAAATTTTAACTTGTGTATTGATTGTTTTAAAATGCCTTGGTCTTAGTTGTTCTTTTAAACTGATATATGTTTTTAACTGATATGTGTTTTTAACCAACGTTATGTTTAAATGTTAACTTATTGTTCCCCGCTTGAATCCATAGGGAGAGGAGGGTGAGAAATGATGATGATGATGATGACATGTATGACAGTTCAAGAATAGTCAAGGAAGAGTTCAGGCTTGATTTTCTCTAGGACCCATTTATTTATCTTTATGGCAGTCCATAATATCTGTACAACTAGCCTCCAGCACCACAGTTCAAATGAGTTGGTTCTCTTCCTATCAGCTTTCTTCACCGTCCAGCTTTCACAACCCTAAATAGAAATTGGAAATACTTTGGCATGGACAATCCTGACTTTAATATCTAATGATATATCTCTGCACTTGAGGATCTTGTCTAGTTTCATCAGAGCTGCCTTTCCAAGTCCTAGGGCCCATCTATACCAGGGCGGGGGAAACGGACTAGTTCATAGTAATGGCATTTTGCAGCAGCAGCGGCATGTCTTCATGGTGTTTTTGGCCCCAGAGGTGCCCAGAAGCTTCACATGCCAGATGGTGGCTGCAAGTGATTTACTCATGTTAGTTCTTTGCTGCCACTGAACTTTTTTTAAAAAAGAAGTCTAAGGTGCACTGGCACGATAGAACAATTTTTCACATTAAAAAGATAGTGAAACAAACAAACAAACAAATACTACCCACCCCGTTTATCATGTTAGCGATCACTCACTAAGGTGAAAACCCAACATACGGTCAGCATGCACTTGCTCTATAAGGAAGTCCTGTCCCCCACACTTGCCCGGCCAATCAGCTTTGTGTTTCCTTTCATATGGGGAAACTATTCTCTCTCTGGCTTTTCTTCGCAAACGAAGATTCAGGAAGGACTCATCCTGCACTTTCTGCAAGTGTGCTGTTGACTAAAAAGGCCAATCCGAGATAAACAAGTCCGGTTGCAGAAAGCACAGCAGAAGGTCTCCTTGGGTGATGTTTCCAGGTTGTGATTCTTTCTGCGTTGTCATTTCTCTTCAAGACTTGTTCAGTGTGAGTTCTTAAATAAGGCTGCAGCATTGTGGATAGTGCGTCTCCATGCCTCCCGATGTGAGGCCAGGGCGGACCATTGTTGGTGATCAATTTGGCCGAGCCTGAGATGTTGTTTCAGGGAGTCTTTGTATCGTTTTTTTGGAGCGCTCCTCTTACGCTGACCCATGGCAAGTTCACCGTAGAGTACTATTTTGAAGAGGCAATGGTCCTCCATCCGAGAAATGTGCCCTGCCCAGTGCAGCTGCGTTCTCAATATCATGGCCTCAATGCTGGTGATCCCTGCTTGCTCAAGGACAGCAACATTTGTCACATAGTCAGTCCAGTATATATTTAGGATTGTGCGTATACAGTGCTGATGAAAGCGTTCGAGGAGTCGTATGTGTTGGCGATAGGTGACCCATGTTTCAGACCCATAAAGGAGAATAGACAGTACAATGGCTCTATACACACTGATTTCTGTGCTTCGCCTCAGGTGTTTATTTCTCCAGACTCTTTTGTAAAGCCTTCCAAATGTGCTAGATGCATTTGCTAATCTGTGATCAATCTCTTTGTCAATCTTGGCATCTGAGGAGATGATGCTTTCCAGGTAGGTGAACTGCTGAATGGACTTGAGCACAGATTTGCCGACGGCAATGTGGGGATGGTGGTGTTCGTCCTGTGGTGCAGGCTGGTAAAGAACTTCTGTTTTCTTCAGGTTGACTCCTAGCCCAAACAGCTCTGCAGCTGTTGCAAAGCAGGATGTTTTGTGCTGCAGAGCTGCTTCTGTGTGGGCAACAAGGGCAGCAGCAGCAGCGAAGAGCAGCTCATGGACTAGATAGTTTAGAGTCTTAGTGCAAGCCCTCAGACAGCTTAAGTTAATTAAGCTACCATCAGTACGGTAATGTATATAGATGCTGCATGATTCTCCAAAGGGCTACAGAAGAGCTTGAAGAAGGAAACGATTCAAAACATTCCTTAAAACATGGCAAAATTGGAGGCGCTGGAGGCCAAAATAATGCTGTTTCCCCCAAAGGTGGGGGCACACAGATCCTCAGGGGCTAGAAGAAAGGAAGAGGTAATTGGTCCACACCCAGCCCATGGGCCACAATTTTGCCACTACTGGTCTACACTGAATCTGCCACTGAATTCTGCGGATGGGGCAAGCACACCAATGGCGGTGGCATTCAAAAAAACAAAAATCTCCCTTTACAGAGGCTTGCAATTCATTTTGAATGTGGTAAGGTTCATTCAAAACTTGATCAGACTGTAAATAGGCATACCTTTCCAGCAGTTCCTCCCTCCTTATAAATTATAAAGTCACACATATCCTTGTGACATTTCACTCATAGGAGGCGTGCAGGTTGCATAGACATGACATTTACCTATTGAAAATCAAAGAGCCGCAAATGAAATTGCCAGTCCAACTCAGGTCCAAGCTGTTTAAATGATGGCATCTCCCTACAGGAGCTTGTTTTTGCTCTAAGATCTTCAGGAGATGTTCCTTTTTCTTTCCCACCACCTTCCCAAGGACAATGGTGGAAACAAGGAAAAGGGCCTTCCTGGTGGTTGCTCCCAGACTCTTGAACACCTTCTCTAGGGAGGCTAGGGTGGCCTCCTCTTTGCTCTTCCTCTTTGCTTTCAGCAAGTTAAACTTCCCTATTCCGTCAGCCTTTTAGGAATTGTCTGTGATGGGTTTTTCATGGTGGGTTGCTTTGTCAATTTATATATCTTCTGTCTTTTAATGAATTTAAAATGGTTTTAACTCTATAGGAGATTTTCACACGCCGAAAATATTCCCTCCAGAAACCGGGACAGAAATATTTCTGTCCCGGAAGCAGCGCCGCGGTTCGCACGCTCACCTCCCTCTTCCGTTTTTCCGTCGTCCTCACTTTGGGTTTTTCCCTCCCTCTTCTGGAATATTTTACTAACGGGAGTTTGCCGTTAATAAAATATTCCGGAAGAGAGAGGAAAAAACCCAAAGCGAGGACGACGGAAAAACGGAAGAGGGAGGTGAGCGTGCGAACCGCGGCGCTGCTTCCGGGACAGAAATATTTCTGTCCCGGTTTCTGGAGGGAATATTTTCGGCGTGTGAAAATCTCCATAGACTTTTAAAACTATAAGTGGGATTATTGTACATATATACATGCATGCATACATACGGTGGGCCCTTCGGATCCACAGGAGTTTGGTTCCAGAACCCTGCGTGGATACCCAAAAATGTAGATGTTCACATTCCATATTAAATGGTGGTGACATGAACACAAATGCTCCAATGTGTCCTCAGTCATGTTGCCATGATTATATAATATGGGGTGTGACAATCTGTAGTCAGTTGAATTCATGGATCTGGAGGCCCACTATATGTGTGTACGTGTATGCATGTGGATGGATGGATGGATAGATAGATAGATAGATAGATAGAAGCAGTTAACAGAGTTTAAAAATATGTATCAAAAACAAAAAAGTTTCAGTTTCCACCCTCTTCAGTTGCCCAAAATGAAACTGAACTGTATAGTACGAAGCAGTTTAGAACACCATATTATCAGCATTCTTAGTGGATGACAGTATTATCCTCTAAGCTGAGGCCATGTGGTGTTAAAGAGTTTTTAGCCGATACATCCAAAAATTCTTGACCAACAAACTGAAGCAAAGTGTGCTTCAAAAGGGACATCCTCTTCGTATAATTGATGACAATATCAGAGGAGCAGCCATCATTTTGAGAGAAAATCTACTCCACAAAAGACATGAATCAAGTAAAAACCGACAATGCACATTCTGTCTGTGGATGATTTCCATCCAGCATCTCCTAACTACCAATTAGAGAAAAATATCCATTGCTAACAAATTCGGAACGTCTAGTTAGAGCCATCAGCAAGCCTCCAGTTACAGCTTTCTGCCAGCCACCAACTCTAAGGAGATTGATGCTAAAAAGCTGTCCTGAAAACACCAGTCAGCAATCAAGGATCGCACCTGTATGATTCAAAGTGTTGCATCACTTGTAAGCACCTTAAGCAGACAGTCATTTTTAAGAGCACAATGACTTGGCAGGACCTACTATATTAAACAACACATCACCTGTCAGTCCTACAATCTTATTTATGTGATTGAATGCAGGCATACACGATGCCATCTGCAATACATGATCAAACTAACATAGACTTCAGGAACCACAGGTCTGCTATCCTAATCAGGAAGCTAGGGCAAACAGCGGCCAGGCATTTCAACTGAGAACATCACAGCTTCTCTAATTTGTCCCTGTTTGGTACTGAGATGCCATCCCCTTCAGACATTTTGGAAAAAAGGGAGAATTTTATGGATGGATAGATTAAAAACTCTAATACCATGTGGCTTCAACTTAGAGGATAATGCCATCCTCCACAAAGAACGCTGATAACAAAGTGTTCTAAACTGCAACCTACTATACAACTCAGTTTTACCTTTGATAACTGAAAAAGGAGGAAGCCAAAATGTTTTCCTCTTGATATAGATTTTTAAAGTCCCACTTGGTAAATCTCTCTCTCTCTCTCTCTCTCTCTCTCTCTCTCTCTCTCTCTCTGGCTTTTCTTCGCAAACGAAGATTCAGGAAGGACTCATCCCGCGTTTTCTGCAAGCGCGCTGATGACTAAAAAGGCCAATCCAAGATAGATAAGTCCGGTTGCAGAAAGCACAGCAGAAGGTTTCTTCGGGTGATGTTACCGGGTTGTGATTCTTTCTGCATTACCGTTTCTCTTCAAGACTTGTTCGGCGTGAGTTCTCAAATAAGGCTGCAGCATTGTGGATAGTGTGTCTCCATGCCTCCCGATGTGAGGCCAGGGCAGACCATTGGAATTGGATTTGTCCTTCGAGCCTGTGCAATGGATTTTTCTGGTGGAGCACAGCATGCACAGAACTGGCCTCACCCTTTAAACCAGAGGTTCATCTGCCATGGCCTTGCAAGCATGGACGTAGCAGCGAGGTCCTCAGGCCGTAGGTTTGATTAGAGTTTCCTGCTCTTAGATGGTTGACCTTACAGGGTTGGATGAGCACCATCTGCCCAGGTTTGGGATTAGAGTTTTCCTTCTCCTAGGACGGTTGCTATAAGGCGAGAGAGCCCATCCTGCCCTTCGATGCTCTTTGTCAGTTTTGACCTGTCTGGCATGGGAAACCTTCAGTTTTGACCTGTCTGGCATGGGAGACCCTACCAGTGGCTATTATGCCACTGCCAGCATAGCTCAAAACATCATTAGGGTACGCAAGCCTCTCTCCCACGACAAGGGGCCGTCAATGGAGAGGGTGTGTGTGTATTGCTTTTTAATCACCTATACACACACACGTATACACACACACACACACACACACAGAGAGAGAGAGAGAGAGAGAGAGAGAGAGAGAGAACAAAGTCTCTGACAAAGAAGCTCCTTTTTACAAGGTCTTTTTTACACCTACCCAATCCCCCCTTTTCCTCCTTGTCCTCTGTCTAGCTGATTTTTTTAGCAGCATTAGCATTTAGAGGATGGTGAAAGAGGGCTAGAGAAAGACAGATTTGGGGCATCAGTTTGCAGCAGCATGTCTGTCGTAAACGATGCAATGAAGCTTAAGCTGAGAAAGAATAGGATTCTTCTCTTGCTGGTCCCACTGCAGCTACAACAGGCAAGATAAATAGCAGATGCTTCCAGAATCATTTGCTGAGCATGTGTGAATGTCAAAAGAGAGAGAAAAGGGGAGAGCAGATAAGACTGCCATAATAGTCCCCCTCCAGCTTGTTTGACCCCCCCAAAAAAGAAATCTTAAGAAAAGTGGACAGTGATGCAAGAGGGGAAAAAAATCATCCCTGGATGTATTTCGGAACAAAGCTTCAGGTGATTTCCAGAAGGTTCAAAATGTTTTTGTGCAAGGATCAACTCACCTGGTTGCTTCAATTCACACTTACATACAGTATTGTTACTTTTGAATAAAAAGTTTGCTGACATTTCTTGAACTTCTCTTCTTGTTTTGTGGTGTAGGAACCTATCCTTATTCTTTCATGTTATTTCTGCCTCTGGCACCAAATTTTCTTTTAAAGAAGTCACACTCAGGAACATAGCTACTTCATTAATTGAAATATACCTCGGTGTGTGTGTGTGTGTGTGTCTGTGTGTCTGTGCGTGTGCGTGTGTGTGTGTGCCTGTATGTTTTTGTATATTGTTAATCTATACCATGTTAATAAAGTGTAAAATGCCTTGAGTTCTATTATTGGTGGAAAGGTGGGATATAGATCTCTCTCTCTCTCTCTCTCTCTCTCTCTCTCTCTCTGGCTTTTCTTCGCAAACGAAGATTCAGGAAGGACTCACCCGCGCTTTCTGCATGCGCACTGATGACTAAAAAGGCCAATCCAAGATAAACAAGTCCAGTTGCAGAAAGCACAGCAGAAGGTCTCCGTGGGTGATGTTTCTGGGTTGTGATTCTTTCTGCGTTGTCGTTTCTCTTCAATACTTGTTCGGTGTGAGTTCTCAAATAAGGCTGCAGCATTGTGGATAGTGCGTCTCCAAACCTCCCGATGTGAGGCCAGGGCGGACCATTGTTGATGATCAATTTGGCCGAGCCTGAGATGTTGTTTCAGGGAGTCCTTGTATCGCTTTTTTGGAGTGGCCCTCTTACGCTGACCCGTGGCAAGTTCACCATAGAGTATTATTTTTGGGAGGCGATGGAAAAGAAAAGAAATGCATATTAAATGCAGCATTCAGAATAATTATTTCAGAACAGTGGTATTTTGAGGTGAACTGGCCTTGTGGAAGGAAACATATTCCTAACTGCCGACCACAGATCACCCAATGCTCCATTTTCCCAGTTCAAGCAAGATTAAGATCACCTGCTCATGCCAAACCTTGTTTTGCTTTCTGCTTCAGAATGCTGGTGTCGCCTACTGCTGTATGTTTCAAGATGCCAGCTTACAAGTATGGAGGTTCTTTGCCTCTGTGTCTCCGCTGCCTGCAGAGTCAGTCATTTTAGGACAGCAGGGGTCTGGATGGGGTGTGCATGAAGGAGAGCTGATGTTCCAATTATTCGGTTCTGGCTCCAAGCACCCATCTATCCATAAGCATTTCCGTTCGACAGCAGACCTACCGCTTGCTTGTTTTATCCCAGGGCAAGCTGCATCCTTGTCCCCTCTTTCAAAGCAGCCTTCCAAGGGGATTAATCAAAATGGAGCAGGTCCTGTCAGACTCTGCTCAAAACTCCAGTGTGCAGAAAGGAATAAAGACAATTCTGCTTGCTTGCAGAAAGGCAAGAAAAGAATACTAAAAATAAAGGAATGAATCCAGACCAGAAGGTTGCATGATTGTTGTTAAAAAGAAGTTTGCAATCAATGGTCCAGGTTCCTTCCACCTGGGGCTCTTGTAACCCATGAACTCTCAAGGAGCCAAGTTGATAGCAAAGCAGAGAGAGGTGCAACTTGGAATCAGGCTCAAGTAATATGGACTGTTTTCCATATTGGTCAAGAATATATTGCTGTATTCATATGTATGTGAACCAAAAAAAGGATCTAGGGTTCTCAGTAGACCACAACCTAAATATTGAATCATAGGATCATAGAGTTGGAAGACACCATAAGGGCCATCCAGTCCAACCCCCTGCCATGTAGGAATAACCAATCAAAGCACTCCTGACAGATGGCCATCCAGCCTCTGTTTTAAAAACTCCAAAGAAGGTGACTCCACTACACTCACTCCCAGGTAGTGTATTCTACTGTTGAACAGCTCGTAAAGTCAGGAATTCTTCCTAATGTTTAGGGGTACCCAACTAAAAATATGCAAAACCCAAAGCAATTCTTGGCTGCATCAACAAAAGTATACTGTCCACATTAAGGGAACTAATAACAACACTCCATTCTGCTTTGGTCAGCCCACAGTTGAGGACCCCACAGTTAAAGAAGAATATTGACAAGCTGGGATATGTTCAGGGGAGGGTGACCAAGATGATCAAAGGTCTGGAAAACAAGCCCTATGAGGAACCGTTTAGGGTGCTGGGTCTGTTTAGCATGGAGAAGAGAAGATTGAGAGATGGTATAATACCAAGCTTTGAATATTTGAAGGAATGTCAAGTAGAAGAAGGAGCCAGCTTGTTTTCTGCTGTTCCAGAGACTAGGACATGGAGCAATGGGTTCAAACTATAGGAAAAAACATTCCACGTAAACATTAGGAAGAACTTCTTGACTGTAAGAGCTGTACAACAGTGGAATAGATTGCCTCAGAAGGTTGTGGATTCTCCTTCTTTAGAGTTTTTTTTTTTTAAAAAAAAACACAGAGGTTGGATGGCCAGCTCTCAAAAGTGTTTTTGTTGTGTACTCTTGCATAGCAGGGGGTTAGACTAGATGGCCTTGTAGTCCCTTCCAGCTCTATGATTGTTTGAGAAATGTATATGGTTGGACAACACTCGGTCCACCACCTTACCATCTGTCCTGTTTAAGGGTGGCAGGTAGATGAGTGCACTTATAGTTCAAGAGAACAGCCAGAGGAAAAGCCAAACAAGCCCAGCATCATACAATAGGGTGTCAGCCAGAGAATATATTTAGCCAAGGCAATCCAGGGCTGAAACATGAGAGGCAGTCCCTGAAGTCCAATGCTGAAGCTTGTAATAAAAGGAACAACTGAAATCTAGGAAGCAATACAGCAAGGAACATCAGATGAGGCCACACAGAGATTTTGGAGCAGTTCTTTGCAAGAAAGGAATGGCTGTGGCTATGCTATTTCACAGCTAGTTGTAGATGAGCCACGTATTCCTTTTACGGCTGGCCAAGGCTTTTCCTGTTCTTTTTCAGCTGGCATTTTAGTATATGGTGCTCAGAGGGAAGAAGCGGCACACTATCTGGCTCTTGGTTTTCAGGAGCTCCATGGGTTGGTCCATAGCTCAAGGTCAGGGATGCCAGCCTCCTTTGATTCCCACTGGAACTTGTTACATTGGCTCTCCTCATCCAAGGAGGCTTCTGCCAAGTAAGGTATGACACTGTCTTAAGTTAATGGAAATGGATCAAGGCTGCTCACATGCAGGGGGCCTTGATCACATGCTGGGGGCTTCCTTCCTGTCTTCAGAGTGACTCCACTGGTGACCGGCTATATACAGCCTAGCATGCAGGTACGGACCTTGTGTTCCCGTGCCAGCTCAATCCAGGTTTTCCCACATGAAGCAGGTTTTCCCAGGTTTTTAATTAAAAGGTTTTAGCAGGCTTTACCCCAGTTCTCGCCCCTGCGGCTTTGCCTTGGCTGTCATCAAGACTGCCTATAGGTGAAACAGAGCAAGAGCCCTGTACTGTTTGGACTCCAAGAAGGGAGTAAGCTGGGGTAAACAACCCATCTAGACAAGCCCATAGTAGTATAACTGTATAGTGTGAAAGGCCTCCTGAAGTTTTAGAAGCATGGTCCCCAAGTAAACACCATTTGCTGCCTACGGGGTTCCCACCCGCCCATGCAGAAACAGCTGAGACAAAAATATGTTCCAACAAATGCATTGCTTTCTGCTACTAGAGTACATTTTGGTCCCAGGCAATATAATGTATTGGAATAAAAATTAGAATTCTTAACTAAGATCCTGCTTCATCAGACATAGCTATAATGACAGAGCTCCACGATCTTAACTATGACTCTGGATCTGAAGCCCCAACACACTGAGCATTGAAGCCAGGCACCTCTACCAATGGAGGATTTTCTGAGATGCTGTGGAGTGGTGCAGTGAGTAAAGAAAGATCTAGTCTTCTTCCAACAAAAGTGCCCCACTGCTGACAGAGGGCTGGATGCTTCTTCCCTTTACCCTTGGCTCCCCAGTGCCTCAGAAAACTCCCCATTGGTGGAGGTGTCTAGCTTCTACACTAGGTTTTGGGGAGAAAGTTCAGTCATTCAACTGCAAAAAGACCATAAATGTGAATCCCAAAATTTATGAGGTTGTAAGTCTAGCTTGCAACCTTGTAAGTACAGAGCAGGATGCCAGCTTCCATGGTTGGTTGCGGTTTTTTATTCTTTTCTTGTGGTTTGGTTTGGTTTTTGGTGAGCCACGAAACTAAGAAGCAGAATTGATTCTAGTTGTTCAGTTCAAGTAGATACAAAAGCAGCCAGGAAGAGACTTCTCTTCTCATGTTGCTGCCAAATGTGCTTCTAACAGTGGCTGGAATGGAGAGAAGTGTCTCTGCTGAGGATCATAAAATTCACAGTGGGTTCAGGAAATCCAAGAATCCCAAACAACTTGCTTTAAAAGAGCACTTTTTAAAGACCAATTATTATATTGTGGCCATAACTTCTGAGCTGCATTTTGCTACTTAATTTTCTGATTTAGTCCTGCAGGTCACCCAGACTTCCTGTGGATACGCGAAACCATGGATAATAGCAGGCCCTATTGAAATTAATGACTTCCGGTCCAACGTTTGGCAGAAGTTTACCATAGAATCATGCTGGAGGACCTAGAAAATGCATAGAGAGGACATTTATTTCTGGATGTGGATAAGTGAAACCACAGACACTGGTCCTGTGGATATGGGGGTCAACCTATACTTGGATACCCTTGGTATCCAGGACCCCCTGTGGATAGCAACATCTGTGGATATTCCAGTCCCGTTATATAAAATGTCATAGTAAAATGGTGTTTCTTATATAAAATGGTAAAATCATAATTTGCTTTTTGGAATATATATTTTGGGGGGAATATTTTCAAGCTGTGGATGGTGGGATCCGTGGATACAGAATCCGTGGATATGGAGGGCTGACTGTATATTGGTTACAATTAAAAAAAACTGATTTAAACAAAAAACAACAGCTCTGTTTTCCCAACTCTGGTGACACCCATCACCTTTCTGGACTTCCACATAAGCATGCTGGTAAAACTCTACTGTGTGTGCATCAAAGAGGTTCTTTGCTTCTGGTCCCTGCTGAAACATTCCAGAATTCCAAATTCCTTTCACAAAAGGCAGCAAAACATCCAGTTGTCACAATGTCAATTAGAAGTCCCCCTATGTGCATAAATAGAACTTGCAGACTGGAGCATCTGGCCACTAAGAGGCCATCATTTGCTGTATTTCATGCTGGTTTGGCCAAGAGAGACACTTGTCTGCTAAGTGGGCATATTAAGGTAGTCTTATTGTCTGTTCACAGCCATAGGCTTCAGCCAGTTAAACTCCAGAGAATGCTTCCCAGACCTTTTCTCCTCTTGTATCACTAATGTTTGCTGAAATAGGTAATAAATGCAGAAGTGTAGACAGTTAGGGCAGAGAAAGAGATGAACTCGGGCAATTTCAGAGTACACAATTTTCTAAAAAAAAATATCCCCCTCTGGCCTGAGATTGCCACTTTGCTGCAATCAAAATGCCTCTGGAAATAAAAGGACCCAGTGAAAGAGGGGTGGGAAAAGAAAATTAAGGCTTTCTCTACAGCTTAGGACATTCGGAGTAATGTCCTTGTGAAACCTGATTCACTGCAACTTAAACAGAGGTATTACCTTCTTGCTCGCAGGAAAATTACCTTCTTGCTCTCAGGAGCTGGCAAAAAGCCCATGGGTTGTCTGGTACTACAAAAGGTCATCCCCTTTTGCTCGAATATGTCTTGCATAATGAGGAATAGATCACTTGAAGAGGCAACCGTTTGTTGGCCTCACAAAGGGGTTGTGAGATTCAGATGCTACGTTTTTCTCAAGAAAGGTCTTTGCCATGATTCCACAATCAGCCCCTGTGAAAATTCTCTTACATATCTAGAGACCAGGATCTGGTCAGAAAAGGTGTTGCACTAGCAAAATCCACAGACCAAGTGAGAATAATAATAATAATAATAATAATAGTAATAACCTTTATTTATACCCCGCCCCCTGTTAAAACAATCGGGGTGGCTTACAATAATTAAAATACAATACAGATAAAAATCCCAAAACACCACCCACCCCCACCCTCCCCCATAAAAAGAGGGGGAAAGAAGCTATAGCATATCCTCCAACATTTCACAAACGAAACCTTGGGACACACATGGCCAAGCAGCATTAGAGCATGTTCAAGATGGCAAAAGTCTGCATGAGGGAGAACACACAAGCTAGGAGAGGCTGCAGCAGCTTGCTTTTGTCTGAGCCTCCTGGGAAGGTCAAGATCCCACCCCCTTCTCCATTTTCTTTGCTGCTGAATTAATTGAGAGCCAACTCCTTTTGCACTTTGAACTCAGTTTGCAGCAACTGAAGTAAGCTGAGGAAGAGAGAGAAACTGGGACATTTTACAAGCAGCTGGGAGGAAAATGGAACAACAGATTAATTATGTCACACCCTACTTCCAGAACTTGGAAATGGACTCAGAGACTGAAGCAGTGGACATGCCAGGACCTGCTGAACCAGAGCAGGAGGATATTCCAGAGCCACAGGCCTCAGACACAGGAGGTTATCAGATGGGCTAAATATAGTGTGACAATGATGACAGGAGATCACTAAAGGGCTTGAATGTCATCCCTGTCTCATTATGCTCCTGTGCTGCTTCCGTTCCCGTCTAAGCCGTGAATAGATTACCCGTTCTGTTTCTGTCACGGAACGACGGGCAACTGAAAAGGTGCCCTGTTATGCTGGCGCAATGCCAGTGTGAGTGGGAGATCAGTTTCAGAACACGTCTGGGTGCGATCGAGACAACAAGGTAAGTGACAAACTTTTTGTGCCCTCCCCGGGTTACTGGCAATTTTTTTTTAATATGTTTAGACGCTTTGTTTAACTTTTTAAAGCGTATTTTGCTTTTTACTTTTGAATTTCCCATGCGATCATCCTCTCGCAAGAACAGCCAGGATTTCCATTCCAGGAAATGAATGCAGCTCCGTTCAAACTGCATTCACTCCTGGGCTGCCATGGGGAGGGGAGAATTGCACAAACAAGGTAAGTTGTGAAATTTTGAGTTATCGTGCTGGGACAGGGGCAGGAGAGGAGATTGCAAGATGGGGATTCTATTTTTGGCCATGTCTGATCATCTCCACAGACAATAGTGCAGTACCAGTTGGGGCAGAGGGTCCTGCCTCTTCAGATAGAGAGGACAACTTACCTATGCCTAACTTTGCAGCATGTAGACAACAAAAGGAGGTTTTCCTTGGTTTTTATCCAGGCTGTGAGGCCATGTTCTGGAATAGTTTCTTTCTGACATTTTGCCTGCATCAGAAAGAAACTATTCCAGAACATGGCCTCACAGCCCGGAAAAAAACCAAGGAAAATCTATGGATGCCAGCCGTGAAAGCCTTTGACTTCACAACAAAAGGAGGGCTTAAGGCAGTCTCAAAATATTTATAGGAAGCAGCAATTAGTTAAGCAGCAGATGTGTTAGCTGCTGCTCTATAAATGCACAGCACTGCCCTCTGGGGTTGGAGGAGATTATCCGACCTACCTGTTGTGTTCCTGCTCATTGTGTTTGACTTGGGTAGTGTTTGTTTACTCTGGACTCTGTCTGCCTGACTTGGATTCTGCTGGACTACCCTGAACTCTGTTTGCTTGACCTATGTCTTATTTGGATTTTGCTTATGAACTCGTATTTGCTTGCTTGCTTATTCTGACTTCACGCTGCCTTGGTTCCTTTGCCTGTAATGAGCTTGACTGTGCTGTGCCTCTGCTATCAGTTGTGTTGTAATAAGCCTTTGGCTGGTTGCTTGGACAGTGTTTGGACAAATTGAGACTACAGTTCCTTCCCAGTATCCACAGGGGATACATTCCTGGATTTACCATGGATACATAAAACCATGAATAATAGTGAACCCTATTGAAATGAATGACTTATGGCCCAACTTCTGGCAGAAGCATATCATAGAATTGTGCTGGAGTATCTATAAAATGCGTAGAGGATTTTGGGGGGGGGGGACGTGGATAAGTGAAACAGTGGATACCAGACCCTTGGATACGGGGTTCGACCTGTATCCCTACCAAATGGGGACAGTTGGAGGGAATGTTCTAGTTAACCCAGCTGGTCCACCATTTCTGGAACAAGGGCATCTAAAGGTGACAGATTTACAATTTCCCTTCCCAAATAAGGCCTCACTCTTTCTACTGTAATACAGTTGTGCAAAGAATGGTGGTGGGCCATTGTGGTACATCCTCTTCTGGAGGATCTGGCAACTTCAGCAGGCCTGGGAGATAATTCTCCCCCCCCCCCAGGGCCATCAGGGAGCCAGATGGACTGGCAAAAATCCCCACCCCATGAAATAAACAAAACCAGAAAATGTCCGGAATTCCAGTTCTGGTTATAAAAAATGTTGAACAGTGCAAAAAGGATCCCACGGCCAATTAGAAAATTGTCTGACCAAGACATGTTAAACAGTGATAGGAGGTGTGTGTATGCAACCCAACTGAAAAGCTTGAGGGAGAGTGGGGTCCAGAAAAAGAAATTTAGCATTTTGGGGCCAGGAAAAGAGATGTCCAGGGAGTCAGGAAGGGTCAGGTACACCAAAATATATGGTCCAGAGTCTCATTATGCCCATTCCTCCTCTTCTGAAACATTACATCTTCCACAACTTCTAGTTAAGAATGCAATTTTTCACTAATTTTGTTCCTGAAGAAAACAAGTAATTTAAGCACTTTTTTCCCTGCTGTAGTCAAAAATTGCATAAATTCTAGATTTATTCTGTGCAGAATTCAAATGTGCACCCCACACATGCACAGAAAACAAACTTTTCCAGTCAGAAAACTGCATTTTCTGTGCAGAAAATAATGAATGGGTGTCGGTGGAGGGAGCCCACATGTGAATTTTGTGCAGAGTAAGTCTTTTGTGTGAAGGTTCTCAACAGTCCAGGTTTGTCCTCATTTTAAGACCCTTTTTAAAATATTCTTTCCTTTGTTACTTCCGGTTGCCTTTGTGTGGTTCACGGTCTCAGTTTGCATTAGCAGGACCAACATATTGGCTGTTTCGAAACTGACATCCACCTGTAAGGTGAGGGCAGGCGGAGGAAGCTAACTTTCAATCACCTCAAGGCCCCATCAGCAATGTGAAGATAGTCTTGATCCTCCTTGGAAGACTGTTGTGTGAATTACTAGAACAGCTATGAGAAAGGCTTTGAAGACTCTAGAAGGACTCGGTGCCAAAAGATTATTTTTAAAACCAAACTAACAGTTGAGAAGAGCTGTATTCAAGATGTACTATAGCAATAGTCCAGTTCAGGGCACCACAATTCAAGAAGGATATTGACAAGCATGTCCAGAGGAGGGCGAACAAAATGGTGAAAGGATCTGAGTATATTTAGACTGGAGAAGAGAAGGTTATGAGGTGGCATGTTGGTCATGCTTAAAGACTTGAAAAAAATGTGATTATTGAAGAGAGAGCAAGGTAATAACAAACAGATTAAAGGAAAATCTTAAATAATAACAAATGAAAAAAAAGTTTTTTAGGCATTGTGAGGACTTCCCAGGGCAAAACAGGAAAAGCCCTGTGTCATCTGGACTACAGGGCTCTAAGAGGGGGGCAAGATGTGATAAACAGCTTGTCTAGACAAGGCTAGAGTTAACAAAGCCTCTGACAAAGAAGCTCCTTTTTTTCCAGGTCTTTTATTACATCCACCCAATCCCCCCTTTCCCCTCCTTGTCCTCTGTCTAGCTTAATTTTTTTAGCAGCATCAGCATTCAGAGGGCTGGAGAAAGACAGGTTTTGGGTGTCAGTTTGCAGCAGCATGTCTTTTGTAAACAATGCAATGACGCTTAAGCTGAGAATGAACAGGATTCTCCTCTTGCAGGCCTCAGTTTAGAGGATAATGCCAATGTCTACTAAGAATCCTGATAACATAGGGTCTAAAATGCCACTTAGTATGCAGCCAAGTTTCATTTTTGTCGACTGAAGAAAGCAGAAGCCACACCGTTTTGCTCCTTATGTATATTTTTAAGTTCTGTTTGTTCATCATTTCAATATATAGTGCACTTGGGTTTTTCTGGCAGGTGGTCCTGTGATTCATAAAGATGTTTCAGTCCATGCCATTACCAATCTGTTTCCCCGTTCACCAACCAGAAAAGCCCCCACTAAAGATACAGAGGTTTTCCAACTTATATTCAGACTTGACATTTGATTTAGCTAATTGATTTCAAAAAGAAAGAGAGGAAAAGGGACAGAAAGGGAAAATAATTAAGAATAACTAACAGAGGAAAAGCATGTTGGCAATATGATCCATTTCTTTTTCCCCCCTTAATGAAACTTTTTTTTTTTAAATAAGTTTTACCATTGGATTGCATCCACCAAAGAAAAGTCGTGCAAAAGAACATTAGTCAGTAGGAGGGAAGAAGCTGAAACTCAATAATTAATGGTTTGGAAGTGGAAAAGTGTGATCATATGCTTCACTTTGGAAAAATGTATTTTTAACATGCACCCTCATGCTGGCATGCACACACAGATATACCTAGCTATCATAATATAAAGTTCTAAATTCTGCAAGCGAGTTTTCAGCCTCTTATGCCTGTGGTTGAAAGTTAGCCATTGAAAGCAAATGTGAAGAACAAGGGAGCATTTATGTCTTTGAAACACAGGTCCTGTTGGAACTGTCAAGCATGTATTATTGCACTGTCATTTTTATCATGATTTGTGTCTTGATAGTATTACCCCCAATGCTCCAGAAACATCTGGGGAGGTCTGACACCTTTTATTTGCATTACCTATTGTCAGACCTGAAATCTCAGGTTACATATAAAGTGGCAAAAATCTGTTTTTGTGCTATTATTTGTACGAAAGTGATTAGGAACAATAAATAGCTGGAATAGTGATATACAGTGGGTCCTTGGTATCTGCCAGGGTTTGGTTCCAGGATACATAAACACAACGTGGATACCAAAATCTGTGGATGCTCAAGTCCCATTATATATAATGGTATAGTAAAATGGTGTCCCTTGTAAAAATGGTAAAAGGTTTGCTTTTCAGAATTATATATATATATATATATATATATATATATATATATATATATTCAAGCCATGGATGGTGGAATCCCTGGGTGCAGAATCCATAGATACAGATGTCTGACTGTACTGGGCTTTTTCTTTTAAATACTGAAACTGAGATTTCAGTATGTATGTAGATATGTGTGCTTTTTTCTAGAATTGTCTTTTCTTGGATATCATTGTACAGTCGGACCCAAGTACCAATCTCTGCAGTTTTAGTTATCCACGGGACCTGAAACAGGGACACATACCATAGCACCATCCTAGAAAATGCCTAGAGAGGCATCCTCTCTAGACGTTTTCTAGGTCCTCCAAGGCAATGCTATGGTATTTATTTTTACCAGAAGCTCATTACTTATAAGAGGGTTCACTATTATCCGTGGTTTCCGATATTTGTGTTAAGTCCGGGTCTAACTGTATACAGTATTTTTGCCTGCAGAATTGTGTTGGTCTTTGATTATAAAAAAAATTTCGATACAAGGAAGGGAAATCTGGCTTATGAGACCTATAAATTTTCACATTGGGGAAAGATCCCTTCCATCCCCCCAATCCTACACCATTCTAAGTTTCGATTTAGACAAATCTATAGGGGTTAACTAGATGGCCCTTGCTGCCACTTCCAATTCTATGATTCTATAGCTAAAATCAATTATACTTGAATTTAAAAAAAACGTGTTTTGACTTGGCACAGAAATGATACCTGTGTTGGTGTCTATCTGACCTCCATGGGAGGAAATTCCACAACTGGAATTATGAGAAGACCCTCTCTCAGGTCCTCCTGCAATGTATTGAGCCTGCTGGCTGGCGGATACACATGAGGGTCCATAGAAGTCTTGAAGTTCTCAAGTGTACAGATTCTGACAGCAGTGGGACTTATCAGCTTCGAATGACAGGGGTGGAAAGAATATTCACAACTATTTGAATAACATAAGAAACCCCAATGAAGAGACTCCTCTATGTGACAATAATGCAGTTCACTACTTAGGCTTGTGTATACAAAGCAATAAAATGTGGACTGATGTGCATTAATGCCAATTTGTAGCAGTTTTCATTTGTCTCCACAGGTTTTTTTCAAGATTGCTAGCATGTGAAGACATACACATTTATTGTTCAAACAGGCATGCCTGTGAATCAAGATGGCAGGCACAACTGTATTACTTATGTTTTTATTGTGACCAGGTACCACTGCCGAACAGTATATTTTTTAAAAGCAAAGCCAAGGTGCAGAAGTGTGATCTTCTACTTAAATAAGCAGAGGGGAAAAAAATGAAAAAAAGAAGAGAGGCTGTTTCATCGCCTCAGCATATGATCGCTATGGTGAAAATCCAACATGGTGGTTCCAGGCGCCTGCCTTTCCAACAAGCTCCACCCCCTGAGCATGTCCGACCAATTAGCTTTCCATGTCTGCTCTTATTAGAAATGCTCAGCAATGTGAATTGGTTGTCCCAACAAGCAGGGATGTGTATCTTAGGAAAGAGTGGGTTGGACTAGATGGCTCCTCTGTGATCCTTTTAAACTCTAAGTTTTTATGATTCTATGAAACCCCAATAAGAAAGAAAGAAAGAAAGAAAGAAAGAAAGAAAGAAAGAAAGAAAGAAAGAAAGATTTGGTTCAATTTTCAGGAAATTTCCACCTCCAAGCTGTGAAATTTCAACAGTCTTCATTTCCCATCTTAAAGAACATTCTCTCCCCCACCTGAACCTTTATCTAACAGAATTTCACTGAAAATTACAAGCAGAATTAGTACAACACCATATCTGGTGAGCCAAATATGTCCGGGGTGGGTGGATGGGAGGTGCCAGTGAAATTGGTTCCTGCCTTCTTGAGAGTTGCCTGCCCCTGATTTAGAAGAAGAACACAAGAGCCCTTCTAGATGAGTCTAAGGGTCCAACTATGCTAGCATTCTGCCCATGCAGTGGCCAGCCAGTCACTGATTTCTCCCTCCTCTCATGCTTCCCAGCAACTGGTACACAACCTCCTTTCCCCATGCTCTACACGGCAGGCTGCAATACAGCACAGCTTTGGTGGGCAGCTTGCCAGGACTTAAAATGAACATGAATAGGGGGGAAAAATATTAATTTGAGGTTTCCAAAATGCTATTTGAAAACTAGAACTAATGAGCAGCTCAGTCCACACTCACACTGTGCCAAATGAAAAGCCATCGGCGAATTGTAGATCTGATCCAACAGCCAACACAAGTGTTTTGCTTTGGTTCTTTCAGTCTCCTGAGCTCCCCCTCCCACTCCTCCCAGAAACTATTCCACAACAGTTTTTCTGGTAAGGTAGAAGTACTGAGAGCAAAGGATTCTTGGGCATATTTCCAAGCCTGCAGATTGAGAAAGAATCCAAGAATGGAGAGACAAGACACAAGAGTTGGGTCTCTTTCACCTAATTGGTTATAGCAGTTCGATATCACTTTAACTCTCATGGCTATACCCTATGGGGCCCTGGGATTTATAGTTTTGGAACCTTGGCATCTGTAGTTTTGTGAGATGTTTAGGATTCTCTGCCACAAAGCTCTACAACCTTGCTAAACTATAAATCCCAGGATTCTGTAGGATGCAGCTATGTTAGTTAAAATGGTATCAAAGTGCTACATTTGCACAGAGTGAAAGCAATCTGGGCTAAAGAAGGGGTTCACAATTTTGACAGTTGATGTCACTTAGGTTCAAGGAATCTAAAGAATCAACTGACCATGTAGGATTTTGCCTGCTCATTGGGGGACATTCTTTTTTTCCCTCCATTTTCCATCCCTGTCTAAAATACATGGCTGGGTACACATGGCAAAGCCTTCGCAAGTATGGCCCCAATGTTTGACCATCTGACACACCATGAGGCCCTGGGACAAAAGAACCATCACCTTGGGTCAGATCAAAGGCCTACTAGTCCAGTTTTCTTTTCACACGGTGGTCAATCAGCTGTTCACAGGAAGCCCACCAGCAGGATATGAGAGTACTTGCACCTTCCATCTCATGCTCCCCAGCAACTGATGCACAGAGATATACTGTGTCTGTCACTGAAAGTGATATATTTCTCTGTCAGACATCAGTGACCCCATCCTCCATGAATCTGAAAGCTATCCAAGTTAGCCCAATCATCCTACCAATGGAACTACCTTTCGATGGTGGTGGGATTGCATTCTCCTATAAGGCAAGAGGTTATACTATAAGCCAAGAGTTCTGCTGGTAAGTTCTACCATGTCAGACAAGCTTTTGCTGAGAAGCCGGACTAAATAATGACCACATAACTTTCATAGAATCATAGAATTGTAGAGTTGGACGAGACCACAAGGGCCATCCAGTCCAATCCCCTGCCACTAAAATAGACAATGAAGACACTGAAATAGTTTGATTTTCCATACCTTGGCTCAGTCCTTAATCTGAATGGAGACTGTAGTCAAGAAATCAGAAGAACACAAGGATTTAGAAGGGTAGCTATGAGGGAATTAAACAAGATCCTGAAGTGCAATGATTCTGTCACTGAATACTAAAGTTAGGATTGTCCGTGCCATCATATTTCCAATTTCTGTGTATAGTTGTGAAAGCTGGACAGTGAAGAAAACTGATAAGAAGAAAATCCATTTATTTGAAATGTGCTGGAGAAGAATTCTACAGTTATTGTGGACTGCTAAAAAGACAAATAAATGGATCCTAAAGCAAACCTATACTCAGAACAGGAGGTTACCGTTAGACCAGAATATGGAGAAACAGAATGGTTCCCAGTAGGAAAGGGGGTCAGACAAGACTGAATTCTATCATCCTACTTGTTCAGCTTATATGCAGAAAATATCATATGCAGAGTAAGTTTAGACTCAGAGGAAGGAGGAGTGAAGAGCAGAGGAAGGAATATCAACAGTTGAAGATATGCAGATGACACCATACTACTAGCAGAAAACAGCAAAGTCTTGGAACAATTAGTATGGATAGTCAAAGAAGAAAGTGCTAAGGCAGGCTTACTGTTGAACATTAAAAACAAAACAAAAATAATGACCACAGAGGATCTATATAAATTCAATACAGATGAGGAAGAAATTGAAATAGTTAAAGATTTCCCATACCTTGGACCAGTCATTGATCAAAATGGAGATTGCAATCAAGAAATCAGAAGAAGATTAGGAATGGGAAGGGCAGCTATGAAAGAACTAGACAAACTCCTCAATGCAAAGATACAAAACTGAACACTAAAATCAGGATTGTTCAAGCCATCATATGTCCCATACCCACATATGGAAGTAAGAGCTGGACAGTGAAGAAAGCTGATAGAAAGAAAATCAACTCATTTGGGATGTGGTACTGGGGAAGAGTGCTATGGATACTGTGGACTGCCCAAAAGACCAATAAATGCATCCTAAAAGAAACCAAGACTGAGCATTTCCTGGCAGCCAAAATTGACTAAATTGAGACTGTTGTACTTTAGCCATATCATAAGAAGACATGACTCAATGGAAAAGACAATAATGCTAGGAAAGGTAGAGGGTAGTAGAAAGAGAGGAAGGCCACACACTAGATGGATAGACTCAATCAAGAAGGCCAGGGCCCTGAGCCTGCAGGACCTGAGCAGAGCGGTTGAGGACAGGGGGTCTTGGAGATGTCTCATACATGGGGTCGGCATGAGTTAAAGTCAACACAAGGGCAGTGACATTAACAACAACAATGCAAATTAAACCTGGACTGTTGCTAAAAGCCAAGATGACTATACTGAGGCTGTTGTACTTTGGCCATATCATGAGAAGGCATGACTCAGTAGAAAAGACAATAATGCTAGGAAAGGTTGAGGCTAGTAGAAAGAGAGGAAGGTCACATACTAGATGGATAGGGTCTGTCAAGGAGGCCACGGCCCTCAGCTTTCAGGACCTGAGCAGAGCAGTTAAGGACAGGGGGTCTTTGAGATGTCTCATTCACGGGGTCGCCATGAGTCAAAGTCAACTCAAGGGCAGTTAACAACAATATAAATTAAACCTGGACTGTCCCTAAAGATGACTAAACTGTGACTGTTATACTTTGGTCACATCATGGGAAGGCATGACTCATTAGAAAAGACAGTAATGCTTGTTAAGGTAGAAGGCAGCAGGAAAAGAGGAAGACTATATTACAGGTGGATAGATTCAATCCAGGAATCTAATCCAGGAATCCAATCCAGGAATCCAATCTAGGAAGCCACAACTCTGAGTCTGCAAGACCTGAGCAGGTCTTTTGAGGATAGGGTGACTCTCACTCACAGGGTAGCCATAAGTCAAAGTCAACTTGACAGCAGTTAACAACAACAACAAAGCCCAACCATGTCGGAGCAAGGAGGGTCAAACATCTAGTAAGGAAGTGATAGGCTTCAGTCATCAAATTGACTGTCAACATACCTCAGGCTGGACTAGAAGCCTAGACTAGGGAATACTTCTACATGTAGGAAATTTGTTGTTTTTTTTTAATATGGATGAAAACTCTACATATTTAGAAGTGTTTCACGGGTTCACAGCTCACAACTTTTGTAAACAATTCATGTGATATCCAGAGACCCACTTGGATTTCAGCATAAATTTTGGAAAGATTTGTTATGGGATCCTTGAAACCTTACAATTTAGAAAATGAAAATTCAGGATTGTTCTTTGGGGGAAAAAAAGAAAGAAAAAGATATTTCTACAGTGCTGGAAAACTGATTCTGTATTGGACAGGGTTTCTTTTGAACATAACCATTTACTTTTAATCATATGATGGTATATTTATATTTACCATTTTGTGCTGGTATTTTGTGTGGCATTAGATGTAAACTGCTGGACATTCTTAAAAAAAGAAGTGATTTAGTGCTTCTTCAGCACAGAGAAAAAGGATTTTCTCCCATGGCATATACTTATACTCTACACAAAGCTGTGATTTTCACCCAGAATTTTTTTTTTTAAAAAAAAACCAATTCACAAAGATGCTATTTTCTCATCCTGTAAATAACTCTTATTACATAAAGCATTCTATTAATACTCAGACCCCCTATCACGTTGCCCACTTAGTGTATCATTTATCACTCTCCAATTCAGGAAGAAATTATGCTTTTTCCAAGCATGACATCACTGTTAGTCCCTCTAAGAATTGCCCAAAACAGAAGCCAGAAGCATTTAATGTTCATTCTTCTTCTTCCTCCTCCTCCTCTTCTTCCTCTTCTTTAAGCAAACAAAATCAAGGACATAGCTTCTCAGGAACATATCTAAAAGGGGCTTGGCAGAACTGGCAGGTCACCCAGGCCCAACCTCTCTGTTTTTACAAAAAAATATCCAGTAACAACAACAGAGCTTTCCTGGCTTTGAGGGAGTCCATCTTATACAATCATAGAGTTGGAATGTGCCCCCAAAGGCCAGCAAGTCTAACCTCCTCACTTCATATAGAAACTTCAGCTACAGAACCCCCAGCTCTGAAGGTGTCCAGAGAAAGAGTTCCTGATCATCTTTCTAGGGAATTGGTTCTGTAGGTCAACTGCTTTTAATGTCAAAAAAATCCTTCTAACATTCAATTGAAACCTCCCCTCCAGTCACTTAAAATAATTTGTACCTTCTGGGCCTCTCCATTGACGCCCCCTTGTCATGGGAGAGAGGCTTGCATACCCCAATGATGTTTTGAGCTATGCTGGCGGTGGCACAATAGCCATCGGTAGGGTCTCCCATGCCAGACAGGTCAAAACTGAAGGTTTGACAAAGACCGTCAAAGGGCAGGATGGGCTCTCTAGCCTTATCGCAACCATCCTAGGAGAAGGAAAACTCTCATCCCAAACCCGGGCAGATGGTGCTCGTCCAACCCTGTAAGGTCAACCATCTAAGAGAAGGAAACTCTAATCAAACCTAAGGCCCGAGGACCTCACCACTACCGTCCATGCTTGCAAGGCCAGCAGATGAACCTTTGGTTTAAAGGGTGAGGCCAGTTCTGTGCATGCTGTGCTCCACCAGAAAAATCCATTGCACAGGCTCGAAGGACAAATCCAATTCCAAAAAAAAAAGTAGTGATAGGCGAGGGACGTTTGAAACGGCAGGTGTAAAGATGCACTGGAAGCCGCAGACCCAACCCTGCATGCAGGCAGTTCAGGACTTTGGTCGCCCGAGTCTGACCCAGGAGATGACAGTCTTCTTCGGCAGCATCCTGAACAATCAAGCAGCCTTTTTTAAGAAGAGCACTGCTTGCTCCATATGGAGAGGGGCCTAGAAAAGGTTGCCTAACGAAAGCTCATCCCCCAACAACCTGGTTGGCTAGCTGCGGCCAACGGGAATCTTCTGATGCAGTCAAACCAAGGCAAAGAAACAAAGGCACACACCGGCCTCCAAAGGTGTAAATAAACTGACACTTGCATGCTGGAACATCAGAACCGTGCGAGACTCTGAAGATAGTGGACGGCCTGAATGTCGTTCTGCTCTAATAACCCATGAACTATCACAATTTAACATTGAAATCACTGCTCTTAGTGAAGTTCGTCTCCATGAGGAAGGCAGCCTTAAAGAACACTGCGCCGGCTACACACTTTACTGGTCTGACAAACCCAAAACCGAAAAACATCTTTCAGGAGTAGGCTTCACGATTAAAAACTCCATTGCCTCCAAACTCGAAACCTTGCCAACAGGAGACTCTGATCGCATTATTTCCTTACGCCTCCGACATGTTGTTTTCTTTAGTATATACGCCCCAACTATGTAGAAGATAAAATTATTATCCTTGGTGACTTCAATGCCAGAGTAGGAAAGAACTCTGAAGCCTGGAAAAGTGTCTTAGGCAAGCATGGTGTTTGAAATTTCAATGATAACAGACGCCCCTGCTAGAGTCCTGTGCAGAACAACAGCTGACTATTACAAATACTATCTTTCAGCAGAAAGACAGCTTGAAGACAAACTGGATGCATCACCGATCCAAACATTGGCACCTCATTGACTATGTTCTAGTCCGCCAGAGAAACATTCGCGATGTCCGCCATACTCGAGTGATGCCCAGTGCAGACAGACCATCGCCTCGTCAGATGTAAACTAAATCATCATCTTAAGTTCAAACCTAAGAGGGATGGCATGTTAAAGAAGAGACTCCAAGTCAACAATCTTCAACAAGCTACCATGAGAGACAACTTCCAGGCAAACCTGAAAACAAAACTTGAAGAGCATCCTATACATCCTTCTCCTACAGTGCTTTGGCAACATATCAAAAACAGTATCCTACACTCTGTGGAAGAATCCCTCAGGTTGTCCCACAAGAAAAATCAAGACTGGTTTGATGAAAACAACCAAGAGATCCAGGAGCTGTTGGCAAAGAAGAGAACTGCTCACAAGGCATACCTCGCCCAGCGAACTTCCCATGTAAGAAAAGCAGCTTTCCATCTCACATGTAGTAAACTTCAACAAAAACTCCGGGACATGCAGAACAAGTGGTGGATCAATATAGCAGAAAAGACACAAGACTGTGCAGATCCGGGTGATTCTAGAGGATTTTATGAAGCTCTTAAGGTAGTGTTTGGACCTACTTATCAGGTCCAAAGCTCCTTATACAGTACAGATGGTCAAACATTAATTACTGATAAAGCCTCCATCCTGAATCGATGGGCTGAACACTTTCAAAGTCTCTTTAGTGCCAACCGAGTAGTCCAAGGCTCAGCTATCCAACATATGATACAAAAACTGATGAAAAATGAATTGGACATAGCTCCCACTTTGGAAGAGATCCTTAAGGCCATACAGCAGTTGAAAAACGGCAAGGCAGCTGGGATTGATGGAATCCCACCTGAAGCTTGGAAACACCGAGGTCATGTACTCCATGATAAATTCCACGAACTCCTTGTGAATTGCTGGGAAAAGGGGGAACTGCCATCAGATCTCCGAGATGCAGTCATCATCACCCTGTACAAGAAAAAAAGGGCAAAATCCGATTGCTCAAACTATCGAGGCATAACACTGCTCTCTATTGCTGGAAAAATCCTTGCAAGGATACTCCTGAACAGATTAGTTCCTGCCATTGCAGAAGAACTTCTTCCTGAAAGCCAATGTGGCTTCAGAGCCAATAGGACCTACAGATATGGTATTTGCCCTTAGACAACTGCAAGAGAAATGTAGAGAGCAGAACAAGGGTCTCTATGTAACATTTGTTGACCTCACCAAAGCCTTCGACACCGTGAGTAGGAAAGGTGTGTGGCAGATCCTGGAAAGACTAGAATGTCCCCCTAAATTCCTTAAAATGATTATCTTGCTACACGAGGGCCAGCGCGGTCAAGTCAAATATGGCGATGCTCTTTCAGAGCCCTTTCTATTAACTAATGGAGTGAAGCAAGGTTGTGTTCTTGCACCAACTTTATTTACAATCTTCTTCAGCATGATGCTCCAAAGGGCTACGGCAGAGCTCGAAGAAGATGACGGCGTCTATATATGTTACCATACTGATCGTAGCTTGTTTAACTTAAACCATCTGAGGGCTCGCACTAAGACTCTAAACTATCTAGTCCGTGAGCTGCTCTTCGCTGATGATGCTGCCCTTGATGCCCACACAGAAGCAGCTCTGCAGCGCCTAACATCCTGCTTCGCAACAGCTGCAGAGCTGTTTGGGCTGGAAGTCAGCCTGAAGAAAACGTAAGTTCTTTACCAGCCTGCACCACAGGAGGAACACCACCATCCCCACATTGCCATTGGCAACTCTGTGCTTAAGTCCGTTCAGCAGTTCACTTACCTGGGAAGCATCATCTCCTCAGATGCCAAGATTGACAAAGAGATCGATCACAGATTAGCAAAGGCATATAGTGCATTTGGAAGACTTTACAAAAGAGTCTGGAATAATAAACACCTGAGGCGAAACACAAAAATCAGTATGTATAGAGCCATTGTACTGTCTATTCTCCTTTATGGGTCTGAAACATGGGTCACCTATCGCCACCACTTGCGGCTCCTCGAACGCATCCATCAGCGCTGTTTATGCACAATCCTAAATATACACTGGACTGACTATGTGACGAATGTTGCTGTCCTTGAGCAAGCAGGGATCACCAGCATTGAGGCCATGATATTGAGAACACAGATGTGCTGGGCAGGGCATGTTTCTAGGATGGAGGACCATCACCTCCCCAAAATAGTACTCTACGGTGAACTTGCCACAGGTCAGTGTAAGAGGGGCGCTCCAAAAATGTGATACAAGGACTCCCTGAAACAACCCCTCAGGCTTGGCCAAATTGATCAACAACAATGGTCCGCCATGGCTTCACATCGGGAAGCATGGAGACACACTATCCACAATGCCGCAGCCTTATTTGAGAACTCACACCAAACAAGTCTTGAAGAGAAACGACAACGCAGAAAAAATCACAACCCGGAAACATCACCCAAGGAAACCTTCTGCTGTGCTTTCTGCAACCGGACTTGTCTATCTCAGATTGGCCTTTTTAGTCATCAGCACGCTTGCAGAAAATGAGGGATGAGTCCTTCCTGAATCTTCGTTTGGGAAGAGAAGCCAGAGAGAGAGAGAGAGACCTTCTGGGACATCAGAGAACAAACCTGCCCCCTCCTCTCTGTAACAGCCCTTTAGATATTTAAAGAGTGCAATCATTTCACCTCTCCGTCTTCTCCTCACCAGGCTGAACGTGCCCAACTCCTTTAACCCTTCCTCATACGTTTTGTTCTCCATACCTCTTATCATCCTTGTTGTCCTTCTCTGAGCCTACTCCAACTTGTCTCATGGTGTTCAGCTTTCCAAAAACCTAGCAAGACATCTATGGATGTCAGTGATAGCTGTTGTCTGCTGCAGCACCATTCTCTCCCCCAGGCCCTATTATTTACAGGAGCAATATTACGTACTTACACTGGTAATATGGGGTTGGTACAAACCCTGCCAGGGATACAGGGTGCACATTGGCCTCTTCCCCACTAAGCCCTGCCTCAATTTTCCTGCTTTTTGCTACAGATTATAGGGAGCATGCTCATTTAAAAAGAAACAGGGATCCCCACCCCCACAGTGGTTGGCCAACTTGGGCTGCATCTACACTGGAGAAATATTCCAGTTTGACACCACTTTAACTGCCATGGCTCAATGCTATGGAATCCTGGGATTTGTCATTTGTTATAGCACTAGAGCTCTCTGACAGAGAAGGCTAAATATCTCACAAAACTATAGATCTCAGAATTTCATAGCATTGAGCCATGGTGGTTAAAGCAGTGTCAAACTGCATTATTTATGCAGTTCAGATGCAGTCTTGGAGGCTATATGCAACCCATGAGATGCACTTTAACCACCCTTGAAATGGAGCAGGGGTGGGCACAGTGTTGGCTGCAGGCCAGATGAGGCCCTGGACCTCACTTCTGTGACCCCCTCAGTGCCCCCTACCAATCCCTTCAAAACCCTGAATCACATTTTCAGGCTGGACATTAATCCACATCATCCATCTACTGCTTTTGCTAATTTGGCATCGCCATTATTCTCTCTTGAGTTGTACAAATGACTGGGTGTTGTTAGTGTTTACAAGCCAGTCCTGATCATTCAGCGTCTAGGTTTTTCAAACTTTTGTAGTGTCACCTCACTCTCCCATTAAGATGAACAACATCGGCTTTGAACAGACAGACAAAGACAGGAGAGTTTCTTGAATCAGGAAACTTTTACTACAAGAATACAAAACTATGCCAAGCACGCTTGGGGTGCCAGATTAGGGACAAAGAACTATAAAACGACCCTACCTTTTATAAGTAGCTATGACATCTGAAAGCAGGCATTTGTTTCAGCCAATCCCTGCTATCCAGGGCAGAGGTCCATTGACATTGATCTATCTTGTATACCTGCCCACCTTCCCTCATATAATGGTGGGTCACCATGTGGCATTTATAGACCTTTGGTATTTATTACCTCTAAGGAGGGGGGGAGAGATGCAGAGCAATTATCTTCTCATGGAATGTGTACCTCTAAGAGGGCCCAAGCTCTCAGTTTGATAAACTCATTCCACAGTGAAAGAAATCAAGCACAAAAGAAGTTCACTGCATTTTAACCCTGAGGTTCAGCGGTGCCCATGACATCGCCGGGCTGGGAGGGAAGGGGGAAGCCATGTCAGTGGTGGTTGTTTTTGCTCTGATTGTCCATCTGTTTATTTCTGGTTATCTGTGCCCCTTCCGCCTGCATCTCCTCACGTCCCCTGAGCATTCGGCATGGCTCTCTCCTTGTCGGACCATTAAAGCGTGAAGATGTTCAGAGGAGGGGAGAGAATGTACTTCACGGGAAGTCTCCTGAGAGTGAAGAAATGAAAAAGGAATCCCCAGAAGCTGTGCAAAGTGTGGCCATCATTATGAGGAGTGAGTGTGCTCGGCGTCTTGCGCATTGTTCAGGAGGAAATGGCGTTCTGGCCCTCCAGGAAACCACCTGGGACTCTGCTTCTCTGTCCTGATATCACCCTTCCCAAAACTCTTCTTCGTCAAATCCAAACTGGGCTTGATGTTAGTTTCCCTTGACAGCCTGTGGTGTGTGTAAAACACAGTTAATATAACTCATTTTAAAAAAATAATAATGATCTCTTTAAAAAAAATAAATAAACCACTTTTCCATTTTTTTCTTGAAATCCTTAGTAAAGAAAAGTGCCTCAGTGAGAAAATATCATTATGGATACTAATGATAGACCTAATTATCTCTTATGAGTACATTAACAGCAGTTTATGGAGATGGGGCCTAATCAGTCCTATGCTGCAGGGGGTGTACATGAATTGTACATGTTTCATCCCTTCCTCTAGGCCTTGCATCTATCTTAAGGGGAAGGGTAGGAAAAGTCAGTGAAGAGAGGATTTGGGATGAAGGAGTAGGTCTGAACAAGGAGAAGGAGTCTGGATGTAAAGACAAGGCACTTCATTTTGGGATGAACTGAAAAGTGATCTGGAAACAATTCTGCTTGAATGCTTAGTGTGCTGTTGTGTGTCTTTGAATCAACTCCAACTCCCAGCAACCCTATTGAGGTTTTCTTGGCAAAATTTAGGTTTGCCATTGCTTTCCAAAGTGACCTAGTAAGCTTCCATGGCGGAATGATGACTCGAAAGATAGTCCCCCAGAGTCCTAGCCCAAATCCACATTACACAAATAATCCTGTTCGAAACTGGATTATTTCCCATGGCTCCTTCCTATTGATGCTGGGATTTGTAGTTTTACATTATCTTTAGCCTTCTCTGCCAAAGAGTGCTAGTACTTCACCAAACTACAAATCCCAGGATTCCATAGGAAGGAGCCTTGGCAAATAATCCAGTTTCAAACTGGATTAATTTGTGAGTGTGGATGAGGTCCCAGTCTCTCAAACCACTACACCATGCTGTCCTCCATGCTGCATGTCTTAAAAGCGGCCCCAGTTGAGGGTTACTCTATCATAGGGTTTCTTGGCAAGATTTGTCATTGCCTTCCTCTTAGGCTGAGAGAATGTGATTTGTACAAGGTCAACAAGTGGCTTTCCATGGCCAAATAAAGATCTGAAGCCTGGTCTCTGTCCTAACCCAACATTCAAACTACTATACCACATTGATTCTCATGGCACAACTATGCTGGACTAGAGACATTTTCGGACAAGTAAAATGCAGCGCAAGCAGCCTCGCCACGTTGCGAGGCTGCAGCGCGTCCCTTTCGTTGATCGTGAGTAAAAATTGGCAAAATATTCTACTCAAATGTCCCTGCGGTACCGCAACAGTACCGGCAGGGACGGGAGTCATCCGAAAGGGACACGCTGCAGCGCTGCAGCCTTGCAATGTGGCGAGGCTGCTTCTGTTACATTTAAGACGTCCGAAAAAGTTCTAAATTTATGGTATGCAATCCCACTATTGGATCTTGGTCCAAGTCTTCCAGATTTTTTTTTTTAAAAAAAATTGCACATTTCACAGACACACATGAAAAGGTATCCAGTTTTAAAAGGTCTGCCTTGTGAACAGAAAGAGATACCAAACAAATATCAGGCAGAAGCCTGGTTTCAGCTGAAATACATCAGTGTAATAATAGGCTCCTGCTATGATCAATCAGAGCCAAAAGAGGTTTAGCAATCAAGAAAGAGAAGACAGAAAATAAGATCCATTAGTATCCAAGCATTCAGTCACAGCCACTCTCAGAACAAAAGAAAGGGATAGTATAATTTTACAATTTCTCTCTCTCTCTCTCTCTCTCTCTCACACACACACACACACATGCAGACACCTGCCTTCTGGAGAAAACTTTCCAAGAAATCCACTCCTTCAGAGAATAATGCACAACATAAGTGAGGTTATTTTCTGAAATCTTCCCCATGATCTCCAAAGAAAGCCAAATGCTGCTTGCCTCCTCTTAAACTCAGAATATGTGAACCACAAACAGCAAAAGAAATGATTATGCATGGGTTGATATAGTGTGTGTGTGGCAGAGGGGGAAAGAAGGGGGCACATTACAGCAGCCTCTTTGGAAAGGATCCTTCCACAGGAACATAACAAAAGAGGACAGCTCTGGGATTAACTGTTCAAAAGGATTTTAGGGGCCTTTTTTGTATCCAGGGAATGAGATGACAGCAGAGGTTGTAAACCAAAATGCGAGGTAAGCAGCTGCTCCCTTTGGAGGTCTCTCCATTGGTCTTGGTGCACACAGACATACAGAACTCTTCAGAGCTTTTCCAAATGAACACTGAATATGGTGTTAACATTAATAAATGTGTCTGCAGTGATTGCTCATCTCATGTGTATCATTTCAGCCAGCACTGAGCCATGTTGGAGGAGAGAGAGGGAAGGGGGAAAGAGGAAAGAATACGTCCCCCACCCAATGACTAATATTCAGCTCCCTTCTCCAGGAGAGTGGTAATGCCAGAGCTGTAGAAAGCATGGCCAGTGTAGATCAGGGATGGGACCCTCCAGATAGAATCACAGAATCAAAGAGTTAGATGGGATTGCAAGGGTCATCTATGCCAACGTCCTGCCATGCAGGAATCTACAAATTCCTGAGAAGTGGTCATCTAATCTCTATTTAGAAACCTCCAAGGAAGGAGAGTTCACTATCTTTTGAGGCAGACTATTACACTCTCAAAACAGCTCAAGAAGTTCTCCCTAAAGTTTAGGGGGAATCTCTTTTCTTGGAATTTTAATCCATTGGATTTGTGTCCTAGTCTCTGGAGCAGCAGAAACCAACCTCATTTGATCTACCGCACGGCGACACTTAAGATATTTCAAAATGGCTCTCATATCACTTCTATCACTTCTCTTCTCCAGGCTAAACATACCTAACTCCCTAAAGTATTCCTCATAAGACTGGGTTTTGAGACTTTTTACCACCTTGGTTGTCCTCCTCTGGACATGTTCTTGCTTGTCCATATATTCTCGCTTGAACTCTCATGCCCATTAATGGTCACAAGGGTAGAATTCAAAGATAGTGGTGTTAGTCTGGAATATCGGTAAACTAGGGAATCTTGTAGCTTCTTTGAGACTAATTTAGAGAGAGAAAATAGTAGCATAAGCTTTCATAGACTTAGTCTATTTCCTCAGATGCTGGAGGAAGTAGACTGAGTCTATGAAAGCTTATACAACAATTTTCTCTCTCTCAATCTCAAAGGTGCTACACAAGATCCCCTTGCTTAATAAATGGACACAGACCAAGTGAGGTCTGACTGAAGTAGGAAAAAGTGGTCAGGCTACATTTCCCAGGTGGGCTTGACAGCTCTACAGAGACTTCCTGGAGTACAGTTTTTACTGTATACTTTCCCTTTCTGCAGTATTTCACAAAACCCCTTGCCAGAACAGACAATGATGAGGAACACTGGGAGTTTTGGTCCAGCAATGTCTGGAAGGCCACGTGAATCTCTAACCCTCACATAGATGGAATGATCATGTTTAAATCAAAGCTATGAAGAAACGATAGACTGATGGTTCAAACCAGAGGAGGGCTCCAGATTGTTGCTGAACTTCAGCTCCTAGAAGTAATGGTAAGTGATTCTGGGAACTGAAGTTCAACAACATCTGGGGCCTCCTTTGTTGAGATCTTATTTGATATTGCCCACTCTAGTCAAGGAAGTCCCCTTTGAAACTTTAACAAGAGGGAGCTAATGTACTCAGACTTGATCCTTTACGTTTTACCTTCAACAAAAGTAAAACCTTTTCATTTGAACTGCAATTGGCAAGTTTTACCTATCTCTGGCTTTTCTTCGCAAATGAAGATTCAGGAAGGACTCATCCCGCGCTTTCTGCAAGCGCGCTGATGACTAAAAAGGCCAATCCGAGATAAACAAGTCCGGTTGCAAAAAGCACAGCAGAAGGTCTCCTTGGGTGATGTTTTTGGGTTGTGATTCTTTCTGCGTTGTCGTTTCTCTTCAAGACTTGTTCGTCTTGAGTTCTCAAATAAGGCTGCAGCATTGTGGATAGGCTGGATTTGTCCTTCGAGCCTGTGCAATGGATTTTTCTGGTGGAGCGCAGTGTGCACAGAACTGGCTTCACCCTTTAAACCAGAGATTCATCTGCCGTGGCCTTGCAAGCATGGACGTGGCAGCGAGGTCCTCGGGCCGTAGGTTTGATTAGAGTTTCCTTCTCTTAGATGGTTGACCTTACAGGGTTGGATGAGCACCATCTGCCCGGGTTTGGGATTAGAGTTTTCCTTCTCCTTGGACGGTTGCCATAAGGCTAGAGAGCCCATCCTGCCCTTCGATGCTCTTTGTCAGTTTTGACCTGTCTGGCATGGGAAACCTTCAGTTTTGACCTGTCTGGCATGGGAGACCCTACCAGTGGCTATTATGCCACCGCCAGCATAGCTCAAAACATCATTAGGGTACGCAAGCCTCTCTCCCACGACAAGGGGGGGTCAATGGAGAGGTTTACCTATAAAGCACCTAAAAACGTTCAAGATGTACACAGTACAGACACTTCTTGAGAAATTCAATGTTCTCTGCCTAAGAAAGAGGTAGTTTGCTTCTCACAAAACAGGGATAGCCTGGATCTCAAGGGAAGTTACTTTTCTGTTGCTAATGGAGATGGAAGTTTATTACTTTTCTTTTATTGCCCCCCCCCCAAAAAAAACCCACACACACAATAGGGTTGCCTTAGCATAGCCATCAGTGGTAAACAACTTGAAGGCACACAACAATACTATCACCCACCACCACCTCCACCTTGGAAGAAACTAGGGAGCCCTGGTATTGCAGTGGCTAAATGCCAGTACTGCAAGTCACCATGTTGCACGTTTGATCCCAGAGGACTCTAAGGTTCACTAAGCCTTCCATCCTTTCGTAGGTCAGTAAAATTAGTACCCGGCATCTGGGGGCAATTACCTAACACATATTGGAAACTGCTTAATGCAGTGTAGATGTGTAAATTGCTATTGCTTAAAAAAACAATTTGTGAGCCGCTCTGATAACTTTGTGGCTGAAGAGCAGGGTATAAATACCTAATTTAAACAAACAAACAAACAAAAAAACTATTTTATACATGAGCACTAAAGTAAAAAACAACAACAATACACACACACATACCAAAAAAATGAGCCAATACAGCAATAGAGGATTAATTGGGAGTTGGATTATTACAAGATTTGCTTATGAAGGAAATCCTTTCAATCCATTAAAAAAAAAAAAACTTCTTAATCTTTACAAGAGCTACTCAGCACTAACCCATCAGAGGAAGAAGTGCATCACAAACAGAAAAGGAAAAGCAGCATTTAAAATAAGAGGAAAGATTTTTTTTTTTTAGATTAAGATTCAGAAGCAATTAAACACACTTGACACTGAAACCTTCTTGTATTTGTATTTCAAAGGATGAAGATAGCCCTGTTAGTCTCCTGAAGGGGGGGGAAATCACCAGAAAGTAGCAACTGGTGGTTTGTTTCCATGTCAGTGGGGTGGCAAATTCACTCCAAGCTTTACTTCCAACTTTAAAGGTGCTGAATCCCATCTCCCAAATAGGTTCAGAACCTCGGAGAGCTCTTTTAAATTTAGAATAAAACCTAGAATGGATTCGCCTCCCACTGACTTGGAAGCCACCAATATGTGTGAAATTGCCATTGTTAAAGAAACCACTTGCTGATACCTTTTGCATCCCCATTCCTCCCCATTCCCCTCCTCATCCCAGCATACATAAAAATATGTACCAGCTGAAGCTACGCTCCATGTTTCTGAGGAAGAGAGCTGGAACCACTGAAAACTTATGCCAAATAAAACTTGTTAGTCTTTAAGATGCCATAAAACTCTTTCTTGCTTTCACTCATGACTGTATTTGCAATGCTAGGAAATCTCGGCATGAAGGCTACTGAGGGATACAAGAGGTCAGATCAAACCCCCAGCGGGCTTTAGTCTGCGGTGGATATGAATTCATTTATCTTCATCATATAAATATCCCCCCTTCTCTACCAACTCCCTCTTTGCTCTTTCTCCCATTCTTTGTTCTCAGCTTCAAGACAGTGAGTTAAAGTTTTAAGCTCACTGGTGCTATTCCTTTTGCTGAATCTTTTCATTAGTTAATTAGGTACTTCAAGGTTAATGTAGGTACTTCAAGCATATGGACATTTGAAAAGCAACTAGTAAAGTTCTTTAGTTTGGATCTTGATGCTCCCTGCTTGGTTTTTATTTTATTAAAATTTAAAT
This sequence comes from Gambelia wislizenii, assembly GCA_030847615.1. Lineage (NCBI taxonomy): Eukaryota > Metazoa > Chordata > Lepidosauria > Squamata > Crotaphytidae > Gambelia > Gambelia wislizenii. The sequence continues at coordinate 330,008,712 of JAUMIR010000004.1, forward strand.
CAGTCTCAGCCAGGTAGGTACTGAAGACTGGGCCATATTAGTTCTGCTAAACTCTGCTGGAGGATGGTGTTTCCTAACAGATCCAGTCTTTATGTTTCCCCTCAAAGAACTAACACCCTGGGCCTCAATATGATACTCACTAGGATTTGGTTCCAGGACCCCCTTGAATACCAAAATCTGTGAATGCTCAAGTCCCATTATATACAATGAGATAGTAAAATGGTGAACAGCAAGCTTTGCTTTTTGGAATTGTTCCCCCAGCTCCCCAATATTTTCAAGCCAGGTTTGGTTGATTTCACAGATGAAGAACCCATGAATACAGAGGACCAACTGTACTCCCCTTTTGTTTTTCTCATACAGCCATTAGCAGTTAGATAGTAATGGAAGTGGGATCAGAACATAAGAGCATACAGAACGGTACAATTTCTGACACTGAATAACAGAGTTGTAAGAGACCACAAGGGCCATCCAGTCCAACCCCTGCACAGCAAGAATACATAATCAAAGCATTCCCGGCAGATGGCCATCCAGCCTCTGTTTAAAAACCTCCAAAGAAGGAGTCTCCACCACACTACGAGACAGTGTATTCCACTTCCGAACAGCTCTTACTGTCAGGAAGTTCTTCCTAATGTTTAGGTGGAATCCCTTTTCCTGTAGTTTGAATCCATTGCTCTGTGTCCTAGTCTCGGAGAAACAGAAAACAAGCGTGCTCCATCCTCAATATGGCAACTCTTTGAATATTTAAACATGGCTATCATGTCCCATCTTAATCTCCATGCTAAACATGCCTGGCTCCCTAAGTTGCTCCTCATAGGGCTTGGTTTCCAGAACACCGGACAAAGAAATTGTAGCATAAGCTTTTGTAGATTTGGTCTACTTCCTCAGATGTATGGAGAGTCTCTTTTATTGCCATGAAAACCCCATGATAGGGTTGCCTTTCATAGACTTGGTCTGGATTTCCGTCTCCCGTCTGGATTTCTGTAATGCGCTCTACATGGGGCTACCCTTGTGCTTGACTCGGAAACTTCAACTAGTTCAGAACATGGCAGCCAGGTTGATTTCTGGCGCTTCCAGAAGAGAGCATATAACACCTGTGCTAAAAGCTCTCCACTGGCTGCCTATTAGTTTCCGGGCACAGTACAAGGTGTTGGTTATAACCTTTAAAGCCCTACATGGCTTGGGTCCAACTTATCTCCGGGACCGCCTCCTTCCATACGACCCTCCCCGCGCACTTCGGTCCTCTGGGAGGAATCTGTTACAGCCTATGAAAACAAGGCTGTCGGTGACGTCCCAGAGGGCCTTCTCCGCTGCTGCTCCCAGATTATGGAATGGCCTGCCGGACGAGATCCATCTTATTACCACCTTAGACAGCTTTAAAAAAGCTGTCAAGATGGATCTTTTCCGGCAGGCTTTTCCTGAATAATTATCCCGGCCCAAGATTCGGCTGTCCTTTCTAAGCGGCAACTAGATTTTTTTTAACCGTTGTATGTTTTAATTTTTGTCTTTCTAATTTATATATTTTTAATTATTGTATGTTTTTAATCTTCTATAATTTAATATTTTTTTAAGGAGTGGGTGGGCTAGGGTATTGGGACTATGGAGTTTTTATATTGTAAGCTGCCCTGATTATTACTTCCCCAGATTCATGAAGACTCATAGATCCTGTCTACAAAAGCTTATGATACAATTTCTTTCTCTCAGTCTCAAAGGTGCTACAAGATCCCCTTACTTCCTGTTATTACAGACTAACATGGCTATGTCTTTGAATTGCGACTTTGGAGTTAGCTTTGTTTAGCGTGAAGAGATACCACATGTAAGGTGGAGAAAACATGTCATCTGCTGCTCCAAACAGTTGGATCCAAACCAGTGGATTTGAACAATAAGAAAGAATTCAGTTAAACATTGGGAAGAACTTTCTGGCAGCAAGAGTAGTTCAACAGAGGAACAAATTACAGTACTTTGCTGGTAGGCTCTCTTTCTTTTGAGATTGGAAAGCCACCTGTTAGGGATGCTTGAGCTGTGGATTTTATGCATTAGCAGGGGGGTGTACTGCATGGCCTGGGGGGGGGTCCCTTCTCATTCCATAAGTCTATGATTCAACGATTATATTTTTTAAAAAAATATGACAGCTCATATCCTCCATACTTTGAGAAATGACCCAGTCACCCAGGTAAAACTTTTCAGTCACTCGTAATAGCCTGGCAACTGGGTCAGTGCATGGTTGATTTGATTTCAATACATACTTAGCAAGAACAAAAACGAAGGTCCTTGCAAGGTCTTACAGTTATAAAGGGAGAATTAGAACCATCTGAAGTTCATTCAGCTGAGATTAGATGTTCAGCCATATTAATATTGCTGGAATCAGACAAGCTGAAAAGGAAAATAAAAAGCCACACAAAAGACTTGTCTAGCATTAAAATAGATGTATGAAGGTACGTAAGACAGAGCTTCAGAATACATGGATGAAGAAGGACTTGGTGGAATAAATCACATTTTTGTTTTTTCCACATCTCAAACCATTGTGAACTTAATGGAGAATGAAGAAAGAGATGGAGGTAGAGCGACAGGCCCCTGTGTTATCCATTACTGAGTGTCTTTGGGTCATCCACATTTTTGAAAGGACAAGTGATAAATGAAAACAAGTACTGTAGATCCATATTCCATTCCTGATGAGACACATACCTATTCCACTCTTATATCGGCATACTTGAGGCCCAACAAATTAACACCAGCCATCCCTCACCAACCTGGGCACATGAGAAGACAGCTCAGTGGGAGAGCACACATGTTTAATGGACAACATCCCAGGTTCATCCCCAATATCTCCAAATAAGGCTAAGATATAGATATAGGTCCCCCCACCCCCAGTATCTGTGGAACAAATATCCACAGTTTCAGTTGTCAATGGCTGAAAAAATAGGGACATACCACAGAGTTGCACTGGAAAATTCCTAAAGATATGTCTTCTCTAGAAATGTTTGTTCCAGAAGTCCTTTATTTTAATAGGGCCCACTGTTATCCACAATTTCATTTATAAACAGTAAGTTTGGGAACATATCCTCTGTAGATGTGGGGGGTGACCTGTATAGAGGTATAAGTACATATGGACAATACTTGAAACAGTACCTAGGCCATTAGTTTAACATCCATTGTTGTTGTTGTTGTTGTTGCTGTTGTTTGCATTCAAGTCATTTCTGACATGGCGACCCTAAGCCAAACCTATTACAGGATTTTCTGAGGGATGAGCATGTGACATGCCCAAAATCACCCAGTGGGTTTTCATGGGCAAATGGGGATTTGAACCCTGGTCTCCAGATTCGTAGTTCAACACCCAAACAACTATGCAATAAATAAATAAATAAATAAATAAATAAATAAATAAATCCCAAGCTGCAGCAACCACAGCAAACAAGTGCCTACTTTTCTGCTGCTGTCTTACCCATACCTAAGTTCCCTAACACAAGTGAGTGGACATTTTTGGCCGATATGTAACTAGCCATATTCAGCTGAAAGTTATGGAAGTGGGGCTGTGCATGTGGTGCCACTGTGCTCATTCCATATTTCTCATGGAGTACCTCTGTGCATTGATTGTATTGTTGGGTGGGGTTGTGCATTGTGCACTGCCCATCACAACATTGCAATTCTGTAAGGAGGTGGTGTCGAGCAATACAGTCATCATTCTAAGGCTGATATTGTGTTGGTGAGATACACATGCAAAAGGCTACACATAGAGAGGGGGTGAAATATTTGCCACAGCTCAACAGACATATTCTGCCAACAACAGTAGAAGAGGAGGTCAAGATAGAGGGAATGTTGCACACAGTTCACTGTGGTTGCAGATTGTGGTTGTGCACTGTGCAGTTTTGCACTGTGTATTACACAACAGCACCCAGTCACTGACATGCATTGCACAATGTTGCTTCTCTACATAGTGTTTGCATAATGCTGCTGCAACATAACTCTGCATGAGGATATGTACACTACATTGAGGGAACAGTCAGCATAGTGTAGTTGTTTGAGCATTGGACTGTGACTCTGGAGGCCAGGGTCTGAATCCCCACTTGGCCATGGAAACCCACTAGGTGTTCTTGAGCAAGTCACACTCTCTCAGCCTTAGAGAAAGGCCAAGGCAAACTTTATGTGCTTTAATGTGCTCTCCACATAAAAATGCTGTTTTCTGTGCAAAAAGAAAAGAATTCGCACGCAGCTGAACAAGTCCAAAATTACAAAGATGGTTGCACACCTAGGATTTCCTAATACTTAAGAAACCTGATTTGGGGAAATTATTTTTATTTATTTATGTATTTATTTGCAGACTTTTGAAATTTCTTTCCATCTCTAATTACAAGTGCTGCACATAAAATGCAGCAGTGACAGATGCTCTGCAGTTCTCTACGGTGCCAGAGGACACTCTAGCATCCACCTCTACCACACAGAGCCACTGCAACTGTCATGAAATTCCACTGGTGATGGGAACTGCTGAAATCTCTGCTGTGGAGGAAAAACCCCTTGTGAGTTTGTGGGTAGGTCCAATGCATCCACCACCACCACCACAATGATTTCCCCCTCCCCAACATAATCTATACCCTGAACAAGATAAGATGTCTTATAAAAAGTCTGCCTCCCCACCCCCCAAAACACACACACACACAAATTCAGGTTTGTCGGGAAATCCTAGAAGCACAAAAGTCTTCATAGTTTTGGACTTATTCAGTGCCATGTGGATTGATTTCTCTCTCTCTCTCTCTCTCTGTGTGTGTATATACATACATATATATATATATATATATATGGCTTTTCTTCGCAAACGAAGATTCAGGAAGGACTCATCCCGCGCTTTCTGCAAGCGTGCTGATGACTAAAAAGGCCAATCCGAGATAGACAAGTTCGGTTGCAGAAAGCACAGCAGAAGGTCTCCTTGGGTGATGTTTTTGGGTTGTGATTCTTTCTGCGTTGTCGTTTCTCTTCAAGACTTGTTCGTCGTGAGTTCTCAAATAAGGCTGCAGCATTGTGGATAGTGCGTCTCCATGCCTCCCGATGTGAGGCCAGGGCGGACCACCGTTGGTGATCAATTTGGCCGAGCCTGAGATGTTGTTTCAGGGAGTCTTTGTATTGCTTTTTTGGAGCGCCCCTCTTACGCTGACCCATGGCGAGTTCACCGTAGAGTAGTATTTTGGGGAGGCGATGGTCCTCCATCCTAGAAACGTGCCCTGCCCAGCGCAGCTGTGTTCTCAATATCATGGCCTCAATGCTGGTGATCCCTGCTTGCTCAAGGACAGCAACATTCATCACATAGTCAGTCCAGTGTATATTTAGGATATATATATATATATATATATATAATTTGCACAGTAAACAGCAGTTCTGCTATATGCTGTACTGGTCATGCTTCATCTTCAGTAGAATCATAGAGTTGCATGGGCCTGCTAGGCCATAGAGTCCAACACACATACACACTATCCCCAAGCAGAAAATCCAGCTAAAACATCTCTAGAAGGTAGCTGTCCAGACTCTTTTTGAATATGTCCATAGAAAGAAACCCCACCACCTCTCTAGAGAATTGGTTCCATTGTTGAACCGTTCTTACCATCAAGAAGTTTCTTCTAATGTTCAATTGGAATCTACCCTCCTTTAACTTTAAACCATTAGGCCAGGTCGTACCCTCTGGGGCAGCAAAGAACAAACCTGCCCCTTCCTCTCTGGGACAGCCCTGGATGTATTTAAAGAGTGCAATCATATCACCCCTCAGTCTTCTCTTCACCAGGCTGAATACGCCCAGCTCCATCAATCTTCCCTCATACGTTTTGTTCTCCATACCCCTTATTATCCTTGTTGCCCTGCTCTGAACCTGCTCCAACTTGTCTATACCCTTCTTAAAATGAGATTCCCAGAACTGAAAGCAGTGCTTGAGATGAGGCCTGACCAGCATAGACTATTGTGGGACTATTCCTTCCCTTGTCTTGGAAACCATGATTTTATTAATGTAAACTAACATATTATTTGCTTTCTTTGCTGCTCTATTATTAAGCAATTTAACTGTTAAAACAAATGAAAACAGTTTTACATCCTGTACAGATCTGGGCAAAATCATTTGATCCCCAAGGCTTTGATGTTTTAACAAAGCAATGGAAAGAAGCCACCTTTACCACAAATTGGGCATGCAAGTCTTTCTACGACCAGTGTGCTACAACAGAGAAAGTTCCTCTCCCATGTACTCACCCAGGGCTCATCTACATTGGCTGCTTAAATCTGGGGCCAGTCCAGAGCATCATGTTCCAAACTGGTCCCAGTTCAACCATGATGGCGGCCACATCTCTCTCTCTCTCTCTCTCTGGCTTTTCTTCGCAAACGAAGATTCAGGAAGGACTCATCCCCCACTTTCTGCAAGCGCGCTGATGACTAAAAAGGCCAATCCGAGTTAAACGAGTCCAGTTGCAAAAAGCAGAGCAGAAGGTCTCCTTGGGTGATGTTTTTGGGTTGTGATTCTTTCTGCGTTGTCATTTCTCTTCAAGACTTGTTTGGCGTGAGTTCTCAAATAAGGCTGCAGCATTGTGGATAGTGTGTCTCCATGCCTCCCGATGTGAGGCCAGGGCGGACCACTGTTGGTGATCAATTTGGCCGAGCCTGAGATGTTGTTTCAGAGAGTCTTTGTATTGCTTTTTTGGAGTGCCCCTCTTACGCTAACCCGTGGCGAGTTCACCGTAGAGTAGTATTTTTGGGAGGTGATGGTCCTCCATCCTAGAAACGTGCCCTGCCCAGCGCAGCTGCGTTCTCAATATCATGACCTCAATACTGGTGATCCCTGCTTGCTCAAGGACAGCAACATTCATCACATAGTCAGTCCAGTGTATATTTAGGATTGTGCGTAGAAAGCACTGATGAAAGCGCTTGAGGAGTCGTAGGAGGTGGCGATAGGTGACCCATGTTTCAGATCGATAAAGGAGGATAGACAGTACAATGGCTCTATACACACTGATTTTTGTGCTTTGCCTCAGGTGTTTATTGCTCCAGACTCTTTTGTGAAGTCTTCCAAATGCACTATCTGCCTTTGCTAATCTGTGATCGATCTCTTTGTCAATCTTGGCATCTGAGGAGATTATGCTTCCCAGGTAGGTGAACTGCTGCCACATGCACCAGGCCTAATCCAGTGTGATGGCTAGCTTTGTCCACACAGGCCACCACTGCCACACCAGCCAAGAAGCTCCATGGAAAGTCTGTCCACCATGCCAGCATTGCTGCTGAGCTCAGAACGGGTGCCCAGACCTTCTCACTGATCACACGGGCACCCCGTTCTGACCTCAGCAGCAGCAACAGCAACAGTCCCAAAGTCGCAGAGAGCTGGTTGGCCAGTGGGTGACATAGCTGCAATGGTAGCACTGAGGGGGTCAGGCCAGCAGGGCTAATGCGGTGGGTGTGTAGACATGTGGACAGCTGTATGGCTCCAGATCCATCCTGATCCAGCTGTCCACATACATCTCCAAAACACTGGGGCCACTCTGGAGTTTCCCAGAAACTCAGGAGCAACTTGCAGTTTTTGTTCAGCAGAATTAATGGCTAAAAAGAGTGGATTTGCTGTGTGTATCGTGTGGAAAAATCACATTGGATGCAGGGCAACTACGCATTTTAGCCTTAGTGTAGACAAGCCCCAAGTGTGTTGCCCCCACTGGTGGACCACAGATAATAATATCTGCTGAAGTGGAATCTAATCAAGGCAACAATTCAAACAGTTCACAATTTACAATCCTTAGACTGCCTTGAGTAAGTCTGAAAGATGAACCTTAATTCAAATTGGAAGACAAAGGTTTAGATGTAAAAGAAATAAATAATAACTCTTAATGGCACAGAGCTCATAACAGTACAAAATACACAGGTGACACTATTATACACTTAACACACCCTATCATAATGATGTCAAGTTTGATATAAGAGTGTGACAAATCTGAAAAGCTAACAAGCAGCTTAGAGATCATATTGCAAGAAAAACAAAGGTTTTACCCACCACACTATAGCACTGTGCAAAGGGGAAAAGAAAGAAATTGGTTATCTATTTTTAAAGGAAATTGGTTATCCCTTTAGTCTTCTTGCATCTTGTTTGGTTTGCTCACCAATAATGGAAAGCAACACCTAGGGAAAGGGGTTTGTTTCATTTTGCAGGTGATACAAGATCATAGAATCATAGAATCATAGAATTGCAGAGTTGGAAGAGACCACGAGGGCCATCCAGTCCAACCCCCCTGTCATGCAGGAAATCACGATCAAAGCATCCCCGACAGATGGCCATCCAGCCTCTGTTTAAAGACCTCCAAGGAAGGAGACCCCACCACGCTCCGAGGGAGTGTGTTCCACTGCCGAACAGCTCTTACTGTCAAAAAGTTCCTCCTCATGTTGAGGTGGAATCTCTGTTCCTGGAGCTTGCACCCATTGCTCCGTGTTCCAGTCTCTGGAGCAGCAGAAAACAAGCCTGCTCCATCCTCAGCGTGACATCCCTTCAAATACTTAAACAGGGCTATCATATCACCTCTAAACCGTCTTTTTTCCAGGCTAAACATACCCAGCTCCCTAAGTCTCTCCTCATAAGGCATCGTTTCCAGACCTTTCACCATTTTAGTTGCCCTTCTCTGGACATGCTCCAATTTGTCAATATCCTTTCTGAATTGTGGTGCCCAGAACTGGACACAGTATTCTAAGTGAGGTCTGACCAAGGCAGAATAGAGTGGCACTATTACTTCCCTTGATCTAGATACTATACTTCTATTGATACAGCCCAAAATTGCATTGGCCTTTTTAGCTGCCGCATCACACTGTTGGCTCATGTTCAACTTGTGGTCTACTAGGACTCCTAGATCCCTTTCGCACGTAGTCTCATTCAGCCAGGTCTCTCCCATCCTATATTTATGCATTTCATTTTTCCGCCCTAAATGCAGTACTTTACATTTCTCCGTATTGAATTTCATTTTGTTAGCTTTGGCCCAGCTCTCCAGTCTATCCAGGTCATTCTGAATTTTGATCCTGTCCTCTAGGGTATTAGCTACTCCTCCCAATTTGGTGTCATCTGCAAATTTGATAAGTATGCCCCTAATTCCCTCATCTAAGTCATTGATAAAGATGTTGAATAGCACTGGGCCCAGGACAGAACCCTGTGGCACCCCACTGGTCACATCTTTCCAAGACGAAGAGGAGCCACTGCTGAGCACCCTTTGGGTTCTGCCGGTCAACCAATAACAAATCCATTGAACAGTTAACTTGTCTAGCCCACATTTTACAAGCTTGTTTGCAAGAATGTCATGGGGAACCTTGTCAAAGGCCTTACTGAAATCAAGGTATGCAATGTCCACAGCATTCCCTTCATCTACCAAGCTGGTAACTTTATCAAAAAAAGAGATCAGATTAGTCTGGCATGACTTGTTTCTCTGAAACCCATGTTGACTTTTTGTGATTATGGCATCATAATCATCCTACTTTCCTTTGCTATGAATTGATCCAGTAAAATAAAGTTCCCAAAGAAACAGCAGTGTTAGGTCCTGTTTATATTAGGGGGGGATAATACGTACAGATATGAACAGATATGAACAGGCAGGCATTTGCAACAATGCAAACAGCCTACATAGCTAATTAACTCCTTTGGGTCTGGAGGCACAGGTGCTGAGTGCAGGAAAAGGGAGGCGAAGAAGCTGAGAGCCCTTGGGGAGGGGAAGGGAGCCACTTGGTCCTGGCTGTGGTGCTTAGAGGCAGGAGGAGGCAAGCAGGGGTGGAAAGGTGCTGAGCGCTCAATTGCAGCACTTTGCCCAGCTTGGCCACTAAGGCATCCACTTCTTTGAAGCCGCTTCTTGCCCTGACTGCAGGGCCGAAGCTGCTCTGCAAGGAGACCATGGCATGCTCCAGCAACAGCAAGTGCTGGCCACCCAGCCAACGGCAAAGCATCACAGACGGCTCCCTGCTCTGCTATGCCACTCTTTCCTTTCCTGCCTGACCCTCTTTGCTGGCATGACCCCATGAAATCACCATTTCATGGACTTACTGGACCCTCGTTTGGCCAGAAATCCAACATGGCAGCTGCTGCCAATTCCCCTCTTTGCTAGCCCTAGCCCCACCCCCTGTGCTCATCCAGCCAATCAAATTACCCACCTTGTGCATATCTGTGCAAACGTGGGTGGTGAAACAATCGATCATTCACACGTTGTGTGGATTTTTAAAAATAAAACGTATGAAGCCCCGGACATGCCACGAACAGATTTTAGGGTAAGCTTTGCCACCCCTCTTCTTAATGATACATATTTGTGTGAACGGCCATGTGACCGGATCATCATTCGTTCACATACCATTCGTATTTATTAATGTATTTATTACCATTTAGAGAGGCCCTTAGTCTATCACACCATAAAAATGAAAATGGAAGTAGTGGGAAGAAGGACTCTAATAGCACTTTTGAGACGAAGTCATTGATTACAACATGAACTTTTGTGGATATTAATGCACTTTTTCAGCGCATATGTGTGAATTCTGCACAGAATAAGTCCCAACCTTCAAAGTTTCTTGGCAATCAAGAATTCTCCTCATCTGGGTTTCCGAACACTCAAGAAATATTCAAATATTTTCAAATAGTCTTTCCATCCCTAGCACGTACACACACAGTTGACCATTTGGAAATGTGATCAGAAAAATGATTCAGCAATATGATTTCCACATAGGGAAACATTTAAAAAAATATATACTGATGTCACACTACCTGTTTGTATGTGAAGTGGTATATGCATATTCCAGGTGTTAACTACTTTACTTAGTTTCAGGATATTTAAGGTATCAGCACCTCACTTAGGTTCTCTCTTTTATCAGCCCTGGTAATTGAAGGTGGCAGCAAACTAATGCCCATTCCTAGGATTCCAGGATCAATGCCAGCAAACCCCAAGACAATCCCAGAGAGACAAAATCACCAGAAAATTGCAACCAGAAAATACTATGCTCAAAAGGAAGATGCATATAAATTTCACAGAGTCTATACACAGGGTCTTCTGAAGGCTTCTTGGGCATAATGTCTCTGGAATTCTCCATGTTTTTAACATGAGAAACAATTATTCATCCACAGCCTACACAACGAATGAACAAAAGGTCCAGAGAACATCATGATGAGAGGGACCTTGTTACTCAGATCTGAACCCAAACAGATGCTAAGCTATTTCTCAATTTTTAAAAAAAAACAAGGACTCATTGGATTTGGCAACCCAAAGCACTGTGGTTTTGTGTTTCCTCCCTCTTTAGGAATGTGGAAGAATATTCCCCTTCCTACGTCCATATTAAATGCTATTCTTGATCCTTCAATGACAGAATCCTTTCTATAAAGAAAGAAAACCATAGTAAGAGTACTAATGGATCAGACCAAAGGTGAGTGAAGTCCAGTCTTGCTTCCCTACCGGATGCCCCCAGAAAGCTCATGACTAGCTTTCCTTTGTTGTCTGATTGCCTGCAAACAGTATTCAGTGTGACCCTGCTCATTAGTGTGTCTGTGTGTCTGTGTGTGTGTGAGACAGAGAGAGAGAGATACACTCAAGTCACCTGTATGCCAACTGGGGAAGGTGTGTGGTGGCATCGTGACTAACCCATGTGGCCTGGAAAAACACTTCACCATGCCACATGGCTCAGTCAGTATGTCCCCTCTCAATTCCAACTGGCACTGCTGTGGACTCCGAGAGAGAGAAGAACAGCCAGGCATAGCTCCATTGTGCCTTGGTCCCAGTGGCTGGTGAGAAGCCCTCCTTCCATTCCAATTGCCACTATTGTGGCCTCTGAGGGAGAGAAGAGCAGCCAGCACCTGCTGAACTCAAATTCCTACCCTGCTACCATCCCCTTTCCCTTGTTTGCCACCTTTTTTAGCTTGCAACCAGAGGACAGGAAATTAACAAATTGTAAGCTGCTCTGGGAGCCTTTTTGGCTAAAGGGTGGGGTATAAATGCTCAAATAAATAACTATTGTCACCAGCCACAGGCTCTCCCTGATTTGGGGAGAGGGCATGACTGGCAAAGCCAGGTTCCAGCTTGGGATTCAAGGAGACCAAGGATCATTGAGCCACCCCACATATCAGCAGTGTAGCTTCACCTACCCCATATCATTCTGTTCACATAAAACTCTGGAGAAGGTAGTCCAGATAAACGTTTCCCCACCCTGGGTCAGAGGAGTTGTATTTCCTGATAAATTCTCTATTCTCTGCTTGTTATATCAGCATCTTTTTTAAAAAAAATATGCATGCCAAATCTCTAGTGGCTACCACTGGTACTTTTCGCCATTCAGGGCAACCTTCATCACTGTGGACATTATCACACGAGCCCTTTTCTCACTGCACAAGTAAATGGATACATACCAGTTTGGAAGCCCTCGGTATCACACATCCCCTCAATAGTACGACTGGAGCTGTTTCACTCATCGACAGCCCCTTGGCCCTCTTCTGGACCCCCCCCCCCGTTAACCCTCTCTCCCTGCCCTATTTCCCTACCCAGCCTGCCTGTCATTTTTTTTCTTTTTCTTTTTAGTTTTCGTTGTAATGCCATTTAGTAATTATGAGTACACAATTTAGTGAAAGGTTATGGCAACACAATTCAGTGAAAGAAAAAAGAAAAGGAAAGAGAAGTGGAGAAAATAGAAAAACAGCCCATTTGGGGATAGTGAGGGGAAGTGGGGAGAGGAGGAGACTTAGACTACAGTAGGACCCCTGTATCCACTAGAGATTGGTTCTGGGGGGTCCCATGGATACCAGAAACTGTGGATAATAGCGAACACCATTGAAAATAAAGGGACTTCTGGTTTAAAATACCATAAAGTTGCCTTGGAGGACCTAGACAATGGCTAGAGAGGACCCATTTCTAGGAAGACTCTATGCTAGGTGTCCTGTTTTGTGTCCCATGGATAATTGAATCACTGGATAATGAATCAGTGGATACAGGTGGCCTACTGTACTTGACTGCCCAATCTTAGGACTGCAACTAGAGAAATTTATCACACCTGAGGACTCGTGGTGTAGCAGTGCAATTGGGAATTTATGGATGGGTGTTCCCCGTCAATGGCAAGGAATGCCCTAACCACACTTTGGAGGCACAACAGCAATTATTTGGAGATGGCGTCATGTGATAAGTATCACCAAAGGTGCTATCATCCAGCTTTAATTCTGCTTTAAAAGGCTCGTGTGATAAAGTCCTGCCTCCACAACAGTGAACCTAGGGCTCTACAAGACATGATAATTAATTACGGAAAATAGCACATTCACTCACCATCGCAGCAGCGTTCATTTGTCTCTACAACAGATTTGCAAGAACGCTGGCATGAGAAGCTAGCCAGGTTTGAAGTTCACATGGAGCATGCCCACTAGTAAAGATGGTGGCAACAAGTGAATTACATGCATTATTATTCCCCCAAAGCTCCTTCTGTTTCCCTTTGTTTTTCCCTTTGCTAAATCAGAGATGTAGAAGAGAAATCTTCTGCTTTTTTAAAAAATGTTTTGCTCTGCCGCTCAAAAATAGTGCATGATCACTTCCATGAAAATCAACAAGGGCAGCTCCGGCCACTTTGTCACTGGCAAGCCCACCACCGCACACATCCAACCAATCAGATTTTGACTTCTGGGGTGTGCCCCAATTCAAATTGTTTGTTCAACTGGGCTAGAATGTGCATTTCTGTGTATTTTTTTTAGAAAACTTCATGAGAAACAGCAAAGGTTGTTATCACAAAGCACTTGGAGTTTTGGGGCCCTCTCCTTTCGAATATGGTGAATCCCTGCAGGAGCTCATGTGGACAAAAGGTATTCCCCTTACATTCCAAGAGGATTTTTTTCACCAACAGCCTAGGTTTGCTATCAGGCACCACAGACAAACTTTCAGATTCTTTCAGCCCCTTTCTACCATTTCAGTTCTCTTGATCTGTATCAAAAACATACCATTGGTCATATGCCAGATATGAAATACAGCCTAGATCTCAATAAGTTAAGGTCCATATTTTAATAGGTAAGTGTATTCATTGTCATATTGCTCCCACACACACACAAAAACCCATAAAACATCAGAGAAAGCTTCTGCCAAACTCACACAGATAAAAGTATTCCACGTGACCAGCCTGAGCGTGAAAGAAGATTAACAAACCACAACTTTGCTTTCACCGGAATAATAAACTTGTCAGTTCAGAGTTAATATGGATGAAATTGCCAGTATACTGCCTCATTGGATCAAATTTGCACACACATAAGCATATCTGTGCTTTGCCAGGAGTGTTCTTATACACAATCGCCTGGCCTGTTTCAACTATGGGCCATTTTCAACAACATTAACTTTCAGGTATAGATTGAAATACATCCAATTAGTTCATATCATCAAACCTTCTAGCCTCATGGGGAACAAAGCATGTCATTCTGTTTTAACTCAAGGGCACACACACACACACACACACAAAGAGTTATGTACCCTTTGGGAGAAAGCCAAACATTCTGAACACTTCTGGAAAGTCTGAAATGCAGACTGGCAAGCCAATCAGTGACTCTCAGCTCAGCAGCGATCCGATCTCCTTGGGCTCATCTACACCAGCCAGGATATGCTGGAATGTTCTGTAGCTGGCATGAGCACCATTTTCTCCGCTCTACTGGGTCCAGGCAGCTGGCCATACCATATGACAATCTCCCTACATGTGACCAGAATTGGTCACATGTTGCAGGCTTACTGTCCAGGCCAGTGCTGTCTTAACGCATGGGCACGAGCATGGGGGGCACATGATAATCTATGCACAGAGCAGAATTTAACATTAACGTTCTGATCACCCACCTCAGCAAATCTCCCACTAACTCAGTAGAAGGAGAAAAATTACAGCTTGCAGCAGAAAGTAGGCATGTCTGCATTTGTGGGATGGAGAAGATAAAGAGAAAAGAGGAGAGGCAGAAGAAGGACAGGCGAGGAGGAGGAGTAGGGATGGGCAGTTGGAGGGAGATTCCTGACTGAGGAGCAAAGCAAGAGAGGCACCCTGGAAACCCTGCCAGAAGAGGCAGAAAAGCCAAACAGCAGCTGAGAAAGGGAGGCTTAACCCACCTCCTTGGCTCTGCCTGGAGCAGCTGCCCAGGCAGCATGAGCCCCCAAGCAACTCTTCCCTCTCTCACACACACACACTCTCCAACAGCCCCACCAAGAGGGTGCCTCCTTCCAGCCCTCCAGTCTGCACTTTCTCCTCTCCCAGAGGTGGAGGCTGCCAGTGCATGCCCTGCCTCTCTTCCCCTTCCTACCATTCCCATTGGCCCAAGGTAGAGATGCCAGCTAGTTAGGGAGACACCCCTCTGAGACATTGTTTTTGCACACACACCCTCCTTTCACACATTGGAAGGTGCTCCTCTCCTCTTTTCTTTTCTCATTCTTATCTCTGCTGTTTTATCCATCAAATATTCTGAAGTCTGGACGGGAAGGGACTTTGCTCCCAATGAAACTGTACACCGGGGAAAGAGTCAAAACACTGATTTTGTTGATGGTACCAATAAATATAAGTTCATTTCATCAATAATTTACATTTTTATTCCTGAGAGTGGCTATGTAGGCAGGACCTGGTGCACTGCTTTGCCTGGGGGGTCTATAAAGCTGTTAAGACAACCGTGGCCTTGACCCAGCAGAGCAAGGCTGATCGGCAGCAGTGAGGACTGGCCTGCCAGTACAGGCTCCCATGGTCATGTGGGACCCAATCCATGTCATCCCAGCAGTACCAGATTAAACAGGGCATTTTCTTAAAATGTGGTAAAGGGTCCTATCTTGGCTTACCCCCATTCCAGCCCCATATCTGCCCTGGGGGTGGTGGGAACTGCCCAGGGGCAGATTAGGATAAAAACCCTGTGTCATCTGGGCTGCAGGGCTCTGGAACAGGAGCAAGCTAGAGTATTTAGCCCATATAGATAAGCCCTTTGTTTAGAGGTGGTGATAGCTCTGAACAACAGTTGATAGGCAGTTGAGAGCCAGTGCAGTCTAAGGATGGCAATAAATAAATAAAATAAATAAGCAATCTTTTATGTTCCTGTTTAGATGGGTTTTCTCATATGTCCAATTATCGACAGGGTTAGCAAATATTGGTTGCTGGACTGTTTGTTTAGCATGAGGACTTGCAGAGCAGCTTCCCTCTCGACAGCTAGATCCAGGTCTTCCTGAGCTAAGTGAGCACTCAGCTGCTTAATTTTAAACTAAGGCCAAAGAGAAGAAGAGAGGGAAAGATATCATACAGAATACCATAAAGAATCAAATGTAACTCATGTCATATTAAAAACATGTAAGTAGTATGCAAATGCACAAGTTCTATTTCTTACCACCCCCTTTCCACTGTGGCAAAAGTAAAATGTTTCCTGTCATTACCTTGTGCAGAAACTGTTAACAGTTTTCCACCGTTGTTTTGACAAATCCAGTTCCCTCAACTGTCCTAGATTCTTCCACAATCTGCAATATAAGACGGAGACACTGTTGAGTACTGTAGATTCTTATATAGAGTCTAGATCAGCCTTTCTCAGCATTTTTTTTTTACCCTGGGGGAAGTCTTGACATATTTTTCAGGTCTTAGGGAACCCATGCATCAAAATTATTCTATCTGGAGCTCAAAATGTTTATTTTTTTCAAGCATGATATCTTGTGGAACCCCTTGGGACCTCTCACAGAATGATACATTGGGTACTTACCATCCCTGTTCTAGATCAGTAACTGTCAATAGTGGAGTGTACCTCCATAGGATACTTATTGGGATTTGGAGGAGGGGCACAGTACTTTGGGAGGGGGGAATCCAATATAACATATTCAATATTCTATATGTTTAATTTGGAAAGTATACTTGTTGCTTTCTACAGGTTGAGTCTCCCTTTTCCAAAATGCTTAGGACCAGATGGATTTTGGAATATTCTGGATTTTGGAATATTTCCATATTCATAATGAGATATCTTGGAGATGGGACCCAAATCTAAACACAAAATTCATATATGTTTCATATATACCTTACACCCATAGGAGGTGATTTTATATGCAATATTTTTAATAATTTTGGGGATGAAACAAGGTTGGTCTACACTGAACCATCAGAAAACACCTAAAACATAAAATGCCCTGCCATGTCGGTGCTCAAAAAAGTTATGGTTTTTGGAATATTTCAGATTTTGGAATTTTGGATAAGGGAGATTCAACCTTTATATAGAAAGCTGTTTGCATCATTGTATGACACATTAGTACAGCTACTACTTTTGCTTTATCTTATGTATTTATCTATCATATTTATCAAAAGGGGGCATGGGTTGAAAAAGCTTCATCTTGTCCTTCTCCTTATCTAGGGATGTAAACCTTCATAAATTTCACTCCTCATAGTGAGAAAACCACTGGAAACTTCACAGCTTGGGACTTTCTGCACAGAATTTTTATTTATTAAAAGATGTCTACCCCACCCTCTATTTTTTTTAAAAAAAAAGACCTCTCCGCAGCTTACAAGTAAAATTAAAAGAATCAGTTTAAAGTAATAAAAAAACTAAAATCATATTAAACATAGTTAATGAGTTAAAACAGATTTGAAAGATGAAAACAGTTTGAAAACCATGTGTGTTAGCATTTGAAGGAAAACAATGAGACCCAAACGCTTTGATGAGCAGTCAGGTTTTGACTTGATGGCAACTCCAAGGAGAGGAGATTCCACAGTTGGGCTGCCACAGCTGAGAAGGCCTTCCCACCACATCCCCAGACAGTGCATTGACCTCTCCGGTGGGAAGCAGAGGAGCGCATCCAACCCCATGCCAGACCTAAATCCTTGGTTAGGCAAATATATAGAGATGTGGTCTCTCAAGTACAGTAGGACCCCCGTACCCAACGGGGATTGGTTCCGGGGGGGGGGGTGGATACCAAAACCCACAGATAACAGCGAACACCATTGAAAAAAATTGACTTCTGGTTTAAAATACCATAGAGTTGCCTTGGATGTCCTAGAAAATGGCTAGAGAGGACACATTTTCTAGGAAAACTTTATGGTAGGTGTGCTGTTTTGTGTCCTGTGGATAACTGAATCAGTAGATTCAGCAGATATGGGAGTCCTACTGTATAGAGATCCCAAGCTATTTAAATGTCATTCAAAGCACCTGGAATTCATACTGCAAGCATAATGGCAACTAATGCAATTCTTTTAAGATGCTAGTTAGAAGTCAAACAGCTGAATTTAGTACTAGCTGTAGCTTCCAAGTCTTCTTCAAGGGAAGCCCCCCCCCCAATAGAGCATATTACAGCAGATAATTAGGAGTGCATGAAAACTAATGTGCATTTGCATAACAAATCCTGAACTGTGAAGATTCACACCCATCTAGGGGCTTGTCTAAACGAGAAGGTATAATGCAGACTGATGTGTGTTCTTGCAAATTTGCAGCAGCACTAATTTTTCTTTTGGCAAAATCTATTCTATATGAAGCTATCCATGTTTGAAGTGCACACACAACCTCAGCCTCATTCTCAAGACCTTCCTGGCTGGGATACTTTCCTACCCCATTCCTTCAGTTTCCTCTTTCTCCCTGCCAAAACCTCCAGAATGAGTCTGAGAGGCAACTGGTGAACCGGAGGGAGTGGCTGGAGGTTTTAGCAGGACAGGAGATATTCAGGAGAAGGAGGAAACGAAAGGAATGGGGCACAATGGTATTTCAGCACAGCAAAAAAGTGCACACTTGATAGTACAAAATTAGAAAATGGTGCTTCAGGCCACTTCCTTCCAAGTCTGCCCCTTGCCCGTACACCTGACCAATCCACTGTCCATTTTCCGCCCCCACCAAAAATAGGCAGTGCTCCAATGGGATGCCCAAACGAGCAATAATGCACATATCCATGCATTATTTTAAAAACTTCGTGAAAATCTGCAAAGCCTTTTCCTGTGCAGTATATGGAGGTTCCTCCCACCCTCCAAATACCATGATTCTCATTCAGCTCTTGTTGGGACAAAAGGTATTCTCTGCGAATTCAATGAGGAATATTTTCATTGCCTTGACAACCACTAGGATACTCCATGTCAGGATTTGTTAATACTCAAGGAGCCCATTTTTCAACCATGTCCGCCATTGTATTTCCACCTTTCCTTCCCTACTCTTTATCTTTCTCCTATATTCACCTAATTTTCTGTACTGATTGCTGCATTTTGACTGTATATCATAACAAAATTTCTTTTGAACCTGACTGTCTAGAGAGGCTCCATTGTTCAGTGGTGGTTAAGTTACACATTTTAAGTGCATCTGGCTCCCCATTCAATCCCTGGCATCTCTATATCTAAAAGAATTGGGTATCAAGTGACTGGTTGGGGTTGGAGGAAATCTTTGCTTGAGATCCTGGGAGATTTGCAGTCAGTCACAGCAGATAATATTGGAGTAGTCCAATAGCCCAGGATTTTTGACTATCCTGGGAGAAAGGTGGGGTATAAATCCAATAAATAATAGACAGACAGATAAGGTGATAATTCTAGTTTCACCGTACTTTCCCCACAAAATAGGAAAATTAACTGAAATTGGTTAGTATAGTTAGTTAATCACTGAAATGCCAAAAAATACCTAATTGAATTGCATTTTCAATGGCAGGGGGATTTAACAATTAATGTTATGTCAAACTACTATTTGAATTTAAGTTGAATGCATGCACTGAAAGCCTCACTTGAATGACTGTGGGAAAATGCTGTATTTACACAACTCTCCTACCACTTCTTACCCTTTTCAGCTTATGAGAGACAGATACAGATACAGCAGCACAAATTTCAAAAACTATATTTTGCTTTGTATTACTTGGGAGGGAGGGGCTGATCAGCCACCCTGAGCATCTTTGAATCTACAGCCAAAATCTTCATGGGCTACAGGATTCTTGGAGTTATGGTGTGCAAAAAAAAAAGAAGTAATTTCCAAGCTCTGCCCGAGTATAAATCAATTCATAACCTATATAAACAAACAGCATCTCCTAGCTCACAGCCCTTTGAATTAATCACAAAAGGCTTTAATAGATCAGTCTGCCAATTAAGCCAATTAAGTCTTGCAAACGTAATTGTTATTAGTGTTCCCAGTTCCAAACATTTGAACAGGTAACTCTTCTTTAACACATAATTTAAGAAAGGTCAATGAAAGGAAGGGTTTAACACAAACATACAGAGAGGGCTATACATATATATATATATATATATATATATATATATATACACATACAGAGATAGATAGATAGATAGATAGCCCCCCCATAAAACCTGCACCAGTTAAAAAAAATCTTACATTGCATTACGACCCCTATATCTGTGGGGAGTACATTCTTGGACTTAGCATGGAAACACAAAGCCACAGATAATAGTGAACCCTATTGAAATTAATGACTTCCATCCCAAGCATACCATAAAGTGGTGGTGGAGGACCTAGAGATCCCTAAAGAGAACACCTCTCTAGGCATGTTCTAGATCCTCTAGAAAACTCTATGGTCAACTTTCAGTGGAAGCATACCATAGGATCATGCTGGAGGACCTAGAAAATGACTAGAGAACATATTTTTTTCAGAAGAGGGTAAGTGAAACCACAGGTACCGGGAGAAAAGAAGAACTCACATTGCCTTGAAATATAAGAAAAGGTGGCATATAAATAAATAAATAAATAAATAAATACAGCTCTGCTTTCTGGTCTAAGGCTTCTGTCTTCCATTAAACTGATCCTACCACTAATGCAGTTGAGAGGTGCCTGTGTAGGCCAGTGTCAAGCATTTAATGCAAAGATCAGTCAACCTCTCCCAGTAATAGGAAAACATGGTGTGATCCTCTTAGCAGCTTAATTGCCACTTGTCCAATGTTACTCTGGCTTCCAACTGTCATTTGCAGGCTTAATATGAATCCGAGCTGCAATGACCCCTCTTAAACTCTCCCATCAGTATGCAAATATAATATAACATAATTAGTCAGGACAGAAAGCCAGGGTCAACTACATGGAAAGTTTAGGATTTTGTTTTTATATATATTCTGTCAGGCAGCTCTCTAAAGTAACATTCTAAGCCACCAAAGGTACTTCTTCCAGAAACCTTTTCCCTCTGAAAACAAGGCGCTCCTGAAGTGACCATTATAGGACATGAGAAAGAAGCATTCTTGTAAAGTGTTGGAGGAGGAGGAGGAAGAGAGATACAGTCACCAGCTAAATAGAGAAAGGATGTCCACCTGCCATGGCACATAACATCTTGGACCAGACCATAGATTGAAAGGCTTGGATCTATTTGGGTCTACCTACCCAGCATACTTGTATTTCCTGGTATGGCCTACAACTATCAGACTTAAAGAGCAGGGTAGGTTCTGGAATTCATTCCCTCCTTTCTGGAACACAAGGTAAGAGCTTCTTCCAAGGACTTGGCAACATCATAGTTTTTGTTTCTGGGCTGCATTCTCTGACTTTGCCTCTCAGAGACTGTTTGGCTAACCCTCAAATTTGTCCATTAAATAATTCTTGTCTCCTTCTTTGAGATTTTGGGCTTGCCTATACAAAGCAATAAAATGTGGATTGGTGCGCAGTAATGCCAATTCACAGCAGCTTCTATTTGTCTTAATGTGTGCGGGTTTTTTTTAAGATCACGGGCATGCGAAGCTATCTGTTTTCACTGCTCCAACTAGCATGCCTGCAAATCGCTCACATTTTTATTTACCTCAAGTTGCCACGGTCAGTTTTTTTGAGAAAAAAAAAAAACGTAAATCCAAGGAACGATCTTTCACTTTAATAAAGGAGCAAACAAAAAAAAGGCTATTTTCTTGTCATAGCACACAATCTCTATGGCAAAAATCCAACCTGGCAGTTTGGGGCACTTGCCTTGTTAGCAAGCTCTGCTGCCTGCACACGTCCGACCAATTATCTGTCCACTCTGAAAATGTTCAGCAATGCGAATTGGTTGTCCTAATGGGTGATAGTGCGCATTCCCACGCATTATTTTAAAAATACGGGAAAAGCTGCAAAGGCTTTTTCTGTGGAGTATATGGAGTATTTGCCCCTCCTCCTTTCAAATATGGTGGATTGATGCAGGATCCCATTAAGACAAATCGTATCCTCCTCAAATTCTATCAGGAGTATTTTTGCTGTTTAGACAACCCCTTGGTTTGTTTGTTTAGAGCATTTATACCCAGCCCTTCAGCCAAAAAGGCCCCCAGAGGGTTTTACAAATTGTTAATTTGACAGTTCTCGGCCCTCAGGCTTATTATCACATGAGACACGACACACAAGGAAAAGGGGATAGTAAGGGGCTGATGATGTTCCTCTTGGGACGGGGACTCCTTCGCAGGATGTTCGCTGTATGTTCAAGAAATAAAAACTAAACTGTCTCTCTAATGAATCCAAATGGCTTGATGGAGGATGGACGGAAATGTCTTCCTGGTTGTGACGATGGAGGAGTTTTGGAAGGCCAAAGTCAGGAGTGTTCATGCTGCAGTATTTCCTATATCATTGTCATTATCATCATCACCATCATTATTTTAATTATACAGTGCTATCAGTGTACATAGTGCTTTACATAAGGGGCTTACAATCATTTATCTGACAATTCCCTGTCCTCATGCTTAAAAATCTAAAAAGGCACAAAACACAAGGCAACGTTGTGGCAGTGAGGGAGGGGGTTAAGTCCAGCAGATGCTGGCTGCTCTTCTCTCCCTCAGAGGCCATAGCAGTGGCAGTTGGAACAGAGGGAGGGTTGCTATGTATGGGTGTGAAAGCTGGATGGTAAAGAAAGCTGATGGGAAGAAAGTCAACTCATTTGAAATGTGGTGCTGCAGAAGAGTGCTACAGATACCAGGGACTACCAAAAAGACAAATAAATGGGTCTTCCAGCAAATCAAGCTGGAACTCTACCTAGAAGCTATTGGACAAGAAGAAGGTGATGTTGCCCAGGATCCAACTATTACTCACCTTAGTTTTATCTACCTCTTTTCTCAGGTTCCTCCATGACAACCCACTGCCTCCTCCTAAGCTAGGGAACAAAGGTTTTCATATCCATTCTGAGTCTTTGGCCAGGAAAGATTCAGGCTTTGCCTCCTGAGTGGCCTCTTACTCGGTCCAGCTATCAGGATGTCTGCCCTTCTGCAATTTGTCTGCAAGTTTCATTTACTTGCTGTGTTTCCTTGCTTCCTAACCCCAACCTTACCTTGGATGAGCTTCCCAATTCAGATCTGGCCTGCAATGCTTCTGACACAGTGGATCTGTGCTCTACCACCAATAGTCCCACTTTTGTGCTCCAGCAAGCTCTCATTCTAAACTCACCATGACTGCAGATCAGGGCTAGAAAATCTCGCCTAAACCTCATTGCCAGTCCCAAATAGAATACAGCTATTGCATCAGCAGGATTTGCAAAATAAGCAATTGATTCAATGGTTCTGCCCTAGTTGGGATTGATAATGGGATTAATACCTCTATGGATCCCTCTAGAACCCTACTGTTTCATGCCCCCTCACCATGGTTAGGCTAAATGGAGATGATGGGAACTGGAAATCCAATTAGATATGGAGGGCCATTGGTTATCCAGTCTTGATTAGGTTCATATATTGAAGAAGGAGGAAGCTTGTTTTCTGCTCCTCCAGCAACGAAGATACAGAGCAATAGATTCAAACTACAGAAAAAGAGATTCCACCTAAATGTTATGAAGAATTTCCTGAGATATGAACTGTTTGACAATGGAATATGCTTAGGAGTGTGGTGGAGTTTCCTTCTTTACAGGTTTTTAAACAAAGGCTGGATGGCCATCTGTTGGGAATGCTTTTATTGTGTATTACTGCAGGACAGGGGGTTCGATTGGATGGCCCTTTTGGTCTCTTCCAGCTCTATGTTTCTATGAGCCTGAGCTCTTGTTTCTGGTCTCAGACTGTGTGTGTGTTATAGGCAAAGACCTACGCTTCCTAATTTGGTGTCATCTGCAAATTTGATAAACATGCCTTCTATTCCATCACCCAAGTTATTGATAAAGACATTGAATAACAATGAGCCCAGGATAGAACCCTGTGGCACCTTACTAGTCACTTCTTTCCAGGATGAAGAGGAGCCAATGGTGAGAACCCTTTGGGTTTGGCCCATGAACCAATTACAAATCTACCTAACAGTAGTGTTGTCTGGGCAATATTTGTTTGCAATAATATCATGGGGGAGTTTGTCGAAGGCCTTACTGAAATCAAGATATGATACATCCACAGCACTCCCTTCATCCACCAGCTTGTAACTCTATCCAAAAAAAGAGATAAGATTAGTCTGGCATGATATGTTTCTGAGAAATCCATGCTGACTTTTAGTGACCACAGCCTTCTTTTTCTAAGTGCTTACAGACTGTTTAACCATCTGCTCCTTAATCATTCCTGATACTGATGTCACACTGACTGGGCGGTAACTTTTTGGGTTTTCTTCCCCCCGCCTCTTTTTTTAGATGGGGGCAACATTTGCTTGCTATACCAAGGCAGGGTGATGGAAAGTGCAAGGTCCAATAATGCTACCAAGGGCCATCTAAACCTGAAGACCATCAGCACCCTCTCTGCTTCAGGACAAAAAGAGGAGAAAGGATGATCCTCCAACAAAACAGGAGAAAGCTTTGGTGCTACCAGCGTGGAAGCTGACAAGCTACAGAACCCAACACCTCAACAGATTGTTAAGAAATTATATGAATCATGGTGTTGTTATAGCAACGTCGTCGCTTGCATCAGATCTAAAAACCCAGCACTGTTCATAATAATAAAAAAAGCATTCAGGTTTTTTTTTTAAAAAAAAAGATATATAATGAGATAAAAATGGATTGGCTCAACCTTGCAGCAACACCCACGCTTCCCTTTCCAGTAAAACCACTTCGGAATTTTTCAGCATTTAAATAAGGCAAAAGGAAACTTGGGAGAAAAACCAATGGGGTAATTTCACAAGAGGGAGACGCACAGATTGTCATAGCTAAATCCCATTGTTAGTTACTTAAATGTGAATATTTCTGGTGAAGCTGAGGAAAGAAAACAGATGGAAGGGCCACATGCAAGGATGAGATCTGAGTCCCACACAATGCTAGACTGCCACTGTTTCCTAAACCTAGAGCTTGACTGGTGAATCTCCAAGATGGCTTATTCATACACTACACACATACTACATACAGAGACAAAATCCTGGGGCAGTGAAGTCACCGAACACTGACGGCTCGGAGACTTCCCTGTCAGTAAGGCAGTGAATCCATTTCAGGTTAAAACCCAAACTTTAAAGGGCCCCTCCAAGATGATGAGCCCTACCCCCCACCTCAGTAAAATAGCTTGAGCGGCATGGAAAGCTCCATCAAAACCCAGAGCAGGTTCAGCAGCAGACAGACATGGAAACCACCACCACATGCCACCTTGCCTTATCACATGACATCAGTGTGAGATGGTGGTGAAAGTGAGTCTTAACTCTAATGGATTTTCCCAGTTCTTCTGGAATGGGAGAACAGCTGAAGCATGCTGACATTGTGCGATAATGCAAGGCGAACGAGCTACACTCTGGCTTTACTGCTGTTTCCTGTCCCTTGTATGATAAGCCCCTAAGAGAAAGAAGTTGTAGCATAAGCTTTCATAGACTTGGTCTACTTCCCAAGTCTCCATGCACCTGAGACCAAGTCTACAAAAGCTTCTGCTACAACTTCTTTCTCTCATTCTCAAAGGTGCTACAAGATCCCCTTGCTTAACCTCCGCACTTGTCCTCCTCTGATTTACACACAAGAAATAAAGAGAATACAAGAATCCTATGTACATAGGATTTAACCATAATTTAGACACAGAGATAAATACAAGCTGAGACATATACATAACAAATGGATTCAAAACATTAGGAAGAGCTTCCTGATGGTAAGAGCTGTTTGACAGTGGAATGGACTGCCTTGGGTGGGGGCGTGGATTCTCCTTCTTCAGAAGTTTTTAAATATACCTGCATGCCACAAGGATGGACTAGATGTCCCTTGATATCCCTTCCAACTTGATTCTACATCTTACGTTGGCTGTGCATATTCTGTCTGCATGCACTTTTTTCTTTTTCTTTATATATTTGCAACTGACAATTATTTTTTAAAAGAAAGGAATAAAGGGGAAATAACTCAACACCAGAAACACTGGAATCAGACAGAATAATACAGTCATAGAATCATAGAATCATAGAATTGTAGAGTTGGAAGAGACCATGAGGGCCATCCAGTCCAACCCCCTGCCACGCAGGAAATCTTGATCAAATGTCTGTGTAAAGGTGATGAAATAAACGTGGTTGTTCCAATGAGTTCAACATAAAATAAAACCCCACAACATTTAAATGTGAGACACACTGCTGCTGCTGCTGCTGCTGCTGCTAAAGGGAAAATGTATAAGCCTACAGATTGCATCTAGCTAATTTACTTGTGAAAAGCTGATCAAAGAAAGTTCATTCTTGCTACTTTGCTTAGAATTCAGTGCTGTCAACTGTACCCTATTCAACTAAAAGATCACTTCCAAGACCAAACCATATGGAAAAAATCACGCACTTTCCAACAGAACAAATATACATTATACACTATTTTATTCTGTTAAAAGAAGCAAGGACTGCTATATGAGTACAGTAAGGTTGGTAGTGCAGATTCATTTCTAGGAGGGCTAGCAGAAATTCTTGGCAGAATGCAAAAATAAAAATAAAAATAAAAATGCTGTGCCTCCCAGAAGTTTAAAGAAATAACGTCTCCTACTATAGTTACAGAGAGCCAATGTGGTGTAGTGGTTTGAGTGTTGGACTAGGACTCTGGGACAGAGAGACACATACAAAGGGTATAAAGAGAAAAAAAGATAAAAGTGACTTTCAATCTTCTGATTGTAAGAGCTGTTAGACAGTGGAATATGGTGCCTCTGAGTGTGGTGGAGTCTCTTTCTTTGGAAGTTTTTAAACAGAGGCTGGATGGTCATGTGTCAGGAGTGCTTTCATTGTATGCTCCTGCAAAGCAGGGAGTTGGACTGGATGGCCCTGCTGGTCTCTTCCAACTTTATGGCTCTATGATTCTAAAATCCACGCTCAACCATGGAAACCCACTGGGTGATCTTGGACAAGTCACATTCTCTCAGCCTCAGAGAAAGACAAAGACAAACCCCCCTGAACAAATCTTTCCAAGAAAACCTGATGATAGGTTTACCTTAGGGTCATGATTAGCTGGAAAGCACTTGAAAGCACTCACCAACAACACTAAAATTATTAAAATGAAGCAGGAGCCCCTTCCAGCAAGTAAGGGTGGGTTCTCACCAAATACATCTTCCTATATGAGCCTGGTGGGCTGCATTTTAAAATCCTTGGGGGAGGGCTTCTCTCAGTCCCATCACTATCACAGGCACATTTGGTGAGAGGGTGTTCTCAGTGGTTCCTCCCAGACAGTAGAGCTTCCTTCTCAAGGGAGGATAGGTTGCCCACACTTGTTCTCTTTCCACCAGCAGGCAAAGACCTTTTTATTTAAAGAAGCTCTTGGCTATTAACTGCTGCCACAGAAGGGTCTTCTTACATGGTATTCATGCTGGACTTTCAGTCTCATAGAATCACAGAATCATAGAGTTGGAAGAGACCACAAGGGCCATCTAGTCCAACCCCCTGCCATGCAGGAATACATAATCGAAGCATTCTCGACATACAGCTATTCAGCCACTGTTTAAAAACCCCCAGAGAAGGAAACTCCACCACACTTTGAGGCAGTGTGTTCCACTGCCAAACAATTCTTATTGTCAGGAAGTTCTTCCTAATGTTTAGATGGAATCTCTTTTCCTCTAGTTTGAGTCCATTGCTCTGTGTCCTAGTCTCAGGAGCAGCAGAAAACAAGCTTCTGCCATCCTCAGTATGACATCCCTTCAAATATTTAAGCTATCATATCACCTCTTAGCCTTCTCTTCTCCAGGCTAAACATGCCCAGCTCCCTATGCTGCTCCTTATAGGGCATGGCTCCCACCATTTCGGCAACCCTCCTCTGGACACGTTCCAGCTTGTCCATATCCTTCTTGAATTGTGGTGCCCAGAACTGAACATAGTATTCCAGGTGAGGTCTGATCAAAGCAGAATAGAATGGCACTATTACTTCCCTTGATCTCATCACCATGTTCAAATGCTTGTAAGCTGCTTTGAATGAGTGCTGTTTTTAACGGGTTACTTTATTTAATTGCGTCTTAATTTTGCATTATAATCACTCTGTTTTAGCTGTACTTTGTTTTAATCTATTCTGTCAGCTGCCTCGGTTCTCATGTTGGGAGAAAGATGGGATATAAATTTTATTTGTTAAGTAATTAATTAAATTAACCGGAGACAGTGAATGATACAAATAGGGTAGGTGGACTACAGAGAGTTCAGCTGTAGGGAGAACATGAGAAGAACATGAGACAATGAATCCTGCGCACATATGTGGGTGTTCATTTGATTCCTTGAAAGAAAGGCTGGTTGAGAAGATTGCAGACATCAGGTTGGTCAACCACCCTTAGGTTATTCTGACCATCAAGTTCTCACTGTTGTCTCCAACACTCATGTTGCCCCTACATCTGTCTATTATCCCAAAAACCTTTACCAGGGGAAGGTACCAACTATAAAGGTAGTTACTAAATACCTGGAACTTCCTTGTCTTGAACCTTCAAGAGATGAGTATTACACACCACCTCATTTCTACTGGTCTTTGACTCTACTCACATCAATGACCAATGGTTCCACTTTGGAAATGGTCCCTCATAGCATCCATTACCCACCAGGGACTTAGTGACATGTCCTTTCACCTTTCAGGAAAAAAATTACTGCCATCACTACCTCCTGCTCCAATCCATCTCAAACAAACATAAGCACCGGCCTTATAGCATGTCAGACCATTGGTCCATCTAGCCCAATTATCATCAATTCTGTCTGGCAACTGTTCTCTGGGGTTTCAGACTTCCTTCCTAACTATCTCTATCTGTCAGGGATGCTTTGATCATGATTCCTGCGTGGCAGGGGGTCAGACTGAATGACCCTTGTGGTCTCTTCCAACTCTACAATGATTCTGTCTGTAGATACTTGGTGGTCCCCCATCCAAGTACAAAACAGGCTTGGAATTTGACTTAAGCTTCCTAAATCAATTGAGACTGGCTGTGTTAAGGTTGGTATGGTGTTGTACTTTACTCCCTTTGTTTTCCCTCTCTACATCTGAACTCTGTCAGTAGTTTTAACTCTGTTTATATTTCCAAGGTTGGTGTCGGGGAAGGGCTCTTCAAGATCCCATGAGCCTATGCTCATGGAGGTCCCACACTCCCTGAGATCACATGCTCTACCTAGACATCCACAATAGCCTTAGACCTTTACATGTTCGTTAGAACATTTCCCCAAATAACCTAAGGTATTAGACAACCATGGTGTAAAAAACCAAAATCAGAAACTCTTTGAAGGCAGAACTATAGGTAGATGTTGAGCAGGCAGGGTGGCTGCTAGTTGTCTTTTTGGCTGTTTAGAAGAGATGGGGACTATCTGGAAGACACTAGAGGAGCATATGTTTTAAAATGATTTTATAAATTTTAATTGTACATATTGTATTTTTAATCTGTTGTTTTATGGAAGCCTCCTTAAGTCCCATTTCGGGAGAAAGGCGACATACAAATGAAATACAGTAGTACCCTCATATCTGCTGATGAATTATCCACTGATTCAGTTATCCGCGGGACACAAAACAGCACACCCACGATACAGTCTTTCTAGAAAATGTGTCCTCTCTAGCCATTTTCTAGGTCCTTCAAGGCAACTATGGTATTTTAAACAGGAAGTCCCATTATTCTCAAAGGTGTTCACTATTATTTGCAGTTTCAGTATCCATGGGGCCCCCTGGAACCTATCCCCAGTGGATACAGGGGTCGTACTGTAAAGATAGTTAGATAGATAGATCCACACTACATAATTATCTCACTTTCATTGCAAGTTAACTGTCATGGCTCCAACCTACGAAATCCTGGGATTCATAGATTGGCAAGGGAATTACAATACTCTGGTAGAGAGCTCTAGTGCCTATCTACAAAGTATTTTAACTCTCTCACCAAACTAGATTGTTTATTAGATTTATATCCCACCTTTCTCCCAAAATAGGATCCAAGATGTCTTACAATCATTTTAAAAATACAGTTAAAAACATCACAAGTACAAAAGTTTAAAAAGAATTAAATTAAATTATTATTGTTAAAATATAATTAAAACACATGAATTAAAAGCATAAAGTCATAAAAATACAACAATAAAAGCAGCAAACCAATTAAAATTTGCATTTCAAATGCCTGCCTAAATAAAAAAATGTCTTCAACCGCTGACGAAGAGAGAGTAGGTGGGTGGCCAACCGGACCTCCCATGGAAGGGAGTTCCACAGTCTGGGAAGGCTGTGGATAGTTCCATTGTAGGTCAGCAAAGAGTTTCCCAGGCTGGCTACACTGGAGGATGAAAGACTCAGAGAAAAGCCAAGACACAACTTTCAAAAGACAAGGCAAAAGATTTGCTTCAGTTTTAAGCTACCAGCTGTTGAACAAAGTTTCTTGAGTAGGAGAGCGGCCCCTCAAAGAAATGGGGAAGCATCCTTGGTAATGATCCAGGTCTCCTTTTAGCAAAACTTCCTCTTCATTAAGCCTTTTAACTACTAGCATGTAGGCTGATCAAATGAGTCACTGCTCCACACACTGCTATCAAGGAAAATGAAAGCTTCAAGAACACCTGTTTTCCCTCCTACCTGACTGTGCCTAAGGGTGTCTCGTTCTAATTAAGGTGGCAAGCCAAGATTTGGGCTAAACCACTTGAGACTGCCAACGGTGACTGCGGGGAGGGGGCATGACTGAATATCATCCATGCTGCAAAATGCCCTGCATAGAGAGAAGCCAAGCCAGCCCTACCATAAAGCAGAGCCAAGTGGCAGCTCCTGATGCCCAAAATGCATGGGGTCTGCAGGGATCCCACTAGTGCCTGAATCTCAATGTGGGGAAGATTTACTTAGCTCAAAATGGAAGCGAGAAGCCAGGTAATGGCAGGATTTTTTTTACCTATGTATACCAGAAGTAACTGAGGATACTCCAAGCCAGAATGTACAATTAAATGGTATTTATTTGAAATTAATCTTAACAGTATTCACTCAGACACTCAGACTTCCAGCAATCACTCAAGGCTATTGAAGAATGTAGGAAGTACTTGGATAGAGAAATAGAGTAAGGGGATTGTGGGTTATACTATACCGACCGGGGCGGGGGCAGAGATTCATACAGCAGAGACTCGGAGTTGCTTCTGGGGATCACACAGCAAACTGGCAGAGGGACTGCAGACATTTTGGTGGTGTTTTAGGGTGACATTTTATGTGATAACTCCCCTGAAGGGATGAGATTTAGAATGGAATACAATGTCTCTCAGAGTTTCCCACAACTACACAAAGGGTTCTCTGGAGGTGTTAACAATCATTAATAGGCAACATATTAAGAAAAGAATAGGAGCAGGCAACTTCTAATGTGAGGAGGTGTAGAGAGGAAAAACCCATTTTGCAACCATGGAGGACTCTGCTATTGTTGAGTGAATTAGTGAATGACTCATCTCCATGTGTTCTTTAGGAAGAACTCTGACCCGGGTATGACCTGTTTGAGGAATTTCCAAAGGTCTCTCCCTAGGCTGTACATGACTCCAGCCTTGTTATCTGGGGGCCTCTGGTTTACCTCCCGATCATGTGGAAGACCACAGCCAGCTAAATAATTAAATATTGCCAATTATGCAATATTCCAAATGGGAGGGTGCCAAGGTAGGTAGCAATCCCTCAGGCAGCAGATTCCAGGGGGTGGCAGCAGCAGCCACCGCCACCTTATGACTGTTCCTGTCACACTGCCCTCTTGGAGAACAGAACCTGTCCTAAAACATCTAAAGGGGCCTCCTTGGACTTTTTTGGACAACAGTTTACAACGCTAGCAGCCTCGTCCCCGTTGCGAGGCTGCAGCGCTGCAGAGCGTCCCTTTCGGATGACGCTCTGCCCTGCTGTCCCTCTTGCGGTACTGTTGCGTAACCGCGGGGATGCAACAGCGTTATATTTGGCATTTTTCTACTCACGTGAGTAGAAAAAATGCCAAATATAACGCTGCTGCGTCCCCGCGGTTATGCAACTTCCCTTCTCCTTCCTCAGCCCTCAGCTGGTTTGATGGCTGTAATATCTTTTCAGAGCTGACAATTTCTGCACAACTTTTTGCGGAGGGGGGGGGATAGAGGGAAATTTGCAAAAAAAAACAGTACCCAGTACATGTCAGCTGGAAAAGCTGAGCATTCTTCAATGAAAGCTGTGCTGTTTTGGGCTAGGATGGTTGGGGGAGGGAGAAATCCCAGCAAAGCTGCAGAAACTTTATGTGTTTTTTTCTTTTCTGCACCAATTCCTGAAGGGCTTGGGAACTCCCAATTTTGACCCTGTTTGGAAAACTGGCAAATTCCCATCGCATCCCTAATTTTAAATTCAATTTGTAGCAATTGAGGAAGAGAAACTGGGATTTTTAAAAGCAGCTTAGAAAGTGGGACAGATTAATCAGGACTGTCCCTGCCAAATCAGGACAGTTGGAAGGTAAGATCCACTTATCTCAGACAACCAATATCTTAGGGGGGCTGTGTGGAGAAGACAGGACTACTACCTGATGTATACTGTTCTATGGATTTTCCTCCCTAAGGTTTTCTTTAATTTATTTGTATGGAGGAACATACCATCCCTCCTGCAGTCTGAAATGATACAGTCCAGGACTAGTCTTGAACAGTGTAGCTTTGGTTCCAGGAAGTCCTGGAGAACACGGCATGACCCTGACTTCTAATCAAACACCTTCTTTTGTTGCCAAGAGCAATAGTTATTTCAGGTCAAGACTTGCTCCCTCATTGTGCTTGAAGCTGAAAGTTCATGAATATAACTCAGCTAGCTGCCAAAGGCTTGACTGGGAGAGAACTCAAAACAACCAAGACAATGAACAGGGGATGAACAGTGAGATATGTTTTCCCATAAGAAATAACAGATTTTCTGTGGCACTTGGCTCTGAAATGCCTATGACAAGATACAAAACCAAGTCTAGTGACACCTTAACGTTTTTGGCACCAGCCTTCATGTAGTCCGTATGTCATTTTAGCTTGCCTATGTCAGGTTGCAAAGAATATTCACCAAGTTTCAAATCCTCAATGAGAAAGGGTGTTGGTATGTCAACACGTTTTGAGAGTTCTTGCAAATTTTTGAGATGTCTTTTTTCACATTTGGGAACTTCTTTTCCAAAGTAATTGATACAAAAAAGTTGCATTTGGAGCAAAATTGGTTTATACACAAGAAAAAGCTGCACAAATTTTGCACCCCAAAATTGCTGGACTTTTCACAAAACACCCTGGTTTTTTCCATTTTTGCTAATAAATTCTGAATGCCATTTTCACTAGTAAGTTCTGAAATATCAAAAACTGTAAAGAAAAAAGAAGACGACAGTAGAAAATGCCCAGCTGATAGAAAACTTTTGAAATCTCTCATTATCATGTGCCAGAACAAAATAAGTGAATACAGGCTGATCCCATATCCAGAGCTTCAATTATCTGCTCTTTGGTTCAGGGGCAGTGGCAGGAAGAATCACCCCCACCACCGTTGCTTCATTACCAGGGAGAAGCCACCATGACTTCTCCCAAGCACCAAAAACCAGAAAGCATTTCATTGCCGGGGAGAAGCTGCCCCACTGCCCCAACTTCTCCCGGGCAACAAAACCCAGCAAGCACTTCATTGCCGGAGAGAAGCCGCCCGACCACCCTTTCTCCCAAGCAACAAAACACAGCAAGCATTCTATCACTGGAGAGAAGTTATCCCACTGTCCTAACTTCTCCCTGGCAATCACAGAATCATAGTTTTGGAAGAGACCACAAGGCCCATCCAGTCCAACCTCCTGCCATGCAGGAACATACAATCAAAGCACATGTGACAGATGGCCATCCAGCCTCTGCTTAAAAACCTCCAGAGAAGGAGACTCCACCACACTCCAAGGCAGATGTTCCACTGTCGAACAGCTCTTACCATTAGGAAGTTCTTCCTAATGTTTAGGTGGAATCTCTTTTCCTGTAGTTTGAACCCATTGCTCCGTGTCCTAGTCTTTGGAGCAGCAGAAAACAAGCTTGCTCCCTCCTCAGTATGACATCCCTTCAAATATTTCAACATGGCTATCATGTCATCTCTTAACCTTCTCTTCTCCAGGCTAAACATACCCAGCTCCCTCAACCGCTCCTCATAGGGTATAATGGCTTCCAGACCTTTTACCATTTTGTTGGCCTCCTCTGGACACATTCCAACTTTTCAATACCCTTCTTGAATTTTGGTGCCCAGAACTGGACACAGTATTCCAGGTGAGATCTGATCAAAGTAGAATAGGGTGGCACTATTACTTCCCTCGATCCAGCACTATACTCCTATTGATGCAGCCTAGAATCACATTGGCTTTTTTAGCTGCCTCATGACACTGCTGACTCATGTTCAGCTTGTGGTTCACCAAGGCTCCTAGATCCCTTTTGCATGTACTGCCATCAAGACAGGTATCATTCATTCTTCCCCTGATGCCTCCCTTTAGAGCCATTAAGGAAAAGGTTTGTTCCTCCTGCCCATGGAATATAGGAATGGGGGCTCTGTGGTAAGGGTTGTTTTTTATATATATATATATATATATATTAATGTTTCAATGAAGTTTCATATAAATATGGCTATCTCAGTACAAGACTGCACTGTGAGTATTCTGCAACCCCCCTGAGATATCGAGTCTCTGGCAAAAGGCTGAGATGCCAAATGAATTTTTTAATCATCATTTTTCCAACTTGCACAAAATAAGATGTGCTTAAAACTCTTGTTTCTGGGCAAAATTAATGCCTTTTCCCTTTGTGATGCTGAACAGATACATACAGCAAGTTCAACAGGACAGGTTGATTGATCACAAAGCGCCAAATGACCCATATAGTGCTACTAATTTTACTAGCTCATGCAACAAGGCAAATGTTATCCTGTTTTTCAATATGTTGCATTTCACAGATAAGCACAAAAATCACTCACAAAAATGTGCCTATTTTCCCCAAGATCAAGCCATTCTCCAAAAGTCCACCTAGCAGTATCTTTCACAAGGAGAAATACGTTGAGGTGTTCCCATTCACTATGCAAAGATGAATCAAGTCAGGTTTTACCCCATGTACACACATTCACCTGTGGTCCCCCACAAGCTGTTGGGCTACCCATCTCATAGCACCTCTGACCATTGCTCATGTTCACCAGAGGTGGAGTCCAGTAGGTGGAAGATTGCATCTTGCCCACCTGTCGGTTACCAAATGATGTAAGAATGCTCTGGCTGGATCAAACCATGATTTTCAACACCTGCTACACACACACACACACATGCATAATGGCCAGCTAAATAACTCTCTGAAGTCCACAAGCAGGGTGTGACTCCCAACAGCTGATATTTGGGGTAAATTGCCTCTGATGATGCAGGTTCCACTTGGACAGCATGGCTTATACCCACAGATATTAGCTGTGTAGTATATTTGGGGTATACTAACAGATATTTGGGGCATATTGTCTCTGATAATAGAGGTTCTGTTTATGCCAGTGGTTCTCAAACTTTGGTCCTCCAGGTATTTTGGACTTCAGTTCTCAGAATTCCTGACTGTTAGCCAAACTGAGATCAAAACACCTAGCAAACCAATGTTTAGGAACCTCTGCCACCCCACCCCACCCATATAGCCTTGACTACATGGGGGGGGCAGGTAAAAATCCAGATGAAATTTGTACTACTCTGGCCTGGATGTTAGTGCCACACTTGCCAGAGCCCAAATCTGCCCCAGCGGTATTTGCTGTCTCTACAGCCAGAACGGGTGGCCCACTCCACCATCATGAGGCTAGCTGCCTGTCTTCGCTTCAGAGAAAATGATTAACACTGAGGATTTGCTTTTCCAGTGCACAATCCCAGAGCTCAGATCGGCAATTGTATGCTGGAAAAGCAAAGCCCCAGGAGTAATTGCTCACCCTGAAGCCAGAACAGGTAGCTAGATGGCAGGGCGGGCTGCCTATTCTGGTTTCATAGAGAGTGGCTACTGCTAGGGACCTGCCTTTGGAATGAGAAGTGGCACAGAGGAGGGGTGGGAACAGTGGCACCTCAAGCAGCACTTGTCCTTCCTCTCCTCCCCACCCATCCACCCACCCACCCTGAAATCCAAGGCTGATGGATTGTTCACATGGGAGTTTTCTCTGGAGTTTCAAGCAAACTCCGGAGGAAACTACAGGTTTTCTAAAACCTGGATTAAGGGGGTATTCCCTGAGTCTGGTGTGAATAAGGCCATACATCATGTGGCATTACCACCAGATTTTGGGGAAAGGCTGCATATCATGTGGCATTACCAGTCTGGATTTGGGGAAGGGGGGATTTGGGGTTTTCCACTGGTGTAGATAAGCCCTTAGACACCACAGCTACTAGCCATAAGGTTTGTTTTTCCTATGTCATCTAACAGAGTGACAAAAAGAAAGCCATTTCTACCTCTTCACATACTGGAGCTGTTCATACCCATGGTTCTGACTCTAAAATTCTTGTACGTAAAAAATTCAGGAGAGAATCAGTAGACACATAACAGAGAGAATCGATTTGCAATGCAGCTAAACCGAAAGCCTGTTTTACAGCAGCTGAAAAATCAGTCCTGAATTCCCTGTTAATAGACAAGATATTTTTTTAAAAAAGTGAAGTGTCCTCATGCCTGCCAATTGCAATTCACGTTATAGACCAAGTTCTTGTTCACAGAAAGAGGAGCATGTTTATTTAATAAAGTCTGCCCAATACTTAGAAAGGTGAAGACTAGAAAGCTTTGCAGGGGTTCCAGTCAAAGCCAACTGAAGCGCTAGCAGCCTTATGTAAGAGCAGGAGTTTATGTACAAACCCTAATGCTATGGATGCAGATGACTATTCATGATTCCTGGAGCCCATCAAAAATGGATTAGACTCACCGTTAGGTTTGCCAAATGCATCAGATCTAGGGGTCTTAGTAGACCACAAACTATGCATGACTCAACAGTGTGATGCAGCAGCCAAAAAAGCCAATGCAGTTCTGGGCTGCATCAACACGAGTATAGTGTCCTAGTCAAGGGAAGTACAAATACAAATACAATTCTATTCTCCTTTGGTCAGATCTCATCTGGAATTCTGTGTCCAGTTCTGGGCACCACAATTCAGAAAGGATATTGACAAATTGGAGCGTGTCCAGAGAAGGGCAACTAAAATGGTGAAAGGTCTGGAAACGATGCCTTATGAGGAGAGACTTAGGGAGCTGGGTATGTTTAGCCTGGAAAAAAGACGGTTTAGAGGCGATATGATAGCCCTGTTTAAGTATTTGAAGGGATGTCACGCTGAGGATGGAGCAGGCTTGTTTTCTGCTGCTCCAGAGACTGGAACACGGAGCAATGGGTGCAAGCTCCAGGAACAGAGATTCCACCTCAACATGAGGAGGAACTTTTTGACAGTAAGAGCTGTTCGGCAGTGGAACACACTCCCTCGGAGCGTGGTGGGGTCTCCTTCCTTGGAGGTCTTTAAACAGAGGCTGGATGGCCATCTGTCAGGGATGCTTTGATCGTGATTTCCTGCAGGGCAGGGGGTTGGACTGGATGGCCCTCGTGGTCTCTTCCAACTCTGCAATTCTATGATTCTATGATTCTATGTCTGGGCACCACAATTCTAGAAGGATCATTCTCTCCCTTGCACTCCATTAACCGCTCTCAGAGGAGGCAAATAGTCCTCCAGAGACACATGGAACAGGATCCTACAAGGATAGGTTTGCAAGAGAGAATAGTATCTTCTAGGAATGAGGAACCTGGGGTCCTCCTGGCAATGTAGCAATCCAGTTGCCAACCAGATTAGGGATGAAGGGAGTTGTGACCCTAGCACATCTGGAGGGCTACAGGTTGCCAATGCCTATTCCAAAACACCACCAGCAACTACTGCTACAGTTGCTGGGGGTGAGCTGGAAAGACAGGCATTCACTATCTATAATTCAGTGGTCAGAAGATCTTACTCTTTAGCCTCCTCTGAACTTGTATTCTACATACGAAAGCTCCAAGTAAATATTTTTGAAACATGTGGTCAGTTGATAACAGGGCACTTAGTCCATGTTCCTTACTATACATTTCTCCTTTCCTTCTTCTTTTTCTTTGTTTTAACTATTTTTTTGGGGGGGTGATTTCTATTTTTAAAGCCCCCACAAAAAGAATAAAGTATATTTCCATCTTTAGTTCAGATGGAAGTAGCAGACCTTCACCAAACAGAGATGTAGGCAAATGGATCTGATGTCCAGTGCATAATACCATCTCCATAACCACAACACAACCCTGAAGACATCTGATTTGGTCTGATTTTGAAGTAGAAGAAGGCTGGGTTTGGTAGGGAAAAGGGGTAGAAAAAATAATTCTTGAAACCTTGAATAGCTACTGCTGCCAGCATAACTGGTGATACCAGGCTATGTGGACTAAGGATCTGAACCAAGTGAGGCAGCTTTTTATGGTTCTGTGTTCTCAATGCCAAGAAGCAAAACAGGGTTCTTCCCTTGGCCTAACTGGAGATACAATAAATTTCCTGGTGGTCGCTCATCCAGGTAAAGTGGGCACTCCGTATCCCCTGGAGTTTGATTCCAGGACCGCCCTTGGGTACCAAAATCTGTGGATGCTCATGTCCCATTATATACAATGACATATATAAAATGGCAGACAGCGAGGTTTGCTTTTCAGAATCCCCCCCCCCAAAAAAAATATTTTTGAGCAGTGGTTGGTTGGATCCATGGATGCAGAATCTGTGAATTGGGGGGGGGGGCTGACTGTATTAACCCAGCTTCAGAAATTTTCTAACTGGAACTCAGAAATGTATTGCGAAAGCAAGTGGCTGTTAGGTCCTGTTCACCAGATTGCCTAGGTATTTTCCATTCGAGATACTTATTCTCATCATTTATTCATCTTCCTGCATAGCTGAAGGTACTCCTTTGCAGAAGAGAACCACAAAGGGACCAAAATTCAATGACAGATTCCTCCGTTAAGTAAAGAAATGTATTTGAATATTTAAAATGTAACAACCCTAGGGGGGAATGCAAGCAAAGGCCTTACATGGTTCCTTCAGTTATCTTCACTCCACATTTCCCTACCTCTGAAGGCAGAAAGGTTGAATTAACAAAATATCCTCCAGCCATTGGGAAGGCAGACATCACCCCCCTCCCCAAAAAAATCATTTCTTTACTGAGCACAAGTCAAAAAGAGGGCATTTTTAACTACTATGGCTTTAACTCCAGGGAAGAATCCTCCATGTTGACTGTTCTTATTACCTACCTTCTTACGACCTTGCAAAAGCCCTCCAAGCTCTTCTTTGGAAGAACTTTGGATGCAAGAGGAAATGAGTTCTTCTTCAGAACTTGGTAGATGGTCAAAAATCATGATCATTCTCCTAGTTCAAGGGTCAGCAACTGTAGGAAGCTGGGGCTCCATTAACTCCCCTCATGAGATGTTGGAGGGCCACATCCCACAGCAGCAACAAAATTGCTCAAAGCCTCCCCCCAATGTCTTCTAGGGGGGTGGGGTGATTTTTGCCATTTTTGAGGGGTGGTGGCTGTTTCGGGCCCATGAGAGGACTTTTCTAGCAACCAGAAGTGATATGAAGTAACTTTCTGTTTCCTTTCTGTTTTAGAAAAAAGTCCCTCCTGCATCTAAAATGGCCAGGGAGGGGGGGTTACAAAGATGCCCCCTAGATAGCATTGGAAGGTACTGAGGGGAATGTTTTCAAAATAATTTTTAACCCCTGGTGGACACCGGCACCCTAAAAATAGCCCTGGGGTCACACTTAGCTCTCCCGTGTTCTAATTACAACTTATCAATGGACGAACTGTTGACTGTCCCTTGAGGACAAAGTCTTCAGCATGCATATGAGGTGTCCATTAATGAGATCAGTCACAGCAGACTTATTTATCTTAAAAACAGCTTTTCTTCAATGGTCAGTATTCATTGGTGGCCAGAGAGGTGGACCAGGACTTTAGACATCCAGGATATAATCCCCACTGAGTCATGAAATTCACTGGGTGACCTTGCTTGGGCCAGCCTCTCTCTCTCTCTCTCTCTCTCTCTCTCTCTCTCTCTCTCTTAGCCTGGCCTGCCTCATAAGGGAGTTGTGATGATAAACCATGATGGCAAGAGCCAAGTGAGATCACTGGATAAAAGGAAAGACAGTAATGTAACTAACACAAAATTTTTAAAGACCCTGTTTGTTTGGGAACAAGGGAAGAACCATAATTGACATATAGCTGTCAAGACCCAATTTGATACTCTGTGCAAACAGTGCACAGTTTATGGCAGACACAAGAAAAGTTGATACAGAAATATGCATTTATTTGCAGATTTTTAAAATTATTTTTTAATTTTTATTATTATTAAGATTTTTAAAAGGGGGGGTAACAATTATCTTTAGCTATGCTAGGACTCATATTGTTGACAGGTGCACCTTTACGGAGCTCTGGACACAAATGCTGGGTCAAGTCAATTAAACGTTAGAGGTCAAGTCCATTTTACAGCCAACAGTCACATAGCCATTCATAAATTCTTACTTTACCACCTCATCATGGAAGAGATG
The DNA here is from genome assembly GCA_030847615.1 of Gambelia wislizenii. NCBI lineage: Eukaryota > Metazoa > Chordata > Lepidosauria > Squamata > Crotaphytidae > Gambelia > Gambelia wislizenii. The sequence continues at coordinate 330,049,299 of JAUMIR010000004.1, forward strand.
ACTCTGTGTTCTCAAAAACTACACCAGGTTCTACCAAGCTGGTAAAAATTTGAGTACCACCATGATAGCATGCTGCACACCTGCTGTCTGAAAGCCAGCCAAGCTAAATATGGATAGGCTCACCATCAAAAGGCTGATCACTTTGTGACAAATTGTATTTCACACAATGCCACTGTAAAAGAGCTGAAGCAAAATATAATCAGTGGAGGGGATTCCCATACTGATGATAACACAGGTCTTCTGAACATCCAGATAGCAGGTCACCCAGAACAGGCCACGTGACAAATTCATATTCTCTGTGAGCCCTTATAGATAATTTATAGAGGCTTTATAGATAATTCATGGTACTACAGATGTACCCTACTTCTCACACTTTTCAAAACGGCACTGGGCCAAAACCTCTGCCTGACATTAAACTGGCCATACACCAAAACTAGGAAGTAACTTGTTACAGCTAACACAGTTACTTATACAATTCTTTTCTTTTCTTTTTTTCTTTTTTTGTAACAGGCAGCATGATGCAGTAGTTTCAGTGTTGGACTAGGACACTGGGAGACCAGAATTTGAATCCCTGCTCAGCCATGGAAACCCTCTAAGTGACCTTGGGCAAGCCATGCTCTTTGAGCCTCAGAGGAAAGCAAAGGCAAACCCCTTCTGAACAAATTCTGCCAAGAAAATCCCATGATAGATTTGCCATAAGGTCACCCAAAGTCAGAAATGACTTGAAGGCACACAGCAAAAACAATAGTGTAACAAAGTTGCACCTTAACAGTGATGTCTTCAGTTACTTCCTTGTTACTGTACTGGTGTCACAAGTAATGACTTTTAAAGGTTACTTTTGAAGGCATTTTAGGAGGCATTTTGACCAAGATTTGATCACATTTGATGTCACTCTTACCAATCCGCCACTTTTTCTCTGCCAGAAGAGTAACAGGACGTAACATAAAAGTAATGAATGTGTAATATTTTTTCAACAATGTAGCAAATAATAGCAACACTCTTAACATTTAAGGGGAAGAAATTTTACACATACACATACCGTTTATGAGGTACCCACGGTTTCACTTACCTGTGATTGGGGGGAAGGTCTCTCTAGATATTCAGAGGACCACAGAGTTGCACTGGAGGTGGTCTCTCTAGCATCAGGAAGTCCACCAGTGCACCTATATGGTTAACTTCTGCCAGAAGTTGCCCATAGAATTGCACCAGATGCCTAGAGAGGCATCTTCTCTAGGCATTTTCAAAGGCCTCCAGCATGATTCTATAGAAGTTTGCTATTATACGCAGTTTCCCGTATCTGTGGTAAGCACAGGAACATATCCCCCATGTAAACTGGGGGCAACCTGTACTTTAAAAAAAATAACCTTCTAAGCTCCTGCGCCCTATTTCCCCCTATCTAGCTTGGGGGAGGGGTGTTGTACTTTTAAAATAAACGGTGGAGCAAAGTTCTACCATGGCTTTGAGTGGAGGCAGAGATTTTTCTGGAAGAGCTCCAGAAACAGTTGGTTTCCACTGCATCCCGGGACACATTGATCTTTGCAAGCAGATCTTTTTGCCTTACAGTAATTGTCTTGGAGGCCTGAGGGCACATGAAATGGAGGACTTGTTCATTCCAGAGATGTCCTCAGGCTGTGTAGGCATCCTGCTTCCATGCCCCAAGGGTCTCCAACACCACAACAGAGAGATAAATAAATCTTTGTCTATAAACGCAACTTTGGTTTTCAGCCAGAAGTAATCAGAGGAATCTTACTTTGCTGTGATTTTTTGTTTGTTTTGTTTTGTTTTCCCAGGCAGTGTCTTTGGTTTCAATATAATGACAACGGACTGGAGCACAGGTAAGAATTCAGGCAGTTTATTGGATTATTTATTTATTGCAGAAAAGAAAGAAAGTGGAGACGGGAGAGGGTTCTGAAATTAAGAATATGGGTGCTATAGATCCCTTTACCCAGCCTGGTCCCCAAATTCCAAACCCCCAGGAACACTGCCACTCCCCCGACTTCATTCCCCCAATTCTTCCCCTTGGGTTAACCCCTTTAAATATGGACTTGTAGTTGTCTTGATGTGCAGATTCTTTAGTTTTGCTATTCACAGCCTGACTTCAATTTAGGTTTGCCAGCCAGCCAGAAACAGACTTAGAATAACAACAGCAATGGGTTTATTAAATACAATAGGAAGATATAACAAGCTCTAATAATCTATTCTTCAGGCTCCCCAATGTCATAGGTAGTTTGAATCCAAAACTCTGTCTATAGCTCCACATCCCCTCAGATTCAGAACCTGTCTGTCTGAAACCCAGCCCCTGTCTCTCTCCCTGAGATTAAAACCTTCTCTCTCTGCTTCAAAGGAAAGCCTCTGCTTTTATTATATATTCTGACCCCGCCACAGTCCCCTTTCACAGGAGTTGTCTAAACGGTGAAAATACTCCTCACAGAATGCGAGAAGAAGGCAACCTTCTCACTCCACCATATTCGGAAGGAGGGGGGCCAAAAATGCCAAAAAGTTTGCTGGAAAAGTCTTTGTGGCTTTCCCCATATTTTTGTTAAAAATCTCCATTCTTGTTTGTTGGGACAAGCAACAGAATTGATTCACTTTCCCAATACAAATGGAAGTGGGAAACACATGTTGGTCAGACATGTGCAGAGGGTGGAGCTTGCTAACAAGGCAAGTGCCCAAAGCCACCCATGCTGGATTTTTGCTTTACCGAGCAAGCACTAAGGCAATAAAACGCATTTGGGGTGTTTGTTTGTTTGTTTGTTTTGCTCTTTTGCTAAAATGAAAGGTCACCCTTTCGCACCTTGGATATGTTTTTTTTTAAAAAAAATACTGTCCAGTGGCAGCAATTTGATGCAAGTTAAAATGTGAGTAATTCACTCACAGCCACCATCTTGATTTGCAGGCATGCCTGTTTGCACAGCAAATGTGGATAGCTTCACATGCCTGCTATCTACCAAAAAAAAAAAAAAAAACTCAAAAACCACACATTAAGACAAACAGCAGCTGCTACACATTGCCATTACTGCCTATTATAGATAACCCCAGTCTTTCTGAACTATGATTGGCTGCCTGGAAGCCTAGTCTATCTAGTGCCTCCTTCACAGTGGGAAGGTGCCAGAGATCCCTGTATGACCCGTGATCGTAGGGGAGACTTACATGATGAAGCATCTCAGGTTCGGTGTCAAAGCATTGGGATAAACAGTTCAGCAGGCTTTAAGCACCTGTGAGAGTTTACCATCAAGACAATGAGACCAAGGCCGTTACTTCCACCACCATTAATTAGAGGTCTTAACTTTTCAAGTAAGCAAACACAAGAAGTAAAAATAGTTATAAGAGCCAGCATGGTGTAGTAGTTTGAATCATGAACAAGGCCTCTGAGAGACCAAGGTTCAAATCTCTGCTCAGCCACCGAAACCCACTTGGTCACTTTAGGTAAGTCACACTCTCTCACCCTCAGACTAAGGCGACAGAAAACCTCTTCCAAAGAAATCTTGCCAAGAAAACACTGTGGTAGGGTTGCCATAAGTCAGAATCAACTTGAAGGCACATATAGCTGGTGGCCAAGATTACTAGAAGGGCAGGATACTGGGAGCTATAGCCCCCCAAAACTAACATTACCAGGCTTTGAACCCCCACCCCTAAGAAACTGTAGGAGAAATTTTATTTATTTATTTATTTATTTATTTATTGGATTTAAATCCCACCTTCTTCCCCAAATGGGATTCAAGGCAGCTTACAATAATTTAAAAGGATACAACTAAGATACTAATTACAAAAATTTAAAAAAGAATTAAATACTACTATTACTAAAACATAATTATAGCAGTTAAAAATACAATATAGTTAAAACATAGTTTCAATAAAAGAAATAAAAAACAGCACACCAATTACACACAAACACTACATAATTCCATAGTTAAGCCTAAATAAAAAGATATTCAACTGCCAAAGAAAAGAGAGCAGGGAGGAGATCTCCCATGGAAGAGAGTTCCACAGTCAGCAAGCAGCCATGAAAAAGGCTTTCTCCTGAGTCCTCACCAACCGTGCCTGTGAAGGTGGTGGGACTGAAAAAAAGCCCTCCCCTGCCCATCTTAACACTCAGGCTGGCTTGTATAGGGAGAAATGGTCCTTCAGATTGTCTGGACCCAAATCGATCAGGGCTTCAAAGGTCAAAACCAACACTTTGAATTCTGGCCAGAAACAGACTGGTAGCCAATGCAGCTGTTTCCAACAAGGGGAGTCACATGAAATTCTCTTCCCCTAGGAGAACTGTGGAAAATTAGTCTCCTCTATTTTTCTGCCCGCAAGCAGAACAGAGAAGAGATGCCATTTGAACACAGCTCTGGAGAAATGATTACAGATTACTGGGGATGAGTCAATTGTCAAGGTGTGCATTGGTCAGCATGGATCTTGTGTTTTTCTATGATCTTCACAGGCTCACACAAAAAGAGGCAATTTTTCGAGGGAGGGTTTAATTTGTGTAGAGTACAGCTGTTACTTAGATGTTGACAGTTCAGACTGAAAAACTGTTCCATGCCGGCTCTGCAACCACCCCTAGGGACAGATTTCCAGGGAAGATCCGTGGTTGCAATCTAAGCCCTCTTCAAACACAGACACAGCTTTCCAGATGCAATTCTCACCGCTGAAGCCGCCAAAAACAAATGTGTCCATATCCGAAGAGCATCGATAAGAAAGCTGCAGGTGCATCTACAGAGCAACTCCCAAATGATGCTGTGACAAAGCCCATCTCTCATATTTATACCTAAATGTACAGATTAATTCTTAGTTCAGAAATTCTGTTAAATTGCTCAGACTCAATGCTATATTGCTCAAGGGAAACAATCTAGCTTTTGGATCTGGAAGGGCCAAAGAGTGAATTCAATCTCAGCTGCAGCAGCCGGAGGGAGGAGGGGGAATCTAAGGTGAGATAAGTTAAGAGGTTTGCAAGAGGCTTTGCCCATAAATAAAAGACAAATATCTTCAAAACTCACAAAAAAGAGACACTTGCTGCTTTCTAGAACAGCAACTGTCGTCATTTGCTGCAGCAAAAGCTACTAAGAGAGCCTGTTGATACTGAAATGCTTAATAAATTGGTTATGGCAGCAACTTTCAAGTGCCCGAGCTCACTTTGTCATATACAGAGATTCTACATTTTATTACTCTTTTTAAAAAAAAAGTGTAATGGGTAAATAAAAATGGAGATACCTGTGAGCAAAGCTCAGAGTTTGGAAATATTACTATTATTCAGTTTGCTCCCTGAATCCCCCAGCCAGTGTGGCCAGAGCATGACAAAATACCTTCTTTGCCTATCATTTCTCTAGCAAAATGAGGACATGTGGTAAGACTTCTCGTGCTTGGGAAGAGTGTGGTGGGACAGAATGGGTACAGTGACGGCCAGTGACTTCCTTGTCAAGGATGGAAGGAATCCACTCTGGGATCTATTATCTTCAACTTTAAACGAGTTGTCAAAAGGGCTGAATCCATTTTGGAGATAGGATTTAGCACCTTATAGCAACAGCATTTAGCAATAACAGTTACATTTCTATACCACTTATCAGTTCAAAGCACTCTCTAAGTGGTTTACAGCATGTTAGCTAATGGCCCCGAACAAGCTGGGTACTCATTTTACCAACCTACGGAAGGATGGAAGGCTGAGTCCACCTTAGAGCCCTGTCACTCAGAACATTGTGGCTGAAGTACCAGCATTTAACCACTGCACCACCAGGGCTCCTTTAGATTAGGGATGGGATGAATATTCTGTATTATTTGTTCCCAGGGCAGAAAATGGGTGCCCCCAGAAAGCCTCATTGGAAAGAATAATATAGGAATGAAATGTTGGCAGTTTTCTCCCAGTACTCAAATGTTCCAAAGTGTTCAGGAGATTTTGTGTATGCACAAAAGCACATTTTTATTTTTTGGTGGAAAGAAAACCCATGTTTTCTGCAAAGGAAACTTTCTTCTTCTTCTCCCCTCCCCCCCCCTTTTTTTTTTTTGCACAGGAGATGTTTACTATGCAGGAAACATGTTTTTTGTTGGTATTTTTAGTTGTTTTCATTGGAAGTGTGGTTTTATGCAGAGAAAAAATTTAAAATGAAGCCCCATGGATTTTTCTGCTAAGAAACAGATCGTGACACTCAAATAAGAAGTTATACTGTGCAAAAATATTTGCTTTCTCTCATACTGGAAAGAAAACTAACCTAATTATTGATCCATGCATGCAAGGATAAAATAATTGAGGGTTTACAACCCTACATGGGATAGTTACATTGAAGTCTGGAATAAAACCCAAACTGCAGTTCAGCATTTTTGATAGCTCCTGTAAAGTGTGGAATCAAAGCCAGAGAGGGGTCCAGTTCTTTTGATTTAAAGAACAGAGTAAAATGCAGAGTTTGAAAGGCTATACAGGTCACCCCCTGTATCCATGGGGGAATATGTTTCTGGACCTACTGTTTATAAATGAAACTATGGATAATAACAAAACCTTGTTAAAATAAAGGACTTCCGGTACAAACATACCATAAAGTTGCACTGGAGGACCTAGCAATTCCTAGAGAGGACACCTTGCTAGGCAATTTTCCAGCAAAACTCTAGGGTATGTGTTCCCATTTTTTCAGTCATGGACATTAGTTCCACAGATAGATATAGCAATAGCATTTATATTTCTATGCTGTTTATCAGTGCCAAAACACTCGTTAAGCAGTTTGCAATGTTTTTAGCTAACTGCCCCCAACAAGTTGGGTACTCATTTTACCGACTTATGGAAGGATGGAAGGCTGAGTCAACCTTGGAGCCCTGTGGGATCAAACTCATAACATTGTGGCTGAAGTACTGGCATTTAACCACTGCACCACCAGGGCTCCTTGACCTGTATCTTCCTTTATGAACTGTTCCAGCTCTAAGATCTTCAGGGAAGGCATTTCTCTCTACCCCCCTGCCTTCACAGGCAGGTTTAGTGAGAACTCAGGAGAGGGTCTTCTCTGTGACTGCCCCTGGATTTTGAAAATCCTCAAGGAAGATTAGGATGGCTCCTTTTTTACCGTCTTTTCAGCAGCAGGTGAGGCCTTTCTATTCTAGCAAGCCTTTGAAAACTGACTGTTAAGAAGAGAAGGGCTTCTTATGGTGCTGTACTGTTTTTAATCTCTGTTTTAAAGTAAGATTTTAAATTCTGCTGTTACTTTAAACACTGTTTTAATCTAAACTTTCATTTTTGTAAACTATATATGTTTTTATTGTACTTTTTTGTCTTTTGTAAACTGCCTTGAGTTCCAGTTTGGGGAAAAGGTGGGATAGAAATAAAGCGATTGATAGATAGATGGATGCCAAGTTGGTTCATCACACCCATGAGATGGATGCCACTACTGATGGGGAACTGCACTCGTACAGGTTTGATGGACATTCAACCACAATACCCCACTTTGCAAAATGTTCTTCAGGATTTATACTTCCCATGAATGTGATAAAGCAGTTTTTGGTTATTTTTAAGTGGGGCTAAATCCATGCAGAATTAAACAATGCATTAAATATGTTTCCTTCCCTTGCTGCTGGAGGCCTGCAATGATCAATTAAAGTGGATTTTGCACACAGCAGGCTCAGATAAGCAACTACTTGAAGAGGAGAGAAGATGGGGGAGCCGTTCCTAAACAGTGCAGTTGAAAGAAATCCACAGTGAGGAGAACAAACTGCTGAAATCATCCCTTTGGAGGAGGGGAAAAGAGGATTTCTGAAGTCTGACATTTTCCAGAAAATAATAATAATATAAAAAAAGAACAGTAAGTGCTGAGCACTCTTTTATACAGTTGCAGTTTTAATGTGCGCGAGCAGGAAAGAATCCCAACAGCAGGGTTTCAGAGAGAAACTCACACATAAAAGCTACAAAACTTTACATGTGCCAGTGCTCCAACCTGAAAATGTTACAGCCCGTTCGTTCCTTGAGACATCAGATTTGGCCACAGTAATGCACTGCTTAGCTGCATCCCATTTGGATCACTGTAACACAGCCTACGTGGGGCTGCCTTTGAAGAGTGTTCAGAAACTTCAGCTGGTCCAAAGAGCTGCAGCCAAATTGTGAACTGAGGCTTGCTATAGGAGACACACAACTCCTTGATTGCAATAGCTCCACTGGCTGCTGATCCATTTCCAGGCACATTTCAAAGAAGTTCTGAGGTTGCCTAAATGGCAAAAATACTCCTCATGGAATGTGAGGAGAATACAACCTGTCTTAACGGCATCCCGCATTGCATCACCGTATTCGGGGCTAAATGCACCATATACTACGCAGGAAAAGTCTTCAGTTTTTCCTGGAGTTTTTAAACAGTGGCAGTGGGAATGCACATTCCTGCTTGTTGAGACAAGCAATTTGATTAGATTTGCTTTCACATATGAGCAGAAGCTGAAAGGTGATTGGCCAGACAGGCATAGGGGTGGAGCTTGCTACAAGGCAAGCGCCTGGAACTGCCATGTGAGGGTTTTTTTCACCTTAGTGAGCGAGTGCTAATGTGATCAAATGAGCTTTGGGGTGTTTTTTATTTTGTTTCGTTTTTTGCTTTTCTGATAAGGTGAAATATCACTCAATTGCACCTTAGGAATAGTTTTTTTTTTAAAAAAAATACTGTTCTGCAGCAGCAAATTGATAAGTAAAAACACGAGTAATTTACTCATGGCTGCTATCTTGATTCACAGGCATGACCATTCACACAGCAAATGCATGCTCGTGATCAACCTACCCCCCTCCCCAAAAAATTAAGACAAATTGCAGCTGCTGAGAGTTGCTTTTACTGCGCAGCAATCCGCTTCTTTGTGCCTCTTATAGACAAGCCCTATGATTCAGAACGCTCTATATAACTCAAGGGCTTACCGCACTCTAAAGAAAAGTGGCAGTGTAGCAGGAAGGTTCTCTCTTCCCTCCTGCCTTACCGCATGACATCGTCATTCTTCCAGTGTTCTTTCATTCCAGTTCCATAGGGAACTGAGGAAAAAGTATGTCTTTTTGCTAACAGGTTTTTCAGGTTAGCAAAAAGATACGGTTTTACCTTGGTCCCCCACAAGACCGGAACAAAAGAATGATGATATCATGCAGGAAGGCATGAGAACAGCCTTAATGGTTACTGTCACACCAGAATGGTACAAACCATGGCTCACCTGCAGCCCTTCTTTTACACCCTCCCTTCTAAGCAAAGGGCTGCTGCTCATTCCTATGGGGTGAAGGCATTGCACTGGGCCAGTGTTCTTGCAAGTGAGGGGGCATCTCCTTTTGCCTCACTCAACACACAGACTCATGCAGTGTTTGTTGATAGATTGGAGGTAGATGGGTCTGTTTTCCATATATATCCTGACCATTATATGGAGGGATGTTTTCCTACTTAAGGAGGAATCACCCTGGCTCTCTCTGTCTGTCTGTCTGTCTGTCTGTCTATCAGGGCTGCAGAGTTGGTATCCCAAACCTCTGACTCCGACTTCTCAATTTTTCTACTGTCCAACTCCGACTGGATATTGATAAGCTTGAATGTGTTCAGAGGCGGGTGACCAAAATGGTGAAAAGTCTGGAAGCCATGCCCTATGAGGAGTGGCTTAGGGAGCTGGGTATGTTTAGCCTGAGAAGAGACAGCAAAGAGGTGACATGATAGTCATATTTAAACATTCAAAGGATGTCATATTGAGGATGGCACAAGCTTGCTTCCTGCTGCTCTCGAGACTAGGATATAGCCTATCACATTACAGTGTTAAGCACTCTCTAACCAGTTTTCAATGTGTTAGCTAATTGCCCCCAACAAGCTGGGTACTCAATTTACTAACCTGGGAAGGATGGAAGGCTGAATCAACCTGGATCCCTGCAGGATTAAACTCACAATGTTGTGGCTGCAGTACCATCATTTAACCACTGTACCACCAGGGCTCCATATGGAGCAAGGGACTCAAACTGCAGAAAAAGAGATTCCACCTAAAAATTTGGAAGACCTTCCTGACAGTAAGAGCTGTTCAGCAGTGGAATGCACTGCCTCAGAGTGTGGTGGAGTCTCCTTCTTTGGAGGTTACTAAATAGAGGCTGGATGGCCATCTGTGGGAATGCTTTGATTGTGTACATTCCTGCAGGGCAGGGGGGTTGGACCAGATGAACCTGGTGGTATCTTCTATTATTCTATGAGAGGGGGTGATTTCTATAATAAAGTATATTTACTGCACTTTAGAGTATTTGGTTCTTTGAATGGGCAAGTGACACACCACTTGGACACAAGCAAAAAGATCCCATCTGTCTGAATAGAGATGGAGGCCTAGTCTTGGGGAAGTGTACACCTGAGGTCAGATCTCTTTGTCCTAAAAGTTTCATAGCAGCTAACAAGTGTAGCAAAGAAGACGCTCTATCCTCCACCCCACCACTCACCTAAAGATAATAAACTTTGAATTAGTTGGTCCTTGTATGGGAGGTGAACTCGCCACGGTGAACAAGCGATACAAAGACTCCCTGAAACAACATCTCAGGCTCGGCCAAATTGATCACCTACAGTGGTCCGCCCTGGCCTCACACTGGGAGGCATGGAGATGCACTATCCACAATGCTGCAGCCTTATTTGAGAACTCACGACGAACAAGTCTTGAAGAGAAACGACAACGCAGAAAGAATCACAACCCAAAAACATCACCCAAGGAGACCTTCTGCTGTGCTTTTTGCAACCGGACTTGTTTATCTCGGATTGGCCTTTTTAGTCATCAGCGCGCTTGCAGAAAGCGCGGGATGAGTCCTTCCTGAATCTTCATTTGCGAAGAAAAGCCAGAAGATTATGGGAGGATGAATAATTTTCATAGTTTTCTCCCTGCTGCAGGAATAAGCAAATATGTCTGTGCAGTGTTTGCTTGGTAATTCACACATCCCAAAGCATATTTCTGTACACAATTATTTTCCTGAAACATTTCAGAATGTGTGAATGCTTAGCAAAAGCTGCATAAAATTCTTACCTTGGTGTAATTCTTCCCAACCGTGTTTCTCATGTGCTGACAACCCCTGTGCTGACAATAGGAAACGAATAAGGGCAAATATCCTTTCCATGTCTTCATCCAACCCATCTAAACATGGATGCCTTTCTCTGTCCCTGTTTTCAGTTCTGCAATTTCCTCTTTAAGCATGGTTTTGAAGGACTTATGAAAAGCAATTTAGAGAAAAGCACCAATTCTATTATTTGATCTAGAAGTCTAGAATGTCAAAGTGCTATTCACGGATACTGCTTCCCAGGTTACCTAGTGATTTGGGCTGTTTTTCTACCATTCAAGCTAAGCAAGAGGAGAAGTACACAGATTTTGAGCACCTGTGTGTGCTTAAAGAATAAACACAGCTTGGTAATGGGATAAGTTATATTTAACATGAATGTTTTCCTCCTAGTATTGTTCTGTGTTCAAAACAGAAATGGATGAATCTGTCCATTTTGGTCTCTTTCAATTTCTTGTTTCTCCAATCCTCCGTTAATTCCATCCCATCTGCGTCAGTTTGCAACCATTTTTAAGCTGTAAAAAAGTAAACCCTATGGATTTTCATTCATATTTCTCTTAATGCATGCAGTTTTTTATGCATCTTTGCCTAATGCATGCAATCTGCAAACAATATTTCCCCTTGCATTGTGCTTGCTATTGTGTACATTTCTGAGGGTTCATTCCCCAAATCTAAAGATCAAATTGAAAACTACATTACAATATTCTGAGAAGTGATCTTGTAAAGATAATCAGATGGTGGTTTGTGTATCAGTTATGGAAAGTAAAAATTGTTAAAATTATATCAAAATGAGAACTGAGAAAGATCCTGCCCCTATCCCTAGTTCATATATCAATGCTTAAGAATTCCCATATAACACTACGGACTCAGTTTTCCCTTTTTTCAAAAAAAAAGGTGTAATATTGCAGATAGCCAGGAGGGGGAGTCAATGACTACAGCTTTGAGACAATCAAGTTGTGAAATTGTTTTGTTATTTTGCTCAATCAGGAAAAAAAAATACAAAACCTCTCTCTCTTCCAGAGATTAGGAGGCCAAACATTGGAAAGAGGCTTTCAGGAGAATCAGTCAATGAAGAGACCGAGTCCAAACTGAGCTGGGGCAGTAGGTTTCATCCAAAGGTTTCCGAAAGGAAAGGCTTGCATAGACTTTATATTGCCATCTCCAAACAGAACAAACAAATTTTGATATGATTTGTGGAGATCAGAGAAATGGGATGCAAGCTCAAGAAATATAGCTCCAGTGAGAGTGTATTTTGTTGTTGTTACTTTCCATCAAGTTGACTCCAATTTATGGTGACCCTATGAATGAGAGACCTCCAAAAGTCGTGGTCAGGTCTTGCAAACTCAGGGCCGTGCCTTCGTTGATTGGATCAATCCACCTAGAGTGTGATCTGTTCCTATTGCCTCCTGCTTTGCTGAGCATTATTGTCTTTTCCAAGAGCTAATGTGGTGTTGTGGTTTAAGCGCTGGACTACAACTCTGGAGACCAAGGTTCGAATCTCTGCTCAGCCATGGAAACCCACTATGTGACCTTGGCCAAGTCATACTCTCAGCATCAGAGGAAGGCAAAGGCAAGCCCACTCGGAACAAATCTTGCCCAGAAAACCCAGTGATAGGTTCACCTTAGAGTCACTATTATTTGGAAATGACTTGAAGGCATACAACAGCATTCATTTTATACTTATACATCATTTTATACTTACACAGTCAGCCCATCGTATCCATGGATTCTGCATTCATGGATTCAATCAGCCATGGTTCGAAAATATTCCACACACAAAAATTCCAAAAAAAGCAAACCCTGATTTTGCCGTTTTATATAAGGGATGCTATTTTACTACATCACTGCATATAATGGGACTTGAGCATCCACGGATTTTGGTATCCATGGGGGCCCAGAAACAAATCCCAGCAGATACAGGGGGAGCATTGTATTTTATATTTAAATATATTTTATGTCCTGATGATTCACATGGTGGCCTTGTGTTTCAATTTAACTACAGTAAATTTGTTTTTAATAATGAATACACATTTGCCATTTATGAAGGCACCAAAGTCAGACTGTAGAAAAATAGAGGTATCAGAGTCAAAGGTTTGGTGTATCGAATCCACAACTCTGGGAATGTTCTTGACAAAGGGCTAGACCTGGATTCTAATTAAAAACACTCAAAATGTATTCTCCAAGTCTTAGGCAAAGTATGTGCATCCAGGCACCAAATTTAATTTCATTGATTTTCCAGGCCACCAATTGCCAAAATTGGACTGAGTCGTGATGAGCTGCAGCTATTTTAGTTGGGGTGGGGAGGATGACCAGTAATTGTATATTCTTTCTGGGTAGACACTCTTCCTGCCAGATTGGATGCTCTTCCTGCCAAAACCAACTCTGTAACAGAATACGTACTTTACATCCTAAATTTAATTAAAATTAATAATAATAAATTGTACCAACACAATGCAGAAGTTTGAAACAGCAGGTAGAAAAAAATCAAACGCATTCAGATGTAGTCAGGGGACATTGTGGACAAATATTCTGTTAAGGTCTAGTAGACTTGACAAATCTCTCTGAGAGGGGTTTCATAATGTTGGTGCCACTATTAGAGATGGGTGAGAACTTAGGGTTGTTGTTTTTTAATACAAACTTTTCACAGTAAGTGCATTGCTTCATACATTTAATTGGAAAGATCTTGAGATTAAAAGCATAAAAGTTTAGAAAAACAAGGGAATGATAGTGCCACCTCATTTCTCTAAGAGGCTCCTCATCTTCATTCCAGGATTCAGCACACCACGTCCTCCCAAGCTGGTTTCATGTTCCTCAATCCATCCAGTCATTCTTGTTATTAAGTGCCATCAAGTCAACTTCGATTTATGGTATCCTTATGAATGAGAGACTTCTAAGTCACTCTGTGATCAACAGCCCTGCTCAGGTCTTGAAAACTCAGGGCCATGGCTTCTTGATTGAGTCAATCCATTTATAATGGGGGTCTTCCTCTTTTCCTACTGCCTTCGACCTTACCCCCCATTTTTGTCTTTCCTAATGAATCATGTCTTCTCATAATATATCCAAAGTCTCGGCTTATTCATCTTGGCATTTAGGGAAAGTTCAGGCTTGATTTGCTCTAATATCCATTCATTCATCTTTTGGACAGTCTGTCATATCTGCAGAACTCTCCTCCAGCACCATATTTCTAATGAGTTGATTCTCTTCCTGTCAGCTTTCTTCACTGTCCAGCTTTCACAACCATCTATATATATAAAACTCTTGGGTGCACATCCAACAAATCACCACGCACATGCAAATTCCTTCTCCACCTCACAATCCACTCCTGTCACTCAATCTGTGGCCCAGATTGAGTCCCAGACAGCCAAGTGGCGGTGGACACGGTGGGTGCAGGACAACAGAGTGAGTCACCCTCAGCAATTCCAGGAAAAGTGTGGAATGCTGAGAAGGGGGAGGAGGAATTTAAAAATCCACTGTCCTACCTTACAGGGTTGTTGAGGGATTTACCAGGTGTTGGGGGGGGGCTTAATGGTATGTGTTATGACAGGTACAGCGAGTACATATAAATTGGAGATATGATGGTAAGGACAACCTTAACTTTGGTATTCTTTACACTTCCGGATTTTGTCTAGTTTCTTTATAGCTGCCCTTCCAAGTCCTAGTCTTTTTCTGATTTCTTGATTATAGTCTCCATTCTGATTCTGAGACAAGATTTAAAAAAATCTTGAAATATTTCATTGCCTTCCACATGTACTTTAAAGTGATGTAAATCATCTGTAGTTGCAGTTTCACAAACTGCCTGTGGTAAGCTGGCCCTCTCTTCAAGCGGGAAGAGAAGGCTTCCAGCTTATTTGTACAACCTGAAAGCACACTCTCAAAGGTTCATCTAGTCTAGAAATCTCTTTCTAACCACTCACTGAGTTTAACCCTTTCATGTCCAGCGCAGCAAGAAGCCAGACCGGTTGTGTTAAAATATCAATAATGACCCTTTTCTCTATCCCAGAGAAGTTCTGATAGCCAAGAAAAAGGCATGTGACCATGGAGGTTAGGAAATAACAGAAAAAGCTTTATTTTAGTTCCACAGGCTTAAAGCTACTTGGAGGACAACATGCCCCCCAGGATTTAGCTCGAGTTTATAAGAAGAGATACATCCAGTCCAGAGTACTAAAATGAAATCATAAAAGCTAACGCAACTAGCTAGATGGTCCCTAAGCTAAGAATAATAGTAACTTACAATTTATGATGTCCATCATCATCAGTCTCAATGGGATGGTTGGGCCAGGCTCACCCTAGCTGGCCCCATTTAATCTCTGGAGATGGAATTCAGAGTCCTTTTGGATAGAAGCCTCCTCCTGAGGTTTCATATATCATTTTGGGGCTTGTTGGTGTTATCAAGCCCATGAGAGCAAGACTGGCTTCCCCCAACCTCTGTTATCACAGTTTAGCATCTTGCTAGTTAAGCAAGAGTCTCAACCATGTGGCATCAAACAAAGGGATTCAGGAAACTTTAAAGTCTTTGTGGTCATCTCTGATTGGTTCTGCATTGCCAACCGTAATTGGCTCTCCAGTCAGGTGATGTGATGTCATGTTTAGGAAATGAGGTTCCCACCCCCCTTACCCATACCTGATGGTATGGAATCCAGGGAATGGAATTTTCCACTGCTGTGAACTATAGAGTTTGTAGATGAAGTCTCCATGATGGCTGGGCAGGCCATCATGACACTGCCATACGACAATGGCTGGACATTTTTCTTCAAGGTTGTAGAAGCAAAGTTGTGCATGTGGTGCCATTGTGCATGGATGTGCATTGTTCACGGTATATGGATGGGCATATTGCATGGGTGTGCACTGTGCATCGCACATGGATGCACAGCCAAATGGTTGGTACATCTGGTTGCCCATAAAGTGTTTTGAGTCAGTTGTGCAACACTGCTATCTGATACAAAGGTTGAGTTGCACAATCAACTTGTAACTTCACATGCAGAGAAACATATGCTAAGCAACACTTAATGGAAGATTGGGGTCACATTATTTTATTTGCTGTGATTTGAATGACAAAGTAATTGGCTGGCTTTGCTTCCCATGGCATTTAAGTAAATTCTAGTCATTCTTTCTCATGTTAGAATAGGTAAATTTTATGCAGATTTCTGAATCCCAACCATGGCAGGAGTTTGTGCAGGCTGAGAGTGCCTATTTGCACAGCACAACACAATTGCTATAGGTATCAAGTCCTCAGCAGACGGCAACAAAAAAAAAAGGTAGTTGTTACTGAGCTGTGTTTTTCGCCCCTCTCTTCCCACCCACCTCCTCTCTCTCCAAAAAGTTTTTCTTGATGGCTGATTCAAGGAGGGATTTCTGACGGAACTGATACATCTTCCCGCAGTACTTGCAACCAAATATAGAATTACTGCACAGTTGCACAAAGAGAGAAAGGGAGAGGAAAACTGATAAGAAACATAAGGGAATCTGAGTGGCATATTGTAATTTTCCACTCTGAGACATGGAGAGAGTAAACAGCATTTCTCGTTAAGAGGTTTAGATTTGGTGTTACTAATATATACGCAGAGAGCGCGAAGCGTAGCTTAAAATCGAGCCCCCTCAAAAAAAAAATTAAGCCAAAGGTGATCCCTTCTGCAACAGAAGTAGAAAAGGTATGGCCTGCCAGATGTTCCTGGACTATAACTCCCATCATCCCTAGCTGTGCTGATGGCAAGGGATGATGGCAATTGCGGTCCAACAAATGCTGGAGGTCCAAGCCTTCCCCAGTCCTCATCCATAACCTGCTAAGAAAGCAGAAAAGGTATTGAGCTGGACATACCAGGGATCTCTGGGTAGGTCTGTGAAAGAATCCAGACTGAAACCTTAGAGAGCATTCACTGGTCAAGGCTGACAGTACTAAGTTAGATGGATCAATGTTCTGACACAGTATAAGCCAACTTCCTATGTTCCTAAAGCTTGACTCTTCCCCATTACCACCAAAAAACACAAGGTTTCGATCTGTATCAGGGCCTTTGTGATTTGTGGTTTGAAAAACACACAGGCATACAAGGCTAGCTATCTACCTAAAGGGCAAACTACAGCATTATTTCCCTGAACTGGAGGAGTTACAGATATTACATTATCTTCTGTTGTGTCAATGCTAATCTGATGCTTTCCACAGGGTGCATACGTTCAAGCCCTTAACTCCAAGTTCAGCGAAGAAGGCCAAATGAAAATAGGATAACCCTATTTGTCCTCAGGGTGAGAAAGAGCTAAGACTTCTAGCTTTCACATCGATTGTGCTAAATGCAAAACAGAGATGCTTCTTCCAATGGCTAAGATCTCACTCTGTATTTACCCAAGTAAATATCTCAGGGAGGTATCTCCTTTCCCAAGCAAAACCTGTGCCTCTTGCAAACAAAGAGACTATATTTCACCATTCATTTTATTATTTTTCTATGGGACTATGAGCTCCAATACTGGGGGGGGGGATGCCTCCCCCCATTCTTTCTAACCCACCTTCTATCTAAAGATGTCAGGGCATTAGACAATACAATCAACTTGACCAATTTAAAACTGAAGGAAACTAGAAGGATGTTAAATAATTTCATAAACTAAAACAAACCAGTTCAAACAGTTTAAAGAAGTTTGAAAAATTGCACCTTTATAGTCTGTTATAAAATCAATTTAGGGCCCTAAGGTTTTAGTAAAAAGCAAGTTTTTCCTTTTGCAGGAATAACAACGTGGGTGCCTATCAGCCCTCGAAGGGGAGAGCATTTCATAAATGGGATACCACAGCAATAAGGCCCTCTCCCATGTTCTTCCACAGTGCATTGCCCTGATTGATGAGACAGAGGAAGGCCCCTCCATCAGACTTCAAACATTGGGCAGGATATACATTGGGAGAAATATATATTAAGGTCCCAAACCATTCAGAGCTTTGCATGTCATCAGCAGCACCCTGAATTCAGTTTTGTAGTGTTCCTTTGGGCTGGTCAGAGCCCACAGGACAAAGCTGGGCAACAGAAAATTCCAAGTACCCTTTCTTGTTGTTCTGTGGCATCAAGGCAATTCTTATGGTGAACTTATCATAGGGTTTTCTTGACAAGATTAATTCAGAGGAGGTTTGTCATTGTCTTCCTCTGGGAGGGTGTGACTCATCCAGTGAGTTTCCATGGCTGACCGGGGAGTCGAACCCTGGTGTCTAGGAGTCCTAGTCCAACACTCAAACCACTGCACCATGGCTCTCAGTTGTGACCATGGGAAGGTAGAAATTCAAGTACAAATGAAAGACTGAGAAGGAAAGGAAACCAGTTGGATGCTAGTTCTTCAGCACCATGGACAGCTCCTGTGAGACTTGGTGGAACACCTCACACGCCAGAAGGAAGCCCTGCACTACAAACCAGATTCTACTGTTCATTATTATTATGTGACTTATGGCAACTGTAAGGCAAACATATCATGGGGGTTTCTTGACAAGATTTCTTCAGAGACCTTCCTCTGAGGCTGAGAATTATGACCTGACCAAGGTCACCCACTGAGTTTCCATGGCTGACCAGGAATTTGAACCCCGGTTTCCTGTTACAGAAGAATAATCAGGTCACATTTATTGTCTCCGATTTATCACTCCATTTCAGACTGTGGCTTCAAAATAAAAATATATCTTATGAAACTATATAGTAAATATGTCATTGTATACTTATCATTTCCTTCTTGAAATTTATTACATGCCTAGTCTGTTTCATATTGACTTCCATAGGAATTTGGGAAAGTTCCTGCATTCAGAAATTTTAATCAAATAAATATATTTTACAGCCCGAAGGTTCATTTGGGGGAGAGAAATTGGTGGCAGAGACAGGAAAAATGGGACAGGAGCCCATTCACACCACACATTTATAACACTATGTTTCCCCTTTAACTGCCATGGTTACATCTTATGGTATCCTGGGGTCTGTAGTTTGCTGAGGCACTGCAAGAGCTCTGGCTGAGAATTCTAAACACCCCTTCCTGCACTGCCAATCCCAGGATTCTATAGAACAGAGCCATGGCAGTTAAAGTGGAATAATAGTACTGAAATTGTGTAGTGTGAATGCACTCTAGATATGTTGAGGGATGAG
Source organism: Gambelia wislizenii (assembly GCA_030847615.1). Taxonomy (NCBI): domain Eukaryota; kingdom Metazoa; phylum Chordata; class Lepidosauria; order Squamata; family Crotaphytidae; genus Gambelia; species Gambelia wislizenii. The sequence continues at coordinate 330,068,364 of JAUMIR010000004.1, forward strand.
AGGTCCTAGAGAGCAGCAGGAGGGGAGAGAGAGAGAGAGCAAAGACTGAGCAGCATGGAGGAAGCAGAGGATACCTGACATTCTTTCTTAATAATTATGGTTTAAACTGGTTTTAATGTTATTGACAGTGTACAGTGGGCCCTTGGTATCCGCTGGGGTTTGGTTCCAGGACTCCCCATGGATACTAAAATCTGTGGATGCTCAAGTCCCATTATATACCATGGCATAGCAGGGCTATGCCTTCAAATATTTAAACATGGCTATTACATCCCCTCTTAACCGTCTCTTCTACAGGCTAAACAAAGCCAGCTCCCTACGCCTCTCCTCATGAAGCGTGGCTTCCAGATTTGCCACCATTTGGTTGCCCTCCTCTGAACACGCTCCAGCTTGTCGATGTCTGTGTCTGTGTACCCCCACTCTACAGCCACTATGGGAGGGTGGCGTGGGGCAGAGTTGTTGTAGCATCTGCAAAGTCAATAACTTACCCTTCCCTTTACAGAAGGGGTGGGAAGAGTGCAGCAGATGGGCTGTTTGTGGGCCACACGGGGCTCCTAGAACCCACCTTGTGGCCCCTGAAGCCTTCTGCTTATTCTCCAAAGACTACCTTCCCCCCACATATTTGGCACAATTTTGGCTGATTCTCGTTTGAAAATCAGACTATAAAACCCCCAACCTCTGAACCCCACAACCAAAATTAAGAACCAAAATGGCAACCAGAAGTGATATGATCCCACTTCTGCTTGCCTGGGAAACTGCTGAAAAAATGTCAGGTCTGGGTATTGTGTGTGCCCCTCATCCCATGCCTCTACAGCAACTCCTCCTCCATACCTTTAAACCCCCACCCACCCCCAGCAGGAGAAACTTAGGGAGGAAAAAGCCTTCTAGAAGCAGTAATGGACTCTCAAGACTATGGAGCACTGACTCGGGGACTTGGGAAATGAGAGGTGGGCCACAGACCAATTCGCCTCCCCTTCACTTTAGAGCTAAGAGTTTGCTTCTCTTTTTCACAACTATGAAAGGAGAGTGTGGCAGCATCAGTGGGATCATCTCAGCAAACCTCATACTGGGTGGGGTAGGGTAACAGAAGCAGGAAATCAACAACGCCACCCAAGCTACCACCACAGATTTTTCATATGCTTCTGTGAGGAACTATTGGAGGTATGCACCTGGTGTTCACAGAATCATAGAGTTGGGCCATCTAGTCCCACAAAGGCCATCTAGTCCAACCCCCTGCCTTGCTTTACAGGAATACACAATCAAAGCATTCCCAACAGATGGCCATCCAGCCACTGTTTAAAAACCTCCAAAGGAGACCCCACCACACTCCCAGACAGTGCATTCCAAGGCTGAACAAATCTTACTGTCAGGAAGTTCTTCCTAATGTTCAGGTAGAATCTCTTTTCCTGTAGTTTCAGTCCACTGATCCATGTCCTAGACTCTGGAGCAGCAGAAAACAAGCTTGCTCTATCCCAGGACAGAACCCTGTGGCACCCCACTCATCACTTCTCTCCAGGATGAAGAGGAGCCATTGGTGACGACCCTTTCAGTTTGGTCAGTCAACCAATTACAAATCCAAATCCATTTTCTAGTCTCTGGAACAGCAGAAAACAATCTTGATCCATCCTCAGTATGACATCCCTTCAAATATTTAAACATGGCTTTCATGTCCCCTCTTAACTTTCTCCAGACTAAATGTGCCCAGCTCCCTAAGCCGCTCCTCATAGGGCATGGCTTCCAGACCTTCCACCATCCTGGTCCCCCTCCTCTAGACACATTCCAGCTTCACAATATCCTTCCTGAATTGTGGTGCCCAGAACTGGACACAGTATTTCCAGGTGAGGTCTAACCAAAGCAGAACAGAGTGGCACTATTACTTCTCTTGAGCTAGACACTATACTCCTGTTGATGGATAAGTGACACTCACTTCTCTACCTTACATATTTGGACTAATTAAATCTACAGACAATACTATTTTGAAGGCTTGGTATTAAAACAGGATTTTGACAGCCCTTTGTAAGATTTTAGATGTCACTCAAAGAATGGGGGGTGGGAAACGCCTACTTCACCTCCTCTTCTGAGCCAGTTTTTTTTTTCCCAATGAAGTCTCTTGTTGACAACCATAGCAACAAAACACAGCTCTGCCTCTCACGTAACAGTTTGACATTCCACTACACACTGAATAGCTTCTGTATCGTGGAAGTTTGAGAGCTTAGCTAGCATCCTCTGGTTCAGTTTGCACATCTTGTTTACAAATGAAAAAGGTTAATAATAATAATAATAATAATAATAATAGCCCACTTCTCCCCATGGATTGAGGTGGGGAATAACAGATTAATACTGTTGAGCCTCCCTAGCCACAGATTCTGCATCCAACAGATTCTACCATCCACATATTGAAAATGTTCAAAAAATAATAATTCCAAGAAGCAAACTGGATTTTGCCATTTTTTTAAATAAGGGACACCATTTTACTATCCCATTGTATGTAATGGGACGAGCATCCATGGATTTTGGTATCCACGGGGGGCCCTGGAACTTAACCCCAGTGGATACCAAGGGCCCACTGTACAGAACACCTAATGTCCGTTAAAATACATATCTGTTAAAAAACACATAAACCTGTTTAAATGCATAATCAGTTTAAAAGGACAAATAAAACCAATACATATTAAAAACATTTAAAATCCACAATTTAAAAATCTGTTCAGATTTGTCACTATCTAATTGGCACCTCCTCTACTAATAAGTAAGCGATAATGTCAGCTGAACTATAGTGTCCAGAATAAGGGAAGTAAAAGTACCAATCTGTTGGGCTTTGGTCAGTCTTGACCACAATTCCTACATCTGCTTCTTGGCACCTTAGAGTAGGCAGGGACTGCAAGAACCATCTAGTCCAACCCCATTACACAGGAATACACAACTAAAATCCTCCTGAAAGATAGCCATCCAACCTCTTCCCCGACCCAATATTTTTATTATATATTTTTCTACATCTCTGAAACAAAAGCATAATATATAAACCTAACATCTCTTTTTGATGACCTCTAAAGAAGAGAGAGTCCCACAGCCTCTGAGTCTGTTACAGCAGTCTGTTCCACTGTCCAACAGCTCTTACTATCAAGAAGTTCTTCCTAATCTTTGGGTGGAATCACTTTTCTTGCAATTTTAATCTACTGGCTTGTGTTCTAGTTCTCTGGAGCAGCAGAAAACAAACTTGCTCCCTCCTCCACATGGCATCCCTTCAAATATTTAAAGACGGCAATCATATCACTTCTCTGTCTTCTCTGTTGCAAGTCAGCTCTTTATAAAGATGAGTGTGAATCTAGAATAAGCTACATGGTGGGTTCCTATAGAATAATACTTAATTATAAACACCTAAAGCCAACTTGTTTGGATTTCAAACTACATTTAATGCTTGTCTATATGAGGCAATGAAATGTGGATTTATGCGCAGTAACACCCATTTGCAGCAGCTTTCATTTGTCTCCACAGGTTTTTTTTCAAGATCGCAATCATGTAAAGCCATATGCATTTTTTGTTCAAATAGGTATGCCTGTGAATCAAGATGGCAGGTGCGAGTGAATTATCCCCATAATTCAATAATTAATTAAAACAGCATAATTAAAACAGCAGTGGAAAAAATTATCCCCATTTTTATTGTCACCACCACCGAACAGTATTTTTAAAAAACAGTATATAGGTGTGGAAGTGTGATATTCCACTTAAATAGGAAAAAAGGGGGAAAAGGCTGTTTTATTGCCTCAGTGCACGATTGCTATGGCAACAATCCAACATGGTGGTTTGGGGCACTTGCCTTGCTAGCAAGATCCACCCGCTGCACACATCTGACCAATCAGCTTTCCACTACCGCTCTTATTGGGAATGTGCAGCCAAGCGAATCGGTTCTCCCAATGATTGGGAATGCACATTATCTCTTGAGTTTCTTTTTAAAAAAGAAATATGGGAAAAGCCACAAGGGCTTTACTCACGTAGTTTTTAGCATTTTTGGGCCCCCTCCTTCTGAATATGGCAGATTGATGCGGGATCCCATTTAGACAAATCCATATTCTTCTCAAATTCTATGCGAAGTATTTTAGCTGTGTAGACAACCCCCTTAGGATGTGTAAGCAAACTTTTCACTTTAGATTTGACAAAGTACTGGAAGCAAAAGTGTGGTAGTAGTGAATGGATCCCAGGACTCAAGTTTTATGACTGAATCATGTGGTAAAAAAGCAACAGCACAAACCTCTGGTCAGGGGGCATTGTGGCTTTCTCAAAATCGTGGTAGATTTAAATCTTGCATCAGACAAAAGGCCTGTGATATATAGTCCAACATTCTGTTTCCACAGCAACTAACCATATGCCTATGTGAAGCCCACAAGCACATCATGTGCACAGTACTGCTCTCTTGCTCATCTTTCCCACCAACTGATATATGGAAGCATATTGCTGCTGAGAATAGAAGTAATATGCAGTTGACCTCAATAGTGGCCATTTGAGAGTCTGCCCAATCCCTATTTAATGCTGTTTCCACTGGTGCCTAATGTTCCATTTTGTGGAAGGAAATTCCACAGCTTTACTGTGAGTTGTATGAAATATCTATTTTGGTTGCCTGTTCTGGATCTCCAACTTACACCCTGCCTTTTCCTGAAAAAATGGGACTCAGGGCAGCTTAGAAATTATAATGCTCAGCATTAAAATAAAATTAAACTATTAAAAAATATTAAAGTGGTTTAAAATATGCTCTTAGAAAAGATAAAAAGGAAGCTAAAACAGTACAATTAAAGCAATACAGCATCCTCTTAAAGGCCCTTTCCTTAAAAACCTTAACCTGCCAATGGAAGGAGAGCAAGGAAGAGTCCATGCAGCCTGCCTAGGAAGGGAGTTCCAAACCCCAGGAGCAGTCACGAAGAAGGCCCCATACCTGTGAAGGTGCTAAGAGTGAAAGAAGGGCCTTTCCTGAGGATCTCAGGGCTTATATAGACAGAGCTTATATAGGGAGATATGATCTAACACAGCCAGACCCTGCATTCACGCAACCAATACCCATGGTTTCAGTTATCCACAGGACACAAAATAGGGGACACATACCATAGAGCTGCACTGGAAAATGCCTTGAGAGTTGTCCTCTCTAGGCATCTTCTAGGTCCTCCAATGCAACTCTATATAGTATATTTTTACCAGAAGTCCTTTATATTAATAAGGTTTGCTGTTATCCATGGTTTCCAGTATCCACAGTAAGTCTGGGAACCAAACTCCCAGGGGCATGGGAGTCTAACTGTACACATTTTTTTGAAAAGTCATTTGTTGCTTATTACTTGTTATTTCTAAATGTTCCATGTTACTATCATCCATTATTTTTTTATTTTATTTTATTTTTATTTATTTATTTATTTATTTATACACACAAGGCTATCAGAGCGGCTTACAAATTGTTTTATGCAATAGCAATTTACACATCTACACTGCATTAAACAGTTTCCAATGTGTGTTAGTTAATTAAAAGAGTAATGTGTTAACAAAAATGATTGACCTATACACTTTTAGTTCCCTTTAAAAACAACCCCCTTAAAATATATACCCCCCGCCATAGAATCCTATTGATTGACTTCAATGACATGTCCTACAAAACACCCCCAGAGAACCTCCCAAAGTATCATTTCAGAAATATTAGGTAAATGTTATTCATCATGCTAAAAAGTAATGATGCTACCCAATGTTATGTTCTTATGTGAAAGAAATATGGTTGTGGTTTTGTTGCCTCTAACATAATGCATTAAAGGCAACATAATTTGTTCTGGTTTTAATATTGTATAGGCTGCCTTGAGTTCCAATATTGGGGGAAAGGTGGGATATAAATGGATATTTGATGATGATGATGTTTGATGGTGATGACGCATAGTATTCATTTCCTAGAGTAGTGGTTCCATTAGTTTCAGAAGTGACAGGTGTGCTAGGAGCAACTGGACTGACAAACAGATTGATGAAACATCTGAATGGAAATCACCATAGACAGAATCACTATCTATGGAAGGTCCTTCTTGGTGGTGACTCCCTTCCAATTGTGCCAAACACCCAACTGTCCCAAACACCTATATACTTCAGGCACCAATTAAAAACACATGTACTTTTACAAGCTTTTGCGGATGAAGCTTGTGTTTGTCTTTGACTTATTGCAATTTAGCAAATATTACTAATTTACCTACCTCAGAAGTACCAAGATTTATTCTGATATTATGAAGACAGAACACATGAGAAAAATATCCTCCCCATAGGGATGTTTCTCAATCTCTATGGAGGGCACTGATGGGACCCCAATTTTTTTAAAAAAAAAATGTTTTTGTTTTTGCTTTATACATATGTCAGTTTTTCCAGCAAATTTCTCAGGGACTAACAATAAAGAATTATGACCCCAAGCCATAAGATCATAACATGTTTATTTAAAACTTTACTCATATTAATTATCACTCAAGACTGAAGTCTGGGTGGACCAAAACAACAATAAGAGGAACAAATTGGTTTTCACCAAGGTAGGTCTGAAGCTAAGAGAGATACGAAGGGCTGATGGAGCTAGGTACATCTGCACACCCATTGGACCACTGCATAGCTAAGGGGCTGAAGCAAATCCACTGATCCTTCACCATGGCTATATTGGCTAGGACTGGTGGAAACTGAAATCCAACATATCTGGAGGGCCATCACAGTTCAATTCCTCCTACTATTCATTTACTGGGAAGGGAGGAACATGGAGACAAAGCCAACCACAGGGTTCTCTAGCAAGGGTGGCTGGTTGCAGTTAAGCGGTATGACCAGAGACAAGGAAAGCTCTCACTTATGACTTCTGCTGGCCTATGGAGGTGCTGTTCCCTACCTCATTGAGACTGGACTGGCCATTGCAGAACCATAAGGATTGGCTGCCCATTGGCTGCCGACAGCTGACCAGAACCAGCTGTTCTTCCCACCTTCATCTTCTGGGTTGGAAGGAATATAAAGTCAAAGCCAGTCACTGGTGGTCGATCATTAGCAACAGACCCAAAGGAGTGACACCACTTCAAGGAGACATAGGGACAAGGACACCCCCCCTCTTTGTTTGGTGGAGGAGAGGTTGGAGAATGGACTCATACCTTGGCTGAGAGGCAAACTCCAGTGAAACCATATTACCCACAGTGTGGGTTGATTCTGCTGAGGCCCTCCTCCAGAGTCTGAGTGAGAGGCAGGAACCAGAGGGAGGAATGTCAGGTGCAGAAATGGGATCCGAGTACTGTGGTTGAAGGGGTGTGTGTGTGTGTGTGTTTTAATGAATGGCTGGTGGAATACTTACATTTGTAGATCTGCTTAGGTGAATCCTAAGAGAAGAGGGAGAATTGGGTGCTCTACCACATAAGCTCAAGCAGAGAGAGGTATGGCACTGGAGGTTTGAACATGCCCTCTAAGGGAAAGGTGGGATATCTGAAACTTTGTGGTTCAGTCCTTCCCTCATCACTCAAAATCCAGGCTTCCCTGTCAGCCTACCCACTTGGTGCTGTTGCTAAATGCCATGGCAGTCCATAAGAAATATGTATGTATGTATGCATGCATGCACCTTTAAGTCACCTTCAAGGCAACCCCATGAATTTCATGGTGTTTTCTTAGGCAGAAGTGGTTTTGCCAGTTCCTTCCTCTGAAATATAGCCTACAGCACCAGGCATTCATTGATGGTCTCCCATCCAATAACTAATCAGAGCTGACCCTACTTAGCTTCCAAGATCAGACAAGATCTGGTCCCCTTAAGGTATCTAGGCCCCACAATAAAACAACCACCTTTCATGATTTGGTTGGACTAGCTGGAAGAGACCACAAGAGCCATCCAGTCCAACCCCCAGCCATGCAGGAATACCCAATCAAAGCATTCTTACAGATGGCCATCCAAGCCTCTGTTTAAAAACAGAGGAGGCTCCACCACACTCAGAGACAGTGCATTCCACTGCCGAATGGCTCTTACTGTCAGGAAGTTCTTTCTAATGTTTAGGTGGAATCTCTTTTCCTGTAGTTTGAGTCCACTACTCCATGTCCTAGTCTCTGGAGCAGCAGAAAACAAGCTTGCTCCACTCTCAGTATGACCTCCCTTCAAATATTGAAACATGGCTATCTTGTCACCTCTTAACCTGCTATTCTCCTGACTAAATATACCCAGCTCCTCATAGGTAGTGCATTGTCTAGCCCACATTTTCCTGTACATTATGGCGGCGGGGGGGGGGGGGAGGTCTGGATCAGCCTAGCAGAATGGACCTGTCCTGCCTTTGTCTACCTGGATTTTCACTGCCGTGCCAACTCAAACAAGAGGGCCAATAAATATCCAGTAGGAAGACAAGGCACTTGTGATGACATTTAAACCACTTAATGGTTTGGGAACACCTCTCCCTACATATGCCTACCCAAGGACTGAGGTCTGATGGAAGGGCCCTCCTCTGTGTCCTATCAGGGGGAGACACTTTTTGGGAGAGGACCTTCTTTGTTGGGGCACCCTGAATGTGGAAGGCCCTCATGTTAGAGGGCTGGTTGACATTGGCTTTTTTAGATCACCAAGTTCAAATAACGCTTTCTATTAAGCCCTTTGGGGACTAAAGATTTCATCCACTGTGTGTGTGTTGTTGCTAACTGCCATCAAGTTGGCTTTGAGGGTATCATCTTTTCTAATGAATCATGTCAACTCACGATATGTACGATAGTGTCAGTTTAGTCAATTTGGCTTCTAGGGAGAGTTCTGGCTTGATTTGCTTTGGGACCCATTTATTTGCCTTTTTGGCAGTCCCTGGTATCTGTAGCACTCTTCTGTAGCACCACATTTCATATGAGTTGATTTTCTTCCCATCAGCTTTCTTCACCATTCAGACTTCACACCCATACATAGCAACCCTCCCTCTGTTCCAACTGCCATTGCTCTGGCCTCTGAGGGAGAGAAGAGCTGCCAGGCACAGCTCCATCATGCCTTGGTCCCAGTGGCTGGTGAGAAGCCCTCCCTGCATTCCAGTTGCCACTGTTGTGGCCTCTGAGGGAGAGAAGAGCAGCCAGAATCTGCTGGACTTAAATTCCTACCCCACTTCCATCCCTTTGTCCTTGTGTTTTGTTTCTTTTTAGATTTTTAAGCCGGAGAGCAGGGAACTGTCAAATTAACAACTGTAAACCACTCGTGTAAAGCCCATGTACAATGATGGCACTATATTAATAAATGATGACAATGATATAAGAAATACTACAGCATGGACGAATCTGACTTTGGTATTCACTGACAAATGTACATGATTTTTGTAGGCGTACATGGTTTTAATTGTTCTAACTTGTTTTAAAATATTATACAAAGTTTAGCATGTTTTCAAATGGCAACTTATGTTTTACCACTTTATAATATAGTTGATTGACTTGGTTGCATTGCACACAGCCATAAGATCCTTGGTTAAAGGGCAGAATAAAAACATTTTAACAAATCAATGTCTTATGCAAGGCGCCTATATCACAACACTCAAATTTCTTTCTGCAGGCCTTCCAAAACCCCTCCATTGTCACAACCAGGAAGGCATTTCTGTCCCCCATTTGTATAGACGGAGAGAGACTGGTTTTTATTTCTTGAAGGCACAGCAAGTTGTTTGCAGCAAGACTCTGTCTAACAAAAGGAGTACCCATCACAAGAGGCACACCACCTAATTTATGCTTACAGCTGAAAGTATTAGCATAAACCTCACTCTCCAAATGAGGATTTAACATGAGTGCCTTACAGTTTACATCCGCCCAAAAGTTTACTTTCATTACCATCAACATGGATCAGCAAGAAACAAGGCAATGCTCAACAAACCAGGAAGATACCTTTTAGCCTGCCAGTTTACTGTACTATACTAATATTAGCAACCAGATCATAAAATCCTGAATGATACCAAAAGTGGTGTGCCATGAAAAAAGAAGCAGCAAAACACAGAAAGCTGGGTGCTGCTTACACAACCATGAAATGACCCCTTAATTCAGCCTGCTAACCCTTCAACTCTCTTATGACAAGCCGTTTTCATGCATGAGTAAGACTGTCCAGCATTAAGGACTTTTTCAGACGCTGAAAAAGAACGCAAGCAGTTTCGTCAGCTTGCGAGGCTGCTGCGCTGCAAAGTGTCAGTTTCGGATGACGCTCGCCCCTGGCAGTACTGTTGTGGTACCGTGGGGAGAGTTGAGCGTCATATTTCCTTGATTTTTACTCACGCAAGCTGACGAGGCTGCTTGCGTTACTTTTTAAACGTCCAAAAAGTCCTATGACTTCAAAACCCATAATACCATGCAACTAGCAGCAATTATGCATGGAAGAATTATGTGCAAGTTTTGGGGGGAAACCTTGACACAAGTATGGTCTTAAAGGGTCAACTCACTGGGTGACCTTGGGCAAGTCAAACTCTCTAAGCATCAGAAGAATGTAATGGCCATGATAGCTTTGTCTTAGAGTTGACCTACCTATGTTGAAAATGAATTGAAAACACACCACACACAACCCATGACTTTAGAGGGAATTGCAGGATCAATCAGCATGACCTAAATCTGAACAGGCATGTATTTTTGGTGTGTGTGTGGGGGGGGGGGAATCCATTTCGGGATCAGGAGAAAGAGGTAATGAATGAAGATTACAGACCAGAATGATGCTGATTATTATTATTATTATTTCTTACCTGCCACTCCCTATGGATCGAGATGGGGAACAACAGCTTAAAATACAGCAACAAATAGACACATAGTGCAGTTAAAAACACCAACTCCAATTAAAAATACATAATCCGTTTAATTGCTTATACTGCCATAAACATATAGACACACCCAAAGTTCAGGTGCCCCCCCCCATATCCATGGGGGATATGTTCCCAGACTTGCTGCAGACATGTAAAACCATGTATAATAGCGACCCACCATGAATATCATAAAATCACACTGAAGAACCAAGAAAATGGCAAGAGAGGACTCATCTCTAGGCATCTGGTGAAACTCTATGGTCAACTAGCAGAAGCTAACCACAGAGTCATGCTGGAGGAACTCCTGATGCCTAGAGAGACCACCTCCAGCACAACTCTGTGGTCCTCCAGATGCCTAGCGAGACCTTTTCCCTCTACAATGGTTAAGTGAAACCATAGATACCGATCCCACGTAATTTTTTTTTGGGGGGGGGGAATGACCTGTATATTCTTAGGCATTATTCTAGGTGCAGAAGGGGAAACAAAGGCTTTCAAGCACATCTTCACCACTATGCTAGCATTTATAGTGAGTCTATAGTCCGTGTGTTATCTGTCATCGAAGAGAAGAAACAGAGGTGAAACCATGTCACTCCAGGGTCATACACAGACAGTCAGATGAACGGAAATGTGGTTAGAAGCAACCCAGAGTCTAAGCACAAAAAGCAATCTAAGCAGGTTCCAATGCCTGTCACTAATGAAATTAATCCAAAGAACAAATCAATGTCTACAAGCAAACAGAGCAAGAAACATCAGACAAAGCATTGCAGTGATTTTGGAAATGCTGCTTGCATTTGGAAATACTGTGCTAATTTATGCTAGCTATAAATCAGGGCAGCTGGCCTAACTACCTGTGTGTTCCTTTTAAGGTGAGCCAAGGCTATTCCTGCTCTTTTGCAGCTGGTGTTTCAGTCTCTGATATGCAAAAGTATGAAGTGTCTCAACATCTAATTCATGCTCTTGCGGAGCTTTGAAAGCTCCATGAGATGCTCCAGGCTTTGCTTCCAATAGCTCCTGGGCAAGACTGCCAGCCTCCTCTGGCATTGATTGGAGCCTGTTATCTTAGCTCTCTGCTTCCCCTCTCCCATATGTGCAGGCCTCCTCCTGATAGGACACAACAGGCTGCCCTTGCAAACCTAGAGAAAAAGAAGCAGGATTTCCCACATCCAAGCTCCAGCAGGCCAATAGGGTCTTAGCCATAGTTCACACACACTAAACCTCAACTTTGTTTCAGGAATGTTCTTCAACAGGGGAGGCAACATCCTCCTCTTAAGTCAGGAATATGGAAAGTACTGCCCCTGAGACTTCCAAATGTTGCTACAAAAAAATTGTCCCCAAATGCCCATAACCTACCCCTAGAGGTTTAGAGGGCAATAACATCACATTCTGGACCACTCTGGGACATTTTAGGCCCAGAAGAAACCATTTATCCAGCAAGAAATGAAGCAGAAGTCAACTTCCATGGCATAGCCTCTTAGGGGGAAAAGGCTTCTCCTGGGCACAAAATGGACCAGAGAGGCCCAAACAATCTCTGATTGGTCGATCGTAATAAATATATATAGAGAAAGGCCCAAATGCATGGCAAAATTGCACCCATACACCCAGGAGACACTGGGAGAATTTAGATGCAAAGAAAAATACAAAAAAAAATGCAGGAAGTACAGCCATCCAAGCTCCACTTGGGGGAGAAACATGGCCGCTGAATCACCAATAGTAGTCCATCCCATCCGAAGAAATGCATTCAGCTCTGCAAGGAAGAACAGTATACATGTACTGGTGCATAGAAGTAAGAGTTTCACCAGTTGTAGTTTGGGTTTTTTTTCCAGCAGCAATGCAGGAGTGCCAGGGGAAACCACATCTTGCACACTTTTTCCTAATGCATTTCTTAAAATGTACAGAAACCACTATGGGGACTGGCCAATGAAAATCTAGAGGACAACGCATAGTCAGACCCAGAAAGAGCCAACGCTTACCTGTAGTGGACAGGAAAAGACAGCTAGTCTTGGAATGAAGCAACCAGATGTCTCTCATATCTCCATCACTTAGAAATGCTGCTGGGCACTTCAAAAACACCGGCTCAAGACATGTTGGCATCACACATCTACATAAGTTCCCTTACGCATGTGGCTGTATTTTCATGCAACACAAATATTCCGTTCAAGGCTGTATAAACTCAATCCCACTTAAAAACAATTTGTAAGCCACTCTGATAGCCTTGTGGCTGAAGAGCGGGGTATAAATAACTAAATAATAATAATAATAATAATAATAACAGTTTCACATAGGCCTAAATCATATTGTTGTTCCCAGCTAAAGTAGAGCCACTGAATCAATCAGATTTACTCATTTGTTGACTCAGCTTTTACTGAATAGGCTTACTAAACTGAGATTAACCAATAGAATTCCAGCCATGCAACTGTTGGATGATGCGTGACTATTTATCAAATGTGGTGGAGTGCAACCATTGTGAAACTATGTAAGGGTCAAGTTACACTATGCAAGCACAATGCAGGATCTGGGCTCCTTATCTCCACATCCCACCCCACCCCAGCCACAAACCTGTTTTTACTTCACCAGAAAACCAGCACAAAAAAAATTATATTACTAAGTAATGCTATGAAAAGTTACAAATGTGCATTTTAGCCAAGGCTCAGTATATCTATATATAAAAAAGAACTTTATAAAGCCAATTGATCAAAGATTATAGGTCCTTTTTCAAGGCAGGTGAATGGGTAATAAATAGCAAGCAGAAGGGGGAAAGACAAAGTGGGGAGGAAAACAGCCGGGTGCAGCATTTTATTAAATAGATTCATTGGTAGCCAATGTGTCAGCAAAGTTCCCTTTCATCTACATTTTCCCCCTCCCTAAAAGAATGGGCAGCAGAGCATTCAATCAGTGACTTATGACCACGACTTAAATCTAAAACCAGCTTAAACATTTTGCTGCTCTGATGGCAGCCAACAGCAATTATCAGAAACATCCTCCACCAGAAGACCTGACCTGCACCCAGGGCCGGTGATCAAAATGATCTAAGCCACTGTTCCAGCCATTAACTTTGCATCTATCCTTCCGAAAAATGAGCACACACAAATCCAAATTAATTTAATGTCCTTTGTTTATCCAAGATCTTGCCGGGAAGCTAGCTGGCCATCTCAGGTAGTGACAGTTCCAACTGGAATAGGAATTAAGCAGTCCTCCAGATGTTACTGGACTAGAAATCCCAACATTCCTCACCATTGCTATATTAGCTAGGGCTGCTAGGAAGTGTAGTCTAACCACATTTGGAAGACTGCAAGATTCCCACCCCTGATACAAACCAAAGATAAGGAACCTCTTTCAGCACAAGGCCTGCATTTAATTTTGGAAATTCTCAGGTTCTGTGTTCCAAATATGGAATACCACCATGTTTTAGCTTAAAACTCTTGCTAAACCTGGTAAGGACATTTTAACCTATAAGAATGGGGATGGGGATGATGCAAAAGATGGAAAGCAATCTCATGGCAAAGGAGCAATCATGTCACCTTCACCTTCTCTTCTCCAGGCTTAACATACCCAGCTCCCTAAGCCGCTCCTCATCGGGCATGGCTTCCAGACCCCAAAGCATTTTGGTCACCCTCCTCTGGACATGTTCCAGCTTGTCAACATCCTTCCTGATTGTAGGGCCCAGAACTGGATGCAGTATTCCAGGTAAGATCTGACCAAAGCAGAATAGTGGCACTATTACTTCCCTTGATCACTTGCCTCCTGCACCCCTTACATACATGCCACCACTCTACACATTAGCGGTAGCCCACATGCTTGCTACCATGTGATTCTATTCTAGCAAGAGTTCTTTGATTTAACCAACTGCTGACCTGGAATGTCCTGAAGCAATTTGGCATGTGTCTAGTGAGACTGTAATTGGGTCTAAGCAGGAACATCATGTGGTTCTCCAGATGTTGTTGGGCTGCAACCTCCATCATCCCCAACCATTGGCCATGATGCCTTAGGCTTATGAGAAATCAGACCAGCAATCTCTGGAGTGCCAGAGTTTCCATACCCCCTTGGGAAGGGAAAGGGGATACAGAGATAGCTGTGTTGATCATGAAACATAATGGAAAGTGCACACTGTGTTGATACCTTTATTAGGCCAACCAAAAGGCACAAATTAGATCACATTAGCTGTTGAAGACCACAAGCTTCTTCATCAGACAATGAGGCTGAAAAAAAACATGCAGGAAAAGAAAAGTGGCAGTGTTAGTTAGAGGCCTGAATCTTACTTGAGGTGTTTGCTTAAGGTGGCATTGAGAGTCAATGAAGACAGAAAGGTTATGATTCAAACACTCCCATAGACATTGTACTGCTTGTAACAAAAGTGCTAAAGAAAAGGAAATAAAAATTTCCTTTTCTCTCTTGGAACATGTCATGCACATCTCTGAAATCCATGAAATCCTGGCACTCTTTCATTGCTGATTCATTCAGAATGGAAGAGGGCTGAATCTAACCATTTCTCTCCATTCCCCACCTCAAAACCATGGACTCTTCCACACTACACACACTGACAGCTCCTGGATTCCACTTAACTGTTGTGGCTGCATCCTGCAGATTCCTGGGATTGGTAGGTTGGTGCAGCACTAGAGCTCTCTGTCTGAAAATTATAAATAAAAATCCCAGTACTCCAGAGGATGGAGTCATGAGCACTGAAGCTGTATCAAAAATGTGATAATTGTGCAGTGTGAAAGAGACCTTGTTGGTTTGCATAACCAGGGGAGGGAGAGAATTGCATGAATGAAAAGGATCTTGGATCCACCTTGTTTATTTGTGCCTTCTTCTGTGTTTCTATTCATCTTTCCAAAGACCAAAAAAAAAAAAAGAAAAAGAAAATACATATATCACCCCTAATAATGTCCAAATGGAGTCCAGGAATCTATGGTCCTCAAAGACAAGGAATAGCAGAAGAACAGGAGGTGCTGTAGTACCAGGCTCGGAGGTCTTCCAAATTTGATTCTGGAAGAGACAGTGTCTTTGCCTTCCTGTGCCAAGCTTTCCATACTGCAGAGATCAACTCCATAAGAAGCATCCAGTGGAGATAGGGGGGGAGATAACTGAGTATTCAAAAGGAGTAGGTGGAAGCTTGCGTCTTGCGTAAGGGGGATTTGTAAGGTAATTCTGGCACGTTTTAAGTGGAACCGGGGAAAGCAGGCTGTGGGAGAGAGAGCTGAGGAGACCAGAGTGGGAGAAAAGAAGGGAACACTGAGGAAGGAGTTACAGACGAGCAGAAGAGAGAAGCAATAAGAGAGAAGGTCAGAGATGTAGGCTGCTGCTGAGTCACCGCAGTTAAACTGAAAGGGCCTGAACTATCAGCTCCAACATACCAAATGCCATCTCAACCCAGGGAAAAAGCTCAGGAGTTCTGATGTGGCATTCTGAACCTGCCTGTCACCCACAGTTTGGAGAAATGTCAATTTAATTAAAGAGGACACTTCTGAGAGATGGGACAAGTTCTGTGACAAAGAGTACCTGGCATGTTTAATTTGGGATTCACCTTGTTTCTGAAGATAAAAAGCAAATCCCTCTGTCCAAGGTCTGGCAAAAGCCTAAAGACAGCTGGACAAACAAGGGGATTCCAGAAAAGAAACAGCACAGCAGCATTACTGGACACCTCTTTCTCTTAAATGAACTCATAGGTAAACTGGGGCCAGACAAACCGACTGGGGATGGTTATAGGAAGCATATAACTCCCTTGCTGAAACAGCTTCACTGGCTACCAGTCCATTACCGGGCAGAACTCAAAGTGCTAGTTATGACCTATACAACCCTCTTCTGCTTAGATCCAGTCTATCGAAAAGACTGTATCTCCCTATACAATCCTGCCCAAGATTTACAATCTTTGGGGGAGGGCTTTCTTTCAGTCCCACCACCATCACAGGCAAAACTAGTGAGAACTCAGAAGAGAGCCTTCTCAGTGGCTGCTCCCAGGTTACAGACTCTCTTCCAAGGGGGGCTCAGTTGGGCCCCTATCTGCTCTCTTTTTACTGGCAGACAAAGACCTTATTTAAACAAGCCTTCAGCTTTTAACTGGTTAAGGTAGTGCAACTGGTGTGTTGGTTCTTAACGCATAACCATTTCTAATGTGTTTTTAAATGTTCTATATTAATGTTTTTAAATGACTTCTTGTTCAATGCATTTTAAATGTTTGTATTACAGACTGTTTTAGCAATTTTGTTTTAATGCACAGGATAAGCCACTTTGGGTCTCACAGGGGAGAAAAGCAGGGTATAAATAAACATACTGCAAAACAATCCATTCAACACCATTTCAAAAAATTTCTTTCCAACAAGGTGGTGTTCCCATGTTTGTATCTAAAACTGAACTTGGCTAGAACTAGTCTTGTTTAAGTATATAAGGGTTTCTGTCCAAAGCAGGTTTAACAGGGGCAACAACAACAACAACAACAGTAATAATAATGTTGTTGTTTTCCTTTAAAGGAGGGGTTACTAACATTTGTGTTGTCACATGTACCCTCTTTCAATCATTTTGCAACCAGAAATGAAAAGCTTTGCCTACCCAGGAAACCCCGTTCCTATGTGCCTTCAAGTTTCCTTCAACTTCTGGCAAACCTATCCCAGGTTTTCTTGGCAAGATTTCTTCAGAGGAAGCTTGCCTTACTCAGCCTTACTCTAAAGCTGAGAAAGGGTGAGTTGCCCAAGGTCACCCAGTGGGTTTTTGCACATGATTGGTGATTTGAACCCTGGTCTCTCAGGCTCCAAGGGCTTACTACATGGGCAATTGACCCCGTCTTGCCCCCATCTTGGAGCCCTGCAGTCCAGATGCCACAGAGGTTTTGCACCATTATGCTCACAAGGCAGTTCTCACAACCTCTGGGGCAAAGAGGGGGGGGACGAGGGGGTAGGACCCGATAAAAAGAAAATATTCCAGAGCTTCTCAACCTGGAAAAAAACTGCTGTAGCCAAATAAAACAGACTGGGTGCTGCACAACCAGAGGAGCCCATTCCAACTTGATGGCATGCCACTGTAGCTGCCGGCTGCTTTGCTCTTCTGGATCCAGAAAGGAGACTCACAGCACGTGACCAGGCTGGTCACATGCACAGGGCCTTGCTCATGTGCTCCAGGGCTCCTGCCTGGATCCAGAGAGTGGGGTGCAGGCAATGGCTGCAGGGACCGGCGAGCATGCCCATGTGGACTCCAGCCCATTTTGTCCAGGCAACAGGGGAGGAGCAGGCCATATTTGCAAGGCAGGATATGCCAGCGGAGAGCCAACATACCCTGCCTTGTGTAGATGAGCCCCTAGTCAAACACAAACCACTACATCATGCTGGCTTCACAGGGGGTCTTTATTCAGAGAGTCCTGCCCCAAATAACAACTTTATTTATATCTTATCTATTCTCCAAAACAAGGACTCAAGCTAACTTACAAATGAAAACAAATAGAAAATGGTTAAAATGTATGAAAGGTCAACATTAAAATAAAATTAAACTATCAATAACACTAAAAAACAACCTAAAACATTTATTTAAAAATAATAAAAAGCAGTTACAGAACAGCCTGGTTTAAAAAAGTGCAGCATCCTATTTATTTATGTGTTTACTGGATTTATTGAATTTATATCCTGCCTTTCTCCTAAGATGGGATTCAAGGAGCCTGCCCTAAAAATGTTTTTAAAAAAAGCTAAAATATTAGTTTACAAAAGTTAAGAATTAAACAATATTATTTTTTAAAATGATTAAGAACAGTTAAAAGCATTTAAAACATAATTATCAGTAAAGGGTTAAAACTTCAGCACACCATTTCACACATACTGTTGTTGTGTGCCTTCGAACAGTTTCCGACTTATGGCGACCCTAAGGTGAATTTTTCATGGGGCTTTCTTGGCAAGATTTGTTCAGAAGGGATTTGCTTTTGCCGTCCTCTGAGGCTGAGCCTGTGAGAGAGTGACTTGCCCAAGGTCACCCAGTTGGTTTCCATGGCTAAGCGGGGATTCGAACTCTGTTCTCCAGAGTCACATACCAATGCTGAAACCACTACACTATGCTGGCTATTCTCATACATACTGCTACTAAATAATTAAATTTGTTGAATGTCTTCAAGCTGTTTCCAACTTCTGGCAATCCAAAGACAAACCTATCAAAGGATTTTTTGGCAAGATCTGTTCAGCCTTCCTTTGGAGCTGAGAGAATGTGACTTGCCCAAGATCACCCAGTGGGTTTCGATGGCCGAGTAAGGATTCAAACCCTGGTCTCCAAAGTCCAATGCTCAAACCACTACACCACACTGGCTGTCATCCTTTCAGGGTAAAAAGTTAAGAAAGTCTGCCGAAGAGCATTGTCCCTACCAATCATATGATTAAGTCCCTTCCTTGGTGGTCTCTCTCCCTCCACCATTTTGCAGCAAACTTCCTGCCCTCTTGAACATAACTGTGTCCCCCGAGAAGACAAGTTACCAAGGATACATAGGAATGATGGTGGCACCAGGCCATACGTCACAGATCTTTATGCCACCTGGTTGTGCCATCCATACAACTTTGACTACTGTCATGATAAGAGTTCCCAACATCCTGCTGCAGAAGGTGGTGGAGATCACATCATGCTGCAAAGACTATATTTTCCATTATCTGCAAACAGTAATTCTCTGAGCTCATCCCCTGGGATAGCATCATCATGACATCACATCACCACAATGGACTGGCCAATCAGATTTTGGCAAATAGCGATTTGAACTGGTTTTATGCTTTGTTCTGAGCACATATTAGGCAGACAAAGGAAGCTCTCTGAGAGGATATGGATCTCAAGGAGCCATGCTCTGAGTGAACCTATGGCTTGGGCCTGGCTTATGACGAGGATGTGGCCTAGCTAACCTTTGGACACCAGATTTAATCCTCATAGACCTCCACAATGTAAGCAGTTTCTTTTGTATGTAGGGACCAGTTGTAGTTAGATTGCATCAGGTTCACTTTCTATTTGTTCTCCTTGACTGAATGTATAATCCATATCTCTGTAGCTTTATGCTGAACCTGGAGAAAAAAGTGTTTTCTTCATGAAATTATTACCTGTTAAACTTGTTTTTAAACTTGCTTGAAAAAATATAAGCCTTTCTATTTTTCCTATCTAAGTCAAACTTCACGGGCCTTACTTTGGGTCATAGCTACCTTGCTAGGCTCCTCTGTGTCTGGACAGAAGGGCAGGAGAGTTGGTAAAACCTCAACTGTTGCTGAAAGGTCCTAGGTACCCCCCACAATCTCCTCTTGGAACATATAAAAAGGGGGATATTCAAATCAAGAGGTGGTGGCGGCAAGAAAGACATAGTTCTGGGATTTCCAGGCCAGAGAAATCCTGAGAGTGTGTCCAGAAGGATCCAGTTTAAGAGTTCTCAGGCTAGGAGGACTCTTGAGCTGGATCACAAAAGTAACTTTGCTTCTCAGCTGTGTGCCCACACATGCACAGAAATCAGGGCTACTTCACAACTACATGCTAATTCCAACACACACAAAAAGCTTCCTAAATAGAAACTAGTAGTTTTTGAATTCTTTATTGAAGGGGGAGGAGTTTACTGTTTTAAAAGATACTTCATACAACCATTACCTAAACTTCTATTGCTGTGTGCCTTCAAACATATTCAGGGGTAGCTGTGTTGGCCACGGCAGCCAAATACAATAAAATCCACCAAAGAGTGATACCTTTATTGGCCAATCAAAATCTAAGTATTACAGACAAAAGATGGGAGGTTACCTCCACGGGAAGAAATGAGATTCTGGAAAGATTAGGTAAGGGATAATGGCTCCGGTGAAGGGGAGCATTGAGGTGGGGGGGGGATGGGGGGGGAAAGAAAAAAAAATAATGAAATCCACAACATGTATTATGCAATGTGAAGATGAAGGCTTTCACAGCTGGCATCCGTAGATTTTCCTTGTTTTTTTCTGGGCTGTGAAGCCATGAAACTGTGCTGTGAAACTATTCTAGAACACGGCCTCACAGCCTGGAAAAAAAACAAGGAAAATCTATGTATTATGCAAGTTTTTGAAATTTCACAAGCTTGCATGACGGATTTTGTGTGTTTCAGTTGGCCAATTAAGGTATCACTCTTTGATGGATTTTGTTGTATTGTGTGCCTTCAAGTTTTTTTCTGACTTATGGCAACCCTAAGACTAAGGAGTTTTCTTGGCAAGATGTGTTCTGAGAGGGTTTGCCATTGCCTTCCTCTGAGGCTGAGAGAGTGTGACTTGCCCAAGTTCAGCCAGGGGTTTCTGGAGCCAAACAGAGATTCAAGCCCTGGTCTCCCAGTGTCCTAGTCCAATGTTCAAACCACTGGTGATCTCAGCTCTGCTTCTGTTGGGACTAAAACTAAATTTACCCAAAGGTTTGTAGAAGGTTTTGCTGTGCTTTGATTTTGCTCTGCTTTGTGTAGAATCATAACAGCTTCATTAAGCCTTGCAAAACATCCTGAATTGTATTTTTCCTTAGGCCCTTAACTGAAACTTGGATCCAAACTACTAGATAATATTCTCCCAGCTCACAATGCCACTCAATACTTAAACAATAAGAATTGATCACAAAAAGAATTAAAGCACCGCTCACCTTCCTCTCGTGACACAATCTAGCTGAAATAGAGCAGCCTACTCCGAGACATAAAGTAGAAGCAAATTGCTAAAGCCTTTATTAGACAGAGTAACATGGAAAAATAGCCTTAGAACAAATCCCATATTCAGCTACCTGAAGTCTCAAGGCATGCAGGGGTGAAAAGGTGACAGGCGCAGGCACAGGTGGTATTGTGGTTTGAGTGCTGGGTGATGATTCTGGAGACCAAGGTTCAAATCCCTGCTCAGCCATGAAAACTCACTGGCTGACCTTGGGCAAGTCACATACTCTCAGAGCTTAGAAAACCCCACGATACCTTTGCCTTAGGATCGCAATAAGTCAGAAACTACTTGAAGGCACACAACAACAACAACAACAACAACAACAAGCATAGGTCTAAAGTGGTCACTTTTTTATAAGATACAGGTCAACTTCCATATCTGCAGGGGATATGTTCCAAGTCCCCTCTGTGGATACCTGAAACTGTGGATAATAGGAAATCCTATTATTTTCAATGAGACAAATGCCGGATGTTGACCACAGAATCACTCTGGAGGAACTAGAAATGCCTAGAGAAAACATATTTTTTTGGATGTAGATAAGAGAAACTGTGGATACCAAATTTATGGATACGGGGGCCGACCTGTACATGCAAACTGAGATGGTCCTCCCATTCCAAACACAGCCCTCTATTCCATCATCCAACTAATTTATGAAGATGCTGAACAACACCAGGTCGAAGACAGGGTGCTGATGTACCCCACTAATCACTTCTCTCCAGGATGAAGAAGAGCCATTGGTGAACACTTTTTAGAATCGAGCAGTCAGCTAGCTAGAAGGATGTTAAATCTGAAACAAACTGGGATTTCCCACCTCTGAAAACAAATGTGATATAGTCCTTCAAGACTGCATTGTTCCTGTGTGCCCTCAAGTCATTTCTGACTTAAGGTGACCCTAAGGTGACCCTATCATTGGGTTTTCTTGTTAAGATTTGTTTAGAAGTTATCTGCATTTGCCTTCCTCTGAGGCTGGGAGAGTGTGATTTGCCCAAGGTTACCCATGGGTTTCCATAGCCAAACAGCTATTCGAACCCTGGTCTCCCAGTGTCCTAGTCCAACACTCAAACCACTACACCATGTTGGCTCTCACCCAGGCTGTACGCATGTCTATAATTTCACAATCATAAGCCTTGGGCCATAAACCACCGTTCTGAGCATCTCAACGTACATTGTTGTTTTGTCTGCGTGTTTCAATAATAAGGTTCTAGCCTCTTAACTGTGAAGACAGATTCCCAGGTACTTCAGCAGATACAATTCCCATGCCCAGCATAGCCTTCACCCCACTCCCATGATTGCTGGAAGCTAAATAAAACAACTCAAACCAGAAATACTGCTTGTAAACAATCCCTTTGATGAAAATACAGTCAAGGCAGCAAATCTTGTTAATTGCTCTCAGCTCAACTTCAACTTATGGTGACCCTATGAATAAGAGACCTCCAAGACACTGTTACTAACAGCCCGGTCTTACAGTCTCAAGATGACAACATGATTCTATCCCCTTTTAATGCACTCAGCCACAAACTCACTGGGTGACCTTGGGCAAATCATAAAATCATAGAGTTGGAAAAGACCACAAAGGCCATCTAGTCCCTTGGGGGGGGGGAGCTAGATTAGGTGGGGGGGATTAATGTTAATGTTTGTATTTTGTATGTTTGTATTTTGTATTACACTTTCTCTTGTGTGTTGTTTTTAGACTTGAAAATTATTTGTTTAATAAGAACTGGACCTCGGTGCTAGGATCATGAGAGAGCAGGTTGCCTTCTAAAGATACACCACTACATTCTTCAGGATGTTATGTACCACCAACAAATGAAGAATTCTCCTTTGTTCACCATGATTCACCCCCCCTTGCCCTTGTGATACTGGTGGACACCTACAGAAGGCTGGGGGGGCATAAAAGCTCCCTCGCCCCA
Organism: Gambelia wislizenii; assembly: GCA_030847615.1. Taxonomy (NCBI): domain Eukaryota; kingdom Metazoa; phylum Chordata; class Lepidosauria; order Squamata; family Crotaphytidae; genus Gambelia; species Gambelia wislizenii. The sequence continues at coordinate 330,091,641 of JAUMIR010000004.1, forward strand.
AGACCTTGGTGTGCCATAGACCCATCATGCCACCCACCACAAAAACAAAACAAATTCTAGTCCACCAGTGACCCTAAAAACCCTGTACTGGGGCATGGGAGCATCTCTGCCATGCTTTTAGCCTCCCCTGGGCCATTTTAGGCACAAGAGAGGCCTTTTTATCAACCGGAAACAAATTTTTCATTTATTGAATGTAAATCCCACCTTTCTCCCAAAATGAGATTCAAGGTGGCATTTCACTTCCTATTTTTTTTAAAAGCTTCTTCTTGGCCTAAATTGGCTAGGCAGGGCAAAATTGTGGTGAAAGTGCCCTCTAGAAGACATTTGGAAGCAAATAAATTTACCCCCCCAGCAGCTGTGGGGGCCAGAAAACCAGCCCTGATGCAACCTGTGGGCTGTACTTTGCCTGCCCCTGCTTTACAACCTCCATGGATTAGACTGAGAGGGGGGAAAAACAGTTTGCCTCAGGTCATCCAATCGACTTCACAGAATCGTAAGTTGGAAGAGACCACAAGGGCCATCTAGTCCAACCCCTGCCATGCAGCAACACACAATCAAAGCATTACCGGCATGGACATCCACCCTCTGTATAAAAACTTCCTAAGGAGGAGACTCCAGCATACTCCAAGGCAGTGTATTCCAGTGTCGAAGAGCTCTTACTGTCAGGAAGTTCCTCCTAATGTTTAGGTGGAATCTCTTTTCCTGTAGTTTGAATTCATTGCTCCATGTCCGAATCTCTGGAGCAGCAGCAACCAAGCTTGCTCCATCCTCAGTGTTTATAAACATGGTTATCATGTCCCCTCTTAACCTTCTCTTTTCCAGGCTAAACATTCTCACAACTGAGAATTTCAACTTGGCTCTCCCCAGCTCTCATGAGGAACTCCAGCTCTCCACTTCAGTTTCATATAGGGCACCACCTATATCCTCAGGGGATACGTTCCCAGACTTACCACAGATACACAAAACTGGGTATAATAGTGAAATACCACAGAAAACCATAGAATCGTGGTGGAGACATCTGGCAAAACTCTATGGTCAACTTCCAGGGGAGTCACACCAGACGACCACCCAGTGCCTAGAGAGACTGCTTCCAGTGCGACTCTTTGGTCCTCCACATGCCTAGAAAGTGACTTCAGGTATATGAAAATGCAGATATCGATCCCCCATAAACAGGGGGAAGCCTGTATATGTCAGTTCTAATCACATCCTACTGACATCAAAAAACTACACCCAGGAGGGATCTGGGCAATAAAGATTTTGAAGCATCCCTTACTCTCAAGGACTGGAGTCTCTTGTATGATCAAGAGCCAGCTTGTTTAGCCTCCTACCCAGTTGTATCTGAATGCAACATTTTATTCCTGTCCAAAAAAGGTGGGACTTTTGCCATTCATTTTTATGGGTGCAATTCTGAATGCATTTCTTTCAATCCAGCCCTAGGAGTCAAGGCAGTTTACAAAACATACAAAGGCAGTTTAAAAAACATATAAAGTGCACAGTACTAAAAACATATAAAAGTTAAAATATAACAAAACCACAGAATTAAAAGTGATTGGAAAGAACACCCACTAAAAAGCGTAAATATTGACAATACAGCACATTATTAAAAGGCCTTTCCCTCTAACAGTCAGTTTCCAAAGAACTGTGGAATACACTGCCTCTGAGTGTGGTGGAGTCTCCTTCTTTGGAGGTTTTTAAACAGAGGCTGGATGGCCATCTGTTGGGATTGATTTGATTGTGTATTCCTGCATGGTAGGGGCTTGGACTGGATGGCCCTTGTGGTCTCTTCCAACTCTATGAGTCTATGATTCTATGAAATGTCAAAATAACAACAAAATAAAGGTCTTTACCTGCCTATGAAAGCAAAGCAAAGAGGGTACCAATCTAATCTCTCCAGAAACTGCATTCCAGAGCATGGGAGCAAACACCAAGAAGGGCCTCTCCTGGGTTCCCATCAGAGGTACCTTTTTTCGATGGCGGGGAGCAGAGAGAAAGGTCTCCCCAGAAGATCTGAAAACCCAGGGAGACTCATGTGGGAGGATACCATTTTTCAGATAATCTGGATTTAACATGCTATGGTGGGGAGGCTGATTTAAGTCAATGCTCCTCAGCAATGCTTCCTTATTCACATGCATACATATTAACCGCTTAACCCTGACTAAAAGGTATTCACAAGCAAGGAGAGCATTAGCACTGCTTAGGCATGTGCACACTTCTTTTCCAGCACTCTTTAACAGCTTCGCTGCCTTCCACTTTCTTCTTCCTCCTTCTCACATACCCCTTGCAATCTTCTCCAGTCTTGCTCCCACCTGATCCCAGAAACACAAAGGGGCCAGATAGCTATTTAATAAGGGGTGTTTTTATTTTGCTCATGGCAGTCCATGCATCTTTGACAGGAGCTTTCATCTGCTTGAAAGGCCTCGGGGAGCAGAACATTTTTAGAAGGAAAACTGCCTAGCAAATACTGGAAAGAGAAGAATATTTTATAAGATGGACAGACAATATCTTACTTCCTTCAGCAAGATTTTTATAACTGGGCAAAACTGCTCTGCTCAGGTAGTTACAAGACCATAAAAAGAGGAGTGTACTGGAACATCTAGGATGGCACCATAGCTAATGCCTCTACTGATGTAGTCCCTGCATTAGCCCCCACAGGAGACCTTAGAGGGCTGTACTCCCCACCCACCTACCACACAAAAAAATAAAATGTTTTGCCCTCAAGTGCCTCCAAACACCCTCTGGGGGCATTTTCACCATCATTTTAGGACCAAAAGAGGCCCATTTTAGCAACAGAAAGCAGAAGTCACTTTCTGTTCACCTCCTGCTTCAAAAAAGGCCTCTCACAGATTCACAGAACCATCGAGCTGTAAAAGACCACAAGGACCACCCAGCCCAACCCCCTGCCACACAGGAAGCTTCTGTGCCTAAATCAGCCCTTTGGGCAAAAAAAATGTGGTGAAAATGGCCCACCAAGGACCTTTGGGGACAAAAAAAAATGGCCCCTGAAGGGCCTAGGGGGCCACGTGCAGCCCATGGGACATACAGTGGGCCCTTGGTATCCACCAGGGTTTAATTCCAGGACCCGCTATGGATAGTAAAACCTGTGGATGCTCAAGTCCCATTATATACAATAGCATAGTAAAATCATAGAAGCATAGAATTGTAGAATCATAGAATCATAGAATTGCAGAGTTGGAAGAGACCACGAGGGCCATCCAGTCCAACCCCCTGCCACGCAGGAAATCACGATCAAAGCATCCCCGACAGATGGCCATCCAGCCTCTGTTTAAAGACCTCCAAGGAAGGAGACCCCACCACACTCCGAGGGAGTGCGTTCCACTGCCGAACAGCTCTTACTGTCAAAAAGTTCCTCCTAATGTTGAGGTGGAATCTCTGTTCCTGGAGCTTGCACCCATTGCTCCGTGTTCCAGTCTCTGGAGCAGCAGAAAACAAGCCTGCTCCATCCTCAGCGTGACATCCCTTCAAATACTTAAACAGGGCTATCATATCGCCTCTTAACCGTCTTTTTTCCAGGCTAAACATACCCAGCTCCCTAAGTCTCTCCTCATAAGGCATGGTTTCCAGACCTTTCACCATTTTAGTTGCCCTTCTCTGGACACGCTCCAATCTGTCAATATCCTTTTTGAATTGTGGTGCCCAGAACTGGACACAGTACTCCAGGTGAGGTCTGACCAAGGCAGAATAGAGCGGCACCACTACTTCCCTTGATCTAGACACTATACTTCTATTGATACAGCCCAAAATTGCATTGGCCTTTTTAGCTGCCGCATCGCACTGTTGGCTCATGTTCAACTTGTGGTCTACTAGGACTCCTAGATCCCTTTCGCACGTAGAGTTGGAAGAGACCACAAGGGCCATCCAGTCCAACTCCCTGCCACTCAGGAAATCTTGATCAAAGCATCCCCGACAGGTGGCAATCCAGCCTCTGTTTGAAGACCTCCAAGGAAGAATGGCATCCCTTATATAAAATGGCAAAGTTCCTCTGGGGCTGAGAGAGTGTGAGCTGCCCAAGGTCATTCAGTGGGTTTCCATGGTTGAGTGGGGATTCGAACCTTGGTCTCACTACACCACACAGGCTCTGAAATGCATACAGTTGCATTATATGCAAGGACCTTAAAACAGTGGTAGTTCAAGGCCCAGTTTTGGTCCATGAGCCATCTGCTTCCAATATGCAGGAAGTAGGCAGGAAAAGATGTACTGCAAATACAATAATGCAATTGTTTTAAGTGTAAGTTCAAGCATAAGTTTAGATTATAAATTTACCTTAACTTTAGATGCACCATCATAATTTGTATAGCTTTATCATTGTACATGGCACTTTACAAGTAAAAGAACAACAAAACAGTTCTTTGTCCTCAGGCTTACAGTCTAATAGTAAGTATTAATGTTGTGAATAGTTTAATTCCATTTTAATGTTCATTTTTTGGTATGTTTTTAGCTGTATTTAGCTGCTTTTTAAAATTGTAAGCCACCTTAACTCCCAATTTGGGGAGAACAATGGGATATAAATAAATGTAATAATAATAATAAGTGATAATATAGCACAAATTGGTACCAGTCCCTGGCACATTAGGAGGAAAATTAATTTTCAGTCTGCCACATCAGTCAGCTTGAAAAGCACTGCCCTAAGGAACCTCAAAAGTGGGCATCCATACTCTGCACACCATTTTGCTGCAAGGAGATCTGCCACCTAAACACCACCCCTGTTGTGTGGGGCACAGCTATCAGAACTGTACATGTCTGCACCAAACTCTCAGCTGCCAACATGAAGGCCAAACAGAGCAACTGTTGCCTGCCATCTTGTTCCAGAGCAGAGATGCATCCACAGCTGGGGTCAGGAATGATTGACCCTCCCAATATTTGGGACTTCATCTTCCATAAGCCCTTACCACTGGCCAGTAGGTGGGGCTTCTGGGAGGTGAAGTCCAAAACAACTAGAGGGCTAAAACTCCCTACCTATAGGTTTAGTTAGTGTTACCCAAGGCAGGAAGGACACAATACCCAATTCTAGTGAGACAGGGATGTGAAGAATGCGGTGCTCCAGATAAATTGTGGGAATTTCTCACCATTTGCTATATGGGCCAGGGCTGATAGGTGTTGCAGTCCAGCAATACCTGGAAGGTTGTACAATCCCTATAGAGCCCCTGTGCAAACAGTACATGGGTGGGGAAATACTATTCCCACCAATCAAAAGATGATTGAGGACAGGCTGCTTTTTATCTTAGAATCATAGAGTTAGAAGAGACCACAAGGGCCATCTAGTCCAATCCCCTGCTTGCTGCTTTGAAAAAGGCTTTGTCTCCAAAAACAAAGAAGAGGGAAACTTTGCACATGCTAAGAAACACACAATACAAAATACTAAACATTTGAAGGGGCAACCATACAGACCATGAACCCACTGTTCAATGAAAGCGAGGAAGGGAGGAATTCACAACAATTGAAAGCAAATACTGAAATCGCAGGGGGGTGGGGTAGAAGACACATTATCCCAATAACATGAGTATTAAAACGGTGATTTATAGCCCATGATCTAAACCAGTGGTTCTTAACCTGTGGTCCAGGGACCCCAAGGGGCCGCAATGTCCTCACAGGGGGTCCGTGAACGCTTCAAGGATGCTTGGCGCACCTTCTCCCTACAGTAGAGCGGCCACATGTCAGGACCCAAGGCAAAGGCTGGCTGGCTGGGCTTGCACATTGCCATTCAACCTGCTCCAGCCACAAACTTGCAGGGAGAAACAGGAGAAAGTCTTCCCTCCCCCTCCAGTGCCTCTGAAGGAAGGTTTCATGGGTAGTGTAATTGTATCATCATCATCATGTATTATTGTCCTTGTTGTTATTAGGATTTTAAATCTTGATTTAAGTCTTGGGGGACCACAGCAACAAAAGATATTTAAAGGGAGTCCCTGGTAAAGAAAAGCTTAAGAGCCACTGATCTAACCATCTCCTGAAACCATCAAAAATCCTGGCAATGGCAACCAAACTGAAAGGGAGAAGCGTTGCGTGTCCAGGGATTCACACAGCTCTCCTTTCTGCACAACACGTGTAGAGGCATTCCCACGACACTTCCTTTCCTGCAAGGCTTGGAGGGTGGCAAAAGCTTTTGGCCCTTGGCAGGAGAAGAACCTCACCCACTTTCTCTCAGTCTCAAGCCCAGGGACCCCCACCAGTGACACCCAAGTCAACCTTGGCTTGACACGCAACTGCCTTTCCAGACGTAAACCCTAGAAGGGTGTTCTAGAAGGGTGTTCCTGCCCTAGAAGGGGGTCCTCCAGCCACTTAGACCTGCCCCTCCTTGCCTAGCAAGGGGGAGAGACACGAAAGCGAAGGGGGTGCCCGGACAATGACTCATGCAAAGCCCCCCCAAAGTCACGCGTGCGCGCGCAGCTCCTCCTCACCTGCCGACAGAGCGCCAGTGCTGAAGGCGAGCCCGAAGGATGGCACTGCGCATGCGCGACTCGGAGACAAGACAACACTGTAACGCTTTGACGGGGATGTAGCGAAACCTTCAGCCACGCCCCCCTCACGCGTCTGCGCAGGCGTCGTAAGATGGAGTTCCCAGCGCCGGCGGCTGCAAAAAGAAAAGGGGTGGTAGAACTACGAAGCCCAGCATGCACCGCGCGGAAGAGGAGGAGCCAGGCGGATCTCAGGCCCCGCCCAAAGTTCTCAGGGATTGAGTCAAGGATACAAAGTAGATGTTTCATTCATAAAAAATGTTAGTGAGGGGAAACTTGGCAAACCATAAAGTGGTTTATTGTGGGTCATGAGACAACGGTTTGGCAATAAGGGAAACATCCCATGAGAAGATGAAAGGGTGTTTTGGTTGCTTTTTTTTGGTTGTTGTATGCCTGACTTCCATTAACCTAAATCTTATTTATTGGGGGGGGGGATGCAAAAAATGATAATTGAATAAGGGTTTGCAACATTCAGCGAATCAATATTGCTTGTCGCTGTTTTTTTGTTTTTGTTTTTTTAAAAAAAAATTTAATTGTATTTTTTCAAGACAGAACACATTCAGTTTCCAACAAAACGACAAAAAGTAAGACAACAAAATGCATATTGTATGCACACCTAAAAACCATACAAAAAGATGAACAGACAAAGACATCAACATTAAAAAAAATGTATATAAGAATTGAAAAGAACATTGTGAAAATTTGAATTCTATTTAAATTAATGTACGAAGGAGGAAATATATGTATAAGAAAATGGAAGAAACGATATATGGAATTCCGATGAATATTGTATTATCAATTTAAATTTTGTTTAATGAAAAATATTTTTTAAAAAATAAAAAACCATATATATATCTTATCTAAACAAATACAGGAATACTTCCTTATAGCTACTCTTCTAGTCAGAATATTTTTTCATGACAATACATTTCAAACATAAGAATAAAAACTAAAACAATATTATTATTATTATTATTATTATTATTTGTAGCCTGCTTTTTCCCAAAAGCTAGGACCCAAAGTGGCTCACAGTTTTAAAAACACACCATTAAAACTTACAAATTCATATTGTATAAAAATCTCCTAAAAACCATGCAAAAACATAATGCACAAACACATCAAAATAAGAAACTGAACAATTACATTAATACTTCCTCATAGCTACTCTTCTAGTCAGAATAGAATCATATCTTCTTTTCTAGCTTCTGAAAGTATAGAATCTGTACAATGAGGAAACAAACATTTCTATGTTCTCTAAGATACTTCTGTCTTGCCATCATAGTTTACTGCTTGTCGCTGTTTTTGTGAGATTTCTGTACAGTTGTCCCTTCATATTTGCTGGGGTTTGGTTCCAGGACCCCCCGTGGATACCAAAATATGTGAATATTCAAGTCCCATTATATGCAGTGGCATAGCAAAATGGTGTCCATTATACAAGATGGCAAAATCAAGGTTTGCTTTTCGGATTATTATTTTTTAAAGAATATTTTCAAGCCATAAATGCTTAAATCCATGGATACCAAATCCGTGCATATGGAGGAACAACTGCATTTCCTTCTGGGAACTTCAGAAGCATAAAAACAGTAACATCTCCTCCCCCATCCCCACCCCACGCCCAAAAAAAGAATAAGAACAAAACAGGATGAATCGAATATTATTTTACAAATAATGAAGAATAATATAAAACAGAATACTGTAGTGGCAATAATCACAACCAGTACAGGCAAAATGTCTGCAAAAGCAAATCCATATATTTAGGATTCAAGCTGCTCCTCAAATGCCTTTCTCAGTGCAAAATGTTTATGAACAACTTCGGGTGCATCTACACTGTAGAAATAATGCAGTTTAATTGGCATGGCTTCATCCTACAGAATCCTGGAATTTGTAGTTTGGTGAGGGCACCAGCATGCTTTGGCAAAGAAGGCAGAAGAACTGATGAAACTACAAATCCCAGGATGCCATCAGATGGAGTGAAAGAAACAGTGTCAAACTGCATTATTTCTATGGTGTCGATGGATCCTAAGTATGCAAAGGGATCTGGTAGTTCCTTTGAGATTGAGAGAAAGAAGTTGGTGGCGCAACTTCTTTCAATCAATCTCCAAAGTGCTCTAAGATCCCTTTGCATATGGATCCAGATTAACACAACTATGTCTTTTGAACATTAAGAACTAGGAGCAAAGAGGTTTTGTTGTCTTCCTCTTGAAGGACCTATGCCTTCTTACTGGGGCTGAAGACAAGAGAAAGTAACTGCTAGAATTTGTTGTTAATTCCCTCCTCCCACTTTTGGGGAATAATCATTGTTATTTTGATCCTAATCACTCTGGATGCATCCTGCAATCTAATCAACAAAGAGTTTGTGGCACCTTCAAGACTGGCAAGATTTATTGGGCAAACGTTATCATGCCCACTTCATCCAATGAAGTGGGCAAAAATCCACCAAATATGCCCAGTAAAACTTGTTAGTCTTCAATGTACCACAGGATTTGTTGAGATTTTTGCTGCAACAGACTAATTTGGTTTCCCACCACCAATCCTCACAGTTCTGGAACCTGTCTTCCACCCATTGAAGCTGTTTCAAGTGGGGCTGAGATCTTAAATTAGGATTGTATATCAGGTGAATGAGAGCCAGCATGGTATAGTGATTTCAGCATTGGACTAGGACTCTGGAGACCAGAGTTTGAATCCCCACTTCAGCCGTGGAAACCCACTGGTAACCCACTGGAGCAAGACCCCAAGAGCCATCTAGTCTGACCCCCTACCCTGCAGGAATACACAAACAAAGCATTTCTGACAGATGGCCATCCAGCCTCTGTTTAAAAACCTCCGATGAAGGAGACTCCACCACACTCCCAGGCAGCAGCGGATTCCACTGCCAAACAGCTCTTACTGTCAGGAAGTTATTCCTAATGTTTTGGTGGAATCTCTTTTCCTGTAGTTTGAGTCTATAGCTCGGTGTTCTAGGAGATGATCAGATGCGGCTAATGTGGCACTAAAACAATGCCAGCAGAATGCAAAATGACGCTAATATCACACAACATCATCCTTTTGCATTCCGCTGTTGTTATTGTGGTGTTTCTTTTTATTGATGGACTGGAGCTCCCAATGGATCACCTGTCTTGTCTTGGTGCTGGCATTGCCAGAGTCTGAAACCTCATGCCGTTTTTGACTCATGAATATAGCATCAATGGGTGGTCCTGCCAGAACACTTCTGGATGGAACCGCGACAACCAGGTAGGCTACACCTCTTTTTTGTACCCTCCCTGGATTACTTGTGATTTTGTGTATGTGCTTCCGTGAACCTTTTTATGTGCATTTTTCCTTTTAGTTTTGAATTTCCCATGCTCATGTCTTCTCGCAAGAACAGGCAGGATTTCAGTCCAGGAAGTGAATGGAGTTCTGTTAGAACTCCGTTCATGCCTGGGCTGCCTTTGGATGCAAGAGCAGGTAAGTCTGATGGTGAGGATTATTCTGCTCAGAAAGGGATGGGTCTGGAGATTGTGGGACAGGAACGCTTTTTGCATTCCTGTCTGATAATCTCCCTAGTCTTTGGAGCCACAGAAAACAAGCTTGCATCATCCTCAGTATGACATCCCTTCAAATATTTAAACATGGCTATCATGTCACCTCTTAACCTTCTCTTCCTCAGGCTAAACATCATTATCATCAATCAATCAGTCATAATCATCCTTTCCCCCTCCTCTTTCTTTTCTCCCTATGATTCTTCTTCTCCATCTTCATCACCCTCCCGCTTCCTCCTCCTCCAACTCTTCCCCTTCCTCCATCTATTCACCTCTTCCTCCTCCTCCTTCTCCTCCTCTACTTTTTTTCTTCTTCCTTCTTTTTCACCCGCCAGTAAGAACACTGTGCTATAAATCCTGCAGTACATGCAGGGTTTTTTTTTTAAATGTCCTAATCTAGTTACACAAACAATTAACATTTCATTCAGTATCGCATCAGAAGTAATCATCAAGTTTACAGAAATATCTGTGGACTTCTTTGCAAATTATGTACCTTTCTTAAAGCCCAATTGCCGCCTGCATGTATTTGCCAAGTGTGTTCCATGGCGGTTGGGGAAATGAAGGGTTTCTAATTGTATCCTTTTTGTCAATTAGTACAGGATAATTCAGCTTCTTAGTTAAATTGGCAGGCCTATCCTTTACCAAACCCACAATCAAATAAAACAGAATAAAGGACAGCAGCTATTGTTAGCTTCTTTCCTGAAGGTTGTAACATATACAAAGTGCATTTTCAAGTACATTAATGATCGCTTGGGAATATTTCCTCCATTCAGTTAGCATTCACACACATACACACCACAACTATAAATGTCAACACTTTTCAGATGTGGGTGGGATGCTTTGTTAATTTCATCCACACTCCTATGCTAGTGAAACTCACAATACATTACGCATCAATTTCTGGCATGTCTGTTTCACTGAAGTGGCACATATGTTTCCCCTGCATCATGTCAATTTTAGAAAATGACCGTTTCCCTCATGTGTCCTCCCTCACTTGTCCTTACTTCCTCTCCCATTCTGTGAAAGGGACAATAGATATATAAATGGGAAAATAAAATATGAAAACAAATCTGACTGTCTGAAAGACTGTTATCTCCCTATACAAACCTTCCAGAATCTTAAAGATCTACAGGGAAGGGCTTTCTCTGGGTCCCACCACTGTCACAGGCTCGCTTATGAGGACATGAGAGAGAACCTTCTTTGTGGTTGGTCCCACCCTCTGAAATTCCCTTCTGGGCGAGGCTGGCCTCCTCCTTGTTCTCCTTTTGCCGGAACACAAAGACTCTGTTTGTTTGTTTGTTTCAGCAGGCTTTTAATATGACTTGCAGGTGTGGAAATGGCTGACCGACCCCTCTTATGTGGGGCTTTATGAAAAAAAAGAGTGGCAATAGTACAGTTATTATCAGTTTGGAGACAACGTCTGACTGGAGACAAGTTCTGATCTCCCCAGCCTAGAGGAGAACATAGAGATTGCCCACAAGGGTCTGGGAACCCTGCCAAGCCTATGGGGTCTGTGGAAGTCAATTGGAAGCAAAGTGGTGTTGGTGGGGAGACACTGTGGGACAAAATCCATCAACTCACCATGCTGCATGCAGTCTTTATGGACATGAAGCTTGCAAACTGCACTTTCTTTTTAAAATTATTTCTGAAATAATAAGTGGATTCATTGGACAAAAAGAAATCTTCAAATCAGTGGTTTCGTCAACACCTAGGTGAGTTTTCTGCCTTTTATATTAATGTGAGAGATCTTGAAGACTATTTCTAAAAAGTTTTAAGATTGTGGATGAAATAAGAAAGTCTAATGTATTGTGTGAAGACAGAATTTTTTTTTTAAGTGGACAAAGAATATAATACTCTGAAATGATGGAAGTAATTTTAAAGGTTGGAAGATTGGGTGTTTTTGTAGCATCTCACAGGTAAAAAAATAAATGGACCGAAAGAGACTAGTTTGTTTTGAGAAAGTGAAATTGTTTTACCTGGGAGATGTATCTCACTGAAAGTAATCTCAACAACAAGAGAGGCTAAATGCCAGGCTGTGGCATTACTACATTGTTTCAGAGGCAGTGAGCAGGCAGATGAATGTTAAAGATGAACCTTTCATGAGAAAACCAAACTCACCAGAAAAGGCTATGATGCTTGGTAAGGTAGAAGGCAATAGGAAAAGAGGAAGATTGCATTCCAGATGGATAGATTCAATCAAGGAAGTCACCACCCTGAGTCTGCAAGATCTGAGCAAGGCTATTGATAATGGAGTGACTTGGAGTTCTCTCATTCATAGGGTTGTCATACTTTGAAGTGAACAGCAATTAACAAGAACAACCTTCTCAGGTTTATGAGGCAGTGTGATTCTGCAAGGATGTGTGTGCGGCCATGTGTGAAGGGAATCTACTTGCTGCAGATGCCCTTGGTCATAGAAAAATAGCAGGAATCTAGTACCCTACAATTCCAAACATGTAGGAGGTAATCCCAAGAAAAGAGGAATTTGTGTGTGTGTGTCATTCCCAAAGGTATAAAGACAATAGAAAAATGATGGGCAATCTAAAGTAAACTTCAAATACAACTCATCAGTTCTCAGGTAATATGCACAAAACTTGCAGAAAGGTTGACTTGAAATGGGTTGATGAGAAAGCCAAATCAGAGGAATGCCAAGTGTTCCTAGCTCCAGTCATGAGCAAGATAGGCTGGTCTTCCAGAACCACTATCACTATTGCTATCAAGCAGTTGGTAGAAGTAAAAAAATAAAGAAGCAAGGGAGGATACAGTTCCCTGAAGCCTTTCACACATATGGATTCCAGGGCCACCAAACTGAAGCTTGAATGACTTTGAAGATGAAGAACCAAGAAATGCCCCATAGAGAGAAGAGAGGAGGGATAACCAGAGGGGGAACAGATGCCAAAACCTGGAATTTTGCTTTGAGCCATTGAAATAGGGTGAGGTACAAAAGCATGTACACATATCATTGAACGCCAAAGCCAGGATCATCCATGCCGTAGTATGGTTGTGAAAGCTGGACAGTGAACAAAGCTGAAAGGAAGAAAATCGATTCATTTTGAAATATGGTGCTGAAGGAGTGATATCCTGGACTGCCAAAAGACACATTAAGGGATCCAAGAAAAAATCGAGTCTGAATCCTCCCTAGAAGCCAAGATGACTAAACTGAGGCTATCATACTTTGGACATATCATGAGATGACCTAACTCATTAAAAAAAATGATAATGCTCAGCAAAATAGAAAACAGTAGGAAAAGAGAAAGACTGCAAAGAAACTGTGTCCTGAATTTGCAAGAAGGGCTGTTAATTAGAGGGTCTTGGAGGTCTCCCATTCATAGGGTTGCTATAAATCAAAGCAATTAACAACCTAAAAGGAAATGAATACATACAAATAAATCATTAAATGATATATTTCATCCTTTGAGCCTTTCTTGGTTCTACATTCAGTAAAGCCAACCTTCCACAAATAGATGTGTTTGGGACATTTTCTATTCCCAATGTCCAGTGGCTACGTGGGCATGGGGATGATAGGGACTGTAGTCCACACCTCGCTGGAACATTTTGTGCCTAAATAAAGTACCATCAAACTTTAAACTTTTTGGAGTGAGATATCAGTGAATAACTAAGCAGCAGCAGACGAAGGAGACGACTGCTCCGTTGGGATGCATCTGAAAGTGTCTTTTAAATGTCATTTAAAACCAGGAGTGTTTGACAATCCCTTTGCTGTTTCAGAGGGATTCAGCATCTCGCAACAGCCACAACTCTGGCTTGCCAAAAAGTTTTTAAAAGGGCTAAGAGCCACCTAAACCTCCATAAACCTCCCCTTTTACAACCCCTCAAGCTACTTCTGGAATGCTTTTGATGTTTCTGCGAAGCACTGCTAAATTATAGCTCCACGTTGCTTGAGAAGAAGGCACCAGCGGGGCAAAAGTGTCATAAACATGCATTGACATCAAAATGTGGTTGTCTTTGCTGCACTCTGCACTCTTCCCATTATAGCTCACCATTAAGTTCTAACAGCAGATGTCAGGTAGTTCAGCAAGGCTTTGTCATCCTTATGTGTAGTGAGCATAAATAGCCCTGGGGGGATGTTCAAGTAGAAGGGGCTTTGCAGGTTCTTGGGGTGAGGGAATTGATTGGACCAGTGTGTGCTCTGTTTTATTGTAACATTATTCTATCTTTGCCTCAGCAATCTGATTGTAGACACATCCCTTCAAGTCAAGACTCACTGAGGACAACACTATATATGACACGTGTAGGCAAAATATAGCTCTGGGGGCCACTTGGACTCCACCTTTGGACCTCAGAAGCCCCCCAAAAGTCCCCCCAACATTTTTTTAAAATCAACATGTTTTTCATGCTGTTTGCCCCCAAACCACCCAGAAATCTCCCCCCTCAAAAGCACAAAAACACATACAATACCTCCATCCTGCCCCAGAACCCCATACTATCTTCAAATACCACTGTTTGCCTCTGCAGTCCTCAGGAACAGTTTAAGGAATTTTGGGGCTCCCTGTAATACTTTATTTTGGGGGCCCCATATGTTTATCTCAGGTCAAGGTAATCTAACTCAACCTAAACTATTCACAGTACAGGATATTCAGACTATTACTAATAATGTTTTTGCAGGAGGAGTGTTACTATGGGGACCCCCACAATGATGGGGCCCCCTGAGGATGCTGGTGCCTTAAACCGGCCCTGGCAGTCCTTCTCAAAATGGTGATAGGAAGTGATGCAATGCCATTCCCTGTTGACATTTTGAGAGGGACTGCAGAAAAAAACTTACGAGGTGGTGGTGGCCCATGGCCAGGTGTAGGGGAGAAAATTCACCCCTGTGCACCTCTAACATAAAGCTTGGAAAAGTTACCTTTTGGGGACTATAGCTCTCCAAAGTTATTTGCTAGGGCTATTTCATCAATGCTTCCTACAAATGACTAGGAATAGCCATGTGAGGAATTTGTAGAGTAAAAAGAAAGCATGGCTTCTTACATCAGTGATGTGAGTCAGTTGCATATTCATTACACCACTTTTGAAACATAATTTTCTTATGTGCTTGTTACCAAAAAAAGGCACCTTGTTATAGGTAATTGTGCTAATTTTAACATGTTCCCATCCAAGGAAAGAATGAAAAAACAGAAGCCTTATGGAGGAGATGCCCCAATTTCAGGATTAATTTAAGAAATTCCCTTAGTTTAAAGCAGAATCAAAGAGTGGAAAAGAGGGCAGAGGAAAAAAGAGGAGCAATAAAGGAATGTAAGGGGCAAATACTCTTATCCTTATCTCTGATCTTTCTTGAATCACAGGTTCAAGACCTACTATTGGCTTAAATCCTGACATGCATTGATTTTTGTAGGCTCTCATTTTTCATGTTTGATATGTGCCCAGAGAGATCATTAAAGTGTGGATGGTATCCAGATTGAACTGGTGCTCCTCCTTACACACACACACACACACGAAATGGAAAGGAGAGAGTGAGTTTTCTCAGAAACACTGCTGTCCCCACTTCTCCAGACAGAACCCAGTTTAATTTATTTTCCCAATTTGTTCAATTCTTACCTCAATTTTAGCTCACTTTTTGGAGCTAACCTTAAATGTTGCTGAACATATCTTGTAAGTACATAAATACATGGCTAAATATAAGATGCAGAGCTTGGAATTAACCTGCTGATCATCTTTTTAAGTTACTGAGTCTCTAGGTTTTTCCAGTGACTTCATCTAACTTTCTAGATTTCCCAATTAACAACATAAATTTAAAAGTATGCTTTAGTGAATTAGGCCATATTCAGTAAAACAGAAGGGTATGCTGCTTTGGGAGAAATATTAAAGAGTGGAAGAAACACAGCACATGTCTTTGTTTTTAGGCAGGGTATAATCTTCCTGCTTTCTTTGGGAAGACAAGAGGGAGGAGGGAGGGGACTCAGTTTTACCTTATAACAGTGCTGTGAAGCCAGCATGGCACAGTGGTTTGAATGTTGGACTATGATGCTGGGGATCAGGGTTTGAATCCCTGCTTGGCCATGAAAACCCACTGGGTGACCTTGAGCAAGTCACATTCTCTCAGCCTCAGAAAACTCCATGATAGGTTCACCATATGTCAGAAATGACTTGAAGGTGCACAACATCAACAAAGTTGCTTTATTCAATCCCCTCTACCTACCTACCAACCTATCTAGAGAAAAAGAAAGAGAGGCAGATTTATCATATTGACCTCACCTTGTCTTTTACCTGGTGTTTATTGCACTTATTTCCCTCAGAACTCCCTCACAAAGCAAGATGCCTATGGCTTTCCGTGAGCCCTCTTCTCTAACTCTTTTAGACTCTTTTCTAATTTCTCTGGGTCTGTTGCCACTTTTCTCCCTCTTTTTGGCTTATTATAAAGCACCTTGTGGCCTTTTGGGAAAAGCTTTGGGGAATTGAATAGAAAGATCCTCTGTCAAAGCTCACAGGGGAGATTATCAGGTGTAGCAAAATCAGAAGATCACTTGAAAACAGGAAGGGACGACCTTATCAGACAATGATGTCCTCCAGTGTTCTGGGGCGTAGCGTGGGCATCCGTAAGGTTTCCCTTTGTATTGGCTGCTTGTCCCCATCAATGATAAAGAGAAGCTCCTCCTTGGCAATGCTACACCCTGGGAACGGCTGAAGGACCGTTCTGGTAAGATCACCCATTCGATTCTAGCGATCTTCTGGTGCAGTTGGGAAGATTATTTTTTGGCATGTTCTCCCATTTGATAATCTCCAGGGACTCAAATCTATGCTTGCAGAGGGCAAAATGAGGAAATCAAGATCACAGTTCTTACAGATTCCTTAAAAAAAAAAAAAAAAAATTAAAGCAGTCCAAAAGGGCAAATCCAAATCAGAAGAAAGGGGGTAATCCTCTGAGCTTGGAAATGGTACTTTTTCTAGACTTCAGACCAGCATGTTAGCATGAGGGCTTCTGGAAGTTGCATGGTGACCAGTAAGTACGGTAGAAAAAACCAATAGGTGGGTTGGTATCTCTGTTTGGAAAGGGATGAGGGAAGAAAGGGGGACTTCTCCCAGGAAAGGCAGCTTCATGCATACCTCTGCTTGGCCTTGGTACTTAATTTTTAAATTCTGCACTTTAACAGAGAACTACACAGCTGGCAGAACTGACTTCACCCAGATGAAAGGCTATTTTCCAGTCAAATACCTCACATAATGAACCATTCAAGCAAAAGCAAATGAGGGAGACAAGAAAGGAACCAATGGAATAAACACGATGGCTTTTAGCTCTGGTTTTCAGGGCCACAAAGAGCATGACCCAAGATTCCTCTGTGCAGTGTGAAAATCTGGTTCATTTTGTAAGAGGAAATTACTGGTCCTCAGAGCTGTATGAACTTGCATAAAACCCAGGCCTAATTGCCCTGCTATTTGGAAAAGTGAAGGCCAGGCTAGACATGGCAAGGACACCATAAGGAGGTAAAAATTGGGCACCCATGTCATAGAATCATAGAGTTGGAAGAGACCACAAGGGGCATCTAGTCCAACCTCCTGCCATGTAGGAATACCCAATCAAAGCACTCCCAACAGATGGCCATCCAACCTCTGTTTAAAAACCTCCAAAGAAGGAGACTCCACAACACTCCGAGGCAGTGCATTCCACTGCCAAACACCTCTTACTGCCAGGAAGTTCTTCCTAATGTTTAGGTGGAATCACTTTTTCCTGTGGCTTGAGTCCATTGCTCCATGTCCTAGTCTCTGGAACAGCAGAAAACAAGCTTGTTCCATCCTCAGTATGACTTCCCTTCACATATGTTTAAACTTGGCTATCACATCAACTCTTAACCTTCTCTTCTCCAGACTAAACACACCCATCTTCCTAAGCCACTCCTCATAGTGCATGTCTTCCAGACCTCCCACCATCCTGGTCATCCTCCTCTGGACATGTTCCAGCTTGTTCATATCCTTCTTGAATTGTGGTGCCTAGAACTGGACACAGTATTCCAGGTGAGGTTTGACCAAAGTAGAATACAGTGGCACTATTACTTCCCTTGATCTAGACACTATACTTCTATTGATGCAGCCTAGAATCCCATTGGCTTTTTTAGCTGCTGCATCACACTGCTGACTCATGTTCAGCTTGTGGTCCACTAAGACTCCTAGATCTTTTTCGCATATACTGCCCTCAAGCCAGATGTCACCCATCCTATATCTGTGCTTTTCATTTTTACTGGCCAAGTGTAGTACCCTACATTTCTCCCTGTCGAAATTCATTTTGTTAGTATTGGCCCAGCTTTCTAATCTGTCGAGGTCTTTTTGGATTCTGATCCTGTCCTCTGGGGTATTAGCTACCCCTCTTAATTTGGTGTCATCTGCAAATTTGATAAGCATACCCTCTATTTCCTCCTCCAAGTCATTGATAAAGATGTTGAATAGCACTGGGCCCAGGACAGAACCCTGTGGCACCCCACTGATCACATATTTCCAAGACGAAGAGGAGCCATTGGTGACTACCTTTTGGGTTCGATCAGTCAACCAATTACAAATACACCCAACAGTTGCATTGTCTACCCACAGGTTACTAGCTTTTTTTGCAATTATATCATGGGGGACCTTGTCAAGAACCTTACTGAAATCAAGATCAATACATCCACTGCATTCCATTCATCTATCAAGTTTGTAACTCTATCAAAAAAAGAGATAAGATTAGTCTGGCATGACTCATGTTCAGCTTGTGGTCCAGTAAGACTCCTAGATCTTTTTTGCATGTACTACCATCAAGCCAGATGCCATCCATCTGATATCTGTGCATTTCATTTTTACTGCCCAAGTGTAGGATCCTACATTTCTCCCTGTTGAAATTCATTTTGTTAGTTTTGGCCCAGCTTTCTAACACCTATTAAGGTCATTTTGAATTCTGATTGTGTCGTCTAGGGTATTAACACCCCCTCCTAATTTGGTGTCATCTGCAAACTTGATAAGCATGTTTTGGCAATAGAGCTTGGGAAGTTACTTTTTAGAAACAATTTGTTCCTATGACATCACTAGAATGTTTGGAAAGTAATTCTTTTCCATTGCTCACTACATTGGGGGATTGAGTTCCTTTAAAAAAAAACTTTGATAAAATTGATTAGCAAGAGTTAGCATAGCATAGAGTTAGAAAAAGATCCTGTCACAATGGTGCAGAGAAAGTGTAAAATGGTTTTGAAAACTAATTGTTCAAAGTAACAAGACACCCTTACTAGTTAGCAGTGCTGTCTTATGGTTACCATGTCAGTGAAATGGTGAATCCACATTTTAATCTGAATATGAAACATTGCAGAACCATTTTCTCCCTTCTTAACCTGCCCAGGTTTTGAAATCTGCTGGGGAGGCCCTGTTGGAAGTGAAGAAGCATCAATACTTATTTAATGTAGATGGAGGCAGAGAGAAAGTCTAGAGTTGCATGCCTATACTTTTGATTCATCTCTGTGCTTCATTTAGCTATGCTTTTACTGCCTACTTGCATGTAGAGGTCACTTTCCCCCTTTTCTCCAAGAACTTTTAGTGCTTTGCAACTCTTAATCTGATAAACCAGCCAACATGAGGCAGCTCCTGCCTCAAGATGCTTACTTACATGCACTCCTGAGACTCATGTTTAGGGACTCTTGACCCAAGTTAGATAACTCTCTTCTATCTATCTATTTTCCTATCTCAAATGCCTCAGTACACATACATTATTGGAGCATCCTACGTATTTCTGTCATGTTTTATGTCATAAGCTCATATTGCACCAGAACTATGCTTCACTCTGCTTAATATAAATACCAATAATTTCCTACAGGCCCTTCTATCTGTCCTCCAATTTCACAAGTATCTCTGATGGGAACATGGAAGAGGGGCTTCTTGTTGGCTGTCGCCAGTCTCTGGAACTCCCTTCCCAGAGAAGTTATACTGGTACCCACCCTACTCAATTTCCACCAGTTGAAGACCACTCTGTTTTGACAGGCCTTTCAAGATTGATTGTTCAAGGACTGTCACACCTAAACAATATGCTGGATTTTCTATATGTTATTTTTGCTGTGCTGGTTTTTTTTTTAAATGGTTTATGTTTTTAATTGATTTTAATTTTTTTGATAGTTTAATCACTTTTAACTTTTGTATTTTGTGAATTTTTAACTACAATTCACACACACCCAACATATATGGGTGGGATACATTCCCAGACTTACTGTTTATAACTGAAACTGCAGATAATAGCAAACCACCATAGAATCATGCTGAAGGACCTAGAACACCAGTGTAAGCTGACCATAGAGTCATGCTGGAGGACATCCAGGTGCCTAGAGAGACCCTCCACTGCCTAGAATGACCTTCACTTCAGTTAAGTGAAATTGTGGTTACCAATACCATGGATATGGTCCAGAATGACCTGTATATTTTTTAAAGTCTGTTGTAAGCTGCCTTGAGTTCAGAACTGGGGAGAAGGTAAGATTAAACAAACAAACACATAAGCAAGCTATCTAATGTGCTGAAACTTCTCCCCACAATATCCTGGAGTTTGTAGTTTGGTGAAACCCTAGAGTTCTCTGGCTGGGAATTCTAAGTATTAAACCCTAAAACTGCAAATTGCAGAGTTCCATAGGATGGAACCATGGCAGTTAATGAGGAACCATGATGGTATAATTGTATAGTGTGAATTGTATGGCCCTTAGAAAAGTCAAATAAGTAGTTATTGAAAAGAGGGGACAAGACATCCAGGCCCACCTCACTGTGTACCTGTCTGTTGCCCACAACTGATTCAGATTACTTGCTATGGCCTTGGTGGTTTAATTTTCAACACTCCTCCCCACCCTTCACCTCTGTGTTGAAGGCTAGACTGGTTAAGGATTGCATGTTATTGTCTAGCAGAGTGGAACACTTTTGAGGGGGGAGGGTTCTACCATGGTGAAGACCCCCATAACAACTGGGCAGAGGGACAGCTACTGTTGGTGACTCTCCTGCTGGAATTAGGAAAAGCCCTGAAACAGGACATTATGAAGTAAAGAGGGAGAGAGGACAATGCAGATCCAAAGCCATGTCATCCACCCATATAGACCTGATCCAAGCTATACCAGTCCTAGAACTGCTTTACCTATCCATTCCTATTAAGGGAGGATTGTGAATGCACAGGTCCTACCCCCGCAAAGTATACTTTCTGCCTCTGGCTTGTGTGACCCATCAGGGTTTGGGATGCAGTGGGAGCTCCTCCAATGTTCTCCTTACAGCTCCACCTAGACAAATTTAGGGAGTAGGAGAGGTCTTTCAGTGGTTCCCAAACCTGGAGACTTCCATGTATAGTAAGTAGTTTACGTATGAATGCCAGCAGCTGGGGCCAACTCTAGACATACTTTAATGAGAATGAGTATTGTTGAACTCAGTGGGATGCTATTTAGATATGGATAGGGTTGATTGAAGCAAATAAATTATGAGTGTGCCATAGCTATGGAAATAGTCAAAATTACTGGATAATACAACAAATGATCACTAGACATTAATAATTTTGGGACTGATTAAAGTAATTATGATGGGACACTATTGGAAGACCTCTATATCCTACTTAGTTTGACCCACTAATGGGGGAAATGGCAGAATTGTCCAAAATTTGCTGAGCTAAAAAGACAGTAGATTCATTTAAAGGCCTGGAGTGAATGAATGCATCATAGGGATGAACATACATGAACTAAAGTATGCTTCAAAGTTTAACTCCCCCCCCCTCAGCTTTATCAATAAACCTTACATTTATAGTCTATGCTCATTTGCTCCCTCCTTTTGTTTTAAAGAGTAGATCACATGGGCTAGCAGAATGGTAAATTCATTCCAATATGTGTAATTAAACTCAACTGTACATACAACCAACACAGAGCAAAAAAGGAGATTGATAGATGAATGTAGTGGCTAATATATCAGCCTAATGAAAACTAATCACCCCTAATAGTTATTAATGAGACACCTTGCAGTTGTGCTGAACTTAATAAGGACACTTAAACATAATTGATGAGTGGAGGTGGATTCTAAGCCGACATGAATCAACACAGCTTCATCTCTTGGAAGTGCTGTAGACAACATACTGAAACAGAGTGATTGGATGCTTGCGTTGATGATTAATCTATTGTGGGACACCCTCTTTCAGGCCTCCAGGTAGCCATCTCCTGGACATTTTATTTATTTTTATCAAAATATTTGTATCCCACCCTGTATCAGATGATCTCAGAGGCATGTATAATGAAATGAATTTAATAAATTTATGCAGCATAAAACAGTGAAGACATCACGTGAACAGACTAAAAAAAGTTTAAATAATTTGGAAAATTAAAACAAGACAATTAAAATAAGTTAAAACTGTTTAAAATAAAACTATAACACATGTGGAGATTTGGATAATGCCAGTATGAGAGGTGCATGGAATTTCTTAATTGGGGAAGCATTAATCATTGCTGTCTTAATGGTTGTTTGACGAAAAGAAGCAGGGGTGTGGAACTCTATTCCATAACACATGTCTAAGGCTTCGGATACTTTCCTCAGACGAGTCCTGATTAGATGATGTTATAATGGGCACAGCCAACCAGGTAAACAAAAAGGGTTTACTAGATAGTTGAGAGCAAAGTTACTGTTTATTGAGGGTTGGCATCATGAAGGAGCCACAGGTCATGAGGGATAGCTGACCAATGAAGATATCCAGCAGAAGCAAACTTTGAGATGGTTCTGTGAAGAGGTGATAAATACTGCCTTGGGGCCATGAGGCAAGGAGAAGAACAAAGGAGAAGATAAAAGCGAGGCCTGAGCCAGGGGGACTCTCATACCAGCTATGGGGATGCTTGGTAGATACTGAGCCAAAAGGCCTAGACTCCCAATCCCATGAACATCTAGCACATCTGGACTGCACCCTTGTAAGTAGATTAGGGAACTGTCTAGTTTAGTCATGTTAGGGCTTATGTTTATTTTACAACCTTGGCTAGAATGATCTGTAATTTATAACTTCTTATCTGTAATTTATAACTTCTAAGTGTATCTGGAAAGAAGGAGCCTTTCATGGAAAAGATACTTTTACTTGCTATGTAATTTCTGCTTGGAATAAACTTCCTTTAAATCTCTCCTTTCTGCACACTTCTTTTTCATGTGCCTGGCTTGTCTTTCCTCTACAAGGGTAGGGGGAGACAAAGCTCTACAGAGACAGATGGGGAAGTATACATTGAACCATGTAACTTCCCATTGGGTTACACTGAGAGGGTTAAAGTCAATGGGTGGTGGCAGTGAGTTTTAGATTAACTCTGGAGCTCTTGGGCTGCATGTGCAGGCACATAGGGGACCTCCAGAGCATTGCAGATGAGGGCCCAGAAAACAGATTTCCTTTCCAGGAATTCACAGAGACAAGGGTCCATCAGGACCTGGCACCTTTGGAACTTTGGCCGATGATCTCCTTCCTCCAGAGGAGGGGACGCTTGCAGCAGAATCAGAATCAGAGTTCCTCCCAACTTACCTGACAGTGGTAAGGGTTTAAAAGGCAGGACAGAATTGAATATGTCTGAGTCAGAGAGCTCAACAAAGTGTGAGGTATCACACACGTGGAAGCCTTCTAGAAAGTAGCCTTTGATTATTGATAGTTGCATTGTAGCTAGGGCATGACCAGCAACTGAATAAGAGTGTTGCTAATGATAGCAGGAGCTGCTGGAAATGAGAAGTCCCAAATTTGGTGTTCTTGGTTCCTAGCCCTCCTGACACACTTTATCTTTAAATTCTGTGGAGATGTTCTTCAGGTTGTATTTCAGCACAAAGCCTGTTTTTGTGTTCTTTAGCTTTACTTTAATTTTTGATATAGGTCTCACACCACCACCCACCCCATATCCATGGGGGATACATTTCTCGACTTACCATGTATACATGATACTGTGCATAATAGTGAACCCTATTAAAATAAAGAACTTTATTTTACTCTATTGTACAAACATACCATAGAGTTGCACTGGAGGATCTAACAATTCCTAGGACACCTCTCTAAGCATTTTCCAACATGACTCTATGGGATGTGTCCCTATTTTTTTCAGCCACAGATAACTGAAACCACAGATACTGTATTGGTTTCATAGATATAGGGGGCAACCTGTATTTGCACTTCATGGTCTGTGCTACAGTTTGCACCTGGTCTTGTTTTTTGCACACAGAATGGAACTTCTCCATCTTCTGCTTTCAATTATGTAGTCTATTTGATTTCTGTATTGGCCATCAGGTGATGTCCATATATACAATTGCCTCTTTGTTGGTTGAAGGCTGTGTTTATGATGAACAAACTATTGGCCTTGCAAAATTCAATCAGTCACTCTGCTGCTTCATTTCTTGTTTCTAGGCCAAATTTTCCTACATTCCTTGATTCTGCTGTTTCCTACTTTTACATTCCAATTGCCTATGATTAAGAAGAAGTCCTGTTTTGCTGTGTGATCTATTTCTTCCTGGACTCCAGCATAGAATCTTTCAATTTATTTTTCTTCTGCCTCTGTAGTTGGAGCATAAGCTTGGATTATGGTTATATTGATGGTTTTCCCCTAATGTTTTATCAATATTATTTGGTCAGACTTTGTGTTATATCCTTTGACTGCTTTTGTTACATCTCTCCTCACTATTAATGAGGTCCCGTCAATGAAAAGCCATGCCTTGCTCATGCCTGCATCACAGAGTCAGCATGCAAGAGCAACAACGTTGTCTGAAACCAAGACCCGTTTGCGGAACAGTAAAGTCATCCTTGCATGCTCCTCTTCTGTTTTTTGCCGTGTTTGATAATCTTCATAGTCACAAGCAATCTATTTATTTTTCATTATTTGTTGGATTTGTATTCCACTTTTCCTATGTTTGAGGTTGTCCTATATGACTACATATATGTGCAACAAGTGGTATGAGCAACTCTCACGTGTGTCCTGTGGCTGCCACCACCAGCCACTTAGCTCTGTCCTGATTGGGGAGCTTGCTGCAAAATGCTGGCCTCATCAGGTTTCAAGCAGACAATTTCCCAGGTATCTCCCTCCCAGTTAACCGTTTTGTGTGGAAGCTTGCACTTGGAAGAAGTTTCAAAGGTGGTGTGAAGTAAAAGGAAAGAAGTTTATTAGTTGGAAGGCCGGAAGATATAGATAATAGAAGGTGGAAAGGAGGTACATCAGGTGACCTAAACTATCTGTCTCTACCATTATTGCTCCTATAGACATATAATCCATAGTGCAGTTGTGGTTGCCTTCCTCTTCTAGCATTAATTAGAGATCCTAGAGATTGAGACTGGGACATTCGGTGTGCAAAGCTGAAGCCCTATCATAGAACTATTGTCTCCTCTTTGGCTTTCATGCTCTTCCTAGTTTCCTTGATTCAGCCATTGAGATCCAGTGGATTCTTGAAGTGAACCAGATGAATTTCTCAGTGAGGTGTGGAACAGCATAAGAGAGGCATATCAGCATTGTCAACTCACCAGTCTTCACCTTTAGTGGGCACAGACCACCTGATACATTCCATCATAGGATGCTGCCCATGGCTTCCTTCAGCAGCAGCTCATGGAATGAACAGAGGACATTCCCTCCACCCAAAATGGTATGGACAGTAACCCCCTGGCTCATTCCATTGGCTGCCCATGGTCTGTTTCATAAATTGCACTCATCATGGCCCAAATTATGAAGCTCAGGGAGATGAGGGAAGAAGCAGAACATCAACATCTGGAATATTTTACATGTAGAAGGGGATCCAGCCTAGGCTTTCCCAAACTGGTACCTTCCAGATGTTTTGAGAAAATAACACCTATCCATTCCAGCCAGTATGACAAACAGCCAGAAATTCCAGGACTCATAGTCCAAAACATCCAGAGGCCAACAGGTTGGAGGAAGGTTGATTGAGCTCATTGCCAGCAGGAGTCTCTCTCTTTTAAGAGAGATGCCTTTAACTTAATTAAAGGACTATTTCAGTAACATGCTAGGTGATGAAGCATGAAAGAGGCCACTGGCCTTAAATCTCATATTTCACACTGGTATACTCCACAAAGATGATTATAAGTTCCTAGTCTCCAATTTCTCTTCCCACAGCACAAGTCAACATTGTATAATCTCCTTGGCAAATGCTGGTGGATAAATTGCTGAGTGGGTTTTGTTCCAATGGTATCTACTTTATCTTCAGAATATATATATATATATGTATGTATATATATAAAGAATGTGTTTCCTTGCAGACATCCTTTGAAGCAACCAGGCACCAGATTGCTAGGCACATGTTAGTCATGCTGCTTGGCTGATGGCTGATGTCATTCCCCCTCACCCGCCATCAGAACATTGAGACCATACCGATGATTAAAATACCTTCCACTAGTAACACACCATTCAACTATCTTCTAATAAGATAGAACATTTTAGTCATTAGGAGTCATCTGTTTTGTTTTCAAAAATCCAAACTACACCTATAAGCTAGGCATCCTGTCACATTGTCATTGAGGAGTTGTAAGTGTTCTCTGGAATCCTTTTGCTCCACTATACTAGAGTAGCTATGCCTGCATAGGTGGTTCTTGCAAAAGCAAAAAAAAAAAAAAAAAAGGCTGTGGCTGAGATCCTACATCAGGGTTGCATAGAGTGCAATGTTTTGCTGGTGGACTAATGGGAAGGTCCAGGTGGCAGCATGGGATACAGCCGAAAACATTGCATAAGGAGGAAATGTGTGCCTCCTTATGCAATAACAGAATAAGAGTTGACATTAACATAACTTCTGGATATGCTAGTACAGAGACGGCCAGTGGATTCATTGCCATGAGGGGTACGAATCTTAAAATCATAGAATCATAAGGTTGGAAAAGACCATGTGGACAATGTAGCCCAACCATGCAGGAACACACAATCAAAGAACTCCCAATAGATGACCACAAAGCTCCAAAGGAGACTCCCCCACACTCTGTGGCAGTGTATTCTATTGTCAGATAGCTCTGACCACCAGAAAGTTCTCCCTAATATTTATGTGGAATCACTTTTCCCGTTGTTTGAATCCATTGCTCCATGTCCCATTTTTTGGAGCAGCAGAGAACAAATTTGCTTCATGTTCAACATGACATCCTCTCAATTATTTAAACATGGCTATCATAGCATTTAATCACTGCACTCTGGTGGCACAGTGGTTAAATGCCAGTACTGTGGCCACAACATTGTGAGTTCAATCCTGCAGGGTTCCAAGGTTCACTCAGCCTTCCATCCTTTCATAGGTCGGTAAAATGAGTACCTGGCTTGTGGGAGCAATTAACTGACACACATTATAAACTGCTTAGAGAGTGCCTAGTGTGCTATAAAAAGTGGTGTAGATGTGTAATGCTATTGCTAAACAATTTGTAAGCCTCTCTGAGAGCCTTTTGTCACGTTATATGGTGCCCACCTACCCCTACAGGGCAGTGGGACGGTTAGCAGAGTAACAGCAGAAATGTGAGGTTTCGGCAAAGGTTGCATACTTTGTGTAAAAGCATGGAGACAGATGACCAAAGTGTCTTTTGGTTGCTTTATTGAAAAGCTAAAAACAGCTAAGTAAAACAGGCTACATCTTGACAAAGAAAAGCCAAAGTTACAAGCTCAAGAAAAGATCATATTGCTTCTCTCTCCTTCTGAGAGATTCAGCTGACTGCTTAAAATACAACTCACACACACAGAATTCCCCTCTCCTTCCAGTAGAAACTCTAGCTGGCTGTCTGGGAACTAGGAGATAAGAAGAAATCTGGCTTTTCCCAGACACAGAGAGGTGATCTCACTCTAACCTTGAAAGCAAAACACAGGAAATCACAACATATGAGGCCTCTGCGGCCTAGCGGTTTACAGGCATCTCTTTTGCCTAGGGAAAAATCATTCTCAGGGCCTATATATTTTCTACTGCAATACCCATTTTCCCTGACACCTTTGTGGTTGAAGAGTGAGGTATAAATGCTTCAATAAATAAATAAATAAATAAATAAATAGCATCTCAACCTTCTCTTTTCTAGGATAAACATACACAAATCCCTAAGCTGTTGTCAAGCCATTAAAAAAAAATCTGCCTAAGTGTAGGGCCTTACATTTCTCTTTGTTGAAATTCATTTTGCTAGTTTGGGCCCAGCTCTCTAATCTGTTATGGGCATTTTGAATTCTGATCCTCTCCTCTGGGGTACTAGCTACCCCTCCTAATTTGGTGTCATCTGCCAATTTGATAAGCAATTTCAAATTCCTGTTCCTTCATCCAAGGAGATTATCAGATGGGGCAAATATTCCGGGGCAGGAAGAGAAGAGGGGCAAGAAAGTGGCTCCCTTTTGGACAACGTTGAGCCCCTTCATCCTGCTCCCGTCCTGCTCCTGGGGTATTCTATTCATGATGAAATATTGTGAATAGAACACCTCTTCCATTTTCTTCCATGCCTGTCATGGAATCAGGGATGTGGGAAAAGGAGCCCCATCCCTGTTCCGAGATGACAGGCACGGGGGAGGAGTTCTGTGCCAAGCACTTCCGGCCACAAATGGGACATCAACGTAAGTGGCACCCTCCCCAGGTTACTTTTTTAAAAATTATTTTTGCCTTTTATTTCTTTATTTGACAGCTGGGGGGGGGTATTTTTTAATTTCCCTCCCGCTTGTTCTCTTGCAAGAACAAGCGGGATTTCAGCTGGCCAGTTGTAAAGGCAGCCTTACAATGGTTGCATTTACAGCTGGTCGGCAAGGAGGAAGGGAGCCCGTTCCTGCAGCAGCATGGAGGTACGTTTGCGAACATTTACCTCCATTCTGTGGCAGGAATGGGATAGGAGGTGGTGGGGCAGTAACGGGGCATTTTAGCCCCATCTGATAATGTCCCAAGTCATTGATAAAGATGTTGAATAGCACTGGGCACAGGACAGAACCCTGTGGCATCCCACTAGTCAATTCTCTCCAGAGTGAGGAAGAGCCATTGGTGCCTACCCTTTGAGTTTGGTCAGTCAACCAATTACAAATCCACCTAACAGTAGTGTTGTTAAGCCCACATTTTACTAGCTTGTTTGCAAGAATATCATGGGGAACCTTGTCAAAGGCCTTACTGAAATCAAGATATGCTACATCCACAGCATTCCCTTCATCTACAAAGCTTATAATTCTATAAAAAAAATATAAATAAATAAAAGGAGAGAAGATTAATCTGGCATGACATGTTTTTGAGAAACCCATGTTGACTTTTAGTGATCATGGCATCCTTTCTAGGTGCTTACAGGCTGACTGCTTAATGGTCTGCTCCAGAATCTTTCCTGGTTTAGATGTCAGGCTGACTAGGCAGCAGGGCCCCCACAACCCAGGGGGTGGGTGCTGACAGGGCTATAGTGTGGGGGCTCAGGATTAGGAGGGCCCCCCGGTGTGATATTATTGTAAATTTTTATTATGTAAATCCATTTAGTTTTTTTTTTAAATAAATATAAATATTACTTTGGTGTCATCATTTAAACTGCCTTACTTTCATTTTTATCCTAAATCCTGTAGAACATCTCATTGCACTTAAACTTAGCAGTAGATAGAGGACCTACCAAAGATCCTGGCCTGGGGGCCCAGTTCAGGATGTGGGGGCCATGCTGGGTAGTAATTGTTTGGGTCTTCTTTTTTCCACTTTTTGAAAATGGTGACAACATTTTTCCTCATTCAATCTGCTGGGATTTCCCCTGTTCTCCAGAAATTCTCAAACATTATTGCCATTGGTTCTGAGATTATTTCTGCCCCTACTGTGTCATCTGCTTCATTTTCCCCAGGTTGTGCACCATTTTCCTTTTGGGAGAAGACTGAGACAAGGAAGGTGTTGAGTAGTTCTGCCTTTTCTCTGTCCCCTGTTAGCATTTCGCCAAGCCTTGACCCTACCATTTCCTTGTACTTCCTTTTGCTACAGACATAACCAAAGAAGCCCATTTTTATTGTTCGAACCCCTCCAGCAAGCCTGAGCTCGTTCTGCACTTTAGCTTTTCTGACTTTCTCCCTACATGTTCTGGCTATTCATTTGAATTCCTCTTTGGTGATTCCTCCCTTTTTCCATTTCTTGTACATATTCCTTTTAATCTTAGCTCAGTGGAAAGTTTTTAAGACATCAATCCTGGTTTCTTTAGACACCTCCCATTTTAGCTCCTCAATGGAACTTGTGCCTTCAATATCTCACTTTAAACAAACTCCCACCCATCATGAACTCCCTTCACTTTTAGTATTCCTGACCATGGGATCACACCCAGTATCTCCTTAACGTTTGCTGAAAGCAGCTTTCTTAAAGTCTAGAATGCATGTCTGACAATGCTTGGCTTCCCCTTTCCATTGTGTAACAAATTCCTGGAGAACATGGTCACTCTCACCTAAAGATCCTGCCACTTCCACTCCATTAACCAGGTTATCACTGTTGGTTACAATCAGATCTAAAATAATTGATCCCCTTGTTGCCTGTTCCACCATTTGGACAACAAAAAATTTCTGACCTTAAATTTTTGGAAGAGTTTGACCTACAACAAATATCATGGTAGTTGAAATCCCCCATGACTGCTACATCTCTCCTTTCTGAATGTGTGGTCATCTGTTCCTGGAAGGCCTCATCCAAGCCCTCAGTCTGACTTGGAGGGCTGCAGTAGACCCCCACAATGACATCCCTGCTGTTTCTCTCCCCCTTGATTTTTCCCCATATGCTCTCAACCTGGCTTCCAGGATTTAAGTCATGGGTCTATTCTCTGGTATAAACATCATTGACATATAATGCTAGTCCACCTCCTTTCCTGTTTGGTCTGTTTTTCTGAAATGGATCATAGCCCTCTATCACTACATTCCAATCATAAGACTCATCCCACCAGGTTTCAGGGATGCCTATTATATCATATTTGCTTTGCTGTGTTAAGAGTGCAAGTTCACCTTCTCCATTTCCCATACTCTGTGCATTAGTGTAGAGACATCTAAGTCCATGGGTCATTTCTCCAAGCTACTTGGTTGACCAGCCACTGTCCCTGCAACTGATCTGAACTGTATGGGAGCTCTCCCAGTGCCACACCTCTGAGATAGAAGAACAATACTTGGCTACTCTGTGGAATATAATAAAGGGGCACAAATCTGAAATAATAAATGGCAATATAGAAAGATGTGAATAGTCATATTAAGTTTTGTTTGAGAGCAATATTTGAATTTTGCAGATTTCCATACACTCTCAAATTATCTGCCTGTACCTTGTAAATCAACTTCTGCCTCGGTGGAAATGGATTTTCCATACCTTTTTGCATGGATGACAGTTTTCATATTTGCTCAGCTTTTCTTGGCATTTATGGTTTGCATTGTTGTTTCTACAGTTTCTTTTGTTGTCTTTTCCTTCAGTATGTTTCTTTGGCACAGTAAAAATATATAATTTTCTAAAAGAGAAAACTCATTGTGCAGCATAGAATCTTGTTCCCTTGTTTAGCAACTGACAGAGTGATACACTCTTTGTAAGCAGAATTTAGTGCTAGCTTCAGAATTCTGTATTCTGAGAATTTCCTGTTTCATTTTTAAAAGCAAGTTTCAAGCAAAGGTAGGGAGTAGAAGTCTATGGATGATGCTTGCTGACTTCCAGGAGGGAACGGTAACAGCAGGGATGGGCTGAGGAGTCTCCTTGAGGGGTTGTGGTAGGGTTCAAGTATTCTTTGCCCCACTCCATTCTGTTTAGAGGAAGCAGAATGGATTATAGCAAATAATCAGATGCAAGCAGAGCTTCTCAATTTTCCTGACACATAACAATAACAGAATACTGATATAGTAGGAGCAGAATTTGTGTTAATTGAGCACAGGATTCATATGACCCTATAGTCAATTATTTGTTGTTGTTGTTTACCTTCAAGTTAACTCTGACTGTTGGTGACTCTATCATAGGGTTTTCTTGGTAAAATTTGTTCAGAATGCGTTGCCCCTTCCTCTGGGGCTGAGAGTGTGACTTGTCCAAAGTTATCTAGTGGGTTTCCATAGCTAAACTTCCTGATGGTAAGAGGTTTTTGGCAGTGGAATGCACTGCCTGGGAGTGTGGTGGAGTCTCCTTCTTTGGAGGTTTTTAAACAGAGGCTGGATGGCCATCTGTTGGGAATGCTTTGATTGGATATTCCTGTAGGACAGAATGGGGTCGTACTGGATGGCCCTTGTGGTCTCTTCCAACACTAGGATTCTAGGATTCTATGAAAAAACAATAGAGGAAAGGGTAATGCTAGAAAAACAAAAACAGAAGGAGAACATTTCATTCTTCCAGGAGACTCTGCCACTGATCTCAAAGTGGCCATCCTTCAAGACATATCCAACAGGAAGCAGTTAAACCAAAATTCATTAAGAAGTCTAGCTCCTGTGGGTTGAATCGGGACAAGGGCTTTTTATCTCTTTTCATGAGGTGCTGGTGTTTTAATGAATCTGCTTTATGTTTCTAACCTTTATGTTTGCTTTATGTTTCTAACCTTTAAATTTGATAGATGGCCACCTTTAGTCTCATGGGGTGGGATGGGGTGGCAGGTGTCATAGAAATACATTTGTTAAATAAATAAGTTTCCTGCCAGGGAGAAGAAGGAGAGCAGCTTCTGGACAGCCACTTTGAGTGGGTGAGCTTGGAATTTTTTTAAAAAACTGTTGGGAGAGGCTGCTTTTTGCTGAGTGGGGCGGAGCTTCTGTGAGTTTGAATTTTTTAAAAAACTGCTCGAAGAGGCTGCTTATTAAGTGACCAAACAAAAGTACAGCACAGAGTTCTTAACATTAACTAAGACTTCTTAGATGTCTCTTCCAACTCTGCAATTCTAAGAACCTAAAAGCTCTCACCATGGACACTGAGGCGACTGCTGCAGTCACCTGCAACACTTGTGGGATATTTATCTTCTTGTCTACAGACTTGCGGAACTTCACATGCACCAAGTGCAAGTTGGTAGCCCTCTTGGAGGAGAAAATCCAGCAGCTGCAGACATGGGTAGCTACACTTCAACATATTCGGGAGCAAGAGATTTTCCTGGACAGAACAGAACAAACAGTCTTGGATGGGGACTGCACAGAGGAACTGGTTGGGGAGGAGAGGGTCACTTCACAGACACAGGAGGTAGACAGCTGGAGGAATGTCACACATAGAAGAAGAAAATCCAGGCATTCTTTGAGCAGCTTGCAGCTACAGAATTGATACGAAGCCCTCTCCCTTATTGAGGACAATGAGGAAGAACAGCATGGACAGACTTCAGAGGCAGAGCAGGGGACCATGAGAGGACCACCGCAAGGAACAGCAGCTGTGAAGCCTCGGGGGAGGCGTGTGGTGGTGGTGGGGGACTCCTTCCTGAGGGGTACAGAAGCAGTGGTATGTGGGCCTGACAAGATGACTCGGGAGGTGTGTTGTCTCCCTGGGGCAAAGATCTGTGATGTGACCAAGAGGCTGAGAAGACTCGTCAAGCCTATGGATCATTACCCCTTCCTTTTGGTCCATGTGGGAACCAATGATACTGCAAGGCACAGCTTTCGGAAGATCAGAAGAGATTATGAGGCCCTGGGGAGGAAGCTGAAAGAAATGGATGCACATGTTGTCATCTCGTCTCTTCTGCCAGTTGAAGGGCATGGTCCAGGAAGGGAGAGGAAAATAGCTGATGTAAACAACTGGCTCCGTAGATGGTGTTGCCGAGAACAATTTGGATTCTTGGATCATGGGCTGCGCTTCCATGACGGGGGACTTCTGGCAAGAGATGGGATGCATCTCACACCAGTTGGCAGAAACGTTTTTGCCTACAGTCTCAAGAATTTGATCAGGAGGGCTTTAAAATGAGTAATATGGGGGAGGGAGACAGTATTTTGGAAGGCAAAAGGGCTGGAGAAAATAGTCAAACTGTCATAGAGGGAACAAGGCAAACAGTGCAAGGACCCAACAGTGGGAGGAAAAAAAACTTGCACAGGCAGCAAGTAAAGGGAACACATGGTCTTAGATGTCTCTACACTAATGCACAGAGCATGGGAAATAATCAAGATGAACTCGAACTCCTAGCACTACAAAACAAATATGATATAATAGGCATTACTGAAACCTGGTGGGATGAGTTGCATGATTGGAATGTAGGAATAGAGGGGTATAACCTTTATAAGAGAAACAGGCCAAACAGGAAAGGAGGAGGAATAGCATTACATATCAAGGATATTTATACCACTGAAGAGATCCATTACATCAATACTGGAAGCCAGGTGGAGAGCATCTGGATAAAAAATAAAGGGGAGGGAAACAACAGGGATGTTATTATGGGACTCTACTATAGACCCCCAAGTCAGATGGAGGAATTGAATGATGCCTTTCTAGAACAGATGACCACACATGCAGAAAGAAGAGATGCAGTAGTGATGGGTGACTTCAACTATCCTGATATTTGCTGGCAATCTAACTCAGCCAAAACTTCAAGGTCTAGCAAATTCCTTACTTTCCTGGAAGACAATTTCATGGTCCAAAAGGTGGAAGAGGCAACAAGGGGGTCAGCTATTTTAGATCTGATCCTAACCAACAGGGGTGACCTGGTTAATGGGGTGCAAGTGGTGGGATCCTTAGGTGAGAGTGATCATGTTCTCCTGGAGTTTATTATACAATGGAAAGGCGAAGCCAGGCATAGTCAGGCACACATTCTCGACTTTAGGAGAGCTGATTTCAATAAACTCAGAGAAACATTGGGGGTGATCCCATGGTCAGGAATATTAAAAGAGAAGAAACCTCAAGATGGATGGGACTTTCTCAAAAGGGAGATACTGAAGGCACAATTTCAAACAGTACCATTGAGGAAGAAAAATGGGAGGTGTCTCAAGAAACAGGATGGATGACTAAAGAACTTTCAACGGAGCTAAGTTTTAAATGGAACATGTATAGGAAATGGAAAAAGGGGAAAATCACCAAAGAAGAATTCAAACAGATAGTGAACATGTGTAGGAGTAAAGTCAGAGAAGCTAAAGTGCAGAATGAGCTCAGGCTTGATAGAACAATAAAACAATATTAAGAACAATAAAAAGGGATTTTTTTGGGTATGTCCACAGCAAAAGGAGGAAGAAGGAAATGATAGGGCCGCTACGTGGAGAAGATGGCAAAATGCTAACAGGGGACAAAGAAAAGGCAGAATTACTCAACACCTTCTTTGCCTCAGTGTTTTCAGAAAAGGAAAAGGGTGACCAACCTGAGGATAAAGGGACAGAGGACACAACAGGGGAAATCCAGCACAAAATAAGCAAAGAGGTTGTACAGGAATACCTTCTTAATCTAAATGAATTTAAATCTCCAGGACCAGATGAACTACATCCAAGAGTATTAAAAGAGCTGGCAAATGTAATCTCAGAGCCATTGGCAATAATCTTTGAGAACTCTTGGAGAACAGGAGACGTCCCAGCAGACTGGAGGAGGGCAAAGGTTGTCCCCATTTTCAAAAAGGGGAAAAAGGAGGATCCCAACAATTATCGTCCAGTTAGTCTGACATCAATACCAGGGAAGATTCTAGAGCAGATCATTAAACAGAGAGTCTGTGAACATTTAGAAGGCAATGCCATAATCACAAAAAGTCAACATGGGTTTCAGAGAAACAAGTCATGCCAGACTAATCTGATCTCTTTTTTTGATAAAATGACCAGCTTGGTAGATGAAGGGAACACTGTGGATATTGCATACCTTGATATCAGTAAGGCCTTTGACAAGATTCCCCATGACATTCTTGCAAACAAGCTTGTAAAATGTGGGCTAGACAAGTTAACTGTTCAATGGATTTGTAATTGGTTGACTGGTCGAACCCAAAGGGTGCTCAGCAGTGGCTCCTCTTCATCTTGGAAAGATGTGACCAGTGGGGTGCCACAGGGTTCTGTCCTGGGCCCAGTACTATTCAACATCTTTATCAATGACTTGGATGAGGGAATTAGGGGCATACTTACCAAATTTGCAGATGACACCAAATTAGGAGGAGTAGCTAATACCCTAGAGGACAGGATCAAAATTAAAAATGACCTGGATAGACTAGAGAGCTGGGCCAAAGCTAACATAATGAAATTCAATACGGAGAAATGTAAGGTACTGTACTTAGGGCGAACAAATGAAATGCATAGATATAGGATGGGGGAGACCTGGCTGAATGAGACTACGTATAAAAAGGATCTAGGAGTCCTAGTAGACCACAAGTTGAACGTGAGTCAACAGTGTGATGCGGCAGCTAAAAAGGCCAATGCGATTTTGGGCTGTATCAATAGAAGTATAGTGTCTAGATCAAGGGAAGTAATAGTGCCACTCTATTCTGCCTTGGTCTGACCTCACCTGGAATAATGTGTTCAGTTCTGGGCACCACAATTCAAAAAGGATATTGAGAAATTGGAGCGTGTCCAGAGAAGGGCGACTAAAATGGTGAAAGGTCTGGAAACGATGCCTTATGAGGAGAGACTTAGGGAGCTGGGTATGTTTAGCCTGGAAAAAAGACGGTTAAGAGACGATATGATAGCCCTCTTTAAGTATTTGAAGGGGTGTCACATTGAGGATGGAGCAGACTTGTTTTTTGCTGGTCCAGAGACTGGAACACGGAGCAATGGATGCAAGCTCCAGGAACAGAGATTCCACCTCAACATGAGGAGGAACTTTCTGACAGTAAGAGCTGTTCAGCAGTGGAACACACTCCCTCGGAGCGTGGAGGTCTTCAAACAGAGGCTGGATGGCCATCTGTCAGGGATGCTTTGATCGTGATTTCCTGCGTGGCAGGGGGTTGGACTGGATGGCCCTTGTGGTCTCTTCCAACTCTGCAATTCTACGATTCTATGATTCTAAGTCAATCAGATCAGCTATGCAGAAACGTCTGTATAACCACTGCTACCGCCATTGTGTGGGCTCTGCAAGGATCCCATTATTATCCAAATTTTTTTTATGGGAGTATTAATCAGCTCAATTATGGCAGTGAGAGGTCAGGTGATGTCAGGATCTTTTTACCTGTGTATACTGGTAGCAATGGAGGAGAATCTAAGTGAAAATGTACAATTAAATGATCTTTATTGGAAACTTGCTGTCCTTGAGCAAGCCGGGATCACCAGCATTGAGGCCATGATATTGAGAACACAGCTGCACTGGGCAGGCCACATTTCTAGGATGGAGGACCATTGCCTCCCAAAAATACTACTCTATGGTGAACTTACCACGGGTCAGCATAAGAGGGGCACTCCAAAAAAGGGATACAAGGACACCCTGAAACATCATCTCAGGCTCGGCCAAATTGATCACCAACAATGGTCCGCCATGGCCTCATATCGGGAGGCATGGAGACGCACTATCCACAATGCTGCAGCCTTATTTGAGAGCTCACACTGAACAAGTCTTGAAGAGAAACGACAACGCAGAAAAATCACAACCCAGAAACATCACCCAAGGAGCCCTTCTGCTGTTCTTTCTGCAATTGGACTTGTTTATCTTGGATTGGCCTTTTTAGTCATCAGTGCACTTGCAGAAAGCACAGAATGACTCCTTCCTGAATCTTAATTGCGAAGAAAAGCCAGAAAGAGATTGGAAAGTAATAACCACAGCATCCACGCAAACACTCAGGCTTTAGGAAATCATACAAGGCTATTAAAGATTGTAAGTAGAGGAACAGTAAGAAGATTGTGGGTTATATTTAACTGATCCTGTAGCATTGAGATCACAAAATAAATCGACAGCAAAGAGGTCCAGATGATAGACTGATGACACAAACTGAGATGAAATCAGAAAGCAGGGGATTTGTGCACACTAGGCTACACAGTCTGACATACATTGGTGGTGTTTTAGGGTGTGTTTTACATGGAATAATTCCCATGAAGGAATAGGATTTTGAGTAGAATACAGTGTTTTCTGGAGTTTCCCAGGACTAGAAAAAGGCTGCTCTGGAAGAGCTAACAATCATTAATGGTCGATGTATTTGGAACTGAATAGGAGCAGGCAAGGTCTTTTGTTGGAAGGGGAAGAGGAGGGGAAGGACCCATTTTACAAGCATCAAGGACTCTGCTATCATTGAGTGGATTAGTGAATGACTCGCCTCCAGGTGTTAAGTTCTGACCTGAATATTTGTTTGGGGAATTTCTAAAGGCCCCTCCTTTGGTCATGCATGAATCCAACCTTGCTATTTGGGGTCCCTGGTTTACCTGCTAACCACACGGAAGTCCACATTAAGCCAAATTATTAGATATAGCCAATTTTTTGATATTCAAAGATGGGGACTATCAGGATAGATAACACCGCCATTGTAAGCCAGAGCTGAGGTAATGCTCACAATTGATGAATTTCAGGGTGGAATACAATGAAAGCCATTGAAACCACTTAACCATTTTGAAAGCTTGACTAGAAAGCTATTTGAACCATTTAAAAAGAATATTTAAATTTAAAACCAGCTTAAAACCATATGTGTAGACAAAATCACTAGTCCTCAAAAGTTTTAATAAAATGCCATATTTGTATTTGGTGCTAGAATGAAGCCAATGTTGCTACCAGTTGGGTCTCCAAGAGTGGTATTCCACCACCAAAGTACCACAGCAGAGAAGGCCCTCCCTCATGTCCTCCAACAGGATATTGGTCCTGCTGGTGGACATAGATTATCAGACCTGTCCCTTGAAAATGTGTCTGTACCGCTACCCCCCCCCCCATACCACTCGTGCCCCACTCCCATCCATGTAACAGAATGAATTTTTTGTTCAGACACTTGCCTTATTCTGTTATATGAACTGTTCCACCTCCCCCCCACTTGGCTTTACTGCAGTAAAGGCAGCTGTCGTAAACCTACTTTTACTGCAGTGACGCCAAATCTCGCGAGAGAACGATTGTGTGGGGAATTTGAAAATAAAAACAAAACAAAATATCAAAACAGAAAAGCAAACCCCAAAACACACAATACAAACACCAAGTAACCCGGGGAGGGGGCAGAGGGTGACACTTACCTGGCTGTCCTTATCGAACCCGGAAGTCTTCGGCACAGACCTCCTGGTAATGTCACGTGCTGCTGGTATTGCGCCAGCACAATGGGGTACATTTTCAAACGCCCATGATTCTGTCATGACAATGGAACGGGCTTCTTATTCACGGCTTAAACCATTAATAAGAAGAAGTGTGTGTGTGGGGGGGGGGGAACGGGAGCAGGACGGGATCTTCCCGGACAGGGATGACGTCATCTGAAAAGGGAGATATGGAGCGATCTCCCTGTCCTGGGTTATTGCACTCATCTGATAATCTCCCTAGAGCAGGGAGACTGTTTTTACACACACACACACACACACACACACACATTCATTTTACTTCCCTCTCACTCCATTACCTCCTCCTTTTATTTATAT
Organism: Gambelia wislizenii; assembly: GCA_030847615.1. Lineage (NCBI taxonomy): Eukaryota > Metazoa > Chordata > Lepidosauria > Squamata > Crotaphytidae > Gambelia > Gambelia wislizenii. The sequence goes on from JAUMIR010000004.1 coordinate 330,130,857, forward strand.
ACAGATGCGAACAGAGGTGTAATAACCTGCCAGTTGAGGCAATGCTCCAGGCCTCAGAGGGGCTTCAGTCCATGAAACTGTGTGCTAAAAAAACATGTTTGTCTTTAATGTCTCATAAGACTTTATCCTGTTTATGACACAGGAAGACAGAGCATGAGGCCAACCAAGCAGGGTTACAAGAAGAGGAAGGATTTTTGTTTAGAGTCACAGAAACTTAGAGTTCAAAGAGGCCACAAGGGCCATCTAGTCCAAAGGCTTGTCATACAAGTATGCACAAATAAAACACTCGCCTCTGTTTAAAGACCTCTGAAGAGGGAGAGTCCACCACTCTTTGATACAATCCATTCCAGTGCTGAATAGCTCTTATGGTCAAGAAGTTCTTCCTAATGTTTAGGTGGAATCTCTTTTCTTGTAACTTGGGTCCACTGGTTCGTGTTCTAGTCTCTGAAGCAGCAGAAAACAATTTCGCTTGATCTCCTACATGGCATCCCCTTCAGATGTTTAAAGTTGGCTATCATGTCAGCTCTCACTCTTCTCTTCTGCAAGCTAAACATACCCCACTCCCTCAGTTGTTCCTCATAAGGCTTCAAAGAATAAATAATGCATCTCTAGGGCTGTTGACACACTGCAGAAATAATGCAGTTTGAAACCGATTTAACTGCCATGGCTCCATCTTAAGGAATCTTGGGATTTGTAGTCTCTTGTGGCACCAGAACTCTCTGACAGAGAAGGCTAAATATCTCCTAAAACTACAAACCCCAGAATTCCATATCATTGAGCCATGGCAGTAAAGCAATGTCAAATTGCATTATTTCAATGGAACTTAACAGCTAAGAGAGTGTTAAACATTTAATTAAAAAAAAAAACCGTATGAATTTAATGTCATTTATCCTGCTCTACTCCTCTAAAAAAAATCTACACAGCATAGTAGAGGATTCATGCACTTTCTTTGAAGAAAGATGCCAATATTATGAGTAGGACACATGGTAGTTAAGGAGTACTTTTGATATGTATGTTTGAATAGGTATGCCATTTATTATGTTCAAATATTAAACACAATGGGTAAAATGATTACAGCCTTGTGAATTTAACAGAATAATAAGAACACAGCTTTGTGGTGGTACTTTGATCCATTAATCTTTTTATTAAAGATATTCAAAAGATACAGCAGTAATTCTATGCAAATTAATTTTCTATATGGCCACCGCTCCAATTAGAGAGATATTAAAGAGAATTATCTGTTCACCTGGGAACAATACTGAGAAACAGAATATATGGTAAAGCCATTGTTTCCAAAGGGACAAGTGCATTAAAATGAAAAGAAGAGAAGGTGGTAACAGCTTCACACAGGAATGGCTACTGGGCATTTTTTTCATTAAGTCATTGCAAAAGAAGCTTTGTAGAAGTCTTAGCAAGACAGACAGGTTTAATTTACTCTGATGTAGCATTCAATTGAGAAATTAAATAGAAACAAATGAAATGTAAAAGCTCCCCAATAAAAACAGCAACCTACTAAGATGATCGCAAGGAGGAAACAGGAGAGAAGAAAGACAGACAGAAAATAAAGAATAGAGCATACAGGACAGAACTCAGAAAAGGCTTTAGCTGTGGTTGCTTTATAATGGAAGAACCACCAGGACTTGAATCGAGTTGTATGCCCCTCCGGGAGAAACCAGACATCACTGAATCCATCTTATTTTTGATTAAAAGAAGGCATGAGGGTGCATACCTTGTTCTGAAAGGGAATCTCGCTTCCTGGAGGATTCCTGGAGAACAGTTCACTTTGGGCTTGTCTGTATGGCGAAAGTTCTCCTCACAGAATTTGAGGAGAATACGTTTTGTCCAAAAAGGATCCCATATCATTTTGCCATATTCGGAAGGAGCGGTCAAAAACCAAGAAGCCCCAGAGCAACTCGTTCATCAGCTGTCTCTCTGCCCTGGGTGGGAGACCACTCTATGGTGCACGCATCTGTATGCATGTGGCCCCCATTCAGTCTTCATGTATCATCTACGGAATATCTCCAGGAGTTAACCAGAGACATGAAGGAATTAAAATACCTCCCCTTTTGGCAAGGAGATACAGTGGAAGAATATGATTGTAATCTAGATTAAAAAAAATGATTATAGCTCTCAAGTGTGTTAAATTAAATTGTTATAACAAAGAAACAGCTGTGGCCTTTGTGGGGAAAAAAACCCTCCAAATACTCCATGGGGAAAGCCTTCATGGCTTTCCCCAACTTTTTAAAAAAAAACACTCTGAAGGAAATGCACATTCCTGATCATTGGGACAACTGATTCACTTTCCTGCACTTTACTGATATGAGCAGAAGTAGAAAGTTGATTGGCTGGATGTGCACAGGGGGTGGAGCTTGCTGGCAAGGCAAGTGCCCGGAACTGCCATGTTGAATTTTCACCAGAGTGACCATGTACTGAGGCAACAAAACAGCCTTTTTTTGGTCTTGTTTATTTAAGCGAAAGATCACACTTCCACACATTTTAAAAAGTTACTGTTCTGTGGTGGCAACTGGTGACAATAAAAATGCAAGTAATTCACTTGCACCCACCATTTTGATTCGTAGGCATGCACGTTTAAATGACAATTGTGTATGCCTGCGATCTTGAAAAAAACAACATGGATACAAATCAAAGTTGCTGCAAATTGGTGTTACTGCACATCAATCCACATTTGATTTCTTCGTATAGACAAGCCCTTTGTTAAAAGAAGGGTTTGTTCTTTTGCTCAAGAGCATGGAAGTTTAATGTGGCACATTGTAACAGCAGCATTTTACAATGTTTATGCTAAATATTGGAAAAGTGCGGACAATCCTTCAAGTTAAGATTGGTTAAAAAAAAGTATTAGAAGTACCTGAAATGCAAAAATTAACACATATTTACTAAGGAAAAAAATTCTTGAGAGATTAGAATTTATTTGCAGAATATCTCCAAAGAATGGAAGGGGATTTAATGATAATAGGGTCTGAGGAGTGAAAATTGAGTTATTTGTTTAAAAAGATTGAGCAGAAGTGTAGATATAATATTTTGTTATGTAAACTGATATAAGCATAATTTTATAAATTGATAAATGGCATAAATTGATTTATACGTAGTTGGTATTTATAGTGATTATAGAGTATAGAAATAATTTGGTGATAATGTCATGGTGATTTAAGTTATTTTTACTGAAGCTGAAGGGAGTAATATTGATATACAAAGTTATATACTTTTAGAAGGTATAAGCTGGAAGTCCTTTTTTTAAATGTGTATAACATTTTGTTTGTTCAATATAACATTTTGTTGGTTTTTGTTTGGCTTTTTGTGTTATTTTATCTGTCTTGTTTTGTTTGTTATTGTGAATTTGTAGTATGTGGGGAAATAATCATTGTAATGTAAAAGCAATCTTGTGTACCTCATTCACATCCTAAGATAAGTCTAGGTTTTTTCCCTGCATGCTTCTGTTCTCCCAAATTTCCTTTCTCTTATTTCACTGGGCACTTCAAGCCAACTGGAGTGCTGGGTCATTCAACACATGACCTAATTTAAATTTTATTGCTCTGTGTAAGTTCTCTTTTAAGTTAGAGTCTCCATGAGGCTGTACCATCTTAAGCTATATTATCTTGGTTTAGCTATCTTTCCTGCAACCATGCCATGATGTTCACCATGCAGCCTCTTACCGCTATAGGCTGGGTGAGATTTTCTACCCTAAATTCTCTTAGTTAGTTAGGAACCTCTTTTTAAAGTTTGTTTTAGTATGTAGATTGAGATTGATATACCTTCAGTAAACTTTGATTTGCATTTTAAACTGACTCCTTTGTTTTTGTAATGAGTCTAATTTAACTGGGTGATCTCAGACCTCTGAACACACTTTTTAAATGTTAATTGAGCTTAGTCTGCATTCCTAAGTTGCACTCTGCATGAATTTAAAAGTTAAATGATTTTTTTAATTCTTTTTTTTAAAGAAGATAATTCTTATTGCTTTTTAAAAGGACTAGATCCTGGAATTTTTTAATACAATTTTATTTTTAGACTCATTACCTCCTACAGGATTTAATAAAGGAACAAAAACATGTTTAAAAATGATTTGTTTGTGTGTGTGTTCACAGAGAACTGCAAAAGCCACAAAAAAGGGAGCCATGTGGTCCACCTGGTTTATAACATTGCCGTGGTCATGACATCAATCAGTAATGTGATGCGACAGCTAAAAAAACCAATGCTATTCTAGGCTTATCAATAGGAGTATAGTGTCTAGATTGGGGGAAGTAATAGTGCCTCTCTATTCTCCTTTGGTCAAATATCACCAGAAATACTGTGTCTAGTTCTGGGTACCACAATTCAAGAAGGATATGGACAAGCTGGAACGTGTCCAGCGGGGTGACCAAAATGGTGGGAGGCCTAAAAGCCACACACAAAGTGCCCTCTTGGGAAACATACATGTGTCCATCCCCCAGTCAATGGAAAAATGGTCTTCCGCGAACCTGGTCCCTGGTGCCAAAAAGGTTGGGGGCCACTGCTTTAGAGTATTTAGGCCAGTAATAAGCTACCACTGGATAAATAAAAGTAGTTGCGTAGAATCATATAGCGATATTATTAGAGTCAGAAAGAGGCCAAAGAGCCATCTAGTCCAACTCCCGTCATCTCCAATGAAAGCATCTCTAAGAGATGGCCAGCCAACCTCTAACACAATCTGATGGGATGTCGAGAGGAAGTGGAACTGTGCGCCTGGCTACACAGGCTGGCATGGAGTTGATAGGAAGGGAATCTGTGTGCACTTGGGTGGTGTTCTAGGGTGATATTTATATGGAATAATTAAGGTTTTATGGAAGAGTTTAAGTGGAATACAGTGTTTTTCAGAAGCTTCCAGTACTAGACAATGGGTGCTCTGGAAGAATTAGCGACCATTAATGGGTGTTGTATTTGAAATTAAATAGGAGCAGATATTTAATTGGAAGGAGATGAGGGAAGGAAAAACCAGTTTTACAAGCATTAAGGACTCTGCTATCATTGAGTGGATTAATGAATGACTCACCTCCATCTGTTAAGTTCTGACCTGAGTATTCATTTGTGGAATTTCCAAAGGCCCCTCCTTTGGTAATACATGACTCCAAACTTGGCATGTGGGCATCCCTGGTTTACCTGCTAACCATGTGGAAGGAGCCCTGGTGGTGCAGTGGTGAAATGCCAGTACTGCAAGCCATAATGTTATGAGTTTGATCTCAGAGGGCTCCAGGGTTGACTCAGCCTTCCATCCTTCCATAGGTTGGTAAAATGAGTACCCAGCTTGTTGGAGGCAATTAGCTAAAACACACTGTAAACCACGTAGGGAGTGTTTTGGCACTGATAAGCAGTATATTAATATCAACAATGCTATTGCTATTGCTATGTGGAAGGCCACATTAAGCCAAATTATTAAATATTGCTAATTATTTGATATTTCAAGATGGTGGCTGTCAGAATAGGTAACAGTCTGTTCCTGTGGACTACAAGTGCACTCTCTGGGGCATTTGCCTGCCTTAAATAGGACAATATGTCACAAGGCCACACAATGCCACAGGGATTTAGAAGAGATGCAAAGGGAAGGCTGAGCAACTGAAATCCCAAAGACCTTTACTAGCCATGCTTTTGTTTTTCCTTCTTCTCTTGACTTTAGCAATGGAAGGCAGTTTTCTTTCTCCATCCCCTCAGCTAGTCCAGCAATTCCTTCCCAGTCAAAACCAGCTTTAGACATTTCATCAGAGGAAATGCGGTTGGGCAGACAGCCCTCCACCAAAAAGAACAATACTTTATTATGTATGAGACACCAGAAAGACATTCAACTTTCAAAGGAGATGGAACTAATTCACTCTGGAATCAAATGGACCTCTCCCATTAATTGCTATTAATGATATACTATTAAGGAAAGTCAGATGAGAGAATCTAGATCTATTATTGAAGGGCTTCTGCGCTCTCTACCTGCTCCACACTCTTCCTTTTCCGCAAAGTGCTTTTGAAATGTTGAATTGCCAGCAATGATTTCAAAAGCCCTTGTGACAGATTACTTTGAAGACTGCTATGCTCAACATACTTATTTGGGAGTAACATCCATAATACTGGTATTTCTACCACTTTAAGTGCACAAAACACTTAGCCAATATTAGCGTAGGACGTTCTGCAACTACCCTATAAAGTAATCAATATGGTTATCTCTGTACAGTTGGCTCTCCATGTCCACAGGTTCTGCATCCATGGACTCAACCAACCATGGCTTGAAAATATTTGCAACCCCCCCCCCCAAAAAAAGCAAATGTTGCTTTTCTCCATTTCAGACAAGGGACACCACTTTACTATGCTATTGTATGTAATGAGACTTGAACACAGAATCATAGAACTGTAGAGTTGGAAGAGACCATGAGGACCATCTAGTCCAACATCTACGGATTTTGTTATCCATGGGGGGCTCGGACTGAATCCCAGCAGATATCAAGGGCCCACTGTACTCCACACAAAAAACAAGTGGGAAGGTAGAACTAAGAAAGACACAGGCTTGAATCCTAGTGGTGTCTTACATGTATGTACCTTCCCCTAGGGCCTAAATACCGTAAAGGCACCAGATCCCATCTGATCGTGGAAGCTAAGCAGGGTCAGCCCTGCTTAGTACTTGAAGGGGAGACCATCAACAAATACCAGGAGCTGAAGACTATATTTCAGAGGAAGGAATTGGCAAAACCACCCCTGAGTATTCCTTGCCTAAGAAGACTCTATGAAATTCATGGGGTTGGCATAAGCTGACAGGTGACTTGAAGGGAAATACACACACCTTCCCCTGCAGAAGCCATTGGATATTTGTGTCCAATGCAGGATGACTGTGCTCATTTTAAGGCTGCAGAAGTGGAGTAGCACATGCAATGCACATTATGCTGTGTGTATGCATTATTAGTTGTGCATTCAATTGCACATTTGGTATCTTGGCTCCATTGCACACAGTTGCCATTCAATGCAAGGGTTACATAGCATAATTAATGTATAACCCCATATGTGGAGATTTATATTACATAACCTTGATGTAAGATCTTAGCCAGTGACATGGCTAAGACCACCCATAGTATGCATGGCTGTGGTGACATTTCTGCCAGGACTCCCTGGCTCTCCATGTTTTTAATCCTTTGTAATTTAATATTATTTTAAGGGGTGGGTGGGCTGGGGTTTTTATATTGTAAGCCGCCCCGATTGCGTTGCAGAGGGCTCGGACTGAATCCCAGCAGATATCAAGGGCCCACTGTACTCCACAGGGGCGGGATATAAATAAAATTTTATTATTATATTATTATTATTACTATACTGAGTCCCCGAGGGAGGATTAAAGATAATGAGAATCACTTCTAAGTGGACGGTTGGCATACCATTAGTGGCTTACAAAGACGTAAGTCTGAGTTATGCCTGTGTGTGAAGGGAGGAGCTGAGCAAGCCTGGTTGGTACCAGCCAATCACAGCTTAGGGAATACTGCAAAGGGGGCCTACAGAGGAGAAAAGAGAAAAGAGAAAAAAATGAAGTTGTCTCTGACAGAGGGCAGATAAGGAAAAGGTGGCATTATCGCTATGGAAAAGCTGTAATAGAAGAAAGGACAGTCAGCCGGAGAGGGGCGGGGGAGAGAACTGAATAGGATTTTGGGGAGCTGTGAATGATTAAATAGTACAAGGGTTAATGTTTGATCTAACTGTATATTAATAAATTCCTACCTGTTTATTCTTTTTTACAGCTCTGTCTGTCTGTCCCTGTTAAATTTTGATAGAATCTGGTCACATTTACCACAGTAAACCCACGGAACAACAGCTTGGAGAGGGGATCCATCACACTGCGTAATTCACTTTTTTAGTCATTGTAATAACTGGAATTCTCTACCAAACTCAACATGGCTGCAGCAGATTGAAAGGTATGTACTGGTGGGAATTTGGTCATTGTGCAGTTGGTCATTAAATGACCACTGGAGACTGGGTAGAGGTGTTGAGCAATAGTGCTCACTTATTTTCCTTGTAGCGGGGTGCACAGCAATGACATCCTCCTCCGGAACTTCCAGAGAACCTCTTGGAAGTCCCCTAGAATGTCCATCATGAATCATTCAACTATAAGAGCATAGCTAAAAGCCAGCTTCACCACCACTCTGCTTTTTATTAGCTACTAAATGGATAAAAGGTGGGTTTGGTAGGAGCGAGATGAAGACGTGCTGAAAGTACTGCCTGTGTGGAACTTTAGGAGACGTCTCCAGATTCAAGATCTACATCATACCATAGCCATGTGGGAAAGTAGTTTCACACGGCCAGTTCATCATTATCATTATCATTAGCAGCAGCAGCTTACAAATCTTAAAACAGATACAGATAAAAGCTCACATCACTAACAAAAATTACAAAAGTTATAATATTAAACTATCAAATCTTGAATTAGTTCATCTGTGCTAGGTAAATAAGGTTGTGCAAATAAAATAAATATTTCACTACAAGAGAGTGAGGGGCTCAGGGCTTCATAGAATCAATGTTGGGAGGGACCACAAGAGCCATCCAATCCAACCCCCTGCCATGCAGGAATACACAACTAAATCAGTCCTGAAAGATGCCCATCCAATCTCTGTTGAATGACCTCCAAAGGTACTCCAGCACAATTCTACTATGTGCTTCTGTGAGAAGCTGACCATAGAGTCATGGTGGAGGACCTAGAAGATGCCTAGAGAGGGGTTCTCTCTAGGAATCACTAGATCCTCCAGTGCAACTGTAGGGTATGCTTGGGCTGAAAGTCATTAATTTTAATAGGCTTCACTATTATCCACAGTTTCTAGTATTCATGATAAGTCTGGGAACGTATACCCAGTGGATTCAGGGATTGTGTTTTATTTCCTAATGTTTAGGTAGAGTCACTTTTCGTGTAACTTGAAACCATTGGTTCTTGTTCTAGTCTCTGGAGCAGCAAAAGACAAACTTCCCCCATCTTCTATATGTCATCCTTTCAGATATTTAAAGACAGCCATCATGTCACCTCCTGGTCTCAGTTTGTTTAGGGTTATTTATCATCTTGGAAAGGTTTTGTGCCATTTCAAGACGTTTTTTTTTGTTGTTGCACATTTCTCTAAAATGCAAAAAAAAAAATGCCTTTGAGGAAGGGTATTTATTCAAAACATGTAGGAAAAGTAATAAACTTCTTTGTTCCCCTCAGCTTTTGGATTTCCTCCCAACATTTTTTCATGCTGAGGTGCCATCCTGTCCTAGTTTTTGGTATTAGAACTGGGTCACAACTCAAGTCGATAATTTCCCTGGGCTCTTTGTCTTCCTTTTTGTTTGTTTTTTTCTTTCTCTTGAATCTGTTGATTTGTCTGTTCCACGTTGGCTTACTTTCACCTCAGAACTAAAGGCTCCACTGAAGTGTTACCTGAACTGCTTGGTATCTGTGGGGACCCTCTAGTGTCCTAATGTTAGCTTGGGGAATTTAACCAATTCAACTTGGCATGTGAGAGGCTAGGCAATGGCGGGACCTTGTAACCCATGTATACCAGTAATAACAGAGGAGACTCTAAGCCAGAACGTACAGTTGAATGATCTTTATTGGAAATGAACAGTAACAGTATTCACACAAATACTCAGGGTTCAGACAATCACACAAGGGTATTGAAGATACTAGGAAGTATTTGGATAGAGAAATATAGTAAGGGGTTGCAGGTTATACTATACCAATCCTGCAGAGCTGCAATAATGAAGTACACCAACAGTGTGGAGGTCTGGGAGATGAGATGGCTACACAGTCTGATGTGAAGTTGAGAGGAAGATGAACTGAATTGTATTATACTGTGATTAACTGTGTTACATTGTGTTACATTGTATTTGTATTCTATATTCTGATGCTTATACCCTGCCCTGATCCTGAGAGGAGAGGCAGGTAATACAATCATCATCATCATCTGTGCACAATTTGGTAGTGTTTTAGGGTGATATTTTTATGGAATAATTCCTCTGAAGGGATAGGATTTTGAGTGAAATGCAGTGTTTCCCAGATGTTCCAGGATGAGACAATGGGTGCCCCAGAAGGGTTAACGATTTTTAATGGGTGCTGTAACATATTTGGAACTGAATAGGAGCAGGCAAGGTCTTTTGTTGAAGGGAAAGAGGAGAGGAAGAACCTGTTTTATAAACATCAAGGACTCTGCTATCATTGAGTGGATTAGTGAATGACTCATCTTCCAGGTGTTGAGTTCTGATCTGTGTATTTGTTTGTGGAATCTGTGGAATACACACCAAAGGCCCTTCCCTTGGTCATACATGAATCCAGCCTTGGTACTAGGGGGACCTGGTTTACATGCTAACCACATAGATGGCCACATTAAGCCAAATTATTAAATATTACCAATTATTTGATATTCCAAGATGAGGGCTATCAGGGTAGGTAACAAAAACTTGGGAGAGTCACCTCTTTGGGCTACAACTTCTAGAATCCTAGAGTTAAAAGATGGACCAATTTCAGGTAAAAGATGGATCCAGAAAGCTAAACTAGAGCTTGGGAAAGTCACCTTTTTGAAATAGAAATCCCATTGGGAGTTAAATTTGAAAGATGGTTCCATCTAAGGCAATAGATGGATCTAGAAAGTTAAACAGGTCATCCTTTTAGACTACAATTCCTAGAAAGCGCAAGTATCCATAAGGACCTATTTTGAGGCTGAGGCTCAGTACTTTAAAGTTTTCAGTAAAATATAGATCAGTTTCATTATACCCCTTCAATGGAACATACTGGCTCCATCAATGCTGTGTTCTAATTTTCTGTGTTGTGTGTTTCCCCCTACTGGCCCGAGTCCTTTGATGGGCCAAGTGCTTGCATTTCTCTTCCCCCAGCATAATGGGTGAATAACATTGTTCGACTGATTGCACAATAAGGGATCTTTTAAAAAGCATTTAAATATATGCATTTATAGATTTTCTACATTCCATTAAAACAAGATGAAAGATGCTAGTTTATTTGGGCTTTATTGAAACAACTGCTTTAGTACATATTCTTTCTCAGCACACTGCATAAGGGGGCAGAAGCAGGTGGCTATGACATATAACTCTTCTGGTTTCAAACGGTTGCAGGGAAAAAAATAGGATCTGATTTTGGAGTGAGCTACTATTTAACAGAAGGCTCATAAGAACCTAAATTTGCAGTTTACTGCACCAGAGCAGCTATATTTAGGATCCAACTCAGGGTTCCAACACTGGCATAGTGGAACATCACATTCCTCATTGTCATCATCATCACCCATAATTGTCATCATACTATCTATCTCTACTAGGAACTATCATCCATAGGGAAACGGGAGTGCTGGGGAAAAACAATTTTTTCGCAACAAAAGATACTAGCTCAAGTGTGTGTGTGTGTATGTGTGTATGCATGCATGCATGATGTATCTATTCTGGGTTTTATTCTGAAACCTTCTACCCCAAGTAGTTTCAGCACCTTTGACAGCTATTGGAAACTTCTGACTAAAATGCAGCATGGATTCACTGCCCTGCTGACTTCAGAGCAAGCCATCGCCACAGCTTAGGTGTGGAAGTGTACTTTAAACCCTTCCCTGGAATCTCATTCCCTACCATAGAGAGCCTTATATTCCCCCATATAAGTGCATGGCAGAAGTTTATATCCAGAGGGGAGACAGTAAAAAAAAAATAAAAAAAAATACTCCAGACAGAATCCCATTGGAGTAGGAACTAAACCTGTCCTCCTGTTGTCTCTGGGAACACCCGATATTTGGGAAAGGGGTTCAGTTTTGCTCCCTCTCTCAAATGTGCCAGCATGCAGCCCATTAATGTGTCCCACAGATTTCAAGGGCTCAATCAGCAGAGACTGATTGAGAAAAAAAGAAACCCCACCATCTTTCTAGGGACTTTATCACACCAGCCTCTTTTCTTCCAGCAATCACGCTAGTGGAGCAAACAGGAACATGCCTGTTTGAAAACATTCAGTATCACACTGTCTCTTCAATCACACAAGTATGCTGTGATTGTGCTGCTTTGGCAATCATCTGTCCTTCTGCACTGGCTCCGTAATCCTGTCTTCAATGCACGAAGGGGAATGTTGGCATAGCAGCAGTACTGAGAGCCATTGACGGGTTTCCCCAGCAATGACGAGATGTGCTACAGAAACTCCTGGAATGCAAACCAGCAACCGGATAGAGATGGCATTGTGTGATAAATATTGGGCAAATTCACTAATACAGTAGCACCCCCTTATCCGCTGATTCGCTATCTGCTGATTCAATTCGCAGTTGGCAACAGCGGGGTGGGGTGGGTGGGGAAGGGAAGAGAGAAGGAGGGTTCTCACCTCCCTTCTTCTTTCACCCCTGGGATCGCCCCCTGGGATGGCTCCCAGTGACACCAATGGCAAAGGTGGGGGGAAAAGAGAGGCGTGGAGAATTCTTGCCTCCCTTCTCCCTTCACCCCCAGGATGGCTCCCAGTGATGGCAATGGCAAAGGGGGAATTCACTATTATCTGTGGATTTCATTATCTGTGGGGGCTCTTGGAACCAATCCCCCGCAGATACAGGGGTCCTACTGTACCTTGCTATGATTCCAGAATAGCAGCCTCATGTGACAATCTCCTAGATAACTGGTTCCATCGTCAAACAGCTCTTACCATCAAAATGTTCCTTCTAATGCTTAGTTGAAATCAATCCTCCCATAAGTTCAAATCATTAGACCTGGTCCTACCCCATGGGATGACAGAAAATAAACCTGCCCTTTCCTCTCTGTGACAGTCCTTGAGGTATTTAAAGAATGCAGTCATGTCACCCCTCAGAATTCTTTTCACCAGACTGAATGCGCCCAACAACCTCATTTTCCTTGTATGTTTTGTTCTCCATATCTTATCCTTGTTGCCCTTCTCTGAACTTGCTCCAACTTATGTATATGCTTCCTAAAATGAGGTATCCAGAACTGAACGCAGTACTCTGGGAAATCATTGTTACAAATATGACATAGTGGCAGCCACCTAGCCCTGTGAAAGTTTTCTCCAACTTGGCACCCTCCAGATGTGTTGGGCTACAAGCACCACCATCCCTTCTGTCTGGGGACGATGGGATATGTAGTCCACTACCTGCAGACTGTTGGGAAAAGGCTGCCCAACTGTTTGTCCCCAGCATTAGTTGAAGCAGCTTTAAGAACACGGAGGTCCCATTCAGTGGTCATTAACTGGCAGCTCTCAGTGAGACCAATTTTCCTTCAATTGGCTTAACTGAATTCATTTGCCCCCCATCATGGAATTGCAAAGCTTTGCCACTCTGATAAATATACCATTTGTTTTCTTTGTGCCTGAAAGACCGATCATGACGGTTCTGACTCATTCTGGGGAATATGTTACAAAGCCCCATCTCTCCCCCACCCTCAAGAACAGAAGCCCAGGGATAATGGATCCCAAGGGTAACCTTTTTGACTGCTGCTTCAGTTAATGATGTCGCCTCGTACTATGAGAACAACATTATTCATTATGTGATTAAAGCAATGATTTGGCGGTCTCTGGGCTTTCAATGAGCAGAGAAGCCGCATTCTGCCACGCAGCAAATGGTCGTGTTGTGCCGTTTTTATAATCAGAACAATAATAACATATATCAGTTAGAAGGTCTTTTTCATCATCGGCTTGTAACACTAATTCCGGCTTATGCATATGCTCCATTTCATGTGCAAACCTGACCAGTGAGAGGCAGCATTAATAGTGGAAAGATACTTTGTCAATTCAGGCAAGAGCTCAGGCTGGGCCAAACAAACATGGTCAATTGTGGCAAACTGCAACAGCCATGGAATAGAGCCATCATGACTTGAAGAGCATCAATTTCCTTCCAGCTCACATTGCTTCAGCTACAGTGACATTCAATGGGCTGAGTTTACACATTCAGCTGAAAGTCCTCGAGGGACGAGGTACAGGGATTCCACCTGCATGAACTGGCCCTTAATACTGGTGCATAATAAGCAATGGTCCAGGGTCCCATATCAATGCTCCAGCTTTTAGGTCTAAGCATTTATTTATTTAGCATCACCAACTTACATGGAGGTGTATAAAAATCAATCAATAAAGAAATCCCTGCCAAAGGTGTAGAAACTAATAAACAGTGGTGCCCAAATCTTGGCCCTCCCTCCAATGTGTTTTGGACTTCAGCTCCCAGAATTCCTGACTATTGGCCAAGCTGGCTGGGGCTTCTAGGAGTTGAAGTCCAAAACACTGGGAGAACCAAATTTTAGAAACCACTGTAGTAAACTTTAAAGGAGCTCTCCAAAGTGCTGGAATGCCTCAACCAAGAAGGTTATTAATTATCATTTAGTTATATAGCACCATCTCTGTAAATGGTGCTTTACAAGTAAAAGAACAACTAAACATTTCCCTGCCCCCAGGCTTACTATCTAATTAAGATGTGACACAAAAGGAAAAGGGGTTGGCAGTGTGGGAGGGGATTAAGGTCAGCATATACTGCCTCTTCTCTCCCACCGAGGCCAGGGCAATGGCAGTCTCAGCCCAGGCATGATGGACCTGTGCCTGCCTCTTCTCTCCCTCCAAGGCCTGGGCAATGGTGGTAGGGATGGAGAGAGGGTCTTTCATCTGGGTCTTGGCATGATGGAGATGTGCTCGCTTCTCCTTCTCTCTCTGTAAGGCCAGGGCAGTGGCAGTTGGGATGGAGGGAGGACCTTTCATCTGCTTCTGGGCCTTGGCATGATGGAGCTGTGTCTGTCTCTTCTTCTTTCCCTCCAAGGTCAGGGCAGTGGCAATGGGGATGGAGGGAGGGCTTTTCATCTGCTTCTAGACCTAAGCATGATGGAGCTGTGCCTGCCTCTTTTCTCCCTCTGCAGTCAAGACAGTGGCAGTTTGGATGGAAGGGAAGGCTCATCATTTTGAGTATTTGAAAGGCTTTAAGAAAATCTAGCACCTTCTTCAGAGTTTGGACTAGAACCCAAAGTGGATTCACTATCCCACTGACATGGGAGCCACCAGCTACCAGGGATAAAGGGTTTAGACAAATCTTCCAGTTTTTCTTTCTCTGTTTCTTGTGCTTGGGTCCTCCCATTGCTTCCCACCTCCTTTCTGTACCCATTTTTTAAAAAATATCTGCACAGAAGTTTGTATGGACTTTTCTGCCAATTTCTCTGAATAGATCTGTTTTCACTTGTGCCAAATACATGTATGTGTGCATTTTGCAAAATGTAGGAGTAGCTCTCTTGGCCATAGGACAAATTAAAAAATCCACATTATTGAAATAGCTTTATGAAGCCAACCAAAAAGTCGCATACACGCAGAGAAAATATGTGCAAGCTTTTCAGATCTCCAGGTCTTTTCTTCAGGCAAGATGTTACAATAAACAGTCAGAGGAAAATGGATAGAAATGAGAGGATCTTAAAGTCAGGTTGTAGACCGCATGTCATCTTTGGATATAATGGGAGGGAAGGGTCTTCAGACTCTCAGTTGCTATTGATGTTAACCTGAATGGGCCCCAGGCTGCCTGGCATTGGAACCAGAAAAACAATACAAATCAATACACTTCTGAGTCTCTATTTTAAAAAATGCCCATATATTCTCTGAAAACTCCAACCTCTCTCTAAGTAGAGCAAGGCTCTCATGAGGTTCTTTGTATGTACAGAGGAGAGATTATCTGGGCAAACCTGCAAAGGTTTCCCTGATGGAGTTTACGGTGGAATTGTGCCCCCTCTTTCTGAATATCCATCGATGTGGATTTCTGTTAAGACAGACTGCATTCCAAGCAAATTCTATGAGGATTATTTTGACCGTTTGGACAACCCCAAAAGGGGTTGAAAGGAGCAGAATTCAAAGACATAGCCGTGTTAGTCTGGAATGTCTCTATGCAAAGAGGTCTCATAGCATTTTTGAGAATGAAAGAAAGAAGTTGTAGCATAAGCTTTCATAGCCTAAATCTGTTTCCTCACATGCACTTCACTCCATGCATTTGAGGAAACAGACTCGTATGAAAAATTTATGCTACAACTTTTCTCAGTTACCTATGAAAGGAGCAGTTAGCTTTGCATGGGACCGGGACAGCTGGATCAGTTCCTTTTCTGTTTCTAATGAAGTTGAAATTTTATTATCTGCCTTTTATTGCCCTTTGTCCCTTGTCATCACATGGCCAAGAAGGGGAATGGCCTCTGTTACATTGATAAGCGATACAAAGACTCCCTGAAACAACATCTCAGGCTCGGCCAAATTGATCACCAACAGTGGTCCACCCTGGCCTCACATCAGGAGGCATGGAGACGCACTATCCACAATGCTGCAGCCTTATTTGAGAACTCACGCCGAACAAGTCTTGAAGAGAAATGACAACGACAACGCAGAAAGAATCACAACCCAAAAACATTACCCAAGGAGACCTTCTGCTGTGCTTTTTGCAACCGGACTTGTTTATTTCGGATTGGCCTTTTTAGTCACCAGCGCGCTTGCAGAAAGCGCAGGATGAGTCCTTCCTGAATCTTCGTTTGCGAAGAAAAGCCAGAGAGAGAGAGAGAGACCACTTTAACTGACAAGAGAAATAACATCTGAGACAGAATGCAAGCTTGTGACTCTAACATCATCACCTTTTTTTCTCCTGTGTGATTTTTAAATATCATTGCTTGATGAAGAAGCAAGTGAAGCTTTGAAAGCCTGCATGATACATTTCCTGCATTTTGGTTGGCCTATAAAGATATATCACTCTTTTGCAGATTTTGGATTTTGTTGCATTTTGCTGTACGGCTGACACAGCTACCCCGAATATGTTTCTTAGTACAACAGTGTGAGTTTAGTTACCTTGGCTTTTAGAAAGTTCAAACTTGATTTGCTTTTGGACCCATTTACTTGTCTTTTTGGCAATCCATAGGATCCATATTACTCTCCTCCAGCACCACATTTCAAATGTGTTGTTTCTCTTCCTATTAGCTTTCTTCACAGACCAGCTTTCACAATCATACACAGAAATTGGATATATGATGGCATGGACAATCCTGACTTTGATATTCAGTGATATATCTTTCCACTTGACGAGCTTTCTCTAGGATAGAATTAAGCACCTCACAAACTATAAATCCTTGTATTCCACAGGATGAGGGCATGATTGTTAAAGCAGCAACAGACGACTACAATTACGTAGTATAGCTATACTTTTACAGGGTTTATCTAGGTAGAACAGGGGTGGGCAACTGCATGGGCACTTGGAACCTGCAGCTAGTAAACCCACCCGGGATTGCGGCACGGGCTTCCGAGGCAGCTGCGAGAAACCTGGATCTGGTGGGGTGTGCAGGGTTCAGCTGTACAGCCTGGATTTGGGAGGGGGGAAAGAAACCCTTTACACGTGAGTAAACCCCTGTGGACTTGTCTGGCGGCACACTCAGGATCTGCAGCTAGTGGAAATGTTCCACACATTTCCACTCCCAGTGTACTGATTAGCCAGCCAACGGAGAGCTTTGATTGGTTGGGAAATTTCTTAAGTAGCCAATCAGCACATTGGGAATGGCAACATAGCCAAGAAAATTTTCTGTATAATTTCAGGCCAAAAATTGCCCACAAATAGTGTCAAGACATTGATGACTAATGGGAGCCTTCAAGGGCCACAATACTAAGGCTTGGGAGCTGCTGGTGACTTGAGAGCCCACAATTTGCACCACCCTTGCCCTGGGTTAGAAGATGGCATGAATGATAGGGCCTCTTTCAAGCTTATCTCAATATCCTGTGCAGAACTGGTGGAAAGAGACATCCTCCTAGTTGTGAAGGATTGGGACCGTTTAAAGGTTTAAAGGTGTAGGCATCAATGCACTGACCTGGGCTTAGCCAAACATTCAAAATGGAAGTCATGTGCTCCTGGCTTGCATCTAAAAGTAAACAGCTCACATCTTCACAAGCTACAGTTTCTGGGCTATCGTCAAAAATAGACTCCCACAGAGCACACCACAGTAGTCTGTTAAACCTGAGAGGTATCTGGTGGGATGAGTCTCATGACTGGAGTGTAGTAATATAGGGGTATAACCTATTTCAGAGAAACAGATCAAACAGGAAAGGAGAAGGAGAAGAATTATATAGTAAGGATGTTTACACTGATGAAGAGATCCATGATTTAAATCATGGAAGCCAGGTTGAGAGTATCTGGGTAAAAATCAAATGGGAGAGAAACAGCTGGGATGTCATTGTGGGGGTCTACTACAGACCTCCAAGTGAAACTGAGGACTTGGATGATGCCTTCCTAGAAGAGATGGACACACATTCAGACAGGAGAGATGTAGTAATAATGGGGGATTTTAACTATCCTAATATTTGTTGGAAGTCCAGCTCTGCCAAAAATTTAAGGTCCAACACATTTCTCACTTGCCTTGCACACAATTTCATTGTCAAGGTGGAAGAAGCAACAAAGGCATAAGCTATTTTAGATCTGATCCTAACTAACAGGTATGATCTAGTTAATGGGGTGGAAGTGGCAGGATCCTAAGGGAGGAGCGACCATGTTCTCCTGGAGTTTGTTATACAGCAGAAGGGGGAGCCCAGCATAGTTAGACATGTGTTTTAGACTTTAAGAAAGCTGATTTCAGTAAACTTAGGAAAATACTGGATGTGATCGTGTGGTCAGGAATACTAAAAGAGAAGGGAGTTTATGATGGATGGGAGATTCTTAAAAGTGAGATGTTGAAGGCATAATTTCAAACAGTTCCAATGAGGAGGAAAAATGGGAGGTGTCTAAAGAAACCAGAATGGATGTCTAAAGAACTTTAAGCTGATCTAAGATTTAAAAGGGATATTTACAAGTAATGGAAAAAGGGGAAAATAATTCAAATGAATTGCCAGCACATGCAGAGAGAAAGTCAGAAAAGCTGAAGTGCAGAATGAGCTCAGGCTTGATAGAGAGATTAAAAACAATAGAAAGGGCTTGCTTGATTCTGTCCATAGCAAAAGGAAGAACAAGGAAATGGTAGGGCCACTGTATGGAGAAGATGGTGAAATGCTAATAGGGAACAGAGAAAAGGCAGAACTACTCAACACCTTCTTTGGAGTACTGGGCCAGTATAAATGAGTTCAAGTCTCCAGAGCCAGATGAACCACATTCTAAAGAAATGGCAGACATAATCTCAGAACAACTGGTAATAATGTTTGAGAATTCCTGGAAAACAGGGGAAGTCCCAGAAGACTGGAGGAGGGCAAATGTTGTCCCCATCTTTGAAAGGGAAAAAAAGAAGACCCAAATAATTACCACCCAGTCAGCCTGACATCAATACTACGAAAGATTCTACAGCAAATCGTTAAACAGACAGCCTGTAAGCACTTGCAAAAAAGGCCATGATCACTGTGGGTGTTATCAGACACACTAGAAAGGGTGTCATAATGATGCCACATAAACACAAAAGGGTGCTCATATCGGACGGCATTGCCCTTTCATGTTTATGTAAAGTAAAAAACCTTAAAAAAAAGATATCCAAGGTGCAATTGAGCGATTTTTTACTTTTAACACAAAAGCAGAAAAAAGAACACAATATTCCATTTTCTCACCTTAGCACTTGCCTACTGAGGTGAAAATCCAACATGGCAGCAGCGGGCGTTTGCCTTGCTAGCAAACCCCACCCCCTGTGCTCATCCAACCAATCAGATTTGCATTTCCTCTCATTTGGGCAAGCAAATCAGATCTACTTGCTTGTCCTAATGAGTGGAAATGTGCACCCTCCTGTTGTTGTTTTTTAAAAGACAGGGAAAGCCACAAAGGCTTTTCTGGCAAGGTTTTTGCCAGTTTTGGCCCCCCTCCTTCACAATATGGTGAAATCACACGTAATGCCATTAAGACAGGTAGGATTCTCCTTGCATTCTGTGAGTAGTTTGGTGAGGCACTAGAGGTCTCTAGCAGAGAATTCTAAATACCTCTGTATAAACTGCAACTAAGTCTATACTAGTGGCAAAAGTCTGAATGGACTTCTGCCCCAAGGCTGTCCTGGGGCCACCCTGGAGATACCCCACTACCTGTCACTCCACAGGGACATCAGGTAGATTGTCTATATGTCTTCCTGCATCCGCATGTTTCTTGGGTCTGCTGCCATTGCCTTTCTCTGTCAGCTCCCTGACAAAGCCAGGGCGGATCATTGACAGGCAGGTGCCGCCATTCCCTGGATGTCCAAGCCACTTCCTGTCCCGCGATGGTGAGGAAAAGGTTCTTCCCTCTTTGACACTGCTGCCACTGGCACACAGTCTCTTGCTCTGAGACAAACAAATCAGCCACCCTCAGTCTGTCAGAAAGCACACTCACTTTTATTCATGCAACAAGCCTATCCCCTGCTCCGGCTGGGGCTTTGGGTAGATCTCTCACATAACTATGTTCTCCACTCCATCCTGCAATAAAGTACTCATGAAGATGTCAGGACTAGCCCTGTGCCCAGAACTGGGGACCAGAAGACAACTGTTCCCATAATATGAGCAATTTTAAGAGAAGTTAGAATTAACAGATATACACCAAAGTCCCTCATCCTTGAACATGTTTCACTCAGAGCATCTGTGGATTGAAGAGACCTGATACATCAACTTGTCCACACATCTCAGATCCACAATTCTCCAGAATTATCCCTAAGAAAAGTCTGGAATTATTGCTGAGTTGCAAATCGCTGACATGGGGATTGTTCAGACAGGCAATTTACCCTGGCTTCCCCCCATCTTGGAGCCCTGCAATCCAAATGATGCAGCACTTTTGCCCCATTTTGCCTCTGGAATGTCTTGATGACACCTGAGGCAAAGCTGGGGAGAAGCCTGGAATAAACCCATTTAAAACATTTTGAATTAATACCCAGGAAAACCCAGGTTATGCTAGAAGAGCCGGATGGGTCTGGCACAGGAACACAGGATCCATATCTGCATGCCAACCTGTATAGCTGGACACCACCACCTCTGGAGTTGATCTGCAACTGGGAAAGAGGGCCCCAGCATGTGATTAAGGCCCCCTGAATGTGACTGGCCTTGATCACATGCAGAGGGCTTCCTTCTTGAGTTCAGACAGTGTGATCCATGACAGCGGGAAGGTGCCCGCCAATACCAGCTGGCATGTGTGTGCAGCGGCTGGCATGTGTGTGCAGACTTCTGCCTGTTCTGTCTTGGTATCAGGGGTGAAATGGGCCAGCTCCAGGAACTATAGCATTAGAGCTCTGAAGCAAAGTATTCTGAGAACTTCACCTTATCACAAATCCCAGGACTCCATGGGATGGGCCTATGTCAGTTAAAGTGGTATCAAAATGCTTTACTGCATGGTGTAGATACACTGAAGATTTCCAGTTGTGTGGAATTTGCCAACTGTGTGCAGCCAAACTCAGTTATAGCTCCTTTTACACCTTCTCCAGCAACACAGGGATAGCAAGAATGGAGTCCTGAAGATCACAGTAGGATCCCTCTACACACCAACAGAAAGAGACACCCTGAATAGGGCTTATAATAGTAAGGATTCAACGGCAGAGGTTCCCAAACTGTAGATGTTTTGGACTTCAGCTCCCAGAATTCCTGTCTGTTGGCCAAGCTGGCTGGAGTTTTTGGGAGTGGAAGTCCAAAACATCTGGAGTACCAAAGTTTAAAAATCACTGGTACAAGCAATGAGATATACACAATGACCTTTACAACACTAACAACTACAACTACAACATATACCATGGCTTTCAAAGAAAATCCCTCACAAAGTGGCTTATAGATAGATAAGTGAATAATGTTTAAAAATATGCAGCAGCTTTGAGATTAACTGGGAGAAAGAAGTTTGTAGCCTAAACTTTCATAGACTCAATCTGCTTCATCAGATCAAACATTGCACCATAGCATTGCATCTATAACAGTTTATGCTACAAAGTTCTTTCTCCTTGTTAGTCTCAAAGGTGCTACAAAATTCCTTTGTACAATGGTAGAGACCAGTGGCTCTTAACCTTTTCTTTACCAGGGATCCCCTTTAAATATCTTTTGCTGCTGCTGATCCCCAAGACTTAACTCAGGATTTAAAACCCTAATAATAATAGTAATAATTCCTGATAATAATAGTAATACAATTACATCATACATTAAACCTTCCCTCAGAGGCACTGGAGGGGGTGAGAAGACCTTTCTCTGGCTTCTTCCTGCAAGTTTATGGCTGGAGAGGATTGAATGGCAATGTGCAGGCCAAGCTGACCATCCTGTCTTGGTTCCTGTCAAGTGGCCACTCTACTGCAGGCAGGAGGTGGGTCAAGCAGCCATCAAGCCTTCATGGACACTCTGTGAGGACCCCCTGGGGTCCCCAGACCACAGGTTAAGAACCACTGATATAGGACTTTATCAGAGATCCCCTTAAAATGTTCTTTTGCCAGCATAAAAGAATCAATTTTTATGCCAGCAAAAGAATGCCCCCCACTGCACTTACCTTCTATCCCGGCAGAAGGCTTCCCTGGCAATGAAGAGGAAGTGAATGAAGTCCCATTCACTTCCTCATTTGTAATCCTGTGAGATTTCATCACATGGGAAATTCAAACATAAAACGAAAAATAAAACATTAAAAGTGACAAAAAGCACATACACACACTTTAAAACTTCCTAATAAACCAGGGAAGGTTTTAAAAAGTGCATCACTTTCCTGGATGTCACTATTTCATCCATATCTGTTCACACCAGATTGGCCATTGATGCTGCATTCATGTGAGTTAAATGGAACAATGTTTCATACACTGGCAATGCCGGCACCAAAATAGGATGGGCGATCTATTCACAGCTTGGCTCGTCAATAAAAAGAAAAGCTAGAATAACGACTGTGGAATGCAAAAGGATGATGTCATGTGATATTGGATCCTTTTGCATTCTGCTGTCATTATTCTGGCACCACATTAGCCATATCTGATAATCTCCATAGACCAACGGGGTGATGTTTTTGAATATTTACAAATATAGTATAAAGAAGCAAACACTGAAAACAAAGTGGAAAGAATAGGAGCCAAGTTATCACTCCAGTAAAACATCTTCAGTAAAAAGCAGTACAGGGGGGGGGGGGGAGGGGGAGTCAGGTCTCCTTGAAATATACCCCTCCAGGCATATCTCTTAGCAAAGGGAATTCCACTGTTATTGCATCAATATAGAAAAGTGCTGTCTGATATCTCTTCATGGTGGGCCAGCAATCAGACATGACTTTTAGGCAAACATGGCTGCCTCCATCAGATCTTGTTTTTACCTTGTGGTTGCTAGGAGGTATTCTTTGCATGCTTTCTCTAAGTGCACCATGAATCAGTCATTAGAATCCATGTGGGGGAAGAAAAAAGAAAAATGAAAAAGCCATAAAGAATTTTGTTTCCTGACATGTTAGACTTCCTCTCTCCCCACCTCCTCACATGGAGGATATCACTTTCCAATTACAGATTTATTTAATTTTTTTAGTCTTCTAAGTAGAACCAGTCCACACATTACCAACATACAGTATATTTGATTTCTGTTTAATGAGCTGAAGATAATTGTAATTGGTAGGCATGCTGGCTTATTGAAAAATCACAGCCAAAGCATGCCACCTATGGTTTTAATTGGTTGTGGTGTGGAAGGGCATTAAGGCTCTTTAAAATTGCTCTCAGAGAGGAGAGGGAAAATCATCTTGTCTTTCTCTGAGTACTAAACTTTCTGAAACACTTTCGAACCCCACACTGCTCCTTGTTGTGCTCCCCTAAAGACCTTTCTGGATGAATGAGATATATACGGGTTGCCCCCTGTATCTACGGGGTTACACTCCTGGACTTACCACAGATACAGGAAACTGCATATAATAGTGAACCACCATAGAATCATGCTTGAGGACCTAGAAAATATATAGATGTTGACCACACTGTCAACTTCTAGCTTGAGGACCTAGAAAATATCTAGAAGTTGACCACACTGTCAATGTCTAGAAAATGTCTAGAAGTCACACTGAAGGACTTCCCAATGCCTAGAAGGACCACCTCCAGTGTGACTCTGTGATCCACCAGATGCCTAGATAGACCTTTTCCCTCTGACCGTGGGTAACTGAAACCATGGACACTGATCCCATGTAAATGGGGCCAGGGGGAGCGACCTGTATACATAAAACTCTTGTTACCCTAAGACATGGGGGGGGGTGCTTTAGAGACATACCATGATACCAACATTTCCTTTAATGTTTGGAAGAATGATTAGCTCAAAAGGAGGCCTACAAGAGGAGGGGATCTTTACACCTATGTATACCGATACTAACTGTAGAGACCACTCCAGTTAAAGTGAAATAAAGTATTTTATTGAAATAATACAAAGTGAACTAACATACACCACACACATCCTTAAGAACCATATGAGGCTAGAACAGAGTAAGACAGAAAGATTAGATAGAGGGAGAGATTCAGGAATATAGAGAGATAGTTACCAGTCTTGAAGAGAAGAGTTTCATGTAGCGAAGATACACAGACAGAATGTCTGAGGGTTGCACAGGAGGTTCCAGTCCATGGTGGGCTGAGAAAGAGAGTGGCTGGGATCGTCCACTGTGGCATACTTTACTATTGTTAGGGGACTGATATTTATACCCTATTTCATATCCTGAAGGGGTACTTTGGTTATTACAAAGCCTGGATGGCTTCCCTACAGGATAGACAAAGGAAACCAAAACTCAACTGATTGCTTTAATTGCGGGAAGATAGAAATTGATTTGTTTGTGACAACCTCTTAAGGTAGAACAGGAGGGAATATAGGAGAGATTTCTGTAGGAATAGATTAAGGGATGGTCACTTAATTGCTTGATTGAATCATTGCTGAAACACCCACGACTGGAAGAAAAGATTAGCACATACCTCTTTAATGATTGTGTTTATTAAGAGGCTTTCCACATACTCTTAACTTGGGCATTCTTACCATTATATTTCTAGACACATCATAGGCTATGGTGACCTCCAACTGACCTTTGGTTTGCCCAGCAACCTGACCCCCCCAAAATGTCCAATATTTCCAATGATGAGATTCTGTGGGGAGGGGATAGTAGGGCCTGCTAACACTCTCAAAGGGAGACCTAGAAGTAGGATTTGTGCAGATAAGCACCCATATTGTCAAGACCTACCTGGAGAGGCATCTTCAGACAAGGACAGGGAAGATGTGAATTCAGATAACAGAGAAGGCTGGAAGCCCTGCCCTGGAAGCAAAGGTTGAATCATCATATGTAGAATATGAAGAGAGAGATCGGAAGCCACACTTTCTCAAAGACTGAAATGGAAGCAACCAAAACACAGGTAAGGGTGTGGTCTAATTTAAAAGAGAAATGCTGAGCTAATTAGGCCAGTTGTGTTTAGTTACAGCTAGCTGTAAATTAACACAGACATGGTGTTTTCTATGTTGCAAACAACAGCTCCAGTATCTCTGTTAGGCATCATGCTCTTTCGTTTTCTGAACTGTGGCTTGATCTTTGTGCTCTTGTCTTTGGAGACTCCATGATTGGCATTTGACCCTGTTTGGAAACTCTTTCATGCTCAAACCCATGATTGCTTCCCCAGTCTTCTGCTCTTATGGATCCTCTGTGTATGACTCTGGACTGACTTGGTTTCTCCATTGTTTGCATGCTTGAATTGAAGGTGCACTATCCTGAGTGCTTGTCAGCCTAGTGGGGAAAATGACACAAATGTCATTGAATTAAATGGATATATCATATGAGGATGATCATTATATAATCTAAATCCAATTGCTGGTCCCAATTAAAGTAGACCCATTGAATCAATTGCTTAATGGCAACCTCCATGGATTCATGCAGCCTTTTCTTCAGAAGACAACTACTCATGGGATATGGTACTTATGCTGCTGTCACACTGCAGAAATAATGCAATTTGACACCACTTTAACTATAAGGTCTTCATCCTATGGAATCCTGTACTTTGTTGTGGCACCATAGCTCTCTGACAGAGAAGGCTAAATAGATCACAAAACAACAAATTCCAGAATTCCATAGTATTGAGCCATGGCAGTTAAAGCGATGTCAAACTGCATTATTTCTGCAGTGTGGTAGCAGCCTTAGGTGATACCTATTAAACACCAAAATATAGACGTACTTGTCCAGAGGCATCAAGGTGCCTCCATTGCCTACTATATTATCAACAGAGCTAACTGAGGCTCATATTTTCTGTGCTTATTACACAAACAGTTCCAAAAGAAGGTCATTTCCTCCTGCTAGCATCATCCAGCAATACTCCTGGACAGGAGATTAATTTTTTGTCCTGTCACTTAACTCCTACTCTGAGAACTTCAACTCAACTCTGAGACCTTAATAAAGTTAATTAGGACAGTGTTGGACCAGCCTTGCAACATAGCAGCTATTGGCTATAAAGAAAGTAGTATGTTTCCTTTTTCTGGCTTGGAGTTTGCAAACAAAAATTGCATGGGGAAGTAGACCAGCAGTTCTTTCTCCTAACAAGGTGCCACAGTGATGGTAGGTGGGTGAGCCATAGAAATGAGATGGTTCAGCAGATGGTCAAACAACATGAGTTGATACTAAATCAGACTGAAGAATTGGTGCAGAGTCTGTATATAGTGCCAGATGAGACCATTTTGGCTGTAATAGCCACCTGATCTCTGACAGCTGCCATCCCACACTTAGCCACCTGAAGTGGTGATGCTACAGTGCAGCAGGTATGTTGCCTACATCTCTCTCTTTCTGGGAATGGTCATACTGACAAATGGGTTGAAATGCATGAGCTATACAACTGAAATTTGTGGGTTCCTGACCAATAACAACCCATAGTGGCACAAGCAGAAGGCAGAACCTCTGGTCGAATCCCCCTGGTGCCTTATGGATGCATAAGTTCTTGTGTTACCTGCCCTGACACCCACACCCTTCCAATAATTCATCAATGGGCTATATTTCATAAATTGACTTATTTATTGATGCTTCACAAGGTTAGCGGTAGACTCAGACATCCCCAGAAATAGGGAGTGAGTGAAGGTTTGCTCAAAACCTAATGAAGAGGTCTTTCCAAATTCCCAAAAGACATGCTGGGGTAGTAATTATGCAGAACCCCCCTTGGATGGTGAGTTGGGGTGGAAATGTGCTAATTCTTCTCAATGTCCTTGGAATTGAGTCATTCATTAATTCAATCAAGTGGCTGGAAAACTTATTACCCTACAAAGTGAAGAATGGTACACTCCTTCTGTCTGGGATGGTCATCCTCTTCCACCAAGGATGCAGCTTCCAGAGGGATGCACATGGAGCAGTGAGGGAGGAAGGGGATAATCACCTAGCCAGCCAGATCAGCCAAGTCAACCTTGGCAACCAATGGGGTGACAGGCATCACAGCCAGATAACCCCCACATCCGTATAACTATGCAAAACTCCATCTAACATTGTATTCCATTCATAACACCACTTCAAGGGGAATATTAAATATAAATATCACCCCAAAATACCGCCAAAGTGTGATCAGTTTCCCATTGGCTGTCACTCTGTTGGTTTGCTGTGTCACCCAGTGCACACAGCTGTACTTCTTCTTTGCATGAATCTCTGCTCTTTGGACAGGTATAGTATAGCCCATCATCATTAACTCTGTTCCTCTATCCCAATACGTTCTCCTATTCTTCACTAGCCTTGTGTGACTGCTTGAAGCTTGAGTGGATGTGTGGATGATCCTGTGATTATTGTTCAATAAAAACATTTTTTTTTAATTTCCTAGCTGTGAGTCTCATCTGGTATACAAAGGTCAAAAGATCCTGTAGTTACCTGGCCTCTCACTGCCATACTGAGCTAATTAAAATTCCCAATATTAATATTTGATGTGTGTGGGGTTCCCACAAATCCCCAGTAATTTGGGTAACACTCGTTCAAAGTGGAACATCCACATTTAGTTTAAGGCTGCAAAAGGGGAGCTGAGTGTGGATGCATATTGCACATGGATGCACAAATGCATTTGGTTGTGCAGTTGGTGCCTTGGTTCAGTTGTGCAACTTTGTCATTCAACATGAGGGTCGAGTCACTCAGTTAATGTGTTACTCTGTCCACAGAGGTTTACACTGTGAGAACACAGCATAGGATCCTGGCCTTTACATCTGACTTCCAAAGACTCCGTTTGGGACTGGCTTCTGAGCATCAAGCATCTGTTTCCCAACACTACATAACTCTAAGGAACTGGGTTAAAAAGAATGGATTAAGACCTTGAACCCCAGCACCCGAGTAGTGTAATAATTTACCATCTTTTAAGCACAATGGAAAGTTTTGTGTTTCAAAATAAAGATGTAGAATACATTCTGATGAGTTAATTGATATTAAAGGGTAAGTAACAGTATCTTGGAAACCTGAGGTGAGTTATTTAGAAATGCTGAAATAATTAAGTCCCATTGCACTTTTTACTCATTTGCTTTGGTGTTAAAATACCGAACAACAGCCTGCATACATTTTACATTTCCAAATTACCATTAATTTTGTTTGAATTATGGAAAACTACATATAAATACTATAGGGAAATTATTGTGGTCTTGATTAGAATCCCTGGGACAAATTATATTGCAGTGCTTGTGCCAGCTCTTTCACAGAAAAGATAATTTATATATTTGTAATAAGTCTTGGGTTTAGATATAAATATAATTTTCTGGAGGTTTGGAAAGGAAGATAATAGATGGAGAATGCAGAGGATCCCCCCCCCCCGTCATAACACAGAAACTCTGCACACTGCAGATATATTAACTTTTCTAAACATTCAAACAGTTTTTGCAGTGGATGGAAGGCCTTGCTGAGCTGTGGATGTTTAGGGTACAAGTTATTTGAGTCAGACAAGGGGGACCAGACTGTTTCTTCAGGGACAGGACTCATAGGATTCATAGAATCTTAGAGTTGGGGGGGGCTCCCCAGGACCATGTAGCCCACCCCCCTACCATGCAGAAATAGATAACTACAGCACTCCTGAAAGATGCTCATCCAACCTCTGTTTAAAAACTTCCAAAGAAGGTTAACCCACTCTCTCTGCCTGAGGCAGTCTATTCCACTGTTAAACATTTCTTACAGTAAAGAAGTTCTTCCTATGTTTCGGTTGAGTCTCTTTTATTGTAATTTGAATACGTTGGTTTGTGTTCTAATCTTGTCTACATAGACAATAAAATCACTTATTTCACTTATTTCCATGCACAAGTGAACAGAGAAAAACACAACTGAGCTGCCCCAGCCATGTAGCTGGAAATAGTATGATGTGTAGGACACATGATCAGTGTAAGACCACCATTTTAACCTGACACAGATTACAGTGTGGTGGGATACTCCAATCTACAATCAGATAAACCTGGTGAGGGTGGCATTTATGGGGCCACTGCAGATCTAAGAAATCCACCACACCTACAAGGGAGGTGTGGGGTTCCCTCCCAGTGTAGACAAGTCCTAGAGCAGCAGAAAACAATCTGGCTTCAACTTCTACATGATATCCCTTCAGATAAAGATGGCTCTACCATGTCATCTCTTAGTCTTCTCTTCTCCAAGTTAAATACATCCAGTTCCTTAAGTCATCCCTCTTAAGGCTTGGTTTTCAGACTTTTGATCATAGTTATCCTTCAGGTTCTAGCTTGTCGATAGATTACTTGAATTCACTATTATTCTTTTGTCTCCATTGGGGCATTTGCTATATAGCATAGATGGGGAAAGCACTTCTTTCAGTTCACATGCAACCCTTGAAACCCACTTTTCTGGAAATCAAAGTCCCATGCACTTGCCCCAAAACTCAACTCCCACAACCTTTTTTTCAAAAAAATATATTTTGGGCGGGATTTTCTAGGTGACTTTTGTTTAACGATTGTAGCCAAGCACTCAAAAACAGGTGCAAAATGCCTTCCCACCCCTGAATTCTCCCAGAACCCCACATCCCAGGGTATCTCTGCATTTGACTGTGTATCAGCCAAAATGGCAACCAAAAGTGGTGTCAACTCACTTCCAGTCACTATATTGTCTAATATATGGCCAATAAAGAGCCACCTCTGGTCCCATTGTGTGAGAAAGATGGCATATAAATCAAATACATAAATAAAAAATAAAATAAATAAATACCTTAGCATTTATTTACTTATTTGATTTATATCCTGCTTTTCTCCCAAATGGGATTCAAAGTGGCTTAAAATAAAAATTGAAAGAGAACACCTAAAACAATTGGCAGTACAAAAGTTTAAAAGCATTATGGTAAGTAGTACATTCAATTGAGACACAACTTTTAAAACATTAAAAATTAAAACACTTAAAATACACATTGCATACTTAAAAACAGCTCACCCAGTTGCATAGTACTCCACCCTGCTCAGCCAAGACTGAAGTCCTGTTTAAACAAAAAGATCTTTGCCCACTGGTGAAAAGACAACAGAGATCAGGCATATTGAACCTCCCTCAGGAGCAGCCACCAAGAAGGCTCTCTTCCATTTCCAACCGACCAAGCCTTGAGAGGGGGTAGGATGGAGAGAAAGCTTTCCTCTGAAGATCATTAGACTCAGGCAGTCACATATGGGAGATACGGCTTTCAGATAGTCTGGACTTATGTTATATAAGACTTTATAGATCAAAACCAGCACATTGAACTGCGGCTGGAAGTGGACCGGTAGCCAATGAAGCTATTTCACCAAGGGAGTTGTATGCTCCCTATAACCAGCCCCAGTCAGTAGTTTAGCTGCATTTGAGCCTGCTACTGAAGTTTCTGAATAGTTTTCAAAGGCAGCCCCACATAGAGTGCATTGCAATAATACAGCTGAGATGTAATGAAAGCATGTGTTACTATGTCTAGATCTGGCATCTCAAGGAGTGCAGCTAGCAATGCAACTGTTAAGTGGATTTATAATTGGTTGACTGACCAACCCAAACAGTGGTCACCAATAGCTCCTCTTTATTCTGGAGAGAAGTGACTAGTGGGATGCCACAGGGTTCTGTCCTGGGCCCAGTTCTTTTCAACATCTTTATCAATGACTTGGATGAGGGAATAGAGGGCATGCTTATCAATTTTGCAGATGACACCAAATTAGGAGGGGTAGCTAATACCCCAGAGGACAGGATTAGAATTCAAAATGACCCCCTCAACAGATTAGCAAGCTGGGCCAAAATTAACAAAATGAATTTCAACAAGGAGCAATGGAGGATACTACACTTGGGCAGTGAAAATGAAATGCACAGATATAGGATTGGTGACACATGGCTTGATGGCAGTACATACAAAAGGGATCTAGGAGTCTTAGTGAACCACAAGCTGAACATGAGTCAGCAGTGTGATGTGGCAACTAAAAAAGCCAATGCGATTCTAGGCTGCATTAATAGGACTATAGTGTTTAGATCAAGGGAAGTAATAGTGCCACTGTATTCTGCTTTGGTCAGACCTCACCTGGAAGACTGGGTCCAGTTCTGGGCACCACAATTTAAGAAGGATATTGACAAGCTGAAACATGTCCAGGCGAGGGTGACCAAAATGGTGGGAGGTGTGGAAACCATGTTCTGTGAGGAGCAGCTTAGGGGCATGGATATGTTTAGTCTGGAGAAGAGAAGGTTGAGAGGGTACATGATAGCCATGTTTCAATATTTGAGGGGATGTCATACTGAGGATGGAGCAATCTTGTTTTCTGCTGCTCCAGAAACTAGGACATGGAACAATGGGTTCAAACTACAGGAAAAGAGATTCCACCTAAACATTAGGAAGAACTTCCTGACAGTAAGTGCTGTTTGGAAGTGGAATACACTGTGTCGGAGTGTGGCGAAGTCTCCTTCATTGGAGGTTTTTAAACAGAGGCTGGATGGCCATCTGTCGGGAATTATTTCATCATGTATTCCTGGATGGCAGGGAGTTGGACTGGATGGCCCTTGGAGTCTCTTCCAAGTCTATGATTCTATGATTCTGTTTTTAACTGTTCAAATGCACTGTTGGCCATCTCCAAAACCTGAGCATCTTGGTTCAAGAATGAGTTCCAGAATACGCCCAAGCTAAGCTGAGATTTCAATGGGAATGTAACCCCATCCTGCACAGGGTGAATTCACTTTTCCTGATTTGCCTTCCAATTAACCAGAAGTACCCCTGTCTTGTATGGATTAAGCTTCAATTTGTTTGCCCTAATCCAGTCCATTACTGACAGTAGACACTAGTTTAGACCAAGACAGCTTCCCTGGGTTAGATGGAAAAGAGAGAGTCGATGTCATCTGCATATTGGTGAATGTGTACCCCAAATCTCTGGACAGCCTCTCCCAGCAGTTCCATGTATATGTTAAACAGCCTGAAGGACAAGACAAAGCCCACCACAAGCTGATGGCTGGGATGCTTAATAGGAGTCCCTCAGTGCCACCTTCTGTGTTTGCCCCTACAGGAAGGAATGGAGCCACTGTAAAATAGTACCTCCAAGTCCCATCCTGGAGAGGCAGTCCAGAATGGCATTGAAAGCTGCTGAGAAGTCCATCAGAACCAACAGAGACACACTCCCCCATCCAGTATACTGGCTAGGTCATCTGCCAAGGCAAACAATGCTGTCTCTGTCCCATAATGAGGCCTGAAGCCTAATTCAAATGTACCTAGATAATTCACCTCATCCTGGAACCCCTGGAGTTGGAAGTCCACAACACACTCCAGAACCTTTCCCCCAAAGGGGGTATTAGAGACAGCTGATAATTGTCTAATAAGATGGAATTCAGGGAGGGTTTTTTTTTTTTAAAGAAAGGGTTTGGGATGAGACAGCAAGTCAAAGCCCATGGGAGAGGAGGTAGGGGTGAAAATTGGCCACCAGCTGCCTGCACCTGCTGTATACCATAGTTTGCTGTGTGGAGGCATAATCACCAATGGGTTGGGGAGGTTTTATTTAGGGAGTCCTGGTAAATCTTTGCTGATCTCATGCTCACATGCAATAATGCATAATTTCAATACTGTTACTGGAACCCAGTTTCCACCATTGTCCATGCCAGTAGACCCCTCTTCTGCTAAAGGGAGCTGAGTGGAATATGAGCTATCACAAATGCTGGACTGATAGTCCAATAGTCTGACACCATATATGTAACTACCCTGTATGTACATTTAAAAGATACTGGACTGGTTTCAAATCCTTTGAACCTAAACCAGTGATGGGCAACCTTTTGAGCTCGGTGTGTCAAACATTGCCAAAAAACAGGATAACTCAGGTGGTGTGTCACTTTGAGGAAAAAACATTATTTCACAATAATATTTATTGTTTAATCAACAATATTATTAATTGTATATTAATAATTAATTAGTTGTCACAACTCATGTGACAACTGAGTAATCAAAATGTACAGTCGTCCCCACCCGCCACTTTCCTCCACCTTCCCACCCTCCCTAAAGTGGCGATCGGGGCTTCATAGCCCACCTTCCACTTTCTTCCCCCCTCCCTTAAAGTGAGGCTTTGAAGCCTGGATCGCCACTTTAGGGAGGGTGGTGAGGTTGCGGGCGGGGGCACGGGGGGGAGGAGGCCTACAGCTGCGTGTCAGCACAAATGGCTACGCGTGTCAGTGCTGACACGCGTGTCATAGGTTCGCCATCACTGACCTAAACCATTCAAGAATGATTAGGTTTTCTGTTGGCTCTACTTTTTGTCTCTGGTTAGGGGAAAGACTATAAAGGGAGCTCTGGAATTACTTCTGCTCTATCTATGAGTGCCAAAGGGCTGAGATCGGAGCTGCATAATATAAATTTCCACAAGCAGAGTTCTGCATTAATTTCATTCCATATCCCTTGTGTTGTATGGCAACATTGCAGAACTGAACCAAGACATCAAGTGTGCAGCCAAATGCACAAGCAAATGTGTATTCACATCCATGCACAATGCACAGAGGACATTCATGTGCAGTGCAATCCATGCACAACACACTTAACATCAATGTGCAATGCACATTCATGTGAAATAGCAGGGCATGACTTTGCTTCCACAACATTGCTTCCACAACCTTGAACTGCAAATGGCCACTTGGGCATTGGACAAAAATGACCAACCACTCCCATAGGGAAACTTGTTCATGCATAAGATACTAATTCCGACCTCTGTTTCTTAGGTGTATCTCATAGTGTCAATTTAGAGCATTCTTATTGCAAGAAACATTATCAGCACCACTTTTCCCCTTTTCCCTCCCTCCCCATAATATAAATGACACATTGCTCCAAATAGATTTGCCTTTTAGTTGATATCTACACGTATTTTAAGTATCTGGCTGCCTTCATCTCCATGGTTGTACCTATGTCTCATTCTTTGGCTTCTTGGATTGCTATTTCTACAAGTTCCCTTTCTGGTTACCTAGGGAACTAATTTCAACATCACTCCAGAGTGGCTGTGATTAGATAAAGGGGGTGTATTTTCTGTGGTTACCTAGCAACTTTGTTGGGCTTCCTACCACAGGGTACTGCCTGAATGAGGCAGACACTTTCCTGAAGGTAAGCAGGTTTGCACCTGGTCAACGTCTAGGTGGGAGATTCACCAAGAACTTTGTGTCCACTGCCTTGAGTTCTACAGTGGTAGACAGGTAGGATATAGATCAAATTTTAAAAAGAAAGTGAAATAAATTCAAGAAGGATATTGACAATCTGAAATGTGTCCAGAGGAGGGCAAGCAAAACGTAAAAGGTCTGGAAGCCATGCCAGCTTAGGAGCAGCTTAGGGACCTGATGTTTACCCTGGAGAAAAGAACTGTTCAAGGAGGGTGGTTTGGGCATGGATGGTGGCGGAAGCACCTTGCATTACTACTTCCACTGCTTCTGAGGAGTAAAACTGAAGCCCTCCACCTCCTTGCAGCCAAGCTCACTGCCACAACTTGCTACATTTTTGTTTGGATCCTCAAGTACAGTCTGTGCATATTGCCTCTACATCAGTGTGGGGGACTGGAAATTCTACTCCAGCTTCCACCCAATCACAGACAGCATAACTAAGGATCAGGAGTGATGGTGCCTGCAGTCTGACCCTATCTAGAGGGCTGCAGCTTTGCCATCCATTATTGGGAGAGAGATATAGTCTCATTTCTAAGTTGTCCACCACATTTCAGCTCCTTTACTTTCAACCAGGGATGTAAAGTTTCCTGTATTCCATTCTTGTGCATGAGAAAGAAAGAAAACATTCAATGATTTCCCTACCTCTGGATGAGATTACAGGACTTTTTGCTTTTTTTTGCATTTGGGGGCTTTTTTGGTGAAGATTCCATGAAGGCCCTCCTCATAATGTTATTGGCCAAGGTCCTATACTAGAGTTGTCTAGTGTAAATCTTTGCATGTAGTTATGTATTAATTTTGCTATGGAATCCTTACGCAGAATAGCAACACTGAGTGACTCAACCAAGAAATCAAATGTGCAAATACACAACCAAAGGGCAATCCAAATCCATGTACAATGAACCTACATATGCAATATGCATCTGTGTGCCATGAAACACATGTGCAACTCCTTCACCATGAACATGGATGGAATGCAGATGTTTCTCATTGGACAAAAATGTCAAACCATTTCTGTAGGGGAATGTATGTGTATGAAAGACACCAACAGTCACAATGTTGTAAGTTAGACTTATGATCTTGTACCTGTTTCCTATTCACATTTACATTTGTGATGCTATTGACAGGCCCCTCAAAATCCACCTTAAAAATCCATCCAGTTGCACTGAAGGGTGCAGTTCTGCAGCATTGGTGAGAGATGTGGATGATGCATCCAGCCCTCGTCCACCATCAGTCAGTGGTCTAACAAGAAACTGTGACAGGACTCCCTAGAAGTTCTGCCTTCTGTTTCATGCATCACTAATTGCTGGAGGAAGTGGGCTAGATATGTCATCCATCAGCCCACTTACCAATGTCACAGAACTCTACCCCTTGGTGCAGCTGACTGGATTTTAAGGTGGGTTGGGGGTGGGTCAGATCAGGAGGCAGACCACAGCAATGACATAATGGCTCTGTGTGTGTGATTCAGGATCCTGGCCCACATTTCTTTTTTGCACAAAATCCTTTTTCCATGAAATAAGTTTTTGGACAAAAAAGCAACACATTTTGCTACTGATGATGATGATGATGATGATGAAAAAAAGTGCTCTTGGGCAGAGGTGAAAAATCTCATGGCAGACATTCCCATCCCATCCCCCACCTGGTCAGTTCTTCTATATGTCAGGATTCTCCTTTTCACCAAGGATGGGAAATGTGCAAACTTTTTTACATCTCTAGTAGCCAAGATCAATGGATAGCTGAGATTTGTGTGCAAAAGGAGTTAATGGGACTGTTTAAAAATTGTTCTCTAGGCAGTTTTTTAAGAGCTCTGTTTGACATGACATCCCGGGGTGCAGGAAGAGGAGAAACAAGCTGACTCCTGGAGCAGTTCCATAGCTTTTATATGAAATTACTCTCCTAAGACAAGCCAGCAGGACATCTCACAGCATTTGCCATTTTAGGCCCTCTGGAATGGCAGAAGGCAAAGACACAGTTGGACAAAGTGAAAACTCTGGGTATGAAAAAGAAGTTATGGTTTCCTGAACTGGGGTGATAACCTATTTGTCTATCAGGGTGTGCTTTTGAGGAGTTTCCAATGCAAATGCATTATGAAAAAAAAATGTACATTTTGTTTCTGTTCATTCTCCCTTCAGCCACCCACCCAGCATTAATTGCTTAGATATAAACCCATTAAGTATGGTTACTTCATTTGTAAGTTTGCATATCTTCTAACAGTGTGCAAATGTTGTGATTACTGAAGTACACTTTTTTTCTGAATTCAAATTGGAGGAAGACTTCATCCTTGTTTCCCAAAACGTAACATACCAAAGCTGCGATCCAGCATCCCCACAGCATAGCGTAAATATTCGCATACAGAGATACGCTGCGCCAGCACTACATAACCTCTCTGCAAAATATTTATTTATTTATTTGAAGTATATCTGTATTGCCTCCCAGTCCACAAGGGCTCCTGAGGTGATGGACTAATAAAACACAATTAAAAGAATACATTGGGCTCATCTATACCAGACATGATATGCCAGCTCCCTGATGGCATATCCTGGTTGCAGAGCTGGCCCGTTTCCCCCTGTTACCTGGAGCAAATGGGCTAGGGTTCAAACAGGATGCTGGCCCATTGCTGAAGCTTCCACCATTATCTCTGCTAATGTGGAAGCCAGGCAGGGGTCCCTCAACCTGTGACTGCAGTCCCCCTGCATGTGACTAGCTTAGTCACATTTTGAGGGACCCCTGCCTGGCTTCCAGAAGAGCCAGTGAGCTGGCAGCAGTTGGGAGGAGTGGCATGCTAGATGGACTTCTGTGGACATGTGGGGACTGATCCAGTTTTTCCCAGGTAAACCGGGATAAACCAGGTATTTTCCTGTGACAGGTTATTTGGCCCTATCCCAGCTTGTCCCCATTCCAGCCTCATATCTGGAATGGGGGTCAGCCTGTTATCCAAAGAGATAGAGTTCCATGGGGAGCCCACCCAGGATGTCAACATCTCAGTTATTAATTGGGGGAATTATTAGCTTAAACGCAGGCCTGTGAGAGGTGGGTAACTTCAGGGATCTTTTCACCCGTGTATACCAGTACCAACTGTAGAGACCACTCCAGTTTTAAAGTAACTTCATGAGATGTTGGGACATAAGGATAGGATCGCCTGTGTAGATCTCACATTTCTGGCAGGAGGAGTTGGTCTTTCAGATATCCTGGCTCATATAGGGTTTTGTAGGTCATTTAGGGCTTTGTAGTTTAGGGCTCTGTAAGTCAACATCAGAACTTTGAATTAATCTTGGAAGCAAATTGGAAGCCAGTGCAGTTCTTGGAAGACCAGTGCAACATGGTGCAGCACATGCCAATGACTGGATGTTGTTATGCAATGTGCAATGCACAACCCCAATGTGCCTTGTACAACTGCAGTGTGCAATGTGGAGTCATGATGTGCAGCCACAATACTAGACACAATGCACAACTTCAATGCACAATGCATAGAATGTAAACATAATGTACAAGTGGCTGTGTGAACAACTCTATTTCTGTGCTGTCAGCAGTCTACATCAATTGTACAATGATGAATAACTTGCCTGAATAATTTGGTGAATAATGACTTGCAGATACATATGTTATTAACTGAATGCCAACCCAAGGGTGAAAGACATAAATGTTGCCTAATGTCAGAGGAGGTTGCCTCCTGTGCATTTGCTTGAGTCACTGTTCTGAGAAGGGCTTTGAATCTGCTGCAGTTTGAGTTTGAACATTAAAAGTATCATGCAAGATGCTGAATCTATTTTGAGAAGACCAGAGGTCTGTGGGGTTGAAATTATAAGAGGGGCACAGGCTTCCTCATGAATTGGATTGGGAATGTCCCCACTCACTCTTGTTACTTACCCTGACAGCACCCATCCTGGAATATCACACAACTGGCAACATTTGATAATCTGACTTAATGTGGCCTTCTACATGGTTGGCAGGTAAACCAGGGACTCCCCAGGTGCTAAGTTTCGAGTCACATACAACTTAGAGAGGGGCCTTCTAAATTCTTCAAACAGGTCATACAGGTCGGAGTTCTTCCTGAAGAAAACCTGGAGGTGAATCATTCACTAACCCACTCAAGAGTAGCAGAATCCTCAATGGTTGCAGAATGGGTTTTTCCTCCCTACCCCTCCTCACACTCTAAGTCTCATCCCTTCATAGGAATTATCCAATATAAATATCACACTAAAACTCCACCCAAGTGTGTACAGACCTCCTGTTTTCCACATCAGTCTGTGTCACCGTTCTGCCTTCTGGACCTCCTCTTTGACAGTTTAGTTTGCGATCTCAGCCTTCTAGGATAGGTATAGTATAGCCCACAATCACCTCACCCTATTCCTCTATCCAAATACTTCCTACTTTCTTTGATAGCCTTGTATGATTTCTTGAAGCTTGAGTGTTAGCATGAATGCTGTTAAGATTAATTTCAAATAAAAAAACATTTAATTGTACATTCTAGCTTGGAGTGTACTCAGTTACTATCAGTATACATAGGCCAAAAGATCCTGCCTTTACCCAGTCTCTCACTGACATTTTTGAGCTAATTAAATATTTCCAATATTAAGATTCAGATTCAGATTCAGACACTAATGGGATCCTCATGAATCCCACACAATTTGAGCAACACTCTGTATTAAGTTAGAGATATGTGTGAAGGTGTCTCTCCCTTGCCACTGACTTACAAATGGCTCTGTTTCTTATCAGATCTGGTGTGTGTGTGTGTAAAAAAAGGGGGGGGGCAGAAACTAGAATAACTTTTAAAAAAAAGAAAAAAAAAGCCTTATTAACATATTTTGTTAACCATTACTGAGCTTGGAAATCAAACCCTTTTATATTAATATTGGCTAGGGAATTTAATAAACATGCTAAGTTGTCTTGATGTTAATCATTGCTGTTAATTTTAGTAGCTGTAGGGTTTGATGGAGAAAATGGCATATAATTGGTTGAACACCAAGAGCTTGGGAATCTAATCCTTTTATGTTAATATTGGGCAGGGAATTTTATAAGCATGCTAAGTTGTCTTGATATTAATTGTTGCTGTTAATGTTTGCAACTGTAGGGTTTGATGGAGAGAAGGGTATATAATTGGTTGACGCTCTTGTCCACAAGTGGCAAATGCTTTTTTTGCCTCCTTGAAAAGTGCTCTCTCAGGAGAGTTTCAGTTGTCTTCCTCTGAAAGGCTATTTTTCAATTGTGTACACTTGCCACACTCACATACTTTGGTCAGACCTCACCTGGAATACTGTGTCCAGTTCTGGGCACCACAGTTCAAGAAGGATATTGACAAGCTGGAGCGTGTCTAGAAGAGGGTGATCAAAATGGTGGGAGGTCTAGAAGCCATGCCCTATGAGGAGTGGCTTAGGGAGCTGGGTATGTTTAGCCTGAAGAAGAAAAGGTTAAGAGGTGACATGATAGCCACATTTGAAGAGACATCATACTGAGGACAGAGGTTTTTAAACATAGGCTGGATGGCCATATGTCGTGAATGTTTTGATTGTGTATTCCTGCAGGGCAGGAGTTGGACTAGATGGCTCTTGTGGTCTCTTCCAACTCTTATCATCTATTATTCCAATTCCTGGATGGGGTTCACATTAACCATCCCCAACTTTCAGTGGAAGTTGACCATAGAATTGTACTGGAGGTCCTCCAAATGCTTAGAGAGATCCCAGTATCTCTAGAGAGATCTTTCCACACCCCCCCCAACTGTGGTTAAATGATATGGGGGGGTGCATAAAAATGAGCCAGGCCTAGAAGTTGGGGGTGTTTAATGTGAGAGCTAGAAGGAAGTTATAAATGGATGCCGAGTTGAATCAGAGGAAAGAGATTTGAAATTACAATTGAAGCTGAAGGAGATGTGGAGAAGAGAGATAAATAGAGCAACAAGAAGGAACCCAAGGAAGGAGTCAGAAGCAGAGAAATAGCCTGAGTCTGTGGCATGAACTATGGGAGAACAGTTTTGGGAGAAAAGGTTGCCAGATGACTTCTGCAAAGAACTGCTTGCCTGGAACCTGGGAGGAAGATGACAGGGAAAATGTAAGATACCAATTTCTTTTGGACTGTGATTAGAGAGGCTTAGAGGAATCCATTTATTCCTTTTTTTTTTAAATTGCTCAATTGAGACTTACAGTAAACCAAAACATACTATTTTTTTTTTATTTTTATTTTTTTTTAATGAGGATATAATTGTGAACTCTTAACAAAAGAAAAGTCTTTTGTTTGTTTTTTTGGTCATATTAGACTAGTAAACCTTTTAAAAAGATTATTAATACTGAGCTCTGCCATTATTGGTTGCCCACCCCATGCCTAAAGCCTTATCACTCTACCCAAAAAGGGGATTTTTGAAATAAAATGTTTGGGGGCTGTATTGATGGAAAACTAATGCACTCACTCCCTTCTTCCTCCCAGAGCCCTTGCACTGCTACCAGATGGAGGGTTTTTTTTTTTTTTTTAATTGCTGAATTGGGACAGCAATCCACCTGGTGGCAGTAGAAGAGTTCTGG
Organism: Gambelia wislizenii; assembly: GCA_030847615.1. Classification (NCBI taxonomy): domain Eukaryota; kingdom Metazoa; phylum Chordata; class Lepidosauria; order Squamata; family Crotaphytidae; genus Gambelia; species Gambelia wislizenii. The sequence continues at coordinate 330,171,724 of JAUMIR010000004.1, forward strand.
GGGCAGAGGTGAGTAAGTGTACTGTTGCAAAGGAGTGCTGATATTCTTTTGACCAAAATCCTTCCCCATTGTGAGACAGGACAAGGCCAGTCCATAGCTGCATCTGCATTGCAGAAATAATTCAATTTGACACAGCTGTGGCTACCATGGCTAAATGCTATGGAATCCTGGGATTTGTAATTTGTTGTGGCACAGAGCTCTCTGACATAGAAGGCTAAATCTTTTGCAAAACTACACATCCCAGAATTCCATAGCATTGAGCCATGGGTGTTAAAATGGTGTCAAACTGGATTATTTCTGTAGAGCAGACACAGCCCATGGCAGGAGTCTATGCCCCTACGGAATTCCAGGGTAGGTATGCTGGCATAGCTTCATGTTGCCCGCAGTATCAACTAGGATCTCAGGGCTCATCCAGAAGGTTAAAAAAAAGTCTCTGAAGTATCAAGAGTTTCCAGGGTTATTTTTATTTTTTATTTTACTTGCATATTCCTGTGTTGGCATCCAAACTCTTTCTTGAAATATCTCAGGTTCCCCCAATCCTCCCCTTTCCTTGTGTTCTTCCTTCTCCCCCTCCCAAAGAGCACGTGTCATCACGTGTCTAGACTCATGCGACATTTATGAAATTGATTTTCACCCATTTTCTACTGAGCATCCTTTATTATTATTCAGGAGTCATAGTCATAGTGCTAAAGTGCTTTAGCAATATTACGCTAGTTAAACATTTGGATAATTTTGTTTCAGTGCCAACATTCCTCCTTCCCTTGCTTGATCCCTGTTGAGTCTGTATCCTGGAAACGTAGCTGTGTTTATGGGGGACAACCACCTAAGCTAGTTCCAAGATAAAACAGGCTGACAGCTGTGATCATGGGCTCTCCCCTTTATCTGGGCAGCACAGCCAAGCAGGTAAACAAAGTTATAGTTTATTGGGGGTCAGCATCATGAAGGAGTCACAGGTCATAAGGGGTATGACCAATGAAGATGACCAGCAGAAGCAATGTTTAAGACGCTTCTGAGAAGAGGTGAGAAGTACTGTCTCAGGGCCTGGAGGGAGGAGAAGAAGAAGAACAAACAGAGGCCTGAGCCAGTGGGGATGCTTGGTAGAAGCTAAGCTGAAAGGCCCAGACTCCCAATCTCCATTAACATCCAGCACTTCTGGACTGCACCCTTGTAAGTAAATTAGGGAACTGTCTGGTTAGTTGTGTTAGGGCTTATGTTTATTTTACAAACTTGGCTAGAATGACTAAACATCTATAACATGCAATTTCTAAGTGTATCCAGAAGGAAGGAACCTTCTATGGAAAAGTATCTGTGCTATGCTTTGTAATCTACTTAGAATAAACTTCCTTTAAATCTCTCCTTTCTGCACACTTCTTGTTCACATGCCTGGCTCAGCTTTCTTCCCACAGGGGTGTGGGAAGGGGAAGCTCTGCAGAGTCAGAGTTGGAAGCACAAATTGAACCCTGTAATGTCTCACCCTGTTACACTGCGAGGTTTAAGGGCAATGGGTGGCGGTGGCGAGTTTTAGATTAACTCTGGAGTTCTGGGGTGCATGTGTATGGCCAGAGGGGACCTCCAGAGCATCACAGCAGCCAAGTAGAAATACATTAAATGAAATGCACAGATATAGAATGGGTGACACCTGGCTTGATGGCATTACATGCAAAAAGGATCTGGGAGTCTTAGTGCACCACAAATTGAACATGCATTAGCAGTGTGATATGTTAGGGGATAATGGAACATTCAGTTAGTAAATGTATGCTGTGAGTTTGTTTGCAAGCTGCAAACTTGGTGCAGAAGTTCATTTGAATTACCTTGAGTGCTGAGATTTATGACTTGACAGTTTGATGACTGTAGCCAGGCAGTCTGTAGAGTTCACCAAGTTGGGAGGGGGTTTGTTTGTTTTTCTTTGTTTGAATCATAGAGTTGGAAGAGACCACGAGGGCCATCCAGTCCAACCCCCCTGCCACGCAGGAAATCTTGATCAAAGCATCAACTCTGCTCTGTATTTTGAATCTATGTCTAGTCTTATTCTGAATCTCTATGTAACAAAATGTATCTTACATATGTTTGAGTAAAACAGTTCTTTAGAAAGAGACTGTGTTGTTTCTTTACTCTGATGCTTGGAAGAGAAGACTCTGCTACATTTTTTTGCTGCCTAAATTTCTGTATATGCTCAGAGGTTTAATGTTCCTACCGTGACATGATATGGCAGCTAAACAAGCCTATGCGATTCTAGGCTGCATCAATAGCAGTATAGTGTCTAGATGAAGGGAAGTAATAGTGCCACTCTATTATGCTTTGGTCAGACCTCACCTGGAATACTGTGTCCAGTTCTGAGCACCAAAATTCCACAAGGATATGGACAAGCTGTAAGGTGTCCGGAAGAGGGTTACCAAAATGGTGGGAGGTCTGGAAGCCATGCCCTAGCAGAAGCTGTTTAGGAGGCTGGGTATGTTGAGTCTGGAGAAGAGGAGTTAAGAGGGGACATGATAGTCATGTTTAAATATTTGAAGGGATCTCATATGGAGGATGGAGCAAGCTTGTTTTCTGCGGCTCCAGAGACTAGGACATAGAGCAATGTACTCAAGCTCCAGGAAAAGAGATTCCACCTAAACATTAGGAAGAATTTCCTGACAGTAAGAGCTGTTCAGCAGGGGAATGCACTGCCTTGGAGTGTGGTGGAGTCTCCTTCTTTGGAGGTTTTTAAAGAGAGGCTGGATGGCCATCTGTGGGGAGTGCTTTGATTGTTTATTTCTGCACAGCAAGGGGTTGGACTGGATGACCCTTATGATCTCTTCCAACACTATGATTCTATGAAATGTCTGTATCTATAGTATTTGTTATGTTTTTTTTATTATTTTGGAAAATACTGGGTTATTTTAACAGACCTAAGAAGTAGGAACGAAAAGACCTTGGTAATACCAGGAGTTCCCAGGAAATACTTTGGGAGGAAGAAAACTTCATGTGGATAAATAAAATCAGTTGGTACTGGAACAAAACCTGGGACTTTCAGATACTTTTTTCTCTTGTGGAGGGGCTCTCAGTCAGCAAAATCTCACTGCACCAGCGTGTGAGGCTTGAGGAGGTGACGGGGGTTCAGCAGACCTTTGACTGGGCCAAATAGAGAACTTACATAGGTTGCATTAGGCTCCCAGAATCTGAACGTTCTTCTCTCCTATGCTAGAAGTGCTCTGCCAAACATCATTTTTGAGACATTTCAGCTAAAAATACAACTAACCAGCCCCCTTTTTAACATTCTCCTCAGCACTCCAGAAAACTACCTACCAAGTATATGCTTTCCTTTATTGCAGAAGTGCCCACCAGTAGCTCTGTAATCTTGGGAGACAAACTGAGCATCTCAGAGACTTTATTTTTACCCAGGAATTGCTAAAGGTGAGCTTAGTCTGAACACCTACACACAGTCAGGCATACATTTTCAAGGAGGAAAAGGGGGGGATGGAGGAAGAAATAGGCTTTTAATTTGCTAAAATGAAAAGCCTGAAATTACCACCTACAGCCAGGATGGTGTTTTAAATCTCTCCTAAAGAGCTGATGGTAAAGAGACCCTTTAATTGCCACCAATACCAGCACGCCTACTTGTTAGAATATATATGGGGAAATTGAATGTGAGAGCTTTATGACCAAGGTTTAGGAGGGAAGGAAGGAAACTTGATATGATGACAGGGTGAATGTGTAGAAGCCAGAACTGGAAAAATTACATTTGTGAATTAGCATTGTATATGCTAGCACTGTGGGATGTGCTCTCTCTTTCTCTCTCTCTCTCTCTCTCTCATCTATCCATCCATTTTATTATCATATTCCTTCAAGTTGACTCCAACTTACAGTGACATCTTAGAGTTTTCTTGGCAAGATTTATTCAAAGGAAGTTTTCCATGGTCTTTCTCCAAGGTTGAGAGAGTGTGACTTGTCCTAGGTCACCCAGTGGATTTCTGTGGCTAAGTGGAGATTTGAACCCTTGTCTCTTAGGAGTCCTAGTCCAACACTCAAACCACTACATAATGCTTGCTTTCCAAAATCTGAGATTCAAGAAGCAGCAAAGATGGCTTTTGTACAGTATAACAGAGTTGTTGATATTTTCCTTCAAGTTGACTCCTTATGGCCCTCCTGTCATAGCATTTTCTGTGCAAGATTGATTCAGGAGGCTTCTCATTGCTTTCCTCTAAGGCTGAGAGAGGGTAACTTGCCCAAGGTCACCCAGTGGGTTTCCATGGCTCTCCAGGGACTTCAAATCCTGGTCTACAAGAGTCCTAGCCCAACATTTAAACCACTAGACCATTACGCCTTCCTCCAAGATAATGGATGCAACAGCTCCAACAATAACACTTCTTCCGCATTACACATTCATAGCAATTTAATACCACTCTAAATGCTATGGCATCCTACAGAATCATGGGATTTGTAGTTTGGTGAGGCATTCTGCTAGCATATCCTACTCCCCCACCCAGTGAGATTTCATAACTGCACATACTGGACACTTTGGGGGGTCACACCGACCTGGGGGACATTTGGGATCAAGCTGGCTGGAGGACAGTCAGGGTCATAATGATCATAATGGTGGGGAAACACAGACAGGATTATGCAGAAAGCCCGGTTGTTAATGGGTCTATGGCCCTTTCCCCATCCTTGTGTTCATTAAGAAATTATTCAATCAGGCAATCAGTGACCATCTCTCTACCCTACCTGTCCGAACATTAAGAGATTGTTGCAAATCCCATCAATGTTTTGTCACTCCGGAACTAAGGCAATCAGCCTGTCCAGACCCTTTTGTCCATTCCTGGAGAAAACCATTCAGATTTTGTCATAACCAGTGCACCCCTTTGGGGTATGAAATGGGGTATAAATACCCTAGCTCTGACCCCAGTCAGGTATGCCAAAGACTGGATTCTCCATTCTTTTTCTTGTTGTGCCACCGTCAAACTTTGTCTGAGACCCTTTGCTGCATGGCCGTCTTTCTCCGAGACTGGTAACTATCACCCTTCCACCCCAGCGTCTCTCCATCCAACCTTTTGGCCTTACTTCTCAATAGCCTTGTGTGGTTCTTAAGAGTGTATGTTCTTGTATGTTAGTGTCTCCTCTGTGTTCATTCAAATAAAGTACTTCTTGGAGTGTTCTTGCAGTTAGTACTGGTATGCATAGGTGAAAAGATCCCCAGTTACCCTCCTCTCACAGGCCTCCTTTTGAACTATCCCCAAATTTCACTGGCATTGTGAGTGGGACTCAAATGTGTCCCCCACATCTCTCAGGGTAACAATTCAAGCTCAGAGAACTCTAAATACTCCCCAAAACCACAAACCCCAGGATTCCATAGATAGGTGCCATGACAGTTAAAAAGTAGTGTCAACGTGCCATGATTGTATAGTAGTAGTAGTAGTTGTTGTTGTCATGTGCCTTTGAGTCAACTCTGAGTTATTGCAACCATAGCACAGAGTGTTCTTTGCAAGATTTATGCTGGGGAGGTTGCCTTTTTTATTTGAGGCTGAGAGAGTGTGACTTGCCTAAGGACACTCAGAGGGTTTCCATGGCTGAGTGGGGATTTGAACCCTGCTCTCCCAGATCTATCTATCTATCTATCTATCTATCTATCTATCTATCTATCTTCTCTTTCTCTCTCTCATTTTATTTATACACCTTTTCCTCAAACCTGGATATGATATTCATTTAAATTGGCTGGACATGTTTACCTCAGAGAAGATTGAGAGTGACATGGTAACCATCTGTAAATACCTGAAGACATGTTATGTGGAAGATGGAGCAAACTTGTTTTCTGCTGCTCCAGACCAAGACATATAAGGAATGGCAGAAGAAGCTGGATATGTTTAATACAGAGAAGAGAAGATTGAGAGGTGACATGATGACTATCTTTATATATCTGAAGGGATGTCATGTAGATGATGGAGCAATCTTGTTTTTCTTCTGGTACAAATAAAGTGATGATAGAGATAGATAGACAGATATACAGATTACAGGTAGGTAGATAGGTAGGTAGGTAGATATAAAAAATGCTGTAATAAGGGAATGTCGGTGGCAATCATAAAATGTTCTTAAAGAAGAAATCAAACCATGCAGGATACACCTGGGTCCCTTTTTGGTCCTTGACTGATGGTGCCCCAAAACAACAACCCAAACACCATTACAAATGGATTTCTCCTCCATCAGGCATCAACTTCTACAAGACAAACCACTATCGAATATTGCCAGTGAAAAAACATGGCACTGCATTTACCATATTTTGGCATGGCAACCTGATTATTAGGCACAGTCAAAGCCATAGCACTCCTGATGGACAAAGAACTTCAGTGAAAGACCAGCCTTTGTTTCAGCATATACTGTAGTAGTGTTGTATATTCAGACCCTATGGCTTGCTTTATGAGGGGGCTTAGTAAGGGGAAGAAAGGGTAGACATGTTGGGATCTCACTAGGCAGCCATGATGGAGATGGTGTTTGTCAAGTCAAAGAACCTATCCCAGTCACTACTGTTTTAACTACCAAAGAAAGCTGAGAGGAAATGGATGTTTGAGGCTATGAGTTACATAACTCAGAGTGGTGGTTTCCATGACAAAAGGGAAAGGGTTGGTAGGCTTCAGCTTATAGCCCTTGGAGCACTGTGCTCTCCGAAGGACAGAAAAGTAGTTATCTCAGTTTATTTGGTGTTTGTACACTGAGATGTCACCTTTGTTGTTGTTATGTGCCTTCAAGTCAACTCCAACTTATGGTGAGCTTACCACAAAGTTTTCTCAGCAAGATTTATTCAAAGGAGGTTTGCAATTGCCTTCCCTTCCTCTAAGGCTAAGAGACTGTGACTTGCCCAAGGTCACCCAGTAGGTTTCTATAACTCGCTTCACCTTAGATAATGAAGAAGAAAGAGCATCGTTAATGACTCAGCCCAATAGATGACACTAAACAAGGTCATGGTCTATGTGCCTGATAGCATTACCAGATCTAGAATTAACTTGAAGATTTTTTAAATGGACAATCATCAGTTATTCCTTGGATTAATTCTTGGGCTTCCATGGGGAATGTGAAATCTTGTCATCTGTATTAAGGTGGGCACAACTAACTGTGATCACCATGATATTACTAACATGGCTCATTTCTGATGTTTGCCTAACTGAGGTGACTTGAGGTGATGTACCTTCAAGTTGACTCCAATTTATGGTTACCCCATCCCACGGTTTTCTTGGAAAGATGTATTCAGAGGGAGTTAGCCATTGCCTTTCTCGAAGGATAAGAGAAAATGATGTTTGCCAAGGTCACCCAGTGGGTTTCCATGGCCAAGCAGGGATTTGAACCCTGCTTACCCAGAGTCCTAGTCCAACACTCAAACCATTCTGAGATGTCACCCACTGAAGGTTATTTTTGAAGTGCTACCTGTTTTAATTGCTGCTACTACCAAAGGGATATGACTCATGTGATCTTCCAGTTGTACGTGGGCTACCACATCCACCATTGCTCACCACTCCTCACTATTGGCTCAGTGGGAAACAGGTGCTGGGGCATGCAATCCAAAAACACCCAGAGGGCCACAAGATTCCCACTCTTTGCCCTGAGCCCCATCCCATTTGCTTTACCTGGTTCCAGTGCTGGTGACAATGCCTATGGGTTCTGGGCACCTGGAGTCTTCAGCAGCAGTGGTAGAGCAGTGGAGGGAAACCCCTGTCTACAATGGCCAGATCCTCAGGGAGTTAGAAGATTTGGGGGTCAGCTAGATGGGAGAATTAAGTCCAGAAAATTTCACCTTATGGCCCTTTTGCTCCAGTGCCCATTGGTGCCCACAATGCATCCTCAAGATTGCTGACAGGAAAATTACCCAAGTTTGTATGGAAGACAATGCGGGGAGAGGGAGGGGTGGGGGGAGAAACACACAAATACAAACTGATGGAGAGAGGCAGTGGAAGACAGATGAATTGATGGGGGGAAAGGGGAAGAGGGGGAGAAACACACATACACACACACACACAGTGCCGGAGGAGGAGGAGTGAATTCCCTGCAGAAAATCTCCCTCAATTTCCCCCCTTTTCTTTTTCTCCATCTAGCTGACCTCTCTCTGTGGATGGAGATTGAGAAGGAAGCATGGCTGGCTGCGGGCATCTGAAGAGGTGGCCAGATTGTAGGAGGAGGAAGAAGCAGCAGCGGTGGAGAAGGCAGCATCTTCAGAGAGCCCACAGCCAGCCAAGCCTCCCTCTCACTCCCCAGGTGCACAGAGAGAGAGAGAGACGCTCCAGCGCTCGCCGAGAAGGAAGGAGAGCAAGGGCTCGGCAAAACTCTTGGCAGTGGCTGCTGCTGGGGTTGCTTTGGTGGAGGCGGTGGTAATTCACTGGGTGCATGCAAGGAAGGGAGTCTCCGTAAGTTGGAAATGGAAAACAACAACAAAACACCCATCTCAATCTGTTCTGGAGTTACAGACTGGTGCCTCAGAAATCTGCCCTTGCTGGCTCAAGAGTTCAGCCAGCAGTAAGAACAATGGTGGTGCCCATGGGCTCGTAGAGGAACCTGCTCCTGGTGTGCGGGGCGGGGGGAAGTCTTCAAAACTCCTAGCCAATCACCTTTCGGCTCTATGAACTATGCTCTGCTATCTCCCCTTTTGTGAATTGGTTGTACACATGACCTATTGTCCCCTTTCGCGAACTGGTTGTACACATGACCTATTGTGCACATTTTCGCACACTTTTTCAAAAAGATAGGGGAAAACGGACTATGTGGAGTTTTCAGACCCCTTCCTTTCAAATATTGAGTATATGGGCCATCGTCCATGAGGACCATTAGCATTCTTAGCGAATTCTTTGAGGATGTTTTTCATCATGTAGATTACCCCTTGGCCATGTTTCTGGGACAAAGAAGTCCTTAACTAGCTATTACATTTCAGTCTGTACAGTAATCCATTGTAGTCGGAAGTGCGACAATAATCTGCTTGCTTTGATTTCCAACACAGCCATTGTTGTTCTGTTTGTGTAGGCAGCTGTCCCAAATTGTTCTTTTGTCTGACACCATCCCATTTGCTTTCCATCTGGAAAACAAGCAAGGACTGGCAGCGACATACATGAACTGCAGAGGCCAAACACACAAAATTCCAGATATGTTGGGCATATCTGGAATTTGTCTGGATATCAGCTTGCCCAGATCTTGAAGTCCTCATGGGAAGACTTTCTCATTACTATATTTTTTTCCATTCTAAATTTTAAACAGTAGAGTAAATGTAGGTGGTCACTGTGGTGTCACTATGGACATGTTTGCTTTCTTGAACAGAGAGATCATGCAAAACCAGGGTAAAGTCAATGGTAGAAATTCCTAAATTAGACAAAAAAGGGCAAATCTCCACTCCTATCTCATGCTACTTCTCTGTCAGTCTTAACTGGTTGCAGAAGATGGAGAAGCAGATTACATCCCTTGCCTTCACATTGTCTGTCATGAAGTGGGTGTCCTTCTGTTTCAAGTTTCAGGTCAGGCCTCATCTGGATTACTGTGTTCACTTCTGGTCACTTCACTTAAAGAAGGATAGAAAGTTGGACTGGGTTCAGAGAAGGGATAAAAAAGGTGACAAGAGGTATGGAGAACAAAATGAGGAAAGATTGAGGGAGTTCGTGGTGGAGAGAAGACTGAGGGGTGACATGATTGCCTTCTTTAAATATCTCAAAGATGGTTCAAGAGAGGAGTGGGGAGGCCTATGCTCTGCTGCCTCAGAGGGTAGGACCAGGTATAATGGTTTTAAGTTACAGGAGGATAGGTTTTGATTGAACATTAGAAGGAACTTCTTGACAGTGCGAGCAGTTGGACAATGGAAACAATTGCCTAGAGAGGTGGTGGGGTCTCCTTCTCTGAACATCTTCAAAAAGAGGCTGGACAGCTCCCTGCTGGGGATGCTGTAGCTGGAAATCCTGCACTGTACAGGGGGTTGGACTCAAAGCCCCATGAGACCCCTTCCAGTTCTAGGATTCCATGATTCTAGGTGGACGTTCATGAAAATGAGAGTATAAAACCTTATCCACTTCTCTGGGCATTGAAATTGCCTGCTATAATCACTTAGGCTTCTGGGTGTAAAATGATTAAATTATAAATATATTGTTGTTCCAGCTTACACCAGTTGTTGATCTTCTTCTTCTTCTTCTTCTTCTTCTTCTTCTTCTTCTTCTTCTTCTTCTTCTTCTTCTTCATAGCCTGCTTTTTTCCCCCCCAAGGCTGGGACCCAAAGCAGCTCATAGTTTAAAGGATACAATTAAAACATACATACCCCCCCCCAAAAAAAGACATTAAAATAGAATTGAACCAATCTCATCATTAAAACAACATCAAAATATTTAAAATAAAATATACTTAAAAGTATTAAAAACTTTATAAAAAAGATTAAAAGCTTTTAAAAACAGTCCCACAAAAACCACACTAAATCCCTCCCCCCCGTTCTTTAAAAATCCTACCTGAATAAAGAGGTTTTGGCCTGCCACGAGAAGAACAACAGGGAGGGGGGTCCTGAGTCTAGGGGCAGTCACCAAAAGGCCCTCTTTTGTGTCCCCACCAACTATACATGAAATGAGTTCCTTGACCACAGGTTTCTGATGCTGGGGAGGCAAGTAAAACATCACAAACCAATAAACACACTGATCTAAATTTAAAAATTAGAGCAGTAGCAAGATGCATCAAGGAATAAGGTCTTGTAATAGAAACCACTGTCACAAGACCATCTGGTGAGGATACATGAGAGGACCTTGTCACTGGACGCTCCTAGGATATGTAACTGCCTCCACAGGAGGCTAGGCCCTCTCTCTGCTCTCCTTTCACCAGCAAGTAAAGTTTGTTCATTTAAACAGGCATCTGGACATTATTCAGATAAGAAGAAGGTTTTTTTAAATATATATATATATATATATATATATATATATATATATAATAACGGGGTATGTGTTGTATTTTTGTCTTTGTTGTTATATCTTTTAAATGATTTTAAATTGTTATAAATTACAGATATTTAAACACAATAGCGACTGTATTGTTTTTTAAACTTTTATATGATCAGATACTACTACTGCTGCTGCTACTATTACTACTAGTAGTATTTTAATTTATGTATCTTATATTTAATTTATTTAAATTTATACCCCACCTTTCTCCCAGTATAGAACTCAAGGCAGTGACAGGACCCTAGTAGTAGTAGTAGTAGTAGTAGTAATAGTTATTGTTGTTGTCGTTGTCGTCCTCCTCCTCATCATCATTATCTTTATTTAGGCCCTGCCCTTTTCTCAAAACTGGGATTTAAAGCAGTTTACAAATTTAAATCATTACAACATACAGGAAAAGAGATTGCAACTTAAACATTAGGAAGCACTTCCTGGCAGTAAGAGCTGTTCAGTAGTGGAATGCACTGCCTTGGAGTGTGGTGGAGTCTCCTTCTTTGGAGGTTTTTAAACAGAGGCTGGATGACTTATCTGTCAGGAATGCTTTGATAGTGTATTACTACAGGGCAGGGGGTTGGACTAGATGGCCCTTGTGGTCTCTTCCAACTCTATGATTCTATGATTCAATATACAAATGATTGACATTAAAATAGGATTGACCTATTGAAATATTAAAACAATTTAAAATATATACTTAACACACACACACACACACACAATTAAAAACACCACTGGTGGCTTCCATGTCACCGGGGCAGTGAATCTGATCTGAGCTTCAGTCTACATTGTAAAGGAACTCTCCAAAGAGCTAAACCCTATGCTCCAAATAGATTCAGCACATTGGATAATTCATTGAAAGTCGAGATTGAATCCCAGAGTGGATTCACCATAAACTACCAGTTTTCATTGGTGCATAAAATAGGGACCCCTTGAACAGTGTTCCTCCCATAGCACTGGGGGCAGAATCAGCAGGTGTGACTATACTCTCACTCCTAATGGGGTGCAAGTGGTGGGATCCTTAGGTGAGAGTGATCATGTTCTCCTGGAGTTTGTTATACAATGGAAAGGAGAAGCCAGGCATAGTCAGACACGCATTCTTGACTTTAGGAGAGCTGATTTCAATAAACTCAGGGAAATACTGGGGATGATCCCATGGTCAAGAATACTAAAAGAGAAGGGACCTCAAGACGGATGGGACTTTCTCAAAAGGGAGATACTGAAGGCACAATTTCAAACAGTACCATTGAGGAAGAAAAATGGGAGGTGTCTCAAGAAACCAGGATGGATGACTAAAGAACTTTCAATGGAGCTAAGTTTTAAACGGAACATGTATAGGAAATGGAAAAGGGAGGAAATCACCAAAGAAGAATTCAAACAGATAGCGAACACGTGTAGGAGTAAAGTCAGAAAAGCTAAAGTGCAGAATGAGCTCAGGCTTGCTAGGGAGGTTAAGAACAATAAAAAGGGTTTTTTTGGGTATGTCCGCAGCAAAAGGAGGAAGCAGGAAATGATAGGGCCACTACGTGGAGAAGATGGCAAAATGCTAACAGGGGACAGAGAAAAGGCAGAATTACTCAACACCTTCTTTGCCTCAGTGTTTTCAGAAAAGGAAAAGGAGGACCAACCTGAGGATAATGGAACAGAGGACACAATAGGGGAAATCCAGCTGAAAATAAGTAAAGAGGTGGTACAGGAATACCTTCTTAATCTAAATGAATTTAAATCTCCAGGACCAGATGAACTACATCCAAGAGTATTAAAAGAGCTGGCAAATATAATCTCAGAGCCATTGGCAATAATATTTGAGAACTCCTGGAGAACAGGAGAAGTCCCAGCAGACTGGAGGAGGGCAAACGTTGTTCCCATCTTCAAAAAGGGGAAAAAAGAGGATCCCAACAACTATCGTCCAGTTAGTCTGACATCAATACCAGGGAAGATTCTAGAACAGATCATTAAACAGAGAGTCTGTGAACATTTAGAAGGCAATGCCATAATCACAAAAAGTCAGCATGGGTTTCAGAGAAACAAGTCATGCCAGACTAATCTGATCTCTTTTTTTGATAAAGTTACCAGCTTGGTAGATGAAGGGAATGCTGTGGACATTGCATACCTTGATTTCAGTAAGGCCTTTGACAAGGTTCCCCATGACATTCTTGCAAACAAGCTTGTAGAATGTGGGCTAGACAAGTTAACTGTTCAATGGATTTGTAATTGGTTGACTGGCCGAACCCAAAGGGTGCTCAGCAGTGGCTCCTCTTCGTCTTGGAAAGATGTGACCAGTGGGGTGCCACAGGGTTCTGTCCTGGGCCCAGTGCTATTCAACATCTTTATCAATGACTTAGATGAGGGAATTAGGGGCATACTTATCAAATTTGCAGATGACACCAAATTGGGAGGAGTAGCTAATACCCTAGAGGACAGGATCAAAATTCAGAATGACCTGGATAGACTGGAGAGCTGGGCCAAAGCTAACAAAATGAAATTCAATACGGAGAAATGTAAAGTACTGCATTTAGGGCGGAAAAATGAAATGCATAAATATAGGATGGGAGAGACCTGGCTGAATGAGACTACGTGCGAAAGGGATCTAGGAGTCCTAGTAGACCACAAGTTGAACATGAGCCAACAGTGTGATGCGGCAGCTAAAAAGGCCAATGCAATTTTGGGCTGTATCAATAGAAGTATAGTGTCTAGATCAAGGGAAGTAATAGTGCCACTCTATTCTGCCTTGGTCAGACCTCACTTAGAATACTGTGTCCAGTTCTGGGCACCACAATTCAGAAAGGATATTGACAAATTGGAGCGTGTCCAGAGAAGGGCAACTAAAATGGTGAAAGGTCTGGAAACCATGCCTTATGAGGAGAGACTTAGGGAGCTGGGTATGTTTAGCCTGGAAAAAAGACGGTTTAGAGGCGATATGATAGCCCTGTTTAAGTATTTGAAGGGATGTCACGCTGAGGATGGAGCAGGCTTGTTTTCTGCTGCTCCAGAGACTGGAACACGGAGCAATGGGTGCAAGCTCCAGGAACAGAGATTCCACCTCAACATGAGGAGGAACTTTTTGACAGTCAGAGCTGTTCGGCAGTGGAACACACTCCCTCGGAGCGTGGTGGGGTCTCCTTCCTTGGAGGTCTTTAAACAGAGGCTGGATGGCCATCTGTCGGGGATGCTTTGATTGTGATTTCCTGCGTGGCAGGGGGTTGGACTGGATGGCCCTCGTGGTCTCTTCCAACTCTGCAATTCTATGATTCTATGATTCTATGATTCCTTAAAATCATGTAGAGGAGACTGCCTGAAGGCGGAGTTGGAAATACCAAGCACAACAGTATTCTGTAACAACATGGCAACAATTGATCCTGAAGAAGTTGGGTGAGAATGTTCCTTCATAAATTCTAAGGAACTTGATGGACCTCAGAATATACTTACTAGTACTGTTTTCTATAATACTACCTATCGCCACCACCTACAACTCCTCGAACGCTTTCATCACTGCTGTCTACACACAATCCTAAATATACACTGGACTGACTCTGTGACGAATGTTGCTGTCCTTGAGCAAGCAGGGATTACCAGCATTGAGGCCATGATATTGAGAACACAGCTGCGCTGGGCAGGGCACGTTTCTAGGATGGAGGACCATCACCTCCCAAAAATACTACTCTATGGTGAACTCAAAACGGGTCAGCGTAAGAGGGGCGCTCCAAAAAAGCGATACAAAGACTCCCTGAAACAACATCTCAGGCTCGGCCAAATTGATCATCAACAGTGGTTCGCCCTGGCCTCACATCGGGAGGCATGGAGATGCACTATCCACAATGCTACAGCCTTATTTGAGAACTCACGCCGAACAAGTCTTGAAGAGAAATGACAACGCAGAAAGAATCACAACCCAAAAACATCACCCAAGGAGACCTTCTGCTGTGCTTTCTGCAACCGGACTTGTTTATCTCGGATTGGCCTTTTTAGTCATCAGCGTGCTTGCAGAAAGCGCGGGATGAGTCCTTCCTGAATCTTCGTTTGCGAAGAAAAGCCAGAGAGAGAGAGAGAGAGAGAGAGAGAGAGAGTTTCCCATCAAGGAGGAAAACTGCTAAGAAACAGCCACTGAAGAAAGGAGCTATCCTGCTACATGCTATTTTGTCTGTCCTCTGATACAGATCATGTCACGTTTATTGACCCTGTGCAATCTCCTCCATTACTTGTAAGGATCAAATCCACTCCCAAGAAATTCCATCTCCATTGGAGAACTGGGGTTGAGTCAAAAACGACTCACTTCTTTTTCCATTCTTTTTTCCCCATTTGTAGTTTAATTGTATTTTTAATTATTCATTGTTGGGGTTCTTTGTAAGCTGCCTTGGGAAATTCTGATGGACATATATGTTCAAGCACATACATAAAATTAATGTGAAAAAGCAAGAGTTATATCAGGCTTTTTAGGGGCTGTAGGGACCTCATCTTAACTTCCTTTAAGTGTTTCTAGGGTCATCGGTGATGCCACTGGTTCAGCATTTGACACCATGGCTGAGTTCCTAACCTGACTTTACATTCACAGAGTTACATAGGAGTTGCACAGCATAGCCTTATTAATGAACTGTGACATTGCACAACCAGACATGAAATGTGCAAGCATGAGCAATGGCACCACAGGCATAAATCCACTTCTACGACCCTGATCTCAATGCAGAGGTTCCTCACTGGACAAAAATTCCCAACCACTTCCATAGGCAAACTTACACATGTGTATGACACGAGCAGGATCCTAGTCTATATTGTTGCCACCATGATAAACTATTGGTGTCATGCCCTGCTTCTGGAACTTGGAAATGAACTCTGACCCACAGACTGAAGCAGTGGACATGCCAGGACCTGCTTAACCAGCACAGGAGGATATTCCAGAGCCACAGGCCTCAAACACAGACAATAGTGCAGTACCAGCTAGGGCAGAGGGTCCTGCCTATTCAGATACAGAGGAAAACTTACCTATACCTACCTTCACAGCACAGAGACAATAAAGGAAGGGCTTGAGGCAGTCTCAGAATATTTATAGGAAGCAGCAGTTAGTTAAACAGCAGTTGTGTTAGCTGCTGCTCTATATAAATACACAGCACTGCCTTCCGGGGTTGGAGGAGATTATCTGACCTACCTGGTTACTTGTTGTGTTCCTGCTCATTGTGTTTGACCTGAACTGTGTTTGTTTATTCTGAACTCTGTTTGCCTGACCTGGATTCTGCTGGACTACCCTGAACTCTGTTTGTTGGACCTGGGCTTTGTATATTGGACTTTGCCTGTGGGCTTGCATTTGGTTTGATAATAAAGTAAGTGACTGACTTCATGCTGCCTTGGTACATTTGCCTGTAATTAGTTTGACTGTGCTGTGCCTCTGCTTATCAGCCGTGTAGTAACAAGCATTTGGGTGGTTGCCCAGACATTGTTTGGACAGTTGGTGGCATAATATCACATGATAATGTGTTCATAAATGGTTTCCATCTGTGGGGACATCTGAACCAACGGTAACTATAATTGGTCCTCAAGGATTTATAGTGTCCACTCAACAGTATACAAGGAAAATCCCATAACTCTGCATATCTTTCATCAAAGTGCATTCTGAGGCAGTCCTTTCACAAGAACATGGAACACTGCAGGGCTAATTTGAGAACCCAATATACTGTATTAGAGGAACGGTAGCTGACATAGCAATCGCCATCCATTTCCATAAACGACCACCATTTTGGATTAGCAGAATGTGTGACACCTGGCTTGAATGCAGTACATGTGAAAAGGGTCTAGGGATCTTAGTAGACCACAAGCTGGTAGAATGGGAGCAGAACAGGTGCATAACAAGGGAGGGGACACCGTCGTCTGATAAGGGAGCCCTTTTGCAATTTCCTGGCGTTGCTGTAACACCATTTTTGACGTGTCTGACCATCTCCTTAGAGTTGACATGATGGCTATCTTTAAACATCTGAATCATAGAGTTCAAAGAGGCCACGAGGGCCATCCAGTCCAACCCTGTACCTTGCAGGAATACACAATCAAAGCACTCCTGACAGATGGCCATCCAGACTCTGTTTAAAAACCTCCAAAGAAGGAGATACCACCACACTCCGAGGTGGTACATTCCACCACCAAAAAGCTCTTACCATCAGGAAGTTCTTCCCAGTGTTTAGGTGGTATTTTTTTCCTGTAGTTTGAGTCCATTGCTCTGTGTCCTAGACTTTAGAGCAGCAGAAAACAAGTTTTCTCTATCCTCAACATGACATCCCTTCAAATGTTAAGATATTCAGATATGTAGCAGAAGGATCAAGCTTTTTTTTCTGCTACTCCGCAGACTAAAACTCAAACCAGTGAATTCAAAGTATAATAAAAGGGATTCCACCTACACATTAGGAAAAACTTTTTTTTTGGGGGGGGGAAGAGTTCTTCAATAGAGGAATAGACTCCCTCAAAAGGTGGTGGGCTTTTGATTTTTAGAGATCTTCAGACTGAAGACAGATGGCCTTCTTTCAGGAATGTTTTAGTTATGTATTCCTGCATGGCAGAGGGTTGGACTAGATGGCCTTTTTGGTCCCTTTCAACTCTAAGATTTTATGAAAGAGATTTTTCCAAAAAGAGTTCTTGGGCTTCTCTGAAAGATGATTTTTTTTTAACCCCCAAAGGAGATCTAGCACAGACCTGCTCAGATGCATCTCTACTGGGTTGCAAAAAGCTAATGCTAATTTTTGCCAGAGGCCTTCAGCTGAGCATTGTGCTATATTACATTTTTTATTCTTAATTAGCCTTTCAGACACACTCACAGTGCAGGGGTTTTGTTTCACTCCCTTCTTACATGCCTCTTATTATTGTTTCACTTTAGAATCTTAGAGCCTGCCTGGGAAGGCCTTGTTAACGGAAATGAATCAGCTAATTAAATGAATTTAACACAGTGTTATGGCTGAGAGTGAAAATATATAGAAATACAGAAGCCCTTTTCTCTGTGGGGAATTAAGAGCAAAGCTTTGGGAAAGTAAACATGCTAGACCTCATGTTGAGGATGGGTCTGAAGCTCTGAAACCGTGTGTCTCCCAGTTGTTCACATTTTGCTGATTAATTCTTAATAATGACCCTAAGAGCAATGCTACATCATGACATAGCACGGTGGCAAAGCATGATGGGGATTTAAATATGGTGACCAGAAATGGAAAGAAACCAGGGGGAGCACTTACGAATTTTGTATATCCTGCCCTCAATATTTGCCCCAGTCTCTGAAATGCAAAATTAGTAGAGATAGTTTTGCTTCTCTATCTCTCTTTACACCCATGAGTTTGAAAGTTTAATTCAGCTTCAATTCAGCTTCATAGCCTAAATCCTGTGGTTAGCTCCAACTGTATTAAAACCTGTTGAATCAATGGGAACATGGCAAGTCAATACATATACACATGCCATTGATTTCACGAATCTGCTCTAGTTGGCATTAACAATTGGATCCCTGTCTTAAAATCAGGACCTGCCTAAATAACCTAAAGGCACCAGAACCCATCTGATGTTGGAAGCTAAGCAGGGTCAGCTCTGCTTATTACTGGGATGGGAGACTGCCAATTAATACCATGTGTTGTCGGCTATATTTCAGAAGAAGGAGCTGGCAAAACCACCTCTGAATATTCTTTGCCAAAGTAAACCCTATGAAATTCATGGGGTTGTCACAAGACATCAGGCAACTTGAAGGCACATAACAAACACACATATTTAAAATCAGGTGATCCTCTTTCAGTTAATCCAAGGTCAATCCATATATCAATAGGAGTATAGTGTCTAGATCAAGGGAAGTAATAGTGTTCTGCTTTAGTCAGGCCTCACCTGGAATACTGTGTTCAGTTCTGGGAACCACAATTCCAGAAGGATATTGGCAAGAGGAGGGCAACCAAAATGGCAGGGGGTCTAGAAACCATGCTGTATGAGGAGCGGCTTAGGGAGCTGGATACGTTTAGCCTGGAGAAGAAAAGGTTAAGGGGTGACATGATAGCCATGTTTCAGTATTTGAAGGGATGTCATACTGAAGATGGAGCAAGCTTGTTTTCTGCAAGCAATGGATTCAAACTACAGGAAATGGACTCTACAGGAAAAGAGATTCCACCTAAACATTAGGAAGAACTTCCTGACAGTAAGAGCTGTTTGGCTGTGGAATGTGCTATCTCGGAGTATGGTGGAGTCTCCTTCTTTGGAAGTTTTTAAAGTACAAAACCTGGGTGGCCATCTGTTGGGAATGCTTTGATTGGCTATTCCTGCATGACCAGGGGTTGGACTAGATGGCCCTTCTGGTCTCTTCTGACTCTATGGCTTCCAGACGTCCCACCATTTTGGTCTCTCTCCTCTGGAAACGTTCGAGCTTGTCAATATCCTTCTTGAATTGTGGTGCCCAGAATGGGACACGGTATTCCAGATGAGGTCTGACCAAAGCAGAATAGAATGGCACTATTACTGCCATTCTTTAGACTCCTTGTTTGTCAGCAATGTTTTATTGTCATTTTCTCAGTCAGTTTGAGGAAGGCCTTGTATGCACAGTAATTTTTGCAAATACTGAGGAATATCACATGAAAAACTGAAAACTTCAAAACAGTACCATGGGCATCAGATAACAAGAGGAACTGGGGCTGGAATTCTCTTGGGGCTTTAGGCTAGAGTAAGGGAGTTATTTTGATGATGTGCCTTCAAGATGTTTCTAATGTATGGCTCCCATAAAGTGAACCTATCACAGGCTTTTTTTGGCAAGATTTATTCAGAGGTTTGCCATTGCCTTCCTTTGAGGCTGAGACAGAGTGGCTTGCCCAAGGTCAACCAGTGACTGAGTGCAGATTCAAACCCTGGTCTCCAGAGTCATAATCCAACACATAAATCACCACTATGCCACACAGGCTCTTGAAAAGGGGTTAGTCAAGTGTAAATACTTTGTCCAACATTGTGCAAGGAGGTATCAAATAGCTCTTTACACAATTATTTTTCCAAGCTGTGCAACTATCACTGAACAGCACCCATCCTGACCCCCCTTATCCACACAGCCACTGTCTGGCCACAGGGGTGCACCAGGGGAGCTTCCTCATGCAGCTACCTGGCTGGCCAGCTTCACCTTCCTTCTCTGGCAGCCTGCCCCTCCATATAAATACACTGCCAGAACTTTCCATTCTGCCTGCTTCAAATAGTATCTCAGGCATTCTCTCTCAATTCAATTGATTGGCAGTACATTCCAGACAGATAAAACTACTTCTTCCCTCAACACACCACTGATTTATTGAATTTACTGCCACATGCCACAGTGATGGCCACTGCCTTTAATGTTTTTAAAAGGCATTAGACAAATTCGTGGAACACAGACCAGGTTTAGCAATGGGTAGTAATGTCTGTCAGATGCAAGGGTAGGGAATGTGCAGCCCTAGGTATTGTTGCTCCAGTTCCCATTGGGCACATGAATATGGCTAAAGGTCATTGATGATGGGAACTGTACTTAACAGCATCTGGAAGGCCACTGTTTTTCTCATCCCTAGTCAGAAAAGAACCTCCACAGGCAAGGCATGTGTGGCTGAACATATCCCTGTTGGAAACAAGCTGTTAGACTAGACAGGCCTTTGGTTTGAGCCAGCTTTCTGCTTTCTGTACACAATAAGAGCCTGGTAGCTTCTGTGTCAGTGGAGTGGGCTTCAATCACAATTTCAAAGTTGCTATCCAAGGTGCTGAAGCCCATCATGAAAACAAGTTTGGCACCTTGAACATCTTTCTTAGGACTTTATCAGATGTGTCAAAAAACACATCATAAGGACGGAACAATAGCCCAAAGGACTAAAATTATCCGATGACATCAGTACTCACCTGTTCCTGCTGTGTGATATGGGCATGAATAAGGTGTCACTTTTTACTGAAGGCTTTCCCCATCAATAAACAGTGACACCTTATTCACACCCATGCTATGTAGCAGGAGCAGGTAAGGATGCAGGAGTCTGATAATTTTGCCCTTTGAACTATCATCCCATCCTTATGATATGATTTTGGACATGTTTTTGCCACATTTTCCCACATTTGATAAAGTCCTTAAAGTCTGGACTAAAAACCCAGAGCGGACGCACCACCCCTATTCATGGAAGTCACCAACTGCCACTGCTTTGACTGTGCTACTGAATGAATTGCATTCAAAGCTGGGAAACGGGTCCTTTCTGTCATCTGGCATAGTGTTCTGCAAAACCTCTGTGAGGAACTAAAACGTGTTGCCTCTGTTACCATTAGCATAGTCTTTCATCCCTACTGTACCAACATTCAGATTAAAAAGGATTACTCAACTGATATCTTGCCATCAAGTGTCCCCCATCCCCAGGGAACAAGAAAACCACCAGTTCAATGCAAAATGTCCTGTATTTTCTAGGCAAGTTCATTTACAAGCAATGGGTGCCAGTGATGTTTGTTCTAGGCTTAAATCAGGTGATGACTGAAGCAGGGTGGGGGAGAATAAACAAGTGTTCCCTTAGCTCAGTACACTGTTGATCACAGCATCTAGAAGTGCAAAAGCTCCTCTTACATAACCAAATGTGTCACTTTTTTTTAAAGTGGCTTTGGAAAGTTAAGAATTCATCAGGGAAAAGAGGGGAACACGGCACTGAGTCAACCTGTGCCAAACCCTTCACAAAATGGCTGAGTCAGAGCCAGCCCGGCAGTGCCAATTTCCCCCTTCAGCCCTCATGTTTTTCTTCTCTGTTTGGGGGATCTATTTAGCATCCGTTTGACCTTTTTTGCCCTCTTCAAGAGAAGCTCAGCCCTTACCAAGGAGGACATCACAACTGTCCCCTGTAGCAGTGAGGGGGCTGTTCCTTCCCCCCCAAAAAACTCTTGTCAACCTTCCATTCTAGAAAGATTGTCCTGCCAACAAGAGAACCAATTAGTGCCAATCATGAGGGTGGTACTTCTCTGTGTGTGTGTGTCTTTTTCCTGATAGGCACCATTGTCCATGGAGATTTCAGCTTGGTTCCTGCAGCAACCATCAAGTTAACTGGGCCATTTGGTTGTTAAGCAAGGATGAACTTTTCGTAGGTGGGCTATTAACCCAGGTTAACACTACTCCTACTGCATGGTATGTTGTAAGGATGTAAGGACTGTAACTTCCACAATGCCAAACTAACTCTCATTCATGCTGTCTGGGATTTATGGAATTATAGTCCAGAAATATTGGGAGGAGACTAGATTGTGTATCTCAGGGTATCAAGGCCATACTGGGACTATTGGGGCAAGCTCAGACAGAGATTCGAATCTAAGTCTGGAGTCATAGAATCATAGAGTTGGAAGAGACCACAAGGGCTATCTAGTCCAACCCCCTGCCCTACAGGAATATACAATCAAAGCAAAGTCTCTTTTCTCCAAGTCAGTATCTCTAAATTCTAATGTTTGGATAGTGGAGGGAATGAGGATTGGAATTTGGGACTTCCAGTGAGGTGGGGGTGGACTTCCAGTGGCATGGCAGAGCACTAGGTGTCTCTTTGATGACTGTGCCGAAGGGATACTCACCTTCAGTAGACATCCTTGGTCCAGAGACAATTGGACTGGTGGAAATTGTCCCCATGTAATTGGGGATTTAGAGGGAGCTCACAGGAGTCTGAAGATCTGCAGCTTTTAAAACACTTTCATACTGTTTTAAATGAGATGATTTTAATTGTTTTAAAAATTGTATTGTTAGGTTTTAAGTGATTTCTTCTGTGAGCTGCCTTGGGTCCACTCAGGGAGAAAGGCACCATATTAAATAAATAAATAAATAAATAAATAAATAAATGATAGCTGACACTGAGGCTCAGATGAGATCTTCCTACAAATGAAATGTTGCTACTGTTGTTAGGGCCTAGTAGTTCTGGTCTCACAGTGTAGGTCACATTTCCCCATGCTTGACTCATATTAATAAATGTTGGTGCTTATATACAAGACATGGCTATCCTGAGATTCAGCAACAGATTCTAGCTGCAGCCCAACTTCCTTGCAGTGTAGCATAAATATCTGCAGACAGAGAGATACACTACTCCAGCACTATGTAACCCCAATTCAGAATAGAAACATTTTGCAATGCATGCTAATGACAGAATGGTGTTGTGAAATGCAAAATGCACAACTGCAAGGTGCAACTGCAATGCAGAATTTGCAATAAGCAACCACAAGTTATCATGTGCAACCAGAAAGCACAATGTTCCTGTTTGCGCAATTCTGCTTCTATCAGTCAGCAGAATAAGTTTGTTGTGTTATGGTGACTAATTTGCCCTGTGTGCATAGCACAACTTACACATGTGCATGTCACTAACAGGATGTCAGTTGTCCTGAACTCACAGTGGCAAGTGTCTGAGAAGCAACAGGGGAGGAGTGCAGATCTAGTCTGTTGTCAATTGGTCACAATAGAAGCAAAAGAAGTCAAGAGCCAGTCCAGAAATCAGTCACCAATAGTCTATACAAGATGCAAGAGTAGTCCAAAGCCAGTCCAGAGTTTGGTTACCAAGTGTCCATACCAGATGCTAGGGAAACCAATACCCAGTCCAGAGTTCAGAGAATCAGGTCCAAGTTACAAGTCCAGGATCAGCAAGTGTTGACTGTAACAGTCTAGAAGTCCATGTGAATGCAAGGCAAGCAGGAACACAGGAGGAGTGCAACAGGTAAGATTAGCAGTTGTCAGCACTGAGGCTCAAAGAATAACTGCTGTAGATTTATAGCCAGAGTCTCCAGGCCAGGTGGACCTCATTCGCGAAGAAGCAGGTGAGTGTTTGGTATTTAAATGACACTGGGCATGGTGTTTCTCTCTCTGGCATTCAGAGAAGGGAGGCGGCCTATCATCTTGATCATCTGACTGGCAGACTGTTTGTTCTTCAGAGTGAGGTATGTTTTCCTTATCTGCTTCAGCTGCCCTCTTGGAAGGAGCCTGGGTAGTCTCTTCAGGCACAGTTTTTCTGCTTGTTCAGTCTGAGCCATGCTTCCCTTTCTGCTTCTTCAGTCTGAGCCATGCTTCCCTTTGCTGCCTTGTCTGCATTTTCTGCTTCCTCCTCTACTTTCTCTGAGTCCTTGACAAAGGGGTTCATGACACCAGCCTTCTTTAGCCACTCTCTAGCCTGTTGCATAATAGAGTTCATTGTGCAATTTATTTTTTGCTTCTCACTGGCCTGGACATCCAGAGGTCTATGATTTCTAGAGATCTATGCCTCAGGGATTTTGTGTCTCATGACCCCAGCCTGAGCCCCATCTCTGGTTCAATGCCATGGGGAAAGAACACTTGACTTTATTTTTTTTTGGGGGGGGGGGTTGCTCTGCTCCAGCAAGGCTCTCCTTAATTTCTTCTGTTATATCATAGCTGACAATGTTCTGTTCTTCTGTTTCCCTTCCCATCTGTCCCAGAAGTGTGCTTTAAGGAGTCCTACATAGTTTGCTAGAACGGAATTCACCTTTAGTGCATGAGATAGAATCATAGAACCATAAAGTTGGAAGAGACCACAAGGGTCATCTAGTCCAACCCCCTGCCATGCAGGAATACACAGAGTACCCACAACAGATGAGCACCCAGACTCTGTTTAAAAACCTCCAAAGAAGGAGACTCCACCACACTATGAGGCAGTGCATTCCACTGCCAAACAGCTCTTACAACCAGGAAGCTCTCATAGGGCATCAGCTAGGACACTGAAGGGCAAGAGACTCTCCAATCTTGTGGTCTACGTTAGAATCAAAGTGCAAACTATCTGATGTACATCCAGTGCCCAAATAAGGCAGTATTAATATACTCTTAGAATGGGATTTTGTTGGAGAAGACCTGGTTTCACCCTCCTCTCAACCATAAACTCATTTAGAAAAACCAATGCCATGCAGGAGTCAGCTTTCACACAGTGCAGAGTAAGACTGGTACAGAAGAACTAGTGATGCTTGCAAAGTGGGATGGGTTTATAAAAGAACTGGATAAATCCATGGAGGAGGGGGCTGTATAATATATATATGCTCCACAACCACAGATCAGGGGTGCACAAAGTGTGGCCACTTTGGTGGTCAATGAAACCTCCTTGCCTGATACCCAAAGCCCCCAGTCCTCTTTCTTTTTTTCTTTTAAAATCTCATTGTGATTTTGGGGCAACTTTTGTCCCCAAATAAATGTACTTATCTATTTATTTAATATCCCGATGTCTTCCTTACACAGGACCCAAAGTGACTTACTTCCAATTAAATCAAGTGTTACCAGAATTGCTTGGGGAGCCTTGTATGTCCTAATATTAATTTGGTGAATGTAATCAACTCAACTTGGCATGAAAGGCAGGGCAATGGTGGGATCTTTTAACCTATGTATAACAGAGTTGTTGTTGTTGTTGTTTATAACAGAGTTATCATATATATAATAACAGAGCCATAATTGTACCTCTAAGCCATAAGGTACAATTAAATGATCTTTATTGGAAAATAATATTAACAGCATTCACACAAACCACTCAGGCTTCAGATGCTCATGCAAAACTATCTAAAGTAGTTAGATTTATTTAGACAGAGGAATAGAGTATGCGGATGGTGGGTTATACTGTACCAATCCTGCAGAAGTGAGATCTCAAAGTAAACCCACAGTGAACAGGTCTGGAAGAGAGACTGGTGACATGACTGGTGACATGACAGTTCATGACATGAAGTCAGAAAGCAGGGGATTCGTTCACACTTGGGTGGTGTTTTAGGGTGATATTTATATGAAATAATGTTCTTAAAGGGACAGGATTTTAAGTGAAATACAATGGTTCTCAGAGGTTCCCTAACATAGAGAATGGGTACTCTAGAAGACTTGACAGTTATTAATGAGTGCTGTATTTGGAGTTGAATAGAAGCAGGCAAGGTCTTTTTTTGGAAGGGGATGAGGGGTGGAAGTACCCATTTTACAAGCATTAAAGACTCTGCTATCATTGTTAAGTTCTTACCTGAATATTTGGGTTCGCGGAATTTCCAAATGCCTTTCCCTTGGTCACACATGACTATAGCCTTTGTATTAGGTGGTCTCTGGTTTACCTGTTAACCACATGGATGGCCACATTAAGCCAAATTATTAAATATCACCAATTATTAGATATTCCAAGATGGGGGCTATCAGGGTAGGCAACACTAGCTAAAGCTTAAACAAAACCTCTGATTTTCACAAAAGTTAAACAATTAAACAAGCAATGCTATTAAAAACACAAAGTTACAACAGTTCAATGACCCTTCTTCTACAATAAGTTGAGAGTGAAAGGTCTGGGTAAATAAAAAAAAGAAAGAACAAGGCAGGCAACCGAACCTCCTGTGGAAGGGAGTTCCAAAGCCTGGGAGCAGCCACCAAGAAGGCTCTCTCCCATCTCCTCACCAAATCTGCCTGTAATGGGGACAGAAAGCCTTCACCTAAAGATCTTAAACCTGGGATGCTTTGAGGAGCATTTTCACACATTGTCGAGTGTTCAGGGGATTTCCAACAAGGTATGGCTGTATTCACATCCTGCTTACTGATCAATCTACCACCCCCTATCAGACATAAAGAACACATGCAATGATTGCATGGATTGGGCTCAGCATGGAAACTGTGCCAGAGGATGGGCAAATAAAGCTCACAAATCACATTAGCAGACTTTTAAAAATACCACTGAAAACAGACAGAGAAACCCAACATATAATGCAACATTTGTATGCTTGGCCTTTTTGATTTAACAGTGTCTTCCAAAGCGGAGTTGCTGAACATCTCATGCTGCTTTTCATGGGTGGGGGGAGAGCTGAGACTGATTAAAAACAAGGTGGTAATGCCATTCTAAAGTCATTTTCATTGTTAGTTAAATGTTTGTCATTTTAACGAGCATGCCGAAAGTAGAATGTTGTTGTGTGGTATAATTACAGAGAAAAACCAGCCCCAGTACAGAAAAGATTATTGATTATTTATATAGTGTCTTCAGGCTACAGTCCTACACTCATTTACTTGGGGATAAGTCTCAATTCCTTCTAGGATGCAGTACAAGCTACTTGTTTTAACAGAGCGACACAACCGAGCTCTCACTGCCTTCTAGCACGTATGTCTTTTTACTAGCCTGCTCAAGATCTGCATTTTAGGAACTCTAGGATTCTCACCCAACCAAAAGTTTCCTCTTCTGTTACCAGAATTGTGTTGGGTCCATGGGGAGCCTACCAGTGTCCAAGTTTAATATGGGAAATTTTAATTATCTCAAGATAGTAGTGAGAGTCCAAGTAATGGTGGGATCTTTTAACCCATGTATACCAGTAGCAACTGAGTAAACTTCAAGCCAGGGGATGAAATAGAAATGGTTTTACTGAAAAAATAATCAAAGGAACACACACATGCATACACTCAGTCTTCAAGCAGTCCAACAAGGCTAATGAAGAAAGTAGGAAGTATTGGGATAGAGGAATAGAGTTTGGGATGATGGGTTGTACTGTACCTATCCAAAGAGCAGAGATTTGTGCAGATGGAGCTCAGAATATTGCCCTGAGGGTCACACAGAAAACTGGCAGCATGGAGGTAGGAGGAGGAACTGTGGACCCTTTCTTTGGTGTTGTTTTAGGGTGATATTTATAGTTGATATTCCCCCTGAAGGGGTGAGTTTGAGTGGAATACAATGTGTGCCAGAGTTTCCCAGGAACAGACAATGGATTCTTGGGATGTGTTAATGATTGCTAATGGTTGAAACATTAAAACTGATGGGTCTCAGGCAAACCTCTAGTGTTTTTTGGGGGAAAGTGTGAGGAAAATTCAGTTTTGCAATCAAAGAATATACAGCTACCTTTTTTGGTATTTATTTACAGTTTACTGAATAAAACATTCATCTTGTTTACATATAGGTAGCATGTGTCATATACAAAGCATAGAAATTGTTTTACACTTCCTTAACATCGCTCTGTCATTTTCATACTTTTATCATATTGATTTTAGTTGTTTCAAAATGAGCTTTTTCTTCTATTTTACAATCATTACTGCCATATATTTCCCATATTCATAAAAATCTTCACTATAGATTTCCATATCTAACCTCCCTCCGCCCAGTTGATAGGTCTCAATGTATTTTATGAAACCCCCTTATTTTATTTTCTTAGTTTTGCTGCAATATTCATATCATTCCTCTAAATTTATCACCATATTGTCTCCATATTTTTTCTTCATAAAATCTATTACTTTGTACCAGTCTCTGTAAAAGTTTTTTTAAAGAGTTTTCTTTTAACAATCTTGAGAGTTTGTCAACCTCTTACATATCTAACACTTTTAAACTCCATTCTTCCATTGATGGTATCTCCTTTCTCTTCCAATATTGCATGTAAAGCATCCTGGAAGCCGTAATCATTTATATCAGAATTTTTTCTTGTCTTATCATTATTGTATCCCCCATTATGTTGAAAAGGAATATTTCTGGTTTCATCTGCAAATTTATGTTTGTTATTTCTACGATTAGTTTGTGTATTTTTACCGAATATTTCTGTACTTTTGAACAACTCCACCACATATGAAAATACGTTCCTTTCGCATCTCTGCATTTCCAACATATGTTATTCTCGTTCATATACATTGTTGAAAGTCTATCAGGCATAAGATGCCAGCTGAAGAACATCATATAAAAGTTTTCTTTCATTGCTGTTGATTTTGCCATTTTTAAACCTAGTTTCCAAATACTTTCCCATTGTTCCATCACTATAGAGTGGCCTATGTTCTTTGCCCACTGGGTCATATTTTTTTTAACTGTTTCTTTTTCTGTTTCTAGCTTCAATAGTAACTTACAAAGTTTTGATATGACATATTGTTTATCCCATGTTCTTATTTGTTCAAATTCTGATGTTTGGTGTTCTAGTCCATGAATTCTTTCATTGTGTTTAAAACATTCCAGTGGCTGTTTATAATGGAACCAAATACAATTGAATCCTTGTTCATGAATCATAGAATCATAGAATTACAGGGTTGGAAGAGACCATGAAGGCCATCCAGTCCAACCCCCTGCCATGCAGGAAATCATGATCAAAGCATCCCCGACACATGGCCATCCAGCCTCTGTTTAAAGACCTCCAAGGAAGGAGACCCCACCACGCTCTGAGGGAGTGTGTTCCACTGCCGAACAGCTCTTACTGTCAAAAAGTTCCTCCTAATGTGGAGGTGGAATCTCTGTTCCTGGAGCTTGCACCCATTGCTCTGTGTTCTGCTCTCTGGAGCAGCAGAAAACAAGTCTGCTCCATCCTCAACGTGATACCCCTTCAAATACTTAAACAGGGCTATCATATCGCCTCTTAACCATCTTTTTTCCAGGCTAAACATACCCAACTCCCTAAATCTCTCCTCATAAAGCATGGTTTTCAGACCTTTCACCATTTTAGTCACCCTCCTCTGGACACACTCCAATTTGTCAATATCCTTTTTGAATTGTGGTGCCCAGAACTGGACACAGTATTCTAGGTGAGGTCTGACCAAGGCAGAATAGAGTGGCACTATTACTTCCCTTGATCTGGACACTATACTTCTATTGATACAGCCCAAAATTGCATTGGCCTTTTTAGCTGCCGCATCACACTGTTGACTCATGTCCAACTTGTGGTCTACTAGGACTCCTAGATCCCTTTCGCACGTAGTCTCATTCAGCCAGGTCTCCTCCATCCTATATTTATGCATTTCATTGTTTCGCCCTAAGTGCAGTACCTTACATTTCTCCATATTGAATTTCATTTTGTTAGCTTTGGCCCAGCTCTCCAGTTTATCCAGGTCATCTTGAATTTTGATCCTGTCCTCTAGGGTATTAGCTACTCCTCCCAATTTGGTGTCATCTGCAAATTTGATAAGTATGCCCCTAATTCCCTCATCTAAGTCATTGATAAAGATATTGAATAGCACTGGGCCCAGGACAGAAGCCTGCGGCACCCCACTGGTCACATGTTTCCAAGATGAAGAGGAGCCATTGCTGAGCACTCTTTGGGTTCGGCCGGTCAACCAATTACAAATCCATTGAACAGTTAAATTTAAATCCTTAAATTGGTATTTTTGTTCTTTTTCCTTATATGTGATTTTGCACTTAATTTGCTGGTTCCAGTGGAGGGCTTCATGTGGTGAAATCCATAATGGAGTTTTGGGACAGAGGCTTGATTTATTTTAACTGTATTTTAAGGAGATTATCAGATGCACTGAATATCCCACCACTGGGACAACAGTGCTAAAGGGCTTGAATATTAGACAATAACAATGTCATCCCTGTGGCGTTATGCCCCCGTGCCTCTTCTGTCCTCCCCCACTCCTTTTTATTCATGGCTTAAGCCATGAATTGACCCATCATTCTGTTCCTGTAATGGGCATGCGAGAAGGTGCCCTGTTACGTTGGTGTGATGCCAGCCATGGTGGGAGGTCCATGCCGAACACTTCCAGATGCGATTGGGACATTGAGGTAAGTTACACCCTTTTTTGTACCCTCCCTGGGTTACTTGGGGTTTCTTAAGTCTGTTTTTGTGCTTGCTGTCATTTAAAAAGCTTTCTTTCTCTTTTTATTTTTGAATTTCCCATGCACTCATTCTCTCTTGAGAACGGTCCAGGATTTCATATAAGGAAGGGAATACAGCTCCGTGTGAGCTGTATTCATTCCATGGCTGCTGAGGGGAGCGGGAGCACGTGGCAAAGGTAGGTCTGAAAACTTCATTCATCTTCCGGGAGGGGAGATAGTGAGAGGAGATAGTGAGACAGGGACACTATTTTTGTCCCCGTCCGATAATCAAAGTAATGATCTCCTGAAAACATGATTGTTAAATTCTTTATTATTTTTATATTTCACTTGCCATAAGAAGGCATAATATCCTAAATCTACAGTAATTCAACCCTTTCTAATTCTATTGTCTTCCTGTTGTCAAGATTTATCCATGTCATCAGCCACAAGAAGCAACTGGCATGATAGTATATTTTGATGTCTGGTAGTCCTATGTCCCCTCTTCTCTCTGTTGCATCTTATAGTAGTTTTTGGTACTTGATCCTGGTTTTTCCTCCACCCAAATAAACTTTGATATATATATATATATATATATATATATTTGCCATTCCTTAAATGTTTTTTCATTTGATAGTACTGGGATTGATTGGAAGAGATAAGAACAATTTTGGTAGTGTGGACATTTTCACTGCAGCTGTTCTTCCTAATAAAGATAATGACAATTTGGACCAGTTCTGAAAGTCTTTTTATTTTTGAACATTTTAACAAATAATTATTTTCAAATAGTTCTGTATTTTTATTGGAGATTATTATTCCTAAACCTTTAGTTTTTGAAATGACTTTGTACTTTGATACAAGCATTAATTCATTTACCTCCTTCTAAGTTAAATTCTTGACTATCATATTCGTTTTCTCCATTAATTTTCAATCCTGCATGTTTTCCAAATTCTTCTATTGTTTGGTTTAAGTGCTTTATACTATTAATTGGATCTTCTAAAGTGATAACTAAATAATCTGCAAAAGCTCTTATTTTGTATGTGAATTTTTTTAGCTTTAATATGCTGATTTTTCCTGATTTGTCTAATTAAAATTTCTAATACTAATATAAAGCATATACAGCTACCTTGATGGGATGACTCATTTCTGTGAACATCTGGGAGAATTAGCCCATTTCTCCCTAACTAATCAGTTCCAGGGGAGTTTGCATAATCCTTTCCTGGTAGTGTCTTTTAGCAATTTTAGCAGCCTACTTCTTTAGAATTCTGAGCAGATGTTGATTCTTTCTACTTGGGAGTCCCTGGTCCACTGTCAGCCATGAGGAGTGCCAGTAATAAGCCAATTTATGAAAAATTGCCAATTATTGAAATATTACAAGAGTGTGTGGGTGTGGGTGTGGGTGTCAGGGCAGGTAACACTTCCTTAGACCAGCTTCATCCTTTTTCACCCCCTGCTCCATACTCTTAGAATTGCCTCCCTGAACATATGCAGACTGCTCTTCCCTTGTTATTTTTAAATCTTAGTTAAAAAATACTCTTGTTTTCCAAACCTTTTGGAATTTTAGTTTTTTTGTTTAAAATAATTTTGATTATATGTATTTGTCAGTTTGCTTTACAGTTGGCTCTCAACTTTTGCAGGACCCCTGCAAAAGTAGGAAAAGCATGAATATAGGCCTGCTATTTAATTCTTTTTACCAGAGGGAATACTTCTCTAGGCATTTGTAGGTCATCCAGCATGATTCTATGATCACTGCCCTGGTGGTGCAGTGGTTAAATGTCAGTACTGCAAGCCGCCACGTCGCAAGTTCGATTCCAGGCTCCAAGGTTGACTCAGCCTTCCATCCTTTCGTAGGTCAGTAAACTGAGTACCCAACTTGTGGGGGGCAATTAGCTAACACACATTGGAAACTGTTTAATGCATTGTAGATTTGTAAATAGCTATTGCTTAAAACAATTTGTAAGCCACTCTGATAGCCTTGTGGCTGAAGAGCGGGGTATAAAAAAAAATAAAAATAAAAATAATTTTGGTAAAAGTAGACCATAGAATCATGCTGGAGGACCTACAAATGCCTAGAGAAGTGTTGTCTCTAGGAATCCCTATGTCCTCCAGTGCAACTCTGTGGTCAACTTTGGGTAGAAGCATACCATAGAAGTGTGCTGGAAGACCAGAAAATGCCTAGAGAGAACATATTAAGTAATCTGTGAATAATCAAATCTGTGAATGCTTCACCTGCAAATGTCGAGGGAAGACTATACAAATATATTATATTACATTTAAAAAATATATCTGGATAATTTGTTTTGCAATTGTATGGAATAGTTTTATTATTCCTCCCTTTCCTCTGTGTGTATGTGTGTATACACATATATTTTAGACTGTATGCCTTTGGCAGAACCCACTGTTTTTTGTTGTTTTACTTGTAAAGCTCCATGTACATTGATGGCACTATATAAATCAATGATAATAACAACAATAACATTAAATACAAGAGACTGTACTTTCAGGTGCATCCAGATAGGATACACACATGCTTAAGTCACTCTACATCCAAGGCCAAAACATCACCATTACACAACAGACATATTCTGCTGATAGCGCAGAAGCAGAAATGTGCAGACAGCATGTTGCTCTATGCCTTATCTTTGTACATTGCAATTGGGGCTTATGAATTGGATGTTGAAGTTGTGCCTTGTGTGTTGTGGTTGCACATTATGCATTGCACTTTCACACCATACAAGCAGCGGAATGAATTCTTCAGGCTGTACAAGCTGAAAAGTCCATAAGAACTCTAGCTCCATCCATATCAGATTCTGTCAAAACTATGGTGCCTAAGGACCTTACCGCACTCCAGAGAAAAGCGGCAACACAGCAGAAACATTCATTCTTCCACGCTGCCTTACCGCATGACGTCAACATTTTTTCATTCCAGTCCTGTGAGGGACTGAGATAAAACTGTGTCTTTTTGCTAACAAGAAAAACCCATTAGCAAAAAGACATGGTTTTCCATCTGTCCCCAACAGTAAGAGAACAAAAGCACACCAGAAGAAGGACGACTTCATACAGTAAGGCAGCATGGAAGATGGAATGTTCCTGCTGCATTGCCATTTTTCTTTGGAGTGTGGTAAGGACCTAAGTCGGAGGACCTTACCACACTCCAAAGAAAAGTGGCAGGGGAGCAGGAATCTTCCATCTTCCATGCTGCCTTATCACATGAAGTCATCCTTCTTCCGGTGTACTTTTCTTTCATCAATGTTCTTTTGTTCCAGTCCCGTGAGTGACTGAGGTAAAGCTGTGTTTTTTTGCTAACCAGAAAAACCCATTAGCAAAAAGACATGGTTTTACCTCAGTCCCCCACAGGACCAGAATGAAAGGATACCAGAAGAAGTACAATGACATGCATGCGGAAATGCAGCGTGGAAGACAGAACATTCCTGCCGCATTGCCACTTTTCTTTGGAGTGTGGTAAGGCTCAAAGTGGATGTCAGTGACTTTGGCTGGAATCCCGCTGGAGCAGTATGCCAGGGTACAAATTCATTATGCTAGTATAGTACACTTTTTTTTTCAGGGTTGTGAAACTAGGAGGGGTGGGTGGGTGGGCAGAGAAAGACATCTCATTGCCGTCTAGAGAGGAACGTGCCAGTTCCCAAGCAGCCTATTTTTATAATGCCTGGCTTCCAGGTGGGTCCTTGAAGTGAAAGGCATTCTGGGGCAGCTGCTTTAGAAAATATCCTGTGCCACACATGGAACTGATCGAAGAACCTAAATCCACATATATCCCTTGCTGCCCTCCACCCCATTTTTGATGCAATTTTGGATTGCAGCATACATTTTCTATTTTTAAAGGGGATAATGAATAATACATGTTTATGGGATGCTTATCTGAAGAATTTGATGAACGTTCATTTCATCCTGAGCGTGTGTTTCAACCAAATAATTATGGCTATTTACTAGTGTGGGACACTGGGGAGGATGGATGGTGTATTGTAAAACAACGAGACAGCTTCATAAATTTCATTAATCCAGATGTCCTTCTTTTGCTAAGTTACAAAATTGTTCAGCGTCTGATTTACTGGGCATGCCATAAATAAAATTATTCTCTTCTGTCTCCCAGTATTAGCTCTCCATATTGCTCCTGATAAATTAAAACAAATGATGCCTCTTAAAAAAAATCAGCACATTCTACAAATGGCTGTATTCAAAGGTATCAAACAAAAGCAAAATGAAAGCCAAGAAATAATAGTTGAAATGAAAAGGTGGAACTGAAAGAAAACTAGAACAGAGTATGTTCTTCTCCCCTTTGCCTCTAAACAGGTGCACAAAGTGTCTAACAAGATAGAAACATCAAGACAACAAATAAAGAGATTACAGAGTGGAGATCAGTGGGAGGAAGGAATGGTGAATGTGGAAAGCCAAAAATTAGAAAGAGGGCAGTAAAGCAAATGAACCACCACCACACTAGCCTCCACAGACCCATAGGAAAAAGTAACACACTTTCATCTAATGTGTGTAGATCAACAAAGAAGATAATGCTAGAACTGATCTCTTCCAGGAAACAGTTCAAAAGCTTTGGTGCCACTGCTGAGAAGGCCTTGTTTCGGTGGTCCTCCATCACAAAGCTAGCAACAAAAAGTTTTGGAGCCAAGACTTTGAAGAGGATCTTGAAGCACAGACAGGTTCAGATGAGAGAATGATATCAAATCATACAGAGCACAAATGTGGAATGTGTTGTTTTCTGGAGGTTCCTGGATTCTGGTTCCATGGGCCCCATCTGGCATGGTCAATGGCCAGGGATAATGTGTGTGATAGTCTAAATAACATTTGGGGAGGAACATCTCATTCTCACCCTGGTTTTTATCTTGGTTTTTAAAGTCTTGGACATGAAAAGCTTGAGAGGATCCTTCCACGTCAAGTCTGTTGTTCAACTTGTTTGCTGTATTCCCCTCTGAGAAATGCTTCCCGTGCTCTCAGGGGTGAGCCTTACCTGCTGCTAGAAAATGTTTTAGAAGGTTTCTCCTCCCACAAACCCAGCAAGATAGTAGCTAAAAATATACAAGTCTTGAGTCGAGTCGAGTCAGTGCTTCATTTATGGCAGAGATGAGTCCAAGTCAAGTTAGTGAAGTGACTTGAGACTGGCTCAAGTCCAAGTCAATCGACTCATGTCTACATCACTGCCACAAGTGAAACATGAGTCAACGGTCTGATGTAGCAGCCAAAAAAGCCAATGGAATTCTGGGCTCCATCAACAGGAGTATAATATCCAGATCAGGAGAAGTAGTTTGTGTGTGTATGGCTTAAAGATACCTGTCGACTTATGGTGACCCCATGCATTTCACAGGGGTTTCACAGAATAATAGAACCATAGAGTTGGAAGAGACCATGAGAGCCATCCAGTCCAAGCCCCTGCCATGCAGGAATACATAATCAAAGCACTCCCAACAGATTACCATTCAGCCCCTGTTTAAAAACCCCCAAAGAAGGAGATTTCATTCTCCTTCCAAGGCATTCCAAGGCAGAGTATTCCTCTGTCAAGCAGTTCCTACCATCAGGAAATTCTTCTTAATGTTTAGGTGGAATCTCTTTTCCTCAAGTCCGAGTCCATTGCTCTGTGTCCTAGTCTCTGGAACAGCAGAAAACAAGCTTGCTCCACCCTCAGTATGACATCCCTTCAAATATTTAAACACGGCTACCATGTCATCTCTTAACTTTCTGTTTTCCAGGCTAAACATGCCCATCCCCCTAAGCCACTCCTCATAGGGCATGGCTTCTAGACCTCCCACCATTTTGGACACATTCCAGCTTACATGACTGAGTCATGAGAGGAAGACTATCCAAGTGGTGTCCTGAGAGCTGGGTCTGGGGATATTATCAGAAGTGCTAAATATGGCATTACCACGATGCCAGGAGATTGCTAAAGGGCTTCCTTTTTGTAGCATACATCTCAGTGGAGTTTCCAGGGTGTGTGTGTGCTGAACAGGGTGCATGTAGGAGAGAAGAGAATGTGTGCACATGTGTGCATACATGCTGAAAGCTTGGAAAAGTTCCTTTATTGGACTATAGTTTCCAGAATTCCCCTATCAGTACATCTCAGGAGGCTGATGTTTAATATTTAAAAAGTCACACGCATGTCAGTCTATAGAAAAGGATTTCTTTGGAGGGTTAAATAAAAGTTTGCAGGAATTTCTGAACTGAAGAACTCCAGTATTGCACAGTATTTTTAGTTATTTTTAAAGACATTTTTTAATCCAGATGCTGTCCATTTTTTGCTTTTTAGGCATCACTTGGCCCCAAGATTGTCTCAGCAGAATCCACCACCCTCCAAGGTAGGATGCATCTACATTGTACAAATAATGCCGTTTGATACCACTTTAACAGCCAAGGCCCTATCCTACAGAATCCTGGGATTTGCAGTTTTGTGAGGCAGCAGCACTCTGTAGCAGAGAAGGCTAAAGTGCTTGTAAAACTACAAATCCCAGGATTCCATAGGATGGAGCTCCAGCAGTTAAAGTAGTGTCAAAATGCATTATTTCTACAGTGTAGATGCACCCATAGTCTATTCCACTCTCAATCCATTCTTAAAGTAAAGACCTTCCCCATGTTTGGGTGGAAACTCTTTTCTTGTATTTTGAATCCATTGTTTCATGTTCTAGTCTCTGGAGCAGCAGAAAATAAGCTCACTCTATCTTCTATGGAGATTATCAGACAACCTAAATATAGCACGACAGGAATGCCAGGAGATCGTGAAAGGGCTTCCCTTTCAGACGACATCATTTACAGATCTTCAGGCTCCTATGCCCCTTCCATTCCCTTGGTGCTCCTTTCTATTCACGGGATAAGCCATGAATTGATCTGTCATTCCGTTTCTGTAATGGAACAATGGGTGAGTGAAAAGGTGCCCTGTTAGGCTTGAGCAATACCAGCGTCACTGGGAGGTCCGTGCCGAACACTTCTGGGTGCAATCGGGATAAGGAGGTAAGTGACTCGTTTTTTTGTACCCTCCCTGGGTTATTTGTATTTTTTTTAAAGTGTCTTTTTATGCTTGGTTTTCCTTTTTGATGTTTCTTTTTCTTTTTGAATTTCCTACATGATCGTCCTCTCATGAGACTGGCCAGGATTTCCATTCCAGGAAGTGAATGCAGCTCTGATGGAGCTGCATTCACTCCTGGACTGCAGGGGGGGCGGGGAAAGAAGTGGCAAAGGTAGGTCTGAAAACTTTTATTTTTATTTTTATAGAGTTACAGGGATGAGAGTGGGGTGGGAGAGGAGATAGCTATTTTTGTCCCCGTCTGATAATCTCCTTAGTGACTTCACCTTCAGATATGTAAAGACAGCTGTTATGTTAACCTCCAGTTTTCTCTTCTCCAAGCTAAACATACCTTAAGGCATTCCTCATAAGGCTTGGTCTCCAGGTCTTTCATCATCTTGGTCGGTCTTCTCTGGACATATTGCAGCTTGTCAACTCCTTCTTGAACTGGGGTGCCCAGAGCTAGACACAGTATTTCGAGTGAGAAGTAACCAAAGAAGAATGGAGTGGCACTACTATTTCCCCAGCCTAGAAACTATAGTCCTGTTGAAGCAGCCCAGAACTGCATTGGCTTTTTTGGTTGCTGCATCATACAGTTGACTCATATGAAATCTTTGGATCTACGGTGGGACAGAAATATGTTAATTAATAAGTGTGCCCTGATAATTTGTACTGGCTTCCCTGCCCCATCAGATCCACTTTCATGCAACTATGAAATACTGCCATTATTCTAGTGGCTGGATTCCCTAATGATCCTCTTCATGGCTATTGTAATGGCTTTATCTAGTAGGGCTGTTCTCTGCTGTCCCCTTCCATCATCTTTCCTCCCACTTCCTCCTTATCTCATTCCTCCTCCTTCCCAGCAGGTAATCTCTCCTTGACTCCAGCTGCTTTTGGTTCTTTCTCTGGGTACAATTAACTCCAGAAATGGAAACGCCTCTGCATATGACACCCTGGTTCAGATACTTTTAAAAGCAACCCCCCTTTCCCCCTTGGCTCTTCTCTGCTTGACAAGAGTTTTATAAATGTACATGCTATTTCCAGTAGACTTCCATTCACATGTTGCTATTTGGGTCACTTCTGTATGCACCAGGCAATAGATTTCCCCTGTGCGAGGTGACTCAAATTGTGCACACTAATTGGATTCTGATTATACTTTCCTAATTTACACAAAGGGAGTCAAGTTCATTTGAGTGGAGTGGCTTTCCGTAGGGAATTTTGGAAAGCTCGTGGCTATGGTTGCTGTGACAATAATCATGCACTATGACAGGATTACCTCTGAGGGGGTACGAGAAATGTTTCAGATTTTTGTAATTAAAATGGGAGACAAGTTCCTTGTCCTCACTGATTCTGGGGGGAAAAAACCCACACCTGAGAGTGCATTAAGAATTTACTAAAGAGTTAACAGATTGATCATCTACATGAGTACCAATAAGATGGAAGGGTTTTGGGTTTTTTTTAAAAAAAGATATGTTTGAGGCTGCTGACACATTGCAGAACTAATGCAGTTTGATATTGCTTTAGCTACCATGGTTCAATGCTATGGAATTCTGGGATTTGTAGTTTTGTGAGATATTTAACCTTCTCTGTCAGAGAGCTCTGGTGCCACAACAAACTATACATCCAAGGATTTCAAAGGATGGCGCCATGATAGTTAATGCAGTATCAAATTGCACTATTTCTGCAGTGTGACAGCAGTTTTTGCATGATGAAGAAGCCAGTCAAGCTTTGAATGTTTGCACAATGTATTTTGTACATTTTAGTTAGTCCAATAAAGGTATTGCTGTTTTGTGGATTTTGGATTTAGTTGTATTTTGCTGCATGGCCAACATGGTTATCCTTAAACATGATTTTTATTTTTTATAATTCATTTGTGCCTCATCAGATATTCTTTGCTGACGAAGACAGAGTGGTATGTTACTTGGTCTGATTACATCACTCCTGAATCATATTTGCCTTTCCTCAAACCAGCTGAATCCAAAGTGTAGTCAACAATGGTTCCTCTTCATCCTGCAGAGAAGTGACCAGTGGGGTGCCACAGGGTTCTGTCCTTGGCCCAGTGCTATTCAACATCTTTATCAATGATTTGGATGAGGGAATAGAGGGCATGCTTATCAAGTTTGCAGATGAAAGCAAAATAGGAGGGGTAGCTAATATCCCAGAGGAAAGGATCAGAATTCAAAATGACCTTAACAGATTAGAAAGTGGGGCCAAAACTAACAAAATGCATTTCAACAGGGAGAAATGTAGGATACTACACTTGAGCAGTAAAAATGAAATGCACAGGTATAGGAAAGATGACACCTGGTTTGATGGCAGCACATGTGAAAGGAATCTAGAGGTCTTAGTGGACCACAAGCTGAATGTGAGTCATCAGTGTGATGCAGCAGCTAAAAAAGCCAATGAGATTCAAGGCTGCATCAATAGGAGCATAGTGTCTAGCTCAAGGGAAGTAATAGTGCCACTGTATTCTGCTTTGTTTAGCCATAACCTATGAGGGGCGGCTTCGGGAGCTGGGTATGTTTAGCCTGAAGAAGAAAAGTTTAAGAGGTGACATGATCACCATGTTTCAGTATTTAAAGGGATGTTATACTGAGTATGTAGCAAATTTTCTGCTGCGCCAGAGACTAGGACATGGAAAAGCTGCTGGAGTTTGTTTTTGCCTGAGCCTACGAGATTCCACTCTCTGGTCTCCTCTCCCCCAGCTGAGTTAATTGAGTGCAAGCTACTTTTTGCCCTCAATGGAAGCAAGCTGAGAAGAAAGGGGGGAACTGGGAAGAAGAGAGAGAAACTGGGACATTTTAAAAGAAGGTGAAAAGTGGGTTATCAAAGGAGGTTTTTAAACAGAGGCTGGATGGCCATCTGTCAGGAATGCTTTGATTGTGTATTGCTGCAGGGCAGGGGGTTGGACTAGATGGCCCTTGTGGTCTCTTCCGACTCTATGATTCTATGAAATGTCTGTATCTGCGGTCTTTGTTTTGTATTTTTGATTGTTATTGGTAGCAATTACCGAACGGTACTGCCAGGTTTTGATTTCAGTTGACCTGAGACGCCTCCACTTCATTGATGAGGCTCTATCACCATTCTTTGTTCTCTGGATGTTTTGCTCATGGAGGCTTTTCTTTTGGCGCAGAGCACTTTTGTCTTCTTAACAATACCCAAGGCAGTTTAAAACGATTGATTGCCGAGGATTAGAAGAGTGAACTTTTGAACACTGCTTGGAGAAATGGGTTAAAATCAACCAGGCTTAGGTAATTTGGAAGCTTTGATTCTTTCCTTTTTGGAGCAAATATATGTCTGTGTACATTTCACCCTCCTCTACTTGGAGTTATTTTGTGCAAAGAAGGAAAATGAAAGAAGCAATGGTAAAACACAGCAGGGCTACAAATGGTGTTTGTAGTCCTCCACCTAAAATATTTTTTGTATGAATGAGGAGGATTATTACATAACTAGCTGGACACAGCCTACCATACACTGTTAAAAAAAACATCCAAAAAATCACCTGGTAGACTTCATACCAACCCTGTACGTTAGGCCTGTGGATTTAAATTCCTCCTCCCCCTTCTCAGCGTTCCACACTTTCCCCAGAATTGCTGAGGGTGACTCACTCTGTTACCCCACCACTGCTGCCACCACCAGTTGACTGCCTGGGTCCCAACACAGTGGCAGCAGCGGCATCACACCACTGTCTCCAGTTGACTGCCTGGATCCTGTCACAGTGCCGCCGCCACCACTTGTCTAGTTGACTGCTTTGGTCCCATCACAGGCAGTCTCTTGCTGCTGCCAGTTGACTGCCTGGGTGCCAATCTGGGCCACAGATTGAGTGGCAGGAGTGGATTGTGAGGTGGAGAGGGAATTTGCATGTGGGTGGTGAATGGTTGGGTGTGTTTCCCGAGCAGCCAATCAGCACACTGGGAAAGGCAACATACCCAAGAGAATTATATAGATACTAGCTGTACCTGGTGTAACATACACCATTAAAAAGCTCCACAAATAATGCCTGGTAGACCTCACAACAACCCAGTAAGGTAGGCTGGTGGGTTTTTAAATTCTTCCTCTCCTTTCTCAGTGTTCCACACTTTCCCCAGAATTGCTTAGGGTGATTTGCTCTGTTGCGCTGCCACAGCTGTCACCACCACCAGTTGACTGCCTGGGACCTATCACAGGCGACCCACCACTGCTGCAAGCTGACTGTCTGGGTTCCAATCTGAGCAACCAATCAGCACACTGGGAAAGGCAACATACCCAAGAGAATTAGATAGATAGATAGATAGATAGATATAGATAAAAGCCTTATATAAAAGCACCCTTTAGCTATTTTGTTTCTTTACTTTGTTTCTGAACTAGCAAAAAAGTTTCCCCTTTCCCCCCTATTTTCCTACTCTTTTTAGGACAATACTACTCACATGTTTTGGTTTTTTTTTTTTTTAAATTACTGAAACTGTCCTCTTTTACTCAAAAGTCTTGCATGTCTCTGATCCAGAACAGGTCCTTGGTATGGATAAGAGGCTGAGGGCACTTCCCTGGCATAAAGAATTACTTCTTCCCACCTTTGGCCAGATATTCTACTAGTCCTTCATGGGTTGTTTACTGAAAGCCATACTTTCAGAAGCAAAGAGCAAACAAAGGGAGTATCATAGAATCATAGAATTGTAGAGTTGGAAAGGACCACAAGGGCCATCCAGTCCAACCTCCTGCCATGCAGGAAATCATGATCAAAGCATCCCTGACAGATGGCCATCCAGTCTCCCTAAATCTTTCCTCATGAGACATGGTTTCCAGACCTTTCACCATTTCAGTCACCCTCCTCTGGACACGCTCCAGTTTGTCAATATCCTTTTTGAATTGTGGTGCCCAGAACTGGACACAGTATTCTAGGTGAGGCCTGACCAAGGTAGAATCCCCCTGCATCTTCTTTTTCATCTTCTGCATCTTCTATTCACCCCAGATTTTGACAAACAGTACTTCTAGAGGCATATAGCAACCAGAAAGGGTTTTTTTATTTGTGGTTTTTTCACATTCGTGGGGGTTGTCTGCCCCTAACCCTCGTGAATGTGAAGGGATGACTGTACACTGACTTTTGTGTTTCGCCTCAGGTGTTTATTACTCCAGACTCTTTTGTAAAGTCTTCCAAATGCGCTATGCGTCTTTGCTAATCTGTGATCGATCTCTTTGTCAATCTTGGCATCTGAGGAGATGATGCCAAGATGGCAAATAGCAGCCACAGAGTCTTCTATTTGCCCTAAATATGTTGTTTTCTACAAATAGCACCTTCAAAGATAAATAGCAGCCAGAGAAGGGTATGGTGATCCTCACACATCTTCTATTTGCTCTATATATGTTGTTTAATGCAAACTGTACAGAAGGAAATAGCAGCTGGGAAGGGGTGATGCTTTTACAATCCTCATACCTCTCCCCCCCCCCCCAACAAAAAAAACCAAGTTAATCATACTGTTAGAAAAAAGAAGAAAAAAAGGGGGGGTATTTGTCTCTTTATCTGGCATCTTTTGAAGAAAGCAAGTTTAAAGGTTATGAGTTGTGCTTGTCTAGGTTTGTAGGGCTGTTAGTCCACATGAGGCACTTTAAAAAATAAACAGATTATGGTGATGATGATGATGGATGATGATGATGATTCTCATTGTTAATCAAGGTTAGCGGGACTAGTGATCAATACTGTTTCTCCCTAGATCGAGCCAGTGCCTCTTTATCTGATGATGGAGTTGATAATTTTGAAAGGAATGGATTAACACACGAATGCTCCATTTTTAAAAAAAAGGAAGAAAGAAAAGAAATGAGAGAACAAAGGATGGAATTTTCAGACAAATAGCAAAGAACTTTGTGTCACCTGTAAGGCTGACAGATTTAATACAGCATGGGCCTTTGTGGATTATCACCCACTTCCTCAGAGGCATCGACTATAATCTGAGAGGTACAGGTATGTATGCAGAACACTCATGGCTGGGCATGAGATCATAGCAACAGTAAATGCAGAATGTTGTGACAATTATATCATTAGATTTTCCTTGTTTTTTTTTTTTTTCCAGGATGTGAGGCCGTGTTCTGGAATAGTTTCTTTCTGACATTTCGCCTGCATCTGTGGCTGGCATCTTCAGAGAATGGTTGGGTAGGCGTGCATGTGGAGTTTATATGCTGTGAACCTCTGTTGGGGAGGATATGTAAATTTGTGTAATTGAATGGTTAGTTTTTGGGTATAGAAATGCAAGGCTCCTTCGTGTCTGTTTGGCTAATGGTTGGTTGATGGGCCATTATCTGCAGGAACTCCCCCTGTCCCTGGGTAGAATTCCTTTATAAGTGTTGAGTTTTGATTCTGTTGTTCTTCCAAACAGGGAGCCACATTTTGTTTACTTTTAAGGTTTCTTCTTTCCTGTTGAAGTTGTCCAGGTGTTTGTGAATTTCGACAGCTTCTCTGTGCATTCTGACATGATAGTTGTTGGCCTGGTCCAGAATGTCTGT
Source organism: Gambelia wislizenii (assembly GCA_030847615.1). Classification (NCBI taxonomy): domain Eukaryota; kingdom Metazoa; phylum Chordata; class Lepidosauria; order Squamata; family Crotaphytidae; genus Gambelia; species Gambelia wislizenii. The sequence goes on from JAUMIR010000004.1 coordinate 330,215,535, forward strand.
GTTTTTAAATAGCATTTTGTATCCAGGTTGGTTTATCACATGTTCTGCTACTGCTGATTTTTCTGGCTGGCCCAGTCTGCAGTGTCTCTCATGTTCCTTGACTCATGTTTGCACACTACATTTAGTGGTCCCTATGTAAACTTGTCCACAGCTGCATGGTATGTGGTAAACTCCTGCAGCTGTGAGAGGGTCTCTTTTGTCCTTCACTGAGTGTAGCATTTCTTGGATTTTCTTGGTTGGTCTGTAGATTGTTTGGAGGTTGTGTTTCCTCATCAGTTTCCCTATTCTGTCTGTGACTCCTTTGATTTATGGTAAAAATACCTTCCCTTTGGGTGGCTGTTTTTCTTCTTCATTCCTGTGTTTTTTTCTGGGTCTGGCTGCTCTTGTGATGTCTGATCTGGAGTAACCATTAGCTCGTAGGGCCCAGTTTAGGTGCCTCAGTTCGTCCTCCAGGTAGTGGGGTTCGCAGATCCTTTTTGCACAGTCTACCAATGTTTTTATTGTGCTTCTTTTTTGTCTTGGGTGATGATTGGAGTTCTTGTATAGGTATCTGTCCATGTGTGTGGGTTTTCTGTATACCTTATGGCCTAACTGTTGGTTTGGCTTGAGGGTGACTAGGACATCCAAGAATGGCAGCGTTCCTTCCTTCTCTTTTTCCATCGTGAATTGGATATTAGGGTGGATGCTGTTCAGGTGGTTCAGGAATGAGACCAAATCTTCTTCTCCATGGTTCCAAATGGTGAAAGTGTCATCCACATATTGGAACCATGTTGTGGGATTTTTTTGTTGCTCTTTCAAGAGCTTGCTTTTCAAAATGTTCCATGTAAAAGTTTGCTATGGATGCCAGCTGTGAAAGCCTTCGACTTCACAAATTATATCATTCACACTGGCTGTTAACAAACTGTTGTGTTGTTTTTCTTTTTAGGTATTTTTTTATCCCGCTCTTCAGCCACGAAGGCTCTCAAAGTGGCTTACTAAGTAATGACACTGCACATCTACATCACTTTTATTGTATGCTAGGCACTCTCCAAGTGGTTTCTAATATAGGTTAGCTAATTGTACTCACAAGCCAGGTACTCATTTTATTGACCTACAAAAGGATGGAAGGCTGACAGAACCTTGGAGCTCTTGGGATTGAACTTGCAATGTTGTGGCTGCAGTACTGGCATTTAACCTCTGCTCCGCCAGGGCTCCCTGTTGACTACACAAACAGATAATATAGATAATATAATAATTTTGGACACTAGTTACATACGTTTGGTTCTCCCCTTCTCAATTTGCTACAGTTTCTGACAGACATCCAACTCACTACTTACTACATAAACATCCTTGCAATACATCAGACAGTGAACACACGAAGGCTACAATCCTGTATGGCTCAGCTTAGCATTGTAGTGCCGCATGTACTTACCGTACAGCCTCAAAAGCCTCCCCTCCCCTGGCAAGGCATATTATGTTTCAGGAGGAGCAAGCAGTATAAGAAAATTGTCTGGCTATGTCCTCATAACTAGATGTGAAATGATTATAGCAGCACTGAGATACACCAGTAGGATTGCCAGAGTGAAAGCTGGAGAGACCTCCTGTACTTTTCATGGGTGTGAAGAGGGAATTTCAGCAGGTGTTGCTTTTTACTTGGTTCAGTGACATGCAACACCTTTTCTAATTCCCTCTTCTATACACCCATTCAAGGTACAGGACCCATCTCCAGTTTTCACTCTGGCCACCCTTCTGATGGATCTCAGCTCTGCTCTAAACATTTCCTGTCTGGCTACAGGGGTGTATCCAGACACTTTTCTTACACTGCTTCCTTCCCATTAGGCACATAATGCCTTTTGGTGATGGTGGTGGTGGTGGTGGGGGAGATTCTTAGCAAAAAAATTGCTTGAAATTTGCACATTTAAAAAAGATTGCACCATTTTTAAAGGACATTGGGAAGGTTGCGGGGGGCTTTATAAGATTGACATGGGGCAACATTGGCTGTAAAGGTTAAATCCAGGGGTCCCATGTGTGACCTCTACCTTTTGGCTTCAAGGGTAGTATTTAAATAAATATTTTATTAATTTTGTATTATTTTGTATTATTATTTTTAATTAATATTTTATTGGTTTTTTTCCCATTTCTAAGTAGGTATAATTATAATGTGTAAATATAATGTGATTATAGTGTGTTTAGATTAAAGGGAAAATACATTAGTGTTAGGATAGATTTACTTTTGTATTAGTAAGAAAAGAGGAAAATAATTAGTATTGTTTTTGTATTATTGTTATGGCCTTTTGCGGTCGGGTGTATTTTTTTTAGTAGAATGGTCTTACTCCAATAAAAATTCCCAAAAATTCCAAAAAAAATCCCAAATTTTTTGCTGCTTCGGTGCAAAGCACATAGCCTGCAACACAGATTAATAAGGCTATGCCCCCCCCTGCTTTTTTTTTTTTTAATCCCATTGAAAAGCTTTTATGTTGAAAAAGTCATGAAACTGGCGTGTGGAAATAGTTTGTAAATTGAATTAATTGGCCAGGACAGTAAGGAGGAGGTAGAAGAGCCAAATAGGCCTTGATGTGCACTGATAATGTTATTACACAGAAGCTTTTTTTTAAACCAAACAACAAAAACAGCAACAATAATAATAACATTTATTTATAATGCCCTTTTCAGCAAAGGGCAGAACAGACAGGAGGCCCACAGCATGTGACCAAGGCTAGTCACATTCAGGGCGCTTTGATCACATGCTTCGGTCCTCCTGCCTGGCTTCAGAGAGTGTGATGCAAATGGCAGTGGTAGCAGCTGCAGAGATGGACTGGTGTGTCCATGTGGATTCCATCCTGTTTCAGGCAGGTAATGGAGGGGCAATGGGCCTGGTCAGGGGCCAGAATACACCGGCAGGAAGCCAGCATGTTCTGGCCAGTGTCGACTGAAACCATGGATATTGGCTTCACGGAGACAGGGGTCCAACTGTATAACATTTCCCAGATGAAAACCAGGACATATGTGTCTAAGCAACATCAGAGTAGGGTCAAGATGGCAAAAGTTATTAATGAGGAAGAACACACAAGCTAGGAGAGGCAGCAGCAACTTGCTTTTGCCTGAGCCTCCTGGGAAGAGCAAGAGTCAAGCCCCTCCTCTTCTTTCTTCTCGCTTAGTTAACAAACTACTTTTGTGCTTTAAACTCAGTTTGCAGCAATTGATGTGAATGGGAGTGGCAGTGGGAGGAGCAGAAAGAAACTGGGACATTTTAAAAGCAGCTGAAAAAATGGAAGGACAGAGGATTAATTGGGAGTGTCCCTGGCAAACTGGGACAGCTGGAGGGTATAATAGACCAGATTCAGCCCAATAAATTTACAATGACTTTCTAGCACCAGGATCAAAGGAAAGACAAAAGGAAGAACACTTGTAGCCCTCTAACATCCCAGCTCTATGAAAGAGGCAGCCACGCTAGACAGATGAGTTGGAGGTAAGGGGGGAGGGAGTTTAAGGAGTCATATGCTTAAGCCTTCTGGCTATAGAAAGTTCCAGATTCACAGCATAGTGCTCTGCACTCCATTGGGATGCCATTTAGAGGAGGAAAGTGCCATACATTCACAAGAGGCAAAGCTAAATGAATTGGTATAATATTTCTTTTTGAAGATAAGAGAGTTATCAAAACACACACACACACACACATACACAAAGCCAGAAGACCTGTAGCAAATCTCTGATGGCACATTTTTTAAAAGCGCTCTTCATTTTCTATCACTTTGCCTTTTCTGAAAGGATGGGGTGTCTGGAGAAAGCAATAAAAGGCTTTATGGATGGGCATTAAAATTTCAGAAGCACTGCAGTAACTAGCTGTGTATTTAAGAATCCAAAATAACCTCCATGCCAGTTCCAGAAGGTGCCATAGAGGTAGAGGCATCAAGCTCTGGACTGTCTTTCTGAGGACAAGAAGAGAACCAACAGCATAAATACATCAGTCAACATACATTTCCATTTGCATATAAAAAGCATAGCAGTATTATATTAACCAGGAGCTAAAGACTCAGCATGAGGCAGCATGGTGTTATGGTCTGAATGTTGGAGCTAGGTTTCTAACTATCTCCACTAGTTGATCAACCTCCTCTGGGCTTTCTTTCCAGTTTGCAGCAAAGGACAGCCCTGATTAATCCTCTGTTGTCCCACTTTTTGAGACATTTTTAAAATGTCCCAGTTTCTCTTTCTTCCTCTCACTTTCATCCCTTGTCCTCAGCTTACTTCAATTGCTCCAAACTTGAGTTTAAAGTTCAAGAGTAGTTTGTACTCAATTAACTCATCAGCGGGGAGAGGAAAGGAAGGAGAGGAGAGGAGGGGTGTCATCCCGCCATTCCCAGTAGGTTCAGGCAAAAGCAAACTGCTGCAGCCTGTCCTGGCCTGTGTGTTCTTTCACAATTTTTGCCATCTAGACTGCACTCTGATGTGCTCAGCCACACCTGTCTCAGTTTTCATATGTGAAATATTGAAGTGCATGCAACTGCTCCTTCTTCCTCTTTCTTTTTCCAGAACGGAGGGTGATTGGGACAATTTTCTCTAGCCCACATGTCGGAAGAATGCCCCATGATCACCCATGCATGTCTTTCCCTGTGCCTGGTGCCCCTGTCATATTGTTCACACAAGCCCCCCACTTGCACAAGTCCTTATAAAGGCTGTGGTCACACAAAGTAACTTTTCCAAGCTCTGTGTGAATTGAAATTTTATCTACGGCCCTGAGAGTATGCTTCTGATACTGTTGTTGTTAACTGCCAGTAGGATGACTTCAGGTTAGGGTGACCGTAAGAATAAGAGGCCTTCAAGTCACCCTATCCTCAACAGCCCTGCTCACATCTTGTAGACTGTAGACCATGGCTTTGGGATTGTCTATACAGCAAAAATAATCCTTAGAATTAAAGGAAGAGAATGATTTGTCTAAATGGGATCCCATATCAATTTACTGTATTTGGAAGGAGGGGGGCCAAAAACACAAAATACTCCACGGGAAGAGCCTTCTCAGCTTTCCCTGTTTTGTTTTTTTTAAACTCCAAAGACAATGTGCATTCCCAATTGTTGGGACAACCAATTTGCTTTGATGTGCACTCCCGATAAGAGCAGAAGTGGAAAGCTGATTGGTCAGATGTCTGCAGGGGCTGGAGCTTGCTGGCAAGGCAAGTGCCCCAAACCGCCATGTTGGATTTTCTCCATAGCAATCGTGCGCTGAGGTGATGAAACAGCCTTTCCCCCTTTTTTCCTGTTTATTTAAGTGGAATATCACACTTCCACACTTTGGATATGCTTTTAAAAAAATAATACTGTTCGTCAGTGGCAACTGGTGACAATAAAAATGTGAATAATTCACTTGCACCTGCTGTCTTGATTCGCAGGGGTGCCTGTTTGAAAAACAAACGTGTATGGCTTCGCATGGCTGCAACCATGAAAAAAAACCCACCATGGAGCTGCTGAGAATTGGCATTAGCGCACACCAAGTTGGAAAGGAGGAAGGGAGCGTTACAATGAGATTCACCAAATTAAGGATGCCACAACCCTGAGTTTGCACACCTGAGCAGTGCTGTTGATGATTAGAATGTCTGTCGGTCGGTCTGTCCATAAGTTCTTATCCTACCCTTTTCCCAGCATGGGAACCAGGGTAGCTCTTGGAGGCCTCTCATTAAAAGGGACACCATAAACTTAAGCTATCTTGATGGCACACAATAGCAATGAAAGAAAGGTGTGGTATGGTGTGGTATGGTGTGGTGTGGTGTGGTATGGTGTGGTGTGGTGTGGTGTGGGGAAGGAAAGCAGCCAGAGATGGATGGGCTGGGGGTGAGGGACTGAATTTTAGAAACCAGGAAAATCACCCTAACTAGAAAATATAGATCCAGTCCTAAGCTTCTCTGTTCCCTGCCGAGTTTAATTTTCAGCCTAGGTCTTCCTAGCTGTCTCTTTGTACATCCCCACAAGCTGTAATAACCATGCAAAGCAGTTTTTAATGTGTGTGGGTCAAGTCTTGTGCAGTGCTATAGCTCATGGTTTTTGAAGAATTTGATGCATGGCAAAGAGGAATCACAATTCTCATTATTTCCTCTTGTAAGTTGCTTCCCTGTGATTTCTATACTAAGGAAGAAATCATTTTAAAAGATAAGGACAGGCCCTCTGGGGCTACTCTTTCTAGCACGGCACAGAGCTTGCAAAATACACTTTTTCTGGACTGCAAATTTCTGGAAGTTGTAATCCAAAAAGTAACTTTTCAGAGCTATACTCCTTCCTCCCTTACACATTGGGTAGTACTATGCCTTGATGAAGTAAAGAATATGAAGAATACTTACAAATGTTCTAATTTTTAATAGAGAAATGGTGAAAATAGTCAACCACTTTTAGAATTTTCACACTTTGGGACTATTTGTGAATTCACACAAAACTTTTGTTTTTTGTGGGGAATTATTATTATTATTATTATTATTATTTTGCACCAAACCCTACTATTTTGCATAGAAAACTAAAATATTTTGTGGGAAATATCTTGTTTTCTATCAAGAAAGGCTGGGAATTGTACCAGTGTGAAAACTTATGTTTTTTTGCACAAAGATGATTTTTGTTAAAAAAAAAAAAAAATTCCAAAGTGACAAGAGTAATTGAAAAAATGTACAAAAAGTTCCTGTAGGATTGTCCAGAGGGGATATAACTTCTGAAATTATGTATTTTTCCACACTGGGATAAAATAATCAAGAGGTTCATTCCTATTCCCTTGCTTTGGAGATGCTGCAAACCCAACAATTCATTTTGTCCTGAAGAGGGGTGGGGGGAACCACAAGATGCAGTCACTGAAAGGAGCTTTGCTACTTAGAATCCCTGGCTGTTTCCAGAGAGAGAATCAGGGAGCCCTTTCACACTTCACAATTATAGTACTATTATTCCACTTTAACTGTCATGGCTGCAGCCTATGGGCTCATCTATACGAGGCAATAAAATGTGGATTGATGCACGTCACACAAATTCACATCAGCTTTCATTTGTATCTACATTTTTTTTCAAAATCACAGGCCTGCGAAACCATACATGTAATAATAATAAAATGTATTTATATCTCGCCCCTCTACAAAACGCAATCGGGGTGGCTTACAACAATTAAAATATACATCCAAACCTTCAATCCCAGCCCCCCTTAAAATACAATTAAATAATTTAGAAATTAAAACATATTTAATAAATAAATAAATAAAAATAAAGAATAAAAATGAGCAATGGACAATGGATGTGGCGAGATCGAGACAAGCTAGATTTCCTTTTTTGATGGCCGGGTATCTATTCAGAAAAGTCCTGCTGGAAGAATCATAGAATCATAGAATTGCAGAGTTGGAAGAGACCACGAGGGCCATCCAGTCCAACCCCCCTGCCACGCAGGAAATCACAATCAAAGCATCCCCGACAGATGGCCATCCAGCCTCTGTTTAAAGACCTCCAAGGAAGGAGACCCCACCACGCTCCGAGGGAGTGCGTTCCACTGCCGAACAGCTCTTACTGTCAAAAAGTTCCTCCTCATGTTGAGGTGGAATCTCTGTTCCTGGAGCTTGCACCCATTGCTCCGTGTTCCAGTCTCTGGAGCAGCAGAAAACAAGCCTGCTCCATCCTCAGCGTGACATCCCTTCAAATACTTAAACAGGGCTATCATATCGCCTCTTAACCGTCTTTTTTCCAGGCTAAACATACCCAGCTCCCTAAGTCTCTCCTCATAAGGCATTGTTTCCAGACCTTTCACCATTTTAGTTGCCCTTCTCTGGACACGCTCCAATTTGTCAATATCCTTTCTGAATTGTGGTGCCCAGAACTGGACACAGTATTCTAAGTGAGGTCTGACCAAGGCAGAATAGAGTGGCACTATTACTTCCCTTGATCTAGACACTATACTTCTATTGATACAGCCCAAAATTGCATTGGCCTTTTTAGCTGCCGCATCACACTGTTGGCTCATGTTCAACTTGTGGTCTACTAGGACTCCTAGATCCCTTTCGCACGTAGGGCATGTCTGCAAATCAAGATGGCCGTTATGAGTGAATTATTTGCATTTTTATTGGCACCAGTTACTGCCACCAAACAGTTTGTTTGTTTGTTTGTTTTTGTTTTTGTTTTTTTTAAGAAAAAGCAAATCCAAGGTGTGGAGGTTCAATTTTCTGCTTAAATAAACAGAAAAAAAAAGGGGGAGAAAGGCTGTTTCGTCGCCTCAGTGCATGGTTGCTAGGGCGAAAATCCAACACGGTGGTTCCAGGCGCTGCCTTTCTGGAAAGCTTCACCCCTCATGCCCATCTGACCAAACAGCTTTCCACTTCCGCTCTTATCGGGAAAAAGCAGCAAAGCAAATTGGTTGTCCCAATGAGCAGGAATGTGCATTTCCTTCAGATTTTTTTTTTTTTTAAGTTGGGAAAAGCCACAAAGAAGGGCGACTAAAATGGTGAAAGGTCTGGAAATGATGCCTTATGAGGAGAGACTTAGGGAGCTGGGTATGTTTAGCCTGGAAAAAAGATGGTTAAGAGGCGATATGATAGCCCTGTTTAAGTATTTGAAGGGATGTCACGCTGAGGATGGAGCAGGCTTGTTTTCTGCTGCTCCAGAGACTGGAACACGGAGCAATGGATGCAAGCTCCAGGAAAAGAGATTCCACCTCAACATGAGGAGGAACTTTCTGACAGTAAGAGCTGTTCGGCAGTGGAACACACTCCCTCGGAGCGTGGTGGGGTCTCCTTCCTTGGAGGTCTTTAAACAAAGGCTGGATGGCCATCTGTCGGGGATGCCTTGATCAAGATTTCCTGCGTGGCAGGGGGTTGGACTGGATGGCCCTCGTGGTATCTTCCAACACTGCAATTCTATGATTCTATGAAATGTGCTAAAAGCTACTGGGCAGCAGCAGTAATGGAGGGGTGACACTGGTGGAGGATCTCTTGGAGACAACAACAGTGGCACTATTGCTAACACTAATTACCACTGCACAGATGGAGGTGCCAGTAAACCATTTCTGAATGTCTTTTGCCATGACAGCTCTATGATAAGATGCCAGCTACCACCCCACAATTTTTTTTCTTCCCATATTGCCTCCTAGTTTTACTCTCCCAAATTCCTTATTTCCAAAGCAAAAGTTTTCACTCAGAACAGAACCAAACAACAACAACAACAACAACAAAACCCTGAACATTCTCCAGCTTTGGTACCATTAATATGATATGAGACGCAAGTTTCTGATTTCACAATACTGAAGCCTCACAAGTACCTGAGGATAACAGCAGTAAACCACTTTTGAAGATAGTAACTCCTTTACACTACCATCTTTACATCACTGCAACATAGCCCCAGATTTCCCTGAATATCTACCTGGGAAGATGGTGGAAACTAATTTGCTACAGGTTTTTAAACAGTGATCGGATGGTGATTTCTCAAGGATTCTTCAGTTGTGGAATTCTTCGTAGGTAGAGAACTGGACTACATGACCCTTGGAATCACAACTCAAAGAGTTCTTGGTGGAGGATAAGCATGGAAATAGAAATAGCTTGGGAAAGTTACTTTCTGGACCTCAACTCTCAAAATCCCCCAACTAGCATGGCCACTAGAACTTCCAGAAACCCCAGAGAGCATGGCCATGGTGGTGGAGGGATTCTGAGAGTTGTACTCCAAAAGTTACCATTCTCAAATTCCATAAATGAGTAGCTGAAAGCATGCCTAATGATCCGTTCACTTACCCTTCTCTATTCTCTGCTGAGGTTCATTTCCATTTGGCTCTTGATCCAGACCTAGGCTGGATAGGTGCCTGTGCATATGGAGTGTGACATATGACCACTCCTGGCTGGGCCCTTCTTTGAGGAGGGGCAAGCATCACTGGCAATTGTCTTTGACCTTGGCTGTGCAGGAAGTCATGATGGATGATGATGACAAGTTTCCTCCTCAGCAGTACAACCTCAGAATAACCAGAAAAGACCCCTGTTCAGCTGCCAAGCCCGCCTCCATGCTGCGCAGAAGAAAAGGTTGCCGGCTTTTTGTTTGCTTCATTATACCATCTTTAATTTAATGGTTTTTCCCAGAGAGTCTAGACATTCCCAGCTCCATTCAGAAAGCTTCCTTCCCACTCTGCTTCTACTCCATTAATCCCCTAACTCAGCTGGGAGTTGCTGACACTCTTCTGTTCAGGCCCTGGTGAGTTACAGTTTCCAAGACAATGGCACAAACTCCTTGGCACCCTACCCTGTTCCCCTTCTGTTCTTTCAAACTTCAGGGGTGGGGAGGGGGACTGTAAACATGACATTTCTTTCCAGATCTGGTTCTCCCCACCCCCATTTCAGCACCGACTCCCATGGACTGATGGTGCTATGGTGCTATTCATCAAGTGGATCTTTATCCTTATACTTTCCCCACACAGAAATTGGTTTTTCAGTTTCTCCCACCCTCTTCACAGAGGTGGGGACAGTCCATCCCATGGCCCAGATACAGCCTTCACAGCCATTTCAGTGGTCTCCAACCCCACTGGCACTCCTCAGTGTTCTGAAACTTATTTTGCCCTCAAATACCAGTGTGGTGTAGTGGTTTGAGTGTTGGATTAGAACTCTGAGAGACCAGAGTTTGAATTCCTACTCAGCCATGGAAACCCACTGGGTGACCTTGGGCAAGTCACATTCTCTGGCAAGCCCCTGCTGAAGAAATCTTGCCAAGATAGGTTTGCCATAAGTTGGAAATGACTTGAGTGCGTGCACACACACACACACACCTATGCCCCCCCATCTGTTGTAGACACAGAAAATCTCTTTTTTCAAGTGGAAGCAACTCAGTAGCTGAAAACATTTTGAGGAGTCAGGAGTGACCTTCTAAGGTCCCCTGGGGAAGGACAATGTGTCCTCCTGCCCGCATTGTTAAATGCTCCTGCTATTTCATAAGATATCAAGGCCAGGTCAGGGCAAATAATAGCCCTGACTGGTGGCTCTTGTAATGAGTCAAGAAGTACTATCTGGCCTTCTGTAGCACCACAGTTTCAGTAGGATGCAGACAGACTAGAAGAGAGGAAGGCAATCAAGGTGATAAGGGTCAGAAGACTATGGACTTGGCAAAAATAGCAGGATTATGATGTCATGGTAGCACAAATGGGCCCTGCTATCGCAGGACATCATTATCTTCATGTTGTTACTCCATGCTCCAGCCATGAAAACCTGTTGCTTTTAATTGACGAGTTAACCCATCAATAGATCATCAATGCCACTTCTTTAGTGTCATTGAAGATGAGATTACAGTGTGAATGAACAGTCCTCAGCGATAAAATTTCTGGGTGAGAATGCAAAAACAAAGCACGGGACACTTTTTTTTATGCTGTCCCATTCAGTTTCAACATTTTTAGTTATGTTTCAGTGCTTGTGCATTCATTTACTTTGGGGTCGTTTACACGGCAAAAATAATCCTCAAAGAATTCACCTAGAATTCTTATAGTTCCCTCGTGTTCCGCATCTGCATCACCCTTTTTGGAAGGAGGGGGTCTAAAACGCCCGTAAGTGGTGCACTTAATGACACCGCTGATTTTCTGCCTTTTTTTAAAAAAAGTGCCGCAAGTTTGCACATTATCGCATTTGAGAACTGTCCGTCATTTTTAAATTCACGATGTTTAAAATTAGGGATGTGGGCGTTTTTTATAGTGATGCCACAGAAACCCACCTACACATCCAGCTTTCCTATCTGCTTTGAAGCATCCCTGTAAACATCTATCGTTTTCCTAATGGAGTCAGTTCAGAGAACAAAGAAGGGGGGCAGGGGAATAGCTTGGAGTCATGCCGAAACTCTTGATTTACTGGATCTTTGGGGGGAAGAGAAAGTACAGCAGCAGCTACGTCTATGTCAGCGGAATATCGATGTCTTCGAAAAAATAGCTGCAGAAATGCAAAAGCGTGGACACAACCGAACCCCGGAAGAATGCTGCATGAAATCGAAAATGATGCGTCAGAAATACAGGGAAATTAGAGATCATAACTCTAATAGCCAAATACAAGCAGGAAATGAGCGTAGCTAAAACCTCCATGGCTGCAACAATTTACTAGGCACCACTGAAGAGAACAAAGACCATAAAAGGTGACGAGATGCCCAATCAGAAGCCCAAGAGGGGGGAAGTGGATGACCAATGGGAGTACAGGTGGCGGGAATTCCCGAAGGAAGTACTTCTAGAATGAATGACATACTTCATTGATTGACAGGTAGGGTTGTCAAAGTATGCAGAATATCGATGTCCTGGGAACTGAAATATTTTGATGTGTAGAAATTCGCACATTAATATACTCCACATTATAAGCACATCGGAACTACATCGTGGAACTAAACAGGAACCGAAATTTTGCCGTGGGAACTCCGCGATGCAAAATCGAAAGTGCGCTAATGCGATACTTTGCGCAACAAAAGTTGCTGTGGAACCGACCCATTTGTTAGTTAAGATGTTTTGGGAGTTTTAAGCACGCTCATGTCTTCTTGTGAGAACTGCTGAAATCTCGCTCATGCAAAATCATGGAAATAAAATCCTGTTCTTACAGCACTAGTGGCCAGCGATGATTCTAAAGCATTTCTTTTGCATGATTACAACAACATGTGATAGTAAGTATAATAATGCCATGATGTTTCCGTTAGCCTCATCCACGGAATTACAGCATTTTTAGATGCTAGTCTGATAAAGTCCTATGACTGGCTTCCTGTTAGTGTTTTTACACACGCACACGCATACGCGAATTCCTTTACGTGTGCAATTATATTTTTTTGGCCATGGAAGTCTTGTCTATACAAGGCGGGGGGAGGGGGAAACCTCACAGTAATGGAAACTCACAGCAGCTGCTATTTGTCGTAACTTTTATAGGGCAGATAGCAGGTATGCAAAGCTATCTGTGTTTGCTGTGCAAACGGGCATGCTTGCAAATCAAAATTGGAGCTGTGAGTAAATTGCTTTCATTTTTACTTGCCTGAAATTGCTGCCACCTGACAGTATTTTTTTTTAAAAAAACAAACCTTATCCAAGGTGCGAAAGAGTGACCCTTCACTTTAATAGTTCTTGGAGGTTCCCAGAGCTAGACAATGGGTACTCCAGAAGAGTTAATGATTATTAATGGGTGCTATACTATGGATTTGAATTGGAACAGGCAAGGTCTTTTGTTGGAAGGGATGAGTGAAGAAGGACCCATTTTACAAGCATTTTTCTGGCTGCTGTCTTTGTGTGGATTAGTGAATGATTCACCTCCAGGTGTTAATTCTGAGTATTTGGTTTGGGGAATTTCCAAAGGCCCCTCCCTTTGTCTTACATGAATTTCATCTTGATATTTGGGGGTTCCTGGTTTACCTGCCATCATATAGCTGGCCACCTTAAGTCAAATTGTAACATATAACCAATTTTTCAATATTCCAAGATGGGGGCTATCAGGTTAGGTAACAGCTTTACTGTAGACTACAGGTACATTCACTTGGGCACTTGCCAACCTCAAAGATGGCAAAAGGTGAGCCTCCATATCATCATAAGCCTCTGGTCCACTGTAGCAGCTGTCAGTTTTGAGCACCGCAGTAACCCAGGGAGAGTTCTTTCCACAAATCTCTCAGCACTGCTAACATGTTACACACTGCCTTACTAGCAGAGAACATTAAGGAGGTGATGACAAATGGAAATTTACATCAACTTCCTTGTTTCTGGAAATGAGCTTGTGGTGGTTGCTCTCAAAAGAAACAATGCAGTCACCTAGAGACTTCTGATCACATTGAGACTTTTTTCTACAGACATCTGTGTGAACAGACCATAATGACACTTACAATACGCTTACATAGCATTTTGAGTGCTCCCAGCACAACACATCCATTAGAATACTTTTAGATTACAGCAACTTCACTTAATAGCCATCATTGTTCTGAATCCATCCTCAATTTACACAGCATTCAACTAGCACTTCAGGGTTAACACAACTTGAGTTTCTCCCCTGATTTGCTGCATCTGTAGCTCTCCCTTCCTCCAAGGAGCTCAGACTGGAGCTGCACTCCACCCCCATCATGTAGGAGCTGAGAAATTGTGACTTGCTCAAGGCTTCCTGGTGAGCACCATCCCTGAGTGGGACTTAAACCTAGCAAGCAATCTCTTACAAAGCACTACCGACGCTGTCTTTTCCATAATGTCACTCTATTAAATGGAAAGCCTCCCCTTATTGCTTGCATCTCAGGCAGGAGAGTCATGTTTTCCTAGATATGATTTCTGCCCAACACACTCTACCTGGAAGTTCCAGTTTTGCCCAAAGATCTAGGAAGCTGTCAGTATTTTGATCACTAGAAGGATATTCTGGCATAGAAAGGCTGAGGAAAACCACTCAGTAATTGCTGAGCAAGGATCTAGAGGAGACAGCAACAGGTATGAGATGCCAGTTTTTACATGTGAACATCCCCAGTGGTTGTCATGACCTATCTGGATGAGGCTTCCACAGATAAGGACAAGGAAAAGGAATGTCAAAATAACAAGCCCCAGTCAGAGCCAGAGATAGCTGGAAGGCCTGCTCTGGAGCTATTTGAAGAGAAACCCAGTCCATCCCAGCTAGCTTCTAAAGACCATGAGCCATATAATGAGCCTCTTTCTCTCTCTGAGTACCATAGACTAAAATGTTGAAGAAGAGCAGGAAAAGCCTTGGTCAGATGTTAAAGAAGCACACTGAGGTAATGCACAGATATAGGGTGGCTGACACCTGTCTTGATGGCCGTACATGCGAAAGGGATCTAGGAGTCTTAGTAGACCACAAGCTGAACATAAGGCAGCAGTGGGATGTGGCAGCTAAAAAAAATGCAATTCTAGGCTGCATTAATAGGAGTATAGTGTCTAGATCAAGGGAAGTAATAGTTCTACTCTATTCTGCTTTGGTCAGACCTCACCTGGAATACTATGTCCAGTTCTGGGCACCACAATTCCAGAAGGATATGGACAAGCTGGAACGTGTCCAGAGGAGGGCAACCAGGATGGTGGGTGGTCTGGAAGCTATGCCCAATGAGAAGTGGCTTAGGGAGCTGGGCATGTTTAGTCTGGAGAAGAGAAGGTTGAGAGGGGACATGATCGCCATGTTTAAATATTTGAAGGGATGTCATAGTGAGGATGGAGCAGACTTGTTTTCTGATGTTCCAGAGACTAGGACATGGAGCAATGGGTTCAAATTACAGGAAAAGAGATTCTACCTAAACATTAGGAAGAACTTCCTGACAGTCAGAGCTGTTCGGCAGTGGAATGCACTGCCTGGGAGTGTGGTGGAGTCTCCTCCTTTGGAGGTTTTTAAACAGTGGCTGGATGGCCATCTGTTGGGAATGATTTGATTGTGTATTCCTCTAGGGCAGGGGGTTGGACTAGACCATTTTTGCTACCCTCCTCTGGACATGTTTCAGCTTGTAAATATCCTTCTTGTTCCTAATAGCCAAAAGGCAAGATATACAGGTTGCCTCCCATATTCATGGGGGATACCTTCCAGGACATACTGTTTATAAATGAAACCATGGATAATAGCAAACCCTGTTAAAATAAAGGGCTTCTGGTACAAACATACCATAGAGTTGCACTGGAGGTCCTAGCGATTCCTAGCAAGGGTACGTCTCTAGGCATTTTCCAGCACAAATCTATGGTATGTGTCCCTATTTTTTCAGCTGTGGATAAATGAAACTGCAGATATTATGCATCATGACAGGATATGGTGGGGGTGACATGTATTTGTAAAAAAGAAAATTAATTCCTGTAGAATTAATCTCTACAGGTACATTGATCCATCATTTGTTTGTTTATTGTTCAAAGTCTGAGGTCACTGTAGAAATTGTGGTGCCAGATGCCAACTCTCCAAAGCAAGCACATGCAAGCTAAGCAAATGCAGGTTATTTGTATGATAATCACTGAGAGTCCCAGGTTGACATTACTGAGGGTTCAGTCATTTCCTCATGGCTCTGAGAGTTTGAGGGACTGACAGAGCCATGTTCACCTCACACAGTACTGCAGCGCAAGTCTGCATAGTCAATCATTCTGACAAGCAGCTTCGTTGAGGTGGCAAAGTTATTTAACATTTCAATGAAACGCTCCTGAGGTTTGGAGCAACTGCAAAGTTTCAGACAAAGAGAAGCAGTCTTAACAGCCTCAAGATAAACAGACAGGTGGTGTAACATTTTTCATACAGAAACTCTGTGCTAAACACTGCTGTCACCTATTAATCATTACCCAAGAGTCAGCTTCACTCTTAGGGAGAGGAAAGATGCAAGGAAATCTTCAGGGGTATTTCATAGAATGTCCATAAACATTTCAACTTTTCGGGCAGAAGAGGTCAGGCAAACAATGATGACAAATGGTGGGAGTGCTGCTAGAGCAGAAGGGCATGTATTTGGTTTGGAATAAATATCATTTAAAAACAACAACATTGAAATCCTTTGCTTGTTAAGTGTATTATTATATGATTAAGCTACAGGTATAGCTCAGGATCATTTATAGGAGAGGGGAGGAAAACTAGACAGATGGGGGGGGAGAGAGAATTTGAGACTGAAAAAGTTACTACTGTCTGGACCATTGTTCCCATAGTCCTGCAGCCAGCATTGGCCATGCTGACAGGATAATTTTGGGTACCATATTCTGAAAAAGTAATGTTTCCCAGTTCCAAACCTGAACACGCTCAGATGTACATACACTTTGCAAGATTTTGGGTGAGTGCCTACATCAGGGTTGTGTGGCATAAATCTCTGCACACAGACTTGCATCTTAATTGTGCTACACAGGCCTTGTGTTGACCTGGCTATGTTGCGGAACTGAACCCAGACATCCAAATACAGTTGCCCCTCCACATTCGCGAACTTGACATTCACGAGGTTTTGATTATTCACGGTTTTGGGAGGCCCCCCCCCGGGCCCCTCCAAAACCACGACACGGGACCTCCGGAGGCCCCGTGAAAGCCCTGGGAGGGAGCGGGGAGGGCCGGGGAGGCCTCCATGGGGCCTTCGGAGACCCTACGGAGGCCCCGCGAAGGCCTTGGGAGGGAGGGTGGAGGGCCGGGGAGGCCTCTGCGGGGCCTTGCGAGGCCCTGCAAAGGCCTTGGGGAGCACCGTGGAAGCCTCCACGGCGTCCTGCAAAGCCTTGGGAGGGAGGGAGGAGGGCTGGGGAGGCCTTCACGGGGCCCCCGGAGACACTCCGGAGGCCCCATGAAGGCCTGGGGAAGGGGTGGGGAGGGCTGGGGAGGCGATCATGGGGCCTCCGGAGATGCTCCGGAGGACCCATGAAGGCCTGGGGAAGGGGTGGGGAGGGCTGGGGAGGTGATCATGGGGCCTCCGGAGATGCTCTGGAAGCCCCATGAAGGCCTGGGGAGGGGGTGGGGAGGGCTGGGGAGGTGATCATGGGGCCTCCGGAGGCCCTGTGGTTGCTTTGACGGGGGAGGGGGAAGGCAATTGTTATTCGTGGATTTTTCACATTCGCAGGGGTCTGGGAAACCTAACCCCCGCGAATGTGAAGGGATGACTGTACAGAACTGAATGTAAAATGTGCATCCATGTGACATACACATCTTCATGTGTATCCATTCATAATGAATACATTCACATGCAAGGGACCCACATGCACAACTGTTACCTGTCCTGACACTCCCACCTTTCCAATAATTCATCAATTGGCTATATTTCATAAATTGGCTTATTTATTGGCCTTCCAAGTGGTTGGTAGTAGACCAGGGCTTTCCAAACACAAAGGCTCAAGGTGTGCTAAGAAAAAGTAAGGAAGAGACCATTCCGAATTCCTAAAAGACATGCTCATGTATTAATTATGCGAATCCCCCCTTGGACTGGTAGTTAGGGTGGAAAGGTGCTAATTCTTCTGTATGTACATGAAAGTGAGTCATTCACTAATTCAATCAAAGTGGCCAAACAGTCTTTATCTTGCAAAATTAGTTTTCCTTCCCACCTCTGCTAGATCAATACATGGTTGCCTGACACCCATCAGTTTTAATGTCTCAGCCATAAGCAATTTTTAACATAGCCAGAGCTTCCATGGTCAAACTCTGGGAAACTCTATCAAACATTGTATTCCACTCATAACATCCCTTCAGGGGGATATTGAATATAACTATCACCCTAAAACACTGTCAAGATGTTCAAAGATTCCTGCATCATGTCACTCTGTCTGTCTGCTGTGCAACCCTCAGAGATCTGTCTGAGTATCTTCTGCTCCATGAATCTCTGCTCATCAGATAGGTATAGTATAGCCCATCATCCTGAACTCTGTTCCTCTATCCCAATACTTCCTACTTGCTTTGATAGCCCTGTGTGAGTGCTTGAAGCCTGAGTGTTGATGTGAATGCTTCCGAGATTATTCTTCAATTAAAAACATTTTTATTTTTTTTCCTGGCTGTGAGTCATGTCAGTTAGTACCGGTATACATAGGTCAAAAGATCCTGTAGTTACCCGGCCTCTCACTGCCATATTCGGCTAATTAAAATTCCTCATATTAATATTTGGCACAAGTGGGTTCTTTACAGGCCCCATGCAATTTGGGTAACACAACTCCACTTTGGCCTGGAAGCACCTCTTCCCCATTGGAGGAAAACTGCTTCTGCAGGGGAATTTACATAATTGAATGTGATAATGTCACTCATGCATGATCTAAGTGCTCTGAATCAAGCCACATCTAGTTAATAAAGGGTTAATGTACTGCTTAGGATGGCAGAGGGTTATATAAGATCAGGGGAGATCCCCTTTGCCAATCTAGCTTTTTTGTGACCTACAGAGATGCCAAAACTTTGGGAAACTTTGAGAGTCAGGGGTATAAACGTTTCAATGACATTGTTCTCAAGTTCTGTCTGTTTGTTCTTTTGAGCTCTCCTGTTGGGATATTGTCCTGTATTTGTTTATTTTATTAATTTATATCCTGCCTTTCTCTCAACAATGGGGCTCAAGGCAGCTAGTGACATATTTCAAAATGATACAGATTAACTATAGAAAAACTGTTACCTATCATAATAGCTCTCATCTTGGAATATCAAATAATTGGTGAAGTTTAATAATTTGGCTAAGAGTGGTCATCTACATGGTTGCAGGTAAACCAGGAACCCCCAAATACCAAGGTGAGATTCATGTAAGACCAAGGGAGGAGCTTTTGGAAATTCCACCAAAATAAATAAATAAATACTCAGGTCAGAGAGTTAACACCTGGAGGTGTGTCACTCACTAATCCACTCAATGACAGCAGAACCCTTAATACAGTTGCCCCTCCACATTCGCAAACTTAGCATTCGCGGTTTTGAATATTCATGGTTTTGGGAGCCCCCAACACGCCCTCCCAAAAGCAGCGACACGGGGCCTTCGGAGGCTCTGTGGTGGCCTTGGGAGGGAGGGGAGGCATCCACGGGGCCTTCAGAGATGCTCTGGAGGCCCCGTGAAGGCCTTGGGAGGGAGGGGGAGGGCTGGGGAGGCGATCACAGGGCCTCCAGAGATGCTCCGGAGGCCCCGTGAAGGCCTTGGGAGGGAGGGGGAGGGCTGGGAAGGCATCCATGGGGTCTCCGGAGGCCCCATGGTCGCTTTGGTGGGGGAGGGGAAGGGCAGTTGTTATTCGTGGAATTTTCACATTCGCGGGGGTCTGGGGAACCTAACCGCCACGAATGTGAAGGGATGACTGTACTTGGAAAACGAGTCCTTCCTTCCCTCAGCCCTTTCCAATAAAAGACCTTGCCTGCTCCTATTCAATTCCAAATACAGCAGCCATTAGTGATTGTTGACTCTTCTGGAGCACCCTTTGTTTAGTCATGCGAACCTCTGAGAAACATTGTATTCCAGTCAAACTTTCCACCCCTTCAGGGGAATTATTTCATATAAATATCACCCTAAAGCACCACTCAAGTGTGGACACCCCCCCCCCCTGCTTTTTGACTCCACATCAGTTTGTGTCACCGTTCTACCTCCTGGACTGCTTCTCGGTCAGTTAACTTTGCAGTCTCTGCTCTGCAGGATCTGAACAGTATAACCCACCATCCCCTTTCTCTATTCCTCTATCCAAATACTTCCAACTGCTTTCAATAGCCTTGTGTGAGTGTCTGAAGCCTGAATGTTTGCATGATTGCTGTTGACATTAATTTCCAATAAAGATAATATAATTGTACCTTTTGGCTTAGAATCTCCTCCGTTATTACTGGTATACCTACATAGGTTAAAAGGTCCTGCCATTGCCCGACCTCTTGCATGCCAAGTTGAATTAGTTAAATTCCCCAATGTAATATTAAGACATCAGAGAATCCCCATGGACCCCAAGCAATTCAGGTAACAAACCTTCACTAGAAGTATAAATACAGTATAAAAGTTCTTTGAAAAAAACAATTAAACAATTTATACAAAGTTTTAAAACATTAAACATTAAAATTGCATGCAAACTTTAAAAAGAGCACTGCACAGCATTAAAAGTCCACCCAAGTCAGGTTCTAAAAGTCTGATGACATAAAAATATTTTAACTTATTGAAGGAAGGTCCTCTCTTCTTTGCCCAAGGGCTTGTTATGCTGTGTGACTTCAAGTTATTTCCGACATACAGCATCCCTAAGAGGAATCTATCACAGGGATTTCTTGGCAAGATTTGTTCAGAGGGGATCTGCCTTTGCTTTCTTCTGAGGCTGGGAGAGTATGACTTGTTCAAGGTCATCCAATGAGTTTCCATGGCTGAGCGGGGATTTGACCTCTGGTTCCTCAGTGTCCTAGGGCCTGTCTACACTGCAGAAATACAGCAGTTTTGACACTACATTATCCACCATAGTTCTGCCCTGTGGAACCTTGATATTTGTAGTTTTATGAGGTATATCAGAGAACTCTGGTGCTTTACCAAACTGCAAATACCATGATTCTATAGGATAGAATTATGGTGGATAAAGTGGTGTCAAAGTGCTGTATTTCTGCAGTGTAAACAGGCCCCAAGTCCAACCTTCAGACCACTACAACATGATGTCTCTCACTCAAGGGCTTAGGATAGAGGAAACGCTATGAGAGTGTAAGACACCAACAAGATTACAACCTTGGAGCTGTATGTCTAGGAGGCATATTTGCACATTTTCAAAAAGAAAAACCAGCAAATCACATGGTCAGGACATACTGTAATGGGTCAGATTTTTTTTCTTGTTCTCTTGGACCACCTCAGCTCACTACCTGCAGAACTTCAGAAGCAGACCTAGTTCTAACCCTAAGGCATGCAGAAAAAGGGGAAAAAATGCAAGAAAAGTATCTTTTCATGAACAACTTGCCACCATCAGCACAAGTTCATTTTAGCACAACTCACTTCATTTCAGTACTGGATATTTCTGTTACAGGGAAAAAAAGGGACAGATGTGAGATATGGCACTGCTAAATTTTTACTGGTATTATAATTTAATATTCTTCCCAAATTAATTCCAAGTCATTTCTGGTTGCTTCTGTTTTTTGTTTGTTTGTTTGTTTTTCCTTTTCCAAATACTCAACTGGTGATTGTGTCACTTGTAATATTTTTTAATCTTTTCCATGATTAATTTCAGTTATTAATCTGAGCTTTCTTTGTGAAGTCTAATTTTATTGCATTTTCCCCCATTCTCTCCTTTCTCCTCATCCTGGGGTTTATGACAAGAGATATCCTTGCCCTACACAAATACAGTGGGAAGTGGAGTGAAAATCTGGGGTCTTTGGGAAAGCAGGGACCCTAAGAACTATTTCTAAGCTGTGGGGTTCAACATACACAGACAGGTTGCTATTAATTTTGTGTACTTGCAGGTATTTGCAGGGGAGAACGAACTACTTTTCCCATCTAATTATCACTGAAAATATTTAAATATGAAGATTCTTATAACCATGGTGTTTACTTAGGGCTTATCTGCACACACAGTTGACTTCATCTTTCCTCCATCTTGGAGCCCTGCAGTTCCGATGATGCAGGACTTTTGACCCAGTTTACTCCAGGGCAGTCCTCACAACTCCCGGGATAAAGATGGGGCTAAGATGGAGGAAAAAATGGGGCCAGGCCTGTTACAGCATTTTTTAAAAATACCCAGGAAGAAACATTCCCACCAACAAAAAAACAGATTGGACCCCGCATGACCAAAGTAGCCCATTCCAGTCCATCACTGCAGCTCTGCCATTGCTCTTCTTCAGTAGGAAGCAGGTCCTCAGCATATGACCAAGGCTGAACACATGTAGGGGGTCTTGGTCACACATTGCTGGCCACCTTCCTGGCTTTAGAAAGAGCGAAGGAGATGATGGTGGTTACAACAATGGGCCTGAGTACCTGTCTGGACTTCTTCCCATTCCGTGCAGGTAATGGGGGAAGAATGGGTTGTATCCGTGGGCAGGATATGCCAGTAGGAAGTTGGCATATCGTGGCCCATGTAGATCATAGACTCATAGAGTTGGAAGAGACCACAAGGGCCATCCAGTCCAAATTCCTGACATGCAGGAATACCCAATCAAAGCATTCCTGAGAGATGGCCATACAGCCTCTGCTTAAAAACTTCCAAAGAAGGAGACTCCACCACACTCTCAGGCAGTGCATTCTACTTCTGAACATCTCTTACTGTCAGGAAGTTCTTCCTAATGTTTAGACGGAATCTCTTTTCCTGTAGTTTCAGTCCATTGCTCTATGTCCTAGTCTCTGGAGCAGCAGAAAACAAGCTTGCTCGATCATCAGTATGACATCCCTTCAAATATTTAAACACAGCGATCATGTCACCTCTTAATCTTCTGTTCCCCAGGTTAAACATACCCAGTTCTCTAAGCTGCTTCTCATAGGGCATGGCTTCCAGACCTTCCACCATTTTGGTAACCCTCCTCTGGACACATTCCATGTTGTCTATATCCTTCTGGAATTGTGGTGCCCAGAACTGGACATAGTATTCCAGGTGAGGTTGGACTAAAGCAGAATAGAGTGGCACTATTACTTCCCTTGATTTAGACACTACACGCCCTTGATCTAGATGAGCCCTTAGAAGTTCCCTTCATAAGTTCAATGTTGCATAATCTAACTGAAGGAATATCATGTAGAAGATGGAGCAAGCTTGTTTTCTTCTGTCCCAGGAACTCGAACACAAACCAATGGATTCAAATAACAAGAAAAAAGGTTCCACTTAAATATGTAGAAGAACTTCTTGACTGACAGATCTGTTTAGATGGTAGAATAGATTGCCTTGGAGGGTGGTCTTGAAACAGGCTGGATGGGCATCTTTGAGCAGTGCATTAGTCAAGTATTCCTGCATGTCAGGGGGTTGGAGTAGATGACCCTTTTGTCCCCCTCCAGTTCTAAGATTCTATGACTTTATGTGCACATAGGACAGATTGCAGGCAGGCTTTCTTATTCCTGGGAGGTCTCAATGACAATTGCTATCCTAATGTTTCTTTTGATTTGATCATTTAGTTTCCTTACAACTTCCTTCTGACTTCCTGAGGAAGTTCAACTATGTAGGATTCTTGATGGTCCAATTTTACCAGATCATTTCAGAGAGGGCTCACTCCTACAGCCTACTCTTGGCAGGGCAAGCCCCTCTGACTCTCTCATTCTGGCATCCATTTAGGAAAGTGGAGAAAGTAAGCCTGCTTCTCCACAGATATCTTCACTGATCATTCTCTTCCAGCTTTTAAAGTAATGTAGACTTCTCTCTGGCTTAAAATTATGGTAGAACTAGAAAAGTGGGAGAAAGGGAGATAGTAGGGCCCTCTCTAAAATTAAATATTAAAGCAGCTGGCTAGGGATGATGATCATACTGGCAAAAAAATTATGAGCATTGCTGTTCAACTTATCTTGGGCAGACACTGGAACGTTCCATTTAAAAGTAATTAGTCAAAGTTATAGTTGCAAGCCACTCAATGCTTTGTTATCTTTATACAGGTTGAGTATCTCTTATCTGGAATCCCAAAATCTGAACTATTCCAAAATCCAAAAGTTTTTGAGCTACCACACAAGTAATGTCCTCCTCTGGCTTTTCTTCGCAAACGAAGATTCAGGAAGGACTCATCCCGCGCCTTCTGCAAGCGCGCTGATGACTAAAAAGGCCAATCCGAGACAAACAAGTCCGGTTGCAAAAAGTGCAGCAGAAGGTCTCCTTGGGTGATGTTTTTGGGTTGTGATTCTTTCTGCGTTGTCGTTTCTCTTCAAGACTTGTTCGTCGTGAGTTCTCAAATAAGGCTGCAGCATTGTGGATATTGCGTCTCCATGCCTCCCGATGTGAGGCCAGGGTGGACCACCGTTGGTGATCAATCTGGCCAAGCCTGAGATGTTGTTTCAGGGAGTCCTTGTATCGCTTTTTTGGAGCGCCCCTCCCACGCTGACCCGTGGCGAGTTCACCGTAGAGTAGTATTTTTGGGAGGCGATGGTCCTCCATCCTAGAAACGTGCCCTGCCCAGCGCAGCTGTGTTCTCAATATCATGGCCTCAATGCTGGTGATCCCTGCTTGTTCAAGGACAGCAACATTCGTCACATAGTCAGTCCAGTGTATATTTAGGATTGTGCGTAGACAGCGCTGATGAAATAAATGTACCTATACTGTATTTGAGAAGCTGGAGAGACACATGGATGGAAAGTGTTACAAGGATCTGTGAAATGGCGGGAATCCATACCTCCTGCTATTTCACAGATCCTCAGTCTCTCTTCAGCCATATTATGTTTCAGTATGTATAGTTGGACCTCCGTATCCACAGAACAAATATTCGAAGTTTCAGTTATCTGCGAGACACAAAATAGCACACCTACTATAGAGTCTTCCTAGAAAATGCCTAGAGAGGTGTCCTCTCTAGAAATTTTCTAGATCCTCCAAGGCAACTCTATGGTATTTGTAATTGGAAGTCTCATTATTTCAATGGCGTTCACTGTAATCTGTGGTTTCTGGTATCTGTGGTAAGTCAGGAACTGAACCTCCACAGATATGGGGATTCGACTGTATATGCAAATACAACTATTCCAAAATCTGAAAAGATCTAAAACATAGAAGACTTCTAGTCCCAAAAATTCTGCTTAAGGGATACTCAATCTGTAGTTTCCTCCTTTAAATATAATAACTTTTGACTTCCTCATTTGTCAAAAATAACAAATAGATACTTTTAGTGAAGTTATTCCTAGTTAAATTACTGTACTCCTTCATTATTGCATAAAGGAACAGGTGACATGCAACTAATTATTTATAACTAGTTACTTCCAGGCTCTGATCTGGAGGCCATCAGGTTCAGGCAGGCTGAACGACTGAATCTAGGAGAGGGGTGGGCAACTGCAGAAGGTCCAAGGGCCAATTTCCTGTTCCAGGGACCTTCTAGAGCTTGTACGAACTACAAAAAATGCCAAAAGCCAACATTAAAACCTGTGAGTGGCCACAAATAATTGTTTTTGATGTTGAACAGGGCAAATATCCCTTGCTACCTATTATAAAAGGGAATTGCTGCTCCTTGAGGGGTTTGTCTAGATGGGCAATTTACATCGGATTCCCCCATGTTGGAGCCCTGCAGTCCAAACGATGCTGGACTCTTGCCCTGATTCACCTCTGGACAGTCCTGATGATGTTTGAGGTGAAGCCAGGAAGAAGCTGGGGTAAACCCTTTGAAAATATTTAAAAATAACCCCTGGGAAAACCCACATCACAAAGGAAAAACTGGATGGGTCTGGTGTGGAAAAATAGGAGTCTGTACCTACATGCTAGTGTCATGCCCTGCTTCCAGAACTTGGAAATGGACTCTGACTCAGAGACTGAAGCAGTAGACATGTCAGGACCTGCTGAACCAGAGCAGGAGGATGTTCCAGAGCCACAGGACTCAGAGACAGACAATAGTGCAGTACCAGCTGGGGCAGAAGGTCTTGCCTATTCTGATACAGAGGACAACTTACCTATACCTATCTTCACAGCATTTTGACAACAAAAGGAGGGCTTGAGGCAGTCTCAGTGTATTTATAGCAAGCATCAGTTATCTAAGCAGCAGCTGCATTAGCTGTTGAGCTATAAATACGCAGCTCTGACCTCCAAGCATTGTGAGAGATTATTTGACCTACCTGGTGCCTCATTGTGTTCTTGCTTGCTGTGTTTGGCCCAGACTGTGTTTGTTACTCTGAATTCTGTTTGCCTGACTTGGATTCTACTGGACTACTCTGAACTCTGTTTGCCAGATCTACACGTTGTTATTTGGATTTTGGCTTATGAACTTGTATTTGCTTGCGAGTAAAGTAAGTGTCTGACTCCACGTTGCCTTGGTTCCTTTGCCTGTAATTAGCTTGACTGCTTTGCCTCTGATGGTTGACCAGACAGTACTTGGACAGCTAGGCTGTATCACCGGATGCCTCTGGTGCTGCTGCTGGTGTCACTCTGAAGACAGGAAGGAGCCCCCCAGCATGTGATTGAAGCCCCCTGCATGTGACTAACCTTGATGCCAAGGGCCTCCTTCACAGCTTCAGAGAGTGCGATGTGTGACATCAGCAGAGTTGCCCACTGATATCAGCTGTCTTCTGCATGTGAATTTCTGCCCATTTTGTTGTGGTAATGGGGGATGGGATCTGGGCTAGTTCTAGGGCCAGAATTCTCCAGCTGTGTAACATATATCGCCACATAGTGAGTTACATATTAATTATGCTATGTAACCCTTCTACTGAACGGCAGTGTTTGTGCAATGAAACTATAGGACACCAAATGGGTAATTTACCCCTTTCCCCTGACTCTCATTACCATATTTGCCATGTAGAATCACTTGTAAAGGCTGCTGGAAGGTAAAAGCTCTTTCCAGCTTCATAAAGTGCAAGGAGCAAAAAAGGGGAGTTTTTTTTCCCCCAGAAACAAAGAGAATCCAAACAAAGCCATTTTCATATTTCTTGCTAAATGCTTTCCGTGCCTGGAGGCTCCTGAATATTTTCTTTTCCACCAAAAGAAAAGTTTGCTTCCTGAGAGTCTCAGCAGCTCATCTTTTAGGTCAAAACGGCAACCTTTCTTCTCCTACTGGTGTGTATGTGTGTGTGTATCTGTAAGCCTGAATGGTTATAATCTCATGTATGGTTATCTGTTCCAAGTCCTACACAGATTCATACTCTTTTAAAAAAATAAAATAAAATAAATAAAATAAAATAAATGACCCACAGTATTTTTTTTTTAAAAAAATTTGCAGATGACACCAAATTGGGAGGAGTAGCTAATACCCTAGAGGACAGGATCAAAATTCAGAATGACCTGGATAGACTGGAGAGCTGGGCCAAAGCTAACAAAATGAAATTCAATACGGAGAAATGTAAAGTACTGCATTTAGGGCGGAAAAATGAAATGCATAAATATAGGATGGGAGATACCTGGCTGAATGAGACTACGAGCGAAAGGGATCTAGGAGTCCTAGTAGACCACAAGTTGAACATGAGCCAACAGTGTGATGCGGCAGCTAAAAAGGCCAATGCAATTTTGGGCTGTATCAATAGAAGTATAGTGTCTAGATCAAGGGAAGTAATAGTGCCACTCTATTCTGCCTTGGTCAGACCTCACTTAGAATACTGTGTCCAGTTCTGGGCACCACAATTCAGAAAGGATATTGACAAATTGGAGCGTGTCCAGAGAAGGGCAACTAAAATGGTGAAAGGTCTGGAAACAATGCCTTATGAGGAGAGACTTAGGGAGCTGGGTATGTTTAGCCTGGAAAAAAGACGGATTAGAGGCGATATGATAGCCCTGTTTAAGTATTTGAAGGGATGTCACGCTGAGGATGGAGCAGGCTTGTTTTCTGCTGCTCCAGAGACTGGAACACGGAGCAATGGGTGCAAGCTCCAGGAACAGAGATTCCACCTCAACATGAGGAGGAACTTTTTGACAGTAAGAGCTGTTCGGCAGTGGAACACACTCCCTCGGAGCGTGGTGGGGTCTCCTTCCTTGGAGGTCTTTAAACAGAGGCTGGATGGCCATCTGTCGGGGATGCTTTGATTGTGATTTCCTGCGTGGCAGGGGGGTTGGACTGGATGGCCCTCGTGGTCTCTTCCAACTCTGCAATTCTATGATTCTATGATTCTATATCTTACACCAGTTATTTACTTTATAGTATAAGACTACACAAGCCTACTCAGATGTAAGCTCCAAAGCCTCCAGAAGGACTTTTTCCCAGGTATGTAGGATCACAGCCTTATTGGGTTATTTATTTACCCTTTCATGCTGTATAAAATTCTCCAGGAAGCAAGCATATTAAATCAAGAAAAACAATATATAGAATAATAGAAACATAGAGCTGGAAGAGACCATGAGGGACATCTAGTCCAACCCCCCTGCCTTGCAGGAATACACAATCAAAACAGCCCCAACAGATGGCCATCCAGCCTCTGTTTAAAAACCACCAAAGAAGGAGACTCCACCACACTCCAAGGCAGTGTATTCCACTTCCGAACAGCTCTTACTGTCAGAAAGTTCTTCCTAATGTTTAGATGGAATCTGTTTCCCTGTAGTTGGAATTCATTGTTCCATGTCCTAGGACTTTATCAGGTGCTGCAAAAACCACGGCATTAGGATGTGATGATAGCAGAAATGGCTGAAATTATCAGATAACATAGGACTTTTTCAGATGCCCCTTACTGTGCAAGAAGCCTCCATAATAGCAGCGAAACTGCTGTGCTTCAGGGGGTCCGTTTCAGACGACGCCGTCCCTCTCTCGGCATCGTCCATGACTGTTCTGGGTAGAATTGAGGGTAGCCACACCATTTTTCATTCACAAAGTTTTCTGTGAATAAAAAATGGTGCGGCTGCCCTCAATCCTACCCAGAACAGTCACGGACGTCACTGAGAGAGGGACGGCGTCATCCGAAACGGACCCCCTGCCATGCAGCAGCTTTGCTGCTGTTACGGAGGCTTCTTGCACAGTAAGGGGTGTCTGAAAATGTCCATAATCACTTACCCATCCTGCTATGTCGCACTGGCACGAATGAGACATCACTTTTTATTGACAGCTTAGCCCATCAATAAAAAGTGACACCTCATTTGCACCAGTGTGACGTAGCAGAATGGGTAAGTGACAAGAACATCTGATAATTTTGCCTTTTGCGCTATCATTGCATCATAAATGACAACTTTTTGCTAATATTTGCCTGGTCTGATAAAGTCTGTAGTCTCTGGAGCAGCAGAAAACAAGTTTACTCCATGTGAGACTAGATAGGCTGGGTTCTCCCTGTTAAAATGCAGAAATAGAACAAGCAGTGATGATACAGATCAATTCAACTCAGTAGGACAGAGAAAGCCCTAATTTAAATCTCTCATACCACATGTTGGAAAATCCAGCTGAAGAAAAATGAACTTTGGCTGTCATTGAAGTGACATTAAGTGTCCTAGGGCTCCTTACAATCAATGTTTCTTCTTTAAAGCTTCAAGAATGTTCATTTAATGGCTTTGTGCTTTTAGGGTGGAATTTTCTTTTTTGAAAATAGGTGGAGAGGCCACATAGAACCCCCCACAGATTGCACACAGCCTACAGGCCACACATCACACGAGTTAATGTTGTGTTGTTAAGACAGCAGTGGGGTTCATTCAAGCATTTTTTTTTAATTTATTTATTTTTTGGTCTAACCCTGAGGAATCTTAACTCATTTGGGGTCAATAGTTTCATCCCACCAGCCTTAAATCACCCACTCTGAATAAAGAGCACTTTAATATAAATGGGTTGCGTGGTTGAATGATGGGACTGGTAGTTTTTTGGGTTGCTGTTTTCCACCCAGTCCTTTGCACTTCAAAAATCGTAAGGCATTCTTAGGGATTTCTTGGGAAGGATTTCAGTTTGAGATTTTCTTTTCCAAAATTGTCCTGCTCTTTTGTTGGTGTTGCTCTATTACAATTTCCCTCTTGTGAGTCTCCCTGCTGCTTCATTCTGTCTCTCTGTTCTCAAGCATGTGGACAGAGCTCAAGTACCAATTAAGCAGTAGGTGACCATCTAAGGGTGAACCTACATTATAGAAACAATACAGTTTGACACTATTTTAACTGCCATGGCTCAATCCTACAGAATGCTGGGATTTATAGTTTCATGAGGCACCCACACTCTTTGGCAGAGAATGTTAAAGACCTTGTAAAACTACAAATCTCAGGTATCCATAGGATGGGGCTACAGCACTTAAAGTGGTATCAAACTGCATCATTTCAATATTGTAGATGCATCCTAAGTCTTTTGTAGGTTTGGGGAACCCAGCCTATGTAGTCTCACACGGAGTTAATGAAGAAGACTAATGGTTTTGCTTGGGCTAATTTAGATACCGGCTTGGATCCCTATAAAGGAAATTCCTCTTCACTATTCATGTAACTTAAAAAAGGGAGTATAAACAGGTCATGAATACACAAACACAGGAGCTGGAATCCTATTGATTTCTCACACACGCATAATTTCTCTTATGGAAGGGGTGGAACATTTTTGTCTAATGTGGAATGTTCACATTCATCTCAACATCATAGTAGTGGAGTTATTCATACAGTACCATTGTGCATGCTCATTGCATTGTGCATTCAGTTGCTCATTTGGTATCTTTGTACAGCCATGCACTGTTTCTACTCAAAAAAGGGTTGTGTGGCAAAATTAATGTGGAACTCTGCATGCAGTGGTTTATACTATACAATCCCAAGGTAGGATTTCAGCCAGATTTTCCAGCCCCTGGGGTGGTAGTAATGGTGGTAGGAGTGAAATTTATTGCCATACATTCCAGAACATGCATGTAAAACAGACATCAACACTCATGAGATTTGCGATAAGTATGGCCTCATGTAGATGAGCTATTTACCCCATCTTGGCCCTTTTTTTTGGAGCCCTGGGTGCGTCTTATTTTCCTGATCCTTCTCCATTCACAAATGATGGCATCGGCTATGTTTCGTCCAGAGTGTATGTACTTCGCAGCCATCGACCCCCTCCACCGAGGTACTGATGCATGTTCGCCAAAACTGCCGGCAGTGATGGTGGTGTGTGTACCCGACAACGGAGGAGTGGTGGGAGAAATTTGTGATGAACATCTGGTTGGACAAACAATGGATAATGCCTCAGTTCCTCTTTATGCATCTTGTTGAGATACTCCATCTAGAGATTGCAAAGTCAGACATGAACATGAGGAAAGCCTTCCCTGTGGAGAAGAGATTCGCTATAGCCGTTTTTCTTCTCACCCACCGCTGCTCATATGGGGCTGTATCTCAGTTATTTGGAGTCGGAAGAGCCACGGTGTGTAAGATTTTTGTGGAGGTCATCCTCGCTATGGAGAAGTTACTTCTGAAGTGGACAGTATTCCTTGGAGACCATAGAAAGGTAATTTTTTTCTTTATATAGGCTTGTGAAAATATGGCTACTCGCATCTAATCTTCCAAGTTTAACAAAGTGTAATTTGTAAGCATGAATGTGATACCTCAGCGATAAAATATTTACCTTCCCAAATAGTATGCAGTTGAAAATAAATGGCATGCAAAAAGGGCATGGAATCTGTCTATATGTACATACGTGTTTAATCAAATACTCGTCTTTGCAAGATCTCACATATTCCTTCTGTTTTTTGATTTGCCATATATAGGTGATGGATGCCTTCGCCACCATGGAATACCCACAAGTGATAGCTTGTTTAGATGGATGCCATATTAATATAATCCCCCCCCATTCATCAAGGAGATGAATTTATCAACAGGAAGAGTAAATACTGTACATATGTAAATTTGTCCTTTATATTATTACTGTAAATATTGTTAATAGAAGAAACATCTTATTTCTGTATATAGTATTCTGTACAAATGGTTTATTTTTATTTTTACATCTGTTATGTTTCTCCAGTTACTCTGTATCAACATTTTTTTATAATTATATGTTATTTTTTAAAAAAATTGTAACAGTTGCACCTTCATGTCCATATTGATTTTATTTTTGTATGTACTCCTTGTGTTCTATGTGAAAACCTTTATTGAAAACTATCTTTATTTTTTTAAAGTGAAACCTGTAAATATGTAAATAGTAAAAAAGTTGCAAAAATAAAACCAAAAAATTATGCATTTTAATGTTTGTGAATGTTTATTTTCTATAAAAGCATGTTAACCTTTTGATCAGTGCAAACAGTAGTACATTCATTATTGTCTGATTAATATGTTTACTACTGCATTTATTTAATTCCCTAAAAAACAAATCAGTATTACACTGTATAGTGTAATTTTTCCCTTATTAAGCAAGGACTGCTTTTTGTGTGTAAAACAAACTATAATGTAAGGGGTACTCTTTTTTAAACTGTTCTAGTTGGCCTACTGGCAGCAACAGTACCTCCACCCAAACTTGTGGATGGTGTACATTGTTGAGTTTCTTGTGAGTTTTCTTTATTTTCTTCACCAGAATTTTAAGGCTCACACACTCTCCTGACCACAACATGTTTCTTGGAATTATCCAAAGACTTAATGTGTGTCACAAGGTCTCCAAAGAGATCATTTTGCCATTGTATTCTTTGAGCATTTGCTGAGATTCCTCCACTGAATGCTAATAGAATTTCTCAATGACAAGGCCCTTTCATCCTGCTTCTCAGCTATTGTTTTCATGTTAGATACAAACAATTCAGCAATTGATCCAGAGTTTGCCATTAATTCATTTACATCAGAAGATCTTTTTTTCTGCAAAACATCGCCAATATTTCAGCAGGGGATAAAGTGGCAGTCGGATTGCTCAAAGCTGCAACTGAAAAAAAGTAAAATGATAATTTAGTTGCATTGCATAGTTATTACAATAATTAGGCAGTAACACAACAGATATAATCATAAAATGAAGAGAAAAATACCATTACAAGCTGGAGTTGTTGCTCACACACTATCAATCTCAGTGACCACAACCGTGGTGTTTTCCTCTGCATCATTAATTGCCAAGCTTTCCATGGACTCCCCTGTTAAGGTTACAGTAACTGCAGTTTCATCAGAACTCTGGGTCCCCAAAACATCTGGGGGAAATAAAGTTATAAAGGTAAGGAGCCATATTGGTTAAAAAGAAAAGTAAACCTCACATACATAATCACTAGTTAAACATATCGCAGTGCTGGGGCCAGAGGTAAACAAAGAAATGCCATAACTGTTTATGGCTGTGGCAGGAGATGCCATAGTAAACATGCCAGCATGCACGCACAATTTTAAATCCCTAGGACACATACAGAGAATTGCGCCATTTGGCTTTAACTGCCTTAATTTGCATACCAAAGGAGAACACATGGAACACAGTAGCACATTCCGTAGCCATATAGGCAAATCTGGTGAAATGATCATTTCCACCAAGCTATAGAGGTTCAATGCATAGAGATAGGATGTAAATCATTATAAACCAATGTTAAAGAAGCGATTTTGAAGTAGGGAAAATGGATTTTTACACATTCGAGTTTTCACATTACTGCCTTTTTTTTGGAGAATGAAATGAAAACTAATAAATTATAAATGCAATAGCCTGCACAAGGGAAATACATAGCATGCATTAAATTGCCATAAACACATTACAAAACCAAGGACCGATCTCAATTGGCCAGTTTTTGAAATCCGAGTACATAATTAATCGAGTTTTCACATAATACGAATGCTTTTTTAAAAATCAAAAAAAATTCAACCTTACCTAGGGGATTTGAGAACAATTCCTCAGAGTATCCCTGCAGCATCTCCTGGGATGAGGGAGGGAATCCCACATCTTCTTCGGGGAGGGGAGTGTGATGGGGAGTCACTGACCCACGCAGAACACGCGCAATGTTGGTTGTGCTCTACCAGCTTCGGGTGGTAGTTGGCATTGCCACTGAGAATTGCATGGAGTTCTTTATAAAAGGGCATTGTGGCCGCAATGTTGCCACTTTTAGAGTTGTGGTTGTTTACCTGGCGGTAATTTTTACGCATCACTTTCATCTTCGTCCTGCACTCCTCAGCGGTGCGGTCATGCCCTTTGGATTTCACTTCAGCAGCAATATTTTCAAAGAGGTCGATATTTTTATGGGACCCCCTCAGCTGTTCCTGCACCTTTTCCTTGCCCCATATCACCAAAAGGTCTATGGTCTCATTGTAGGACCAGGAGATCCCATGGCCGCCTTTCCTGGGGCGAGGTGCGGTTTCGGCATCCATCTCTGTAACTGCACAGGTAAATGGCCAGGAGAACAATGGAGTTGTATCTTCAAATTGGGATGGTGAAAAAAGGGGCAGGTAGACCTCCCACTTACTGGCCAGAGCCCACCCATGGTCAAGACAATTTCTGGTCATCTCCTGTGTCTGTGATATCTTGTCATGGGCTGTTTACATTTCCAATTTTCTGAATCCTTCAGTGACTTTTTTAAAAAACAGCACAACCCACAGGATTGAAAGTCCCGTGGAGGATCGAGAGACAAATGGTGGGCCCCCTTCCGAAAAACACGTGTCCAACTCAATGTACATGTAAATAGCCGGGGTTCGACACAAATTCATCCCAGAACATGTATTACCCCCAGGCAGTCTGCAAGACCCTAGGGCAAAGAGGAGGCCAAGTCCATTACTCCACTTTAAAAAAATACCTGGGGAAAACTGCTTCAGCTGGCAAAAAACTGGATTGGACATTGCATGACCACAGGGGCCCACACTACCATGCCGACCCATTGCTGAAGCTGCCAAATACCATTGCTGTTCCCACAGCCAGCAAGCAGGCCCTGCAGCATATGACCAGGGTGTGACCCTGGAGAGGGCTTGGTCATATGCTGTTGGCCAGCTTCCTGCCTTTGGTGACTGCAGCAACAGGCTGGCATGGTGGTCTGGACTGCATCCCATTTCATGCTGGTAAAGGGGGAGGAACGGGCTAGACCTTCTGTCTGGGAAACCAGCCAAGGTGAAGTGCAACCCACAGATAGCTGAGTGGCATGTTACTGAGAACTTACAACTACACAGAAACAACCAGGGCAGGGTAGAATATCTAGGCAGCAAAACCAGTCCACAAAGGCAAAAGAGAAGTGCAATTTACCAGTCCAAAAGGCAAGTGTCATGGCTAGCAGGGTGTCCAGTACAGTCTAGAGTTCAAGGTCCAAGTAAGGCAACAAGAGTCTTGAGGGGAAGAGGTTTCCTACTGAAATAGTCAGATAATCTCGGACAAGTTGGCAGAGTGGCTGTTCCTGATGTATATTTCCTCAGTGTTTACCCAGCTATTCCATGATAGCTAAGCCTTTCTCATAAATATGCTGTGACCTTTTCACATCTTCCTTTTGGTGTCTATGTTCTTGAAAGGTGGGTAAGGCTGTGTCCAAGTTATCTAATATTTCTCTGTCTGAGAGGCCAGGCCTCTCTGCTGGGTCTAGGTTATCTGCTCTGTCCCTCTCTGCTTTCTCTGAGGGGCCAGGAAGTTCTGCTGGGGTGGGTGCTGATAACTCTGCTTCAGAGGGGTCAGGAATCTCTGGTGCTAAATCTACTCCCTGCTGTAAATCCTACTCTTCAAAGTCAGAATAGCAGGGCTTGACATCTGTGGCCAGAATATGCCAGCCCATGTAGATGAGCCCATAAGGTACTGAAAAGCTGAACAAAGGAGGTAGTTTGTGTAGTGTAGTTGCTGAGGTAGTTTGTGTAGTGTAGCCCCTGTGTGTTTTAGCTCTGACTGATGATGAGTAGTATGTGACACAGGGATGATCACAGCATCAGAGCTCACGTGGTACAATGTGTCAACATCCAGTTTCATTGATATGCAAAAGTGTAGGAAGGCCCAACATTGCACAGTCCTAGATGTATTCTTGTTGTTTGGTGGGTCTATTGAATCATAGAATCAAAGAGTTGGAAGAGACCACAAGGGCCATCCAGTTCAACCCCCTACCCTGCAGGAATACACAATCAAAGCATTCCTGACAGATGACCATCCAGCCTCTGTTTAATATATTGATTATGTTTTAGTTGTTTAATTAAATTATTTAATTATTGAGAGTCCCCATGTACAACAGAAAGGTGGACTATAAATAGTTCAATAAAAGAAATAAAAACACAAGGGCAAAAGGATATTCAACAAAAGATCACCACTCAGTTGTCCTTACATCTGCACATGGATGGGAAATGTGTGGCCTGTAGGCTGTGTGCAAACTATGCAGACTTCTGTGAGGCCCTCACCACCCATCTTTGAAAAAGAAAAATCCATTCTGAAAGCACAAATCCATGCCTCCAGGTTCCTCTGGGATGTGAAATTCTGCATTTGCTGTAAATACTTTTCACCCCACCCCCAAACAGCCCAACATTAAAATTAAAAAAAAAATAGAGACCAGAAGTGGCCAGACACTTTTGATTCTATAAATACGGTGGGGTGCCTACTATGCAGGGTTTGGAGGGCTCCAAAATGGCCCTTGGATCTTGTACACATGACTACCTCAATCTAAGCATGTAGAAATCAGGTCAAGTGAAGATGTTTCCTTCTCATTTTGTGTTTTCATCTTTGTTATCATTCACAAGCAGTCCCATTCTATTCTGCTTCTCATTCACACACACACTTTCACACACTTCTGTGTTTTTGTGCTTTTTCACCAGAGTAGATTTGCTAGAGTGTTAATGAGAAATGCCAGTAGTATATCCCAAACTCTAGTGTGAAGATATGGCGTGCTAAAAATATAACCTGAGATGTTGGGAAGGGCATTAGAAAGGTCTCCCCATAGCTCTCACTTTGGGTAGTGATGGTGAAGCCCTGCTATAGGTGAGAACACATGATCCAAAGACAGACAAAGAAGGAAAGAAAGTAGGAGGTGTCAGTTTTTTTTAACTCAAAGTGGGAAGTTGGTTGTATAACATACCTCCTTAAACATCTGACCTCCTTAGAGCAAATTTGGATATATTCATGGCCTGTCTACATTTTACTCTCATCATGGAGCACTGGCTTTAAATAGTCTACCAAAGATGCCTTCTCCATGGTATAATATACTAGTCCCAAAAGTGCTGGTCAGAGTTAAATTCAGTAGATAGTGGCTCCCATATCAGTGGCTCAGTGAATCTGCTTTGGGTATTGCTCAGAACTTTAAGAGAGCTATTTGAGACATAGAATAGAATAGAATCTTCATTACGGTCATAGATGAGCACAGGTAAAAAGGGATACAGAATAAAGGTAAAAACACAGGATAAAAACAGGCTAAAAGCAGTAATTAAAATGTTCCTTCAGATTTCATAGCTCCAGTATAACAAGACTAAGTTAATACTATTCTACTGTGGAGGACATTTTCTGTCGAATTTTAACCGCAGCTGCGCAGAATCTGGCAACATTATAAGTTGTTCCTGGGTTGGTATCTGAAAGCAACAAGTTTATGTAGAATTGTCCAGTGTGTCCGTGGTATTTTTGCAACAGGGGTGAAATAAGGCTGAGACGTATGTCCCTGTAGTATGAGCACTGGAGCAATACATGCTCTGTTGTTTCTATTTGGCCTGAGTTGCAGCGGCACAGTCTGTCTGAGAAGGGGATCTTCTTGTATCGGCCTTCAAGGACAGCTGAAGGGAGGGCACGACACCGTGCAAGAGTAAAGGCCCTTCGATGCTTAGGTATTTCAAGTGTTGCTCAGTATGCCAAAGGAGAGGCCAGATATCTATTGGAGTCACTAGCAATGAAGGTTGGAGTGCTGGCTAGATCCAGTTGTCACTCTATATCTGCTACCTGTTGTTTGATAGTAGCTTTCGCCTTATCATATCCCAGACTAAGTAGAAGATATGGAGAAAGGCCCAGCGTTGAAATTTTAGTCATCACTGTCTGTTTCCAGCTGGATTGGAAATCATCACTTAAGGTTAGTGGAGCAAGGCCAGTGGGAAAGAGGGATAGTCTGAGTCAGTAGCTGAGTATGGTCACCCACACTCTGGCCTCCACTTTCATAAATCCTGACTCCAGTCTCAGAGCTGCGTTAGAGACACGTTTTGGAGTTTTGGAAAGCTGATCTTAAAAATTTGGATTGGACAAGTTCTAATGGAGCAGGGTTGGGGAAGGGTCCCAGTTGGGATCCATAAAGCAGTTGTGCTACTGGTTTGGGTTCAAAGAGTTTGAGTGCTGCAGGTAAATAGTGGCCTCCTCTTGTCTTAAGAAATTTGAGAATGGTTGTTGTACTCCTTTGTGCATTGCAAGCAGCATACTCCCCATGCGTTTTCCTACTACCAGTGGCTTGAAAAATTACCCTCAGGTATTTGAAGCAAGAGACCTGCTCAGTCTTGTGGCCATCTATATTCCAGTTGTAGTTCTTAGGCCTTTTAGTGAATGCAATGATTTTAGTTTTTTGATAGTTGAGTTCTAGCTGTTCCACTCTGCAATATTGTGCTAGTGCTCTTAGGGCTCTTTTTAGTCCAATGGGAGTTCTTAAAAGTACTGCTGCATCATCCGCATAAAGCAGTGTTGAGATATGCCTTCCCTCTAGTTTTGAGGGGTGGAAGTTAGTGTTGTTGAGGTGATCCACCAAATCATTGATGTAGAAGTTAAACAGGAGTGGAGCTAGAATGAACAGATATAGGATGGATAATACCTGACTTGATAGCAGTGCATGTGAAAAGGACCAAGAAGTCTTAGTAGACCACAAACTGAACATGAGTGAACAGTGTGATGAGGCAGTTAAAAAAGCCAATGTGATTCTCAGTTGCATCAATAAGAGTATAGTGTCTAGATCAAGGGAAGTAATAGTGCCACTCTATGCTGCTTTGCAACAGCTGCAGAGCTGTTTGGGCTAGAAGTCAAACTGAAGAAAACAGAAGTTCTTTACCAGCCTGCACCACAGGACCAACACCACCACCCCCACATTGCCGTCGGCAAATCTGTGCTCAAGTCCGTTCAGCAGTTCACCTACCTGGGAAGCATCATCTCCTCAGATGCCAAGATTGACAAAGAGATCGATCACAGATTAGCAAAGGCATATAGTGCATTTGGAAGACTTCACAAAAGAGTCTGGAGCAATAAACACCTGAGGCAAAGCACAAAAATCAGTGTGTATAGAGCCATGGTACTGTCTATCCTCCTTTATGGATCTGAAACATGGGTCACCTATCGCCACCACCTACGACTCCCCGAGCGCTTTCATCAGCACTGTCTACGCACAATTCTAAATATACACTGGACTGACTATGTGACGAATGTTGCTGTCCTTGAGCAAGCAGGGATCACCAGCATTGAGGCCATGATATTGAGAACACAGCTGCGCTGGGCAGGGCACATTTCTAGGATGGAGGACCATCGCCTCCCAAAAATACTACTCTACGGTGAACTCGCCACGGGTCAGCGTAAGAGGGGCGCTCCAAAAAAGCAATACAAAGACTCCCTGAAACAACATCTCAGGCTCGGCCAAATTGATCACCAACAGTGGTCCACCCTGGCCTCACATCGGGAGGCATGGAGACGCACTATCCACAATGCTGCAGCCTTATTTGAGAACTCAC
This sequence comes from Gambelia wislizenii, assembly GCA_030847615.1. NCBI lineage: Eukaryota > Metazoa > Chordata > Lepidosauria > Squamata > Crotaphytidae > Gambelia > Gambelia wislizenii. Next base: position 330,254,794 of record JAUMIR010000004.1, read on the forward strand.
GACGAACAAGTCTTGAAGAGAAACGACAACGCAGAAAGAATCACAACCCAAAAACATCACCCAAGGAGACCTTCTGCTGTGCTTTTTGCAACCGGACTTGTTTCTCTCGGATTGGCCTTTTTAGTCATCAGCGCACTTGCAGAAAGCGCGGGATGAGTCCTTCCTGAATCTTTGCTTGCGAAGAAAAGCCAGAGAGAGAGAGATGCTGCTTTGATCAGACCTCACCAGGAATGTTATGTCCAGTTCAGGGCACCACAATTCAAGAAGGAGACCGACAAACTGGAATGTGTCCAAACAAAGGTGACCAAACTGGTAAAAGGTGTGAAAGCCATGCCCTATGAGGAGTGGTTTAGAGAGCTGTGTATGTTTAGCCTGCAGAAGAGAAGGTTAAGAGGTGACATGATAGCCATATTTCAATATTTGAAGGGATGTCATACTGAGGATGGAGCAAGCTTATTTTCTGCTGCTCCAGAGACTAGGACATGGAGCAATGGACTCAAACTGGAGGAAATGAGATTCTACCTAAACATTAGGAAGACCTTCCTGATGGTAAGAGCTGTTCAGCAGTGGAATGTGCTGCCTCTGTGTGTGGTGGAGTCTCCTTCTTTGGAGGTTTTTGAACAGAGGCTGGATCTGTCGGGAGTGCTTTGATTGTGTATTCCTGCATGGTAGGGGTTGGAATGGATGGTCATTGTCTCCTCCAACTCTATGAGGAGACTAAAAGTGGTTGTCCCAACAGGCTCTTGGGTGGAGACAGAGTGTTATGCCCTGATGCCTGGGCTATTGAGAAGTGGAGCAAACTATCTGAATCATAGGAGAGAAGAGATGATGTAAAGATGCACACTGATGAAGGTTATCCTGAGGTCAAGGATGAAACTGACTCACATGTACCAGACATGGCACCAGCTGTTCTGGTGTAGATTAAAAATATTCACACATACCTTAAACTGCAATCACCATGGAGAAAGAGTTGGGTCATTTTTTTTACCACAAAGGAGAAAAAGTGAGTGAGGGTAGGAGCAGCAAGAGGAGTAGCAGCAGTAGCTCCATGAAATTAAAGCTCCAAATATTATGCCATTATATTATATTACATTATATTGTAAGAGATGCATTTTAATCTACTGTGTTTTATTTGTTGCCTGAGTTGTATTTTATTGTGTTTTTATTGCATTTTAATTTGTTGCTTTACAGGGTAAGATGCCTATGGAAGCTTTGTTATTAGGTAGCCTAAAATAAATTGAATATGTTATATTGCATTGCCAAACTGGAGTACTTATTTTCTGCCATCTCATTCTCAAGTATCTAGCAATGGCTTTCGCTCAAGTAGCATGTGTACTGTGGGACTCCTTGCTGCTTCAGGAGAGCAAGGCCGAGTGGCAGCTGCAGTGATTGGCTTGCCTGCTGGGATGGGCTCCTGTGGACATGAAGGACCCACTGCGTTTCTTCCCAGTGGGAACAGATTAAACCAGGTATTATCTTAAACCATTTTATCAGGTCCTACCCTACCTTCTCTCCATCTTAGTCCTATCTCTGTCCCAGAGGTCCTGAGGACTGCCCAAGGGCAGAACAAGGCAAATGCACTGCGTTGTCAGGACTGGAGGACTCCCAGACGGGCAAGAGAGAGTAAATAGCCTTTGTAGACAAGCTCACAGTAATAACTAAGAATATGAAACAGTCACCTAGATTTATTCATCCATAACTGTTTCCCATTCATGATTGCTACTTAGGACTTTAACAGACTAGTGTCTAAAAATGCTGTAATTCCATTGATGAAAGCAGAAACATAGCGGTATGATTAAAATAGTTATTGCCCATTGCTGTAATCACGAGATACTACCACCACGGAATAATTGCACAACCATCACTAGTGTTTTAAAAATGGGATTTCAGCTTGTGCTTATGTAACACTTCTCTTTGCATTGCCTTCAAATGACAGAGTATTAATGTTTCATACTGGCCTGCACATGCACCTTTAAGAAAAAAAATTCTTACTTCCGTGATTTTGCATGTGCAAGATTTCAGCTATTCTTGCGAGAAGACACAACAACTTCAGTTAAAAACAGTAAAACCAAATATATGATGAAAGAACTTCACAGATAAACACTTAAACAGACATAAAAACCTACCAAGCAAAGGCTACAGTTCATTAAAACAGTGTCCTGTTGGTCCTATTCACATTGTCCACTGAAAGTTTAATTATGTGTTGTCATTGGGAAAGGTTGGGGGAAAAGACAGCCCATTCATGCTGTAATTAGACAATTACAGCAGGCTGTGATTTCGCACGCTCATCAATACGGCAAAAAGCAATATTGAGGGCTATTGATGGGGTTTGCCTATCAGTGAAAAGTTACATGTAATTAACAGATGGCGTACACATGGACCACAGGAGGACGATGACATCATGTGATAACAGGAACCTGTTTGTGGTACTATCCCATTGTAATCATGTGCTTTCAGCCTCATGTAATAAAGTCCTTAGGTACAATTTTGACACTGTTTTCAAAATGGTAACTCCCCCCACCCCACCTCCTCTAGTGAGCATCATCTGCGTGGGGAGAAAGAGGTCCATTCTGCCAGTGACTGGAGCATGGATGAATGCCATTTCCAACAGGTTCAATCAAATTCCTCCAAGCCAGGAAATGTTACTTGGTTAAGTATACTTAACTAAGGGGCTGATACAGAATTCTGGCCCTCAACTTCATGAAGAAATTTGCAAAGTTTGAAGGGTTCTTTTAAATGGAAGAATGGAATGAGATTCTCACCCACCCTAGGCAAGTGCGATGTGTGATATTTTTGGTTCACTTATCACCACCTCTTGATAGGGCATACCAGTGACAATATGACCCTATGCCATAGGATTATTATGCTCTTGAAGAAGAGCTATTGTCATCTGAGGCCATGACATCACTAAGGCTGGTGTCACTCCTCCCCCTGACAGTGTCACCTGGTGTGGTTCGGCCTCTCCACACCCCCTTAGTGTCGCCACTGATCTGGGGATACTGGAAGGGATGCAGTCCCAGGATTTGCTTTTGGCCTAGGATTTCCGTGATTGTTCTTCTAGGGACTATGCTGATGTAGGCTGGAATCCTGTCAGTGTATTACACTGGTTTACATTCCCCTACAGAAGTGGTTGGACATTTTAGTTCAACACAGTATGGCTTCATTCAGGTCAAGGTTACTGAAGTGGAGTTTTATGTGCAGTGCCATTGTCCATGGACGGACAAGTGCATTGCACATGGATGGACATTGTGCATTGTATACAGAGGTGCATGCACATTTGAGTGTGCATTTGGTTGCACGTTTGGTGTCTTGGTTCTGTTCAGTGCAAGGGCTGCCAATAGCACCATTAATTTGTAACTCTGCACATGGAGATGTATGCTACACAGCCATGAAGCATGGATTTATAATTGATTTCCTAACTGAACCAGATAATATCCTCATGAGTCCATTCTCTGTGGCTCCAACAGGAATTTTACTGGGTCCGTGGACATCTTTACAAGTTGATTTGTATTAATCCTTTCAAGCTGTTTTCTCCAGTAATGTTTTCTGCTGTGTCCTTTTGCTGTATTATGGATTGCTTAAGCTGAAAATTCAGTGAGATTTCTTTTCCTTCCTTCCTTCCTTCCTTCCCTTGCCCTCAGGCTTACAATGTAAACAAGACATGACACGCAAGTAAAAGGTGGTGGTGGAGAAGGGTGGGAATTAAGTTTAGCAGTTCCTGGACGCTTCCTTCTCTGAGGCCACAGCAATGACAGTTGGAACATGGAGGGAAGAGCTCTCACCTGCCATTGGGACCCAGGCATGATGGACTTGTGCCTGGCTGCTCTTTTCCTCAGAGACCACATCAGAATGTTGTAGCCTTGGAGATGTTGTCGCTGTAATTTTCAACAGCCCCACCCAACATGTCTAAGGAAAGGGAGTGCTGGGAGTTACAGTTCAATATCTGGAGGGCCATATAATTTCCACCCCAGGTTAGAGCCTCATGGAGGGATGGTTGACCTAAATCTCAATGGTAGTCCCTTCCTAGAGTGGGCCTTTAGAATCATTGGAACTTACATGAGTGTTGGCTTACCAAGTTTCAAATTTGGATTTAGGCTTCTATCCCTGGGCTGGAAATGAGCATAAAACTAAGAAGACCTTCTTCATGTTCGTAAGTTAAACAACAACACTATTCATCACTGTTGCACATCCCTCACACTGAGAAGAATTTCTTCCAAATTGCTGTAGGCTGCCTGGCAGAGGCCCAATAAGCATGATCGATAACTCTGACACTTGACAGGTTACTGAAACACTCATACCTCCCAGGGACTCCGTGGCAACTCTCTTAAATTGGATTCCAGGAGAATCATTGCTGGCTTCATAATCTGTAATGAGGAAGGCTCTGGTGACAGAGACTCAGAGTCAACCTGGGCCTTGATGGGAATTCTGGTTTAAATGAATATATAAAAGTCAGATGAGAAACATGCCTTCTGGAAGAAAATGAGCAAGTCAAGAATTTTGTACAGAAATAAGAACATGAAATCCTTGTTTGAAACAGTGAGCCACTGAGTAGTGCCAAACAGTATTTTGCTGAAACTGCATGCTTAGCAGAAGTGTACTTAGCAGAAGTGTACTTAAGTCCATTCAGCAGTTCACTTACCTGGGAAGCATCATCTCCTCAGATGCCAAGATTGACAAAGAGATCGATCACAGATTAGCAAAGGCATATAGCACATTTGGAAGACTTTACAAAAGAGTCTGGAGTAAGAAACACCTGAGGCGAAACACAAAAATCAGTGTGTATAGAGCCATTGTACTGTCTATTCTCCTTTATGGGTCTGAAACATGGGTCACCTATCGCCACCACTTACAACTCCTCAAACGCTTCCATCAGTGCTGTTTACGCCAATCCTAAATATACACTGGGCTGACTATGTGACAAATGTTGCTGTCCTTGAGCAAGCAGGGATCACCAGCATTGAGGCCATGATATTGAGAACACAGCTGCGCTGGGCAGGGCATGTTTCTAGGATGGAGGACCATCACCTCCCAAAAATAGTACTCTACGGTGAAATCGCCACGGGTCAGCGTAAGAGGGGTGCTCCAAAAAGCAATACAAGGACTCCCTGAAAAATCATCTCAGGCTCAGCCAAATTGATCACCAACAATGGTCCGCCCTGGCCTCACACCGGGAGGTATGGAGACACACTATCCACAATGCTGCAGCTTTATTTGCAGAAAGTGCGGGATGGGTCCTTCCTGAATCTTCGTTTGCAAAGAAAAGCCAGAGAGAGAGAGAGAGAGAGAGAGAGAGAGAGAGAGAGAGAGAGAGAGAGACTGAATGGATATAGAATTTGGCTTTGAAGAAGGCCTGGACCTTCTCTCAGTTCCTGTATCCTACCCCCTACAAACATCTTGGAGTAAATGAAGAAGTAGTGGGTGTTTCCAGTCCCTGATGGTATGTTTTATTCTGCTGGGGATTTTGGGGGGTCCGAGTAGTGTAGTGGTTTGAGTGTTGCATCTGGGAGGCAGAATTTGATTCCATTTTCAGCCATGGAAGCCCATTCGGTGACCTTGGGCAAGTCACACTCTCTCAGTCTAAGAGGAAGGCTGAGCATTAAGCGTAAGCTAAAAGGAAGGCTGATCCCTCATCCTAAGAGGAAGGCTCCCTTGAAGAAATCTTGCCAAGAAAACTCAGGGACCAGGTCACGTAAATTGGATTCGACTTGAAGGCACATCATGTCAAGTCCTAGGCTCACTTCTTCCACAAGATGATCTCCTAGAATGAGTGTCCATTGTTGGGCCGTTCAGTTAGGGAAACATTACAAATGAGGCATGTCAGTAATACCTTGATGGTTATAGTCTGTTCTGTCCACCTTGATTGGGCTGACAAGAATTCAAGCAGCCATGGTGATCTGAGGAAGCAATTCTGCTCAGAATCCTCATGGAAGCCCCAGAATTAATCTGAGGAAGACCTCCTGGCTGTCCACTGGAGAAGTCCCAGGTTAATTTTATATCTGCTAATTCTATCAGATACAGAGACTGGTGTAGAGGACTGTGACTTGCATTGGCATCCCGGCATATAGCCATTGATTATGTTGCTTCTGTTGTCTCCCCACCACCATTATTTAGATATGGGGAGGGGAGTCAAGTTCTCAACCATGTTATGTGATCAAGTCATGTGATCAAGGCAGTCATGCTCAGATGCAGCTGGTGAGTCTAATTCCAGTTAGGTGGTAAATGCAGATTTCAGTCTGGACCTATTTTGGAGAGAGGTTGAACTTTAAAGTTCAGAGTAAAAGCTGGAGTGGATTCACCACCACAAGTGACATTGGAACCACCATGTCATTTTGAACATTCTCATTGGACTCATTTCTGATGTCTAGCTATTTCTGCAAAGTATCCCAAATGATCCTGAGAACTTAATTTTCCTCCAAGAGCTGAATCACTTTTCCATGGGACCAGAGTTCCTTAGCAAGTCCCCCCCCCCCCACTACTGTAAGTGAAAGAATCATAGATATGCATATTGATCTCTGATAGCAGATTACAAATTTTCTTGGCTTAAATATATGATTTAGGCTTAGTGTAGTGAGTAGAAAGAATTTAACAATGAGTGTTTAGTGCATAATCTTTTGTTGTACGGGGCTTTCTTCTTTATTGTTTTAATTTGGTGCAGTGCTGTCTACATCAGTGACACAATGGCTGGCATCCTGTTAGGGATATACACATGCGTAAGTCATGCTATGCATATGGAGCCAAAATGTCACCATTGCACAGCAGACATATTATGCTGATAGTGATAGTGGAGTTGTGCAGACATCATGTTCATCTATGTCTTGTCTTTTGCAAACTGTGTATTGGCATTGTCACTTTCCATCCTGCATTTTGCATTGCTGTTGCACATTGTACACTCTGCATTGCAGTCATGTACTGTTCATTGTGAAATGGCATCCAGTCATTGACATGTGTTGCTAAATGTTGCATGGGGGTTGTGTATCGCTTGCATAGTGTATCTCTGGATGTGGATATTTACTCTACACAGGGGGGATATTGGAATGCAGCTTATATAAATAAAGCCAACAATGATCAATAGTAATCTCCTGCCTTCGGCTTGAAGATGGTGGTGGATAAGATCACATGAATTGCAGAGGCAATGTTACAGGATTACAGGAGCCCTGGTGGCGCAGTGGTTAAATGCCAGTACTGCAAGCCACCACGTTGCAAGTTCGATTCCAGCAGGCTCCAAGGTTCACTCAGCCTTCCATCCTTTCGAAGGTCAGTAAACTGAGTACCCAGCTTGTGGGGGCAATTAGCTAACACACATTGGAAACTGTTTAATGCAGTGTAGATGTGTAAATAGCTATTGCTTAAAAACAATTTGTAAGCCGCTCTGATAGCCTTGTGGCTGAAGAGTGGGGTATAAATAAATAAATAAATAAATAAATAATGTTTTAAACCACACTTGGATCTGCACACTGTGTAAAACCTTTGTCAGAATTCTCTTGGAGTCTTATGCCTGTGTGAGTACAGAAATGGCTGGACATGTTTAACCAGTATGGAACTGGCTGCATTCAGTACAAGGTTCAGCAGAAGGAGAGTTGCACAGGTGCCACCATTTAATAATAATAATAATAATAATAATAATAATAATAATAATAATAATCCCACCCCTCTGTTAAAACAATCGGGGTGGCTTACAAAAATTAAAATACTATTTGGCCTGCAGATGCACATTGCACCTTGATGTGCATGTGCATTATGAAAAGGATGGACATGCACATTGAAAGGATGGACATGTACATTGGCTTGTGCATTCAATTTCACAATGGGTATCTTGGTTCAGTTGCACAGTGTTGTCACTCAACACATGGATTGTGTAGCAGAATTAATGTACTCCTAATGTAGTACAGGTTGACCCCCGTACCCACTGGGGATATATTCCAAGACTGACCGTGGGTAACTGAAACCATGGATAACCTGAGGGGAGAGGTGGGTAATAAATAACTCAGTATAACAGGGAACCCCGTTATTTTCAATGAGACAAATGGTAGACGTTGACAAGGGAATTGCATTGGAGGACCTAGAAATGCCTAGAGATAACATACATTTTTTTTTGGATGTGGATAAGTGAAACTGTGGACACCAAATCCGTGGATATGGGGGTTGACCTGTATTTCAGTCCTTGTTTCTACAACACTTAAAACAAAGTACAAAGGTAAAAGTGTCAGATATGAGAACACAGGGAGAAGCCTATTAGAATAGACCAAAACTTGAGTCATATTGGGGAGCCACAACTTGAGTAAGCTTCACTCGGTGTAAACTCAGCTCAAGTTTTAAAAAGTGCAGCCTTGTTGTGGTTCCCATTTTTCTTTCCTAAACCTGATGAACTTGATGAATCTATTGGATTTTATTTACAGTGAGGTTTTGCCCCAATCTTAGCAAGGTGAAAATATAGGCATTCAGATATTTTATAAGAAGTGTTTTTTGCAGTCTCTTTGTGAGATATTCCAAAATCATAACCATGTTTTATCTGAATGGATTTTGCTCCATTCTTCATTGTTGCTGTGTTTGGCACAGACTTCAGTTCCTGCTATGCTCTGTTTTCAATCCACACACATGTAATCTCACTCTGCTTTTTGTGTGAGATTACACAGCATGACTCTTTTAGCTTCTATTGCCTGTCTGGTTTCTGTGCCTGCTGGAAGTCATCTCCTTGTGCATTGTTAGAAGTATTTTATTTACCTGTCTCATTGAGCACATGTCATGATGTGAAGTCATGCTGCACTCTAGTGTAGCGACACCAATGAAGGATGTTATTGTGCTCCAAACCATCTAAAGTGAGTTTATGTACTGTATTATGTTTATCATGTTCCTGTCCCTGTCTGCCAAAGTCATGTTTCCAAACTATGACCACACACACACACACACACTTTAAGACCTTCTTATGAATGGCTTGGGTTGAATCAAGGTGGAATGTGGACTTTGAAATCCTACCATGGGGTCTTGCTGCCGCAACCTCGCTGTTCACAAGGTTGAAGACTGGAGAGGCGATATAGGACCTTGTCAGTGGCTGCCCCTAGACTCTGGAGCTGGCTTGTGAGGAAGGCCACAGTGGCCCCATCCTTGCTGTCCTTCCAACAACAAGCAAAGACCTTTTTATCGTGGCAGGTTTTTCAAACAGAAAGTTTTTAAAGAATGGGCCAAGGATGCTGCAGTGTTTTAAACGGAACTGTTTTTAATAGCTTTCTTTTAAATCTTTTTCATTGTATTTTCTCTTTTTAAGTGGAGGTTTAAATTGTTTTAATACTGTGAATAGTTTGATTCTATTTTGATCTTCACTTTTTGCTGTATTGTTCCTGTATCCTATAGGATTGGGCCATGGTGATGCATCTTCTCACCCAGTCTACTGTTGGTGTGTTATGCATGTATAAATTCTCCTATACTTAAACACTTAACATTTTTTCCAGTGCACAAAGCCTGTCTTCAGCTTAATATTGCTAAAATGGAGTTGCACATGTGATGCTGTTGCACATGCAGAATTTAACTCTCAACCAACACATACCCATTTAGCCTGAGGGAATTTTTGGGCAAATACATCTCTCTCTCTCTGGCTTTTCTTTGCAAACGATGATTCAGGAAGGACTCATCCCACATTTTCTGCAAGCACGCTGATGACTAAAAAGGCCAATCCAAGATAGACAAGTCTGGTTGCAGAAGGCACAGCAGAAGGTCTCCTTGGGTGATGTTTCTGGGTTGTGATTCCTTCTGCGTTGTCATTTCTCTTCAAGACTTGTTTGGCGTGAGTTCTCAAATAAGACTGCAGCATTGTGAATAGTGCGTGTCCATGCCTCCCGATGTGAGGTCAGGGCGGACCATTGTTGGTGATCAATTTGGCTGAGCCTGAGATGTTGTTTCAAGGAGTCATTGTATCGCTTTTTTTGTAGCACCCCTCTTACTCTCACCCGTGGCAAGTTCACCGTAGAGTACTATTTTGGGGAGGCGATGGTCCTCCATCCTAGAAACATATATATCCATCTATATCTATATCTGTTTCCATATCTATTGTGAAAAGTTTTTTTAAAATATATGTTTAGCCTGGAGAAGAGAAGATTAAGTGATGAAATCATAGTCATGTTTAAATATTTAAAGGGATATCATGCTGAGGGTGGAGCAAGTTTGTTTTCTGCTACTCTAGAGATTAGGAAATGGAGCAATGGACTCAAACTACAGGAAAAGAGATTCCACCTAAACATTAGGAAGAACCTCCTAATGGTAAGAGCTGTTCAATAATGAAATATGCTGCTGCCTGGGAGTGTAGTGGAGTCTCCTTCTTTGGAGGTTTTTAAACAGAGGCTGGAGGGTCATTTCTGGGAATGCTTTGATTGGGTTTTCCTGAAGGGCAGGGGGTTGGACTAGATGGCCCTTGTGGTCATTTCCAACTCTACGATTCTATGATTCCATGAAATCTGTGCCCCTGGGAACTACAGAAAAGGCAGTAGGGGCCATAGGCAGCCCACAGAATGCACTTTCTCAATCTCTGGCATACAGATGTTGCAGATGTTGTGCTCTGGTTACAATGGCACTGCTATAAGGGAAGTCTAATGTCTCTCTCTATACATATACAGTGCATAGTTACACTGTGAAACTCATTGCTACAAGATGTCATGATGGCTGTCAACCAGAAAGGCTTTTAAAGGAAGGAGATTGGATTCATTCATGGAAACTGGAGGCAAGCTGTAGCTGCCATGAAACTTTTTTTTTAAAAAAAAACTTTCTGTTTTCTTAGTTCACATAAATAGTAGCTTACATTTGTAACAGCACATAATAACATGAAAAAATACTATATCTTTCATTTCTTATTTGATCCTATACTCGTTACTATCAATACCATCTGTGTTACAATCTGTATTCTTATTTCCCTTAATTGCTGGATCTTCCTTTCTGACATCCATTCCTTTCTTCTGCACCTGTAGAATATTTGTCTTGGATTGTAAAATCAAACTTTGTAACAGCCTTCCTTTAAATTGTTTGCTCTATTATTACAAATGAAAATGCATTATATACATTGTAAAATATACATTGTATAATAGCTTTGAATTGTCTCTTTCAAAGATATGTAACTCATTACAATAACCTTTTTAAAAACATTTTCAAACATAACTCTACTGATGGTTTTGAAGTTGAAAACAAAACACTGAACATAATTCAATCTCAGCCAATGTTCAGTGGGACCAGTTTGTACTCCTGTGGGTCTACACACACAACTAGGACAGGCCTGGGGCTGGGGTTATTCAGCAATAACACAGGCAGTATCCAGCTCTGACTCAATGTCTGAAGAATCATAGAATCATAGAATTGTAGAGCTGGAAGAGATCACGGGGGCTTAAAGACCTCCAAGGAAGGAGACCCCACCACATTCCGAGGGAGTGCGTTCCACTGCCAAACAGCTCTTACTGTCAAAAAGTTCCTCCTCATGTTGAGGTGGAATCTCTGTTCCTGGAGCTTGCATCCATTGCTCCGTGTTCCAGTCTCTGGAGCAGCAGAAAACAAGCCTGCTCCATCCTCAGCGTGACATCCCTTCAAATACTTAAACAGGGCTATCATATCGCCTCTTAACCATCTTTTTTCCAGGCTAAACATGCCCAGTTCCCTGAGTCTCTCCTCAAAAGGCATGGTTTCCAGACCTTTCACCATTTTAGTGGCCCTTCTCTGGACACGCTCCAATTTGTCAATATCCCTTTTGAATTGTGGTGCCCAGAACTGGACACAGTATTCTAAGTGAGGCCTGACCAAGGCAGAATAGAGCGGCACTATCACTTCCCTTGCAAAGGGAAGTGATCTTGCAAAGAATGTTGTTGCTAGATAATTTATGTTTTCCCTTTCTTTGTTGTCATGCAGTAGGATGAGATATTTTGAGTCCCTCAGAGTCACACTTTGTTGGAGAAGCCACACAAAGCTAGAACTACAGTAGAGGAGCTCAGCAGCATTGTCACCAGGATAATTATAAGTCATGTCTCCAAACGTCTGCCACTTGTCATGTACAGTTTCCTCCCCTGATGAATTAAAATAAATGGTTGGACAATCAATCAATCAATCAATCAATTTCTCATGCTTTTTTGGTGGGGGGCAGGAGGAATCACGATGCCTTATGAGGAGAGACTTAGGGAGCTGGGTATGTTTAGCCTGGAAAAAGACGGTTAAGAGGCGATATGATAGCCCTGTTTAAGTATTTGAAGGGATGTCACGCTGAGGATGGAGCAGGCTTGTTTTCTGCTGCTCCAGAGACTGGAACACGGAGCAATGGGTGCAAGCTCCAGGAACAGAGATTCCACCTCAACATGAGGAGGAACTTTTTGACAGTAAGAGCTGTTCGGCAGTGGAACGCACTCCCTCGGAGCGTGGTGGGGTCTTCTTCCTTGGAGGTCTTTAAACAGAGGCTGGATGGCCATCTGTCGGGGATGCTTTGATCAAGATTTCCTGCGTGGCAGGGGGGTTGGACTGGAGGGCCGTCATGGTCTCTTCCAACTCTGCAATTCTATGATTCTATGATGTGGTGAAGCAGATATGACATGCTCAGGGAGGCCATTTTGTTAGTGACTTCCATGTGTTTAATTTTAGCATGCACTTGCCTAAGCCCCTTTTTGGATGGGGTGCATAGGGCTATTCTCTTGTGCTTGTACTCTGTCCAAAGCCTCCCATTACCCAGCGGCTATCAACCCCGGGAAGGGGCCCCTGCTGCTGTCATTTACTTCTGAAGAGGCGAGGGAGAGGTCATTCAGAACATGAAGATCTGGCTTCTCTTGGCTCCCAGGGGAAGAGAAATGTTGGTACACATTTTTTCTGTGAAGAAAGCAGTATTTCTGTGCAGAAAACAGGTTTCATTGGCAGAAAACTTGATGGGCGTGATTATAGATCAGCTACTTAGCTACGTAACTACCTTACTTACATAGCTAAATAGCGTCTTCTGTCTTAATCACCCACCCAGACTTATCTGGTGGCAGCAGCTGTGAGTAACAGGGGTCTATTCTTCTCTTCATTGGAATACAGCTGACTGATGCTTCCACTGCCCCTCATACAAGCAATCTTTGGTGCAACAGTCAGAAGCAGGATCCCTGCCATAATTCCCCCTTACACCAGAGGTCACTTTTGGGAATGGGGTGGAAACGCCAGTCAGCCAAGTCCCATTGACAGGAGAATAGACTTTGTTGCTTGCAATGGATGCTGCCCAGTAAGGACTTTATCACATGAAGCCGAAGCTGCAGAATTATGCTGGGATAGTAGCAGTAATGGCTTCCCGTTATCACATGACGTTGTCTTTATACCGTGGAGGATGAGCACTCCAACCATTACTGTGGCTCACCTTTCCATTCATAGACAAAACCCATGAATAGCTGTTAATGGTGTTATTTCCCCAGTATTGACAAGTGTGCTATAATTCATTCCCACTGTAGTTCCAATATTATGGTGTGCGTGGGGATTTCTCCCTCTTTCCCCCTCCCATTCCCAATGAGAACTCATCATTCAACTTCCGGTGGAGAGCGTGAAGAGGACTTTCATGATGCCCTTTTAATGAACCATCACCTTTTCTCGGTACTTTTTTTTGTTTGTTTGTTTAATTGTTAATTTGTTAATTTCTTTCTTTATTGCTTGTATTTTGCTTGTTTAACTGAAGTGGTATCTTCTTGTGATAATGGCCAAAATTGCATTCATGAAAAATTGTGGAAGGAGGAGATTTTTTTAAAGGTGCATGCATGGGCCAAAACAAGTGTTACAATAGTGCAAGCTTTAATCCAGTTTATAAAGTACTAGTAGGTGGTTGTGCGATGTTCCGTTAGCAATAATATTGTGCGATTGTGGCAAAATGTGATAATTATTGTAATAATGCCACCATGCTTTTGATATCCTCAATTGTGGAATTACAGTGTTTTTACCTGCTTATGTGATAAAATCTTAATTCCAGACTGGGGGGACTTTCATGATCCTTACATATTCCCTACACTATAGATTATGTAGGGACTGTGAATATGAACCATTCACAAATGTGTCACTATAGGCTACACATTCATAACTGTGATAATGAATTCCTATCAATGTTTGTGCATGTGTGTGTTTTGTTTTTGGCACACACACAAAAAACATTTGTATTTTCTATGCAGAATAAGTCCTGAATTGTGAAGAACCTTGCCAGTCTTGGATTCTCCTTATCCGGGTTTTCTGACGTTTAACAAACCTGTTTTTCCCAACCATTTCTGTGTATTTTCCAATACTTTTTGCATTCCTAGATTATAGAGAATTGGAGGTGTGATTATAGAGGAGTAGGAAGTCTGCAAAGCATTGCCTGGGAGACATCTCCAACTACCTTTAAAAAAACAACCTTCATTCCCAAGAATCTTCTAAAATGGAGACACAACAGTCAAGCCAGTCATATTTTAGTTAAATGGAGACTAAAAACCTTCCTCTTCTCATTCCAGAACCAGCAGTTAGGAAGAAAGGACAGGTATATGCTCTCAGTACCACCTTGGGCTCTGCCCTTTACTTTCGTGTGTAAATATATTTCCGCTCCTTCCGTCTCACTTGCTCCTTTGTTAATTATTATACAACCATAGCAACCTTTTATTAAATCATCCTTACCACCATCAGAAGCATAGCAATTTCCTCCTTTCTGTTTTGCTTCAAATTAGATATCAGAAAAGGGAAGTGTCATTGGAATATTTCTGGTGCTAGTAAATCAAAGCTAAGCATTTCATTATACTGTCTGGAGCCTAGGAATGTCTCAACACAAGAGGATTCCTGCTAAACCATTCAGGACTGTATTTAATTAAGGCTTAATTAGATGGCTTTTGTTTATGAGTGGGGCAGTTTCAGGGTTCTGTTTTTGGTCTGCTTCCCCCCCCCTTTTTGATGAGATGGTTTTCCCCCCAACATGTTATTAACGAGAATGCTAGAATTTAATTAATAGGTATTTTAATGACAAAGGGAGACTCGAGTTTGCCTTCTGTTTCTTTGAATAATATAAGCTTGAACCACACTATTCTTGTTCTGTTTGCTTCCTTCCAGAAATCTAGAGCTCTGTTTGGTGTGGCTGTTCTTTTTGTTTTGCATAGGGATGAAAAGGACATTCAAAAATATTTGATAAATGGTTGAAAAGCAGTTTTCTCAAGTGGTGGGAAACCATGATAAGTAGAATTCTGGCCTGACAAAAATCTTCCCAGTTTGGGATTTATTCTGCACAGAAATCACATTTTCTGCACTGGAAACATTTTATCCACAGAGAGCAAGCAGAAACAGGAAATGCTATTTCCTGTGAAGAAAATGCTGTGAAGAAAACACAGTTAAACTCAGATTAAAAATGTATAAAATAGTGGAAGACCTACATAAAAGTTGTTTATTTTTTACTTTTTTATTTTAAAATATATTTTACTTACTTTTAAAACATAAAATTGACAGAAAACAAACAAAAATCATATGGACATAACCCAAAATCAAACAAAACTACATTTATTAACAACTTTACATATAAAACTAAACATAAAAAAGCAAATACTACAACATAACTTAATTAGACATTAAGACATTACATTCTTACACTTAAAAATACTGACTTCCTAGAATCTTTACTGTCTGATACAACATGCTAAATTATTTGTTCTTATATGAATACCTCTTATATCTAGTCTATTTATAAATACTTAAAAGTTGTTTTAAAAATCAATTCAACTATCTATAAAATTCAAGCCATTTAAAATTCATTATGTGTGTGTATAAATGTGTGTACACACACACACACACACACACACTCTATAGTATCACACATGGTCGACCCCGTATCCATGAATTTGGTATCCACAGTTTCACTTATCCACATCCAAAAATATATGTTCTGTAGGTAGTTCTAGGTCCTCCAATGTGATTCTGTGGTCAACTTCTGGCATTCTTCTCATTGAAAATAATGGGTTCCCTATTATATACGGTTTCAGGTATCCAGTGCAGGGTGTTTGTGGTCTTGGAATGTAGACCTGCACACACACACACACACACACACACCACTTTTAAATGAATTTAATTTTATAGATAGTGGAATTAGATTTTAAAATAACTTTTATTTATTTTTACTGCTATTTTATACATTTTTAATCTGTGTTGGTTTTAATACTTTGTCACCTGCCTTGAGACTCAGTATGTGGGGGGGGGGAGGTGGGATATGAATGAATACACAAACCAGTTGTTCAGATTATTTCTCTTAAATGGTTTTAATTGGTTTTAAATTGATTTTACTTTACATCCTGAAATCGCATGATATAAATATTGTAATCCATTTTAAAAAGCATTGAAATGTTGCACTCCTGTTTCACTTCAGTTGTTATTTATTTATGATGGCCAAACTCCTGCATCAGAGGCTATGATGTGTAACTTTACAGTGATGGAGTTACATCTTTGACATAATACGTAATCATGCTAGTGAATTCCAGTAATGCAGAATGGGACACAATTCAATTTGTCCCGTTGTGACATGGGGCATGTTGTGTATCGGGTGTGCATTGTGTATTGGGACATGGTGTGTATCAGGACCATTTGTGCAACAGCTCCGCTGATGGCTCTGCTTACATAATGCCCCAACGGCATAGCTACATCCCCACTCCTCTTCTGAGAATATGGATGTTGTGCAATGGCTGGATTCAACTTGGCACAATCTTACATTGGTTTATGGTGATGGGACTTCCCAAAAGGATGCTAGCCTTTATTCCTATCTCACCTTTCTTCCAGCATGGGACCCAAGGTGGCTTTGGGTACGATATGGTGGCAACATCTCTAGTGTCCCATTAATTCAGTACTGAGCCGGGGGGGGGGAGATACATAGGTTGGTAGCTATTGGTCACCAAAATGTGCCCTTGCATCAATGGAAAAGTGGCACCTTCTGTGTTACACTACCTGGGATTCTTTGAGAATGGGTCCATGCAGGCTTTCATTTTCACCCACAGTGCAAACTCCTCCTTGAGGAAGGAGAACTGAGAGGTGTCCCACTTCTAATTACATCCCTCTCCATCCTTATGCTAAGGACATTTTGTGGGTGCAAAAATTAAAAATTT
Organism: Gambelia wislizenii; assembly: GCA_030847615.1. Lineage (NCBI taxonomy): Eukaryota > Metazoa > Chordata > Lepidosauria > Squamata > Crotaphytidae > Gambelia > Gambelia wislizenii. The sequence goes on from JAUMIR010000004.1 coordinate 330,271,860, forward strand.
GAGCCTTTACAAATGGACTTCCTGATGTTTGGCATTATGCAGCTCTGGCGAGGAGGCCTCTGCTTGTTATTTTTAATTGTGGTGGACGTTTGCCTGAAAACACATTCATCGCTCTTCAGCAGCTCTTCTTCCATATCCCCTCCTGACCTGGTGATGCCTTCTGATAATTTCAACAGCAGTTGATGACGATAGTGTAATAATAGTAGGCTGTGATCGCAAATGTGGGAAGACCAGCTATGCATGCACGGACACAGACACACATGATTTATAAGCAAGCAAACACAAGTTTGGCCTGGAAACTGGTAAGATTCAGTTAATCATTAAAAATTATATATATTTATTAGAAAAATGAACAAACAGAATGTAATAGTTCAATTACTAAGCAACATGTTGGCTTCTTCAGGCAGTTGCTTAAAATAAAAATGAGCTTGTAGCCAAGGTGGCAATTTAGAACATTCCATCATTAATATTCTTAAGCAAATGATGTAGTTTCCTCTAGCTTGATAATATGAGGTATCAAAGTCCTGAGCCTATGGATTCAGAAATTTTACCTTGTATCTGAAATGTTTGGATTCAATGTCACCTCAATTCCGATCAAGGACAAATCAGAGAGGCTGTGATGCTCTGAATTAAAACCTTTGACCACTGGTTGCTCAAGCTTCCTTATTATCTACCCTGATGTTCCTAGCCCCATGCCTATATTAATAATTGGCAATATTTAATAATTTAGTCAAATAGGGCCTTCCACACAGTGTGGCCATTAAAACTGGAAGATCCACTCAAGTGCTCACAGATTTCCTTCCTGTGGACACTACACCCATCTGTGCAGCTATTCCTTATTGAGACCCCCACCAGTTTACTCCACAACCCTATCTCTATATATCACCCACTACCAACTTCCCTCACTATTCTTCTATGTAAATTCTTCCTGCTTTATTTGCTAGTCTTGTGTGAATGCTTGAAGCCTGAATGTGTGCATGAATGTTGTTATTATCACTTTCCAAATAAAGATCAAATCATTCTACTATCTTGCTTAATGTCTCCTCCTTAGTACTGGTAAACATAAGTCAAAAGGTCCTGCTCTGCTGGCCTCCTCTTGCATTGCCAAGCTGAGTACATTAATTTCCCAAATTAATGTCAACATTTTGAGGGCCTCTAAGACCCCCAAGTGCAGAGGATAACATCGTGGTCAGAATTGCAGACTTGTGAGTCTTGAAATGCATAGACAGGGCTGTGGTTGTTTTCCCCATGTACTAAAGATGGCATCCTGTACATCTTCATGCATTTACATAAATAAGATCACAGGGCTGGCAGTAGGTGGGGGTTTGTTCAGTGTGCTGAAGTCCCAACTATCACTGTACTCCTAAAAATGATTGTCTTCTTAAGATACATAGAAGTGATGCAACACATACCCTAGATTGAAGAATGGTACACTTAATCTATTCTGGGATGGTTGTCCTCTTCCACTGAGAATGCAGCATTGGGAGGGACACACATGGAGTGGTGAGGGAGGAAGGGGAGACCTGCTTAGCCAGCCAGATCAGCCGAATTGACCCTGGTGACCAATGGGGTGAAAGATGTTGCAGCCAGATCACCCTCTCATAGAACCAGAAAGGTGTAACCCAGGATTGCTGACTGGTATTTCAGAACAGCTTTGACCAGCAACCTCTGTAGATTAGGTGGCTGGCTGAAAGCTATAGTGTAACCTGCTTTGAGAGCCCCCACCTTTTTCATAACACATCAATTAGTGAAATTTGATATATTGGCTTATAATTCACCCTCCATGTGGTTAAAGGTAGACCAGGGACCTCCAAACAAGGAGCCAAGGTTTGCTCAGAAAACCTAAGGCAGTAGCCAACTCAAATTCCTCAAAGACACACCCAGGTGAGAATTACATAAAAAAACCCTGGAACTGATAAGTTATGGAGATAATGGGCTAATTCTTCCTGGGCATCTCTGGAAGTGAGCCATTCACTAATCCAATCAAGGTGGCTGAGCACTCTTTGTTTGCAAAATGGGTTTTTCCTTGCACCCTTCCCTAAAACAATAGAGGTTTGCCTGAGACCCCTCAAGTCCAATGTTTAAGCCATTTGTGATTGTTAGCATATCTGGAGAATCCATTGTCTAACCTTGGGAAACTCCAACAGACATTGTATTCCACTAAAACTAACCCCGTCAGGGGAAATATCAAATATCAATATGCCCCCCAAATACAGCCAAAGTGTGCTCAGTTTCCCAGATGTCATCACTATGTTGGTTTGCTGGGTCACCCAGTGCTTCCAGCAACCCTTCTTCTCTGCACAAATCTCTACTCTTCAGGGCAGGTATAGTATAACCCATCACCCTGAACTCTGTTCCTCCATCCAAATATTTCCTACTTTCTTCATGAGCCTTGCATGACTGCTTGAAGCCTGAGTGTATGTGTGTGTGTGTTCCATTGAGTATTTTTCAATAAAAGTTTTTTTTATCCCCTGGCTTGGAGTCTTGTCTAGTGTGTACCAGCATACATAGGTCAAAAGGTCCCACCATCACCTGGCCTCTTGCTGCCATTTTGAGCTATTTACAATTCCCCACATAGTTTGGGTAACAATAGTGGGAGGTTGCTGATGCCTCTACCAAGATGTCCATAATTTGCTAATAATGGATATATTTCCCTACTAGCCATAGGGTAGTTAGGAAATACTGTATGGAAATTTATCACAAATGGAATATATTGTTGGCTGTTGTTTGACTCGTCTCAGTTACAGTATCCTAACACTAACTTACAACATCATAACTGACTAACAAATTGTCACCTTCCTTTCCAGTACATGAGGGCAACTGGATCGTTTGCTACCTAGCCTTCCTTTTCATATTTGATGTCCTTCAGTTTCCTTCTCTTTGACTTGACATCTCTTTAAAAAACTCACCAGAAATGAGCACATGAACTCTGAAGACCCAAAGTTGAGATTGCAGCTCCTTTTTGACTATAGTGACTATTTTCTGCCCCCCTGCATGGGCTCCAAGTTAACTGTTGTCTCCTGGATCAATATCAAGTGCTCTGTGTCAAATGTAGTTGCTTCATTTATAGCATTGGGCCTGAAGGCAAACTTGAAAACCAGGGAGGACACAAAACAGTCCAGCTCATAAGAGCTCTTTATTCTACAGCCTCTGATGTATTATGAGCAAGGTTCAGCTGCAGGAAAATGCGTGCACCATGTGTAGATAAACTGGGAATTAGAAAAGGTGTACTTGCCAGAGGGAATCTCAATATTTTTGATTCTGAGTACAATGCTTTTTGAGCACAATGCTTTTTGTTCAAATACATCAGATTTGGCAATTGGTGAGATATACTGTGTTTCTTATAAATGGATTTGTGATTAATTTGTGAATCATTTAGGAAATTATATAATTTTAGAATTGGAAGTGATCCTAAGGACCATCTAGCTGAACCCTCTGCCAGTACAGCAATCCACAACAAAAGCTCTCCTGACAAATGGTCATCCAACCTCCAAAGAAGGAGAGTCCACTAACCTCTAAGGCTGCTGACACACTGCAGAAATAATGCCATTTGACACCGCTTTAACTGCCATGGCTCAATGCTATGGAATTTTGGAATTTGTAGTTCTCTGATTTAGCCTTCTCTGTCAGAGAGCTCTGGTGCCACAACAAACTACAAATCCCAGGATTCCATAGGATGGAGCCATGATAGTTAAAGCGGTGTCAAACTACATTGTTTCTGTGGTGTGTCAGCAGCCTAAGGCACTATATTACATTGTCTTACTCTTACCTTCAGGAAGTTCTTCCTAATGTTTAGGAAGTCTCTGGAGCAGTGGAAAACAAGCCTGATTCATCTTCTACATCACCTCCTTCAGATATTTAAGGAGGACTATATCATGGCATCTCTAAGGTCTTGTCTATACTAGCCAAGATAGTCTGGGTGCAGCGCAGAGTATTCTGGTCCAGGGGCTGCCCTGGATTCCCCTTGTTACCAGTGCACTCTGCTGTGACACAGGGTATATATCTTCACATGCATCCCACTGTGTTACCCACCAGCTCCCCACCAGTATATCCTGGCTGTGGAGGTGACTAATTCTGTCCCAGCTACCTGGAGGAAATGGGCCAGAGTCCAAATAGAATGATGGCCCATTGCTGCAGCCACCACCACCATTTTCCTTGCTCTGCCTGGTCAATTGGAAGCTGGCTGCACCATGTGACAAGCCCCCTGCATGTGACCAGCCTCGGACGCTCCCTATTCTAAAGAAATGCTAATTCACAAGGCAGCTAAAGGCATGTACTTCTGGGTAATCCTAATAGTCCAAGGATGGGAGATGCAAACCTGTAAACAACCCCCATTCCTTCACCTGTCCCTAAGCAAAAGACATTCTTCCTCCCTTTCTATTGCAAAGTATCTGCACATTAAGATGTCATTAACATATCTGAAGTGCCATTGTCTTACCTTGAGTAACTCTGAGATGTATTGCCTCCTATTAGAGTTTCCATACTCTGGAGGCAGGTATTAACTGTAAAAAAAACCTCTAAAACCCCACTCAAATATTCACGGATCCTCTTCCTGTGGACACTATGTCCATCTGTGCAGCCATTCCTGATCGGGACCCTCACTCTGCTGGTTTCTTCTGCAGCCTCATCTCTACAGGACAGATGTATCTCCCACAAACATCTTCCTTCCCTAATTCTTCTATCTCAGTATTTCCTGCTTATTGAATTAATCTTGTGTGAATGCTTGATTCCTGAATGTGTGCGTGAATGCTGTTAATTATTGTTTTTCCCAATAAAGATCAATCTATCTAGCTTAACGTCTCCTCCTGGTTATACAAAGGTCAAAAGATCTGCTATCTGTTGCCCCCCTCTTGCATACCCAAGCCAAGTACATTAATTCTCTAAATTAATGTTGGGATTTCTGAGGTCCTTTAAGACTGCCGAGCGTAGAGAGTAACAAGACCATGAGCTGTGTTTTCTGAGGCCAGAAACAAGCTGCCCAGCATTGGTCACATGACTGGGTGATTCATTGTGACTTCAGAGGATGCAACTTGCACCAGAGGCGGCAGTTCTGGGCAACACAGTGGGAGACACATGAAGACATCTGCCCTGTGTCACCACAGAGTGTACAGATTTCCTAAAATCCAGATCAAATGGTGAATTTATTTATTCTGTATTAAGAGTGGCTTAGTGTGGGTTTGGTGCTGAACTGGCTGGTAATCGTGTAGACAATTTGCACCAGAATTGGGGATTGGTCCCTGCATTGTCTGGGCTGATCACTGTGAGGACTGGAGGAGGACATTTTATTTGGCTTGTGTAGACAAGCCCTAAGCCTTCTCTTCTCCAGGTTAAACACACCCTGCTCCCCAAGCCATGCCCCATGGGGTTTGGTTTCTAAGCTTTTTACTATCCCAATTGTGCTGTTCTGCACACATTCCAACTTGTCAATCTCCATCTTAAACTGTGGTACTCAGAACTGGTGAGGTCTGCCTAAAGCAGAATAGAGTAACATGACTGGTTCCCTTGATTTGGACACTATGAGGATGGGGCAAAATTAGTATTGATTTTTTTTTTTTGTTATTTTTGCTATTTTGTTATTTTTCATTTTTCAAAGTAGGCATGGAGTTTTCTGAAATGGTCTGTGGCCTCAATCCAGTTTAAGAATTAAGCTTGCTTGTGAGTTCAGTGGACTTATGTATGCTGAGATACGGGCTGGATAAAATGGTATTTGCAAATCCCAATCTGATCTATACTTCTTGGGCTAATGTGAAGACAGGAATGAAGCTATAAATTGGATACCATTCCACACTTCTCCAGCTCTTGCAACAGATTTCTCAGCTCAAAAAGGGCAATAGAACAGATGTAGAAAATGTCTGTTTGGAATGAATACACATTATTTAAAAAATGATCAGAGTGACACTTAAATGCATTTTCTGGGGATTTTATTTTTAAAATCAAAGGACAATCCAGAAACAGAGAAGAACCGATTTATTTGTGAACCCATGTGAAAGTGACACAGATGAGAATCAGATTTATTTGTCAATTGCTAGATAACCTCTGGCTGATTAAAACTGGCAAGGAAATCACCAAACTCAATGGGCTTACTTATAGACAGACACATCTATCTGTTTTAACTTTTAAATTTTACTGGAATTGTTTTTAATTGGCTTCCTCTGGAAGCCACCTTTGGTCCCACTTTGGAAGAAAGGTGGCATATAAATGAAATAAATACAATCTCGGATTGCCATGCTAGAGTCTATTGGTCCCTAGCAGATCCAAAGCTTAATAGGAAGGTCATCAATAGGCAACTATTTCAGGTTCAAAGACCACACACCCATATCATCATACCTCAAAGGACTGCACTCATCCTGCCCCCTTCTCCCTGTTTTTAATTTTTTTACACAACTTTTAACACTTGGCTTCTTGCATTTACCATCTGATGCCTTTCAGAGGGAAGGCTCTCTGGTGTTATTGATTCTACTCCTTCCATGTCAATATGTGGTTTGTGTTGTATGATCAGAATTAAGGTGCATTGGAATTCTCTTAATTCCTCCTGTGTGCTACAGTTGCCAAGCATAAAGAATTCCCTAAACAATCACTACTGCCTAAAAAGCTCACAAGAAAGGAAATACTGAGATGCTAAGAATCGATACCACACAAGGACAGATATAGGCCTTGCTTGTCTATTACTCTTAAGAGCTGTCTGAGAATAGATCTGCTATAGATTTAAACAGAACTGAGTGAGATATAGTTATCATCTATGTCTCCATCATTTCTATCTACAGACAAATATGTCTTCTTTTTGGGGAAGTTGGAATTAAATCTGGAGAGGGGGAGATATGCCTCATCTGTTAATAATAATTTGGGAAACAGTAGCTTAAAAAAATGTCTTGAATCCTATTGGTGTCTTATGCATATATCACTTCCCCTAAGGAAGCTGTTGGATAGTTTTGTCCAATGATGAATGTCTGCACTCAGTTCAAGTTTGCAAAAAATGGGGTTCTGCATGTGATATCATTGTGCATGGGGATATGCATTAGGCTGTCCACTCATTTGCACAACATTGCCATTCAACTGTGGTGGTTGTGTAACACAGTGATTACACATATCTCTCCATATATGGAGTTATGCATTGATTGTGCTATGCAGCTCTTCTCTGGAATGATAATGTTTTGCAACTGCAATTACAACCTGATTGTCCAACTAAGGCTGCTCCCACACTGCAGAAATAATGCAGTTTGACACTGCTTTATCTATCATGGCTCCATCCTAGGACATTTTGGGATTTGTAGTTGTGGCATCAGAGCTCTCTGACAAAGAAGGCTAAATATCTCACAAAACTACACATCTCAGGATTCCAAAGCATTGTGCCATGGCAGTTAAAGCAGTGTCAAACTGCATTATTTCTGCACTGTGTCAGCAGCCCTAGTCTCTGGAGCAGCAGAAAACAAGCTTGTTCATTCTTCAATATGGCATTCTTTCAAATATTTAAATATTTTCAAATATTTTCGGGGGGGGGAGTCAGTGTGCACACATACAATGATAGAGTGATAGAGAAATACCCTTGAAACTACCATCATATCTTGTTAGTGTTCATTCCATGCATCCATCCCTTTACTTATACCCTATATTTTATCCAAACAGGGACTGAAGGTTGCAAAATTATAACTAAAGCAAGATGCAAAATGTTCAGATTAAAATTTTTGCATTATCAATAACATTAGGACTATTCAAAATATTAATTGAAAATTGAATAATAAAAGCAGTACAGTGTTAAAAAGCCCTTTTCTTGTGAAACAATTAGTTCCCCCAAATCTGTTGGAACAAAAAGGTCTTCATCTGCTGATGAAAAGACAGTGAAGAGGGAGCCTCAACTCTGATTTGCCCCAGTCAGCACAGCAAAGGCTCAAAGATCATGGGAGTTGTGGTCCAATAACAAGGTCACAAGTTCCCAGGCCCTGTTGTCAAGTCACTTAAGTAGAGAAAATTGAGGGGGACCCCAATACAGTAAAACCCCTGTATCTGTGGAACCAATATCCATGGTTTCAGTTATCTGTGGCTGAAAAAATAGGGACAAATACCATAGAGTTGTGCTGGAAAATGCTTAGAGAGGTATCATCTCTAGGCATCTTCTAGGTCTTCCAACCAACTCTATGATATGTTTGTACCTGAAGTCCTTTATTCTATTATCCATGCTTTCCAGTATTGATAAGTCTGGGAACAGAATCCCCATGGATATGGGGGTCTTACTATATGTAAATGGTGTCCATCCAATAACTGATGGACATTGGGGCTTATTGCATGAGGGAAGGAAGTGGCAGTGCACCCCGATAATAGCACCACCTGTCTTGCCTTATGTCATGTTGTTGTCGTGATTCAGCTGTTCTCTCATTCCAGTCCCATGGGAGATGGTGGTAAAGGTCCCACTACAGTAGCAGTTGTCTTCACGTTTCATTCTAATTCCACTCTGTGCTGGCCCCTTTAAGACAAATGCCCACTTACTTATTGTTAAATGGGGCATGAGATCTCAGCGGTTCTTGTTAGAAGACACAAGTTCACATAAAAGCACCAAAAACACTAAAAAAAATATACAGAGAAGCCCTGAAACAAATATAAAATCATGCCAGTAAGACAGGGCAGTTCATAAAAATTGTGTCCTATCGATCGATCGTTTTCACGTTCTCACACGGATGTTTTCTCCCTGGGAACAGGAATGGGGGAAAAGAGGACTGTTCATTGACGATCTCTCTCTCTCTCTCTCTCTGTCTCTCTCTCTCTCTTTGGCTTTTCTTCACAAACGAAGATTCAGGAAGGACTCATCCCGCACTTTCTGCAAGGGTGCTGATGACTAAAAAGGCCAATCCAAGTTAAACAAGTCTGGTTGCAGAAAGCACAGCAGAAGATCTCCTTGGGTGATGTTTCTGGGTTGTGATTCTTTCTGCGTTGTCATTTCTCTTCAAGACTTGTTTGGCATGAGTTCTCAAATAAGGCTGCAGCATTGTGGATAGTGCGTCTCCATGCCTCCCAATGTGAGGCCAGGGTGGACCATTGTTGGTGAACTATTTGGCTGAGCCTGAGATCTTGCAATTACAGTGGAAAATGGTTTCAGATGCTTTTAATATCACCAAAAAAATAATGTTAAGGATCTATTGACGGCTTATCCCATCAATAAAATGTGACACCTTATTCGCGCCTGGCTCACATGCTTTTCATGGGGGAGGATGACATCATCTGATAATTTCATCCACTAATGATATTATTGTATTATGACACAATTTTTGCAGCACTGATAAAGTCTGAAATCAAGCCTGAACTTTCACTAGAAGGCAAGATGACTAAAGCGAGGCTATCATATTTTGGACATATCATGAGACAATGGACTTTTTCGGACGGGGTTTTGTAATGCAAGCAGCCTCGTCCCCGTTGTGAGGCTGCTGCGCGGCAGGGGGGGCATTTCGGATGACGCTCTCCCCTGCCGATACTGTTGCGGAAGTGTTGGGAGGCTGCAGCACCATATTTGGTGATTTTCTAATCACGAAAGTTGATAGTGATTAGGAAATTGCCAAATATGGCGCTGCAGCCTCCCAGCACTTCCGCAACAGTATTGGCACAGGCACATCGTCTTCCGAAAGGGACCCCCTGCAGTACAGCAGCCTCGCAATGGGGACGAGGCTGCTTGCATTACAAAACCCCGTCCGAAAAAGTCCAGTGTGGCTCACTAGAAGAGATTATTATGGTTGGTATAGTAGAAGGCAATAGGAAAAGAGGGAGACCACAATACAAGTGAATTGCTTCAATCAAGGAAGCCATGGCACTGAGTATGAAAGATCTGAGCAGAGCTTTTGATAACTGGAAATTTTGGAGGTCCCTCTTTCATAGGGTCTCCATAAATTGGTGGATGTTGGGGGGGGTTGTAATCCAACACATTTGGAGACTACCAGCCCAGAGAAGGCTGGCATAAATAGACACTGAATTAGACATGAAACTTGGTCAAGAAGCCTAGCATCTGTAATTAAACCAAATGCAAGAGGACACAGTAATCTTCTTTTGGTAATGGATGGCGTTCATCACTTTCTATGACTTGTGGAGAATTCCCCTCACACCTCATGCTTCTCAAAAAGAAAAGAAAAAACATTCTTACCAAAAGGGCAACAGAAGGTATTAAATCCAGAGCAAGTGAATGTCATGATAAGCCTGGTGTAATAACTCAAGATGCTTCAGTCAATATTTCAGACACTGTACTTCTCAGATTACTCTATAAAGAGGCCATGAGGGAAAGAATTAAAAGGGCTAGACCAGTTGATGGATTGCACATGGAAGCACCACACTCAGATGCTTGGCTAATTCTATCCTGACATCCAATAAAGGCAGCACAATGAACGTTGTCTTCTCTCTGGTTCTGTTTTTCCCAAATGAGAACAGTTGATCATGCATTGCCAGGGGTGGCTATATACTGGCTGGTATACTGTTCAGATCTCCCCCTTGGTGGCTTGCAATGTCAATGGATAAGAGTGAATGAACATTTCTTACATTTCTGAAGATCTTAGTCTGGATACAAACAGCTAATCTCAACTAGAATAGACCAACTGAATAAACTGTTGAGTGGCAAATCAACACATACAGACCACACACACATCTGTATCTGCAGAACCACTATTTCCACATTCAGTTATCCATGGCTGAAAAGATAGGGACACATACCATAGAATCATGCTGGAAAATGCCTAGAGAGGTATTCTCTCTAGGAATCACAGAATCAGAATCATATAAGAGTTGGAAGAGACTAGGTCCTCCAATGAAACTCTATGGCATGTTTGTATAGGAAATCCATGATTTTAATACAGTTTGCTATTATCCATGGTTTCATTTATAGACAATAAGTCTGTGACTGTATCCCCCATGGACATGTAGCTAAATCCCACTGATTCAACTATTTTTCTCAACTTTTGAGTACCAATAAGATTTAGGCTCCTGATACAGTGTGTGTGTGTGTGTGTGTGTGTGTATTTGAATGAAACATTCAGTGCCTCCAAAAAATGATCTTGGGGGCACATGATGAAGTGCAGAACTTGGAAAAATTACTTTTTTCGGCCATAACTCTCAGAAACACCCAGCCAGCATGGCCAGCAGTTGTGCTAGCTGGGAGGTTCTGGGAGCTGTGGTTCAAAATGGTAACTTTTCCAAACTCAGATCATGTGGTATCACTCAGAAGATCTAGCCCTGATCATTGTGTAGATGAACCCCCCACCCCTGAGAACTATCTGTAAGGTGCTCTGAACTTTTTTGGGAAAGAATAGAGAGTGGTCATAACTTGGAGTGCATCTACACTGTAGAAATAATGCAGTTTGACACCACTTTAAGTGCTGTAGCTCCATCCTATGGATTCCTGGGATTTGTAGTTTTATCTTTAGCCTTCACTTCCAAAGAGCGCCTCACAAAACTACAGCTCCCAGGATTCTATAGGATGGAGCCATAGCAGTTAAAGTGGTGTCAAACTGCTTTATTTCTACAGTGGTAGATGCATCCTTGGTGATAGAGAACATACTTTGCACGCTCAGCATCTCAAGTTCAGTACTTGGCATCTCCACATTAAAAAGGATCAAATAACACAGGTTTGGGAGCTCTTCACTCAGTGACATTGCTAGTCAGATGGGTGATATTGGCCTAGTTCAGGAAATACTCTAATCTGATGTGAGGCAACTTCCTCTATTCTGAAGAAGAGGGCATAAACATGACAAAACATGACCAAAAAAAAGCAATCACATTGCATATATTCCTTGACTTATCTGCAGTCATGGATATGTGAGATGGGACTGTCCATGCACAGTGTTCCACACATATTCCTAGAGAACAGCACCCACATGGAACACAACAATGATGAGGATGGCAACCATGATTCATAAAGATGAAACTATACTTTGATGGTCACAACTGAGATGACAGCGGCCATATGTATGGTTTCTGGAAACATGGGTCACCTATCGCCACCACTTATGACTCCTCGAACACTTCCATCAGCGCTGTTTACGCACAATTCTAAATATACAGTGGACTGACTATGTGATGAATGTTGCTGTCCTTGAGCAAGCAGGGGTCACCAGTATTGAGGCCATGATATTGAAAACACAGCTGCGCTGGGCAAGGCATGTTTCTAGGATGGAGGACCATCGCCTCCGCAAAATAGTATTCTACGGTGAACTCGCCACGGGTCAGCCTAAGAGGGGTACTCCAAAAAAGCGATACAAGGACTCCCTGAAACAACACCTCAGGCTCGGCCAAATTGATCACCAACAATGGTCCACCCTGGCCTCACATCGGGAGGCATGGAGACACACTATCCACAATGCTGCAGCCTTATTTGAGAACTCAAGCCAAACAAGTCTTGAAGAGAAACAACAACACAGAAAAAAATCACAACCCAGAAACATCACCCAAGGAAACCTTCTGCTGTGCTTTCTGCAACCAGACTTGTTTATCTCGGATTGGCCTTTTTAGTCATCAGTGCGCTTGCAGAAAGCGTGGGATGAGTCCTTCCTGAATCTTCACTTGCGAAGAGAAGCAAGAGAGAGAGAGAGAGAGGTCAGGGCTATCCTGGCTAAAGAGTCTGTGTCAGACATCCTAGAAGGACCTTACAAGAATGTCGAGCTACAGGAAAATAGTTGGACATGTCTCCACTGATACCCCTGCTCTCTAACTACATGGAAATGTTTCAGGGGCTGAATTCTTACAAGGTGGTTTTAGGGAGGATATTGGTCATTGCATGGTTGGAACAGGACTCCAACCTCTGCAATGACCCCCCCTCCCAAACTTTTTATTTTATTTTATTTATATTTATTGTTATTTATATTGTTCCTAATATTGGGACTCAAGGTGAATAACAACATATTTAAAACCATACAAATTAAAAACAGTAGAAAAACATTAGAATTATAAATATAAAACCTAGGTTTTGACATGTGTCAAGCAGTCCTGGATGGGGTTACGCTCCCTGTGAAAGATGGTGTTCACAGCCTGGGAGTGCTTCTGGATCCCTCGCTCCAAATGACAGCTCAGATAGATGTGACAGCCACAAATGCTTACTACCAGCTTTGGCTGTTATGTCAGCTGAACCCCTTCCTAGAGCTGGAAGACCTAAAGATGGTAGTGCACATGTTGGTAACCTCGAGGCTGGACTTTTGCAATGTGCTGTACATTGGGCTACCTCTGTACCAAGTTTGGAAACTTCAATTGGTTGAAAACACAGCAGCCAGATTGGTTACTGGTACATCTAGGAGTGATCCTATCACACCAATATTAAAATAATTCCCCTGGCTGCCGATTAGTTTCTGGGCAAGGTACAAAGTGTTGGTTATTACCTTTAAAGCCCTATGTGGTTTGGTTCCAGGTTACCTATGGGATCCAGGTTACCTATGGGATCATCGCCTCCCATATAATCTGCCCTAGGTCCTCTGTGGGACATTTGTTCCAGTCAGCCAGGACTAGGTTGGCAAAGGTCACCCAGGAGACTTTCTGCAGCTACACTCATATTGTGGAATGACCTGCTGGAAGAGATTCAACAACTGGACATGATGATTTTTAATTTGTGAATCTTAAACTATGAATTTTAAATATGGATTGATTGTTTAAACTGATTGTTCTTTTAAATTGATGTTATGTATTTTGTCATGTATTGTGTATTTTTAACTGATGTTGTTTTAACTGATGTTGGTCTGTTGTTCTTCCCTGCCTCAAGCCGTGGGGATAGGTGGTTAAGAAAATAGTAATAATAATAATAATAATAATAATAATACATTAAATACTAATAACCTTAAAATCCAAATTGTCCTCTCTAGGAAGGGAGTTCCAAAGTCTGGGAACAGCCACCAAGAAGGCCCTCTCCCTTGTTCAAACCTTGTTCAAACCTTTCACTGTGGAACACAGTGAAAGGCATCTCCAGATGAATTTAGAGCTCTACTGGGCTCATAAAGGGAGAGACAGTCCTTCAAATAACCTAGACCCAAGACATATAGGGCTCTATACATCAAAACCAGTACTTTGAATTATGCCCACAAATGGACCAGCAACCAATAGAGTTGCTGCAACAAGAGGGTTGCATGATCTCTGTAGCCACCCCCAGTCAACAACCTGGCTGCCTCCATTTTGGCTAACTGAAGTTTCTGAGTACTTTTCAAAGGCAGCCCCATGTAGAGTGCATTGCAGTAATCCAAACAGGATGTAACCAAGTTGGCTGGGATGGCATAAATTCAGTTTATGCCATTTTATTCCATTGTAATTCACCAAGAGGATTCCAGTTGATGTGTCCAAAGTAGTATAACTTCGGTTTAGTCATTTTGGTTACTGGGGAGAGCTCAGGCTTGATTTCCTCTTGGAACCATTTATTAGTCTTTCTGGCAGTTCATGGTATCTGTGGAACTCTCATCCAGCAGCACATTTCAAATCCCCTGAGACTTAGTTATTTGCTATAAGTGCTTTAAGCTAAAATATAATAGTATTTGTGCCTTTGACCCTGCAGTCTGCTGGAATATGGCCCCCAGTAACTTCTATGAAATTGAATTCAGCCCTGAGGCTAAAAGAAAGTTCCCTACTCTCACCTTGCTCAACACTATGCAATAAAAGAATCATACAAGTGAACATAACCAAACAGGATTTTGGTTTTATAAATAAAACAGTAGTAAAATGATCAATGCATTGCAATGAAATGATGAGTGAGCACAATACAACTGTAGTAAAATGCAAAGTAAAATGGAAAACCAAGGGGGAAGGGGGAACCCATCAAGGAAAGTCATCAAAATGGATGAAACTAATGGCAACACAGCTACAGCTTCCATAACCAGTTGGCTTATGAACCAAAAGGTGTGTCTGAACAAAAGGTGTGTCTGAAAGTCATCAAAGGAGATGCTAGATGGGCCTCCTTTGGGAGGGAATTTGAGAGCCTGGATCAACCTCTGAGAAAGCCCTCTGTTCAGTTCATGCCAAACGTACTTCATGTATTGGCAAGACAGAGAGCAGGTCTTTCAGATAAACTGGTTCCAAGTTTTGAAGGGCTTTTTAGTTCATAGCTAGCATTTTGAACTGTGTTCAGAAATAGACTGGTTGCCAAAGAATCTGTTGTAAGATGGAAACCACAGGCTCCCTATAATCAGTCCTAGTCAATAGCCTGGCTAAAATATTTTGAACCAGTTGATGCTTCCAGCGTTATTCAAAAGCACCTTTTAAAAGAAGAATACTGATGACCTGAATTTATTTATTGAAATATTTCTATCCCACCCTATATCCAAAGATCTCAGGGCAGCTTACAGCAAAATCAGTTTAAAGCAATAAATAATAATAATAGTTTAAAAGATTAAATTGTATCTTCACCCATTTGAAACCAGCTAAAACAATTTTAAACAGTACTACAAGGAAACCTGTGCAGCCTGGATAAAATCAGGCCTGAAAGCTTTAATAAAAACCCAAGTTTTGACCTGGTGCTGAAATTATCCCAATGTTGGTACCAATTGGACCTCCAGTGAGAGGAGAATCCACAACTGGGATGCCACTGCAGAGAATCATACAAATTATAGGAATCATCTCCAGAGGAGGGCAGCCAAGATGATAAAAGGTTTGGAAACCAAACCCTATGAGGAACAATTGGAGAAGCCAAGTAGATAGGCTAATAATAATAACGTGATTCTAGGCTGTATCAATAGTGTCTAGATCAAGGGAAATAATAGTGCCACCCTTTTCTGCTTTGGTCAGACCTCACCTGGAATACTGTGTCCAAATCTGGATACCACAATTCAAGAAGGAGATGGACAAGCTGGAATGCATCCAGAGGAGGGTGACCAAAATGGTGGGAGGCCTGGAAGCCATGCCCTATGAAGTGCGGCTTAGGGAGCTGGGATATGTTTACCCTGGAGAAGAGAAGGTTAAGAGGGGACACAATAGTAATGTTTAAATATTTGAAGTGATGTCATACTGAGGATGGAGCAAGCTTTTTTCAGCTGCTCCGGAGACTACGGACTTTATCAGATTAACCCCCATTGAAGCTCTTTTGCCAGCATATTTTATGGTGTTTTCATGCCAGCAAAAGACTCCCCCCCCCCACCAGACCTACCTTGATCAGAGGCAATGAGGCATCCCCAGCATAAATGGAACACTGACAGAGCTCTGTTTACTTCCAGGGTTGAGATCTTGCTGATTCTTGCAAAAAGACACTAGTGCAGGAAATTTAAAAATAAAAGCCAAATAAACACATAAAAAGTTAACACAAGCACTAAAACACACTTTAAAAGTTCCAAGTACATGGGGCGGGGTCATAAAAAGAGCATCCCCTACCTGGCTGTTGCAACCTTACTAGGAAGTATTTGCCCATTAACACTGTATTCACATGGGTACAATGGCACGAGGATTCAAACACTGGCAATGCTGGCACCAAATTGACATAGGAGATCAATTGACAGCTTGGGCCAATAAAAAGGAACAGGTTTTTCACAATACGTGATTGTGAAAGGGTGATGTTGCCTGGTATCCATGCCCTTTTGCGATCATTAGTTGTCCTTATGATGCCGTATTTGCCTGGCCTGATAAAGTCCTAGGACACAGATCAATGGACGCAAACTACAGGAAAAAAGATTCCATCTAAACATCAGGAAGAACTTCTTGATGGTAAGACCTGTTCGGCAGTGGAATGCACTGCCTGGGAATGTGGTGGAGTCTCCTTCTTTGGAAGTTTTTAAACAGAGGTTGGATGATCATCTGTCGGGAATGCTTTGATTATATATTCCTGCATGGCAGGGGGTTGGACTGGATGGCCCTTGTGGTTTCTTCCAACTCTGTGATTCTATGTTTTGCATGGGGAAAAGAAAACTGAGAGGTGACACAGAATCATAGAATCATAGACTCATAGAGTTGGAAGAGACCTCAAGGGCCACATGATACAACCATCCTTAGATGTCTGAAAAACTGTCAAGCCGAAGATAGATCAAGCTGATTTGCTGTTGCTCCAGAAGTTAGGAACTGAACTAGAGGACTGATATCACACAAAAAGACATTCCAAATAAACACTAGAAAGAACTTCCTAATGGTAAGAGCTGTTTGACAGTGGAATAGACTGCCTTAAAAGCCTGTAGACTGTCCTTCATTGGAGGTTTTTACACAGAGGTTGGATGACTACCTCCCAGGGACACTTTAGCTGCAGATACCAATGCTGTCAAGAGGTTGGATTAGGTAATCTTTAGGTGCCTTGCGACTCTAAAATTCTATGAGTCATATAAAGCATGTTAGAGTAGGACAAATGAATAAATGTAAGGCATATATATTTGATGCTTTGTGAGAAGTACTTCTGATGTTATATGCTGCACTAATCATATGCATTGTTGTTATTGTTATTGTTTATTTACAAGTAAAGAACATTTGATGGAACAGTTGCTTACAATCTAAATAAGATGTGACTCATAAGAGAAAAGGGATGGGAATGGAGGAGAGGATTGATGCCAGCAGATGCTGGTTGCACTTCTCTCCCTCAGAGGGCAGAGCAATGGCAGTTGGGTCATGGAAGGAGGGCTTCTCATCAGGCACAATGGAGTTGTGACTGGCTGCTCTTCTCTCCCTCAGAAGACATAGCAGTTTGGAATATTGGAATGTGTCCAGAGGAGGGCGACAAAACTGGTGAAAGGTCTGGAAACCATGCCTTATGAGGAAAGACTTAGGGAGCTGGGTATGTTTAGCCTGGAAAAAAGATGGTTAAGGGGCAATATGATAGCCTTGTTTAAGCATTTGAAGGGGTGTCACATTGAGGATGGAGCAAGCTTGTTTTCTGCTGCTCCAGAGACTAGAACACGGAGCAATGAATGCAAGCTCCAGGAACAGAGATTCCACCTCAACATTAGGAGGAACTTTTTGACAGTAAGAGCTGTTCAGCAGTGGAACACACTCCCTCAGAGCGTGGTGGGGTCTCCTTCCTTGGAGATCTTTAAACAGAGGCTGGATGGCCATCTGTCAGGGATGCTTTGATCATGGCAGGGTGTTGGACTGGATGGCCCTCGTGGTCTCTTCCAACTCTGCAATTCTATGATTCTATGAGTCTATGACAGCCTCTCACTAGCCTCTGGAGCCATGACACATTGGACCTGTGCCTGACTGCTCTTCTCTCCCTCAAAGACCAGAACAACAACAATTTGAACATGGAGAGAGGGGCTCCAACTAGCCTCCTGGGAAAAGGAATGATGGAGCTGTGCCTGCCTCCTTTTCTCTCCCTCAGAGGCCAGAGTAAGAACAATGTTCATCATTTTTTTTCAAAGGCATACCTAGGAATGTCTTTGACACAGGCAATTCTGTTGAAAAAGTCTTCACTTGACTTCCATGTTTTCCAATGGATTTTTCATTGCTACAATGTCCTTCCTCTCTGGCTGTCATGATTTCCCCTTCAGGAATCAATCATGTTGTGATCCCACCCTAACCACGGGGGGGGGGCATACCTATGTCTAATTGTGATGATATTGGCATTAAAATAAAATAAAAATAGGATGCACAATAATTTAAGACTGAATCCTGTGAGTAGTTTCAACCAGAGAAGATCTATTGAAGCAGTTGGTAAATGGTCAGCCAACACTTACATAAATCCCATTGATTCAATGGCTCTACACCAATTGTGACTACCAATAGATTCAGACCTTAGATTTGCTGGTGTGATGAAACCGCTGGGGATGAATGAGGGCAATTGACAGCAGAGGCAAGTGAAGGCAATGCAACAAAATGAACACGTTTTCCCAAGGAGTTCAGAAGACACCCCACCCTCACTCAGGGGAAAAAAACTTTCTGATACTCCTGGAAATCTCCATGAAGAAAAATAATCATGAGATTTCATTTGTAGATTTTCCTTGGTTTTTTTCCAGGCTGTGAGGCCATGTTCTGGAATGTTTTTTTTTCTGATGTTTCGCCTGCATCTGTGGCTGGCATCTTCAGAGAATGGTTGGGTAGGTGTGTATGTGGAGTTTATATGCTGTGACCCCCTGTTGGGGAGGATATGTAAATTTGTGTAACTGAATGGTTGATTTCTGGGTATAGAAATGCAAGGCTCATTCGTATCTGTTTGGCTAATGGTTGGTTGATGGACCATTATCTGCTGGAAATCCCCTTGTCCCTGGGTGGAATGCCTTTGTGAGTGTTTAGTTTTTATTCTATTGTTCTTCAAAACTGGGAGCCAGATTTTGTTTACTTTTAAAATAAAAATAAAATTTTAATTTAAAATAAAAATAAAATTTTAAAAGTTTTGAAGAACAATAGAATAAAAATTCAACACTCACAAAGGAATTCCACCCAGGGACAGGGGGATTTCCAGCAGATAATGGTCCATCAACCAAGCATCAGCCAAACAGACACTAATGAGCCTTGTATTTCTATACCCAGAAACTAACCATTCAATTACACAAATTTACATATACTCCCCAACAGGGGTTCACAGCATATAAACTCCACATAAACTCCTACCCAACTATTATCTGAAGATGCCAGCCACAGATGCAGGCGAAACATCAGAAAGAAACTGGATGCCGGCCGTGAAAGCCTTTGACTTCACAGGTTTCATTTGGTCTTCATTTTGAACCAGCTGGGGACTTGCACTGGAGATTCTCAAGAAGGACAAAGTCCCATTGATTTTCATTATTCTTCCCCAATTGCTACCAAGCCAAGACCTATTTTGACAATTCCTGGGCAGCTTTCAAGTTCACAGGCAGGAGAGACAGAAATAGAATGATTCCTTAAACTGTGATGATGGCCATTGGGATCACCTGCTGGGTTCATTCCATGAAACCTCTGGCTGAGCCTTTGCTCTGTGATAATGCATTTTTCAGGCAAGTGCAACCACCCAGAGACTGTATCCTGTCATATGTGCAACTTGTTCTTTCCCTTTCCTTAGCAACCATCTCTCTGTGAGTCTACTTGTAGTGATTTTTTGTTGTTGTTGATAATAGTATTGGGGACACCCTTGGCTTCAATCAACCAATGATGCTTGCTACAGCCTTGACCCTTCATTCCTTTTTCTGTGATACACGGAGACCTTTAAACTTCAGACAGCCTTCATCACACCCAGGTGCCAAACACTGAGGATGTGCAAAATAGCACTTTCAGATACCTCCCTAGACACCTAGCTAGGTACAGTGGAAAGGGTTCACAGCTCTATTTGCACCTGTCTTTCTGTGTCGGAGCATACCTTGCTTCACTGTTCCTCTGTTCTTGTTTGCAATGGCAGCAGGCACACAAATATTCGTGCTGGACATATAGATGCTCATTTTCTGCAGCTGTGTTGTATGGACTGCAGGGCTCTGAGACGGGGGCAAGATAGGGTACATTGACTGTCTAAGGAACCCCTACATCTTCATTCAGAATTCTTTAATAAAGTTTCCATTTCGATCACTTTATGCATTATTATTTCCTTGGCAGTGAGGAAAATTCTCTACTGATAGTGTCATTCATACAACTGATATTAGGGACTAAAACAGCAAAGCTTTGAGTCTCTTTCTAACTTCTGCTAACTTGGAAAAATATAGGTGAAAGAGCACTCAAACTTTGTTGATCCATTATGCAGAGAGATCTGTGGTCACATAAGCCCTAAGTTGTTGCCAAGGGCAACTTTCATTTTGACCTAAATTAAATCGCTTGCTCCTTTTTTCACTTCTAAAAAAGAAAAGAGAAAGGCTTTTAGATGAAGCCATGTAAATTGAAGTCACACACTTTCAATTTACTTTCTACAGCAGCCTTGCCTCAGATTTGATTTCCTCACTGTTATTTGCTGTGATTTAATCATCTAATTGTTTATAGAGATATAATTATGCTCTTGCCTAAATGCACAAAGTATAATTCAGAAGCAAATATTCTCAACCTACACTCCATTTCCCCCCTGCCCGTTTAATATTCCTGGTGTGGTGTGTGGACTATACTGTTTTACTCCTTGTCCAACTTCTCTGCTTCCTATTGAATATTCTTGCCTAACAGCAGTACAGTCTGCCTTCTGTACTCATGGATTCTGTATTCACAGATTCCACCATCCACGGCTTGAAAGTATCCTCCCCTCCGAAAAAATAAAATCCAAAAAGCAAACCTTGATTTTATCATTTTATACAAAAGATGCTCTTTTACTATGCCATTGGATATCAGTTTCTATGGGTGAGGTGGGGGGTTGGAACCAACCTCCAGCAGATGCCAAGGGCCTACTGTAGTAGATACAGGAATAACTACATCCAAAATGAGGAAATTTCCTCCCTCTCTCTCCTTCAGTCTAGTCTCTTCTCTTTCTTTCTCCCCATGAAAAGAAAACAGAGGCAGAGATGTGGTTATTGTAAGTGTCCTTGGTATTTCACCTTATGCAGTTTGTGTCTCCTTACCCAGTCACTGAAGGCCAATGGCCTTGAGGGGAATTTTTTTTTTTTATCAAAATTCTTCTCTTGCCATTTGTCTCTGCAAGAAAAAGTAATCCACAAAAACCTTTTTTTTTTATTATTGACAGGCCATACCTGGAAGAAACTACGACTTCATACAACACTGAATTTCTTTGTGAAACATCAGTGTGGAGATGGCAAAAAGAGGAGATGGTTTTAAAAGCAGATTAGAGATTTCATGGAGAAGGAGTTTTTTCCCTCTCAAGAATGGTTAATCAAGGTGGTCAATTGTCTATGCACAGAAGCACTATATTTTGGAACACTAGTTACTGGTTGGGTGGGACAATGAATGAAGATGGGTGCTACCTTCATGCCTCCTTATGGACATCCAGGGTCATTTGGCTGGTTGCTGTGGGAAAACAGGGTTATCATAGAATCATAGACTTAGAAGAGACCACAAGGGCCATCTAGTCCAACCCCTGCCATGCAGGAATACCCAATCAAAGCATTCCCGAAAAATCCAGTCTCTGTTTAAAAACCTCCAAAGAAGAAGACTCCACCACACTCCCAGGCAGTGCATTCCACTGCCAAACAGCTCTTACTTACTGTCAGGAAGTTCTTCATAATGTTTAGGTGGAATCTCTTTTCCTGTAGTTTGAACCTATTGCTCCGTGTCCTCATCTCTAGAGCAGCAGAAAACAAGCTTGCTCCATCCTCATTATGACATCCCTTCAAATATAGAAAAATGGCTATCATGGCCCTTCTTAACCTTCTCTTTCCCAAGCTAAACATACACAGCTCCCTGAGCTGCTCCTCATAGGACATGGCTTCCAGACCTCCCATCATTTTGGTCACCTTCTTCTGGACACGTTCCAGCTTGTCAACATCCTGCTTGAATTGAGGTGCCAGAACTAGACACAGTATTCCAGGTGAGGTCTGACCAAAGCAGAATACAGTGGCACTATTACTTCCCTTGATCTAGAAGCTATACTCCTATTGATGCAGCCTAGGATTGAATTGGCTTTTCTGGTTGCCACATCACACTGTTGACTCATGTTCAGTTTGTGGTCCACTAAGACTCCTAGATACCTTTTGCATGTACTGCCATCAAGCCATGAATTACCCATCTTATATCTGTGCATTTCATTTGTACTGCCCGAGTGTGTGCCTTTGTTTCTTTGCCTTGGTTTGACCACATCAGAAGATGCCCGTTGGCCACAGCTAGCCAACCAGGTAGATAGGGATGAGCTTTCGTTAGGCCACCTTTCCTAGGCCCCTCTCCATATGGAGCAAGTAGTGCTCTCCTTAAAAGCTGCTTGGTCATTCTGAATGCTGCCAAACAAGACTGTCATCTCCTGGGTCAGCCTTGAGCAACCAAAGTCCTGAACCACCTGCATGCAGGGTTGGATCTGCAGCTTCCAGTGTATCTTTACACCTGCTGTTTCATCCCTCGCCCAGGGCCGGTTTAACCTGTCTGCCAGATCCGCATTGGCGGGGGGCCCTGGGGGTGAAGGGGGCCCCCTGGTGAGTGTTGCCCTTATCTGATGAAGGAGACAGCCAGGAGACAGCAGCCGGCTCCTCCGCTCCTTTGGAGCCCCTTCCCCCTCCCTCCTCAGGCAGGGCATGGCAATAACACTGAGCTCGTGCGGGAGATAGAGAAAGGGTTTGCTCTTGGGAAGTTGTAATTTGGAGACAGTCCCTGGCTGCATTGCTGTGAAGGAGGAAAGGCAGAGCAGCTGGTCCTGTGAGTGAGGGACTGTCTTCAGGGGGCCGTGGGGATCTTGGGGGGGGGGCTGCCATGCACAGTGGGGTGGTTATTTTACTTTTTAACTTGTTGCTGGAGTCAAGACAGATGGCTATCCAGCCTCTGTTTAAAAACCTCTAAAGAAGGAGACTCCACCACATTCCCGCCCTCCTCCAAAAACCTTCTAGCTTTTTTTTTTTAAATGTCTCCAAAACTAAAGAGAAAGTGAAAGAAACAGCAGCCCTCCCTGGCAGAAGCTGGAGGGAGTTTGCTGCTACCGCAGAGATGGTGAGTGTGTGTTTATGAGAGAGACAGGGAATTTGAGCTTGTCTCGGAAAGGGCTTCTTTCTTTCTTTCCCTTCCCTTCCCTTCCCTTCCCTTCCCTTCCCTTCCCTTCCCTTCCCTTCCCTTCCCTTGCCAACTGAGTTCAGCCTGCATTTGTGTGTGTTTGCCTATGTGCCTTCAAGTCATTTCTGACTAAGGCAAACCTACCATGGGGTTTTCTAGGCAAGGTTTGTTCAAAGGGTGTGTGCCTTTGCCTTCCTTTGAGGCTGAGAGAGTGTGACTTTCCCAAGGTCAGCCAGTGGGGTATTCATGGCTGAGTAAGGATTCAAACCCTGGTCTCCATAGTCATAGTGCAATGCTGAAACTTTTACAACACTCTTAACTCTTTTAACAGAAGAATACTGTATAAAGAATATAAATTAAAATTTGGAGTAATATTACTGGGAACAATGGTTTTATTGTTGTCACTAAAACACCAATATCCAGTAGTGTTATGTGAGAGGCATTGGCCTAGAGCAGTGGATCTTAACCTTTTCTTTACCAGGGACCCCCTTTAAATATCTTTTGTTGCCCCAAGACTTAACTCAAGATTTAAAACCCTAATAATAATAGCTAACAACAACAACAATACAATTACACCATCCATTAAACTTTCCCTCAGAGACACTCTTGCTTCTTCCTGCAAGTTTGTGGCTGGAGTGGATTGAATGGCAATGTGCAGGCCAAGCCAGCCAGCCTTTGCCTTGGTTCCTGTCATGTGGCTACTCCACTACAGGGAGGAGGTGGGCCAAGCAGTCTTCAAGCCTTTGTGGACCCCCTGTGAGGACATTGCGGACCCCAAGTTAAGAACCACTGGGCTAGAGAATGCTGGAAAAGGAACAATGCAACCAGATCTTGAGAAGGGTGCTGGCAGGGGGATTCTGGGAGGTGTAATCCAAGAGTAACTTTCCCAGGCTCTGAATGCAGCCTAGAATCATAGGGCTGGAAGGGAACCCAACAGCCATCCCATCCGATTGGCTTCTGCCCTGCAGGAACACACAATCCAAGCATTCCTGACAAATGCCCATCCAGCCTCTCCTTAAAAACCTCCAAAGAAGGTGAGTGCACCACACTCCCAGGCAGCAGAGTATTCCACTGCCTTACAGCTCTTACTGTCAGGAACTTCTTCCTAATGTTTAGGTAGAATCTCTTTTCCTATAGTTTGAGTCCATTGCTCCGTGTCCTAGTCTCTGGAGCAGCAGAAAACAAGCTTGCTCCTTCCTCAGTACGACACCCCTTCAAATATTTAAACATGGCTATCATGTCCCCTCCTAACTTTCTCTTCTCTGGGCTAAACATGCCCAGCTGCCTAAGCCGTTCCTCATAGGGCATAATGGCTTCCAGACCTCCCAACATCCTTCTCGGTATCTTTCTTGAATTGTTGTGCCCAGAACTGGAAACAATATTCCAGGTGAGGTCTGACCAAAGCAGAATAGAGTGATACTATTACTTCCCTTGATCTAGACACTATTAATGCAGCCTAGAATTGCATTGGCATTTTTTGCTGCTGCATCACACTGCTAACTCATGTTCAGCTTGTAGTCCACTCTTTCTTTTCTTTGAGGAAATCTACATCATTACATTAATTGCTAATAAACTAAAAATATTATGTTAGTGCCTATAATATAGTTTTTAAACTAAATTATTGGTGTCAAATTATGTAATACAGTAGGCCCCTCTTATCCACTGGGGATTGGTTCGGGGGGGTGGATTCTGAAAACCATGAATAATAGTGAACACCATTGAAAAAAAATGGTACTTCTGGTTTAAAATACCATAGAGTTACCTTGGAGGGCCTAGAAAACCACTAGGGAGGACACATTTACTAGGAAGACTCTAGGGTAGGTGTGCTGTTCTGTGTCCCATGGATAATGAATCCATGGATACGGGGGCCCTACTGTGATCTGAACATCCTGTACGGTGAATAGGTTAGGTTACATTGACCTGAGATAAACATATGGGGGCCCCAAAATAAAGCACTGCAGGGGGCCCCAAAATTCCTTAAACCGGCCCTGCCCTCGCCTATCGCTACAGGGGTTTTTTGGAACTGGATTTGTCCTTTGAGCCTGTGCAATGGATTTTTCTGGTGGAGCACAGCGTGCACAGAACTGGCCTCACCCTTTAAACCAAAGGTTCATCTGCTGTGGCCTTGCAAGCATGGACGGTAGCAGCGAGGTCCTCGGGTCGTAGGTTTAATTAGAGTTTCCTTCTCTTAGATGGTTGACTTTACAGGGTTGGACGAGCACCATCTGCCCGGGTTTGGGATTAGAGTTTTCCTTCTCCTATGATGGCTGCCATAAGGCTAGAGAGCCCATCCTGCCCTTTGATGCTCTTTGTCAGACCCTTTGGTTTTGACCTGTCTGGCATGGGAGACCCTACCGGTGGCTATTATGCCACTGCCAGCATAGCTCAAAACATCATTAGGGTAAGCAAGCCTCTCTCCATGACAAGGGGGCGTCAATGGAGTAGAGTACTGCCTGAGTAGAGGGCAACCAAAATGGCCAAGGGTCTGGAAACCATGGCCTATGAGGAGCAGCTTGGGGAGCTTGGCATGTTTAGCCTGGAGAAGTGAAGGTTAAGAGGTGACATGATAGCCATGTTTAAATATCTGAAGAAATGTCATATTGAAGAGGGAGCCAGCTTGTTTTCTGCTGCTAGGTCCCTTTTGCATATACTGCCATCGAGTCAGATGTCACCCATCCTATATCTGTGCATTTCATTTTTACTGCCCAAGTGTCGTATCCCACATTTCTCCTTGTTGAAATTCATTTTGTTCATTTTTGCCCAGCTTTCAAATGTGTTAAAGTCATTTAGAATTCTGATCCTGTCCTCTGGGGTATTAGCTATTCTTCCTAATTTGGTGTCATCTACAAACTTTATAAGGGATATATGACTCTCCCTGAGTTTACTTCTTTCAGTAATTTGTTAGTATGTGTGCAGAAGCTGTTCCACTTATATGGACATTTCTTCTGCCTGTATTTTTCAATCCCTTGGACATATATATATATGGAATTTAATAGATCTGAATGTAATCAAAACAGTAAGGCTGTAATCCTACACACTGGGGTAGTGTAGTGTAAATCTCCACATGATGGCTTATGCGTTGGTTATGCTACACATCTATTGTGTTGAGTGACAATGTTGTGCACACACATGCACATCCTGGGTCACTGTCACACTATACAAAGGTAGCAATATCATTGTATGTACAATGTACAGTGCATTGCAGTAGTCCAACCTTGAGGATACAAGTCTAGCTTGACTGCCATGGCTTTATCCTCTGGGGTACTGGGGTTTGAAGTTTAGGGAAAGTTTTTTTGAATTCTCAGTGAGAGAGCTCTAGTGTATCTCCAGGCTACATATCCCAGGATTCCATAGGACACCATTGTAGCAGTTAAAATGGAATCATACTGCTATAAATATGCAGTGTGAAAGGGACCCGTCTACACAACCAAATACACACCTGAATGCAGAACTGGATGTACAATGAGATGTGCAATCAGAGGAACAACCCACGAACTATGACCAATTTCTGTTAGTTGGTCAGGCACACATATGTCCACATCCTTAATGATACAATTCTGCTTCTGTCATATTGAACTGTATTCAGCTTTTAATGATGTGCTGTACAGTTTTATGGTTTGTATAATCTTCTAAACATTTTAAATATTTAATGTTTTAACTTTATAAATGGTTTAATTGTTTTTAATTAACTGTTATATTTAAGCTTTATTCCAACTTTTTGTACAGTTTTTTTAAAAATATGTATTGTTTTAAAAAGGTTGCTAGTTGCCTTGAGCCCCATTGTTGGGAGAAAGGTAGGATATAAATGAGTAAAATCATCATCATCATCAGCACCACCACCATCATCATCATCATCATCACCACCATCAGCCATCTACCAGTAAGATGTGGCTTTATCTCCAGAGTCAAGCTTGGGAGGAAAAAAAATTCTGTAAGTTTTAAAGAGAAAATAGCTGGTCCAAAATCTGTTAAGGATATCTGCATGCATAAGTTACCCCTATGGTGTCTTTTCTCAGGTGCTGTAGGGGTTGATATTCCCTCCCTCCCTGTGCAGTGGCCAAAGCCCCCACGTCAACCTACTGATAAACTACTGATACCACCCCACATTATAATAATACAATAAATAAATAGGCAGGGTACAACCTGAATTAAACTACAGTACTATATAAGTAAAACATAAAACCATTTAAACACATAGGTTAAAACACATAGGATTAAAACAACCATGACACATTAAAGTCATCAACTTAAAACACCAATTTAAAATTCATCAACAGGGTAGGCCTGGCAGAACAAATAGGTCTTTAATACTGTTTTAAATTTAGACACCATATTTAGCTGTCAAATCTCTTCCTGCAGGCCATTCCACAGTCTTGGAGCAGCTGACAAAAAAGTCCTCTGGGTGACGGTTGGCAGTCTAATCCTGGCCGGTTGAAGTCAATGTCCCCCAGAGGACCTGAGTGTATGGGGTGGATTGTATGGGAGGGGTGATCCTGCAGATAACCTGGACCCAGACTATGTAGGGCTTTAAAGGTAATAGCCAACACTTTGTACCTTGCCCAGAAATTAATTGGCAGCCAGTGGAGTGATTTTAATATTGGTGTGATATGCTCACTCCTGGATGTACCTGTAACCAGTCTGGCTGCCATATTTTGAACTAACTGGAGTCTCTGAACTTGATACAGAGGTAGCCCAATGCACAGTGCATTGCAGTAGTCCAAACTTGAGGATACCAGCATGTGCACTACCATATTTAGGTCTTCCAAGGACCATTCAATTTTTCTCAGTAAGCAGGCATACATACACCCTCCATAGCCAGACACTAAATGATGACATTAATGCTGAGATCCTACAGTATCCTCCAATGTTCTCATTGGTGCTGTAAATCATGTTGTATATGGTTATGCAGACATCACCAGATGTTTCTCTGAGCCTGTCTGCTTCTCACAAAGCATGGGGTCACCATGTGGGGAGGCATCAGGTGCTTATTGATAAGTCAGGGAGAAGGGTATATGGCTCAGCATAGCATAGGTCCTCATGTAGATATATACCCTAAAGGCATCAGGTCCTATCTAATCTTGGAAGCTAAGCAGGGTCAGCCCTGGTTAGTACTTGGATGGGAGACTACCAACAAATACCTGGTGCTATAGGCTAGTTTTCAGAGGAAGAAACTGGCAAAACCACCTCTGAGCATTCCTTGCTTAAGAAATTTGTGTGGTCATCATGAGTCAACTGATGACTTGAAGGCACATAAAAACAAAGGGGATGCTGGGTTGAAACCACTCTATGTATATCTAGGTGTATGTTTCATAGAAATAGAATGGTCATATAAGAAGTAAAGCTGTTGGTCTTAAAAGTAAAGGTTGAGTATCTCTTATCTGGAATTCCAAAATACAAAATACTCCCAAATCCAAAATTGTCCACATGAGTGGCTGAGATAGTGACACAGTTGCTTTCTGATGGTTCAATGTATACAAACTTTGTTTCATGTACAAAATTATTAAAAATATTGGGTATAAAATTACCTTCAGGCTCTATGTATAAGGTGTATATGAAACATAAATGATTTTCAGGTTTATGTATGATTGTGCAAGTATTTCAAAATCTGAAGAAGAAAAAAAACCCAAAACCCTGAAATACCAAACACTTCTGGTCCCAAGCATTTTGGATAAAGGGTACTCAACCTATAGCACAATGCAAATCTCCCTCCTTATTTTTTTTACCACCTTTCTTTTTATATACTGAAAGCTAACATGGCTCTCTCCTTGAAAATTAATATAGTAGCAGAAAGATGTATATCCAGTCATTCGAACACAATGCAGTACAGGAAAAATATTCCTTCTACTTACATCCACAGCCTTATTTCCTACATTGCAAAGTATATCCCATTGTTCCTGGCTGGAACATTACTCCCTCTGGCAATGCATCTGACAGGTTGGTGTAGCTAAGCATCTGAATTGCAAATGTAATGGCTACAGGTGAAAAGGGACACAGAAAGAGCCTGGGCTGGTGAAGCTGGTGTTTTATGTTCTTTACAAAGCAAAAGTATTCTGCAGCATTTCAAAAGGGTGGAAAGGGGTCATTCTAGGAATGGACTTTGGGGAAATTGTTTGTCTACTCATATGCCAAATTCTTTTACAATGGCAATCCCCTCAGAATTGCTACTCTATGGAATATGAAAATTTGGATACACTCCTCGTCTCTTGTAAAATCCTATTCCATCCCTAAACAGGAGGTTGGGCTAGATCAGAGGTGGGGAAGGTGCAGACTGGAAGCCATTTGTGGCCCTTGGGGTTTCTAATTTTGCAGCCCTGAAAACCTGGAGATCCCTCAAGCGCACAATCCCAATAATTATTCTAAAATATTTGCCTTCTAAAATAGCTGAGAAGTACCTAACCTGCCCCAAACACAAGAAACCCCATTAAAATCAACCTTCACTTCTGATTATACCAGGGGTAACTGTGTAGCCCAAGGGTGAACAACGGCCTTGTCTAGACGGGCAATTTACCCAGTCTTTTTCCAGTCTTACAGCCCTGCAGTCCAGGGGGTTGTCTAAATGGTGAAAATACGCCTCATGGAATGTGAGATGAATCCTACCTGTCTTAATGGGATCCTACATTGTATTGCCGTATTCAGAAGAAGGGGGGGGGCAAAAACATCAAAAACTCTTCTAAAAAAACTCTTCTTAAAAAAACAGTGGAGGGACATTCCTGCTTGTTGGGACAAGCAATTCGCTTTGAATCACTTTCCCATAGGAGAGGAAAGGCTGGACGAGTGCAGGGGAGGGGCTTGCTAACCGGGCAAGCGTCCGGCGTTGCCATGTTGATTTTTCAACGTAGCGAGCAAGTGCTAGGGCAAGAAAATGGGTTCTGTTTCTTTATCTTTTTTGTTGTAAATGCAAAATATTGCTCCAGCACATAGTGCAAATAGTTAAAAAAAAAGTTTGGTGGCAGCAGAAATGTGAATAATTCACTGGTGGTCACCATGGGCATGTAGAGCTTTCGGGGGCAAAAAAAACCATTAGGACAAGTTGCAGGTGCTGCAAAATGCCATTATTGAGGGGCACTCTGGTTTTTTGGGCTCATATAGACAAGCCCCAGATGATGCTTTTGCCCCATCTTTGCCCTGGGCAGTTCTTACAGCCCCCGGGGCTAAGATGGGGCCAAGATGAGGGAAAGCCTGTTACACCTTTTTTAAAAAATCCCTGGTAAAATCCTCTCCAGCTGGCAAAAAAATGATTGGGCCCCGCATGACCAGCATGGTGATCTGGACTCCACCTCATTTTGTGCAGGTAATGAGGGAGAAATAGGCCAGATCCATGGGCAGAATATGGCAGTGGGAAGCCAGCATATTCTGTCTGTATAGATGAGCCCAAAGTGTGGTCCATTTGGTGTGGTCTGTTGGAAGTATCTGGCCTTCCAGGCTTCAAAGTACAGTCACAGAAGCCTCCAGTGACTTTTTTTTTTACCCCAAATCTGCTCAGTATGGGCCCAAACCATTACAGCACAAAAACAATGTGTTGATTTCACAACCCTCCCAAGAGTCCACATTCCTCCAAATATTTTAAAAAATGCAAAAAGAAAGAGGTCAAAATCAGCCAACAAACAAATTCATTTCCCGTCATGTTGTGCACACTGGTGTAGCCCACAGGGAGATGCAGGGATCCCCCTACCTTTCTCCAGTTTCTCACCCCAGATGTAGCCCACAAATGGCTTGTGGGGAGGAAGTGGCTCCCACCCCTTTTGCAGTTGTTCATCCTGGAGCAGGGGAATATTCAATTGGATCCACCTTCTGCTGGATCCAAAATGGGGTGGGGTCCAAATGCTTCTGTAACCATTGTGCATCTGGCTACTTCCCCATAGCCGGATGCTTCATCAGTCCTACCTGCTTGCTGAGAAGCATGGAATGGCTGTTCAGGGGTGACTTCAAGGGTTTTTCAATAAGTCAGGGGGAAAGTATATGGCTCAGTGTAGTGTCAGTCTGTGTGTGGATACAGATGCCATGCTGAGAGAAAGTTGGATTGAGGCCCAGATTGACTTTTGAGTTGTTCACGGGCTGTCTGTGCTGGGTGGTTAGGGAGAGTGGAGACCCCACCAAAACAGCATCATACAGATTTTTTTAAAAAAATAATAGCTGAGGGTTTTGTTGTTGAAAAGTGACCCTTTTTTGGTTTATTTCTTTTTTTTTTGGGGGGGGGTTCTAGCATGAGTACCCAGCTGGTGGGGGCAATTAGCTAACACATATTGTAAACCACTTACAGAGTGTTTACTAAAAAAAAAGCAGTGTAGATGTGTAAGTGCTATTGCTTAACAATCTGTAAGCCGCCCTGAGAGCCTTTGTGGCTGAAGAGTAGGGTATAAATACCTAAATAAATAAAAATAAAATAAATAGCATCTTTGAAGGGTTAGCAAAGGTTCCAAGGATCACATTGGACTTCCAAAGGGCAGTATGCACCCCACTGACCACACAATTCCCACCCTTCATGTATAGGGTGGCCTAGAGGAGAGAGGGATCAAGCAAGCTAGGTTTTGAGTGAAAGAAGAAGCAACTAGCTATTTTCGTTTCTTTGGCCCACCACTCCTTCCACGATCAAGAGCCAGCGCTGTCTGAACATAGTTCCCCCTCCACCCCTGCCAGATTTTTATCAACTTATTTCTTACATTTTAAACCTTTCCAATAACTGAAGTTCTCTGGACAGGGTAGAGATAAACCAAAAATATAGAACATAGGATAACAAAGGAAAAAAATGATGGCAATAAAGCAGCTCAGTACAACCAATATAAAAGCAGCAGCAGGGATAAAAAACACTGAAGCACATAATAAAATGGAAGGTAATGCCAGTGCCAAAGATTTAAAACAGGCATGAGAATCGTAAGACGCCCCCTTCTGGTGCTGTTTCACTTCAACTCTCAGCATCAATAACCAGTACCAGTAGGTGTCCTGAACACAACTCAGCAAGTGCCTGGAGAAGCAGGTGGTTGGTGTGTAGGAGTTGTTGAGTCGTCAGTCCAGTCTGGTTCAGTCACATGTGTGTGTTTTTCAAATTAGACATATTTTGCTAGTGATTTTGCCTAAAATGAAGTATATAATTCCTCATTCTTCCTCATAATAGACACATGTCCGCACTTTTCTCTGGTAAGCCATTTTTTTGTGCATATCTTTCTCTATTCTGTGCATTTGTACACATTTTTAAATATGAAGTTTCAGTGCAACGTTTAGGGGAAAATGCAATTATTTGATGGAATTTTGTTGGTGCTTTGCTGTTTTGTGCTTTCTAAGTCCAATGTGCGATGTTACATTTGATTCAAGACTGCTGCAACAGAGTTGCTCAAGTACTGCTGTGAGTGTGAAGTCAAAGGCTTTCATGGCCTGCATCCATAGGTTTTCTGTGGGGTTTTTTTCTGGGCTGAGAGGCCATGTTCTGGAAGAGTTTATTCCTGATGTTTCGCCTGCATCTGCAGCTGGCATCTTCAGAGAATGGTTGGGTAGAGGTGTGTGGGGTTTATATTCTGTGAGCCCCTGTTGGAGAGGATATGTAAATTTGTGCATTTTAATGGCTAGTTCCTAGGGGGAGATATGCAAGGAGGATTAGTGTCTGTTTGGCTAATGATCCATTGTTTGCTGGAAATCCCCCTGTCCCTGGGTGGAGTTCATTTGCATGTTACAAGAACGGCTGGGATTTCAGTTCCCAGTCATAACAGCAGCCTTATGATGGCTGCATTTATGACTGGGCAGTGAAAGGAGGGGGAACCCTTCCTGCAGTGGAATCAAGGTAGGAATCAAACTTTTTTCTTTATTCTGCAGCAGGAATGGGAGTGGGGTGGGTGGGTGGTAGCAGGACAGAAATGGTCCCTAAGGGTCCATCTGATAATCTCCACAGTCAAAGATTTAGTCTAGTAACACAGTCCAAGAGGTCAGAGGTTTATGGCAGTCAGTCAGCATGGGTCCTAAACAGTCTGAGGGTTAACAGGAACAGGCAGCAGAGTAGTCAGGGACAGTCCAAGGTCTAAGCATGAGTCAAGGTAACAGAAGTCAAGATAACTGGAATCCGGGCACCAAAGTCAGCAGGAAGCTTTCACCAGGAAGATCAGTTGATCTCTGACAAGGCCTCCATCACCTCTCCCAGCATATATAAAGCAATTAAGGCTTTGTCAGGTGTTTCTCAATGAGCAGGTTTTTCTTAGAAAGTCTTAGAGATTTCCTTTGAGCTTCCTTTTGAGATTGCTGCTGGCTATATGATGGTAGAGGTACGTCCCTCTCTTCTTCTTTGTCCTTACCTGAATTGGCAGGACTCTCTGCTGGGACTGGTGCCAACCCATGAGGGCCAGGCTCTTCCTCTGCTTGAGCCTCCAGGCTGGCAGGGTTCCATGCTGGCACAAGTGTAGATAAACCTGTGCTAGGGTCCCTGGGGCCATTCCCTGCCATGTCCTCCTCCTTCTCTGACTCTATAACTTTGTCAGGCTCATGGGGGAAGACAGGAAGTCAGGCACGGGTTCTGCAACATGTGACTGAACACCCCCTGTATCTGACCAGCTTCAGTCACATGCTATAGGACCCTTGCCTGGCTTCTGGGAAAGCCAGGTGCTGGGGGCAGCAGCACGAAGTAGTGTTCTCAGATGGGCTCCTGTGGACACAAGGGACCTGATCTGGCAATACTGTATTAAACTAGGTATTTTCTTATGATGGTTTATTGTGCCATATCCTGGCTTGCCCCTGTTCCATCTCTGTATCTGCTCTGGAGGTCATTTGGATTGCCTGGGGGAAGATTGGGGTACATGCCCTCGGTCACTTGGACTACAGGGCTCTGGAATGGAGTCAAGCCAGGGTATTTGGCTTATGTAGACAAGTCCTAACTCTGGATGTGGAAATGTAGGACTTTATCAGACTGGGCATATATGGTGTTATAACGGTGCCTAATGAATGCAAAAGGTGCACATATCAGATGAAGTAGTCCTTTCGTGATCATGTAATGTAAATGAGCCATCAATAGATCTCCCATGGTGCTTTTTTGCCAGCATTGCCTGCGTTTGAATCCTTGTGCCATTGTGCTCACGTGAATACAGCTTTAATGGCAGAACACTGACAGACAGATAGGGGACGCAATTTTTATGAACCTCCTCAGTGTACTTTGAACTTTTAAAGTGTGTTTCTGTGCTTGCATTAACATTTTGTGTCTTGATTTTGCTTTATTTTTCGAATTTGCCACGCTCGCGTCTTCTTGTGAGAATCAGTGAGATCTCAAACCAGGAAGAAAATGGAGCTCCATTTGTGCTCCATTTATGCTGGGGCTGCCTCTTTAATCCTGTTCAAGGTAGGTCTGGTAAGGGGGGATTCTTTTGCTGGCAGAAAAATGTTTCAAAATATGTTGGCAAAAGAACGATTCTGGAGGGTGGTCTGATAAAGTCCATATACTACAAAACCCCAGTGTAGGATCTTGGCCATCGACATTAACTGTGTTTTGTTTCAGTTATGGGTTTGGCTGTGCAAATATAAGTCTGCATAAAAATCCAATCTGAACAAATTTCTTTATCCTCTGTTTAATAGTCTGCCTTCAGCACCTCTTGGACCAGTTGTTCAAGTAGGAGGAGACCCCTTGAAATGTAGGGTCTTCATATCCCACATCAAAATTGCCCTGTTCAGGCAATTGCATTTGCCAGAACATGCCTTCAGCTAAACCTGAGCATGAGGCCATGGTTGGCATGTAATTCCTGTGCCACAACACCCCCAAGAACATGGAAGTAACATAAACCTTTGTACTGTGAGCATGAAGTTCTGAAGAGGGGTCTGTAATTGTTCTCAGCTAATTACAAATTTGCACTCAATGTGCAAAGATCTAACTTATTTCTTGGTGCTTCAAGGTGCTTGAGGGCCAGGTTTAAATCCATGCTCATGTCCCCCTCTCCAGTTTTAGCCTTCTCCCCATCTTCCCCTGGTCAAAACACTTGAGCCTGAGAGACAACCCAAAATCTGACCATTGAAATCACTCTGTATCAGCAGCGGGTGGATGGGTGGGTTGAAAGTTTGGGAAAGAGGAAGAAGTGGGGGGGGGAGCAGGGCCTTAAATCTCCTCTGATCCCTTCCCCCCACCACACACACATGTTCTCAGATGCAGTGTGAATGCTGTGATGTAATTTTAACTGGCCTCTTCTGCCTGGTCCATTGACAAAGACACCTCCCCGCACGCACAGCTGCACCAGACTAGGGGTATATGAATTATTACTGTCCAATAGTCAGATGTTCTTAAACCCTTATAAACTCACACACCCTGACCTGTGGTTCTCAGGTGGTCTCTCATCTGGGCAGTGCATGGGACCAGGTCTGCTTACGTTCAGTAGGAGAATCAGGCCTTGTATCTTCTTCAGACCATTTTTTCTGGATCAAAACCCTCTAGGCTTTTCTTTTTCTTAGGTTAAGGCAGCATCCACTCTTGTGAAGACTTCTGCTGCTGCATGGTGGACCATTTCTGGTTCACAGATAACTTTGTCTTGAAAACTCCTGGGTCTATTCAGAATGTTTGGAACATTTTTGGAGAGACAACAGCTGAAACATAGGAGATAATGAAACACTTCCTCACTAGATACAGGTTTGATCAATTGATTTCAGAACTAGACATTGTAATCCTCATAGCACCCAAAGCAATCTTTATCTTTACAGCTGCACACACACCCCATAGATAACTCACTTGATATTTCTCGTGGACTATGCTGTTTGAAATAGTCCTGGATGCTCTTTTTTGGGTTACAGGTGTGAGATATTTTCAACATACAAAAATCAGGAACAAGCAGTACTTACCATTTCCAACTGGTGCTTATTTTAATCTCATTTACTTTTCAACAGCTCTTTCTTTTCATTGAATGCTCTGCAAAGAGATAAAGATAATACATTTTCCCAGTGGAGCCTTGGATAATACAAGTTGAGCAGGAAAAAAAATTACGCTGATTCAATTCTCAGTGACTGCCAATTCCAGTTGGCTAAATTGATGTAGAAAGATTGTAAGGTCACAAAAAAGCACCCACCATCCCTCCTGCCTAAGAGTCATTCTCTGTGCAGGTATCAAGATATCACTGAGTCTTGGGCAGGGCAACCCAAGCCTATATTGGCAACCACTTTTCCCCAATTAGAGATGGAAAGAATATTCAAAAATATTCAAACAATTGTTGAAAATCATGTTTTGTTTTGTTTTTATTGTTGAAAAACCTTGATGAGAACAATCTTGGACTGAATCTTCAAAGTTGGGACTTATTCTTCACAAAATTTGCAAGTGGTTGTTTCCACATAAAACAGTGTTTTCTGTGCAAGGAGCAGTTTTTTTTGGGTTTTTTTTTTTTTTTTTTGCATAGAAAATGCTAGTTCCTATGCAAATAAACCACAATTGAATTTTGTGCAGAATAAGTTCCCAATCACAGCATCTCCTGCACAGGAAACAGCATTTTCTACATAGAAAAGACTATTTTCACACACACAAAAAAGTTATTTACTGCATAGAAAATGCTGTAATTGACACAAAACACCCACATGTGAGTTTTGTGTAGAATAAGCCCTGAATTGAGAATAGGTTTCAACAACAGTGTGATTTTTGAAGATTTTTTCACAGCAGGAAGAAAATGGATAAAATTACTCATTATTTCTTTTGAGAAGAAAAATGAGTGAAAAGTTGCACCCCTACTTTTGGCAAGTGAGGCAAATCTTTTATTATTTCCCCCTTACTTGCAAGGACAAATAATTTCTAACATTTCCCCCCCTACTGTAGGAAAAAAAATTTAAACACACTAATCTCTCCATATTGGAATATCCTGAAGTGTTCCAGAGGACTTTTCTGAGCAGAGAAGCACATGGTGTGTGTGTGTGTAAAACACATTTCCTGAGCAAAAAACATGCTTCCTGTGCAGGAGATATATTTTCTGCATTGAAATTATAGTTTTTTGTTGTTGTTGTTAGTGATTTAACTGTTGGTTTACTTTCCCACCTTTATTATTATTGTTTGTAAGTTATTTTTATTTCCTTTTAAAACACACAGATACACACACGTATTGTTACCCAAATCGCTAGTGACATGGAAATCCCATTCAAGATCAAGTTATTAATATTTGGGGGAAATTAGCAGCAACTCGACTTGGCAATGTGATAGGGGGCAACAAGGGGATCTTTATGCCTGTCTTTACCCCTAGTAGCTCTAAACAAACACGCACACACAATAAAAAGTTAACAATGATCTTTATTGAAGGTTCAAAAATAATTAACACAAATTGTGCACACATTCCTACAAGGAAGCATTCACGCAAGGCTAGTGAAAGAAAGGTGCTTGGATAGAGGAATAGTATGAGGGATCTTTGAGGTTATTCAACCTGTCCTGTAGTCCGAAGTCTCAGAGCAGTCTGGCAGCATGGATGGAGGAAGCAGGAGTGGCTACACAGAGGGGCAGAGTGTCCCCAGGAAAGAGGTCTGTGCACATTGAGGTAAGGTTTTGGACTACTATTTATACCCAAAAACATGCCCTGAGATGATGGGATTTTGAATGAGAACAATACATTTCAGGAGTTTCCTGATTGAATTATAAATCTCTGGTGATGTCAAGTACTTGCCAATGGGCGGTCGCTTTGAAATTGAAAACACTGACTACCTTTTTTGATTGCTACATCTGGGGAATCAGGGAAGATGTTACATACAAAAGATGCCCCGGCTACCATTGATGGGATTTATTGTCTGCCACCAGGTGTGCTCAGAGAACATTTCCTTAGGTCTGGCTTGACTTTTGTGTTACCATGAGATTTGGAATTTCCAATGGCCTCTTTCTAAAGTGATGCATGACTTGCTTTTTCCAGCTAGAGTGTGTCTTTTGGGGGAGTTTTTCAGGGGTCCCTGATCTACTTCAGCTTCCATGGAAGGCCGCATTAAGGCCAAATTATTAAATATCACCAATTATTAAGGTGTGCGGGGACTGGGGATAATCAAGTTTGGCTTCAATACACACACCCACATGCACACATGTTTTTCAGAAAAATCCCCCTCAACTTTTCCATGATACTAATGATTGCTTTAACCTTTCAGGACATTTGAATACTGGGAGAAGACTGCACAAGTCTCACTGGTCTACTATTTTTCCCAAGGTGATATCCCAACTGTTGGGAAATCCATTTTTCATTAGGAAACAAATATACGTAAGTAACATTTTTTTCCATCCCTCCTTTCAATGTTTGCAAAGTAAAGTGTAAATCCACAAATAAAGTTGCTCCTAAGATGAAAATGGGGACAAATTTCATGGGTTGGTTTCTTCCTTTGTGTTTTGTAGTTGCTACATGCCTTGGCTACTGAAAAAAGTTGAGACCCTATTATAAGTTCAAAGCTCTGCACAAACTACACAGGAAGCAAAATCTAGCCCCCGGATCTGCTTCAGTGACCCTTGACTCCACTAGATTCCCCCAAACACTTTCCCTCTAGAATCCTGTACTGGCAGAAAAGCAAGATATACATTAAACAAATAAGCAAGCAAACAAATATTCTGTGGCAAAAATAGAAGAGTAAATAGCTCCTCCTTGAAGCCTCTAGTGGTCTCCAGCTGAGCTTTTCAGACATTTCATGGGCAGAAAAAAAAATCACCCTTATTTGGTAAGATTAGCACAGAGTTGGGGATTTTGCATGGGTTTTGCCTAGTTTTCACACATCCTGAAATATTTTGTGATTTTTTTCTGTGCCAAAACATGTGTGGGATTCTTTCATGCAAAAATCACTTCTTTTGCACAGACACACAACTTTTGTATGCAAACACTACAAAAACACAAAAGTTTTTGTGCAAAAACATGGGTTAGGAACAAAAAATACCCCCCCAACAAAACCCCCCGCACACACATGTGTTTCTGGAAACATTTTTTTAATGTGAAAAATATGTTAATTCCCATAATATGTTAACCCCACACTTTTCATGCAAAATGTTGCCATGTGTTTCTGTGCAGGATTATTTCCCCAAACACTTTGAGATGTGTGGGTATGGGTAAAAAATGAACTGAAACATTTATTTTATCTCTTAGCAGGGAGAAAACAAGGGAAATCATTTGCCCTTGAGGGTAAAGGCAAAATGGTTGAAGATTTACATCTCTACATTCCACTGTGTTTAATGACTTTCAATGCATGCCTGCACCCCACACAGTCATAATTCATGTGAATATGTGCTAGGAACAAGTTCCATCTTGTATAAAGGTATCATTGCACAGTGTACTGTGTTCTCCTGCATGACTGATCCCTTGGGTTCACTTCCCTCTTCCCTATGCTGGCATGGGGTATATCTACACTGCATAATCATACAGAGTTCCTTAGTACACATCCCTAAACTGGACCACGAAGTCTCCCTGGAAGAGAATAGTAAGTATCTCCCAAAACCACTAATCTCAAGATTCCATACAATGAAGCAGTTAATGTGACATCAAACTGTTATGCTTGTACATTGTGACCTAGGATCAGAGTCCTTTCCCATTAGCATATCTAAAACCTAGGGTGCAGATGTTAGGACACACCTATGGTAAAGATCAAATAAGTGCACAGAAATGGAGTAGGAAAGTCAGCAGAATAGGTCAGTTCTGAACTGCCTTCCAGTGCCAGGGAACACTACCCATAGAAGGGAGAGCTGACCAGAGACCTGATAGGGAAGTTATGACAGAGGTCGGGTGTTACCACATGACCTTCTCCAATGCATTGCAACAAAGAAATATGAGAAGGAGTAGCTGGAGTCCTTTCACACAACACAATTGTAGCACTATTGTTCACTTTAGCTGCCATGGTTCTATTCTTTCCATGACTTTCTGTTTAGGAAGAAGTATTTAGAATTCTCAGCCAGAGAGCTCTGATGTCTCACCAGACTGCAGACCTCACCATTCCATAGGAAGCAGCTGTGGCAGTGAAAGTGGAATCATAGTGTCATAGCGTGAAAGGATCTAGATTTCGGATTACAATGCCAAAGACCTGCTTTCCATGTCTGGGCTTCTCTGTCACACAGCCAGGCCCTGTTGGCACTACCAGTCAAACACAATCCACCTAATCTGTCTTTAAGCAGGCCAGATGGTCTCATCCATTCTACTGACAGAACACCTTTTTTGGGATACCGCCCCCCCCCAATAGCAGATTGTGGGCAGAATACACAAAATATTCTCCTTTATGGGTCTGAAACATGGGTCACCTATCGCTACCACTTACGACTCCTCAAACGCTTCCATCAGCGCTGTTTACGCACAATCCTAAATATACACTGGACTGACTATGTGACGAATGTTGCTGTTCTTGAGCAAGCAGGGATCACCATCATTGAGGCCATGATATTGAGCACACAGCTGTGCTGGGCAGGGCACGTTTCTAGGATGGAGGACCATCACCTCCCCAAAATAGTACTCTACGGTGAACTCGGGACAGGTCAGCACGAAGAGGGGAACTCCAAAAAAGTGATACAAGGACTCCCTGAAACAACATCTCAGGCTCGGCCAAATTGATCACCAACAATGGTCGGGAGGCTTGGAGATGCACTATCCACAATGCTGCAGCCTTGAGAACTCATGCCGAACAAGTCTTGAAGAGAAATGGCAATGCAGAAAGAATCCCAACCCAGAAACATCACCCAAGGAGACCTTCTGCTGTGCTTTCTGCAACCGGACTTGTTTATCTCGGATTGGCCTTTTTAGTCATCAGCACGCTTGCAAAAAGCGGGGGATGAGTCCTTCCTGAATCTTTGTTTGCAAAGAAAAGCCAGAGAGAGAGAGAGACAAAATAATATGCATTTTTCTACAAGGCACACTTAGTACAAGGCACGCAAAGCTATACATATATATCTATACAAGCAAAAATGTACTTCTTCTTTCTCTTTTACTTCCATATCTTTCAGCAGCTTCCATCACTTTCACTTCCTACATTCTGTTAATGTAGTGTAAATCTACACTCACATAGGTACATGGTGGTTACATTACACTACCCTTCTGCTGAATATCAACAGTGTGCAACTATCTGTCTCCCATTGTGCCAGCTTTGTCTCACCATGCAATTTGTTGTTGTTGTTATTTGCCAAGTCAAGTTGAATTTGACTTATGGTGACCCTATGAATGAAGATCTTCCAAGATCTTGGGTCATCTACTGCTCTGTTCAGGTCTTGGAAGCTCAGGGCCATGGCTTCCTTGATTGAGTCAATCCAACTGTAGTGTGGCCTTCCTCCTTTTCTACTGCTGTGAAGCTTGAGCCCCCTTCTCTTTCTCTGTGCATTCCACCAACTGCCTTCCACTGTTCCAGGCATTGTCATCTTTTCTGGTGAGTCAAATCATAGCAAGTGTCCCTAGTACAACCACTTCAGTGTAGTCACCATCACTTCTAATGAGAGTTCAGGATTAATTTGTTCTGGGCAACAGGGAAAGCTTAATAACTGTTTCTGCAATCCCAATGGAAAATGTGGTACTTTGAAGGTACTGATGGATAGTTATGTACCATCCAAAAATGTGC
Organism: Gambelia wislizenii; assembly: GCA_030847615.1. Lineage (NCBI taxonomy): Eukaryota > Metazoa > Chordata > Lepidosauria > Squamata > Crotaphytidae > Gambelia > Gambelia wislizenii. The sequence continues at coordinate 330,313,755 of JAUMIR010000004.1, forward strand.
AATTGCATGGCTGGAATCCTGTTGGTTAGTACCAACTCAAATAGAACCACTGAATCAGTTATTAAATGGTGAGTCAATACATGGAATCATAGAATCATAGAATCATAGAATTGCAGAGTTGGAAGGGACCACGAGGGCCATCCAGTCCAACCCCCTGCCATGCAGGAAATCATGATCAAAGCATCCCCGACAGATGGCCATCCAGCCTCTATTTAAGGACCTCCAAGGAAGGAGACCCCGCCATCCTCCGAGGGAGTGCATTCCACTGCCAAATAGCTCTGACTGTCAAAAAGTTCCTCCTAATGTTGAGGTGGAATCTCTGTTCCTGGAGCTTGCATCCATTGCTCCATGTTCCAGTCTCTAGAGCAGCAGAAAACAAGCCTGCTCCATCCTCAACGTGACACCCCTTCAAATACTTAAACAGGGCTATCATATCGCCCTTTAACCGTCTTTTTTTCAGGCTAAACATACCCAGCTCCCTAAGTCTCTCCTCATAAGGCATCATTTCCAGACCTTTCACCATTTTAGTTGCCCTCCTCTGGACATGCTCCAATTTGTCAATATCCTTTTTGAATTGTGGTGCCCAGAACTGGACACAGTATTCTAGGTGAGGTCTGACCAAGGCAGAATAGAGTGGCACTATTACCTCCCTTGATCTAGATACTATACTTCTATTGATGCAGCCCAAAATCGCATTGGCCTTTTTAGCTGCCGCATCACACTGTTGATTCATGTTCAACTTGTGGTCTACCAGGACTCCTAGATCCCTTTCGCACATACTCTTATTCAGCCAGGTCTCCCCCATCCTATATCTATGCATTTCATTTTTTTGCCCTAAGTGCAGTACCTTACATTTCTCCATACGGAATTTCATTTTGTTAGCTTTGGCCCAGCTCTCCAGTCTATCCAGGTCATTTTGAGTTTTGATCCTGACCTCTAGGGTATTAGCTACTCCTCCTAATTTGGTGTCATCTGCAAATTTGATAAGTATGCCCCTAATTCCGTCATCCAAGTCATTGATAAAGATGTTGAATAGCACTGGGCCCAGGACAGAACCCTGTGGCACCCAGCAGGATTCCAGGCCATATTTTCTATGGGCACAGGCATAAATATTTCTGGGAAGAGCAAAGGAAGCAGGTCCTTCAAATCCAGCTATTGGTTTCATGGGGAGAAGGCATCTGACCTTGGGAAGATGCTGCCCCTTTGGAGCAAGGTAAGCCCACTGCTAGAGAATTCTGTGGCAAATTTCACGGGCAACTCTAGTTCCCACATCAATGAGGATCCCTCTGTTGTTTCTTCTTAGAGTTTAGATTGCCAATTCAGGATCATCTCAGGCTCTGAGATTTATTGGCCCAAACCTAGGGATGGCCCCTGGTGATGTTGTTAAGTATTATTCATTATGTGCAAATGCAACCACATTTGCTCAGAGCTTATCATTCAAATACACATACATGCAGAGACAGACAGAAATCACATGTTTTCCTGTTTGGAAAATCTTAACTAAAGGGGAAGCTTCCAGATCAAGGCAAAATGAGGGGTTTATTCCTTCTTGCTTTCTTAGGGATAAGGAACATTTAATCTAGCCTGCTACTTCTAGACAGAAAGTGCATGCAGAGCAGAGCAGAAGGTGGGCTCTGGTGCTTCAATTAGTGGGAGGGAAGAAGGAAAGCTCAGTAACCCCTGGAAAGTCTTTGCAAATTGCAACCAATAAATAAATAAATAAATAAATTAACAGGATGCTTTTTTTTATGATCTGTTCCATTTAATTTCAATGTTTTTAGGTTTGTTTCAGTGATTGTGAGTTCATTTATTTTGTTAGTTAAGGTATTTTGGGGAGTTTTAAGCATGTTCGTATCTTCTCGCGAGAACCGCTGAAATCTTGCCCATGCAAAATCACAGAAGTAAACTCCCATTCTTACAGCACTAGTGGTCATCATGCGATAATTCTGTGGCAGTTATTTTATGTGATTACAGCAATGTGTGATATTAAGTGTAATAATGCCATGCTGTTTCAGTTATCCTCATTCGTGGAATTACAGCATTTTTAGGTGCTAGTCTGATAAAGCCCAAAGACTGGTGATTCAGGGACAGACTCTGAGATCTGGCAACCTACTCAGAGAGATACTGCCCCTCCCCTACTTGCAATAAGCCTGTACTGTTCATTCCCTGCCTGTGCCTAGTGCTTTGGTCACCCTTGACAACTAATCAATAAACCACTTGGAGGAGAGAAAGGAGGGGAGGGGAAACAAAACAATACAAGCAAAGGGCCAGAAATCTGCAAGAACCTGTTTCTGAATGTTGTCAGGCTCTGTCCATTGTTATTTCCCTCTTCCTGCTTCTTATCCCCTCCCTGGCTACCTCCTTCGCCAATTCTCCAACCCAACCAACTGGTCTCCATTATCTAAGACTTCCGTCTTCTTTCAGTTGAGCTCCAAAGGCTCTGCAGGGAGATCTTTTCAGGAAGGATCTCTCACTTGAGCTGTGAGGAAACAATGCATATCTATGAGAGAGACCGACTTTGGACTTTTTTGGATGGGTACTTACAGCGCAAGAAGGCTCGTAACAGTAACGACACTGCTGCATGGCAGGGGGCCTGTTTCGGACACCGCCATCCCTCTGCCAAGATCATCTCTGTCACTTCCGTGACAGATTGGAGGCAGCCGTGCCATATTTGGCCATTTTTTACTCACGGGCAACTTCCGTGATTAAAATATGGTGCGGCCACTTCCAATCCTTCACGGAAATGACACCAATGATTTAGGAAGAGGGATGGCAGCGTCCGAAAAGGAGCCCCTGCCACACGACAGCACCGTGCCTCTCCCGAGACCTCCTTCCATGGTAAGTATCGTCTGAAAAAGTCCTTTGTGTGTGGTGCTGTTCTACACTGGGTGCCTCAGGGGCATTTTGTCTGACAACCAGGGATATAGCTGTGGGGTTGGTGGCAAGAGCATTGCCCCCTCCCCAAAGGCTCTAATGTCCTTTGAAGTGGATTGAACACCAAATGTCTTTAACTCTGAAGCCCTTGGCTACATTTCTGAGGGCAGCTGACAAGTCCTCCCCCCAGCCTGATCAATAACTGAATGCAAAGGAAGAGAAGGGTCCTCTTGGTAAGCTGATTCATTTTTGGGGGGTTCAGGTAGAAAATCAGTTTCAATTGTGTGTTCCAGCAACTGGTGATTTTCCGGCCATAGAAAGTTATTTGTTGATGTTGTATGCCTTCAAGTCATTTCTGACTTCTTGTGACCCTCAGGCAAACCTATCAAAAGTTATACTAAAGAGACATTCAGTCTTAGCTCCAGGGATGCTGGAGTCCAGGAGGGTAAACTGAGGCCATTCACTCTCCAAATAAGAATTCTGCTTTCTCTAATTAAATTTTCCTTCAGTTCCCAAATTTCTAACATTGCAGTAACTTAAGACTTCAATTGACCAGCTAGAAACAGAGGTTTAGACAGCCCAAGAAAAGCTGCAGGCAGGGTTACCAAGGGAAAGTGAACGCAGCAAATACCGGTATCTGCACTTTAGGTGTGAATAGTATTCAATGGACTTTATCAGATGTGGCAGATATGACATCATAAAGGTGCCTAATGATCACAAAAGGGTGCACATACCAGATAACATTGTCCTTTTGTAATCATGTGTAGGGAATAAGGCGTACTTTTTTATTGCTAGCCCAAGCCATCAATAGATCTCCTGTTCCATTTTGTTGCCAGCATTGCCAGCATTTGAATCCTCGCGCCATTGTGTTCACATGAATGCAGTGTCAATGGGCAAACACTTCCAGTTGAGATCATGACAGCCAGGTAGGGGATGCTTTTTTTATGATCCCACCCCTGGTGTACTTGGGACTTCTAAAGTGTGTTTTTGTGCCTGTGTAAACTTTTTGTATCTTTTTTTCTTTTGTTTTTCAAATTTGCCATGCTAGTGTCTTCTCATGAGAATCAGCGAGATCTCAACCCTGGAAGTAAACGGAGCTCCATTTATGCTCTGTTACTGCCAGGGAAGCCTCACTGATGGTGGCACAGGTAGATCTGGTAGTGGGGGTTCTTTTTGCTGGCATAAAAACACAGCAAAACATGCCAGCAAAAGAACTTTTATGGGCAGTGGTATGATAAAGTCCAATGTCTCACTCTCTGTAATGCTAGAAACATGGGGACTGAAAGAAAAAAAAAATCATTTTGGGGAGTGAGAATTCTTATTTGGAGGGATGATGCCCTCATTTGGCCCTCCCTGTAGTTACTTTCTTTCAGGGATTTTATCTTCTGACAATTGCCAAAAATCCTGATGATGGAATTTGAAAGGGAATCTTTCTCTCTCCTTCCCTCCTGGTGTCTCCCTCGGTCCCACACCTCTGACACAAGATGTAGCCATTGAAACTTATGAGAAAAGGTGACAAAAGATTTCCACTGGTGGAAGCTGTCTCTGCAGCTCAATCTCCAAAATCGCCCAGTGAGGGTTGTGGGGTTTTTTTGTGTTTTTTTGGCTCAGTATATTCCAGGAGTGCATCTGTGCACATGGAAACCTGCTCTTCTTGTGATTAAAAGTGGGGACTGTTTAAATGCAGTGAATGCATTCTCAAATTATTTTCCTATTATTGTCACCATCAATGCAAGAATCATCCTAGAGAATGACATGCATGTGGGGAGATGGACATGCAAGTGAAGCATGGAATGGCAGATCAGATTCTTCAGAAGTTCCTGAATTTTCTTATTATTCTTGTGAGATTTTTTTTAATGTATTTGCTTTTCTTGCAATTCAGCTCAGGAGAATGAATTATAATGGCATTTTCAATTGTTTGTGGAGGTGGATGTCAACAAGAAGCCATTTTAAAGGTAGCAATCATCCCAAGTATGCATAAGAGATTCTTTTTGGTACTATAACTCCCAATATCACTGAAAGCTGGATTTATAGCCCCAAAAGTATCTTTTCCAAGCTCTGGGAAGCTGACACCAGCTATCAAGGACCCCCATGATATTCTTGCAAGAAAGTTAATAACATGTGGGCTAGACAATGTGACTGTAACGTAGATTTGTAATTGGTTGACTGACCAAACACAAAGTGTAGTCACCAATGGCTCCTCTTCATCATGGAGAGAAGAGACTAATGGGGTGCCACAGGGTTCTGTCCTGGGGCTCAGTGCAATTCAACATCTTTATCAATGACTTGGATGAGGAAATAGAGGGCATTCTTATGAAGTCTGCAGATGACACCAAATTAGGAGAGTAGCTAATACCCCAGAGGACAGGATAAGAATTCAAAATGAACTTAACAGATTAGAAAAGCTGGGCCAAAATTATCAAAATGAATTTCAACAAGGAGAAATATAGACTACTTCACCTGGGCAGTAAAAATGAAGTGCACAGATATAGGATGGGTAACACCTGGCTTGATGGCAGTGCATGCAAAAGGGATCTAGGAGCAGAAAAAAAAGCTTTCTCCCTCTTCAATATGACATTCCTTCAGATATTTGAACATACTTTAAACCCTGTGGTACCCCATGAGTCACTTATCTCCAGGGTGAAGAGGAGCCATTGGTGACTACCCTTTGGTTTCAGGTCAGTCAAGGATTTTACTATTACCCATCTCATGTCAGAATGTAGCATTTCAGACTTCAGGTTTACGGTGGTGGCTTTCTCTATTCCCCACCCCCTTCCTCTCTTTCCCCGAAACTCGTGGTAACAATTGCCAAGGTAACAGCATCTCGCTTGGAGTAGCACCAAATGCTTTTGCAGAGCTCACATCCCAAGTGTGGGGGTGTCTGCCGTGCCTGCGGTCCCAGCAGGTTTTAAAATCAGAGACATAGATTGAGTGTGTGGGTACGGAAATTCTCATGCTTCAAGTATGGTGGGAAATGGGGGCTGACAGGTGGTCACCCCCAAAACCATCACCCTTGCAGAAGTGGTTGTTACAGCACAGCTGGACCCTCTTACTTCTGATAGAGGCCCTGTGTTGGCAATGTCAGTGAGGTGGTTTTAGTCTGAACTGTAAAGAAACCATGCAAAGTGCTGAACTTAATGCTCCTAAGCAAGTTTAATAGTTTGGATAGCCCCCTTATAGTTCACACTAAAACCAGGAGTAGATTCATAGCTCAACTGACATTGCAGCCACCTGTCTACACTGGGTGTTTTTTTGGATTACAACTCTGAGGACCACACAGAAAACATTGCCAATGGCTATGCTTGTCAAGGATTCTGGGAGCTGTAGTCCAAAACACTTTTTTTCTAGAATTACTTAGCCTTAAATGCTGCCTCCAAGTCAAACCCATTTCTTAATTCTTCATCCAGGTCCTTCATAGATTTCATTTCCTATGAGACCAGATAACCTGTCTTCTCCCCTCACATTCTTTAAACAGAGGCTGGAAGACCATCTGTCAGGAATGCTTTGACTGTGTATTCCTGCAGGGCAGCGGGTTGGAATAGATGGTCTCATGTCATCTCTTCCAACTCTATGATTCTGTGATTCTCTCTATGTCTTGAGTCCAAGGCCAACCCCTTGTGTTTTTAATTATGTGAAGTTAATTTAATGCTTTTAAAAATTTTTGTAAATTGTGACTTCAGCTGTATTTTTTTTAATTGTTGTAAGCCACCTTGAATCCCTTCTTGGGAGAAAAGCAGGGTATAAATCTAATAAATAAAATCAAATAATAATAAAACCTAGTCTGGAGCATCACGTGTGACCTCTGAAAGGGTCCTTGTCTGATGAAGAGAGCTCTGTCTTGGGCCCTCTGGATGTTATGGATTATAACTCCCAGCATTCCTTATTGTTGGCTCTGCTGCTGGGAGTTGCAGTCCAACTGATAGTCAATAACCTTTCCACCCTTGCTCTGCCTTTCTGCTTTCCTGCCATCTTTTAGATACAGTCAACTGCTCTGGAGAACATGTTCCAGCTTTGGGGATGGCCATTCCCTGGAATGACTGGGTTTTCTTTGTGGTCAAGATGGACAGCTTCTAAGCATTTAGAAGCCACTTTTGGCCTTCCCTGGACTCTGGCAGAACATACCTTACCTCCAACATTCTCAATACTATGAGTTTTTTTTTCTTTTTGACTTCATATCCCAAAATGAACCATGCAAGCCACCTCAGAGGAGGTGCCTGATTTGCTATTTAAAATAATACCCCAAGACCTGTTTGAGGCCTTAATAAGCCTAAAAAAACAACAATCCCAGAATGTATCACCTCTGGTTTCTAAAGAAGAAGAAGGAGAAGTGGAGCGGGAAATCCTCTTTTTTGTGATCATGATCATTTCTCCTTATCAGAGCAGGAGGGAGAAGATAAGGTTAATTTTAGAAGCTGGGATGGAGTCCCCCCCCCATTTTTTTCCCTTTCAACTCCCCATCCTGTGTATTTCAGGGAGCCCTGGTGGCACAGTGGTTAAATGCCAGTACTGCAAGCCATAAGGTTATGAGTTCAATACGAAAGGGCTCCAAGGTTGACTTGGCCTTCCATCCTTCCATAAGTTGGTAAAATGAGTACCCACCTTGTTGGGGGCAATTAGCTAAAAAACATTGTAAACCACTTAGGGAGTTCTTTGGCACCAATAAGCGGTATAAAAATATCAATGCTATTGCTATTCCCCTGTGGTTTTTTTACTTGTTATTTTGTGTGTGTGTGTGTGTGTGTGTGTGTGTGAAGGGTGGGGTGGTGGGAGGCACTGATATTTCTTCGAAAAATTAAAAGCCAAGCCAAGGAGAGCTTCAGATGATTTGCCTGGCCTGCATTTCTGATTCATCCACGATGAAAGGTCAAAGGGGATTGTAGAAAGCAAGGGGCACAGAATTCTCAGGTATGGATTACCCAGACAGGCTGGGAGTGAATTTGGGGGGCTTTTCACACTACACAATGATAGCATTTTTTGAATCGCTGCTGTGATTGAATCCTATGGAATCCCAGGACTTGGAGTTTGATGAGGCACTAGAGCTCCCTGGCTGAGAGATTTGAATTCATTTTCATAAAGTGTAGCTCTCAGGATTCCAAAGGATGTGATCATGGCATTTAAAATGGAATCACAGTGCTATAACTGGGTAGTCTGAAAATGCCTTTTCAGACTACCCAGTTATAGCACTGTGATTCCATTTTAAGCTCTAGTCTAGAAAGAGGAAAGTTACCCAGGCTACCTTTGGCTTTACTCCCAGGTAGCCTGCGTAACTTTCCTCTTTCTAGACTTTTTCTGGTCCTCCAATGTTGCCCTCCCATCAACTTCCACTTCCTACTGTCATGCACTTGCATTCCAGACACAGTGACCAACAGTTTCAGAGTGATCAGGAAACTTTACTGGCAGAGAAATCCAAGAAGCATACCGTACAAGGTTGTTGCTGAGAATTGAAACTGAAGGGCTACACATGACACTAAAAGCATAGAATAATCTGTAAAATCTGGTGGGCAATAATACCATTGAGGTATCATCTCCTGATAGGATATCCCCTTACACTGACTAGTCTCCTTTTCCCAGGCTGAAGAATGCAGCTGCATTCTTATCTTTAACTGTTGCCACCTCCCTCCACAGTTGGCAAAGAACACTTGTTAGCAACTATGAAAAAGCAAAACGCAAAGAGTATTAAGGTTACAGAAAAATAACTGAAAATGGCAGCATTAGGCAACATCAGGGATTGATCTTGACACTGACTTTCTGACCAGTTAGTATTTTCCTCCTGTATCTTATCCAGCTGTGTTCTCCACAGCCCACTTTCTATAGCTCCCTCCTCACTCCCAGTTGAAACTAGCCAGAAAATTATACGTTTAGAAAAGTTGGGTTGCACAAGGTAGCTCCTGAACTCCAACAAGTCTACCATTCCCTGCAGGCCCAGGGAATATAGCTTTATTGAAAGGATCACTGGTGTTCCTCTCACATCTGCAACTTCACAGCTTCCCCCTGCACATTTATTTAGTTATTTATAGCCTGCTCTTCAGCCACAAGGCTATCAGAGTGGCTTACAAATTGTTTTAAGCAATAGCTATTTACATATCTCCACTGCATTAAACAGTTTCCAATGTGTGTTAGCTAATTGCCCCCACAAGCTGGGTACTAAATTTACCGACCTACAAAAGGATGGAAGGCTGAGTGAACCTTGGAGCCTGCTGGAATCGAATTTGCAACGTGGTGACTTGCAGTACTGGCATTTAACCACTGCACCACCAGGGCTCCCTGGTGCCATGCCATGACTGGAACATGTCCAGTGGAAAGCAACCAGAATGGTGGGAGATCTGGAAGCCATGTCCTATGAGGAGCAGCATAGGGAGCTGGGTATGTTTAGCCTAGAGAAGAGACGGTTGAGAAGTGACATGATAGCCATGTTTAAATATTTGAAGGAATGTCATACTGAGGATGTAGCAAGCCTGTTTTCTGCTGCTCCAAAGACTAGGTCAGGGAGCAATGGACTCAAACCACAGGAAAAGAGATTCTACCTAAACATTAGGAAGAACTTCCTGACAGTAAAAGCTATTCAGTGGTGGAATACGTTGCTGCCTCAGAGTGTGGTTGAGTCTCCTTCCTTGGAGATCTTTAAACAGAGGCTGGATGGCCATCTGTCAGGAATGCTTTGATTGTGTATTCTTGCATGGCAGTGGGTTGGGCTAGATGGTCCTTGGAGTCTCTTCCAACTCTATGATTCTATGATTCTACCAGGACTTGATCTCTCCCTCAATAAGCAATGTGCATGATGCATGTATGAACCAGCCTTGATGTGTTTCTGACGGCGTCATTTTTACAAATGTAATAATAGAGCATTTCTATTATAACTCTCTTCATAAGCTCAGTCCAAGCTTATAACAATGTATCTGTTTTAAGGGGTGCTGAATTCCAATAAATAATTTCAAAACCAATTTCCTCTTTTTGTTATAGTCCTGCTATATTATTTTTTTTTAAAAAGCCTAATAACTCAAGGGAGTATTTGACCAATCACAAATAGAAAGTCAGGGATCTATTTATTTATTTTATCTGTGCAAGTTCTATGCTGCCTTTTCCCAAAGTGGGACTGAAGGCAGCTCACAGAAAAATTAAAATCACAATTAAAACCAGTTAAAACAGATAAAAACAACATAAAAACACACCCCGATGAAAGCCATAATTATACGTCAAAGGCCTGCATAAACAAGAATGTTTTGCCTGCCAGTGAAATGACAACAGGGAGGGGGTCAGCCTAGCTCCATGGAAGGGAATTCCAAAGAGTGGGCGCAGCCACCCATAAGCCTCTATCTCATGTCCTCATCAAGTGAGCCTGTGATGGTTGTGAGACTGAAAGAAAGCCTTCCCCTGCGGATCTTAAAACCCTTGCAGGCTCCTAGAGGGAGACATGATCTTTCAGGTAGTCTGGACCTGAGCCGTGTAGGGCTTTATAGGTCTAGACCAGCACTTTAAATTGAGCCCAGAAACAGACCTGTTGTATGCCTCTGAATAGATTTAATATTTCCATTGCATTGCAAATGATCCAGGTGATAAAAACATTCCATGTATTCAAACCTGTTGTAAATGGAAGGGGGTGGGATAGGGAATCCATGGTAACTGATGTTGAGTCACTTTCTAAAAAAAGAATTTCAAAATGGCCACTGTTTCACCTCCATTTATAGGATTTCTTTGGGCAATGTTGACCATATACCTTTGAGGCTTTGTCCCTTCTTGAGAAAGAGGGAAAGTATTTTTACAGCTTTGAGTTTTGCAATGTTGAAAGTTAACTGAAGTGTAGCCTTGTGGGGGGGGGAGAGAAAGAAAAATAGGGTTTTTCCCTTTCAAATAAGAATCCAATCCCCCCATGAAATTATCCTCCCCCCAATATCTAACATTGCAGAGAGGGAGACCCTGAAAACTGTTCACACTTACAACTTTTATATTTGTTCTATTTCCATTCTCTTATGAAGTTATGAGATGTGGCAAATATGGCATCATAACAATGCCTAATGAATGCAAAAGGGCGTATATATCAGACAATGTTGCCCTTTTGCAATCATAAGGCATTATTTTTTATTGATAGGCCAAGCCATCAATAGATCTCCCGTGGTGCTTTTTTGCTGGTATTGCTGGTGTTTGAAACCTTGTGCAATTGTCCTCTCATGATTTCAGCATCAATACCAGGTGAGAACACAACAGCCAGATAGGGGATGCTCTTTTTATGAACCTCCCCAGTTTACATTTAACTTTTAAAGTGTGTTTCTGTGCCTCTGTATACATTTCGCGTCTGCATTTTTAAAATTTACTGCACTTGTGGCTTCTCGTGGGAATCACAGAGATCATGAGCATGGAAGTGAGTGGAGCTCCATTCTTGCTCCGTTAATGCTGAGGCTGCCTTTTCACGCTGCTGGAGGTAGTTCTGATAGGAAGGGTTATTGTGCCGGGACAAATGCACTTTTAGCTTTTAGTGGGACAGAAACATTATTGGATGTTTAGTCTGATAAGGTCCTTGGAGACTTATCACACAAAGGAAGGGAAGCGGAAGGGAAGCCTGAGAGTAGTGCACCCCACCATGCCTTATCACATGACACTGGCGTGTTTCAGCTGTTCTCCCATTCCAGTCCATGGGAGACAGTGGTAAACACGGGTCTTTTTGTTAATGGATTTTTCCAGTCAACAAATAACTGATGTTTTCCACTGTTTCCCATGGACTGGAATGGGAGAACAGCTGAAACATGTCAATGTTGGGTGATAAGGCAAGGTGGGTGGTGCTATTATTGGGGTGCACTGCCACTTCCTTCCCTCATGTGATAAGTGTCTTGCTACATTGCTTGCTCCCTTTCTTTGGGTGTCTTTCTAAATTGTTTGTTGTTGGTGGTGTTGTGTGCCTTCAAGTCATTTCTGACTGATGATAACCCTAAGTTGAACCTATCACAGGGTTCTTGGCAAGATTTATTCAGAAAGGGGTTGCCTTTGCCTTCCTCTGGGGCTGAGAGAGTGTGACCTGCCCAAGACCATCCAGGGGCTTCCATGACTGAGCAGGGATTTGAACCCTGGTCTTTAGAGTCACAGTCCAATGTTCGAACCACTAACCCATACAGGCTTGAGCATCTTTCTAAATGTGCAACTGACCTTTTCAGTTACTGCAATGGTAGAAATGTGGGGATTGAAGAAAAAAAACCATTTGTGACTGTAGAATTCTTTGAGGAGAAAATGCCCTCATTTTGCTTGTGTGCACTCCAGCAACCCTGGAGTTATGACTGAATAACTCTTTAGTATAACTTTCTACCTCTGAGAAAATTACCAGTCTCTGAAACACACAATTGGAACTGCTTTTTTAACCTGAACCTAGAAAAAATGAATCAGATTACCAACAGGTGCCTTCCCTTCCTTTGGATTCAATTATTGATCAGAGAGGGGGGAAATGTCAGCTGCCTCCAGAAATATAGCTAAGGGCTTGAAAGTTAAACACCATTTAGTTTGGTCCTTAATCCACTTGAGAAGCCATTAAAAGCCCTTTTCCTCTTAGCCCACCATCTCTTTTGTTACCCTGAGTGAAAGCTGCCTTTGGATGTTGTTCATTGATAATCCTGGGCTGCCATTCATGCTATGAGTCAGTAAACAGAGCCCTCAGGCATGAAATCAAACACTCAAGGAAGTGTGCCTGAAGTGACAATGGCTTGTACCAAGAGGATGGTCTTCAAATGCTGTAAAGGGATGAAAAGGATATCCTCATCAATGAATTATTGCTTTGTTCCATTGCTGGATATATTCTGAATCTCCATGTGACCACCCTTCTGCAAGCAATTAACTCTGGACATGCTCAGGGTCAGAGATCAACAACATAACCCTGGGCAATTCTTTGGGAGCATACATAGGAGTCCTGTAATGGCTAAGTGCTCATTTAATTTACTGCATGCTGATAAAGGATGGCTCTATCTATAAACTCTACAGGCTTCTGTGGTGGGCAGTGGCTTCCCTCTTGGGTGCAGTGAGTCTACTCTAGGTTTTATTTGGGAAATTAAGTGAGATTTCCAAGGTGCTGAAGCATTTCCCATCTCCATTTATGGCCCATGACTGGTTCATTCGGCATTTATTTCTTTTCTTTCTTTCTTTCTTTCTTTCTTTCTTTCTTTCTTTCTTTCTTTCTTTTTTGTGGTATGGAATACATTCCCTATCTCATCCCCCCCTTTTTTTTTCTTCCCTAAAAGATGAAAGGTAACTCTCACCCAAAGAGATGCAGCTTAGATGGTTGGAGAGAGGTCTTAATCTTTGCCCCTGGTTTGAAGAAAGATTGCCTCTTCTCTGTCCCTTATGACGCCTCTGTACTTTTTTCTCTCCTTTCCAAGCAAAGTCTTCTATTCCTAGAGATATCCCATCTTATCCCAGGAATTGCCACACCTTCTCAAGGCAATGCCATATTTTCTTCTCAAGCAGAATGAACAATTTAACCAGCTTCTCTTCTCTGACTTTACTATTTGGAGACTGACAGGTCTTCTTGGGAACATGGGAATCTGTCTAATAAGGAGTCAGATCAAAGGGCCATGTTCTCATTTCCATGCCCATGTTCCACCAGAAGATCAAAGAGCTGATAGAAGTAACTTGGGCAACAAAGGCACTCCATCTTTATGAGATTGATTAGTCAATGTGATGACAAGGACTTTTTAACTGACCCTCAATTTCTAGTTCCTTACATTCTTCTTACCTTTATGGCTGATTTCACCCAACTCTCTGCTTTCACCATTGTCATCTCCATGAAATGCAACACCTCAGGAACAGGTACTGTGCCAGTAAGATAGTCTGCTTTTGTGGACAAAGTATTGGGCTGGGACTTCAGAGATACAGGTCAAAGCCCCCAATGATCTAGGAAACTGATTGGACTGTATGGGGTCATTCATTCTCTTTCAGTCTAACCTACTTTAAAGGTCTGTACTCACAGTAAGAGTGCGTGGGGGGGGGGGGAGCCATGGAGGCCAACTTGAATTCATGGAAGGAAAGGTGGGCTATTAATACAACTAAATAAACATTCATTTGAATCTTGTTGGGGACTTATGTCTTCATAAGTGAGCTTACATCTGTGGGAATTAGAATTGGTCAGTTCCCTAATGTGCATATCCAGTAGAGGGCTGCTGTCACGTTACTACATTGGGGAGCAAAGTGAGCAAAGCACAATGGGACACACTTTGCATCAGTCCCAACGCACATCAGGCACCAATGCACATTGGGCACTCTTGCTGGTTTCCCATTACACATCTTTGCAATTCAGTAAAGGGGTTTCTTAGTGCCTCTGCTACACAGCTAGTTATATGTAAAGTTACATAATGTAACAAGCCACATTGGATTTAGATGATTAATATTAACATCCAGAATCCTGTTGGTGTCTTACACATGCTATAGAAGCATTTGAACATTTTCATCCAATATACAGCATTTGCACACAATTTAAGGTTATAGAAGTGAGGTTGCCTAGGTCCAGGTTCTCATGGGAAACCACATATAATAGCAAACTGCCATAGAATAACATAGAATCTTGCTAGAGGGCCAAAAATGCCTAGTGTCTGGCCCTGCTCTTCTGACTCTGAAGATGAGTTAGAGGAAGAGAGAGTTTCAGAGCAGGATTTGAAGTAGGGAGTAAAGACAACAACACCCGACCCCATAGAGCTGCCTGACCGCTCAGAGATAGCAGAAGGGGACAGAGCAGATAACCCAGACCCAGCAAAGAGGCCTGGCCCCTCAGATGGAGAGACCTTAGACCCAGTTGTACCTACCTTTCAGGAATGCCAACACCAAAGGGTGAAGGAGTGGAAGTCTCTGCGTATTTATGAGAGATGCTGTCTTATCAGAGAACACCTGTGCAATTGCTGAGTCAGTATAAATCTGGGACAGCTGCTCTGCCAACTTGTCGGAGTTTATCTGACTGCATTGGTGGGAAACCTTTGCTCCTGATTCCTCATGTTGCCTTGCCTGGACTTTGACCTTTGGACTGTACCGGACCTCCTGCTCATCATGACCCTGGACTATTGGATTGGTAAACTGGATTATTCTTTGGCTTTTGTGGACTTGGTCTGTTACCTAGATATTTTGCCCTACCATGAGTTCTGGGCAGACTGCCATGCTATTATCTGCAAATAGCACCTCTCCTTGGCTGGTTTCTTGAACACCTAGAGAGAATGCCTCTCTAGGCATCTGGTGTGAGTTTCAGCAGGGGTTGACCTTAGAGTCGTGCTGGAGGACCTCCTGATGCCTAGAGAGAACATTTCCAGTGTGACTCTTTGGTCCTCCAGATGTCTAGAGAGATCTTTTTTCTCTAGCCATGGGTAAGTGAAACCGCAGGTACCAATCCTTTGTACATGAGGGCGACTGGTAGTGCTATTGCACATGTAGACATGCACACTTTCCCTGTTGAAATTGGTAGTAGTACTTCTTTGGTTTCAAATGCTATTGCATATTTGCTTGTGCGTTCAGGTGTGCATTTTGTTCCACAATGTTACGAGTCGCCACAAGGGGCACATGGAAAACAATCAGTACCTAACTCAACCTGTGGCATTTATACTACACAACCCCCAAGTAGGATCTCAAGCTTGATGAATGGATTTATATTTTTTCCCTACAGCATGAAACAGTTTTTTTTTTTTTTTTTTTACTCAAATGCAATAGTAATTACAAGTTACGTCAGATGCATGGAATGCCAAGAGTCTTGGTCATGACTTATGGCACTTAGCAATATGTCTCTGGCAGAAAGTCATGGTGCTGGCTGATTAACACAGAAATGCCTTTCTCTATAGCTGTGTTCTCTTTCTCTTTCCTTCTCTCTGTGTGTCATTCCACAAGATGTCCTGATGGTGAATGTCCCGAGGACAACAGATGATGATGATATGACTGGAAGATGACTGTAGCCATACAAACTGTGCCTGCTTTCACAAACACATCAGATGGCCTTGATTATATGGACAGGAGGTGAGCATTATTCTCTGAAACACAGGAACTCTTCTCTTGGTGGTTTTGTATCAAGTTCTGTGGAATCTTCTCTTCTACTGTAAAGCACTTTAATTTGTGTGTGAGTCTGTGCATTTCTTTGTGCACATAGATACTGTAGCCATTGCTAGGTCCCATGTCTGTGAAGTGATTAATTTGCTCTGGATTTTAAACTGAATCTATTGCAGGTGAAAATATTTTGGGGATCAGCACCTTTGGGAATGCCTTTAAAGCTCAGATTAAAAACCAGAGTGGATTCACGCTGCCAAGATGACATGGAGGAGACCAGCTGCTGCTGCATGTCTATTTTGGAATGTGGAAATTGTGTCAAAAGTTGGCATCCAATTTAAGCTAGGGTAAAACAGAATCAGACAAGACATCATGCATAATCCTCATTGGGAATTTGCTGCTCTTGGATACAGGAATGTTTTATCAGTGGTCTTAAAAATGGATTGACTCATATTCATGAAGGGGAAAAAAAGATCTATGACATGTCAGGGTGGAAAAAAAAACCCTCGCCATTGCCATGATTTAGGTTTCTTTAAAAAAAAAAGAAAAAGAGGCCACTTAATTAGGGAATATAATTCTCACTAATTTTCTTCTTAAAGGAAGTAAATAAAATAGTTCTACCAATCTTTTTCCTGTTGCAAAGCAATCTTCAAAACCTGTGCCAGACTATTCACCATTCAGGATTTATTTTGCACAACTTTTGCATGTGATATTTCTGTGTATAAAACAACATTTTTTGTACAGACAACAATATTTATGTGCAGAAATATTATTTTCTGTGTGGAAATGCTGTACCCTGTACAGAAAAGCTGCTTTATGCAGAGAACAACCATGTGCAAATATTTGATTGAATAAATCCTGAACTGCCAAGATTCTCATTGTTCTGAGATTTTTCTCATCAGAGTTTCTCAGTACTCAAGAAAGATTTTATTCCAACATTTTCCAAATATTTTTGAATATTCTTTCCACCCTACACCTGATAATTGTGAGACAACTTGTCTAGAATGTACAACAAAGCCTAAAAAGAGTATATCTACACTGCAGAAATAATGCAGTTTGATACCACTTTAACTGCCATGGCCCCATCCTACAGAATCCTGGGATTGATAGTTTTGTGAGGTATCAGCACTCCTTTGCAGAGAAAGCTCTGGCACTTAAAGTGGTGTTAAATTTCATTGTTTCTACAGTGTAGATACACCCAAAGACATGCAGCTTGGCTGAAATGGATAAATGGACAATCTTTGATGAAGGAGACATCTTTGGTTAATTTTTTTTAAAAAATTGCGATTTGTTTTTTTACTTTTTCCAGCAAAGTAGGGGGTATTATCAACTTTGGACTTTTTAAAATAATAAAGTTGCAATTAAAAGTAGAAGCTGGAACATTGTTTCACTTAATGGAAGTATTTTATTAGTAGAATATAACTGGTGTGAAGTGGGAGTCATTAGTAGCTTTGTTTGTATTAGTTTGTTTTAAGTTTATGGGCTTTTTTCTATTAATTTGTGTGTTTTATGTATTTAAAATAAGTTTGTGTTTATATTTACTTTATGTTAATATATATATATTTTTTTAAAAATATAGAATTTATAACAAAATCCAAAATACACACACACAAAAAGCAGTTCCTTTATTGGCCAACAGAAGGGCACAAAATGCAACATGTAAACTTTCAAAGCTCCACTGGCTTCTTCATCAGGCAAAATATGTTAAAAACAATCATACAGGAGAAGAACTTGACAACACCTTCAACAATTTGTCAGCCCTTTCCCCTTTGTGAAGCTGAGTCCAAACTGAGTGAGTACAAAAGGAGAGGGTGATAGATCACAAGACACATGCAAGTCCTCCAGTGTTATTAATTTTACTGGTCTCTGAAACAAAGTGACTCTGGTTGTGTTTTTCCCTTTTACAAAATTTGTAGAAATGCACAAAATGCACTCTTGAAAATGCAGAAAGTCTTTACAAGACTACTCCTGCATATCATTACAGAGGAGGGGGGAAGTATGGGCCTCAGAGCTGTTTTGTGGTACAGTAGCACCCCACAATCTGGGGGTCCCCGCAGATACTGAAAAACACAGATACTAGCAAACATCCTTTGATGGGGGGGAGGAAGAGTTATGGAGGAGAAGGAAGGAAGGGAGGCAGGCAGGAAGAGGAAGAAAGGGAGGGGAAGGCAGTGGAAGAACAAGAAGCCAGAGCCGGGCTTGGGCTGGGCGACACTGCAGCCCTCATTGGGAAGGGAGAATGGAGGTTTGTTCTCTCCTCCTCCTCTCCCTTCCCATCCACCCTTTGCCCATCACCAACCATGGATAATTGAATCAGCAGATGGTGAACCAACAGATATAAGGTTCCTACTGTATTTAATACACAGTGGTATTAAGATCTCAGGTATTGCTGCCCAAATTGCTGTGGATCTGTGGGGACACTCTGATGTCCGAATATTAAAATGGGGAATATTTAATTAGCTCAATTATGGCAGCAAGAGGATGGCAACAGCAGGACCTTTTAACCTATGTATACTGGTATACAGAGGAGACTCTAAGACAAAAGGTACAATTAAATAATCTGTATTGGAAATGAACAGTGACAGCATTTACACAACACTCAGGCTTCAGACACTCACACTTGGGCACATTAGAAAATATAGGAAGTTTTTGGATACGGGACTAGAGTGAGGGGATGAAGGGTGATACAATAACTGTCCTGTAGAGCAGGGACACCTGCAGCAGAGGCTCAGAGTTGCATTTTGATGGTCTAGCAGAAAACTGGCAGCATGGATGTAGGAAGAGGAGTTGTTGACAAGTGACATGGACTGACTTGAAGTTGGAAAGCAGAGGATTTGTGCACAGTTTGGTGGTGTTTCGGGGTGATATTTATATGAAATAATTCCCCTGAAGGGAAGGAGTTGTGAGAGAAATACAATGGTTCCCAGAGGTTCCCACAGCAAAACTATGCATAGTCCAGAAGAGTTTACGATCATTAATGGTTGATGCTTTTAAATTAAATAGGAAACAGGCAAGGTCTTTTGTTGGAGGGGAGCAGGAGAGGAAGATCCCGTTTTGCAAACAATAAGGTCTCTTGCTATCGCTTAGTAGATTAGTGATTGACTCACCTCCAGGTGTTGAGTCTTATTTGAGTATTTGCTTTTGGGGAATTTCCACAGGCCTTTCCCTTGGTCTTGCATAAATCCCACCTTGGTGTTAGGCATACCCTTGTTTACCTGTAACCATGTGGATGGCCACCTTAGCCAAATTATTAAAATATAGCCAGTTATTTGATCTTCCAAGATCGAAGCTATCAGGGTAGGTAACAGTATAAAGCATATTTATATAGTTGTGGGGCTGAGACAGGATGTAATAGACTGCAGAAAGATGCAAATCATGTCCCTTGCCCTATCTCACTCCCACAACTATATAAATATGCTTTATACCCAAGGCCTTCGTACCACTTGGCATTGCATCTGAAAAAGTGGGTTTATATCCATGAAATCTCATGCTAAAATAAAACCTGATTAGTCTTAAAGGTTCTGCCACACTTCATTTTTTCCCTCCAACTCCCTTCCTTCTATTTATGCTGCAAGAGACTGACATGACTACTTCTTTGAAAACTAACATGGATGCTTCTTCAAAACCATTGCTCTAAGTCAGCATAATTGAAGCCATATGGGTTTCTCCTACCTCTTCAATTGCTATTGCCCTGAATGCCCTTCTTGGGGGTTTCCTGAGGCTACCTAGTCAGCCACTGTGGAAAGCTGGATGCTAGACCTTAGCCAGATGGATATTTCATGCATTTGTTCTCCTGATCATGTGCGCATTTTGTGCAATTATGAATCAGCACGGATGTGGCTCTCTTGTCATTCTCTAGCTTCTGTGACACTCCACGCCGACAAGGGTCCTCATTTTCCTCTCTTGCTCTTTCTCCCCCATTTTTTTTCCAGCTCCCTTTTCCTGCCAGCTTCAGGAGCCAGTGAGTCAGTCTGACAGCTCAGATGAGGGACAGCCCCCTCAGATGCCGAAATGCCAGCCAATCTCAAGAGCAGATTCAAATTAAAAGCCCACTATTATGTACGTATACAAATGTATATATAAATAATGGTTTCCCTCCCTTCTCTTTACCCCCCTCCCTGGCACAGTGAGTCAGTTAATCAAGTCTCCTTTGTTATTACGTAGAGGGTGGCAGGGCTGGTGGGCAGAGCAGCTATGAAGCCAAACATGGGCATTTCCATTTTCCCTTTGCAGCAGCCTAAATGACTGCTAGGGAAAGACAATTCACAAGACAAATCATATTCTGTTTTGAATTCCACTTTCCTCCTTTGAGGACTTTTCTTTCCTGTTCTCAGGGTGCTCCCACAGGCTTTCAGTAGGAAGGGAGAATGTTTCTCATAGATGTCTGGCGTCAAAGGACTGGTGGTAAATGCCCAGAAAATGAGTAAAATTCTCAGTTCAACACTGAGGACAGCAGGCTATCTGGCTAAAGGCAAACCATCATGTGTGGATCTTACACAGGTGTAGTTTCCCCTATGGAAATGGTTGGACATTTTTTTCCTGATGTAGAATGTCTGCATTCAGTTCAAGCAGGAGCATTGCTCCTGAATGGCTGCACATTGCATGTTGATTGTATGTTGCATTGCATGTTGATTCCATTGTGATCTTTATGTTCACAGATACATGTGCCCATTTGGTTATGTGTTCAGCTGCACATTGGGTGTGTGTATGTGTGGGCGGGTGCGTTAGCATCCCACCCATGATGTCAGCATCTCTTTTAATAGTTGGGGAAATTATTATCTCAGATAGATGCCCTGCTAGAGGAGGGTAACTTTGGGGACCTTTTCACCTATGTATATGAGTACTAACTGCAGAGAGCACTCCAGTTAAAGTGAAATAAAGGACTTTATCAGACACAGCAAAAACTGCATCAGAAGAACACTGCAGGAGCAAAAACAGGCAACATTACCAGATGATGGCATCCTTCAGCCATTCCAGGGGTGTATCGTGGGCATAAGTAATGTGTTCCTTTTTATTGATGGCTTAGCCAATCAATAAAAAAGGGACACTTTATTCATGCTCGCGCTATGCCCATGGAATGGCTGAAGGATGCGGGTGTCTGGTAATGTTTCCCTTTCTGTTCTTGTAAGGGTTCTTCTGATGCAGTTGGGGATGTGGTTTTATGCCACATTCCCCCACGTCTGATAAAGTCCAAAGTGTTTTATTGGAATTATACAGACCAACACACAGGAATATGCACTCTTGTGAACCATAGAAAGCTATTAGAAAAGAAAGCAGGGAAGGTTGGAGAAGCAGAAATCTGGGAAGTGAATGATAGTTACTAATCTTGGAGAAGGAGGGTTTCATTCAGCAAAGAGACCCAGAAGGGTGTCTGAGGGTGGCACAGTGGAGGTTCCAATCCACAACATGTCAGGAAAAAGTGTGGCCAGCCCTTCGGCAACACACACTTTGGCGTGGTCAGGGCTGTGATAGTTAATAACCCATTTCATGCCTTGAAGGAGCATTCCAGCTACGACAATGACTGGGACATAGATTGTGCATCAGGGCATGTTAACACCTTGGGACTTGTACCTCTATCATCTTAAATTTACACATCATCACCTTGAATATGGGATCTCAACTGAGGTCTTTGCTTGCCAGCAGGATGACAATATAGAGGGGGATGACCTAGCCTTCTGTGGAAGGGATTTCCACAACCTGGAAGCAGCTAGGGCAAAGACCCTCTCTCACATCTTAAATAAACATGCCTGTGAGGGTGGTGGGTTTGAGATAAAGCCTTTCCCTAAAGATTTCAGGACTCTAGAAGGCTCATCAGAGCAGATATGGGCCAAGAGGCCACATCACCCAGGAAGATAATAACACTTCACAGACTCAGTTCCATGTCTTCCCCATCAGCCCAGCCGCCATCAAGCCCAAGGAGGGGTCATTGCAGCTGCTGCTTACTGTGGGGAGGGAAAGGAGGGGAGAAGCAATTCATACCATGATGAAGCAGCTGGTTTCAGCTCACAGGGGGAAGACACAATGGTCTGCTCATAGATGGAGTACATCCACCTTCACCTTCCCCTCAGAGCCCAGACCAGCCACATCTTCATAATCTAATTTCTCTCTCTCTCTCTCTCCCATGCTTTGTTCCTTCCCCACCAGTAAGCAGTAATAGCAGCAGCAGCACCTCCAGGAGCTTGGTGTCTCCTGGGGTAAGGGTTTGGATGGAGCATAAAAGACTGGAGAATATCACCCTGTGCCTGAAGCGAAAAGAGACATACATACACATCAGCCACACTTAAGCACATGGAAGTCACTAATGTGATGCCATCCATTGTCTTTCAGATAAACTGGACCTGAGCATTATAGAGCCTTATAGGTCATAACCTGCACCCTGAATTGTGCCCAGAAATGTACCAGTAACCATCAAATTTGATGTAACAAGGAGTTTCTGTTCTCCCTTTAACTAGCCAGGGCCACAATTATGGCCCCCACCTTGCTTTGCTGCCCTCGATGTATACACATCAAGAGCACTGTGGGGGGGGGGAGTGGATCCTAATAGGATACTATCCAGAGGAGTTCTGCCACTCCATGCACCTTTTTGGGAAATATAATGAGACAAAGTGATTCACCGGAAAAGACAATAATGCTTGGTAATGTGGAAAGCAGTAGGAAAAGAGGAAGACTGCACTACAGGTGGGTTCATTCAGTCAAGTAAGCCATGGCTCTGAGACTGGAAGGCCTGAGCAGGGCTATTGATGACTACAGCGCTTGGAGGTCTCCCATAAGTTGATGGCAAATAACAACAATAAACATTTTTTAAAAAAGCTCACTGGCTTTTTAACCTTAGTAGAACACATTCACAGAGAAGAGGGGTCAGCAGAATGAAATTTGCGCAGTTCACCCTCAAACCTGGAGCCAATACTTTTTAATACAGGGATTTGGAAAAAAAATGAATAAAAATTGAATGTACCCATATTACACAGTTATAAAATGGTAGAGTTGGAAGAGACCACAAGGGCCATCCAGTCCAAACCCCTGCCATGCAGGAATCCATGATTCAAATCACTCCCTACAGGTGGCTGTCTAGCCTCTATTTAAAAACCTCTAAAGAAGGAGACTCCACCACACTCTGAGGCAGAGTATTCCACTGTCAAACAGTTCTTACTGTCAGGAAGTTCTTCCTAATGTTTAGGTGGGATCTCTTTTCCTATAGTTTGACCCCATGGCTCCATGTCCTAGTATTTTTTCAGATGGGCTTTTTATTCCGTGGCAGGCACGGAACAGGGTTGAGAAAGGGTCTCCTGTTCAGATGATGTCAACCCATCCCGTGCTGCCTCTGTGCTGCTCCCAGAATATTGTATTGACGATGAAGCATCGTGAGTAGACCACCCGTTCCATGTCTGTCATGGAGTCATGGGTGTGCGAACAGGAGCCCCATTCATGTCCGCAATGCCAGCCGCAGGGAGGAGGTCCGTTCAGAACACTTCCGGTGGAGATCGGGACAAGGAGGTAAGTGGCACCCCTTTCCCCCCTCCTCAGCTTACTTGGGTTTTTTATGTGTTTTTGTGCTTTGTTTACTTTTTAACTTTTTTGTTTGCCTTTTATTTTTAAATTTCCTGCATGATTGTTCTCTCGCGAGAATGGGCAGGATTTCATTTCTGGGTCATAAATGCAGCCTTACAATGGTTGTATTTACTCCCGGCCACTGAGGGGAGGGGGAGGATGTTCCTGCTGTGGGCTCAAGGTAAGTGTCTGAAAGATTTTTGTTTATTCCATGGCAGGGATGGGAGTGGGGGTTGCGAGGCAGGAATGGGGCAAAAGGCTCCGTCTGAAAATCTCCCTAGTCTCTGAAGCAGCAGAAAACAAGCTTGCTCCTTCTTCAATATGACAGCCTCCCAAATATTTAAACATGGCTATCATGTCACCTCTTCACCTTCTCTTCCCCATGCTAAACATACCCAGCTCCCTAAACCACTTCTCATAGGGCATGGCTTCCAGACCTTTCACCATTTTGGTTGCCCTCTTCTGGACATGTTCTAGCTTGTCAATATCCTTTTTAAATTGTGTTGCCTAGAACTGGATAGAGTATTCAAGGTGAGGTTTGATGAAAGCAGAAAAGTGGTATTATTGCATCCGTCAATCTAGACACTATACTATTGATAGCAGTTTTATAGCACTTTAACAGCCATGGCTCCATCCTATGGAATCTCTGGATTTATAGTTTGTGCAGGAGGGCCTTAGAATTCCATTCTGGAGAGGTCTAATCCAGTGATTCTCAGGTTTTCTGATGTTTGGGACTGGCTATGACCTTTTTTCCATTATGCCAGGGTTTGGCACCATATTTTTGCCCATCAGTTACAATTATGATTTTTTTCCCCAGGAAATGTACCAAGAGCAGCAACCAATGACTCAGAGATTAGTTCCAATCCATGGACTACCACTTTGACAGAACTGCTCTAGTCTACTCTCCTGAACTAGAGCACTAGAGCTCTCCAGCAGAGGATTCTAAAGCCTGCCTCCCCAAACTACAAATCCCAGGATTCTATTGGATGGAGCCATGGCTGTTGAAGTGGCATCAGACTATAACCACACAGAAAGAAGGATTTCTTCAGCCATGTAGATCCTCTGTTTGCAATCTGAAGTAGTACAGCCCAGGTACAGATTGAGGGGGGTAAAACCAGCCAAAGTTAGTGAATAAGTAAGAACAGCATGCTTTGTCATTATTGTCCTTACAGTGTGAGATTCATGATAAAATCCTCAGGAAACTAATAGTGACTCTACAAAACAAGGCTGTTTGTCACTCCAGGATTGCAACACTGAGTGGTGCTTTTGTGTGCTGTTATTTACTCGTCAAACAGTCATCAGCATTTCATATCTTTTCATGCCGTTTCAAACTTCTACACAAAATCTCAGTTCACACAATCATTTGAAAATAATGATGAGGCATAGAATGAGGAGATGCTGAACTAATATAACCTGTGCTTGTGTGAATTGGTCCCTGGATCACTTTTTTTAAAAAAATCTTTTTATTTGCATTTTCTACATACATACAAATCTAAAGTTCTTTAATTAAACACAAATCTTATTTAAGCATAAATCTTAGCAAACATGTAAATATACCAACATGTATATAAGTTTCACTTATAAAAAGAAAGAGGTGGTTTTGCCAGTCCTTTTCTCTGAAATATAGCATAGAGTACCTGGGATTTATTGGTGGGCTCTCATCCACGTAAGAACAAGGGCTGACCCTACTTAGTTTCCAAGATCAGATGGGATCTGGTGCCTTTGGGGTATTTAGGCCAACAGGGAATATGTAGGGATCATAAAAGTCCTCCAATCCTGATTTACCAGGCAGCAGCTACTGGGATTACAGGAATCTGTTTTCCTATTGACTGGGACACATCAGATTGATGTTTCTTCCCTCTTCCTGTGAGTGATCTCCAGTGCAAGAGTCAAAAGCAGGATCCCTGTCATAATTTCTCCTTGCTCCTGAGATCACCCATGGGAGGGGATGGAAACATCAGTCTGCTGCATCCTGATTGACAAAACAGACCCCCATTGCTCATAGCAGCTGAAGCCTGACAAGTTATACCTAGCTATACAACTAAGGTATAGTATGCCCCCTGTATTCATGGGGGGGGGGGATACATTCCCAGACTTATTGTAGAAACATGAAATCACAGTTCAAACTTGGGCTTCTTAAACATCTTTCTTTATGAATGTAGACATCATGAAGAGGATAGATTGACTGACGCACCTTTTCTGTATCTTTACCAATGCTGTCTGGAATCACTTTATTGACAACTTCTTTCAGGTCATT
The DNA here is from genome assembly GCA_030847615.1 of Gambelia wislizenii. Classification (NCBI taxonomy): domain Eukaryota; kingdom Metazoa; phylum Chordata; class Lepidosauria; order Squamata; family Crotaphytidae; genus Gambelia; species Gambelia wislizenii. The sequence continues at coordinate 330,339,421 of JAUMIR010000004.1, forward strand.
TGTTTGAACTTCTTATGTCATGATTTCCACCATTTTCTTCCCAATTTGGCAGACAGGCTAGTGCTAGGCATAGGAAGTCTTGCAAATCTGGTCAGTACACTTCTTAGTGAAGCCAACACAGAAAAGGTGTAGAAAGGATCCTTCTGTAGTTTTGACATTATATGCTATTTTAAATGCAATTTTTCATATAACAGCCTAATCAGGATTGCTAGAATTAATGCATGCAGAATTAATTGCACCACACATCCCTTGTAATGAATGACAACATTGCACAACTGAACAAAGCTAACCAAACATACAGCTGAATGAACTATGAAACTCCATGTACAATGTGTAATGTACGTCTGCATGCAATTTGCATCCATGTGCTGCATGTACAGTTCCACTTCCACAACATTGAAATGTATGAAGCCATTCAGTATTGGGAAAAAAAATGTCCAGTGCTTCCATAAGGGGACATGCATGTGTAAGATACCAATGGAATTCTAGCCAATATGTCTGCATTTGTGCAAGTAGTTTTATCTTATCTAATTTTTTGTATATTTCTATCAATAACATATGTATTTTTATGCACAATCTCCCTGATAGATACATTTTGTACTCCCCTCTTTTTTTTTCTTTCTTTTTTTTTTTTTTTTTTTTTGCAAAATTTGGAGAAGCTGAAATACCAAAGGAAAATGGTGTTCTGGTTCTCACATTGATTTAGGAAGTAGAAATTCAATAAGTTCTTATCAAATTGTGAAATGAATGTAATTCTCAGTGCTGGTTGTAACCTTAGTATAATAGCTGCTAATTATTTCACATCAGTGAGCCCCTAATCTTGCATTAGCTAAAAATGTCACAGGTGTTTGCAAAACATTCAAGTTGCCGTGGGTGAAAGGATCAATCACAGAATGTGGACAATCAATGCTGTTCCACTGGGGAAGAATGAGGTCAGTTTGGTTTGGTGGCGGTGCTGTAGATGTGAATGTTGACCATCTAGAGGAATTGACTGGTGCAAAGGCTAATGACAAAGACAAAGGGGTTGTCTAGACAGTGAAAATACTCCTCATAGAATCTGAGGAGAATATCTTGTGCCCCAATGAGATCCCACAGTGATTTGTCTTATTTGGAAGGAAGGGAGCAAAAAAAATTCACAAAACTTTTCTTGAATTTTTAAAATAATGTTTGGGAATGTACATTACCATTCATTTGGACAATCAATTCGGGATGCCACACATTCTTGTAGAAGAGTGGAACTGGACAGCAGATTTGTCAGACATGTGCAGGGGTGGGCTTGACAGTAAGGAAGTGGCTGGAAGTGTCATTTTGGATTTTCACGTTGGCTATTGTGTGCTTTTTTTGCTGCTCCAAGGCAATCAAATACTCTTTTTAAGCCGAAGGTCACGCTTACGCACCTTTGCTTTAAAGTTAAAAAAATATTGTGTAGTGGCGACAATGTGTGAGGGAAAAAACAAACTAATTTATTCAGTCACCATCTTGATTTGTGGGTGTGTGCATTTCAAATGTGAATGGCTTCACATACTATTGATTTTGCTAAAAGATCATGGAGACAAATGAACACTGCCGTGAATTTGCAATAATGCACAGGAATCAGCATTATATCATCTTGTCTAGACAAGCCCAAAGTGTGAAATGCCAAAATGGAGGTGATATGTTCTTGATGGGACTTGGCTTGCAATCCAAATCTATCATCACACATTGGAAAAGTTCCTTGCTGACAAATCAGGTCCTCAGATGAGGAACAAGGCAGGAATTACCACAGCTTAATTTCTTCAAAGACCCAACTGAGTCCTGCCAATTGCAAGTGTTCTTACAAAGACTGATGGATCTTCTTCTGATTTAGCAAGGTACTATGCCTTTAAGCAGGAGTATGCACTCTTGTTTTCCAGAGAATTTTCTGTGCAGAGAAACACATTGTCTTTTTTTTTCTTGGTGCAAATATTTTCTATTATTTGTTTCCTGGTTAAAAGAGGGGGGGGGTCCTGATAGTTTGGGATCCCTGTTGGGATGAATAAAAGAACAATAAGAATTTTGCTGTGGTGTTTTGCAAATAAAACAGTGTTTTTGTGCAGGAAATATACTGTATTTACTGTTTAGAAAATATGGGGGGGGGAGTTGCACAGAAAATATGTTTCTCTGAAGAAAAAAAATACACACACCAGATTTTTTTTTCTGTGAAAAAAAAATTCTGTAGAACATTTCAGGATGCTCAAATATAGGGAAACTGTGCAAAAATATTTTCTCCCACAAGCAACAGTAACTATTTGTCCTTGCATGCAAGGATGAAACAATTGAAGATTTACACCAATAGACAATTACTATCACTGTTTGGGAATACATAGTTCAATTTTAACTCATTTTCAATTTTTTTTAAAAATGACATTTTAAGCAGTTGTTTGCAAACTTGTTTCCCCATTTCTTGCAACAAGGTGTTACAGGCAAAAATTTTGGTTAATAGTTCTTATTATCCTTGTGGTGCAATGAAAAAGAGGCTTTATCTTGTTATGTATTGATGGAGGTGGCTTCAAGTGGAGGAGGATATTTAGAAAACTCTTGGTTTTTCTTTTCTTCTCTTTTCTTGAAAATGCAGATTTTTAGAGCTGAACATGGAACTTCTGGCCATTGCATGCAAAACATGTGCTTTAGCATTGATTTTTGCAGACCCTGCTCCTTGATTCTAGATGAGGAGATTAGCAGTGCAGCTATTGAATAGTGCAAAAAAAATGCTCTACATATGCTCAGAGGCACTCAAAATATTTCTGATTAAGGGTTCTCCAGCCATGATTCACCAACCAGTCTTCATGGTCACATTGCTGAATTTCAGCATCCCATTGGATCAGAGATCTCTAACTGGAATGAATCTATTGGTCAGACTTCTACTTGTGCTGCTTAGTTACACAGTTATCTTAATTGCACAGCTAAGCAGCATCTCCTGGCTTGAGCCCTGGACTTACTGTTACCTGCATTGCATGGGGTCCACCAGGATCCCACTAGTGTCCAAATCTTAATATGGAGAATATTTAACTAGCTCAAATTGGCAGCGAGAGGCCGGGTAGTGGCAGGATCTTTTGACCTATGTATACCAGTAATAACTGAGGAGATAATTGCAGAATGTACAATTAAATGATCTTTATTGGAAACAAATGTTAACAGCATTCATGTAAACACTCAGGCTTCAAGCATCACACATGGCTATTGACTATGGTAGGAAGTATTTGGATACAGGAACAGAGTGAGGGGATTGTGGAGTATACTATACTGATCCTGTAGAGTTGGGATCTTCAAGTAAAGTGGCAGAGGGGAGGTCCAGAGGCAGCCTGGTAACACAGACTGAAATGGGGTCAGAAGGAAGAGGGTCTGTGCAAACTTCTGTGGTGTTTTAGGTTGATATTTATATCTGGTAATTCCCCTGAAGGAATGGGGTTTAGAGTGGAATACAATGTTTCTCAGAGTCTCCCAGGGCTATACAAAGGGTGCTCCAGAAGAGTTAATTATTGTTAATGGGTGATATATTTGGAACTGAATAGGAGCAGGTACAGTTTATTGTTGGGGAGAAAAGGAAGAGGAAAAACCCATTTTGCAACCACTGAGGACTCTGCTATTCTTGAGTGTTAACTCCATGTGTTAACTTTGTTCGGGTATTACCTGTTTCAGGAATTTCCAAAGGCTCCCCTTGGTTATAAAATACTCCCGCCTTTGTACCTGGGGGGTCCCCGACATGCTAACCACGTCAAAGGCAACAGTAAGCCAAATTATTAAATATTGCCAATTATGTGTTACTCCAAGATGGGGGCTGCCAGGGTAGGTAACACTACTTTATTGGGCATCAGGTGGACAGAGAGAAGAGGGTCAATCCTGTTAGTGAGCAGGGCATGGGCAGAAGATGTTTCTACTTCCTCCCACCTGTTAGCAAGGCTGTGACATGGAATTGAGACAGGGGCCCTGCTTCTGACTGTCGCAGCCCCTCTGGCTGCTGGGAAGGGGGTGGCAATGTCATCTCCGTATGCCCTGATCACTAGCAGAATGGACTGCCTTCTCTCCATGTGGCTGATGATCAGTAAAGTGAGTTGGGGGGAAGTATGATTGTGGCAATAGTTTCACAATCATGACTATGTAGGGACTGTGAATATAGGTCTGCTATGAGTGCATAAGTTCTGGTTACACATCTGTAAGTCTGATCCTGTATTCTGGCCATAATTTCTTATTCACCTTTTCCCATTCAGACAAACTATCTATGAGGTTTCAAGGATATATCAATAGCATACGTGTGGTGTTTATCTGTGGAGGTGGAAACGAAAGAGACAACGATGATCAGTGATACTCCCTCTCTCTCTCTGGCTTCTCTTCGCAAACGAAGATTCAGGAAGGACTCATCCCACACTTTCTGCAAGTGCACTGATGACTAAAAAGGCTAATCTGAGATAGACAAGTCTGGTTGCAGAAAGCACAGCAGAAGGTTTCCTTGGGTGATGTTTCCGGGTTGTGATTTTTTCTGTGTTGTTGTTTCTCTTCAAGACTTGTTCGGCGTGAGTTCTCAAATAAGGCTGCAGCATTGTGGATAGTATGTCAAAAGAAGCAAAATCCAATTGCTCAAACTATCGAGGCATAACACTGCTCTCTATTGCTGGAAAAATCCTTGCAAGGATACTCCTGAACAGATTAGTTCCTGCCATTGCAGAAGAACTTCTTCCTGAAAGCCAATGTGGCTTCAGAGCCAATAGGAGTACTACAGATATGGAATTTTACCCATAGACAACTGCAAGAGAAATGTAGAGAGCAGAACAAGGGTCTCTATGTAACATTTGTTGACCTCACCAAAGCCTTCAGTGATACAATAGGTTGTTATATCACATGCTTTAGAACAGCCTCCCCAACTGGACAGTTTCCAGAACCATTACAGTACAAATCCTATCATCCACAGCAATTGGTAGTCCATCACATCAGTGAAGTCCCAAGTTTTTAACACCACTTCTGCCAACACAAGCTCTCAGCAGATTCAGAAGAACTTTATTCACCAAGCAGAGTTGATCACAGTACATGATTGTTGTCAAGACTAAAGGGTTTTCCTAGTTACATAGTATATTAAGATCCCACATAGTTCAGCCTTACAAAAGCTTTCATTCTATTTGTCAGCAACTCCAAACATTTTGCTTTCCCAGACTTACCCCCCCTCTTTCCCCAATACCAACTTTCCCAAAGGAATGACCTTGACTACACATTTGCTCAATATCCCTGGTCATGGATGATACACAACCTTACTTCCCAGCACCCTCACAGCTGTATAGCATATCCCATCATCCTTCATTACCAAAAAGGTCAAACAAGCATGACAGGACCATGGCTGGACCATGATCCCAACAGTTGAGGGGTGAAACTTTAAAAGCATATTTGAAGCCACCAATAGCAAAATCTTCCACTAGGGGGTCAACAGTGATAACAAACATGTCATTTTCTGCAAATCCCTAGTAAAATAATTATCTAACAAATTAATGCAATTCAATGAATTAAACCATTTGTGTTGTTAATGTTAACAACAATGAATTCATCTCCACATTTGTAAAGGTCAATGCCCATGAATTAATTTCCAAACCTAATCTTCCAAACTCAGCTCTTGCTTTCCATATTTGCAATACATCAGACAACGTTGGGTATTAATAATAAAATTGCTCAAGATGAAAACGTGATCATTCCCATCACAGCTTAGAAAGTTATTTTTGGGGATGACAGCACCTACAATCACCCAGGTGGCATAGATTCACATTGAGGCAAAATTCTTTACACTTGTGAAAAAAAGTACCCAAGGTTTTTGGTTTTTTTGTTTTTTAAAAAATAAGAATAAGAAGGAAGAACTGGAACTGGCAGATTCATTCATCCAAGGGCAGAGCTTTCTGTGCTTAACTCTTGAATATGTGGGATTAAATATCTTAACTATTAAATATGTGTACTGAAACTAGAGTTGCCATCTCTTTTTTCTGAGAGGCTCCTCGTTTTAAGCATCTACATGAAAAGCATATATAACAGGCTCCTCTCCATGCCGGGGGTAGATGTACCTATTTGGCCAGCATGGTGTAGTAGTTTGAGTGCTAGATTAGGGCTTGTCTAGATGGTCAATTTAGCCTGGCTTCTCCCCATCTTGGAGCCCTGCAGTCTAAACAATGCAGGGATTTTGCCCTGATTTGCCTCCAGACAGTCCTGATGATGTTTGAGGCAAAGCCAGGGAGGAAGGAAGGGTAAACCCATTTAAAACATTATTTAAAAAAAACACCCAGGAAAACCTGCATCATACAATAAAACCCAGCTGAGTCCAGAGTGGGAACACAGGGTCTGTACCTGCACACCAGGCTGCATTGCCAGACCCTGATACCACCACCGCAGGTGTTGCTCTGCAGCCGAGAAGGAGACCCCCCCAGCATGTGATCAAGGCCTCCTCCATGTGACCAGCATTGCTAACATGCTGAGTGCTTCCCTCTTGGCTTCAAACAGAGTGCCACGCAACAGCAGGGGAGGCACTCACCAATAAAGGCCGGCATGTGTGTGCTGACTTCTGCCCGTTTCGACATGGTATTGGTGTGTGTGTGCGATGAGCATAAGATGGGTGAATGAGATGAGAGCCTGAAAAGAACCAGTCCCAGAGCAGGAGAGTGTAATGGGAGGGGTTTCTGTGTGTTAGAAGGCATGTATGGCAGTTAGAGTAGTCACTTGGTTAATTGGAGCTGAAGGCTCTGGGTGTGTGTGTATGTCTGCAGTGAAGTCTGAATGGAGCCTTGTGTGCTTTATGAGTGAGGTTGGAATCCTGGAATATTGTGTGCAAAGTCAGGATGTGAAGATTGAATGAACAAAGAATGAATGAGTCTGGGTTATAAGCGAAGGTATTAGAATAACCAAAGGCAAATCGGTGTGCTATGATATTTATGATTGGTTATTATCAAGTGACAGACTGTTCAGATAGTACATTTTAAGCACAAGATTTCCTAACTGATGTTCCATCTTTGTCCCTTCAATAAACTAATCCTTTGTTGTTTTGTTCAGACCCAGACTCTTGGGGCCTGTTTACATGGCAAAATACAGTCGTCCTTCCACATTCATGGGGGTTAGGTTCTGCAGACCCCCGTGAATGTGAAAATTCCATGAATAATGACAGCCCTCCCCCTCCCTCCCAAAAGTGGTGATGGGGCCTCCAGGGGCCCTGTCGTCGCTTCCCCTCACCTCTTGGCACCCTCCCAAAGCGACCACGGGGCCTCCGGAAGACCCGTCGTCACTTCCCCTCACCTCCCCACTCCCTCCTGAAGTGACCACGGGGCCTCCGGAGGCCCCGTCATTGATGCCCCTTGCCTCCTGTCACCCTCCCCAAGTGACCATGGGGCCTCTGGAGGCCCAATGGATGCTTCCCCTTGCCTCCCCCTGCCCTCCCGAAAGTGGTGATGGGGCCTCAGAGGCCCTGTCGCCACTTTCCCCGGCCTCCCCTTGCAGCAAACTGCGAATATGTGGAACCGCGAATGTGGAGGGAGGCCTGTAAGTCTGTGAAGAATTCACTAAGATTCTTAATAGTTCACACACATCAACCACAATATCACCTCACTCAGAAGGGGGGAGCTCAAAAACTCAAAAGTAGCATAATAAGGGCTTTCACTATTTCCCCCAACTTTTTTGGAAAGTAGCGTGACTTAGCACATTATCGATTGTGTGAACTACCATTTCGGAAAAGTCTGTGTGAACTACCAGCAATCTTCCTGAAACAACAACAGCAGAGCTGATCAGTGATCGGTTGAAATGATCAGGGAAGGGGGTGGACTTGTATGAGATGGAGGAACCTCAAATGAAAAGATCCAGCCCCTGTTGTTTTCAGCCACAGAAAAAATCCAGCAAGCTGTCTGCCTCCCAGCTTGCTGGGGATGAGGAATCTCCAGTTAGCGTGCGCACACGTGTGTGTGTGTGAGAGAGAGAGAGAGAGAGAAGGAGATCGAGTAGTGATCGGCTCCTCCAGCTGTTCGCTCACTTGCACTCCTCTGATAACATTTGTGTGTGTGTGTGAGAGAGAGAAAGATTAGGGAGAGTGGGTGAGGGGAAGGGGGGACTTGATGGGGGGGAATAGCTCCTCTGTGGCTAAAAGGCTGCCTCCTTCTTCCCACCCTTCGCACTTTTGGAAGAAGAGGCATGAAAACTAGCAGGCATTCCTCAGAGGAAGGAAAGATCAGAGCACTCTCTCTCTCTCTCTCAAGGTGAATCTAAAGGCAGGGTGACAGGTACAGAGGGTGGTGGCAGCCAGGCTGAACATTTAGGTAAAGTTGGCTGGCACATTTGAGGCTGCCTCGGGGTTCATGTCACCATAGAGGGATCTGGGCCAGCTCTGGGGTGAGAATACACCATTTGGAAGCTGGTGTATTCTGGCTGGTATAGACAAGCCCCAGGATTTGGAGAGACCAGGGTATGAATTCTTGTTCATCCACTGAAACCCTCTGAGTGACCTTGGGCAATGGGAAACCTCCTCTGGAGAAACATGGGTGAGTAAACCCTACAACAGGGTTGCCATAAGCTGGAGCCAAACTGAAGGCATACCACCACAAGAGCAACAACACCTTTAGGAATATGACATTTTTCCATTTTTGAAGGCTGTACGAAAACCTGCAGTTCTTCATTAGGGATGGAAACAACTTGGGAGTTTATAAAGGATAGATGTGAGAGGAGCAAAACTGACAGATTTTCCCATCCTTACCAGAGATGGAGCATGGCATTTCCCCCCTTTCTGCATGCAGCAAACTACTATTGTTATGTACACACATCTGTGTATGAATCATCAGCCCCAGTGAGGGTCCAATTTGGCTGTCATAAATTTGGATTTCTCCAGCAGGCCAGCCTCTGAGAGAAAGAGACGGTGAGGGAACAGAGGGACTACAGTGGGGCTGTGTAGAGAATAAGGGAAATGGTTAGGTCCTAGACCATGGCTCCTGATCAGTAGACTCTTTGTCTAGTGGGTTGGTGGTGAGGAAGGAGGATGTGGCAGGGATGCAAAGGATCCTCACAGCTCAGGAGGTGTGTGTGGCTTGTGGATGAATAGCTCTGCCGAAAGGAGGGTGTGTGGGAAGGAACAATCGAGCAAAGGAACAGCAGTGGGAAGAATGAGAAATGATGTGTTATAATGTGGAGTAAGGCAAGGAGGGGAGGAGGGATATATTTTCGACTCAGCACCAGACCTTGCCAACTGCAGCCCCCGTGGCCAGCTACAGAGTAATCGAGACCATATGAAAGAAACTGTATCACCACCAGCTGAATAAGGGATGCTTGACTTGCGGAGGTGAATAGGCAGCATCAAAGGCAGTGGCCTTCAGCTTAGCTAGAAGGTGACACCTTCAGTGTAACCAGGGGGAGCTGGTGTCTACTGTGTGGTTTTTTTTTTGTTTTTTTTTTTTTTTGGAGTGTGTGTGTGTGTGTGTGAACCCAGTCTGGGCTTTAGTCCAAACTAGAAAGAGGCTGAACTCTATCCAAAGGGTTGAAATCTATCCCCAAATGTCTGCAGTCTTTTGGATAGCTCCTCTGAAGTTTGAATTAGATCCCAGAGGGCATTCCCCACACCACAGGCATAGCAGCTACCAGTCAGCACTGGTTGCACTGATGGTATCTACTTAGGATGGAGGTATTTACAGCATTTATATCCTTCAGCCAAAAAGCCTCCCAGTGCAGCTTGCAAATTGTTAATTTGGCAGTTCTTTTCTCTCAAGCTCAGAATAAAAAAAAAAATTCTAGCCAATCTAAAAGCTATCTAAGTAAATTATATGTGCAGTGGTCATTCCATTCCATTCTCTTGCACTTCCTCTGCCTCCTCTTCTCCTCCCCATCCCTTTCTCCCCCTTCTTCCTACCCATCTCTCCTCCCCTCCTCTTTCTGTTCATGTTCATCTTCTTCTCTTCCTTCCCCCTCTTCCTTTTTATCCAACCTGAATACCTGAGAGGCCTTCACTGAAGATATTAAGGAATGAAACTGGGACCTTGATGCATCATCATCACAAACATGATTGGTGGGGACACAAGAAAGAGCCTTTTCAGTGGCTGTCCCTTGGCTCTAGAACTCCCTTCCTATGGAGGCTTCCTCCTGCTATCTTTCCATCAGCATTATGTCACCTCTCAACTTTCTCTTCTCCAGACTAAACATGCCCAGCTCCCTATGCCTCTCCTCATAGGGCATGGATTCCAGACCTCCCACCATCCTGGTCGCCCTCCTCTGGACACATTCCAGCTTCTCAATATCCTTCCTGAATTGTGGTGCCCAGAAATGGACACAGTATTCCAGATAAGGTCTGACCAAAGCAGAATACAGTTGCACCATTACTTCCCTTGAGCTAGACACTATACTCCTATTTATGCAGCCTAGAATTGCATTGGCTTTTTTAGTTGCTGAATCACACTGCTGACTCATACTCAGCTTGTGGTCCACTAAGACTCCTAGATCCCTTTCTCATATACTGCTATCAAGCCAGGTGTCACTCATCCTATATCTGTGCATTTCATTTTTACTGCCCAAGTATAGTATCCTACATTTCTCCCTGTTGAAATTAATTTTGTTAGTCTGGGCCCAGCTTTCTAATCTGTTGAGGTCATTTTGGATTCTGATCCTATCCTCTAGGGTATAAGCTACCCCTCCTAATTTGGTGTCATCTGCAAATTTGATAAACATACCCTCTATTCCCTCATTCAAGTCATTGATAAAGATGTTGAATAGCACTGGGTCCAGGACAGAACCCTGTGGCACCCCACTGGTCACTTCTCTCCAGGATGAACAGGAGCCATTGGTGACTACCCTTTGGGTTTGGTCAGTCAACCAATTACAAGTCCACCTAACAGTTACATTGTCTAGCCCACAGGTTACTAACTTTTTTGCAAGAATGTCATGGGGGACCTTGTCAAAGGCCTTACTGAAATCAAGATACACTACATCCACTGCATACCCTTCATCTATCAAGTTTGTAACACTATCAAAAGAAGAGATAAGATGAGTGTGGCTTGACTTGATTTTGAGAAATCCATGTTGACTTTTAGTGATCACAGCATTCCTTTCTAAGTGCTTACAGCCCATCAGTTTCATGATTTGCTCTAGAATCTTTCCTAGTATTGATGTCAGGCTGATTGGGCAGTAATTATTTGAGTCTTCTTCTTTCCCCTTTTCAAAGATGGGGAAAACATTTGTCCTCTCTCAGTCTGCTGGGATCTCCCCTGTTTTCCATGAATTCTTAAAGATGATGGACAGTGATTCTGAGATTACTTCTCCCAGTTCTTTTAATACCCTTGGATGAAGTTCATCTAACCCTGGAGACTTGAACTCATTTATACTGGCCAGGTATTCCTCAATGACGTCTTTACCAATTCTGTGCTGTATTTCCCCTAGTGCATCATCTGCTCCATTTTCCTCGGGTTGAGCACTGTTCGCCCTTTGGGAGAAGACTCAAAACCAAAGGACCTTGGGTTGAATCCCCCACACCTCTTAATCCCACCCAAAAAAATTCCACCGAAATTCCTCCCTGAGGTCCCTTGGGCATGGTGGGAGCCTTTGGGGCAAAAAGATTTGTAGATAATGCTGAAGGGGAAGGGGTGCTATAAAAATATTCCTGGTATCTTATCTGGATAAGATATAATTACTGTGGTGTTACCCAAATTGTGTGTCAAATGTCCTAATATTACTATGGGGAATTTAATTAACTCAACTTGGCATGTGAGAGGCCAGGCAATGACAGGATCTTTTAACCTATGTATGCCAGTAATAATGGAGGAGACTCTGGGCCAACAGGTACACTTAAATGACATTTATTGGACATTAACAGTAAGAGCATTCATGTACACACTCAGACTTCAGGCACTCACACAAGGCTGTTGAAGACAGTAGGAAGTATTTGGATAGAGGATTAGAGTAAGGGGCTTGCAGATTATAGTCATATACCAATTCTGCAGAGCTGAGATTGTGAAGTACATCAACAGTGAAGAGATCCAGATGATAGACTGGTGACATGAACCAACATGAAGTAAGAAAGCAAGGGATTTGTGCACCTGGTAACACAGACTGGTGTGTATTCAGGAAGAAGGAGGTCTGTGCACACTTAGGTGGTGTTTTATGGTGAAATTTATATGGAATAATTCCCCTGAAGGAATAGGATTTTGAATGAAATAAATGTTTCCCAGAGGCTCCCAAGACTAAACAAAGGGTCCTCCAGAAGGGTTAACAATGGTTAATGGCTGATGCTTTTAGAACTGAATAGGAGCAGGCAAGGTCTTTTGTTGGAAGGGAATGAGGAGAGGAAGAACCCATTTTACAAGCATCAAGGACTCTGCTATCATTGAATCGATTAGTGAGTGACACACCTCCAGGTGTTAAGTTCTGACCTGAGTATTTGGTTTGTATTACATGAATCCAGCCTTGGTATTTGGGGATCCCTGGTTTACCTGCAAACCACATGGATTGCCACATCAGGGAAGTAATAAGTGCCACTCTATTCTGCTTTCGTGACACCTCACTTGGAATACTGTGTCCTGTTCTGGGCACCACAATTTAGGAAGGATATTGAGAAGCTGGAACGTGTCCAGAGGAGGGTGACGAGAATGGTGGGAGGTTTGGAAGCCAAGCCCTATGAGGAGCCACTTAGGGAGATGGGCATGTTTAGTCTGGAGAAGAGAAGGTTGAGGGTTGACATGATAGCCATGTTTAAATATTTGAAAGGATGTCATACGGAGGATGGAACAAGCTTGTTTTCTGCTGCTACAGAGATTGGGACATGGAGCAATGGGTTCAAACTACAGGAAAAAAGATTCCACCTAAACATTTGGAAGAACCTCCTGACAGTAGGAGCTGTTTGGAAGTGGAATACACTGCCTCAGAGTATGGTGGAGTCTCCTTCTTTGGAGGTTTTTAAGCAGAGGCTGGATGGCCATCTGTCAGGAATACTTTGATTATGTATTCCTGCACGGCAGGGGGTTGGACTGGATGGCCCCTGTAGTCTCTTCCAACTCTATGATTCTATGAATTATTAAATACAGACAATTATTTGATATTCCAAGATGGGGGCTATCAGGGTAGGTAACTGTGGGCTGTACTTTCCCAATCCCTGATGTAAGAAAATGTCATTCCTTCCATGGACCTACTCTAGTCAGGACAGACAATGGAATTCATGCCAGAATCATGTGACTCTTTGCTTTGTGGTTGTTAGGTGTATTTCTTCATATAATGGTGCCTCCAGATAATCTACTGGATCAATAGCAGCTTTGCTTGACTTGACTACAGAGTTCTTGTGAGTACTACCAATAAACTTGGAATTAGGATTCAAACTGACATTCAGAATGTGATAAATTTCAGAAGCATCCAAAAGTGTGAAATTGCCTTCTCATCACATTTGGGTATCTCACTGGGAAGGTTCTCAAACTGGTTGTCAAAACATTTCCTGAAGACCCATGATTGCAAGTTGTTGGTTGTTTCCCCCCCCCCCCCCAGAAAGAAGGGTGGAGGAAGCATTCATTACTCATGACTTAGCAGTTTCAATTTCACAAGTTGTAAGGCAGTAATAAGCCACATCAGATTTTGCCATCTTTACTCCTGTAGGTTGGGTCTGTTGTTGTTCATGGGCAAAACAGCTGCTTTGAAGACAAAACTACTTTAACTATGTAGTGTGGATGCACTCTGAGTAGGAGAACATACATTTTGCCACCTTGATTTCTAGCTCAGAGAAAAAGCACCTGTTTTTTCTTGTTCACCATGCAAAAGGTGTTGGGTTCAAATCTTGGCATCTCTTGCAAAACAGTTCAGGTAACAGAGTAGGGGAAAGATACCATGTTTCAGTGCAAAGAGAGGCACCTATGGTCCAAGGGAACAAGAAATGGTGAAATCAAGCTAGAGTCAAGGGTCATACACAGAAGGGCCCTAAAAACAGTAAAGGCATTCCAAAGTCTGGGCTTGAAAAAAAAGTTCAAGAACAATCCAAAACCAGTCAGGGAGTGTCCAAAAGAGAATAGTCCAAGGAGTAAGCTGTTGATCATGAACCAAGACAGTAGGGAATATCATGAAATACTGGGCACAGCTAGCAGACATGTTGTCTTGCAACAAAGAGATGGCCTTGGTTGTGCTAATTTTAAATCATTTTAACCAATCTCTTGCCTTGTTAAATTGTTTAATGTGGGTTTTTTTTCCTTCTAAAATCATTTTCATCGTTTACACTCTTATAAATGAGTGGGTCTGGCTTTATTGGATGGTGAAATAATATGGCTGCAGCCCTCCAGGGCTCTGGAGGAGCTGAAAATCAATTGGTGTATCCTCCCTGTCTTCCAGAGCATGTCCACCCCTAACCTAACCAAATCTGCCCCAAACTAGACATTCAGGAAAGGGCACTCACAGCAACATCCTGGATGATGTTTCCTTCTGCTGGAGTCTCCTTTGGAGGTTTTTAAACAGAGGCTGGATGGCCATTTGTCAGGAATGCTTTGATTGCATATTCCTGCAGGACCAGGGGGTTAGACTAGATGGCCTTTGTGGTCTCTTCCAACTCTATGATTCTATATTTATGCAGATCAAGAGAACTGCAAGTGAAGTCAAAACTTCCCAGCCTCACTTCATTCAATTGCACTGCATCAGTATCTGGAGATGATGTTTTCCCCAGCATATATAAATATAAGGGAGTTTTGCCTGGAAGGACCAAGAAGATTAGAAAGCAAGAAAGATTTGAAGTTTAGATTGACTGTTGGGCCACCATGGAGTTTGGTTTTCTCAGAGGCAAGGTTTTGCTCATGCTTATCTCTAGTGAAATGACTTAACCCGGAGCATCTCAGTATGTGTTTTGCATTTGCTGCTCTTCTGAAAAGGGAAAGATTGAAAGCTTAGTGAAATGCAGAGGGGCAGAAGGTCATGTCTCCAGGCAATGCTCAGGAACTAGCTTTACACAGGACAAATCAGAAGTGAAAGTTGAACAGACATCCACCAACTAAAGGAGTCCCAATGGTTCTTGAGTAAATTCATAACCTTGACACATCGGCTGCAAGCCAGATAGAGCCATGCACATCAGCATAACATAGGGAATTGGTTTGGTATGTTTATTTTAATCTGCGTGGCAGTGTATAGGCACACCTATGTGTCAGAATGCTCAGTATGCATGCCAGCATAGTGTGAGTGGCTAGGGTAAAAAAATTATGGCAAAACCAGAAATATTCTGGACACAAACTTTATTGTTTCAGGAAATCCAGCAAAGATAGGACAGGTGGGGGAAAAAAACCTACACTTGGTCACAGAACCCTTAAAAGGGGGGGGGGTAACTACATCATTTTTCACTCATCTCTGCAATTATTGGGGGGGGTACTTTGTGCAGCTACACAGAGACTGGAAACAATATGACATCATTTCCAATTCCATTTTGGGACATTTTGAGTGTTGTTTTCAGACTTTGGGCAGGTTTGGGGAGCAAGAAGGGTGGAGAAAGAAAACTGTTGTATTTTGAAGTGGCATTGATCTCTTTCATGTTCATTTTTGGAGTTGAAAAATGGTCCAAATGGGGTTGGGGAGTTTTCAGGTTGTCCTATTGAGACACCAAGGGCCACAAAAAGGGATTTGGAGGCTAGACGTAGTCCACTGGCCACATTTATTCCAACACTGGCCTAAATGATGTGCATGGGGAATCACCATTGTTAAGGTGAACAACAGTTGTGGTTAGTGGCTCCACGAATCATAGAACCATAGTTTTGGGAGAGACCATAAGGACTATCCAGTCCAACCCCCAGCCATGCAGGAATACACAATCAAAGCACTACCTCAAAAGTGTGACAAATCTATTCCAGGTTTTAGTACAGACATTAAGGGAGTTACCCAGGGTGCTGAATCCCATCCCCAAGATAGGTTAATCACCTTGGATAGCCCCTTTAAACCTACCCAGAACCCGGAGTGGATTCACCACCCCCATGACATGGGAACTTCCAGCTGCTGGTGGTGGACAGGACTCCATGAGCACCCTCTTTCTGTAGTAAAAGGAACAAAAGACCACAATAATGACCATGGGTATATTTCTCCACTGCTTGTGCAGCTATAACCAACCAGCTGTAAGAATATATTCAAAATCCTAAGACTGACTTGCTCAGTTTTCCAGTAACCTGGACACTGAGACAAGGGAGGGAAGCATTTCTTCCCAGGTAGGCACTCAATAAATTAATTTGACTTTTGGAGAAAAAAAAAATCACTGTCACTGGCTAGAAATGGTATCTTGAGTGTAATCTATTTTTAACTTTAAAAAAACTGGCCTACTTTAAATTCAGCCCATGGCCCACATGCCACAATTACTAGGTTGCCTAGAAGGTTCCTTCAGAGAAGTATCATTATATATTTATGGACCAGATGTAACCCATCCAAATAGATTTGCTCTGCCATTTGGTTTCTCCTGTGTAACAGCTGGATGGGATGAGGGATGCAGGTGTACAGTGGACCAGAAGAAAAGCATCAATTATGAAATCTCCCAACATTTCAGGTTGTGTTGATGCAACAGATGGTGGCTAAATTCCATATAAAACTCAGAAAAGAAAGCATATTAGAAGCCAACATATTTGAAGAAACCAAAAACCTCAGACTCTTGAGAGCATTTGAGATTCACGAAATACAACAAACAAGTTGGTAGTCAGCATTATGTCATGTTATCATGCCCTCCTTCCCCTCCCTGTGAGAGTCCATAAATGGACATATTGGACACTTGTCAGGGTCACTTTGGCTGTAGGCAGATTGCAGGGCAGTCAAAATGACCTGAGACATGTCTAAAAATATAATTGGGTGGGGGAGAGAAGCCAAGTTAGGATTCTGCAGAAAGACCCTGAAACTAATGGGTTTAAGCTAACAACCCAGTCGTTAAGGAGTATGCGCTAATCCCTTCTTCTAGCCTTGGGTGTCTCAAGTAATAATTCAATCAAGCAATTCCTTAATCCATACCCTACAGAATATCTCTCCTCACACACCCCTTCCTGTCCAACCTTTCAACATTGTCACAAATCCATCAATTTTTATCTCTCCACAATTAAAACAATCAGTTGAGTTTCAGTTTTCTTTGTCTAGTCCATGGGAGAGACATTCAAGCTTTGTTATTACTAAACTCATTCCTCCAAGGGACAGAATAGGGCATAAGTATTGGAGCCCCAACAATAAATAGTAAGGTGTGCCACAGTGTATGGACCTAGCCACTCTCTTTCTTGGTGCGACCTGGATTGGAACCTCCTGTGCCACCATCTGACACCTCTCTGAGTATCCTCACTGCACAGATGTCTTCTCTTCAGGACTGGTAACTATCACCCTATCTTACCAGATTACTCTCCTTCTGTCTAATCTTTCTGCCCTTACACTGCTATAGTCTTGTATGTTTCATAAGAATGTATGTTGCGTATGTTAGTTTACCTTCTGTATTATTTCAATAAAATACTTTGTTTTACTTTAACTAGAGCCTCCTCTATGGTTAGTATTGATATACATAGGTGAAAAGTTCCCTGAAATTAACCTCCTCTTGCAAACCTCCTGTTTTAGTTAATAAATCACCCAGATATCACAGGAGATTTTAGCATCACAGGTGGGACTGTAACACCACACCACCACACCTCTTAGGGTAACAGTCACAGGCAGAACCCAACAATCTGTAAAGACTTACAATGTCTAGGCAATCACAGCCTGGATCAGAAACCTTGAGACACTAAGTTCTCCAGCTGTCATGCCCTGTGATGTCATGCCCTGTGAGTTTGATGAGGGTATGAAATCAGAGGAGGAGGGGAACATGGCAGGGAACAGCCCTATGGACCCTGGCACAGGTTTACCTACACTTGTGCCAGCAGGGAACTCTGCCAACCCCCTGGAAACTCAAGCAGAAGAAGATCCTGGTCCTAGTGGGTTGACACCTGTCCCAGCAGAGAGTCCTGCCAGTTCAGATAAGTACAAAGAAGAAGAGACAAACTTCTCTCCACCATCATACACCCAGCAGCAACCTCAAAAGGAAGCTCAAAGGAAATTGCTGAGACTTTATGAGAAACACCTGCTCGTCAAGAAGCACCTGGCAAAGCCTTGATTGCTATATATACACTTTGGGGAAATGTGGAGGCTTTGTCAGAGATCAGCTGATCTTCTGGAGAAAGGTTCCTGCTGACTTCATTGCCTTGACTCATGTTTAGCCCTTGGACTGTTCCTGACTACGCTGTTACCTGACCCTGTGGACCCACAGACCTACTTCTGTACTACACTGCCTTCCATAGGATTTGACCCTTGGACTGTATTCTGGACTCTTCTCTGTGTGCCTTCCTGCTGGTTTTGCTGCTGCTCAAGAAACTGAACCTTGCTTGTTTCAAACCTTATCTGACTTCACTTAATTGACCTTGCTATCACGAAGAGTTGGCCGCTTTCCTGGTCTTTTGAGCTTTATCTTGGTCAAACTCCCAAACTGTGTATTAATTGCCAGTAACTGGCTGCTTTCTTAGACACCAACAGTAACTCCAAGAAGCCATCAGAACTAGCCTTTAGCTCTCTTCAGGTAGGGTCCTCCACCCTGTATCCAATATGCTAACTATAAAGAAAATATTAGCTGGCATCCTGTTAGTGACATATGCAGGTGAAAGCAGCACTACTGCTGCAGAGTGATTTTTTTTTTGGGGGGGGTACAATAGCTGTAACCAGCTGATGATGGCATAAGCAGAGTGGGTCCATATGTTATCACATGCACATGTGGTAGTACATTAAAGTACAGGGAGCAGCATATGAATGTGCATCATCTCTTTGTATTGCTATTGTGCATTGCAATTGCACAATGAGTTGTCAGCCATATGCATTGATCACTGATCCACACACTTGGTATTCAGTGTAGGGCTTGCCTAACATAACTCCACCTATGGATATTTACACTACGGTGAAATGATGTAGCGGTTCAGCCATTGCTGCCCTCTGACTGAGAAGTAGACTTCAGAGTGGGCAGTCAAACCTCTACAGTTTGCAATTTGGGCCTGGTTGATTTAGAAATGCAGATACAAGCTCCCCCAGTACAGATTTGGACAGTGGGTGCTTTACCAATTTTGGTGACATTTTCAAATGGACAACTCTGATTGGTTATGCAATACTACAGCATAATCATATCTTGACAGTGAGATTTCTGATTGGCTAAGATCATTTGTTCCAAGAAGAGGGGTGTTTACTAGCACATTGATCAGATATAGATCCAGAATGGGAACAGAAATGCAGAAAAATGAGCCAGTTTAGGAAAGGGAGAGGAAGAAACATGTCAGCATTAGCAGAAGTCCAACTTAAACAATGAAAAGCCCATAGAACAATATTCTGTGTAGAGCTCTGTCCTTAATCTCTTTTAGGAAGAAAGCTAGTGTGGTGTGGTGGCTGAAGTGTTGGACTGGGATTCAGGAGCTCCAGATTTCAGTCCCTGTTGAGACATGAAAACTCACTAGTTGGCTATTGGTTAGTCATTATCTCTCAGCCTGAAAGAACCTCACAGGAGAAAGGATAAGTTGTGGAACAGGAAAGCCAGGAGCTCACTGTAGGAAAGTCAGGATATAAATGTAAGTAATAAACAAACAGTGGTTTCATATGATTATATGTGAGTGCACCAACAGGACAGAGGGATTGCAATTTTTCTCTACATAAGCATGGTGAACACATTAAATTGGATGATTATTCTGAGCTGGAATTGCCTGCAGTTCCAGGACTCCCAAAAACTTCATTTACTACCTAAAATAGGCACGCATCCCTGTTACAAGATAAGCTTTGTTGGTGGCAAATGGTGCAGCAGGAGGTCTTCAGCAGAGAAAGCACCGCAGTCCTTTAGCTGATGTGCTTTGGTATCTCTCACAGCAAGGGCTAGAACTGAGCCACTACAACATTGATTCTACACACATTCTCCCATGGCCCATGCTCTAGAGCCTTGTAACTAGATCACAGGTTCCTTTGGCTGGTGTGCCTTTCCTCCCTCTCCCCACAAGCCACTGGAAATGGCAAAATGTATATATTTCAGAAGCAAATTGAGGAAAACCAAGTTCACAGGCATGACCTGTCTTCCAACCTAATAGCTATGAAACAGCACAAGCAGATGGTTAACAGGAAAGTTTACTCCTCTAGTCTGTTCCCAATTGCTTACCTTTTCTCAACCTTGAACTGCCAAGCTAATGTGAAACTATCTAGCAGTGCCTACTAAATATGAATTAATCCTCTTTTATACTGGCTTCTTCAGACTCAGTGACCAGAAGTTTCAGAGTTAAAAACAAAAAAACTTTATTGTCATAGTAATCCAAAGAGCTAGCCCTACAAGTTCATTGCTCAGAATGAAACCTAACTAACAAGCAGTAAACTAAAAATATTCTCCCGTCTACAAAATCTGGCGGCTTATACGGTCATTAGCTATCCATCATCCCCACAGTCAGTTCTCACCAGACCTGGGGTCAGCCTATTTTCCCCATAGCTGAGGCCAGGTGCCGACTTTATCAAACCGTTACAAACATAGAGCACATACTCCCTTTTCCCAGTTAAACTACATACTAATTAGCAAAAGAATGCAAACACAATTAGTCACAAAGTGATACAACAGAACTGAACGTGGCAGGAAAAGGTCATGTCCAGGACCAAACCTAACATATACCACTGGACGGCTGTTAACACTGGGTAACATGGTAATAAGGATACAAGAACCCATCTATCCGGTGGTGGGGCCATACTCTCTACAATCATACCCAGAGCTTAAGACTCCTTTTTTTAAAAAAAGAGAGGGAGAGAGGTGTTCACTAAAAGAAAATCCAGCACTGTCCCTTTTTAAAAAGAGTTCTTTACATGCTCACAGCTGTGGCACCAACAATACTTTGTGCCAATTGCCTTTCCTCAAAAAGTGCTGCCAATGAATTTTGACACCCTCTCCCTGCCAGGGGATCACACCTCTTGGCAAGGTGTAAGGTTATGAAACCAGAGAAAGATCTGTCCCAGTTTACTATACCAGCTACCTTTCCTGGCAGGCATTGGAAAGTAGGCAGGAGTGGACAAGGGTTATTGCAATGTTAGAAACAGAACAAATACTAGAGCATGAACTGAGTTGTTTCTCCTTCTTTTTTGTGGGGAGGGAGGAGGGAGGGAGGAAATCACAAAATCCAGGTGATCAGATTCAAGTTATCATAGAAGCATAGAGCTGGAAGAGACCACAAGGGCCATCTGGTCCAACCCCCTGCCCTGCAGGAATACAATCAAAGCATTCCTGACAGATGGCCATCCCACCTCTGTTTTAAAAGCTCCAAAGAAGGAGACTCCACCACACTATGAGGCAGTGTATTCCACTTCCAAACAGCTCTTACTGTCAGAAAGTTCTTCCTAATGTTTAGGTGGAGTCTCTTTTCCTGTAGCTTGAGCCCATTGCTCCGTGTCTTAGTCTCTGGAGCAGCAGAAAACAAGCTTGCTTCATCCTCAATATGACATCCATTCAAATATTTAAACACGGCTATCATGTCACCTTCCATTCCTAGTGGTCTTGTGTGAATACTTTATTGTGTGAATGTGTACATGATTGGTGTTATTATTTTTAAGTCTTTAATAAAGTCTTTAAGTCATTTTGTGTTTGTGTGTCAGTTCAAAGTCAGTAGGGGCATAAACAGGCATAAAGATGCCTTTCTGTTGCCTCCTCTTGCATCGCTAAGTCAAGTTGCTGCTAATTTCCCCAACATATTAGAAACTCAATATTTGTGTGGGATTCCATGAGCGATTTGCGTAACAATGGGAGGATACTTTTCAAATGTAACGTAATGATTTGGATTGGTGTTACTTGGGGAGAGGTATACTGGCTAACATTTCAGTTACTTTTTAAAGTTCCTGCATTTTTAGAAAGATCTGGAGCTAAATTTTTCAAGTTCTGTAACATCTTGTTATTAATTTTAAGGTCTCCCCCATAAAAATAATGAAGAAACAATGAATAATGCAATTAGTCAGATAATGACTAATTCCACACATGCACACACACTCCAAAAGGAGAGGAAGAAGATAATGATAACATGAATGGAAATTAATTAATTATGGTTCAGGTCCAAGATACTTGAAGGGCCATATTCTCCCTTATGAACTTGCCTGTGTTTGGAGATCTGCTGGGAAGGCCCTTCTCCCTGTCCTGCCAGGTACCTCTGATGGGACCACATGAGACAGGGGCTTCTCAATGGCTGCCCTCATGCTCTGGAACTCCCTTCCCAGAGAAGTTAGACTGGAACCCTCCCTACTTTCTTTCCGTAGGCAGGTGAACACCTTTTTGTTTTGGCCGGCTGTTGAGCACTTTTGTACAAGGCATGTCCTGCCTAAACAATGTGCTGGATTTGCGATTTATTTTCCTGCTGTTGTGCTGCTGTTTCTTAATGGTTTATGTTTTTAACTGGCTTTGTTTGTTCTTGATGGCTTAATCACTTTTTAACTTTTGTATTTTGTGAATTTTAAACTATTTTTAAAAATCCATTATAAACTGGTGGAAAGGCAGGATATAAAGAAATGAAATAAGAACAAAACAAAAAAGAAGGAGGGGCTTTGTAATCCAGGGGGAACTGTGTAATGAAGTACTTTTTAAAATCATATTTTTATTAAGTTACATTACAAAAAATACAAAGTAACATATAGAGAAAGAAGCTCCAACAACAGATGACTGGCTAATAAAATTAAAAAAACATGATGGACTTAGATAAATTAGCAGCATTAATAAATAATAGATCAGCAAACCAAGTGGAAGAAGACTGGAAACAGGTAAAAACGCAATGGAAAAAGAAATGGAAAATGTAAATGTCATGAAGTATTTTTAAAAAGTAATCTTCCAACCTCTGGGAATAGGAGAGGGTTTGTTTATACCATTTGAACATTAAAAAAATGGCAAGGCAAGCAAGGACAGAGTGCTGCATATGTACTTGACATGCAATGTTGCAGATCCAACTCATGGCAGACCTCTTAGCAGCTCTATTGGACATTCCTAGTGGCATCTGGTGACATACTGTACATGTCACCAACACTGGGGTTAGGTTTCAGCACCTTGGATAGTTCCTTTTAAGTTCAGACTAAAACCCAGGAGAGATTTGCTGCCTCACTGACATGCAAACCACTAGGTTCCTTTTCCTGGTAGCAAAAGGAAAAACAAAGGCTCCTTTGATGTATGGGTCAACCCGTATCTACAGAGGACACATTCCTTGACTTACCGTTTATAAGTGAAACTGCCGCTAATAGCAAACCCTATTAACATAAAGGACTTCTGGTACAAACATACTGTAGAACTGCTTTGGAGAACCTAGTGATTCCTAGAAAGGACACCCCTCTAGGCATTTTCCAGCATGACTCTAAGGTATGTGTCCCTATTTTTTCAGCTTGGATAACAGAAACTGCAGGTATTTGTTTCACGAATACAGGGTGGGGGTGTACTTCTCATTCTTGTCAATAAAATTGGAGACAGTAGCACAGTCTTGATGTCTCCATTTCCATCACTCCTACTACAAGAATTGGTGGGTTGACACTTGGGGAAGGATATGCTTTGTTGCCCAGCAGAATCAAGCTCTTGGCAACTTGCTGGGAGCACAATTCTGCTGGGAAGCCAGGCAAACTCTCTCTATGCCATGTGCATAATGATGTAGGCAGGAGTAGCACCCGTGTTACTGTCAGGGAACTGATGCAGGTGTAGAAGTGGTTGGAAGAGCCTGTATGCTACTGATGGCCCTTGTGGTGCCCACCTTGGCTTAGACCAGTGGTTCTCAACCTGTGGGTCTCCAGATGTTGTTAGACTACAGTTCCCAGAATCCCTCACTATTGGCTTTGCTGTCTGCAGTTTCTGGGAACTGTAGTACCTCGGAGTGTGGTGGGGTCTCCTTCCTTGGAGGTTTTTAAACAGAGGCTGGATGGCCATCTGTCAGGGATGCTTTGATCATGATTTCCTGTGTGGCAGGGGGTTGGACTGGATGGCCCTTGTGGTCTCTTCCAACTCTACAATTCTATGAACACCTGGAGACTCACAGGTTGAGAACCACTGGCTTAGACTATACCACAGAAGAGGGCATTTTAGACTAAACAAGATTGTAGGTGCCACAAATCACCCTGTGACATTGGAAGAATCAGATGCAGGGGAGTCAGAGGCGTCTATAGCTCCAAAAGACAGTCCCCTCCCCTGTGCCTAAACAATCAATAGCACACACAGGTAATGCAGAGGGTTTTTTTTTTTTTTTTTGTCCTACAAGCTACTACCACCTCAGCCACAGCAGCTGGATGCTGAGGAGAGACCACTTTCTTTTGCACAACAATGACAAGTGAAACAGGAGCAGACAGGGAGCCAACACTTAATGCACAGGCTTCAGTACAAGACAACAAGCAATTAGCCATCTGGCTATAAAGAGGGGTGGTCAATCTACATTGGTTTTTATACTAAACTTTAAAGGAACTGTCCAAGGTGTGGAACCTGTTTTGGGGATCGGCTTCAGTGCCATGATAGGGTTCAGCTGCTTTGAAGTTCAGGCTAATACTAAGAGCAGATCCACTGTCTTCCAGACCTGGATGTCCCCAGCCTCTACTATCTCCTTCCCTTCCACCAGCCATCAGTGGTCATGTACTGAGAATGGATACCTGGGCCCAAACAATGCAACCTGACCATTGCTTTGCTATGGAAGCAGCTGAACCATACTTTGATTTCTCTCTCCAAGATAGAATCATAGAGTTGGAAGAGACCACAAGAGCCATCTAGACCAACCCCCTGCCATGCAGGAATGAACAATGAAAGCATACCAAATAGATTGCCATCCAGCCTCTGTTTAAAAACCTTAAAAGAGGGAGACTCCACCACATGCCAAGGCAGTGCATTCCACTGCTGAACAGCTCTTACTGTCAGGAAGTTCTTCCTAATGTTCACCTGGGTCATATAGTCACAGTTCCAATATTGTCCCAGCAAGGTGGGCATGTTCTGAACATGGAGCAGAAAATTGTTCTACAGCTAGGCAGTAGCCACTGAGCAGCACACCCTCTCTGTGAGCCTTTAGAAGGGCAACCATTTTAATCAAGGGACCCAGGCAAACGTTTCTGAGTGAGGCACCTCCATGAATTGTGGAGAGATGGACATCCATGTCCTTCTAGGACAATGATCATGAGAGGTTGTCTGCTGGCTGGTGGGCTCCTTTGCCACTGATGTGGTCCTTCAACTTATATAACAACACAAATAACCGGAATAATGAAAAGGGGGATAAATGCCCACAATTAAGTATAAGTCAGAATTTCTGTTCTCCTACACAGTGTCAAAGTTCTTGCATCACCTCCTGACCAGGTAATTAATGCCTGTCAGTTTAGTTTACCCCTCTTACTATTTTTGAACTATTTTTCTGTTGAAGAAGAAGAAGAAAGCCAGGCGAAAATGACTGAATTTTTGATCCCTGGTGAGAACAGAATGCATGTTTTTCAGGAGCCTGCAACAAGGAAACAGTCACAGGCAATATTAAATATTTAGGCTCTAAATATTTAACCTTGCATTTGTTTCTTTCTTACAGTGTTTATTTTTTCTTCTTATTACACAATTGAAATGCCTTTATAATTCGCTTTCCATTTAATAAAATATTTGCTACTCTATGGAACACCAGAGGTTGCCATATGCAAACAATTGGTCTGTACTGCCCAGTACTGTCGACTCTGACAGAATGGTCAGCTGTCCAATATTTCAAGTAGAATTCTTTCCTAGACTTACCTAGAGAGCCACAGAATAGCCAAGTAGTCTTCCATCTAAGTACTAACCAGGACCAACCTTCTTTGGCCTCCAAAATCTGATGAGATTCGGTATGTTCATGGTAGTATGGTGGAACAGGCAGAAAACTCCCTAATGAAAGTTCCTCCCTTTAAACTTTGACATTTCCTGTTTATTGATGGGAGAGGGGAGAGTGGTCACTATGTTATCTGAATTGCTGAGGTCTGTGGAAATTTCATGCATGTCAAAATCTTAGTTTGGGGTATTATGTTATCTCAAATTGGCATGTGAGAGTTAGGGCAACTGTGGGGATCTTTTGACCAGTGAATACCAGTACTCACAGAATGAACTCAAGCCAGAACAGACAATAAAATTATCTTTATTACAATTTAATCTTAACAGCATTCATGGTAACACTCAAATTTCAAGCAATCAAAACAAGGCTATCAAGGAAAGCAGGAAATATATGGGTAGAGGAATGGGGGGGGGAGATTGTGAGTTATACTAAACCAATCCAAGGAGCAGAGATTCATGTGGAAGTTGCAACCTGGCTAAACAGACTATCATGGAGATGAGAGGAAGAGGATCTGTGCATGCATTGGTGGTGTTTTATGCTGGTATTTATGTTCAAAATTTCCCTTCAAGGGATGGGATTTAGAATGGAATACAACAATCGGAGATTCTCAGAACTGGAGAAAAGATTCTCCGGATGTGTTAATTACTGTTGATAGGTGATACATTTGGGACTGGGTTTTTGAAAAATAAGTCATGCCAAACTAATCTTATTTCTTTTTTTTCTTTTTTTTTTTTACACTTGGTAGATGAAGGGAATACTGTGGATGTAGTGTATCTTGATTTCAGTAAGGACTTTGACAAAGTCCTCCATATTCTTGCAAAAAAGTTAGTAACATGTGGACAATGCAATTGTTAGGTAGATTTGTAATTGGTTGATGGGCCAAAATCAAAGGGTAGTCACCAATGGCTCCTCTTCATCCTGGAGAAAAGTGACCAGCGGGGTGCCACAGGGTTCTGTTCTGGGTCCAGTGCTATTCAACATCTTTATCAATGACTTGGATGAGGGAATAGAGGGCATGCTTATCAACTTTGCAGATGAAAGCAAATTAGGAGGGGTAGCTAAAACCCAGGAGGATAGGATCAGAATTCAAAACGACATTACAAGATTAGAAAGCTGGGCCAAAACTACAAATGAATTTCAACAGGAAAAAATGTAGGATACTACACTTGGGCAGTAAAAATAAAAAGCACAGATATAGGATGGGTGTCACAGGCTTGATGGCAGTACATGCTAAAGGGACCTAGGAGTCATAGTGGATCACAAACTGAACATGAGTCAGCAGTATGATGCAGCAGCTAAAAAAGCTAATGCAATTCTAGGCTGTATCAATAGGAGTATAGTGTCTAGATCAAGGGAAGCAATAGTGCCACTCTATTCTGCTTTAGTCAGGCCTCACCTGGAATACTGTGTCCAGTTCTGAGCACCACAATTCCAGAAGGATACGGACAAGCTGGAACACGTCCATGCCCTATGAGGAGTGGCTTAGGGGGCTGGGTATGTTTACCCTGGAGAATATAAGGTAAAGAGGGGACATGATAACCATGTTGAAATAGTTGAAGGGATGTCATACTGAAGATGGAGCAAGATTGTTTTCTGCTGCTCCAGAGACTAGGACACGTAGCAATGAACTCAAACTACAGGAAAAGAGATTCCACCTAAACATTAGGAAGAACTTCTGGACAGTAAGAACTATTTGGCAATGGAATGCACTGCCTCAGAGTGTGGTGGATTCTCCTTCTTTGGAGGTTTTTAAATAGAGGCTGGATGGGCATCTGTTGGGAATGCTTTGATTTTTTTTTTTATTCCTGCATGGCAGGGGGTTGGACTGGATGTCCCTTGTGGTTTCTTCCAACTCTGTGATTCTATAATTCTATGAATGGGCACAGGCAACCTTCTATTGTGGACAAGTGAAAAAGAGAAAAAAACCCATTTTGCAATCACTGAGTGCTCTGCTATCCTTGATGGGATTAGTGGATGACTCATCACCAGGTGCTTCCAGGAAGAACTCTGACCTGGGTATGACCTGTCTAAGGAATTTGGAAGGCCCCTTCCTAGGTTGTGGATGACTCTAGCCTTAATGTTTGGGGAATCTCTGATATACTTGCCAACCACATGGTGGGCCACAGCCAGCCAAATTACCAAATGTTTCCAATTATGTGCTATTGAAAGGTGGAGGCTGTCAAGGCAGGTAGCAGGTAAAACGTATCCAAAGTGCAAGTATTTCCCAATATCCTGGCATATTTATGCAGGCAGACATTTCCATGTGAAGGCAGTCAAACATTGTTGCCTGATGCAAAATGCCCACATATAGTTCAACTTTCCATAAGCAGAACTGCACATGTGGTGACCCTCTGTGTGTCATGCAATTGTTCATTGAACATTGGGCATGGATATGTTTTGCACATTGTACATGGGTATGCATGCACAATGTACATGCATGCATGTGCACCTCAATTGCACATTTGGTGTCTTGGTTCAATTGTGCAACAGGAGGGCTGCATATCACCCTTAATGCATAACTCTGCATGTGGAGATTAACATTATCCAACACTGATGTCGAACGTTGGCTATAATGCAGGTATATCTCTGTTAACAAAACCTCTGGCAAAAAAAGTCCTTTCTACAAAGTCTTTTTACACCCAGCCAGCCCCTATTTTCCTCCTTTATCTAGCTAGAAGCTGTGATGTTGTCATTGTTGTGGCTTTTTTAGCAGCATTGACATTGGGAATATGATGCTGAAACATAGACAACTCTTTGCTGGACTGTAGCAGCGTGTCTATAGTCAACAATGTAATGAAACTGAAGCTAGGAGAGAACCGGATTTACTCTAGACAATCCTACTACAGCTGCATGTGCCTGCCTACAATAGGCAAAGTAAACAGCTCCAGAATCCCTTACTGAGCATGCATGAGCAGCCAAACAGAAAGAAAAGGGGAATCATAGAATCATAGAGTTGGAAGAGACTACAAGGGTCATCCAGTCAAACCCCATTCTGCCATGTAGGAATACACAATCAAATCATTCCTGATAGATGGTCATCCAGTCTCTGTTTAAAAACCTCCAAAGAAGGAGACTCCACCACACTCCCAGGCAGTGTATTCCACTTCTGAACAGCTCTTACTGTCAGGAAGTTCTCCCTAATGTTTAGGTGGAATCTCTTTTCTTGTAATTTAAACCCATTGCTCCATGTCCTAGTCTCTGGAGCAGCAGAAAAAAAGCTTGGTCCATCCACTGTATGACATCCCTTCAAATATAATAAACATGGCTATCATGTCATCTCTCAACCTTCTCTTCTCCAGACTAAACATGCCCAGCTCCCTAAGCTGCTCCTCATAGGGCATGTCCTGCAGACCTCCCACCATCCTGGTTGCCCTCCTCTGGACATGTTCCAGCTTGTCAAGATCCTTCTTAAATTGTGGTGCACAGAACTGGACACAGTCTTCCAGGTGAGGTCTAAGCAAAGCAGAGTAGGGTGGCACTATTACTTCCCTTGTCTAGACACTATACTCCTTACTGATGCATCCTAGAATTGAATTGGTTTTTTTAGCTGCTGCAGATGAATCTTCCCAACCAGCTAGCCTTAGCATGCCAGCAAACCATTGGTCTATAAATTTGGCCACCAAAATGGAAATCATAAGCAAAGTGAATGCTGGAGAAAAAAGGTCATCCCTGGATACATTTTGGAAGAAACCTTCAAGTCATCTCTAGAAGATTCAAAGTGTTTCTGTTAATGTCTGCAAGTCTAAATATCCTAAAGGCAGAGCCCATCTGATCTGGGAAGCTAAGCAGGGTCAGACCTGGTTAGTACTTGGATGGGAGATGGCCAACAAATACCAGGTGCTGTAGGCTGCATTTCAGAGGAAGGAACTGGCAAAACCGCCTTTGAATATTACTTGCACAAGAAAACCCTTTAGAATTCATGGGGTCACCATAAGTCAATGGGTGACTTGAAGATACACACACACACAACTTATCTGGCCTGGTTGTTTCATTTTACATGTGTATTTTGTTAGTTTAGAATAAAAGAAAAATTGCTGAAACATGTTGAAATGCTCTTCTTTTTTGTGGTGCAGGAACCTATGTCTATTCTTTCCATCTAATTTCTGCCTAAGATACCAAATTTTCTATTAAAGAAGTAGTGCACCCTAGCCTCTCTCTGGCTTTTCTTCACAAACGAAGATTCAGGAAGGACTCATCCCGCGCTTACTGCAAGCGCGCTGATGACTAAAAAGGCCAATCCGAGATAAACAAGTCTGGTTGCAGAAAGCACAACAGAAGGTCTCCTTGGGTGATGTTTCTGGGTTGTGATTCTTTCTGCGTTGTCATTTCTCTTCAAGACTTGTTCGGCATGAGTTCTCAAATAAGGCTGCAGCATTGTGGATAGTGCCTCTCAATGCCTCCCGATGTGAGGCCAGGGCGGACCATTCTTGGTGAGCAATTTGGCCGAGCCTGAGATGTTGTTTCAGGGAGTCCTTGTATCACTTTTTTGGAGCATCCCTCTTATGCTGACCCGTGGCAAGTTCACCGTAGAGTACTATTTTGGTTAGGCGATGGTCCTCCATCCTAGAAATGTGCCCTGCCCAGTGTAGCTGTGTCATGCACCCTAGAATACATTGTTAAATGAGGTATACCTGTATATGTACTGTACCTGCCAGACTAGGTTTTGAAGTCAGGGTTGCCTTGCATAGAATTTACAAAGAAACCTGAATAATAGGATTTTGGTATTAGCTACAAAACTGATCTGGAACTTGATGGGGGCAGATATGGGGCCCTTTCACCCTACACAATTATAGTGCTACAATTCCACCTTATTTTCCATGGTTCCAACTTGCAGAATTCTGGGATCTGGACTTTAGGACAGGGTATTTAGAATTCTCAACCAGAGTGCTCTTGTGCCTCACCACACTACAAATCCAACAATTCCATAATGTGAAATCATGGCAGTTAAAGTTGCATCATAGTGCTATAATTGTGTATAATTGTGTAGTGTGAAAGGGACCCTAGTGTCTCTTTGGACTTTTTCGGATGCTGAAAAATAACGCAAGCAGCCTCGTCAGCTTGCGAGGCTGCTGCGCTGCAAAGCATCAGTTTTGGATGACGCTCACCCCTGCCAGTACTGTTGTGGTACCACGGGGAGAGTTGAGCGTCATATTTCCTTGATTTTTACTCACGGAAGTTGATTGTGATTAAAAATCAAAGAAATATGACGCTCAACTCTCCCCGCGGTACTGCAACAGTACCGGCAGGGGCGAGCGTCATCCGTAACTCACACTTTGCAGCGCAGCAGCCTCGCAAGCTGACGAGGCTGCTTGCGTTATTTTTCAGCATCCGAAAAAGTCCTTTGTGTCTAAAATCACCTGCCAGAGTGTTTGCTTCACTGCACCTGAAGTTCCTGTCCACAGGGACATGTTTGCAAACAAGAAGAGATGAAGGTAAGTGTTTATTCATGAACCAATTGGGTTCTTTAATTAAGTATTTAACACCAATGCAAACAGTTAGAACCAGGAGTTAAGTAAAACTACACTCAAAGTAAAAGCAGCAAGAGGCTGCAGAGAAGCAGTTTGTATCTTTGAAAACACAGCTGAATGTATCTTTTGACAATTAACAGCATTTATTGCAATAAATATTGGTCACTATTTATGTATGTCCATAGCAAATCTCATAAACTCTACATGCAAACTATTTCTTTTTTCCCTCAGGTGAATGTTCAGGTTTTGAAAGTTCACTTCAGTTTGGGTGTTGTGTATTGCTGGGTGAAAATGGAAGATTACACTGCTCCCCTCTTTGGTTCAGAGGACAACTTTTGAGGAGCTGGGGCACAAAATTTACCAATATTCCACTAGATCATGGAATACTAGATTCATAGATTTGGAAGGGACCACAAAGGCCAGATAGTTTATCCCCCTGCCATGCCATAATACAGCTAAAGAACCCCTTCAAGATGGCCATGCAACTTCTGTTTAAAGACTTCCCATGAAAGAGACTCCAAGAGGGCCCATTACTCTGTCAAGCAGCTCTTACAGCCAGGACGTTCTTCCTAATGTTTCGGTGGAGTCTCCTTTCTTGAAATTTGAATCCATTGGCTCAGGTCCTACCTTCTGGAGCAAAAGAAAACAAGCTTGTTCCATCTTCTATGTTATGCAAAGTGGTGGTCCCTGAACTGATGCTGGTCCCAGAGCCACTAGCTGGTGGCCCCTGGCAAGTTTCCAGGAAAGAAAGAAACAATTGCATCCAACAAGCACAAATTTAGTGCCGGTCACTGGAACATTGGAAGAAAATAATTGCCAGTCTCCCATATCAGATAGCTTGAGAAGCACTGTTCTATGTGTCATCCCTCCAGATATTTAAAGATTGCTATCCTGTCACCTATCAATATTCTCTTCCCAAGCTAAATATATCCAGTTCCTCAGTCATTCCTTGTAGGTCTTGGTTTCCAGAACTTTTAGCATCTTAGTTGCTGTCCTCTGGACTTATTCTCATTTGTCAATATTATTCTTGAACTGTGGTATGCAGAACTTTACACAATACTGTATACCAAAAAAAGGTCTTTGTTGATGTTGGTTGAAGTCCAAAAAGGAACTTTTCCCAGCTGTGAGAATGATGCAGTTTCGTGATGCAGCAGTATTGTAATTGCTCTTCAGGGGGAAAAAAACAAAAACAAAAACAAAAAAACTCTCACCCTGTCAGCCTTTGCTGCATTGTAGTGGAACCAGGCCTCTCAGGATTAGAAAGACTTTTTTTTTTGCAGGGACAAAGACATTATCTGCCACCTTCTGAGCTTAATTTCAATCCTGATAGAAGCTGCAATGGAAATGGAATTTCCCAGCAGCAATATAATGCTGAGAGCCATTCTTCTTGCAAATGAAATTGTTTTGGGGTATCTTGGTCTTAAATGGGCTATTATGAAGACCTGACAACTTTATAGAAGTTGGACTCTTGGGGAAAAGAACCTGGTAAAACTTATTTGTTGACCTGGATACCCACACAGTTTCCTGCATTTTGGGGACTTGTCATGGGAATGTGGGTAAGAGGACTGTCAGGTTGAGGGCCTGTACTTCAAAATGTAGCACTTTCCCACTCTAAGGACTTTATCAGATGGGGCTGTAATTGCAGAATTACAGTGCAACAGTATCACAAATGGGTTCTTGTTATCACACAGTATCATTGTCCTCCCATAGTCAATGTGTGCTCCACCCATTAATGGCTCATCACTTTTTATTGTTGAGAAAATCTGTGAATAGCCCCCAATATCGCTCTTTTTGCAGTATTGATGAGTGTGTGAAATCATGTCCCACTGTAATCATGCAAGTAGAGTGTGAATGGGTGGTCTTTTCCTCCTTTCCCTTTACCAATGAGAACCCATGATGCACAGGACACTATTTTAATGAACTCTCACCTTTTCTTGGTACAGTTTTATCTTTAAGTGTTTATTTCTTAATTTCTTTCATTATTTGTGTTTTTGGGGTGTTTAAACAAAGTCACATCTTCTTGCAAGAACAAATGAAATCTCACCCATACAAAATCACGGAAGTATGCTGCAGCCTTATTTGAGAACTTATGCCGAACAAGTCTTGAAGAGAAATTACAACGCAGAAAGAATCACAACCCAGAAACATCACCCAAGGAGACCTTCTGCTGTGATTTCTGCAACTGGACTTGTTTATCTTGGATTGGCCTTTTTAGTCATCAGTGCGCTTGTAGAAAGCACAGGATGAGTCCTTCCTGAATCTTCGTTTGCAAAGAAAAGCCAGAGAGGGGGGAGAGAGAGATAATCCCATTCTTAAACTGCTAGGTGTGGTCATGTGATGATTCTGTAGCAGTGGTATAGTATGATTACAGTGTCATATCACGCGATTATGGCGGCATAATCATGCCACTATGTTTCTGCTTTCCTCAATGGTGAAATTACAGTATTTTTAGACACTAGTCTGATGAAGTCCGACGTGAACATTGAAGCTTGATGGACGTGGTGAAGGGCAGAAATAGGACTCACAAAATGCCCAGCTCACAGTACGCCTCTTGAGAGTCCAAACTCCTTCTCTTTTGCCAGCTGGGAGTTGAAGTATATTGTTGGAATCTTGCTTTCCATGTTCTCAGGCAACATGAGAATAATCAGCATGCATAGGCCACGACACCTGACATTTTGGTATAGGGATGTCAGCACCTGTTGAATATGTATCTGCAAACCCTCTCCTTTCTACACCACATGGCCAGAATCCTCTTGATAAGCTAGGCTTATGTCACTAGTAGGATCACACTACACAGTTATAGCACCACGATTCCACTCTAACTGTCATGGTTCCATCTTATGGGATTCTGTTATCTGTACTTTGTTGTTGTTCTGTGCCCTCGTTCTGACTCATGCTGACCCTAAGGAGAACCTATCAAGGGGTTTTCTTGGTCAGAATTGTTCAGAGCTCATATGCATTTGCCTCCCTCTGTAGCTGAGAGAGTGTGACTTGCCCAAGGTCACCGAGTGGGTTTCCATGGCTGATAGGGGATTCGAACCCTGAGCTCCAGGGTCATAGTCCAACATTCAAACCAACTACACCACACTGGCTCGCTATCTGTACTTTGGGGAAAGGTATTAAGAATTCCCAGCCAAAGAACTCCAGTGCCTGATCAGATTACAAACCACAGGATCCCATGGGATGGAACCACTGCAATTCCATCCCTCAGGAATTAAAGTTGGTAAAATAACTATGCTGGTGTGGTCCTGCCACCAGGAAGATGGGTTTTAGAATCCTTCTCAGCAATGTGGTCAAATATTAACAGTTTTCCAATGGCATAAAAAAGGTGTGTGTGTGTGTCTGTGTGTGTGTGTGTGTGTGTGTCTGTGTGTGTGTGTGTAGAGTAGGCCCTTCTAGCCAATCGCACTTTAGTCCAGTAGTTTCAGGTGGCTGGGAAAAGACTGTGGGCATAATAATAATAATAAATAATAATAATATAAAATTTTATTTCTATCCCACCCCTCTGCAACGCAATCAGAGCAGCTTACAATATAAAAACTCCATAATCACAATACCCTAGCCCACCCACCCTTTAAAATAATATTAAATTATAAAGGATTAAAAACATACAATAATTAAAAATATATAAATTAGAAATTTTTTTTAAAACATACAATAAATTAAAAAAAAATCTGATTGCAGCTCAGAAAGGACAGCCGAGTCTTGGGCCGGGATAGTTAGTCAGGAAATTTCCTTTCAGCAACTTGCTAATACAATTCTTTATTGCTTTATTTACAATATATTTATTTATTTAGACCTGGCCTGCCAGACAACAAGGCTCCCAGGGTGCTAACAAATAATTAGTTTGACAATTTATAGAATCATAGAATCATAGAGTTGGAAGACACTACAATAATAAATAATAATAATAATACAATTTTATTTCTACCCCGCTCCTCTGCAACGCAATCGGGGCGGCTTACAATATAAAAACTCCAGAATCACAATACCCTAGCCCACCCACCCCTTAAAATAATATTAAATTATGAAAGATTAAAAACTTGCAATAATTAAATATATATATATAAATTAGGGGGAAAAATTAAATTAAATTAAATTAAATTAAATTAAAACATACAATCATAACCTAGAAATGACAGCTGAGTCTTGGGCTGGGATAATTATTCAGGAAAGGCCTGCCGGAAAAGATCCGTCTTGACTGCTTTTTTAAAGCTGTCTAAGGTGGTAATAAGACAGATCTCCTCCGGCAGGCCATTCCATAATCTGGGAGCAGCAGCAGAGAAGGCCCTCTGGGAGGTCACCGACAGCCTTGTTTTCATAGGCTGTAACAGATTCCTCCCAGAGGACCGAAGTGCGCGGGGAGGGTTGTACGGAAGGAGGCGGTCCCGGAGGTAAGTTGGACCCGAGCCATGTAGGGCTTTAAAGGTCATAACCAACACCTTGTACTGTGCCCGGAAACTAATAGGCAGCCAGTGGAGAGCTTTTAGCACCGGTGTTATATGCTCTCTTCTGGAAACACCAGAAATCAACCTGGCTGCCATGTTCTGGACTAGTTGAAGTTTCTGAGTCAAGCACAAGGGTAGCCCCATGTAGAGCGCATTACAGAAATCCAGACGGGAGGTTACCAGTGCATGTACCACAGTTTCGAGGTTCCTAGTTTCCAGGAAAGGGCGCAGCTGGCGTACCAGCCGAAGTTGATAACAGGCACTCCTGACCGTCGCATTAACCTGATTAGTCATCTGGAGTGACGGGTCCAGGAGCACCCCCAGACTGCGAACACAAT
Organism: Gambelia wislizenii; assembly: GCA_030847615.1. Classification (NCBI taxonomy): domain Eukaryota; kingdom Metazoa; phylum Chordata; class Lepidosauria; order Squamata; family Crotaphytidae; genus Gambelia; species Gambelia wislizenii. Next base: position 330,375,432 of record JAUMIR010000004.1, read on the forward strand.
CCTTGGAGGAGAGTGTAGTTCCATCCAGGAGTGGAGTTTGTATTCCCAGACCTGGTTTTGGGCCTGTAACTGTTAGTACAAGGGCCATCTAGTATAACCCCCTGCCCTGCAGGAATACACAATTAAAGCACACCCAACAGATGGCCATCTGGCCTCTGTTTCAAAACCTCCAAAGAAAGAGACTCTACCATACTCCGAGGCAGTGCATTCCACTGCTGAACAGCTCTTACTGTCAGGAAGTTCCTCCCAGTTCCCATAGGCTTACAATCTGAGTAAGACCCATGAGGGAAAAGAAATGGCGGGGGGTGGTGACCTAGCAGATGTTGGCTGTTCTTCTCTCCTCTAGAGGCCAGAGCAATGGCAGTTGGACAGACAGAAGGGTCTTTCATCAGCTGCAGGGGCCAAGGCAGGATGGAGCTATGCCTGGCTGCTCATCTCTCCCTCAGCAACCAGAGAAACGGCAGCTAGAATATGGAAATGCTTGGCTGTGAAAAATTATGGGTATAATTTATTCTTCTGGACCTGATTGTACCATATGCTATGAAGGGATGCTGGAATTCATCTGATCAAGGGATGTGATGCTCTCGTGCCATAACAAACTGCAAATCTCTGGATTTCATTACTAATTAAACTTATACTACAGTGACTATGGACATTTTCAGACATGTCTTACTGCACAAGAAGACTCGGGGAGAGGTATGCGGCTATCCCGCAGCAGGGGGTCATTTTCGGACACCGCTGTCCCTCTTACAGCATCGTCCATGACAGTTCCAGGTCCCATCGATAGCAACCACACCATTTTTTACTCACAGAAGTTGTCCATGATTAAAAAAATGGTGCGGTTGCTGTAGATGAGACCCGGGACTGTCACAGACGATGCTGCGAGAGGGACTGCAGCGTTCGAAAGGACCCCCTGCTGCAGGATAGCCGTGTACCTCTCCAGGAGTCTTCTTGCGCAGTAAGACGTGTCTGAAAATGTCCTATGTGTGCCCTGTGTGGCAATTTCTGCACTAATGGAAGTATTGGGGAGATGTGAATGTCACCCAGTCCCAGCTCAGAACCTCTTGCTATGTTGCTGGAGGAAGTATCCAGTACCTCCTTGCACAACATTTTTTTTCCCCCTGGACTGTATAATGGCCTGCTGCTGGGTGCAACTTTGTCGCCAGAGCCAAGATGACTGGTTACAGGGAATGTCAATAAAACTTCCTCCATGCCTACAGCCTGGCTGGTAGGTATTGTCTTTCCAGATATTGATCTTTGCTGTTTTTATTTATTTATTTATTTATTTATTTAATTAATTTCAAAGAAATTATATAAAATACAGATTAAACAAAAAATAACTTCCTTCTCCAACTATGTTGAAACTTGTCACATATTATATTATAGATTTTCCTTCATGTTATCTCATGATTGTTACTTTACAATGCTAATCTGGATACAATATAATCATCCATTTATAAAAAAGAGAATTACAATCCCTGCAATATTGTATCTCCAACAGAAGACCTAACCAATTATTAGTCTAATAGTCATTTTCGTCGTTAGTCTGTAAACAATATAACAGCATTTTTCACCATTCTTTTTTTCCAAAAATCGATTACTTTTTTCCAATTTTCTCTGAATTTTGTCATAGATTGGTATCTGATCCAGCATGTTAACTGTTCCATTTTTGCTAATTCTAGCAATTTAATCAACCATTCATCTAAGTATGATATTTTAGCTTGTCTGCAATACTTGACATATATTATTCTTGCTGTGGTGATCATGTATAGAATCATAGTTTTTAGTTCTTTAGGAGTTTCTTTGTCCTACTTTACTTAAATATAGTTCTGGTTTTAATTTGAGATTAATTTTTAATACTTTCTTTATTCTATTATGTATGTTTATTTTATTTTATTTATTTATTTATTTATTTATTTATTTATTTATTGCTACTTTACATGACCACCACATATGAACAAAAAAGCCATCTAACTCCAAATTTCCAACAGGGGCTATTTTTTTCTTTATACATTTATGCTAGTTTTTGAGGTGTCATATACCAATGAAACATTAATTTGTAACAATTTTTTTAAGTTCACTACACGGGGAAAAATGTATATCTTTCCTCCACATTTTTTCCCATTCTGCTAATTGTATGTTGTGTCCAATATTCCGGGACCATTTGACCATATACTCTTTTATCATTTCTGATTCTAGCTCTAGTTTAAGTAGTACAGTTGTCCCTCTATATCCACAGATTTGGTATCCATGGATTTAAGTATTTATGGCTTGAAAATATTCTTTAAAAAATAATAATCCAAAAAGCAAACCTTGATTTTGCCATCTTATGTAAGGGACACCATTTTGCTATGCCATTGCATATAATGGGACATGAGTATTCATGGATTTTGGTATTCACGGGGGGGGGGGGGGTCCTGGAACCAAACCCCAGTGAATATGAAGGAACAACTGTAGATTGTAAATATTTGATATGGTATAATTGTCTTTGTTCATTATTAATAAGTCAAAGTCTGTTTTATATTGTTCTATGCCTTGCAAATATTGACCTTTGGAAGAATATTTTTGAAGGCTTACATCACCTTCTGTGAAATAAACTTCCAGAAATATGTAGTGTCAAACTTAGTAAGTAGCCAAAAGAAGGAGCATCTAATATAGTAAGTTGTGATTTCTGGAAGCGTTTCTCTCTTTGGATCTCTATATAAATACTTTGGCAGGACTTTATGTTCTACCACTGGCAAACAGAACCTTGGCCCATGGTCTATGTCTGCTTCTGTCTGCTTGCACACTACTTCCTTTCCTCCTTCCTTCCTCTAAGCAATAGCAATAGCATTGATGTTTATAAGCACTCCTTAAGCAGTTTACAGTGTTTTTTAGAAAATTGCCCCCAACAAGCTGGATACTCATGTTACCAACCTGCAGAAGGATGGAAGGCTGAGTCAACCTTGGAGCCCTCTAACTCATACCCTTGTGGTTTGCAGTACAGGCATTTAACCAGTGTGCCACCACCAGGGCTCCTCTAAGGGCTTGTCTACATCGGTCAGAATACTCCACCTTTTGGCTGGAATATTCTGGCCCCAGAGTTGGCCTGGATCCTCCCCCCACCCCCGTTACCATGATGAAATGGGCAGAAGTCTGGAGACAAATGCTGGCCTCCTCATGCACGCACCAGCTGGTATCAGCGGGCATCTCCCCCACTTCCATGCACTGCACTCCCTGAAGCCAGGAAGGGTCACATGCAGGGGTCCTTGATCACATGCTGGGGGGCCTCCTTCCCAGCTGCAGAGTGACACCAGTGTCGTCATTGTCTGGTGATTCAGCCTGGTGTGCAGGTACAGACCCTGTGTTCCTGTGCCGAACCAATCCAGGTTTTCCTGTGTAATGCATTTTTACCAGGGGTTATTTTAAAATGTTTCAAATGGGTTTACCACAGCATTGCCTCAGACATTGTCAGGACTGTCCAGATGCTTTTAAATAGAGGCTGATGGCCATCTATCAGGAATGATTTGATTGTGTATTCCTGCAGAATGGGGTTGGACTGGCACTTGTGATCTATTCCAACTCTATGATTCTATGACAAATTGGGGAAAGAGCCCTGTGTCGTTTCGACTGCAGGGCTCCAAGATGGGGGGAACATTGGGTAAATTGCCCATGCAGACAAGCCCTAAGAGGACAAAATCACCCTCCTATACATACACATATTAACCTTTTGCACATTTTGAAAAATGTCCATATTTTAATGCACATTTTTCAGGACATTGGCATTGCTGTTATGCTCCCCTCTGCCTCAAGGATTCCTCGTCAGATGAAGAATAAACTTTACCCTGAAAGGGAGGTGAACCAGGAGCCATTCAGTCAGATAGCCAAAACCCCTCCAATCCCTTTTTCTCTTGGGCGAGAGCGCTGGGGTTCAGAACAAGATGAGCAACAGCTCGCTAGTCCTCAGGAGAGGCTCTGGGTCCATCCAAACAGCAGAAATAATGCTGTTTGATACCACTTTAACTGCCATGGCTCCATCTTACAGATTCTTTGGATTTGTAGTTATGTGAGGCACCAGCACTCTTTGACAGAGAAGGTGAAAGACCTTGCAAAACTGCAAATCCCAGGATTCCATAGGATGGAGCTACACCACCCAAAGTGGTGTCAAAATGCATTATTTCTACAGTGTAGCTGCACCCACACGCAAAAGTGGCTAGTGTAGATCCCCCCCCTTCCCTCTACAGTCAAGGTCTGCTCTGGGGAAACACTGGTAAGAATGCCTTGACTGATAAGAACTAAGAAGCTGAGTGTTGGACTAGGACTAGGATTCCATGGCAACATCAGTCTTAGAGGAAGGCAATGGCAAACCTCCTCCGAATAAATCTTGTCAAAGAAAACCCTACCATAGAGTGTCCATAAGTTGGAGTCAGCTTGAAGGCTGCTAACAACAACAATATCAGTTCTCTCTTTGAAAGGATGAAGTCTGAATAAAGACTTCCAGAGGAATTACAAGACTTGAGAAGAAAGTGGGTGTATGAGATGCCATTCTGAAGCCAGCTACTCTGAAGGTTTCTGATGAGGCAGCACCTTGTAGAATCAAATGTTCTGTCTCTAGAATGGGAAGAGATTTTATTGCCTCCAATAAATAGAAGTTATCTTTGAGGAACTGTCACTGAATTTGCTTCTGAGTATTTATTTATTTATTTAGATACTTATATCAGACCCTAGATCATGTCATATCTGGGAGGCATTATAATGAAATCAATTTAGCTTATTATTATTTTTTTAGGAAAAAAAACCCCAACAACTATAAGAAATAATTTTAAAAGACTAAAAGCATGTTAAACAAGACCAATAAAATCAAAAGAATTTTAAACCCGAGTGGCCAGAATCCTTTATGGCAGTTACAAATGCGAAACTGAGAATTATGCAATTATGACAGTTACATGGTCACGATATCTATGCAGTTTAGAGGCTACGTTGGGACTCTGAAAGTCTCCCATTCCCCGCTTACTGGGAAGCAGTCACTGCAATTGATGGGAGTCTGTCCCCCTGTCACATGGGAAGAAACTAGCTTCTATTCCCCAGTGATGTATTCAAGTATTTTCCTCCAGGTCTCAAGTCAAGTCACAAGTCTCTACTTTCAAGTTTCAACTCGAGTCTCAAGTCTCTACTTCAAGTCTCAAGTCAAGTCTCAAGTCCTTGCAAGATACTTTCACATCAAGTCTCAAGTCAAGTCTCAAGTTTGGGAGCCAACTTTAACAGGAAAGAGTAAGGAAGTGGTATTGTGGTGTTGTGGGGCATGGAGTTTCAATAACTAGAAAATCAAGAAGGTGTGCACAAAATTAAGTTAAAAAAATCAGAAAATGCATTAGGCAATAGGCTTGAGGTAGGTGTTGAGGTCTATTCATCAGCCTGTCCCTATTGCACATTGGAGGAGGCTCCAGCGATGTGCAGCAGGGATAAGATGCCAGGAAGACCTCAATCCCCACCTCACGTGCATTGGCTAATGCATTTGCTGTGACCCCCCTCTGAGAAGTGCATCCTGTGTCTTAGGGAGTAAGTCTTGCTGTTTTTCCTAAGATCAGCAGGCAAGGCTCCACATTAGGCAATGGGCTTGAGGTCTGCTCAGCTGCCTTTCCTTGCACATTGGTTGAGCCTTCTAAAGCTTTAGAAGAGTCCTTCTACCTCACACCTGTTGCCTAAACACATTTGCTGTCACCACTTCTGTCATGTGACCCATGGGCAAAAATCAGTGAGATCATGTTTCCAGAGGAGGATGGCCAAAATTGTGAAAGGTCTGGAAAACTATGCCCTATGAGGACTGGCTTAGGGAGCTGGATATATTTAGCCTTGGGAAGAGAACGTTAAGAGGTGACATGATGGCCATGTTTAAACATTTCAAGGGATATCATACTGAGGATGGAGCAAGCTTGTTTTCCGCTATTTCAGATCTAGGACATGGAGCAATGGATTGAAACTACAGGAAAAGAGATTCTACCTAAACATTAGGATGAACTTCCTGAGAATAAGAGCTGTTTGACAGTGGAATGCTCTACCTGGGAGTGTGGAGGAGTCTCCTTCTTTGGAGGCTTTTCAAAAGAGTCTGGATGGCCATCTGTTGGGGATACTCTGATTGTGTATTCCTGCAGGGCAGGTGGTTGGATTAGATGGCCCTTGTGGTCTCTTCCAACTATGATTCTATGATACTATGGAAGCATTGTTCAAAGGAGGAAATCTATTTTCCATTCCATAAGGTTTCTAGATGAATGTGTTATATTGCTGAACCACACAGACTTCTATAACTATTTATTTTAACAAGCAGTTGGTCCTAAAAGTCTTACAATATATCTATTGTATTATTAGTGGCTAGAATGATTATTGCTAGGAGATGGAAACATGCAGAGGAAGTGGATCTTCTTGCATGATGGAGGAGGCAGTGGGATCTGGAACCAAATGAAAAGCTATGTTTGTAAATCATATATCTGGTATCCTAAAACCACCTAGGTTTCAGCATAGATATAGGCAAGATGTGTTATAGGATTCCCTGTTACATTACTTTTTGGAAAAAGAAGATTCAGGATTATTCACGGGAGAAGAAGAAAAGGAAAAAAAATATTTTTACTCTGCTGGAAAACTGATTCTATCTTCAGAGAGTTTATTTTGAATAAACAGTCAGACCCATGTATCTGCGGAACCAATATCATGATTTCAGTTATCCGTGGGACACAAAATAGGGGACTCATACCATAGAGTCATGCTGGAAAATGCCTAAAGAGGCATTCCTTCTAGGCATTTTCTAGGTCTTCCAACACAACTCTTGGTATGTTTTTACTGGAAGTCTTTTATTTTAATAGGGTTTGCTGTTATCCATCGTTTCCAGTGTCCATATTAGTTATGCAACATACAGTTATAGAATTCATTTTAGTTTACTTACAATACCAAAACAGAGAGATAAACACAAAACATAAACACTAATACACCACCATATGATAAACAGATTACGGTTGGACCCCCAGGGGACCAAACCCTCACAGATATGGGGGTCCAACTGTAATCTGTTTTGTCATATGGTGGTGTATTAGTGTTTATGTTTTGTGTTGATCTCTTTGTATTGGTATTGCAAGTAAACTAAAAACTAATTCTATAACACAGTGTATGTTGCATAACTTTATGAATCCTTAGCTATGTTGCAGAGGTGCAACAAAACCTGGATAGTAAATTGTGAGATGTGTCTCATGGCACCAGCAAGGGTGTTCCAATGGTTATTGGGAACTTCTGATGCACGTTGGGTGCTCATGTTGTGCCCCGCACTTCCTTGTTCATGTCCAGATGACCATTGGGGAGTTCGCCAATGCACACTGGTGCCCAATGAACTTTGGGCCATAGCACATCAATCACTCCATCATTATGCAACAGATGCCCTACAAAGTAGCATTACAACTGCCCCTAGGGGAGTACAGATGTTGCAGAACTGCTCATTTCTATTTTTCACACATATAATTCCACTTATAAATATATAGGTTCCATACTGAATTCAGACCCTTTTTTAAAAAGAAAGAAAGAAAGAATGTTTAGGCTCAGGTTAGTGAAGGCCTGTGGTTCTGACATCAGTGGGGCACTGAATCCATTTTGAGGCTCAGTCTGAACTTTAAAGGAGCTATTAAAGTGGAAACAAAAATGGCTTTGTGTGTATGCTAATTCCAAATGCTTGCACCTCTGTTATTTTTGTATTCTGGTGCTAGGGAAATTCTTCCAAAGGAGCAAAGTGACACCGTGCAGGTTACCCAGCAGAGACCGGGGAATGGGCTATGTAGCAAGGACTAGGGAATGCTTGTTTTCCTTATAAGAGGTGACATGACCAACCAGCACCCAAAAGCTTTGACTTCTATCAAATTTGTTAGCTTCCTGGAATTTTCCCAGCACACGTACTTTGCAATTTTGACTTAGTAACTTTGGCAAACTGTATTAGAAAATAAGAGCCTGTGGCTCAGGATTCCAATTCTCCCCAGATACTGGTCTGACAGGGAGGGAGACATAAATGCATTTCTTTTTCTAAATAAAGTTTAATCCTTGATTCACTGGGCCTTGTCTTCTAATTACTCCTACAATTACAGGGGAGGAAAAGTCCCTTCAGTTGGTGGCCCACAGCTTTGGAATCCACTAGATCATATCTAAGGTGCTTTCTAGATAGTGAAAAAACTCCTCATAGAATTTGAGGAGAATACCATTTGTCCCCACAGGGGCTCACTGTTCTTTGGAAGGAGGGGAGCCAAAAACTGCATGGGAAAAGCCTTTATGACTTTTCCCAAGGTTTTTTTTTTAAAAAAAAATACACAGAAATGCACACTACAGCCCTTTTGGACAACCGATTCGCATTGCCTCACATTCCTGGATAAGAGCAGAAGTAGAAACCCAATTGGTTGGATGGGTGTGTGTGTGGGGCAGGCAGACTTTTTGGTAACAAAGTGGCTGGAAGTGCCATTTTGGAGTTTTGTGGTATCGATCGTGCACTTTTACACTGAGCTGAGGTGAACAAACAGCATTTTTAAAATGGAAGGCTATACTTGTGCACCTTAGATTTACAGTTAAAAAAAACAACACAATACTGGGCAGCAGTGGGAACTTGTGGAGAATAATAATGTGAGTAATTCACTCCTGGTCACCATCTTGATTCACAGGCATGACCGCATGTCAACTTCAAACATGGATAGCTTCTCATACCAGTGATTTTGCAAGAAAAGTGGAGACAAATGAATGCTGTTGTGAATTTGCTTTAATGTGCATCAAACAGCATTATATCTTCTTTTCTAGACAACCCCCATACTATAATACTATCCCTAAAATAACTATCACTATGATACTACAATCAAGATGGTGAATATCTCCTTTTCTTTCCTGATGCAATTGCAGAGTGTTCCTTCAGTCTGACAAGAGCAGGTAATATACCACTTAGTAAGAACCACATCTGTTTTAGCTGACCTGTATTTTGACTTGTTGCATGATTTTCCGATTTAGTAAAACCCTGTGGATAACACTGTTCCTCAACGCAGACACTGTGAAAAATGAGAATAGCAGAAACTGAAGTCTCTGGCCCCAATTTTCGCCTGCAAAAGGAATCTGAATTTGTGAAGAGGACAGAAAAGAGATAGAAATGGAGAATGAATTTCAATAATGTAACATTGCTAACTTCTGTAATTAACATTGCTGTAAAATGAATGTCTTAGTGCCTTTTGTCAGGGCTAATGCCAAATGTTGGAGGTTCACATCTCCACTCAACCATGGAAACCACTTGACCCAAAATGGAACCAGAGTATTCATGCTTAAAATAAAGATGGTGGCATAGGAGAAGTCAAATGACTGGAAAAAAAAAGTCAGAATAAGCCTAATTCATCCTTGGATGAAGGATGATTTCAAATGTGTTTGCCATTGTAGACCGTTGCTTCTATATTCTTGAGGCTGTGAATCCACCCTGGGGTTTAGGTTAGCCTTTTTAAAAAGACCTATCCAAGGTGCTGAACCCTGCCTCCAAAATAAGCTTTGCATCTCAAATAGGTCCTTTAAAATTCAGACTAAAAGCCAGAGTGGATTCACTACTCAATTGGCATAGAAGCCACCAGCTACTACTGTCGTCCCATTGATAGTAGTACAGAAATGATAAAAAGTGAATACAGAGAGACAATCAAAGAGTCAAAAGAAGTAAAATTAGTAGCTCAAGCAGAAGGGGAAAAATGAAAGGGGATAATATGCAGGTGTTTACATAGCAATGCTAAAAGTTTCAAAGCTAAGGTGAGTGAGCTACATTAATTGGCTTTATGATCATCCATTCATGTTGGCTGAGATTCTACATGGGGTTGCATGGTAGGCTTCAAAAATATTCCAAAAATGTTGAAAGGCATGTTTTTGATTGTCAATGAAAGTCAATGAGCAGAATCCAGGACTGATGAGAATCATCGCAATTCAGGACTTATTCTGTACAAAATTCAGGTATGGTTGTTTAGGGAAGCTACATCATCTACAAGAAGAGAGAAATGTCATTTCGTGCACAGTATGTTCTTTAGATTGCAAAATGTAAGTGTTTAATAAAATTGTATTAAAAAAAATGAAAATGTTGTTTCTTGTGTTGAAAATTCTGCAATTTGCAGTTTATTCTACACAAAATTCACACATTAGTAATTTGTATAGAAACAGCATGTCCGACACAGAAAATAAGCAAGTCAAATTTATTCTGCATTAACCAACCAGCCTGTTTATGAAGCCATAAAAACAAACCAATCTCATATTCAAACATAATTAAAATAAGATAGTTGGATTGGCAATAAAAATATGCAAGATAGGTTTGAGATTATCTCTTGCCACCAGGCAGGTTACAAGTTTCTCTCTTTATCAGAGCTGTTTTATAGAACATATAATAGTCAGTTCCTGCTAACAAATGAAGAATCTTTTTTGCAAAGAAAAAAAATCCATGGAAAATGTTGTTTCCTGTGCAGAAAATACTGTTTTCTGTCAAAAGACAAATGTTCAAATTTTGCACAGAATAAATCCAGAATTCTGAAAACAGTGTTTTTGAAGATTTTTCTCTCAGTGGGGGAAAAAAATCACAAAAATTACTTGTTGCTTTCTTTGAAAAGAAATTCAGAGAAGAATTGCACCCTTATGGCACAGCATAAATTGTTAATGTGAAATGTGAAGTTAGCATTGATTCTGCTTTGCAACCCTAGTGTTGAAAGGCAACACTGAGCAACTGAATACACACCCATCTGCATAACTGAATATACAACTAAATGTGCATGTTTGTCCATGTGCACCTCAGGTGTATCTGCATGCCTATCCATGTGCATAATAACACCACATGCATAAGTGTCAGAAGAAGACATCTCTTTCCACTTCTGTAGGGGAATTTACACAGGGATAAGATAGCAACAGAATTCCAGCCATAGTGAACATATCAGATGTTTGCTGTAATGCTACTTTTCAGTAGAATACTGTTTTCTCTGGTTATAGAATCTTCAGAAAGGAGAGATTTAGTGGTGGCAAAGAGATATACAGTAAGCCCTCAGTATCTGTTGAGGTTTGGTTCCAGGACCCCACCCCCAATGCCAAAATCCATGGATGCTCAAGTCCCATTATATACAACAGTGTAGTAAAATAGTGTCCGCTATATAAAATGGCAAACAGCAAGGTTTGCTTTTTGGAATTCCCCCTGTCCTGAATATTTTTGAGCCATGGTTGATTGAATTCATGGATGCAGAACCTGCTGATACAGACAACCAACTGTACTACTTATACCAATATATTCATAGAATGAATGCACTACATTAGAAACCTCCAGAGGGAAAAATCATAGAATCACTGGTGGGAGACATAATAAGGGCTGATATTCAGTATTGCAGTTATAGGTTCAAAACCTAGAATTATGGATCCATAACTGGTTTGTATTCAGTGGTCTTACTGGAAAGCTACGTAAAAGCCACTCTAGTCCACCTTAAGAACTAGCAGCTGGATTGAGCAAAGGAGGTCCAACTGGGGTGCAAGGACAATGACATTTCCACCACCCCTGCCAATAAGTGGGGCTGTGGCAATTAGAAGCAGGACACCTGTCACAAGTCCTTGTTTCAGTCTTGCTCACTGATGAGAGGGAGATGGAAATATCTCTGATCAGAAGCTCAACAGATTTCCTTCACCCAATCTGGCTGCTGGAGCTTTGAATGGGTGTCAGGTTCTGGTACAACCAGCATGCCTGCCATGAGATTTGTCACATGGGAAAGATGGGATATGTAGTAGTATAGTGGATCTTGTATCTAGCCTGCTTGTTATCACACTCCTCGTTGTTAGTCTTGCTCTGGTAGGCCAGGGTCAGTGGAGTGGGAACATCACCAGTAGAAACGAAAGCTAGAGACTGGAATTGCCAAAAGGTTTGAACTTGCTATGCCTTAAATGCATTATGCTAATGAGGACTGGTCAGTCCTGACAATGAAAGTCAGTGGATTATGTTTGCTGAAGTTTCTGTAATAAAGGTTTGCTGAATTAACTCTGAGGCCTGGATTTCTGAACTGCTGAAACTGCAACCTGACCGGAGGGTTGGGGGTGGGAGAGGGTTGGGTCAGGAGACATTACTAAGTAGCCAATCTAGGATATCAGTGACTATAATTATGGAGGCACATTATAAGCACTCCCAAACATGAAACATTTGGTCCCTGAGCATTGCCCCACCACTCAGTGGTGGCTGTGAGCTCCCATACCAAAAGAGTAGTGAAACCACTGTGGATTTTAGTCCTAATTTTAAAGGAGCTATTCAAGGTGCTGAACTTGCCTGGGGGATACAGTTTGACACCTGGGAGAGCTCCTTTGACATTCAGACTAAAACCTGGAGTGGATTCACCATACCAATGACATGGACAGCCGCAGGACCGGTTTAAGGAATCTTGGGGCCCTCTGCAATGCTTTCTTTTGAGGGCCCCATATGTTTATTTCAGGTCAATGTAACCTAACCTAACCTATTCACAGTACAGGATATTCAGATTATTACTAATAATGTTTTTGCAGGATGAGGGTTACAATGCCCACCAATGATGCCCCCTTGGGGCTGCAGGTGCTTCAGGGCCCTTAAAACAGTGCTGGATGGCAGGGAAACCACCAAAGACTGCTGCCTATTCATGTATTCATTTATTTCAAGCATTTATCTGTCACTTCTCAGCAAACCAGGGCCCTGAGGCAATGTACAACAGATGAAACATTGATGACATTCTATACAAGAATAAAAATATACTTAAAACTATCTAAAATGCTTACTTGAAATAGTTTTAAACCACAAACAGTTAAAAGAATCAGAGTAGCTGTCTCTGGTATTAAGAATGAAATGCCATGTTAAATAGCAGAGTCTTAACAGTTCACCGGAAACTAAAGAGACAGAGCCAGCCTAACTTGCCTGGGATGACATGTCATGGACAGTGGAACCATGTCATGGACCAGGAACCTACATCAGGGTTGTGTAGTGTAAATCTAGTTGCACGTTAATTGTGCTACATAGCCCTTGTGTTGAACGGTAATGTTGAACAACTGAACGAAGACACCAAGTGTGCAACTGCACAAGCAAGTGCATAAGTACATCCATGAGCAATGTACATCTGTGTGCAATGGCGCTACATGTGCAAACCCACTTCTGCAAAATGAACTGCTGTGCATCAGACACAAGCACCCAACCACTTCTTCAGGAGAACTTACCCATGAGTAGAGCAGGGACAGGATTGTGGCCATTATACACCTTTAAGGTAACTGACACTCCTCCTCTAATTACCTAATTTAGTAGGTTACTTTGTAATTTTTTTTTAAAAAAAATGGTAGTTTTGTGTCTTGTTTTCATAGTATATTTTATTGTAATTACAGTTGTTTTTCTTTTTCTGCATGTCTCGTTCCCTGCATGTTTTATTCAATTGTTATCTTATGAAGAGCTTAATAAAAATGATTTTAAAAAAGATTTAAAAAACAAACTTCTTCAAATGCACTGAAGTTAACTGGGCTGGGAAAAACCTCCTTCTGAAAATCTAAGTAGCGAATGCCAGATTATATAGGACTTGTACTGGGTTTGATGGACAAATTGTGGATGAGTCACTATAAGGCAAGCTTCATATAACCTCACAAGGGAGATATCCCAAGTACATTTCTCAGCCTCTTCATCACAGCCATTATTGCAAACATTTTAAGAAACCTAAGGTGAAGATAATACATGTGAGGAAGCTGTTAGAATTTGCAGCAAAATGATTACTACCAAATGCCAGTGCTCTTCCCACATAGATTTAACTGGGCAACTGTAGATTTGAAAAAAGGGCAAAATGCAGAACATTGGGGTTAAAGTAGCAGTAACTTGATGGTCTGTGTACACTAGGTTTGCAATTACTCCATCTACTGGCCACTGTTGAGTACAGCACTCCTCCTTGGGGAAGGAAGAATGAATGAAGGGGGCTGTCAGGGTTGTCCATGTACAGTGTTGAGAACATGTTGATGCCTCCAAAGAGAGAGCTTACTACATTCTGGGAACTGGGACAGTGCCACTTCTCTCAGAGATTATTACTGCTCTTTTAGACTACGCTTTCCAAAATTGCCAAACCAGGATGGGCATAAGCCATCCTGTGTGTGGGTTCTGGGAATTGTAGTTCCAATAGCTAACTTTTGGAAGCACTGACGGTAAGAGCTGTTCAACAGTGGAATACACTGCTCCCTTGGAGTGTGGTGGAGTCTTCTTCTTTGGAAGTCTCTAAACAGGAGTTGGATGACCATCTATTGGGAGTGCTTTGATTGTGTATTCCTGAATGGCAGGGAGTTGGACTGGATGGCCCTTGTGGTCTCTCCCAACTCTATGGTCAGGAATGCTGACCATAGCATTCCTGCAGGGATGCTTGGGTATTGATTGGGTGTTCCTGCAGGGCAGGGGGTTGGACCAGATGGCCCTTGTGGTCTCTTCCAACTCTATGTTCTATGATTCTATGGTTCTATGATTCTATTCATGAGTTCCAATTCACCATCCTTGGACAACTATTCTACTCCCATATGGGAATTTTTGTACACATAAGACACCAATATAATCCCTGCTATGGGTGCTGCAGTGTTTCTTGTAGTGGTGGCTGATGATTCTGGTATCAATGGGAACATGAATACACTGCAGGTTTTAAAGACCCTACCAAAGGTGCCAAGCCTATTTTTTTTTGGGCGGGGGTGTCCAGCAGTCTGGTTCCTGCCAGGTTTGGATCCAAAGCCAAAGCAGATTCATTACTGCACCAACACCAGAGGCACCAGTATCCAGTGGTGTCATATGTGAACACACCTTGAATAAGAAGAGAATGGAGTCTTCTCCGAGAGATCTTTGCTGGCACACAGCCACATCACTTTCACTCCTTTAGAAATGAAAACATATCCGAGGGAGTTCAGGAGAGGTAAGAGAGAATGATATATGCTTTGGAAATATGGAACACTGGAAGGGAGACAGGTTAACTGTCTCAGCCGATAAATAAAGGCTTATTATGAAAAGGGAAGGGATCAATTGCTCTCATTAGGTAATGAGGGGAGAACAATAAATAATCACCCAAGGCAGAAGCAATACACGTACAAATGGGAAGTATTTAAGGCCGCCCCTTGGTTAAATGTCATAAGCAGAATGTTGTCTCTTCTCTGTTGCTAGGCAAACACCAAGTGTTGTTGTTGGTGGTGGTGATTGACAATGAACTTTATTTGTACCCCACCTTCCTCTCCTCCCAAACCTGGGACTCAAGTTTTAAAAACAAAATAAGTACAAACAGTTGGCATTCAGTATTACAGTTATATTATTATTATTATTAATAATAATAATAATAATAAAAAATAAAATTTATTTCTATCCCACCCCTCTGCAACACAATCGGGGTGGCATACAGTATAAAACTCAATAATTACATCGATACCCTAGCCCGCCCACCCCTTAAAATAATATTGAATTTAAAAAGATTAAAATAGAGATTTTTTAAAAAAATCCAATGGCAGCTCAAGGGGAAAAAACAGCCGGATCTTTGGGCCGGCATAGCTATTCAGGAAAGGCCTGCTGGAAAAGATCCATCTTGACAGCTTTTTAAAAGCTGTCTAAGGTGGTAATAAGATGGATCTCGTCCAGCAGGCCATTCCATAATCTGGGAGCAGCAGCAGAGAAGGCCCTCTGGGAGGTCACCGACAGCTTTGTTTTCATAGGTTGTAACAGATTCCTCCCAGAGGACTGAAGTGCGCGGGAAAGGTCGTACGGGAGGAGGTGGTCCCAGAGATAAGTTGGACCGAAGTCATGTAGGGCTTTAAAGGACATAACCAACACCTTGTACTGTACCCAGAAATGGACTTGTAACCTAGAATTATGGATCTGTAACTGCTCTGTATTCATTAAGACTATGTAGTTTTTCTGTAACACTGTGCAAATGCCCTCCCCAGTCCACCTGAAGAGCCAACAGCTGAATCGAGCAATGGTCTGTTCAACTGGTGACCCATAGGGAGGATAACATTTCCAAACCTCTCTGTCAGGTATTAACATTCCCTTCTTCATTAGTGCACAAGCTTCAAGATTCATCAGAAAGCTTTATTGCCAAAAATCCAGGAAGCATACATTACAAAGTTGTTTCTGATACTGAGAACCTAATGGACACACTCTAAGTTAAAAGCATCTTACAATCAACAAAATCTGGTGGGCTGCATAACTATTTGTTCTCCATCGTCCCCTGGCAGAAGCATTCCTTAAACTGGAAGTTACCATCTTCCCGGCATATCTAGCCTTGAAACTAAAATGGTTAATTGCAGGGGCCTTGCTATTTCCTTTCCCAAGCAAAGCCCCGACACTTGCATATACATCATTTCTCCCCTACACAAACTGCTATGCACACTCTACACCAAGGCTACAAGGAAACTAAAGAATATGGCAGGAGCAGAAGTGAAGGGGACCAATCATGACACCCTGCCACCAGTAAGTGAGGCTTTAACAATCAGGAGGACCCCCTGTCGCAAGTCCTTGTTGCAGCCTTGCTCACTGGCAGGAGAGGGTTGGAAATGTCATCCTTTACTAGTTGAACAGTCCTACATTGCCTGATCTGGCTGCTGGTTCGCAAGGTGGATGATGGGAGGGGGGTCAGGCCAGGAGACATTACACAAGTGTTGCTTGTGCGCACCCTAGGAAACTGTTTTTTTTTTTTTTTAATGGTGGCAGCAGATTGAAAATTGCAAGTAAATCACTTGTAGCGGCAAGCTGACTAGTGGGTCATGATGAGTTTAGGGGGGGTCTTTTGGCTGTGTAGGCAGTTTGCATCGTTGTGAACCCCTATCTTTTTGGATATGTTCATATTCCCCCCTCCTATAGACAAGACCTTCATATTTACAAATAAATAAACAAACAAAAGAGAAAAATAGCCATTTGAATGACTTACCGGACCCTCGCTTAGCCGAAAATCCAACATGGCGCCTGCAGCCACTTTCCCTCTTTACTAGAGCAAACATGAGTGTTCAAATGATCACACATTCGGAAGTTGTACCAAGCTTTTCAGAAATCTGTATGAAGCCCTGGACATGGCGCTCACAGACTTTGCGGTGGATTTGGCTGCCCCCCTTCCAAATGACAATATTTGTGCAAATGGCCGTTTGAACGGATCACTGATCTTTCACATTGTGTATGTATTATTTTGACCATATAGATAGGACCTTAGTTATGCATACATAGGTAAGTAGCCAATGAAGAATGTCAGCAAACATAGTTAAAGACATACAAAAGATCAACATCAAAATAGAATTAAGCGGTTAACAATATTAAAACAACTCACAGCATACACTTTAAAAGAGCAGTTTAAAACAATATCACTGAAACTGCTCAACACCCTCTCAAAAGCCCTTCTCTTAAAAACCTTCAGTCTTTTCAAAGAATATTTTTATTGAGAATTTCAGATACAATAAAAAGCTACAAACATAGAGAGATATATAGAGAGGGGTGGGGAAGAAAAACACACAAATACAGTACAGTTAAGCAAATACAATAATGTCAGAAACAGAAAAAATAACAAGGACTTCCACACCCCCCCCAAGGTGATATATATCAGTAATAAAATCTTACTTCTCCAACTATAAGTTACTACTTGCACTTCTTCTGTTAACCTTATCCTACTAATTATCAAAACACACTCTTAATGTAGCATTTTCTTCGTTTTGCAAAAAGATACCAGCTCCCATTCCTTAAAAAAAGACCCCAATGATTTTTCTCTAATCAGAGCAGATAATTTGTCTTTTTCAGCTAGGTCAGTCAATTTAAGCATCAGTCTTCTTTCGTTGGCACTGTTATAGATTTCCATCTTCATGCATATAACAATCTAGCTGCTACAGTTATATATAGCAGTAGTTTTTCATGCATCTTTTCTAGCTCTTCATCCATCTGTTCCAAAAGGAAGAGTTCAGGTTTTAATTGAATATTCAGTTTCAGAATCTTTTGTATTAGCATATGAATTTGGGACCAAAACCTTTTGGCCTTTACACGTGCCCACCACATATGATAAAACAACCCTACTTCCTGTTCGCATTTCCAACATACATTTGAAGCATCTTTATATATTTTAGCTAATTTTTCTGGAGTCATATACCATCAGTACATCATTTCATAAAAATTCTCTTTAAGGTCATAATACAAAGTAAATGCCTTTGACCACATCTTTCCCCATTGTTCCATCTGTATATTATGCTCAACATTCTGGGTCCATTTTATCATACAATCTTTGACTTGCTCTTCCATCTCAAATGTTAAGAATAATTTATACATTTTACCAATCAAGTGCTCATCATCAGTTCATATCTGCAATTCAAATTCAGACTTTTTCTGTTCAAAACCATACACCTTGTTATCCACCTTAAATCTTTCAATCATTTATCTATAAGAAAACCATTGAAAACTGTAACCCTTGGACAAACAATTTCTCTCAGATTTAAATCTGTATTCTTCTTGATCCAACTCCAAAAGATCTTTATAAGTTAATCATTTCTCTTTTGCTATTGTTTGTTTTCTATAAAATGCTGCTTGTGTTAAGACCCATAAAGGTGTCCTTGGACACAATTTTGGTTTATACTTATTCCACATTCTCAACAAGTCATGTCTCACAAAATGATTATTAAATTCCACATTCACTTCAACATTGTTGTACCATTAATACCCATTCCTCCAAAACTTCAGCCATGTCTGTCTAATTTCAACAATCTCTGTCATGTAGCACAATCCAATCTTTCAGTCAAACCAAACAGCATGAAGAAAAGCACAATTTGAAATGCAGTATACCCAAGCCCCCTCTTTACTTTGTATCTTGTAAGATTTTATTCTTAACTAGCTGGACCCGGCATACCATACACCATTAAAAAACTCCCCCCAAAATGCCTGGTAGACCTCACAACAACCCTGTAAGGTAGGCCAGTGAATTTTAATTCCTCCTCCCCCTTCTCAGTATTCACACTTTCCCCAGAATTGCTGAGGGTGACTCACTTTGTTGCCCTGCCATCGCCGCTGCTGACAGTTGACTGCCTGGGTCCTCTCACAGCCCATGACTGGTGACTGGTGAGAGGAGGGAGGGGTCCTTGAGAGGCTGTGGGTGTAGATCACATTGAGTGGATTCTGAGGTGGAGAGGGAATTGCATGTGGGTGGTGATTGGCTGACGGAGTGACAGGAGCGGCCAATCAGCACAGTGAAAGAGGAAACATACCTAAACCCATTATACATACCCAGGAGGCAACACATCTACATACCTAAGACCATTGTGCCTACCCAAGATTTCTATTTCTATTTCTATTTCTTTATCTATATCTATATATCTATATCTATATCTATCTATCTGTATCTATCTATCTATCGATCTATCTATCTAGTAGATTCTTGGTTTTCCCCCTTGGAACTTAAAGTAGGGCTTTTTGAGATGGGCAGTATACACTGTCTTATCCCCAGCCTTACAGTCCTGAAGACACAGGGCATTTGCCCTGCTTTGCCCCCGGGCAGTTCTCACCACCCCTGGCACAGACACGAGGCACAGACAGGGTAAGGCCCAATACAACATTTTAGAACAATACCTAGTTTAATAAGTTTCTGCCAGGAGGAAGTGGATCAGACCCTGAGAGACTGCAGAAGCCCATCCTCTCTGCAGCTGCTGGTCTCCCTGGATCTCCTGGAAGGCAGGAAAGAGGCCCGTGAGATGTGACCAAGGCTGGTCAACATGCAGGGGGCCTTGATCACATGATGTGGGTCATCTTCCCGCCTTCCAAGACAGTGAGGGAAATGGCAGCGGCAGTCGCAGCAATGGGCCAGTGTACCAATCAGGACTTCCTCCCATTTTGTGGAGGGAATGGAGGAACAATGGGCCCAATCCATGGCCAGGATACATTGGTGGGGAGCCAGCATATCCTGGGATGAGCCCCCAGACAAATCTTTCTGCCACTGTTTAAATGGTGTATCATTAGTCAAAACTGATATTGTCTGAAGTAAAAATAACATCCTAGGCAAAATATTCATCTTTATCACTGAAATTGTCCCTGTCAATGACAATTCTGCTTTCTCCCATCTTTGTAGACCCTTCTTAATTTCATTCCACACATTAACATTTTGATATAACACTCGAGGCATATTTGTAAAATCCTTCAGTGTGAAAAGTATGATGGAATAAAAAGAAGGTCTTCCCTTGTTTCCCCATTAGGCCCCAAATAAATCTTGTCTCACGCCCCCACCAGCTATACCTGTAAAGTTGGTGCGGCTGGGAGAAAGGATTTTGAACAGAAAGTGCAATGTCCCAAGGTTCCTTCTCCTCTGTCATTTCCTTCTATCTGAAGATGCTTTCCTGTACAGTACTGAGTAGTGGTAGTACTGAGCTAAACTTACAACCTGGTGAAAGTCCGGCTCAGATTTGGAGAGGTCATGGCAATGAAAGAGAGGTGTCATCAATAGTTTTCTTTCGGGAGAGGGCAGGAAAAAGTCACAGGTGCTCCTTCTAGATCAGGACTAGGAATTGTAAAGTACTCCAGATATTGTTGAGTGCAGCTTTCAATATTCGTCACTATTGGGTATGCTCTCTAGGGTTCTGGGACTTGCAGTACCTTAACATCTAAAGGACCAGGACCATATGGTTTCCACCCCTGTTCTAGATCTTTTCTGTAACTAGCCAGAAGTGGTGGGGCACCTTTTGGTTTTGGACCTTAGCTCCCAGTACCCCCCAGCTACCATGGTCCAAATTAAGGGATTATGGGAGCTGTAGTTCCAACTGTTGGGGAACAGAGTTGTCTATGTAGGTTAGCCAGCTCAGAGTAGAACAGCCAACTCAAGAGTATCTCGGGCCCTGAAATTTCACAACTGAAACCTGAACCCTATTGACAGTGCCGGCAATGTCACAGACATGGGGCTTGGTGGCATCATGAAGCATGAAGCTCTAGGCATCAACCACATTTGCCCAGAGCATGTCATTCAAATAGAAAACACATGTCTAATAAATGAGGCAAACAAGAGAAATGAGAAGAGGAAGGCAGAGATCCTGCATGAAGAAGATGGGGTGTAACTTTATACTCACAGAGTTACACAATGGTTGTATACCAGTGAATTGCAACACTGCACAACAGAAAGTGCAAGCCAATGTGAAACATGTCATTGCAATGCACAAGGTGCAGCTGCACATGCAGTGTACCACGGCACCATGTCTGCGATGGCACTGCCTTGTGCAACTCTGCTTCTGTTAACTTCAACTGAAGTTGGATTTCTCCATTGAGCAAATGAAAGCAGTCGTCCAAAACTTTCCCAGGCTCTGGCCAGATGTGTCCTTTGAGCCTGTGCAATGGATTTTTCTGGTGGAGCGCAGCGTGCACAGAACTGGCCTCACCCTTTAAACCAGAGATTCATCTGCCGTGGCCTTGCAAGCATGGACGTGGCAGCGAGGTCCTCGGGCCGTAGGTTTGATTAGAGTTTCCTTCTCTTAGATGGTTGACCTTACAGGGTTGGACGAGCACCATCTGCCCGGGTTTGGGATTAGAGTTTTCCTTCTCCTAGGACGGTTGCCATAAGGCTAGAGAGCCCATCCTGCCCTTTGACGCTCTTTGTCAGACCCTTCGGTTTTGACCTGTCTGGCATGGGAGACCCTACCGGTGGCTATTATGCCACCGCCAGCATAGCTCAAAACGTCATTAGGGTACGCAAGCCTCTCTCCCACGACAAGGGGGCGTCAATGGAGAGGTGGCCAGATGTAATCCTCCCTGAATATTATCTCAAAGCTTGTCCTTTCCCTTGCTCTTGCTTACCAATGTAACAAATTTTAATGAATAATCCAATTATTTTCAGCCACCAAAGAATGACATTCTAGAGAACGTGCAAGAGAAAGAATTCATCCCCCATTTCCCTGCAAAAAATTTCCATACACGGAATGCCTTCAAACGAGGCCTATACGCAGCCATTCATGGTGATAAATTCCATCAGTATAATTATGCACTGAATGAAGAAAAACTTCCTTTTATTCATCTTAAGCCTGCTGCCAATCAACTTTCATTGGGTGACACACACAAACCGGTTGTGAACCGGTTTTGCTTTTTGCTCTCAGCCTTCTGGTTATGATTTTCTAAAATCCTATATTTCTTTTGTCATCCCCCCCCCCACATCTTCTTCCAGGGTCCAAAGCTCCACTCGCTTAAATCCATCTTCATCGTGATTTCAGTCCAACCCCCCCCCATCCTCACCCCCACTGTTCTACACATTTTCC
The DNA here is from genome assembly GCA_030847615.1 of Gambelia wislizenii. Classification (NCBI taxonomy): domain Eukaryota; kingdom Metazoa; phylum Chordata; class Lepidosauria; order Squamata; family Crotaphytidae; genus Gambelia; species Gambelia wislizenii. Next base: position 330,397,662 of record JAUMIR010000004.1, read on the forward strand.
CAACTTGATTGACAATGTCTTTTTTATTTTTAGGTGTAGTGGCAGCGACAACTGCACATAATATCTAGAATGCTGATGTATGATGGTGTTACGTAATAGCATTATGATGCTGGCTGCTTTACTTTCAGTCGCCTAATAATGCTGCACTGCTGTGTTTGTTTTTCATAGCTGCAAGACACTGAATTGTCATTTTCATGAGCTTTGTATTATAATGCCATGATCAGTTTCCTTGGTAGCTGAAGCCCAGTGCAGCGTGAACAATCTAAGCCTATCTGTCCTGTTATGACGTGTAACAGAGTTAGGCTAAACTCTTGAACTGGGGTAGGCGTAGGGGACTGTGGCAGGTGTAAGGGCCCTCTGTGGCTCACACAGATGGTCAAAAAAGTACCAGAAAACCTAGGAAGGGGTGAAAATCCACTTCTAATTTTGGAAAAGATTTTTTTAAAATTGATAAACTCTACAACCTATTTAAAAATGGCTGTTCCTGAGACTTCCAGGAGATACAATTCGAATCATAGAATCATACAGTTGGAAGGGACTTCCAAGGGCCATCCAGTCCAACCCCATTCTGCCATGCAGGAATACACAATCAAAGCATTCCCGACAGATGGCCATCCAGCCTCTGTATAAAAACCTCCGAAGAAGGAGAGACCACCACACTACGAGCAGCAGCACATTCCACTTTGGAACAGCTCTTACTGTCAGATAGTTCTTCCTAATGCTTAGGTGGATTCTCTTCTCCTGTAGTTTGAATCCATTCAGATGCCAAGATTGACAAAGAGATTGATCACAGATTAGCAAAGGCATATAGCGCATTTTGAAGACTTTACAAGAGTCTGGAGTAATAAACACCTGAGGCGAAGCACAAAAATCTGTGTGTATAGAGCCATTGTACTGTCTATTCTCCTTTATGGGTCTGAAACATGGGTCACCTATTGCCACCACTTACAACTCTTCGAACACTTTCATCAGTGCTGTATACGCACAATCCTAAATATACACTGGACTGACTATGTGACGAATGTTGCTGTCCTTGAGCAAGCAGGTATCACCAGCACTGAGGCCATGATATTGAGAACACAGCTGCACTGGGCAGGGCACGTTTCTAGGATGGAGGACCATCGCCTCCCCAAAATAGTACTCTACGGTGAACTCGCCACGGGTCAGCGTAAGAGGGGCGCTCCAAAAAAATGATACAAGGACTCCCTGAAACAACATCTCAGGCTTGGGCAAAGTGATTACCAACAATGTTTGGCCCTGGCCTCACATCGGGGGGCATGGAGACGCAGTATCCACAATGCTGCAGCCTTATTTGAGAATTCACGCCGAACAAATCTTGAAGAGAAATGACAATGCAGAAAGAATCACAACCTGGAAACATCATCCAAGGAGACCTTCTGCTGTGCTTTCTGCAACCAGACTTCTTTATCTCAGATTGGCCTTTTTAGTCATCAGCGCACTTGCAGTAAGTGCGGGATGACTCCTTCCTAAATCTTTGTTTGTGAAGAAAAGCCAGAGAGAGAATCCATTGCTCTGTGTCCTAATCTCTGGAGAAGCAGAAAACAAGCTTGCTCCATCCTCAATATGACATCCCTTCAAATATTTGAACATGGCTATAATGTCACCTCTTTGTCAAGCGTTGGCCTGCGGGAGTCTGTCTAGGTTCACGAGTCCAGCCAGCAGTCAGGTTAGCAGAGTAGGAAAAGCATGGTCCAGATGCTTCCAGCATGTTCAGTGTTCAATAAGTAGATGGACATATTTAGTGTCTAAAAAACTAACAGTCTTTATTGTTTACATCCCAAACTACAAACAAAATCATTGCTCTAATAGCTAACCTTATAGTTAGCAGTCAGTCAAAGAAGTAAGTTGAAGAAGTGAAGAAGTGAATTGGGCTGCCTTGCACCATGACTTATATATGGTTTCCTAGCTGTTCTAGCAAGTTCTAGCAACTCCCCTTCATTCAATTGGTGACTGGCGACATCATCTGACATCATCCCTAGCATGCTATCTCCTTTCTCTTAGTCATTCTGAGATAAGTGGGCAGAAAAACATCAGCTATCTACTCTGCTGCATAGCAGTTTAACCTTCAGCTTTGTCTTCTACAAATAAATGGAATATATAGTTTCTCTTTATGACATAAATTTCCAAGGGCTACAAATTCAAAACCCTAACACTGTTAACCTTCTCTTTTCTAGGCTCAACATACCCAGCTCTCTAAGCCACTTCTCATAGGGCATGGTTTTCAGAACTTTTACCATTTTGGGCGCCTTCCTCTGGACACCTTCCAGCTTGTCAATATCCTCCTTGAACTGTGGTGCCCAGAACTAGACACAATTAATCCTTCTCATACTCTCTAACATTCCACAGATGAAAACTGGGGTGCATGTGTCCAAGCAACATCAGAGTATGGTCAAGGGGGCAAAAGTTCTTAACAAATAAAACAAACAAGGCAAGGCAGGCTGCAACAGTTTGCTTTTACCTGAGCCTATCATCATCATCATCATCATCATCATTTATATAGCACCATCAATGTACATGTAACTTTCCAAGTAAAACAACCAAAAACTGTGGGCCCTGGCAAAGGTGCATAATCTGAAATATATGTGTACATGTACACACATACACACACAAGGAGGGAATAATAAAATATAAAACTATACAATTGTAAAAGAAATTATCCAGATAAAATACAAAGAATTAGTACAACAATAATTTAACAATGGGACCAGAGCCCACATACATAAATAACAAAGGATATATTAAAATATCAGACCGATCAGAGAAGCCATGGTGAGAGTAAATGCAAATAAGAGTTGGAGAACAATTACATGTGGGGTGTTATACATATTTAAAGCATTTCTTATTATCTCTCCAAGCATCTGACTCCAGAGACAGGCACTCCCATTGGAAAAATCAATAATAGCACCTCTGTGATTGCTGCTATTGCTGCCGGAGACAGCATCATTTCAATTAGTGCTCAAAAGAGGCCAGTCTTTTCCTCTGGCCTGTCACCTCTTAATTCCTGAATTGAATACATCCATTGCACATCCAGCAACAAAGTACAACCACATGTACTCTTTTGCCTATTCTGACACAGATACGTTCAGTTCATGGTGGCATATTCAGAGTTAAAAAGTTAATGCGAAGTTTAAAATGTACAGGTTGAGCCTCCCTTTTCCCAAATGCTTGGGACCAGAGATATTTTAGATTTTGGAAGATTTTGGATTTTGGAATACTTGCATATACATACTGAGATATCTTGGAGATAGGACCAAAGTCAAAACACAACATTCATTTAGGTTTCATATATACCTTAGCCTTAAGGTAATTTTATACACAATATTTTTTAATAATGTTGTGTATGAAACAAAGTTTGTGTACACTGAACTGTCAGAAAGCAAAGGTGTCACTATTTCAGCCACTCATGAGGCTTGTCCCAACTAGAATAGAACCATTGAGTCAATTCCCACGTGTTTACCTTCCTTTTAAGTTACATGGCATTGACCACATCCGTGACTCCATTTGCAAGGCTCCAGTTGAGACTGCTCCAGGCTTGGTTCCTGTCATACTACAATCCTCTGACAGATTCTCCCATCATGAGGTTAATGATACCACACAGTATACATCACTCCCTGAGGTGTTGGATGGATTCCACTCACATAGAGTGGCATGCCTTTTCATCCTCTGCAACTAAAGGCAGTGGTCACCACAGATGCCTCCATGGAAGCATGATATGGAGCCCATATGGATGGCCTCTCTGTCAGCAGATGATGGACATGTGAGAAGACCTTCCACATCAACACACTCAAGATGATAGTGGTAGAGAAGGGATTTCATTCATTTGAGACACTTCTTACCTGCCTTGACACCTCCTGCCTGTTATCCTTAATATTTGTCAATATTTAAAAATTTGGTCCTCCAAGAGTATAGCAAGTAAACTAGGAACTCCCAAAACAAGTAAACTGGGAACTCCCAAAAACCAAGAATCCCAACGACTAGTGCTGAGACTATGTCACGTATACACTAGGGAGGGGCTATTACAAGTTCCAAAGAAAGGTAATCTGTAGGGCAACTTCTTGCCTGAACATCTAACTAATCCCATCAAACCTAGCTGAGACACTCAAGTTTGTAAAGAGCTGTCTTACCTTTACCTCCCTGGAAAAAAAAAAGAGGGTTGTTTCCTCCAGTCAGTTTCAAAGTATCAACACATTAAGGGTGGTTAACATATCCAGAGTGTCCATTGTCTTATCTTGAGAACCCAAGAAGTATTGCCTTCCACTCAAAATCCCATCCCCTGAAGGGAATTACTGGATATAAATACCCCTTCAAAACAACACCACACTGTCTTCAGCTCCTCCTCCTACATCCATGCTGCCAGCTTGCTGACAGACCCTCAGACTGCAACTCTGAGGCTCCGTTGCTGCAGGAATCTTCCTCAAAACTCCTCTCACCCTGTTCCTCTATCCCAATCCTTCTTACTTTATTTGCTAGCCTTGTGTGATTGCTTGAAGACTATGCGTGTGTGTGAATGTTGCTATTATTATTTCCCACTAAAGATCATTTAATTAAACTATGTAGCTTAACATCTCCTCCTGAGTACCGGTATACATAGGTTAAAAGGTCCTGCTTTGTTGCCCTTCTCTCGCATAGCCAAGCTGAGTATATTAATTCCCCAAATTAATATTGATATTTTAGAGGGTCCCTATGGACCCAAGCATTTAGGGTAACATTCTTTGTGGCATGGTGATTCAGGTAGTGATAGATACCACAACGGTCATGTACTACCCGAACAAGTAAGATGGGATGAGATCCAACACCCTGTTCCATATTACCCTCCTTGTCTGTGGGAATGGTGCATCAAGATCAGTGAGTCATCTTCCAGGAGAGGAAAATGCCTTTGCAGAGGCACTAAGCAGGAACCAAGAGTCTTGCCACAAGTGGAAGCTGCATCCAGGTACTCTACAAAAGATCTTGTGAAGGTGGACAGTCCAGCAGAAGAGCCTTTTGACCCAATGGTGACCTATGATGCTCATCTACTTATCTGAATGATGACCTTCCTAGCGGCTATCTCATCAACCATATGGGCAGGGGAGCTATGTGTCCTCCGGGTGGATCAGCCTTATCTACAATTCCATCATGACAAGGTTGTCCTCAGACTAGCAATACCCTTTTTACCTAAGGTTGTGACAGCATTCCACATCAATCAGGATATTGTATTGCCCACATTGATGCAGAACCCTACTTCAGACTTTGAATGGAGACTACACTGCCCAGACATTAGGAGAATCCTTGCCTTCTCCACTGACAGGACTGCAGGCTACTGAAACTCTCAAAGACTCTTCATCTGTTATTCTTCAAAGAGGAATGAGCTTCTTGTTTCTTTGTAGTACTTTATACTGAGGATGGAGCAAGCTTGTTTTCTGCTGCTCCAGAGACTAGGACATGGAGCAATGGACTCAAACTACAGGAAAAATGATTCCACCAAAACATTAAGAAGAACTTCCTGACAGTAAGAGCTGTTTGGCAGTGGAATGTGCTGCCTCAGAGTGTGGTGGAGTCTCCTTATTTGAAGGTTTTAAACAGAGGCTGGATGGCCATCTGTCAGGAGTGCTTTGATTGAGTATTCCTGCATGGCAGGAGGTTGGATTAGATGGCCCTTTGAGATTCTATGATTCTCAAAGTGGGTAGCCTCTACAATTCACCTCACCTATAAACTGGTTAAGAAATACCCTTGTGTTCATAGTCATTCTACATGAGCTGTGGCTATGCTATCTGCATTTCTGAGGGGTGTACCTTCAGAGGATGAGTGCAGAGTGGCTAAATCTCATTGTTAGTCCCAACTAGAGTAGAACCAATGAATCAATTGGAGTTACCCATGTATTGACTTTGGTGGTGTTGTGTGCTCTCAAGTTTCTGATTTACGGTAACCCTAAGGCAAAGCAATCACAGGCTTTTCTTGGCAAGATTTGTTCAGAGGGTGGTTGCTATTGCCTTCCTCTGAGGCTGAGAGATTGAGACTTTCCCAGGGTCATCCACTAGGTTTCCATGCTTGAGTGTAGGTTCGAGCCTGGTATCCCCGAGCCCTAGTCCATCATTCAAACCACTAGACCATGTTGGCTGGTGTTGACTTACCATTCCACAATTGATTCAATTCCAGCAATGCAGTTGCACATTCTGGGATGGTGTAAAGCTATTCATCAATGCTTTTGGTGTAACATTTTGCAGAAACAACCACTGTGCATTCCCTGTTGCACAATAGGATCATAAACAGGCACATTAGGAGAGCTACGATTGGTTGCATAATGTTGGTATTCAGCCAAAGAGCGGTGTAGCACAACTGCCGTGTAACTGCAGGAGTGTAGATTTACTCAATGTAAGCACAATGTAGGATCTCAGCCAGAATGTTCATAGCTAAATGCAGAAATCAAAGTCATGCTGTCATCCAAAAGGAAGGAAAATGCTAAGAACAGACTGCTCTGACACTGGAGCAGGGCAGATATCAGAACAGAACTCTCTGTTGGCTTCTTTTCCCCCTCCATGTGTCTTTAAAAAGACCACACCTATTGTAAACAGTAGGGTGGAATCCAGGGTTGGTCAAACCCCAGATCTTGGAAATGTACTTTTTGGACTTCAATTCCCAAGCTCCCCAGTCATCATGGCCCCAGTCACCATGCCAATGTGCCTGTTTATGGTCCCATTGTGCGATGGGGAATGCACCATGGTTGCTTTCTGCAAAATGTTACACCATAGGCATATGCTATGGGCACCATCCAAGAATGTGCAACTGCATGGCTGGAATCCACTAGCCATGCTAACTAGGGATTCTGGTAGCTGCCACCTAAAAAAGTAAATAGCAACAAAGGGTATTTGTTGTAGTTTCCCCTGGGTATGACATATTCTCATTAGGGAAGCTTATGTAGCACCCATACTGTTCTCCTTTGGTTGTCAGACGAAGACCTTTCTTGCTCTTCTGGACCATTGAATGGGCAAAGTGTGGTCTTCCCAATTTAATCAGACTAATCTTTCCAGGAGCCATAAGCATATTAGACAACAGTGAGGAATGCTGGGAAATGTGGCCCATCAACACCTGCAAAGTATTACTTGACTCCCTACTGGGCTGTGCTTTTAAAAACTGCTGAAGACCTTGCTCTTTAGTCCCCTGGCTAGCTGGCTATTTTTAGCTCCTGAGATTTATGCTATGTTTTCACTGAGCTGGTGTTGTGTAATTGCGGATTTTCCAGGACTGTTTTTTTTAAAGGTTTATGGATTTTTAAAACTGCATTATTATTACATTTTGTTCAGTGTTACCAGCTATGTTCTCAGATCAGATATATGAACTTGTACATGTTCTGAGTAGACATGCCTGTAAGAGATGTTTTAAGCTTGGCAGTAGGACGTCTTAGGCCAACTGGATTTAAGAACCAACACCTACACAGGACTATCTGGAGGGAATTTTTACTGAACACACAAGAATAAAAATATACACAATGATTGCAGTGGGGAATAGCAATTATGAGAGAGCAAGCAGTAAGTGGATAACACAAATAACTAGCTGGTTCCTTCAAGATGGGGAAATACTAATTCAGATAAGCAAACTCATAGGGCTGGAAGAGTTTAAGACCAGGCTGTTGCTAGGATTCAGACTGAAGGAGGTGGCAGGGTTAGGGACTAAGAAATCTGAGGTGTAGGGTGTTGCTAAGAAGAGAAGGGAGAACAATAGAGAGGTTGTGACAAAGGGGAACAGGAGGTCTACCCCACCACACACATACATGTACACCACAGAAAGAGTAGGTAGGTGGGAAAAGCTGGTAATGCACTAAGAAAGTGCACCCTGAAAAATAGATTTAGGGTGACAGAGTTTATGGTTCCTGAGTGTCACTATACATTCCTGAAGAGCAGCTGAGGAGTGCTTCACTTCTAGTTGGGGCAGAGAAAAGAAGACAACAAACCAGCCAAGGTTTTCTGTGGGCTCATCTACATGAGCCAGGATATACCGGATCCCCTCAGGCATATCCTGGCCACGGATCAGGCCTGTTCCTCCCCTGTTACCTGTACAAAATGGGAGGAAGTCATGATGGGTACGTCAGCCCCATCACTGCAGCTGCTGCCTCCACCATCTTCCATGCTCCCCCAACATCAAGGAAGCTGGCTGCAACATGTCACCAAGCCCCCCTGTATGTGACCGGCCTTGATCACATGCTGCGGGACTCCTTCCTGGGGCTGGCAGTGTGCAGCAGACCAGTAGCTGGAGTGATGTGCGGCATGCTGGGATGGACTCCTGTGGTCATGCAGGGCCCGATCCATTCTTTGCTGGCTATTAACAGAATTAAGCAGTGTTGTTTTTTTTTTTAAGTTGTATTGGCCCCTATCCTGCGTTTCCCCTGTCTGAGTCCTGTATCTGCCCTGCGGGTGGTGAGGACTGCCAGGGGGCAGGGAGGGGCAAATGCTGTATGTCGTCAGGACTGCAGGGCTCTGAGACAGGGGCAAGACAGGTTATTTAGCCCATGTAGACAAGGCCTGGGTGTAAGAAAGAGGATAAACAAATGAAATTAGGGCCTGTCTACACTGCAGAAATAGAGTAATTTGACACCACTTTATCCACCACAGTTCTATCCTATAGAATCCAGATATTTGTTGTTTGGTGAGTGCCAGAGTTTCAGGCACCAGAGTTCTCTGATAGAAAAGGCTAATACCTCATAAAACTACAAATACCAGGATTCAATAGGATAGAACTATGGTGGATAAAGTGGTGACAAACTGCTCTATTTCTGCAGTGCAGGCAGCCCCTTAGTTGAGTAAATACAAGACTTGGGGTGGGGGGGGGAGTCAGAGAGAGAGAGCAGAAAGATTTCAAGGAAACCCAAAGTTCCAAGCATCATCAAATTCAGCTTAAAATGATCTAGGCCAGTGGTTCTTAACCTGTGGTCCGGGGACCCCCCAGGGTCCGTGATGTCCTTACAGGAGGTCCTCGAAAGCTTGAAGGCTAATTGGCCCACCTCCTCACTGCAATGGAGTGGCCACGTGACAGGATCCAAGGCAAAGGCTATCTCGCTTGGCCTGCACGTTGTCATCCAACCCGCTCTCCAGCCACAAACTTGCAGAAAGAAGCAGGAGAAAAGTCTTCCCTCCCCCTACAGTGTTTCTTGGAGAAGGGTTAATGCATGGTGTAATTGTGTTGTTGTTGCTGTTGTGGTGGTTTTAAATCTTAAGTTAAGTCTTGGGGGTCAATGGCAACAAAAGATATTTAAAAGTGGACCCTGATAAAGAAAGGTTAAGGGGCAATATGATAGCCCTGTTTAAGTATTTGAAGGGGTGTCACATTGAGGATGGAGCAAGCTTGTTTTCTGCTGCTCCAGAGACTGGAACACGGAGCAATGGATGCTAGCTCCAGGAACAGAGATTCCACCTCAACATTAGGAGGAAATTTCTGACAGTAAGAGCTGTTAGGCAGTGGAACACACTCCCTCGGAGCGTGGTGGGGTCTCCTTCCTTGGAGGTCTTTAAACAGAGGCTGGATTGCCATCTGTCAGGGATGCTTTGATCATGACTCCTGCGTGGCAGGGGGTTGGACTGGATGGCCCTTATGGTCTCTTCCAACTCTGCAATTCTATGATTCTATGATTCTATGAGGTTAAGAGCCACTGGTTTAGGCCAACCAGGGAATTCAGGAAACGTATGTACATACGAAACTATCCACCATTGAAAGTGTCTTCAGACAGCAGAACCTAGTGGCTCTAATGTCAATGGAGTGGTGTATCTGCTCTATATTTTAGTCTGAAATTTAAAGGATTTATTTTTAGTTTGGGGGATGAGGTCCAGCCCCTTGGATAACTCCTCAAAATTTAGACTAGAATCCAAAGTAGATTCACACTCCCCATGACCTTGCAGCAATGAACCTCTACTACCCTAAATGCAACTGAGGTTGCTATTTCCTGTGGGAATTTCACAAGTGATCACAGCTTTCACAAGACCATTGTCACATCAAAATGAGGCTGGAAGGAGTGGGAAAGACCATTATATACTTTTTTTTTAAACCTTGTGAGCCAGGACATTTCAGTTCACCGGTACTTTATTTTATTGAACTCACCATGGGTCAGCGTAAGAGGGGCACACCAAAAAAAGTGATACAAGGACTCCCTGAAACAACACCTCAGGCTTGGCCAAATTGATCACCAACACCGGTCTGCCCTGGCCTCACATTGGGAGGTATGGAGACGTAGTATCCACAATGCTGCAGCCTTATTTGAGAACTCACACCGAACAAGTCTTGAAGAGAAACGACAACGCAGAAAGAATCACAACCCGGAAACATCACCCAAGGAGACCCTCTGCTGTGCTTTCTGCAACCGGACTTGTTTATCTCAGATTGGCCTTTTTAGTCATCAGTGCACTTGCAGAAAGCATGGGATGAGTCCTTCCTGAATCTTCGTTTGCAAAGAAAAGCCAGAGAGACTATATACACAGAACTAGATCTACAATGGAGACATTGTACAACATTGTTGCTTGAGCTCTTATTTTAGAAAGTCCCCAGATTTCAGCCACTTGCTATTTACAGTTTTAAATAAGAAGAAGAGCCAGGACAAATAAAATAATAAAATAGTTTTTGAAATAAAAAAAAAGTTTCCTTCTTGGTTTTCATTGAAGTATTCTGCAGCAAAGCAGAAGGAGTTGTCAGTGTCCAGCTGTCAGTAGGATGATCCCGTTCTTAACCTGGATGTTCACAAAACTTTAAATCTGATTCTAATCAGAGTTAGGAAGTAACCTATTTTTCTAATTAGTTTCCCTGGTAACTAGTTACCTTTTTCAATAATGAGCTGGAATGGACTTAATTTTTGTTTGTGCTGTAATTCACTACTATTCAGTGGATTGGGAATTGATTGCCTCCCTGTTAGTCATTACTGAGTGTGTGGTATGTCCCAGTATGTGCAGTGGGAGGGGGGAAATGAAGGGTCACATAACTGGGGACCTCATGCTGCAGCCCACTGCGTATACACTAACATAAATATGCATTTTGCTCATGTTGCAATATCTGAATCAGCCATTTGGGGGAGCCAAAGACCATTTCCCTTTATTCACCAATGGCATAGTGGAAACAGTAATTTATTAGTAATGAGTAACACAGTGAATTACTTTTCTGTGCAGTAGTAACAGCAACAAGTAATAACCTGTTGGGTGACTACAATAATGATTAAAGTAACTACTGTAGTTCTTTCCCTCTTTTGTAAAGCAATGATTCAAGCTTTGATCTTAACTGGATACATTGGAATTCTCATTGGGGCCAGAAAATGATGGAAAATTCCTTCAATAAAAGATGGTTTGTTTGTTTTCAAATAATCCTGGCACATGAGGGTTAAATTCCCCAAATGCTAAGAAGCATCCAATTTTCAGAATTATATCCCCCACACCATTGCATAGGAAATCCCCTTCTTAAGGTTTCTCTCCCAGGGATATTCCCCAAGATGTGTTGATGGATTTATGTAAATAGTTCGCCATCTGATTTAGAGCCAAGGGATGATTCATCCTGGTTGCATAGGAATCACTATGAGCTCATCCAGTTTGTACGATCCTGGAAAGTCGACTGTGACAGAGTCACTAACCCCTTTGAATGGTGCAATGAGAGCCAAAACCTTCTGGAAAAACAACAACAACCAAGCTGTGTTGTTATACGCCAAAGTCATGTTCATGCCAAAAGGCAGCCCAGTCTGTGTGGATCGATCCCCAGAATGGTTTGTATAGTCTTCCCCCTGCTTTGACTTTTCCCGTTGTATACCTATTATTATTACTATCATCATCATCATCATCATCATCATCATTATCACTATTATTGAGTGTACCTCCACATTAACTGATGCCTGGTTGGGACACTTCTGCCACTAAGTTGCAATATCTGAATCTATAATGCTATGATTCTATTTTAACAGCGATGGCTATGTTAGCATGCCCTACTACCCCTCCCTGTGAGATTCCATAACTGGACATATTTGACACTTTTTGGGGTCAAGTTAGCTGTAAAGTTAAGAAGGCAGAAGGTCAGTCGAAGGTCATTATAACCTGAAACGTGTCTAGAAATATAATGGTGGGATAGCCCAAGTTAGGGTTGTGCAGAAAGCCCCCATAGTAATGAGTTTAAGCTAACAACCCAGTCATAAAGGGGTATATGCTCATCCTTTCTCCCAGCCTTAAGTGTTTCAAGCAATAATTCAATCATGCAAACAAGTGACCATTCCTCATTCCATACCCTACAGAAATCTCTCCTCACATCCCCTCCTGTCCAACCTTCTGAGGTTGTCACAAGCCCATCAATGTTCTATCTCTCCACAATTAAAGCAATCAGTTGAGTTTTGGTTTCCTTTGTCTATTCTGTAGGAAAGCCATCCAAGCTTTGTTATTACTAAAACACCCCTCTAAGGCACACAATAAAGTATAAATATTAGAGCCCCAACAATAGTATACAAACCCGGTATACACACCCGGCCACTCTCTTTCTTGGTGCGCCACAGATCAGAACCTCCTGTGCCACCCTCAAGATGCCTGTCTGAGTATCTTTGCTGCACTGAACCCTCTCCTGCTCACGACTGGTAACTATCACCCTATCTTCCTGGACCTCTCTCTCTATCCAACCTTTCTGCCTTACTCTGTTATATGTACTTTGTTATAGTCCTCTGTTATATGGACTTGTATGGTCCACAAGAATGTATGTTATGTATGTTAGTGCACTTCCTGTATTATTTCAATAAAATAATTTATTTTACTTTAAGTAGAGCCCCCTCTACAGTTAATACTGGTATACATAGGTGGAAAGATCCCCAAAGTTACCCTCCTCTTGCAGGCCTCCTATCTGAGCTAATAATTTCCCCAAAATATTAAAGGAGATTTTGACATCACAGGTGGGACTCTAACATACCCCCATCTCTTAGGGTAACAGCTGCATGCTAAGGAACCTTGGGATTTATAATTTGGTGAGGGTCCTTAGCATTCTCCACTGGAGAGCTCTAGTACTATATACTTCAGGACAAGTGCATTAGGAAATTCTAAGGACCTCAGCACAATTGAAATACCAAAACCTATGGAGGCAGCCATGACAGCTGGTGTGAGATCAAACTGTTCTAACTGTGCAGTGTGGGTGCACTTACGATACCTATGACAGTATCAAAACACATTGGCTGCACAATGCCTCCCACAGAGTGCAAATATCCACACAGAGAGATGTGCTGCATGAGTTTTATGCGGCCCCCATGCGGAATAGCAATGTTGTGCAAACACATGTCCAATGCCTCAGTGCCACTGCATAATACACAATGTATGATGCTCAACCACCATGCACAATATATGATGCACAACTGCAAGGCACAATACATAATGCACAATTGAATGCATAGTGCACAGTGCACATGCTTAATGTGCAATGCATAAAGTGAAAGTGCAACATAGAACAGAGCGCAACTGCAACCTATATCAAAACGCATTAACTGAAATCATAACATGCAAATGTAAGGTACGTAGGAACATGTTGTCTGTGCAACTCCGCTTCTGCCATTATGAACAGAATATATCCCTTGTACAACAGTGACTTTTGGACCCATAGATTTACATATGTGTGTGTATCCCCCACCGGATGTTAGCCTATAATTGTTCAGTTTAGATACATTGTAAGGTTGAAATGTCAATTAACGCTGGCAGAGCACAAAGCTCAGCCAGTATACTTACCCCAAGTTCTGGGAAGGTTTTGGTTGCCAGATGAGCAACAGTATAATGGAGATCTCCCATGAAAGAGACAAAATGTGTGAACAGCTATATCTGTTAAATTTGTCTGGTGCCATTGTCCCATGATGGCATCAAGCAAATTCATCAGGTACAGCCTTTCACAGCATGGTAGGAAATTTCCTTTAAGATCATTTTAAAAAGAAGAGGAAGAAGAAGAAGTATTTACCAATATTGCCAAGTCAATCTTTGGTGTGCGGTTCTTTTTTTAAATGAATGCAGGAGAAAGTGAGATGGACAGAATTCCCCTCCCCTGGTTGTCATGAAGGTAGAAATTTCTCAAACATAATCTCCATTCAAATTGCTGCAAAGACTGCAGACATCCAAACTATCTGGTCTCATTTCCAATGCATTAACCACTTTCCATTGTTCTATTTTTAATTGCTCCATTTTGCACAGATTATATTTTACACAGCTTGTACATACCCTTTCTCCCCTTTAGTTACCAATGCTTTGGTTAACACCCACAAATACACACACACACAGCTGACTGAAGGTATGAATGAACCATGATTATTTTATGATCTACTGACATGCATTTACCCTTTGTGCAATGGTGACATCATAGAAAAAAGGCAATACTGTTTTGATTATACAAACAGTGACCTTGATATTCTCTGTGTGTGATTTACCCACATAAATTGGTATTTATGTCCCTCTGTAAAACATTGCCCCAAATGAATCTTCAATAACCACACTGAAATTGACACCTCCACATTTTATGATGGGCCATATGTGCATTGAGCACAGTGCCAGCACACTGTAGTGGTTTGAGTGTTGGACTAGGGATCTGGGAAACCAATGTTCAAATCCTCACTCAACTATGACACCTCACTGGGTGAACTTGAGCAAGCCCCACTCTCTGAGCCTTAGAGGAAAACAATGGCAAACCTAGTCTGAATAAATCTGGTCAAGAGAACCCTTTAAGAAACTTGCCATAAGTCAGAGTCAACCTGAAGGCACATCACATCAATCCAAATAGCTGCATCATGACATTCTACTAGCTAAAATGGAATTCAGGAGGATTGGAATGGAATACAAGGTACCACAGCAAGCCAGAGGGTGAAATAATAGTTTGGTCTATTTAATCATATGCACCCTTTTCATTGATTAAAATGTTATTTAATCAATTAACAGTGAAATCCTATGCATGTCTATTCCAAAGTAAGCTCTGGTATATCCCCATAGGACCTACTCCCAGCTAACTGTGCATACTGCAGAACTGTATGTTAATTATTACAACATTATCCAACTGATATCACAGTATAGACCAAGACTGCAACACCGAACACAATTAGGCTGCTAAAATCCAATATTTCAGTATTGATCATGATTCAATCCAACAGGCTTCTATGCACTCAGGTAAAGCCTATATATATGTAGATGTGTGTTCTCATTGCAACATTGATCTAGGACCTGTTGGACCAAAATATTATGAAAAATTGATATTGATAGTGGTAGTGGTGAAAAAAACAACAACAATGTCTAATTGCAAAATCTGGGATGTATCCATCTTGCTCAGTTATAGGAGTTTGATACCACTATAACTACTATGACTCCATCCTAAGACATATTAGGCTTTGTAGTTTCTTGAGCTACTTATAATTCTCTATGGCACACTCCACTGAACTACAGAATTGGCATTTCCTGGCAGAGAGCTCTCAGTACCTTAGGAAATTACAAATCCCAGATGGGGAAAAGGCAATTAAATTACTATGAGAACAATAGAACTGTGTTGGAACCCTGGTGGTGCAGTGGTTAAATGCTGGTACTGCAGCCACAATGTTGAGAGTTCGATCCTAGAGGGCTCCAAGTTTGACTCAGCCTTCCATCCATCCATAGGTTAGTAAAATGAGTACCCAGCTTGTTGGGGGCAATTAGCGAACACATTGTAAACCATTTGGGGAGTGCTTTGCACTGATAAGCGGTATAGAAATATAAATGACATTGCTAATGCTAGTCTGGATATATGATTTCCATTTTAGATCATTGCATTCCTTGCAAAGAAATCAGGAAGTGCTATCGAGGTAGTCATTCCATGCAAAATTGGAAAAAGAGATACAGCTCCTGGAATATTCTAGCCAGCATAGCCAATGGCTGGTTAATTCTGAGTTTTGGTCCAAAAAGGGAAAATTCTCAAGCTCTTCCTTCAGTGCATGTTTTATATATATATATATATATATATATATATATATATATATGTTTCTAGAGGGTGAAAAGAACATTCCAAATCTGTTTTATGAATGATAGCCACCTGCACTAGTCAAAATGTTTCCAGAAATTACCTGTGTTTCACTAACAAAGCAAATAATATACATGCACTGTTAGAAGGTCAGCTTTCTATCATCTGGGAAAATGGCCACAATGGAAAAAGGTGTAGACTGAGTCTCCAGTGTGTTTCATCTGCCTGACCCTTGGCTTTTTGCAGTCCAAGATTGCTTTCCCTGCTAATCTCCTGTTAAGGCCCCTGCTTTCCGTAATAGATAAGCTGCTTTCCCCTGAATAAGTGGAACATAAATGGGTTCTTACACTCCTCTTAGTACGCACTACAGATTCTCTGAAAAGCTGCTGTACAATGAGCTTAGTTGTTCGACTAAAGCACCTGGTGTACTCAAACTGGAAGCAGCCAGGACATGGTCTTTTGGCTCAGCACCAGAAAGAGGTGAAGGAAAAGCCAGGATACGGGCATCATGGTTAATGGGCCCCTAGTGCTTAAGTTGAGAGTCTCATTACTTGAGATGGGGTCTTCAACTCTGGACTGGGCATGCTCAGACAACAGAGACCCCTTCAGGTCCAAGGGGGCTGTGGCAGGTGGTATAAGGTCTCTTCATGCACCCAGCTTGGTATAAAGATGGAGAACATGGCTCTCTTCCCTGGCTAGGTCAGCAGAGAAGTTTGCTAGCTTCAATTGGGTTAATTGGGTTTCAAAGGGCTTGTCTAGATAGTGAAAATACTCCTCATAGAATTTTAGGGGAATACGTTTTGTCCCAATGGGATCCCATATCATAAAAAAAAA
This sequence comes from Gambelia wislizenii, assembly GCA_030847615.1. Classification (NCBI taxonomy): domain Eukaryota; kingdom Metazoa; phylum Chordata; class Lepidosauria; order Squamata; family Crotaphytidae; genus Gambelia; species Gambelia wislizenii. The sequence goes on from JAUMIR010000004.1 coordinate 330,414,439, forward strand.
AAAACCAAAGGAAATGTGCATTGCTGATCATTGGGACAACCAACTAGCTTTGCTGCACTTTCCCAATAAGAGCAGAAGTGGAAAGCTGATTGGCTGGATGTGCACAGGGGTGGAGCTTGCCAGCAAGCCAGTGCTTGGAACCACCATGTTGGATTTTCGCAGTAGCGATCATGCACTGAGATGATGAAACAGCCTTTCTCCCCTCTGTTTTCTGTTTATTTAAGTGGAAGATTGCACTTCTGCATCTTGGATTTGCTTTTTTTAAAAAAAAAAAATACTGTACTGTTTGATGGTGGCAACTGGTTACAATAAAAACGGAAGTAATTCACTCGCACCCACCATCTTGATTTGCAGGAATGCCCATTTGAACAACAAACATGTATATCGTCACATGCCTGCGATCTTGGGGGGAGGGGAATACAGAGGCAAATGAAAGCTGCTGAGAATTGGTGTTACTGTGCATCAATCCATATTTTATTCCCTTGTATAGACAAGCCCTCAGATTGCAGGGGCTAGGGTGTATTCACACTGCACAAATATACCACTTTGATACCACTTTAACTGCCATAGCTCTTTGCTATGGAATCTTGGGATTTGTCCCTTGATGAGACACTTAGAATACTCTAGTGGATTCCCCAGAATGACAGCACTGAAACTGTGTAGTAAAAAAAAAAGAAAAATCTCCATACCTCACCATACAAATCCCAGGATTCCACAGCATGGAGTCATGGCAGTTAAACTGGTATTCTGCCAACAATAACAGCAGTATACAGTATGTTAAACTTGTATCAAAGCACTATAACTGTATACTGTAAATATACTCCCCACTCCAGGGCAGGCCTCAGAGACGTTGTTTTTCCCCAAGCTGTGCTTCAGATCTGACTTCAGGAATGGCTGCTTACAAGTCCAGCCTGGCCTTCAGAGATGAAGGAAATGAACTGTTGACACTTTTGTGGTGTTTTAGGGTGGCAATTATATTTGACATTTCCCTTCAAGAGATGGGATTTAGAGTGGAATACAGTGTCTGCCAGAGATTCCCAGGCTTGGACAAAGGATTCTCCGGATGTATTAATGATTGATGATGGGCAAGACATTTGGGACTTAATGGGCACAGGTTACCTTTTATTGTGAGTGCGGGAAGAAGAGGAAAACATTCATTTTTCAATCACTGAGTGCTTGACTATCCTTGATTGGATTAGTGGATGACTCACCTCCAGATGTTCCCAGGAAGAGCTCTGACCTGGGCATGCCCTGTCTAAGGAATTTGGAAGGCCCCTACCTAGGTTGTAAGTGACTCCAGCCTTGGCATCTGGGAAGTCCCTGGTTTACTTGCCAACCACATGGCAGGCCATAGCCAGCCAGATTATTAAATATTGCCAATTAGGTTCTATTAAAAGGTGTGGGCTGTCCAGGCAGGTAACAATAGTGTTTCTGATCCTAAAGGTAGCTTCTAGTCATGAGTAGAAGTGGTGAAATGGTAAATTTCAGTATCCATAGCAGCGCTCCCAAGGAGAGTCCAAAACTACATGCATGTGGGCATTCTCAATAATATCAGTATTTCTGACACACATACTCACACACTGTAAGGGTTGCAGAGGAAACAGGAAAGTGTGAAGGAGGTGTCAAATAGCATCATTGTCCTTGTTGGTCAAAAAATCCTGGACTCCTGACCCTTCAACTCTACAAGCCCCTGCTCGACTACAGCACTCATGGGTAGCCATTAATCGCGTTTTCTTCTATGCCTTTCTCTGAGCTTCCTTTTAAAGCCAGCTAAGTTGCAGTCTGAACTTTAAAGGACCTGTCCAAGGCATTGAACTATATTCCCCAAATAGGTGCAGAACTTTGGACAGCTCGTTTAAAGTTTGCCCAAAATCCTAGTGCAGATTTCCTATTCCACTTCTATAAGAACCAAGAGTCACCAGTGAGAAGGTGACCTCCACTTTGCCATGGCCCTGTTAGAGTTAGCAAAATTTGCATGCCTATACTCACTAATTGCTAATTTTAATGTTACTCAATGAGTTTAGGCCCATTAATATTTAAGGTAACTTTGTGTTAGGTTTTCCACACCTATTCTCTTCATCACTCTAAGCTGTAGCCATTTTCTCCTTTCTCTATCTCTTTCTCTCTCCCCTTACTTCATGCATTTGATTATGCACAAATAATTTCTAAGTAAATCTGCTTTCACGTGTTCTACAAAGAAGACTAATTTTATTTCCTTTCTCTGTTAAACAGGTGGGTGGGTGTGGGGCTAGTTGTTCTTCAGCTTCTGCTTTCTTATTTTGATTACTTGAGAGATCCATTACTCTCTCACAGATTTCCCAAGAGGTCCTGATTGCCTTTTCTACCTCTGTGGCTAGAGTTTGAACTTTACCGAGCACATTGAGGCAAACCTTCAGACAATGGGGTGCTATGATAATGCATGTTTTTGTGGCTGACTATGCTTGGGAATATACCACACTACCCAACTGTAGCACTTTCAGCTCATTTCAACTGCCACATCTCCATGCTATAAAGTCTTGGATTGTAGTTTTATTTTGTACTTAGAATTCTTTGCTGGGAATCCATAATGCTGTTTCTTCTTGTAATGCTCTAGAGCAGGGGTGGTAATCATGAAGCCCTCTAGAAGTTGTTGGTGTGGCTACAAAGACAAATATTGCTGGGATTTGTATGCCAACAAAATCTGGGGATGGGGGTGGAATGATTAACATAGTGGGGCTAATTCTAATATTATTCCTATCTACACCAGATTCCTTAAAATCAATGGGACTGGAGAAGGTTGGTTAACAACTCTGTTTAAAACTCTGCCTCTGTTTAAAACTCCAACACTGCTGAACAGCTCTTACCTTGATGGAATCTATCCACCTATAATGTGGTCTTCCTCTTTTCCTACTGCCTTCTACATTACCAAGCACTGTCAGGTCTTCTCATGATATGTCCAAAGTATGACAGTCTCAGCTTAGTTCTCTTGGCTTCTAGGGAGAATTCAGACTTCACTTGCTCTTTGTTGTTAAGTACCTTCAAGCATTTCTGATTTCTGGAGAACTTAGGGCAAATCTATCATGGGTTTTTTTTTTTGGTAAAATTTGCTCAGAGGGAGTTTGCCTTTGCTTTCCTCTGAGGCTGAGAGAATGTGACTTGACTAAGGCCGCACAGTGGGTTTCCATGGCCAAGTGTGGATTTTGAACCCATTTCTTTGTCATTTTGGTAGTCCATGGCATCTGTAGAACTCTCCTCCAGGACCACATTTCAAATGATTTGATTTTCTTCCTATCCACTTGCTTCACTGTCCAGTTTTCACAACCATGCATAGAAATGGGAAATACTATGGTATGGGCAATCCTGACTTCAGTACTCAATGATATATCTTTGCTTTGTTCAAGGCTAGGGGATCTTCTCAGGCGACCCTCCCCACACTTACAAAAATCAACCCCCCCATGCCTCCAAATACACTCTGGGGTATGTGGATATTATTTTAACGATGCCCCCCACTGGTCTTTTTCCACAGGATAAAACTTTTTTCTACTACAGGAAGTGACCCAAAAGTCTAAGAACTCCTCACAGTTCATTACTATTGGCCATGCTGGCTGGAATTTCTGGGTGCTGACATAATAAATATCTGAAGAACCAGATACTGTTCTGAACAGAAAGAAATATGTCTACAACACTTGGCTAGTTGATGGTTCACTGCAGTCCATGAAGTCAATACCTTCAGTACCTTAGGAGCGGCTTAGAGAGCTGGGTACGTTTAGTCTGGAGAAGAGAAGGTTAAAAGGGGACATGATAGCCATGTTTAAATATTTGAAGGGGTGTCATATTGAGGATGGAGCAAGCTTGTTTTCTGCAGCTCCAGAGACTAGGACACAGAGCAATGGGTTCAAACTACAGGAAAAGAAATTCCACCTAAACATTAGGAAGAACTTCCTGACAGTAAGAGCTGTTTAGAAGTGGAATACACTGCCTCGGAGTGTGGCGGAGTCTCCTTCTTTGGAGGTTTTTAAACAGAGGCTGGATCTGTTGGGAATGATTTGATTGTGTCTTCCTGCATGGCAGGGGGTTGGACTGGATGACCCTTGTGGTCTCTTCCAACTCTATGATTCTATGATTCTACCTAAATAGCTTTTTAGATTTCTCATTAATCCGGAGAAAGGACATAATGTTTAAAACATTCCTCATTAATATGCATTTATCTATAAACATATGAAGATTTTATTTCTTTTTCTGATTCCTCATCCCCATCCCCAACAAACTGGAGGCTGGTGTCTGTAAGCTCTGTGCTCTGTGGGCTATGAAAAATTAAGGGGCAAAATATTGTTTGCATTGCACTAAACTGCAAAAGTACACCGTGCTTGCAAGTTTCCATTTATTAGTCTCTCCACAATAGAGACAAAAATAATATGTGGGATGCTATTAATTCTCTCCTGGGCCGCTGTTATAATTACGTTTATTATTGCCATTTATTTCAAATCCATAACCTTTATCTCAAGTAATGAGCAAAAGAAGAAAAGCGTAACTACTGAGCATCTTAGAATGGTTGAGCTGTAGGCTGAGTAGTTACTCACTGTCTCTCTAGTGCCCTCTAGGGTACAGGTAGGCAAAGTGTGGCCCATGTGGTATATAATAGCCCCCCCCCCGGTCCCTGGCTAATTGTTTGTGTGTGTGTGTGTGTGTGTGTGTGTGTCCCTCAGCACATACACCCCTAGGTGGTTTAAATCATTTTGGGGGGGGAAGTCAATTTTTGTCTCTTAAATTTTTGCTTCCAAATGTCCTTAAGGAGGCATAGGGTTATTTTGCAATATTTAGGGGTCCTGCTGGGCCATTTTAAATCCAAGATGTATTTTAAAAAGAAAAAAAGGAAAAGAAAACAGGAATCGAAAAAGGCCCTTTCCTGCACCTATAATGGCATGGGCAATTCTCACTTTAGCTTGGGGGCTTACCAGGCTAGTCTGGTGGGCCGTTTGCAGCCCATCCAGCACCCCGGTCTGAAGCAGTGGCCCCACAGCCACATGGCTGCTGGCATGGGGGACGCCATGTTCCTTGCCTTCTTTCCGGTCTGCCCCGTGGTCCAGGAAGAGGGCGCAAAATGGTACCCATGGGTCCCATTGGGGGACCACCTTTTGTGGTGGCTGGCATGGGCCCCAATCTGGGGTAAGCAAGGGAAGGGAAGTCTCCATCAAGTTCAAGTTCAGGTCCAAGTTCAAGTTTTTATAACCTTGTTACTAGTGGAGGGGAAAGTGTCAAGAGGGTCACGCTTGGCCAGGGCTCTCCCCTCCATGCGTGGGTGTCGGTAGCAACTGACAACTGTCCATTGGCCAACACAGGACTGGGCAATGAAGAGATCGAGACCCATGCAATTGGTGCCAAGCATTTACAGCCATTACCAAGCAGTGGCTTTTTGGTGCCAACTTTCAACGTACTAACTTCCTATACTTACCCATTATGTTACTCTTGTGTACTCAAATACATTTTGTGAAGATAATTTGGTGCTGTGATTTCTTTATTATGGAAGGGAGCATGAGCGTCTGGGCTGGGTCCACAATAAGTGATATAGCTCAACACTTGAGGATCTTGTCTAGTTCCTTGGTGACTGCCCTACAGTCTCCATTTTAATTGATGACTGAGCAAAGGTATGGAAAATCTTCAACAATTTCAACATCTTCATTGTCTACTTTAAAGTTACCGTAGGTAAATCATCTATGACCACTATTTTTGTTTTCAAAAACAACTTGGGAAAGCCCCGGAGCAGATCCAAAAAATAAAGCCATCCATTTGCAGGTTAAGTATCCATGGATTTGATTCTTCATAACTTATTATATTTGCATGAGAACAAAAAAAAAAAGTTGTCTCTAGGCATTTCTAGGTCCTCCAGCATGATTCTATTTGCAAGTTAAGACCACAGAATCACATTGGAGGACCTGGGCTGCTGCCACACTACACAAATAATGCAGTTTGACACCACTTTAACTATCATGGCTCCATCCTATGGAATCCTGGGATTTGTAGCTTGTTGTGGCACCAGAACTCTCTGACAGAGAATGCTAACTATCTCACAAAACTTCAGATTCCAGAATTCTGTAGCACTGAGCCAGGGCAGTTAAAGTGGTATGAAACTCGATTATTTCTACAGTGTGGCAGCAGCCCTAGAAATACCTATGGAAGGGTATATCTAGCACCCTATATTCATGTTTTTTCCACTTTTGCAGAGAATCTGCACCCCTAACTCCTACAAAGGCTGAAGGCCAACTGCAGCTACAAACAGACCTTAAAAAGAACAGAATGAATGGACATGGAGGGGATATCCACCAACAAATCCTGACAAACTCCAAGAACCTATACTGTGAAAACACATGCTTTTTTAGACCTGTCTGGAAACACACTTAGGAGCTGTGGCTGCACAAAGAAAATACATTTGTGCAAAGCTTTAGAATGTCCATGTACTTGTGTATTTATTTCCTGACAGTGCAGCAAAGGGAGGACACTGAGACAAGAATCGTGCACATTTGTTTGACCTGCTCCATGGGTCTTTACTTTCTCTTTCTAGAGATAGCAGATTAGGAAACTGTTTGACCTGCCCAAAATAAAAATGTCCCTGTTGGACTCAACTGCCTGCTTCATATTCGCTGGCACCCTGTTGGTTAGTCCCAACTAGCGTAGACCCATTCAATCAATTGTTGACACACTTAGGGATTGTCTAGACCTGTCAAAATACTCTGGCATATTTTGGCTCTGGATCAGGCCCGTTGCCCCCCTTACCTGGAGACTTGTGGCACAGTGGTTAATGCTGGTACTGCAGCCACAATGTTGTGAGTTCAATCCTGAGGGGTTCAAGATTGACTCAGCCTTCCATCCTTCTGTAGGTCAGTAAAATGAGTACCCAGCTTGTTGGGGGCAATTAGCTAAAACATTGTAAACTGCATAGGGAGTGCTTTGCACTGATAAGCAGTATAGAAATATAAATGATGTTGCTAAATGCTATTACCTGGATAAAACAGGAGGAACTCCATGTGCATATGCTGGGCCATAAAGTGGCCACCTCCGCTGCCATCCACATTGCTCTCCCTGAAGCCAGGAAGGAGGCCTTCATGTGACCTGCCTTGATCACATAGAAACATAGAATTATAGAGCTGGAAGAGACCACAAGGGCCATTTAGTCCACCCCTCTGCCATGCACAATCAATGCACTTCCAACAAATGGCCATCCAGTCTCTGTTTAAAAACCTCCAAAGAAGGAGACTCCACCACACTCCCAGGCAGTGCATTCCACTGCTGAACAGCTCTTACTGTCAGGAAGTTCTTTTCCTATAGTTTTAATTCATTGCGCTGTTTCCTAGTCTCTGGAGCAGCAGAAATTAAGCTTGCTCCTTCTTCAATATGACATCCTTTCAAATATTTAGACATGGCTATCATGTCCACTCTTCACCTTCTCTTCTCTAGGCCAAACATATCCAGGTCCCTAAGCCGTTCCTCACAGGGCATGGTTTCCAGACCTCCCACCATCTTGGTCGCCCTCCTCTGGACACATTCCAGCTAGTCCATATCCTCCTTGAATTGTGATGCTCAGAACTGGACATGGTATTCCAGTTGAGGTCTGAGCAAAGCAGAATGGAGTGGCACTATTACTTCCCTTGATCTAGACACTGTACTTCTATTGATGCAGCCTAGAATCGCATTGGCTTTTTTTGTTGCCACATCAAACTGCTGACTCATGTTCAGCTTGTGGTCCACTAAGACTCCTAGATCCCTTTCCCATGTACTGCCATCAAGCCAGGTGTCACCCATCCTATATCTGTGCATTTCATTTTTACTGCCTGAGCATAGTATCCTACATTTCTTAAGGTCATTTTTAAACTGCTCCATTAAAATTATCAGCATTCATGATCATTACAGGGTAATCATGAAATTATGTTATTAGGGGTCCAGCGTGAAGTCCCTCAATTCATCTCTCAAAGCCAAGGACTTTTGTGCAATGAGAGCCTGATCTTACTGGAAGGCAGTGGGCTAGATACGGAGGGTGGGAGGTGAACACAGGTGTCTCTCCCATTTCTGTCCCATTTCTGGCCAACATTTCAGTTTTATGCTGACAAAGTTTTCCTCCTGCTGATGTCCACTAGGCTAATCCTGCTGAGTCACTTCCATCAGCATTCACCTGCTTTTTCATTTTCAGAAGCAAGAGAAAGCAATAACGATTCCATGGAAACACAATCAACCACTAACCCTCCGGACGATTTCTTGCAGGGGCGGGGGTTGAGTTGACATCAGAGTGTTCTTGGACAGACCCCAGTGCATTTAATAACATGGTGTCTGCCCAAATTCCCCCATGCCATTCTGATTGGCTGCAGCCGGTCTCCTTTGTTGCCTGTTCTCCAACTCATGCTTCCCTCGCTGCCGCTCTATCACTGGAATTATCCTCTCCGTACATTCCCATCCTGGGCAGGATGCCTCTTTTGTGTCTTATGAAATTTAGAGATAAGAGTATTATGGTGCCCATAAGGATTAAAATATGGACATGCTGAAAGAACGTCTTTGCCGGCACAATATTTCCTGTTCCAGAACTCCCCCACCCACCCTTAGCCAGCCAATTAAGATGTACTTGGATTCTCAAGTGGCTTTTCCTTCTTCAGAAAGGCTAGCTGCAGGCCAGTTGGAAAGGAAAAAGGGGGAGCGAGGATTATTATGAAAGTAAAAAAACAGACTAAAAACAGGCGCTTTGAAGAAATAAGTGAGCCAGCTTGGTATAAGAGATCCAGTATGGTATAATTGTTTGAGAGTTGGACTCCAGGAAACCTGGGTTCAAATCAGTGCTCAGCCCTGGAAACCCACTGGGTGACCCCTTAGGCAAACTCATTTCAGCCTTAGACAAAGGCAATGGCAAACCTCGCCTGAAATAAATCTTGTCAGGATAACCCCGCCATAGGTTTGTCTTCTCATCAATATAACTCAAAAACAACTTGAAGACATGCAGTGAGAAGAACAGCACATTTAAGAGTTAATCCCACAGTTGCTGCAAGTTTAGATTCTCCAGCTAGGGCCAAGGTCCTACATCATGCCTACATAGTGTAAGTATAAGATCGCATATTTAAGGGGTGATTGCACTACTCACCTTTCTGATGAATATCAGCATTGTGCAACCGATTGCCTGTCTTCCAGTGTGACTTCATGCTGTCCCACTGTACATTGGAGTTTGCACAATGGCAGTTTCTGCAATCCAAGTGACTCTAGGGGTAAATTGAAGGCACTGATAAATAGTTATGTCTCATCCAAGAAGGCACAACTGCATGTGCAATGGCTACACTCATGACACCCCGCTTATGCAACTGTAAACAGAATACAGTATTTATGCAATAGCCCCCCCCCCAAAAAAAACACACACAACTGTAAGCATAACTGTAAGTACATATGCATAAAACACTGACAGGATTTAAGCCCAAGTTTTCAGGGCTTAATCAAGAAGGATCTAAGATTGTAACAACTCAAGTCAAATCTAGAAGGTCAAGAGCAACAACAACAACAACACACACACACACACACACACACACAAAATCCAGGGATGCATCTGGAATAAAGCTGGGAAAGCTTTGCTCAGAACCAAAATCCACTTCTGCCTTTCTTCAGGAGACCCTGATTTTCACAGGCAGAGAAAACTCCCATGCATTGTTTAGGAGGGATGAACCATGTACAGCTAGTCCCCAAAATCCTGCTGAAACAGAAAGGTCTTCACTTGGCTGCAAAAAGAGAATAGGGAGGGAGCCAGAATAATTGCTCCAGGAAGGGAGTTCCAGAGCCTGAGATGTGGGCAACGTTTCGCCCTCCAGATGTACTACAACTGCCACATGTTCTAGCCAGCATGACCTATACATATTACCAAATTTTTGATACATCAAAATAGTGCACCTATTTCATAAAGTAGGCTGGTATATTACTTTGATACTGAAGATTCAGGGTGGGTGCATGTCAAGGATAAAAGCTTGTGGCTTGCATAAATCCACAGAATATTTTCTCAGCAGAAATGCAATTGAAAAGAATACAATTCCCTAGCACACAGTTCAGACCATTCTTCAAAGTCACACACACCACTTGCTTTTCATTCATTTCCTCCCATGGACAGTACCGTATATTCCAAAGTATAAGACGACTTTTCAAAAATTAGGGAGTCGTCTTATACACCAGAATAGGGCTCCCCATCGCAGCTTCGGAAGAGAGGGATGAGAGGGAGGCTTGCCAGCACCCGACCTTCCTGAAGGCATGATGGGGAGGCCTATAAGATGACACCCTGCGCATCCAGCCACCCCTCCGTACCCCCCCAAGCTGTGATGAGGCCCCTGATTGCAGCTTCGAGAAGGTCAGCTGGGGGCTAGAAAGCCCCCCTCCAGCCACCAGACACCCGCCCTTCACGAAGCCGTGATCGGGACCCCAATCGTGGCTTTGTGAGGGGCAGGTGGGGGGTGGAAATCCCCCCTCCAGCCACCAGCTACCAGCCACACGCCCTTCATGAAGCCACAATCAGGACCCCGATCGCAGCTTTGTGAGGGGCAGGTGGGGGCTGGAAAGCCCCCCTCTAGCCGCCAGCCACCTGCCCTTCATGAAGCTGGGATCAGAACCCCGATCGCAGCTTTGTGAAGGGTGGGTGGGGGCTGGAAAGCCCCCCTCCAGCCACCAGCCACCAGCCACCAGCCACCCATGCTTCATGAAGCCACGATTGGGACTCCGATCGCAGCTTCATGAAGGGCAGGTGGGGGCTGGAAAGCCCCCTCCAGCCACCATCCACCTGCCCTTCATGAAGCTGCAATCAGGACCCCGATTGCAGCTTCGTGAGGGGAGGGTGAGGGCTGGAAAGCCCTCCCCTACAGCCACCAGCCACCCACCCTTCATGAAGCCGTGATTGGGATCCTGATGGCAGGTTCGTGGGGGTGGCTGGAAAGCCCCCCCTCCAGCCACCAGCCACCCGCCCTTCACTAAGCTGTGATTGGGACCCCAATTGTGGCTTCATGAGGGGTGGGTGGGGGCTGGAAACCCCCCCTCCAGCCACCAGTCACCACCCACCCACCCCCTCAGAAAGCCATGATCGGGACCCCGATCGCGGTTTTGTGAAGGGTGGATAGGTGGTGGCTGGAGGTGGGGAGGCTGGAGGAGGGAGTTTGCTATATACTCACCATATAAGAGAGGGAGGGGTAGGCTGGGGATGTGCATTAGATTTAGATTAAACTGGGAGCTGGATTTGGAATGAGGTCCATCACTCCAATCCCATTGTTTCCTGAGGTGAAGTGAGCTTTACTCCAAAGCTACTAAAGCCAAAGATTGATTATGAATGACGCTTCATGCTGGATTTGGGATATTTAAACTCAGGGGGCATCTTTTACATTTTTCTGTGAAATTGCCAAGGGTAGGGGGAATAGATTCAGTGATCGACAGATTCACCTTCCAATCCTTGGACATGTTTTACCACAGCCTTCCAAACACTGTGCTTTGGAGGACAGATTGCAAGTTACAAAAATATTTTCTGTCTGCTTCAAAACTATTCTTTAACAAGCAAGAAGGGTTTTGGACTTTCAGTATCAGGCACTGGAACGGGATGGGTTCTTGGTTCAGGTTCTGTTTATTTGATTTCCTTTCTTATTTATTTTGTTCATCACAATCTTTTCCTTTCTCCTCAAATCTTTTCAGTTGTTTCCAGACATTTTCTTGAACTTAAAAATTTTTGTTTTATTCAAGTCTTCAGGTCTTTACTTTTGCCTTTGGTTTTGTTTTTGAGGACTTTATCATACAAGCCTCTCTAAGGGTTCTTTGGCTGGCATATTTTAAAGCATTTTTCTTCCAGTAAAAGAACCCTTCCTACCAGACCTACCTTGACAGCATGAATAAGCAGCATTAGCGTAAAGGGAGCACAAACAGAGCTCTATTCACTTCTGCACTCACGATCTTGCCAATTTTCACAAGAAGATGTGAGTGGGGTAAATTAAAAAAAGAAAAAGAAACACACAAAAAGTACACACAAGCACAGAAACACACTTTACTAATTACAAGTCAACTGGAGGGGAGGGGCGTTCATAAAAAAGGGTGTACGGTACCTGGCTGTCATGATCTCACCCAGAAGTGTTCTGTCATTGATGCTGTGTCCATGTGAGCACAATGGTGCAAAGTTTCAAAGACCAGTAATACCAGCACAAAAGCAGCAGGGGAGATCTATTGATGGCTTGGCCCATCAATAAAATAGAATGGCTTTTTGACAAGACATGATCGCAAAAGGACAACATCATCTGATATGCACGCCCTTTCACAATGATTAGGCATTGTTATGATGCCATATGTGTAGAATGTATATAGTAAGCCCATCTTCCTTTTCCTAGTTAGAAGAAAGTATTTATTTGCATTTTTCCTAAAGGCACTGGATCCTATCTGATCTTGGAAGCTAAGTAGGGTCAGTCCTATTTAGTAGTTAGATGGGAGACAGCCAACAAATACCAAATGCTCTCGGCTATATTTCAGAGGAAGGAACTGGGAAAACCACCTCTTGAGTATTCCTTGCCTAATAAACCCTATGAAATTCATGGGCTCATCATAAATCAACAGGTGACTTGGAAGGTGTGTGCGCATGTGCACACACACAATGTTTGTGACATAGGTGATGTGTCATCCATTACTCATCTTCATTACAATACTATAACCCCCTCTTTGCCACTGTGTGTCTTGTTTTCCTCTCATATGTGTGAAACACGTAATAACCTATATTCTTTTTTTTTAGTCCTGACTAGAAGAAACCCATTGAATCCATTAGGTTTATTTAGTAACTTGTCTAGATGGGCTATTTACCCCATCTTTCCCCTGTCTTGGAACCCTGAAGTCCAAATGATGCAGGGCTTCTGCCTCATTTCATCCACAGGCAGTCCTGATGATGCCCAGGTCAAAGATGGGAAAAAGATGGAGTAAAGCCTGTTAAAACCTTTTTTTAACAAAAACACCCAGGAAAACCAGCCTAATTTGAGAAAATCCAAATCAGACCTCATGGGAATGAAGGAGTCCATATCAGCACACTGGCCAGTATCTGTAGCTGCCACCCTTGCTGTCCATGTCACTTCCCCAAAGCCAGGAAGGAGGCCCACAGCATGTTTCTGGGAATGTCTCTGTGGAGGAGGTTAGTTCTGATACACAGGAGGCTGATGTTTGGAAGAACATGACTCATAGAAGGAGAAGGTGCAGGGGCCATTCTATGAGTTTGGCACTACATAATCAGTTTGAAGGTCTCTCCCTTATCAGTGATGATAAGGAACTGGAAGGAGAGCAGCACAGAATGTGCATGAGACCTTGGACAGTTTGACACAAAGATTGGCCTCTGCCAATCCTCCAAGGAGAGGTGCGGTGGTGGTAGGAAACTCTTTGCTGAGGGATACGAAGTCAGTAGTTTGCGGGCCTGATAAGATGTCTCAAGAGGTGTGCTGTCTCCCAGGTGCAAAAATCCATGATGTAATGGAGAGGATGACGAGACTTGTGAAGCCAACTGACCGTTATCCCTTCCTTTTGGTCCATGTGGGAACCAATGATACTGCAAGACATAGCCTCCAGAATATCAGAAGAGGTTGTGAGGCCCTGGGTAGGAAGCTGAAGGACCTGGATGCACAAGTAGTCATTTCATCTGTCCTTCCAATGGAAGGGCATGGCCCAGGAAGGGAGAGAAAAGTGGTAAAGAACTGGCAGATGGTGCCGCCAGGAATGGTTTGGCTTCCTGGACCATAGGGTGTGGTTTCAAGGAGGTGGAATTCTGGCAAGGAATGAGTTGCACCTCACAGCAGTTGGCAGGAATGTTTTTGCTAAGACTTTAAAAAATCTGATCAGGAGGGGTTTAAACTGAGTTGTGGGGTCGGGGAGGGAGACAGTATTTTTGAGGGCAGGAGTTCATAAAGTGTTGGAGATAATAGCCCAACTGTTATAGAGAGATCTGGATGAATATTACAAGCACCCAACAGTGGGAGAAATAAAACCTTTAAAAGACAGATAGGGGGAATGGCCCATGGTCTTAGATGTCTCTATACTAATACACAGAGCATGGGAAATTAACAGGATGAACTTGAACTCTTAGCACAGCAAAGCAAATATGATTTAATAGGCATCACTGAAACCTGGTGGGATGAATCTCATGATTGGGATATACTAATAGAGGGGTATAACTTATTTCAGAGAAATAAACCAAACAGAAAGAGAGGTGGAGTAGGATTATATGTTAAGGATGCGTACACCTATGGACAGATCCATGACTTAAATCCTGGAAGCCAGATTGAGAGCATCTAGGTAAAAATCAAGGGGGAGAGAAACAACAGGGATGTTGTTGTGGGAGTCTGCTACAGAACTCCAAGCCAAACTGGACGATGCCTTCCTGGAATAGATACTGCACATTCAGAAAAGAGAGATGAAATAGTAATGTCAGATTTCAACTATCCTGATATTTGTTGGAAGTCCAACTCTATCAAAGGTCCAATGAATTCCTCACTTGCCTTGCAGACCATTTCATTGTCCAAAAGGTAGAAGAAGCAACAAGAGGATCAGCTATTTTAGATCTGATCCTAATAAACAGAGATGATCTGGTTAATGGGGGGGAAGAGGCAAGATTTTTAGGGGGGACCATGTTCTCCTGGAGTCTGTTATACAGCAGAAAGGGGAAGCCCAGCATAGTCAGACATGCATTCTAGACTTTAAGAAAGCTGATTTCAATAAACGTAGAGAATTATTGGGGGTGATCCCATGTTCAGGAATATTAAAAGAGAAGGGAGTTCATGAGGCAAAAGGCTATGCTGCTGGTAGCATTGCTGCTGGTATGGTGTTCCAACACAGACAGGCTTTTGCTATTTTGCCAGACTAAATGTGCCAGAGAACTACTGGGCAGCAGTGGTCATAGGAGGTGACACTGGCAGAGGATCTCTCAAAGACAGTGGGCTTATCTACATGGGCCATTTGCCCCATCTTGCCATCATCTTGGAGTGATGGAGTCCTGAGGACAGAGGACATTTGCCCCATTTTTCCCCTAGGCAGTCCCTATGACCCCTTGGTCAAAGATGGGGCTAAGATGGGGAAGGTGGGCTAAGATCTATTAAAATGTTTTTTTAAAATATATATATATATATATATAAACCCCTGGTTAACTCCGTTTTTTTCTGGCAAAAAAACCGATTGGGCCCTGCATGAACACAGGTGCCTATCTTGGCAGCCTGGCCCATCACTGCAGCTGCCGGTTTGCTATTGCTCTTCCACAGCAGGAAGGAGTCCCGGAACATGTGACCAAGGCTGGTCACATACCAAGGAACTTGGTTACATGTTGCAGGCCAGCTTCGTAGCATCCAGGAGAGCAAGGGAGGCCATGGGGGAGGCTCCAGCAATGGGCCAGTGTGCCCATCTGGACTTCTTCCCATTTAGTGACAGTAACTGAGGGGGGGGGGAGGCAGGCCTGATCCACAGGCAGGATACACCAACAGAGAGCCAGTATATCTGGGCCTGTGTAGATGAGCCCAATGGCAGTGTCACTTTAACTAACTGTTATTCATTTAAGATATTCCTCTATTGCCTCCCAGCCCACAAGGACTCCTGAGGCAATGGACAATAAAAGGAATTAAAAGAAATGAAAGAAAAAGCATTTGAAAAACACATTAAGGACTCTAAAAGCTTTTAAGAGCAGTCTAAAAACAATCCTAAAATATTATTATTATTTTATTAATGAAAACAGAGCAATTTCAAACATTAAAGGCCATGTGGAACAGCACTGTTTTGGCTGCACACCAGAAGGTCAAAAGAGATGGAGCCAGCCTAAATTCCTTAGGTAGGGCGTTCCACTGTTGGAGTGCTGCTACAGAGAAGGCTGTGTTATGTGTACATACCAACCTAACTTCAAGAGGTTTGGGGCATACAATAGGATCTCCTCTAAGGAATTCATATTTTTGAGCAGGCTCATACAGAACGAGGCAGTCTTTTAGATACCCGGGTCCCAAGCAAGTTAGGGCTTTGTAGGTCAAAACCAGCAGATTGACTTGAACTTGGACTCAAGTTGGATGCCAGTGCAGTTCTGGTAAGACTGGTGTTACATGGGACATTATCACATGAGGCTGTAATTGTGCAATTACAGTGGGATGGTACCACAGATGGAGTCCCATTGTCACATGATGTCGTCAGTCCTCTTTTCCCTCTCCCCTTTCCCAACGAGAACATATATTTCAGCTTCTGGGGGAGAACACGAAGAGGAGCAACAGGATGCTGTTTTAATGAACTGTTGCCTTTGCTTGGTACGCTTTGGTGTTTGTATAAGTGTTTATTTGTAAAGTTCTTTCATTCTGTATTTGTTTTTGGTGTGTTTTGGTGTTTTTGGTGTGTTTAAGCTAAGTCATGTCTTTTCGCAAGAACAGCAATATCTCGCCCATACAAAATCACAGAAGTAAGAGGAAAATTTTTCCTAAAGGGACATGTTGCTGGGCAGCAGGAAGAATTAATACTCTCTCATTAGAAGGGAATGCGAAGACAAGTGTTACTATAGCACAAACTGAAATCCCGTTCTTAAACTGCTAGCAGTGGTTGTGTGATAATTACTGTAATAATGCCACTATGTTTCTGCTTTCCTCAATAGTGGAATTATAGTGTTTTTAGATGCTAGTCTGATAAAACACATACCCGACACCAGTCTGCAGCTTCTGAACACTTTTCAAGGCTAGTCCCATGTAGAGTGCTTTACAGTTGGTACCATGCAGAAGGCAGCCATGACTAACAAGTTCTGAATGTCTTTTACCATGAAAACAATATAATGAGCCATTCAAAGGAAGGTTTACACAGAAAGAAAGAAAACATTCCTGTTCAAAGCCAGGTAATTTGATAATACATATGTTTTCTCTCCACCCATCACCCATACTCATCATAATAAACTAACAAGTGATTCACTACTAAGTAATGTTCTCCTCTTCCCTCTGGAGGCACTGAGAGGGCTTGCTTAGCCTTGCCACTGGATCTAACTGGTACAATCCTTTGTTGTTGTGTTCTGATGGAGTTGGGGAATGCTCTTTGTTCTTTAAGAGTAGTGGATGTAGGAGGCGGATGTGAATGCCAGCTAAGGCGCACAAGATAGCAGTGGCTGGGCTTTGAAGAGGAGCAGTTGTATGTGCTCCATAAAGAAAGAAGTACTTGGGAGGGCTGGCATGAATCAGCTCAGCAGAAGGAAGGAAAAGGCAAGACAAAGAGAAGATGGAGGCAAGAGGGGAAAGGAAGAGGAAGGGAGAGAAGACAGGATCAGGAGGTGGAAGGAAGGAAATGATGGAAGGAACTGGGATGTATCAATGCCAACATTAGCATAGTGGTGCTGGGGGAGGAAAGCAGTATTGGTTCCAGGTTATGAGTTTGTGTGAGTTTGACCGTAGCTAAGATTTTGCACTGAGATGGAATATAACATTACAGTCACAAGATTATGTGGTCGTTGCACAATGCTTCCTTGTTAGTGAATTATGACATTGCCCCAATGAATGCACAACCAAATGTGTACATGCTTCTTCATGTGCAATGGGCATCATGTGTGATGCTCAACCATGTACATGGGTGCTGCCTGTGGCACTCTGCTTTTGCAACCTTGAGCTGAATATGGATGTTCTCTGTTGGACAAATATATTAAGCTTGTGGCTTCCATGTCAGTAGGAAGTGTATCAGAGTGGGAGAAGTATTTATAACCCACCTATCTTTCAATAATCTCAAGGCAGTGCACATGGCTCTCCACATCTCCACTCTGCCTGTTCCTCCTTCAAACTCCATCTACCTGCTCCCATTCAGTGGTTGCTGGTGGCTCCCATGTCAGTCTGGTAGTGAATCTGCTCCAGATTTTCATCCAAATTGCAATGGAGCTACCCAAGGTGCTGAACCTGTTTGGGAAGCTGGGGTTCATCACCTTGGATAGCTGGAAGGTAGACCAGGACATAAGGATTCTGCCTGTGCTGGAAGGGGTTACAGTCCATCCAAGATACATATTCACAGTTTGGGGGTACTTTGTGCTGCTTCACATTTCAGCACACACAGCGACAGTTGCTGGGGAGGAAGCAATTTACTTTGAGTTTTTTCAGATACAATCAGCCTTCTGTATCCATGGATTCTGCACCCATGGATTCCACCATCCACGGCTGGAAAATATATATTTTTTAAATCCAAAAAGCAAACCTTGATTGTGCCATTTTATATAAGGAACACCATTTTACTACACCACTGTATATAATGGGACTGGATCATCCATGGATTTTGGTATTCAAGGCGGGCGGGCGTCCTGGAACCAAACCCCAGTAGATACCAAGGGCCCACTGTAATGTCAAATAAGGCAAGGCCAGAAAATTTAAACAAAGTATCTGGAAAGCAAACTTGCCTGGAAGAGTTCACTTGTGAACGAGACGTGCAGCAGAGAAGTCAAAAACTTGTCCAAAGTTAAGAGAACCAAATAGGGTTGCCAGCCAGTCCAAGGCTCAGGGTTTCAGGTATCTGGAGCAGAACTACAGGAAGACCATGCCAGAGCCAGAGATTGGACAGTTGTTCCTAACAGGGACACAGGTCAGAGCTGGCTCTTAAACTGGCTGCAGCCAGTTGTCCTTGATTGAGAAAGCATCTCCTTTTGCTTGGCAAGAAGCCTCATTGAGCATCCTTTTTTTTTTTTCTTTCCTCTCTTCTTTGCTCATTGGGTCTGAGGGCTTAGGGGCCATGCTTCCTCATCTAATTGTCCCAGCCATTCTAGTGGTGCCTGTGTTTGATGAGTCTCAGGAGAGTCCTGGCTCATTGTGTCCTGAGGCTGCCTTTCCATAGGTTGAGCTGTAGAACCATCCCCATCCTTGGAGTCCAAGTCCTTGGCTGTGACATACTCCTGGATTTGCACACTTAAAGTTAGTGTGCCTATTTCTGGAGATATTTGATCTTGCCATGACGACACATGCCTTCATCACATCCCTCCGGAATTACTGTAACATGCTCTGCATAGGATTGTCTTTGAAGAGTCTTCAGAAACTTGGGAGTCAGATTGTTAACTGGGGCATGTTTACAGGCAGCATGCTACTCCCTTCTTTCAACAGCTCCATTGTCTACTGGTCTGTTTCCAGTCACATTTCAGAGTGCTGCTGATGACCTATAAAGCCCTAATCAGCTTACATCTCACAGACCATACCTTCTGATATGAAACTTCATCAGGAGAGGCCATTCTTTCATTTGCACCATCTTCAAAAATACATTTGGAAGGAACAGTAGATCCAGCCTTCTCTGTATCTGCCCCTAGGCTCTTTAACACCCTTCCTATGGAGGCAAAAATAGCCCTTCCTTGTCATTCTTCAGCCAGGAGATAAAGACTTTTTAAAATTTTCAACAGGTTTTTGAAAATGGAAAGCTTCCTCCCCCACACACACTACTGCTAAAGTCCCTGGTGCTTAAATGGGAAGAAATAGCATCACAAGCAGAGAGAAAAATCAAAGGGAACAGTTCTGTTGAAATCAGGGGAACTTCCAAAGAATATACAATTAATTAGGCAGGAATGCACATAGTGATGTGTCTCGTCAACTTAATTAATTGATTAGGCAGGAATCCTGTTGGGCGTCTTATGGATAGGTAAGAATGGTGGAATCAGTTGAACATTTTGGTCTGATGTAGAATATTGGCATTCTTTTCAAGGTTGTGGAAGCAGAGTTCAGCAGGTGGTGCCACTGTCCATGCTAATGCACATGTACATGAGATGTGCATGTGATTCACATGAAATACAAATGAGATGTGGTTTAAATGTTCCTGACATTCACAGTTGTTGATGGGTTCTGCATTTTGTTCCTCAGTGTTGCCATTCAGAGTAAAGGCTGCATAGCAGAAACAACTTATTACTTCACATGTGGAGATTTATGATACACATTCCCATTTAGGATCCTGGTCATTGTATTCAATGATGTAGCCTTAAAGCTCAAACAAGTAAACTAATATCATAAAATAATATAATGCAAGACCCTGCATTACCAACATAGTTATGAATATATAACCATATCTCATCTCTTCACCTGACTCCCAAACCTACCTAAACAGCAAGCAGCCACTTGGAGTGATGCAGATCTGTTCTGCTGGTGATCAGGGGACAACAGGATGATGTTTCCAGCTCCTTTCTACCAGTTGCAGAGCTGCAACTGCAGAGCATTGAAGACTGCATTGCAGATTGCAGATTGCTGGCAGGAGGAGGGAGTAGAAATGTCAATCTCCAGCTGAACAGACCTCCATTGCTTGGTGCAGCTGCTGGCTGTTAACGTGTGTGGGGGCACTTTCAGGGATAGCAGTGTTGACCATGCAGCAAAACAAAATCCAGAGTCCACAAAAAAGTGATACCTTTATTGGCTAACCAAAATGCAAAAAAACACAACAACATGATGCAAGCTTTCAAAGCTCTACTGGCTACCTCATCAGGCAAAAGATGTTACAAAATAAGGAAAGAAAAGTGACAGTGTTGGAGTCACAGGCCTACATATTATCTCAGGTGTTTCCTGTGCTGCTGTACAGGTGAGGAACCTCATGCAGGCAAAGGTGACTCCTACTTCTTGGCCATGTAGTAGCTGAGACAAAGGGCAGCAAAATTTAACACCTTTTGCAGCAGTAAGGAAACCTCTCTTGGTATAATAGCACAGCAACATCTCTTGGTATAGGTGTTGAAGGATGTAATTGTGGTGACTGGGTCACTATCATAAACATGAATATCAAACAGTGATGAATGTGTAAGTCTAGCATACACATTTGTAACGGCTCTACAGGATGCCAGCGTAATGAACCACACAGAGGTCTCCAAACATTGTAAAAAATAATTAGCAGTCAACCTGTGTTGGGCAGGATGCATGAGCAGGGGAAGCACTGTACAAGTTCAATGCAGGCTGCTGGGAACATAAGTCAAGCAATTAAAATATGTAGCTTGAATGTGCTTTTTGAAATTGAATTTCATCTCATGATGATAAACCGTCTGATTCTGGGAGGAATGGCCAGGGATTGCTGTGACATCAGTACAGAATAATAAACAATGTTAATAGTAATTATGTCTGATGACTATGCTAATAATAATCACAGACAAATGCACAAGGATTAAACCAGCCTGACAGGCTGTTGATTATATCCTCCTTCCCCAATGTTATCTTTTGGAGCATTTGTCCTGATGTATCCTGAAGCCAGCAGTACCTGATGGCTCCCAAGTCAGTGAGTCGGTAAGCCCATCCCCACGATTTCATCAGAATTTTAAAGAAATTACCCAAAGGGATGAATCTATCTGAGGGACAGGCTAAATGGCCCATCATCTTATTAAGAAGGGATAACTGAAATTCAATGTACCATTAGGCCAGTTTGGTTGGGGGCAGGTTGCTGTGAACTGCACTTCAGCTTTCTGAAATTCAAGTTGTGACAATCGAAGAATCGTAGAGCTGGAAGAGACGTTGAAGGCCATCCAGTCCAACCCCCTGCCTTGCAGGAATACACAATCAGAGCATTCCTGACAGATGGCCATCCAGCCTCTGTCTAAAAACTTCCAAAGATGGAGACTCCAATACACTCTGAGGCAACAGCACATCCACTGTCCAACACTCTCAGGAAGTCCTTCCTAATGCTTAGGTGGAATCTCAATACCGTTGCTAAGCCAACACAAAAGGCACCCAACTGTGTGCAAACATCCAAGCTCTCTTAAATCCACTGGTCTTTGGTGGCTCCCACATCTGTGTAAACCTTATGCTCAGGGACAGAGGCTTTTTAAATTATTTTTCCACTGTTAGCTTACCAGTTGGAAATTCCTCTCATCAAGCTAATTTTTTACCCACAGGAGAGGGAAAATGGAGTACTCCATCTCTCTCCCTTCCCCGGCAAATGACTATACAGTTTGGGGAATGTTAACACCCACTCTTGGGAACCTGAGGAATCTGACACAGAGGAGTTGGATTACCAAGAGGCTTCTTGAGTCTTAGAAGCTAGTGACCTATTGTCATGTCCTACTGGGAGGAAGCCTCCTCAGATGAAGGAGGGGAAGAGGAGAGCCAGGCTTATGGGTCCCAGTTGGAGTCAGAGGAAAATGGCAGTCCTGCCATGGCATCAGCAGAGGCAGAGCTTGGTCCATACCAGACACCAGCTGCTGTTCAGAAAGAGGACTTCGCACTCTGAAGCAATTTACATTAAAATGCAGAGAGCAAAAGGTCAGGCAATGCCCTGGTCCACTTTAAATACAAGATGCTGAGCCAATGAGGCCCGCTGGGCCGAATAGCTGCTGGCTTTAAATTAGCTCAATCTAAGCCATTCCGTTGCTGCAGAACAACAACTCTCAAACCTCTGTGTGACCCTGTCTGACATCTCTGGCTTCCTGGCTTTCTAACCTTTGGTATATATGTAGTTCTGGAGTATTTTTTCTGGCTATTTCTCTCCTAGCTTTGGATTCTGCTCAAGGCTGTTTTCTCCCTTTGAACATTTGGTTGTCTAGACCAAAGTCCTGTTTGTCACCATTTATAAACTCTGGGACTGGCTTGGGTTTCCCTTGCCCATTCTTGGGGACTATAGGTTTTGCTCAGCTGGGCATTCACCAGCTTTAAACAGGATGTCCGTGCAGCTGGGTAGCTCCTCTTTAGCAGGACCTAATGGACACTGAAGAGACACCACAATCTTTTGCAGTCCAGCAAAGAGAGAAAGAACAACATTTTAGGGCTGAACACCTCTTAAATAGA
Source organism: Gambelia wislizenii (assembly GCA_030847615.1). Lineage (NCBI taxonomy): Eukaryota > Metazoa > Chordata > Lepidosauria > Squamata > Crotaphytidae > Gambelia > Gambelia wislizenii. The sequence continues at coordinate 330,437,124 of JAUMIR010000004.1, forward strand.
AAACACTGAGCAATGAAACACCTGGCATCTCAGAGGGTAGCTGCTTGGAGCCCTTGTTGCTCACAACTGTCCACTTTCTCAACTGGCAATGTTTTCTCTGCTTCTGCAGTTCTTGGGATTCATGATCTCTAGACTGTCTCCTATTTAATATCTCCTAACCTTACTCCTTTGGCTTCAGTTATCTGAAACACTAGTTTCTTTGTAACAGATTCTGGACCAGCTGAGACCTTGCCACTGTGCCTCCCTTCATCTTCTCTGAATTTCCTGGATTGCCTGTCTGTGACCTGGACTGTCGTGATTTGCCTGTAGTTGCTTCCCCCCAACCATGAATCTATCTCTCAATATACATGCTACTTGTAGGCATCGGGCAGAGAGGTACATTGTGAGCAGAAAAAGAAACTGGAAGAGCAAAGATGAAAATCAGTGGGGGCTGGTGGCTTCCGTATCAGCAGAGGTATGAATCTACTCTAGGTTTTAGTCTGAATGTTAAAGGAGTTATCCAAGATGCCAAATGTATTTGGGGCCTGGGGATCAGCATTTTGGAAAGCTCCATTAAAGTCCAGGGTAAAACATGAAACAAAAAACAACAGGGAGCCCTGGGGGTAAAGTGGTTAAATGCCAGTACTGTAAGCCATAACATTGCAAATTCAATCCCAAGGGCTCCAAGGTTCACTCAACCTTCCATCCTTCTGTAGGTTGCTAAAATGAGTGCCCAGCTTGTTGGGGACAATTAGCTTACATGTTGTAAACTGCTTAGGGAGTGCTTTGATGAGGTCTGCAGGAGGGGCCCTCCTCTGCGTCCCACCAGTAATGGAACTACAGTGTGGGAGGACATGGGAGAGAACCTTCTTGGATGTGATGCCCTGACTGTGGAATGCATTCCCCTTGGAGGATGGATAGATTCCCCCTCCACCATCACCAACACCAGACCAAAACATGGCTTTTTATTAATCCCTTCCAGAAATAATTTATTTCAAAGTGTACATGTACATGGTTTTGCTACAGCTGCCAGCCTCCCTGGTTCTCCTGGAAGGCAGAAAGGAGTCCCGCATCATGCGACCAAGGCTCAGTGACATGTTGCAGGCCCCCTTCCTGCCTTCCAAGACAGTGAAGGATATGGCAACAGCTACAGTGACCGGCCAGCATGGCCATCAGGGGGAACAATGGGCCTGATCCATGGCCAGGATGCAGCGGCAGGAATCCTGCTTCATGTGGATGCACACCAAGTAACCTCTCCTGGCCTGACACACACCCCAATACCTGATGGCAATGTCATTCCCCTGAGCTCCAATCACCAGCAGAATGGAACTCCTTCTCCTTGTGCTGCTGATCTGTCGGGACAGTAGGTTGGAGGGAATGGTTATGATTGTGGCAATAGTGTCACAATTATGACTAAGTAGTGGCTGTGAAAGCAGAACAGTTACTGATAAGTATATCTAGCTAATGGTTCCATATTCATGATCACTACTTAGTCACAGTTTTGACCCTATTGCCATGATCCTAACTCCCCCCGCCCCCAGCCTATTTTACTGGGCTTCAGCTTCATGGGGAGAAGGAAATCCATTCTGCTGGTGACTGGAGCATAGGTGAAGGATGTTTCTGTCAGGTTTGGGGATGCTTGGGCCAGGAGAGGTTACTTAGGGCTTGTCTATACAAGGCAAGAAAATGTGGATTGATGTGCACTAATGCCAATTCACAGCAGCTTAGCAATAGCTATAGCACTGAGGTTTCTATACCACTTTTTAGTGCCAAAGCACTCCCTAAGCAGTTTACAATTTGTTAGCTAATTGCCTCCAACAAGCTGGGTACTCATTTTACTGACCTATGGAAGGATGAAAGGCTGCGACAACCTTGGAGCCCTCTGGGATTGAACTGATAACATTGTGGCTTGCAGTACTGGCATTTAACTACTGCCCCACCAGGGCTCTAGCTTTCATTTGTCACCATGTCCCCCCCCCCAATATCACAGACATGCAAAGCCATACGTTTGTGGTTCAAACAGGCATGCCTCAAGATGATGGGTGCAAGTGAATTACTGACATTTTTATTGTCACCAGTTGCTGCCACCAAACAGTATTTTTTAAGAAAAGCAAATCCAAGGTGCGGAAGTGCGATCTTCCATTTAAATAAACAGGGGGGGAAAGGGGGAGGCTGTTTTATCACATCAGTGCATGATCGCTATGATGAAAATCCAACATGGCAGTTCAAGGCACTGCCTTGCCAGCAAACTCGGGCCCCCTTGCACGTGTCTGACCAATCAGCTTTCCACTTCCACTCTTATCAGGAAAGTGCAGCAAAGAGAATCAGTTGTCCCAACAAGTGGGAATGCTCATTTTCTTCAGAGTTTTTTTTTAAGCCACAAAGCCTTTCCCCAAAGAGTATTTGGAGCCCCCACCCCCTTCCAAATATGGTGAAATGATGTAGGATCCCATTGGGACAAATCGTATTCTCCTTGAATTCTATGAGAAGTGTTTTCGCCATACAGACAACTTCTTAGTTAATAATACTTAACTAAGTAGCTGACACAGGATTACAGATGACAAGAGGAAGAATACCATATATTCCAGCATATAAAATGAATTTTTAACCCTTGAAAATCTCATCAAAAGTGGGGAGGGCATCTTATATGGACCTGAGATGGGGTTGCCAGCCCCATCTCAGACTCGGGAAGGATGGGAGGTGGCTAGGAAGCTTCCGGTCATTCCCAACTTGAGAGGAGCCCATCACGAGTTGTGAAAGTGCAGAGAATTGGCGGGCAATGCTCTCTCCACCCAGCCAGCCAAACCTCCAACTTTCCCCTGGCAAAGCAGTATATATTTTTCTATTCATTTCTCCTGCTGTGTGCATTTTTGTACATAGTTTTACCTACTGTGCATAATTTTGCAAGCCATTTTCTATACTATCAAGCCTTCCTGTATGCTGTTTTCATTAATATGTGCATTCTTCTGCTCAGTTTTGCATGTTCTGTTTGGAGAACTGAAACATAAAATGTGGAGATACACTAATACCAGAAAATAATTATAGCTTGTGTGTTGGTTGTGAATTAAGTTGGTAAACACAAAACAAACAATCCCCTCATCACTCAAAGGTTTGGGAGCCATATCCTGGAAGTTTTAAAAATGTTCCAGGTTCATTCCTGAGCAAAATTTAAAGTGCTGTTTTTCACCTTTATCTGGCTAAGGAACTGAGTACCTGTGTTGCTTCCCTGCTCAATTTTTAAAACTGGCATCTGAGGACCTGGTCTGAATACCCCTAATGGCTGGAGGCAAGTTGTGACAGGAAACTGGGCCTTCTCAGTTAAGGTGCTATGCCTTTGAAACTTGCTCCCTAGGCCCATTTGCCCAAGGTCGAAATACTCCTACCCTTTAATGGGGCATCTATGCCTGTGTGAAAATGGGTGGTTCCTTTCCCACTGACACAGGTATAGGAGGTGAATGCTGTTCAGTTTGGGTAGGAGCAGAATTTACCATTCTGACATGAGGGAACAGAGGGCTTTCTCCATTTTTTCTTTGAAATGAGAAATGCTTTGTTGCCACTTCCTATGAATGTTAAATTAATCTTGCTAAATTGCTATTTTCTTGATGAGACAGGCTGTCAAGAGTTCATTCATCCCCATGTGATTTCTCACCTCCAGTATGGAGGTTTGGCTGGCAACACTCTCCCCACCCAGCCAGCCAAACCTCCAAGGTGGCTAGGAAGCTTCCTAACCAGCTCCCGTCCTTCCCGAGTCTGAGATGGGGCTAGCAGCCACATCTCGGACTGGGGAAGGATGGGAGCTGGCTAGGAAGCTCCCCACCCTCACTGCCAGCCAGCCACCCCTTCAAGGTGGCTAGGAAGCTTCCTAGCCAGCTCCTGTCCTTCTCAAGTCCAAGTTGGGGCTTCGGGGAGGGTGGGTTGTGGTGGGTAGTCTTATATGGCGAGTATATCCCAAACTCTATATTTTAACTTAAAAATGGTGGGGAGGGTTTGTCTTATATGTCCAGTTATCTTATATGCCAGAATATATGGTAGCTTTTATTTGGAAATGTTTTAGATTATTTACATTGTATGCTACCCTGGGCTTTCATAATAAAGAGTGGGATAGAAAGGTTCAAATAAATAAATAAATAAATAATGCAAACTTTTTAAACCGTAGTGATTGTGCTTTCAGTGTTCATTTATAATTGGTCTCATAGAACCCAAGGGTGTGTATGTGTGTGCGCGCGTGTGTGTATACGCACACACATAGAAAGAGAATGCATAGTGTTGCTAAGATATCTCAGCTAATTAAAAGAGTCTAGGGTGTGAAAGTCCTCCCCACCCAAAAAGACAGAGGGATTTGTGGGAAGGAGGGCTAGGCAAACTGCTGTCCAAAAGAAAGTGCATCAGGATTGACATTCCAGTCATGAATTTGTTGGTTGCTTAAAACTCACACACACAAGTCAAGCTCCATGCTTCCCAGCCCCACCCACTCCACTCCAATGACAGTTTCCTCCCACCCACCCACCCACCCTTCCATCCCAAGCAGATGACACAGGTCCTCAGTTTCTCCTCTGCATCCAGGCTGTGAATTGCTTGGCAAAGTCTCTGTGTGTGTGTTTGTGTGTGTGTGTGCTGTCAGGAGTCCAGGTCTGCATTCTTCTGCACACAGTGGACCATGTAATTGCTGGCCTAATTGAGCATGGGGAGGGGAAAATTGAAAGAAAAGCGGAAGGGGAGAATTGGGGGGGGGGGGCTGGGATTAGGGCCCCGAGCCAAGGACAAATACTGGCAAGGAAGCTATCTCTGAAATGAGACCCCTGCCTCCCCAGTTGCAAAAGCAATTCAAAAGCAACAACATCATCATCAACAAAAAAACACAACCAGCTTGCCCTGTGAATGGTGAGAAAACCAGAACTTGGAAAAGTGACTTCTTTGGGTATAACTTATCAAAAGGGATTCTGGGAATTGTAGTCAAAGTCCCTTTTTCGGCCAAGCTGGGCTAAATCTTGGTGCAGCATTTGAAACCTTTTCATGAAGACTGTGGACACCAGCCTGTTGGATGTGCAACCTGCAAAAAGGAAGGAAGGAAGGAAGGAAGGAAGGAAGGAAGGAAGGAAGGAAGGTGTGCTGTGCTAGTGGAAGCTTCTGCAGCTGATCTTGCTTGGGATGTAACTACATCACATGATTGCAACACTATAGCTGCTTCCTCATATCTATGAATTGGATGCAGTGGGCTCAGGAGACCCTACACAAGTGGCATATCTATAACACATAATTGTAATGCTTTGGCTCCATGGTTCCATCTGGTGGAATCCTAAGATTTGTACTTTCATGAGGTACTTAGAATCCCCCCCTGCACTTGACAGCCTTAGTTGTGTAGTTCAGGGAAGTGCTCTAGAGAGTTCCAAAGGGCCCAGAATACTACAGATCCCAAGATTCCATTGGATGAGGCCATTGATATCTGAGGTTTCAATTATTTCTGGGACACAAAATAGGGACACATACAATGGAGCAGTGGTTAAATGCCAATACTGCAGCCACAACATTGTGAGTTCAGTCCTGTAGTGCTCCAGGTTGATTCAGCCTTCCATCCTTCCCTAGGTCAGCAAAATGAGTAACCAGCTTATTGAGGGTAATTAGCTACCACTGTTTCAGGTATCCATGGTAAGTCTGGTAATTGAACCCCGGTGGATACAGGGATCTGACTGTACTAGAACTGTCAATCCTAGATGTTACTGGAGTATGGATAACTGTGACTGGGCGGCTTCTGGCCAGTAGAGAACATTACTGGAACATCAGTTTCACTAGATGGCAAAAGGTATTTCTTAACACAAAGATTATGTGGGCCTCCACTGACTATGGTGGGTCTAGACCACTGATAGTGGGAGGCTTCCATATCAGTATGGCAGAGAATCTCTGCTTTGGGTTTTAGTCTAAATAGTATAGAAGATATCCATGGTGCTGCATCCTATCACACAAATAGCTTCAACACCTTAGGTAGTTCCTTTGAAGCTCAGAGAAAGGCTAATGTGTGTTCACTGTCCTACTGACAAGGGAGCTGCCAGCCTCCACTGGTTTAGAATCCCACCCCCAAGATTGTAAGTCTGAACTTTACTTTAAGGGAAGTGAAATCCTACCCCAAATGGGTTCATTACCTGCTTCATTAACAAATGAAACACCTGCATATTGAACCTCCATCTTGTCAGGACTAGTTTCAGGTTATTAGCTTTTATCCAGCCCATTCCTGACACCAGCCACTGATTCAGCACTTCCACTGGCTCACCTGAATCTGATGAGGAAGAGAGATTAGTTCTGGTATCCTCAGCATTCCTGAATTACCTTGGGATTCATATACGTATAGATGTAATGAGTCAAGGGGAATGAAATTGAGGACTCATACCATAAATGTCATGGGACAAAGAATTGTCCCAGAGCACTGCCTGCTGAAATCAGTGATTCAGATAGGAATAGAATAAATAGTACCATTCTTCCAATAATAAGGGTCAATGGTATTGAAAGCCACTGAAAAAAATCCGAAAGAACTAGTAGGTTACTTTTCTCATCTCTCTTCCAGAAACTGTGGCACAGCTCATCCATCAAGGAAATCCCTGTTCCAAAGCCAGTCCTGCAAACATGTTGGAATGGTTCCAGACATTCACTCCTGTCCAAAAACTCTTGGAGCCCAAAAGGAGTACCTTACCCAAGAAGACATTAGAGATCAGATCATAAATAATGAGCTGTACAGGGGATGATGACCATCTCAGCTGAGAAAAGGTGGTATTGGACACAACTGATCTTCCTTCAGTGACATCATGACAACATAAAACAAGCTTTCCCACTGGTGATGGCACTAAACTCTGCAACTGCCAGATTTGGCAGGGATGGAGAGGGGATCCAATTTCTTTGCAAACAGCTTTGAAGCTTATTTTAATCTCCTAGAATCTGAAATGGGCAGAAACATCCCAGGTGTCTAAGCACTCTGGAAAGCTGTTCTGTGCTGGAGATCCTGATGTTTTCTTTCACACCATCTCTAGAAGAGAAGCTGAGGGAGAGAATTGAGGCCACAGTAAAACTCACAGTAGAATAAAAGATGACAAGGAGCAATGCTTTAGATGTCTATACACCAACACAGAGCATTTGGAAAACAAATGAGATGAGCTTGAAGCCCTAGTGCAGGAAGGTAAATATGACTTTATAGGTATAATTGAGACCTGGTGGGATAACTCCCATGCTTAGAATATAACAATTGAGAGATATAATCTGTTCAAAAAGAATAGCTGCAGGAGAAAAGGAGGGGGAGTAGCATTATGTGTCAAAGGCAAAGGGCTCATATACATGAGAAAAAAATCCATACCTACCTAGAATCTGGTGATGTAGGGACACATGATGTAAGGCCCTTTTCATAGTAAAAGCACTTCTTTTAGCCTTTAGTGCAATTTTTTAAAAAACTCAGCTCTTGCTCTGCAGTTTCCAGGGGTGGGGGGGAAAGCTTTACCAGGCTTTTACGTATGTGGCCATGTGGATCGGGGTGGCATCAGATTTGACCTCACCATTTTTTTGTTATTGTTGTTAAATGTTCAGTGGTAGTTGCTGGGGTCATTTAGCAGTAATGATCCTGGGCTGTCATCCTCTCCCCAGCTGAATCCAGTCATGAAAAATAAATGCCCCCTTCTCCCTGGGTCTGCTGCCACTGCCTTCTTGGCCAAGCACCTCTGCAGCAGAGCCCCACTGATATGCAGTCATTTATTTTGAGGCCAGAACAAAGTGCCCAGCCATGAGACCAATGGTGAGGATGTCAATTAGGCTACCCCCTCACAGTTGATTGTATGGCTGGGTGCCCCATTCTGACCTCGGAGCAAGAGCCAGTGTGACTGTGCCAGTGGGGCTCTGCCACAGAGATGCTTGGCCAGGAAGGCAGAGGCAGCAGATCCAAGGAGAAGAGGACCAGCAGCAACTGGTGCAGATTTGGGATTGGTTAGGGGACATGTGTGGACATCTGGACCAGAGTAGTCCGAATTCCATCTGGATTTTAGCCCTCCGTGTAGACATGACCAAATCCATTTGTACATGAATCCATGTGAGTCATCAAACTAGACCAGTGAAGAACATTCGGATAACAAGAAATGGAGGAAGAAATAAAAAAGCATTGTAGTAGGAGCTTGTTGGAAAATATAGTTTGCAGTCCAATAAGTGGAAATGGTTCTGCTATTGAAGGGTTAACTGAGAAGCCATATGAGCTGAGCTGATGTAACTTCCTGAAGTTTTGCTATTGGGCAATCTGGGATGAAGGGGAGTGTCTGAGTATTCTTCTTTGTTCCAGAAGCCATGATCCTTAACAAACTGCATGGCCCTTTGAACTGAGAGGACCCCGAAAGGGGTGTCCTGAATATAGATTTGTAACAATGTCGTTTTTAAGTATTTTGAACTAGTTTTAGTTTGTTTTGATGAAGTTTTTTGTTCCTGCCAAGAATGAGTTCTCTAAATTTTGAGTAATGAAGCTTTTGTACTTTTTTAAACTAACTTTTGAGTCTTGAGTGGTTATTTTGGTAGTTAAACAACTTGGGAAAAGACAAAGGGTGTTTGGTTATTTAACAAGCTATGTATGCTAACATTCTGATGCTAGATGCTGCTGCGTTAACATTAAACTCTGCTAAACTGGCTGTATTCTCCACTAACGTGTAAAGTACAGTGTGGATGTTTAAGCAGGGACAACATACCCTGATATTTTAAACAGTGTATTTTTACACATTCCAATAGAGTTCACTACAGGCCACCAAACCAAGATTCCATTCTAAATACTGACATGGATGTGAAATCAAGGGTATTTATATACATATATGATGGGAATGCCCATTCATTTGGGAGTTTTGGACAAAAGTTAAGAAAGAGATAAATATAATAACAGGGATATGAAAGAAAACAGTATAACTTTAAATTTAGAGGAAACAGGCTCGAACAGGAATGAAAAATATGTGACAAAGCAAATTTAAAAACAGCCCATACAGTAATTGACTTAGGGTGGAAAAGGAAGTCAAATTGGACTAAGTTATATATATGGTAAAGTATTATATATATATATATATATATATATATATAAAGAAGGTTAAAGTGTTGTGGACAAAGTAATAAGGAATCATGGCGAAATGAACGGATAATTGTGATTGAGAAAGTAAAAGAAAAAATGGGGTATGAATATGTGAAAAATATGATTAATAATATATGCTGTACCTCTGAAAATGATTGTTGATATAAATGGGGTGTTAATTCTCTGTTTGCCATTTGTGGGAGGAGGGGGGTATAAATGTATAATATATAATATGTATTCAGAAATAGAATTTAAATTTTAAATTTTAAAAAAGAGAGATTAAGGAAAAAGATACCCAGCATGGGTGGGATTTCATGAAGAGGGAACTGCTAAACACATCATCACAAACAATTCCATGGAAGAAGAATAAAGGGAAACATCTAAAAAAAAGCCAATGTGGCTGCACAGTAAACTTGAGGAGGAAGTGAAAAGGAAAAAGAAGATGTATAAAGAATGGAAGGAAGGATGGCTCACCATGGAAGAATACAGATGTGTAGCCCAAGCTTGCAGGAGTAATGTAAATAAAGTTAAAGCTCAAAATGAGCTGAGACTGTATAGGTAGGCAAGCAAGGAGCAAAATTTGTTTCAAATATGCTTGAAGCAAGAGAGTGATGAAGGACTACTCAACAAGGATGGCAAAATGGCAAAGATTATAATGAAAAGGCAGAACTGCTCAATATCTATTTTGCTTGTTTCCCCACCCCACAGCCCCCCAAAAAGGATGGTGTGCTTCCATGCATCAGCAGAGACCTTGGCAAGGTATCCGGGTTGCAAATCAAGACTGATAAGGTGTTAGTAGGAATCACCTAGTTAACTTAAATGAGTTCAAATCTGCAAGGCCAGATGAACTGCATGCCAGAGTATTGAAGGAACTTGCTGACATACTCGCAGAACCACTTGTCATAATTTTTGAGAAATGTTGGAGAATGATTAGTAGGAGCTAGCATCAGGTTGTCAACAACAAATCCTGCCAAACTAACCATATATCTTTTTTTGGTCAGGTCACTAGTTTAGTAAATGATGGGAATGCTGTGGATGTAATTTATCTGGATCTCAGCAGAGAATGATATTTTGATTAGCAAACTGACTAAATATGGAATTGATGGAAACACCATCAGATGGATCTATAATTGGTTGGAAAACTGTGCTCAAAGAGTTGTCAGTGGCTGTGCTTCAAACTGGAAGGAGGTCTCAAGTGGAGTGCTGAGGGGTTTGGTCCTGGGGCCAATGTTCTTCAACATTTTTATCAATGATTTAGATGATGGGATAGAGAGAACCCTTACTGAATTTGTGGATGATACAAAACTGGGAAGGGTAGCCAACACATTGGAAGATAGGAAAATAATTCAAAGGGACTTTGATAAATTAGAAAACTGGGCTGAAATTAATAAAATGCCATTCAACAGAGACAAATGCAAAATTATATATTTAGGCCACAAAAACCAAAGACACAGTCATAGGATGGGGGATACTTGGCCCAACAGTACTACATGTGAAAAGGATCTTGGGATTATTGTTTATCATCATTGAACATGAGCCAGCAGTGTGATGCTGCAGCAAAGAAGGCAAATGCTATCTTAGTCTCTATTAATAGAAGCATAGCTTCCAAGTTGAGGGAAGTAATAGTATCCCTATATTCTGCACTGGTCAGGCCTCATCTGGAGTACTGTGCTCAGTCAGTTCTGAGTGCCTCATTTTAAAAAGGATATAGACAACTTGGAGTGAGATTAGAGAAAGGCAATAAGGATGGTAAGAGGTATGAAAAATAAAACATATAAGGAGAAGTTGAAGGAGCTGGGCATGTTCAGCTTGGTGAAGAGAACACTGAGGGATGACATGATCACACTCTAAATACCTAAAGGTCTGTCTCATAGAGGAAGGTGCAGGCTTGTTCTCTTCTGCCTCAAGGGGTAGAACTTGGTCTAATAGTTGTAAGTTGCAGGAGGATAGATTTTGATGGAACATGGGAAGGAACTTGTTGACAGTGAGAGTAGTTGGGCAATGGAACCAATTGCCTAAAGAAGTGGTGGTGCCTCCTCTGAATGTCTTCCGAGAGAGACTGGACAACTACCTGCTGGGGATGCTCTAGCTGGAGATCCTGCACTGAGCAGGGGGGTGGACCTAATGGCTGGTAAGCCCCCTTCCAACTGTATGATTCTATGATTCTATACTTCCAGGACAACACGAAGCCATAGGAGCAGCAATTCTCAAGATGCTCAGCTATGCAGGGACCACTCACCATACAAAGGATCATCCCAGTATCCCAGTCCTCTGCATCCTTCCCTGCTGAATCATCTTTTCTTTACTAACTGCTCACTCAGTCCACTTCCAGCCACTTGCACTGGGGGGAATGGCAGGGATGTGGCATGGTCAAAAGGGTCAGATTCAGTTGAGAGGGCTGCACAGTTCAAGAGAATCACTAGAGCTCACCAAGAGAGCATTATTGTTTGGATATCTAGTGGATGCTTGGGTAACTGCTGTTTTCCCCACCCTTTTCTTTCCAAATCAGACTTTCAAAATCAGACCAGCATGCATTCTTGTTCACATATTGCATGACTTCCTGCTGTTGTGTGGTTTCTTCAAGGAGCTGGCATTGCCCAGTTCATAAGGAAGATGAGCATCTCCTTACATGGACTCTTAATAACAGCAGAGACACAACACTTGGTGCACATAAAGGTTGAGATCTTATATGAAGGAGATGGAGCATGAATTTACACTCATGGAGTTACAGAGTGGAGCAACACCACCTTTCCAGTTACTAGTGAAGTTGCACAATCAAATGCATATGTGCCTCTCAAGGTGTAATAGACACCCAGTGTAATGGACATCCATGTGCAACACATATGTGCCATCCACAGTGCTCAACCATGTATGTGGAACTTTGTTTCCATAGCCATGAACTGAACACAGCCATTCTGGATTGGATAAAAATGTCCAACTGCTTCTTTAGAGGAACTTACACATGCGTAAGACACTAACAGGATTCTGGCCCAGATATTCTTCTTGGTGCCTCCAGTGCAGTTCTGCAAGCTGTGGGGAAAGTGAGGCCTATCTCTCTGAGTATCCTCTCCCTTCCCCAGAAACATGGTGATAATCCAGAGCAGGAGGTAGGGGCCAGTGGAGAATCCATAAACCATTCTGCTGCACAGTAGCCAGTCGCAATAGATAAGGAGGATGACACTCAAGAAAGATCTGTGACTTATGTTTTTGAGTTCCTTTCAAGAGACTGACTTGATGGGCTTCAGTTGGCTTAACTCCATGGGAATAGCCTTAATTAGTCTGTGTGTGATGTGCATGGGCAGCAGATTAGGCGCACCTGAACACACACATCCATATGCACCATTAATACAGCCTCACAACATTTAACAGTGCAATGCCTGAAGTGGAGAATTCATCCACACACATCCCACTCCACCCCATCCTTAAGATGCCAGATTGGACAAACTGCTGATTCTCTATGTATTTAAAATTGATGAACAATTTGGAAGGATCTTTTTAAATCATCTGTTTTAAAATCTGGATTTTAAAATTGTCTATACATTCGGATTGTGTGGCCATTTAAAAGACTTAGAGTCTTTCCAATAATAGTAATAATAATAGTAGTAGTAGGGATAACAATAAGTGTGGAGCTTTAGCAGTAAGGAATAGAGGTTTCTTTTCATTTTCTCTCCTTGAGGATCTGTTTTCTTTCCTCCTTCCTCGTTTATGCAATTTAACAGTCCTTGGTGCTGTGCATTTCTCTTGCATGCCTCATCACATACAATCAACTATCTGTGGGTGATGGGTTTTGTAGTCCTACACATCCAGAGAACCACCCAGCTGGAGAAGTCTGTCAGGCCACCAGGACCTAATCCTGGGTTTGGGATTCTTTTAGACTGCCCTTCTTCACCATCATAGGACAAACCAGAACATAGCACATAACAGCCTGAATCCTATTGATTAGTCTCAACTGGAGTAGACTTGTGGAATGTTGAATCAACCCAGAGGAAAATCCCATAGAGGGCTCATCTATGTGTGCAAAATACACGGGCTCCCTGCCAGCATATTCCTCCCATAGATCTGGCCCATTCCACCCCCGTTATTGGTATGAAACTGGCCAGAGTCCAGACAGGCATGCTGACCCATCACTGCAGCCACTGCTGCCTGAGTCACAGTCTCCAAAGCCAGGAAGCTGGCCTGAAGCACATGAGCAAGGGCCACTGCATGTGACCAGCCTAGTCATGTGCTATGGGCCTGCTTCCTGGCTTCAGAAGATGGCAGCTGCAGGGATGGGGCAGCATGGCATTGTTGGCCCCTGCAGTCACATGGGGCCTGATCAATGTTTTGCTGGCTGAAGCAGTTTTCCCCAGGTCATTTTAAAAAGTGGTGTACAGTAGCACCCCCACATCCACTGATTCACCATCTGCAGATTCAATTATCCACGGAGGCGACTGTAGGGGGGGAAGTGGATGGGGGAGGAGGAGGAATGTCCCTCCCTCCTCCCTTTGCCCCCAGGATCGCTGCCCAGGATCACTCCTGGGGCAGAAATGGCAAGGGAGGCATTCGCTATTATTTGCAGATTTTGTTATCTGCAGGGGGGGGGCATGGAACCAATCTGCCAGAGATACAGGAGTCCTACTGTAATGGGCTTTACCCCATCTTGGCCCCGTCTTTGTCCCAGGACTTGTGCAGACTTCCTGGGAGTGGGGAGGGAAACATTGCCAGTTGCTCCAAGGTTGACTCAGCCTTCCATCCTTCCGTAGGTCAGTAAAATGAGTACCCAGCTTGTTAGGGACAATTAGCTAAAAAACATTGTAAACCACTTAGAGAGTGCTTTGGCACTGATAAGTGATACAGAAATAGAAGTGATATTGTTATTGTAAAACAGAGCAAATACCCTGTGTTGTCTGGACTGCAAGGCTCCAAGATGGGTGTAAATAGCACATCTAGACAAGACCTGAGTCAATGGGTCTTCCTTAATTGGGACTAATGACAGAATTTAGGCCTTTGACTCTTTCCACCTTTAGAAACAAAACAGCAGCAGCAGCAACATTGTTCTCAGGGTGCCCTTTGACACAGAGACACCATTGTGTGCCAGGCATCCACATGATGAAATTTAGAACATGTTCAAGCCAAGGTGAGAAATTACCTGAAGGAATCAGTAGAGTTTATTTCTGGGAACAGTTGTGGGGTGTCTTTAGGTGAATGGGAGGCAAAGTTGGTGTTCTCAGTGGGGACCCAATGTGGTTGGGCCATGCTTTCCCCACCTCTGATGGAAAGGATGTGCTGCAAAGAAACTCGGCTGTACTAGATTAATTACCTTCTCGGTTCATCCCCCCCATAGGCACCGTCGTAACACAATCCCGAGCGATCAACAGATGTTCGAGCCAACAGGGCTCTGGGGCTGCCATGCTCAGCACCGCTTACAGGAGGGTAAACGCCATTGGGCCCCATGGGATTTCCGCCCCAGTCAAGAGAAGTAGGATCGGATCCACCTTCTCCTCCCCCCCCCCCAAAAAAAACAGTCCCCAAATGTATTTGGCAGCTCAGGAGGAGCTCCCTGGCCCAGAGAGGGATTCCCGGGCCCCTCCGTCTCCTGACCTAGCCTGTGGATCCGTCCACCCTCTCCTCTCCAGGATTGGGCTCCTAAGTATGAGTATTGGGAGAAGGCGAGTGTGTGTGCGTGTGCGATAAAGGGAGCCCCCGGCAGCGCGAGGGAGGCGGGAAGGCGGGCCCCCCTTCGCCTCTCCAAGCCCGAGGCGCCTTAGGCTAGCGCGCCCCACTCCCTCCGCCCTCCAATGCCCGCCTGCCGGGGAGGGCAAGGTCGGGGGCTTCCCTGCTCTTCCCCAGAGGAAAGACGAAGGGGAGGGACACCTTGCTTGGACGGGCCAGGGGGTGGCGGCAGGAGATCGCTCGGCTGAACCCTTCGCGCGCCCGGGCTGAATGAAGCAACCTCTCCAAACCGTCTCCAAGCGCAACCCCTCTCCGCAGGCGTTGCGCGTCCGCCTCTCCTTCGGTTTGAGGGGGAAGCCGGGGAGGGGAACGTGCCCCCCCAATACACGCGCCCATCCCGTTGTGGGTGAAGCCCCCAGTCCTCCATCCCTTCGCTTCCTCGCCCTTGCTCAAGCCTTTTCCAACGTCGAGAGGGCCACCCGTGCGCCCTGGCCGCCGCCGCCATCCTCCTCCCGCCTCGCCACTGCATCGCTCCCTCTCCATCCGCTCCCCCCTCTCTCTCCCCTCCCTTTCTCCTCGCTGGCCGCCGGCTGCAGAGACCCCCCCCCAAATCCCCGTCTCCCCCCTTTCCCCCATCTCCCCCTCCTTCCCTCCCCATAATCTTCCCGGGGATTAAGAGGTACCTGGCCCGCGTTGCGCACCGTGATTAGGAAGGGGGTTGGGTGGGTAGAGGGGGAACCCAGAGCTCTCCAAGCGCTCCTCCGTCTGTCTCTCATTCTCCGTCTCTCTCTCTGTGTGTGTGTGTATGTATATGTGCCTCTCCTCCCTCCCTCGCCTTCTTCTCTCTTCCGCCGCCCTCTCTCCACGGGTTGAAATAAAGTTCTCTCCGGGTGGGAGAGATCTATTGATTTGGCGAGTCCCACTCCCTCCCTCTCGCCCTTGCTTACTTGCTGGATCGCACATTTAATTAAAATAGCTATAGATACAGACGCAAAACGCCAGCCCACCCTCTACTACGCAGAGAGACCGGTGGGCCGGTTATTCCAAGGGTTTCCTCGCGGATTGAGCCCGATTCACACAGCCCAGCGGGCGAGCGAGGGAACAAGAGCTCCCCCCACCCCGCTATCGGCTCGCTCTCCCCACCCCTGCTTTCTCCCTCCCTCCCTTTCCCTCTCTCTCACTCTCGCTCTAATGTGTGAGCTGGAAAGCTTATAAAAAGCCTGATGTAATCCTTAATGCAGCCTCTGGCTACACAGACCCAATCTAGTGACAACCTCCAGCAGAAGGAAGAGGAGGAGGCAGCGAAATCCAGAAACTGAAAAAGAAAAAGAGGAAGAAGAGGATTTTTATTTTATTTTATTATTATTTTTTTAAAAAGAGGATCTTGGAAAAACATTGGATGGATATTGGCTCTCCCCGGGAGCAAGGGGGAAAGCTGAAGCGGCCATCCTGGGTCGAACGTGGACACCAAGGCTACTGACTCACTTGGCCGGCTGGATCTAATCATCATCCCTCCCTGGGTTTCTCTTGGAGCTTCCTTCCTTGGTTCCTCGCCGTTGGCTGGGCGAGACTCCCTTCGCCAAGCAGCCCAATTGCCTCCACGCTGCCGCTACCAGCACCGCCACCACCGAACATATTTCATTGACCAGTTTGGGGGTTGCTTTTCTTTTTCAATGCATAGGTATATCTACCCAAAGACCAAAAGTTAGGGCGCATGTGTGCGTTACAGAATTCGGTGACAAAGTTTGGCTTGCTCTTGTGTGTGTGTTTTTAAAGAGTGGATTGGAAAAGGAAAATTTAAAAAAGCAAAAGACCCCCCCTCCTTTCCTCCCTCCCTCCTTTCCTCCCCCGAAATCCTCTCGGACTCCCTAGCCAATGGCCATTTTCTTACTTCTGGATTTGTGGATGGTTTCCATTTGGAATGTGATCCAACTGGGGGAAAGGATATAAATTCACTGGATTGCGCTGAAAGGTAAGAGAAGCTTCGTTTTTTTCTTTTTTCTTTATTAAAGTCTTTCTTTGAGAGTTTCTTTTCTCGGTGTGGCTTTGGAGCTGGAAGAATAACCCGTTTGTTCTTGCTGTGTGGATATATAACTTGAGCGGGAAGGAGGGAGAGCTTATTTTAATGTCTTTTAATATCTGGAACAGAAGCTAAAGATTGAAATGTTGGCTTTTCATATCCGACTGAAGTTCGACTCCCAATTCCCCACTCGTCATTAATCCATCACCGTCATATATATACCACCTCGATTCGAATTTTGGAAAGGGCTTGGGGGGTACAGTTAGTTGTTTTGGAGACCCTCTGAAAATATTTGATTTGGATTTTTTAAGTGCTGTGGAAGGAAAGGGGGGGCGTTAGGGAATATGGAATTAACGTCCCAGATTCCGAGGACAGCGATGGAAGAGGTTCCCTCCGTACTGCAAAACCTGATTTATTTATTTTGGGAGGGGGACCGCAGAAAGTGGGAACAGGAATAGTGGGACTAAAGTGGTCAGGACCCCTCTCCATTAAAAAAAATATATGCCCGTTTACTCTGCCAGACCGGAAAATGAACCCTGCAACTCTCTTATCTCTCTCTCTCCTTTTGGTCTTGGGTTCAAAGCCAGAGGCTACAAATCTTCCAGGCTGAGAGTGACCCGTCACGACTTCAATGGGACCTACTCGCGAGTAAAGCTAGGACTGGGCGAATCTCCGCTCTCTCTCGGACCCGTTTCCCCACTAGGAGAGAAGTGAGGCTCCTGTTGGGCGACCCTCCGGCTCCCCACTTACTGTATTTATTAGGAAAGATGGGGAGGTTGGCGGGAGAAATGGGTCCTTGGATGCTTCTCCCCAGCTAAAACTTCCCCCGTCTTCTTTTTCTGGGGGCTTTCGCCCACAGACACCTCGGAGAGGCCACGTTGGAGGGACAAACCACCCACGGAACTCTGGAAAGCAGACCCACACAAAAAGAAAAAAAAGCCCCCAGAGATGCCTTCTACCAAGGTGCGCGCGCTCTCAAGGCAAGGCAGTTTGCTCCCGAGGAGTCCCATTGACCTCCGGAGACGTCCTGTGGAAGCCAGAGCTTCCATACTCCACAAAGAAAGCCATTCCCCCCACCCCGGGCAAGCGCGAGGGCAGAGACACAGGGGCTCACTTTATGTGATGCTCTATGATGCCTTCAAGACGATTTCTTCCAAGAAGGGAGAGATTGCCTGGGAGGGGAGGTTGCTGCTCTGGGGATAATTTTGGCCAGCAAAGAAAGGACACTCTCCTCCATGCGGAGGAAGAAACTGGAGAGAAGGGGCGAAGGTATCGAATGCCTCCAGCCCACTTTCACAGGGGTCCCCTTCCCCGATTGCTTGGAGAAGCTAGATCTTGCCCATTCTTCGACTGCCCAACCTCAATCCCAGCAGGATTTGGATGGGGTGGTTTTTTTGGAGGGGGTGAATGGGAAAGAGGAGAAAGGAGCACTGGCGTGATAGGAACTGATGGGAGCCCTTCAGTCTTCTTTACACCCACCCAGCCCAAAATCTAGGCATGGGCAAGGACCATCCAACAATTGAGGTGGGTTGGTTGGACTGGTTGAGATTTTTCCCTGGCGCATTTAATTGCCGACTAAAAGGAGGGAGGAGAGGGACCCTGATTCTCCCCCCCCCTCCGGGAAAATTTATTGCACTATGTTCCTGTCCACCCCAGGGCGAACCCCATGCTTGTGGACTGGTTGCAGAGGGCCAAATCTTTGAATATCAGAGCAAGGTCAAAGAAGGCAGGAGCCCTTTGGGTGCCAGGGACCAGCTCCCCTGGAGGGGGAAAGGGCTTAGCAAAGATGTGCCGAGAAGCCCCAATGGAGCCAGCTCGGTTCTGGCCAGGCTGCGAGAGAAGCCCCGCATCTTCCTTCTGGAGTAAAGAGCCCATCATTCAACAGCTCCATGGATACCAAGGCTAGCAAGGAGTTCTTGCTCCAAGGCGCGCCTTCCGGCCAGATGCTTGCTGCAGCATCTCTCTCTCTCCCTCCCTCTCTCTCCCCACTCCTCTCCCCTTCTTGGATACAATTATTATTATTATTATCATTATTAATTTTGATCCTGCCTTTCTCCCACCAATGGGACTCAAAGTGGATCACAACATCATTATAAAAAGCAATCCAAGTTAAAAACTGGACAAAATTGAAATCACATCCTAAATATAAAAAATTAAAAAGAATTTAGCAATGTGCAAGTTAAAAATATTACAGTAAAAATTAGAATAGCCCTTAAAAATACCCTTATTTTTTTTAAGCCATCCCACACAGTCTCACTAGCCCAGCCCTTGTTAGTTCATCAAAACCTGGTGGCACCTAATCCACACTACACAAATAATCCAGTTTGAAACTGGGTTATTTTCCCTGGCTCTTTCCTATGGAATTCTGGGATTTTTATTTTATTTTATTTTAGTTTAGTTTAACAAGGTCTTTTAGTCTTCACTTCCAAAGAGTAATGGTGCCTCACCAAACTACGAATCCCAGGATTCCATAGGAAGGAACCATGGCAAAGAATCCAGTTTCTAAACTGGATTATTTGTGTAGTGTAGATGCACCCTTAAAAGTCTTAACCTGCCACTGGAAGGAGAGCAAAGACAGGGGCCATCCTAACCTCTCTGGGGATGAAGTTCCAAAGTCTGGGAGCAGCCACCGAAAAGGTCCTGTCTCCCTTGTTCCCACCAAAGGTGCCTGAGAAGGTGGTGGGACAGAGGGAAGGGCTTCTCCAGATGATTTTAGAGTGAGGGGTTGTTGGGGATGGGGCAGAGTCCCAAGCCTCTCTTTTTTTTGTTTTTTGGACCAATGGGGAAGACAGGCCTGGCCCTCCCTCCCTTTACCTGTTCATGAGTTGCATTTCAGCTTGCAAAAAAGATGGAGGGGAGAGAGGGGTCCCTTAAATCAGGCCACCCCTGCTTGTCTGGGGTCCTTACTTGCAGTCCCCCCTCCCCAAACCACACACCCCAGACTTCAGGGGGAATCCACATGACACACATAATCCAGTATGAAACTGGATTATTTGCATGGCTCCTTCCTATGGAATCCTGAGATTTGTAGTTTTACAGGGTCTTTAGTCTTCTCTGACCAAGAGTGATGGTGCCTCACCAAACTACAAATCCCAGGATTATATAAGAAGGAGCCATGGCAAATAATCCAGTTTCAACATGGATTATTTTTCTAGTGTGGATGCCTCCAATTGGCTTCTTCAAAGTGCAGGGTTCTAGTCCACATGAGGAAGAATGGTGGAGAGGAGGAGGAAGAACTAACCCAGGAAGTGGGAAGGAAGAGGTGGTGGTGGTGGGGAAGATATCTTCTCTCCCCCCCCCATTTGGCTTCTGGCCTCAGGGAGGAGGTGAGTCCTCTTGGAAGGGGGTGGGCAAAACTCCCCCCTGCCTTCAGAGGAGCAGTCCCTTACTCCCTTAAACCAGAGCACTTGGAGTCTCAGCAGTGGCTTCAGTGAGAGGCAACCAGCCTTGAGCCTGCCCCCCCTTGCTTCACCTACGGCTTTGTGGATATGGTCACTGAAGCCTTTTTGAGCCTCCCTCCCCCCTCCAAAAAAAAATTTCTAAAGGGGAAAAGGAATCTGTCCTTTCAGTGGCAAAGAATGGCACCCCTCGAGGTCAGCTAGACTTGGGAAGTGCAGCACATGGATCCTGTCCACCAGAATCAGGACCCCTTCCTCTTCTGTTCTCCACCTCCCCAAAAGCATCCTCTACCTCCCTTCTCTCCCCCCCCCCTTCTACTTGCACTGCTTGATCTGCAGTTATAAAAGGGAAGGGCTTTAGTGTGTTTCCCATAGAAACGAACTTAAGGAGGAAAGACACTTGATCGCTTACTCCCATGTAAAGCAGCCAAAGGTTCCTATTGGACACCCCCCCTCCAAACTCTCCCCTCTTTTCTGTGGTGGCTCCATCTGAGAATTAGATTTTGGAACAAGCCAGTGATTCCAAGAGGGAGGTGACCAATAGATTGTCCAGCTTCTGTTCAACTGGTTTGTGGACTGGTTGGAAATTGCAAAGGAAAGAAAGCAATGGGAAGGTCTTAAAAAAAACAACCTTTGAAAGGCTATGTTTCTAGTCCCCATGAGAGAGATTATGGAAGGAATATGCATGGAAAAGGCACGGGTGTGCTTGTGTTGTGATGCTTTTTGGGTTGCCTTTGTGGGATTTGGGGGTCTTGCCCTGCATAGACTCATGATGGGGATCCCGATGGCATTTTTAAAGAGCCAATATTGTTTCCACTCCTCAAAAAAACTGGGTGTTGATCCATCATCCCTCTTTGAAAAAGCAGTCTCAGAAAAGGAACTTTGCAAAAGGAGGAGGAAAGGAGGGGGAGAGAGAGATTTATTCCTTTCTTTGTTTATTGGCAAGACTGAAATGTCAGGGCATTTCAGCAATCCCAAATGCAAGGATTCAGGAAAATATAATGCCTGACACTACTCTAAAAAGAAGCAGGGAGCTTGTATTAGGTTTTCTGTGGGTGGGTGGGGAGCAACTGGATTAAGAATAGCAGGAGAAATGATTTCTGCCCCCCCACCCCAGTTCTTGTGAGCCTGGGTTAAATAACTCTGGCTCTAACAGTGATGAACACTTGCAACATATTTAGGATGCCTGCACAAGGGTGTATTGGGGGCTCCTGCTTTGCACACACTTTGCACTAGCTTCCTCAGCTTGTGGGTTTTCTCTTGCAAAATCCATGGGAGCTCAGCTAGCACAAAAAGGTGTTGTTGTTGTTTTCTGGTAGCTGAAAATGTGATTTTTGGAAATAATCCGGACAAAGGGGTGAGCAAGAATTCCTTGGCTTTTTGTTTTTGCTGTTCAGATCAGGACCCGAGAGAGTGAATTAGGCTGCAAACCTTCAAGAACACAAATGGGGAGTTAGTGATGTTGAAACAGGAGATAGTGGACTTATAAGTAAACCTTCATAGGATGGGACATCTGCATTTTTGGATGGAAGGTGGAGGGTTGGAAAATGTGGAGCCATTAAAGGCTGCTGGTGGCCATTGGCCAATGGGAGTCTGGAGGAATAAAATATCAGGAACATATCAGGTTCCTACCAACAGGTTCCAAAGAATCTATCCAAGCCATTCAGAAGAACCAGAGTCTGTCCCTGACTTTGATTTAAATTGGGCTGAAAGTCTTCCCCTCAAGCACAGGCAGTCTCTAATTCAAACTGAGGAGTTTGGGATGGGCAGGAGGAAGAGAGATGGCGAAGAGAAGCAATGAGTAATATGCAGGCAGCAGTTTCCATCTTGACAAGAAAAAAAACACACAGTTTCTATAAATCAAGATTTTCATCAGGAACTCTTCTAGGAGAAATGGCTTCCTTCTACACCCCCACTAGTATTTCTCTGTAGGCCTACTCATCCATCAAGTATGTACAGTCACTTCTTACCTGTTCCATCTATAGTTTTATCTCCTCGTCCACCCCCAGGACTCTTTGTCCTCTGAGTTACACTAACAGTGGCAACTCAGAAGCCTGTCTTCCCTAGTTTTGTGTGATGTACACCTTCCTTCTTTATGCATGTTTAGGCCTTTGATTTTATACTACCCCCACTCTTAATCTTACTGATATAACCACCTGGCATATGCAAGATCTCTCTATCTACCCTAAATAATCCCTTCTGCAATAAAAATAGATTACTGTTGTCATTTGTTGAGTAAAAGTGTTTGCTTTCAAGTCACCTGACGACTTATAGTGACCTCATGAATTTCACAGGGTTTTCATTAGGCAAAGAATATTTTGACATTGCCTTCCCCTGAAATATACAGCAGCTGGTGTTCCCTGGCGGCCCCCCTTCCAAGTACTAACCAGGTCTGGCCAAGCTTAGCTTCCAAAATCAGACAGGATCCATTGCCACTTTCTGAACTACCTTTGAAAACATTGTGGTTTACTTTAAAAAAAAATGGAAGAGTTTTAAAATAAATCTCTTCGCAGTAAATACAAATGGTCAGGGTTGCATCTATTTCACTTAAAGCAGAAAAGCACTGGGATTTGATTGTAGGCAGAACAAATTTTCCAATTTGTCCCCCCCCCCCCACCACCATCCCCTTTGCTTAAAGTGTGTGAGAGAAAGAGATGTGATGATGGCTGGTGTAGATGCTTGGCTAGCTAGGTTCATTTTTTAAAAAACAAATCATTCCTCCAAGTTACAGAGAGATGGCGCTCTTTCTCCAGCTATAACTTATTCTGGTCCATGGTGGGATCTTTTAAAGGGGATTATGCCCGGAGTGGTTTGGTTCCTTGTTGTGCAGTTAAAAACAAGCTTGGAAATGCAAGGGGAGAGGCAAATGCCGGGATGAGGGGTAGGGGGATGAGTGAAATTCAATGCTGAAACCTTCCCATCGCCCCAAGAAATCAGCTCTGCATTTATGTTTTCCTCTCTGAAGATCTACGATGAGCCAGGACTCATCAAGTGCATCTTTTCTACCTCTCGGTGCTCCACTGAAGTTGCAGCTTCAGGGCTGGAGAAACAGAAGGCTTTGTATTTAGCCCCATCTCTGCCCTGAAATCTGATTAAGCCATCAGGGCGGAATTGATTTCAAGGAATATATCAACATACAGTATTTTATCTTTGAGGAGGGAGGCAAGAAGTGCTGAAGTTCAGCTCTGCCTGGAAACACTTTCTGTTCTAGGAGCAAACAGCTTAGGCAGCTGGCATATAGGACATTATTAGATGTGGCAAACATTGTGGGATTACGATGTCAGAGGAGCACGAATGAGTCCCGCTATTGCATGTTGTCATCATCTTCACGTTCTTACACCATTATCTACCTGTAGAAAGGTGTTATTTACAATTCATAGGACAAGCCGTCACTAGCTTTTTTTTTTTTTTTTTTTTTTTTGCACTATCAATGGTGTGGGAAAGAAACCACAGCCCATTCTAATCCCAGGATTACATTGTGAATGGGTAGTCCTCTCCCCCCCCCCCATTCCTAGTGAGAAAACATCTGGATGAGAATGTAAAAATGAAGCATAGGACACTCTTTTTATGGACTCTCCAATTTTATTTCCATGCTTTTAGGTTTGTTTAAGTCTTGTGTGTTCATTTACTTTGTTAATGAAGGGTTTTTGGGAGTTATAAGCACACTCCTGTCTACTTGCAAGAACCGCCGAAATCTCACCCACGCCAAATCACAGAAGTAAAGTGCTGTTCTTAAAGCACTAGTGGTCAGTGTGCAATAATTCCATGGCATTTCTTTCACATGATTAGAGCTACGTGCGATAATAATGCCATGATGTTCCCACTATCTTCACTCGCAGAATTACAACATTTTTAGATACTAGTCTGATAATGGCCATACTGTGTGTGCAGTGTAAGACCATAGATGCAAGTTTCAGTTACTGAGGTAGAAGACTCTCTCTAACTAAGGGTGGGGAAAAGTGGCCCTGGGGGTCTTATGTGACCCCCAGGACTGTTCTTTGGGCCCTCAACTAGACTCCCATGATCTCCCCTTTTCAGGCCCCCAGAAGGTGAATAGCCTCTCCTAGGGTGAATCCACACTACACACTTCTAGCAGGTTGATACCAGTTTAAATGTCATGGTTCCACTCTGTATAATCCTGGGGTTTGCAATCAATTGGGGGTACTTAAATAATCCAGTTTGATACTGCTTTAACTGCCATGGCTCAGTGCTAGGGAATCGTGGGGTTTGTAGTTTGTTGTGGCACTGGAGCTCTCTGACAAAGAAGGCGAAAACTACAAATCCCAGAATTCCATAGCATTGAGCCATGGTAGTTAAAGCAGTGTCAGACTGGAATATTTCTGCAGTGTAGATGCAGCCTTGGAATTCACTGCTCGAGAGCTACTGTGTACCTCTAGTGAACTAGAAGAGAGAGTCCTAAGAACCTCCCCAAACTAAAAATCCCAGGAGTCCATAAAGTGGGACCAAAACAGTGAAATGGATATCAAACTGCTAGAATTATACTGAGGATGCACTCCTGGAAGTCTCCAGGAAGGCCATTCAACATTTAAATAGATTGCATGGCTCCTCTTGTACTCTAACCTTTTTTTTAAAAAAAACCAAAACAATATTTCTGGGTTTTTCCCTTGTTTTCCTTGGGTTTTATTTGTTTGCTTGGGACTCTGTGCAGCCTCCTCAGCAAGGAATTTGCTCACAAACGTGCTGGAATTGCCCACACTTGCTCTACCCTTATAGCATCAATATATCTCTTAAGGGCTTCAGAGGGGAATTTTCTTTCTGGAACTGAACCTGGGGTGGTTGTCTATGGGACAGGCCCATGCTGTGAGCTGCAGTCCTTGTCTCTCAAGTGAGGACTCTCTGTAATAACTCAGTGGTATGTCTGCACTCTGCATACTCTCAAAGGGCACGCTCACTGATTCTTAACTAGTGAGTTAGAAGGTAATTGCATAAGCGTAATCCCCTTTTCACACTCCAATAGGTATAGGCATTTCAATCCATTTTATTTAGTGTGACTGGATCACACTAGCAACCAACACCATTGCGGTGATGATATTGGACATGACCAGGTACAAGGTCTGCTACATGGGGGAAGCTTACTTATGTGGCTTGTCACCTGAACCTTCAGTTGGCTCCCTGCTGCTGAGGATTTCAATCTTCCTTATCTCAATTTTAAAAGTTTTAAATTAAAACCATTGGTTTAGTAATCTATCCAAGGTGGACTCTCTTTCTTTAGAGGTCTTTAAAGAGCTTGGATGGACATCTTTCAGGTTGGATGGACATCTTTCCTGCATGGCTAGGTGTTGCCTTCAACAAAGTCCCCCACAGTATTCTTGCAATTAATTTAGTAAAATGTGGGGCAGACAATGCTACTGTTATGTGGATTTATAACTGATTGAATAATTGAAACCAAACACCAATGACCCCACGTCATCCTGCAGAGAAGTAACTAGCAGGGTGCCATAGGGTTCTGTCCTAGGCCTAGTGCTTTTACCAATGACTTGAAGGATGGAATAAAGAGCATTCTTATCAAATTTGCAGATGACACCAAAATAGGAGGGATAGCAAATGCCCCAGAAGACAGGATCAGAATTCAAAATGACCTTAACAGATTGGAGAGCTGAGCCAAAACTAAGAAAACGAATTTCAACAGGGACTTCAGGGGCTTCATTTAGGCAGAAAAAATGGGATGCAGAAATATAGGATGGATGACACCTGGCTTGACAACAGTACATGTGAAAGGGATCCAGGAGTCTTAGTAGACCACAAGCTAAACATGAGTGAACAGTGTGATGTGGCTGCTAAAAAAGGGAATTATGGGCTGCATCAATAGGAGTATAGTTTCTAAATTGAGGGATGTAATAGTGCCACTATATTTTGCTTTGGTCAGTCCTCACCTTGGATACTGTGTCCAGTTCTGGGCACCGCAATTCAAAAAGGACATTGAGAAGCTGGAATGT
The DNA here is from genome assembly GCA_030847615.1 of Gambelia wislizenii. Classification (NCBI taxonomy): domain Eukaryota; kingdom Metazoa; phylum Chordata; class Lepidosauria; order Squamata; family Crotaphytidae; genus Gambelia; species Gambelia wislizenii. The sequence goes on from JAUMIR010000004.1 coordinate 330,463,197, forward strand.
GTCCAGAGGAAGGTGATCAAAATGGTGAAAGGTCTGGCAGCCATGCCCTATGAGGAGCAGCTTAGGGAGCTGGGTATGTTTAGCCCGGAGAAGTACATGTTAAGTGACATGATAGCCATGTTTAAATACTTGAAAGGATGCCATATCGGAGAAGGAGAAAGGTTGTTTTCTGCTGCTCCAGAGACTAGGACACAGAGCAATGGACTCACACTACAGGAAAAGAGATTTTATCTAAACATTAGGAAGAACTTCCTGACTGTAAGAGCAGTGGAATGCACTGCCTCAGAGTGTGGTGGAGTCTCCTTCTTTGGAGGTTTTTAAACAGAGGTTGGATGGCCATCTGCTGGGGGTGCTTCAATTGTGTATTTCTGAATGGCAGGGGGTTGGTCTAGATGGCCCCAGTGGTCTCTTCTAAGTCTATGATTCTATTATCATATAAGAAAAATGGAATGGGAGTGGGGGAGGAGATTAAGTCCAGCAGATACTGCTGGTTCTTCACCCCACCACCACCCTGTGGCCAGACAGTGGGGATGGAGGGAGGGCATTTCACCTGCTTCCAGGCTTAGGCATGATGGATGGACCTCTCTCTTCTTGTCTCCTAAAACCATTGTTAATGCCAACTAGATTTGAATTAGTGGAATTTTTCTTTGTGAATCCATTAACTCTATGCATGCTAAATGCATGTAAGTCTGTCCAAAAGCACTAGTTCTGGGTTTGAGTCAACAGTTCAGAATAGCTCCTGGTTAAGTTTGGATCAATTTGGGATAGGTCTGACCCCATTCCAACCCAAATCTGGATCTATATAAAAATTTGGAAACCAAAATCTTTGTGATTTCCACTGGGAAACAAAAAAAGTTCAAGTCATTTCCAACATATGGCAACCCTAAAGAGAACCTATCATGGAATTTTCTTTGAAGAATTTGTTCAGAAAGGATTTGCTTTTGCCTTCCTCTGAGGCTGAGATAGTGTGACTGCTCCAAGGTCACCCACTAGGTTTCCATGGCCAAATAGGGATTCGAACACTGGTTTCTGAGTGTCCTTGTCCAACACTCAAACCCCTACATCATGCTGGTGTAGTAGGAAATGGTATAATGGCTGCTGATTTCAAAAGGGCCAAGCTTCTGTACTCCTTTAATCTGGTATTTTGTTGCTGATATCTTTGAGATTGTGCCATTGGTTTCTACTTCTGATGTTTCAGATATGTCTTGCTTGTTTATAACAGATCATATAAGCAGGCATGCATCTTTACAAAAAACCAGTCTCACGGGACAAAACACTCAAACGGGACATTGGGATTTGAACCCTGGTCTCCAGAGTTGTAATCCATTGCTCAAACCACTATACCACACTGACTTTTACATATGTTTATGAAATTTGGAGACACATCAGCCCCCTTAGAGGGGAGTAATTCAGGCAATAAGATCCAGGATTTGTTTGTGATTTCCATCATTGAAGCTTGCCTTGAAACATCCATGCATTTTTATTTGCTTGTTTTCCCAAAACAGATAATGAAATTTGGAAACATGCTAACCCCTTTAAAGGAGATTAACCCTGAAATATTCGAGACAGCTAGGTCCAGGAGCTGAATTGATTACCCACCCCTAATGGACACAATAAAGAGCCTTCCTAATGCATGAAGCAGATGTGGTCATGGGGATCAGGCCCCTGGTGTGTGGGTGGAAGTGTTAAGCAGTGATGTTTTATATGGGAATAAAGATGGTAAAAGGATTTACCTATTTTTATACTTAAACTGTTGAAAACTGAACAACAAGCATTCACAGTGATGTTACCTGGAGAGATGGAATAAGTGATGGGACAGATAGAGGTGGATTCTGCCTTACAGGCCAGCTGTCCTACCTGTGAATGGCACATGGAATGATGTTTATTAGGTTATTACCTCTGATACCAGCTTCTGGCTCCTATTAGTTCCTCTGAAACTACAGCTGTCCCTTCATATTCACTGGGGTTTGGTTCTAGGACCACCCGTGGATACCAAAATCCGTGAATACTCGAGTTCCATTATATGCAATAGCATAGCAAAATGGTGTCCCTTATATAAGATGGCAAAATCAAGGTTTGCTTTTGGGATTATAATTTTTTAAAAGAATATTTTCAAGCCATGAATACTTAAATCCATGGATACTAAATCCGTGGATACAGAGGGACAACTGTGGTCTCTAACTCTTGTTAACTGCCCAAAATACAGCATAACACATACACACCCTTGTAGCAGTCACAAAAGCCATCTGTCCTTCCTGTGGGTGCCACATGGGATGATTTTCATGGGGTCATATCTTCTGAAACCAGCCTCTAACTCTTGTTACTTCCTTTTGTTGGGTTGGACTTAAATATCAACCCTACCATTATCTCCTAGGTGAAACACGGAGCTGCGTAGGAAGGAAAACAAACACAGATAATTCTTTAGCTAAAGGGACCACCATTCCTGCCTTTGCTCTCGGTCTAGCAGAGATTCAGAGTTGGTCAGATGGACCAACTTTATTCAAAATCCTTAGCAGTTTATAGAACTTTCAGTGTTGCATGAACAGTGAGAAAGTGCACATGAGCAAAAGTTGTTTTGTATAGGTTGCAAGGCCATTTTCCTAGAGAACAGAGACTTTGCCATAATTCCTGTGAACAATGGATGTTCTCAGGGTAGGACAGTTAGTTTCAACATTGTTCTTACTACCTTATCTATGACATTGACCCTGAACACAGTTCTTGCAAATTACAGCACCTTGCCAAAAAAGCAAGTCAGACAGATCCAAAATGGATTCAGAGATTCTGACCCACACAACAACTTCATTTTGAATGGATTAGGAACACAGAAATAAAAATTAAATGCTTGAATCTACTTTTGTGCCCAACACTTTGAAACCAGGTTCAAACTTTTGTTAGGTGTTCAAAAGCAGTGCAATATAACACCACGTACTTTGCAACTTTAAAGCAGCCATTCTAGCTAAAGCTAGGCATCTGTGAGGAGGGAGGAGGGCATTTCCTTGTTGGTGGATTTATTCTAATGACAAATTAATTACCCTGTAGTAAATGCTCTCCAAGAGATGGATGAAGGAAGCCATGGCCTGGTAGGCACAAAGGAGGGTTTACTGAACAGCAAAATGTTCTCCTCCCACTGCTTTGTTTCTAGAAATGTGGGAGGAATAGAAAGAGATGTTTTCCAGCCTGTTTTGTTTTTTCCTCTCTCCCTGCTCCAGGCTCTCCCTCCTCTTGTGGTTTCAGGTAGTAGACAGCCATTCATGCATGGACATTGGTATTCCTGTCAATATCTGGCAATTCAAAAGAGATGTACTGTACTATATTTCTTTCTCCCCAGTTCCAGAAGTCCAAAATCTTTTGACCCAGAAATCTTAGCTCTCACTTTAAAGAAACCCCATTAACCTATTCAGCATTGGGGTCAGTCTCAAACTAAAGCTCAAGCCTAGGTATGCTAATATTTAGATTACTCCTAAATATACATTTGAGAGAGAAAAAAAGTATATCCAACCTTTGCAAGTTGGCTGAAACATGAACCATGGGCTTAAATCCTGCTTGCCAACATTTCAAAGATGTAAACTGGGACACATGTGGCCAAACAACATCATACTGCGGCCAGGGTGGCAAAAGTTATTAATGAGTGAGAACACAAAGGCTAGGAGAGGATGCATCAGTTTGCTTTTGTCTCAGCCTGCTGGGAAGGGTATGATTCTATGCCCCCCCCCATATCACTGTTAGAGTTAACAGAGTGCAAATTATTTTTACACTTTGAACTCTGTTTGCAGCAATGGAAGTAAGCGGAGGACAAAGGGGGGAAGTGGGAGATGGAAAGAGAAACTGCAGTTTTAAAAAAATATGACATGAAATTGCAAGGATATTTAGCGGGGGAGTTTTGAGGGGGAGGCCTTGAGTTCTGTTTCAGTGCCCATTTAAAACTACTGAATATGGAATGTGAGGGAGCTTCTGCAGTCACCTGCAACAGCTGTGGTATGTTTGCATTCTCGCTGGAGGATGTGAGTAGCTGCACCTGCAGCAAGGGCAAGTTGGTGGCCCTGTTGGAAGAGAAGGTTCCACAATTTGAGGGCTGCATGTCTTCTCTTCAGCATATTAGGGACCATGAGGTTTTCTTGGACAGAGCAGAACAGACTGTCCTGGATGAGGAACACACTGGGGAAGGCTCTTAGGCAGAGGTCAGTTCCCAAACACAGAAGGAATGTAATTATGTAGGAGTAGAAGGACCAGGGATCATTCTGTGAATTTGGAGCTACAGAATCGATTTGAAGCTCTCTCCCTTATCAGTGATGATGTGAAACAAGAACAAGAGCAACAGTGTGAGTCCTTAAAGAACATGCAAGTGACCTTGGAAGATTCTGAATTTGGAATGGCCCCTGCCAATCCCTGGAGGAGACATGTGGTGTTGGTGGTGGTAGTGAACTCCCTGCTGAAGGGAACAGAAGCAGTGCTTGGGGCCCTGACAGGATGTCTCAAGAGGTGTGCTGTCTCCCTGGGGCAAAAATCCATGATGTAACAGAGAGGCTGACAAGACTTGTCAAGTCCACCTACCATTACCTTTTCCTTTTGGTCCATGTGGGAACCAATGGCAATGCAAGGCATGGCCTTCAGGATAACAGAAGGCATTGTGAGGCTCTGGGTAGGAAACTGAAGGACCTTGTTGCACAGGTTGCCATTTTGTCTATCTTTCCAGTTGAAGGACATGGCCCAGGAAGGGAGAGAAGAATAGTAGAGGGAAACAACTGGCTCTACAGATGGTGCCTCTGGGAACAATTTGGCTTCTTGACCATGGACTGTGGTCTCATGAAGATGGACTTCTGGCAAGTGATGGGTTGCATCTCGCAGCAGTTGGCAGGAACTTTTTTGCTAACAGTTTTACAAATCTGATCAGGAGGGCTTTAAATTGAGTTATGTGGGGGAGGGAGACAATATTCTTGAGGGCAGGAGTGACTAGTGGGTGCCACAGGGTTCTGTCATGGGTCCAGAGCTATTCAACATCTTTCTAAGTGACTTGGGTGATGGAATGGAGAACATGCTTCTCCAATTTGCAGGTAACATCAAATTAGGAGAGCTAATGAATACTCCAGAGGGCAAGTTCATAATTCAAATCTGACTTTTAACAGATTAGAAAGCTGAACCAAAGCTAACAAAATGCATTTCAATAGGAAGAGGTGTAAAGTACAACATTGAGGCAGGAAAAAAATGAAATGTGGCGATATAGGATGGGTGACACCTGACTTGACAACAGTACACGTGAAAGGGATCTAGGAGTCTTTGTAGACCATAAGCTGAACAGTGTGATACTGCAAATTAAAAAGCCAATGTGATTGTGGGCTGCATCAATAGGAGTATAGTGTCTAGATTGGGCAATGTAATAGTGCTACTCTATTCTGTTGCTCAGACCTCATCTGAAATACTGTGTCCAGTTCTGGGCACCACAATTCAAGAAGGATATTGACAAGCTGGAATGTGTCCAGAGGAGAGCAACCAAAATGGTAAAGGTCTGGAAGCTATGCCCTGCTCCAGCCATGTCTGGAGAAGAGGAGGTTAAGAGGTGACATGATAGCCATGTTTTAATATTTGAAAGGATGTCCTATTGAAGAAGGAGCAAGCTTCTTTTCTGTTGCTCCAGAGACTAGGACATGGATTCAAACTAGAGGAAAAGAGATTTCACTTAAGTATTAGGAAGAACTTCCAGATGGTAAAAACTGTTCAACAGTGGAATATGTTGCTGACTTGGAGTGTGGTGGATTATTCTTCTTTGGAAATTTTAAAATGGAGGCTGGATGGCCATCTGTTGGGAGTGCTTTGACTATGTATTTCTGCATGGCAGGAGGTTGGACTGGATGGCTCTTCCAGTCTCTTTCAACTCTATAAATATGATTCTAAGTGAGAGGACAAAGGTTGAATCTGGACTGTCACTGACAAATCAGGAAAGTTGGGAGATATGCTTTTAATCCCAAGTAGAATAGAGCCATTGAATCACTTGGATTTACTTATGCAGTGAGTCACCATTCAACAATAGATTCAGTAGGCCAATGGTAGTCTTGGACATGCTTAGGCAAGGGATGGGCACTTCCTTGGGCCTGAAGGGTCATTTTCACCTGTTTAGACACCCTAGGGAGACACACTGTGCTGCCATTGCTGCCACTTTGGGTGACCAGGCATGATGTTCTGTTGAATCCAGCTGCTTCTGGGTGGAAATTTCAGGCTCCTTCTTGCTGTTTCAATGTATCCCCTCTGCAAGTAGCATTTTCAGCCATATTCTTGAGCTAGGAAACATTTTTTCCCCAGCCAACCCTCCCTGCCCTCATTTTTTTTTGCCAAATAACCATAGAATCATAGAATTGTAGAGTTGGAAGAGACCATGAGGGCCATCCAGTCCAACCCGCTGCCACGCAGGAAATCACAATCAAAGCATCCCTGACAGATGGCAATCCAGCCTCTGTTTAAAGACCTCCAAGGAAGGAGACCCCACCACGCTCCGAGGGAGTGCGTTCCACTGCCGAAAAGCTCTTACTGTCAAAAAGTTCCTCCTAATGTTGAGGTGGAATCTCTGTTCCTGGAGCTTGCATCCATTGCTCCGTGTTCCAGTCTCTGGAGCAGCAGAAAACAAGTCTGTTCCATCCTCAACGTGACACCCCTTCAAATACTTAAACAGGGCTATCATATCGCCTCTTAACCGTCTTTTTTCCAGGCTAAACATACCCAGCTCCCTAAGTCTCTCCTCATAAGGCATGGTTTCCAGACCTTTCACCATTTTAGTCGCCCTTCTCTGGACACCCTCCAGTTTGTCAATATCCTTTTTGAATTGTGGTGCCCAGAACTGGACACAGTATTCTAAGTGAGGTCTGACCAAGGCAGAATAGAGTGGCACTATTACTTCCCTTGATCCAGACACTATACTTCTATTGATGCAACTCAAAATCACTGGCCTTTTTAGCTGCTGCATCACACTGTTGGCTCATGTTCATGTGGTGGGTTAATGTGGGGTAGGAGGTTTGCCAGAGTTGGGGCACAAGGGCTTTGCTGGAAACCCCTGGCCAATATGTGGCTCATGGGCTGTGTCATAATTCCCAATCCTAGTTAAGTAGGATGGTTAGTTGGATGGATGGATTGCCCTTCCTTTCATCCAATATTGGACACAAGGGCTCACAACACAGAGACTGAAACAAAGCATAGCTTTAGATACCCACAATGAGTAGAATAAAATGTTTCAAAAAATAAAATAAAAGCAGCACTAAGTTAAATCCATCTAACAGCATTTGAAAGATGACCATGGGGAAGAAGTACAGTACACATATATGCCACATTAAGGGGCTACTTCTGCAAGAACCATGTGGGTTTGCACAGTGAGACTTGAATAAGGTGGCCAACTTTTTTAGAAAAGAAAGGAAAATAGCTTTTGCTCCTTTGTCTTTAAAAGGATCTTGATTTGCAGACATTAACAAGTAGCCTTGGTTTTATCTCCATGCTGGGAATAGCTTTACCTATTGATTCATGCAGCTGAAGCAGCTGTATAGATCAAACTGCTGTAGCGTAGCAGCCAAAAAACCAAGCAGTCTCTTCTTGGTAACAATCTTGCCTGTGCCATGAACTCATTATATAGACAAAAGAACATTTTTAGACGCTCGTCTGATAATCTCCAAAACTGAAAGGGTCAAACTGAACAAGAGTTCCAAAGTCTTGGGGAAACATAAAAAACACACACAAGATTTTTTTAAAAGCAAAACAAAACAAATCAAAAACAGTAAGTGAAGGAGCAGTCAGTCCACAGATATTAGGGAGACAATTCAGAGAGGGACATTCCTGCTTATCCCAAAATCTAGATCATGCAGGAAAAAGTTTTAAAGGCACTAATTCCAATTCAGATCCTGGGAAACTCCACATTTTGCATCCCTCTCTTGTGGGAAATGTTGAAAGTGTGTGTTTATAACTGTGTGATGAATTCTAGGAAAGAAGAAGCTGAATCAGATTGCTGATGTTTAGGATTGGAGATTAAGGATGGCCGGCCACTTTGTGAATAGAAAGCTATGCTAGAAGATGCTTTCATCTGATCCAACACGGCTCAGTGTCCTCAGTCTCAGCTATTGAAAAACAAAGTCCTGAATCCCATTGTTAGTCCTGACCAGAGTAGCTCTATTGAATCATTGTGATTCACCTATGTATTAACTCACTACTCAGCAAGTGATTCAATGGGTCTCGTTTAGATGAGACTAACCAAAAGGTTTTCAGGACTTTATCAGATGTGGCAAATATGGTGTCATAAGGATGCCTAATGATCACAAAAGGGCATGCATAGCAGACCACATTGTCCTTTCATGATCACGTCTTATCCAAAACCCATTCCTTTTTGTTGATGGGCCAAGCCATCAATAGATCGGCTGTAGCGCTTTGTTGCCAGCACTGCCGGCATTTGAATCTTCATGCCATTGTGCTCAGTGAATACAGCGTCAGTTGTCAGAACACTTCCAGATGAAATCAGGACAGCCAGGTAGGGGATGCTTTCTTTTTTTACCTCCCCATTTCACTCAGGAATTTAAAAGTGTGTTCCTGTGCTTGTATGTACTTTTTATGTCTTTATTTTACTTTTATTTTTAAATTTGCTGCGGTCGCGTCTTCTCGCAAGAATTGATGAGATCTCAAAACAGGAAGTGAATGGAGTTCTGTTCACTCATTAGTACCTGGGCTGCCTCTTTAATGTGACTAAGGTAAGGTCTGGTGTGTGTGTGTGGGTTCTTTTGCCAGCATAAAAACACCACTGCTGCAGCATCAAATGCCCATGGCTGCCATTTTGATGATTTGAAGTGACACTGCTTCACTTCTGGTTGCTTTCTGGGGTATAAGGGAAGTTTTTTGCTATTTAAGGGTGTGGGGGGTCTCCCTAAAAATCATGTTTTATTATTTTATTATTTTAATGGGGGAGTTGGTTGAAAAATTGGGGTGTTTGTGCTTTGGGAGATCTATGAGGGTCCCAAGTGCTACCCTGGAACTTCCAATGGCTGGATGTGACCAAAGGCCATTAAATTCCCACCCCTGTCCTAAAGGATGACAGAACTATGTAGAGCAGCCACCCACCCACCCCCAACAAAGTAGGAGAGATTTCCAATAGGAATGCTAATCATAATTTGGGTTACCTTCCATCTTTACTTCACTTGTTCATCCAAGTATTGAAAATTGCTTACAGTCAGCCCCAAAGCAAGGATTGTGGCATTATTTTGATTGTACTAAGATAATCTTTCCTGATTCTTAAAGAACTCAGTTCTGTAGGGGGCGGAGGGAGGAATGATTATAGTTTAACTCACAGGCCTGCCTGATCGGGCACTTCATCTCACAAAGACACACATCAGTGACTCCTTTATGAAAATTTAAATTGGCTACCTCAGCTGGGGAAAATGAAAGATCCTTTTATTCTTTCTTGAGTGTGTGTTTTCCCTTTTTCGTTTCCCTCCCTCTCTGTGTTATCAGAATTATACCGGAGGGAGGCTTGCTTCCTCCTTTCCCTCCCCGCTGCTTCCTTTTGAAATTCCCCCTCCCATGTCCTTCAGTTTTGATCAGAAAATGACCGGATGACCAAAAATAAGTTGTTACTCCATAGGGGTAGCACTGCAAGAGAGAGAGAAGCAGGGATTTGTGGGATATTACATCCAAGACTGCTCAAAAGCAAATGCGCTTTCCTTTGAAGCTTAGCCAATGGATGTGCAACCCTTGCCAGAAGTAATTTGGACCTGCCGTTTGTATTAAGATAGAAGGCAGAGTGGACATATATGTGTCACCAAACCTTAGAAGGGGAGAGAGGAGGTAAGGCAGCTATTATAGCTCAGAGATGGAGCTGTGGTAACCCATTCCCAAACATCTTCAGCTGGTATTTGTGCAGGGGATCGGCTGCAGTGTTACACTCCGTGGGGTCATGGGACTTTATCAGATGTGGCAAAAATAATGGGATTATAACATCATGGTAGCGCAAACGGGTGCAGCTATTGCATGATGTCGTTGTCTTTGCATAGCTACTCCATGCCCCAGTTGCAAACAAGGCATTGCTTCTAACTGATGGCACAAGCCATCAATAGATAATCAATATTGTTTTTTGCATGGTGTTAAGGGCATGTGAAAACATGTTCCATTGTAATCATGAGATAACAGTGTGAATGGGCAGTCCTCAGTGGGAAAACATCCAGGTGAGAACGTGAAAACGAAGCACAGGACACTCTTTTTATGCACTGTCCCCTTTAGCGTGCACATTTTAAGGTTTGTTTCAGTGCTTGTGTGTTCATTTACTTTGTTAATCTAGGAATTTGGACTTTTAAGAGTTTTAAGCATGCTCACATCTTCTCATGAGAACCGCCAAAATCTCACCCATGCTAAATTGTGGAAGTGAACTCCCATTCTTACAGTGCTAGTGGTCATTATGTGATAATTCCACGGTAGTTCTTTCATGTGATTATAGCAACATGTGATCATAAGTGTAATAATGCCATGCTTTCCTCACTTGAGGAATTACAGTATTTTTACATACTAGTCTGATTAATGTCCATAGAATCATAGAGTTAGAAGAGACCACAAGAGCCATCTAGTCCAACCCCCTGCCCTGCAGGGATACACAATCAAAGCATTCCTGACAGATGGCCATCTAGCCTCTGTTTAAAAAAGTCCAAAGAAGGTCAAAAGAAGGGAAATGGTGGGGTGTTCAATCCAACAATGCTCAAAAGCAAATGTGCCCTTCCTTGGAAGCTGAGCCAGTGGGCATGTGACCCTTGCCAGAAATAACTTGTATCTGCCATTTGTATTAGGTTAGAGGGCGTAGCAGACATGTATATACAACCTAGCCTTAGGTGGTCAGATGGAGAACATGGCAGCTACTGGAGCTGAGAGGTGGAGATGTAACAAGCCATCCCCAAACTTCTTCAGCTGGTATTGCTGCAGAGGAACAGCTACAATGTCTGCTATCTGCTTCCAGAAAAGTCTAATTTAGGATCACTGTGTTCTACATATCATTGTGGCTCAGGTACTGTCATGTACTCTCTTCTTTAGCCTCAGTTGCCAGAAGCTTCAGGGTTAAACACTAAGCTTTATTACTAACAGAAATCTAAAGAGTGAACTATACAACATCGTTGCTTTGAATTAAGCTCAAAGGAAAAGCAGTATAATAAACAGTATTTACAATCAGCCAAAATCTGGTGGGCAACTCATTCATTGGTTACCCAAATACCCCTTCTGCTGTAGTATTCTCACAACCATCTGTTCCAACAGAACACATCTTCTCTCAACTATTCTCAGTACATCAATTTGTACCACTTCAAAGGAATGCAAGACATCAAACGCACACAGCACAGCACACAGAGTTAACGGCAGGAACAGGTTGCTTTATGACCTGATCCTGACAGATATAGATAAAACACGTGTGGGCAACTACATGGGGGCTAGGAGGCAATTTCCCCTCAGACTGCCCCTTGTGGGCTACATGTCCCTCACAGCAAGCCCACATACCTTTGTTTTCCTCTGAAGTCCCTCTCAAAGTAGTGACCAGAAGTGATGTTGCATCATTTCCTCTTTTTGTTTTGGAGAAGGACTGTTATGAAAATAGAAATATTGAGAGAAAGTGGGGGGTCCATGAAGGTCTGGGGTGGTGGCAGCTTATTGCATGTTTTTATAAATTGGTTGGAGGATGTGCAGGTTTTGACTGAAAATTACCACCAAATCATGCTTACTTTTATTTTTAAGATTACGGCTTTGGGTAACTGGTGGTGAGAATTTCACTTTAAAATTGGGATCCAGGGTCTGTATGTAGTCCACATGCCATACTTTCCCTACCCATCAAATAAAGACACGGCTGGCTCTGTATCAGTTAAAAAACAGCATAAGAGAAGTGCAGAACCCGTGGGAGGGAGATGGCTCTTCTAAATGGCAGTCACAATTCTTCATGTTCCAAACTGTGGAACGTTAGAAATGTTGGATACTGAAAATATTTCATGCACTGTGGCTGGCATCCCACATTTTCATTGTGCCTGTTGTGAGAGATGACTGCATAATCACTTGCCCACATCACGAAGAGTGTGGGTACAAAATGATGTAAGTTTGCTTATCAACCAAGCATAATATCTAAGAAGACTTATGGCAAAGAAGCACCTCTGACAAACAAGCTTTTCTGCCTCTGTAGAGATACAGGAGTTAAAAATACTATGTTCTTCAAAGACACTATTTTATACAGTTGTGAAGCTAAAATAAATCTCTGGGCAAAAAATATTGGCTAGAACTTCCAACAGTAGCTGCTCAGGGATGATGTGGGCAAGTGAATGCATGACCAGGGCAACCAAAATGGTGAAAGGTCTGGAAGTCATGCCTAATGAGGAGCGGCTTAGGGAGCAGGGCATGTTAAGCCTGGAGAAGAGAAAGTTAAGAGATGTTATGATAGCCATGTTTAAATATTTGAAGGGATGTCATACTGAGGATAGATACTTCAGAGACTAGGAGATGGAGCAATGGATTCAAACTACAGGAAAAGAGATTCCATTTAAACATTAGGAAGAACTTTCTGATGGTAAGAGTTGTTTGGCAGTGAAATGTGCTACCTCTGTTGTGGAGTTTCCTTCTTTGGAGGTTTTTAAACAGAGGCTGATCTGTTGGGAATGCTTTGATAGTGTATTCTTGCAAGGCAGGAGGTTGGACTGCATGGCTGTCATGGTCTCATCCAACTCTATGATTCTGTATAGTTTTAGCCAGATTGAAGGTAATTGGAGGAAGCACCAAAGCTGAGGAGCAATTATCAAAAACACCTCCACACATTGTCTCTCATAGCATGGCTTATTATTCAAACTTGTTATGCAAATAGTATTTCAAAACCAAGAGTGGAGAATCTTTGGCCCTCCAGATGTTCATGAACTACTGTTTCTACCCTTTCTTACCATTGGCCAGACTGGATAGGATGGATGGAAACTGGAGTTTAATATCTAGATGACTACAGGTTCCTCAGCCTTGCTTTATCTATGATCAGATCAGAATATTGGTGTCCTGAAAAGATGGATATTTATTTATTTATATATTTACATGCCACCTTTTATCCCAAGATCTCAGGGCAGCTTACATACAATAAAATTAACCTAGAACAATAATTACAACACTTTAAGGATATTAAAAATACATTAAATGGTTTCTCAATTGAAAAGCAGACCATTGAAAACTGGTTAAAATAATCTTGAATAATAAAATCATAAAACATGTGCAGCCTGGAGAATATCAGTTTGGCCCAAAGGCTTTACTAAAAAGTTAGGTTTTAACTTGGCACCAAAATGATTCCAATGTTGATGCCAATCGGGCTTCCAGGGGAAGGGAATTCACTATTGGGGTGCCACCACAGAAAAGACCCTCTCCCATATCCTCCCTCAATGTATTTCCCCTATAGGTGGGACATAGAATCATAGAGTTGGAAGAGACCACAAGTGTCATCCATCTAACCCCTTGCCTTCATGGAGGAGGGGCCCTCCCGTAGATCTCAATTCTCCAGCAGGCATAGAGAGAAAGAACTGCTTCCTCAAGTATCAAGGTTCCAAGCCATTTAGGGCTTTAAATGTTATTGCCAGCATCTTGAATTTACAATGGAAATATATTAGCAAGTACTAATGATTCCAAATACATCTCAGAATGATTCCAAATACATCAGCCTTTTTAATCAATAGTTCTATCTGATAGTGAGCTTCAGACATTAGCAGTGGTTGGATAAACATTATGTGTAGCATTGTGTTATAGGTATGTTGCTAATTCTACCTTCAAGATTTCAGTTTTCAAAATTATTTGAAACTAGCTATACCCAGCATAACATACACTGTTAAAAAACTCCTCCCCCAAAAACAAACAAACAAACAAACAAACTCCTTGTGAGGCTGGGAGTGTAGATGCAGATTGAGTGGCAGGAGTGGATTGTGAGGTGGTGAGGGAATTTACATGTGGGTGGTGATTGGTTGGGTGTGTTTCCTGAGCAGCCAATCAGCACACTGGAAAAGGCAACATATCCAAGGGTTTTATATATAGAGAGATTATTTTTAACACAGCCTATCTACACCAGGGGTGGGCAACATACAACACTGGGATTCCATGCTGTCCCCCGCTCCCCAATGGCTGCTGTTGCTTTTGACCCCTCCAGACTCTTTCTGGCCAAATAGGGAAGGGAGCTATATTGCTTCTCCCCTTACAGAGGAGGCAATTCACATTTTAAATGGGCTATAGACCCCTGCCCCCCAACACACCCTATTTAAGATTTTAAACATGCTTTTCAAACACAGAAATGAACATCTGACCACATCTAGTGTTTTCTTTTTTCATTTGGACATATTTTTTGGGGAATCCGTTTGGCTCCCAGAAAGCCCAAGGTGCAGAAAATTGGGTCCTGGATCAGCCACAGTGGCTGACCCTGACTTAGGCACATGGAAAGAGGAAAAGGAGATTATTAAAAGTAGGTGAAGTTCATGGGTGCAGAAGAAGATCTATCACACACACCCAATTAGCTGTTCAGGGCAGCCTCTGGTTGATTGCACAGTACAGGCTCTGCCAAGGGTTTACTGAATGGCTTGAGGCAAAGCATTATCTACCAGGTTAAAATCTCTCTCTGCAATATCAGGACTATAATTTTGAAATAGCTTGCAATGCTGGTGGAAGGAATACTGAGATATGTACACCAGCCTTCTGCAAGTGTCCTCCAGTCTTCTCCATGTGTCCTCCAGGTGCATTGGACTAGAACTTCCATCATCCTATTAGCCCTGGGATGATTGACTGGGATGATGGGAACTATACTCCAACAAACATGGAAGGTATCACCTTGGGAAAAGCTGAAAAGTAGAAACAGAGGCCAGTTCAATTTGGCACTGGGTAACAACTTCTCTGGTCAAGTAGATTGTTCATTCCAAAAAGATGCACCCATGCTGATGGGCCCATGCTTGGATGATGTGGTGCTGAAGCCAGGACTACATGTGTTACCTGAATTGTGTGGGGGTCCGTGGGGACCCTTTTATAGCCTATTATTAACTTGGGGAATGTAATTAATTCAACTTGGCATGCAAGAGGCCGGGCAATGGTGGGATCTTCTAACCTATGTATACCGGTAGTAACTGAGGAGATTCTAAGCCAAAAGGTACAATTATATGATCTTTATTAAAAATTAATATAAACAGCATCCATGCAAACACTCAGCCTTCAAGCACAAACACAAGGCTAATGAAGGAAGTAGGAAGTATTTGGATAGAGGAATAGAGTAAGGGAATACTTCTCAGAGGAGCAGCAATTTGTGCAGCAGAAGATTCTCAGAGATGTGTTCTGAGGGTCTCACAGCAAACCAGAAGCATGGATGTTGGAGGAGGAACTGTGGACATTTTAGTGATGTTTTAGGGTGATATTTCTATCTGATAATTCCACAGAAGGGATGGGATTTTGAGTGGAATACAATGTCTCTTGGAGTTTTCCAAAACTAAACAAAGGGTACTCTGGAAGAGTTAATGATGATTAATGGCTGATGCTTTTAGCATTGGATAGGAATAGGCCAGGTCTTTTGTTGGAGGGAAGCAGGGGAGGAAGGACCCATTTTACAAGTATTAAGGTCTCTAGTGCTGTTGAGTGGATTAGTGAATGATTCACCTCAAGTATTAATTCTCTGACCTGAGTATTTGTTTGGGGAGTTTCCAAAGGCCCTTCCCTTGGCCTTGCATGAATCCTGCCTTGGTATTTAAGTGGTGCCTGGTTACCTGTAACCACATGGATGGCCACACTGAGCCAGATTATTAGATATATCCAATTATTCCAAGATGGGGGCTATTAGGGTAGGTAAGACATGAAATGTCTTGAACTCTGTAAATTATCTAAGTCACTGATAAGAATAGCCTTTTTTATCTCATACCATAAACACATGGTATTATTTTTTTTTACATATTTTGTTTGGGAAGAGGATTGTGGAATGGAATTCAGGTTGAGTAGTTTGAATGTGGCTAATCATTTGGTCTTACATTTCCCTGTAGCATTCTTATTGGGGAAGATTTGCCATTAAAAAATAGAATTAGTAAAATCACATTGTTGTAGAAACTTGGCATAGTTTCAGTAGGGTGTCCATTTGCAAGTCAACATAGGAAAGGCACACCTTTCATAGTTGTTGAGAAAAGAGAATGTCCGCCCGGTGATCTTTCCAAAGGTGGTTCCACAACCAGCACAGTTCATCAGAAGACAATGATGGCCAAATGCAAAAGTGGACAGAGCTTCTGGGCTTTTAATGGTTCTCCTAATGGCATAGGTGGGGATTTCAGCAAGTGTAGCTTATCATAAATATTCCTAATTCTAGATTGGACAGCAGGTCTGTCTTCAGTTGAAACTGGACACCGTAGGTTTCAAAGAAGCAATGGTGGAAGTGAAGCCAACTTGGAGCAATACTTATTTTCCCCTGCAGGGCACCTGTTAATATGCATGCATTTCCACATCACATATGTGGCTGAAAGTTGCAGCTTACCAACCATTCATTGTAACTCCAGAAGCTGGATGTGCAGAAATGTCCCTGTCTTTCCAAATTGAGTCAGAAAGTACTCACAGAAACTGCCACCAACCACAAATAACCATCCCAGGAAACTAGAGTTCCTTTCCTTCAATGGAAGCCTTTTTTCCTATGATGTCCAAAGTCACCAAGCCAAATCTGCCAAAGCTGGTGCATGTCCACAGTTAAGATATATTAATCCTACAAACAGCTTGGTTATACACCAATGTGTCCCAAGTTTTAGATTTGACTCATCCATCATCAGGTACCATCTTTTATTTTCTGTGATCTTCCCCAAGTTGAAATCTCAGCAATCTTGACTAAGTCAATCTGTCCCTGGAAACACATTTCCAGGAGCACAAACAGCACTGAAGGTCAGTGCCTTCATACCTTGCTTTTTGTTTCTGGGCTTGCCAGGCATGTCTGGCTGGCCACCAATGGCAATGAGATGTTGGACCAGCTGAACTTGTTGGGCTAGTTGGTCTTATATGTTTGCAACTAGCATATTGCAATTTATTGTGTTCCTATCTATCAGGAGTGGTGAACATGTGGGCCATAACTTCCATCATCCCTAGCCAATGCAACCAATGTTGAAACATTATAGGAGAGTCGGTCCAACAACATCCGAAGGACCACATGTTTGTTATCCCTTCTAGAATGAATGAATGAATGTAGGCTGCCAGGATGAGAAGCAATTGTTTAGAACTACTGAGGGAGAGTACATCTAAACCAAAGGTGGAGAGAGAAAGAGACTTTGACAGAAAGAAAGATATGGAACCCAGATATTTTTTAAAGAATGTCAATAAGCCCTGGACTTGCCCAATAGTCATAGAATCTTAAAGTTGGAAGGGACCACAAGGGCCACTAGTCCAACCCCATGCCATGCCATGCCATGCCGGAATACACCACTATAGCACTCCTGAAAGATGCCCACCCAACCTTGGTTTAAAGACCTTCAAAGAAGGAGAGTTCACCAACCTGTGAGGAAATCTATTGCATTCCTGACCAGTTCTTACAGTCAAGGATTTCCTCCTAATGTTTAGGTGAAATCTCTTTTCTTCTAATTTGAATCCATTGGTTTGCATTCTCATCCCTGGAGCAGCAGAAAACAGGATATTTAAAGATGGTGACTATGTCAGACACTACGGAGCTGCTGCCACACCACAGAAATAATACAGTTTGACACTACTTTAATTGCTGTGGCTCAATGCTATGGAATTCTTGGATTTATAATTTTGTGCAATATTTAGCCTCCTCTGTCAGATAGCTCTGTTGCCACAACAAACTACAAATCCCAGGATTCCATAGGAAGGAGCCATGATAGTTAAATTGGTGTCAAACTGCATTATTTCTGCAGTGTAGCAGCAGTCTGAGAATTGTAGTCCAAAACAACTGGAAGAGGAAGGTTGGCAAAAGCTCTCCTAGAACACAATACATTGCTTAATGAAGTGTTAGATGTTGGTTCATCTACCTCAGTACTTCAACTGGTGACAACTCTTCCAGGTTTCATGTTGCCTTATCTCATGAGATAATAGCTGGGGAGAAGGACAGGAGATTTTGGTCAACTAGGGAGATGGATTCTCCACCCAGCTACTTATGCCTAGCCTTAGTTAATGTAAGAAAAATAGCTTTCTTCCTTCTGAAATTCAAAAAAAAATTCAAACATTCGGTACTTACGGTAAAAGTGACTAGCAAAATCATCTCTCAGACTTTCATTATTAAGCTTTACATCCCCCTCAATGAGATGGTGCACTGAAAGGTCTTAAGAATGTCCTGAATGTTCAGCATGGTGTAGCACAGACTTTCTGAAGCATACACTGAAGCATGAATGATAATATGAGCTGAAGTTGGCAGTCTTGCAAATGCCGCTTAAGAATGTGTTCAGGGTAGGAATGGAAAGACTATTCATAATTATTCATTCCTAAGTGTTAAAAAAGAAGGTCCCCCAACATTCAGGAAACTTCTTCGGAAAGAATAACAGATCAGTGAAAATTCCATGCAATTTTTCCTGGTATTCAAATATCTTGAGATATTGTAGAATATCTGTGGAGAAAAACACATGGTCCTAAAGTGGGGAGGAACTATTCTGCAGAGAAAAATGTGTGCAAAACAATCTGTTTTCTGCAGAGAAAATGGATTTCCTGCACAGAGAACACTTTCCTGTATAGGAAACCAAAAACTGAGGGGGAGGGGGTGTTGCACCTCTGCTCCCCTTGTTTTTGTACACAGAATAATAATTCTGCAACAATATTTAAATACAGGAGAATACTGCAGAACAATATTTGTTTTCTCCTGGAGCACAGAGAAAACTACTGTGATTATTCGGCTTCACATATGAGGATGAAATGATCAAGGATTGATATCCGTAATTGAGAATGCACTGGCTCATGAAATGGTGGTGTTTTTTCCTGCAGCTTTTTGGTGCATCATACGCTTCCAATACTGCTGCAGCTATAATGAGATGTATAAACCTGCACATTGGCAGCTAGGCTGTGAGGTGCTTGTCTACTGCCGGACAGAACAAATGATGCATTTATCAAAATGTCTGCTGCTTCTACTAGCCACATCTATCCAGGACATGTACTGACTTCAAGTAGACTTCAGTTACAAAGAAGACCTCTTTCTGGAGCAGATCAAACAAGTTTCTCTGAGACCATAGAACACTTGCTGGATCGTACCAGGGTTGTAATTAATCAAGTTTCTCTGACTTTTCTTCGCAAACGAAGATTCAGGAAGGACTCATCCCATGCTTTCTGCAAGCACGCTGATGACTAAAAAGGCCAATCTGAGATAAACAAGTCCGGTTGCAGAAAGCACAGCAGAAGGTCTCCTTGGGTGATGTTTTTGGGTTGTGATTCTTTCTGCATTGTCGGTTCTCTTCAACTCTTGTTCAACATGAGTTCTCAAATAAGGCTGCAGCATTGTGGATAGTGTGTCTCCATGTCTCCTGATGTGAGGCCAGGGTGGACCATTGTTGGCGATCAATTTGGCCGAGCCTGAGATGTTGTTTCAGGGAGTCTTTGTATCACTTTTTTGGAGCGCCCCTCTTACGCTGACCTGTGGCGAGTTCACCGTAGAGTACTATTTTTGGGAGGCGATGGTCCTCCATCCTAGAAACGTGCCCTGTCCAGCACAGCTGTGTTCTCAATATCATGGCCTCAATGCTGGTGATCCCTGCTTGCTCAAGGACAGCAGAAATGGCTTAGAGCAGGGAAAATGTAACTGCTGTTATGTCTGCAAAGCTGGAGATTAAATTTGTACTAGAATCTTGGAAGCTGAGCAGGGCCAGCTCTGGTTAGTATTTGTTGGGAGACCACCAACAAATACCAGATGCTGTAGGCTATATTTCAGAGGAAGAAACTGGAAAAACCACCTCTGAGTATTCCTTGCCAAACAGAACCCTATGAAACATTCATGGGGTTGCCATAAATCAACAGGCAACTTCAAGGCACATACACACACTGGGCCTAAATACCCTAAAGCACCAGATCCCATCTGAACTTCCATAGCATGGGAAAAGGTGCCTTTTGGGATGGCCACTCCAAGAATCCTAGCATTGCTGGCTGGGGATTTTGGGAATGGCAGTCCAAACCCAAAGGAATAGCAGGTGCTGTTCCTAATTCAGAGGAAGGAATTGGCAAAAACCACCTCTTGAGTATTCCTTGCCTAAGAAAAGCCTATGAAAAATTCATGGGGGTCACTGTAAGTCAACAGGTGACTTGAAGAGGCATGCATGCACCCCCAAACACGGGTACATGAAGGAAGTCCCTTGAAGCCAAACTGGTAGTCTTACCTAGTGATTGGAGGGAAAGAGAACTCTTGTTGGACTTCAGTCTTGTGGAAAAACCTGCTCTTCTGGTGGTAGAACCTGTCTTGGCTGGCTAATCATAATTCTCCAACAAAGATGAAGAAGAAAACAAAGGAAGTTGGTTTGTGTTAAGTCTGATCCTTGGTCCATGTAGCTCAGTATTGGCAACCCTGACCGGCAGCAGTGGCTTTCTACGGTTTCAGGCCAGATTCTTTCCCATTCCTACCTGCAGATCCCTGGTATTTTCTATGGACTTCTCATCCAAGTACTAACCTTGCTTAGCTTCTAAATCAGACAAGAATTGAGTGTTTTCAGAATAGTATGATGTTCACAAAAATTGGCTGTGTGATCCATGTCCTGCATGAAATTATTTGCCGATGCTCTGGTTATCACCTGACATGCCAAACCCACCCTTCTGTTTGGTTGAGTGTTTTGTCCTGTCGGACTGGTTGTGTGAGTGTGTGTATGTGTGTGTTTTGGTAAAGATACATGCCTGCTTCTATGGAATGTTATAAACAAGGAAGCCATATCTAAAGCATCTGAAGTAGAAACCAATTGCATGACATCAAAGACATCACCACCACCAACACACCAGATTAAAGGAATACAGCAGCTTTGCCTTTTTTAAATCAGCAGCCATTATACCTTTTCTTACCCTGATCTTTCTTACCCAGAACTATTTGCAACCTATTTTGCAACATACTTCAGCTAGCTCTTTGTCCCAACTTTCTGTTTGCATATCTGGCTTTGATTATTTTTTTTTAAAGAAAAACCCAACAACTTTAGATTATAGTAATCTTTTTCCTCCTGTTTGTTCTTATGCTTCTAAGAGCTACAAAGCAGAAAGGCGGAAATGTAACAACTTTCATATCTTGAGAATTGCTGCTTGTTAGTTGGAGGCGTTCAGAATTACACCCAAATCCAGTTGGTGATCCCAATTAGAGAAGGCTTGTTGAATGATTTCCTGAACCAACTGCTTAATTGCTAGTAGCGGCCAACTACTGAATTGCCCATTTCAACCCTTATATAAATTCCATTGATTTCATGTATTCACTCTAGTGCAGGCTAGCAATTGGATTTAAGTCTTAGTTTATTGACTTATGATGTTTCCACAACCATTAGCTCCCCTCCAAAAAGAAAATCTTCTCTCTTTTAAAAAATTTTGCAGGGTCATTTTAATGTTTTTTTTTTCCATGTGAAAGATGCCGTTTTCCCCAAACTGAGGGGTAGTGGGGAGGAATGGGTGGTCACCAATGGCTCCTTTTCATCCTGGAGAGAAGTGACTAGTGGGGTGCCACAGGGTTCTGTCCTGGGCCCAGTGCTATTCAACATCTTTATCAATGACTTAGATGAGGAAATAGAGGGTATGCTTATCAGGTTTGCAGATGACACCAAATTAGCAGGGGTAGCTGATATCCCAGAGGACAGGATCAGAATCCAAAATTACCTGAACAGATTAAAAACTGTTTAATCTGGAGAAGGTGACATGATAGCCATGTTTAAATATTTGAAGGTATGTCATACTGAGGATAGAGCAAGTTTGTTTTCTGCTGCTCCAGAGACTAGGACATGGAGCAATGGGTTCAAACTACAGGAAAAGAGATTCCACCTAAACATTAGGAAGAACTTCCTGACAGTAAGAGCTGTTCGGAAGTGGAATCTCTTTCTTTGGAGGTTTTTAGACAGAGGTTTGATGGCCATCTCTCAGGAATGCTTTGATTGTGTATTCCTGCATGGTAGGGGGTTGGACTGGATGGCCCTTGTGGTCTCTTCCAATTCTATGATTCTATGAAAGCAACATGATCTTTGTTCACAGGAGATCCAGAGTTCAGAACTTTATATCTCCAGTTGAGATGGCCTTGTAGCAGGCAATGCAAAATACTTTGCCATCACCTGTTGCTTCTAGTCTCAGTTGACAATATAGGATTAGTTTGACAATAGTCTGGGCTTAGTATAAACCATCTCCCAGAGGCAGCAAGTGGCTCCATTGCTTCAGGGAAGCAGATCCATGCTGGTATTTTATAAGAGCTAATCTGGGCTTTAATAGCTTCAACTCCCCAAATGTGAGGAATGGGTTCTTGTGATTGATCCATCTGTCCTGTCAACTTCTCTGTTTTCTGGGCCCAAGATCTTTAGAACATTATAGGTCAAGACTAGCACCTTGACCTGGGTTCAGAAGCAAATAGTTTGCAGTTCTAGTGTGCAATTCTTGTAAGACTGGTGTTATGTGGCCTCTAAAATGATCACGTTAACAGTCTAGCCACTGGTTGCACAATACCAACCAGGCATTATGTAGTATTTTCTCCCTCGTTCAACGTGCCATGCGTATGCCTACAAGGTATATATCCTGCTTTGTAGATCAAGCAAGTAAAATTCATTTGCATTGCAGGCCATTACAAATGTGGGCAATATCATGACAGATATGATAAATGAAAGTATATAGCATGCCTAATCTCAAAAACCCAGAGGCAGTTTACAAATCACTAGGTAACAACAACATATAATCATTTTGAGAGCCTGCAAATACAAATATGAAGAATAACGGCAAATAACCAAAGAAACAGCACTATTGGAGTTTGTGATAGTTCAAGCCCGCAGGTTAAAAGCCCCTGAGACTGATTTGGAACACCAGTTTTAAAGACTGCTTATGCCAATTACTGCAGTAGAAAGTCATATAAGAGAGGCTGAAGGTAAATGTAGTTTAGCCCGTAGGAGAGAAAATTGAGGAAGATTATTATTTAAAGGAATTCTGAATGTTGTTCTTTTAAAACTGTGCTAGAAAAGAAGGGACATTTCGCCATTCTGTAGATAAAAACAGAGCAAAGAAGCAGTATGTTCACAGGAAAGAAGCTCTCCATTAGGAAAATTCTTCCACCAGTGTAAGCTTAGGATTGATAGAAGCATATGGAGTGTGGGTCTGCACTTCATTCCACAAAACATAGCTCTTCCCAAATTCACGCATGTACATAGAGGCTTCTGTCTGATGTCAGCAGGTTGGAAATTCTCTTCTTGATTTAAGGCAGACTAAAACTTGCGGTGGATTCATCCTGCCACTGGTATCAGAGCTAAAAGCCACCACTTTTCCTATGCATGTAGAACTATCCAAGGTGCTAAAATTTATCCCCCAAGTAGGTTCGGCACCATGGATAGAGCCTTCAAAATTTCAGTCATCCCCCTGACATCAGGACCATCAGGTTCCACCATATGTAAAATAATAACTATGCATGTGTACATAAGAAGCCCTAATGAACCTTTGGCAGCAATCAGGGTAGAATGTACACCCAAGGGCCTGAATCCAGACTAGACCCATTGAATCAGTAGGATTTACCTAAATGACTCACCATTCAACAATTGAATCAATGGATTTACTCCAGTTTGGACAAACTGTTAGGATTCAGGCCATGGTTGATTGTATATACATGGTAGACCATACATTCTAGGAAGCCTATGTGTGTTTAGATCCACCCCATCCTCTTTCCCCCAATGTATTAATTTGTATGCTCAGGAACCATTTACACAAGTTAATGGTGAGAATCTTGTTGGTGTCATACCCATGTGTAAGTTTGGTTGTACTGTTTTGGCATTGCGGAGAGAATGTATTTAGTTTATGGTCATGTAAGCAGAGCTCTATAAGTGAAACCACTTCACATGGGCTGAAATCCTATTGTCAGTCCTTGTCTAGAAGAGAGCCATTGAATCAATTGAATTTACCTATATGTTGACAGCACTGTTCTAACTGGTGGTAACCAACAGGATTCCAGTCATGCAGTTGTGCATTCTTGGTGCATAACTACTCACCAGTGCCTTCAAACTACCACCTGATTCACTGGGATTTCAGAAACATTTCTGTGCATTCCCTAGTGCAAAATGGGAGATTAAGCAGGCACATTGGCTCAACTATTGTGTAACTATGTGACTGTAGATCTGCACTGAACAAACACAATATAGGATGTCAGTCAATGTGTTTCCAAAGGGCTACGAACTCTACCCATGAAAGATCAGGGGTTGCCAACTGTTGTTTACATGACCTAAAGGTAACTTGACTTAACAGCCCCAGAGAGAGCAGAGAGTGGGAATTCACCCCATCTCACTGCAACCCCTCCTTCACCCCTAGAAGACATTATGAATTGGAGGTTGACACAAGTTCAAAGGCTGTTATCCTCTGCAAACAATCTGTTTTATGATTCGGCAGGCAGTAAAGAGAGTCCGTGCCCTTTACAGGCTTTGCAAACCACCACCACTACCACCAAAACTGAATGCTGCAACAATTAAATGATCAAAGCCCCAACCCACCCCCTAGCATTACAACCCAAACACCCTATTTGTTTCCTGCTTAAAAATGGGCATTTGTGAAGGTTCCCTACTGGTTATATTTGAGCTCTAAGCCGTTTTGAAGTTGCTGTTGATTAGAGAGCATGCCACATAATCTCCTTTGGAGGTTGTTGGGAGCCTTTTAAAAAATCAATCTTGGTGTAAATGCCAGCAATAGGATAGTGAATGAATGTGATTTCTGAACAAGTTGTTTGTGGGTGGGGGTGGGGGTAAAATAGCACCATGAATATGTTAAGAGTTCCATTCCTTGATTCTGATATCCCTCTTCAAAAAGGGTTTGTTTGGAGATATTCATTCCTTGGGGACAGAACTGAGGTAAAAGGGGCATCGATTCTTATTCATTCATTAGAGCATAAATCCCAGAGCGAGGTAGGGAAATAAATCTTTGAATATTTCATCCTTGCATGCAAGGATGGATAATTCCTGCATTTTTTTCCCTTCCTATTGCTTGAAATAATGTTGTTGTTGTTGTTGTTGTTGTTGTTATCTTTATTTCTATCCCACTTTTTCCCAGTTTGGGACTCAAAGCAGAGTAGAATAAAAAGACATTGTTAAAATTAGGAAAATACAAAAGTTTAAAACAAGATTAAACAACAATGAAAATTAAAAACAGCTAAAACATTTACAAACACATGCACATACACCCATACACATGCATACACACACACATGCCAGCACAGCTATTAGCAGAGACCAGTGAATGCTTGCCAAAACAAGAAAGTTTTTACTTGGCTCCAGAAGGAATCTGACTTCTCTAGGAAGGGAGTTCCAGAGCCAGAGATAATAATCACAGAATCATAGAGTTGGAAGAGACCACAAGGGCCACCTCCAGTCCAACCCCATTCTGCCATGCAGGAATACCCAATCAAAACTTTCCCAACAGATGGCCATCCAGCCTCTCTTTAAAAAACCTCCAAAGAAGGAGACTCCACCACACTCTGAGGCAGTGTATTCCACTATCAAACAGCTTTTACCTTCAGGAAGGTCTTCCTAATATTTAGGTGGAATCTCTTTTCCTGTAGTTTGAATCATTTGCTCTGTGTCCTAGGACATTTTCAGATGCATAAAAAGTGCTATGGAGGGCTCGGGAGAGGTACGTGCCTGTTTCGTGGCAGGGGGCCAGTTTCTGACGACGGCGTCCCTCTCGCATTACCCTCCATGTTCTTTCTGTGTCGCATGGAAGGAAAAGGCACCACTTTTTACTCATGGAAATTCTTTATGAATAAAAAGTGGTACCTTTTCCTTCCATGTGACACGGAAGGAACACAGAGAGTAACGCTAGAGGGACGGTGTCATCAGAAACTGGCCCCCTGCTGCAAAATACATGCGTACCTCTCCAGAGCTCTCTGCAGCACTTTTTACGCATCTAAAAATGTCCCTAGTCTCTGGAGCTGCAGAAAATGAACTTGCTCCATTCTCAGCATGACATCCCTTCAAATATTTAAACATGACTATCATATCACCTCTTAACCTTCCTTTCTCTGGGCTAAACATATTTAGCTCCCTTAAGCCTCTCCTCATAGGGAATGGCTTTCAGACCTTTTACCATTTTATTGGCCTCCTATGGACATGCTCTAGCTTGTCAATATCTCTGAACACTTTTCAGCTAGTGTTGGCACATCCCAAATAGTGTTTGAGAAATTATTCCCTGGAGTTCTTGCTTGAAAACTGTCAATTTGTTTTGTTCAAAACTGACAATTTTTGTTGTTTTGTTCAAAAACAACGATTTCTAGAAACATAGCTTTTAAAAGCACAAAACCAGAGGGTCCTCTCTTTTTTTTGTGGGAAAAGCAATTTCTCACAATTCCCCACATCTGTTTCTGGAAATACTTTCAGTTTTATATAAAACCTTTGAGGTCATGAGATCAAGCCTTCTGGGTGGCTCCTCCCAAGTAATGGAACTCCCTTCCCTGGGAAGTCTGCTTGGCTCCCTCCTTGCTGTCTTTCTGCTGGAATGCAAAGACCTTTTTAGAGATTTTGGGTTTTCGTGTTTTGTGGCAGATAAAGCTTGTAGGGGGATAGTGTTTTTATTTTATGATGTTTTGAAATGTCTTTTAATGCTGTTTTAACTTGTATTTAATGTTGTTTTTATCTTGTGTTTTTCAAAATAGTAATTTAGTTTCTGCTTTAACTTTTGTAATAAGAGTTTTTTTTTTTAATTGTCTTGTGCTTTTAAAATGCTGTATGTCCCCTTTGATCCCATGTTGGGAGAAAGACGAGATATATAAATAAAATAAAATAAATAATGAAAATTTTAAAAATTTGGGCTTCTTTGCCAGCCCTCCCCCCAAACAATCTTTGCATGAAATATCAGTTTCCAGAAACACACGTGGGGTATTTTTGGGCAAAATTAGTGAGTGTTCCCCCTACTACAAAAGAAGATCCATATGAGAAAGAGAAATTTCACACAAAGCCACGTGGGACAAGCTGTTCAGCTGTTTCTGTAAGGGAACTTATGAATGCTTAAGACATCCACAGAATTCTGGCCAATGTGTCTCTTCTAAGAGAGGTAGTGTGGCCATTGTGCTATGTTTTTGATCCTCCTGAGCTGTTTTAGGGCAGGAGAAGGGGTTAAAATGAGGAGGGACTTCAGTTGTCTTCTAGGTTTGAAAAGAATGGCTCTCCTGGACCCAAACCACTCCAGCAATACCCTTGAAACATGATGGCCATCAAATGGGATGGTCTCTGAGGTCTGGGCAGACTCAGTGGGTCTCAGATCTTGGAAAGTTACCAGCCTTATTGGGAGTGAGTATGACTTCCCTAGGGATGCCTAGAGAATTCATGGCAGCTGCATGAATCTAATGGAGAACTTAATGTTTCACAGCTCATACTTGTATCTACTGGACCTTGCCAGCTCTCAGTTATGATTGATTGCCATCTGGATTGTTAAAACACAATTTATGCTTTATTAAATCATGCTGCTATTTTTAAAAAATTCCTTTAGCAAACTAGATGCACACAACAGTCTTCATTTAAAAGCAACACCCAAATGCCATATAATGGGGGAGGGGAGAGAATTTATGCATAACAAAATAGATAAAGTAATACTTAGGGCCCATCTATACAAGGCAAAACAAAAAACAAGCCCAAAATGGAGTGGCTCAAAGTAATGACATTTCACAGCAGCAGCAACTTGTCTTAATGGTGTTTTTGCCCCCATAAGTCCCCATTAGGTTTGCATGCAAGATGGCAGCCACAAGGATTTATTCGAGTTTGCACTTTGCCACTGCCAAACTTTAAAAAAAATGATGTCCAAGACGTGCTAGAACATTTCTTTTAATTTAACAGGAAAGCAAAAAAGGAAATTTCTTCTAGCTGCAAGAAAGTCTTGGAAAACCACAGTTTTCAAAGCCTATTCACAATTAGGGACTTGTTCTGTGAAACATTCACATGAGGTTGTTTTGCACAGAAAAAACATTTTCTGGGCAGGTGACAGCTTTTTCTGTGAAGAAAATAATATTTTATGTGGAGAAATATCTTATTTTCTGCACAGAAAATGCTGTTTTCTGCATAAAATCACCATGTGCAAGTCCTGAACTGTAAAGATTCCCACCAGTCCAGGATTTTTCTCACCAGAGTTTTCTGATGCTCAAAAACTTAAAAAACAAACAAAAAACCATTCTCCAAATCTATCTATATATTCTCTTGGGTATGTTGCCATTTTCAGTTAGCTGACTGGCTGCTTAGGTGTCAGGATCTGCCTTTCCTCACAGGACTAGGCCCCCGGCTGCAGCAGCCAGCACGGCCTCTTTGCAGACTCAGGCCCTGGCTGTGGGAGTCTTGGAAGAACCAGGGCCAAGCTATTAGATGCAGCTGGCTGCAATCATGCAGCACACCTGAATTAGCCAGGGGAACCGCTATTTAAGAATGGCATTCAGCCCTCAGTTTTGGCCACCACAATGTGGTCTTCTGTGTTGTCAGTAGTTGCTCCTTGCTATGACCTGTTACTCATGTTTGGACCCTCCCTTCATAGAATCATAGAATTGTAGAGTTGAAAGAAACCACGAGGGGCATCCAGTCCAACCCCTTGCCATGCAGGAGGCACTTGCCTCTTGGACCTGCTCCCTACATATCTGGTATGTGTTCTGACCTTAGACTGTTCTTTGACTTGCTTGATCTCTGATTCCTGTGTTCCTGGCCTGGCATTCCCTTTCTGGACCTCACCTTGCCTCTGGCCTGTTTGACTCCTAAATAATGCTCTGACCCTGGACTAATTTTGACTTTGGTTTATCTTTGACCCTGCCTGTACTTTGGACTCTGTTTCTTGTGATCCTAACCCAGCCTCAGTGTCTGTGCTCCTAGGTCCTGCCACCCACACCCTGGAACCTGACAGTAGGAAACTTGCTAACCAATCAAAGCTTCCTGTTGGGCAGCCAATCCGAACACTGGAGGTTCAAACATGTGGAAAGCTTCAAGTCTTTTCTAAGCATGACAGTGGAGAGGCTCTTGTATCCTAGTATTTTATAACATTCTTTCCATCCTTATTTAAAACTTGGGAAACACATAGGAAGAGATACAGTCTTATAGATAGGCTGGGGTGAATCTCTTGGTAAGTTTTTCTGTGCTAGTACCCCTGCAATGAATTGCAGTTGTTTGAGAGCATTGTACAGTATTCTGTTGAGCACAATGTCTGTATTTCACTGGTTGGTCATAGCACTGGGACACACAGAGAGATGATAAACAGTTTCTTTTTGATATTCAGAGTAGCATCGAACCAGGGAAACTAAGACATGCCAACTGTGGATCTGTAAGGAGAAAGAAACACTTCTAGTATGATGTTGTGTATGTGCGTTTGACTATTTCTAGAATCATAGAGTTGGAAGAGACCACAAGGGCCATCCAGTCCAACCCCCTGCCATGCAGGAATACACAATCAAATCATTCCCGACAGATGGCCATCCAGCCTCTTTTTATAAACCTCCAAAGAAGGAGACTCCAACACACTCTGAAGCAGTGCATTCCACTACTGAACAGCTCTTACTGTTGGGAATTTCTTCCTCATGTTTAGGTGCATCTGTTTCTGGATCTGCAAGAGACTCCATAGTCCTTTGTGCACTCTCTCTCTCTCTCTCAGATTTTGTTAAGTCAGGCCTTGTCTACTAATGAAAAAACCCACCCACCCAAATCTAGCTTGATAATGCCACACAACATGAAGTCTTATCCTTAAATCTGGTGTAATAATGTCATGCAATGTATGGCTCTATCCACACAAGACTTGGGATATACCACCTAAATCTGAGTTTTAGAAAACCATAGTTTTCTCTGGAGTTTTCTGGACATGCTGGAGAAAACTGTAGTGTGAACAAAGGATCTGCACTGGATTCAGACAATGTATGTAACTTCCAAATCCAGGCTTTTTGGCTCTTAAACCAACTTTGCCCTGCACTTTGCCCTTTAAACCGCAGAGTGGCTTTGGGTTCTGTTGGTATGTGAACAGTGGATCAGGTCTGATTCAGCCCGATCCATGGTTGTCCACATGCAAACACAGCATCATCCCTTTTTGCCTTTCCTCTTCCTCATTGGCCAAGCAGCTCCCTGTGAGAGCCTGGCAGGCATTGTCACTTCTGGTGAGGTCAAAACATGGCATCTATGTGATCAACGAGGAGAGGGTAGAGTGACCCCCTCCTTATTGATCACATGTGCAGGCACACTGTTCTGACTTCACCAGAAATGCTGGCACACTGGGGAGGCTTTCCACAGAGCTCCTAGGCTGATGAGGAAGTGGTGGTGTCAGCTCTGAAAATATTGGCCAGTGGGACAATGATGTGCTGTCACACCATTCAGCCTGGTGCATGTGGCCACTATTGTGGTCAATCTGGGGCAGGTTTTATTGGGGCATTATGCCCAGATTAAGTGGCCAGTGGGGACAAGCCCTACAACTTTGGCCCCTTGCAAACATTCTTGGGTCTAAGCCTCATTGGAACCAGCACAACTTCAGAATGTAGAGAAGGTTGTACAAAAGACAAGAATTCTTCAACCTGAATGAGGTTTATGTCTAGAGAGCTTTTTTCTTGTTTCCTTTTCTAAGACAATGCTGCACTATTAAGCAATCAGACTCTTTAAGCTCACACAAATCATGCCATGAAAAATAACACCAAAGTCCACAATAAAGTCACACATCCTTAGTTTAAAGAGACAGAACAAGGTTAATTTACCAAAACTCATTATGTTTATAGCCCAGCATCCTGAATTGGCTAATGCTTCTTCCTAGCACATTTTCACAAGAAGATCTGCCTGTTCCAGGTACAGAAAACCCAGCGGCATCTGGTGGGTCTGATGATAGTGAGTTGGGGCTTCCACTCTGGGTTTTAATCTGAACTTCAAAGGAGCTACCCAAGCTGCCGAACCAATTTTGAAGGTGTAAGGCCAGCATTTGAGTGAGCAGGTCACACTCTCTCAGTCCCAGGGGAAGGCAATGGCAAACCTCCTCTGAATAAACCTTGCCAATTAAGCTTTAGAGGGGGAGCACCTTAAGTTGGAGTCAATTTGAAGGCACATTACAACAGCAAGAATTTTAAGAGAAAGTGGCATATATTTTTAAACTATTTTGAGTCCTTCCTGAATCTTCATTTGCGAAGAAAAGCCAGAGAGAGTAACACACAAATACACACATATTTTAGATATACAAAAGTCAGGGAATACAGACAGACAAACAAAAAGAACCTGCAACCTAAATCTACAAGGGTGCATACTAAATATAACTTCCTTTCCCATAGCATAGCAGTAGGTTATAATTGTTAACACTATTAAACTTCCTAAATATGTTATATTAATTACACTTCTAATTACCTATCTCCATTATTTTTCAAACACCGAAAGTGATAAAACTTCCCCATTGTTGTTTGAAATGCAGAATAAACTGATCCCAGTCTTCTTGAAGCTCATCAAAGACCTCTCCTTGATTAGCATTTCCAATTTATCCATTTCAGCCAAGTTGCATGTTGTCACTATCCAGGCTTCCAGCATCAGTAGAACGTTGTCTTTCCATTTCTGTGCATATACAGTTTTCACTGCTGTTACCATGTATTGTAGGATTCTTCCATAAGTATTTTCCAATTGTTGGTCTCACTTTTCCAAAGAGCGACATTTCCAGCTTCTTCCATGAGTGTATTTTCAAGATACTGTCCAATATCATATGGATTTGAGTCCAATATATCTGTGCTTTATTACATGTCCACCAGAAATGATAAAATATTCATGGTTTTTGATCACATTCCCAACAGTTAATTGCAACATTCTTATACATCTTAGACAATCTTTCTGGATTTAAATACCATCCGTATATCATTTTATATAAAAACTTCCTCAAATCACAACTCAATGTAAATTTTAAGCTTATAGTCCATATTCTTTCACATTGCTAGAATATAGTTTAAAGGGAAAAGACTACAGAAATCAATGTTTTGAGATAAAACTGTAGTGGAAATAGATATATAAGTGGATGTTTAAATGGAAATATTTAAATTCATATTCAGGAGGTAATGTTTCTGACAATGGACTGAGATCTTAAATTGACAGATGTACATCTGGCCCCCATATCCATGGAGATTTGATTCCCAGACTTACTGTGGATACTGGAAACTGCAGGTAACAGCAAACCCTATTAAAATAATGGGACTGCCAGTTAAAAATACCATAGAGTTGTGCTGGAGGACTGAGAAGATATCTAGAGTAGATGCCTCTCTAATCATTTTCTTGGAAGACTCATAGAATCATAGAATTGCAGAGTTGGAAGAGACCACGAGGGCCATCCAGTCCAACCCCCTGCCACGCAGGAAATCACGATCAAAGCATCCCTGACAGATGGCCATCCAGCCTCTGTTTGAAGACCTCCAAGGAAGGAGACCCCACCACGTTCTGAGGGAGGGTGTTCCACTGCCGAACAGCTCTTACTGTCAGAAAGTTCCTCCTAATGTTGAGGTGGAATCTCTGTTCCTGGAGCTTGCATCCATTGCTCCGTGTTCCAGTCTCTGGAGCAGCAGAAAACAAGCCTGCTCCATCCTCAATGTGATACCCCTTCAAATACTTGAACAGGGCTGTCATATTGCCTCTTAACCAGGTATTAGCTATTCCTCCTAATTTGGTGTCATCTGCAAATTTGATAAGTATGCCCCTAATTCCCTCATCCAAGTCATTGATAAAGATGTTGAATAGCACTGGGCCCAGGACAGAACCCTTTGGCACCCCACTGGTCACATCTTTCCAAGACTCTATGGTATGTGTTCCTGTAGATAATTGAAACTGTGGTTATTGGACACAGGAGTCCATCTATATCAGGGAGTTCTGAACAGCGGAAACAATGATCTGTCTCCCCCTCCCTCTTGCACCACCCCAACTCTATGATTCTATGACAGCTGGTTGCTGCTCCACTTCTCCTCTTCTCCCACACTTTCCACCAGCAAGTAAGTGGCTGTGTTGGAGAGGGGTTGCAGCAGCTGAAAAGGTGGGTTTTATGGGGGTGTATGATTATTTCATACTCAGTAGAGAATTCCAAGTTCTCCAGCACTCTCTTCAAATATGTTTGAATATGAGGAGAACACTCCAGAAAAATAAGGCCAACCCTATATCCACAGATCCACGGTTTCACTTATCCACATAAAAAAGTTCTCTCTAGGCATTACTAGGTCCTCCTATGTAATTCTATGGTCAATTTCTGAATAATAGGATTCCCTATTATCCCCAGTTTCAGGTTTCTATGGGAGTCTTGGAATGTATCCTCCATGGGTATGGGGGTCAACCTGGGTTCATTTTCTCCTAGGTGGGAGAAAATTACAGTAACTTTCTCTCCTTGCATGTTAAGATGAAATAATGGTTGCTTTTTAGCCCTATCAGTAGGTTTAAATCAGATTTGGGGGGCGTATAGCCTTCAAACTAGTACTGGGCTACAAAACAGCCCCTGCCAGCACAGCCAATGAAGAGAAGTGAGAGAAGGTGCAGTCTAACATCTGTTACTATGCCCTATTACCCCCTCCCTGTAATATCTTATAATTGGCAATGTACACTTCAAGGGGTCTGGTAGATCAGGGTGATGCAAAGTGAGGTCAGATGGAGGTCACAAGTACCTGGGAAGGTGTCTTAGAAATATTTTAGCAAACACTCTCAAGCTAGGGTTAAATGGAGCCCCTAGTAAACAACAGCATTAAGGAGGAATGTGCTAATTCCTTCTTAGCCCCCTTGGTGATGAGTCACACATCCAAAACAATCAGGTGACCTATGCAACCCAAATTCCCAGGAAATATCTGACAGATGCCCCTCCTGTCCTACAATGTGAGGTTGTCATAAACCAATCAATCCTATCTCACAGCCATCTAAGACAATCAGTGGAGTTTCATTCTCCCATGGGAGAGCCATTTAGTCATTGTTGTAACCAAAACGTGTCTTCAAGGCACAAAATGTGTTATGAACATCCCAGCCTAGATAATAGCAAGGTGTGCCACTGTGGATGACACCCGGTCCCTCTGTCAGTGTGCCCCCAGATTGGACTTCCAGTGCCAGTCTCAGACTTCTGAGTACCGTGCTCCAATTTAGACTGGAAATTATTGCCCTATCTCCTGAATCTATTCCTACATCCAATCTTTCTGCCTTAGCTCTTCAATAGCCTTCTGTAGTTCTTGTGAGTGTGTGTTGTATGTTTATGATTGCTTTCTGTGTTATTTACCAATAAAACATATTTATTTCACTTTAAACTGGAGTTCTGCAATTAGTATTGGTATTCATAGGTGAAAAGGTCCCAAAGTTACCCTCCACTCGCAGCATTCCATTTGAGCTAATAATAATTCCCCCAAAATATTAATATCATGTGTGGTCCTAATGCACCCCCATTTCTTTGGGTAACACATCATCTGGAAGGCCACGTCCCTCATCCTTGGTTTAAATAGATTTTAGCCAGTTAATTGTTAGAATTATAAAATCATAGAGTTGGAAGAGACCACAAGGGCCATCCAGCCCAGCCTTGCAGGAATACACAATCAAATCATTCATGACAGATGGACATCCAGCCTCTGTTTAAAAACCTCCAAAGAAGGAGAACCCACCACACTAGGAGACAGTATATTTCACTTCTGAACAGCTCTTACTGTCTGGAAGTTCTTCCTAATGTTTAGGTGGAATCTCTTTTGCTGTAGTTTGAACCCATTGCTCCATGTCCTAGTCTCTGGAGCAGCAGAAACAAGCTTGCTCCATCCTCAGTATGACATCCCTTCAAATATTTAAACATCCCTATCATGTCCCCTGTTAATCTTCTCTTCTCAAGTCTAAACATACCAAGCTCCCTAAGCCGCTCCTCATAGGGCATGGCTTCAAGTCTTTTAACCATCTTGGTTAACCTCCTCTGGACCCGTTCCAGCTTCTCAATATCCTTCCTGAATTGTGGTGGCCAGAACTGGCCACAGTACTTCAGGTGAGGTCTGACCAAAGCAGAACAGAGTGGCACTATTACTTCCCTTGATCTAGACACAATACTCTTATTAATTAGAATAGAACATGTTTTCTAGAAACAACTCAGCATGGTGGCTGCAGATGTTTCTGGAATCTCTTTCCACAGGGCTATTAAAAAAAAATGCAGCCATGGTTTATGATACAAAACATCTTGTCTGATAGTGAAAGCTTCACTTGATGATTTCCTCAATATACCCTAACTCTCAATCCAGTCCGTCAACAGCAGCTGAAGGATTGAAGGCATGCAAGAAGGGAAGAATTGATATCACACCAGGTAATGCAAGTAGGAGTGTGTCACATGCTTGGACTTGTGTCTGTTTCATGACTTTGTCACATAGGAGCTGTCCATGGTTTTGCTCAGATGAAGAGAGAATAGGGGACATAAGAGCTTTGATGGATTTTCCTACTCTGCTGTCATTGGGTTTTTGTTTTAACTTGTTTTACCCTTGCTGGAAGCTGCCTTGTGTCCCATGTTTCAAGAAAGGTGAGATGAAGGAAGGAAGGAAGGCCAAAAGATAGGGAACATAAGAAGAACGTTGATGAGTCCCCTTAATTTTTGAATTTCAGGCTTACCTTTATCATGTTTTAGCCTTGCCTTAGGAGAGAAAAGTGAGGAAAGAAAGAAAGAAAGAAAGAAAGAAAGAAAGAAAGAAAGAAAGAAAGTCCGAAGGCCTGTCTTCTATAGCATTCTGGGATGAATCTTATTGGTTAGTCCCAGCCAGATCAGGCCCACTTGAATAAGTGGAATTGACTCACCACTCAACAATGGAGTCAATAGGTCTACTCTAATTGGAACTAACCAATAGGATTCAGGCCTCTGTTCAAAGAGTAGCCAACCTTGTGTAGTTGAAGGATTTCACAGCCTGCATCCATAGGTTTTCTGGAGCTTTTTTTTCCAGGCTGTGAGGCCGTGTTCTGGAAGAGTTTATTCCTGACATTTCACTTGCATCTGTGGCTGGCAACTCCAGAGAATGGTTGTGTAGGGGATGTGTGGGGTTTATATACTGTGAGTCCCTGTTGGAGAGGATAAGTAAATGTGTGTATTTGAATGGTTATTTCCGGGAAAGGTTTTTTTCTTTGTGTATAGGTAGGGCCCTACTTTGCTCTTTGATTGCTTTGCCAGGCTTCCACTCAAGGTTTTAGTCAAAGCTTTAAAGTGGTTTCCAAGGTACTAAAGCCCATTCCCAGAAGAGACTCAGCAGCTTGGGTAGGTCCTTTAACATTCAAGCTAAAGCTCAAAATGGATGCACTGTCTCCACCACCAACAACATAAATGCAATCTGTCATTGCTTTTTATCTGAATCATAGAATTGGAAGTGGTTGCAAAGGGCATCAAGTCCAACCCCACAACCTGCAGGAACCTACAACTAAAGCACTTCCAAAAGGTGGCCACCCAACCTCTGTTAAAAGACCTCCAAAGAAGCAGAGTCCACCACCCTCCAAGGCAGTCATTTCTACTTTCAAACAGTTCTTATAGTAACAAAGTTTGTCCTAATGTTTAGGTGGGATCTCCTTCTGGGTCTGCAAGAGATGTGATAGTCTTCCCCAGGAGCTCCCCAACTCTCTCCCTCGCTCAGATTTTGTTCTGTGATGTCTCCACCATGAAAGGTTGAGCATAAGATCTAGTAGCTAGTAATGACAGGCTGGCTGTTTATGAACCTTCCCAGCAGGAGAGGAAGCGATGAATGGTCCAAGCTGGTGCTCAAAGCAGGACCAATAAAACAAAGCTTATAAACAGAACCACAAGCTGCTTCGGGAGTGTGTCCTGCTATGGTAATATGGGTTCTAGTCTGTAGCTGTGTTGACATGTTATTGAAATATGGCTACAGCTGGACCATGGTCACCAAGAAAAAAATCCCTCACTGTATATAATGGAAGAGTTGCTGACCTCAACCTGCATTGCATCCAGTTTTGAGGGGAGGGGGACATATGTAATAACAATGATAATGACAACAATAACAGTAACAATAATACTTGTTTGGATGTTGTTGCTGCTATCTTCACCATCAACACCATGCCCTCTTCCCACCATGAGACCCAACACACCTTACGACAAGATTAAAACATGACAGAGCTAAAAACTTGACGATAAAATAGTTATCATCTAGTTATATTGTTACTGTCAAGGATCTTAATATGCAGGAAGGTTCATATGGGGAGATAAGGGACATTATCAGACACGGCAAAAGTTGTGTGATAATGACAACAGGATAACATGAATGACACCCCCATTGCAAAACATCATACTCCTCATGTTTTTACAGAGTTCCACTGCTGTGAAAAAGGTGTTCTTTTTAATTATTGAGCCAAGCTGTGAATTGATCTCCCATAGCATTTTTTTTCACAGTGCTGTTTATGTGGAAACCGCGTCCTGTTCTGCTTGCGTGATTACAGCTTCAATGAGTGGTCCAGCCAGAAAATGTCTATGTGAGAATGATAAATTGAAGTATGGGATGCTCTTTTTATGGCCCTCCCTGTTTTGCTGCCAAGTTTTTAAGTTTGTTTCCGTGTTTGTGTGTTCATTTTCTTTGTAAATTTAGGTGTTTTTAGAACTACCAAAGTTTCACCCATCCTAAAATGTGGAAGTAAACAATGCTAGTTTTTGTGATGAAATAATTTAGTGGTAGTTCTTTTTTCTGATTACAGCAATGTATGATAAAAAGTGTTATTGTGCAGGATACTTACAATTTAAAAAATAGTGGGACAAAAAACTTATTAGAATCTTGTCTGACAATGTCCATAGTCCTTCAGCCATATAGGGCTTCATTGGTCATAACCATCACTCTGAACTGTTCCCAGATGTGAAGAGGGTGCAACTGAGGCTGTTTGACTAAGGGAGTTACAAATTACTGGTAAATGGAATTTACTTTAGACGAGGAGAACATTTAAGGACATCGTCAGGGGTTCCATTTTGCTTCGACTAGGATTGTATTTTTAAAGAAATCTTGGAGAACAGGTGAGGTGCCAGAGGACTGAAGATGAGCAAATATTTTCCCTCTCTTTAAAAGACATAAAAGAAGATTCAGGAAATTACAGGCCGGTCAGCCTGACCTTAATACCCAGAAAAATTTTAGAATGGATTATACAGGAGTCCATTTGCAAGTATCTTGATGACAATGCAGTGATTAGTAGGAACCAACATGGGCTTCTTAAGAAGAAATCCTGCCAAACTAATCTTATATGTTTGTTTGGTCAGGTCACTGATTAAGTAGATGGTGGGAACGCTGTGGATGTAATTTATCTGCATTTCAGCAAAGCATTTGATAAGTTCCCCCATTATATTTTGATTAGCAAGCTGACTAAATATGGAATAGATGGAAACACCATCAGATGGATCCATAATGAGTTGGAAAACCATGCTCAAAGAGTTGTCATCAGTGGCTGTGTTTCAAAATGGAAGGAGGTCTCAAATGGAGTGCCACAGGATTCTGTCCTGAGGCCAACACTCTTCAATATTTTTATTAATGATTTTATTTATATCATTTTTTTATCAATGATGAAATGGTAGGAATGCTTATGAAAGTTGTGGATGATTAAAAAAAACTGGGAAGGGTAGCTAACACATTGGAAATAGGAACAGAATTCAAAAGGACCTTGATAAACCAGACAACTGGGCTGAATTTAGTAAAATGCAAGTCAACAAATAAATGCAAAATTCTACATTTAGGCTACAAAAACCAAATGAACAGGTATAGGATGGGGGATACTTAGAATTGTAGAATCATAGAGTTGGAAAAGACCATCCAGCCATCCAGTCCAACCCCCTGCCATGCAGGAAATCACGATCAAAGCATCCCTGACAGATGGCCATCCAACCTCTGTTTAAAGACCTCCTAGGAAGGAGACCCCACCACGCTCTGAGGGAGTGTGTTCCACCGCCAAACAGCTCTTTCTGTCAGAAAGTTCCTCCTAATGTTGAGGTGGAATCTCTGTTCCTGGAGCTTGCGTCCATTGTTCCATGTTCTAGTCTGTGTAGCAACAGAAAACAAGCTTGCTCTATCCTCAATGTGACACCCCTTCAAATACTTAAACAGGGCTATCCTATTGCCCCTTAACCGTCTTTTTTCCAGGCTAAACATATCCAGCTCCCTAAGTCTTTCCTCATAAGGCATGGTTTCCAGACCTTTCACCATTTTAGTAGCCCTCCTCTGGACATGCTCCAATTTGTCAATATCCTTTTTGAATAATTATAAATTCTATGTAGTACAGCAATGCTTTGCAAGGATCCCTGCGAATAGCAGGTATATGGATGTCATATACTTGTGTCAGCAGTACTACATGTGATAAGGATTTGGGGATTATTGTTGATTATAAATTGAGCATGAGCCAGCAGTGTGGTGCTGCAGCAAAGAAGGCAAATGCTATCTTATTAACTAATTATTAATATTGTATTAATAGAAGCATAGTTTCCAAGTCAAGGGAAGTAATCATCCCCCTATATTCTGTGCTGGTCAGGCATCATCTGGAGTGCTGTGTTCCATTCTAGGTACCTCATTTTAAGGATACAACAGTGGTGTGACATCACTTCTGGCCACCATTTTGGCGGAATTTTGACCTTTTTTTGTTTGAGTTTTTTTTTTCCTGATGGGGGGAAGGTGAAGAGCTCTGAGAGAGAGGAAAGTAAACTGCCACATTTCCAACTGGTTTGGGGAACTTCTTTGTCATTTGAGGGTTTAAAAAATGCCAGAAAATCAGCCTAAAATAAATAAATTTTGAAGGCCAATCAGAGGGCTTTGAGGAGCTTCTGGGTGGTTTTATGAGCTGCACTCGGGGGTCCAAAAGGCCAAAGGTGGCCCACCTTGTCCACCCTTGTTCTGTGCTAATGAAAAAGTTCACAACTACTTTCAGAGGCAGGAAAATGTTGCACAAAAGAGGAGCCTAAGAAGTTGTGGTTCCTAGGCAGCCTGAAGCCCTTGGAAATGAATCGATCTGACCTTTCAAAGAGGAGAGAGAGGGGAGAGGGAGAAAAACCAGCTTTTTGCTGCAGAGCTGGATGGACCTGGCACATTCTTCTTCGATGTAAGAACTCCAAGGAAAACAGCCTGTCTTGGATTTCTGGCATGGAAGAAGAGCTAGCATGAATCCTTTCTGCTGGGGGAAGAAATCTTCCTTTGTTAATCAGTTTTGGCCTCCTGTTCGGCAGTACTAATTGCAAGGCTTTAATAGCCCTTGCAAAACATCACCTCATTAAAATGCCGAATAGACTTCTTGGAGAGTTCTTCATTATCCTCAGGGTCAGCCCCAGACATGCAGCTTGGTTGTGTGTGTGTGTGTGTGTGTGTGTGTGTACAGCAGCAAATATGCAATGACACCCCCCCCCCAAAAAAAACACCATCCAAACCCTTCTCAAATTGTAGATTTACCCACCCAATGGCTAAGATCAAGTCTAGGAGTCTTTGATGTGCAATAGCTCCCCTGCTGTCCTTCCCCACACTGGTGACCTCCAGATGTTTTATATAGAATCATAGAGTTGGAAGAGACCTCAAAGGCCACCCAGTCCAACCCCCTGCCATGCAGGAATACACAGTCAAATCATTCCCGACAGATGGCCATCCAGATGGCCTCCAAAGAAGGAGACTTTTACCACATTCCGAGGCA
Source organism: Gambelia wislizenii (assembly GCA_030847615.1). Lineage (NCBI taxonomy): Eukaryota > Metazoa > Chordata > Lepidosauria > Squamata > Crotaphytidae > Gambelia > Gambelia wislizenii. The sequence goes on from JAUMIR010000004.1 coordinate 330,503,873, forward strand.
GTGCATTCCACGTCTGAACAGCTCTTACTGTCAGGGAGTTCTTCCTAATGCTTAGGTAGAATCTCTTTTCCTGTAGTTTGAGTCCGTTGCTTCACGTCCCAGTCTCTAGAGGAGCAGATGGCAACTCTCACTATCTCCGTCTAACATGGTCAGTAACTAAGGTAGTAGAAGTTGCAATTGGAAACATCTGGATGTCATGAGTCTGAAAAAGACTGGCAGAGATAAAAAGTGCTTAGTTCTTGCTGCTTTATGAACGCATTCCACTATCACAGGGGTAAGAATCATGTAAACCTTCAGATCTCGTTAGACTGCAACTCCTATAACTGCTACTATGGGCTATGTTGGATGGGAATTGCATGCCAACAACATCTGTAGGGTTCGATGATTCCCATCCCTGCACCAAAATATTACATTAAGGCATTGCAATCTTTTTTCATGGGGGACACAAGCTAAAGCACCTGCCTTGCAAGCAGAAAGTCAATAATTTTAGAATCATAGAATCAAAGAATTAGAAGGGACCACAAGGGCCATCTAGTCCAAACCCCTACCTTGCAGGTATACACAGTCAAATTATTCCTGACAGATGATAATCCAGACGCTGTTCAGAAACCTCCAAAGGAGACTCCACCACACTCCGAGGCAGTGCATTCCGCTGCCGAACTGCTCTTACTGTCAGGAAGTTCTTCCTGATGTTTATGTGGAACCTCTTTTCCTGTAGTTTGAACCCATTGCTCTGTATCCTAATCTCTGGAGCAGCAGAAAACAAACTTGCTCTATTCTCAGTATGACATCCCTTCAAATACTTAAACATGGCTATCATGTCACCTCTTAACTTTCTCTTCACCAGGCTAGACATGTGGAGTTGCACAATGATTGTGCTGCACAACTCTTGTGTTGAAGAACAGTGTTGTGCAATTGGACCTACACACCAAGTGTTCCACAAAATGCACAACAAAACATCTCTGCTTTTGCTTGTCTAATGCACAATATGCATCCATGTGCAATGGGACCACTATGTGCATCTCTGTTTCATCAACTTTCAATTGAATGTTGGCATTCCACATCAGAGAAAGAATGTCTAAATGCTACCCAAGGTGAACTCACACATGAGGGAGATCCCAATAGGATTCTGATCCAACTTTTGGTGGCAAAAAAACATTTTTTTATTTTATTTTTTGCTGGAAAGAAAAAGAAATTGAAAGTCCCCCAAAAGTACCCAAAATGCAAAATAATATGTATCTCATAGCATTTGACCATTTTCCCGATAGGATGCCTCAATGTGTTGAGATAAACTTTATCCTTAAAGATAAAAAAAAAAATTGCAAGTGATTCTACATCCCTAGTGGAGAAGGAAGAGTAATTGGTGTCCTCTTGTTCATTGACAATCTTGAAGAAGGTGACAGCACTGAAGAGGAGAAACGGAAATGAGTAGCAACAGGTGGCAGCAATCTCAGTGATTTATTGAGTGATGGCAATGGTGGCCTGTAGACCTGTCGCCAGAGGGGTGGTAAATCTCTTGGGTTTATATCAACTCTTCCTGAAGGTGTTCTGAGTTGTATGAAAGCTCTCTTACTTCCAGACCAATGTCAGGACAATTGCCCGGTGTTTAGAAGCAGCAAATGCAAGGGAAGTTAGGCTCTGGTAGGAGGATGCAATGATAGGAGAGTCAGAATGAGGAGAGGTCTATTCATGAGGTCTCAGACAATCCAACTCACTCAAAGGAAGCGGGGACTCAGGAAGGCCAAAGCCAAAATCATATGCCTTAAAGCCAATCCAGAGAGTCAAGTGTTCAAGAAAGCCAAATGCATAGGAGATTGTTGATCAGTTGTCTTCAATGAAAGCTGCTGCCGTATTGCAGAAATAACACAGTTTGAAGCAGTATGAATCAGTGTTAGTCAGATACATTTAAGAAAGTGCTGAAGCAGTGAATTTATGGATAAATTGACTTTAAAGGAACAGAACTAAGGATATTTTATTTTAATAATTTTTTATTGTGTGGCTTTTTTATTTCAGATAATCCATTATGTTTATTTTTAGTTTCTGATTAAGATGTACAGTGAGAACCTTAATGAATAATGTGAATTTATGAAAACATTTATATGAAAAAATAAAATTTGAAAAATAAAATAAAATGAAGGACTTTTGGTAAAAACATACCATAGAGTTGTGTTGGAGGACCTAGAAGATGTCTAGAGAGGATTCCTTTCTAGTCATTTTCCAGTGTGACTATTTGATAAGTGTCCCACAGATAACTGAAACCATGGATATTGGTTCTTCAGATATGGGGGTTCCAATGCAACTCTTATTCTGTAAGAACCATGATATACTCCTTATCATACCCATTCCAGTGGACATCACCAAGGGTTGAGGGGCAGAGGATTAGACCAGGTGGCCCTTGGGGTCCTGTCCAACTTGGTAACAGAGATCCTACCTCAGGGCTGCATAGCATAAATCTCTGCATGTGTTGTCACATATTAATTCTTTTATGCAACCCTTGCATTGTGCAGCAACAATGCACAACTGAAGCATAATATGAAATCTGCAACTACGGAGATTATCAGATGTGTCCAAAAAGTACTTTAAGAGAATGCCAGGATGAAGTTCCTATCCCTCAAATGGGACCTGGTTTCACACGTTCTCGTCATGTTCTGCTCCTGTGCTGCAGTAGTTAGTAAGGCAGCACTTTTCATTGACAGGGAAGTCCCATCAATGAAAAGTGTCACCTTGCTAACAAAGAAGTCTCTATCGTTGGAAGTTGCCCGTGCTTAAAATATGGTGCGGCCGCTTCCAAAGCTTCACAGGTGTGCCATGAAGGATCCTGGAAGAGGGACGGTGGCATCCGAAAATGACCCCCTGCCACGCAAAAGCGCCGTTCCTCTCCTGGGACCAACTCCCATGGTAGGCACTGTTAAATGGTGTCTGAAAATCTCCTGGGTCCCATTCACGGGACAGGAACATCATCCTGGCATTCTCCTAAGCTACTTTTTGCTGCATCTGACAATCTCCTGAATGCACAATGCAATGCACATCTATGTGCAATGGCACCACATCTGCTCATCCATTTCTGTAGCTGTAAATTGCATGCAGAAATAATGCAGTTTGACACAGCTTTAACGTCATTGATCAATGCTATGGAATTCTGGGGTTTCTAGTTTTGTGAGAGATTTAACCTTCTCTATCAGAGAGCTTTGGTGCCACAACAAACTACAAATTCCAGGATTCCATAGGATGGAGCCATGGTAGTTTAAATTGTGTCCAACTGCATTATTTCTGCAGTCCAGCAGCAGCCTAAGTAGGCTTAGTATACTTTACTAAGTAATCTCTCCTGGCTCTCTAAGTCTTTCTTCTGCTCCTGGGAGATATATAGCCACCAGAGCTTGACTGTCAGATGGTATTGTTTTCTTTCTGTCATTTCTGTCTTACACCAGTGCATGAGGTCTTGGCTATCCCTCTACTTCTGTTTGGTTTGCTGTTGTTGCATGAAGGAAAGAGTGTCCACCTGTTGTGGCTAAAGTGGGGACTTGTCATCCAAAGGGTCTGTGTTGGCTGTATTTGTTCTTGATTGTTTAGGTTCTAGAGAGGGGCTGACTTCTGGAGCTCCTGGCTCAATCCTCTGTGTTAGACTCCACAGATACCACAGGGTGAATTAGGACAATAGGGTACAGTTGGAAAGAATATTCATAAGTATTTGCAAAATGGTTGAAAAACATGTTTTTCAGGTATTGAAAAACCCTGACCAAAAGAATCCTGGGCTAATGAGATTCTTTGCAATTTGGGGCTTACTCCATGAAAAATTTGCACATGGTTGTTTTGTTCCTGCATAGAAAATGCTGTAATTGGGAATTTATTCTGAGCAAAATTTGCAGGTTGTTATGCATTTTCTGCACAGGAAATAATATTTTGGTAGGCATTATTTATTGTGTAGAAATTGCTGTTTTCTGTGTAAAACAACTACATGCAGTTTTGGCACAGAATAATCCCCAATTATGAACAGCCTACAAAAACTGGTTTTTAAGACTTTCTTACAGCAGGAAGACAATTGATGATATTACTTGTGGCTTCCTTTGAGAGGAAACTTAAGACTTTGTCAAGCCACCCCATGTTACTGTCCTTTTCCAGCAAAAGAACCCCGCCACTACCACACTTACCTTGAGCAGTATCCATGAGGCTTTCCCAGCAGTAACAGAGCACACATGGAGCTCTATTTACTTCTGGGGCTGAAATCTTCCAGATTCTCACAAGAAGACGCTCATGCGGGAAATTTAAAAATGAAAGAAAAAAACCACAAAAAGTACAGAAAAGTACAAGAACATGCTTATAGAGGTCCAAGTACATAGGAGGGGGGCTTCATAAAAAAGAGCATCCCCTACCTGGCTGTTGTGATCTCACTCAGAAGTGTTTGCCCATTGACACTGTATTCACGTGAGTACAATGGTGCATGGATTCAAACGCTGGCAATGCTGGCAACAAATTGTTATAGGAGATAAATTGACAGCTTGGCCCATGAATAAAATAGGATGGCTTATTGACTTGGCATAATTGCAAAAGGGCAACATTGTCTGGTATGTGTGCCCTTTTGCCTTCATTAGGTGTCCTTATGATACTGTATCTGTATGGTCTAATAAAGCCCTTGGTGAAGAGTTCTATCCCAACAAGAGGATCCAGGAATAGCTCTACCATACAAGTCAGAGAAGCTATGGGAAGAGTGGGGATATAAAGCCAAAAGTGGATTCGCTGCCCTTGCAGCAATTGACCTACCAGGCCTCACTGAGGGTGTCTTTCCTATGAGCCCTTGCTGGGACTATGTCCAACATGCATAGATGAGATAAGCTCAGGGGCTGAAAGATGCTGCTTCATTGCATGTAGTGTATATGTGTGAACAGGGTTAAACTGAAGAACAGTTGACCTGTTTTGTGTCTGGTGCCATCACTGCCATTCAATCAAAGCAGGCAAAAAGGAAAAACATCCACTCTCTTTCTTTCGAATTATACTCTCTTTCTTTGTCCTGCTGTCTTGCACATCAAATGATGTGATGCCCATCATCGATTTATCGGCTCTGCCTGGTAAATTGGAGACTGTAAATGGGCTATCTAGCTGTTAAAAGGTTTTGAATGCCAAACGTTAAAAAGGGCTTCTGAGCAGAACTGGAGATGGACCGTGAAAAGAGATACAAGCTGGGTAAGTTGTATCACAGCTCCCCAGCTCTTTGCTTCTGGAAAATTAAACAGCAATGGAAACAATGAAAACTAGGTCTCGCAGCAAGACAGACTTGCTAGATCAAAATTGCAACAAAAACAAGGGATGCCATGTGCTCATGCTGACAGTTCAGTGGAGTGGCCATGTTGTCCAAAACATGTATGTGCCCTTGTTTTACAAATGGAAAATTGGACTCCATCAGGACAGTGGCCCATTGACACAGGAAGTCTAGAATAAGGTACAAAAGAGGAACTATGAATATATACAGTTGAACCTCTGCATCCACAAGGGTTTGGTTCCTGGACTTACCATGGAAACTGGAAACTGTGGATAACAGGGAACCCTATTTTTTTTAAAAAGGACTTCTGGTGAAATACCATAGAGTTGCACTGGAGGACCTAGAAGATGCCTAGAGAGGATACCTTTCTAGTTATTTTCCAGTGTGACTTTTTTGTATGTGTCCCCTATTATGTGTCCCACAGGTAACAGAAACCATGGATATTGGTTCTTCAGATGTGGGGGCCCAACTGTACTCTTATTCTGTAAGTGTCATAGCATACTTCTTATCATAGCCATTCCAAGGGTTGAGGGGGAGTGCTCACTGGCAAGGAATTAGACTAGATGACCCTTGTCCCTTCTAACTCTGTAGCTGAGATCCTACCTCTGGGTTGCATAGCATAAAGCTCTGCATGTGTTCTCACATATTGATTCTTCTGTGAACCCTTGCATTGCACAGTATCAATAGACAACTGAAGCATAATATGAAATCCCCAATGGAGTGCACAACCCAGCACACATCTATGTGCAATGACACCACATCTGCTCATCCATTTCTGCAGCTGTGGACTGGATACAGCCATTCTGCATTGAACAGAAATGTTCAGTGCCAGAAGGTGGAGAGCAGCAGGGAAAGAGAAACAGCTGTCCTTGGATGAGAGCCTATGAGAACAATGATGGAGAGCAGAAATCCGCCAATCCACTTATGCTAGAGGTTTCGGCTGCTCCTTTCTCTATTTTTGCATTGGTAGCTGGATGGCACCCAGATGAACCACAGCAACAAATAATGTATCGAGGAGAAAAGCTGCACCCGCACCCTGCCCAGGACTCCAGGTGAGGTCTGGACAAAGCAGAACAGAGTGGAACTACCCTTGATCTGAATGGCCTACAAACCCACAATAAAAATGTAGGGAACAATCCCTCCAAGATTTTGGGGATGAAAATGGGAGGAAACAACATCCCTGAACCTTCCCCATTTTATTTTTCCATGCCCTCACAAATCTGATCCTGCCCACCCCCCAGATCTATTGATGTCTGTTCTGCCCCACTGGCCTATTTGCTATAGATGTTTCTAGCATAGGTACATCACTACGCACCATCTGAGAAATCAGTGTTTTGTATTTCCTCTATTTTCCTTTTGGTTGGCCATTCTCTCTCTCTCTCTCTCTCTCTCTCATTCTCTCATTGCAACCTCTGACATTGGTGACTGGGATTCATCATTTTTAGCACAGGAAATCAGATATTAGAAAAGTTACTTTTTTGGACTAGAACTCTCAGAATGCCCTGACCAGTACAGCCCAATGGTATTGTATTGTGTTGCATTTATTTTGCTTTCCTTCATTTTGCATGACTTGGATCCATCATTTTCAGCACTAGGAACCAAAGGCTGGAAAAGTTACTTTCTGAACTATAGCAGACAGAATCTCCTAACTAGCCTGGTCACTGGTCATGCTTGGTAGGGGATTGGGGCAAATGGAGAAAAAAGTACTGGTTTCAACCTCTGGAAATCAAACAATTCCTGGGTTTTCAGATATAAAGGAGATTATCACACCAGCCTCTTTTCTCACAGCAATCGCGTTAGTGAAGTAAACAGGAACATACCTTTTTGAAAACGTTCAATATCACACTGTTTCTTCAATCACACGATTATGCTGCATTGGCAATCCTCTACCCTTCTGCACCAGCTGTGTAACCTTGCCTTCCTACCTGCTCAGCATATCTATGCTTTTCCACTTTATTTTATTTTTATTGCTGAGATTTCATAATTATGGGGAAATGACAATAAAATTATTTTTATTTTATCGTTTCCCCATAATTATGCTATCACAGCAAAAAAGAAAAGAAAGGAAAGGCATGGAGAAAAAAAAATCTTGGATGGCTTTGCAATAGGGAGGAGGAGGAGGAGGAGGAGGAGGAGGAGAAAGGGAGGACGACGACAATCAAACCCCTCATGCCATGTGACTTCTGTCATAGCGCTGCTGCTATGAAAGGGAATTATTGCACGAAGGTGAATACTAGCATAGCAACATTATTATGAGCCATTGATGGGTTTCCCCCATCAATGAAGAGGTGTGCTACAGAAATGACTGGAATGCGATCCAGCGACAGGATAGACATGACGTCATGCAATAAGTACTGGCCCAATTCGCTAATATCTTGCTCTAATTCTGGAATAGTAGCCTTGTGTGATAATCTCCAAAGTCTAAAGCCATGCTGCAGCATTGGGAGGTCCATCTCCCATGGATCCCTGTGGCCACAACTCTGGCATAGCAGTAAAAGTCTAACCAAGAGCGAGGCATCCCTCTTGTAAGATTCTTCCACCTGGCATAAAAATGCTGTGGTCATAAAAGAAAAGGGAAAGAGCAAGCAATAGGCAGAGCAGTGAAATGTAGAGGAAGAAAAAGAATGGGAGAGAGGTCTTGCCATCAAGAAGGCCCTTAACACCAATTGAATGGAGGCCAAATTACCTTGTTACAGTGAGCCTGTCTCAAGCTGAGCCTGTGTGTGCTTGCTCATTGTTCTTGAAAAACCCATTGCAAAAGAACTTTCCCTTTAGAAACAGGCAATTTAATTCCTCCCCCCACCCCACATATCCTCTTGTGTCGGGGGCTGTGGAAACAGGCAGTGGTATCCTTTATCTCTCCTGTCACTGCTGCCATATAGATGCTGCCATAACTCCATAACGTGTAGCACTGAATCTTGCTCGCAGAATGGGGTTCTGCCCCCTTCTCCAGTTGAAGTCCGCAAGAGCAGGCTGCGCACTACTAAAGTGTCTACTACTAATAATAATAATACAATTTATTTATACCCCGCCCCTCTGTTAAAACAATCGGGGCGGCTTACAAAAATTAAAATACAATACAGATAAAAATCCCTAAACACCACCCACCCCACACTCCCCCATAAAAAGATACTAAACAAAAATAAATTAAAAAGCAACTACTCTAAAAACACATTTGCAATGGGTTTTTCAGGAACGATGAGCAAGCACACACAGGCTCAGCTTGAGACAGGCTCACTGTAACAAGGTAATTTGGCCTCCATTCAATTGGTGTTTAAGGGCCTTCTTGATGGCAAGACCTCTCTCCCAATCTTTCTCTTCCCCTACATTTCACTGCTCTGCCTATTGCTTGATCTTTCCCTTTTCTTTTATGACCACAGCATTTTTATGTCCTTCTAACTGATAGTAGGTCTGTGCTTCTCCAGCATTGGACCTTGAGGGTTTTGGTTTTTTGACTTGGTGTCCCAAACCTTTAATAATTGGTCATAGTGAAGGACTTCTAGGAACTGAGCTCCAAAATATCTGGACGTCCAATGATGGAGAACCACTGCAGGGGGAGATGCATAACCCCCAACTGTCTTGATTTAGCAGAAATGGCCCCAATTACTCCTCTGTCACCCCACTTTTTCAAAGTACAAAAGTGGATCCACACAACACAAATAATCCAATTTGAAACTGGATTATTTGCCATGGCTTCTTCCTATTGAACCATGGGATTTGTAGACTTACATGGTCTTAACCTTCTCTGCCAAAGAGTTCTGGTGCCTCACCAAACTACAGATCCCAGGATTCCACAGGAAGCAGCCATAGCAAATAACCCAGGTTCAAACTGGAATATTTTAGTAGTGTTGGATGCACCCTGGGGCAGAAGAAAAGAGGGCAGAGCCTTGTCTTTCCCAGTAGGCTCAAACAAAAACACCCTTCCGTGGGAGGCTAGGCTGGCCCCCTCCTTGATTTATTTTTGCCAGCAGGCAAAGACTTTTCTTTTCAAGTAGATTTTTAACGCAACAGGGCACATATTGTATGTTTTATATTGTATGTTGTATCTTTTGTATGTTTTAGATTTTATATGTTTTAATTTGACTTTATAATACTTTAAATGCATATATTATATTTTTAGTCTGTTGTTTTATGGAAGCTGCCTTGGGTCCCATTTTGGGAGAAAGGTGGCATACAAATGAAAATCATCATCATCATCATCATCAAACTGCTACAGCCTCATCTAGTTGGGTGTTCTTTCTCATTAATAACATTTGCCATGTTGACCACACTCTGATGCTGCTTGGCTATATGTGTCCCAGGAAATTTTGGAGGGCATGGAAATGTGAAATGCTGGAGGGCATGGAAGTATAGTAATCACCATCTTTTCCTTGGTTGATCCTTCAATGGTGCTTTACACCGTTCAAAGTGATATAGACAAAACTGAAGAGCAACAGACCTTGTAATCTCAATGAATGGGCTGGATTTCATGGGTGGAGAAACCTTTTCTTTCATTACCAGTACAACCTTCAACTCTTCAGTTTGAATTAATAGCTTGGGGCCTCAATATCCTGACATATGAGAAGACTTGAAGTCTTAGATCCTCAGCAGAGATGTATTGTGTGCCCCACCATCTCATAGTGCTGGACTGATGTGCACATAGAACTAGCCCATGGCCTGTGGAACTCCCTCCCAAAGGAGATTAGGTTAGCTCTATCCTTTCTGAGTTTCTAGTAGCTGTAGAAGACCATGCTATATTGCTTGGCCTTTCATTTTTAAAATTAGCAGTGGCTTCTCTAGTAGTTTTATTACCCTTTTCAACTGTTTTTTTTAATTGTCCATGGTTTTAGAACTATTTTTAAAGCAAAGTTTCAGTTTTAATTGTTTTTAGTCATGTGTTTAATTTTTTTTAACCTGTTGTACCTCACATTGGGCACTCTGGTAGGTTGAGAGGTGATTAAACAAATCCATAAAATAAAATAAAATAATGTGAAGGTCCAAGCCTAGTTCTCATGAGGTTGATGGTCAAGTGGCAGGACACTACACCACATCAGGCAGCAGATGGGGGCTTACACAGTCTTTTTCTTTATGAAAGCAACTCTCCACACATAGAAAAGAAGCAGATCAGGAAAGCCAGTCTAGTTGAGGCTTCTAAAGTGAAGCTTTCTAGCTGCAGGGATACACTGACAGACAGACACAATTGATAGAAGGAGAAGCATTTGATTGTGTGCAACCCCTTCTGCAGTTTGAAATAGCGATATAACGAATATTCACAAATTTTCTCCTCCATGACCAAAAAGCTTGTCAAAACAATCAGCCTCTCCCCTCCACACCCTGAAGGTATTTCCCCCCTTCTTCCTCATTTCAGGACTTCCCCCAAAATATTCATTTGTGTCCCAAACACTCAAGTTTAGGTGGAAAATACACAGGTTTTTTTTTTGTCTTTTGTTTTTTGCATATATATTTTTTTCTCTGTACATTTTACTGCAAGTAATATTTTGACCAGAAAGTCCCACAATGTGGAAAATGGCTGCCCTCCCCCTTGTGAGGATGCATCCCAGATTGTGAAGTTATCTTACCCACAAAACATGTTAAGGTCTGACTGTGAGAGCATTTTTGCTCAGGGCTCTGATTTTTGGGGGGCTCTGTGTTGGCATTAATCATGTTGTTAAATGGCTATAGCTTACTCAATCATTGTTTTTATTTATTTATATTCTGGTTTTCAGTGCAGAACCCCTGGGCTATTGCAACATAGATTAAAACTGAATACAGCTAAAATCAATTGTAATAATAAAAAGCAAGTTTAAAAAGCAATTAAATAAACTGATGGATTAAAACAGCACAGAATAGGAACAGTTTAAAAGCATTTAAAGGATAACAGGTGAAAGAATGTGTATCCCACATTAAAACTCCTATAGCTCAGTGTTACATTTGCATTCATGAGGGCACAGAGCAAAGTACAGGAGGATGTTGTTGTGAGATCAATATCAAAAATATCACAAGTTTCTAGCCCTTATGTCTATGAATGTGGGCTTCAAAGAAAAGAGCAATTCTTTCATACTATGCAATTATAGCACTGTGATTCCACCTTAAGTGCCATGGCTGCATGGGTGTCCTGGGGTTGGTAGTCTGGTGAGGCACTAGAGTTCTCTGGCTGATTACTCTCCTTAAACTACAAATTCCAGGATCCCATAGGATGATGCCATGCCAGTTAAAAGGGAATCATAGGGCTCTAACTGTTTAGTGTGAATGAGCTTGGAGTAGTGCCTGGAGCCTGATTTCGCAACCTGAGGGTTCCGGTAGAAACCACAAAGTGTTCTGTGAGAGATTGTGATTGGGGAAAAAAACAACAACAACATTTTTTTAAATGGTTGGAGAAAAAACCCCCACATTTTTATGCAGGAGGTCTCTGAAATTATTTCAAGGATTTCTCCAAAGTAAAAAGGCTGACCTGGAGCTTGGGAGACCCAACATGGTGTAGTGTTTACTATTTAATGTGTTTAACCTATAGGCTGTTAATTTTTTAAAAAATTGATGTATTTTTAATGTGTTTTTTTTAATTTTTGTATTGCTTTTAACTTGTGTTGTTTTAAATATGCTGCCTTGCATCCCACTTGCAGGAGAAAGGTGGGATATAATAATAGTAGTAGTCGTCGTAGTAATTTGAGCATTGGACAACGACTCTAGCGACCAGGGTTTGAATCTCTGCTCAGCCATGGAAACCCACCGGATGGCCTTGGGAAGGTCACCCTCTCTCAGCCTCAGAGGAAGGCAAAGTTAAACCCCCTCTGAACAAATCTTCCAACAAAACCTCATGATAGGTTCACCTTAGCATCACTTGTTGCTTGAAGGCACACAGCAACAAGAAGAGTTTTGGAAATTTTTTCTTTTAAACGACAATCTCCAGCATTCTTTAAACAGCATGACCACTTTTCCCAGCTCTGCCTTCCCTCCATCATTGATGTTTGCCATTTTTTGAAGTGATCCTACCCACTCTGACCCCATACAGAAGCAGTTAGCCAGGTGCCCTCCAGGTGATTTGGACTATAATTTCCACAAGCCCACAACCACTGTGACCAATTCTCAGGGATTGTGGGAATCCCAGTCCAAAAGCTGGAGAGCACCACCTTGCCTAAACAACCACATAACATACAGTGGCTCAGAAATTTACCAAACTGATACCTCAGAGGAATACATTCTTGGGAAGCAGCATTTACAAAAAATATGTGCTCCTGAATGGCTTTGGCATGTGAAGACTACATTAGGTCTTGAGATTTCAGGGCCTAAACCTGAGACCTAGGGATGGTCCTTTGTAATACCATAGGGGTAGGCTCCAGTGATATTACAAGGGACAGCCCCTGGTGAAGACAGGATACATTCAACATCAGGAAGGTATAAGGTGTGGAAGGCAAGCCACATGAGGAACAGTGTAGGCAGCTGGGCATGTTTATTTTGGAGAAGACTGAAAGGTGACGTGGTAGTCCTGAAGGGACGGCATGTAGAAGATGGAGCCAGCTTGTTTTCTGCTGCTACAGAGAGTAGAACATGAACTAATGGATTCAAAAAAACCTTCTTGACTAAGAGCTTTTTGACCATGGAATGGACTGAAGATGATGGACTCTCTTTTTCAGAGGTCTTTAAACAGTGGTTGGATTATGTGCTTTAGTTGTAGATTTCTTGGGCCAGGGGGGTTTGACTAGATGTCCCTTGTGGTTCCTTCCAACTCCATGTTTCTCATTCTGTGATTCATTGCATTGGCCACAGTTACACATGACATTATCAGAAGTGGCAAAAATCATGGGATTATGACGTCAACATAGTGTGAATGGGCCCCGCTATCACATGATATCATCACCATCACGTTATTGCCCTATGCTGCAGCTGTGAAAAAGGCGTTCTTTCTCATTCACAGGACAAGCCATCAATAGATTCTCAATAGTGCTCTTTTTGCACTATTGACCGCATGCAAAACCATGTCCTGTTGTAATTGTGAGATTACAGCATGAATGGGAAATCTTCAGCATGAAAATTTCTGGGTAAGAATGTGAAAACGAAGCACGGGATGCTTTTTTTATGAACTGTCCCCTTTAGTTTGCATGTTTTAAAGTTTGTTTCAGTGCTTGTATGTTCATTTACTTTGTTTATTATTATTATTATTATTTTAGTTTTAAACATGCTCGTGTTTTCTTTCAAGAACAGCCGAAATTTCGTCCATGCCAGATCGCAGAAGTAAACTCCCATTCTTGTAGTGCTAGTGGTCTTCATGCGATAACTTCATGGTGTTTCTTTCCCGTGATTACAGCTATGTGCAATAATAAGTGTTATAATGCCATGATGTTCCAGCTATCTTCATTTGTGGAATTACAGCATTTTTCAGTTCTAGTCTGATAAGGTCTATAGAATCTGCCATTCAAATAAAACAACAACAACAACAATAATAGATAAGTGCCCACATTTTTCAAGGCAGAGCTCTCACCTTAATATTCCTCTCCCATTCCCTGAGGCCTGGAGATCTGGGAATCCAATGGTCTGAAGGGTGGAGCAAGACTGACACTCAGCAGGGAGAGAGAAGGAAAGGCAAAAAAAATAATGGAATATTACTGATCCCAGCCTCCCACAAGTACACGGCAGAAGTGCAGCTGGAGGGAAGGAGTTTAATAGCAGGCTGTGGGGAAATCAGCTGCTGCTGCTGCATATCAAGCTGAAGGACATAGAGAATGATCAAGGACCCCCCAACAGACTGTGCATGGGGATTTCTGGCTCCATTCCAAGTGTTGATCCTGCTGTTCCCAGCTAGTACTGTACATCCAAAGCCACAGCCAGAATACAGGGAAAGAAATCAAGCTTCACCCCCTTTCCTTTTCTTTCATTTTTAGATGTACTGGCATGGAATTGTACCATGCAATTATGGCTTTTCAAACCTCAGGAGAATTTGTACAAAATGTCATTATGAGTGACTCTTTATAGAGCAGAGGAGTGGGCAAAATGAGGTCTCAGGGGCATCATGTGCTGCCCCCAAGATTGTTTCTATGGACCTCAGTCCCTCCATATTCCCTAGACATCTCTTTTTCTGCCCCCAAAAATAAATAATAATAATGGACTGCCTCTCTGGAACCTTCCAGGCATGGTCATTCACCTGTCTAAAAGCAACTTTTTTTCTTTTCCAAACCAGAAATAGCACTCTGGAAGCCATGCCCTATAAGGAACGGGTTAAGGAGCTCAGTATATTTAGCCTGGGGAAGAGAAGGTTAAGGGGGAACATGATAACCATGTGTAAATATTTGAAGGGGTGTCATACTGAGGATACAGCAACCTTGTTTTCTGCTGCTTCAGAGACTAGGACATGGAAGAATGGACTCAAAACTACAGGAGAAGAGATTCCATCTAAATATTAGGAAGAACTTCCTGACAATAACAGCTGTTCAACAATGTAATTCACTGCCTCGGGGTGTGGTGGAATCTCCTTCTTTGGGTTTCTTTTAAACAGAGGCTGGATAATCATCTGTCGGGAATGCTTTGATTGGGGACTCCTGCATGGCAGGGGGTTGGACTAGATGGCCCTTGTAGAATCATAGAATCATAGAGTTGGAAGAGACCACTAGGGTCTCTTCCAACTCTATGATTCTATGATTCAAACTGCTTCTGTTTTTTTTGGGGGGGGGGAGGATTGGCATTCTGTGTGGCCCCCAGAATGTCCTAAGGGCAGAAAAATTGCCTTAGATTTGCCATAGTTGCCCACCTTGACATAGCACTATCCATGTTGTCTGTGCAATTTAGAGAGTTATCACCTTTACAAAACAAAACAAAACAGCAAGCCCCTATCTGGAGGAACTTATAGTATTGTTTTGATTAGAGGAGGAAATGCTGGAGAGAGGGGCAGAAGACAGCCCAGGCTAAGAAGGAAACTGGAAAAGAAACACAGCCCCTCTACTGCCCATGCTATCTGGGGATGATGGGAGTTGAAATCTTACCCAATGGGCATCAGGATTTAGGAAAGATTGTTCTAAGACAGGGATGAGCAAACTATGGCCTTCCAGATGTTGCTGGCTGCCAATTCTAGTCTGAATTCACGATGTTTGTGCTTACCTTGAAAGGCCTAAATGTCTTGGACCTTGATACTACTACTACTACTACTACTATCTATTTCTTACCAACCTCTCCCCATGGATTGAGATGGGGAACAGCACATCACTTAGGAACAAGAGGGAAGAAGTAGCCAGCGTGGTGTCATTGGATGGAGACCAGGATTTAAATCTCTGCTTCACCATGGAAACCCACTGGGTGACCTTGGGCAAGTCACACTCTCTCAGCCTCAGAGAAAGGCAAAGGCAAATCCCCTTTGAACAATGTCAGTGCAAGGAGAGGTGTGGTAATGGCCCCTAACATAATTAAAGCGACTGGTAATCCAGAACAGGGAGAATGGAAACCCATAGATGCCCTGAAACTGGCCCCACCTTTTGCAGTCCCTCATTGTTTAATGTGAGCCCTTGTTGTTCAATGGGACACAGAATTCTAGTAAAGACATCCTACCATTGTTGGATGCTGTGGGGGTTGGTATTCCCTTCCTCCTTGCACAGTGACCAAGCCCCCTCCTGACCTATTAAGAAGCCCCTGACCCCACCCCAGATGGCCATTTTGTGTTTTGGGGTGAGCAGGCAGGCTCATAGATGCCCATAGCTACATCCCCATAGCCAGACACGAAAACATGTCATGACCTCTGAGATCTGCTGGGGTCCTGAGGGTTCTCAGCACTACTGTAAATCATGTTGTGTTGGACCATGGGAGATGCATCCAGATGGTTCTCTGAGCTTGTCTGCTCCCTGCAAAGCATGCAGTGGCCATAAGGATGGTGTCAGGGGCTTTGGGTAAGTCGGGTGAAGGGTACATGGCTCAGCAAAGTGTAGATCCACTTGCAGATACTTTCACTATGCTGTGAGGTGTTGGACTGAGACCTTTATGGGTTCCCGGTTGCACACCACTGTAATTCTCTAACATGGTTGTGTATCGTGGCAGTTATGAAGATCTGTCAACATAAAGTTACACATCACAGCTTCTGATGAAGGATCTCAGCCTACAATTCCAAGTACAGGGCACTTTCCTGTATGCCCCCAGTGTAGGAAAAATAGACAAATTCTTTTTGCCAAAGATTGTCTCTAGCTACCCATCTGAAAAGGCTCTTCCGTGAACTGTGTCTAGTTTATCATCTTAATGTGAACCCTGCAAGATAGTTGGAGTCTTTTCAGGAGGCATTCTAAAATCATTATCTCACAAGTATGCACAACTCTGACCCTATTTATATTGCAAAGGTACATTGCTTTACACCAGTTTTATCATTTCATAGTTTTCTTCAACGAATCCTAGAAAACTCATGCTGAGAATTTCCATGAGGAGTCCCTGCCCCCCCCATTAGAACTATATTTTCCATAGCTCCCTAATGACGTTGTATGAGTACTAATCATTTTAAAATATACAGTAGATCCTTGGTATCCATTGCGGTTTGATTCCAGGACACCCCCAAACCCTTGGATGACAAAATTCATGGATGCTCAAGTCCCATTAAGTACAATAGGGTGGTAAAATGGAATCTGTGGATATGGAGGGAAAACTGTATCTTCTATAATCATGATCTGGGAGCTGCTGGCTTACCATTTGGATAGTTTTGCATAGTTTTCTTAATATCATATGGGGGGATTATTTTTCAAAGAATTTTTTTTTATTAAAGAAGTTTTCAAACTCCAGAAACAGTTTGTCAAACAAAAAGATATAATCAGTTGGTAATGACTTTTACACTGCAAGCATATTTTCTCAATACTCTACTTCAGACTAGGGCAGGCAAAGTGCAACCAATGGGCCATGTGTGATCCCTCAGTGCCATTCCTGTGGTTACCAGGAGCCCCTGGTCAAAAGCTTTCCCCAAATGCCCTCTAGAGTATCTGGGGGCATTTTGCTATTTTCCTCGTTTGGCCAATATAGGTCTAAGAGAGTCCTTTTTTGAAACAGGAAGTAAACAAGAAGCAACTACCCACTTCCTGTTGTTAAAAAACACCTCTTTTGTACAGTTGTCTACCCATGTCATAGGGGAGTGACTCCGTCTCCTGACATGTAGAGTGGTGCCTAGAAAATTAAGGACAGGTCCTGACCTAGTGGAGGGGGAGAACTAAGCATAGTTTAGAAAAGTGATTTTGCTTGGACGAAAACTTATAGAATCTTTCAGCTGACATGGCAAATGATCATACTGACTGGGGAAGTATGGGAATTGTCCCAGAAAGCAAGAAGCCAAGTTCTTGGCATCACGGTTAAAAAAGAATATTGTCCACAGAAGGGTCACCAAGATGACCCAAATTCTGAAAACCAAGTCTTAGGAGGAAAGACTTAGTGAGTTGGGTATGTTTAGCTTGGAGGAACGAAGACTGAGAGGTGACAAGATATATGAAGGGATAGTCACCTAGAGAATGGAGACAGCTTGTTTTCTGCTGCTCCAGAGACTAGAACATGAATCAATGGATTCAAAGTACAAGAAAAGAGAGTCCACATAACATTAGGAAGAACTTTACTGTAAGAGCTGTTTGATAGGGGAATAAACTGTCTCAGAGGTTGGTGGTTTCCCCTTATTGGAGGTGTTCAAACAGACATTGGGTGGGCATATCATAGGAATGCTTTAGTGGTATATTCTTGCATGGCAAGGGTTTGGACTAGGTGGCCATGGAGTCCCTTCAACTCTATTCTGTGGTTCTGTGATATTTCCAAGCTGATAATGAGAGGCATTTGGTGAAGGTGGTACCAGCTGGACCACCTTTGTACATGGTGTCCCAGAGAGGAACTGTTTAGCTGGAATGGATTGAAGGTTCTCAACCCAAATGACAAATGTTCCCTTTTTTCCCCTCCTGGTCTCTAAACCTGAGATTCTGTTCCTTCCTCTGGAGACCTTGGATAGGAGTCTAATATGATGCAACTTTAGAGCAGACCCCTCACTAGCAACCCAAAATGTCTGCTTGCTTCCCTCATCCCTCTTTGTCTTCCAGGATAATTAAGTTTTCTGCAAGAGAAGAGGAGGCAACCTTTCAAATCAAAGCTTGGGGAAAATGGCAACATGTGACAAGGCTGCCATAGCAACAGCTGGATTTTCCCATATGGAAAATGTACTAATAAGATGAGGGTGACAGTATGCTATAAATGCACTGGGTTCATTTAAGCCTTTTAGTGTTGTCTTGGTGATTAAGAAAGAAGGTTCGTTTTGTTCTTACATTTGGAGTCCCCTGCACTATTGCATGAGAATCATAGAATCATAGAATCATAGAATTGTAGAGTTGGAAGAGACCACGAGGGCCATCCAGTCCAACCCCCTGCCACGCAGGAAAGATAAACAAATCCGGTTTACAGAAAGCACAGAAGAGTAGAAGAAGGTCCTCTGTAGTTCCCTCCTGTTAGAGCTGCTTTTGGAAAGATTTCTCCATAGTCTGGTGTGTTTGTGTGTGTGTGTGTGGAAATGTGTGTGTGTTGTCCATATATATCTTACTCTGAGTGCAATAATTCTTGGGAGATGATTTCCGGATCCATTGGGTAAAAATGCTTCTTCAGGGCCTAAATTGGCCCAGAGAGGGCCAAAAATGTCTTGAATGGCATCACAGGGACATTTGGGACAGAAAAATTCATATAGATTTGAGTCCAACATTCAAACCACTAAACTATGCTGGCTTTCTAAAGCCTTCATGACTGTCAATAAGAGCTTTAAGCTAAAATGTGGTGGCACTTGTGTGCCTGTGCTTCTGCCTTGGGTTCCACCCACTGCTGGAATGCAGCTCCCAAGAATTTCTGTGAAATTAAATTCTTCCCTCACTCTGAAAGACCCTTGAAATAAAGGGTGATTCTTCCCATTTTAGGAATGTATGCATTTTTGCTTTCAGGTTCTTTTTAAACAGAGGCTGGATGGCTATCTGTCAGGAGTGCTTTGACTGTGTGTATTCCTGCAGGGCAGAATGGGGTTGGACTGGATGGTCCTTGTGGTCTCTTCCAGGTATATGATTCTATGATTTAAATTAATCAATCAGTCTATCCATCCATGCATCCATCCTAGATAGTCATCACGACTAAGGACTTTATCAGATGCGGCAAATATGGCATCATAAGGATGCCTAGTGATCGTGAAAGGGTGCGCATATCAGACAGCATCATCCTTTTGTGATCATATGTTGTTAAAAAGCCACCCTATGTTATTGATGAGCCAAGCTGTCAATAGCTCTCCCGTTCTGCTTTGCTGCCGGCATTGGCGGCATTTGAACCCTCACACAATTGTACTCACGTGAATGCTGCATCAAGGACAGAACACTTCCAGATGAGATTGTGACAGCCAGGTAGGAGATGCTCTTTTTATAACCCCCCCCCCAAGTACTTGGGACTTTTAAAGTGTGTTTTTGTGTTTTACTGTACTTTCTGTGTGGTTTTCTTTGCTTTAATTTTCCAGTTTACCACGCTAGCATCTTCTTACAAGAATCAGCGAGATTTGGAACCCGGAAGTAAATGGAGCTCTGTCTGTGCTCTGTTACTGCTGGGGATGCCTCTTTTATCCTTGCAAAGGTAGGTCTGGTGGGGGTGTTCTTTTGCTGGCACAAAAATTCCACAATTTATGCCGGCAAAAGAACATTAATGTGGGGTGGTCTGATAAAGTCCCAAGAGCCTGTGTGGAATAGATCCACCTTCCATGAAGTGTCTTATTACTTTCTAAAGTCATTAAAACCAGCCATCTCTATCTCTTGTGGCATAACGTATCTTCATGACAGAAGGAAGACTATGCCTGGCTCACTTCTACTCAGCATTTGCCAAAGAGCTCTCCCCGAACCAACTTTCTTCCTGCCTTTCTGATGGATTTCCCCACTCCTTATAAGGAAGAGGTTACCTTCCTGCTGCTGCCATTTGAGCAGGGCTCATCCTTCTCACCGGGGTGCTTTGGAGATATCCCCTCAGAAGCTAAAAGAGAGAAGGTACCAGATATATGCATATGGGCACAAGCTACGCAGCTAATGTGGTGGAGAAATTAATCCTAATTGTGCTTTTCAGCTACACAAGATGTTCTTGACTTGGGTAGCTTCTCTTGATCTCCAGCTGTTTGCTTATCTACTTCCCCCACCACTACTGTCCTCCAATATAATTAACTTAGCAATTAGACTAAAATATACTCTGCCACCACAGCACATAGCCTCTGTGCTGCTTTTGTTGAAGATGGTAAAGAAGGAGGCATGATTATCTGTCTTGGGTGGTGAGGGTATGCTATATGCCCTACTACTATGGCGTTCAAGGGAGAGGCTCTTGTGAGAAGTGTGGTCTCCCTCATTTGAATTTCTCAAGCATTGCCTGGACAGAGATGGTCTTCTAGCTCTTGTATGTTAGGTAACTGGGTATATTGGAACACTTTGTCCATTTAGAAACCACTGTAGTGGATTAGACACTCACGTAGCTGTTTCAAAATCGCAAAGGGGTCCAATACCCACTTGCTATAATCCCACTTGATTGGTAAACATGGACATACCATCCTATGCATCCAATTTTGTTCTTGTTGTTGTGTGCCTTTAAGACATTTCCAACCTATGGCAACCCTAAGGCGAACCTATCAAAGGGTTTTCTTGGCAAGATTTCTTCACAGGAGGTTTGCTATTGCCTTCTTCTGAGGCTGAGAGAGTGTGACTTGCCTAAGGTCACCAAGGAGGTTTCCATGGTAGAGAGGGGAGCTGAACCCTAGTTGCCACAGTATTAGTCCAATGCTCAAACCACTACACCATGCTGGCATACCCATAAAAATCTGATGTGATTGGTTTGAGTTCTCCCTCTAAGTATGTGAATTTATTCCTTCATATAAGACTTGAAAACACTATCTTCTACCAAGGCTGTTTGGTATGGTTGAAATCCTTTTGGTGACTTATTTATACCTGTGTATGTCTTTTCTTTTAATAGTTGTGGATGGAGGTATTCAATGGCTGCTGACACTGCAGAAATAATGCAGCTTGACATCCCTTTAACTATCATGGCCCCATCCTATGGACTCGGATCTGTAGTTTGTTGTGGCACCAGAGTTCTCTGAGAAGAGAAGGCTAAGTTTCTCACAAAACTACAATTCCCAGAATCCCATAGGACTGAGCAATGGCAGTTAAAGTGGTGTCAAACTGCATTATTTCTGTAGTCTGGCAGCAAACAGCATCTGTTTCTGCAATGATCGCATTCTTTAGCATCACCATTCTGCACCTGGGTTCCTTCCCACATACAACCTTCAATGGTCAGGGGAGTATAGGGGACATTGGCTGTTGAAGTTAGATGCACAAAAAAAACATACATTCTTCTGAAGTTAGCTGCACAAAGAAAGATGCATTCTCCAAAGTCTGTACGTGTGAATCTTCCAGGGACCCTGGGAGGCCCAGAAGGAGGGTCTCATTCTCATGCATCTGGGTCTAGGAACACAGTTGGATGGTGCCAAGATGTTGGACCCTGTCACATCCTTCCCTGGCCACATGGAGGTGGAGGGAGCACCCTGGTTGCAGAGTGGTAGGTGAAGAGCACACGGAGTGTGAATCAAGTAGAGTTACATCTGGTGGAACTTTATGCTCTGCCAGGACAACCTAGGATCCTGGCCAATGTGTATACATGAGTGGTGTGCATGAATGCATGACCAGTGCTACTTTCAGCATTCAGTCTCTCCATCATCACCAGGAAGGGGGAAAAAATCCTCTCTCTTAGCATTTCCAGCTGCAGGAAGGAAGGAAATTGACTTCACTGTGATAGAACCAACACTTTCATTTATGCATAATTCAGAGCAAATTATACTTTTGCATTGTAAGGATTAATTACAGCCAATTGCAGGCTTATTCATTTGGCTTTTCTGCTTCGGAAGGGCTGGCCCACAGATCAGACTCAAAAGGCTTCCTGAAAGGATACTTGCTCAGTATTTCTATTTGAGAAACAAAGGAAGACTTAGGGGGAGAGTCACTCTCTTGGGGAAACAAGTAGAGTTCATCTCTCTACTTTGCTAGCCAACCATCCTGATTCTGCTGTTATAGTCCACCAAATCACCCTAGTTCCCTAAATCAAAAATGTCCCAATGGTGGGTAAGATGGGGAGAAGGCTGGTAAGGACTGTTAGACACTAGGTTCTCAGCCTTTGACCCTCCAAATGTTTTGGATTTCCAACACCCAAATCCCTGACCATTGGCCATGCTGGCTGGAGCTTTTGGGAGCTGAGGTTCAGCATCATCCAGAAGTCCAATTGTTGTCCAATTGCTCTAAAGGGCACTGATATGTGTGGACCTTTCACCTTAGATCACTTTTAGGGATAGCCTCAAATTTCACCTCTATTAAATTTCTTTAGGGAATGTGTCCCTCCACTCATCCATTCTATGATTCTGTGTCTCAGCTGTAGAAAGAAAGAGCTTCTCATCCTTTTCCAGGGACAATTTGTGATGTTCTAGATGAGCCTTAGAATAATAGAATTATAGAGTTGGAAGAGACCACAAGGGCCATCTACTCCAACCTCCTGCCATGCAGAAATACTCATCAAAGCACTCCCGGCAGATGTCGACCAAGCCTCTGTTTAAAAACCTCCAAAAAAAGAGAGACCCCACCACACTCTGAGACAGTGCATTCCACTGCCAAACAGCTCTTACTATGAGGAGGTTCTTCCTCATGTTTAGGTGGAATCTTTTTTCCTGTTGTTTGAGCCCATTGCTCCATGTCTAAGGGGCCATTTACACAGCAAAATAAATCCTCTAAGAATTCACAAAGAGTCCTAATAGTTCCGACATCTTTTGGATCAAAGTCGCCATATTCAGAAGGAGAGGGGGAACCCCATAAGTCACGCAGTCTCAGCTTTCGCTATTTTCCACGTCTTTTTTGAAAAGTAGCACAAGTTAGCGTGCTATCGGTTGTGTGAACGACCATTTTGCTTACGGCAGTGGGGACTATCAGCAGTCTTTCTGAAACAGCCACAGCAGAGCTTAGTTGTTATTGGTTGGACTGAGGGGGGTGGACTTGCAAGAGATGAGGCTTGAAAAGATCCAACCAGCTGGTTTGCTTTCTAGCATAATTACTTTTCCTCTCCCCCACCTCTCTCTCTCTCTCTCTCTCTCTCTCTCTCTCTCTCTCTCTCTCTCTGTGTGTGTGTATGTATATATGAGAGAGAGAGTGATCTGCTCCACCAGCTGATCACTCGATCATTCTTTTGTGTGTGTGTGTAAGACAGAGAGAGGGAAGCAGTCTGCTCAGCTGGCAGAATTGCAGAGCAAAGTGAATCTAGGCTTCTTTTCCTTCCCTCCTTTGTAATTATTCCTTCCCCCTGGTCTCCTTCCTTTTTTGTTGCTTGATCTGGTTTTCTCTGGCTCAGACAAAGCTACGAAGCTACGTTCTTTCCCCCTCACACTGCCCATCTCCTCACTTCCTCCCCGCCTCCTGCCTGGTCTGTATTAAGGCAAAAACTCACTAGATCTTCCAGTTTAGCAATAAGTCATGTGAACTATGCAGTGCTGGTGCGAAAGGACGGCAATCTGGAATTTCGCGCACTTTATTCTGCCATGTAATTGGCCCCTTAATCTCTGGAGTAGCAGAAAACAAGCTTGCTCCATCCTCAAATATTTAAACATGGCTATCATGTCCCCTCTTCACCTTCTCTTCCCCAGGCTAAATATGCCCAGCTCCCTAAGCCACTCCTCATAGGGCCTAATGGCTTCCAGACCTCCCACCATTTTGGCTGCCCTCCTCTGGACACATTACAGCTTGTCAATATCCTTCTTGAATTGTGGTGCCCAGAACTTGTTGGTTTATGTACTCTCTTCTGGTGTTTCTTTTCTTTTTCAGAGTGCATTAGGAAAGTTACTGGTTAATAGCCAAGAATGGTCTAGTAACTAGAGCAGCTAATGCTTATGAACATTCCCCTGCCTTATGAAATGGCTGTTGGCCATGTATTTTACCTGGTGCAAGAGAATGCTTTATTCCCAACATCGTTGGTTTCCTTAAATGTTGTTTCTATCTGTGTTTAGAAGGGAGAATAACTTGAGGGGCACTCTTTTATTGGAGAGGTTTCCTAGTTCAGTAGTAGAGAACATTATTTGTATAGGTTGCCCCCCCAATATCTGCGGAGCCAATATCCACAGTTTCAGTTACCCACAGCTGAAAAATTAGGGGCACATACCATAGAATTGCACTTGAAAATGCCTAGAGAGGTGGCCTCTCTAGGAATCACTAGGTGCTTCGATGCAACTCTATGGTATGTTTGTACCAGAAGTCCTTTATTTGAATATTTTAATTTTCACTATTATCTGCAGTTTCGGGTATCCACACAAAATCCAGGAACCGAACCCCTGTGATACAGGGGGCGATCTGGACATAGAAGGTCCCCAGTTAAATTCCTGGTGTCTCCAAGTGGGTTGGGGAAAACAATGGCTGAAATTCTGTTGGTGTCTTCTGCATGCTCAAGTTCCCCTATACAAGCAGTTGCACATTTTTGTCTAATGTATAAGATCCTCATTCAGTTGAAGTTCACAGAAGCATGTGGCCCATGCAGACACCCATTTACTTGTGCATTCCAGGGAATGTTCAGTTCTGTATCCAAAGTTGACATTCAACACGAGATATGCAACACAGTCAACACATGAAATTCATCCTTAGGCGTTGCAGAGGGGCGGGATAGAAATAAAATTTTATTATTATTATTATTATTTAACCCTAATGTAAGATCTTGGGACTATATCAGATGGGGCTGTAATCGTAGAATTACAGGGTGACAGTACTGCAAATGGGTTCCTGTTATCACATGACGTTGTTGTCCTCTCATGGTCAATGCGTGCTCCACCCATTAATGGCTCATCACTTTTCATTGATGGGAAAACTCAGGCTCGGCCAAATTGACCACAAACAATGGTCCGCCCTGGCCTCACATCGGGAGGCATGGAGACACACTATCCACAATGCCATAGCCTTATTTGAGAACTCACACTGAACAAGTCTTGAAGAGAAATGACAACGAAGAAAGAATCACAACCTGAAACATCACCCAAGGAAACCTTCTGCTGTGCTTTCTGCAACTGGACTTGTCTATCTCGGATTGGCCTTTTTAGTCATCAGCGCGCTTGCAGAAAGCGCGGGATGAGGTCCTTCCTGAATCTTCATTTGCGAAGAAAAGCGAGAGAGAGAGAGAGAGAGAGATTTTTCATTGATGGGAAAATCCATGAATAGTCCTTAATATCGCTCTTTTGATTGTATTGACAGGTGTGCAATATCACGCCCTGCTGTAATCATGTGATTACAGTGTGAATGGGGGGTCCCTTTTCCCTCTCCCCTTTCCCAATGAGAACACAGGACACACAGGATGCTCCTTTAATCAACTGTCACCTTTCCTTGGTGCATTTTAATGTTTGTTTAAGTGTTTATTTATTTATTTATTTCATAATTCATGTATTTTTAGTGTGTTTAGACAAAGTCGCATCTTCTTGCAAGAACAGCCGAAATCTTGCCCATACAAAATCATGGAAGTAAAATCCCATTCTTAAACTGCTAGTTGTGGTTTGTGATGGTTCTATGGCAGTAGTATTCCACAATTACGGCATAGTATTGCATGATTGCGGTGGCAGGTGATAATTACTGTAGTCATGCCAATATGTTTCTGCTTTCCTTGTACAGCATTTTTAGATGCTAGTTTGATAAAGTTCCTACACTGGAACTAAGCTCTCTTAGGGGTGGGAGAGCTGTCTCAATGGACTGAGACACCTAATCTCAACTAGAACCTCAGCACTGGTGAGATTTCTTCATTTTCCTAGTGCAGATAGAACTAAGCTAAATGGACTGAATCAGTCTAAGGCAGCCATATATATATCACTATCTTGTATCTGTGAGACAGCATTGCAATGTCCTAGTTAATTAACATATAATTAACATTTAATTAATATATATAATGACTTCTTCCAGACATCACAATGGATGCTGCCTGTTTTGTGGGGAAACTCTAAGTAATTTCTTCCCCTTGGAAACTGGAGATGACGCTAAGCAAGGAAGAAGGGGGTGGCATCTGGTGGATAGAAACTGGTGGGATGTGAAATTTGGACGGTTATTTTAAATCAGATACAGGTTTGTTTTAAGCCTCATCCCAAATATTTGATTATATTCTAGTTAACCTTTGTTAAAAGTAGCACTTTACTTTCCTTGTTCTAAAAAATAAGAAAAATAATTACTGTTGGTAACTTAAATATATATATATAGCTCCAAGAAAAAATATTGCATTGTTTACATGGGGGTGGTGAGTGGCTGAGGGAGTGAGAGGAGGGAGGGGCCCTTGTGAGGCTGGTGGTGTAGATGCAGATTGAGTGGCAGTAGTGGATTGTGAGGTGGAGAGGGAATTTGCATGTGGGTGGTGATTGGCTGAGGGAGTGAGAGGAGGGAGGAGCCCTTGTGAGGCTGGGGGTGTAGATGCAGATTGAGTGGCAGGAGGGGACTGGGAGGTGGAGAGGGAATTTGCATGTGGGTGGTGATTGGCTGAGGGAGTGAGAGGAGGGAGGGGCCCTTGTGAGGCTGGGGGTATAGATGCAGATTGAGTGGCAGTAGTGGATTGTGAGGTGGAGAGGGAATTTGCATGTGGGTTGTAATTGGCTGAGGGAGGGAGAAGAGGGAGGGGCCCTTGTGAGGCTGGGGGTGTAGATGCAGATTGAGTGGCAGGAGGGAATTGTGAGGTGGAGATGGAATTTGCATGTGAGTGGCGATTGGTTGGGTATGTTTCCTAAGTGGCCAGTCAGTACACTGGGAAAGGAAACCTACCCAAGCCTCTTATATATGTAGGTAGATAATAATAATAATAATAATAATAATAATAATAATACACATGTAATGTGTTGTTTCCAGGTTGTGGGGAAAATCTGGTATTCTCATCTTCATTGCCCGTACTCTGTAATCTTTAGATGATCCTAAAGAAACTGACATTCCCTTGATTTCTGTGTAGTTTGTTGAAGAAATGGCAGCTGCTATGGAGATGTGAAGCTGCGCTCTGAGAAGCCTGTGAGAGGAGGCAGGGAAGGGAGGAAGAGCTAAGCTTTGGTGCTCCATGGTTATTGCATAGAGATTGCGGTAAAAAGGAAGGGGATGTTCTTGCAGATGAAAAGCAACTAAGCAGTGGCATTTGCACAAGGTGGGTGGACGAAGGGAAGCTTTTGTTTGCGAAGAGCAAGGCTAGGTTTGCCGAATGACACATACCGAGTGCTGCTGTAAATACTAATCTTCAGGAGACATCCCTTGGTTTTCCAGAGCAATAGGCCTCTGCCGTGCTGGCAGGAGACCATGGAGACTGAAAAGCAAACCCCATTGAGAGAACAGGCCATTTCTCAAAGTAAATGTATCCTTTGGAAAGAGCAGCCAGGTCTGTATTGAAAGTGAAATAAGTCTGTGATTGTCAAGGAGTTACAAATACAGGAGATGTCACCCAGGTGCAATTCCATGCCTGAGCATGGTGTTGAAAGGCTTTCTTTCCAATCCATTTTGTGGAACCTGGAATAGGATAAACAAGCTGTATATTTCCGTTTCTTTCTGCCTAGATCAGGAATAGGCAATTGCATGGGGTTGAAGGGCCAATTTCCCCAGCTTACTTGTAGGCTATACGAACACACGCACACACCACGCCCAAATACCAAATACCTCTATTTTGCTCTGCAGTGCTTCTCAAAATGGAAACAGGAAGTTATTTTCTGTTGTTTTTAAAACAATTGCAGAGGGAAATGGTAGTAGCAGTACAGCATTCTAGGGTGCTTATGAATTTGGGCTTTTGGTATTTTTCACACACTTTCAAATGTTCTGGGGGCTTTCTGTGTGAATTTGTGGCAAAAAATGATCAATTTTATACCATTTTAAAAAATGGTATTGGGGGCTTTGGGAGAGGTCCAGGAGCCAGCAGAATCAGGCGCATTGATTTACAGTGCACTGTCAGTCCTTGCAGACCGGTAGTCACAGATCTTGGGAATGTGTGTCAGTAGGGTGATAAATCAACTCTGGGTTTTAGTCTGAACTTCAAAGGAGTTATTGAAGCTGCAAAGCTGATATGGGTCCCAGAGGTTGGCATAATGGATAGCTCCTTCAAAGTTCAGACTAAAACTCAGAGCGGGTTCACTGCCCTGCTAACATCAGGGCCTCCACCTCCTTGTCTCATTGTTTGCTTTTTGTTTGAGAAAGCATTTTGAGAAGGGGAGGTGACTGAGCTGGAAAAAAAACAGGACTAAGCAGCTGCTTGGAGTAACAGCCTGCCCAAAATTGCTTGAAAATGGAGGCTTGGAGGAAAGAACTGCACATTCCTGAGGAATAGCTGTAGTTTGAGCCACAGTTTTGGCCCACGGTGTTCCAGCTGAAGTGGGCTGGCAGCACAAGCCTTCCAACACCTCTGCCACTGTTCAACAAGGGAGAAACCAAGCCAGCTTCCTCCAGTGCTAGCTTGATTTGGAGACCGGCCCCAATGTAATCTGTTATGTCACTTTTTGCACCTGCGTTGCTGCAGGGCAGAGCAAAGGAGGCTGAATGCTACTCATGTATTTTAACAAGGAGGTGTGGGTGTGTGTGTGTGCATGGTTGTATGTTTCTGCAAGGGAGCCAGAACACCACCGCCTCCCTGACAGCAACTGGCTGGGAAGGAGAAACGGCTTAACTAAAGTGTCAGTGGTTAGGATCCACACCACCTTTCTACTATCCGAATAGGCATAATTCACTTTGTTCAGACTGGCAATACTTTCTTGACTCTGTGTACACAACAACACACACGCACATAATGTGAAAATTCAGGGCTTTCCAGGCAGAATGACAAAATCCTAAGATGCTAAAAGAGAAAATAGTTCTAACGTTGTAATCTATTTAAATTGGCCCCTTGGCTTCAGAGTTTGGAAAATCTATCAGCCTATTAAAGCTTCACCATACAATGGCCAAAATCTAGCTGGTGTCTTCTGGTCATGTTAAGTTGCCCTTGGTGTTGTAGCAGTGTGTCTTCAAGTCGTTTCTGACTTGTAGCATCCCTAAGGCAAACTAATGGGATTTCCTTGGCAAGATTTCTTCAGAGGATGTTTGCTTTTGACTTCTTCTGAGGCTGAGAAAGTGTCACTTGCACAAAGTCATCTCATGGATTTCCGTGGTTGAGCAGGGATTCAAACCCTGTTCTCCAGGATCATAGTCCAACACTGAAACCACTACACCACATTGGTTCTCTTAATTTGCCTGACATTTAGACATTTTTCTTCAATGTGGAATGGCCTCATTCAGTTCAAGATGGCAGAAGTGAATGAGGAGACCTTGTGCATGGGTGCAAACTGTGCATGGTGTACATTGGTCATTGCACATGCTTATTTGCACTCACATTGGGTTGTATAATGTCACAATTTGCTAACAAGGTGGTATTGCACAACCATCACATAATTCACTGCCTGCAATCCAACACTGCCTCAGTGTAGTGTAACTATCCACATACAAAGATATGCTACATCAATACTACACAACCACCATGCAGAATAGCAGCATTGCACAACCCACATCAATGAGTACCCAGCTAATTGGGAACAATTAGCTAACCCATTCTAAACTGCCTAGGGAGTGCATTGGCACTGATAAGTGGTATAGAAATACAAGTGTTAATAATGTGCAACTGCAATGCACAAATTTTATGATGCGCAAATAAAATGCATAATGCACAATGAGGAACTGTAACACGCAGTGCATAACTACAACACACAACATGCAGTGCACAATCAGAACATGCAAAGGCAAGCCACAGAGGAAAATGCTGTCTGTGCAACTCTACTTCCACTTCTATCAGCAGAATACATCCATTGGGCAATGGTGATTTGTTGGGACTGCATGCATAGCATGACTTACAGATGTGTATCTCTGACTGGATTCAGGACTTATCTGTGCAAAATTTGCACACAGATGTTTTGCACAGAGAATAGCATTTTCTTTTCAGAAAATAGCCTGTTCTGTATATAAAATAATATTTCATTGCAGAACTATTAATTGCTGTAAATAAAATGCTATTTTCTGCACAAAACAAACATGCGAAAATTTTGCACATCCAGACCACGAGGACTGGATGGCCCTCATGGTCTCTTCCAACTCTACAATTCTATGATTCTATGTCCCAAACCGCAGAGATTCTCATCAGTCCAGGATTCTTCTGATCAAGAAACATGTATTTGGGCTGTTAAAAAAAATATTTTTCAATATTCATAGAATTATAGAATCATAAAATCATAGATTTGGGAGAGACCACATGGGCAATCCAATCCAACCCACTGTCCTGCATAACAAACAATCAAAGCACAACTGACATATGGCCATCCAACCTCTGTTTAAAAACCTCCAAAAAAGGAGACTCCACCACACTCTGAGGCAGTGTGTTCCACTGCTGAACAGCTCTTACCACCAGGAAGTTCTTCCTAATGTTCAGGTGGAATCTCTTTTCTTGTAGTTTAAACCCATTGCTCCATGTCCTAGTCTCTGGAGCAGCAGAAAACAAGGTTGCTCCATCCTCAATATGACATCCCTTCAAATAGTTAAACATGGCCATCATGTCATCTCTTAAACTAAACATATCCAGCTCCCTAGGCCACTCCTCATAGGGCATGGTTTCCAGACCTTTTGCCATTTTGGTTGCTCGCCTCTGGACACGTTTTAGTTTGTCAATATTCTTCTTGAGTGTGATGCCCTGAACTGGACACAGAATACCAGGTGAGGTCAGAACAAAGCAGAATAGAGTACTATTACTTCCCTTTATTATAGACACTATATTCTTATTGATGAAGTCTAGAATCACATTGGCTTTTTTTGTTGCCACATTACACTGCTGCCTCTAGTTGGGACTAACAAGTGATTGTGTGCCAAATAGTTACAGGTATGGCAAGGTTGTCATTCCATAGTGCAACTAGTTAATATAGAAACTCCCCATGGGTGTGTGTGTGAGTTGGGGAGGTTATGCACAAAGACATGTTGATATTTCTACTTTCTAATACAATTTCAGACAGAAACATGGGCCTTTTGCTTTAGGTCCAATCTGCCCGGTTGCTCTGTTTGTTGCCAGAGCTGCATGCAATAGTTCGATGGGTCATAACAATCCCCCTGCTCTTATTATGTACAAATCCACTGCTCTTGTTTTTGTCCTGATTGCCCACAGGCTAGACTTCATTTCTACACCCGTCACCCAAAGATTTTTTTTTTTTTTATGTCTTCATTTTTACAGTGCGGCAGAGTGAACATTTTGCTTTAATACAGCAATGCCCCTTTCATGAAGCTAAAGGCTGAATCACAGGGATTTGGAGCAATGAATAGCTGAGTGGCTGCCAGAATGACTCAGCAGGGTACAGTATCTGTCAGTGACATCCTGCTTTTCACAGAGCCTTTGCATTCCAAGGTAGCCTGGCTCTGAAGTACAACAGAAGACTCAAATTGAAACCAGATTAGAAAGTGGATGAAGGAAGGCATCATGGCATCTCACAACAATCATTGGTGAATTGTGGATTAGGGAGCGGCAATGTCTTTCTTTCTTTCTTTCTTTCCTATCCCTAGCCCCTTCACAATATTGCAAAGGCCAGCATTTTCTGGCTGATAAATTGGATAGCTCTTTCAAAGTTCATACCAAAACCCAGGATGGATTTTGAGAATGCCAGCTGTCACTAGATTTAAACATTCAGAGTAGATATTGGCAGGGGTTGTACTAGATGGCCCTTGTGTTCCCTTCCAGCTCTAAGGAGATTATCAGATGTGGGGGAATGCACCAAAAATCATGTTCTGAACTGCATCAGAAGATGGCTACAAGAACAGAAAGGGTAACATCACCAGACGCCCACATCCTTCTGGAGTTCTGAGGTCATAGCACTGCTGCGCATGAGGCTTCCCCTTTGATGGGGAGAAGCTGCTAATCAAAAGGGACACCTTACTGATGCCTGAACTATGCCCCCAGAATGCTAGAGGATGGCATCGTCTGGTAAGGTCGCCCCTTCCTGTTATTCTAGCAATTTTCTGATACGGTTTTTGCCATGTCTGATAATTTCTTAAGATTCTGTGGTTTTATGATTCTATTCAGTGAGACGAGGTGATTTTAAAATGGTAATGCAGTTGTTCCACCAACCACTGTACCCAGGTGTCCATTTTAATTTTTAAGCTGTAACAAATGGCTTCTCAACTACATATTTCTTACAAGTTTACCCTCTGCCATTGCTCTTATGTTTCTGATGAAGTTGTTCTCCTTATTGGCAAAAATGAAAGTCACACCAGAGTGCCTCCTGATCAGTATGTCCAGGTCAGTGGTCAACCCATTTAATCTTTCTCCAATATCTGGGGATAGGACACCTCCTATCCAAAACTGGAGATGAACAGGTGTGCTTAGGAGCCTTGTTGGCTTCCACACAAGGACTGATTCTGTACTAATCCCTTTCTCTAGAAATGTCATACATTCAGATGATGTTCACAGATATGCCAGACTACAATTTTGCCAAGCTGTTTCAGGGTTTCCTGTGTTGCTCTGTTGTGCCTTTTCTGACCTGATCAGGGATAGGTCCTTTCTACTGTGGAGAGGCAAAACACTACTGAGGATGTAAGGGCTTCTAACGTTTAACTCCAAATTTCCTCTTTGCAGATTTTATCTTTTATTGCTTCCTGTTCAGCAACAACAGGAAGGAAGAGCAGAAATGAATTACTCTTTAATTAGTCAACTTATGTTCCTTATCTGGAATGAAAGCAGGAAACTGATTTCTGGCCTCTCCCCCTCTTCTCTTTTTGCTTTTATAGCAAATCAGCTATAGCATAGCAGACTTTAGCACAAAGAGAACAAAATCCAGCTGGATGGGCAAATCATCAGTACTTTCTCAGATATGCAATAAAATTGGATGTAATAGAAGACATGGAACCTGCAAGGAGGAAGCTTTTAACTAAGCACACAGTAGGGCTTAACAATTTGTCAGCATTTTGGCTAGCAACACAAGCTATGTGCAAGTCTTCTAAACAGAATTAAAAACTTGATCACTGTTAGTGAAGAAGGGTGAACTACATGAACCTTATTCAACTGCTTTTTGCTATTTTTTTGTTTTTGTTTTTGTTTTTTGGTCACCCCCAATACAGGGAAAGTGAATTTTTGAAAAGGAAAGCATTTTCTATCTGGGGAGGGTGGCCTTAGGACAGTGAGGATTACTGGCTTACAAATCCCTTCCATGAGAGGTCTGGTTGGCCCCCCTCCCTGCTCTCTTTTTGTCAGCAGTTGAAGACATTTTTTTATTTAGGCAGGCATTTGAAATGTGAATTGGAATTGCTGTGCTGTTTTTAACGTATTTTTAAATCAATGTTACGTTGTGTTTTAATTATATTTTAATAATGCACATAATTTAATTCTTTTTAAACATTTGTAATTTATGATGTTTTCATTGTATATTTTTTAATTATTGTAAGCCACCTTGAATACCATCTTGGGAGAAAGGTGGGATATAATTCCAATAAATAAAATATTTAAAAAATTACAAGTCAGTGTGGGGCAAATTCACTCCAGGATTTAATCCTGGAGCTATCTGAGCTGCTGAATCCTATGCTTTAAATAGGGTCAATACCTTGGAGAGCTGCTTTAAAGTTCAGTTTAAAAACCCAGAGCAAATTTACTGTCTCACTGACATGGAAATCACCTGCTGCTATTGCTGCAAGATAAGGAAGTCTCTTCGCTTCAGAAAGTTGCTATCCACACATGGAAGATGTTGGAAATAGCAACGGAACAGGGAGAAGCGAGTGTCCTTTTCCTTCTTTTCACTCCTTACATATTTAAGCCATCGTGGAACACCTGAATCACAGAATCATAGACTCAAAGAGTTGGAAATAACTTTAAGGGCCATGCTGCTAATAAGGCTAACAGCTCCACTTCCAGAGACCTCAGAAACTGACATATAATAAAATTGGTAAGTTAATAAATTGGCATATTGATAATTTGGTTCATTTATGTGGCCTTCCACAAGGGAAAAGGCAAACTAGTTTCAGAAAGGTCATCTGAGTGTCATGCTTTACCCTAGGGAAGACTAAGGCTAAAAGTCAAAAGGACCCATTTCCCAGTGGAAAGGGAGATAATGGATGGATGAATCCTTTGTGGGTGCTGATTTTGAAATGTCCTCTCCTTAATTCCCAACCTTAAGACAGAGGTTGCTCAAGCTTTTAAAATCCAATCACTGGACATTAAGGATAGTTTGCAATACATTGGCATCTTCCATACCTATTGTCAATACCAGGAAACTAATTCTGCAATCCATGGAAGCTCATGGAATCTATTGTTCCAACCCATGAAACATCCACTCCCCTCAGTGTATTTGGAGATATAAATATGACCCTAAAAATCTGCCTCTTTGCGCACAAACAGTTATGGGGAAACCCTATTACTCTGTGTTAACCACCCAGATTCCTCCATCATCTCTGCCAGGTTGACCAACAAATTCCAGACTACTGGACAGGATGTATCATCCCCAACAAATCCTCTTGCTACCCTCTATCCAAGTTTTTACTACTGCTTTCTATAGCCTTGTGTGACTGTGTGTGTGTTTGGTGTTAATTTTTGGAACTCTTAATAAAAACCATACTTAATTTCACATGTGTGTGTATTCCATCCAGACTAGTTCTAGTATACAGAGGTTCAAGATTCCCTTGTTACCCCCTTTTGCATTGCTAATTGAGTTGCTGCTAATTTCCCCAACATATTAGAAACTTGATATTTACTTGGGATTTCCAAGGAGCATTTTGGGTAACAATGCAGGTCAACTGTCAGCTGTGAAGGAATCCATAGCCAAAGCACCCGCAAGAGCTTGCTATCCAACTTCTGTGTTAAAACCACCAGTAAAAGAGAGTCCACCACTGTATGAGTTAGGATCGTCAATTGTCAAACAGCTCTTGACTGTCAGGAAGTTCTTTGTAATGTTTAGTTGGGAACTCTTTTCTTGTAATTAGAAAGCAGTGCTCTGGGTCCTGCCCTCTGGAGCAGGAGAAAACAAGTTCTCTCCATCATCAGCATGATAGCCCTTGAGGTATTTAAAGATTACTATCTCTCAGTCTTCATTTCTGAAGGCTAATTGTTCCTCAACCATTCCTCACAGGGCTTGGTTTCCAGATCTGTAGAATTTTGGTTCCCCTCCTCTGTGGATGCCTTCCTTCTTAAACTGGGTTGTCCTGACATGAATAAGGCTACAGAATACAACTTCATGGCAATGACATCATCTGGATTCTCCATAAAAATGACCAGCATTCATAAAGGGTTGTGAATGAATAAGTAATGCTCCATGTCCCAATGCTTAAGTCTGCGAAACAACACCCAAATTTAGGCAGCTGGGTTTTCAGTTATGTGACAGCATTTGGTAAATTTGAAGACTGTTTTGCTAGAGTTCAGAGCTGTGCCAGGTGGTAGCTTCCATGTTGGTGGGGTGGTGAATTAATTTCAGATTTTAGATGGAACTTGAAGGACCTATCCAAGGTGCTGAACCAATTGTGGGAATAGGATCAACCCCATGCATAGAAACTTTAATGTTTGGAGTAAAACTTGGATTAACTGCCATGCTGGCATGGAAGCTGCCAGCTGCCACTGGCTGAAAGAAAGTTCTCTAAAACCAAAACGAGATGGGATGGATTGGTTGTACTTCCTGTTTCCAGGGTCCCTTTTCCCTGGACAGCAAGCCACTAACTTGCTCCAATTTGAGATTTAATTATCAGTTCAGTGGGTGACTAATGGGGACTTCTTATGCAACATTTTGTTCAAAGGACATGGGAGCTGCATATTTTTTTTTTGGGGGGGGGAGAAAGCTCATTTGCATATTATTCATCACTTGTCCCTTTTTAAATACCATCTTAGATGTTTGCTAAGAATCTGCAAGGAGAGCTTGGCTCTGCTTCTCATCAGCTTAGGACAATATCAAGAACAGCTCCTTTAGTTGCAGAATGAGCTGTCCAGGCATCAGGAATGCCTGATGGCTCAATGTTCTGGGTTCAAATCCTACTATCTACAGTTACCTCAGGTAGCCTAGCAGGGAAGTCCTTTAACTGAAACTTCTGATGGTGCATGTAAGTCACAGTGGAATGCCCTGGGAAAGACATTGCCATCCTGGGATATGCAGTTTAGAGAAGGATGTTGAGCATTCTCAGCCACAGAGCTCTAGTGCTTCACCAAAACACATATGTTAGGATTCCATTGGGTGTTGCCATGGCAGTTAAACTGGAGTCATAGTACTGTAACTGTGTAGTGTGAAAGGGTCCCCAGGTAGAGCAAACTATGGCCTGACAGTATAAGAGAATTCTTAATGTTTATAAGAAAGAGGTAGATTTTTTCCTTAATGAGAAACTTGCCATTTGGGGAAAAAAAGAGTGATAAAAGATTAACATCTCATAACAAAGTAAAACATTTTTCTTTCCACATTAATTGGTGTACACTGAGTATTCAAGTGTTCATATCGTCTTCTCTGCAAATGTGTTTGCTGCCTGCCTCCCACGCTTTGAAGAAACTCTTCCTTCAAACTGTGAATGATGTCATTGAGCTTCCAATCAGTTCCATTCCTGTTTCCAACCCTTGGGATTCCTTGTTGCTCTAGACAAGGTGGGGTTGCTATCTCAGCACAGCCCCCCCCCCAAAAAAAATAACAGCCACTGGACTGCGATTGTGTCAATAAGCCTCGTGTTGTGTTTGTCTGGTTGAAAAAAAGTTGGGATGGTACAATGCGGGAAGGGAGAAGGAAGCCAAATTGGCAAGAGTGTCCATTTTGCATGGATAGAGAGACTCAGACAGATCAC
The DNA here is from genome assembly GCA_030847615.1 of Gambelia wislizenii. Lineage (NCBI taxonomy): Eukaryota > Metazoa > Chordata > Lepidosauria > Squamata > Crotaphytidae > Gambelia > Gambelia wislizenii. The sequence goes on from JAUMIR010000004.1 coordinate 330,540,881, forward strand.
CCCTATAGCTTGATAACAGCCCCTCTGTTATGAAAGGCACTTGGAAAAATGCTCTCTTCTGTGCTTGCTTCTAAAGGCCATTTTATGCATTATGTAATAGACTGAACAAAAATTGTTTGCCCCCAAATGCCCGCTTGGAGCTTTTGGTATATTTTTAGCTCTCTAGGGGCTATTTTTAGGCCCAGGGGACGTTTTTCCCCCTATAGGAAGTGCAGGTCACTTCCTGTCAGGAAAAAAAAAGGCCTAGGTCTAAAACGGCTGTGGGGGGGAGATTTTGCAAAAATGCCCCTCCAAACCTCCTAGGAGCCTTTGGGAGCAGTTTGAGTCTATATCTGTCAGGACATATATGTGCAACAGAGCCAGATGGTATAATGGTTTGAGTGTTGGATTATGACCCTAGAGATGAGGGTTTGAATCCTTGTTTGACCATGGAAACCCACTGGGCGGCCTTGAGCAAGTCACACTCTCTCAGCCTCAGAGGAAGGCAAGGGCAAACCAGCTCTGAAAAAATCTTGCCAAGAAAACCCTGTGATAGGTTTTCTTTAGGGTCACCATAAGTCAGAAATGACTTGAAGGCACACTACAGCATATTTATTTGTGTGTGTGTTGGGGAGCTGAGGCCTGCATGTGGTCTGCGAGGCATACTTTCTCCATAGAGGTTGAGTGTAGTACCTCATCTCTGTTTCTTGACAATTTTTCCTTTGTCTGATATATGTTTGCAGCCATATTTGCACAACAGCTTTGTTGTATTATACTACAGACGCATACCCTCAAACAATTCACAGATGAAAACTATGACACATCGGAACAAACAACATCAGAGTGTGGTCAGGATGGCAAATGTTATTAAAGACGAAGTCTAGAAAAGCTAGGAGATCTTGCAGCAGTTTGCTTTTGCTGGAGCCTCCTGGAAAAGGCAAGATTCCTCCCTCTTCCTTTCCTCCCCCCACTCCATTGAGTTGAGTACAAACTACTTCTGCAGTTTGAACTTTCTACCAGCTGAAATTATCCAAGATGAAGGGAGAAGCGGGAGCAGGAGAAAGAAAAAGGAACATTTTAAAAGGAGCTGGAAAAAAAAAAGGGGAGAATAGGGGATTAATTGTGACTGTTCCTGCCAAATTAACAGTTGGATGTCTTTAGCGTGAACTTAAAACATAAAAGACAAATTTTGGAAATAGTTTCTTAGACTACATCTCTCTGATTGTCCCACCAACCTGGCAAATGCCCATGCTTCCTGGGAGATGTAGTCCAAAGAGTCATTTCAAAGCACAGACCAAATGCAGTATGAGAAGGCACCTTGGAAAGAATGTTTCCAATTGAAATTGCAGGAGGGGTTTGACAAAATAGCACCACAGCACAGCTCTGGGGATGGACAAAGTTGTGTTGTTGCTATTTCCATGGGCTGGTTGACACATTCGGCTTCAGGAAAATCCCTGGCTCACATGTAAAATCAACATTTCGTGCTGATATTTGACAGCAATGCAGTTTTCCCAAAGCTCTGTATAAATCCTATCAGCTGGTGATCTTCACCCCGTTGTTGCTAATTCACGTGAATCCCAGGTGGACATCTGAACTGTCCCATTCCCCCCCTCTTCGCACCCTTCCTCCTTCTCTGGATAATTTTAAGCATCTTCTCAGCTTCAAGGCAAAACTAGGAAAGAAATCTCTCTCTTCTTTCTCTTCTACCCCCACTGCATGTTCTCCACTTTGAAGAATGAGTCAATAATTAACCGAATCAACACATCTCCTCCTCCATTCCCCTCCACCCCTCTCTGTTCCCCTCATTCAACCTTAACACAAGACTGCACTGTTTCTGGGTCTCACATGGACCCAGAGCTATTGAAGCCACTTGTTCCTGCCTGAATGAAACTGACAGAGATCCTTTTGTACCCAACCAGCCATGCCTGAATCACAAGCCCGTTTGGGAGGGACGAGTCGGGGAGTTGTGTGTGTGTGTGTGTTTGTATGTCAGCCAAGTGAATGGTGTTACTGGGTCATTCTTTTGGAAAGGTCGTGAAGAAGGAAATTTCAAGGAGAATAAAAGGACATGGAAGGTGCTCTTTTTGTGTTGATTCCTTCTAATAGACTCACTATTTCCTGTTTTCATATGTATATTGGGAGAGGATTATGGTAGAGTACATGGTACAGACTGACCCCCATATCCATTGGACTAGTATCTGCATCTAATTAAAAAGTCCATCCTAGGAATTTTCTAGGTCCTCCAGTGTGGTTCTATGGTATGCTTTTGCTGGAAGTTTGCCAGAATCATTCATTTCAATAGGGTTCAATATTATCCATGGTTCCACATTAAGTAAGGGAACACATCCCCATGGATATGAGGGGAAATCTGTACTTTACATGCATGAGGTCCTAGATTCCAGTCTTCCCATCTTCAGTTTTAGAAGCCACATTAGGAATTAGCCATGTTAGCATGTCCTACTATCCCTTCCCTGTGAGCTTCCATAACTGGACTTATTGGACACTTTTGGAAGGGTCACATTGGCTTAGGCAGATGGGAGATCAGTTGGAGGTCACAATGACCTGAAATGTGCCCAGTAATATAATGGTAGGAAAACCCAAGTTAGGATTAAGTGGGAAGCTCCCATAATGGATTTATGCTAACAACCCTGTCATTAAAGGGTTATGTGCTAATCCTTTCTCTCAGCCCTGGGTGTTTCAAGCAATAATTCAATCAAGCAATCAAATGACCATTCCCCATTCCATGCCGTACATAAATCTCCCCTCACTCACACCCCTGTCCAACCCTATGAGGTTGTTGCTAGTCAATCAATATTTTATCTCTCCCTAGTTAAAGTGACCAGTTGAGTTTTGGTTTCCTTTATCTTTTCCACAGGCGAGCCATCCAAGCTTTGCTATTACTAACTTACCCCTCCAAGGCATGGGATAAATATCAGAACCCCAACAATAGGTAGGTATGTCACAGCCAAGGTGTGCCACAGTGTACGGACCTGGCCACTCTCTTTCTTGGTGCACTATGGATCAGAACCTCTTGTGCCTCCCTTAGACACCTGTATGACTATATGGAACTCTCTCTTCTCTCTAATCTTCTGCTGCTCCAGAGATTGGAACACGGAGCAATGGATGCAAGCTCCAGGAACAGAGATTCCACCTCAACATTAGGAGGAACTTTTTGACAGTAAGAACTGTTCGGCAGTGGAACACACTCCCTCGGAGCGTGGTGGGGTCTCATTCCTTGGAGGTCTTTAAACAGAGGCTGGATGGCCATCTGTCGGGGATGCTTTGATCGTGATTTCCTGCATGGCAGGGGGTTGGACTGGATGGCCCTCATGGTCTCTTCCAACTCTGCAGTTCTATGATTCTATGATTCTCCAAGTCTGGTAACTATCACCCTATCTTCCCGGACTTTCCTGTCTCCATCCAACTTTTTGGCCTTACTTTACAATACGTTTCTATGGGTTCATAAGAACATGTAAGTCTACTTTTTATATTATTCCAATAAAATACATAGTTTTGCTGCAACTGGAGCCTCCTCTACAGTTAGTACTGGTGCCTGAAGATCCCTGAAGTTACCCTCCTCTTGCAGGCCTCTTGTTTTGAGCTAATAATTCCCCTTACTAGATTTTGGCATCATGGATGGGACTCTAACATATCGCCCACCTCTTAGGGTAACAGCTATGCTAGACTGAGTGTGATGGTACCCCAAGATCACAAGTGAATGGGGCTATGTGGTGTCATCTTCTCCACCATAGTCCCTGCCCAGCTGTGACTCCATCAGCACTGTCCATCCCATGTGCATGTAAGACAGTCCAGCCCCCTATTGGTGCGCTCTCTAGCATCCTTCAGAAGCCTTCTTCCTCATTCCTGTTGGAGGGCCTGTTGAGCAAAGAGGAGCCATCACTAGCGCCTAGCTCTCCAAGGACTATACCTTTGGATCATGCTCCTATAGGAGAGCTGAGAAAAGCTTTGATCAAAGAGCCTGGAAAGCCAGCACTATCTGCAGGAGATCACATCTGGCTCAATAGATCCATCTTCTCATTCAATTTGGGTTCATATGCCTACGAATGTTATTGAGAAGCAGTCTAGTATGTTTTTTTAAAACAATGTCTTGGATTAGAGGGTCCTGCTATATTTAAATCCCCATATTTGTTGTATGTACTGTCAAATTGGCTTCAGCTTATGGTAATGTTACAAATACCAAGAGATCCTGTTATTAACAACCTTACTCAGAACTTGGAAACTCAGGGCCATGGCTTCTTTGATTGAGTGGGTGACACCTGGCTTCATGACAGTACATGCATAATGGATCTAGGAGCCTTTGTAGACCACGAGTCATCAGTTTGATGTGGCAGCTAAAAAAGCCAATGTGATTCTAGGCTGTCTCAATAGGTGTCTAGTGTCTAGATTGAGGGAAGTAATAGTGCTACTCTATTCTGCTTTGGTCAGACCTCATCTGGAATACTGTGTCCAGTTCTGGGTGCCACAATTCAAGAAGGATATTGACAAGCTGGAATGTGTCCAGAGGAGAGCAACCAAAATGCCCTATGAGGAGTGGCTTATGGACCTGGGTATGTTTTGCCTGGGGAAGAGAAGGTTAAGAGGTGACATGAGTCATGTTTAAATATTTGAAGGGATGTCATACTGAGGATGGAGCAAGCTTGTTTTCTGTCGCTCCAGAGCCTACGACACAGAGTGATGGACTCAAATTACAGGAAAAGAGATTCCATCTAAACATTAGGAAGAACTGCCTGACAGTAAGAGCTGTTCAGCAGTTGAATGCACTGCCTCAGAGTGTGGTGGAGTCTCCTTTGGAGGTTTTTTACACAGAGACTGGATGGCCATCTGTTGGGAATAATTGCTTAGGTATTACTGCTGGGCAGGGGCTTGGACTAGATGGCCCTTGTGGTCTCTTCCAACTCTATGATTCTATCAACCTATTTAAAAGGTGATTTGTATGCTCCTGGAGGCTTCAGAATGTTGCGGCTGGATTGCATGACCAGGCATGCTCTCTGCAAAGAGCAAATAGAACAAAGAACTATAGAATATATTCAGATGAACTGTCACATACAGTATCTGCCATGGCACTCTCTGAGGTCATTCCAATTGTACTCAGATTCTGCAACTTGGATTTGCCCTGCCAAGGAACAATTCTCTGATGAAGTCATTTTCTTTTGCCAACATCTTGATATTGTATATGGTGTTGCCACATGTGAGACCTTGCAATTGCTGTGTATCCTTTGCTCTGCATTACAGTTGTTTTGTACCATTGTTAGAATCCCAGGCAGATTTGAATGTCTTAAGTGCATAAGCTGGATGTATGTTCTGGTTTGTGCCCAGATGCCCAGAAAGGAGGTAAACCTAGACGTTTCAGGAAGTCCTACTGAAGTCAATTGAGCTTACTTTTGAGTAGATATGTACCAAAGTGCCATTAAAGCCTCCCCCTTTTTCTTGCTGTCTCTCTCTCTCAGTCACACTCATCTCGCCCACTATTCCTTCCTTCCTTCCTTCCTTCTTTCCTTGTCCTCTTGCTTTCCCCATCCTCTGTTTTTGGAGGCAGTACACTGGGGTGGATGTACCTAAAATCTGAGGCAGTGACATCACAGTCTGATTTTTGTTCTGGTTTGAATATATATGCAGTTCCTGCTTGAGAATTTGAAGCATCTACCCACCACCTTTACCACTTGATCCTTGCTAACTTGCATTTGGGCTTGGTAGGATTCTGTTGCCATGACAGCCTTCTGACATCATCCTAAGTATCATCAAATGCTTGGGGCTGATGGCCCTGAGGATTGTGGCTTTCTTTTCTTGTCTTTCTCCCTGCTGAATCCATAACGACATTTTGCTTGGCTGTTTTTGCAGATTGCACATTAAATCTATGTGGGGTTAGGAACGGTTTGGTGTGCATGTGCATGCATGCATATAAGGTCACTCACTGCAGACTGCACTCTTGGGTGGTCAATTCATTGCAGCCCATTCAAAAAGCAGCTGTTTCCTTCCAGTCCCTGCAAAGAGAGTCCTCTGTCCAGAAAGACTGGACTCAAGTCTTCTCTTGAGAGGTTTTCAAACCTCCAAGAACAGCATGATCGCCAAATGTGGTGATTTTGTAGGTGCAGTCGCAATTAATCCTCTGTCTTCCCACTTCTGAGTGGCTTTTAAAATGTTCCAGTTTCTCTTCCCCCCCCCCCAGCTTTCCCCTTTTGACTTCAATTGCTGTCAACTGAGTTCAAAAGTAGTTTGCGCTTAATTCACTCAGCAGTGCAGGACAGGAAGGAGGAGGAAGAATCACAAGGTGCATCTACACAATAGAAAGAAGGCAGTTTGGTGTCACTTTAAGTACTGTAGCTCCATACTATGGAATCTTGGGATTTGTAGTTTTACAGTGTCCTTAGCCTTTTCTGCCAAAGAGTGCCAATGCCTCACAACAAACTGGCAGTTTTTAGCAGACATGGTACTTTTGAAGGGGATATTCTTGGCGGGGTAGTCTAAAAAAGTATCTATTTCACATTCTGGTTGGAAGGGATGTGATAGCCCTGCTACTGAAAACACACGCACACCAGCAACATCTTACTGATGTTAGTAAGTATGTTAGTATGTTAGTATGTTAGTATGTTAAAACCTGCATACAGTTTAAGCCCAAATCTTCCAGTTTAAATGGGTTGCAAATTTGGCAGGAAGTGGAATATTGCAAGACTTGTTATTTTAAAGGGAAAAAATGAGGGGGGGAATCCAGAAGTAGAAAAAAGAATAGAAAACTGAAGAATGAGGCAGAAGCCAGGGGGTCATGCCAGGGTGCCCTTCCTGTATATGGTTAAATAGACTAAGTGAATAAGGAATAATGTCAGAAAGGATAGGAAGGGTTTTGCATGAACTCTTGCGGTTGGCAGGTTTTTCGTGTATGTGACCATATGACCTCCAATTTCATTCCATCTGCTCCAATTAGGTGGGATCATTCCCCCCATCAGTGCTGTAATAAAAAGAAAAAAAATATGCATCTGTTCTCTAAGGAAGAAGACATGGCTTTCCTAGATGAGAAGGCAATCCTGTCTTTCTTCCTGCTGAAATTCATCAGGATTTTAAAAATGTAACACCGGTGGATATTTCCTCCTAAAATGTATGGAGAGCCCTCGAGGCTTAATTTGGAAATCTGGTCACCAACATTCAAGGGGTTGGAAGATACAGCACTATTTACTACCCTCAGAGTTGCAGAGATAGGAGGAGGTTAAGAACAGGACCAAAAAATCATCTTTCCCCATATCTCATTGGGCAATTCCAGGTAATCCATGAGCTCTATCTTGATTGTAGCAACTGAGAGTTCATCTAAGTGGTGGTAGAAACACCCATGATGGGGAAAACATAGGAGATCCTTGGGAAGGAGGAGCCCTTTTGTTGGAAGGTGATGGTCAGAGAAGGGAAAACCTTAGTGAAAAATTACACTCCTACACCATGTTGGCTCCACCATAACCATGTCAAACCATACCTTCCCCTCTTATTCTCTCAGCCAGTCCTCCCCAGCCATATGCAAAAGCACACTCTTCCAGTCTCTTCACACTTGTCCATCATTCCCCATCCAGTCTCTTGGAACTACTTGTCATATAAATACATTTTACATTGATACAAGCCCACATTAGATAATGTCCTATTGGTGTATTTTCCACGTTTCTGACAGAATGCAAAATATGTGCATTCACTTCAGAGTCATGGTAATGGCTTTGTCCATATGGTACCTTTCTTTGTGTAGATGTCCATGCAGATGTGGATTCAAGTGTAAATTGGTTGCACATTCCGTTGCACCACATTGCCATTCAGTTCAAGAGTCTCATAGCACCATCGATATGTAACTCTGCATGCTGAGATTTATATTTTAAGACTCCGGTGTATCATAGAATCATAGATTAGGAAGAGACCACAAGAGCCATCTAGAATCATAGAATTGTAGAGTTGGAAGAGACCATGAGGGTCATCCAGTCCAACCCCCTGCCACGCAGGAAATCTTGATCAAAGCATCCCCGACAGATGGCAGTCCAGCCTCTGTTTAAAGACCTCCAAGAAAGGAGACCCCACCATGCTCTGAGGGAGTGCGTTCCACTGCCGAACAGCTCTTACTATCAAAAAGTTCCTCTTAATGTTGAGGTGGAATCTCTGTTCCTGCAGCTTGCATCCATTGCTCTGTGTTCCAGTCTCTAGAGCAGTAGAAAACAAGCCTGCTCCATCCTCAATGTGACACCCCTTCAAATACTTAAACAGGGCTATCATATCGACTCTTAACCGTCTTTTTTCCAGGCTAAACATACCCAGCTCCCTAAGTCTCTCCTCATAAGGCATCGTTTCCAGACCTTTCACCATTTTAGGTGCCCTTCTCTGGACACGCTCCAATTTGTCAATATCCTTTTTGAATTGTGGTGCCCAGAACTGGACACAGTATTCTAAGTGAGGTCTGACCAAGGCAGAATAGAGCGGCACTATTACTTCCCTTGATCTAGACACAATACTTCTATTGATGCAGCCCAAAATCGCATTGGCCTTTTTAGCTGCCGCATCACACTGTTGACTCATGTTCAACTTGTGGTCTATTAGGTCTACTAGATCCCTTTCGCATGTAGTCCAAATCCATTCTGCCATGCAGGAATACACAATCAAGGCACTCCTGACAGATGGCCATCCAGCCTCTATTTACAAAACTCCAAAAAAGGAGACTCCACCACACTCCCAGGCAGTGCATTCCACTGCCGAACAGCTCTGACTGACAGGAAGTTCATCCTAATGTTTAGGTGGAATCTCTTTTCCTGTAGTTTGAACCCATTGCCACCATGTCCTTATCTCTAGAGCAGCAAAAAATAAACTTGCTCAATCCTCAGTATGACACCCCTTCAAATATTTAAGCATGGCTATCATATCCCCTCTTAACCTTCTCTTTTCCAGGCTAAACCTGCCCAGCTCCCTAAGCCGCTCTTCATAGGGCATGTCTTCCAGACATCCCACCATTTTGGTCACCCTCCTCTGGACACATTGCAGCTAGTCCATATCCTCCTGAATTGTGGTGCCCAGAACTGGACACAGTATTTCAGGTAAGGTCTGACCAAACCAGAATAGGGTGGCACTATTACTTTCCTTGATCTAGACACTATACTCCTATTGATGCAGCCGAGAAATGCATTGGCTTTTTTAGCTGCTGCATCACATTGCTGAATCATGTTCTGCTTGTGGTCTACTAAGACTCCTAGATCTCTTTCACATGCACTTCTATCAAGGATCTTAAGGCTTGATTGATATACCCTGTCTTGTCCCCATCTCAAAGCCCTGCATCCTGATGATGCAAGGCATTTATCCCATTCTGCCCCTGGGCAGTCCTCACCACCCCTGGGGAAAATACAGGGCTCAGATGGGGGGAAGATGGGGTATGGCCTGATGCAATGTTTTCCAAAAAATACCTCCTTTACTCCATTCCTGCCAGGAGGGAATGGATTGGGCCCCATGTGTCCACAGCAGCCCATCCACCAGGTCGGCCCTCACTACTGCTACTGGTCTCCCAAAAGACAGGAAGGAGTTCCACAACATGCAACCCAGCCTGGTCACATGCAGGGGGTCTGGGTCACATGTTGTGGGTCCCCTTCCTACCTTCTGAGATAGTGAGGGAAATGGTGGCAGTGGAAACTGCAGTGATGGGTCAGCATGCCTGTCAGGACTTCCTGCCATTTGGAGGAAGTAATGGGGGAACAAAGGACCTGATCCTCCACCAGGATCTGCCAGTGGGGAGCTGGCATATCCTGGCTTGTGTAGATGAGCCCAAAGTCATCAGGTTGCTTTTGATGAAGTAGACTGTAGTTCTTGAAGATGTATACTTGACATTTCTAGCAAAATTTCTGTCTTATTCTACAGAAATCTTTTTCCTAATTAGTCTCAAAGGTGCTATTAGATGCTTTTAAAAAGGTGCTTTGTATCTTGCCCATTGTATCACACATTCCACTGCCAGCCAGCAAAAACAAGAAAAGCATCCCACAAGGAGTCTTGCTTTTGCTTCTAAAAATTCTCCCCAACCTTTCCTGCTTTTGGAACACTCAAACAGAACTGTAAAACTGCAGTGCCATTTCGGTCCACCACTCAAATACTGATGGAAGTGGGGTCATTAGCATAGAAGAACCTGTGGCTACAGAATGGGTTTTTATTTTGTGTCTTCTATACATACTTGCTGCACCCATAAAACACCAGTAACTCACCTTTTGCATCAATGACTTTGGAGATTTTCAGACAGGCAAAAATCGCTCTTTGCCGCGCGAGCAGCCTCCCGAAACTGCTGCGCAGCAAGGGTCTTCTTCGGACGACGCTGTGCCTCTGGCGAAACCGTCCGTGTCACTTCCGTGAAGCTTGGGACGGCTCCGCGTCATATTTCAATCACGGAGGCTGCCCGTGATTGAAATATGACGCGGAGCCGTCCCAAGCTTCACGGAAGTGACACGGACGGTTTCGCCAGAGGCACAGCGTCGTCCGAAGAAGACCCTTGCCGCGCAGCAGTTTCGGGAGGCTGCTCGCGCGGCAAAGAGCGATTTTTGCCTGTCTGAAAATCTCCTTTGTGTCCTCCTGACTGTCCTTGAAGATGTTTGGTGAGCTATCCCTGATCAATTCCAATGAAAATGGTTGACATGATTTCTGGGCAACTGGGAATTGTTTACAAGAGCTCAGAAAGGTGACTCTTTGGGATTCAACTCTAAAAATCCCCCAGCCCTGCTGACTGGGGCATTCTGGGAAATGTAGGCTGCTGCCACACTGCAGAAATAATGCAGTTTGATACCACTTTAACTAGCATGGCTTCCTCCTAGGGCATCCTGGGATTTATAATTTGTTGTGGCACCATAGAATCATAGCGTTGGAAGAGACCACAAAGGCCATCTAGTCCAAGCCCCTGCCATGCAGGAATACACAAAGCATTCCTGACAGATGGCCATCCGGCCTGTTTTAAACACCCTAAAGAAGGAGACTCCACCACAGCACATTCCACTGCTGAACATCTCTTACTGTCAGAAAGTTATTCATAATATTTAGGTAGAATCTCTTTTCCTGTAGTTTGAGTCCTTATACTCCGTGTCCTTGTCTCTGGAGCAGCAGAAAACAAGCTCATTGCATCCTCATTATGACATCCCTTCAAATATTTAATATGCCAGAACTCTCTGACAGAGAAAGGCAAATATCTCATGAAACTACAAACCCTGAATTCCATAGCATTAAGCAATGGCAGTTAAAGTGGTGTCAAACTGCATTATTTTTGCAGTGTGGCAGCAGCTGTAGTGTGCAAAATCATTCTCCCATGCTGGCAGTGGCATCACTTAGGAGGGTGGATGGGGGTGCATGCAGACCGCACTGTATGACACCATCAGAGGGGGGTGACACTGAAATGTCTGTCTATAACTTTTTTGTGCTGTGTTTCAGCAGAATTGTATTTTCTTGTATTAAAAAAAACTCTTGATTTTGTAATTTTAAGATATAATTTTAATTTTGCTAGTTGTTTCTGTCACTACTGTTGCTATCACATTCTGTGATATATGGGGATTATGATTTACAAGTAACATTAGTACAAAGAAAACATTACTAAGGACTCTGAATGGTCTGGTACAAGAGGCGGCCTATGGGGGTGACACCACAAGTCAGTGCAGTGGGTGACATCAACCCTAGACATATCCAGTTTTGTTTTTTTTGTTTTTTGTATGTTATATCACACTCAGATTGGAGCAGTCAAAAAGCAAAATTCCCAAACACCTACATCTTTAAACAAGAAATCCTACAAAATGTTTGAAAGGGATATATACAGAATTTTGTGTATCAAAGCTGAGGAATAAGCTGAAGAAAGTTACCCAAACAAAATATTTATCTAGGTGCAGAGCATTACGTGGATTTTAAAATCTTAAGGCATATCCATTTGCTTAACAAGAGGATGGGCTAGGGAATCAGAACCTAGTACCAATGCTTACAATATTCATGTCCTTGTTCTTCTGCTTCCTCTTGTCCTGACTTCTGTTTCTGCAGTAGGCGCAGTCATAGGTGTGCTATGATCTTTCATTTTCTTTCCTTTTTTCCAGTGCTGTACTTTCAGCTTTTTCTTTTCTAGCTTTTGTTTTTATTTTCTGCAACGAATCCTCCTGCAATGTCCGAAGTGGCAGTACTAGTTTCTGAGACATTCTTAACTTGTTTTCTTCTGCCCATTTTGGATGAATTCCTTTTTGTCCCCTGAGCCAAAAATTCAGAATCACTATTTTGATCATTGTGGGGAGTGTTACTTTGATCGCTATCTTTTAGCGTATTTTTCTTTCCTTTATTAAATTTCTGGCCCCTGCAATTAAAGGCAACTTTCTTACTGGAAGCAGTATTGTCTAGAACCTCCTGTTGATCTTCAGAGACAGCATAACTGCCGGTAGTTGATCCATCTTTTTTGAGAGAAACAGAAACAGTTGATTTAAATGCATCAACTTTTTTCCTACCTCTTCTGTATTGTTTCCCTGGCAAAAAAAATTCTTTTATAAATATTTTTCTTGAAAAACCTCTTCAGTAGGTTTATTGTTTCTTCTGACAGACATGGTACATTCCACTATTTTATTATTATTTCCGCCACGTTTTGTTCAATTCCCTTTTCTGACATTTTCAATGGGTTGATGTCTGCATGCTGGTTGGTGACATTCTGGGATCATTAGTCCAAAGAAGTCATTTTTTTTCCATGTTCTGGCCATGTAGGCTGGAGAATCCTGGGAATTTCAATCCATTTGCCCCACGTTTTGGTTCCACCTCAACTAGTAATGGGCCTGTACTGATCATGGGATAGAAAATCAAAGAAAAAAAAAACACATGCCAACAATTGCTTCAGCTTTGGAAGAGGCTGTTTATAAGTCTGTGTCCCTTTTCCTCCCTTCTCAAAAGACTTTGCCAGGGACTTGGGGCACCACCAGCTCTTGGCAGAAGGATGTCTCCAGCCCAGAAAAGAAAAGCCTGGTCCATTCATGTCTTTAAGGAATAATTGGAGGCTATTAAGTAGTTAATTAATAAGGATTAGAAGAGAGGGCTGAAAAGCTTGACAAGGAAAGCAAGGTTGGGCCATTATAATGGGTTGTCTGAATGAATGCGAGGAGAGCGAGCAATGAAGTCAAATTCATTAGCAGGGCGAAAAAGCGAAGGAGAAAACAGAGCTTCTTTTCCGAAAGGCGAGGTTGGTTCCCCTTTGCTTGTTCTTTTTCTTCTCCATAAAAAGAATTTTTGTTTTGCTGCCCAGGGAATAGGCGACAACATTTAACATTTTGAAGGATGATGCATCTGTGAGCCAATAAAAGCAGAGAAAATATTACATGGAATAAAATTAGCAGGGAACAAACAGCCTGCCAAGAATTTTTTTCCAGTTTTACAAAAAACAAAACAAAAAAAAAACCCACACTACCCAACCTTCATTTCAGCTGCCTTTGGAATTCCTCAGATATTTAGCCTAGAAAGGCATTGCTGAAACTTCTCAGCAATAACTATTTGGCTGTAAGTACAATGTAGTGTCAATAGAGGCTTAGGATGCATCTGCACTGTAGAAATAATGCAGTTTGACACCTCTTTAACTGCAACGGCTCCCTCCTACAGGATCCTGGGATTTGTAGTTTGTTTTTTAAAAAATAATTTTATTAAACAACAATATAAACAAATAACCAAACATAAACATACAACAACAATAACAATAAAGAAGAAAAAAAGAAATAACAAACAAAAACTAGGTAACATATATTAAAAAAAAGCTTCCTGCCTATTCTCTTCCTGCCCTATACTTTCTTGTGCCATTACTTCTCCTCCAAAAATACTTTTAATCACACTTAATTCCAGGCTAAAATAACTAATACTAACTAGTATTTCTTTCATTATCAAGTCACTCCATATCTATTGTAAAAAATTTCTATCTATCTACAATTCCATCACTATCTCTTTAATTGCATTTTCAAACCATGGCATCACATGTTATTCAAATATCTACTTATTAGTTACTATTGTTTTTTTACAATGGATATCCATTGCAAATTTTTTAAAAATAAAGAAACTTACATAATTACCTCCAAATACTTAACTACTAAACCCAATTATACTAAATCCTGGGATTGGTAGTTTGGCAAGGCACCAGCACTCTTTGGCAGAGAAGGCTAAAGACCTTGTAAAACTACAAATCCCAAGATTCCATAAGATGGAGCTACAGCACTTTAAGTGGTGTCAAACTGCATTATTTCTACCGTGTAGTTGTACTCTAAGACATCAGGATTTTTGGCCTAAGTGTTTTAATATTAATATCCCTATTTAAGCAGTATGATCTGAATGAATTGTAGGACTTTCTTAGACAAGCCCCTTAAAAGCGTTCTTTTGCTAGAATAAAAAAAAATATATCAATTTTTATGCCAGCAGAAGACCCCCCCCCCACTGCCTTACCTCCAATCCCAGCAGAGGCTTCCTCAACAGTGAAAAAGGAAGTGAATGGAGCCCCTTCAATTCATCCTTTGAAATTCCGTGGATTATTGCGAAACTTCATCTCATGGGAAATTTAAAAAATAAGACAGAAAATTTTTCAAAATGCACATACACACACTTTAAAGGCCCCAAGTAACCCAGGGAGGGTCATAAAAAGTGAATAACTTACCTGGCTGTCACAATCTCACCTGGAAGTCTTTGCACCGGACCGGCCATTGATGCTGCATTGACATGAGTACATGGCGCAAGGTTTCACACACTGGCAATGCCAGCACAAAAGCACCATGGGGGTCTATTGATGGCTTCAGTCATCAATAAAAAACTATGGGTTTTGGCAAGGACATAACTGCGAAAGGGTGACATTGTCTGATAGGCGCATCCTTTGGTGGTTATGTGGCATCATTATGACACCATATTTTATGTGTCTGATAAAGTCATAAAAAATTAAAAATTTTACTCTGATTTAATGATTGGGCTAAACAAAAGGGCTGCTTCTGAATCATGAAACACAGTATAGTTCACTCCAGTTTATAGAAGCTTTGGTTGGACCTCACCTGAAATACTGTGTCCAGTTCTGAAAGCACAGTTCAAGAAGGATGTAGACAAGATGGATCATTATCCAGAGGAAGATGTTCAATATGGTCAAAGGTCTGGAAACTAAGCCCTGTGAAAAATGACTTAAGCAGCAGGGTAGGTTTAGCCTGGAGAAGAAGAGATTGAGACATGATATGATAGCCATCTTTAAATACCTAAAGGGATGTCATATAGAAGATGGAACAAGGTTGTTTTCTGCTGCTCCAGAGACTAGGACATGGAGCAATGGGTTCAAATTATAAGACGATTACACCTAACCATTAGAAAGAACATCCTGAAAGTAAGCTCTGTTTGAAAGTGGAAAGGACTGCCTTGGTGTGTGATGGGTTCTCCCTGATTGGAGTTTTTTAACTGGTGTGGTCAGGTGGTCATCTCTCAGAAGTTCTTTAGCTGGATGACAATGATTGTAATAGATGGTCCTTGTGGTCTCTTGCAACTATGGTTCCATGATTTTATGCAACTTAGAAGAAAAGTCTCTTTTTTGTCCCAATGTGTGAGAGACCAGGAATGGAACTTAGAGCTTCGGCAAAGAAAAAGCATATAGTCTAACTCTTGAACTTGGACTCTTCTCCAGTAGCAAAAGTCCACCAATGTTTTTGCAGGTTCTAAGAAAATTGTGAAACAAGTACTTTTGCCTTAGCAACTATGATTTATCATTTTATGGATTTTGTGGCTTTCATGCAATCTTCCCTGACAGCCTCCTGCCCTGAAATGTGAAAATTCTATGTGGTAACTGGGGAGCTGTAGCTTTATTTTGATTGAATTCTCCTCCCCCAACCTCAAAAGAATCCGAGTAAATAGCTGTGAAGAATGGATTGTGACTCACCCTATCAATGGAGGAAGGGTTTTAAATTGATTAACTGTCTTACTTTCAAACGATTAGGTAATTAATTTGCCAATTAAAATAAATATTAGAGTTTCAAAAGAGGCTATATTTTCAAGGGACTTTCATGGAGACAGAGGCCTCTCAGTTCAATTATGGGCAAATTGCTGGTTGTCTAAAGCCCATCACTTGGAGATGCATTATATTATAGAACATTTTTGTGTCCTGTTGTCCTTTCTTTAAGGAGTTCAGGTAGATGCAACCAATATTTTATCCTGTTTGATCTCCATAACAACCCAGGATTAGAGAAGAGATGGAAAGAAATTGTACTAATTTCAGTGCAGGAGAAAAGTGCCCAAGTCTTGAAACCAAATGTAGAACAAAGATAGGAAGAAAATGCTCTTGTTCTTGTTCTTGTTGTTGCTGCTGCTGCCGCTGTTATCATCGTTGTTGTTGTGATTATTATTATTATTATTATTTATATGCCACTTTTCTCCCAATATAGGGACTCAAGGCAGCTAATAGTGAGTTTTAAACAACAACAACAACAATAATAATAATTTTTACCCTGCCCCTCTGTTAAAAACAATTCGGGAGGCTTACAACAATTAAAATACAAATGCAGATTAAAATCCACCACCAACCCCCACCCTCCCCCGTAAAAAGATATTAAACTAGTATAAAATTTAAAAACCAGCTAATCTAAAATCACGTTAAAAAAATTGATAGCCAGCAAGAGTAAAAGAGGCCAGGAGCTCCTGAGGCCAAGATCTAATCAGGAAAGGTCTGCCAAAAGAGTTCCATCTTTAGTGCTTTTTAAAAGCTACTCAAGCTCGTCATCTGACGGATCTCATTCAGCAGGCCATTCCATAATTTGGAATTTAATAATGCACATTTAATAATTTAATACACATTAAAAATATAAATCTAAATATGAATTTTAAAAACAAATTAAACAATTTATAGTATTAAAACATTTTAAAAGATTACAAATATTAAAATACAATAAAACTACAATAAGACCCCTGTATCTGTGGGGGATTGATTCCAGGGCCCCTGCAGATACAGAAAACCATGGATAACAGTGAACACCATTGAAAATAATGGGACTTCTGGTTTAAAATACCATAGAGTTGCCTGGGAGGACCTAGGAAATGCCTAGAGAGGATCCCTCTGTAGGCATTTTCTAGGAAGACTCTATGGTAGGTGTGCTGTTTTGTGTCCTGCGGATAACTGAAACCACAGATATTGGTTCCACGGATATGGGGGTCCAATTGTATAGACACCTGAAACTGCAGAGCACGTATAAGCCCAGCCGCCATCAGATTGAAAATGCCTGATGGCACAAGAATCTTTTTACTTGCTGAGAAAAAGAGATCAGAGACGGGCCCATCCTGGCCTCTCTAGGGAGGGAGCTCCAAAGTCTAGGAGCAGCCACCGAGAAGGCCCTCTCTATTGTTCCCACCAAATGAGCCTTGGGAAATGGCACTGAGAAAGAGAGATTTTTTAAATTCCTAGGAAGGAGGCTAGGCTGGATCTGGTTGTCCCAAAGTCACCTATGGCAGATTGCAGGGATTGTCAGTAGAGATCTACTATGGAGGGCAGTGAATCCATTGTAGGTTTTACTGCCATTCCCTGCAGCTGTGCTGAATAGTACAGAACTGTCCCCCTCCCACTCCAGTTCTCTAAGAGCTTGAAAAATCTGCCAAAAAGACAGATCAAGGAAAATATGAGATTAGTATTAAATGCCATTCAGGAGACATAGACTGGAGAGCTGGGCCAAAGCTAACAAAATGAAATTCAATACGGAGAAATGTAAAGTACTGCATTTAGGGCGGAAAAAATGAAATGCATAAATATAGGATGGGAGAGACCTGGCTGAATGAGACTACGTGCGAAAGGGATCTAGGAGTCCTAGTAGACCACAAGTTGAACATGAGCCAACAGTGTGATGCGGCAGCTAAAAAGGCCAATGCAATTTTGGGCTGTATCAATAGAAGTATAGTGTCTAGATCAAGTGAAGTAATAGTGCCGCTCTATTCTGCCTTGGTCAGACCTCATTTAGAATACTGTGTCCAGTTCTGGGCACCACAATTCAGAAAGGATATTGACAAATTGGAGCGTGTCCAGAGAAGGGCAACTAAAATGGTGAAAGGTCTGGAAACAATGCCTTATGAGGAGAGACTTAGGGAGCTGGGTATGTTTAGCCTGGAAAAAAGACGGTTTAGAGGCGATATGATAGCCCTGTTTAAGTATTTGAAGGGATGTCACGCTGAGGATGGAGCAGGCTTGTTTTCTGCTGCTCCAGAGACTGGAACACGGAGCAATGGGTGCAAGCTCCAGGAACAGAGATTCCACCTCAACATTAGGAGGAACTTTTTGACAGTAAGAGCTGTTCGGCAGTGGAACGCACTCCCTCGGAGCGTGGTGGGATCTCCTTCCTTGGAGGTCTTTAAACAGAGGCTGGATGGCCATCTGTCGGGGATGCTTTGATTGTGATTTCCTGCGTGGCAGGGGGGTTGGACTGGATGGCCCTCGTGGTCTCTTCCAACTCTGCAATTCTATGATTCTATGATTCTATGAAAGGAAAGCAGCATTAATATTTCTTGATATAGAGAAAGCATTTGATAGCGTGAGTTGGAACCTAATTTTGAAAACACTAGAAAAGATGAACTGTGGTGATAATTTTCTAAACTGGATGAGAGCAATATATAAAGAACAAAGAGCTACTATAAACATAAATGGGGAACAATCAGAAAAAATAAAAATATTAAGAGGTACTAGGCAAGGCTGCCTGATTTCACTGCTACTTTTTTTTTTTTAGTAATAATGGAATTACTAATAATTAGCATTAAAAATAACCCAAACGTAAAAGTAAAAGTAAAAGGGCTAAAAATCAAAAATTCTGAAACTAAGATAAGAGCATATGCAGATGATTTTGTGTTGATTTTGGAAGATCAACAAGAGAACATTGAAGAAATAATGAAAGCATTGGAAAACTTTGAGGAAATATCAGGATTAAAGATAAATAAGAATAAAACATCTATGTTATCATTTAAGTTGAGTAAACAGGAAAAAGAAGAGATAGTAAAAAAGACTGAGTTTAGGTGGGAAAATAAGATAAAATATCTGGGAATAGTAATGACAAAGAACAATAGTGATTTAATTAGAAACAATTATGATAAAGTGTGGAGAGAATCGAAGAGGCTATTGGGAAAATGGACAAATATGAGACTTTCGCTCTTGGGGCAAATAGCATCTATAAAAATGAATATTCTTCCCAAATTTCTATTTTTATTTCAAATGATTCCTGTAATAAGTAATAATGGTATCGCAAAAGGAATTAAGCAAATTTATTTGGGCAGGCCGTAAGCCTAGAATAAAGTTAAAATATTTACAGGATGTGAAAGAAAGGGGAGGTATGGGTTTGCCAAATTTGAAATTATATTTGCATGCCAGCTGCTTAAGCTAGGCTAAGAAATGGTTTGTTACAAGACAAGACTATATTAGCAGTGAAAGGAACAAACTTAAGATTTGGCTGGCATGCATTTATATGGTATAATAAGGAGTTGGCTAATAAAGATGTTAATGATCACTATATACAAAAACCTCTTCTTAGAGTTTGGGAGAAGTATAAAAGCAGATGCCTCCCAAAAACCCCAGTATGGATATCTCCACACAAAGCCTTTTACAGATGAGAAAAACTGCCAAATATTAAATGGGTAAAATTTGAAGATCTTATAAAATGAATCAGGAATAAACCAGAGATAAAATCACAGGAGGAGTTAAAAGCAGAGGGAATTATCAGTCACTGGTGGTTATATAGGCAAGTGTGGGAGAAACTGAAACAAGATATAAAGATTTATGGTATAAAACAAAATAAATTGGAACTGGAAGAAGTTATGACTTCAGATGATACCAAGATATTAGCTAGGATTTCTAAGATCCTGTTAAAATGGGAGTGTGAGGATGAGGTGGTAAAAGATCCCATGATAAAATGGGCACAGAACATCAAAATCCCAATAATGTTTGAGCAATGGAAAAAATTATGGAACCAAACAATGACACTAATGGCATGTCAAGATTTGAAGGAAAACTGTTGGAAAATGTTCCATAGGTGGTATATGACACCTGACAAATTATCGCGAATTTATAAGAAAACAAGTAATCAGTGTTGGAAGTGTAAAAAAGAAATTGGAACATTTTATCACTGTTGGTGGTCATGTAAAAAAGCACAAAAATTTTGGATAATGATCCACTCCTCAGTAGAAAAAATAACTAAAGGACAATCTAAGAAGAGTCCTGCAAAATATTTATTGTGTATCTTTACTGAGACAATGGAGCAAGAAAAGGAGAAAATCTTACTCAATTTAATACTAGCTGCTAGAATTGTCTATGCTAGGCACTGGAAATTGGAGAGCACTCCTTCATGGGACGAGTGGACAACTAAAGTGGTTGAACTTATTTATTTGGATAAATTAATGTACCGTATATTCCGGCGTATAAGACGACCCGGCGTATAAGACGACCCCCCCAATTTTTAAAGTAAAATGCAGAGTTTGTGATATATTCGCCCTATAAGACGACCCCCCTCTTCCAACGCATAGCCCCCGCATGCCCCTCCTGGGCTCACTTCCAGGAGGGAGCGCAGGAGGAGGATGCGGAGGCTGTGCGCCCAAAAGGGGCACGTTCGCCCCTTCTCCCCACCTTCCAGGAAGGTGGGAAGAAGGGGCGAATCGCGGTTTGGCCACGCAGCCTCCGCATGCCCCTCCTGCGCTCCCTTCCAGGAGGGAGCGCAGGAGGGGGATCCACAGGCTGTGCGGCCAAACGGGGCTTTGGGGGAGGGGGGAGGCTGGGCGGAGGGTGGCAGGGGGGAAGGGGCTTCGCAGCCACCCCCCCTCTCCAAAGCGAGCCTTTGGGGAAGGGGGGTGGCTGGGCGGAGGGTGGGAGGGTGGCAGGGAGTAGGGGGCTTCCAAGCCCCCCTCCCTTTCGGGAGGGGGGTGGATGCGCAGGGGATGGGTGGGGGGAAGGGAGGAGGGGGCTTCTCCGCCACCCCCCTCCCTGAAAGCGCGTTTCTGCGGCTTTCAGGGAGGGGGGTGGATGCATGGGGAGTGGGCAGCCGGAAGAGAGGAGGGGGCTTCTCCGCCACCCCCCCTCCCTGAAAGCGCGTTTCTGCGGCTTTCAGGGAGGGGGGTGGATGCATGGGGAGTGGGAGGGGGGAAGGGAGGAGGGGGCTTCTCCGCCACCCCCCCTCCCTGAAAGCAGCGGTTCCGCTGCTTTCAGGGACGGGGGTGGATGAGCGGGGGGTGGGCGGGGGGAAGGGAGGAGGGGGCTTCTCCGCCCCCCCACTCCCTGAAAGCAGCGGTTCCGCTGCTTTCAGGGACGGGGGTGGATGAGCGGGGGTGGGGGTGGGGGGAAGGGAGGAGGGGGCTTCTCCGCCCCCCCACTCCCTGAAAGCAGCGGTTCCGCTGCTTTCAGGGACGGGGGTGGATGAGCGGGGGGTGGGCGGGGGGAAGGGAGGAGGGGGATTCTCTGCCCCCCCCACTCCCTGAAAGCAGCGGATCCGCTGCTTTCAGGGACGGGGTGGATGAACGGGGGGTGGGCGGGGGGAAGGGAGGAGGGGGATTCTCCACCCCCCCACTCCCTGAAAGCAGCGGATCCGCTGCTTTCAGGGACGGGGTGGATGAACGGGGGGTGGGCGGGGGGAAGGGAGGAGGGGGATTCTCTGCCCCCCCACTCCCTGAAAGCAGCGGATCCGCTGCTTTCAGGGAGGGGGGTGGATGAGCAGGGGGTGGGCGGGGGGAAGGGAGGAGGGGGATTCTCCGCCCCCCCACTCCCTGAAAGCAGCGGATCCGCTGCTTTCAGGGACGGGGTGGATGAACGGGGGGTGGGCGGGGGGAAGGGAGGAGGGGGATTCTCTGCCCCCCCACTCCCTGAAAGCAGCGGTTCCGCTGCTTTCAGGGACGGGGTGGATGAACGGGGGGTGGGCGGGGGGAAGGGAGGAGGGGGATTCTCCGCCCCCCCACTCCCTGAAAGCAGCGGTTCCGCTGCTTTCAGGGACGGGGTGGATGAACGGGGGGTGGGCGGGGGGAAGGGAGGAGGGGGATTCTCCGCCCCCCCACTCCCTGAAAGCAGCGGTTCCGCTGCTTTCAGGGACGGGGTGGATGAACGGGGGGTGGGCGGGGGGAAGGGAGGAGGGGGATTCTCTGCCCCCCCACTCCCTGAAAGCAGCGGTTCCGCTGCTTTCAGGGACGGGGTGGATGAACGGGGGGTGGGCGGGGGGAAGGGAGGAGGGGGATTCTCCGCCCCCCCACTCCCTGAAAGCAGCGGTTCCGCTGCTTTCAGGGACGGGGGTGGATGAGCGGGGGGTGGGCGGGGGGAAGGGAGGAGGGGGATTCTCTGCCCCCCCCACTCCCTGAAAGCAGCGGATCCGCTGCTTTCAGGGACGGGGTGGATGAACGGGGGGTGGGCGGGGGGAAGGGAGGAGGGGGATTCTCCACCCCCCCACTCCCTGAAAGCAGCGGATCCGCTGCTTTCAGGGACGGGGTGGATGAACGGGGGGTGGGCGGGGGGAAGGGAGGAGGGGGATTCTCCGCCCCCCCACTCCCTGAAAGCAGCGGTTCCGCTGCTTTCAGGGACGGGGTGGATGAACGGGGGGTGGGCGGGGGGAAGGGAGGAGGGGGATTCTCTGCCCCCCCCACTCCCTGAAAGCAGCGGTTCCGCTGCTTTCAGGGAGGGGGGTGGATGAGCAGGGGGTGGGCGGGGGAAGGGAGGAGGGGGATTCTCCGCCCCCCCACTCCCTGAAAGCAGCGGTTCAGCTGCTTTCAGGGACGGGGTGGATGAACGGGGGGTGGGCGGGGGGAAGGGAGGAGGGGGATTCTCCGCCCCCCCCTCCCTGAAAGCAGCGGTTCCGCTGCTTTCAGGGACTGGGTGGATGAACGGGGGGTGGGCGGGGGGAAGGGAGGAGGGGGATTCTCCGCCCCCCCACTCCCTGAAAGCAGCGGTGCCGCTGCTTTCAGGGAGGGGGTTGGATGCACGGGGAGTGGGCAGGGGAAAGGAGGAGGGGGCTTCCTAGCCACCCCCCCAAAGCCGCGGTTCCGCGACTTTCGGGAGGGAGGGTGGAAGCGCGGGGGGGGGGGCGGGTGGCAGGGAGGAGCACTTTGCTTCACCCCCTGCCCGATCTCCTGCCTCTTCGCTCCGTTTGCGAAGAGGCAGGAGATAGGCAGGCAGGTGAAGCAAAGTGTATCCGGCGTATAAGACGACTGTCAATTTTGGAGGGCACTTTTGAGTGCTCAAAAGTCGTCTTATACGCCGGAATATACGGTATGTCATTAGAAATAAGAATGTTAAAGTATTTGAGAATGAATGGAAGGAGACTAAGGAGTATCTTACCGAAATATGAGGAAGTTGGATAAATGCGGACAGGGTTTCTTGCTTAGAAAGAAAATTTATGAAAATTTCCCCCCTTTTTCTAAAGTATCAATATACACAAACTGTTGTAAACAGAAAAAAAAAACATAAGAGAAAGGCGAATAAACCAAAGGATTGGAACAGAAATAATGATGATGAGACTTAATGGGAAGTAATGAAAGAAATATGGAAGAGGGAATATATGAGAGGTATGAGGATAGAAGAGGTTAACTGGAGAAGATTTTAGTTAAAGAGAAATATTTGTTGGTTGAATGTTAGTAGGAATGATATATGATAGAAGATATGGAATGTAAGAGAATGAATGTAAATAGAAGATAAAAGAATTGTAAAAGATGGTGATAAGTGGATAATAAAAATTATTTGATAAAAAAAATCTGCAGCTTATAAAGTTTTCTTTGGTTGAGGAAACTTTTGCTTCAGCATGTCCAGGGATGTAGTTACAGGGAAGGGGGTAAAATGAAGACATCAAACTACCAATAAGAGTTCTGCCCCATGAAATTTTCTTTCAGTCCCCAAATTTCTAGTAATGCAGGGAGTGAGAGCCTGAAACCCATTGTTGTTCAATGTTGTTAACTGTTGTCAAGTCAAAGAGGATGGGGCAAGCCCCAGTTTTCTGCTGCTCCAGAGACTAGGACACAGAGCGATGGGTTCAAACTACAGGAAAAGAGATTCCACCGAAACATTAGGAAGAACTTCCTGACAGTAAGAGCTGTTTGGAAGTGGAATGCACTGCCTCGGAGTGTGGTGGAGTCTCCTTTGGAGGTTTTTAAGCAGAGGCTGGATGGCCATCTGTCGGGGATGCTTTGATCGTGATTTGTTGGACAGGATCTGTTGGACAGGATGGCCCTTGAGGTCGATTCCAACTGTATGATTCTATGATTCTATGACTCTATGACTTTGACTTATGATGACCCCATGAATGTGAGACCTCCAAGTCCCCCTCTCATTAACCACCCTGCTCAGCTCTTGCAGACTCAGGCTGTGGCTTCCTTGATTGAGTCTATGCATCTGGAATGCAGTCTTCCTCTTTTCCTACTGCCTTCTACCTTGCCAAGCATTATTGTCTTTTCTAGTGAGTCATTTCTACTCATGATATGTCCAAAGTACGACAGCCTCAGTTTAGTCATCTTGCCTTCTAGTGAAAGTTCATACTCAGTTTGCTCTAGGACCCATTTATTGGTCTTTTTAGCAGTCCGTGTTATCCACAGAACTCTTCTTCAGCACCACATTTCCAATGAGTTGATTCAATTCATTTCTGCTTTCTTCATTGTCCAGCTTTCAGAACCATACATAGAAATTGGAAATTCGACATCATGGACAATCCTAACTTTAGTCTTCACTGATATAGCTTGACACCTCAGGATCTTGTCTAATTCCTTCATAGCTGCCCTTCTAGCCTTCTTCTGATTTCTTGACTAGTGTCTCCATTCTGATTAATGACTGAGCCAAGCCAGGGAAAATCTTGAACTATTTCAATGTCTTTGTCATCTACTTTAAAGTTATGTATTTGTCATGTTGGCTTTCCCTTGGTCGCTTTGCCCATCTTTTTTTCTTTAGATTTCTAAACTGTATTTCTCAATCCTCAGCTCAAGTTACTTCAACCCAAGAAATTTGAAGACTGAAGGAAAATTTAATTTGGAGGGCAGAATTTTTACTGAGGGGCCAATTCCCTCATTTTTCCCTCCCGGTTGCTACACCCCTATTTGTGGCTCTACCTTCCTTGGGTCTTAGGGCCTTACTGCACTCCAAAGAAAAGCAGCAAAGCAGCAGGAACATTCTGTCTTTCCTGCTGCCTTACTGAATGGCATTGGCATTCTTTCATTCCTGTCCCATGGGGGCCAAGGTAAAACCACATCTTTTTGCTAACTAGAAAAATCTGTTTGCAAAAAGACACTGTTTTACCTTAGTCCCCCATGGGACCGGAACAAAAGAACGCCGGAAGAATGCTGATGCCATGCGATAAAGCAGCAGGAAAGACAGAATGTTCCTGCTGCTTTGCCACTTTTCTTCAGAGTGTGGTAAGGCTCTTACAGTCATCCTCTGGCCTTTCCATATCACCTGTCAGTTTCTGAGCTGCTTGGGAGCTAATGGGAAATTTTTTTTCTGGTGACAGAAGTGACCTTCTCTTCCTCTGCTATCTACCACTCTGCATCACTCCAAAATCACTTGATGTTGGTGTAACCAAGTGTGACGCACTGGCAGAAGTCATCTAGAGGATTCTGGCCTTAGACTTCTCTTGAAGTGTCTGGCTACTCACCTCAGAACAATTTGGTGGGATGTTTCCACAGGATAAGTCTAAGGGGCTGATCACTATCTCCCTCCGAAACAGCTCCAATACTTTGGATTGCACCTTTAAGGTTCTGAGTGAAACCCAGAATGGATTCTTTAATCCACTGACCTGGAAGCTACCTGCCACCACCACTCACAGCAAAATAAGAATTAGTACATCCCCTGATCTGAGCCAATGGATTCAAGGTCAGTCCTATGTAGATTCTCATGAGGGTGTTTGTGAACTAGGACTCCCTGAAACAACATCTCAGGCTCGGCCAAATTGATCACCAACAATGGTCTGCCATGGCCTCACATCGGGAGGCTTGGAGACGCACTATCCACAATGCTGCAGCCTTATTTGAGAACTAACGCTGAACAAGTCTTGAAGAGAAATGACAACGCAGAAAGAATCACAACCTGGAATCATCACCCAAGGAGACCTTCTGATGTGCTTTCTGCAACCAGACATGGTTATCTCAGATTGGCATTTTCAGTCATCAGCATGCTTGCAGAAAGCGTGGGATGAGTCCTTCCTGAATCTTCATTTGCGAAGAAAAGCCAGAAAGAGGGGTCCCTTTAAAAAAAAAATGCCATATTTTCAACTAAAAATGCCCCCAAACCACTACAAAAGCATGGTGGTTCAGGTACTTCTTTATACACTCCGCCCACCAAGGCTAATTTATGTGCTCTTTCCACCTCAAACCTTGCCTATTTTTGACCAAATCCTAGAGCCAGAGGTGATGTGACATCACTTCTGGTCATGCTCACAGTGACAGTACAGTCTGCGGAGTCAGGGAGAAGGAATGGATTTTGACACTTGGCAGTTCCTTACCCCATCTTACATGAACATCACAGACCAGGGCCTGTATCCATTTATGTGATTATCTGAGTTAGTGCAAGAGTAGTGTCCAATACCATTTTTATTGCACAGGCAGTTGTGCAAAGCAGTTGTGTTGCTGGTTGTGCAAGGCATTGTTCTGCTTTGCATAATCCCTTGTGCAATGACACAGTCCTGTGCAAATATACTAGTGAGGACCTTTACTAGCATGAGCTTGGATTTTAGCCCAGATTTACTGGGGCTGTTGCTGTGTGCCTTCAAGTCATTTCCAACTTGTGGCCACCCTAAGACAAAACCTATCATAACATTTTCCTGCCATGGTTTGTTCCAAGGAGGTTTGCCATTGCCTTCCTCTGTGGCTGAGAGAATGTGACTTTCTCAAAGTCACCCAGTTGGTGTCCATGACTGAGCAGGGAAACAAACCATGGCCTCCCAGAATCCTAGTCCAACACTTACGCCACTACACCATGCAAACTCTAATTTAGTAGGAATTTTAGCCTAAATCCAATTGCTAGTCCTAACTGAAATACAATTTTGGAAATGGAAATTTGGGAAAGAAACATTTACATAGACATTGATCAAAGAGTCTACCCTAGATGGAATGAGCAATTGGATTTTAGGCCTATGTTGGGATGTTCTGCCTCAAGTAAAAATGGGAACTCAACTAAGGGCTTGTCTATACTGTTCAGAATACTTAGACGAGGCCTAAGATGGAGAAACTTGAAAAGACTCAGAGCAAGTTTCTTCTCAATGAATGGAGTGTTAGTGATTAATTCCCTTCTAATTCAACTGAACTCCAGCAAGACCTGAAGAGAGAACACCAGGGTCAAGAGAGTGACTGTTGGCTGATTATGGTGCTGATTGAGGCTGATAATCCTTCTTTTACATGTGTATTGATCTGGATGTTACATCATTAATCATATTCAGCTTTGCTTTGAGTCATTAATTAGCAAGCCTGTCATTAGGGTCCTAAATGGCTTAACTTTTCCCTTCCATTCTGGAACAAAGTAACAAAAACAAATTCAGTTTCTTAACAAGGATAGGGAGAAGAGCTGTGAACTCTCTCTTTTATGTTTGCCAGACTGTGTTTAAACATGCTGTCTTTTGATCATCTCTTTGAGTCAACTTGTTTTAGTTGATCATAGGATGGCAGGTTAAATGAGTACCTGAGCCCCTGGGTAATTCGGGCCACTTTTTTTTTTTCTTAACTTAGTGTAGCTTTAATCCTAGAAGAAGTACTTTTTAAGATTCATTGTTGTTTTAAAAGTTGAACACAAATAAAGTTTCCATGATTGAATGTGCTGTTCATTATACTCGGGAAAGGAGAACTCATTGGCCCCAATTCTATTGGCATCTTGTGCCTATGTAGTCTGCTGTATGGAAGCTTTTGAAAATTTTTGTCCCATGAAGAATATTTGCATTTACTTCAAGGAAGCAGAGTTGCACACGGGGTACCATTATACATGTAGATACATGTTTTTGATCCACATATATCCATCTGTCCCTGCTGAAATTGCCAGTGGTACTCATTGGTGCATTTAGTTGTGGCTTCAACTGTGCCTTCAGTTGCACATAGCATTGTGCATTGTGGCTGAGTGACTGAACCCAAAGGATGCCCACCAAAGGCTCCTCTTCATTCTGGAGAGAAGTGACCAGTGGGGTGCCACATGGTCCTCTCCTGGGCCCAGTGCTATTCAACACCTTTATCAATGACTTAGATGATGGAATAGAGGGTATGCTTATCAAGTTTGCAGATCACACCAGATTAGGAGGGGTAGGTAATACTCCAAAGGACAGGATCAGAATCCAAAATGACCTCAACAGGTTAGAAAGCTGGGCCAATGCTAACAAAATGAATTTCAACAGGGAGAAATGTCAGATACTACACTTGGGGAAATGTGCAGATATAGGGTGGGTGACACCTGGCTTGATGAAAGTACATGTGAAAGGGATCTAGGAGCCTTAGTGGACCACAAGCTGAATATGAGTTATCAGTGTGATGTGGCATCTAAAAAACCAATGCAGTTCTATGCTACATCAATAGGAGTATAGCATCTAGATCAAGGGAAGCAATAGTACCACTCTATTCTGCTTTGGTCAGACCTCACCTGGAATACTGTGTCTAGTTCTAGGTACCACAATTCAAGAAGGATATTGACAAGCTGGAACGTGTCCAGAGCAGGATGACCAAAATGGTGAGAGGCCTGGAAGCCATGCCCTATGCGGAGCAGCTTAAGGGGCTTTTTAAACAGAGGCTGGATGGCCATCCGTTGGGAATACTTTGTCATATGGAGGATAGACACTTCAGAGACTAGGAGATGGAGCAATGGATTCAAACTACAGGAAAAGAGATTCCACTTAAACATTAGGAAGAACTTTCTGATGGTAAGAGCTGTTTGGCAGTGAAATGCGCTACCTCTGGGTGTGGTGGAGTCTCCTTCTTTGGAGATTTTTAAACAGAGGCTGGATGGCCATCTGTTGGTAATACTTTGATTGTGTATATCTGCAGGGCAGAGGGTTGGACTAGATGGCCCTTGTGGTCCCTTCTAACTCTTTGATTCTACGATTCTATTGTGCATTGATTTGCACATTCAATTATTACCATGCAACACTACTGTGCATAGTATGATCAATTTATAATCCTCTATACAGAGATTATATAACACCACCCCAATATAGGATCTTGGGTGAGGGCACTATTTGCTGCTTGGGCATCTAAATGGCTTTGGCCATTCTTGCTAGAGACAGACTTCCCACTTCTTCAGACCTCTTCCTCTCACAGCAGAACATGGGGAAGCATCAATCTACCATACAGACAGGCCTACCTCTCTCAGACCATCTGCTAACACAACACTCTGTTTCCCACAGTGGTGACATAGAGGCTTGACTGTTCACAGTGGTGAGCTAGTAGTGGAACATCTGGTATTTGAAACTTGACTGCCTCTGAAATGGAGGTTCTTATTTCTTGCCACTGCTAAGAACTGATCATAGAATTCTCCTCCACAACAAATTTGTTGTGTTCTGTTTTTAAAGTGATTTAAGTCAGTGTGCATCACACTTAAGGCTTAGCTCAAAGTTCTGCAAGTCTAATTTTGGATCTAGAAGAATTCTATTACCCATATCATTCTCTTTGGCCTCTGTAATCATCATTAAGATATGTCCTGGTTGTGATGAAGCCTGCAGATCATGTATCTGCTGATCACCTGGAAAGAGTGACACCACCTCTCTAGAGTATCCTGCCCCAGAAGTCAAATTTGTGCAATCTCTCTTGAAGTTTAGGACTCTAAATATTTGCAGATGGTTGGATGTGGAAAAAAATAATTTTACTGATCTATGACACCTGTTATTACAATTGTTAAAATGACCTCTCCCTTCACACTTCACAATATCGAAGTATGGCACTGTACTTGGATGCACCATTTTAACCTCTGTACATGAGGTATCAATATGGCTGGGATCAGGGTACAGATCTTCAAGGCAGAAGGTACTCCTCATCTGAATAGAGCCTTTATGATGCAAAAATAGGAAACCCAAACCTGCCCTGCAATCCTCATTTGAATTTTTCAGTTCATGGGTAGTAGTAGTAGTAGTAGTTGTTTTATACCCACCTTTACCACAATACAGTCGGACCCCTGTATTCACAGAATCAACATCCATGGTTTATGTTAACCACAGGACACAACATAGGGACACATACCATAAAGTTGCACTGGAAAATGCCTAGAAAGGTATCCTCTCTAGGCATCTTCTAGGTCCTCCAATGCTACTCTATGGTATGTTTTTACTGGAATTTTATTTTATGTTATTAGGGTTTGCTGTTATCCACAATTTCCAATATCAGCGGTAAAGTCTGGGAACCGAACCCCTGTGGATATATGGGCATCCAACCGTATAGGAATGTAAGGCAGCTAACAATGAGTTTAAAACCATACAAATTAATAACAATACTGACCCATTAAAAATATTAATACAAAATTTGAAAAAAAAAACAGTTAAACAACATTAAAATATATTCTATTCTATGGATCCCAGATGCTCCCAGTAACTACTGCTACACAACCTATCTTTTATGCTTTCATGAATATATCATCTGATCACAGTTGCCCTTGTAAGATGACATATCCTGCTGCTTTGGCTGAAATTGACAATAGATTCTATGGCTAGTTCAGAAAATCCATGGTTTCACTGACCACAGTTGTGGTGAGCCAACAGGGCTACAGACTAAAGCATCACTCTATATAGGGTTGCATTTATACTACAAAAATAAGCCAGTTTGACACCACTTTAACTGCCATGGCTCAATGCACTGGAATCCTGGGGTTTGTAGTTTGTTTTGGCACCAGAGCTCTCTGACAACAAAGGCTAAATATCTCACAAAAGACAGACCCCACCACCTTTCTAGGCACTAGCCAGGTTTGACCCTGCTTAGCTTGACCCTGCCTACTTCCTTTAGGGTATTTCGGCATTGGGTGTGTCTTAGTATACTGGCTTATTCTGGCCAGCTTACCTCCTTCCTGATGACTGTCCATGGTTCAGCTGCAACAGGAACATACTTGCATCAACATATCCTGGATCTATACAGAAATGTAAATAGG
Source organism: Gambelia wislizenii (assembly GCA_030847615.1). Lineage (NCBI taxonomy): Eukaryota > Metazoa > Chordata > Lepidosauria > Squamata > Crotaphytidae > Gambelia > Gambelia wislizenii. The sequence continues at coordinate 330,571,878 of JAUMIR010000004.1, forward strand.
GCCTGCTGCAATATGAATGGGAACAGCTGGAATCTATGAATGCCATGCAGCTGTTGCAATGCCACCCACCAATTTTGAGACATGATGCAGATTCACAGGAAATCTGCTGGAGGTAAAAGCTGTCAAGAATCTTCTATAGGCCTTCTGATTATTTCTTTATCATATTTTTTATTTTATTCATAATGAGTCATTTGCCTTCCTTTTAAAATGGGGAGTAAGGGAAAAAATTATTCTTCCTCACTTCTTCTCCCCCCGCCCACCTTTTCAATGTTCCTTCTTGGAATTCAGTCATGCCCTAGTTCTCTTTCAATGAAGGAGTGGACAAAAGACATCAGTATTTGTCCAAGAGACAAATAATAAGCCTCAACCCAAGCTTTTCTAATAGAGACAGTTGGAATATTAACTAGCAATGTCTGTGTGTAGTTTTTGTGTGTGTGTGTTTTACTACTTCTGCAAAGAGCCATCTGCAAAGGCTGACAGATCACATCAGATTACACAGCTGCATGGAGAGAGTATGCAAGTAAACAGCATATAGAAGATTCTCCTCAGGGCTGCAAACTTGTCAGAGTTCATAAGCTTGGCAAAGATGCCCAAGCTTCTGTTTTGCAGCTCAGTTAAAGCCCTTGCAGTAAACAACTGAGAAGGCATATGTTTGTGCAAGTCAATTTCTTTTTTTCTTTCTCACTTCTTGGAGGCAATAAAAAAAATCATATGTAGCGCTTTGCTCCATCATCAGGGGGTGCTGTTGCCTTTGTTGAGTCTTTTTACAAGTGTCCCATTTTTCCCTCTGTGGAGCTTGGGAAGTTAGTTTTGATGCTTTAAAATGCAATTAGTAAGTGCTACAGCTGTGATTTATTTTTTAAAAAAAGTGACACTTTATTTTCATTCATGGTAACTGGCATAGTTACTTTTAGTTACTTTTTACCCCAAAATTGGAATGCTACATGCTGTGGTACAAAACACACTGAAGGCATATATAACTATAGTTCCGTACCTCCGTAACTACAGAAGTAAATAAACTGGTTACACAGTTATAAAACAAAGGAAGTGAAGTTATTCTTTGGCCTATTACAAAAGTAAAGTAAGATTGGGTCAAAGTAGATGTATTCCCTATAATTAAACTACTTTCCCTTCCACAATGAAATTTCCTGAGAGATGCATACTTCAGCATCAGACGTGCAAATTAACCCTGTCTTTACTTTCCAGTGACAAATCACAAAACAAAACACATTAAATGTAACATATATAGGTGAGGAAAATTATGGGCTTTGACTAACAGATGTTGTTCACCTCTTGAGAGAGCACTTCTAAAGACATGCTAATCATATCATCCAGTTTGAACCTTTGTCAACAGCTAGTCATTATCAAAGCTCTGCTTGGCATTCACAATGTTAGAGGTTTAAACAGGGTCTTATTAACATGATTGTTATGGATGCTTTATAGGCTGATGGTCTTAGCTTCAGGTGCAGGGCTCTCCATTTTAAAAGGATCTAAGCAGTAGGGCTGAGAAAGTGGTCTTCTTGAGACTTCAGAGAGCAACTGCTATCCTGAACAAGCCAACAACATTCTCAATATTACAGTAAAACCAGGGCCTGCAGGACTGTAACACCAGGACTCTGATTAGCAGGAATGACTACATCATCTATCACTCCCTTTGGGTTTTCCTGTTCCCTCTGCATTTAGCTACAATCCTCTCTGTAGCTGGGCAGAGGATAGATTCTTCAAGCAATAACGTATTGATATGAACTCTCCTTGTTCCTATGCAAAGTGAATGGACAATTAATACCCCTTGAATTTACAAAAGGCCTGCTCCTGTTGGAGATGATAATTACTAGGACCAGTTTCCTGATATGACTCAGAGAGCTGTCTGCATTGTTGGCCTCTCCTGGGATGACATGGAGCAATGACATGATACTGTACATTCAAGGTTGACAGTCTGAAAACTGGAGGTGGTTCCTATACCTTTAATGGTTGGGTAGAAGAGGGAATTTCAGCGTCATACAACTAGGTGAGAAGCAACACCTGCTGAAATTCCTTCTTCTGTACCATCATTAAAGCGATGGGAGCCTTCTCTAATATTCAGTCTGACAGCCCTGTGGACATCTGTAGTTCAAAAGTTACCACTACACCTCAGAGCATGGTAGGTGGATAGTCAGTCTCTCTGTCTCTGCATGTTATGCTTCTGCAAGGTTGATCCTACTGGTGTTGACTAGGGTCACTGGATTATTTCTAAAGAAACGGTTCCTTAGTAAGAGAACACCTTCCATCCCTATTATGGTTGCCAGGTCTCCAGATTTGGCCTTAGACTCAGCTATGGTGATTCATTGGTGATCCAACCAATCAAAATGAACCTTCACTTTATCCTAAACTTTTGCTAAGACCCAAAATATTTGTCCCACTTCTATTGAGATGATAAGCCTTGTACCTGGGTGGCATCATCATCGTCAATTTATATAGTGCCATAAGTGTACATGAAACTTTATATGAGAAGTTTACAGTTGTTAATTTGATAGTTCCCTGCCCTCAGGCTTCCAATCTAAAAAGGAAAAGTGGATGGCAGTGAGGAGGGGATTATGGCCAGCCAGCTGCACGTTTCTCTCCCTCTGAGGCCACAGCAGCGGCAGTTGGGATGGAGGGAAGGCCTTTCCTTAGCTGCTGGGCATGATGGAGCAATGCCTGCTTACTCTTCCCTCCCCCAGAAGCCACAGCAGTTGGGATGAATTGTGGACTTTTCCTATCCTTCTGGGCCCAGGCGTGATGGAGCTGTGCCTGCCTCTTCTTAGAATCATTGAATCATAGAGTTGGAAGAGACCACAAGGGCCATCTAGTCCAACCCTCTGCCATGCAGGAATACCCAATCATAGCACTCCCGACAGATGGCCATTCAGCCTCTGTTTAAAAACCTCCAAGGAAGGAGACCCCACCACACTCCGAGGCAGTGCATTCCACTGTTGAACAGCTCTTACTGCCAGGAAGTTCTTCCTAATGTTTAAGTGGAATCTCTTTTCCTGTAGTTTGAGTCCATTGCTCTGTGTCCTAATCTCTGGAGCAGCAGAAGACAAGCTTGCTCCACCCTCAGTATGACATCCCTTCAAATATTTAAACATATCACCCCTTAACCATCTTTTTTCCAGACTAAACATACCCAGCTCCCAAAGCTGCTCCTCATAGGGCATGGATTCCAGACCTCCCACTATTTTGGTCACCCTCCTCTGGACACATTCCAGCTTGTCAATATACATCTTGAATTGTGGTGCCCAGAACTGGCCACAGTATTCCAGGTGAGGTCTGACCAAACCAGAACAGAGTGGCAATTGTCCCCCTCCAAGGCCAGGGCAGTGGTAGTTGGGATGGAGAGAAGGCCTTTCATCTGCTTCTAGGCCCAGGCATGATGGAGCGCTAAATGAAGGTGGGGTCCACTAAGGATGCAACTCTTCACTGATTTCATTATCTAATGTTGCAGCAAGTAAATATCAGTAATGTTTTCCCCCAGTACAAGAAACTCTTTGAAACCATTCTTGATGTTTGGGACTCATTCTACACAAAAATACCACATGTGAATTTTGTACTTTATGTGGGGTATTTTTGTGCAGAGAGCACCATTTTCTGCATGGGGAATATGTCTATGCAGAAATTATCTGCTCAGAAAATGCTGTTTCTTCTGCAGAAAATGCAGTCTTCTGTTGGAAAAAAAATGCTTGTGCTGGAACTGTGAAGATTATCAGTCCAGGATTCTCCTCATCGTTTTCCTGACACTTGAAAAACTTATTTTTTTTTAACAAATATTATTTCTGTCTCTAGTAGACACAACCAGTTCAATCATTTTCCAATAAATCATTGTATCCCTGCAGACAGAAAGCCAGAATCCCAGGAAGGAAGGTCATACTTCTTGATATGCTTGTTTCTGTGTGCAGGGGTTTTGTTGGAGGTGGGGGAATAGAGACCTTCCATTAGTGTGGACTCCCACTTACAGTCTAGAGAAATTTAACCCGGAATGAGGTTAATAACCTCATTGAGAAGTAACCAGGGATGGCTGTTGTCTTCCATGAGAGTGGAACTGTGAATTTCCTCTGGGTTTTGTTCAAACTTTAAATGAGCTATCCAAAGTGCTGAATCCTACTCCTTAAAATAGGTTCAGCACACTGGATATCTTATTAAAAGTTCAGACTAAAACCCAGAGTGAGTGCACTATTCAACTGATATGGAAGCCACCAGAGACCACTGTGAGGGAAAGTCACATGTCAGAATGGTCCCACTCCAGGGAGGTAATTCCTACTTAAAGAAAAAGTAACATCTTCTGAGAGAATACCTTACTAGAAGCCATCACCCTGACAGGCTAGCTTTCTCTCTGCATGCAACAAGCCAGCTGCACTGAAGAGTTATGACCTCCAGATACAATAGAGTATTTGCAGTTACATCTTTTAGACTACAGCTCCCAGAATTGCCCAACCTGCAGAGGAATTGTCATCTCAACAAGTGGTTTTTCCTTTTCCAAATTTTGACACAAACAGGGCCATGTCAGGGACAATTAGGCCTTTAAACTCTGGCTCTTTTCTGTGTGAAATAAATCTTTTGATGCATCCAAAGATGTCTCATCCTTTGCCTTAAATGGAAATATCCTTCTTTCTTTTTGAAAGATGCCTACTGTAGCCTGCTGAAGCTCCAAATGATGTCTCCCTGAGAAGGTGCTTAATTCATTCTCTCTTTTCCTTTCTCTGCTCTCATGCTGCAATGCAGTGTCACACTGTGCAGAAGTCCAAGAGCTACAGAGGGGACTGCAGATTCCCCCCCCCTTTTTTTTTTCAGGCCCTTTTTAAATAAAAACCATAAATATGGACCAATCATTCCTTTCTTGGAGAGCTGGGGAAATTTACTTTTTGGCACACCAGCTCCAAGAATTCCCCAGCCAGCTGGGAGATTCTAGCAGTTTCAGTCCCAGCACAGAAACTTCTCTAAGCTTTGCTGTGTGGTGACCGAACTAGATTCCCTTCCCTAGGATCGTTTTGTATCTTCCCCTTTCCCCAACAACACAAACCTCTATGCTTTGTTTGTAAGAATATTGAGCCAACATTCCAGGCCATCCAGTAATGTCTGATAGTTGAGGAGGGCTTTTAAGCCTCTTTTAGAGATCCTTGCCAGTTTCTGAAAAATGGATTCCAGATGGTATCCAAAATGAGGGTAGGGATGCAGCTGCCAGGGGGAAGAAACAACGCCCTAATTGAGATGCTTCAGATGAGGGTGGGGAGTGAGCATGTGTGTGTTTCATTGGATCCTTGCCTTTGATTCTTCTCACAGATAGGCATAGGGTAAAATCATCTTGAGACCCAGCTGAATCCTATGGGATTGGGTGGCTTCCCTGTCAGTGATGTGGTGGATCCATTCTGGGTTTTAGTCTGAACTTTAAAGGTTCTGCCCCAGAATTTATTCTGGGAATAAACTTTATTACCTTAGGTATTTCTTTCAAATTTCAAATTCACATCTGGACCACATTCACCACTCCCAGACACTGGAGGTACAAGATTCCCCTAGTTCCATGCCAATCATCTAATTTGCATTTCCTGAAATAATGCACGCATCACGAACACAATTATCCTCTGTTTTGTTTTGTTTTTTAGCACTTGTTGACAATGTGGTGTCCTGATTGAAAAATGTATACAAAAAAGCAAACATTAGGACAAATTGCATAGAAAACTACAGATGAATTTTCATGATCACTTTTTTTTTTTTTTTACCTAAGTCATTTGCAAACTGATGAGGAAATGGGATGGAACAAACAGATAGATGAAAAAGTGCAAACATGACAGGAAGCAAAAGAAATAGATTCCTATATTTTGTTTGCAAGTAGATTGCTGTTGTTAACTGCTATCAAGTTGACTTCAATTTATGGCAAGCCCATGAATGAGAGACCTCCAAGTTGCCTGTCATCAACAGCCTTGCTTAGTTTTTGCAGACTCAGGGTGGTGGCTTCCTTGATTGAGTTTATCCACCTGTAATGTGGTCTCCCTCTTTTCCTACTGCCTTCTACCTTCCCAAGCATTGTTGTCTTTTCTAGTGAGTCATGTCTTCTGATCTGGCCAAAGTACAGCAGCCTCAGTGTAGTCATCTTGGCTGCTAGGGAGACTTCAGGCTTGATTTGCTCTAGGACCCATTGATTTATCTTTTTTAGCCATCCACAGTATCTGTAGAACTCTTTTCTTGCACCACATTTTGAAGGAGTTGGTTTTCTTTGTAGAATCATAGAATCATAGAATTGCAGAGTTGGAAGAGACCACGAGGGCCATCCAGTCCAACCCCCCTGCCACGAAGGAAATCTTGATCAAAGCATCCCCGACAGATGGCCATCCAGCCTCTGTTTAAAGACCTCTGAGGAAGGTCTTTAAGGTCTTTGTATTAGCTTTCTTCACTATCCAGCTTTCACAACCATACATAGAAGCTGCAAATATGATGGCACAAGTCATCCTGACCTTGGGATGCAATTATATACCTTTACACTTTAGGATCTTGTCTAGTTCCTTCATACCTGCCCTTCCAAGTCTTCATACCTGCCCTTCATACCTGCCTTGGCACTTTCTTCCTTGACTTTCTTCAAGTCTTTGCTATTTTCTGCTAGTAGTATGGTGTCATCTGCATATCTTAAATTGTTGATGTTCCTTCCTCCAGTTTTTCACACCTCCTTCCTCAGAGTCTAAACCAGCTTTGTATATGATATCTTTAGTGTACAAGTTAAACAAATAGGGTAATAAAATGCATCTTTGCCTGACCACTTTCCAAATTGGAAGCCATTCTGTTTCTCCATAATCTATCTAACAGTCTGAGATATTTAGCCTTTTCTATCAGAGAGCTCAGGTGTCACAACAAACTACAAATCTCAGGATTCCATAGCATTAAGACATGGCAGTTAAAGTGGTGTCAAACTGGCTTATTTCTGCAGTGCAGTTGCAGCCTTAGACTTACCATTTGCAGGGTTCTTAAAGGGAGGAAATGACTGTTATATGGGTGTACCATAGAGACAACTTAAGAACATAGTACCTGCTAGGGATGTAATTGTTCACTAAATTTCTTCTCAAAGGAAGCAATGACTAATTATAACAATTTTCTTCCCATTGAAAGAAGGTATTTGAAAAACCACAGTTTTCAATGCCTATTCATATTTCTGCTTATTCTGCTCAAAAGTTGCCCCTGGTTGTTGTGCAGGGGGGGGGAATGGCATTGTCTGCACAGGAAACAGCTTTTTTTCTATGAAGAAAATAATATTACTACACAGAAATATTAGAATCATAGAATCATAGAGTTGAAAGAGAACTCAAGGGCCATCCAGTCCAACCCCCTGTCATGCAGGAAATTTTATTATATTTATATTTTCTATGCAAATCAAGCATGTGTGAATTTAGCACAATGAAACCCCCAAGTACAGCATTTTCTGTGCATGAAAAATATTTGTGTGCAGAAATACTATTTTCTATGCAGAAAAATGTTGGTTTCTGTGCAGAAAAGGCTGCTTTCTGTGCAAAACAACCTTGTGCAAATTTTGTGCAGAACTGCAAAACTTCTCATCCATTCAGAATTCTTCATGTTAGGGTTTCCCAACATTCAAAAAACATGTTTTTGACCATTTTATGAACATCTCCAATTATTCTTCTCATTCCTACTGTTCACATTCAGTGAAAATTCCTTATTAATTAGGTATCTCACATCCCAGCTTGGTTGTTGAGGAATAAGAGTGCCTGGATGTAGTGAAACATGAATGGGTGAAATATTATTGCACATTCTTCATTGGTTGAGGTTCCTGTTCATCTATGTTATTTGACAGCAGTTCCCAACATCCTTTAGCATTGGTGATGCTGACCAAGGCTGTTGGGAGTTGTAGTTCAGCATCATCTGGAGGGCCACAGCTGCTCCCCTTTAATTTGCAATGACAACTCACACTCAGAAATACATCCACTCCCATAGAGTAGTAGTGACTTCAGGGATAGAGGTAGTAGTAACTTCAGGGACAGAAATCATGCCCAAGACATCCAGAGCTCTCCACAAAATTCCAAATGGGGCTACTATTATTGAACTGAAAAAACATGGGGGCAGGGAAAGAATTGGTGGCGACTGAGGATGAAAATAAAAGATCATTATCTTATAGGAGATAAGTTGAACTGCATGTTGTCATGGTTACTGAGTTGTCCTGGCACCACCAAGCCATGAGCATTTAACAGTTTCTTCCCTGGTAACAAATAAATTGGAAAGAGATGAAGGGGAAAGATAATATTTCCTGATGCGTTTTAATCACCTGTCCTTCACCTCTCAGCTGCATTCGGACAATGGTGCTCCTTCTGTTTTTGGATTCATCAGCCAAGGATAAATACTGCCATTTTTGTGGTTTCTGGCAACCACTAAAATACAATAAAATCACCCACCGGGTGCTGGTATAAAGAATGAGATCACCCAGCTGAGTTCTGCTAGCACTCAGGGAACCTTGAATTCCTTTCGACCATAACTGAGAGTGGTCCTAGAAAAACAAAAGGCTAGGTTTCATCCACTCCTGGTGTTTTCAGAAGCATTGCTGGTGAGAACACTGCAAATCTTTCACTCAGGGGGCTTACTGAACTCAGAAGTAAAGCAGCAGGGCAGCAGGAAGGTTCTGTCTTCTGTATTGCCTTACTGAATGATGTTGTTATTCTTCTGTTCTGGTCCTGAGGGAAACCAAGGTAAAACCACATCTTTTTGCTAACTGGAAAAACCCGATAGCAAAAAGATGCAGTTTTACCTTGGTCACCCATGGGACCAGAACAGCAAAACACTGGAAGAATGACAGTATCATGTGGTAAGGCAGCATGGAAGACGGAGCCTTCCTGATGCCCTGCTGCTTTACTTCAGTGTGTGGTAAGCCACTCAGTTGCTAGTTTATAGTGCCAATTGTCAAGGTGATGGATTCTGGGAAAGAGGAGACAATGTGGTCAAAGCAATTTTGATGGATGGTTGAAATGAAGATGTAGGAAATGATGTGGATGAAGGAATGGAGACAGGTGGTCTGCAGTAGTGGTGGCAGTTTCCATGTCAAAGGGTGGTGAATTGATGCTGGGCTTTATTCTGAATTGGAAAGAAGTTCCCACAGTAGTGAATTTATCTGGGGAATATGGAAATGTGGAGACATCCATTTATCACTCCAATTGTGGGGACCTCCACCTGTCCCACCACTGCCACCTGATATGGGGACCTCCAATTGTCCCTACTGCTATGGCACCACATGTCGGCACTTTCTAGATCTCCTCATGGTTACTGTATGAGATTGTTATTATAATCCCATCACTGAACACTGCCACCATGACATTGCTGCCACTGCAGACATCCTGTGCCTGAACTCAACCAATAGCACCATTGTAGCATTCCCAGTATATAATACAAAAATAACTTATTAAACAGATGTTCAGTGTTTACTTCTTGTTGTTGTTGTTGTTGTTGTTGTGTATCTTCAAGTCATTTACAACTTATGGTGGACCAACATGGGGTGTTCTTGACAAGATTTGTTCAGAGGAGGTTAGCCTTTGCCTCCCTCTGAGGCTGAGAGAGTGTAACTTGCCCGAAGTCATGCAGTGGATTTCCATGGCTGAGTAGGGATTTGAATCCTGGTCTACAGAGTTGTAATCTAACACTCAACCCACTACACCATGCTTGCTCTCTCAATATACAGTTAATGATTGCTGAGTTGATGCATTTAAATCTTAATTGACTACTAACTTTTACCTGATGTCTTCATAAAATCCTACCTAACTGAACCTAACTGGCTTGAGTTGACCTAAATCCCTCTCTGTCTCCTGACAATGGTGTTGTCTATACGAGGGGGAAATGTAGATTGATGCGCACTAACACCAATTCGAAGCAGCTTTGATTTGTCATAATTTTTTGGGGCAAAATCGCAGGCATGCGAAGCAATGTGCATTTATTGTTCAAATGATCATGTCCACAAATCAAGATGGTAGGCATGAATGAATTACTCATGTTTTTAGTCTCACCAGTTGCTGCCATGGAGCAATATTTTTTTTTAAGGAAAAGCATATCTAAGGTGCGAAAATACGATATTCTGCTTAACTATATTTTTTTTTAAAAGGGGGAAGCTGTTTTGTCCACATCCACACATGATCACTAAGGGAAAAATCCAACATGGTTCTGGGTGCTTGCCTTAGTAGCAAGTTCTGCCCCCTTTGCACATCTGACCAATAAGCTTTCCACTTCCACTTTTATCCGGAAATGCAAATGAATGCAAATCTGATTGTCCCAATTAGTGGGAATGCACATTCCCTGCAAAGATTTTTAAAAACTCCAGGAAAAGCCATAAAGGCTTTCCCTTCATAGTTTTTGGTGGATTTGGCCCCCTTTCTTCTGAATACAGTGGATTGATGCAGGATGCCATTTAGACAAGCTGTATTCTCCTCAAATTCTATGAGGAGTATTTTCACCATTTAGACAACCCCTAACTCTCCTGTATGTCTCAATACATTTGGTGACAGAATCTTCTAACCAATCTCTCCTTTAATAATCCAAACCAAAATGCCCTCCTTTATTTCACGGGGGAAATGCTTTGAATGCTTGATCTGCCCAAACCATTTATGTTTTGTTTTGGGGTTGTTGTTTTTTTCTCAAAAAACTTCAACCAACATTTACTTTCTGAATTATGTATGATTCACCAAAACAGTTGCTCTTGGCAGTTGCTTCTAAGCAAGAGAGTGTTTTTTTTTTCCCTTGAGTGGTTTTTTTTCTTTTCCCTTCTTCTTATAATTAAATGTGACTTAGACAAATCTACTAGAAGGACTTTGGATTGGGTGAAAAGCATGTGTGGGCTTCTTCCAGGAGACGTCATTGCATTAAGTTCCGAGTGGGGGCGGAAAGCGTGGATTGAAAGGTTGAGAAGGAAAGAGAAGTGGAGGGTGGATCTGAACCAATAAACACTGCAGAATAAGTAATCACTGTGGTGTATTCTAGCTTTGCTTACTATCTTGGACAAGTGGCTGAGCCCCAAGGTACTTAACACTGAAGGAGGTCTGAACATCAGGATCTGTCCAACCTCACACCATGCATGATGGCCCGCTATGTGGATAACACATATACCTTTTTATTTTTTATTTTTTTAAAAAAGGGAATCCCAGCCAATTTGCCGGAAAGGGAGGGGGTGGCATTTATTGAGCCACTGATTTATTGAGTCTCCTTCTTGGGGGTGGGGGTTAAACAGAGGTTGGATAGTCATCTGTCTGGAATGTTTTGATTGATTGTGATCTGTCTGGAATGCAGGGCAGGGGGTTGGACTAGATGGCCCTTGTGATCTCTTCCAGCTCTATGATTCTGTGATGGGCTATCAATAAATGAGTAGGGGACTCCATTTTGGCTTAGCAAACTATATGTTGCACTTGCCAGGTGTCAGTAAATACTCTTGTTCAAAGGGGTGGTTGCTCCAAAAGGTCTATTTGTAGACCTTGGAGATACCTAATGCTTGAATCTTTTAATTCCTTTTCAATATATCATAACCTACAGTACCTTGTTTAGTGTAGTGTTTTGAATGTTGGGCTATGACTCAGGAGACAAGGGTTTGAATCCCCACTCATTCATGGAAACTTACTGGGTGTCCTTGGAGAAGTCACACTCAAAGCAAGACAAGGTCAAAGACTCTCTGAACAAATCTTGCCAAGAAAACCCCACAATAGGTTCACTTTAAGGTTTTCATAAGTCAGAAACAACTTAAGGCACACAGCAACAACACCCTGACCTGTGGCAAAGTATTATTACAGCATTTCATAGAACCAGAGAATCATGGAATTGTAGAACTAGATGCTATCCCAAGGGTCATGTAATCAAATCACCTGCCAGCACATGAATCTCCTGCTAAAGCACCCTTGAGAAGCAGCTATCCAATGTCTGTTCAAAAACCTTCAGCTTAAGAGTTCACTGCCTTCAGAGGTAACCCTTTGCTTTACCAATGTCATGTATTGGCATTCCCAGATGCAATGACCAGAAGTTTCAGAGTTAAACAGAAAACTTTATTCACACAGAAATCCAGAAAGCAATCCATACAAAGCTGTTTCTCAGAACTGAAACTTAAAACACAAGCAGGATACTAAAAGCCCTTCACAATCTATGAATCAGGAGGACTACAATATGATTGATTAACCATCAGTCCCATCACCTCTCCTTCCAATACCAGTGTACAACCCGCCAGCATCTTTTCTGAGACACAGTGCAACTTATCTGTCCTTTCTGTTAGCAACTATTATACCGTATATTCCGGCGTATAAGACGACTTTTGAGCACTCAAAAGTGCCCTCCAAAATTGACAGTCGTCTTATACGCCGGATACACTTTGCTTCACCTGCCTGCCTATCTCCTGCCTCTTCGCAAACGGAGCGAAGAGGCAGGAGATCGGGCAGGGGGTGAAGCAAAGTGCTCCTCCCTGCCACCCGCCCCCCCCGCGCTTCCACCCTCCCTCCCGAAAGTCGCGGAACCGCGGCTTTGGGGGGGTGGCTAGGAAGCCCCCTCCTCCCTTCCCCTGCCCACTCCCCGTGCATCCAACCCCCTCCCTGAAAGCAGCGGCACCGCTGCTTTCAGGGAGTGGGGGGGCGGAGAATCCCCCTCCTCCCTTCCCCCCGCCCACCCCCGCTCATCCACCCCCGTCCCTGAAAGCAGCGGAACCGCTGCTTTCAGGGAGTGGGGGGGCGGAGAATCCCCCTCCTCCCTTCCCCCGCCCACCCCCTGCTCATCCACCCCCCTCCCTGAAAGCAGCGGAACCCCTGCTTTCAGGGAGTGGGGGGGGCGGAGAATCCCCCTCCTCCCTTCCCCCGCCCACCCCCTGCTCATCCACCCCCCCCTGAAAGCAGCGGAACCCCTGCTTTCAGGGAGTGGGGGGGGCGGAGAATCCCCCTCCTCCCTTCCCCCCGCCCACCCCCCGTTCATCCACCCCGTCCCTGAAAGCAGCGGAACCGCTGCTTTCAGGGAGTGGGGGGGCGGAGAATCCCCCTCCTCCCTTCCCCCCGCCCACCCCCGCTCATCCACCCCCGTCCCTGAAAGCAGCGGAACCGCTGCTTTCAGGGAGTGGGGGGGCAGAGAATCCCCCTCCTCCCTTCCCCCGCCCACCCCCTGCTCATCCACCCCCCTCCCTGAAAGCAGCGGAACCGCTGCTTTCAGGGAGTGGGGGGGCAGAGAATCCCCCTCCTCCCTTCCCCCCGCCCACCCCCCGTTCATCCACCCCGTCCCTGAAAGCAGCGGAACCGCTGCTTTCAGGGAGTGGGGGGGCGGAGAATCCCCCTCCTCCCTTCCCCCGCCCACCCCCTGCTCATCCACCCCCCTCACTGAAAGCAGCGGATCCGCTGCTTTCAGGGAGTGGGGGGGGCAGAGAATCCCCCTCCTCCCTTCCCCCACCCCCGCTCATCCACCCCCGTCCCTGAAAGCAGCGGAACCGCTGCTTTCAGGGAGTGGGGGGGCGGAGAATCCCCCTCCTCCCTTCCCCCCGCCCACCCCCTGCTCATCCACCCCCCTCCCTGAAAGCAGCGGATCCGCTGCTTTCAGGGAGTGGGGGGGCAGAGAATCCCCCTCCTCCCTTCCCCCCGCCCACCCCCTGCTCATCCACCCCCCTCCCTGAAAGCAGCGGAACCGCTGCTTTCAGGGAGTGGGGGGGCGGAGAATCCCCCTCCTCCCTTCCCCCCACCCCCACCCCCGCTCATCCACCCCGTCCCTGAAAGCAGCGGAACCGCTGCTTTCAGGGAGTGGGGGGGTGGAGAAGCCCCCTCCTCCCTTCCCCCTGCCCACTCCCCATGCATCCACCCCCCTCCCTGAAAGCCGCAGAAACGCGCTTTCAGGGAGGGGGGGTGGCGGAGAAGCCCCCTCCTCTCTTCCGGCTGCCCACTCCCCATGCATCCACCCCCCTCCCTGAAAGCCGCAGAAACGCGCTTTCAGGGAGGGGGGTGGCGGAGAAGCCCCCTCCTCCCTTCCCCCACCCATCCCCTGCGCATACACCCCCCTCCCGAAAGGGAGGGGGGCTTGGAAGCCCCCTACTCCCTGCCACCCTCCCACCCTCCGCCCAGCCACCCCCCTTCCCCAAAGGCTCGCTTTGGAGAGGGGGGGTGGCTGCGAAGCCCCTTCCCCCCTGCCACCCTCCGCCCAGCCTCCCCCCTTCCCCAAAGCCCCGTTTGGCCGCACAGCCTGCAGATCCCCCTCCTGCGCTCCCTCCTGGAAGGGAGCGCAGGAGGGGCATGCGGAGGCTGCGTGGCCAAACCGCGATTCGCCCCTTCTTCCCACCTTCCTGGAAGGTGGGGAGAAGGGGCGAACGTGCCCCTTTTGGGCGCACAGCCTCCGCATCCTCCTCCTGCGCTCCCTCCTGGAAGTGAGCCCAGGAGGGGCATGCGGGGGCTATGCGTTGGAAGAGGGGGGTCGTCTTATAGGGCGAATATATCACAAACTCTGCATTTTACTTTAAAAATTGGGGGGGTCGTCTTATACGCCGGGTCGTCTTATACGCCGGAATATACGGTACTTTCCTTTCACATTCTTCTTAAACAGCATAAAGAAAATGAAAACACAATTACTAGCAAAGTTATATGTAAAAAATTGGAAATGGCAGGAACAGGTCACACCAGAGACCGATCCTGACAACCAAGCAGTTCTTACTACCAGGTACTTCTTCCTAATATTTATCCAGATTCTCCTTCCTCTGGATGTGAATCCATTAATTCAAGGTTCTGTCCTCTGGGCTAGTAGAAGATAAGCTTCCTCCATCTTCCATGGGACAGCCCTTCAAATAGTTGAAGATGTCTGTAGAGTCGTTGTATTTCCCCATTGCCATATCCTATCTGAAGGCCTCCTCAAATGAGGAAGGGGAAGATGGGAACCTAGATATAGCAGGCTCTAATCAGAGCCAGAGGAGATTGGCAACCCATCCCTGGAAGAAGAACCCAAGATGTAGACCTTGAATAGAGTGAGTTGGAGGCTGAGTCACCTTATCCTTCAGTGTTGTACAATGAGATGGTGGCAACAAAAACACAGGCTTGGGCTACCTTAAATGGTGAAATGCTGGGATAATTAGGCCAACTTTTCTGAGTTGCAGCTGGCTGTAAATTAGTACAGCCCAAACCATTTCTGCGCTATAAAACAATAGAATTGATTGTGAATTCCTGCATGGCATGGGGTTGGACTGGATGGTCCCTGTGGTCTCTCCCAACTCTCTTATTTTAAGTTCCACTGTCTCCTTTTGGCATCATGCTCTCTTGCTTCCTGACCTAAAGTTTGTTCCATGGACTATTCTCTTCAGTAACTCCATGACTGGCTTGGGATCCTTCCTGGGCTGATTTTTGTGCTTTGATCTATGGACTGCTTCAACCACACTTCTGCACTTACACAACCTTTGTATGTGAAAATGGGTTTCTTGAACTAGGAGTGTACCCTCCTCTTCACTTGTCAACCTGAAACAAGACACCTGCTATTCCATTCTTCCTGACCAGCTCCATAAATTCTTTACTTCAGCTTTGGAATTCTGCTACATACATTTGGACTACAAAAGCTAGCCATGGCACAGCCCTGAATTTGAAAGACATAACCAAAAGCTGTTGAACCAGCTGCTGCCCCCCACCAATATTTCCACCCTATTTTGGTGTCTGTTCATCCCCATTTCTCCCTTCTTTAAGAACCTTTTCTCCTTAATGTCTTCTTTTGTTTTTGCAGAATCATCCCAACCAATCAGGATGAGGCGGTGCACTAGACAACACTAAATTGCATAGTCACCCCCAAGTTGTTAAGCAATGGTGGATGAACAAATCTAATTTAGACCTATAGCTTCCTGCATGGGTCACATAGATAGTCCTAACCAGTGAGGATTGTGGGAGCAAACAACATCTGTTCAGGACAATACACTATAGCTCTGTAGCTACTTCCATTCCACCTATAGTAACCTCCAACCCTGCTGCCAAAAGTGAGGACTCTATTGTGATGCTGATGAAAATGCCTATAAAAATAATTCCTGCTTTCGACCCATCCTTAGGAAGCTGTCCAATCTTTGCTCAATGCCACAGATTTGTGGGTGGTGATGCTTTGTGCTTTTGTCCTCCAGGCCTGTGCAAACATGAAACTGGCACAATTCCAGCTCCAAATAGCAAGCTAAAGGCAGAGGCATTTGGGGGTTTCATTTTATTTGGTTGCGTGTTTTGATGAAAGCAGGCAGAGTTGCTAAGAAACAACTATCACAGTGATGGAAGCCCACAAAAGATTTGACAGCTTCCAACCATCACCTGTTAGTACAAACATGACTTGGGAGATGGGAGGAAGGGAGTCCTTATGTAGAAACCATGGCTGTTCCCACTTCTATAGAGCAATGCACTTCCCCCTTGGACATCCAACTGTATCCTTGATGTATGGCAAGGTAGGTGGGAAAGACATAGCTAAGCTCTGAATACTACAGAGACAGGAAGACATACAGCTTTCATAGAATCCTAGAAACAGAGTTGGAAGAGAGCACCAGGGCCATCTAGTCCAACCCCCTGCTGTGTAGGAATACACAATCAAAGCACTCCTGACAGATGGTCATCCAGCCTCTGTTTAAAAACCTTCAAAGAAGGAGACTCTACCACACTACGAGGCAGTGTATTCTACTGTCGAACAGCTCTTACTGTCAGGAAATTCTTCCTAATGTTTAGGTGGGATCTCTTTTCCTGCAATTTGAATCCATTAATCTGTGTCCTAGTCTCTGGAGCAGCAGATTGATGGGGAGAATCTCAGCAATTAATTTACCAAAAATGGTATTTTTGTTTGAAATGATCCCAATATTGATCTTGGATGCTCTCTTTAAGTAATGGCAAAAGGACTTGTCCAACTTTACTTGGAAAGAGAGGAAACCAAGAACAAAATTTAAGCTGTTAACAGAGGTAAAGGAAAGAGGTGATATTGGAATACCAGACTTACCAGATTGTATTTTGAGGCATCCTGCTTAGTGTGGATAAAATATTGGATTCATCTAAAGAATAGAGAGTTGTTAGATCTAGAAGGCAATGATATAAAGTTTGGATGGCACAGGTACTTTTGGTATAATAAAATTAAGGCTCATGTGTTATTTTAAAATCATGCCATCAGACGGGTATTGTTAAAAGTATGGGGAAAATACAATTTAAATAAATACAATTTAAATAATCATAAGGGAGTTTTTGTGCAAAAACTCCCTTATGATTATCACCACAAGAAGTGATCTGTTTAAGAGAGCTGAGAAGTTCAATTGGATGGCTGACGTATAAAGAGTTACTAATAAAGCATAATGGAGAGTATATCATTAAGGACAGACAACAATTGGAGCAAGAAGGTTTTAAGATCATAGAATCATAGAATTGTAGAGTTGGAAGAGACCACGAGGGTCATCCAGTCCAACCCCCTGCCATGCAGGAAATCACGTTCAAAGCATCCCTGACAGATGGCCATCCGGCCTCTGTTTAAAGACCTCCAAGGAAGGAGACTCCACCACGCTCCGAGGGAGTGTGTTCCACTGCCGAACAGCTCTGACTGTCAAAAAGTTCCTCCTCATGTTGAGGTGGAATCTCTGTTCCTGGAGCTTGCATCCATTGCTCTGTGTTCCAGTCTCTGGAGCAGCAGAAAACAAGCCTGCTCCATCCTCAACGTGACACCCCTTCAAATACTTAAACAGGGCTATCATATTGCCTCTTAACCATCTTTTTTCCAGGCTAAAGATGTACTGGTTTTTCTATTTACGAACTTTGGAAAGATATAAAGCAGATAAAAAGAATGGTGATTCTGAAGTAACTAAATCAGAATTATAGAGAAAAGATTATGTGATAATGAAAGACATTTGCTAGTCAAAATGTGTGAATCAGTATTAAATGTTAATTTAGAGGAGGAACAAATAAAGGAATGCATGATCAAATGGTCTAGAAGTTTAGGATTCAATATTAATTTGGCCCAATGGGAGAAAGCTTGGATGAATAATCTTAAGTATACTCTTTGTTACGATTTGGGAAAAAAAACTTTTAAAAAATGCTGTATCAGTAATACCTTTCTCGAGTTAAACTGGTGAGAATGTATAAAGAAGTGAATAATAACTGCAGGAAATGCAAAAAAGGAGCTGGCCTTCATATGTGATGGAAATGTAAGAAAACAAAAAAAAAATGAATGATGATTAGATCTCATTTACAAAAAAATAAAAATAAAAGTTGAAGTTGAATTAAAACAAGTTCATCTTCATGAAGAGAAGAGTAAGGGGTGATATGATTGTACTCTTTAAATACATACCTCAAGGACTGTCACAAAGAAGAGGGGGCAGGCCTGTGTTCTGCTGCCCCAGAGGATAGGTTTAATGGTTTGAAATTACAGGAGGGTAGATTTTGATTGAACGTTAGGAGGAACTTCTTAACAGTAAGAGCAGTTTGGCAATGGAACCAATTGCGTAGAGAAGTGGCAGGCTCCTTCTCTGGACATCATCAAATGAGGCTGGACAGCTACCTGCTGGGGATGCTTGAGCTGGAGATCCTGCATTGAACAAGGGGTTGGGCTTGATGACCCACGAGGTCCCCTCAAATGCTATGATTCTATACGTCACTAACAGAATGCTTGTTTATGCTACAGTTGTTAACCTGGGATGCTTAGACACAACTGCATGCTTAGAAACCATTCAAAGCAACTTTGTTCTGCTTTAGAGGTGATTTCGCTTCAAATTACGGGGAGGGGAAGCTGTACCTCTTTGATCCATTGAAAGACTGTGTGGATAAGAAATAATGCAGAAACAGTTTTATTAACCTCCCCCCACCATTATTTCTTGTGAGGTATTGGAGCAGCTTTCAGAAAGCTCCATCATTGCTAGGGATGCCATGGAAACTCTGCTGTTCAAGGTCCCATGTTGCAGCTCAACCTCTCAGTTGGTTATTCTAAATGTGTTAAGTTTATATACAAAAAAGGAAAACAAGGCAAAGAGATAGAGATATTTCAAGGAGGTAGAAGTGAAAATTGCCTTACAATGGAGTGGAGAACACACGCTCCTGTTTAGCAGTCTCCAGTGTCACTGAAGGTTTAACTTGAATTTTATGGAAGTCAGTCAATGAGCTATTTGGAGAAATAGGGTTTGTTACCCTAGGGGTTGTCCAAATGGGAAAAATAATCCTAATGGAATTTGCTTGGAAGGTGATCTGTCTAAATGGACATTCACATCGATATGTCTTATTCAAAAGGGGGGCAGCCAAATCCACTGTAAACTCGTCAGGGAAGCCTTTGCAGCTTTTCTTGGAGTTTTTAAAAAACTCTGTAGGAGATGCAAATGTCCACTCATTAAGGCAGTCACATTCGCACTGCTGCGCCGAGGCAGCACAAGCTGATTGGCTGGACGAGCATTAGGGCGGGGCTTGCAAACAGGGAGAGCACCTGCTGCCACCAGATTGGATTTTTGGCTAAGCAAGAGATCGGTAAGGTGATAAAATGGCACTCTTTCTCTCTCTTTTCTCTTTTTTTCTTTTGTAAAGGCAAAATATCACTTGTGCACACCATAGTAAATGGCTATACACACACACACACACACACACACACATATATAGTGGCAGCAGATTTAAACATGCAAGTAATTCACTTGTGGCCACCATCTTGGCTAGGGGACGTGCAAATTTATGGGGCCCTTAACCATTAAGACAGCTGGCAGCTGCTGCAAATTGCTACTACTCTGGAGCAATCAGCCCCCCCCCCGTATAGAAAGGGCTTTGGTTAGCTCCTTTAAACCTACAGTGGATTCACTGGTCCAACTGACATTGGAGTGTCTGCTGCACTTCAAGAAAAGACTGCCAAGGGCCTGCATGCATGTGGAAGATGTGAACATAGAGAGGGTCAGCTTTGTATCTCAGGCCAAGTAGTGTGATTCCTTGCTTTAAAAAATCCTTTGGAGAAAAACAAAGCTGCATGCTTTCAGCCTATGTTGCAGTGTAGGAAAAAAGCTACCCTGTCACTCACAATGAGGGTCCAGACATCATGCATAGATGCTTTATGTGCCCCCCACATGTAAACACATACTTACACACACAGCAGTTAATTTTTCAAACAGTAAGTGAAGGGAAGGCACTGCCTGTCACCAGCAAAATCCAAATCAAATCAGCTTCCAGAGTTGTCCATTCCAGTGTCAAACAGCTCTTAGCAACAGGACATCCTTCCCTAATGTATAGTCAGAATCTTATTTCTTGAAATTTGAATCCTTTGAAACACAGAGTTGAAAGAGACCTCAAGGGCCATCCAGTCTAGCCCCCTACCCCTGTGCAAGAATACACAGTCTTGCCCCTGTGCAAGAATACACAGTCAAAGCACTCCTGACAGATGAAGAAGGAGACTCTACCACACACTGAGGCAGTGTTTTCCACTATTGAACAGCTCTTACTATCAGGAAGTTCCTCCTAAAATTTAGATGCAATCTCTTCAAGACCTCCCATCATTTTGGTTGCCCTCCTCTGGATACATTCCAATTTGTCAACATCCTTCTTGAATTGTGGTAGGTCTGACCAAAGCAGAATAGACTACTATTGTTTCCCTTAATCTAGACACTATATTCTATTGATGATGCCTAGAATCACGTTGGCTTTTTTAGCTGCTGCATCACACTGCTGGCTCTAATTGGGACTAACAAGTAGGATTCAAGCTATTGTGTGCCAAATAGTTACAGGAATGGCAAAGTTGTCATCTGATAGTGCAGCAAATTAATGTAGAAACTCCCCAAAGGGTGTGTGCGGTAGGTTGGGGAGGTTATGCAGAAAGACATGTTGATATTTCTACCTTCTAAGACAATTTCAGACAGAAACGTGTTCCTTTGATTGAGGCTCTATCTGCCTGGTGACTTGGTGTCCTCATGGGGCATTTAGCCAAAGGAGGAACCAGGATGCAGGACTGGTTTAACCTAACAGGGATCTCATATGTCCTTATTTTCTAAGCAGATAATTATATTAGGAAGGAGCCTACTAGTGGCTGGTTGCTCCTATGTCAATGAAAGCTGCTGTTGTTGTGTACCTTCAAGTCATTTCCGACTTATGGTGCCTTCAAGTCATTTCCAACTAAGACAAACCTATCATGGAAAGATTTGTTCAGAGAGGGTTTGCCTTTGCCTTCCTCTGAGACTGAGTGAGTGTGACTTGCCTAAGGTCACCCCACTGTGTAGTTTCCATGGCTGAGCAGAAAATTTGATGGTCTCCCAGAATCCTAGTCCAACATTTAAACCACAGCACCACGCTGGCTCTCAATGAAAGCTATCCCTGTGAATTTTCAGGGACCTCTCCAAGGTGCTGAATCCTATGCCCCAAACAGTTTCTGCACCTTAGAAAACTCCTTCAGTTGAACTCTATAGTGGATGCATCAACCCCACTGACATGGGAGTCCCCAGCCACCACTAAAAGAGCTAGCGGATGCAAGTGGATTATTAAATAGCTTAGGTCAGCACTGGGAAATTTTACATTTATGGACATTGGCCATGCTGCTTGAAAGATTCTGGTTGTAGTCCAGAAAGGGCAGTGGTTTGAATGTTGTATCAGGAGTAGGGAGATCAGGGTTTCACTCCCTACTCCACCATGGGAATCCACTAGGTAACCCTAGGTAAGTCACACTCTCTCATCCTCAGAGCAAAGCAATGGCAAACCCATGGGTTAGGGTCACCATGGGGCAGAGTTAACTTGAAGGCACAGTATAACAACAGTCTAAAAAAATCAACGCCCTGTGGAGAATTCCATCCTGCCTGTAGCAGATCCCATTAAGAAGAAGAAGATGACAATAGATGGAACAACCCTGTCCTAAACCAACCCGAACAGCTTTCAAATCAAGGCAAGGCTTCAAAGTCAGTCATCTGCTTTCCCATTAAAAGTCCCCTCTCCTGCACTACACTCCGGGCACCCTATGATCAGTTCCATTACTAACATCTGCATTTTGCCTGGCTTAGTTTTGATTGGTTTCTCTCTCTCTCTCTCCGTCCCTTGTCACCATCTGAAGTTGAAATGAGGCTGAAGGCCAGAACTGTCCACTCTCATTGACTCAGGGGCTGAAATTAGCTCGGAGGCAGCTCTTTGGCCCTGCAGCAGAAAAGCAGTGAAACTGCATCTCTCACATTCTGCCTCTGGTCTTTTTACTCAGCTCTCTGTCAGTGAAGTCTGGCCATCTTCTTGACTTACCCTCTCTTTACTCCTCACAGCTATGGGGTCGTATGCTGTTTCCCTTTCACAACCAGGCTAGTGTTCTTGTCTTCTGGGTGAAGAGGTCTCCCTTCCTGCTTTGGCTGGCTCTGGATTTACTGTGCAAGCATTCAGTTGGTTTCAGGCACAGAAGCATTTCTGTGGCATACTGACAGACCTGCCTGCTTCTGTCTTGCCATGAGATGCAACACGGTGCATGGGGTGGGGGGTGGGGATTGGGTGTGGAAATCTCTCGGCTGGTTGCATTTCCTCCAACTCCATCTATGTTTTCTCCCCATCTTTGTTTTGTATCTGGTTTTGATGTTTGTTTGTTCTGATGCATGACACTTGGAAGTCATGCATCCCCCCCAACCCCCCCCCCATTTTTCCTACTAAAGTATGTGCATTTATTAGACATTTTTTTCCTCCTTCTCTCTATCCCTCCTTCATCTTCTTCCTTTTCTTCTTCCCCCTCCTCTCATTTTTCCTCATTCTCCTCTTTTTTCTTCCTGTTTCTCCTGTACCTCACCTTCTTTTTTCTCTTTTTCAGACCCTCAAACTAGGACGAGGAGTCTGGAAGGACACAGTTAGTATCCCCACTCTACTGTGGAAACCCACAGGGTGACTTGGGTCATCACACTCTTTCCAAATTAGAGGAAGGCAGTGGCAAACCTCCTCCAAACAAATTTTGCCAGGCAAACCTTAGGACAGGGTCACCATAAGTTGACTTGAAGGCACATAACAACCACTGACATCATAAGAATTAGTAACTCACAAACTGGGATCCTATACTGGATTTCTCTGCTTGTGAAATTGCACATTAATTGTGCTATGCAACCTTTGTTTTGAGTGGCAACATTGATCAGCTGAATCAAGACACCAAATCCAGAACCATATTTATATGTGTATCCCTGCGCACTGCATAATGCACATCCATGTGCAATGGTACTGCAGGAGCCAATCTGCATCTGCAACTTTGAAATAAACAGAGGCTGAATGGCCATCAGTCAGGAATGCTTTGATTGTGTATTGCTGCAGGGAGAGGGTTGGACTAGATGGCCTTTGTGGTCTCTTCCAATTCTATGAGTCTATGTGACCATCATTTCCAAAAATGCCCATCCATTTCCACAGGGGAACTTATACATACATAAGACACCAGTGGAATTCCAGCCACACTTTAGTAAATAGCAGATGGGATTCACAGGATTCTAGTGGTTAACCAGAGTAGACCAACTGAATCAAAGGTTGCTTAGTCAGTCGACACATAGGCAAACCAGTTAATTTTATGGCTCCCCTCGAGTGGGACTAACAAGAGGATTTAGGCCCAAATTTGCTTAACAGGCTGCAGCTAAAAATGGGAGATCTCTTTAGCTACATCCTGGTCCTAGATTGTACTCAGTCTGACAACTAATCCTAGAAAGTAGTCCAGTGGGTCCCAGGTCAATGGGGCAAGTGATTCCAGTCCAGTCTTAGTTTAGACTTTAAAAAGGAATTATACAAGGTGCTATCCCAAATAGGTTCAGCACTCTGGACAGTTCCTTTCAAGCTGGCTAGATCCTGGACCAGATTTAACATCCCCCTGACATGGGACCTTCCAGGCACCACTACAGGGGTCTTCCAATTCTCAAATAGATAAAGCCTGTTCTATGCCCAAAACAAGCTTCATTCTTTTTGCTTCTTTTCCTTCTCCTACCTTCAGCTACCCCCATGAAACTGGATGGGTGAGTTATTTCATGGAATGGTCAACACATACTCATTTCCTTCAGAATGGGAAGACAGATGGTGGACAGAAAACAAAATAGGATGCTCATCAATAATTCAGCTTGACAACCAAATGATGACATTTTGGAGACGCTGTGAATATGCAGGGTTTCCTCAAGACAACATTTGAGGTTACCCCAGTTGAATCTATGTTGGGAGTCGGGCAGGAAATGAAAGTTTAAATCATGTACTTCAAATGATAAAATTTAATGGCGATCCTATTGGTTAGTCATAACTTATCTCTCTCTGGCTTTTCTTTGCAAACAAAGATTCAGGAAGGATTCATCCCGTGCTTTCTGCAAGCGTGCTGATGACTAAAAAGGCCAATCTGAGATAAACAAGTGAATACCACCATACCCACATTAGTCCTAACTAGAACAGAGCCATTGACTCAATTGCTGGGTCGTGCATCAAAACGTTGTTTAACTTAGTCTACTCTAATTGGGAACTAACCAACAGGATTTAGGCCCTTAGGGCTGAGTCAATGGCACTCAGGACCCACCCTGCTTGGTTATCTATGTTGTTGCTGCTGCTGTTGTTGTTGTTGTTGTATGCCTTCAAGCTGTTTGTGACTTATGGTGACCCTAAGGCTCTCACAGGGTTTTCTGAAGGCTGAGAGTATGTGACTTGCCCAAGGTTACCCAGTAGGTTTTCATGACCAAGGAATGCTTATTTAGGATTCAACTTTAGCATCTAGTGAAGCCAGCATTACTCCACAAATTGTGCCTTGATAGAGCCAGCATAGCGTAGTGGTTGGAACATCAGACTACCATTCTGGAGACCAGGGTTCAAATCCCCACTCGGCCATGGAAACCCACTTGGTGACCTTGGGCAAGTCATGCTCTCTGAGCCTCAGATGAAGACAAAGGTAATCTCCCTTTGAACAAATCTGCCAAGAAACCCCCATGATAGGTTCACCTTAAGGTCACCATAAATTGGAAAGGACTTTGAAAGCACAGACCAACAATGAGCCACAAGATTGTTTGATAAATTTCTAGCCTGCAGGTCGGTGAGGTTAAAAGGTAGCAAAGTGGGGCTTACAATGGGGTGAGAGTAAAGGGAAATTCAAGACATCTTGTTTTCCTGTTCTTGGGGGCAGGGGATAGTGAGTAAACTGAGATGTTCTAGATGATCTTTGCATCTAGAGTAGGGGTGGGAATCCTCATGTTGCTGGACTTCAATTCCCAGCATTCCTTACCATTGGTGATGCTGGATAGGGCTGAAGGGAGTTGCAATCCTACAACATCTGGAAGAATGCATGATTATTACCCTTGATCTAGGAGATGGCAGCATAGTTTGAAACACATTCCTTTTGGACTACAACACCCAGGCAACATCCTGGGAGTTGTAGTCCAAAAAAGGAACTTTCCCAAGCTCTGGGTGACAGCCTCTCAACCCCATGTTCAGAGTTTCAGCCTTGTGGTCTGAGATTGTTGCCTAAGTTCCTGCAGGAACTACCACTGATTGTGGTATGTAGACAATCCTGAACTATTTTGGCAGTGGAATGCACTGCCTGGGAGTGTGGTGGCTTTTAAACAGAGGCTGGATGGCCATCTGTCAGGAATGGCTTGATTGTTTATTCCTACAGGGCAGGGGTTGGACTAGATGACCTTTGTGGTCTCTTCCAACTCTATGATTCTATGATTCTAGTTGCATCAAAGCCTCACATGGCTAGAGACAGCACTGTATGTTCATTTGTTGTGTTCTCACATTTCTCTGCACCCAAGTGCAGTCCCCCTGAACATGTATACAAAAGCAAACTGTTGGCTGGTTCAGGTGTAGTGTTTATGTTGTCTTTTCAGTATACCAACATTACTATTGGAAACCAGAGCTTTGAAAAGCTCTTTTGGGGGAGAAGCTTGGACTATGAGCTTTGTTTGGAATTGAGATAAACTTTGTTTGGATACTCATTGGATGCAAGTTACTACTGCCCTCTACTGGAGTGAAGTAGAACTGCTGAGATGTGGGCAGTTTTAGCGAAATCACAATCCTCCTGAGCCAAAGATAATTCCTGTTTTACATACAGGATGCTGAATCTGTAAAGTGCCCAAGACCCTCCAAGGGGCTCTAGGCCTAAGTAAACATTTTCCACCTAGGGCAAATCTTTGTCTTGTCATCCCACAATGTCCTTAATGAAATGTGATTAGCTATTTTGTAGAACATTTCTGGGGGAGGGGTTGGGGGGAATGTATGAAACTTGATAGATGTTGATTTTACCATTTTGGTGAGAAATCCAATCACTTTCTATCTTAGCATGTTTGTATTTGTGTGGATTAATTCAAGCAGTCATTCTCCAAATTAAAATCAGTTTAAATATGTCTGTGTTAAATCCCTTTATTCCCTTAAAAAAAATCTTCTGTATTGCTTCCAGCATAAACATGTCAAAATTCAGATTGCAAAGCAGACTGATCAGTTCAAAAGATGTTCATTTGTGATGTGTACTTGTGTAGTAAAATGGGTTAATTTCAATTTTAATTTTATGCAAGGAAAAATTGGACATCTTTGAAAGGATTCTCTTTGGGTTTAGCAGTTCAGGTTGTGTGAAATGTTTTTGTTCACCTTCATCTGCACAGAAGCTGGGGTTTTGCAAAGTGCTGTTAGATTTACTGCAAAGATCCTTTGCATAGGCAACCTTTAATTGTTTATTCCCTTGTTTTGAGTGAGCTCATGGGAAATATAAATATTTTGTAGGAATAACAGTGAAATTCTAAAGAACAAAAGCAAATTTAAGGGGTAGATCCAAACCAAAAGAGGCATGGAACTTCTAGCAATGGGACCTGGCTACCTTGTTGTTTATATCATTGTGGCAATGTGTTAGAAAAAGAAGCTTCTGGAAGGGGGAAGCTTCTGGATTGTTCTGCTGTGCTGCAGTGCCACCATTGCAGGTGGCCAGAAGATGGTATTGTATCTTCCAGCTCAACAGGAATTAGATGGTAAGACTTACAGTGGACCCTTCAGATCCATGGGCCCCAGATCTCAGTGAGGATTGTCCCACCCTATACCTAAAATGTTGATGACATGTACACAGATGCACTGAAGCATTCATGTGCACGTTGCCACCATTTAATGATATGGCATACAACCATCTGCTTTTTTTGTTTTTTAATCCATGAGGGGTTTTAGAACTGAACCCCCACAGATTCAGAGGGCCCATTGTATAGTAATGTAGATTTGTAGATCAAGAAGACACCCAAAGGCGTCTAGTTCCCCCATCTGTCATGTCAGGATATCCACAGTGAAAGCATCCATGATGGGTGGCCATCCAAGTAGAAGGGTCTGCGGAGTTTCATTTATTCATACAAAACCTCTAAATCCGGTCAGGTGTTCTGTCACTATCTTGTCTACTCAGATATTGTCCTATCTTCTCTTCCCATTCCCCTATGAGATCAGCAGACTAAGTTGTAAACAAGACCAGAATTAACCGAGTAGCTACAAAGTGACTCTGCACTACACAGTTACAACAGTGTCATTCCACTTTTAACTGTCATGTCTTCATCTTATGGAAACAAAGGATTTGATGCAGCATAGCACTGTCTTGGCTTTCTTTGCTTTTGCAGCATACAGCTGACTTATGTTAAGTCTGAGATCTACCAAGACTCCTAAATCCTTTTCACACACTGCTCTTGAACTGTGGTGTCCAGAACTGGACACAGTATTTCAAGTGCAGTCTACCCAAAGCAGAATAGAGTAGAACCATTAGAACAGGAAGTAGACTCCTGTTGATGCAGCCTAGATGCAGCCTATAAATATTCTAATAAAATAAAAATAAACTAAAACAAATAGAATTGCACGGGCTTTTTTTGTCTGCTGCATCACAAGATTGATTGACGTTTAGCTTGTGGTCTACTAATACCTCTAGACCCTTTTTGCATGTACTGCTTTCATGCCAAGTGTCTCCCATCTCATATTTGTGTGCCTTATTTTTCCAACTCAAATGTAGTACCTTACAGTTATCCCTAATGAAATTCAGATTCTTAGTTTTAGCTCAGCAGTTCCATCTGTTACAGTCATACTTCTTGTGATTAACTTGCAAACTTTCCAGGGTGGTGACTGTGTATGGCTCTCCTGGTCCGGATGATAGTAACTGTAATTCAACAACACCTGGAGGATCACACAGACATGCCAAGCTTGCCGTAACAACAACACTGTAAAATAAGTTCCAGCGTACATAATACTCCACAAATTTTTTGTATATCAGGTCAATTTGCATCTGTAGTAGAAAAGACAAAATTCCTCAAGCAAGAACTCCTACCTTAGAGCGAATCTCTCTTTCCACCTCCGCCCGTGAATCTGGCAAGGTGGTTAGTTCACAACCTCTAACAGAATATTTGTGTCTACCTTCTGCTGTTGAGCAAATGCTCTACTGAGTTTATTGCTAAATGTGTTGGAGATCCAGGTGTTTTCACAATAGAGGTGTGTGTGTGCATGCTTGTAATTTTTCTTTTAAATTTGCCCATTGCATCTGGGATCCATTCAAAAGAGGGGGATATTTACATTCCTTGACCATAAAACCTTCTGATGGGCCCTGGTTTAGGGGAAATCAATCCTGAGACCTAACAGTCAGTACACAACATCCTATTAATGGGGATATTTAGTGAAAGTTTCTTGGCTTTTAAGAGCTGCATGGCTGAGAGTGTGGAGAGGCCTGTAGGAAGCAAAGGAAGAGTGAATCTAAGCATTATTTCTTGCTATAGACAGTGTTGGGATCAGTCCGGTTCTCTAGGCATGTGCTGAGTTTGTAAGTGGCTTATGAAATCTCTAGCATTCAAAATGTAAAAGAGGATGATGAGATGTACTGAGGCTTTGGTCCTTATTCTTCCAGCTCAGGGTTTGGAGGATCATTTTCAGTTTCTGAGAAACCCTGGAAGGCTGCATGAGACTCAGTGACCACCATTTATATGACTGGCAATGGTATTCCATCACTTTCAGTTGCTTTGGGGGGCTGTTGAATCATAGAATCATAGAGTTAGAAAAGACGACAAGGGCCATTCATTCCAACCCCCTGCTATGCAGGAATAAACAATCTAAGCATTCCCAACATATAGCCATACAGCCTCTGCTTAAAAACCTACAAAGAAGGAGACTTCAGCACACTCCGAGGCAGTATATTCCACTTCCGAACAGCTCTTACTGTCAGAAATTTCCTCCTAATGTTGAGGTGGAATCTCTGTTCCTGGAGCTTGCGTCCATTGCTCCGTGTCCTAGTCTCTGGAGCAGGAGAAAACAAGCTTGCCCCATTCTCAGTATGACATCCCTTCAAATATTGAGATCTTTCTCTTGTTTTGGGGGTGTGGATAGAAACAGTGTTATAGCTCAGAATATGACCCAAGAAGACAGGATTGAGGTCTCATACCCCTCCCCTTGAACAAAACTGAGGAAGCTGAGTCCACCCTCCCACCCTGAAATGATCAGACACGTTGGACCACTGAGATTCCTGTGCAGTTAAGTTTCTTAAGGAATTATCAGTCAGAAATGCAATAAATAATCAAGCACACACGTAGGACTTTTTCGGACGTCTAAAATGTAACGGAAGCACCCTCGCCACGTTGCGAGGCTGCTGTGCTGCAGGGCGTCCCTTTCACATGATGCCCGTCCCTGCTGGTAGTGTTGCGGTACCGCAGGGACATTTGAGTGTTATATTTCAGCAATTTTTACTCACGATCAACTTTCGTGAGTAAAAATTGCCGAAATATAACACTCAAATGTCCTTGCAGTACCTCAACAGTACCGGCAGGGACGGGCGTCATGCAAAAGGACGCCCTGCAGCGCAGCAGCCTCGCAACATGGCGAGGCTGCTTCTGTTACATTTTAGACGTCCAAAAAAGTCCAAAGAGAATATTAAGACAGCTATTGTCATTGGGTCCTCCTAGGGTTAACAAAGGCTGCATGCTGTCTATATCATGAACTTGGGAGTAAGCTACACAGAGTATATGTTAGGGACTTCTAAATACACATTGTGCTCCTGACAGTATTTAAGGATGATTGAATGATGATGGAATGAAATGACTTGAAGGCACACAACAACAATGAAGAGGGATTTGAAATGAGAGACCTTAGAGGCACCCTTGCATTCATTTAATAGGGTCTTATTTTCCCCCTTTGCTTGATATAAATGATTGTATATTTTATTTACTCAGTTTTGCAATTTTTCATTTATTCTTTTGCCTTGGTTTTCATCGCAGTCAGATTAATTTCTGCTTCAGCAGGTGCTGGTAGCTGTTTTTATTTTAATCCATTGCATTCTGCATTGCAATCGTTTTGTTAAGTAATATACATGTAGGTCAGCAAAATTGCTAGCAGGTACGGGAAGAATATTTACAACTATTTTGTTAAATAGTCAAAAACCATGTTTCTCGTATGCTGAGAAACCCCGACAAAGGCAGGACGGGACAGGGACATCTGACTCTCAAGTTAAGTTACTGTTCTGTTGCTAATGAAGTTGAAATTATATTACCTGTCTCTGGTTTATGTTTCTATGTTTTCTACTGCTCCAGAGACTGGGACATGGAGCAATGAGTTCAAACTCCAGGAAAAGAGATTCTACCTAAACTTTAGGAAGAACTTTATGACAGTAAGAGCTGTTTGGAAGTGGAATACTCTGCCTCGTAGTATGTTGGAGTCTCCTTCTTTGGAGGTTTTTAAACAGAGGCTGAATGGCTATCTGTTGGGAATGATTTGATTGTGTATTGCTGCCTGGCAGGGGGTTGGACTGGATGGCCCTTGTGGTCTCTTCCAACTCTATGATTCTATGGTTCTGTGATCCTCACATGGCCTATAAGAGGAATGGCCTCTGTCAGAAATGCAACAACCCTTAGCACTGAAGAGTCAAGAATGCCTCAGAGTGGGCAGTAGTATTAGGGTTAGATAGTTTGAGTGATCCACAGTCCTCCCTGCTTCTCTACCTAGACTGCTCCCTCTGTGACGTAAAATGATACTCTTAGGGACATTTCTACCACTTCTCCTCCCTAGACCTCTCTCAGCCCTCCCTAAAGATGTATCTACAGAAGCTTAGGATAGCAGCCTGAGTAACTTCCTTATCTTAGAATGGAGTTCCTATAATAATTAGTTTGTTTCTCTAAAGCTATGGGTGTCTTTGCTCCTTAAGTCAGGGTCTCTAAGGTCTAGTCTATATGAGTCTGAAAAACAACAAGGGATTGCTCCACAGCAAAGACAATTTGCAGCAGCTGCAAACTGTCTTAATGGTTTTACAGCCCCCATAAACTTTGCATGCCCTCTAGCTAAGATGGTGGTCCCAATGAATTGCTCACATTTTAAAATCTGCTGCTGCCATTTTTTTTATAAAAAAACCCTATTTCATGGTGTGCCTGACCGATATTTCATATTTACAAAAAGAGAGAGAGAAAGAGAGAATACAAATCAGTATTTTATCACCTTAGTGATCACTCGCTAAGGTGAAAATCCAACATGGCAGCAGCAGGCACTTGCCCTGTTATGAAGCCCCCTCCCCACTTGTTGGACCAACCAGGATTGTGCTTCTTCTCATATGGGAAAGTGATTCAAATCAAATTACTTGTCCTAATGCTTGGGAAAGTGCCTTCCCCACAGAGCTTTTTAAAAACTCCAGGAAAAACCGTGAACACTCTTCCCCAGTGTAGTTTGGTGTTGTTTGGTCCCCCCCTTCCAAATGTGGCTCATTGATGCAGGTTTCCATTAAACAGATCATCTTCCCAGTGAATTCCATTAGGATTTTTTTACCGTTTAGACGACCCCTAATTGACCACTACAAACACACACTCCCTATCAGCTTCTGCCTGCACTGAAATTCCTCAGTACCATCTCAGACAGAATATAGGCCTGTGACACCATTTCTCTCCTGCATGATTTTAACATCTTTGCATGATGAAGCTTCAAAAGATTGCATGACATATTTTATGCTTTGGAGTTTTGCCCAAAAAGGTACTGCTGTTTGTGGATTTGGGATTTTACTGTATTTTGCTGCATGGCCAACAGAGCTACCATGAATATTTTTTTTCCTGACAAAAGGAATCCTAGACTGATGGGTATCTTGGCAGTTTGGTGTTTTGTTGTTGTTGTGCCTTCAGTTTGTTTCTGACTTATGGTGACCCCAAGGCAAACCTATCACTGGGCTTTCTTGGCAAGATTTGTTCGGGGGGGGGGTTGCTTTTGGCTTCCTCTCAGGCTGAGAGAATGTGACTTGGGTACCAGTGGGTTTCCACTGCTAACCAGGGATTTGAACCCTGGTTTCCAGAGTCAGAGTCCAACACTGAAACCACTACACCATGCTGGCTCTCCATAGTTTAGGGCTTACCCTATATAAAATTCACATATGGCTGTTTTGCATAGGAAAAATCATTTTTGTGTATGTGTGTGTGCAGGAAACAGCAGGGACCATTCTAGCCCCCTAGGAAGAGAATCTCAGAGCCTAGGGGCATCCACTGCAAAAGCCCTATCTCATGTCCCATGCCTGTGAAAGTGGTGAGACTGAAAGAAAGGCCTTACCTGTAGATTGTGGGGGTCCCTGTCAGCTCATATGCGGAGTTAAAGTCTTTCAGATAACCTGGACCTGAGTTGTTAGGGGTTTTATTGGACATAACCAGCACTGTGAAATGTGCTCAGAAATAGGCTGCACAAATAGGTGGAAATGTTGTAGCTGGGGAGTTGTATGATCCTCTGTAACCAGCCCCTGTTTATACTCTTTTCAAACTGAATCTTCAGTATGTTACAGTAATCCAAAAGGGATGTAACAGAGGCATCAGTTAACTGAGGCATCCGTTAATCTAAAAAGGATGGGAAAGAGACACTCACTAATGTGTAACAGTTGTTTTAATCTTATGTTTATGTGTTCTAACCTGAGTGGTAAATGGTTTTATGTGTTTAGTTATATGTTGTATTTTAATCTATGCTGTACCCTGCCTTGTACCTTAATGCAATGTATATTATTATTATTACTATTATTATTATTATTATTATTACATGAATTCTACATCACAGTTAATCCAAATTCTTCTGCAGCCCATTACATAGCCCTGAGACTGGAACGGAGGAGGATGGTGTACCTACACATATGTTTGATGGTTTCTGTGATGTGTGCATGGAAGGCGTCTGTGGAAGGCTGGGGGACAGCTTGTCCACTCTAGCTGCTCATTAGTGTTGGTCACGAGTTTACGCAGGCAGGGCTGAGGGAGGAGGCTGTGCCAGGATTTTACAGAACGCACACGTGTGTGTGTGTGTGTGTGTGAGAGAGAGAGAGAGAGAGAGAGAGAGATTTGGCTTGTACTCCTCTGCAAAAGGAATTTAAATTGAAGACAGTCGCTTGTGTTGTGAGTTCTTGGTGCAGTGAGGACATGAGCATGTGCTCCAAACAGATGTGGCCTTGATCTGACAGCCAAAGTTCCCAGATGTGGCCTTGTGGAGACATCACTACCCACCAGCTGCTCCCTCAAGGAAACGCTGGACCTGACTGCATTGAACACAATGTTGCATTCTGGAATTAACCATGCTGTGCATTTCTCTCCTTTTCTCCAGGTGTTCCTTGCCTAAGCCACAAGGAGGAGCATGAAGCCAAACAGGGGACAGCTGGATTAGTCTTGCTGAGATCCTAGAGTGAGATCACTCTTTTATCCTCCCCCCCTCCTGTTATGTCCAAGATCTGCACTTTACCTGGCCATTGCTTTGAGTTCCAAAGGACCAGGGACCTAGGATGAGGAGAAGCACTGGATTTTCCTTGAACCTGCTTTTGTTATTCCCACTTTTCTTTGCGTGGACAGTAGTGGCCCTGGACTTGGGGCAATCTTCGTGCACCACCTTGGTCCAGGGCAAATTCTTTGGGTATTTTTCCTCATTTGCCGTCTTCCCATTGAACACTTCCAGTTGCTCTTGGATTATCCAGAACCCTGACCCCAGGAGGTATACCTTGTACATGAAGGTCTTGAAACCCGCCAGCGTGTGTGACCACCAGCTAATACGCACATACCAGTTTGACTCCTTCTTGGAGTCAACACGGACGTACCTGGGCATGGAGAGCTTTGATGATGTGCTGAATCTTTGTGACAGCTCCACCCGCTATGCCTTCCTCCAGTCCAACAAGCAATTCCTCCAGATGAAGCAGATGGTTTCCACGTTAGAAAATGGGTACGTCCGGTGGAAGCCCTCCAGAGGTCAGGAGAGAGATTTCTCAGTGGAATACCTGGTGGTGGGCAACCGGAGTCCCAGCAAAGCTGCCTGCCAGATGTTGTGCAAATGGCTGGATACTTGCTTAACTACTAGCAGCAGCTCCCATCCTTGTGGCATCATGCAAACACCATGCTCTTGTTCCGGCGGAGAGGTATTGGATCAGCCCAGTGAGATAATCGGGTTAACCAAAAAGAAGGACAATTGTTTTAAGGGCGGGATTTACTTGGAGAACTGCTTGAGCAGCCCAAAGGACAGCAGTGGGCTAGATTTCCTGGGTAAGTTATGTGAGTCAGTGACTCAGTGCTGTTGGTTCCAGACTTTGAATGGCATGGGTGTGATGGGAGGTGGGAACATTGCAATTCCTTATTGTTGGTAATATTAAAATTGCTGCAGGGGTCTTGGTCACAGGCCATCTTCTTTTGATTTGAAGTGGTTTTGGCTTGCATCATCCAAAACATGCCCGTGTTGAAAAGTTGATTCTGAATTTGAAAATAATTGTGGTCTCTTTGGATTCCTTCCTCAGAGGATGATGGGTACTGGAGTGTGTGCTAACTATTCTAAAAAGGTTAGCAACATTTAGGTGATGCAAAGAACCACATTCCTAAATGGGGTTCAATGGGGTTAGTTATTTCTGCACCAACGTCTCAATAAATAATCTAGGATACATGTTTGTATGACCAGGGGATAAGTTAATATCAGAGAGAGGCAAACCAGGTAGCTGGCCTGAGCCTCTAATATATTATAAGTATCTTCCTCCAAACTGTAATGTCTTAGAGGGGTGGGTGAGGATCATGCAGCCCTCCAGATGTTGTTTGACTGCGACTCCCAACATTCCTCACTACTGGCAATGCTACACAGAGCTGCTGAGACAGTGCAGGGAAGGGGATGGATCCTCTTCAGAGCTTCTGCCACTGCTTTGTCAGCCAAGCAGCTTCCTGTGAGAGCCTGGCCGGTGCCAGACACTTCTGCTGAAAGCAGCGATTCCCTCCTTGTTGATCACATGTCTGGGCACCCTGTTCTGACTTCAGCAAAATCACTGGCACTAGCCAGACTTTCGCAGGGAGCTGCTTGGCCAGGGAGACAGCAGTGGCAACAATGGCATCAGGGATGGGTCAGCAGGTCTTATGCAGTGTTGGCCCATCGGTCCTGTCTGGACTCCAACACGGATTCTCCCTGGGTAAGTGTAGCCACCATCATATTCAATCAAGGGCAACTCTAATTCATCACCACAAACATGAGTTGAATGTAGAGGAATTCAGAGCAGAACAAGAAAATACATTGGACTAATATATTTGGAAAAATGCTCCCTCAAGTTGTAAATAGCATGTGCTTTTCTTTAACTCTGTATTTTGCATATAGTATGCTTTATGAATGTTCATTGGAAAGTAAGCACAGTCTTAATTTGAGAGTCTGCTAAGGCATACTGTATATCTTCCAGGCTCAAAGTGGATGATAAACATAGCATGCATTTAAGAAGAGGTGCTTCCTCAAGTGGTAAAATAACTGTGGTCCTCTTACTACATGCTTTTCCATTCCTATGTATTTGGCACTTAGTATGCTGATTGGACATTGAAAGTTAAACACAAGTTGACTTTGCAAGTCTGATTACTGAGACACCTATCTCAGAGGAAATCTCACTGTTGGGGGGGGGAGCAGTGAATTTTAGAGGACATATATTTCCCTTTGGCATCTGTCTTGACTCTCAAACCAAAGCTTCTAAGTGCTAAGTGACCTTAAAGTCTTAACAAAAAGAAACTGAAAATAAATTGTCCTCATCCCTAGTTGGACACCAGCTAATTACACATACCCAGAAGATCCCACTCTGGGGAAGGTTAGTATAAGTCAAAATTAACTGCATTATGAGCCTACAAATGCTACCTCATGGCAAGGAAAGGCAGGAGCTTTCTGATCTAAGCCATTATTCTGGCAGGATTTTTTTTTTATCAAAATGTATTTTTTTCCTTCTATAACACATCAGCAAGGCAGAATTGCAGGGCATCGGAGAAAGGGGAGGTGAGGAGGAGAAAGAGACCCATCCTTTCTGTTCTCTGCTCAATCGCTTATGGACATGATCACAATGTGGAAATATCAGCAATTACCTCCCGAATGCACCATTGGTGTAGCAGGGAGAGGAAAGGTGGAATTTACATCCAGTTTCACGGGGAAGTTTTACAGGCAACTACTCCCATTATTGCTATGAGGGGACTTTTATGTGTAATTTAATGAGCAGCACAGCAGCAAACAGCTCAACTGTTCAGTGCCTCTCATTCTTTCTGAGTTCAGCATTATTTAACACCTTATCTGACTCTGGCGGTGGAGTCAATTATCCCAAGGCATTTTTGAAGGGGAATACAGGATGGGAAATGAGAGCCAAAGAGCTGCCCCTTCACACACACACACACAAAGTCTTTCTTTTTTGCAAGAGAGCAAGGTGGTAACTTGGTGCTTGTCTCTAGACAAGCAATTTAACTTGGCTTCTCCATCTGGGAGCCCTGCAGTCCAAATGACACAGAGCAATGTGCCACTTCACCTCTGGACAGTCCTA
Organism: Gambelia wislizenii; assembly: GCA_030847615.1. Classification (NCBI taxonomy): domain Eukaryota; kingdom Metazoa; phylum Chordata; class Lepidosauria; order Squamata; family Crotaphytidae; genus Gambelia; species Gambelia wislizenii. The sequence continues at coordinate 330,608,478 of JAUMIR010000004.1, forward strand.
ATAATGCCTGAAGTGAAGCCAGGGTAAAGTCTTTTGAATGATTAATAAAACACCTGGGAAAACCCATGTTATGCAGGGACTCGGGGTCTGTATGTGCACACCATCCTGTATCGCCAGATGCCAATGCCACCGTTGGACTCACTCTGCAGCTGGGAAGGAGGCCCCTGCATGTGATCAAGATTCCCTTTATGTGACCAGCCTTGATTCTCCTTCCTGGCTTCAGAGTGTGTGACATGCAACAACAGAGGAGAAGGAGCCTGCCAATGCTGGCAAGTGTGTATGTGGCAGCTGGTGTGTGTGCGTGGACTTCCAGCTGTTTCATCCCAGTAACATGGGGTGGGGAATGGGCCAGTTCTGGAGCTAGAATACACTGACCAGAAGGTGATGTATTCTGGTCAGTCTAGACAAGCCCTCGGAGACCATAGGGGCAAAGACATTCATGTAAAGTATGCATCCACAAAAATGCATGTGCTCTCTCTCTTTCTCTCTCTCTCGCACACACACTTCTGTTGTTGTTGTTGTTGTTGTTGTTGTTGTTGTCGTCGTGTGCCTTCAAGTCATATGGTGACCCTAAGCTGAACTTATCATGAGGTTTTCTTAGCAAGATTTGCTCAGAGTGCTTTTGCCTTGGCCTTCCTCTGAGGCCAAAACAGTGTGATTTGACCAATTGGTTCCCATGGCCAAGTGGGGATTTGAACCCTGGTCTCCAGGTTTTTAGTCCTTTTACGCTAATTCCTAATGTGCATGCAAATCCACATGTGTAATAGATCTTACTGTGGGTAATTTAACTTAGCTCAGTTGGCAGCGAAAGGTTGCACAACTTTGCAGGATCTTTCACCCTATTTATACCAGTACTGACTGGGAGAAAATGAGCCAGACAAACAAAATACCCTTGAAATGTTTATTAGAAATGAACTGAAACTGCATTTGCACCACACACATCCATCCAGCACACTCACAAGAACTATCGAAGAAAAGCAGGAGAAATTTGAGAGGTGGGTTAGCTTAGGGCAAATGTGGGAAATACTCTATTGCTCCAAAGTTTAGAACTCCTCACAAGTAGCGCAGTGGAGGAAAGTTATTCTTGAGTAGCTTGTGATGACAGACATTGGCTGGTTAGAGTGAAAGGAAAGAGGAAGTTAGAAGCAAAGGAAGAGAGCCTTAATTGGGGGGGGGGAGAGAGATTTGGAAGTGTGGGGAAAAGGGGGGAGGGAAATGGGGAAACAGACTGGTGTGGAAACAGAAAGTGAGATCCAAGCAAAGGGGAGAGAGGAGGGTAGTAAAGAGTGGCATGTAAATGAGAGGAATGGGAATCTGAGCATGCAGAGGGGAGATTTTGCGGATACTTACAGTTGTCCCTTCCTATTCACTGGGGTTTGGTTCCAGGACCCCCGTGGATACCAAAATCCATGAATACTCAAGTCCCATTGTATGCAATGGCATAGCAAAATGGTGTCCCTTATATAAGATGGCAAACTCAAGGTTTGCTTTTTGGATTAATATTTTTTAAAGAATATTTTCAAGCCATGAATACTTAAATCCGTGGATACCAAATCCGTGGATATGGAGGGACAACTGTATATACAAAATTTCCTTTGACAATACAATTTTCAAAGGGAAATAATTGTCCATTGGAAGATTCCCAACATTATAGCAAAGGAACTCTGGATGAGCTAGCGCTAAATGACAAGAGCAGTTTTTGAACTGATAGATGACAGACAGCTCTCTCTTTGGGATGCAGATAGGGCAATCAGGAAACTAGACCTCACATAAAGATGAGATTTCCAGCTTACTTTTAAAATGGTCAGGAGGAGGCATCCTCCTGGTGCTGTCTCAGGAAAACATGGCATTATTTTGACAAAGTTCAAAGAGATTCCACTTCACTTTCATCAGAGGTGTGAAATGCTTTGCAGAACCTGAGATGTTGTTATGTACATGCAGGTGAATGAGCTCTAGCCTTGACCTGCATTTTTTTCTCATCGGCTTCATGGAGGGCCTGCCCTTAGTATATTTCAATCAAAACGTGCATCAAAAATGGATGGAGCAATCACTCTCATTACAATTCCGCCCCCCAAAATGGGATACAGCTCTACTGTGACCTATTTTCATACAGAAAAATAGCTGGCACTCTTCTGTTTGCAAGGGCTAAAGTCACAAGCGGAGTGGTCTATCTCCTTCAGTGTTAGACCCAATTGGTGTGGAGGCTGAATTCTCTCACTGGGAACTTCTAGCTTAACTACATCCTATATAAGAGACTTCTTTGCTGGGAATCTTGACTTTAGCACAAACAAACATAAACAAGGCAACACTGACAACAAATAAAACTTAAAGGATTGAAGACACAGTCCTAAAAATAGAAGACAGCTACAGAAATGCAGGCATGTACAGGCAAAAAGTGTTAGTGGTGTGATTTGTAATGCTTGGGTGTTTGAGGCTCTTTCGTCCAACACAGGCACACACATAGGAGTGAGCTCCACATGAGTAAATTTTGGCAGGTTTGTACACAAGGCAATGCAATGCAATGTAAGCAATCAATAACATTCTGAAATGGCACTTTGTATGTATGCAAGAGAGGGAAAAGTCATTCATTCCCCCCCAACCCCCTAAGTCACTGAAATAGAGTGAAGGGAGAAATGTCACACCCACCCAACACTGCAAAGTTCATCAATGGAGTCCAGAAACATTTGCATTGGCATTTTGAGTCCAAAAGCAGTTGTGGTTTGCAATATAACAAGCATTAAAGTTTTGCAGCATAGAGCAGTCTCAATGAACATTTCAACGCAAATGGTAAAGTCCAGACAGACTGGTAAGCTAGTTCAAGGTTTTTAAGGCAGTCCAAGGTCAAATATAATTAGAAGAGAAAGTCCAGGTGCAATTGTAGGGAAGCATGAATCCTTTTGCAGCAATGAAGGCATAGCTGGAAGTTTACAGCAACAGCTGAGGTCACCCGTAGATGGACTTCGGATATTGGGGCAGCAATTGACACTTTTGCCCTCACAACTAGGCAAACTAATTGCCGAAACAGCAGCAAATGGGTTTCATAACACCCTGCCCCCTGAGTCAAGTCACTCCTGGTGGCACGGCAGTTAAATGCTGGTACTGCAGCCACAATGTTGTGAGTTCGATCCTACAGGGCTCCAAGGTTGACTCAGCCTTCCATCCTTCCTTAGGTCAGCAAAATGAGTACCCAGGTTGTTGGAGGCAATTAGCGAAAAAATTGTAAACCACTTGGGGAGTGCTTTGCACTGATAAGCGGTATAGAAGTATCAATGTTATTGCTACTGCTATTCTACTACAACAAGTGAAGAGCTAAAGCCCTGCCTAAATAAAAAGGTCTTTGCTTGCCAATGGAAGCAAAGGTCTGGAAACCAGGGAGACCTAGGGAAACCCTGCCTTATGAGGAGAGACTTAGGGAGCTGGGTATGTTTAGCCTGGAGAAAAGACAATTAAGAGGCGATATGATAGCCCTGTTTAAGTATTTGAAGGGGTGTCATGTTGAGGATGGAGCAGGCTTGTTTTTTGCTGGTCCAGGGACTGGAACACGGAGCAATGGATGAAAGCACCAGGAACAGAGATTTCACCTCAACATTAGGAGGAACTTTCTGACAGTAAGAGCTGTTCAGCAGTGGAACACACTCCCTCGGAGTGTGGTGGGGTCTCCTTCCTTGGAGGTCTTTAAAAAGAGGCTGGATGGCCATCTGTCAGGGATGCTTTGATTGTGATTTCCTGCATGGCAGGGGGATGGACTGGATGGCCCTCATGGTCTCTTCCAACTCTACAATTCTATGATTCTATGGAAAGAAAGCAGAGAGGGGCGTCAACTGAATCTCTCATGGCAGAGACTCCCACAACCTGGGAGCACCCACCAAGAAGGCTCTCTCCCATGCCCTCATCAAATGTGCCTAGATGAACCTCTTACATCCATCTCCACCATTTATGTTCTTATGGAGCATCCAACCTCAGAACTGGGTGACAGTACTGGATAGTCTTCTGTCCTGAAGTAGTCTGAAATGTGTGCCTCTATGCTTATCTCTGCCTATCTGTCTGTCTTATTTTTAGCCTGTGTACACCCAACTGGGTGGTAGGACACAGTCCTGACCTATTTACATATTGTACTCATCAGTTTTGTAAGTCTTAATGGACCTTCCAGTTTGGCTCTAACAGGAGGGAACATCCCCAGAACATCTCCGTATCATAATTACATATACTTCGCTATGCCTCCATCTTTTGCTCAGGAATCCAATAACATGAAATAACAATTCTGCACAGTGGCACACTTCATTAAACTAAATGGTCATTGTGATCCCCGGGTGACCCATCCAATGAATGAACACTTCATTGGACTGGGGAATAACACACCACTACGAAGTCAGAGAGAAGCAGCCTGGCTTGGCTCGGCCAGTGTGGTTGGGAACTACAAAGTGTACCATCATCAGAAAGGCAAGAGTGGGCAGTTCTCTATACATCTCTCCCCATGCTCCAAGTGACTTTTTTTAATGGAAACTGATGACCAAGAACAGGGGACCTGGAGATAAGATGGGTATGGGAAGTGGCCTATTGGGAAATAAAGTCAGGATAGAAAAGTAGGGAAGGTTGAGGAACTTGTAGCAATGGACAAATCAGGCTACTTCAGTTCCTCTTCAGCTTTGTGTGTATTCAGGGAGAAGTCCATTCAGTTTCCAACTTTTAAAGCTGCATGTATATCCACTTTGGTTTCATATGCAACTTTCTCCTGAAATGCGACCCCCCCTCCCAATTTCTCCTAATATAGATGCTTTTAAGGTAGCTTTTCCAAGTAACTACATTTTTGTATGCAATTTTCAGCATGGGACTGCACTGCTAAATTTGGAGATAGATAGATAGATAGATAGATAGATAGATAGATAGATTTAGAGCATTTATACCCCAATCTTCAGGAGGGAAAAGGCTCCCAGAACAGCTTAAAAAATGTTAATTTGAGAGTCCCCTGCCCTCAGGTTTACAATTTAATAAAACAGACACAGAAGGAAAAGGGGATGGGTGTAGGGGAGGGCATTAATTCTAGCAGATGCTGGCTGCTCTTCTCTCCCTCAGAAGCTACAGCTGTTGCAGTTAGAAGGGAGGGACTGCTTCTCACCAGCCCCATGGACAAAGCTGTGCCTGGCTGCTCTTCTCTCCCTCAGAGGCCATAGCAGTGGCAGTTGGAAAAGAGGAGGGGCTTCTCACCAGCCCCTGTGACAAAGGCACAACAGAAGGGTGCAGTCTTGATATATTCTGATCTACAAAGGGTTATTTGGATAATATGGATCAAATGAAATTTTCTGCCATTACTATAGGTTAGTAGCAAAGCACATGTTTTGCATGCAGAAAGTCTGAAGTTCGGTCCCTGGTACCTCTGCTTTAAATGATCATGTATTAGGTGGTGGTGATGCTAGTGGGGACCCATCCTACATCCAATGGCTGGAATCCTACTGGTAACAGATATCTGCATAACCTCGGATTACATGCATATGTTGGACTTGGAAAAGGAAGTATTCAATACCTCCTTCTACAATGTTGCCCACCTCCTTGAAGGGAATTTCCAAATGCCAGACCATGATTCCAAAGCCATTTACAGGCTAGGAGAGGTCAAGAGGTGCCCAGGCAGTGTCTGGCTACATTTCTGTAGCTGGGAAAAGAGAAAGGTGATGCTAGCTCTCTTCTATCAAACTTGGAGCCTTGGTGATGTAGTGAGGAGCCCTGGTGGTGCAGTGGTTAAATGCTGGCAATGGAGTCACAACGTTGTGAGTTTGATCCTACAGGGCTCGAAGGTTGACTCAGCCTTCCAGCCTTCTGTAGGTCAGTAAAATGAGTACCCATCTTGGTGGGAGCAATTAGCTAACACATTGTAAACCATTTAGGGTTTACATATACTGCACTGATAAGCAGTATAGAAATATAAATGCTATGATGCTAAATGCTATCAGCTACAGAATTTCATCTGGATGCTGCCTAGGGGCCTCCCATCTTGCCCTGTCTTGTAAATGGCCTTGGTTAGGGCAGTATGATGCCATGTTTTAAAACTGCCTTCTGATGTTCTGAATTGTGCAGACAGGGCATTATGCCACACCTGGGCAATGTATTATCCTCCCCTCAGAAAACTGTTCCAGTTAGAATATGTTAGAGTTTGGAAACATGGGCTAAGAGCCTACGCTGTATTTCTGACACGTACATTTACACTCATGTAGTTGTGCTATCCCATCTTTCTGCTGAATTTCAACATTTCTCAACCAATTGCATATCTGCCAATGTGCTTGCTTATTGCCTCATTGTGCAATGGGAAATGCACAGTGACCTGTTTCTGCAATCCCAACAAACCAAGAAGTACATTGAAGGTACACTGAAGGCACTGACAAACAGTTATGCAGCTTTTGAGAGTGTGAAACTGCAGGTGCAACTGCTAATACTTGGAGAGCTCTGTTTACACAACTGTGAACTGAATACGGATGTTACACAATGACCCAAACAAGCACAGCCCCATGCATCAGGGAACTTACAGAATCATAAAGAAATACATGCATACATGGAGTGGCAGGGTTATGGAGCTGGGTGGAATAGGATGGAAATTGCCAAACCAGCACAATTGCAGCACACTTGCACAAGCGAAGAAGAGGTGTGATAGTTTGTGCTTCAATACCAGCATGTTCCCGTTTGCTTTACTAATGCAATTGCGAGAAAGGAGGCTGGTGTAATAACGTCCCTAGAATAAATAGAACATTGAACTAGTTTCCACCAACAAAAAATGTCTCCATAACAATTAGAAATAGTTCCATGTTGAGTAAACTGCAGCAGGGATTTACAAGTGGAAGGATGCCCGACTAATATCAGGAGTTGAAGAAGCCAGATGAGATGGTGGCTAGGGTCCCTGCTGGCTATGGGATCACTTGCCAGGACTGGCGGCCCAACTTTGCTTTGTAAACTTGCCCACTGTGGGTCAAAGACCTGGCATGAAATTCTGGTTTGTATACCAATGTCCTGTCAGCTTCCAGCTTGTAAACATCCAAAGCCCCGTGGATTATTTTGATGACAGCAAACTGGTCTTTCCTTGGGCTCAAGCATTTGATTGCTTTTTTCTTGTTCTTTCCCAGCATTTATTGGAACGTCTGTCACTTGGAGCTGCCTGATCTCTGAGTTCAAAGCAAATGATCTGCAGAATTGATCTTGGTTAGAGGGCAGAGGAAAGCTGCCAAGATACCACAAAATGGGTTGCTTGAGAAGAGACAAAGGGACCTACAAAGGCCATCAAATGTACAATGTAAAACACATATGAGAAAATCAATGTACATTGTCTAAAATATCCATAGGAATAAAACTAGGGGTGGAAGGAATATTCACACATTTTCTCATTCTTGTCCAAAAAAAGAAAAGAAAGAAAAGAAAAGAAAAGAAAGGAAGGAAGGAAGGAAGGAAGGGAAAAAAGGGGGAAAGGGTATCTCAAAATGTCAAGACAGTCTGTCTAAAAAAAAAAAAAAAAGTTGAGTTCTCTGAGTTTATTCATTTTTCTGTAAATGCAATAAGAACAGTTCTTTACCTCCCACACACTTTTCATTTTTTTCTGGTTTTCCTCAAAAACATTGTTACTGCTCCTGCTGCAAAAACCAATATTTTTGAACAAAACACATGATCATAGAATCATAGAATTGTAGAGTTGGAAGAGACCACAAGGGCCATCCAGTCCAACCTCCAGCCATGCAGGAAATCACAATCAAAGCATCCCTGACAGATGGCCAGCCAGGCTCTGTTTAAATATTGGCTGGAATCCTGTTGGTGTCATTTGTTGTTAAGTACCTTTGAGTTGACACCATTGTACAGCACCATTGTACAGTAATATTTTTGTTAGTTTTTATTTATTACGCTATCCTAGGGTTTTCTTGAAATATTTATGCAAAGGTGCTTCACCTTTGACCTCCTCTTAGGCTGAGAGAATGCTACACTTGGGCAGTAAAAATGAAAAGCACAGATATAGGATTGGTGACACCTGAATTGATGGCAGTACATGCAAAAGGGATCTAGGAGACTTAGTGGACCACAAACTGAACATGAGTCTGTGGTGTGATGTCACAGCTTAAAAAGCCAATGTGATTCTAGGCTGCATCAATAGGATGCATCAAGGGAAGTAACAGTACCACTCTGATCAGAGCTCACCTGGAATACCGTGTCCAGTTCTGGACACCACAATTCCAGAAGGATATGGACAAGCTGGAACGTGTCCAGAGGAGGGTGACTAATATCGTGGAAGGTCTGAAAGCCATACTCCATGAGGAACTGCATAGGGAGCTGAGTATGTTTAGCCTGGGGAAGAGAAAGTTAAGAGGGGACAGGATAGCCATGTTTAAATATTTGAAGGGATGCCATACTGAGGATGGAGAGAGCTTGTTTTCTGCTACTCCAGAGACTAGGACATGGAGGAAGGGACTCAAACTACAAGAAAAGAGAGTCCACGTAAACATTAGAAAGAACTTCCTGACAGTAAGAGCTGTTCAACAGTGGAATGCACTGCCTTAGAGTGTGGTGGAATCTCCTTCTTGAAGGATTTTAAACAGAGGCTGGATGGTCATCTGTCGGGAATGCTTTGATTGTTTATTCCTTCATGGCAGGGGTTTGAACTGGATGGCCCTTGTGGTCTTTTCCAAATGTATGATTCTATGACTTGTCCAAGGTCACCCAGTGAGTTTCTGTGCCTGAGCGGGGATTCAGACCCTGTTCTCTGAGAGTCCTAGGCTAATACTCAAACCACTACATCACACTTGTTTTGTTACAGAGGTATTGAAGCAACACTAGTTTTGGCCATTGGACAACACCCAGGACTTACCTAGATGGGCTATTTATTCCAACTTGTTGCCCTGTAGTCCAGAAAACACAGGGCTTTTGCCCCCTGGGCAGTCCATATGACCCCAAGATCAAAAATGGGGCCAAGATGGGGGAAAGATGGGGTAAGGTGGTAAAATCTGCTCCAGCCATTAAAAAGTAGATTTGGCCCTGAATGACTGCAGAAGCCCACTTTGGCATGCCGGCCTACCACTGCAGCTTCTGTCTGCTGTATCTCTTCCAGATCTAGAGAATCAGGCCTGGAACATGTAACCAGGTTGGCCATATGCACGGGGCTTTGCTCATATGCTGCAGGCCGGCTCTGTGGCAGCAGCAACGGACCATCATGGTGGTCTGGGCTTCCTCCAATTTCATCCTGGTAGCATGGAAGCAATGAGCCTGATCTGCAGACAGAATACACCAGTGTGGAGCCAGAGTATTCTGGCCTGTGTAGATGATCCCACAGACTCAGTTCATGTTGGCATAAACAGAACACCACAAGTGTAACCATTTCACATGCACATTCTTGGACGGTGCATAGCTCTTTCTCGGTGACTTCAGTGTAGTGGCTAAAGCTGGGGAAATGGAGTTAAAGTCACTGAGGCCAGACTCCAGACTCTTCCTATGGATTGCAATCCCATTCAGAATGTCTCACCCAGCTATCTCTCTGGACTTAGGAACTACTCATGCACAAGGCCTGTCTTGAGTTTCATTACCCCCATTCAGACTACCAACGGCCAGGACTGGTACAGCCTCACCCACTGTTCAGGTGTAAGGATATAGAACTTCATCATCCTTGTTCCTGAGCAAGCTCAAGTCAAAAAATTCTATTCATCTTTGTATACTGATGATGCTTTGCTTTACAGATCCTAATGACTATACTCAATAGCTTCATGTACTGCCTTTGGAGACCAAGTGAACAAGATATCTCTTGGGCCTCAGCATACCAAACCAGAAGTGATGTAATGTCACTTCCTGCTTCATTTTCAGACATTTTCCTACTATTTAAAACCTTTTCTTTTTTAAAAAATGGAGGTCAGATGGAGGAGCAAAACCATTATATTTTGCAGTGCTTTTGGCCCCTTGGAGTATCTACATTCTAGGAGCATTGTCTAGGGCTTCCAGGGATTTCCTGGGGGGCATCAAGGACCATAAAAAAAGAGGCTGAGGGCCACATGTGGTCATGAGCCACACTGTTCCCATCCCTAGTTCTTGGCTCCTCTGCCTGGGGTAAAACCCTGAGTGGATGAACTTGGCCTTATGAGAGCCTAACAGTTGATGGAAGAGGCACTGCCAGGGGGAAGATCACATTTCAAAATGGCTGTTTGCTGCTGGGTTGTGTTTAACCACTGAGTCAGACCATTGCTCCTGACCAACGGATATTAGCTTGGCATTTCAACAGGAGTTTGCTGGTGTCCAGCGTCCATTGGTATCCCACATGTTGGTGGGGTGGTGAATCTGCTCCAAGTTTTAGTGTGAACTTTAGTATGAAGGTACAGTGGGCCCTTGGTATCCACGGGGTTTGGTTCCAGGACCCCATGTGGATACTAAAATCTGTGGATGCTCAAGTCCCATTCTTTACAATAGTGTAGTAAAATGGCGTCCCTTATGTCAAATAGCAAAATCAAGCATTGCTTTTTGGATATTTTTTTTTGGGGGGGGAGATATTATCAAGCTGTGGGTGATGGAATCCATGGATGCAGAATCCAGATGGCCCACTGTACTACGCAAGGTGCTGCCTCTGTCTTCTGTTCAGCATTTCGAAGGACTCCTTTAAAGTTTGAACTAAAAACCACAGTGGAAGTATCCTTTAAAGTTTGGATTAAAATCCACCACTGCTGCCATCTTCCTTGATCCCCAAACTAATGCCCAAAAGATACAATGCAAATAGTTCTAGCATATGATACTGATTGAAGTCTGAAACCAGATAATCAGAGAAAAATAATTTCAACTGAAAGAAAAGATGGATTTTCAGTATCCTCCTTGAACCCACACTAAATGGTGAATCAGAACCCCTTGATTCAATGGGTAAACTTTAATTGGGATTAACAACAGGGTTTGAGACTGTGTGTAGAGCCATGTTCAACTGTCTACCTCAACCTAGGCAAGTATCTTTCCCTTTCACCTAACCTACCCAGGGATGTTGAGAGCATAAAGCTGGGATGGCAAATGTGTGTCCATGTAGATGTTGTTAGATGGCAACTCCCAGCATTCCCCAGCATTGGCTCTGTTGCCCATGGCTGCTGGGATAATTCCCACCTCTGGGATAAAGGGACAACTCCCTGCCAATAGCCCTGAGCTCTCTAGACAAAGCCCAGGATACAATTAGAAGGCATGCAAGCCAATTCCATCATCTGTATCCATCAGCTTTTTGGATCTATAAGCAGTGCTGAAGGACCACTCTCCTGAAAATGATAATTCAGCCACCATAAAAAATAGTTTAATTAAAATTCCACATCCTCGCTTCCTTGCTGCCTTTCCCTCTCCTTTTCAGTCCCTCCCTCCCCCCAAATGTAACATCTAGTGCCATTTGTAGAGCTGTTGGGGGGGGGGGTGTAACACTCATTCCACAATTAAATAATTGAATGATTTTCTGGCAAAATGAAGTAGCCGGCTGCATCCCCTCCCCACTTCTGTATCACAATGTTACACACACCCCTGCCTCGCCTTCACTCCTTTTTAACATCCACCTCTGCTTTTCCCCCCCTGGTGAGATAAGACTGCTACTCTTGAAAGCCATTTTAAATATTCATGTTTTAATTAATGGACTTTATTGCATGAACTCTGTGTTAGACAATAAAAGGGACTGCCAGAGGCTCAACACATTTCATGTTTGCTCTCAAAAGAGGAGGCAGGGAAGTAGAAGAGCTAATATGTGTCCTCAGTAAACATTTGCAAGACAGATAAGGGGTGGGGTGCTGGAAGGCAAACCAGCTGGAGGGAAGGGGGTTGAATTTGGCCAAAGATTTCTTCCATCGCTTCTGTACTATCATCAGGGGTGTAGCTACTTACAGCTGTTGTGTGCCTTCTAGTTATTTACTGACTTATGGAAACCTTTAGGCAAAACCTTTATGGGCTTTTCTTGGTAAAATGTGTTCAGAAGGGGACTGCCATTACTTTCCTCTGAGGCTGGGAGAGTGTGGTTTGCCCAAGGTGGCTTTCCAATGCTGAGTGAAGATTTGAATCCTGGTCTCTTCAAATCTTAGTCCAAGGGCATTATCAGATTAGCATCTAAAAATGCTGTAATTCCGCGAATGAAGATAGCAGGAACATCACAGCATTATAACACTTATTATTGCATGTTGCTGTAATCATGTGAAAGAAACACCACAGAATTATCACACAACAACCACTAGTACTTCAAGAATGGGAGTTTACTTCCGTGATTTGGCATGGGTGAGATTTCAGTGGTTCTCGCAAGAAGATGCAAGCACACTTAAAACTCCTAAAACCCCTTAATTAACAAAGTAAATGAACACACAAGCACTGAAACAAATCCAAAAACATGCAAACTAAAGGAGACAGTTCATAAAAAGAGTGTCCTGTGTTTCATTTTCATGTTCTTACCTGGAGGTTTTCTCACTGAGGACTGCCCATTCACGCTGCAATCTTGTGATTATAATGGGATATAGTTTCACACACAGTCACTAGCATGAAAACAGTGCTATTGACAATCTATTAATGGCTTGTCCCATGAATGAAAAAGAACACCTTTTTCATGGCTGGACCATGGAGTAATAACATGAAGATGAAGACATTGGAGATTTTCACACGCCGAAAATATTGCCTCCAGAAACCGGGACAGAAATATTTCTGTCCCGGAAGCAGCGCCGCGGTTCGCACGCTCACCTCCCTCTTCCGTTGTTCCGTCGTCCTCGCTTTGGGTTTTTCCCTCCCTCTTCTGGAATATTTTACTAACGGGAGTTTGCCGTTAATAAAATATTCCGGAAGAGAGAGGAAAAAACCCAAAGCGAGGACGACGGAACAACGGAAGAGGGAGGTGAGCGTGCGAACCGCGGCGCTGCTTCCGGGACAGAAATATTTCTGTCCCGGTTTCTGGAGGCAATATTTTCGGCGTGTGAAAATCTCCATTGTGCGATAGCGGGGCCCATTAGTGCTACCCTGACTTTGTAATCCTGCAATTTTTGCCACCTCTGATAATATCCCAAGACTTAAACAACTACTTGACACTGCTTGCTGCCACACTGCAGAAATAAGGCAGATTGACATGGCTTTAACTATCATAGCACTGTCCTGTGGAATCCTGGGATTTGTAGTTTGTTTGGCACCAGCGCTCTCTGACAGAGTAGGCTAAATGTCTCAGAAATCTACAGATCCCAGGATTCCATAACATTGAGCCATGATAGTTAAAGTGGTGTCAAACTTCATTATTTCTGCAGTGTGGTAGCAGCCACTGTCTTTCCAAGGGTGGTGGTGGCCATATTTCTTCAGAAGAAGTTTGCCATTGCCTTCCTCTAAAGCTGAGAGAGTGTGACTTGCTCACAGACACCTGTTTGGTTGCCATGCCTAAGCAGGCATTCGAACCCTGGTCTCCTGGAGTCCTAGTCCAACATTCAAACTATTACACTATGCTGGATCCCAGGTATTCTTATTTTACAGAATTCTTATTTAAAGAGCAATGCTCTCATTTTGTTCTCAACTCCTTAGCTATCCCCCTATGGGGAATGATTGAGGAATACAGGTTCCCCCACTGCTGTATCCATGGATCCAATATCTGTGGTTGCAGTTATTCATGGCTGAAAAAATAGGAACACATACCATAGAGTCATGCTGGGAAATGCCTTGAGATGGGTCCTTTCTAGGAATTGCTAGATCCTCCAACACAATTCTATAGTATGTTTGTATAGAAGTCCTTTATTTTAATAGGGTTTGCTATTCACTTATAAACGTTAAGTCCAGGAAAGTAACCTCCATGAATATGGGAGGTGAACTGTAGAGCTATGGGGAATAATTGTGCTTTTTCAGGCTCCTCCAAATATCCAGAGCTTGAAAATGTTTCATTTTCAGACGGCAGCAACTTGAATCCTACTGTGGGATTCTGGGATTATGCCAATTTTCGTGGGCTACACCCATACAGTCTTGATGCAATATCACTTCTAGCTGTGATTTTGCACCGTTGTCACCCATTTTTCTGTAGGGGTGGTTGGGAGCTTCTGGGGGCAGATGAGTTACACTGCTGTGTTTGTAGGGGTTTCTGAACTTTTTGCTGGATTGGTTATTTAATGCTTTAAAAACAGCTTCTGTTTTATACATGGCTTTAGCTGTTTTAACTTGGATTGTTAGCTGCTCTGGGCCCCATATTGGGAGAAAAGCAGGACACAAAATAAATAAATCATACAGTTGGCCCTCTGTATCCACAGGTTTGGCACCCACAGATTTCATCACCCACGGCTTGAAAATATCCCCCATAAAACAAAACATTAATTCCAAGAATCAAACCTTGATTTTGCCATTTTATATAAGGGATACCATTTTACTGCACCATTGTATATAATGGGACGAGATCCATGGGGGGTCCTGGAACCCAACCTCAGCAGATACTAAGGGACCAGTATATTTGGCTGAAAATCAACTTGGGGGAAATTAAATTGGGAGGATTCAGGGAGGCTTTGGTAGGGGGTCCAAAATGGGGTTCAGGGCCCTACAGGTGGAACTTAACTAGTCCAGAGTTAAAGCATATATTCATATAAAGCCATACGAAACATGTGAAACTGTTTAAATCATTAAATACACAAATACAAGGCATTTTAAAATAGACTAAAACAACTTTTTAAAAAAAATAGTTTCAAACCACATACTGTTAAGCCATTACCCTAGGTTTTAAAGACTGATGGTCACTAGCAATTATTGTTCATAGAATTGTACATCCACATAACTGGAAGAGACCACAAGGGCCATCCAGCCCAACCCCCTGCCCTATAGGAATACACAGCCAAAACACTCCTGACATGTGGCCATCCGGCCTCTGTTTAAAAACCTCCAAAGATGGAGACTCCAGCACACTCCAAGGCAGCAGCATATCTTATCATCAGGAAGTTCTTCCTAATGTTTAGGTAGAATCTCCTTTCCTGTAGTGTTGAGTCCATTGCTCTGTGTCCTGAGATGCATTTACATTGTAGAAATAATTGAGTTTGACACCAGTTTAAGTACTGTAGCTCCATCCTATGGAACCCTGGGATTAGTAATTTTACAAGGGGCTTCCCTATTGAAGAAAATGCAATGCTGATTGCTGTGTATTAATACAACTTCGCAGCAGCGCTCATTTGTCTCTACATTTTTTGGCAAAATGCTGGTATGTGAAGCTACCTGTGTCTGATGTTCACACAGAGCCATGCCTGTGAATCAAGATGGTGGCTGGGAGTGAATCACTCACATGTTTATTTTCAACAAGTACATATATTTACTGTAAATGTAAGTTGCGCATATGTGAGCTTCCATTTAAAAAGTTGTTTGGTCACTTCATTGCAGTGAAGAAATGCCTGAGTGTAACAGTGAAACTCCAAAATGCTGCTTCCAGCTGCTTTGTATCTGGCAAGCCCACCCCCCCTGCACGTCCAACTAATCATGATTCCACTTCTGCTCTTATATGGGAATGTGGTGCAATGTGATTCAGTTGTCCTAATGAGAGGCAACGTGCATTTCCCCTGCATTAAAAAAAAAAAAACTCAGGAGAAGCTGTAAAGGGTTCTCCCACATAGTTTTTGGAGTCCCCCACTCCTTCCAAATGCAGCAAATCACCTCAGGATCTTGCTGGGTCAAAAGGCATTCTTCTCAAATTCTAATGAGGAGATTTTTTTCACCATCTAGACAACCCCAAGGTCTTTAGCCTTCTCTGTTGAAGAGTGCCTTGCCTCACAAAACTACAAATCCCAGGAGTCTGTAGGATTGAAGCCATGGCACTTAAAGTGGGGTCAAACTGCATTCTTTCTACAGCACCCCTAATCTGCGGAGCAGCAGAAAACAGGCTTGCTTCCTCTTCAATACAACATTGAAGCTCCCCCAACAATACAAGTATGACAGTACCCGCAAGCATTTTAGTGCTCTTCTACCTTCTGTACACCTCCATATGCAGAGCAGATAGGAGAAACAGTTTTTGAAGCAGCTGGTCTTTTTTTTCCCCCAAGAGCTGGGAGCATGCATGGTTTTGATATGAAAATATGTGGCCTGACCTTTCCTTTAGCAAGAGTAGGTGAAGACCTTGATATGCCTCCTTACTAGAAAACAGAATTGTTCCTTGAGGAGGACATGCGCTAATGGGGAAGAGGTGCAAATGTCTGCTCCCCTAGAACTTGCTCCTCAGTGAGAGCTGAGGCTATGAATAACTTTTGTTTGCATTGCTTATAGATCTTTTTAATTGCCTGGGTCTTTCGATCAAATAATTAAATGTTAATGGGGAGAGGAGGGGGAAGTTCACTAAGCTGTGTGGAGAAAGGGTAGTCCTTATCTAACATCAGAAAGAAAATAAGAGAATGTTGCCATCTCTCACCCTGGAGATAAATAACAAGTGCATTTGACAGATCTATGGATCATAATAAACAAACTTGAACTTGAATAACAAGTGCTCAGAAGATCACAGGACAATCCGGAGTTGGATTTAAGTGCAGGTAAAGAAAGCCACCCTGATGTAGTGGTTTACATGTTGGACTAGGACTCTAGAGGCCAAGGTTTGAATCTCCGCTTCGCCACAGAAACCCACTGGGTGACCTTGGGCAAGTCACACACACTCAGCCCCAGAGGAAGGCAATGGCAAACCCTCTCAGAGTAAATCTTGC
Source organism: Gambelia wislizenii (assembly GCA_030847615.1). Classification (NCBI taxonomy): domain Eukaryota; kingdom Metazoa; phylum Chordata; class Lepidosauria; order Squamata; family Crotaphytidae; genus Gambelia; species Gambelia wislizenii. The sequence continues at coordinate 330,625,097 of JAUMIR010000004.1, forward strand.
CAAGAAAACCCCATGATAAGTTCACCTTTGGGTTGCCGTGAGTCAGAGATTACTTGAAGGCACATGATGATGACAACAACAATAGCAGCAGCAACAGCAACAATCACTCCACAACACAATGTTGCACAATTCTAGGCTACATCAACAGGAGTATAGTCTGAGGGAAGTGATAGTCCCACTCTATTCATCTTTGATCAGATCTCAGCTAGAATATTGTGTTCCATTCTGGGCACTCCAGTTCAAGGAGGTTATTGACCAGCTGAAACGTGTCCAGAAGATGGTGACCAAGATTTGTTGTTTGTTTGTTTGAATGATTGATTGATTAATATCAAGGGGCCCATCTACATGCGGGGAAAAACCCGGAGTACCTAGTAGTAATGGCATTTTGCAGCAGCAGCAACATCTCTTAACAAACAGTGTTTTTGACCCCAGAAGCCCCCATAAGTCTCACTTTCCAGATGGCAGCCATGAGTGATTTGCTCGTGTTAGTTCTTCAAGTCTAAAGTATGCTGGAGCAATATAGTGACTTTCTGATTTAACAGGAAAGAAAAACAAACACCCTAAATTGCTCACTAAGGAAAAAATCCAACATGGTGGCAGCAGACATGTGCTCTGTTAGTAAGCCCCAAACCCATTCTTGCCCAGCCAATCAACTTTGTGCTTCCCTTCAAATCACATGGATTGGTGCATGATCCCATTTAGACAGGTAGGAGTCCCAGTGAATTCCTTGAGGGCTTTTTTTTTTTTTTTTTTACCATTTAGACAACCCCCTGCTTTTCTCCCAATATGGGACCCAAATATGGCCAAAGATCTGGAAAGCAAGCCCTGTGAAATAAGGCTTAGGAAGCTAGGTATTTTTAAACTTGGGAAAAAGAAGATTGAGAGGTGATATAATAGTGATCTTTAAATACCTGAAGAGATGTCATGTAAAAAGAAAAATAGAGCAAACTTGCTTTCTGCTGCTCTGTCAGCTGGATGTGAAGCAATGGATTCAAATTACGAGAGAAGAGATTCCATTTGGAATCTCTTTTGGAAGAACTTCTTGTCTGTAAGACATGTTCAAGAGTGGAATAGAGTGCCTCAAAGCATGGTGGGCTCTCCTTCTTTGGAGGTCTTTACTCAGAGGTGGGATGGACATCTTTCAGGGGTGCTTTAATTGTGTATTCCTGCAATGCAGAGGGCTTGGACGTGATGGCCCTGGTGGTCTCTTTCAACTCTATGATTCCACATATCAATGATTCTAACAAGTCTTTCTTTCATTATGTACATTTTGCTTCTCGTGGTATAAACAGCTTTGGACTTCTTAACTTGAAGGGCCAGCAGTAGGCGGGAGTTCCTCATAGAATTATAGAGTTGGAAGATACCCTAGGGGCCATCTAGTCCAACCCCCTATCTTGTAGGAACACACAATCAAAGCATTCCCAACAGATGGCCACCCAGCCTCTGTTTAAAAACCTCCAAAGAAGAAGACTCCATCACACTCCAAGACAGCATAAGCCACTGCCAAACAGCTCTTAAGACTTTATCAGACCATGCAAATAGGGCATCATAAGGATGCCTAATGATCGTGAAAGGGCACATGTACCAGACGACATCACCCTTTCACGATCATGTCCAGTCCAAAACCTGACCTATTTTATTGATGGCCCAAGTTGTCAATTGATCCCCTGTGGCACTTCTGTGCTGGCATTGCCGGCGTTTGAATCTGCATAGCATTGTATTCACATGAATGCAGCATCAATGGCCAGTCCAGCCAGAACACTTCTGGGTGAGATCACAACATCCAGGTAGGTGACACACTTTTTATTACCCTCCCCAGTTTACTTGGGACTTTTATAGTGTACTTATGTGATTTGGGGAACTTTAACTTTGTTGTTTCTGTTTTTATTTTTGAATTTCCTGTGCTATATATTCTCATGCAATTCCGTGGGATTTTACTAGAGGATGTGAACAGAGCTCAGTTCACTCCTCATTCATTGCCACAGAAACCTTTTTAAATGGATAGGAGGTAAGTGTGGCATGGGGAGTTCTTTTGCCAGCATGAAAATATCAGAAATTATGCTGGTAAAAGAACGGATTTACGGGGGTGGTCTGATAAAGTCCTTCCTGTCAGGAACTTCTTCCTAATGTTTTGGTAGAATCTCTTTTCCTGTAGTTTGAATCCATTGCTCCATGTCCTAGTCTCTGGAGCAGCAGAAAACAAGCTTGCCCCATCTTCAATATGACATCCCTTCAAATATTTAAACATGGCTATCATGTCACCTCTCAACCTTCTCTTCTGCAGGCTAAACATACCCAGCTCCCTAAGCCACTCCTCATAGGGCATAATGGCTCCCAGAAATCCCACCATTTTGGTCACACTCCGCTGGCCACACTCCAGCATGTCAATATCCTTCCTGTATTGTGGTGGACAGAACTGGACACAGTATTCCAGGTGAGGTCTGACCAAAGCCCTGGTGGTGCAGTGGTTAAATGCCAGTACAGCAAGCCACCACGTTGTAAGTTTGATTCCAGAGGGCTCCAAGTTCACTCAGCCTTCCATCCTTTCGTAGGTCAGTAAAATTAGTACCCAGAATCTGGGGGCAATTAGCTAACACACATTGGAAACTGTTTAATGCAGTGTAGATGTGTAAATTGCTATTGCTTAAAGCAATTTATAAGCCACTCTGATAGCCATTGTGGCTGAAGGGCGGGGTATAAATACCTAAATAAATAAATAAATAGAAAATAGAGTGGCACTATTACCTCCCTTGATCTAGACACTATACTCCTATTGATCCAGCCTAGAATTGCATTGGCATTTTTAGCTGCCACATCACACTGATGATTCATGTTCAGCTTGTGGTCTACTAAGACTCCTAGATCCCTTTCACATGTACTGCCATCAAGCCAGGTGTCACCCATCCTTTATCTGTGCATTTCATTTTTGCTGCCCAATGTTTATCCTTGGTTGTTGTGATGACCAAAATGAGGACCACACATATAGATAAACTAGACTTAGGGCTCAACTACAGTGATAGAAAAACCTGACTTACCTTCAGCTGGTCCTGGTCCATGGCAACCACAGGTTTGTCTACACGATCACCAGATACACCAAGATGACTTTTGGGGCATTGTCCACACAGAATTCCCCCTTCTAAACTCACCCTGGTCCGATAAATCACGGTCTGTGCAGCCACATGACCATGGCTGCTATGGGTGTTTTTCCCTCTCCCCATGCATGCACATGTATGTATTTCTTTTCCCACAGCTTGGAGGGGCTTTAGACATCCTATTAAGTGGAAGTACATGTAGCGAATTACTGTATACAGGTACAGTTAGGTCCAGAAATAATTGGACACTGACACAAGTTTTGTTATTTCAGCTGTTTACCAAAATAAATTCAAGTTACAGTTAAATAATGAACATGAGCTTAAGGTGCAGTCTCATAGCTTTAATTTGAGGGTATTCACGTCCAAATTGGATGAAGGATTTAGGAATTACAGGTCTTTAATAGGACCAGGTCCAGACCCCTCTTTTTAAGGGACCAACAGTAATTGGACAATTGACTCATAAGCTTTTTCATGGAGAGGTATGGGCTATTCTTTCATTATTTCTTCATTAATTAAGCTGATTTGTGGTTTTCCAAAAAATTGCCACATATGCAACAAAACAAAATAAAACAGAACCACAAAAAAGTGAAATTGAAACAATGGGAAGGCTCACCTGTTCACCTGGCCCAGGTGCCTACTCCTGACATCTTTGCCCATGCACCAAAAACTTCTCCCTCCTGACCCAACATCAATGTCACTATGGAGTGCAGTCCACACATGCATGCAAATATCCAGATTTTCCACTAGAATCTGGAGTAAATTCCCACTTTTTTTTTTTAAAAAAAATGCAGATTAAAGCCCTGAAATGCTTGAATGCTCCAGATTCGAGCCATACATTGTCTGGATAACTTGCAGATACAATAAGGTGATGTCACTGTATTTGGCCAGTGTAGAGAAGCTCATAGTCTATGAAAAGCTTGTGCTACCAACCTCTTTCTTTCAGTTAGTCTCAGAGGTGCTACAAGAGCCCTTTGCATGCTGATCCAAACTTACACAGCTATGGCTTTGAAACCAACACAAACTCCAGATACAATGTAGTGATTATTAAAAAGCAGTTTACTTCCCGAAGTGTCTGCACCACCCAACTAGGAGAAGATCTTCAAGATAATGGCCTGAATCCTATTGCTACTTCCAACTACAGTAGGCCCATTGAATCAATGGGATTTACACAAGGGTTGACTCACCATTCAGCCATTGATTCAATGGATCTATTCTATCTGGAAGTCTCAATAGTACTGAAGCCCCTGTGTAATAATAGAGAATTTGTTGGGGTTATGTGAAGTCGAAGGCTTTCATGGCCAGCATCCATAGATTTTCCTTGGTTTTTTTCCAGGCTGTGAGGCCGTGTTCTGGAATAGTTTCTTTCTGTCGTTTTGCCTGCATCTGTGGCTGGCATCTTCAGAGAATGGTTGGGTAGAACAAGGCCTCAAAGTCTGGGAAAAAATCCAAGGCAAATCTATGTTGGGGTTATCTTCTGGGCTGTTGCACATGGTTGATGCCAGTTGTATGAGAGTCATGTCTCTGTATCATTTGTATTTTTGTTTGCAATTCAGAGGTGCATGCCTTGGCTTACAAGTTACTTCATTGATGTTCCTCAAAATCTTGCTGCTCTAAACGATTGACTTGGATAGCTTAAAGATACAGAAAAACTCTGCTTCTTTTTCACTTGTTATACTGAGATCCTTAATCTTCTTTTATTACTTTCCCTGAACTGCATACAAAAGGAGGGATTAAAATGAGAAAGTCTGCAGCCTTTGATTCTTGCAAAATCTAAAAGAAATTGATCTGATCCAAACCTTCTGGACTGATGTGCGACAGGAATTTAGTTATCTATCAAATTTCACGATCCCTGAATAGTGGAAGCAATAACCAGCTGAAAAGAACATTTCAAAATACATACCTAAAATCTGCATTTAAATATGTCTTGAAATGTGTGGGGGTTTTTTCCCCCAGATTTGTTTAATGCTGTAAATTAATGTACAAATGGTATGGAAGAAAATCATCCCTAGCTTAAAGAATGCTGCGGCCAGAATGCTGACCAGGGCCAGTTATAGGGAGCATATAATTTCCTTGTTAAAACAGCTTCGCTGGTTACCGGTTTGTTTCTGGTTACAATTCAAGGTGCTGGTCAGGACCAATAAAGCTCTATATGGCTTGGGTCCAAGCTATCTGAAAGACTGGGGAGAGTATCAGACGGTAAAAATATCCCAGGACAGGGACAACAGGAGATAGCTAAAAAGCTTACCTTTTAGATGATGTTGTCCCTGTCCTGGGATGCTCCAGTTCAGCTCCGGTTCCTCCCTCGCTTCCTCTTATTCATGGAAAAATAATGGAATGACAGGTGAGTGAACAGGAGCCCCGTTCTGCTCCTGGGACGATAACTGGATGTGACGTCACCAGGAGGTCTGTTCTGGACACATCCAGGTGCGATCGGGATGACAAGGTAAGTAAAAAAAAAAATCCCCCTCCCTGGGTAGCTTTTTTTTTTTTTAAGAGTGTTTTTGTGCTTTGTTTGGTTTTTTGACAGCTGGGGGGGTGGTGATTTTGAATTTGCTGCTCGGCTGTTCTCTCGCAAGAATGGCCAGGATAGTTGCATTTATGACTGGGTAGCAAAGGGAGGGGGAAGCCGTTCCTGCTGAGGAATCAAGGTGGGTTTGTGAAACTTTTTTCTTTATTCCATGGCAGGAATGGGAGTGGGGCGGGTGGGGGGACAGTGAGACAGAAACGGACCCTAAAGGTCTGTCTGACAATCTCCTGGGTCTCCTGATATGAACCTGCCAGAATTTTAAGATCACCAGTGGAAGGCTTTCTCTTGGTCCTGCCATCATCACAGGCTCGCTTGGTGAGGGCACGCAAGAGAGCCTTCTTGGTGGCTGCTCCCACCCTCTGGAACACCTTCCCATGGGAGGCTAGGCTGGCCTCCTCCCTTCTTTTCTTTTGCTGGCAAGCAGAGACTTTTTATTCTAGCAGGCTTTTAATTTGTAGCTATGTGCACAGAGACTTTTTATTGGAGTATGTTTTTATTTTTTTTAACTTTTATATATTCTATATGATTTAAAATTGTCATGCTTTTAATTGTTTTTAACTTTTAATTGTTGTGTTTTAATTAGCCTTCGGTCCCATTTTGGGAGAAAGGTGGCATATAAATTAATATATATATATATATATATATATGAGATTTTAACAACAACAACAACAAAAATTAAAGTGATCCTATATGTGTAGTGGGTGTGGGTTCTGCCACCAGACAGAAAGCTTCTAAAACCATGATGACTATGGGCAAACATTAAACAGTTGTCCAGGAACATTAAAAGGAGTCATTTTCAAGAAGAATAAATGAAAATGAAATCAGAGATGAAGGAGAAGTCTTAACATTCCAGGAAGACATCCAAAAGGCCTTTGTACAGTACTACTCCGCATTGTACAAGGAAGAAGAAAAGGAGGATGCGTGGACAAATAGGATGAACAACTACATAAAAGAAAAGAAATTCACCCGACTGCCAGAGGACTATAGATTGAAACTCTCCCAATCATTTACGATAGAAGAAATCACCAAGGCAATTCAGGAGTTGAAAAAGGGCAAGACACCGGGACCAGATGGCTTTACAGACACGTTTTATAAGATGTTTACAGACGAGTTATCGAAACATCTTCTTGAAGTAATTAATTTGATCCATAAAGAAGGGATGCCAAATACCTGGAAGATGGCTAACATTACAATAATCTGGAAAGAAGGCAAAGAAAGAACAGATCCTAAGAATTATCGCCCGATTTCACTTTTAAATGTGGATTATAAAATCTATGCCACTATGTTATCAAATAGAATAAAGGTTTTGCTGACAGAAATAATCCATACAGATCAGAGCAGCTTTCTCCCAGGAAGACTTCTCTCAACAAATATTAGATTCATAATTGATACACTAGAATTCTTGGAGAAGAACAATGATCGCAAAGCCGCTATAATATTTGCAGATGCGGAAAAGGCCTTCGATAACGTTAACTGACATTGTCTAATCAGAACATTAGAGGAAATAGGGTTTGGTCAATTCATGACAGATAACATAAGGCAAATATATATGGAGCAAAAAGCTAGGATCCTCATAAATGGTGAGAGAATGCAAGAAATTCTCATACAGAAGGGAACAAGGCAAGGATGCCCGTTGTCTCCATTGCTTTTCATAATAGTGCTGGAAATCCTATTGAATAAGATCAGAGGAGATGATAAGCTACAAGGATTAAAAATTAAAAGTCACGAATACAAGATCAGGACATACACCGACGACATTGCTATCATTTTAGAAAACCCTGTCGAAAATGTGAATCACTTAATGGAAATTATAGCAGAATTTGGAACATATGCAGGTTTCAGGATAAATAAAGAAAAAACAATCATCCTGACAAAGAATATATCTAAAAAGGAGCAAGAAATCATAAGAATAAGGTCTGAATGCACACAAGAGCAGAAGGTGAAGTATCTTGGGATTTGGATTTCCTCAAGAAGCTTAGATCTATATGAAAATAATTATGAGAAAACTTGGAAAACAGTAAAAACAAATCTGGCAACTTGGACTAAATTAAACCTCTCACTAATGGGGAAAATAGCAGCGATTAAAATGTCTGTCTTACCCAAGTTAATGTTTCTGTTTCAAAATCTTCCTATCATAACAAGCGATAAACAATTCAAAATCTGGAAAAGGGACTTAAGTGACTTTATTTGGAGGGGCCAGAAAGCAAGAATAAAGTGGGACACCTTAGTTGAAAGATCGGAACGAGGAGGACTAGACTTGCCAGACTTACAAACTTATCACAAGGCATGTTCAATAGTTTGGTTAGCGGAATGGATAAAACTAGGAGATCAAAGACTGCTGACTTTGGAAGGAGCGGGACTAAGGTGGGGCTGGCATGCTTATCTAGGGTATAATAAGGCTGCAATACATAAAGACTTTGGTAGCCATATTGTACGAAAAGCGCTATTGCAAAGCTGGAAAAAAATAAATAAACAGCATTTTGGGAAGATACCGAAATGGATATCACCAGTAGAGGCTTTTTTTGGAAGATGGGGTTACATAGGCAAACCAGACAAATGGATTACCTACAAGGAATTGTGTAAGACAGACCAAGGTGGCAAGATGAGATTTAAAAAGAAAGAAGAACTGCAACAAGAAGGATGGCAATTTAACTGGCTGTCTTATCAACAAGTTTACAGTAGATATAAAGAAGATGAGAGTTAGCATGGTTTTCTGGAAGAGGAGATGGAATATGGAAAAATCATATGGGATGATAAGGGAAAGAAAATAACAAGATTATATGATCTCCTCCTCTCTAGACAACTTGAATCCGAGATGATAAGAGAAGCCATGGTCAAATGGGCCAGAGATATTGGAGAGGAAATTCAGCTAGATTAATGGGAAAAAGCGTGGAGACAAACGAAAAAGTTCACTGCATGTCAAGACCTGAAAGAGAATTGCTTCAAGGTGTGCAACAGATGGTATTTAACCCCAGCTAGAATAAGCAAGATGTACAAACAGAAAGAAAGAGACTGCTGGAAATGCGAAAAAGAAGTAGGCACCCTTAGACATATGTGGTGGTCTTGCCCAATTATATATAAATTCTGGAAGAAAGTACACAAAACAATACAAAAAATGTTCAGTATACAATTTGAATTTAGTCCAAAGCTATACCTCTTGAATATTACCTCAATAGTGACACCACAAATAGAGAGAAAACATTGGCGGACAATCTTATACTTATGTACGGCAGCCCGTTTGGTTATTGCAGCGAACTGGAGAAACAAAAAAGAACCTTTAATAGAAAACTGGCTGAATAAGATTTTAGTAATGACCCGAATAACCCGAATACTGAACCAGGAACTGGCAGAAAGGACAGAAATCGAGTGGCAACCTGTAACCAACTACTATAAAAGAAGGTGGAATATTGGTAGAAACATTGAGATATAAGATGTGAAATAGGAGATATCAACTAAAGTAATATGGAAACACAGGTACAACCAATTTTTAGGGGAAAAGAGTATGGATTTAGGAGAACGAGAGAGAAGGAAATTATATAAAAAGCGGAAGTAGGATAATTTGAATCGGGTGAGAAGGAATTAACATAAATAATCAAAGAGAAGCGAGCAATAGAACAATATAGATTTATAGTAGAGGAAGGAAGAAATAAAGCTCCAGTAAACACGAAATTCTTTGGTGTTATTTCATACGATGGAAGTCGTTTGTTTTGGGTTTTTAAAAAAAATCTTTTTTTTCTTTGTACTTGATAAACCAGTAAGTGTAATGCATTACTAATGTGTTATTAGTGTATATTTGTCATTGTTGTAATAAAAAGTATATAAACAAACAACAAAAAAAGGAGTCATTTTGTCTGCAGTAGAGTCTTCTAGATAGTTATGAACAGGCCAGTGGCTTGAAGACCGAGAGTAAACTTTCACATTAGCCACTACTTTTATAGTATTCTCGCAACTATTAGGACTGAAGGTGGATCATGTCTGAGCAATTAAATTTCCTTCTTTGCTTTTGGCTAATATAACCCTGGGGATCCATCTTCAAGTTGCTTTGACTGGGGTGGTGTTGCATGGCAGCCCTGGGAATCCATTATCTGGCCACAGAGATTGGGATTAATGGCCCTGGAATACTTCAGGTAGAATTTGTTGGAGGCTGCTGCTGCTGGTGGACTAGTCTATGGTATGATTTTGTTGAGCCAGCATGGTGCAGTGGTTTGAATATTGGGACAGGAGTCCAAGACTCCAGGGATCTAATCTCCATTCCACCATGGAAACCCTGTGGGTGACTTTGGGCACATCACACTCTCTCAGCCTCCAAGGAAGGCAAGGGAAAATCTCCTCCAGATAAATCCTGCCAAGAAAACCTTAGGATAGAGTTGCCATTGGTCAGAGTCAACTTGATGGCATGTAACAACAATAACAAATTATATTTTCTCTTTCCTATATTTTAATGATATCCCAGACTGGGAGAAAAGCAGGCTATAAAATAGATATATAGGTAGATGCATAAATAGATTAAAAATGTGGACTTTTATCTGCACCTGTTTTAGCTCTGTCAGCCACCTTGAGTCTCTAGGCTGGGAAAAAGGTGGCATGTAAGTAAAATACTCCTAATGTATTTTTCCGAATGAAAAGCAGGACCACTGTCCTGCTTCCTCCCCCAAGTACAGCGGCTGATCTCAAAGCAGCATCCCCCACTATGACTGTTTCTGTTGTGGTCCTGCATCCACCACTGCTGCTGCTGCATCAGTTCATTCCTCCCCCTTTGAGCCCTGTCCAAGTACCAGCATGGCTGGTGAAGGCTCAGCTAAGCCAAGTGCAGGAAGCAGCAAAGAGGAAGAGGATGGTGGTGAATCCTTCCTTAGCAAGGGCAATGTCTAGCCCAGGTTGTTTCCTGTCCTAGCAGCCAGTCAGGGAAAGGAGTTCAGCAGAATCATTATAGCTGTCTTACTAGAGCTTCCAGCCAAGCCTTTTAGAGTTCTCAATAATAAAACTAATCTGAGTCAACAGGAGAAGGCAATTAATCCAGGCATCAAATCCAAAGGGGTGTCAATAGCAAAGTCAGCCCAGGAAGATCTTGGAATCACATGAGCTGAGAGTCGAGAGCAAAGCAGGTTGCAACTTCCAGAAAAGGTTGGTTAATACTACCAACATGCTGAGAGTGAGGCTGGGATATTTATGGTCTAGAAGCCTCCCACAGCTGTTGTTGGATTAACACATTTTGTATAAATACGCTCTGACACAGACCCTCTCTTTCTTGACTGTGTTCAATTGCAGTGCACATTGTCTAGATTGTATCTATGCCTTGTGGCTGTTGGAGAGTATCCCTGTTTGTGTCCTACATGGGCATGTCCCCCTGCCCTTCCATTTCCCTGTCAGGATCTGCCCCTAGGCCCTAACACCCTCTTTGTCTGCCTCACTGCCTGTGTCATAATCTAGAGTGGGGGGTCTGGGAGGGAGGCATGACAGGCGGAGGAAGCAGAGGCATTGAGGACAAGGAGGAAGGCAGCAACTCAGGCCTTATCAACAAGTTGGTGGTGTTGCACAGCAGTGACCATGATGATAGAGGCTGCCGCTTCCTCCCCCTCTTCCTCTTCTTCCTGCTCCTTCTCCTCCTCTTGTGGGGTATGAGATGAGACAGGAATAGGCTGGGACCTATTGGTAGCAGCTCTGCTGTTTCTGCTGCCGCCCCCACCACCCCTTAGCTCAGTACTAGGTTCATGCTGAGTGGGGAGCAGCCATGGAACTAGCACTGCACCAACAAGGACAGCAGTGGTGTTGTCAGTGGCAGACGCCCTCCTAGCAGCAGAGTCCAGGAGGAGCAAGAGGAAGCTGCAGCCTCCATCATCATTATCACTTCTGTGCCCCAGCAAAAACATGTTGCTAAGGACCACATTGCTGTCCTCCTTCTTAGAATTATAGAACCACAGAATAATAGAAGAGCTGGAAGAGACCACTAAGGCCATTCAGTCCAACCCCATTCTGCCTTCTCCCTCTCCTTCAGATCAGAACACATGCCTATCTAATCTAGCATTCTATTTTAAAAGTAGCTGCCCAGTTGCCAAAGAGGAGCACATAAAGCAGGACAACCTATTCTGAATCTAAAGGAGAATGCATGCCACTATGTGGCCAAGAATTCAGTGTCAACAGTCATAAAAGAGCAATCAGCACACTGGGTCATTTCGAGGTATGCTCACATTGGGGGGGGGGGACTTAAGGAAAAATATCCTAAAGTGGGCAAATCCCCAAACAACTCCCATGGCAGTTACTTCAGGAAAGAATACTTGACAACTAAGCAAGAAGGAAGAAGGAGTGGGATGGTTGGAAAGTGGGTGGGAATACATGGATTTTAAAAGGGCCCAAAGAAGACTTTCAAACAGCTTCTCTACACAGTCATTTACCCCTCTTTCCCCCTTCTTGGAAACTTGCAGTCCTGACAAAACATCTTTTGCCCCATTTTTTCCTTGGGCAGTCGTCACAACCCCCAGGGCAAAGACAGGGCAAAGATGGGGGAAGACTGGGGTACGGCCTGTGAAGCTCTGGTTTGCCCCATTATCATAGAATCATAGAGTTGGAAGAGACCACAAGGGCCATCCAGTCCAACTCCCTGACATGCAGGAATACACAATCAAAGCATTCCTGACCGATGGCCATCCAGCCTCTCTTTACAAAACTCCTAAGAAGTAGACTCCACCACACTACGAGGCAGTGTATTCCACTGTTGAACAGCTCTTACAGTCAGGAAGGTCTTCCTAATGTTTAGGTGGAATCTCTTTTCCTGTAGTTTGAATCCATTGCTCCATGTCCTAGGGCTTGTCTAGATGGGCAAAATATCCCATCTTGCCCCCATCTCAGAGCCCTGCAGTCCATATGATGCAGGGCATTTCCCACATTGCATCCCAAGGGGAGTCCTTACCACCCCCAGGGCAGATCCAGGGCTGAGACAAGGGAAGGCAGGGTAGGGCCTGATAAACTGTTCTGAAATAAGACCTAGTTTACTCCATTTCCAGCTAGAGTAAACAGATCAGGCCACACGTACCTCAATTCAGGAAGGACATTGACAAGTTGGAACATGTTCAGAGGAGGGCAAGCAAAATGGTGGGATTGCCTGGAAGCCATGCCCTATGGGGAATGGCTTAGGGAGGTGGGTATGTTTAGCCTGGAGAAGAGAAGGTGAAGAGATGACATGATAGCCATGTTTGAGTATTTGAAAAGATGTCATATTGAAGTGGAGTCAAGCTCGTTTTCTGCTGCTCTAGAGACTAGAACACAGAGCAATGGCTTCAAACTACAGGAAGAAAGATTCCACCTAAACATTAGGAAGAACTTCCTGACAGTAAGAGCTGTTCTGGCAGTGGAATACACTGCCTCAGATTGTGGCAGAGTCTCCTTCTTTGGAGGTTTTTAAACAGAGGCTGGATGGCCATCTGCCGGGAATGCTTTGGTTGTGTATTCCTGCATGGTAGGGGGTTGGACTAGATGGGCCATGTGGTCTCTTCCAACTCTATGATTCTAAGTTGCAGCATTTTCTACAACCTACTATGAGGGGATGATGGAACCTATCAGCTAAGGAACTTTTATGCTTTCTTTACTATGGACCCCTACTGCATCATTCACTACCAATAAAACATATCATGTAGTAGGTATGTGTGATGGTTTGGGGTACCAACAAAGCCTTTGCAGAGCCAATTCCCAATGCAAATAGTATGATACTTGGGGCTTGTCTACACTGGCCAGAATACACCAGCTCCACAAGAGTGTATTCTGGCCTTGGAGCAGTCCCAGATCCTTTCATTACTGTGATGAAACAGACAGAAGTCTGCATGCACATGCGGGCCACCTCATGCACACAGTGGCCAGCATGGGCAGGTGCCTCCTTCGCTGTTGCAAGTTGCATTGTCTGAAACCAAGAAGAAGGCCCTCAGCATGTGATCAATGCTGGTCACATGAAGGGGGGCTTGATCATGTGGTGGGGGCCTCCTTCCCATCTTCAGAGCAACACCAGAGGCAGTGGTGGAGGCATTCAGTGATGCATCCTGGTGTGCAGGTATGGACACTCTGTTCCCGCACCAGGCCAACCAGGTTTTCCTGCATAGTGCAGGTTTTCCTGTTCTTTTTAAAACATTACAAATGGGTCTATCCTGGCTTTGCCTTAGCCGTTGGCTGGACTGTCCAGAGGCAAAATGGGGCAAGAGCCATGGAGGGGTGGCTGTGGTAAATTGCCCACCTAGACAATCCCTTGGTTATTTCTCTGGTATGTTTATTTGCTTAGATGAAGTTATTAAAGGAGGCTTGTTTACAGGACTTTCTGTTTGTTATGAAAGAGAAGAAGACTGTGTGAAGCGAAAACCCAACAGTTGGCATGAGAAACCAACACTGGTTCTCTTATAAGCAAACTTTCCAGAGAGTCTATAAAAAGACAGGTCAAGTCCTGTGATGGTCAAGTGCCTTGCTTATAGTTCCATGCCCTCACCATTGTCAAAAAGCATAATGGTTGAGGGAATCGACACGTCAGGCGCGACTCCGTACAGCTAGGCCCTTGGCATGCCGGCGAAGTGACCAACCCAATTTTGCATTTCTCTTGTGATAAGGTTAGAAGAGGTCCCTGGGAAGCACTCTCCTCCTGTCATCATCCCAACAGTCTCTTCTAAGTTGAGGCAGCTCCCACCCGTCCGCCCTTTCTCTCCTTTGCGTGGCATCATCTAATATTTATAAACACAAACAATCAGAAGAACAAAAGATGGCAGTGACCCACAGGGCTAACTGAGCAGTGCCTTGACTTCCAGCCTAGAGAAGGAAGAGTTGACCTTTCGTCCTTCTTCTCTCCCCCATCCAACCCTTCTTGGTTGGCATTTTGAATTAACTGTGTTCTGCAGAGCAGATGATGCTTGCATTTCAAGACACAACTGGGAAGCTGAGTGCTCTCTATACAGCTTCTTTAAAGCTGACTGCTGACAAAGCTAGTCTGGATTACCTCCAGGGTAAGGCTCAGCTTTCATCCCATTGTTTGTCTCCTTGACCTGAACATGAGTGGAACTTTGGAGGAGAATAAACTTCTTTCTTAAGTTGCACAGAGGCCTGGTTCTCATTGAGGTGGTCCACCGCATTAAGAAGTATGAAAATTATTATTATTATTATTATTATTATTATTATCATTATCCCACCTTTCTCCCAATTTAGGGACTCAAGGCAGCTAGCAATGAGTTTACACAAACTTTAAAAATATAAATATAAATATGACATTTAACAAATATTAAAATAGAATAAATCTATATACACCTTAAAAACCAAACTGCACAGCACATACAAGCCCAGACCCCATCAGATTGCAAATGTCTGATGGCACAAGAATGTTTTTACTTGTTGCCAAAAGGAGAACAAAGATGGGGCCATCCTGGCCTCACTAGAGGGGGAGTGCCAAAGTCTAGGAGCAGCCTCCGAGAAAGCCCTATCCCTTGTTCCCACCAAATGAGTCTGAGAGGGTAGTGGGACAGAGAGAAGGGCCTCTCCGGATGATTTAAGAGCTCTAATAGTTTCATAAAAGGTGATATGGTCCTTCAAATGGCTCCTCTTCGTCTTGGAAAGATGTGACCAGTGGGGTGCCACAGGGTTCTGTCCTGGGCCCAGTGCTATTCAACATCTTTATCAATGACTTGGATGAGGGAATTAGGAGCATATTTATCAAATTTGCAGATGACACCAAATTAGGAGGAGTAGCTAATACCCTAGAGGACAGGATCAAAATTCAGAATGACTTGGATAGACTGGAGAGCTGGGCCAAAGCTAACAAAATGAAATTCAATACGGAGAAATGTAAAGTACTGCATTTGGGGCGGAAAAAATGAAATGCATAGATATAGGATGGGAGAGACCTGGCTGAACGAGACTACGTGTGAAAGGGATCTAGGAGTCCTAGTAGACCACAAGTTGAACATGAGTCAACAGTGTGATGCGGCAGCTAAAAAGGCCAATGCGATTTTGGGCTGTATCAATAGAAGTATAGTCTCTAGATCAAGGGAAGTAATAGTGCCACTCTATTCTGCCTTGGTCAGACCTCACTTAGAATACTGTGTCCAGTTCTGGGCACCACAATTCAGGAAGGATATTGACAAATTGGAGCGTGTCCAGAGAAGGGCAACTAAAATGGTGAAAGGTCTGGAAACGATGCCTTATGAGGAGAGACTTAGGGAGCTGGGTATGTTTAGCCTGGAAAAAGACGGTTAAGAGGCGATATGATAGCCCTGTTTAAGTATTTGAAGGGATGTCACACTGAGGATGGAGCAGGCTTGTTTTCTGCTGCTCCAGAGACTGGAACACGGAGCAATGGGTGCAAGCTCCAGGAACAGAGATTCCACCTCAACTTTAGGAGGAACTTTTTGACAGTAAGAGCTGTTCGGCAGTGGAACACACTCCTTCGGAGCGTGGTGGGGTCTCCTTCCTTGGAGGTCTTTAAACAGAGGCTGGATTGCCATCTGTCGGGAATGCTTTGATCAAGATTTCCTGCATGGCAGGGGGTTGGACTGGATGGCCCTCATGGTCTCTTCCAACTCTGTAATTCTATGATTCTATGATTCTATGAAATAAACTGGACGCCAGCCGTATAGGGCTTCATAGGTCAAAACCAGCACTTTGAATTGTGGAAACGGACCAGCAGCCAATGGAGCTGTTGTAGCAAGGGAGTTGTGTGCTTCCTGTAGTCAGTTAATAACCTGGCTGCTTCTCTTTGAGCCAAATGAAGTTTGAAAATCCCATTAAGAGGAGTAATAGACCAATGAGATTTTGGGCAATTTTCTTCTGATATTTGAACATCCCAAAGTGTTGCAGAGGGGTTATACTGCACAGAAAAACACATTGGTGTGTGTTTGTGTGTGTGTGTGTGAAATCCATTTTTCTGCACAGGAAACACAGGTGGAAGGGATACATTTTCCCCCTGAAAAGGACATGGTGCCTTCCATACACCAGGAACCCATTCCCTAACATGACATGGAGGATAGAAGGAAAGAGAATAAAACATTGGCATACAAAAATCAAACACTATGAGTTATTTGGTGGAGTGAAATGAGGAGGAAACAAAATTAGCATTCAATTGAATGCATAGTTTAATATCAATAAAGTAGGAGTGGAAAATTTATGGTCCTCCAGATGTTGGACCACAACTTCCATCAGTCCTAGCCAACACAGATAATGGTGAGAGATGGGAGTTGAAGACTAGTAATATCTAAGGGTTCACAGTTACCTTGTATCAGCTGTAGACAATAAAGTAGGTGCGAGTGTCATGTTGTGGGTTTCTGTATGAAAATGGTGTTTGATTTATTGATTGTATGACAAAAGTATGAGATAAGTAGCTCTTGGGAGGGGGAGAGATGGGGTGTTGAAGTGAATGTTGACTGGTGAAACGTTTGAGGAGATTTTCATACAGCTGATGAATGAAAGTTGGGAGTTAAGTTTAAGCAGAGTTCTTCTAGCCTAGGGTTTGAGTACAGTGCAGTTAGAAAAGGGTTTCAGTTAGATTAGGGTTGGTGGAGACAAGAGAGTTTTGGTTGGGGCTTTGGTATGGTTGGTCTAGGTTGTTTAATTGTGAAGCTGTTAATTGGTTTGTTAATTGGTTTGTTTTTTGGTGTGTTTAATCTCAGTTGTGTCTTCTTGCAAGAACAGTTGGAATCTCGCCCATGCAAAATCACAGAGGTAGAAGGATTTTTTTTTTAAAAGGGCATGCATGGGCCATCTTGAAGTGTTAATACTCTGTCATTACTATGCAATGCTGATGATTTGTAAGCTGCTCTGATAGCCTTTGTGGCTGGAGAGCGGAGTATAAATAAATAAATAAATAAATGCAAAAACTAGTGTTACTGTAGTCCAAGCTTCAATCCAATTCTTAAAACGCTAGTACGTAGTCGTGCAATCTTCTATTAGCGGTATTGTTGCGTGATTATGGCAACATGCAATAATTAATGTATTAATGCCACTATAATTCCACTTTCCTCAATTGTGAAATTACAGTGTTTGTAGACGCTTGTGTGATAAAGTCCTTGGTCTCTGACTATACTATTCCCATTAAAGGTCATGCTTAATTCTCTGCCATCCCAGGCTGGACTAGATGGCCTGGGGAGTCCCTTCCAACTCTATGATTCTATAAACACATGTGTGCATAAAACACCAGCAGGAGTTTGGCCTGTGATGCAGTGTACCTTGTGAAATATGAAAAATCCTTACTACCTATATTGGTGGAACAATCTCACACATAGTATGAGGAAGGTACCATGTGCTGATTCTCAGATCTTAGTGGGCTATTAGCATAGCCCAGTTATTCACACTTCCTGGACCAGTCTAACCATCTATTTACACTGTTGTCTTCCTGAACAGTAGCAGATGACAGTAGCATTTTGGTTATTTTCTATATTTGGCTTGTTCAAGTATCTAAAGGGAATGAGTGATGGACTTAATCTCTGATACTACAAAGGTCCCTTGGGCTACTAATGTCTTTTTCTCAGATTTTTCAGCTGTCAGGGAGTGCAAACATCCCATTAATGTTCCGGCTGATTCTGGAGATATCAGCTCCAGGTGACTGGCAAAAAGAAGTGGCGATATCAGATGTTGGTTAATAACAGCTATAGGGGTCACAGTTTAGCTGGGGGTGGAGTTTTAAAGGCACAGATCCAGATATTGGGGGTAGGGGGAAATGACAATAGAGAGAGATGTTGGTGTGCCAGCAAAATAGGAAAGCAAAGAAAGGGGTGTTATAAAGCTAAATGCAATACCTTGGAAGTAACAACTTCATAAAACAGCCAGTGAGGTATAGGGGTTAATGTCCCAGGTTGGTTTGGGAGATCATAGAATCATAGAACCATAGAGTTGGAAGAGACCACAAGAGCCATCTAGTCCAACCCCCTGCCATGCAGGAATATACAATCAAAGCATTCCTGACAGATGGCCATCCAGCCTCCGTTTAAAAACCTGCAAAGAAGGAGACTCCATCACACTCCCAGGCAGTTCATTCCACTGCTGAACAGCTCCTACTGTCAGGAAGTTCCTCCTAATATTTAGGTGGAATCTCTTTTCCTGTAGTTTGAATCTATTGCTCCGTGTCCTAGTCTCTGGAGCAGCAGAAAACAATCTTCCTCCATCCTCAAGGTGACATCCCTTCTAATATTTAAACATGGCTATCCTGTCACCTCTTGTCCATGCTAAACATACCCAGCTCCCAAAGCTGCTCCTCATAGGTTGTGGCTTCCAGATCTCCCACCATCATGGTCATCCTCCTCTGGACACATTGCAGTTTTTAGTTTCCACTGAGCCAGGTTGTGCTTATTGGCTGGCATTGTATTACTGAATAGGTATATGTAAGTTGCACTATGCGCGTATGGCTAACTGCTTGCTGTAGCACAAGAGATAGAGTTGCACATACAGCTATGTCTCACATTGTGGTTGTGCACTATGCAGTTTGTGTTGTGCATTGCATAATGGTACCCAGTCACCAGGGCTGGTTTAACCAGTCTGCCAAATCAGCATTGGCGGGGGGGGGCACAAGTCATGGGGGGGGGCTAGTGGCGAATGGCAATAGAAAATGGATTTGCTCTTGGTACTGACTAAGTTGTAATTTGGAGACAGTCCCTGCATTGCTGTGAGGCAGGAGAAGGAGGAAGGGCAGGGAGAGAAGCTGTGACTATGACTACTAGGGCTGGTTCCTTAGGGGGCCATGGGGAGGTGGGATTTTTTGGGGGGTGCCATGCATGGTGGGGTGGTTATTTTACTTTTTAACTTGTTGCTGGAGTCAGAGACTCAGTGGCTGCTGCTGGACTTCTCCCTGCAGCATTGTGTTGCTTGCAGAGAGAGGCTTGGTACTAAGTTAGAGGGGGGAGCACTGAGAAGGTGCCTGACTAATACTGATACTGTAATTTGGAGATGGTCCCTGCATGAGCTGGGAGGGGAAAGAGAGAGAGAGAGAGAGAGAGAGAGCACATTTTCTCTGAGACATAGAGAATGAGATATGGAAGATAAAACTCACTGGGATTTTTGTGTGTGTGCACATGTGCTTTCAAGTTGCCTTTTGACTTATGGTAACCCCATGTTCTACAAAAATAAAAATAAGTTGTGGGTGTTTATTCAGGACGCTAAATTCATTGAGAAGTAGTGGTGATATAATTCCTCCATAATTGGTATGTTCCTCTGCTTAATTAGACAGTGGCTAGTTTGATTCATGAGCTACCTTATGTATTCTTAGTTTTAGCATAAACCTAATACCTAAAGCAAAATCAGCTGAACTAAATAGCATGAAGTGTACATCTTCTAGACTGTTTTGCAAAGTTGAAAAATGAACACAGAACTCACACACATCATATTCTTTAGGTAAAGGCTGTAAATGTTTCAGTTTCTCTTACCATGGCAGCACCTTTTCATTGCATCAGACTCAGTGTATTTTGATTATATTTCTCATTTAATATATGTTCAGATAATCAGAAACATTTTTCTCTCTGCACACATGGAGATGTAATTATTACAGTGGCAAAACACTCATGTTGTAGTTACCTAATTTTTGTCTTCCTCATCCTTTCCATCCTATAAATCACAGAGTTGGAAGAGACCCCCAAGGGCCATCGAGTCCAACCCCCTTCTGTCACGCAGGAAGACACAATCAAATCATTCCTGACGGATGGCCATCTGACCTCTCCTTTTAAATCTCCAAAGAAAGAGACTCCACAACTCTCCCAGGCAGCACCGTATTCCACTGCCGAACAGTGCTTACTGTCAGGAAGTTCTTCCTATTGTTTAGGTGGAATCTCTTTTCCTGTAGTTTGAACCCATTGTTCTGTGTCCTAGACTCTGGAGCAGCAGAAAACAAGCTTGCTCCATCGTCAATATGACATCCCTTCAAATATTTTTAAACATGGTTATCATGTCCCTTCTCAACCTTCTCTTCTCCAGACTAAACATGTCCAGCTCCCTAAGCTACTCCTCATAGGGCCTAATGGCTTCCAGACCTCTCACGATCCTGGTCACACACCCTTCTCTGGACACATTCCATCTTCTCAATATCCTTCCTGAATTGTGGTGCTCAGAACTGGACACAGTACTCCAGGTGAGGTCTGACCAAAGCAGAATACAGTTGTCCCTTCACAGTCGCTGGGGTTTGGTTCCAGGACCCCCCGTGAATACCCAAATCCGTGAATACTCAAGTCCCATTATATGCTCTCTCTCTCACACACACTCTCTCTGGCTTTTCTTCGCAAACGAAGATTCAGGAAGGACTCATCCCACGTTTTCTGCAAGCGCGCTGATGACTAAAAAGGCCAATCCGAGATAGACAAGTCCGGTTGCAGAAGGCACAGCAGAAGGTTTCCTTGGGTGATGTTACCGGGTTGTGATTCTTTCTGCATTGCCGTTTCTCTTCAAGACTTGTTCGCCGTGAGTTCTCAAATAAGGCTGCAGCTTTGTGGATAGTGCATCTCCATGCCTCCCGATGTGAGGCCAGGGCGGACCATTGTTGGGGATCAATTTGGCCAAGCCTGAGATGTTGTTTCAGGGAGTCCTTATATCGCTTTTTTGGAGTGCCCCTCCTATGCTGACCCGTGGTGAGTTCACCGTAGAGTATTATTTTTGGGAGGCAATGGTCCTCCATCCTAGAAATGTGCCCTGCCCAGTGCAGCTGTGTTCTTAATATCACGGCCTCAATGCTGGTGATCCCTGCTTGCTCAAGGACAGCAACATTTGTCACATAGTCAGTCCAGTGTATATTTAGGATTGTGCGTAAACAGCGCTGGTGGAAGTGTTCGAGGAGTCGTAAGTGGTGGCGATAGGTGACCCATGTTTCAGATCCATAAAGGAGAATAGACAGTACAATGGCTCTATACACACTGATTTTTGTGTTTCGCCTCAGGTGTTTATTACTCCAGACTCTTTTTTAAAGTCTTCCAAATGCGCTATGTGCCTTTGCTAATCTGTGATCTATCTCTTTGTCAATCTTGGCATCTGAGGAGATGATGCTTTCCAGGTAGGTGAACTGCTGAACGGACTTAAGCATAGAATTGCCGACAGCAATGTGGGGATGATGGTGTTCGTCCTGTGGTGCAGGCTGGTAAAGAACTCCCATTATATGCAATGGAATAGCAAAATGGTGTCCCTTATATAAGATGGCAAATTCAAGGTTTGCTTTTTGGATTATTATTTTTTTAAGAATATTTTCAAGCTGTGAATACTTAAATCTGTGAATGCCAAATCCATGAATGTGAAGGGACAACCGTACAGTGGCACTATTACTTCCCTTGATCTAATGATGAGTCAATTTGTTACTCAGTTTTGTTACCTACCCTGACACCCCAGCACCATATCTATAGTAACATCTATAATAATAATTAGCAATATTTAATAATTTGGTCAACATGTGGCCTTACATGCAGTGTGGCCATTAATATTAACCTGGGAAATTACTCATCTAGCAAACCCAAAGAGAAGCACAACAAGGGCCCTTTGTGGCTATGGGTGCTGGGGGTGCCTTGGTTTTCTAAATGGCACTAAAACCTCATTCTGCTTGTGTGTGTGTGTGTGTGTGTGTTTGCCTTTCAATAATTATTAAGGTGCAGAGGGGCCCATTTATTTATAAATGGGCAGGTTTGCAGTTTGCAGAATGAACGTCACACCCTTCCTGCAACTTGGCTAAAAGAGAAGCATATCTTTCTTCTGAAGTACTACTTACCTCTTGAAAATAATTTAGCAGCAATTTGTTTTTTAAAAAAAATACAGAGTGGCTGATGGGAAGGGGGTCTGGTACATAGCTTTCCCTGACACTGGGATAAACATAGGGGGCCCTCAAAACAAACCATTGCAGGGGCCCCCCAAATTCCTTAAACCGGCCCTGCCAGTCACTCTCATGTGTTGTGCAATGTTGCTGCTCTTCAGGGAGGTTGCATAGTGCTAGTGCAACATATGTCTGCATGCAGATATTTAAGCTATGGAGGCATCTACACTGTAGTAATAATGCAGTTTGACACCACTTTAAGTGCTGTAGCTCCATCCTATGGAATCTTGGGATTTGTCATTTTACACAGTCTTTAGCCTTCTCTGCTATAGAGTGCTGGTGCCTCATGAAACTATAAGTTCCAGGATTCTGTAGGATGGAGCTATGGCAGTTAACGTGGTGTCAAACTGCATTATTTCTACAGTGTGGATGCACCCTGGGCTGGGGGAAAGTTAGATTGCAGCCTTTGAGGGACCTTGGCCAAGTTACTCTCTTCTAGCCTGACCTACCTCACAAGATGGTCTTCTCTCTCTCTGGCTTTTCTTCGCAAATGAAGATTCAGGAAGGACTCATCCCGCGCTTTCTGCAAGCGCGCTGATGACTAAAAAGGCCAATCCGAGATAAACAAGTCCGGTTGCAAAAAGCACAGCAGAAGGTCTCCTTGGGTGATGTTTTTGGGTTGTGATTCTTTCTGCGTTGTCGTTTCTCTTCAAGACTTGTTCATCGTGAGTTCTCAAATAAGGCTGCAGCATTGTGGATAGTGCGTCTCCATGCCTCCCGATGTGAGGCCAGGGCGGACCACTGTTGGTGATCAGTTTGACCGAGCCTGAGATGTTGTTTCAGGGAGTCTTTGTATCGCTTTTTTGGAGCGCCCCTCTTATGCTGACCCGTGGCGAGTTCACTGTAGAGTACTATTTTTGGGAGGCGATGGTCCTCCATCCTAGAAACGTGCCCTGCCCAGTGCAGCTGTGTTCTAAGTATCATGGCCTCAGTGCTGGTGATCCCTGCTTGCTCAAGGAAAGCAACATTCGTCACATAGTCAGTCCAGTGTATATTTAGGATTGTGCGTAGACAGCACTGATGAAAGTGCTCGAGGAGTCGTAGGTGGTGGCGATAGGTGACCCATGTTTCAGATCCTGAAGGTTAAAGAAGAGAAGGGAACTCTTGGAGCTCAATTGGGAGGGAAAGGGTTCGATATAAATGTCATTTTATTTTATTTCATTCATTTATATCCTACCCTTCTCCTGATAATGGGACTAATGGCAGCTAACAACCTCTTTAAAACAACACAACTTAAAAACAATACAAAAGTAACAGTAACAGTATAAATGTAAAATTAAAAAACAATTAAACAATTTAGAAGTTAAAACATTAAATATTAAAAATATTAAAGTGCATATTTTTTAAAAAATGCTATGAAGATGCTTAAAAACCTTAAAAACAGCAGCACACAACCTTAGAAGCCCAGCCCTTCTCAGTTTGTAAAAACCTGGTTTAATAGACGAGTGGGCAGGATAGTTAGGAGAGAGACAGGGATTTAGCTCAACTTAAACCAGTTATGTTCAGCTAGGACAGTGGTTCCAAAAGTTTGATTCCTCCAGATGTTTTGGACTTCATCTCCCAGAATTCCTGACAGTTGACCAAGATGGCTAGGGGTCCTAGGAGATGACGTCCAAAACACCTAGAAGACCAAAGTTTGGGAATCACTCGGCTAGGATTATGAAGCGATTGGGGAAAGGTTAGTAGAGTATTAAGAGTTAATTGCATTAAATAAGCACTCTTTAACTGTATATTGAGAGAGCCAGTGTGGCATAGGTGGTTGAATGTTGGACTACAACTCTGGAGACCAGGGTTCGAATCCCTGCTTAGCCATGGAAATGCACTGGGTGACCTTGGGCAAGTCACACTCTCTCAGAGGAAGGCAAAGTCAACCCCCCTCTGAACAAATCTTGCCAAGAAAGCCCTGTGAAACCTCCTGTTGGCAATCTTGATTTTAACATGAATGTGGAGAAAGAAAGTCAGGCCTCATAATTGTAATAGCAGTAGGATTCGTGGTATCCCACGAGGTTCCAGATATAAGGAAGCATTCTGGCATCAACAGCAGAGAGTTGCAATGTACGGCAGCCATCATGGATATCTGTTACAGTCAGGGTCTCATTGTGTTCATTTGTTCCACACTTGTTTCCTGTGGTGCCTTTCCTTTCAAAGAAATAAGTTTGCAACAGATGTCAGGGTTGGGTCAGCCTCTCCCTATTCATTTCAACAACCATCTGGGCTTGGCAAACATTCCTGGTGAATGCTCAAAAACCTTCAAGGTTTTGCAAGGACTCACAAGCACTGATCACAAATCTCAGAAAGTAACTCTCACTGCCCTTCCAAACAATCCCCCTCCTTGCTATTGGGAATGGAAGGATCCAATGGCAGAGGATATCTCAGTTTAGTATCAGACAGCCTGTAGGGTTGGAATTCTTCACTAATGTCCTTCTCAAAGGAAGCAATCAAATAACTTTAGCATTTTTTTTCCTGCTGTGAGAAAGTCCTTGGAAACCACATAGTCTTCAAAGCTGATTCTCAGTTTGGAACTTATTCTGCACAAAATTTGCATATTTCCATGCAGAAACAATATTTTTTTCTGTGCAGAAAGAACTGTTTCCTGCACAGAAAATGTTGTAATTGGAGCCTTATTGTTCGCAAAGTTCACACATGGTTGTTTTTCATTTTTTGAACACACAGGAAACAGCATTTTCTGAACACACAAAAATTGGATTTCTACAAATAAACTAAAATCAACCCCTGCTTCTCCCTCCTCGAACCATACAATCACAGAATCATAGTGTTGGAAAGGGTGACTGGGGTTACTGAGTCCAGCCCTCTGCCATGCAAAAATACACATTTTAAGCACTCCCAAAAGATTCCTGTGCACAAAATGTAGTTTTCTATGCATATCAACCATGTGCGAATTTTATACAGAACAAATCCCTAATTAGAGCGTTTTTTCTGCATAGAAAACAACATTTTTCTGTGCAGGAATTACTATTTCTGTATTGAAATTTTCTTTTCCACACACACAAAAAATATTTCCTGTGCAGAAAATGCTATTTTCCATATAAAACGACCACATACAAATTTTGGCAGAATAAGTCCTGTACTGCAAAGATTCTTCATCAGCAGCTTCTTGACACTTGAAAAACATGTTTTTTACAACCATTTTAATATTGTCAAATATTCTTTTCATACCTACTCCTGAGCAGCCCTCTAGCTATATTGGACTATAGCATCCCTTTTTGTCAGCTGCCAAAACCGTTGGCTATGCTGATTGTGGACAATCCAATTTATAACTTGTCACATTTGAAGTTCACTAGGACAGAGCAATCTGCTTTTGTTTGTGAAGGTTTAAAAGCAGGAAAGATGAGAATTGTTACTCCAGGGATAACTGATTTATTTCTCTCTTTTCCTCTAATTCAGTGATTATTGTTATAGCGTGCTTGTCTAGATGGGCAATATACCCTGTCTTGCCCTCATCTCAGAGCCTTGCAGTCCATTACAATTCAGGGCATTTGCCCTGATCCATTCCCTGGGCAGTCCTCACTACCCCTGAGGCAGATGGGGGCTGTGATGGGGGAAAGACAGGGTAAAGCCCAATACAACATTTTAGATTAATACTTGTTTAAATCCATATCTGCTGGAAGGAAATGGATCAGGCCCCATGAGACCACATGAACCTGTCCCAGCAGGCCAGCCTTTACTGAAGCTGCTGGTCTGCCCCACTCTGCCAGAAGGAAGGGAAGAGACCTGCAGCATGTGACCAAGGCTGTTCATATGCAGGGGGCTTTGGTCACATGTTGCAGGACCCCTTTCTGCCTTCCAAGACAGCAAATGAAATGGCAGCAGCAGTGGCTGCAGCAATTTTATTTTATCTTATTTATTTATACCCCGCTCTTCATCCACAAGGCTATCAGAGCGGCTTACAAATTGTTTTAAGCAATAGCAATTTACACACTGCATTAAGCAGTTTCCAATGTGTGTTAGCTAATGGGCCCATGTGCCCATCAGGACTTCCTCCCATTCCGTGGAAGGAACGAGGGAACAATAGGCCTGATCCACAGCCAGGATGCACCCACAGGGAGCTAGCATACCCTGGCTCATGTAGATTTGCCGAATGATTCTGGTTGCCTGGCTTAGTTCCTTGATATTTATCACACAAAGTGTTTTAGAATGTTTTAATCAAAGGAAAAGTGACCTGAACTATTTATAAATAAAAGATCGTTCCCATGGAAGGAGAAGTCTTTCCATCTTTGCAAGGTATGAGTGATTAATGCCAGCTTCTTTTTCAAGAGCAGAAATTTGGCAAGGCCTGGATTGCCAATCATCAGATTTGATTGCTGCGTGGGCTGAGGGAATGGATTGAATTTTTTAAAACTTTATTTTATGAATGCCCATAAGCTCCACCTCCACAAAATCATTGTCTCCATGGTAACAAAATTAAGTTTTTAAAAACAGGCAGGCACCCAATTTAAAACTGGTAGGGAAGGAAAATGGGATGGAAACCAAGAGAGATGGGAGCAGTCTCCTGAATGATACAGGCACAGGAGGTAGAAAATGATGGCAAGATATTGGATTGGTTCCTTCCAGTGGGAGAAGGTCTCTACTTATGGAAGGTCTCTCTGCCTGAGGTTTGGAAGATTCCACTATTCTTTCCGCAGCACAGCTTACACCATTCCATTAGCTTCATAACATCATAGAATCATAGAATCATAGAATTGCAGAGTTGGAAGAGACCACGAGGGCCATCCAGTCCAACCCCCCTGCCACGCAGGAAATCACAATCAAAGCATCCCCGACAGATGGCCATCCAGCCTCTGTTTAAAGACCTCCAAGGAAGGAGACCCCACCACGCTCCGAGGGAGTACGTTCCACTGCCGAACAGCTCTTACTGTCAAAAAGTTCCTCCTCATGTTGAGGTGGAATCTCTGTTCCTGGAGCTTGCACCCATTGCTCCGTGTTCCAGTCTCTGGAGCAGCAGAAAACAAGCCTGCTCCATCCTCAGCGTGACATCCCTTCAAATACTTAAACAGGGTTATCATATCGCCTCTCAACCGTCTTTTTTCCAGGCTAAACATACCCAGCTCCCTAAGTCTCTCCTCATAAGGCATTGTTTCCAGACCTTTCACTATTTTAGTTGCCCTTCTCTGGACACGCTCCAATTTGTCAATATCCTTTCTGAATTGTGGTGCCCAGAACTGGACACAGTATTCTAAGTGAGGTCTGACCAAGGCAGAATAGAGTGGCACTATTACTTCCCTTGATCTAGACACTATACTTCTATTGATACAGCCCAAAATTGCATTGGCCTTTTTAGCTGCCGCATCACACTGTTGGCTCATGTTCAACTTGTGGTCTACTAGGACTCCTAGATCCCTTTCGCATGTAGTCTCATTCAGCCAGGTCTCTCCCATCCTATATTTATGCATTTCATTTTTCCGCCCTAAATGCAGTACTTTACATTTCTCCATATTGAATTTCATTTTGTTAGCTTTGGCCCAGCTCTCCAGTCTATCCAGGTCATTCTGAATTTTGATCCTGTCCTCTAGGGTATTAGCTACTCCTCCCAATTTGGTGTCATCTGCAAATTTGATAAGCATGCCCCTAATTCCCTCATCTAAGTCATTGATAAAGATGTTGAATAGCACTGGGCCCAGGACAGAACCCTGTGGCACCCCAGTGGTCACATCTACAATGACTAGAATCTTGTTGGTGCCTTTCACATATGTGTGTTCACCTACAGGAGCAATTGGATATTTTTATTCAATGTGGAATGGCTACATTCAGTCTGGGGTTGCAGAAAGAGAGCTGTGCATGAGCTGCCATTGTGCATGGAGGCACATTTACATTGCACATAGATGTGCATAGACATTTGGTTGCGTATATGATGTTTTGGTTCAATTGTGCAATTCTGCCATTCTACATTAGGGCTGTGTAGAACACTCCATGTGCAATTCAACATGTGGAGATTTCAGCGATGCCTACCTGATGTCGAATCTTGGCCATCATCCCCAGGGCTTCAGGCAGGGATAAATGAATCAAACGTAGTCCAGCCCACATGTGTTTCAGCAGGTCAAGTGCTCTCATCTGCTTTGTCATCCGCAGAGTGCAGGCATACCTCATACCACAAGGGCCATCCGGTCCAACCCCCTGCCATACGGGAATACACAGTCAAAGCATTCTCGACAGATGGCTATCCAGCCTCTGTTTAAAATCTCCAAAGAAGGAGATTCCACCACACTATGAGGCAGTGTTGAATGAGAAGTTCAGGTGAATTCTGGCAGCTGACATAGAATACAGTTCCTAGATTGGATGTCTGATTTTCATGACTTTACATACTGTGTATAAATTTTATGATTTATATAACTTTAACGTAGACAATGCGGACGTTGAAATAAGATTTTCCATACCTTGGCTTAGTTATTAATCAGAATGGAGACTGCAGTCAAGAAATCAGAAGACAACTAGGACTTGGAAGGACAGCTATGAAGGAACTAGACAAGATCCTGAAGTGTCAAAATATATTGATACATACTAAAGCGAGGATGGTCCATGCCATCATACTTCTCATTTCTATGTATGGGTGTGAAAGCTGGACAGTGAAGAAAGCTGGTAGGAAGAAAGTCAACTCCTCTGAGATGTGGTACTGGAGAAGAGTCCTATGGATACTATGGACTGCTAGAAAGACAGATCAATGGGTCCTAGAGCAAATCAGGCTTGAACACTCCCTAGAAGCTAAGATGACTAAACTGAGGCTGTTGTACTTGGGCCATATCATGAGAAGACATGAGTCACTAGGAAAAAAACACTTGGTATGGTGGAGGGATGTAGAAAAAGAGGAAGATCACATTCCAGATGGGTAGACTCCATCAAGGAAGCCATGGCCCTGAGCCTGCAAGACCTGAGCAGGGCTGATGATCACAGGGTAACTTGTATGCCTCTTATTAAGAGGGTTGCCATAAGTCAAAGTTGACTTGAGTGTAGTTAACAACAACAACAGGAACTGTTCCAAGCTGTGATTCCATGACCATACAACAAAAGCAGAGGTTGACATCTGGGGAGGCAGTCCTGCAGCTGAACAAGGAAAACATACAGCAGGGTGTGTGGTTAGACTGGGGAAGCCACGTTCTGCCTTGCATGAGACAGTAACATGCTGGGGTAGGGACTCCTGCCCTGGGGAAATTTGGAGGGCTCCTTAATCATTGTCTTTTCAGTGGCTGGTGTTAAGGCCTTTCTTTCCCACCAAGCCTTTGGGAACTGTTTTTGTTGTTTGTTTGTTTTTGTTTTTTGAACAGGAGAAGGGCCTTTTATGGTGCTATACTGTCCCTAAAGGCACCAGATTCTTTCTGATCATAGAAGCTAAGCAGGGTCAGGCCTGGTTAGTACTTGGATGGAAAACCACCAATGAATAGTTGGTTTTGGTTTGGGGTTTGGTTTCAGAATGGTTTTGGTTTGATGGTTGTTGTTTTTTAATGTCTTGGTATAGACCTGTGATATTTTTAGCATTGGTATACAGTTGTCCCTTCACATTCACTGCGGTTAGGGTGGAGCACCACCGTGAAAGTGAAAAAAATGTGAAGTTAAGCCCTACCCCCAACATACATACTACACTATAGTATTGTAGACTCCTCTCCTGCCAACAGGACTGCCGATACCTGCCACCGTGGTAGCAACACCTGCTCACGGGCACACAAATCATGCCCCTCACCCACACTTGCCTCCCTGCCAGCTCTCCCTCCCTTTGCCGTGCCAGCAACACAACTCCAGCTTGCATTCTTACCTTGGACCAAAAGAGTGCTGCCCATTTAAAACAGTAAGGTTGCTCCTTTCCCCAGCTGAAGCTAGAAGTTGCAACTGTAGCAACACTCACCCTCTGGACATACAAATCACACCTCCTCACCCACACTCACCTCCCCCCCCCCAAGTTCTCCTTCCCTCTGCCCTGCCAACAACATAACCTTACTGAGTGTTTTAAATGGGCAGTGCTTTTTTGGTGCTAGGTAAGAAAGCAACCTGGAGTGTTTTGTTGACAGGACAGGAGGAGAGGGGAAGAGGAGGAGGTCTTGGAGTTTGAGCTAGTTGAGCAGCAGCTACAAACCATGAATATGCAAAACCACAAATGTGAAACATGCAAATGTGAAGGGACAACTGTATACCAAGGGGCAGGGCAGGGACTGGGCAGGGCAGGTCAAGCCAACTAAAAACAAGAGTCTGGTCTCACATCACTGCCAGAATGTTGAAAGCAAAGGAGGGAAGTTCATGAGGGCCAGGGGACAATACCTTCTCCCAGACTTCCTGTGGACTGCACACTCCAGTGTGTCCAATGGCTCAGTTTTCATTCAGAGTCCTTCTCAAAATGGCAACTCAAAGTGACATTGAACCACCTCCTGATGCCAATTTGGGAAGGACTTTGAGAAAAAAGAGGTATTTGGTGGTTTTTTGGGATGGGGTAGAGGGGTCAGTGGATGGGGGTGTTTTGTGCATTTTTGTTTATTCGGGGGGATTTTGTGATTTTATAGGTAAAAATTTTCCCCAAAATTTTACCTTTTTTAAAAAAATGAAAGAGTGATTGGCAGGGGGCCTCAGGGAAGCAAAAGCAGGGTCAAGGTGCTGGTTGTCTTCCTTGGGTTGTACTTTCTCTGCCCCTCGTCTTGGCAGAGGGCCACAAATCTCTTTCTCTCTCTCTCTCTCTCTCTCTCTCTCTCTCTCTCTCACACACACACACACACACACACACATTCTTTCTTTCTCTCTCTCTCTCTGCCAACCAACCACATGACCAGGCCAATGCCAGGAGATGTTATGCAATAGCCACAAAAACCAAATTAATTTAAGAAATAATCTGAAAAGGCTTAACTGGAACCTTCCTCTCTCACCCTCCCCGCTGTCTCTCACACACACCAATTGCTTCCTCTTGGTGTCTTTGGGTTCCTCTGGTGACTTTCTCCATCCAATTAAATTATGGTTTGAGCTGAATTTTTGGGGTGGAGGTTGGGAGAGAGGGACCTGGACCCATTTTCTTTGGAGATTATTAGCATTAAAAGAGAGGAGGGGGGAGAGAGATTGAGAGAGAAGATAGTTTGCAATGTCATTCATAAGTGTTTCCCCTCTGGAGGCAAGGGAAAAGTCAACATTTGCATTTAAATGGATCTCTTGCTACAAAGCAAGACCATCCTCTGCCAAGTCGGGGATGCCAGAGATAAAGATTCCTTTCAGATGTAATAAATAAATAAATACCATCTTTCTGCTCTTTGAGGATGGAGAGAAGTTATTCCAAGTAGACGCTTGAAGATGTTATCTCCTGCTCTCTGGAGCTTCCACACCCCAGTGCTAGAATTCTCAGAATTAAAAATGCACAAGATACTGCATCACTCAGATACACACGTCTAAGTCTCTGCTTAGGAGAGCCATTTTCTCCACTGTAAGATGGAGGGAGGGAAGCATGGAGGTGTTGATGAACTGAATAAATTTCCCACCTTTCCTCCAGCCCTGAGACTAAAGGGGACTTACAAAAGTCAAAACAAATGAAATTTAAATATCAGCAAAATCCACACAATAGTTAACCACACAATTGTTAAGCTAATAAATAGAATTAAAAGTAACTTCAAGATGTATATGTTAATGATCTGTCTCATTATTGCATTGCATTGGTATTGCATGATTTGTGTTAGCAGGTCTAAAGCAACAAAACTGCCCCTCTTCACATTCATAGAAATGAGGAAAGGGTTCACTTCAATGGTTTTTGTTAGCATTGTAAAGGGGTAAAACTTACTCTTTGTATGGTAGTATCTCTCTGGCAGCTGAGGGCACCATCCTTTCACAGGGCTTGTCTATATGAGGGGGGAAATGTGGATTGATGTGCACTAACACCAATTCCCAACAGCTTCTATCTGTCTTAATTTATTTTTGGCAAGATTGCAGGCATGTGAAGCTACTTTTGCTGTTCCAGCTGGCATGCCTGAGAATCAAGATGGTGGGCATGAGTGAATTACGCACATTTTTATTGTCACCAGTTGACGCTACTGAACAGTATTTTTAAAAAACAGCAAATCTAAGGTGCAAAAGTGCAATATTCCACTTAAATAAAGAGAAAAAAGAAAAAGAAGGGCTGTTTTGTCATCTCAGCACATGATTGCTATGGCAAAAAATCCAACATGGCATTTCTGGACACTTGCCTTGTTAGCAAGCTCTGCCTCCTGTGCATGTCCAACCAATCAGTTTTCCACTTCAACTCTTATTGGGAATGCACAGAAAAGTGAATTGCACATTCCCCTGTGGAGCTTTTTAAAAAATACTTTTCCTGCAGAGTTTTTGGTGGTTTTGGCTCCCTCCTTCTGAATACGGCAGATTGATGTGGGATGCCATTTAGACAAACTGTATTCTCCTTGAATTCTATGAGAAGTATTTTCACCATTTAGACAGCCCCACAGATGGAAATCCGGGAAACAAGAGGCCAAGCAATATCAGAGTGTTCTTAATGTGGTGAAAGTTATTGATGTGGAAGAACACATTAAGTAGGAGAGCCTGCAGCAGTTTGCTTTTGTCTGAGCCTACTGGGAAGGGCAAGATTCCATTCCCTCCTCTCTTCTCCTTCCTCCAGCTAAGTTAATTGAATGGAAACTGCTTTCAGACATTGAACAGATAGATTGTATACAGATGCACAGACCAAGAAAATAGCACAGCACTGAGATCCAACAAAAGGAAACTTCCAAGCTCCCATCTGGGTCCATATAGTGGTGAGAAGGAAGGTTCTGTTCAATCCGTTCAGAAGGAATATGTGGCAGAGTCAAGTGGCAGAATAGAATGGGTGGCCTGCTTTAGGAACCTAGAGTCTGTATTCCCCCCTCAGGGTGTTCACACACCCCTGCCCCTCCAAAATTGAAATATTAGTGAATCCAAATGTCCACAATGCCCCCCTAGAGGATGTGGGGGTGATATTGCCATGTTTTTGGTCCCATCTGGGGCATCTTGGAGAGGTCTCTTTTCTAACAGAAAGTGATGAGGAAGTCTGGGTTGCTTGGTGGGAAAAAGGGCTTGTCCTGGACTAAAGTTTGTAGTCGGGTTGATAAACTGGCCTAGGATGGCATAATCATGAAAAATTGCCCCTGCACCTCCTGAAGGCAACTTTTAGGGGAAAATTTTCAAAGAAAAAATTCAACCAAATTTTAGTATCCTGAGAACCACTTGTGGTCCATTCTTTCCCCGCCCCTGGTTTAAACACTGGTGGCCTTATATGAAAACCCTTCTGGAATTTTCCTCCTCAGCTTGGGAGATCTATTCCCCCCTCTCCACACACCCACACACAGCCTAGTTGCTCCAGAAGCTGATTGCTAGCCTGTTAAGGACCATCTCATTTGACTCTGTCCTTTGTCAACCTGACTACTAGCTAGGATTGATCCTACCAATCCAAGACAGTTTAGCTTTGGTGGGACACATTCTGGTAAAAAGACAGCTTTGTTACCTGCTGCAATGTGATAAAATTCACAATGTGCAATAGGGGAGAAAAAAAACCCAGGCGTAAAGTATGCACAAGGCCTGGAATACACAAGTGTAGATCTTCAGGTGCTTCCAGAAACATGTTAATTAAAAATCTGGAGAAACAAGAGCTTCTATTGATCCTCAGCAGCTGGGACTTGCTGATGGAAGATGAATCACTTGGCACAAATGGAACCCCTTCTGGCTTTGTTGAACTGCCCAGATCAACTCCATCTCCAACCACAACAAATTAAACTCCACAACCTTGGCAGCAGGGCATGACTCGATTTAAAAAATTGATGCAATTAAGATGGTAAAGCAACCTTGTTCCTGCAATTTGAAGTGGCTGAGAGACCATCAAGGAGCTAGTGGTGGGAGGGATTGCACAGGAGAGGGGGGAATCAGGTGTATATACAGGAGATGGCTGTGGAACCATAAAAACGTTGAGTTGGAAGGGGACACCAGGGGTCATCTAGCCCAATTCCTTTCTCAAGCATCCCTGACAGATGGCCATTGAACCTCTCTTTAAAAATACTCCAGTGAAAAAGAGTCTGCCCTCACCTCTTGAGGTGGGCACTCTTCATAATGTTTAGTTGGGATTTCCATTCTTGTAATTTCCCTTCAGTAGTTCAGTCCTATTCTCGGTTGCTGCAGAAAACTAGATCATTTATTTTTCCATGTAAAGATATTTGATTCTCATATCACTTCTCAGTCTTCTCTAGGCTGAATATACCCAATTCCTTCAACAGTTCTTCATAGGGCTTGGTGTCCAGACCCTACACCATCTGGCAAAATTGAGCAAAATTTTCCTCCCAGTTGTCATCCTACTAGATGGCATTGTGGTGCAAAACCTCAAAAATAATCTTGAAAAAATTGAACATTCTGGGAGCCACAACAATGGACATTCATGCTGTCCACAAGCTCCACATTAACCACCCCTGTTATTGCTGGACACACATCAACAAAAACATCAATAGGAATATAGTGTCTGAATCAAGGAAAACGATAGTACCACTCTATTCTGTTTTGGTCAGTCCTCACCTGGAATACTGCCTTAAGTTCTGGGCACCACAGTTCAAGGTGGATATTGACAAGCTGGAACACGTCCAGAGAAGGGCAACCAAAATAGTAAAAGGTCTGGAAGCCATGCCTTATGAGGAGCAGCTTAGGGACCTGGGGTGACACAGGGTTCTGTCCTTGGCCCAGTGCTATTCAACATCTTTATCAACATCCCAGGGGTAAGGGAATAGATGACATTCTCATCAAGTTTGAAGATGACACCAAATTAGGGGGGGGCTAGCTAATACCCAAAAGGACAGGATCAGAATTCAAAATGACCTTAACAGATTAGAAAGCTAGGCCAAAACTAACAAAATAAATTTCAACAGGGAGAAATGTGGGATACTACACTTGAGCAGTAAAAATGAAATGCACAAATATAGGATGGCTGACACCTGGCTTGATGGCAGTACACGCAAAAGGGATCTAGGAGTCTTAGTGGACCACAAATTAAATATGAGTCAGCAGTGTGATGCAGAAGCTAAAAAAGCCAATGTGATGCTAGGCGGCATCAATAGGAGCATAGTGTCTAGTTCAAAGGAAGTAATAGTGCCACTCTATTCTGCTTTGGTCAGACCTCACCTGGAATACTGTGTCCAGTTCAAGGCACCACAGTTCAAAAAGGATATTGACAATATGGAGCATATGTAGAGGAAGGAGTCCAAAATGATAAGAGGTCTGGAAGCCATTATGCCCTATGAGGAGCGGCTTAGGGAGCTGGGTTTGTTTAGCCTGGAATAGAGGTGATGTGATAGCCATGTTTAAATATTTGAAGAGATGTGATACTGAGGATGGAGCAAGTTTGTTTTCTGATGCTCCGGAGACTAGGATATGGAGCAATGGACTCAAATTACAGGAAAAGAGATTCCACTTAAACATTAGGAGGAACTTCCTGACAGTAAGAGCTGTTCAGCAATGGAACACGTTGCCTCAGAGTGTGGTGGGAGTTTCCTTCTTTGGAGGTTTTTAAACAGAGGCCAGGTGGTCATCTGTCAGGAATGCTTTGATTGTGTATTCCTGCAGGGCAGGGGGATGGACTAGATGGTCCTTGTGGTCTCTTCTATGATTCTATGATCCTCTAGGACGTTGCAGGGGTCTTGTTTAGCTTCCAGAGAAAGATGTTTTCATTGCGCATCTGGTTATAAGGGCATACGGTAGTTGGACCCTTTTAGGCTGCCACCAGTACTTAACCACTACTAAATAACCATGTCCAGGGGTGGGTTGAGAACCAGATGAGTAGGTTGGAGGTAGGGTATGAGGGAGATGATTAATCTCATTTCACACAGATCAAAAAGGCATATACAGGAAAGTTACATCAGTGTATATCATCAACAGGATGTCAGCTATGGTTTGTACAAGTCCAAAATGTGAAAAAATCTCAGAGCATTGGACCATTTTCTTAGCAAGGTGACTTGGTGGTACCCTTTCTCAGCAAGGAAGAGAAAAATCACAAGTATTCTTTACATCTCTGAAGCTAACCTAGCTGGGGCATCAGCATCTTTTCATTCAGTCCTGGTTGGTTGGTTGGTTTAATTTACATCCCACTTTTTTCTGCATGGGAGTCAAATCAGCTTCCACTGTACATTAAAACATAATAACTAAAACAGGAGTGCTGTGGCCTAAAACTCCCATCATCTCCTGACAACACAGGGATCCAGAGGGCTATGGGTTATGGGGTTTGTAGTTCAACACTAGGTGATAGATTTGGCAAGCATGGACTAGATGAACTGTTAGTCTTGCTCAACATCCAATGGTAGTGGCTGTTGTCTTCCATGTCCGTGAGGTGGTGGATCTACTCCAGTTTTTAGTTGATACCTTAAAGGCAGTACTGTATTCAAGATGCTGAACCTGATCTTCAAAATAGATTCAGATCCTTGTATAGCTCCTTTAAAACCTGGTTTATCCCACTGACATGGAAGCTAACACTACTGGTATAAAGCATTTTCGCACATTCAGAGATTAATTCTATTTCTGCTCAATCCTGTTTTCAAAAGCTATCTGAGATCATGCCTGTGAATCACAAATCTAGTTCACCTCACCTAAATCCTCTCCATCCCTGGGGAACTCTATGCTTCTGAAAACAACTCCTTACTGGTTAAATGGATGCCTGGAGAAACCAGTTGACTTGTTACCTTTCTATGGTTATTCTGGGTGAATTTGTCTTGGAAGAATTCAGGTATGTTCAGAAAAAGAGAAATCTGAAACACTCCCAACTCCCACCAGCTCCAGCCATGCTGACTAGCAATTGGGGCAATGGGAATTGGAGTCCAACAATGTCTGGAGGGCCATCATTACCTTTTGCCCTGCTTTAAGGAGTAAGTTGAACTTAGACAAGTGAATAAGTATGTGAATCTGTGAATGTTAAACTTTTTTTTTTGTCATGTTCTTCTTCCATCCTTTCATAGAATTGTAGAATCTTAGAGCTGGAAGGGACTACAAGGGACATCTAGTCCAATGTTACACAAATCACTCATGGGAGAGGGAACTGCACTCAACATCTTTAGCTTCAATGGGGAATTAGAAGCAACTCAAATGGCATATGAGAAGTCTGCATAACTTGCAGGATCTTATACCCTTGTGTATATGGGTGGAGTGAAGGAAGAGCACAGGAGACTGTGTTCCATAATCAACAGATGAAATTGTATTGAAAACAATACCATTCATACACCCCATGCATTCAACCATCAATCAAACAAGACTTTCTGAGTAAGGTAGGAACTTGGTTAGAAAGGAAAAGCTAGGCTGGGGAAAATACTACACCTGCTGCTTGTGCTCCTGGAGAAGGGGCATTACTCTTGAGTTGCAGCAACTAAAGCAGGGAGGAGGAAGCTTGGGAGTGGGTGAGTTGAAGTTAAGGGAAGCAGGGAAGGCTGCCTGAAGCTGGCTGAGAGCCATTAGTTTGGAAGTGGGGGAGCAGGGAGGTAAAGGACAATGCATCATGGATCCAGTTGGAAAATGGGACTGAACCAAAGAACTTTAAGATTACAGGGGTTTTTATAGGAAAACACTCCTTTGAAGCCACTTTGTGAATCAAGGAAACATTTGGTTTCAAATAGTTCTCAAGTGTTTACAGAGGAATTCTGGATAGTCAGGATCTGGAAGATTGGGGTGAATTTGGTTATCTCTGTGATTGACAGACAGAGCCTCTGGTTTCAGGATGCAGGAGTGCTAACTTCATCTATGTAGCAATGGAGTTACCTCTGTATGTTTGAAGTTTGTAAGATACCTGTCTCTCCTGGAGACACAGAAGAAGGCTGGGTTTTCCATTTCAGAGAGGATTCAGGAAATTCATTCAGGTGTGAATTTATTGAAGAGTTTTAATGGGGGCCCTTCTTAAGCATGGTCCATGCCCTTAACTTTGACTGCGACTATGTCATCGGGTGCATGACTAGGTCACAGAGTGAATTTTATTTCCTGGTTGTTCTTGGATCACCCTTAAGGTCAGATTAGCCAAATTTGATATAAAAGCACTGATGATAACTCAGGGTTGTGAACAAAAGTGAAGGATTATGGTCTTTGCAGTGGGGGATGAGGGGATGCTGGGATGCTCCATTACACCAACCCCCTGCCATGTAGAAATAGACCAGTGATGGCGAACCTATGACATGTGTGTCAGCACTGACACGCGTAGCCATTTGTGCTGAAACGTGGCCGTAGGCCTCATCCCACCCGCCCCCACCCGCAACCTCACCACCCTCCCTAAAGTGGCAATCAGGGCTTCAAAGCCTCACTTTAGGGTGGCAGGCGGGGCTACGAAGCCCCGATTACCAGTTTAGGGAGGTGGGGGTGGAGCCTCCCCCCCACCTGGCCACCACCACCCCTGAGGCCTGCCGTGCTTCCCCGGAGCTGCCTCGGGAAGGCCGGGTAAAGTGGCCGGCAGACGGGACTCTGCCAGGGAAGGTGATGGGTGAGCGGGAGGGTGGCCGCCCTTCTCCCCGGCATTCCTGAGGTGGCTCTGAAGCCTTGGAGCTGCCTTTGAAAGGCTGGGGAAGATGGCTGGCGAGCAGGAGGGTGGCCGCCCAGCCTCTCCCCGGCCTTCCCGAGGTGGCTCCGAAGCCTTGGAGCCACCTCAGAAAGGCTGGGGAAGATGGTGGGCGAGCAGGAGGGTGGCCGCCCGGCCTTCCCGAGGGGGCTCTGTGGCTTTAAAGCCACAGAGCCAACTCAGGGAGGCCGGGACTCTGCCCAGCCTGTCCCCGGCCTTACCGAGGGGGCTCCGAGGCTTCAGAGCCTCGGAGCCACCTCAGAAAGGCTGGGGAAGGTGACGGGCAGGTGGGCCTCTTGTTTGAGCCCAGGGCACCATGCGCAGCTTCTCCAGTGGAGCCCTCCTAAATAGCT
Source organism: Gambelia wislizenii (assembly GCA_030847615.1). NCBI lineage: Eukaryota > Metazoa > Chordata > Lepidosauria > Squamata > Crotaphytidae > Gambelia > Gambelia wislizenii. The sequence continues at coordinate 330,664,350 of JAUMIR010000004.1, forward strand.
CTGCACAGGAGAGCTGCCAAAAGAGGGGGAAGAATGTGCATGTGCGTGTGTGTGTGTGCTTGCGTGGTGTTGTTGGGAGGGGGAGTAAGTGCTGTGAAGGGACAAAGCTGAGGGTCGGGGAGCCGAGGAGCTGCCCGTGTAATCGCTCCTAGGCTAGCCGGCAACACATGCTCTGCTCTATGGCTAACTCAGGCTGCCTCCTTGTCTCCAACGCCACCTTGCTCCCACACTCAACACCGTGCCACCCAGCCTTCCTCTACCTCCAGCAGGTAAGTCCACCTCTTTTATATTTTCCCTGCTTCACTCGTGGGTGAGGTATTCCTCCCCCAAAATAAACCCATGGGTCAGAGGGAGGCTGGGGGAGGTGGGGGAAAAGTAGTAACGGGGCTTCCGGAGGCCCCGTCACTACTTTCTGGAGGCCGGGGGAGGTAGGGGGGAAAAGTAGTGATGGGGCCTCCGAAGGCCCCGTCGCCACTTTTGGGAGGCTGGGGGGGGTGTTATTATTTGTGGATTTTTCACATTCACGGGGGTCTTCGGAACCTAACCCCCATAAATGTGAAGGGACAACTGTACATTTTGATTACTCAGTTGTCGCATGAGTTGTGACAACTCATTAATTATTAATAAATAATTAATAATATTGTTGATTAAACAATAAATATCGAGAAATATCATTTTTTCCTCAAAGTGACACGCCACCTGAGTTATGCTCAGTTTTTTGGCAACGTTTGACACACCAAGCTCAAAAGGTTGCCCATCACTGAAATAGACAGTTACAACATTCATAAAAGATGCCCATCCAATGTATGGGCAACTAAAATTTTGTCTCTTTAGCCTACATCTCCATGAATGTTTGTCCCCCTCCTGCAAAAGCCCTCTTACTGATTTCTAGTGATCTGATTCAAAACCTTGTCCAAGAATTTAAAAATACTCACACCCCACTAGTTACCACCCAGCTAACTCTGGCAGCTTGATTAATAAACCACAGACCACAGACAGAACATATTTTTCTCCCCTCTGTGGGCAATATTTGGTTCTGCAGTGTGGTTTCTCATTCATTCTAACTCTCTCCAGTTCACTGCTGGGAGCCATTCATCATTTCCTTGGTGGTTCTGTCATTCAGTTTGTGACAAGGCTCAGGGAGAGTAGAGTATAATATGACAGCTGGTTAAGGAATAGTGACCCAAGACGATGTAACTCTTTGCTTGCCTTCCTAAAGAAAGTAGCTCTTGAGGAGCAGACCATGGTGCTGAACTCTCCTCCTCTAATTTGTTCAGCACCATGCATGGTTTCAGTAAAAGTTGTACCAAAACTCAAGGTGGATTCATCATCTCATTGACATAAAAGCTACCAGCCAGTGCTACCCAAGAGACAATAAGAGGAGGGGTATATTGAGGGAGTTTTGAAATTTTATAATTTGTATAGTTAATTCTATTTTAACATTTAATAACATGAATTTTTACTCAGCTTGTTTAAAAAGCTTATTTCAGCTTTTTAACCCACTTTGAGTTCCAGAGCTAGGAAAACAGTAGGATAGAAATGAATGAATAAATGAATGAATGAATATGATAAGATTCCAGGGGATACAGAGAGGGTAAATTGAGAAATTTCAGGCCCTGTCTTCCGACACATACTATTTCACCATCACCCTCCTAAACCTGTAAGCAGCAGAAACTAGATGGGAACATTTCCTTATACACAGTCTCATTGCTACATGATATTGTGATGGCAGTATATGATTTTTCAAAGCTATGAGAGAAATACATGGAGCATCACGTGTGTGTGTGTGCTGGGGGAGGGAGGTTACCATTTAACATCTGGTTTCGCAACAGCTGCAGAGCTGTTTGGGCTAGAAGTCAACCTGAAGAAAACAGAAGTTCTTTACCAGCCTGCACCACAGGACGAACACCACCATCCCCACATTGCCGTCAGCAATTCTGTGCTTAAGTCCGTTCAGCAGTTCACCTACCTGGGAAGCATCATCTTCTCAGATGCCAAAATTGACAAGGAGATCAATCACAGATTAGCAAAGGCACATAGCGCATTTGGAAGACTTTACAAAAGAGTCTGGAGTAATAAACACCTGAGGTGAAACACAAAAATCAGTGTGTATAGAGCCATTGTACTGTCTATTCTCCTTTATGGCTCTGAAACATGGGTCACCTATCTCCACTACTTACGACTCCTCGAACGCTTCCACCAGCGCTGTTTACGCACAATCCTAAATATACACTGGACTAACTATGTGACGAATGTTGCTGTCCTTGAGCAAGCAGGGATCACCAGCATTGAGGCCATGATATTGAAAACACAGCTGCGCTGGGCAGGGCATGTGTCTAGGATGGAGGACCATCGCCTCCCCAAAATTGTACTCTACGGTGAACTCGCCATGGGTCAGTGTAAGAGGGGCGCTCCAAAAAGGTGATACAAGGACTCCCTGAAACAACACCTCAGGCTTGGCCAAATTGATCCCCAACAATGGTCCGCCTTGGCCTCACATCGGGAGGCATGGAGACACACTATCCACAATGCTGCAGCCTTATTTGAGAACTCATGGTGAACAAGTCTTGAAGAGAAATGGCAATGCAGAAAGAATCACAACCCGGTAAAATCACCCGAGGAAACCTTCTGCTGTGCTTTCTGCAACCGGACTTGTCTATCTCGGATTGGCCTTTTTAGTCATCAGCGTGCTTGCAGAAAACGCGGGATGAGTCCTTCCTGAATCTTCGTTTGCGAAGAAAAGCCAGAGAGAGAGAGAGGAAGAGACATCACATTCCACCACTTAAGAGGCAGAGTGAACCATATTAAACTAAAGTGATAATGTAGATATGGTTAATACAAACACTGAGATCTCTCCAAATACACCAGATGATGAGTACCCTGAAGCTCCCAGTTAAAGAAATTAGAATAGTTATGATAGGGAAGAAAGAACCCTTTTCTGTAATATGCAATTAACCACCTCTCCCCCCCACCCCCCAAAAATATCAGAGTGGGTATACTTGTCTCTTCACTTTTCAGAAACTATATAATGCTCATCCTTTCCTGGGAGTTTTCTGGAATTACTTAAAATAAGTTATTTGAACTTGAAGTTTTGGTATTGTGCTCTGAGATAATAATACTGTTTTAGCAACTACTCAGTTTTCCTGAGCTTCTGGTTTTAAAATGTGTAAGCCATCTCAGCTTTATCAAGAGGCAAAATCACAGTGGATGAAATTACAATGAAATAAAAGGTGGTAATCTGTTCATTCAGCCGAAGCTTAGCATCTGATATTGAGAGGTAAAAAGGTACGCATGGAAGATTGCACATTGATTTAACTAGTGCAGTCTACAAATAGGCTTTATTTATTTATTTATTTATACCCCGCTTTTCAGCCACAAGGCTATCAGAGCGGCTTACAAATTATTTTAAGCAATAGCTATTTACACATCTACACTGCGTTAAGCAGTTTCCAATGTGTGTTAGCTAATTGCCCCCACAAGCTGGGTACTCATTTTACTGACCTACGAAAAGATGGAAGGCTGAGTGAACCTTGGAGCCCGCTGGAATCGAACTTGCAACATGGTGGCTTGCAGTACTGGCATTTAACCACTGTGCCACCAGGGCTCCAGTTATTGGGACTTTTATTTTATTTTATTTGTATTCTGCCTTTCTCCTGACATGGGACCCAAAGCAGCTTCATGTTGTTGTATGCCTTCAAATCATTTCCAATTTATGGTGACCCTAAGGCAAACCTATCACGGGTTTTCTGAGGTTGGGAGTGTGTGAAGCCCAAGGTTACCCAGCGGGTTTTCATGACCAAGTGGGGATTCAAATCCTGGTCTCCAGAGTCGTAGTCCAACACTCAAACCACTATGCCATGCTGACTCCTCCAAGGCAACCAATTAAAACAAAGTACAACTAAAATCCTATGATAAAAAGTTTTTTAAAATAAACAATTTTCTTAAAAGCACAAAGTTAGCACAGTTTAATATGCATTTAAAGCATAGTGAAAAAGAAAAGCACAGCACACCCCATTAAATGAACCATCTGCCCCAATGGGTTAAGAGTCAAAGGCCTACTTTAATGAGAAAGTCTTTACCTACTGGCAGAAAGAGAGCAGAGAGCATGCCAACTGGACTTCTTGTGGGAGAGAGGTCCATAAGCAGTCACTGAAAAAGCTCTCTCTCATATCCTCACCCAACATACTTGTGATGGTGGTGGAACCAAGAGAAAGCCCTCCCCAGAAGATTTTAAAATGTGGGCAGGCTCATATAGGGAGATACAGTCTTTCAGATAATCTGGACCCAAGCTATGCTACTTTGCTTGAATAAACAAGAGTAATCAGCAACTGCTGACAAAGCTAGCTAAATCAATCCTCCATGTGCAGAGGCAGTGTACTTCTGAATATCAGATGCTAAAGACAAGCCATAGGAGAGGGCTATCACTTTTACAATATGCTTTCACTGCATGGGACATGGCTGGAGGCATTTGTCTGTCCCTCATTGGAAAGAGACTACTAGATTAGATGGACCATTGATCTTGGACCAAGCCAATCTGTTCCTCTGACATGTTCTCAACACACCCACGTTTGGAATGTCATAATGCAGTAGGTAGTTTTCTGAATTTCTAATGAACCGAAGCTGAATTTGAAGCAAGGTTTTTGAAATTCAGACTCACTGTTTGAGTTCATACATAGAATCACAGAGCTGGAAGAGACCACAAAGGCCATCCTGTCCAACCCCCTGCCATACAGGAACACACAATCAAAGCATGCCTGACAGATGGCCATCCAGCCTCTGTTTAAAAACCTCCAAAGGATACTCCACCACACTCCAAGGCAGTGCATTCCACTGTCTCTATCAAGAAGTTCTTCCTAATGTTTAGATGGAATCTCTTTTCCTGGAGTTTGAGTCCATTGCGCCATGTCCTAGTCTCTGGAGCAGCAGAAAACAAGCTTGTGCCTCTTCAGTACAACATCCCCTTACATATTTAAATATGTTAGGTGTCTCTGGCTTTTCTTCGCAAACGAAGATTCAGGAAGGACTCATCCCGCGCTTTCTGCAAGCGCGCTGATGACTAAAAAGGCCAATCCGAGATAAACAAGTCCGGTTGCAAAAAGCACAGCAGAAGGTCTCCTTGGGTGATGTTTTTGGGTTGTGATTCTTTCTGCGTTGTCATTTCTCTTCAAGACTTGTTCGTCATGAGTTCTCAAATAAGGCTGCAGCATTGTGGATAATGCGTCTCCATGCCTCCCGATGTGAGGCCAGGGCGGACCATTGTTGGTGATCAATTTGGCCGAGCCTGAGATGTTGTTTCAGGGAGTCTTTGTATCGCTTTTTTGGAGCGCCCCTCTTACGCTGACCCATGGCGAGTTCACCGTAGAGTAGTATTTTTGGGAGGCGATGGTCCTCCATCCTAGGTGTTAGGTGTAAGGAACAGAAATTGTGGCCCTAAAGCTATTTTAAGGTCCCAGGGGCCCATAACATGCCCCAAATATTTTTCTCTAATGCCTCCACACATTCTCTAGGGGTTGTGGGGGTAATTTTGCCACATTTTCTGCCACCCAGGGCCATTTTAGTCCCAGGATAGACTTCTTTTAACAAACAACAGGGGCACCATCAGACATGGCTACAAGAGTGGGACTCCATTGCCATAACTATTTCTGTCAATGACACCTCCCAAAACTTACCTTTTAAGCCAGGAGCAGCCCAACAGAAAGGTTTCCAAGGTAGTGAAGATTGGGGTACTGGGAATGATTTAGTGCTCTCCTGTTTGTGGTGTGCATTGAGACAGGCAGCTGGAGAGGTCTCTCAGGGTCCTGCCACAGCTGATTGTCATAATGCACCTTGAAACTGGCTTGAACTCTGCAGTCACTATTCAAAAAAATGTAGAAAAACACATTTCTTTGGTGGCCTGATCTACAGCACCTCAGAAACCCTTCAGCTAGGGCACCGCCTGGCTTAAGAGATAGGGTCACATTTTGGAGGGTCACATTCATTCATTAACAACCATAAATGTTAATCCCATCTGGTTTATGATTCCGTAGATGTTGAAAAGGATGCTAGCCAGGAAATTGACTTCTGGATCACTTCCCATTTTTAAAAAGTCTCCTCTGAGGTTAAAGTTATGTCTCCCCCCCCCCTCCAATGTAGCAGAATTGCACACATGCTCTAGAGGGTTCTGGGGGTGGCCTTTGGAGACAATTTCTTTCAGAGAAATTTCCAGTGGGGGGGGGCAGAGAGTGTGTCTTTCTATTGGGAGTGGAGCTAATGCAGCTTCGAAACCCTGACCATTACCCATCCCTGTTTCCTTGGATGTAATCTCCAGTATTATTATTCATTTCAGAGCTACTCCTTTAAAAAAGAAAAAGCAAGAACCCGCTTCACTCAGTTTTGCAAAGTGACTATGATCAGTAATTGATCCTAGTATGATGGAACATAACTGACAGGTCTAGGAGGTGGAAGATGAGGAAGGGAGAAATGCTGGCTGGCAGCCCACTTGGTCTTCCAGTGTGCAGAGTGAGAGCTTTCATGTGCTTTTAGAGCTCCTTATTTCCCCTCCCAGGGAGAGGACTTTGTTCCTGGCTTCCCTGCACAGAGCAGGTTTGGCTTCCCATGCCAAAATGTCATGAAAGATCATATTTCATAGCCATCACTGCAGTTAGCCTCAATGCCACCTAGTGCTGCATCCTGCATGGAAATGGTTGCTATATGAAGTATGCAGAACCTAGAACTTCAGAGGTGAGAAAGAACAAAGAAATTCCTATCCCTCAGTTAGATTCAGCACCTTGTGTAGCTCTTTTAAAGTTCACACTAATATCTGGAGTGGATTTCCCACTCCACTGAGATGGGAACTACCAGCTGCTTTTAGTTCTCACTTTTTTAAAATGGTGAATTCTAGGAAGGGCAGCCATCCATTACAACCACCAAGCAAAATGAGGATATCATTAATTACCGTATATTCCGGCGTATAAGACGACCCGGTGTATAAGACGACCCCCCCAATTTTTAAGGTAAAATGCAGAGTTTGTGATATATTCGCCCTATAAGAAGACCCCCCTCTTCCAACGCATAGCCCCCGCATGCCCCTCCTGCGCTCCCTTCCAGGAGGGAGCGCAGGAGGAGGATGCAGAAGCTGTGCGCCCAAAAGGGGCACGTTCGCCCCTTCTCCCCACCTTCCAGGAAGGTGGGGAGAAGGGGAGAATCGCGGTTTGGCCGCGCAGCCTCTGCATGCCCCTCCTGCGCTCCCTTCCAGGAGGGAGCGCAGGAGGGGGATCCGCAGGCTGTGCAGCCAAACGGGGCTTTGGGGAAGGGGGGAGGCTGGGCGGAGGGTGGCAGGGGGGAGGGGGCTTCGCAGCCACCCCCCTCTCCAAAGCGAGAGCTTTCAGGGAGGGGGGTGGATGCATGGGGAGTGGGCAGGGGGAAGGGAGGAGGGGGCAACGCGGTTCCGCTGCTTTCAGGGAGGGGGGTGGATGCGCGGGAGGGTGGGCGGGGGGAGGGGAGGAGGGGGCTTCTCCGCCACTCCCCCTCCCTGAAAGCCGCGGTTCCGCAGCTTTCAGGGAGGGGGTGGATGCGCGGGTGGGTGGGCGGGGGGAAGGGAGGAGGGGGCTTCTCCGCCACCCCCCCTCCCTGAAAGCCGCGGTTCCGCTGCTTTCAGGGAGGGGGGTGGATGCACGGGGAGTGGGCGGGGGGAAGGGAGGAGGGGGCTTCCTAGCCACCCCCCCAAAGCCGCGGTTTCGCGACTTTCGGGAGGGGGGGTGGAAGCACAGGGGGTGGGCGGGTGGCAGGGAGGAGCACTTTTTCAGAGGGGCTACAGCAAACAAAATAACAATTTGCATTATATTTCTAGCAAAGTACTTTTGCTAATTAGCTACTTTCAAAAAAATAAAGAAAAGAAAGGGCAATGTTTGCTGTTGTGATTGTGCAATGATACACTGACTGAATAAAAAATGCACATGTGAACACAATTGACTCAGAGTGAAATTTGGCACGAACATGTGTTCTGTATTGACAGTTTCTTCATATCTCATGAAGTTGACCCCAGCAACTTGGCTCCACCTTATATTTTCTAGTGATTCTCACGTGAGAGTCAATTATCCCATGGCCATGATCTAATTAGGAGGAGGAGGATGATACATCTTTCTGCTTGGCCTTATTTCCTGTCTGCCCCTAATTTCCTAACCCTGGTTATTTAGGAAAGCAACCGAATAACTGCATATTTTTTCCCACTTTTACACAAAGGTAGAGGCAGTATTGCTCAACGGAAGACCACAGGCTCTGCATTAGAGATGTAATTCTTCACTAAGTTTGTTATTGAAGGAATTACTAACTAAAAAAAAATTTCTTCCTGGTGCAAGAAAGTCTTTGAAAATGATAGTTTCCAAAGCCTATTTGCAATCCAGGATTTATTCTGTACAAAATTTGCATAGGGTCGTTTTGCACCCAAAACAGTATTTTCTGCTCAGGAAATGCATTTTCTGCAGAGAGGTTAATATTCCTATGTAGAAATATTGTTTTCTGCACAGAAAATGCTATTTCCTGTGCAATTATTTTGCTGTTTCTATAAAAATCACCTATGTGTAAATTTTGCAAAAAATAAGTCCCCAGTTACAGCATTTCAGAGCAAGAAATAATACTTATGCATAGAAATATCATTTCCTGTACAGGAAATGCTGTTTCCTGCACAGGCTATGCTTTCTTTTATTATGCACAAAACAAGGACATATGATTTTTGCACAGAATAAGTGCTGGACTACAATGATTTCTATCAGTCCAGGAGTTTCTTGACACCAAAGAAATGTGTTTTTCTACATTTTTTTTGAATATTTTCAAATATGCTTTTCATCTCTCTTTTGCATGCAGAACTAAGGTTTGATCCCCAACACTTCTGTGTGGGGGTAGGGAAGAATCCTGTCTAGATGGAGTCTTTATTTTTATGTAGATCAAGGGAAGTAATAGTGCCTCTCTGTTCTGCTTTGGTCAGGCCTCATCTGGAAAACTGTGACCAGTTATGGGCGCCACAATTCAGGAAGGAGATTGACAAGCTGGAACGTATCCAGAGGAGGCTCACTAAAATGGTGGGAGCTCTGGAAGCCATGCCTTATGAGGAGCAGCTTAGGGAGCTGGGTATGTTTAGCCTGGAGAAAAGAAGGTTAAGAGGGGACATGATAGCCATGTTTAAATATTTGAAGGGATGTCATACTGATGATGGAGCAAGCTTTATTTTCTGCCACAACAGAGAGTAGGACACAGAGCAATGGACTCAAACTACAGAAAAAGAGATTCCACCTAAACATTAGGAAGAACTTCCTGACAGTAAGAGCTGTTCACCAGTGGAATGCACTGCTTCGGAGTATGGTGGAGTGTCCGTCTCTGGATGTTTTTAAACAGAGGCTGGATGGTCATCTGTCAGGAATGATTTGATTGGGTATTCCTGCATGGCAGGGGGTTGGACTAGGTAGCCCTTGTAGTCTCTTCCAACTCTATGATTCTATGATTCTGCAATCTCACTACCATCTATAATCAATGTGGTCAAAGTGTGTCCATATCTACGATATCTATCTATCTATCTATCTATCTATTACAACTTTACATATGGCCCCCAAAGTGATTGTTGAAGCCCTTAACTCCTACATATCCCCTCCATAAATTGATTAAATCTTGACCCATATCACCAAAAGGATGAAATAGTCTCCTGGAAACCTTCAGGAGATGGCAATCCACCTTTTGAATAGGTTATGTGTCTCCTCTTGCACTAACTTAAAATAAGCATTTTTTCAGATCCCAAAGGTTTTTTTTTTTGGGGGGGGGGTTCATATATTGGCACTTTGGGCAATCCATAGTCAAAATCCTACAGATTCTTAGGTCCCCCTATAGGAATGGTTGGACATTTTTGTCTGATGAGGAACAGCTGCTTTCTGTTCAAGATTGTGGAACTCAAGTTGTGCATGTGGTGCCATTGCACATGCATGAATGCACATACATTTTGGGTGAAACATTTGATTTACTGTCTCAATCAGTGAAACATTTGATTTACTGTCTCAATTTTTCAGTGTTGCTGACATTCCACATGAGGGTTGCATAGAACAATTAATGCATCACTCTGCTTGCAGAGATTTACATTATGCATCTCCAGTGTACTCAGAAAGAGAGTATTGTGGTTCCTTGAAGAATAATAGAATCATAGAATAGCAAGGGACTACTAGTACTGCCATCTAGTCCAACCCTCTGTCATACAAGAATAAACAGCTACAGCATTTCTGAGAGATGGCCACCCAAGAACTGTTTAAAGACCTTCAATGAAAGAGAATCCGTGGTCTACCAAGGCAATCAATCCCACCATTGAACAACATTTACCATTGGGAAGCTCTTCCTAGTGTTCAGGTGGAATCTCTTTTCTGGAAATTTAAATCCATTGGTTCCTTTTGTAGTCTCTGAACCAGCAGAAAAGATGTCTGTCTTTTACCTAACATCCCTTTACTACACTACACTTGATATATTTAAAAGTGACTACTGTATATTCCAGCGTATAAGATGACTTTTTGACCCTTGAAAATCTCCTCCAAAGTCAGGGGTCGTCTTATACACTGGGTATATGGACCTGAGATGGGGCTGCTAGCCCCATCTCGGACTGGGGAAGGACAGGAGCTGGCTAGGAAGCTTTCCCCCCCAGCCAGCCACCCCTCTGAGGTGGCTAGGAAGCTTCCAAGCCAGCTCCTGTCCTTCCCCAGTCTGAGATGGGGCTGGTAGCCCCATCTCAGACTCGGAAAGGATGGGTGCTGGCTAAGCAGCATCCCCCCCACCAGCCCACCACCCCTCCGAGGTGGCTAGGAAGCTTCCTAGCCAGCTCCCCGCGTCCGAGATGGGGTTGGCAGCCAAACCTCTCCACTTTTCCAACTTGCGAGGAGCCCATCACAAGTTGGAAAAGCAGAGAAGTTTGGCTGGCAAGGGTCTCCCTAGGCTCTATGTTTCCCCTGGCCAAGCAGGGGAACACAGAGCTTTGGCTGCCTGGCTGGCTGGCTGGCTGGGGAGACCCTTGCCAGCCAAACCTCTCTGCCTTTCCAACTCGCGATGGGCTCCTCACCAGCAGTTTCCTCAGTGAGTGCCCCACTTGAATCAGCCTTTTACCCGAACACACAAGAGTGTAAAACTGGTTCAAGAGGGAAGCTGGCTAAAGAGAGCTCCTGCTAAGCGAGCTTCCCTCTTGAAACAGCTTTAGACCCTTGAGTGTTTGGGGCAAAGATGGATTCAAGTGTGGCACTCACTGAGGTAGAGAAGGAGGGGTAGTCTTATATGGCAAGTATATCCCAAACTCTATATTGTAACTTTACAATTGTGGGGGGTCATCTTATATGTCCAGTCTTATACGCCGGAATATATGGTATCTTATCCCCTCTCAGTAACATATATACTCCAGACTGCCATATTCAGTAGTAGACTGTTAATATAGCACAATAAATATGTTGGTTAAATGTGTTAACCACCACAAGGCTCTGTTGTTTTTGCAGTATGTATAATAGGTTCATATCTTCCCTGTAGTGAGAACAATTGCTTGAGCATTCCCACCCACTCAATTTGGGTCCAATTTCCAATACAGTTTCTTGGCCAGTGTAGATGGCACTGATAGTCTGTAAACCTCTACCATCCCTCACATCCTGCTGGCACTGTATCAAAGACCAACAGGCGTGGCTGATTAACATGTACAAAAATAAAGTTTATTTATTTATTTATCTTACAGACTTGCACAGTGGACGCCTTTCCTTCTTGTTATTGTAACATAACAGAGCAGATCTGATTCTGTCCAGTAGAGGTCAGTGATAACCCACAATCCACTCCTAGAATATAATGGCATATTAGGTTTACTTGAAGGTGAGTCTGAGTATTGACTTCTGAGTGCAACGGCCTTGCTTATTCAATGGACACATGCCTTGTACCTCACAGAACCATTGGAAACCCCTCTCTACTCCTAGCTCTCTGTTGGAAGGTGGATGACTTCCAACAGAGAGTTTCCTGCCAGAGAGAAGGAGAGCAGCTTCTGGACAGCAAGTTTCCTGCCAGTTTCCAGGCCAGTTTCCTGCCAGGGAGAAGAAGGAGAGCAGCTTCTGGACAGCCATTCTGACTGGGAAGATTGAATTTTTTAAAAAACTGTTGGGAGAGGCTGCTTGTTGCTGAGGGGCTCGAACTTCTGACCTTGCTCTTTTACCCTCAAGAGCCCTCCTGTGAGTCACACCTGTGAGTCACATCTGTGAGTCACTAGGAGGTGGAGCTGGGAGCCTAGCTCTATATAAGTCCTTGCAGAGGCTTTCCAGGCCAGTTTCCTGCCAGAGAGAAGGAGAGCAGCTTCTGGACAGCAAGTTTCTTGCCAGTTTCCAGGCCAGTTTCCTGCCAGGGAGAAGAAGGAGAGCAGCTTCTGGACAGCCATTCTGACTGGGGAGATTGAATTTTTTGTAAAACCATTGGGAGAGGCAGCTTGTTGCTGAGGCAAGCGCCTAACAGCGCGCGAATTTCAGTAACCAAACAAAAATACAGCATACCTAAAAGTACAGCTTAGCATTCTCAGCATTAACTAAGAGTTCTTAGATTACCTAAAAGCTCTCACCATGGACATGGCATCCCGGACAGATGGCCATCCGGCCTCTGTTCAAAGACCTCCAAGGAAGGAGACCCCACCACACTCCGAGGGAGTGTGTTCCACTGCCAAACAGCTCTTACTGTCAAAAAGTTCCTCCTCATGTTGAGGTGGAATCTCTGTTCCTGGAGCTTGCACCCATTGCTCCGTGTTCCAGTCTCTGGAGCAGCAGAAAAGAAGCCTGCTCCATCCTCAGCGTGACACCCCTTCAAATACTTAAACAGGCCTATCATATTGCATCTTAACCGTCTTTTTTCCAGGCTAAACATACCCAGCTCCCTAAGTCTCTCCTCAAAAGGCATGGTTTCCAGACCTTTCACCATTTTAGTTGCCCTTCTCTGGACATGCTCCAATTTGTCAATATCCTTTTTGAATTGTGGTGCCCAGAACTGGACACAGTATTCTAAGTGAGAACTAATTTAGAAGAGAATCCAGAGTGTAGCTCAGCCATCACTTCTCCATGTCAGTGTACAGTTAGGCTATGTAAGCATGATGTGGGACCTTGGCTAAGGTATTTTGTTGCACTTGGAAGAGAGGAAACCCACAAGGGGACAGAGGAGAACATAACGATCAGGCTTCCCCGCCGCCACCACCTTTTCTCTTTCAAATCTGACAAATACATTGCTGCTGTTGTGTGCCTTCAGGTTATTTCTGACTTATGGCAACCCTAAGGTGAACCTATCACAGGGTTTTCTTGGTAGAATATGTTCAGAGGGGGCTTGTCCTCACCTTCCTCTGAACCTGAAAGGGTGTGACTTGCTCAAGGTCACCCTGTGGGTTTCCATGGCCAAGTGGGGAATCAAACCATCATCTCTCCGTATCCTTGTCCAACACTCAAACCACAACCTTACACTGGCTCACAACTAAACACTCTCAACTAAAAGTGGATACGTTTGACATAATGCTGTACTCATTGGGGGAAATGTGTATGTTTAAAAAAATGCATAGACATATCAACATTAGAAAGTGTGAGTATCAGAATCTGTAGAAATTGCCACTTGGGAAAGGTGGGGTAGAGAGAAGTAGGAGTCTGCAACCCAGTATGAAACTTCTGAGGGTGAGAATGATTGTAGGATTCTGAGAAAACAATTTTCTTTTTACATTTTTTTTTTGTTAAAACAGCAATAACAAAAGGGGGGGAAACTTATCTGTTCATTCATATAGAAAATCATGAAAGCTTGTGAAGTCCATGATGGTGATAATGATAAAATAAGACAAGTATCATCCCATTAGCCTGTTTTCCTTTTGCAGAGAAAAGAGAGAGCTGTGTTAGTCTGGTGAAGCACAAAAAAGAAAGGGAGAAGGGGAAGGAAGAGATATTTAGCAGCACCTTTAAGACCAACTGGTTTATTTTAGCATGAGCTTTCATGCATTTCAATCCATTTCCTAGGATGCACTGAGAAAGTTAATACTAAAACAGCAAGTATATAGCAATCACATGGTTGTGAGTAGATATGTTGTTATGGGGAGGATGAGGGCAAACACCCCAAATAAGAATACTCCCCCCCATCATTTTTTCTTCAGCCCCCAGATTTCTAGTATTGAAGTAACTAAATGTTGAGCTTTTAGATACCTTGGGCTTTTCTAGATGGGCAATTTATCCCATCTTGCCCTGGCCTTGGAGCCCTGTAGTCCTGACAATGGAGGGCCTTTATCCTGTTTTGCCACTCTGCAGTCCTCACAACCCCCCCCCAAAACCTTTGTAAAATCTGCTCCAGCCAAAATAATGTGTGTGACCACATTGCCCATCACCGCAGCCGCCATGCGCCTCGCTCTTCCATAGCCAGGAAGGAGTCCCACAACATGTGATCAATGCTCATCACATGCAGGGGGCCTTGCTCACCTGCTGTGGAATGGCTTCCTGACTATAGAGAATGGGACGTGGGCAGCAGCTGCAGAAACTGGCCGGTGTGCCAGTCTGGTCTCCATCCCATTCCATGCAGGTAACAGGAGAGCAATGGGCCAGATCCCTGGGAAGAATATTTGGGTGGGGACTGGCATATTCTGGCCCATGTAAATGCACCCCTAGGCATCCACAGAACAAAGGCAAAGAAAGTGAACAAGGGTATGCAAACAAAACAAGCAGAAGAGTTCTAGGTATGGACCATTTTCAGAGTCTCACTCTCTGCAATACAAGAAATTGGAGGGCTGAAGGAAAATTTTATTTTGGGGAGGGAGGATTGTAGTTGCCCTCATTTTTCCCTTTATAGCAACACCCCTGGTTGTGAAGGTGGGATGAGAGTGTAATAGGGTGCAGAAAGATGCAAACTGTAACCAATGAAAAGTAAACCAATGAAAACAGGTTTTCATTTCTGTCCCTGAAATTTCTCATTCCAAATGTGAGACTTAAAAAAAAAACCTCCAAGAATGACTTGTTCCTCCCATTTTAATTCAGAGACATTTCAGTTCTGTACATAATAGCTATGCAGGCCCTGAAATGCCAATTGTTACAGATTCTCTACTGTTAGAGAGGAGGTGGTACAGGGTATGGGATGTATGGAAAGATGAGGAGACATCTAATTTTCCTGACGGCTGCAAAGGATGCTCTGAGAGTCTCTCTGGATGCCATCTGTTAGACTGATTCATAAGCACCTCCAGCATGTGTTGTCTCTGGTGGAGGTGGGGTGGGAAGGGAAGGACTTGGCATTCTCACTCAAGCAGAACCACTGCTTAACTGTGATCTCCATGTGACATGCATGCCAATGCTCTTCCTAGCCCCTTGTCTTGGAGGCATGAAATGCCCTTCAGAATTGCATAGCCCTATCAGAAAGACCTGCCTATCATCACCCCATACGTTGACACTTCTTGTGTGCTATCAAGTAATTTCTGATTTATGGCAACCCTGAAGTAAACCTATTACAAGGTTTTCTTTGCACGATTTGTTCAGAGGAGGTTTGTCCTTACCTTCCTCTCAGGCTGCGAGAGTGTGACTTGCCCAAGGTTACCCAGTGGGTTTCCATGGCCGAGCAGGGATTCAAACACTGTTCTCCAGAATTGTAGTCCAACACTCAAAGCACTATACTACACTGCCCCTCACTAGCTTGGGCACTACCTTTGTTCCAAGGCAGGGGTAGGCAACTGAGGTGCATCTGGGGGCCAATTTTCTGTCCCCAAAACCCTCCCTGGGCCTCCCAGACATCCCCCCCCCAAAAGGCTGAAAAAGCAAGCACCAAAACCAAATGTCCAGAAGTCCCCATCTGGTTCTTAAACACGGATATTATTTCATCTTTAAACATACTAGGAAGTCCTGTAATGCATGAAAAAGGTAAAGAAGCATTCCCAGAGGTTTCCAAGAGATTAAATTCTTCTCTTTGGGGTTAAAAATAAAGTCAATTTAGGGAGTCTGGAAGAGTCAAGGGCCACAAGAAGAGCCTGCAGTTTCAGGGCTGTGCCCTAATTCCACAGTCAAGGTCACCAAGACAAGAATTCTTCACATCCGAACTTGAAAAGTCAAGTTTGCATTGAGAGGAATTTCTTTTAATCCACTCTATCCCAATGAGTTCATTATTGCGGCCGCTACTCTACTGTATTAATAGATCAGAAGCCATTCATCTGCAAACAGCCACCCAGCCACAGGGATAAAGGAAGCCATGATTAAAAGAAAGAAAAGGTTGATTTTGCCCAATTGAAAGCCAGCCAAGCATGGCTAATGTTAATGTAAGCTGTGAGCTGTCTAAGACCCCCTGATAAATGCTTATCAGCTTGCACAAGTTGGTTGAAATTAGGAAGTGATGAGAGATAGTTAGGCAGCTTGAAAGGAAGGTGTGAGGTATAAGCTTGTCTTGCCAAGCCAAAGAAAGTCTTTGGATCAGGACGTATATTGATTTTACCAAAGAAGTCCTGGGGAAGCCTCGAAGGGCAACTAGTCCCAGAGCAGAATAGATCATAGAAGATCATAAAATCATAGAGTTGGAAGAGACCACAAGGGCCATCTAGTCCAACTCTATTCTACCATAAAAGTATCCACAGTCAGATAGATAGATAGATAGAATCATAGAATTGGAAGAGACCACAAGGGCCATCCAGTCCACCCCCTGCCATGCAGAAAAACACAATCAAAGTATTCCCAACAGATAGCCATCCAGCCTCTGTTTAAAAAAACCCAAAGAAGGAGACTCCACCACACTCCGAAGCAGCATATTCCACTGTCAAACAGCACTTACTGTCAAGAATTTCTTCCTCATGTTTAGGTGGAACCTCTTTTCCTGTAGTCCGAATCCATTGCTGTGTCCTAGGAGATTTTTGGACCGCATTTTAGAGTGCCCAGAGCGGGAGGAGCTTTCGGGAGAGGGACGGCGATCTTGCGCAGCAAGGGGGTGTTTTCGGACGCCGTTGTCCCTCTCCCGAAACCATCCGTGTCACTTCCGTTAAGCTTTGGAAGCCTCAGCGCCATATTTTAATCACGGGCAACCTCTGTGATTAAAATATGGCTCTGTGGCTTCCAAAGCTTCACGGAAGTGACACGGATGGTTTCGGGAGAGGGACAACGGCGTCCGAAAACACCACCCTGCTGTGCAAGATCGCCGTCCCTCTCCCGAAAGCTCCTCCCACTCTAGGCACTCTAAAACGCGGTCTGAAAATCTCCCTAGTCTCTGTAGCAGCAGAAAACAAGCAATATAACACCCTTTCAACTATTGAAACGTGGCTATCATGTCACTTCTTAACCTTCTCTTCTCCAGGCTAAACATACCCAGCTTTACAGATAACTGTACAGTATATTATGTGCTAAACCACTTTCTATTACATAGCTATATAGTATTATACATTGTATTGTACAGCATGACATAAAATAAAACCAAAAGGAAAAAGAGGGGGAAATGACTTCCCACCCTGCAAATCAAAGACAATTTTAAAATTATAATCTGCTTCCCTACAGAACTTAACTGTTATTTTAACTTCTAAGTATTTACAAAAAATCACTAAGGCTCTAAACTATCTAGTCCATGAGCTGCTCTTCGCTGCTGCTGCTGCCCTTGTTGCCCACACAGAAGCAGCTCTGCAGCGCCTAACGTCCTGCGTTGCAACAGCTGCAGAGCTGTTTGGGCTGGAAGTCAACCTGAAGAAAACGGAAGTTCTTTTCAAGCCTGCACCACAGGCTGAACACCACCATCCCCACATTGCCGTCGGCAACTCTGTGTTCAAGTCCATTTAGCAGTTCACCTACCTGGGAAGCATCATCTCCTCAGATGCCAAGATTGACAAAGAGATCGATCACAGATTATCAAAGGCATATAGCGCATTTGGAAGACTTTACAAAAGAGTCAGGAGTAACAAACACCTGAGGCAAAGCACAAAAATCAGTGTATATAGAGCCATTGTACTGTCTGTTCTCCTTTATGGGTCTGAAACATGGGTCACCTATCACCAACACTTATGTCTCCTCGAATTCTTTAATCAGCACTGTATATGCACAATCCTAAATATACACTGGACTAACTATGTGACGAATGTTGCTGTTCTTGAGCAAGCAGAGATTACCAGCATTGAGGTCATGATATTGAGAACACAGCTGCGCTGGGGAGGGCATATTTCTAGGATGGAGGACCATCGCCTCCCAAAAATAGTACTCTATGGTGAACTCGCTACGGGTCAGCGTAAAATGGGCGCTCCAAAAAATCGATACAAGGACTCCCTGAAACAACATCTCAGGCTCGGCCAACTTGATCACCAACAATGGTCCGCCCGGCCTCACATTGGGAGGCATGGAGACGCACTATCCACAATGCTGCAGCCTTATTTGAGGACTCATGCCAAACAAGTCTTGAAGAGAAATGACAATGCAGAAAGAATCACAACCCAGAAACATCACCCAAGGAGACCTTCTGCTGTGTTTTCTGCAATGAGACTTATTTATCTCAGATTGGCCTTTTCAGTCATCAGCGCGCTTGCAGAAAGCTCAGGATGAGTCCTTCCTGAATCTTCATTTGCAAAGAAAAGCCAGAGAGAGAGATCTACAAAAAGAAGGTGCATTAATTCTCCAAACTTGCAACCATTTTTTCCTTCTTTCTTTCTTTATATAAACTATCAAAGATTCCCAATCTTTTGAATTTGGAAAATGTTTTTGGAAGCTGCAAAGTTACTCAGCTGTTAGGAGTCTCAAAGAAAATTAAGGTAAGCATGTATAGGGCATTCCAACCTCATATCTTTGACAAATTGGCATTTCAGTATCAATAACAATAATAATCTGAAAAGTAAGGGAAAGGTTCAACATGAGTAGGTTTTCAATTGGTGCTTGTTTAGTAATTGTCCATTAGGGCTTAATGATTGGTGCTTGCTAATTGTTTATACATTGTTTTCTGCTGTCGCTGGGTAGGCTTTCTGAACTCCTATAAATAGCAATGCATATCTTTCCTTCAGGGCGAGATTGCTCAGTTTGGATACTGACATCCTTAAATTGTTAAATCAACTGCAGTTTTCCGTCTACTACACCCACTTTTTGGCTCCAGAAGTGACAGTTTCCCCCAACTGTGTAGATCTCTGAATCATATGTCAACACCATTTTCAAAATGGTGGTGGAGCAGAAAGATCTTTGGATTGGGCCTTTCACTCCATTGTGTTTCTTCATTAGATTTCACTTCCTTCTTCCATTGACTGACCTCATGATCTTCACATGTATAAGTTGTTTTCCATTTTTAAACTGTTTTTTTTTTTTTTGTAGTTAGGGGGTCTCCGGCTATCAAAAGAATCACAGAATTAGAGTTGGAATGGACAAGCGCCATTGAGTCTAATCCCCTGCCAGTCCAGCAATCCATAGCTAAAGTTTCCTGAAGGTACCCACCCAAACTTTGTTTTAAAAACTTCATTAAAGGAGACCTTTCCAAGAAAGCACAGAACAATATCATGTAGATCAACTAGGCATGGGGCTAGTTAATAATTTTATTAAGGATTGCTAGGTCATCCTGACAGAATACAAGTCACCTCCCCCCCCCCATTATCCATGGAACCAATATCCATGGTTTCAGTTATCCACAGCTGAAAAAATAGGGACACATACCATAGAGTCATGCTGGAAAATGCCTGCAGAGGTGTCCTCTCTAGGAATCACTAGGTTGTCCAGTGCAACTCTATGGTATGTGTGTGCTGGAAATTCATTTATTTTAATAGGGTTTGTTATTATCCGTGGTTTCATTTATATATGGTTAGTCCAGGAATGTATCCCTTGTGGATACCAAGAACGACCTGTATCCTAATAGATTAAACACATGAGAAAACCATCTTTCCCATGGAAGTTTATACTCCCTCCCTCAGCCTAGATGACTTTTATCACACTACACTCTTATAGTGCTATTATTCCACTTTAACTGCTCTGGCTGCCTCCTGTGGAATCCTGGGATTTGTAGTTTAGGGAGGGGCATTTAGAACATTCTGCCAGAGAGCTCTTAGGCCTCACTAAACTATAAACCCCAGAATTCCACAGGAGGCAGCCAGAGGAGATTATCAGACATGGAGCAATGCAGAAAAAAAAACTGCATCCCAAACCATGTTAGAACATGAGAACACAAAGGGCGACACTATCAGATTCCCGTGTCCTCAGCCATTCCTGGGGTATAGCACTGGTACAGATGAGGCTTCACTTTTTTATTGATGGGGATAAGCTGCCAATAAAAGGGACACCTTATTCACAGCTGTGCTACACCCCCAGAATGCTGAAGGATGACATTGTCTGATAATGTTACCCATTTCTGTTCTCATTGCATTCTCCTAACATGGTTTTTGCCATGTCTGATAATCTCCTGAGCAGTTAAAGTGGAATAATAACACTATAACAGTGTAGTGTGATAAAGTCCCTAGAAATGGAAAAGATGGCCTCCTGGCAGGGGGAACAGTGAATATGTTCCCATGGGGACAGTGAATCCACTCCCAGATTTATGGTCACTTCTCCTGCAGTTGTTCTGGGTTGTGCAACACTATCCAGGTGCAGGTGCCTAGTCTTGGCAGAGGGGATGGCACTGGATGAACTCCTGTGCCACCTGAAGCAGCTGCAGGAGGAGTGGCCATGAAACCAAGAGTGGATTTACTCCTCATGCAGCAATAGACTCACTAGTCACCCTTAGCTTTTACATTCTCAAATCTTCTAGAAGAAGAAGAAAAAACTTGCTTCTGTCCAGCAGGGATTCCCTTGTTTAGACCTTTACCATTTAAGTCTTTTGCTCATGATGATACCTATGGTCTCCCACTTTAGAGAGAATGCTTGCACCAGCCTAGAGAAACTGTATTGACCCTGGGGTGATGTCTGGAGCTGCCTGGGGATGTGACTCACTGCTGACTGTGAGGGAATGCCCACCAGGAGATCTGTAAACTTTCTTGGCTGCAAATACCTGCTCAATCCATTAATCACCAACAATCTACTTTTATGCCAGGAGTAGAGAAAGTGCAGCCTGTGGGCAAAAACTGCCCCTGTTCACCCCAAGGGTCAAAGTTACCCCAAGATATCCTCTGGAGTCATTTTTACCACAACCCATTTTTGCCACATTTCCCCTCCCCCCTGTACTATTTTGGATCCCAAGAGAGATCCCCCTTTAAAAGTAGGAAGTGACTTCTAATTGTTAAAAAAAAAAAAAAAAGACTTAAAATGGCCTAAGGGGGCAAAATGTGGTGGAAATCTCCTCATATCAACTAGAAGGCATTTGGGGGAGGGAAAAATCATTGCTTTTTGGTGGGATGAGAGTGGAGGAGAGTTCAGCCCTCTGACCTCTCCTGGGGGTCTAATGTATTCCCTCTAGCCTATGACAGTTGGCCATCCTTGTTTTACACTAATGGCCTGATCTTGTAGTGTTCACCTTCAGAATTTATTTGTGTGTGTGTGTGTGCATGCACTAGACCTTATTGGGTCCCAATCCATTACAGTTATCCCTCGCAAAAAAGGTTTTGAGGAAGAAGTTATTAGGAACCTGTGCCAATTCTTTGCTGTGTCCAGAAGATCTGTTAATTAATTTGAGCAAGCCTACCCCAGTCTCTCTTTATGGTTTTTAATGATGCCATAATGTGAAGTTGAAGGCTTTCATGGCTGGCATCCATAGATTTTCCTTGGATTTTTCCGGCCTGAGAGGCTGTGTTCTGGAATAGTTTCTTTCTGACATTTTGCCTGCATCTGTGGCTGGCATCTTCAGAGAATGGTTGGAGCTTTGCAGTTCTATACCCAGAAACTAATCACTCAAGTACACAAATTTACATATACTCCAAAATTTACATATTGGATTGGGATCCAATAAGGTCTAGTGCATGCACACACACACACACACAAATAAATTCTGAAGGTGAACACTACAAGATCAAGCAAATATAATCTCAGAGCCATTGGCAATAATCTTTGAGAACTCCTGGAGAACAGGAGAAGTCCCAGCAGACTGGAGGAGGGCAAACATTGTTCCCATCTTCAAAAAGGGGAAAAAAGAGGATCCCAACAATTATCGTCCAGTTAGTCTGACATCAATACCAGGGAAGATTCTAGAGCAGATCATTAAACAGAGAGTCTGTGAACATTTAGAAGGCAATGCCATAATCACAAAAAGTCAACATGGGTTTCAGAGAAACAAGTCATGCCAGACTAATCTGATCTCTTTTTTTGATAAAGTTACCAGATTGGTAGATGAAGGGAATGCTGTGGACATCGCATACCTTGATTTCAGTAAGGCCTTTGACAAGGTTCCCCATGACATTCTTGCAAACAAGTTTGTAAAATGTGGGCTAGACAAGTTAGCTGTTCAATGGATTTGTAATTGGTTGACCGGCCGAACCCAAAGGGTGCTCAGCAGTGGCTCCTCTTCGTCTTGGAAAGATGTGACCAGTGGGGTGCCACAGGGTTCTGTCCTGGGC
Organism: Gambelia wislizenii; assembly: GCA_030847615.1. Lineage (NCBI taxonomy): Eukaryota > Metazoa > Chordata > Lepidosauria > Squamata > Crotaphytidae > Gambelia > Gambelia wislizenii. The sequence goes on from JAUMIR010000004.1 coordinate 330,686,773, forward strand.
CCAGTGCTATTCAACATCTTTATCGATGACTTGGATGAGGGAATTAAGGGCATACTTATCAAATTTGCAGATGACACCAAATTAGGAGGAGTAGCTAATACCCTAGAGGACAGAATCAAAATTCAGAATGACCTGGATAGACTGGAGAGCTGGGCCAAAGCTTACAAAATGAAATTCAACACGGAGAAATGTAAAGTACTGCATTTAGGGCGGAAAAATGAAATACATAAATATAGGATGGGAGAGACCTGGCTGAATGACACTACGTGCGAAAGGGATCTAGGAGTCCTAGTAGACCACAAGTTGAACATGAGCCAACAGTGTGATGCGGCAGCTAAAAAGGCCAATGCGATTTTGGGCTGTATCAATAGAAGTATAGTGTCTAGATCAAGGGAAGTAATAGTGCCACTCTATTCTGCTTTGGTCAGACCTCACTTAGAATACTGCGTTTAGTTCTGGGCACCACAATTAAAAAAGGATATTGACAAATTGAAGCGTGTCCAGAGAAGGGCAACTAAAATGGTGAAAGGTCTGGAAATGATGCCTTATGAGGAGAAACTTAGGGAGCTGGGTATGTTTAGCCTGGAAAAAAGACAGTTAAGAGGTGATATGATAGCCCTGTTTAAGTATTTGAAGGGATGTCACGCTGAGGATGGAGCAGGCTTGTTTTCTGCTGCTCCAGAGACTGGAACACGGAGCAATGGGTGCAAGCTCCAGGAACAGAGATTCCACCTCAACATTAGGAGGAACTTTTTGACAGTAAGAGCTGTTCGGCAGTGGAACGCACTCCCTCGGAGAGTGGTGGGGTCTCCTTCCTTGGAGGTCTTTAAACAGAGGCTGGATGGCCATCTGTCAGGGATGCTTTGATCGTGATTTCCTGCATGGCAGGGGGTTGGACTGGATGGCCCTCGTGGTCTCTTCTAACTCTGCAATTCTATGATTCTATGATTCTATGATTCCCCAACAGGGGTTCACAGCATATAAACTCCACATTCACTCCTACCCAACCATTCTCTGAAGAAGCCAGCTACAGCTGCAGGGGCGAAACGTCAGAAAGAAACTATTCCAGAACACGGCCTCACAGCCCAGGAAAAAACCAAGGAAAATCGATGCCATAATGGATTGCATCATAAAACTTGGACCTGTTTCCATAGACCATCACTGAACAGAAGGGCCCCTATCTGACTGTCAGTCAGCTTTGATGACAGAAATGCATTTCGCTTAATGCGGCCATGGTATGATGGAATTGCCTTTTAATGCATTATTGCAATTAAGCATTCCACTTCACTGCCAGTCAAGAAGGGGGTCCAGACAGATAAGTCATTCGCCTATCAAAGTAGCTGCACAGGGCCTGATCTGTTTCCTACCTCGCATATCCCCCACCACACCCCCAGCTTGGCATGGGAAGAGGAAGAGAGACAACTCTTTTTAATAGCATGGACTGAAGGAGTTTTTAGCTCTTCTCCAGTTGAATGTGTCTGATTACAGATATGCCATCGATTAGACTGTGTGAGACATTAAGGGGATGCCATTATGTCAATAGACATTGATGGCCCTGAAACACAATCTATCTCCTGTCAGGAAATGGAAACGACAAGACATCCAACTTGTGCGTGCCATTAGAGAAGTCATTGCTCGGGCATGAAGAAACAACCTTCAAGGAGGAGGAGGGAAATCCTGGCCTTCAGTTCTCTTAAAGGTCAACTTATCTACTATGTACTGGTAGGGAGACAGCAGGGCAGGCCTCACCATTAGATCAAGTGAAGTGGTTGCCTCTGGAGGCAGATGCCAGGAGGCAGTAAGGAAGGTGTTGATATAAAGTGTTGTGTGACAAAACTCTAAACTAACCTGTTACCTTAATGTGTGGTGGAGGAGGCTGTTCCATCACAGCCATTGAAATGAATACAATTGCTGGTCCAGTCATCTTCTGTGTAGGTAATGGAAAATGCCATCTGGTTCTTCCCATCAGGTAACAAAATATTGTGGGTCAGCCTTGAAAGAAACAGCATATTCCTTCAGAAATAACCTGATATGTGTGTGGGAGGGTATGGATTTCAGATTCAAATCCCAACTTCTAAAGGAGAGATCATGTAGCCACTGGCCACTACCTCATTTGTTCCCTGACATGAATAGGCTCTAGGCACTGTATTTAGATATGATGCAGCTGGATGGATACTTGAACTAGGAGTGATTTTGTCCCAGACTCATTGAATGATTCAGGGTATAAGAGGTCAGGTGACCTGCAGGAGCCTTTCTCGAGCTATAGAGGTGTCAGGTGGATATCATCTAGGTGTAATGAAGGAAAACCAAAAGGGAAGGTAAAGGGAATTACTATATGAAACTTTGATGGAAGGGACCAGGTGATGCCTCAGGTCCAGGTAGGAGAGGTAAGTCCAGGCCATTCAGATACAGTACTGCCCTCTCTAAAGTAGAGCACATGGCCACTCTGGCTACTAGCTTGTCTCTTCTTCCCAGCCAACCTCAGTTCTGGATTGTGAATTGTACAGGGACTAAGGATCTTCCTTAAGGTGGCCATGGCTGAGATCTTATTCATAGATTGTGTGATGTAAAATAACGCAAGCAGAGCAAAGGACCCACTGCACAACCAAATAGACAGTGGACACTATGGCTGTGCATTATCCTGTTTCCTAAAGCCAGGGTGAGTAGATATCTCCATCTTTCTTCCTGCATTTGTCCCTTAATGACCAATATCAAAACTGAACTTGTCACCTCATCACTATACCCACAAGTTTTGCATTCCTATTCCTATTCATACAGTCTGCTCATAAAGATCTGTTCCTTGGCACTTCACTCCATGCATCTGAGGAAGTAGACTAAAGTCTATGAAAATTTATACTACAGATTCTTTCTCTTGGTTAGTTTCAAAGGTGCTACAAGATCCCTTTGCATACTGATATTCCAGACTAACACAGCTATGTCTTTTAATTCAAACCTCAAAAGGGGAGACGAGGCATCTGGACAGCAGGCTGTACAGGTGCCCAAATGACTTGTTCCTAGGCTTCCCTATTATGTTAAGAGATGTGGTATTTCCATTTCAATTATAGCAATTATTTCACAGCATTCATTTCTAGATATAAATCAGCATATGCAACCTATATGCAAATGTGTGACCTCTTCTGGCATCTTTGGTGCATAGTGCATTTTCTATTTCTTGAAGTTAAGAAATTTATTTAACTTGCCATTATCTGCCCTACCCTCCTCTGCACTTCCTACAGCTTCTTTGGGAGAGAATGGGGAATGCCTCTTCTAAAGTAGTCATTGCCAACTGAAGTTTTTGTAGTTGCTTATATTAATAAAATAAGATATGTGCTGCCCAATTAATTAGCAGTGCCCTTTTAGAAGTTTAAGAAGATCTTCTAGAGATTAACATTCATACAACATGTGTATTCATACAGTCCAGAGACCCATCAAACAAGTTATACAATCATACATAAAACCAGGTTGGCATCCATAGCTACAAAAATTAGTAAAATTATGATACTTATTGGTAGACTTTTTGGAGCTCAGGCCAGCTTTTCACCTTTTAACTTCCCTCTCACTGATCTTAATGACCACAGATAACATTTATGAAATGAACATAAAACTAGCATACAGTATATGTTGTTCAGAGCATGTTATGATTCCCAGGTACTTTCAAAGCTATCTTGGTGGTAGAAACATAACCCGCCCCTACAGAGGCCCATGTTTTCTCTGCCAAAGAAGTGGACTTCATTCTCCTTATTTAAATTTTATGACTTTTGAAGAATCCACACAGCAGTTTGCTTTTATTGTAACAGTTTGCAATAGCTAGGGTTAGCACTATAAACTAAATTCTACTTAGTGTTAATGTTACCCTAAGAGGTGGTGGGAGGCATTAGAGTCCCACCTGCAATGGCAGCATCTCCTTAAGGTTTTGGAGAGTTATAAAAGGAGGCCTGTGAGAGGAGGGTAACTTTGGGGAGCTTTTCCCGTATGTATGTATACCAGTACTAACTGTAGAGAGGACTCCAGTTAAAGTTAAACAAAATATTTTATTTGAATTAACATAGCAGATACACTATTGTACAAGAATATGCACTCTTAAGAACCATACAGGGTTATTGAAGAGAAAAACAGGAAGGCTTGGATAGAGAGAAGCTGGGGGTGGAAGGGTGGTAGTTACCAGGCTTGAAGAAAGAGGTCTGTGCAGCAAAGGGACTCAGAGGGCATTTGAGGGTGGCACAGAGAATTGTGGGGCCAGCCTGTCTTGCAAGGCTGTGACACACAGAATGTCAGGTCCGGTCTGTGGCACACATGGTTAGGATCGGAGCTAGAATATTTATACCTTCTTTTGGTGTGTTAGTTATGACAAAGCCTGAATGGCCTTCTCACAGATCAGACAAAAGAGTCCAGAATGGGCTGGCTGCCTTAGCTCCAGAGTAACAAAACATTAATGGGATTTGCAACAATCTCTTCATGTTTAGTCAGGTAGTGTGTATAAGAAAGCTTTCCACAGGGAATGAGTTGAGGGATGGTCACTGATTGCATGCCTGAAAAGATTAGCATAGACCCATTAATAACTGGGTTTCTCCACATAATCCTATCTGGGTTTTCCATGATTTTGGACATCTTTCAGGTTATTGTGACTTCGAGTGTCCTCTGATCAGCTTCCCCGGTCACTGTGACCCCAAAAGCTTCCCTAAACATCCTTGGTCACTGTGACCACAAAAGGTGTCCAGTATGTACAGTTATAAAAACTTGTGGGGAGGGGTAGGAGTTTATGCTAACACTGACTAGAGCAGTGTCATCAAATCAGTTGCATTAACTTCAGTGTTGGCTCGTGATTCAACAATCTATTTTGTTTGGGAATGGACTAACAAACAGGATTCCCTCCCTAAGTGGCAAAATATAAATAGCTTTCTTAGGGTGTTTTGTGAGGTGTGTGTATCCGGCTCCTCATTGTCCTCCCCCCCACAAAAAGCCCCTCTATGTTTCAGCATTTAAATATGTTAAATTATTTTTTGATGAAGGGTGAATACCTCTGGATACCCCTAGTGGTCTAAAAAGAGTGGGTATATCAATCCCAAATGGTGGGATGAGAATCAACCTCTGCCGTCAGACCATGAGCTAGCGGTACACCCCGCCTGTCCCACAATGAATGAATTCAGTTGGAGTATTGGGGGGTGGACAATTTTTGTCCAGCTGCTTTTTGTGTTCTTTTGGGAAAAAATGGGGGGAAATGTCAGGAAATGACATGGATGTGACCACAAGATGGAGCTGTAAGCTTAGAAATGAAAGTAGTTACGCTCCAGTGGCAGGTGTGTGTGTGAGTTAGCATTTGAGAGTATGCACACTTGAGATGCCTGATGTAACAGGCATTGTTTAACTGCCTATAAAAAGGAGATGGGAATTATCTCCAGTGTGGGTTTGTTGTGGATGGTGGTTGGCGAAGCAGTTTGTTGGTTTAAGAGAGATTGTCCTATACTCTATATATTTATTATAAATATACTGCAAACAAAGATTAAAGCCCTCAAGTTGAGTGAAGGCTGGCCTTGTTGCTGTCTTTATTTGGCAAGCCAGAGCTCAAGGCAGTGTGCTGGGGTGAAGGAATTTTTCCTTCTCAGCCTGAAGTCTTTTGCAGAAGTCTCAACAGAAACCTTCTCCTTGGTGTCCTGTCGACGTGGAACAACTCTGCAGGTGGTCGTGGAGGACACAGCCCGTCTTTCTACGCCCCAACAGAAAAACCTAGCAAATAGTAAGCAGCTGAAATGTGGGGACAATGTTTACTTCTGTGCAGGTCACAATATCCTAGATGCATGAAGTGAGGCCAATATGATGCCATTAGTATTTAGGGGTTTTGGAGACACAGCTGTTGGCATTAAAAAGAGATGCAATTTTGTGTCTGGCTCAGTGCTGAATAAATTCTGCTAATGAAGACAGCTGAGAGAGACCAGATATATAACAAGTGCCTCTTCCTGGCATTGCTTTTTGCATGTGTAAGGTGACTGGCCTGCTGAAGATGTTTTGCCTGCTTTTTCAAGGGTACATGAAGGCTTAGTGTTTTGTTTTGTTTTTCTGTCTCCCTCCTCAGGTGGGTGGAATCCTTGGTCGATGTGGGGAGAGTGCACCAGGGACTGTGGGGGAGGCCTCCAGACTCGCACTCGGACCTGTCAGCCCCTTCCTGAGGATGGCCTCATCTGTGAAGGAGTTTTAGAAGAAGGGAGACTGTGCAACCGGAAAGCTTGTAACCGTAAGTAGCTCATGCGTTCCAGAGAATTATCTGTGGCTATGCCTTAGGGGGAATTTTGGTCCCGCTTCTCTTGTTTTGATGTATGGTGTGTGTGACTTCCTGAAATGGATGTGGCTTCTTTTACAGAAAGTGAATGGCCAACTCTCGCAATATCAGAAGATGTGTTTTTTGGATGCCAGCTCTTCAAACTCTCACCAACCAGCACAGTCACTGGGTGTCATGTACTGGTTTCCTCAAACTTATTTCAGGGTTAAACAGTAAAGCTTTATTGCTACAGAAATCTAAAGAGTGAACCGTACAAAATTGTCACTTTGAATGAAAACTATTTACAAAGCAGTTGAATAAAAAGTATTTACAGTCTACAAGATCTGGCAGGCTATTCAGTCATTGGCTATCCATCATCCCCACCCCCCTTTCTCACCAAGAGTGAGCACCTACCATTTCCATGACCCTCTGCAGGGGCAAGGCCACTCATCCAATTTCCAGACAGATACCGACCTCCCTTGTCTTCCCATACCACGCAGACTTGTTACAAGCACAGGACAAAATGCAAATATCAAACAATAGCTTAGAAATGGAAACACACTGCAATACAATAGTTTTTGGGCAGGAGAAGGTCACTTTTGGGAGTGATCCTGACACTGGGTAATTTATTCAACTTCCAGCTCAGAACGTTGATCCATCTAGCTCAGTAGTGTCTACATCAGGGCAACTTTGCAAGAAATGGAGCCAAATTTTGCCCCCATGACTCCCATTGCCACATCTGTGCATCCTTAGGGTACTGATTTCAACCATTTTACAGGGATTTGGAGGGAAGAGGTGGGCTTTGGCAGTGGATGAGTAAAACTGCTACATTTACAGATTTTGGCACATTTTATGCAGTTTGGCGGTGAAAAATAATTATCCCAAAAGCCCAGTTTTTTTAAAAAAAAAATTAAAAAAAATGGGAGATTGGGGACTTGGAGAATCTCCAGAGTAGCTTCTGGGGCCATGATGTTGGACTTGAGGCCTTACGTGGCCTGAGGGCCACACTTTTATCACCCTTCATCTGCACAGAGTTGCAGAGGCTCTTCAGCATTTCAGATGGAACTCTTTCCCAGTCTTACTTGGATAGGTCAGACATTGTGGTTGGGATCTTCTGTATAGAAGCATAGAATCATAAACTTGGAAGGGGCCCCATAGGACATCAAGTTCACCACTCTCATTCAGCACAGGAACTCCAGCTAGATCATCATCAGCAGATGGCGGTCCAGACTCTTTTTGAAAATGTCCAGAGAGAGACTCGATCATCTCTCTAGATATTCATTGCTGATCCGTGCTTACCATCAGGAAGTTGCATCCAATGTTCAATTGAAATTTCCCCTCATATGAATTAAAACCATTACACCTGGTCCTACCCACTGGGACAGCAGAGAACAAACCCACACTTGCCTCCCTGTGACAGCCCTTTAGAAATTTATAGAGTGCAATCGTGTTACCCCGCCATCTTCTCTTCACCAATATGATGTCCAACTCCCTCATATGTTTTGTTCTCCAATAGCTCTTTAATCCTTTTTGCCTTTCTCTGAACCTGCTCCAACTTAGGACATTTTCAGACGATCCTTGCAGTGCAAGGATTGAGCGGGAGAGGTTCATAGGAGCAGCGCGGCAGGGGGTCCATTTCAGATGACATCATCCCTGCAGCGAAACCGTCCGTCTCTCTTCCGTTTAGAGTTGGAGCCTGCTGTGCCATATTCAGCCAGATTTTACTCATGGAGGTCTGGATGCCATGCCCTATGAAGAGCGGCTTAGGGAGCTGGATATGTTTAGTCTGGAGAAGAGAAGGTTGAGAGGTGACATGATAGCCATGTTTAAATATTTGAAGGGATGTCATACTAAGGATGGAGCAAGCTTGTTTTCTCCTGCTCTAGGACATGGAGCAATGGGTTAAAATACAGGAAAAGAGATTCCACCTAAACAATAGGAAAAATTTCCTGAGAGTAAGAGCTGTTCAGAGTGGAATATACTGCCTTGTAGTGTGGTGGAGTCTCTTTTTTTGGAGATTTTTAAGCAGAGGCTGGATGGTCATCTCTCGGGAATGATTTGATTAGCTATTCTTGCATGGCAGGGGGTTGGACTGGATGGCCCTTGAGGCCTCTTCCAACTCTATGATTTTATGATTCTAAGTCCTTGGAATAAAAGACCTGAGTACATCACTGTGATCAGAAGTGACTAATGGTTGTAAATTTGGGCCAGCTTTCATCTTTTAAAAAAATGCAACAAAGTGTCCCACTGTTAGTGTACAGGAGTGAAGACTGGCCCCTACCAATTAAGGGTAGTCATCAGACCAGCCTAAGACATTTTGCTGCCTACTTTTCCTGCTTCCCATGCTGAGAAACCCAGCCAGACTTGCAAATGAATCTTACTTCAACACTTGATAGCATGATAGGATCTTCTGGCACTTTGATGAATCATAGAATGATAGAATGATAGAATTGATGATGGCAGTCAAACTTAGGGTACACTGCCCTGTGCCCTAGTACCTCACTACCACTTGCCAGCACCTGCTACTTCACACAGTTATTTCACTCTCACTCATGGTAGGGCTGGATAAGGGTGCTTGTCACTTGCGTTATGCAGTACTGCCTTGTCTCGGTAAACATATAAATCAAGCAACCTAGAATGGAAGGGTGCTTATACAAAGGGGCTGTAAGAAACTACTGGACATCAATCTTTCCCCTGCTTTCTCAAAACAAGCAAGAGATCATGTTGGAAGAGTGATTGGATAGACAATTTTGCAAGTTTCTACCAGGCATAAAGAAATAAACCAATATCCTATACTGAGGAGACAAAACATAACTTTATGCTCAGAGTAATGCAGTAGTTACTCAACACCACCTCACTTAGTTAATTGTGATATTGTGCAGGTGAATGCACTACCAAATATACACCTGCAACATACAATGCATATCTGCATACACAATGTGCATATGTCGCCATGCACATCCGCATGTGGAATGGCCCTTCGTGTTCAGCTCCACTTCTGCAACCTTGAACTGAATATAGCTGTTCCCATGGACCGTGGAGATAACAGCAGCCAGGGAATGGAGATGCTGGCACCAGTTGACACCCTGCCCCCCCCCGTTATAGCAAATTTATGAACTTTTTTGTGTCCTGTTGATGTTACAGGCCCAAAAACACATTTCTTGGGCTAATGGTACCTGCTGCTTTTGCTAGCTAAGGGACTGATTATTATGGGCTATCTCTTACCTTGATTTCAGTAAGGCCTTTGACAAGGTTCCCCATGACATTCTTGCAAACAAGCTTGTAGAATGTGGGCTAGACAAGTTAACTGTTCAATGGATTTGTAATTGGTTGACCGGCCGAACCCAAAGGGTGCTCAGCAGTGGCTCCTCTTCGTCTTGGAAAGATGTGACCAGTGGGGTGCCACAGGGTTCTGTCCTGGGCCCAGTGCTATTCAACATCTTTATCAATGACTTGGATGAGGGAATTAGGGGCATACTTATCAAATTTGCAGATGACACCAAATTAGGAGGAGTAGCTAATACCCTAGAGGACAGGATCAAAATTCAGAATGACCTGGATAGACTGGAGAGCTGGGCCAAAGCTAACAAAATGAAATTCAATACGGAGAAATGTAAAGTACTGCACTTAGGGCAGAAAAATGAAATGCATAGATATAGGATGGGAGAGATCTGGCTGAACGAGACTACGTGTGAAAGGGATCTAGGAGTCCTAGTAGACCACAAGTTGAACATGAGTCAACAGTGTGATGCTGCAGCTAAAAAGGCCAATGCGATTTTGGGCTGTATCAATAGAAGTATAGTGTCTAGATCATTGGAAGTAATAGTGCCACTCTATTTTGCCTTGGTCAGACCTCACCTAGAATACTGTGTCCAGTTCTGGGCACCACAATTCAAAAAGGATATTGACAAATTAAAGCATGTCCAGAGAAGGGCAACTAAAATGGTGAAAGATCTGGAAACCATGCCTTATGATGAGAGACTTAGGGAGCTGGGTATGTTTAGCCTGGAAAAAAGACAGTTAAGAGGTGATATGATAGCCCTGTTTAAGTATTTGAAGGGATGTCACGCTGAGGATGGAGCAGGCTTGTTTTCACCTGCTCCAGAGACTGGAACACGGAGCAATGGATGCAAGCTCCAGGAACAGAGATTCCACCTCAACATGAGGAGAAACTTTTTGACAGTAAGAGCTGTTCGGCAGTGGAACACACTCCCTTGGAACGTGGTGGGGTCTCCTTTCTTGGAGGTCTTTAAACAGAGGCTGGATTGCCATCTGTCAGGTATGCTTTGATCAAGATTTCCTGCGTGGCAGGGGATTGGACTGGATGGCCCTCATGGTCTCTTCCAACTCTACAATTCTACGATTCTATGATTCTATCTGTTCATGACCTGCCAAATATGCATGCTCTAGAAATGTGACCTGCTCATTAGTGATGCAATGTAAAGAAAGAGTGCTTTGTGATTTCCATAGGGTAGTGTATAAATGCTTTCCTTTGTGTCTGCTTTGAAGTAAGTAACCCCAGATACCTATTAGCCACAGCTAATAAAATAGTTTGGATACTTCCTTCTCTGGTGTGTTTGACTAGCGTAAGTGCACTGGGGATACTGAGTCCCATTTTGGGGATATCAGTGGTACAGGGCACCACCAAGGGCATCTCAACTATGGCAACAAAGTCAGATTGCTTTAGGTGGTGCTGATGATGACAACAACAATGATGATGATTTTAATCCATTGTATTGGGGGGGGGTTGTACAAATATGTATACCCGGAAGTAGGCAAAATTAATAATGACTTGACTGCCAGTGTTGACCCCATCCACCTTAAAAATAATTTGTCCAGCAGCTGTTTTGCATCAGAAAAAAATGTCTCACTGCTTCTGTAGGGGAACTCATGCATATTTTATGTACCAAAAAGATTCTGGAGAAATGATCTTTGGGCATTGCCTCTCTCATATGTGAGTGTATATATATATATATATATATATATATATATATAGTCAGTGGTGGTCATCCTGATATTAGCTTGTCTTTCTGATTATTCCCTAATTCTCGCCACACTGCAAGATGATTGATTAGGCAATGAAAAAAAAAAAAGGTTTCAAAATATGTGTATACCCTAACCGATCAGGGAAGCAAAAATCCTTGCCCAAAATCTAATTGTTTGCATCCCAAGTATAGTAAACTCATTGAGTCAGTTGCCAATGGTAAGTTAACACTTAGGTAAAATGCCACTCATTCAGTAGGTCTACTCTAATTGGGACGAGCCATTTTAGTCAAAGGCCTTGACTAAAAATGGCTGCTTCCTATACTGCCTAAAATCATTTCACACTTTGTTTGGCATTTCCATAAAGTTAAAGTCATGTTGTAGTTGAAAACTTGAAATGCAAACTTTCCAGTGCATTAGGCTTTCATCTCCTTCTTGTTCTGTTTGACTAATCTGTCTAGAAGTGCAGAAGAATGCATGCCAGAAGTTCTCTCCCCTGTTGCCTCACTGCTGACTGTGTTCTATCCGGGCTCAAAATAGATGTGGCCTGTTGAGATGTGAGACAAATGGGATGAGAAAACAGGAGAGATGTATTCTGGATCCCTTGCCATTTTTTTAAGAAATGGCAAATGCAGCTGTGAGTGTGTATGCATGGGTCCCTGAATTTACAGTTTTGTATGTGAGAGTATGTTTTGTGTGTGTGTGTGTGTGTGTGTGTGTGTGAATGAATGAGAGAGGGGGGAGAATATTTTGTAGAATCATAGAATCATACAGTTGGAAGATACCATAAAGGTCATCCAGTCCAACTCCCTGCCATGCAGGAATACACAATCAAAGCACTCCTGAAAGATGGTCATCCAGCCTCTGTTCAGAAACCTCCAAAGGAGGAAACTCCACGACACTCCCAGGCAGTGCATTCCACTGCTGAACAGCTCTTACCATCAGGAAATTCTTTCTAATGTGTGAGTGGAATCTCTTGTCCTGTAGTTTGACTCCATTGCTTCATGTCCTAGTCCCTGCAGCAGCCGAAATCAAGCTCGCTCCCTCTTCAATATGACATCCTTTCAAGTATTTAAGCATGGCTATTCTTTGCACCATTTTTTTGTTGTGTGCTTCTTAATTTCTGTGCCCAGTATAAGGTGTTGGTTATCAACTTTAAAGCTCTAAATGGCTTGGGTCCAATCTATCTTTGGAACCACTTCCTTCGATATAATCCTCCCAACGCAGTCAGATCCTCTGGGAAGAATTTATTACAACCTTTAAAAGCTAGGCTTTCTTCGACCTCCCAGAAGACCTTTTTGGCTATTGCTCCCAGATTATGAAAAGACTGCCGGATGAGATCCATCATATCACCACTCTAAACAGCTTTTAAAAAGCTCTTAAGACAAGCCTTTCCTGAATAGATACCCGGCCATCAGAAATGTGTCCCGATCCCACTACAGCCACTGTCTACTGTTTATTTTTAGTATGTTAAGTATTCTTTAAATTTTAGAATTATTTAATTGTATTTTAAGAGGGGGCTGGGATGGAGGGAGTATGGGTGTATATTTTAATGTTGTAAGCCACCCCGATTGTGTTTTGTAGAGGGGCAGGATATAAATAATTTATTGTTATTATTATTATTATTATTATTAATCATATTTTTCATCATGGTAAAATCTACAGTATCTTAGATCTTAGAACCCTGTGCCCCTTTTTTGTGGCCCCTGAACTCCCACCAATCCTTTTTGGGAATGATTTGGGGGTAATTTCTATTCCAAAATAACTATTCTATTCCAACATTTCTATTTCAGAAAGCCCCACCAAAGGTGTGAAAATATGTGAAAAGACCCCACCCTACTGATGTTGGGATTGGTCCCAGATGTGACCTTTTCTTGCCAATTTCAGTGTTTCACTGTCTCCTTATTGTTAATTGTGTTTTCATTTTTCTGTGTCAATAGCAGGGATGGTCAGATAAGCCCTGCAGCTGTGTCTCAGCTCTGGAAAAATGGTGCTGAATTCTGGTGCTGTGAGGGGAGGTCAGATGATATTGGTTAACCAATAGTTATGTAGCCCACCAGATTTTGTAAATTGTAAGACGCTTTTAGTATACTGCCTTGTTATTGTCATGTGTAATTGTATGTTACCCGAAGAGATGGGGTGCTTTAGAACCCCACATGTGATACCAAAACTATATTAATATTTGGGTGAATTATGATTATTAGCTCAAATTGTAGGCTGCAAGAGGTGGGTAACGTTGGGACCTTTTCACCTATGTATATCAGTACTATCTGCAGAGAACTCCACGTTAAAGTGAAATAAAATGTTTTTATTGGAAATAACACAAAAAGCATTCACACATGCTCACAAAAAACACACAAGGCTATCAAAGACTTAAGGCAAACAGGTTGGATAGAGGAATAGATTCATGAATAGTTACCAGTCTTGAAGAGTGGAATTTTGAAGTACTCAGACCAAGGTCTGAGGGTGGCACTGGAAGTTCCAATCCAGGGGTGCCAGAGTGGCAGGTCTTGTCCACAGTTGCACACTTTGTTAGAGGACTAATAATTATACCCTGCTCCATATTCTGAAGGGGGTACTTGGACTAGAACGTGTAGTATGTGGGGAAATAATTATTTGTAATGTAAAAGCAATCTTGTGTACCCCATTCACATCCTAAGATAAGTCTAGATTTTTTCCCTGCATGCTTCTGTTCTCCCAAACTCCCTTTCTCTTATTTCACTGGGCACTTCCAGCCAACTGGAGTTCTGGGTCATTCAACACATGACCTAATTTAAATTTTATTGCTCTTTGTTCAAGTCTTTTTGAAGTTAGATTCTTCTTTTGGCTGGAAACCTAGCCATGGATGCCATGCCATGATGTTTGCTTTTCAAGTCACCATGCAGCCTCTTACCGCTAAAGGGCTGGGTGAGTCTTTTTACCCTAAATCCTCCTAGTTAGTTAGGAACCCTTTTTAAAAGTTTGTTTTAGTATGTAGATTGAGATTGATATACCTTCAGTAAACTTTTGATTTGCATTTTTAAAACTGACTCCTTTGTTTTGTAATGAGTCTAATTCAATGGGTGATCAGATCAGACCACAGACCTCTGAATACACTTTTAAATGTTAATTGAGCTTGTCTGCATTCTAAGCCACTCTGCATGAATTTGAAAGTAAATTATTTGTAACTCCTTTTTAAAAGAAAATATTTTTATTGCTTTTTAAAAGGACTAGATCCTGGAATTTTTTAATACATTTTTATTTTTTAGACTCATTACTCCTACAGAACGAAGCTTAGATAGGTTTCCCACTGAACAGACAAAAGAAACTGCAATTTAGCTGATTGCTCGTAATGGCTGGGAGATAGGAATTGATGGGTTTATGACAACATCACATTGCAGGACAGGAGGGAAGATACCTTCCCAGGTCCTTGTGACCTCCATCTGACTTCTTTTTGCATCACCCTGGTCTACTTGACCCCTTCAAAGTGTCCAATATTTCCAATTATGAGATATTATAAGGAGGGGGGAATAGGGCATGCTAACATGTAGGTTACGTATTCATAACTTTCCTACAGGATTCTGGCCATTATCTTTCCAGGGAATTCAGCCCTCCAATGTCCCCTGGGGTCCAAGCATCCCCCTAAACCCTGATAGTTGCCTACCCCTTTCCTAGCTGAATTCCAGAACTGTAGTCAATACAACACCCTAGCAGATTGCTACTTCAAGGAAGTTACACAGAAGAAAAACAACAAAGACCTACTGTCTCCCAGCTCCAAGTTTAAACTCAGAAAAGCTTGTTGATGCCTAGTTGAAGTCTTTTCATACCAATGCATGCCTTCAAGTATCTTCAAAGGCAAAAGTCAGATTCCTTCTGGGTCTTCATGAGAATTTATTGTTTATTGTGGATTGAAAACAGAATTGCTTCAGGTTTAGAAATGGTCATTTCTTTTTTTCCTCCCAGCTGGTGCCTTTTCCCCCCCTCTGTCTAACCAGTTTGCAAAAAGCTGATTTGTAGGACAGCTTCCTGTGTTTCTAATAATTTCTCTTTATTGCTTGCTCGAAGCAAAGAAACCAGTGATCTCTTCCTTGCTAATTCAGACACGGAGACCTCTGCCATCTATTGGATTTAGACCAAGGTAGCAATTTCACAGGCCAAGCACATCTTGCTATAGTGGCAGCCAATATCTATCACCATCCATCCAATATCTGACAGAGGAGGAAGAGGTGAATGCTGTGTCCAGTTCTGGGCACCACAATTCAAAAAGGATATTGACAAATTGGAGCGTGTCCAGAGAGGGGTGACTAAAATGGTGAAAGGTCTGGAAACCATGCCTTATGAGGAGAGACTTAGGGAGCTGGGTATGTTTAGCCTGGAAAAAAGACAATTAAGAGGCGATATGATAGCCCTGTTTAAGTATTTGAAGGGGTGTCACGTTGAGGATGGAGCAAGCTTGTTTTCTGCTGCTCCAGAGATTGGAACACGGAGCAATGGATGCAAGCTCCAGGAACAGAGATTCCACCTCAACATTAGGAGGAACTTTTTGACAGTAAGAGCTGTTCGGCAGTGGAACACACTCCCTCGGAATATGGTGGGATCTCCTTGGAGGTCTTTAAACAGAGGCTGGATGGCCATCTGTCGGGGATGCTTTGATCATGATTTCCTGCATGGCAGGGGGTTGGACTGGATGGCCCTCATGGTCTCTTCCAACTCTGCAATTCTATGATTCTATGAATAAGGAATTTGTAGCTGATAGCCTATGTCAGGCTCGTGAAGTGTAAATCTACACTCACCTCATTATGCAATGGTTGTGCTGCACAACCTTCTGTGGAATGCCAAAATTGTGCAATCAACTGTCAATCTGCCAATGTGCTTTGTTATTGTGCTGTTGTTCAATAGGGAATGCACCATGGTTGTTTCGCTACTCTCAGCAGAGAAAGGGGTACATTGAAGGCACTGACATACACTCCAGCATTTCATAGATATACCAGGACACATGAGGCCATGCACCAGAGTGTGGTCAACATGGCAGAGGTTATGAATGAGGAAGAACGCACACGCTAGGAGAACCTGTAGCAGTTCTTCTCTTCCTGAGTATACAGGGAAGGGCAAGATAATGCCTCTCCTCTCTTCTTCTGCTGAATAAATTGAGTGCAAACAACTTTGCACTTTGAACTCAGTTTGCAGCAATGAAAGTAAGCTGAGTTGAAAAGGGAAAAGTGGGAAGAAAAGAGAGAAACTAGAAAAAAGCATTTTCTCTAGGGGTAATAGTATTTCATAGAATCACAGAGGTGGAATATACCGCAGGGGCCACTCAGTCCAATCCCTACCTTGCAGGAATACACAGTCAAACCATTCCCGACAGATGGCCATCCAGCATGTCATTAAAACCTCCAAAGAAGGAGATTCCACCACACTCTGAAGCAGCATATTCCACTGTCAAACAGCTCTTACTGTCAGGAAGTTCTTCTTTACGTTTAGGTAAAATCTCTTTTTCTGTAGTTTGAGTCTGTTTTTCCATGTCTTAGTCTCTGGAGCAGCAGAAAACAAGCTATGTATTTGCAGCTTGTTTTGCAGAAAATTGTTTCCTGTGCAGGAAATGATGTTCCAGTACAGAATATGTTGTTTTCTATACAAATCAATCACATGTGAATACCCATTATAGCATTTTCTGCACAGGAAATTATATTTCAGTATAAAATTATTATTATTATTATTATTATTATTATTTTGCAGAAAAAGGTGTTTTCTGTACCAAATGACGTGAATTTTGTGTAGAATAAGTCCCAAACTGCAAAGATTTTTGTTGGGCTCAGATTCTTCTCATCAAGGTTTCTCAGCGCTTAAAACACACACACACTGACAACACACACACACACACACACACACATGTGTTTCTCAACCTTTTTTAATATTTTAAAATATGCTTTCCATCTGTACCAAAGGCAAAGCTATCACGTGGTTTTCGTGGCAAGATTTATTCAGAGGAGGTTTGATATTACCTTCTTCTGAGATGTTATCAAGGGAGTGATTTGCATAGTGTCATACAGTGGGTTTTCATGGCTGTGTGAAGATTTGAAATCTGGTCTCCTAGAGTCCTCATCAAACACTCAAACCACTATACCACACTGACTCTCTGTATGCCAGCGATTATCTCCAGTTAATTTTAACTTCATTTTGTTATGCAAAAAAATGTAACAAATCAGGATCATACTTTTAAAAAAGAATGAATTATGGAGCACAACCAGCGGATTCCACCCACCCCTGATTTATTTCAGAATATATGCTTCCGATCATCCTCCTCACAGTATGTGATGCTATCACGGTATGCTTGTTATGAAAGCATTCACACTCCAATATTTTTTTTAAAGAAGTGTTTAAAAGTTTTGTTTTTTTAAAAAAATAAAATCTTAGGACTTGTCTAAATGGGCAATTCACCTCGTTCTTCCCTGAAGCAGTCCTCACCCTCCCGGGGCAGATACGGGGCTCAGATGGGGTAAGGCCCTTTGCTGCAATTTAAAATAATACCTCTTTTAGCCCATTCCCACTAGGAATGAAGGTATCGGGCTCTGCCTGTCCATCGAAGCCCATCCTGGCAGGCTGGCCCTCGCTGCTGCTGCTGGTGGTCTGCCTTGCTCTTCCAAAAAGCAGAAAGGACTCTCTCAGCATGTGAGCTTGGTTACATGTTACATGTCAGCTTTCTGGCTTCTGAGACAGCAAGGGAGATGGCAGCAGTGGCTGCTGCAGCAATTGGCCAGCATGCCTATGAGGACTCTAGCCCATTTGCAGGTAGTGATGTGGAACAACAGGTCTGATCCGCAGCCAGAATATGCTGGTGGGGAGCTGGCATATCCTGGCTCATGTAGAGTGCCCAAAGAAAAAGAAATAAGAACTTGTGGCAAGTGTAACTCACTGAATTATGGTATATGAAGAAGCCTTATTAAATATTCTTTGCAAACACTATATGGTTGTCTTGAAAAACAACAACAGCAAAAAGACAGAAAAGTTGCCTCAGACAGAGGTGAGTTTCAGTGGATGGCTTAACTCCTTCCTTATCCTCTGTTACCTTGCTCTATTCCCTTGCCATTTTGTAAACACTGTTATGTTTGTTGGGAGAAACATGAGAATAGCCACCTATATTACCTAAAATAGGGGAGGAAAGGAATCATGCCCTTTCTGCTCTCCCCTCTAGTCTCTGGAGCAACAGAAAACAAGCTTGTGCCATCCTTAGTATGACATCCCTTCAAATATTTAAACATGGCTATCATGTCCCCTCTCAACCTTCTGTTCCCCAGGCAAAACATGCCCAGCTCCCTAAAGCTGCTCCTCATAGGGCATGGCTTCCAGAACTCCCACCATTTTGGTCACCCTCGCCTGTACACGTTCCAGCTTCTCAATGTCCTTTTTGAATTGTGGTGCCCAGAACTGGGCATAGTATTCAAGGTGAGGTCTGGCCAAAGCAGAATAGAGTGGTGCTATTACTTCCCTTGATCTAGACGCTATACTACTACTCATCCTGAGAGCTGGTAGGGCAGGTTTGTAGGAGCTGGTAGAGCAATCAGAGATTAATGTTCGCCATTGTACTAGCACTTGTGGCCACTGTAACTCTGTCAGTAGACCTCTACCTCCACAACTACCTTTTCCTATGCTGTCATAATTAAGTGGACTAATAAGACCTTGCTCATTGTCTCCATAGTAGAGATGGAAAGACTATTCAAAAAAAGTCTAATGAGTGGTGAAAAATTGGTTTTTCTGAGTGTTCAGAAGCCTTGATGAATCCTAGAGGCTCCTAGAGGAACAAGAATTTTCTCAATTTGGACTTATTCTTTATAGAAAATGCATCTTTTGTGTTTGCAGAAAATGACGTTCAGAAAATGGTTATTATTATTCTTTCTAGTTTCTTGCCTAGAAAACATGATTTTTGGAAGATGCCCTTTTCTACACAGAAAATGCCTCCCCCCTCAAAAAACATGATATTCTGCATGTTTTCTGAGCAGAAAATACAGTTTTCTTCACAAAAAAAGCCCTTGTGTGTTGTGTGTGTGTGTGTATGTGTTTGGCACCAAAAAATCCTGGACTGCTAATAGTCCACGAACAAAATGCAGCTTTTGAGGTGTTTTTTTTTTTTTTTGCATCAAGCAAGAAAGTGGTACAATTATTTATTCTTGCTGGGGGGTAAAATGAAATTTTTATTCCTTCTCCCTAGTAAACACACACTTGGATTCTCATGTTTCCTAGCCCACATATGTCGAAAGGAAGGAACCTGGAGAAGACAATTAAGGTTGCTGATTCACTGCACAAATAATGCAATTTGACACTGCCTTAACTGCTGTGGCTCAATTCTATGGACTCCTGGGATTTGTAGTCTGTTGTGGCACCAGAGCACTCTGACAGAGAAAGCTATATATCTCCCCAAAACCTACAAATCCCAGAATGCTGTAACATTGAGTCATGGCAGTTAAAGTGGTGTCAAACTGTAATTTCTGCAGTATGTCAGCAGCCTAAGCAGTCTACACAGGCTAAGTATCCATCTTGCCCCTGTCTCAGAGCCCTGCAGTCCATCTGACACAGGGTATTTGCCCCGTTTTGCTCCTGGCCACTCCTCACCACCTCCAGGGTAGATACAGGGCTGAAATGGGGGGAAGGTGGTGTAGGGCCCGATACAATGGTTTATAATAATACCCATTTATAATAATACTCATTACCATTACTCCATTACAACCAGCAACTGAAGGATCGGACCCTGTGTGTCCACAGGAGCCCATCTGGCAGGCTAGCCCTTGCTGCTGCTGTGGTCTCTCTGGCAGGAAGGAGTCCAGCAACATTTGACCAAGGCTGGTCACATGTAGGGGGTTTCAGTCACACATTGCAGGCCCCCTTCCGGCCTTCCAAGACAGTGAAGAAAATGGTGGTGGATGCAGTGATGGGCCAGCATGCCCCTCAGGACTCCATCCTGTTGCATACAGGGAACTAGGGACAGTGGGCCAGATCCACAGCCGGGATACACCAGTGGGGAGCTGGCATATCCTGGCTTGTGTAGATGAGCCCTAAGTCTCTGAATCACAACTCCCAAAACCCACCAGCCATATCCTTTGGGAGTTATAATTCTCAAGAATAGTAAGAATAATAACAACTACTTGAATTGCTACTGTCTAGCTGAACTTAACTGATGGGAGGGGTTGTTTCTTAAGAAGTTAAGCTCTCTTTAAGTTAAGTTCAGCTGGAGAGGAAAGATCTGAATAGTGATATTTTCCCCCGAACTGTGACTCTCAGTAGACATGGTAGGGCTAGTGGAATGAGGACTTGGCTGCTCAATGATTCCACCCTGCCATTACTTGAATTGTGTGGGGTCTGTGAGGATCCCACTAGTGTCTGCATCCTACTATGGAGAATTTTAATTAGTTCAAGATGGCAGCAAAAGGCCGGATAACCATGGAGTCTTTGACACATGTATACCAATAGTAACTGAGGAGACTCCAAGCCAAGGGGTGAAATAAAAATGTTTTTTATTGAAAACATAATTAAGGGAACAGTCACACACTTATAATCAGGCATCAAGCAGTCACACAAGGCTAACAAAGAAAGTAGGAAGTATTTGGATAGAGGAATAGATTGAGGGGATGATGGATGATACTATACCTATCTAAAGAGCAGTGATTCATGTAGAAGCTGCAACCCTGGTTGGTCCAGGTGGACAGAGTGACACGAGGAAGGAGATCTGTGCACACTTTGGCTATGTTTTGGGGTCATATTTATATTCCATAATGCCCCTGGAGGGGTGAGTTTGAGTGGAATACAGTATCTGCTGCAGTTTCCCAAAGTTGGACAAGGGATTCTCTGGATGAGTTAATGATCACTAATGGTTGGAATATTAAAACTGAGTGGGGTCAGGCAAACCTCTATTGTTTTATGACCAAGTATGAGGATAAACCAGTTTTTCAAGCAAAGACTGCTCAGCTACCTTAATGGGCTTAGTGAATGACTCACTCCCAGAGATTGTCCAGCAAGAATTAGCACATTTCTCCCCAACTAATCAGTTCCCGGGGAATTTGCATAATCCTTTCCTGGGTGTATCCTCTTTAGAAATTTTAGCAGGCTACTTCCTTAGGTTTCGTGAGCAAACCTTGGCTCCTTATTTGAGGGTCCGTGGTCTACCTTTAACCACATGGAGTGCCACCTGTAAGCCAATATGTGAAATATTGCCAGTTATTGAGGTATTAAAGGTGGGGGCCTGTCAGTGCAGGCTACACTACATCCAATTATGTTGCATGCTAGTGCTATGCTAATTCTTACACATTTTCAGAGTAAGCAGAAAGGTGGTACCCAATATGACTTTTATTGCACAAGCAATTCTACAAAGTAATGTTGCAAAAGGCTGTGAAAACAGTTGTTAAAGGGCTTAGAAAACTGGTTGCACATCCACTTGTGCAAACGTGTAAGCCAGCACAACTGGCAGGTATTTTCACATTCCTCATTTTCAATTGCATGTAGGCATCCAATTTTACGGTGCCTTGGATGTAAGATAACACCAGGTCAGTTGTTTCCACTCCTGCAGCTACCCTCAAAGAAAATTACTAAATAAATCTGAGTCAAAGCAGAGAGATGTTAACACACTGCCTGGAACAGCAGTGTGAAGTGCCAATGCCTGGGAGGGCATTCATGTAAGCAAGCCACCAAATTGTTGAGAATATCACCAGCAGCTTCTGCATATTCCTTGAAAAATTCTCCCTGCCAAAAAGCCACTAGAAAGAATGCCATGCTGTCTGGCAAACGCTGCACCTGACATTTCAAAGTGTGTGGCTGAGGTGTGGCATAGAGGCTCCTTGCTACAAAGCTCTGTTCTCCCCCACCATCACAGCGGTGCCCACCCAAATGTTATGCACACTGAAAGATTGGCTCTTTCAATGAGCTCCTCTCAGAAATGGTGGATAAATCCATATGTTATTTCTGACTTTCAGAGGGGTCCTGTTCTCACGTGTGATTCCTGCTACCACCCCCAAGGGCCTCCAATATCATTCCACTGCAAGATAAAAAACAAAAAGCCCACAGAGGCAGATGAAAATCAAACCACCACCATCCAGAACACCCAGAATTCTTCTGCAGCATGGACTGGGCTCATAAAGGGCAAAGCTGTTTCTTGATGTGTATGGGATATACCTTGAATAGTCTTCCATTGTCAATGGCCTGTTACTCAGATCCCATTGGCACTGCACAATTATTCCACTATGATTCCACTTTAACTGCCATGGCTGCATCCTATGGAATCCTGGGCTTTGTAATTTGGGGAGGCACTAGTGCTCTCTGGCTGAGAATTCTGTGTGTGTGAGTGTTTAAGTTGCCTATCGACTTATGGCAACCCCATGAATTTCATAGGGTTTTCGTACAGCTTATCTATATGGTGAAAATACTCTTCATAGAACTTGAGGAAAAATTGTTTTGTCTAAATGGGATCCTGTATCATTTGACCATATTCAGAAGGAGGGGGGCAAAAACACCAAATATTCCTTCACGGCTTTTCCTGTATTTTTTTAAAAAAAACTCCAAAGGAAATGCACATTCCCGCTCATTGGGACAACCGATTTGCTCTGTTGTGCATTCCCATAAGCACAGAAGTGGAAACCTGGTTGGTCAGACATGCAAAGGGGGCAGAGTTGGCTGGCAAGGCAAGTGCCCCAATCTACCAGGCTGGATTTTCACCATCATGATCATGCACTGAAGTGCAGAAACAGCCTTTTCTCTCTCTCCTGCTCCTGTTTATTTAAGTGGAATATCACACTTCTGCACCTTGGATATGCTTTTTAAAAAAAGAAATAAATACTGTTGGGAGGTGGCAACTGGTGACAATAAAAATGCGAGTAATTCACTCACACCCACCATCTTGATTCACAAGCATGCCCCTTTGAACATGCCTGCAATTTTGAAATAAAACCATGGAGACAAATGAAAGCTGCTGAGAGTTGCTGTTAGTGCCCATCAATCCATATTTTATTGCCTCATATAGACAAACCCTTAGGCAAGGAATACTCAGAGATGGTTTTTCCAATTCCTTTCTTTGAAATAGAGCCTACAGTACCTGGTGTTCATTGGCAATCTCTCATCCAAGTACTAACTAAGGCTGACCCTGCTTAGCTTCCAAGATCAGACAGGATCTGGTGCCTTTAAGGTATTTGGGCCTTTCTTCATTGTTGTTGTGTGCCTTCAGGTTGTTTCTAACTTTTGGCTACCCAAAGGTGAACCTATCATGGGTTTTTTGAGGCTGAGAGTATGCGACTTGCCCAAGGTCACCCAGTGGGTTTTCATGACCAAGCGGGGATTTGAACCCTGGTCTCCAGAGATGTAGTAATTAGTCAGAAATTACTTGAATACATGTACATGCAACAACAAATTCTTGTAAAAATGAGACTCCAGATGGATGCGAAAAAGATTTCGGAAAGAGAGGGGTCACACCCAAAACTAATTTAAATGTAAGAAAAAGTTATGTTAAAATGCAATGAGACAAATTACATTATTAAATTAGCTGAATTGCAAGTCTTTTAATGTGAAATTCATTTGCCAGAAAATGATGTTGCTTCTGCAATACCCCCCAACACCCACACATACCCATATTTTGATCAGAAAACAGTGTACAAAAATGAGGGATAGCATTTTTTTGTTTTTTAAGAAAAGTCCCAGT
Source organism: Gambelia wislizenii (assembly GCA_030847615.1). Taxonomy (NCBI): domain Eukaryota; kingdom Metazoa; phylum Chordata; class Lepidosauria; order Squamata; family Crotaphytidae; genus Gambelia; species Gambelia wislizenii. Next base: position 330,710,661 of record JAUMIR010000004.1, read on the forward strand.
ATGAAAAACTTCATTAAAAATGCACAATAGGCCTTGTAAAGTTACCCACTAAGGAGAAAACTTTTGAAATCATTAATTCTTGCATATTAGAATGGAATAAGTGAGGGTTTAGAATAGGCACTGGATTGTTTGGATTTAAGATGTGTTGTTGTTGCTGCAAGGATGAGACCTTCTTAAAATGCAGGCTTTTTGCCCCGATCAGCTTTAATTAGCAAGAGGCACTGACAGCTGAGACCCCAAATGCCAGCAGGGGAGTAGAAAGCAATCACACAACTCATTAGGAACTGAGATCCTTCATTAGGAGGGTCTCATCACAGGGAACCCAAGTGATGAGTGAGAAAAGTTGGATGGGATTAGTTCCCACCGAAGCAGCATGCTGGGACCTGCTAGGGAATTGATCTCTTGATCAATAGCAGGCACTGTGTTGAAAACTCCTCCATCACAAAGTTTTGCAATCAAAAATAGGCATCTAGAAAATATTAAGTTTGGGAAAGGCCTTTTACCCATAGCTGGAAACCTTGTTTTGCTCAGAGAAGTCAAAGAGTGTATCCGCACTGCCTAACTGTAGCAGTTTGATGCCATTTTAACTCCCATGACACTGTCCTATGGAATCCTGGGAGGGAAAAGTTTATTACTTAGAACTCTCTGCTAGAGAGCTGTAGTACTACAGCAATACAGATGTCTAAGTTCGTCCCCAAGCTCCAAATCCCAGGATTGCATAGGATGGAGTCATGGCAATTAAAGTGGTATCAAACTGCTACAAATTGCCAGTGTGAATACGACCAGTGGCAGATGGGAAGAGACATTGCTGTTCCCAGTGTCTACTTTTCTCCCTTCTGCAAGTCAGTGGCTGAGATCATACACTGTGATTGCACAGTGACAAGCTACTCTTGTAATTAAGTGGTGGTTGCACTATATCAGCCCTCTGCTGTATATGGACATTGTGCAACCAGTAGTGTGTCTGCCAGTGTGCCTGCATTGTACAATGGAGAACACACACAGTAGCTGTTTCTGCAATCCCAAAGAATCAAAAGGTATATCAAAGGCACTGACAACTACTTATCACCATCCAAGAACCCCTAAGTGCACATACAATTTTCACAACTATATGCCTATACAACAGTGAACTGAATACAGAGATGCATCTGATGCAGTAGACTCAGTCTGTGGACTTTATCAGACGGCATTGTAATCACAGAATTACAGCATGACAGTATGAATGGGTTTCCATTATCACATAACATCGTCGTCCCCCCATAGTCAATGTGTGCTCCACCCGTTAATTGCTCATCATTTTTAATTGATGGGAAAATCTGTGAATACCCCTCAATATCATTCTTTTCACAATATTGACGAGCATGTGAAATCATATCCACTGTAATCGCATAATTACAGCATGAATGGGCAGTACTTTCCCTCCCCTTTCCCAATGAGAACACAGGGCACATGGATGTTCTTTAATGAACTGTCTCCTTGTCTTGGTACATTTTTATCTTTAAGTGTTTATTTGTTAATTTCTTTCATTATTTATATGTTTTAGCGTGTTTAAACAAAGTCACGTCTTCTTGCAAGAACAGCTGAAATCTCACCCATACAAAATCACAGAAGTAGAATCCGGTTCTTAAACTGCTAATGATGGTCATGCAGTGATTCCATGGTGTTAGTATTGCACAATTACAGCAATGTGCAAACATTATTGTTATGATGCCACTATGTTTCTTCCTTCCTCAATTGTGGAATTACAGTATTTTTAGATGCTAGTCTGATAAAGTCCTATGAAAGCTTTTGCTACAAATTTCTTTCTCTCAGTTAGTCTCAAAGGTCCTACAAGATTCCTTTGCATACTGATCCAGACTAATACAGCAATGTCTTTGAATACAGACAGTGTAGAATGGCCAAAAAAAATAAAAAAAAAAAATACAACCACATGTGCAAGGGAGCTTGTGTGTGTGTTTGTGTGTGTGTGTGTCAAAACCAACCAAATCCCAATCCATATTGGTGGGAATCTTGTTGGTGTCTTGTCCATGCATACGTGCTTCTATGGAAATGGTTGAACATTTTTGTCCAATAAGAATGGCCACATTTAGTTCAAAATGTTGGAAGTGCATTCAGTTGTGTATTCGGGCACACCTTTAGTTGCACATTCCATCATTAATTCTGTTGAAAATTCCATTTTGCATCTATTTGCACATTCACTTGCATTCAGTGCATATCTGATGGGGTATACATTTTTTCTCTAGGCTCCGCAGTGTTGTCAGTCAACACAAGGATTGTGTAACACAATCAACACATAACTCCACTTGCTTCCTTTAATACTGATGCCATGATATTCCCCATGCTTGACCTTGAACTGACTTCAAATTCACCTCTTGCTGTCTCCCTCCTTGTGTGTTTGCTCTGTTTGGGCACTTGCCACCCACGAACAGAACAGGGCTCATCTTCCATGAGTTTATCCAATCTCTTTTTTGAGCCACTCAAGTTGGCAGGAATAATTGCATCTAGAGGCAGTGAGTGCCACAGTTTAAGTATGCCATGTGTGAAGAAACAGCAGTATGTGTGCTATGTTGAAGAAACACTACTTTATCAAATGCCTTGATGAGCTACATTTCACTTTGTTTAGTGTTTGATCGTAATGGTGGTTCATTTGGTTTAGACATAGCTTGCAATAATCATTCTGTTCAATCATCCCCTCCTAATGGATCTGGGCTCTATAATGAGAAAGCTACATCTGATGTTTAGTATGTGGGCACACAGTGTTTTTAAATTACTATATTAGCTACAAAATTATTCCTGAGTATGTTAGAAATTATTGATCAAATGAAGGTTTTTTACAGATCAACAAACATCTCAAAATAAGGTGGTAGATAAATATAGCTGCATTTTTGTTGTTGTTATTGGTATTGGCTGGAATTCACAATCACAGTGACAAATGCATAATCTAGAGTTATGCATTCATGATTGGTTGTATTCACAATCCCTACATATTCAATAATGTAGGGAACACATAGGCGTTATAAAAGTCCCCCAATCCAGATTTATTGGACAGCAGCCACTGAAAACAACAGGGGCCTCTTCTCCTGTCAATTGGGACAGAGAAGACTGACATTCCCACAAGTGTGGGTGGGTGGGGTGGGTGGGTTAGAAATGGCAGATAGTCACAAAATTAAATAGATGATCTGATTAGAAGATTTTTAAACAAACGCTGGATGGCCATCTGTTGGGAATGCTTTGATTGTGTATTCCTGCATTTCAGGGTGTTGGACTAGGTGGCCCTTGTGGTCTCTTCCAACTCTATGATTCTATGATCTAGAATCATGACTGCTATTGTTGACATTTATTACTTTATTGCTGCTGCTGCTGTTCTGGGAATCATCCCAAATGGCCAAAGATTTTCTTTGTTTTTTGTTTTTTTTTTTTTGTTTTTCTGGGCTGTGAGGCCATGTTCTTGAAGAGTTTATTTCTGATGTTTTGCCTGTATCTGTGGCTGGCATCTTCAGAGAATGGTTGGGTAGGAACCCTTGTGGTCTCTTCCAACTCTATGATTCTATGAGGAGGAGGAGCCAGTAGTTATTATCTCAGCCCCATAATAATGAGGATTGCATTCAAAACAAAGTGATACAGTGTATAGCTGGGAAATATGCTTTATCTATTTGAAATAAAATGTACATTTTTCCCTTCATATTTGCTGGAGTTTGGTTCTAGGACCCCCCGTGGATACCAAAATCAGTTAATACTCATCCCATTATATGCAATGGCATAGCAAAATGGTGTTCCTTATATAAGATGGCTAAATCAAGGTTTGCTTTTTGGATTAATATTTTTTTTAAGAATATTTTCAAGGCGTGAATACTTTAATCCATGGATAAAAAATCCGTGGATATGGAGAGGCAACTATATAGGGAAAGGCTTTGGAGAATGTTTATTTACTTCGTGGTTTTTTTTTTTTCTTCCAGCAAATGGACACTACAATTCTCGGAGCCAGTCCTTGAGGTCCACAGATAACAGGAAGCGGGATGATACAGATGAATTCCAACAGTACGGGTACCCTGCTCCTCAAATAGGTACTCAGCCTATATATCCAGTGATGATAAATAGCAAGTTACCAGCTGCTCTCTAGTTGTTTTTGGGACAGATGCTACAAAGAAAAAGAATAATCACATCAATACTATTTCAGATAGACAGATAAGCAAACAGATCAATTGATGGGATGTAAAGAGTACTCACCAATGTTCTCGCCGTTGATGAGGAATGGTGTCTTTCTATATTTGAAAGACTTTGTTGAGAAAATGGTCGACCACTGAGAGACTTTTTTTCATGCTGCTGGATTTTTTTGTGTGTGAAAAATTTGTTATTTTAAAAACATTGTTGGCACCAAAACAATCCACCTTGATTTTGCAAAGAAAACAGCTGTTTTGTGCACTGTTTTCTGTGCATTTTCTATTTGCATTTTCTATGCAGAAATGTTTTCTGGCAAATGGGGGGGGGGAAGTATCAAAATGTGAACAAATATTGTGAACATGTGGAATAATTGAGGATTCCAGATAGATAGAAAGATGGATAGATAGATAGATAGATAAGGTAGGTAGATATAGTTTGAGAATCTATAGTTAGGATTACTGGTTCATTTATGGGGTTATGCAGATTGTTAAGATATCTCCCAGTGAATGAGGGGTCAGCTAAAATGAGATTCTCAAACTGTAGCCTAGCAAAATGAGAATAATGCCATGTGGCTTAGGAAAGTGATATTTGGGAGAGTGTGGAAGAGTTACTTTTTCAGAATCCCCAGTCAACATGGCAGTTGTAGTCCAAAGGATGGTTTTCCAAGCTCTGATGTCTGATACATCACCTCACTTTCAGTTGCCATTGTGAGAGGGACTGTAAAAAAATGGGAGCATTTGGTGGTGCGGGCTTCTGGGGAGGGTTGTGTAGGTATTTTTGTATGTTTGCAGGGCTTTCTTGCACAATGGTTGGGTGCAAGACACTCAAACTCATGCTAATTATTATTTTTTAAAATGAGGGGTTAGGTTCTTTGAGGGAGTATTGGGTAGGGGCTTCAGGCTCACCAAAGTGGAGTCCAGGGCTGCATATAGTCTATAGGTCTTAGTATTTTACCCTTGCCTTAGTGAGCAAGGATTAATAGGAGAGAGTGCGCTGAGCCACCTGGACCAATGGCTTGACTCTATATAAGGCAGATATTTATGCTCTGAACCCTGACAGGTGATCCAGCAGCTGAGGAGTGGTCCCCCTGGAGTGTGTGTTCGACCACCTGTGGGGAGGGCTGGCAGACCAGGACACGGTTCTGTGTGTCGTATTCCTACAGCACGCAATGCAGTGGGCCCCTCCGGGAGCAACGGCAATGCAACAATTCAGCTGTCTGTCCAGGTGATGACTTTCATCTTTCCAACCTCTCCCTGCTCTTCTAACAACAGGGTAATGGCCACAGTGGGTTGTGCAGCACAAATATCACCATGGAAATTTCTGGTGCTGTACAGGAAGGCAACATGGTGCAGCTGAGGGCAGACCTGAATGTACCACCAACACATAATACAATCTGCATGCACATCTAAGACAGTGGGGCTCCAGGTCTGCTTTTCTCTACCTCTCTTCAGGTTGGGATTCTACAAGATTTTGGTCCCATGGGGTTCCACAAAAAAACAAAAAAACAAAAAAAAACAAAAACAAAAACAAAAAAGTTTGGCATATACAGTACATGTAGATGGAAACGGTCTGTAAATTCTTAATTGGAGCGAGCTGCTTTGAATCCAATGGGATTTCCTTTTCACTAGACACAATAGGACTGCAGTGTAAGTTGTCCAAATGATTTTCCACTTCTCTAAATGCTTGCCCTTGGAATTCATTACATTAATGGGTGGCTTAAGCAATAAAGGTGAGGTCATAGAAGTTACCAATACACCTCCTTTTGCAAAAACCTCGAGGATTTCTTTTACCTTCTCAGATAAAGATGAATGGAAGGAGATACTTAAGATTTACATGAGAACAGCCCTATGGCTATTTCTCCCTTGATGTTCTTTTGTAGATAGGTTTATGTAGTCTACACTTGATTGTGTGTATGTTGTAGTTTTAATTGGTGTTGGTTTTGGTAACCTACTGCTAATTAAAACAACAACATACACAAGAGTCAGTGTGGCATAGTGGTTTGAGTGTTGGACTACAACTCTGGAGACCAGGGTTCGAATCCCCACTCAGCCATGAAAACCTACTGGGTAACCTTGGGTAAGTCACATAGTCTCAGCTCTTAGAAAACCCTGTGATAGGGTCACCTCAGGGTCACCATAAGTTGGAAATGACTTGAAGGAACACAACAACAATGATGGCAACACACCCTATCAGGTTAGATAAGATATCCGATGTGCGAAACTGTGAGGCAACACAGGTTTTATCTCCACAAACCCTCTTGGGTTGCACTAGCACATCCAGGAACACAGGAAATGATGTCATGCCACTTCCTGTCACGATTTTAGTTAAGTGGGCATGCTAATTTGCTTCTCTTATTGGAAGTCTGAGGGCATTTTAGGCCATTATTGGTCCCAAATCACTACAAGTAAGTCTATATATGTTTGTTTTTTTTTAATGAGAGTTTCAGGGGGTTTTGTGAGTGTCCTGGGGGGCTGTAGTTTATGAGTTACATGTGGCCCATGGCATAATAACATTAACAATAACAATATAATAAATAATTGTAATCTAACCATTCTTTGAATTTAAAGATAAAAAATAAAAAAATCAGTTATTAGTTACAAGTTCCCCTCTCCCCCATTTACATGGGGAATATATTCCCAGACTTACTGCAGAAACCCAAAACTGCATATAATACCCAACTATCATATTAGACCATAGAATCATGCCTGAGGACCTCGAAAATGCCTAGAGATGATGCATGTCTAGGCATCTGGCATGACTCCATGGTCAAGATCCAGCAGAATTTGACCATAGGGTTGCACTGAAGGACTTCCCAATGCCTAGAAAGACCATTTTGAGTGAACTCTATGGTCCTCCAGATGCCTAGAGAGGTATTTTCCTCCAATTGTGGATAAGTGAAACCACGGGTACCGATCCTGTGTAAAGTGGGGTGGGTAGCCTGTATTTTAATTTATAAAATTATTTCTTGCATGTTAGCCTTCAAAAGGGTCCAACATCGTATAAAAATTTAAATATACAAGATGGCATCATAATAAACATTTTAAATTCTTTATGTTTTTTTTTTATTATTTAGATCCTACCTTTCCACCACAACTGGAATTCATGGTTACTTACCCCAAGCTTATTGGAAAGTAAATTTAAAAAATAGTTTATAATATTAAAAGCAAAAGAAAAATTCATACATGAACAAAATTGAGTATATTGGGGGGAACATAAAGATATTAAACCACACAAATTGCCTCTACCATCCTTTGACAGTTTAAATATCAAAGTACACATTTAAATGGGTACTTTGAGAGCAGACACAGGCTTAACTCGATATTAATCTGCATGAATTTGTAGGCAGAAAGGAAAAGGAATTATGAGTAAAATATGTGAAAGTACAATACCTTTAACTGGAAACAGACAGATTTGCCTATCTGCATCTTAAGGAAAAAACAAGACATGAACAACCTCATGTTGGTAAGAAGCTCAGATGGATGATATATCAGAAGCATCTTTATAAAGCCCAAAACTACTGGATAATTGAAAATTTCCCCCTAAGTTAGGTAGTACTTATCTTTGGGTCTTTTTAAGGAGAACCTTGATCCAGTCTAGCGGCCCATCTACACGGGGAGGGGATAATAATAATAATAATAATAAAATTTTATTTCTATCCCGCCCCTCTGCAACGCAATCGGGGCGGCTTACAATATAAAAACTCCATAGTCCCAGTACCCTAGCCCACCCCCCCTTAAAACAATATTAAACTATAAAAGATTAAAAACATACAGTAAATTAAAAATATATAAATTAGAAAATATTAAAACATACAATAGGTTTAAAAAAAAAAATGGTTACAGCTCAAGGAGGACAGCTGAGTCTTGGGCCGGGATGGAGTTACCACATAGTAATGGCAGCTCAAAGCAGCAGCGACATGTCTTAATGATTTTTTGGCCATGGAAGCCCCCATAAGCCTTGCTTTCCAGATGGCATCTGATAGTGATTTACTCGTGTTCGTTCTTCACCGGCACTATTTTTTTTTAAGTAGTCTAAGGTGCACTACAGCAATATAGTGATTTTTTTGATTTAACAGGGAAGTGGAAAAAACAACAACAACGCAACCTGTCTTATCACCTTAAAGGTTGCTTGTTATGGTGAAAATCCAACATGGTGGCAGCAGGAGCTTGCCCTGTTAGCAAGCCCTGCCCCTGCTGTCATTCAGCCAATCAGCTTTGTGCTTCCTTCCAATTTCTTGGTGTTCAATTTTCCTAATGAGCAGGGATGTGCACCCCTCCTCAGGTTTTTTAAAAAGTACGGGAAAAGTCTCAAAGTCTTTTCCTGCATTGTTTTTGCCATTTTGGTCCCCTCACTCCTTCTTAATTGTGTGGATTGTTACAAGAACCTATTTAGACAGGTACGATTCCCAGCGAATTTCATGATGTTTTTTTTTTCTTCATGTTTAGACAACCACTAGGAAATCCTCTCACTGTAAATGTTTAGACAAGTTGACTGGAGAATCTGTATGATTTTCTGAGAACAAAATGGAAGAGCTTAACATGGAGCTGAGGCACAGTGGTTCATGCAAGCATTCTTATGGAGAAGATAGAACAGCAGCACTTTTATCTATATACTGTTGAGCTGAACCACATAGGGTTCATCTACATGGGCCAGAATATGCGGGCTCACCACTGGCATATTCTGGCTGCAGATCTGGCCCATTCTTCCTGTTACCAGAATGAAATGGGATGGAGTCCATGTCAGGAAATGAAATGGGTGTGACCACAAGATGGAGGTGTAAGCTTAGTAATGAAAGTAGTTAAGCTCCAGTGGCAGGTGTGTGTGTGAGTCAGCATTTGAGAGTATGCACACCTGAAATGCCTGATGTAACAGGCATTGTTTAACTGCCTATAAAAAGGAGATGGGAATTATCTCCTGTGTGGGTTTGTTGTGGATGGTGGTTGGCGAAGCCGTTTGTTGGGTTGAGAGAGATTTAGGAGTATTAGAGACAGCTGTCCTATACTCTGTATATATATTGTAAATATACTGCAAACAAAGATTAAAGCCCTCAGGTTGAGTGAAGGCTGGCCTTGTTGCTGTCTTTATTTGGCAAGCCAGAGCTCAAGGCAGTGTGCTGGGGTGAAGGAATGTTTCCTTCTCAGCCTGAGGTCTTTTGCAGAAGTCTCTCCAGAAACCTTCTCCTTGGTGTCCTGTCGACAAGGAAAAACTCTGAAGGTAGTCGTGGTGGACACAGCGTGTCTTTCTATGCCCCAACAGTCCAGACCAACATGCCAGACCATCTCTGCAGCCACTGCTGTTGCCATATGTGTTGCTTTCTCTGAAGCCAAGAAGGAGGCCCACAACACATGATCACGGCTTTCTGCATGTGACGAGCCTTGGTCACATGCTGCAGGACTCCTTCCTGGCTTTGGAGAGAGTGACACGGACAGCAGCTGCAATGGGCCAGTATGGTTTCCTGTGGTCACGTGGGGCCCAATCAATTTTTTTCCAGCTGAGGCAGTTTTTCTTGGATATTTTAGTATAATGATTTAATGGGCTTTATCCTGTCACACACACCCCATCTTTGCCCTAGGTGTAGTCAGGACTGCCCAGGGGCAAAACAGGGCAAAAGTGCTGTGCCATTTGGACTGCAGGTCTCCAAGCAGGGACAAGATGGAGTAAATCGCCCATAGATAAACTGTGGTATTCACTACCACAGGCTTCAGTAATAGCTGCCTACATGGATGTCTTCAAAGTGGCATTGGACAAATACATGAGGAGGAGATAAACTGACAGAAACAACTGGGATGGCTTCAAAGGGGAACTGGATAAATTCATGGAGGATGGGGCCGTCAATGGCTACTAGACATGATGGCTGTACATAATCTTTAGGATTAGTGTCTCCTGCTGCCAAGCTTTCCTTGTAGGCTTCTGGTTGACCACTGTGTAAACAGAATGTTGGCTAGTAATGTATTTGGTCTGATCAAGAATGACTACTCATACATTCTTACATTCTTTGTTTCTCTTTCAGTACATGGGACATGGGACGAGTGGTCTCCATGGAGCCTGTGCTCATCAACCTGTGGACGAGGGTACAGGGATCGCACCCGGACCTGCAAACCTCCTCAGTTTGGTGGCAACCCTTGTGAGGGACCTGAGAAGCAAACCAAGTTCTGCAATATTGCACTTTGCCCAGGTAAACTGGCAAAGAAACTTTCCCCACTGGTTCCTCAGTGGGCAGCTTATTCATTTTATAAGCATCCCAGTGAATGAGGCATTCCACTGGCTGCCTATTAGTTTCCGGGTACAGTACAAGGTGTTGGTTATGACCTTTAAAGCCCTACATGGCTTGGGTCCAACTTACCTCCGGGACCGCCTCCTTCCGTACGACCCTCCCCGCACACTTCGGTCCTCTGGGAGGAATCTGTTACAGCCTATGAAAACAAGGCTGTCGGTGACCTCCCAGAGGGCCTTCTCCGCTGCTGCTCCCAGATTATGGAATGGCCTGCCGGACGAGATCCGTCTTATTACCACCTTAGACAGCTTTAAAAAAGCTGTCAAAACGGATCTTTTCCGGCAGGCCTTTCCTGAATAATTATCCCGGCCCAAGACTCAGCTGCCCTTTCTAGGCTATGATTGTATGTTTTAATTTTTTTTTCTTCTAATTTGTATATATTTTAATTAATCCATGTTTTTAATCCTTTGTAATTTAATATTATTTTAAGGGGTGGGTGGGCTAGGGTATTGTGACTATGGGTTTTTTATATTGTAAGCCGCCCCGATTGCGTTGCAGAGGGGCGGGATATAAATAAAATTTTATTATTATTATTATTATTGATAGTTTGAAAGTCAACAAGCTAGCATCAGCATGCTTCTAAAATGTTTGTAATCTGAATTTCTCCCTGGACTTCCAGGTCTCAAATTGTGGTTGAATAACAGAATCATAGACTCCTTGAATTATAGAGTTGAGAGGCACTGCAACTAAAGCACTCCTGAAAGATGCCCATCCAACCTCTGTTTAAACAAAGACCTCCAAAGATGGAGAGTCCGCCACCCTCCGAGGCATTCTATTCCACTGTCAGAGAGCTCTTACAGGAAAGTTCTTCCTAATGGTTAGGTGGAATCTTCTGCTTTTCCAGAGACTAAAACACAAACCAATAGATTAAAATAATAATAATAAAAGAGAGATTCCACATCACTCCATTATCTACATGACTTCAGATATTTAAAAATGACTGCCCTATTACCTCTCAGTTTTTTCTTCTCCAAGCTAAACATACCCAATTCTGTTGTTCAGAATTAAGGCTTGGTTTCCAGACCTTTGACCATTTTGGTCATCCCTCCTCTGGACACATTCCAGTTTCACAATATCCATCTTGAGCTGTGGCACCCAGAGCTGGACAAATTTCTGATAGGCAATGGATGCATTAAGAACCTCCATTTTGTTTTTTGTTTTTTGTTTTTTTAAATTTCTGAATTTTACACAAAGAAGGAACACACAGTTTTCAGTAGCTTTCAACCATTTTGGATTTTTTCTTCTTTCAACATAACCAGTGCATGTTTGTGCCATGTCATAGCTCTGCATATAAAGCAGTTTTGGTGTGACAGCACATTTAGCTGCATCAAGATTCTTTTGCATGGCATTTTTCTAATGAGCAGGAATACAGCAGGATTGTAGCAAAAACACTGCACACACAAAAATTATATCTCAGTACCACTGTGCATGTGACCCCATCATCAAAAAGGTTGCTTTTTACCATGTATTTTCAATGCATATAGTAACAAAGAAGTGTGGGGAAGAGATCATCAAAGGGCAAGATCAGAAATCTGGAGGTAAATGTCCATGCTTCAGATCTGGAGTTAATTTTTGAAGTTCTCCTAATTTACTCAGAACTGAGGAGGAAGAAAATGCAAGCAAAGAGAGCCATGGAAACAATGAAGGAACTAACTTTATACATCCGGCGGGGAAGAGATATAGGCTACATCACTCAGAGGGGTTGGGAAGACTTCAGCACTTGCTCCTGTTCACCTCCTCCACTCTCCATGGGAGATTCCTTAGTAACATCTTCACACACTTTGCTTCATAAAAAGCTAGTGCTTACAGAACTGAGTAGCAACCTTTTGCAAACACACACACATACACACACTACCAGCTTCTCCAAAAAGGTCAGCTTAGAAAAGACTGTAGAACGTCTCAGCTCTCTTCCAAAACATCATTCTGTACTTCAGTCAGGTTGATCAACCTGGAGCTGGCCATGGTCCTGATTTCCATTCAAAGCACAACTGGGCAATTGCAGTGTTTCTGAGTGAGAATTTTCTGCCCCTGAAACACTCCAGGGACTGCATGGACTGCCAAAAATGCCTCCCTACAAACTGAAAAAAATAAAATAAAAATAAAATCAGTTGCATTACAGTTTTGAAAAATGAATATTTTTTAAAAAAATGTGAAACACTGCAAGAAAGCAAAGGCTTTCATGGCCGGCATTCATAGTTTTTCCTTAGGTTTTTTTCTGTGCTGTGAGGCCGTGTTCTGGAAGAGTTTACTTCTTATGTTTCACCTGAACAGCATCTACCCAAATATCCAATTCACACTGGAAAAAGAAAAGGAAGGAACACTGCCATTCTAAGATGTCCTAGTCATCCACAAACCAAACCAATGGTTAGGCAACAAGGTATACAGAAAACCCACATGCACAGACAGATATCTACACAAGAACTCCAATCATCACTCAGGACAAAAAAGAAGCTCAATAAAAACATTGGTAGACTGTGCAAAAAGGATCTGCGAACCCCACTACCTGGAGGACAAACTGAAGTACCTAAACTGGGCCCTACAGGCTAATGGTTACTCCAGATCAGACATCACAACAGGAATGAAGAAGAAAAACAGCCACGCAAATGGAAGGTATTTTTACCATACATCAAAGGAGTCACATACAGAATAGGGAAACTGATGAGGAAACACAACCTCCAAATGATCTACAGACCAACCAAGAAAATCCAAGAAATGCTATGCTCAGCAAAGGACAAAAGAGACCCTGTCACAACTGCAGGAGTTTATCACATACCATGCAGCTGTGGATAAGTTTACACAGGGACCACTAAACACAGTGTGCAAACACGAATCAAGGAACATAAGAGACACTGAAGACTGGGCCAGCCAGAAAAATCAGAAGTAGCAGAACATGTGATAACCCAACCTGGACACAAAGTGCTATTTAAAAACACAGAAATTCTGGACCAAGCCAACAACTATAATGTCAGAATGCACAGAGAAGCTATTGAAATCCACAAACACCTGGACAACTTCAACAGGAAAGAAGAAACCCTAAAAGTAAACAAAATCTGGCTTCCAGTTTTGAAAAACAATAGAATCAAAACTCAACACTTGCAAATGAATTCTACCCAGGGACAGGCGGATTTCCAGCAGATAATGGGCCATCAACCAACCATTAGCCAAACAGACACTAATCCTCCTTGCATATCTAAACCCAGAAACTAACCATTCAAATACACAAATTTACATATACTCCCCAACATGGGTTCACAGTATATAAACTCCACACCCACTCCTACCCAACCATTCTCGGAAGATGCCAGCCACAGATGCAGGTGAAACATCAGAAGTAAACTCTTCCAGAACACGGCCTCACAGCCCGGGGGGGGAAAAAAAACAAGGAAAATCTACTGCAAAAGGGGTTGCAATGTATTGAAAAGATGAGTGGCTATTCATGGGAGCTTCCAGGAGAGGCAATGCATGGGAAGGGGAAGGACAGGGGCTGTCCATGTAATTTGGAGGGGTTGAGCACCTCAAAGGAAGTGCCTACATCTCCAGAGCGACATTTTGCTGTCTTTGGCAAAAACTCTTGACCCTGAGTAGCCTATTTGTTGGATGCCTTCCTTCTTTTACACCGGCTGCACCCATAACATTTTCTGAATGCTGGCATAGTTACACCAGTGGTGTCTATCCATTGAAGCCAGGATCACTAGCCAATTTCGCCTGGTGGAGATGTAAGGGTTGAGAATGAAGAATTGGGAAAAAATATGAAATAGCATGGGGGACAGAACCGAACCTGAGGGACCCCACTGGTCAATGGCCAAGTCCCCCAGTACCACCTTCTGGGTTTTCCCCTCCAGGAAGGAACAAAGCCACTGTAGAACACTACTTCAAAGTCCCATTCCAGCAAGGTGACCCAGAAGAATACCATGGTTGATGGTACTGAAAGCCTCTGTGAGGTCCTGCTGAACCAAAAGGAACACATTCTTCCTGTCTAGCTCCTGGTATAGATCATATACCAAGGCAATCAAAACTGTCTCTGTCTCATAACCAGGTCTGAAACCAGATTGGAATGGATCTAAATAATCTATTTCAGCTCAAGGAGTTTCTGGATGAAATGGATTCTCCTTTCTCTTCTCTTCTCTTCTCTTCTCTTCTCTTCTCTTCTCTTCCTCTCATAACATGAATCTATTGGATCAGATTTTACCCTCTGGAAACAAGCTTACCTCATCTTCTATCTGACATTTCTTCAGATATTTTAAGATGGGTCCTATTTCACCTCTCAACCTTCTCTTCTCCAAGCTAACATACCCAGCAATCCTCAACAATTTCTCAGTGGACTCAGCTTCTTGATACTTCACCATCTTGGGCATCATCTTGTTCTAGTATCCTTCTTGATCAGACACAGTATTCCAGGTGAGGGCTGGCCAAAACAGAGTAAAGGGATACCATTACATCCCTTATTCTGAGCATGTACCTACTTACCAATTCTACTTACCAAGGGATGATTATCCCCTTGTTTGAGATGGCCGCATCTCCACTGAAAAGTGTGAGCTTCCCAAACTGGAATGTATCTCTTAAAAAACAAACACTTGAGACACCCATGGGTTAAACACTGATGCCACTTTATTTCTCTTTATCCCACTGCTCCAAATAAATGGAAACTCCAAAGGCAGTCAGTTCATTGCAAAACCCACCTGGGTAAGTGAATGTCTTTCTGCAGTGCACAGGGAAGTAGATGCCCATAAAGACAACCCAGTGCTCTAGTGCTTTCTTGACTTGGCCACACATTGGTTATGGCTTCTGGATTTTATAACTGCAAATGATGACAACATACTACTGCAGGGACAATGCAGTGGTTTCTATGTACAGCAGAACTAGGGAAGACTGGATTGGTCTTTAGAAAAGAGCAGGGAAGGGTGAGAAGATGGGGAAAGCTTGTGGCTTTGGCTGATTACTGTGTTTGGTTTTTGCTGCCGGGAGGCTTTGGTAATTAAATAGCCGGACTTTCAGAAAGAAAGACTTGGCAGACTACTGGGAGGCTATTTTTCTTAGACCCCCACCCCCGATATTAATTAAAGAGAGGGAAGCTGGCCATTCAGGATGGAGAGGATGTGGGTGGAAGAATGAGACAGAACATGGCAGGGATCGACAGATCCCTGCCATGTTCTGTCTCGTTCTTCCACCCACTTCCTCTCCATCCTGAATGGCCAGCTTCCCTCTCTTTAATTCCCTACAGAAAAGCTGTAGCGAAAGCCATTACAACCTACCAAGAATGGTTAAATGGACATGGTCTGAGGAGCACTCTATGGTCCCTCTGATCCACTCAGTGCTCTAAGAACTTCCAAAATTCCAAACAAAGGAAAAGAAGAAGTGATTGGAAATCCATTTTTGGCCTTGAAAAGCTGGGTTTTGTAAAATGTTAAACAGTGAAGGAAAGCAACAGTTTATTTGAAAGAGGAATTGCCAGTCGTGGAGGCTTCAGGAGAGGCAATGCCCCCACTTTGTTGTCGCTGTTATGTGCCTTCAGAGAATCATAGCATCTTAAGAAGTGGAAGGGACCACTAGGGCCATCTAGTCCAACGCCCTGCCCTGCAGGAATACACAACTAAGCCATTCCTGAAAGATGTCCATCCAACCTATGTTTAAAGGTTTCCAAAAATGGGAGAGTCCATCACCTTCTGAGATAATCTATCCCTCTTTCAAGTAGCCTTTACAATAAGCAAGTTCTTCCCAATGCTAGGTGGAATCTCTTTTCTTGTAAATTGAATCCATTGGTTTGAGTTTGACATGGCAACCTACCCTAGGCTTCTATTGGCAATATTTATTTAGTAAAGGTTTGCCACTGACTCCCTCTCAGGTTGAGAGAGCATGACATTTCCAGAAGTATAGCTATTGGTGAGGGAAGAAGGCGTTCCCTCCTTAAATAAGAATTTCCCCACCTACCCTAAATAAATTAATAAATAAATTTAAATAAATACATTCAGTCACAACATTTCTAGCACTGCAGTAATTTGAAACATCAGTACAGCATTTGGAAATACAATTCAGACATCCTAAGAAAAGTGGTAGGCAAAGTGACCATGGGAATGCGAATATACAAGAGCTTGAGGTGTGAGGAGTTTCAAAGTCTCTCTTTCTACAGTTCTAGAAGTTTGTGAACTAAAGGAAAATGTCATTGCAGGGAGAAGAATTCTTATGGGAAGGGCATTCCACCCTCCAATGGCTACACCCCTGGACTTGCCCAAGATCACCCAGTGATGGCTGAGCAGGGATTGGAACCCTGGTCTCCCTTTGGTAACTAGAAATGGGGCAGTCTAGGGAGTTTGAAGGGGTCACAGACCCAAACAGAACTATATGTATCCCAAGGCTGCATTTCACCCACTCCTGCTATATACTATACCTGTTTTCAAAACCAGAGGGGGACTTCCAACCATTTCTACTTGGGGGGAGGATTTTTATCCGTTGTTCCCAGTGAATTCAGGACCAGAAAATTAGCCCCTATGCCTGCTGCTATTGCCACCCTGCCCCATAGGGCTCATAACTGGCATCGTCTGGGTGTCAAGTGCTGGGCATCTTGTAGTCTCCACAATATTCTCACCATGTACTACTGTTCCCATAGGAGTGAATGGCAGCTGTTTCCTTATTTTCCAGAAGAAAAGGGGCTGGACTCCAGGGTGCCAGTGAAGTGGAGGCTAAACTTGTTTCTTGTGCATGGTGACCCCCATAACTGGGACAAGAGAGTTGGGTTATATCCCATTTTGTTTGTTCCCATGAGACAAGGGGCCTGTCTAAACAGTGAAAATAATCCTCTTGGAATTCACTTATGAGATTATCAGACACTCAAAAATGGAATTCTCACAATGCTAGGAGATCGCTAAAGGGATTCCTTTTCACATGATATCATTCCCCTCTCGTAACGGTCTCGTTCAGCTGACGTTCCGCCGGCTGATGGGAGAATCTGTCAATATTCTGTTTCTGTCACGGAGGTTCCTGCAAGTGAAAAGGTGCCCCGTTTCACTGGTGCAATCCCAGCGTCAATGGGGAATCCCTGACAGAACACTTCCTGGGGAGATCGGGACAGCAAGATAAGTGACACATTTTTTATGACTCTCCCCAGGTTACTTGTTAATTTTAAAGTGTGTTTTTGTTATCACTTTTTTTTTTTTTTGGCTTACTTTCCTTTTTATTTTGGAATTTCCCACAATCTCATCTTCTCATGAGAACAGGTGGGATTTCATTCCAGGAAGTGAATGTAGCTCTGTTAGAGCTCCATTCACTCCTGGGCTGCCCTGGAAGTGGGAATAAGATAGGTCTGAAACTTTTTGTCCTCATGCTGGGACAGGGACGGGAGAGGAGATTGTGGGACAGGAACACTTTTTTCATTCCTGTCTGATAATCTCCTTAGAATTCTACCTATCTTAAGGGGATCCTGCATAATTCTGCCATATTCAGAAGGAAGGGGTCCAAACCCATCATAAACTCCAAGGGAACATACCTCAGGGCTTTCCTGGTCGTTTTTTAAAAACTCCATGGAGAATGTGCATTAGTGATCGTTAGGACAGACAATCACATTTATTCTCATACTCCAGAAAAGCAGAAGTAGAAAGCTGATTGTCTGGCCAGGAGCAGGGGGTGGGGCTTGCTTAGAAGGCAAGCTTCCCAGAACCACCATCATGGATTTTTGCTTTAGCAAGGGAGTGATCATGCAACAAAACAGCCTTTTTCTTTACTTAAAAAAAATTATTTAGGTGGAATATCATACTATCACACCTTTGCAACTTCGCTATAGCTTTAAAAAAAAATTGGTGGCTGCAACTGGCAAAAGTAATAAAAATGCAAGTTGCAGCCACCATCTTGAATTGCAGGCATGCCCGTGGGGACAGCAAAAGTGGGTAGCCTCCCATGGCTGTGATTTTGCCAAACACTGTTAGGACAAGGTGATACTGCTTCGTATTTGCATGAGTACACACCAATGCACATTTTTCACCTCGTATAAACAGGCCCCGAATGAGTTTTTCTATTGTTGCTATGTGCCATCAAGTTGGCTTTGACTTACAGCATTACTGTGCATGAGAGACCTCCGAGAGATCCCATTATTAACTTCCTTGCTTGGGTCTTGCAAACTCAGGGCCATGGCTTCCTTTATTGAGTTAATCCACCTATTATAATTCAGTGTTCCTCTTTTCCTTCTGCCTTCATCTTTTCCCAGCGTTATTGTCTTTCCAAATGAGTCATGTCTTTTCATTATGTGTCCAAAATACTATACCTTCAGTTTAGCCATTTTGAGATTGCAGGCTAGATTTGTTCTTGGACCCATATATTTGTCTTTTTGGCAGCCCATGGTATTTATAGAACTGTCCTGTAGCACCATGTTACAAATGAGCTGATTCTCTTCCTATCAGCTTTCTTCACTGTCTAGCTTTCACAACTATACTCTCTCTCTGGCTTTTCTTCACAATCGAAGATGAATCAGAAATACTATGGCAAAAATGAACTTGAACCTGACTTTGGTATTAAATAATATGTCTTTTCACCTGAGGATCTTATGTTCATAGTTCCTTCACAGCTGCCTTTCCAAGTCTTAGGAGATTTCCATACGCCCCTTAACGCGCAAGCAGCCTCCAGAGCAGTAATGAGGCTGCTGTGCGGCAGGGGGTCATTTTCGGACGCCGCCGTCCCTCTTCCAAGATCATTCGTGGCATGCCCGTGAAGCTTTGGAAGCGGCCTCATCATATTTTAAGCATGAAAGTTACTGCTCTGGAAGCTGCTTGTGCGGTAAAGGGTGTTTGAAAATCTCCTTAGTCTTTGGGTGCATCTACACTGTAGAAATAATGCAATTTGACACCACTTTAAGTGCTGTAGCTCCATCCTATGGAATCATGGGATTTGCAGTTTTACAAGGTCTTTAGCCTTCTCTGCCAAAGAGTGCTGGTGCCTAACAAAACTACAAACCCCAGGCTTCTGTGGAAGTTCAAGTGGTGTCAAACTGCATTGATTCTACACTGTGCATTCTGACATGATAGTTGTTGGTCTGGTCGAGAATTTCAGTGTTTTCAAATAACATTTTGTGTCCAGGTTGGTTTATCACATGTACTGCTACTGCTGATTTTTCTGGCTGGCCCAGTCTGCACTGTCTCTCACGTTCCTTGATTTGTGTTTGCAGCATGCAGCTGCAGACAAGTTTCCATAGGAACCACTAAATGCAGTGTGCAAACACAAAATGTTATTTGAAAACACCGAAATTCTGGACCATGCCAACAACTATCATGTCAGAATGCATAGAGAAGCTATTGGAATCCACAAACACCTGGACAACTTCAACAGGAAAGAAGAAACCCTAAAGGTAAACAAAATCTGGCTACCAGTCCTGAAAAACACCAAAATAAAAACTCAATACATGCAAATGAACTTCACCCAGGGTCAGAGGGATTTCCAGCAGACAATGGACCATTCGCCAAACAGATACTAATCCTCCTTGCATATCCTCCCACCCTAGGAACTAGACATTCAAATACACAAATTTACATATCCTCTCCAATAGGGACTCACAGTATATAAACCCCCCACACCCCTTATACCATCATTCTCTGAAGATGCCAGCTACAGATGCAGGTGAAATGTCAGGAATAAACTCTTCCAGAACATGGCCTCACAGCCCTGAAAAAGCCTGCAAAAAACATTTGAAAAACTTTTTTTTCAAATATTTGGATTCCCCTCTCCATCCCTCCCTACTAGGACTGGAAGAATGCTTGGCCTGAGCCATCCAGTTTTTTTTCCTGGTGTTCTCATGTACATAGAATGAGTACCTTTGAGGCTGAAAATGAACACGTTTAGCAATTTTAAGCCTCTCCTGGCTTCTTCCTTGTCTCACTGTTTGAGACACCTCAAGCTATTTATCTTGCAGATGCCCTGCTTGTTCCATTCTTGGCTTGGGGTACATTGAAACCCAGATCCCTTGGATTTAATTTGTAGTGGTTTGATGCATGAAATGGTGTGCCTTAGAGCCAAGGGTCATTTCCAGGACCCCATGGATCCTTCTAGCATCACAGTTCCTTGGGAACTGACACTCCAATTCCCTTTTGGTTTAAGAGCTAATGAGCCCTGCGCTAATGAACTGGACCTTTCCAGAAATAATTAAACTGAGTCTATCATGCCAGGAAGCATTTCAAGATATATTGCATTAATAAATAGTATTCATATTTCATCCTTAACTTGTACTTTGCAAACGGGTTTTTCTTTCTTTTGCCCACTGAATGATAAATGATAGCTGGTATTTCTGACTGGAGGACTCAGTTGCCTCTTTGTGTTAATTAAGTGGTGCAAGGAATTATGCGCTCACTATTAGGCTTGAGTTGGCTGGATGCTTTTGCACAGAACACGTTTCCAGCTGGCCTGAGATTCTGGACTGCTGCAAGTGAGTAGAATCTTTAGAAGTGGCATTTCAAGCTTAAAATAGTCAGGCCTTGGCTTCCTTCTATTGACAACCCCCAAACAACCTGATGGTATTATGATATTAGCTTTGGCAATGCCAAACATCAGTGACTTATGTGCATATTATAGGAGAAAGTGTTGAGCTGCCAGAGGGTGGGTGTAGGGGGGCATCTTGTCAAACTCAAGGTAGCTTTGACATTGAAAAAACAACATCACCAAAAGCAGCCCTGGGGATTCAGTAAATTACTTTTCCTCTAAACATGCTTTCTCCCTCCTGCTTGCCTGTGTTTTGGCATGAAAGCTGCTCTTTAAATCCACTGGATATTTATCTTTTCTGTCTCCTTGCATTGCAAGACTTGTCTGTCCAATCTATTCATCTCTGACATCTCAGCTGAGATCATGGGTAGAGAACAGGGACCATGTAACCTGTGGGAGAACTTTGCAGACATTATTTTTCTTCTTCACCCTTC
This sequence comes from Gambelia wislizenii, assembly GCA_030847615.1. Taxonomy (NCBI): domain Eukaryota; kingdom Metazoa; phylum Chordata; class Lepidosauria; order Squamata; family Crotaphytidae; genus Gambelia; species Gambelia wislizenii. The sequence goes on from JAUMIR010000004.1 coordinate 330,731,979, forward strand.
TCCCTGGTCCCTTTTACTTCAAGTCCCATTATCATAAAATAATAATGACAACTGCATTTCTGCAAGGAAAAGGTGGTGCGCAGGTAATATGGTTCTGCTCAGAAACAAGTTGTCCACCCCGCAAAATACAAAGTGTAGGTTCTTACCTTTAAAGCCCTACGTGGTTTGCATTCAGGGTACGTGCCGGATCACCTCCTCCTGTACAATCTTCCCCATACATTCTGGTCCTCTTGGGGACATTTACTTCAAGCAGCCAGGACTAGACTGGCAACAGTCACTCAGAACCTTTTCATCAGCCACCCCCAGACTATGGAATGACATGCCAGAGGAGATTCGACAGCTAAACACATTGCCTGAACTTAAAACAGCACCAAGGAGCTATCTCTTCCGACAGGACTACCCAGTTGATTTTAAACTACAGTAGGATCCCCGTATCCACTGATTCATTGTTCACTGATTCAATTATCCACAGGACACAGAACAGCACACCTACTATACAGTATTCCTAGAAAATGTATCATCTCTAGCCATTTTCTAGGTCCTCCAAGGCAACTCTATGCTATTTAAAACCAGAAGTCCAATTATTTTCAATGGTGTTTGCAATCATCCACAGTTTCCAGTATCCACAGCGCCCCCAGAACCTATCCCCAGTAGATACGGGGGTCCTAGTGTATGAATTTTAAATTGGTATTTTACATTTATGAATGATTTTAATGTTTGTTTTAATCCTATAAGTTTTCATTGGTGTTTTTAAATGATTTTATCTCATATATTGTATTTTAATTTATGTTGTATCCTGCCTTAAGCCTTGGGGAGAGGCGGGTAAGAAAATAACAACAAAAGCGACAACAACAACAGCCAGGTTTCCCAGCAGAGACACTGCTATTTTTGTGGTGGGGGCAATAGAAATGCTGGTGACAGATTTGCTATGCCAGCAGCACCAGCGGGCTGAAATCGTAATGGCAGGAGACCTATTGTTGGGAGCAGAAGGTTGCCACTCCTTCTCAGCTTCATAGGGAATAGTATGGCCCCAGAGTATAGCTATGGGGAAGAGGTGAAAATCTACCCACCCCCCATGCACCAGAAATGGTATTTCATCACTTTTGGCCACCGTTTTCACCTATTTTATGACTATCTGGCAGTTCCTCCTAAAACAACATCTAATGCTCCAAACTATCCAACATGATTTTTTATCCATCTGAAATACTGGAGCGTTTGGACAAAAATAAACTGGCAGGGAGCTAGGATGGATAGTGAATACATAGGTGGGATTCCAAGGGCTACATTGGACCCCCAAAGTGTCACTTTCCTCCTGTTGGACACACTTCCTTTGAGCCCTCAGACAAAATAGTTGAGGCATCCAAAGGAATGGGCCAGTCAAAGTGAACAAGGGAATGTGACACATAGCAAACAGAATAGTCCTAGCTGTGGATGATTTCAGGTGTCTCATTCCCTGCAATGCTAGACTGTTAGGACTGAAGGGAAATTTCATGGAGGGTGTAGATGATATGACCTCATTTGGCTCCATCCCTATGTGGAAGTTCTCACCCTTTCCCTAGATGAAGTGTTGAGGTCATATGCCCAATGGGATTGTTGTGGGCCATTGTGGGGTCCTATGTGGCCCTTGGAATCCCCAGGACCCCACCAACATCCCCCATCCCTGCCATTCCCCCCCCCAAACCTCAGATTTTTGACTGGGGGAGAGTAACAGCACTCTCGTTGCCCAGTTTTTTAAGAGCATTAGAAGCTGTTTGGGGAGGGACCTCAGTACAGCTATAAAATGTATGAAAACAGTGGACAAAAGTGATGAAATATCATTTCTGATCCACAATGATGGCAGATGTGATGGGGCACACAACTCTCTAGGGGGCTCCAGAGGAGCCCAAATTTGCAGTGCCTGTTCAAAGCATGCCCTCCCTTGCCCCAGATGAACCAACAGACTGCATCAATAGGAGCAGAGTGTCTAGATCGAGTGTTGGGAATGCTTTTATTGGGTACTCCTGCATGGCAGGGGGTTGGACTAGATGGCCCTTGTGGTCTCTTCCAACTCTATGATTCTAGACCTAAGCTGCCAGTCATAGCATAATAGAATTGCCAGACATCCACCTCAATGAAAGCAAACCCCATTGTCTAGGAAGCCAAACTGTTCACAGCAGCACCATCTGTGCAGCCTCCACTATCTTTCTCTCCCTTCCTGGGCCATGCCCTTCCACTGGAAGAACACTCCTTGTGATGAAAGCATACTTTACATTCCATACAGAGGGAAAATGATTGGGTTTGGTATCCCACCATGCAAAAGTGGTTTTCACATTCTGCCTTTTCTCTTTTCCTTCTTTGGGCCACTCAGTGGACGGTAACTGGAATGAATGGTCGAGCTGGAGCTCCTGTTCCACCAGCTGCTCCAATGGCACCCAGCAGCGGACAAGAGAGTGCAACGGACCATCGTACGGAGGAGCTGAATGCCAAGGACATTGGGTGGAGACCCGAGACTGCTTCCTTAGACAATGCCCAGGTTAGTGGTGTAATGAGCCACATTCTTGATTGGTGGAGTCAAGCAAAGCATGACTCTTCCTGAAAGACTGATGAGATCTGTCTTGGCATCCTCAGCTTTTAAAGGTCAGTGAGGAGGTGGATGGATGGGATGGAGGGTAGTGACCTTATCCAAGCTTTCGCTTCACCGTCTTGGACAGGATAGGTCATGACAATGGAGTTTACATAGGTTTTCAGCCCAGCTATGCTTGATGGGACAACATCTGCTTGATACACCTGTGTACACAATAGTTAGGAATTCAAATGCCTGGAAAAGTCTTGGTCTCACTTTTAAGTTGGATAAATGCTTTTGAAGGACTGATGTACAACAACACACCGGGCATTTCATAAGTGGAAGCTGCAACTTATGACTGTGATAAATAAAATAAATAACAAACGCCTGTCATGGAAGGCTTAGAAACACCCAAGAATGTCACTTATCAGATAATCATAGAGTTGGAAGGGGCCCTACAAGCCATCAAGTCCAACCACTTGCTTGGTGCAGGATCTCCAGCTAAAGCATCCCCACCAGCGAGATGTCCAGCCTCTTTGAAGATGTCCAGAGGAGACCCCACCCTCTTTCTAGACAATTGGTTCCATTGCTGAACTGCTCTTACTGTCAAGAAGTTCCTTCTGATGTTCAATTGAAATCTACCCTTCTGTAACTTGAAACCATTAGACCTGGTCCTACCATTTGGAGCAGCAGAGAACAGTCCTGCCTCCTCCTCTCTGGAACAGCGCTTGAGATATTTAAAGAGGGCAATCATGTCACCCCTCTGTATTCTCTTCACCAGGCTGAACATGCCCAAATCTCCCAACCTTTCCTCATATGGTTTGTCCTCCATACCTCTTATCATCCTCGGTGCCTTTCTCTGAACCTACTCCAACTTGTCTATATCCTTCTTAAAATGAAGAGCCCAGAGCTGAATATAGTACTCCAGATGAGGCCTGACCAGTGCAGACTATTACTTTCCTCAACTTACCTCTTACTCAAACAAGGACAGGGGAACCCTGAGAGGCTTCTGACACTACCTAAATACAACCAAGTAACTTTGTGACTAAACTATGTAATGATAATATCCACTTACAGGCCAGAATTCTGTAAGTATCATACACACTTATAAGCTACCTTATACATGCAGTTGTGCTTTCTTGGTCTGTTATGGAAGGCCAAACAGATTTATTCAGTTCAGGGCTTCACAGAAGATTGCATTCCTAGTGGCTTTGTCCCTATTGTTTATCAGCAGGCATGTTGCAGCCCGTACACGTGTATTAAAAAGCTGAAAAACCTTGCCATAATATTGAAGTAGTTCCATATGTTCAACATTCTAATAAATATATTTCTGATGAGATCCTACTTCACACTGATGGAGTGTAGAATTTTGCCCAGTGTGCCTCTGTATTCTTCCCCAGCTCTCCACAGTTACACAACCAACGTCCCTGCCACCCATGTGTTTCCTTCATGGACTTTTAAGAACAGATGTAGGCAAGGGGCCAACTAAGTTACATCCAACTGTTTTTCTGTAGTCCCGGAGTGGGTAAAGTGCAGTCAGTGGCCCCCAGGCCTGCCCAAGGGTCAAACATATATTTTTCTCAATTTTTGCCCCAACATGTCCTCTAGGGGCTTTGGATGGCATATGTACCATGTCCCCCAACCAGCCCATTTTAGGCCCTGGGAAAGCCTTTTTAAAATTGAAAGTTAAACTCTTTTTTTCTTTTTAAAAAAGCCTCTTCTGGACCTAAAATGGCACACAAGGGCCCAACAAGGGTACCACAGTTCAAGAAGGTTATTGACAAGCTAGAGCATATCCAGAGGAAAGTGACCAAATGGTGAAAGTCTGAAAGTCATGCCCTGTGAGTTGGGAGCTTAGAGAGCTGGGTATGTTTAGCCTGGAGAAGAAAAGGTGAAGAAGTAACATAGAATCATAGAATCATAGAATCATAGAATTGCAGAGTTGGAAGAGACCACGAGGGCCATCCAGTCCAACCCCCTGCCACGCAGGAAATCACAATCAAAGCATCCCCGACAGATGGCCATCCAGCCTCTGTTTAAAGACCTCCAAGGAAGGAGACCCCACCACACTCCGAGGGAGTGTGTTCCACTGCCGAACAGCTCTGACTGTCAAAAAGTTCCTCCTCATGTTGAGGTGGAATCTCTGTTCCTGGAGCTTGCACCCATTGCTCCGTGTTCCAGTCTCTGGAGCAGCAGAAAACAAGCCTGCTCCATCCTCAGTGTGACATCCCTTCAAATACTTAAACAGGGCTATCATATCGCCTCTAAACCGTCTTTTTTCCAGGCTAAACATACCCAGCTCCCTAAGTCTCTCCTCATAAGGCATTGTTTCCAGACCTTTCACCATTTTAGTTGCCCTTCTCTGGACACGCTCCAATTTGTCAATATCCTTTCTGAATTGTGGTGCCCAGAACTGGACACAGTATTCTAAGTGAGGTCTGACCAAGGCAGAATAGAGTGGCACTATTACTTCCCTTGATCTAGACACTATACTTCTATTGATACAGCCCAAAATTGCATTGGCCTTTTTAGCTGCCGCATCACACTGTTGGCTCATGTTCAACTTGTGGTCTACTAGGACTCCTAGATCCCTTTCGCACGTAGTCTCATTCAGCCAGGTCTCTCCCATCCTATATTTATGCATTTCATTTTTCCGCCCTAAATGCAGTACTTTACATTTCTCTGTATTGAATTTCATTTTGTTAGCTTTGGCCCAGCTCTCCAGTCTATCCAGGTCATTCTGAATTTTGATCCTGTCCTCTAGGGTATTAGCTACTCCTCCCAATTTGGTGTCATCTGCAAATTTGATAAGTATGCCCCTAATTCCCTCATCTAAGTCATTGATAAAGATGTTGAATAGCACTGGGCCCAGGACAGAACCCTGTGGCACCCCACTGGTCACATCTTTCCAAGACGAAGAGGAGCCACTGCTGAGCACCCTTTGGGTTCGGCCGGTCAACCAATTACAAATCCATTGAACAGTTAACTTGTCTAGCCCACATTCTACAAGCTTGTTTGCAAGAATGTCATGGGGAACCTTGTCAAAGGCCTTACTGAAATCAAGGTATGCAATGTCCACAGCATTCCCTTCATCTACCAAGCTGGTAACTTTATCAAAAAAAGAGATCAGATTAGTCTGGCATGACTTGTTTCTCTGAAACCCATGCTGACTTTTTGTGATTATGGCATTGCCTTCTAAATGTTCACAGACTCTCTGTTTAATGATCTGTTCTAGAATCTTCCCTGGTATTGATGTCAGACTAACTGGACGATAGTTGTTGGGATCCTCTTTTTTCCCCTTTTTGAAGATGGGAACAACGTTTGCCCTCCTCCAGTCTGCTGGGACTTCTCCTGTTCTCCAGGAGTTCTCAAATATTATTGCCAATGGCTCTGAGATTATATTTGCCAGCTCTTTTAATACTCTTGGATGTAGTTCATCTGGTCCTGGAGATTTAAATTCATTTAGATTAAGAAGGTATTCCTGTACCACCTCTTTACTTATTTTCAGCTGGATTTCCCCTATTGTGTCCTCTGTTCCATTTTCCTCAGGTTGGTCCTCCTTTTCCTTTTCTGAAAACACTGAGGCAAAGAAGGTGTTGAGTAATTCTGCCTTTTCTCTGTCCCCTGTTAGCATTTTGCCATCTTCTCCACGTAGTGGCCCTATCATTTCCTGCTTCCTCCTTTTGCTGCGGACATACCCAAAAAAACCCTTTTTATTGTTCTTAACCTCCCTAGCAAGCCTGAGCTCATTCTGCACTTTAGCTTTTCTGACTTTACTCCTACACGTGTTCGCTATCTGTTTGAATTCTTCTTTGGTGATTTCCTCCCTTTTCCATTTCCTATACATGTTCCGTTTAAAACTTAGCTCCATTGAAAGTTCTTTAGTCATCCATCCTGGTTTCTTGAGACACCTCCCATTTTTCTTCCTCAATGGTACTGTTTGAAATTGTGCCTTCAGTATCTCCCTTTTGAGAAAGTCAAAACCGTCTTGAGGTCCCTTCTCTTTTAGTATTCTTGACCATGGGATCATCCCCAGTATTTCCCTGAGTTTATTGAAATCAGCTCTCCTAAAGTCAAGAATGCGTGTCTGACTATGCCTGGCTTCTCCTTTCCATTGTATAACAAACTCCAGGAGAACATGATCACTCTCACCTAAGGATCCCACCACTTGCACCCCATTAACCAGGTCGTCTCTGTTGGTTAGGATCAGATCTAAAATAGCTGACCCCCTTGTTGCCTCTTCCACCTTTTGGACCATGAAATTGTCTTCCAGGCATGTAAGGAATTTGCTAGACCTTGTAGTTTTGGCTGAGTTAGATTGCCAGCAAATATCAGGATAGTTGAAGTCACCCATCACTACTACATCTCTCCTTTCTGCATGTATGTTCATCTGTTCTAGAAAGGCAACATCCAATTCCTCCGTCTGATTTGGGGGTCTGTAGTAGAGTCCCACAATAACATCCCTGTTGTTTCCCTCCCCTTTAATTTTTATCCAGATGCTCTCCACCTGGCTTCCAGTATTGATGTCATGGATCACTTCACTGGTGTAAATATCCCTGACATATAATGCTATTCCTCCTCCTTTCCTGTTTGGCCTGTTTCTCCTATAAAGGTTATACCCCTCTATTCCTACATTCCAATCATGAGACTCGTCCCACCAGGTTTCAGTAACGCCTATTATATCATTCAGTAACGCCTATTATATCATATATCATGATAGCCATGTTTAAATATTTGAAGGGTTGTCATACTGATGATGGAGCAAGCTTGCTTTCTGCTGCTCCAGAGACTAGGACACAAAGCAATGGACTCAAACTATAAGAAAAGAGATTCCACCTAAACATTAGGAAGAACTTCCTAACTGTAAAAGCTGTTCAACAGTGGAATATGGTGTTGCCTTGGAGTGTGATGGAGTCTCCTTATCTGGAGATTTTTGAAACCGAAGCTGCATGGCCATCTGTCAGGAATGCTTTGATTGTATATTCCTGTGTGGCAGGGGGTTGGACTATATGGCCCTTGTGGTCCCTTCCAACTTGATGATTCTATGGAAAAAAAATGGCAAAAAATTAGAGGGCATTGTGGGGCATTTGAGGACAATTTCTTTCAGTTTTTGGTGGTGGCAGCTCAGCAATAATTTTGTGCACTTGTAAGGCCATCTCTAAAGAAATAAGTCCCAAGCAGAATTCCAACCTAGAATAATATGTCAGTAACAGGATTTCAACCACTATAAGTGAATAATAGCATATTTCTGGGATGTATGGCAGACACTCTCAGAAGTGCAGTTTCTTTTTCAATAATCTCTCTTGCTGGACTTTATCAGACAAATAAAATATGGTGTCATTATAATGCCACATAAACATGAAAGTGTGCATGTATTACATGACATAGCTCTTTCACTTTTATGCCCCCGCCAAAACCTGTACTTTTTAATTGATGGCTGAAGCCTTCAATTGACACACACACACACACACACCCGTGGTGCTTTTGCACTGGCATTGCCAGCGTGTGAAACCTTGTGCCATTGCACTCACTTCAATGAATCGAAAATGGCTGGTCCAGCACGATCACTTCCAGGTGAGATTGCAACAGCCAGGTAAGTGACACACTTTTTATAACCTTCCCTGGGTTACTTGTAAGTGCTTTGTGTCACTTTTTGTGTGTTCTTTTTGTTTTACTTTTTGAATTCCCCGTGTGATAGAGTTTTGCGATAATCCACGGGATTTCAAAGGAGGAATTGAATGGAGCTCTGTTCACTTCCTCTTTCATTGCCAGGGATGCCTTTGCCGGCAAAGCAAGGTAAGTGCTGTGTTGGGGGGGGGGGCATGTTCTTTTGCTGGCATATTTTTGTTTATGCCAGCAAAAAAAAAGCTTTAAGGGGCTTGTCTGATAAAAGTCCCAACTTGTTCTTGCTCTTGCTCTCTCTGTGTCTTACATCTCTCTTCTCCTCCTTCTACAGTGGATGGAAAGTGGCAGGTATGGGGACCCTGGGGGAGCTGTACAGCCACTTGTGGAGGTGGGACTCAGAAACGTGATCGTTCATGCTATGGCCCATTCTTTGGAGGAAATGCATGCCAAGGCCCAAAAGAGGAGTTCAAGCAATGCAATGAAAGAAGATGTCCAGGTGAGTAGCTTTTACCCCAGGGTAACATTGTTCTAAACAGATGATGTTGCCCAAATGGACAATGACTTCGTCCTGTTGATCAATGAATTGGTCCAGACCATAATGTTCAGATCTGTTTCAAAGAAAGCATCATTTCCTTTTGAAGTGCTTCACTGGTTTAGAATATTAATAGAACAATATTCTTCATATATGCACTTTCAGCAGGCTCTCAGAATTTTATCTTTCCCTATCACGCCCCTCCCCCTCAAGTGCTCTCTCTCTCTCTCTCTCTCTCTCTCTCTCTCTCTCTCTCTCTGGTTTTTCTTCGCAAACAAAGATTCAGAAAGGGACTCATCCCACGCTTTCTGCAAGCGCGCTGATGACTAAAAAGGCCAATCCAAGATAAACAAGTCTGGTTGCAGAAAGCACAGCAGAAGGTCTCCTTGGGTGATGTTTTTGGGTTGTGATTCTTTCTGCGTTGTCGTTTCTCTTCAAGACTTGTTTGGCGTGAGTTCTCAAATAAGGCTGCAGCATTGTGGATAGTGCATCTCCATGCCTCCCAATGTGAGGCCAGGTCAGACGACTGTTGGTGATCAATTTGGCTGAGCCTGAGATGTTGTTTCAGGGAGTGTTTGTATCACTTTTTTGGAGCGCCCCTCTTATGCTGACCTGTGGCAAGTTCATCATTAACAGAACAATATTCTGCATATATGCACTTTCAGCAGGCTCTCAGAATTTTATCTTTCCCTATCACGCCCCCCCACCAAATGCTAGATACTAAGCATGATTAGAGCTGTGCTATGCAAAAACTTCCAAGGGCTGGATCTAAATTCAGCTATGCAATCAAAATACAGTGGGCCCTCCATATCCATGGGGGTTTGATTCCAGAGCTCCCCAAGGATAGCAAAAACTGTGGATGGTGGAGTCCCATATTAATCAATGGGCACCACCATTTTGGCTATGTGGTGCTATCATTTTAGGTATGCAGTGATGGCCTGTGGATGCTCAGACCAACGGATATTGAACCCACGGACACAAAAGGCTCTCTGTCACCAAGTGATAAAAAACAAAATTCACAGTGGATGAGGAAAGTTTATTTTCCACCTTACCCTGTGGATCTGCTGGCCAGAGGTTGATTGAGGATTGTTTTCAACCAGGAAGCTCAGGGATACCATCATATTCCTCCTATGTTGAGAAGTCAGCTAATGCTAGAGCAAACTTTGAGAACTTTATGGGGCTATAGATCCCATTATCCCCAACAAGCATGGCCAGAGGATTCTGGGATATACAGTCTAAAATAATATTCCTCCCCCCCCCAAGCCTTGTGCTGTACTGACAGCCCAGTGCCACCATCAGATGTGAAGATTCTCAGAATTATAGCTTGGGGGGGAAATACACTTATTTGGACTACAGTTCCCAGAATCCTCTCAATCAGCATGGGTTAGGAATTCTGGAAAGGATAGACCTAATTCCAGTTGTGAGTCCCAACTAGAGTAAACATAGAGTAAAATCAACTAGACTAATTGATCCAACTGATGTAGAATCAATTGGATTTGACTCACTATATGTTGACAGACCATTCAACAATCAATTTGATGAATATCCTCTAGTTGGCACTGACCACAATGATTCTGGCCATTGTTTGAGAAAAGTAACTTTTCCATGTCCTATGTTAGAGTTCTAGTCCAGAGCCACCACCAATATGTAAAAGCTGACAAAACCTGGCCTTAGAGATGTTCTTTTCTGGACTTCAATCTCCCCAAATCCACCATGGCCATGTTAACTGGGGATTGTGAGAGTTTTAGTTTAGAAAGGCATGGTTCTAATTAGAAGGGGCCACTGGGGCCATCCAATCCCATTCTGCCATGCCAACTGTGCCATCTACTTACTGGCATCGGCATTGTATAATGGTTTGTCTTGTCTGTAATTTGCTTTGAATTGTATCTATCGAATTGTATTCAATTGAATTGTGTTGTACTGTATTGTATATTGTAATGTATATTGTGATGATGTACTCCGCCCCGATCCTGAGGGGAGAGGCGGGTTATTATTATTATTATTATTATTACTACTATCCCCCTCCATTCTCTGAATCACTGACTATCTTATGCCAGTTGGAGGGGTTCTCCTTATTTTCCTTTGTGGGTCAAACAACTGGCATGCAGTCAGTTGACATCTGACTAAAGTTCGAGTAACCCACATACAAAATCCCTGTGGCCTGGCCACCATCAGGCCTGAATATTTAGCATAATGTTGGGCAACCTGTGGCTCTAGGGCTATATACTTTCCTCAGGTTGATCTCAGCCAAAGTTGAGAAGCCCTCTATTTTGAGTGACCATTCCAGGCCATAGCAAGAGTTACTTGACCAGTAAACTTACTCTGCCATGTGGCAACATGGCACTTGGCTCTTGTGATCAGATCACTAATCTAAAAGGATAGCAGTTTTATTTTATACTGCAGGGGAATGGGGAAAGCACATAAAACTCCACTGTAATTTGATTTAAAAAAAAAAAAGTGGGAAGAGGAACTGAGAATAATTGGGTTAGATGTTGAATTCTCCCAGTGCTGTGTGCTTTCTTTCGTAAAAAGGATTTTGCTACAAAGGGATATTAAAAATTACAGGGATCACGATATTCCCTCTAGAGCAAAAAAGCACTCCCACACTCTCGGGCAAGATGGTGAAATGCATTTCTAACAAGCATCCTTAATGTGGTGTGTCATGCTTTGTTTCCCAGGAATGTAGTTTAAGCTCAGGAGGAAAAGTTGAAAGAGTGAGATTAAGGACATGGTGCCAGCATTGCTATCTGCATAGAAAGCTGCTGGATGGCAGGTTATGGGGCAGATTGCTTTGGTGGTCCTCAGTTTGTGTGACTCCGAACATAGATTCATAGAGTTGGGAGGGACCACAAGGGGCATCTAGGTCTGGAGGTCTGAAAGCCATGCCATATGAGGAGGGAGCTTAGAGAGCTGGGTATGTTTAGTCTGGAGAAGAGCAGGCTAAGAGGTGACATGATAGCTATATTTCAATATTTGAAGGGATGTCATACTGAGGATGGAGCAAGCTTATTTTCTGCTGCCTCAGAGACTAGGACACGGAGCAATGGACTCAAAGTAAAGGAAAAGAGATTCTACCTAAACAATAGGAAGAATTTCCTGACAGTAAGAGCTGCTCAGAAGTGGAATATGCTGCCTCGTAGTGTGGTGGAGTCTCCTTCTTTGGAGGTTTTAAACAGAGGCTGGACGGCCATCTGTCGGGAATGATTTGATTAGGTATTCCTTTAAGGTAGGGGGTTGAACTAGATTGTCCTTGTGGTCTCTTCCAACTCTATGATTCTATGAGTCTAACCTTGCCTTGCAGAAATAAACAGGGAAAGTGCTCCAAAGAGATGGCCATTCAACCACTGCTGGAGAAGAGTCCAACCCTTGGAGGCAGTCTGTTCCACTGCTGAACAGCTTTTATGGTCAGGAAGTTCCTCCCAAAAGTTTAGGTGGAATCTAATTACAATTTTCTTGTAATCTGAATCCATTGGTTCATGTTTTAGTCTCTGGAGCAGCAGAAAACAAGCTCACTCCATTTAATACATGACACCCTTCCATGCATTTAAAGAGAGCTATCCTATTACCTCTCATCTTCTCTTCTCCAAGCTAAACATATTCACTGCTCCCTAAGCTATTCCTCAGAGGGTTTAGTTTCCAGACTTTTCATCATCCTGTGTGTTAACACATCAGCATTGTTGCATGGCAAATACTGGGATGTAAGTCTGTGTTAATTTTTGTTCTCATAGGCAGGAATTAATAATTAATTTTCTCTCCACTGCAGCAAAACCCTAAAAAACAATTACAGTCACAATTTGTAGTTTAGGCTTTGCACTGTACAAAAGGAAAGGAAAGGAAAGGAAAGGAAAGGAAAGGAAAGGAAAGGAAAGGAGGGGTCATTCAGAAAACAGTATTTTCTGTGTAGGAAATTTCTGTGATTTTTCTGAGCAGGAAGCAAGTGTTCTGTGCAGAAAAGTGTGATTTTTCTACATAGAACAAAACTTATCTGCAAAAAAGACATAATTTCTTAGCAAAATACCCCATGTTGCAGCAATGTTGAATCAGCATCATTCAGTTATTATAGCCAGACCTCCTGCAGTTGGTCCATGTTTTCCAGGTACTCTCCTCTGTGTACCAGATGTGGGTGGAAGAGCCATTAAGAAACCCCAGACAATGCATCAACCTGATGCCCTTCTGCTATGGCATGGGTTGCAGAATGCTGTGATCCAGTCCAACTCCAGAGTATCACAACTGCAGTGTAGCTCTGCTGGCACATGTTTACAGGATGCAGCCATTGAGTAGGATCACAGTCATGGTTTGCAGAATGCAGACTAGTTACAACATGGTCCTCCCCATTCTAGGAACAGCTGTACCGCTTTAATCTATTGGGTTCAAATAGGGCAAAATTTCATTTCAATTTGATTTTAAATTTCACTGAATTCACAAATTTGAGAAGGAAAGTAGGGAGAGGGGAATCAAATGAAGGAGAAAGTAAAACCAATGAGATCTCTGCTGGCTATTTTCTATAAGGACAATAGATAGGAATATAAAGAATATTCTTGTTATCCTCAACAAGAAGGCTGTACCCTGATATCTTGAGTCACCCCCCTGTAAAATCACTTGTACTTCAGGACATTTTAAAAGAATGATTTATGCACAAAAAGGTAAACCCAAGATTTTGTGCATGAAACAGTTCTGCGTGAAATGCTGCTTTCTGTGATAAGAGTTGTGCTTAGTACCAAAAACAAACAAAACACCAAGGCTCCCCCTTTGCTCATGAAATAAACAAAGGAAGAACCAAACCAGTCCATGGTCATACACGGAGGATCTGAAAGATCAGATGAGTGGTCATAGAAGTCTAGATCAAAAAACAAAGAACAGTCCAAGCAGGGTCAAAAGCCAGTCAGGGAATAACCCAAGAGAAGAGTCCAAAAGGCAAGCCAAGGTTAGAAACCTAGACTGCAATGTCAAAGATAGTGGTGCTGTTCTTCTGTAGCACAGACATAGCCTTGGCTGTACTAATTTATAGCCAGCTGTAACTGAGCACATCTGGCCTCATTATCCCAGCACTTTCTTTTTAAGGCAGACCACACGCTTCCTTGTGGATTGATTGCAGGTATTTTAGTCTGTGGGTTTTCAAAGGATGAAGAAGCATCACTTCTATCTCTCTCTCTTTAAGCATCTGATGGTCTAAGCTCTGATTCCAGAGTATATTATCAGCACCCTCTGACTCTGACTAAGGCCTGTTATCTGGGCTCACCTATTCCCTTTCCTCCTCTGAGGAGACCTCCTCTAGGTAGGAGAAGACACTTAAGGTTCAAAACCAGTTGGCAGGTGATCCCTTATCTCATTCCTCTTTCCCTATTTGCTCTCCTTTCCTATTTCTTTCAAGTTCCCTCTCTCACACTTTTTCTCTGGGGGCTTGTCTAAATGGGCTGTTTACCCCATCTTGCCCCTGTCTTGGATACCTGAAGTCCTAATAACATAAGGCTTTTCCCCTGTTTTGCCCCCAGGCGGTTCTCAGGACAAAGATGGAAGCAAGATGGTGTAAAGACCAATAAAATTGGCCCGATATCACGTGGAATATTGTGTCCCTTCTGGACACAATTCAAGAAATATATTGACAAGCTGGAACATATCCAGAGGAGAGCGACCAAAATGGTGGGAGGTCTGGAAGCCGTATGCTATGAGGAGTAGCTTAGGGAGCTGAGTATGTTTAGCCTAGAGAAGAGAAGGTGAAGAGGTGACATGATGCCATGTTTAAATATTCGAAGGGATGTCATACTGAGGATGGAGCAAGTTGTTCCAATGGTTAGGACACAGAGCAATGGAATCAAACTACAGGAAAAGAGATTCCACCTAAACATTAGGAAGAATTTCCTGACAGTAAGAGCTGTTTGGCAATGGAATACGCTGCTGCCTAGGAGTGTGGTGGAGTCTCCTTCTTTGGAGGTTTTTAAGCAGAGGGTGGATGGCCATCTGTTGCGAATGCTTTGATTGTGTCTTCCTGCATGGCAGGGGGTTGGACTGGATGGCCCTTGTAGTCTCTTCCAACTCTGATTCTATGATTCTAAATGTTTTTACCAAATCCACAGTAAAAACCATCTCAAATGGGGGAGGGGAGACAGATCTGGCCCTGATTAACTGCAGGAACCCATACTGGCATGATGGCCCATTGCTACATCTGCCATCCATGCCACTCTCTCTGAAGCCAGGAAGGAGTCCCACAGTATGTGACCAAGGCTGGTAACATGTAGGGGGGCTGAATTATGTGCTGTGGGCTAACTTCCTGGCTTTGCAGAGTGTGACATGGACTCAGCAGCAGCAGCAGCAGCTGTAGAAAGAGGCCAGCATGGTCGTCTGGACTCAATCCCATTTTGTGCTGGTAACAGGAGAGGAACGGGCCTGATCTGGGGCCAGAACATGCCAGAAGGAGCTGGTGTATTCTGTCCATGTAAATGGAGATTTGGTCTAATTCAGCTTTATCTTTGCTTTACAGAGCCCCATGAAATCTGTGATGAAGACAACTTTGCTTCTGTGATTTGGAAGCAGACCCCCGCTGGAGAGGCTGCAGCAGTCCGATGTCCCCGTAATGCTACAGGTAAGAATCAGTGGTCTATTTGGACCCCGATTCTATTCCTTTATTCTTTCCAGGAAAACCAAGACAAAGGTTAAGGTCTCTTTAAGCACCATTCTCCTACAAAGAACTGCCTTTATTTCTAGTAATGGAGAAAACAGTTTACTGCCTTGCTTTGCATATGTGTCCCGAATTCTTCATGGCCAGTAAGGAGTGTGACTTTCACCTGCATCAAACCTTTGTCTACCACTATCTTAAACTCAGTTTTAGCATCTCAAGAAAGATGCAGCTCTATGACTTTCCATTGTCAAAATTCTTCTCCTAAAATGACTTTTAACATCTGTGTCTCATTAAGAGGACTGTGAGTTCTGAAAGCTTGTTTAATGTATTTTATACTGTTTGGTTGACCTAAAAAACACAATGGTGGATTTTTAATTTTTTTTTTAAATTTTGTTATATTTTGCTGTATGGCCAACTCAGCTACCGCTGGATATACAGTATATTCTCCTATGCAAACAGCACTGGCAATTCTTGTCAAAATTTCTCCTCTTCAGGACTTCATTGGAAAATAGAATTCAGAAGATGAGACATAGGAAAGAATGCTATTTGTGTTCACACAGAGCAGAGGGGACTTAAAGGACATTTTGCCTATTTCCTCCACACTTTTAATTTGATTTTTAAAATATAATTCAAAAGAAAGGGAGTAAGAGAAAAAGGGAGAAAAAGGAAAGAAGGCAGAGGGGAAGTATTTAGGATATGAACATGAGCTAGGCGCGTGCATCAACGTTAAGTTGACAATGTTTTTAAAAACACATTTTCTTGATGTTGTGTCTATAAACTACACATTCATGGTAGCTAAAGCAGTAAGATCTTTTGACCAATGAACAGTAGATGGCCAATATTTCTCTTTCCAATCCTGGAGTGTAAGGCTGGAATCCTGTTTTGTGTCTTATGCATGCATACTTTCCTCTCCAGAAGTGATTGGATATTTTTCTCCTATGTGGATTGGCTGTTGACAGTTGTGGAAGTGGCTTTAATAAGCATGTGATGCCATTGCTCATGGATGCAGATTACCTGTGGATGTGTGTTATTCGTGGTTGTATACACGTGCACATTCATCATGTAGGTGCATATGGCACATTCAGAAGCACTTTTGCATCTGGTTCTATGATGTTACCATTCACTAACAGGGAGGTACTACACAACTGGCATATACAGTCAACCCTCTGTATCCACGGATTTTGTATTCATGGATTCAACCATCTGCAGCTTGAAAATATTCCAGAAAAAATAAATAAATAAATAAAAAACCTTGATTTTGTCATTTTATATAAGAAACACCATTTTACACCAAACCCCAGTGGATAACAAATGCCCACTGTAATTCCATGAACATAAAGTGACAATCTCTCTGATTGATGACATTAGTCTTTTAGCAAAAGGAAAATGATGATGATGATGATGCCCTCACCTTTCCCCCCAAAATTGGTACTTAAGGTGACTTACAACTTGAAAAAGAACAATACAGTTAAAAACATACAAAAAGTGGACATCAAAATGGGATTGAACTGTTGACAATAGTAAAATGATTTAAAACTACACATAAAAGATAAAACACCATTAAAAGATTTAAAAAGCAATTGAAACAGTTCAGTCTAAAAACATTACAGCTCCCTCAGCCCTTTCTTTAAATAAAAGCCTGATTGAATAAAAGGTTTTTGCTTGCCGATGGAAGACCAACAGGGAAAGAACCACTCTGGTCTCCCTGGGTTTGGAGTTCCAGAGTCTATTGCCAAATCCACCCTACACAAACAATCCAGTTTGAAACTATTGGACCATGAGATTTGTAGTTTTACAAGGTCTTTATTCTCCTCTGCCAAAGAGTGCTGCTTCCTCACCAAACTACAAATCCCAGTATTCCTTAGGAAGGAGCCATGGCAAATCATCCAGTTTCAAACTGGATTATTTGTGTAGGGTGGATTTTGGCCTATGTCCTACTCTCAATCCCAAACAAGGTTCAGAGTTCCCAAGTCAGCAAGCCTTAAACTGCCCAGGGGGTCATAAATCCGATAAGCACACTTTCACAAGGCGAGCTGCCAAGAGGAAGACTGAAATTGTATTCAGCAAGGTAGTTGGTGGTTGTAACTTCCTTATACAGGCAGCATGTTCAGCCAACATCCAGATTGCAGGCAGTATTTAGGGTGAGCATTCCACAGCTGTGCTCCTCTGGACACCTTGATTGCAACCTCTTACCTCATCTGTGGGGAATGGATTGGGACAGATATCTAACCCCCACCTTCCTCTGGGACTGGGGGAGCTCTCCTCCTGATAGGAACCTGACCTTACCTGATGAACAGAAGGAGGACTTGGTTGACTATCGGGGGTCTGTTGTGACTGCACCAAAGGCAAGTCTGGTTCATCTTCCAATGAAGATGAACTCTCAAGGAGGGGGCATAACAGTCTAGGAGAAGCCACTGAGAAGGCCCTTTCTCATGTTCCCATCAACTGTGGTTGTGATGGTGCTGGGACTGAGAGAAAGGCCTCTCCTGAAGATCTCAGGGCCTGGGTAGGTTCATCCAGGGAGATGGTAAAACCAGGCAGAATCCAACTATTGACCATCTATGAAATTTCACATCTCAGAGATATAATCCAGCAAATCACATTTATCTACAAATGCAAAAGATTTCTCTAATACCAAATTAATACATTACAAAGCATCCAATAAGAAAGAGGTAACCACTGAACAAACTCACATCATATGCCACAAGGAAACACAGTGTTTATTAGATTGCCAATATTTAGATAGTAGTCTCTTCCTAAAGAAAATGTCATCCCCAAAACATAATTTTTCACTGACAGTTTTAGGTCTAAAGAGATTTTAAATATTGAAGTTAGGGTAGTTTTCCTTTGACTGGTTGGCACAAGGCAATCTAACCCTTTATTCCCCTCAACTCTAAACCTTTTCCCTATGGCAAAGTGAGTGGTCACCCTTCATAACCATGAAGGCTTGCTTGCTGTTCAGAATCCAAACAACAAAATTCAAGGGGTCTTTTATTTCTTAGCTCTTATGGAAGTCAGCCAAGGGTTGGGTCAATTTTACCAGCACTCACTCGATGCAAAATCCAAAGTGTTAAAAGCACACAGTTGCTCACTGGCTACAATTTCACAATCACATGGAAGAATCATTCAGTGCAAAGTAGATCCATTGTTTCAGAAGAAAACCAGATAAGCAGACTTCTGGTTCCTGGGGCTTCAACATGTATTCCAACCAAACTCTTTTGGCCTCCTCATGTCAAAACAGCAGGCACTGTCTTCTCTGGACATCTAACTTGGTAGAGGTGCCAGGAGAGCAGCTGGCCTAAAGGAACCGTATCTCAAGATGGATTGCTTAACAGCTCCTAACGGGAGGGCTTGCTGTGTGAACCTAATGGAGACGACCTCCAGAGCCTCTTGATGAAGAACACTTGGGTCCACTCCAATGGCATGGTGGGGAAGGAGGCAGCAAAGTGGCACCGTATATTCTCTTGTTGTCCATCAGCACAATTTTAACTCATGCCTTCCAGTCCATTGGGAAGGGCAGGTGCCAAAAAGCAAGGGAGCTGCCAAAGCAACACATCACTCCAAATTAAAAGAGACAAGAGTAATGGAGGACACGGGGTACAGTTCTTGATGAGATGATGAATCACTGCTTATGGGTTTTCAAAGAGACTAGTGTTGCTGCTGTTGGAGATTTAGAATTTGTGAATACCAGATGGGAAACTACTCAGAAATGGTCTTCTCTCACAGAAATCTACAGAAATTATCTGTACAGATTTACTTCCTTACTAATTACTATACCACATGGACCCTAAGCTTCAATATGCCATGCAAAAGGGAAAAGAGGATTGTGTTTGAGGAAGTCTGAGGAAGTCCAAAGTTCTTTGAATATGTGAACCTAGATCCTAGGTTTATTGTAGGATAGGTTTTGACTGCCATCTTCATTAGATGTAGGTGGAAGGATTACATAAGAAAGCTTTGAGCCACCTTGAGTCTTGATTTTCAGGAAAAATGTGAGATGTCAATAAAGCTAGCAATAAGAATAACCATAATTAAGCTTCTGTTTCACCTGCCTAGTTATAATGCTCTTTCTGTTTTCCTGCAGGGCTGATCTTACGGCGGTGTGTGCTGGATGAAGAGGGCATTGCCTATTGGATACCGCCGACGTATGTCAAATGTGTTTCCATTGACTACAGGAACATACAGATGATGGTGAGAGTCGAACCTGGATCAGAGACATGGGTGGCCAAATTCAAACCTGGAACCCTTTCATACTACACAAATCTAGCACTCTGATTCCAGTTTAACTGCCATGGGTGCATCCTATGGAATCCTGGGATTCATAGTTTGGTGAGGCACCAGAACTCCCTGGCTGTGAATTCTCTTCCCTAAACTGCAGATCCCAGGATTCCCTAGTCTACCACCAGAGCAGTTAAAATGGAATCATAGTAGTGGAATTGTGTAATGTGGAAAGGTCCTTGGAGTGAGTCTTCTCCATGCCTCCTTTCTTCAGTAGTAAACAAAGTCATCAATAACTGTTGGCAGTCCTGCCAGGTAGGCATGTGCGATGCCGTAATACTGGAGCATAGCTCTACAAGCTCTTGGGGTTTATCTGAATAAGAGGCATAATGTGTTTTCCAATTCAGCAAATCAGAGGTGGTAAAAGGAGAATAGGTATATGCCTGTACTGTGATAAAAGGATTTGCACCTTGGGCATTCTGGATTAGGTGCCATCTCTGTTACTCACCTTAAAGGGTAGAGACCCGCACTAGTGGATTTATCAGGGAGTTGGGATTCATCATTTTGTTCCTTAACCTTATTTCTGAGCCTTCGGGCAATTGGGGAATCTTCTTCTTCTGCCTTCAGGGAATACATCTTAGGCACCACATGTTTACCATCTGTCTCTAGAAAGGGGCGCTTTTTAGAAACTGTACCTTCCTTTGCCCTGTACTCAAATTCACCATCAGGGCTTAAAGCTGATGGGGTGCCTTCAAATATCAATGTGGGTGGAGATGGAATAGTAGTTTCTTGAGAAGGCAAAATAGTAAAAAAAGGATGGGATCTCCTGCTGTGGGCTGCTCAGCTGAGATGGAGGAGTTGTTGCAGGCTGAGGCTGCAGTTGAGGTGCTGGCACTGCCTCTGGCTCTGGCGGCGGCGGGGGGAGATAAGGCAGGGGTGCCGTTGGCTCTTCCCAATCCTCCCCCGGTGGGTCTAACACTGGTTTCAGTTTCTTGGCCAATTTGTCTTTCCTAAGTACCAAAATCTTTGCCTGATTTTCCATGCACTTCTTAAGCCAAGGGGAAGAAGCCCTGACTACTGAATCCCATGAATCAATATAAGGAAATTGATCAGGGTGTCCCGGTTTGCCCACAATTACAGAATACACACACCTAATTTTGTCTGGTTCCAAAGAACTCTCACTTGGCCACCCCACCCCAAAAGAAGGTCATTCTACCTCACAAAGAGTACACAATCACTGAGGATTCATGGGGGGGGGTCCCCATAATCACCAGAAAATCCCTTTTTAAAATTCTTTAACATACAATTCAAGGGGGTGCAACCTTTGCTTCCCCCACCACCCATGTCCACCCTTCTAAAAGACACAGACAAGAGACACTAGGGAAAAACAAAAAAATGTGTGGACAATAGGTAAGGGGTACTATTGCCCAAGACAGAAGGAATTAGACACCAATCACACTGCTACCGGCGTGTACCCCCGGACGCTCAATGGTAAGTAGCACAAACCGCGGCAGCCACTCATACAAGCTTTCACACAAATTGCATGTATACTGTTTCCTACCTCCAACAATCCCACCTTTTACACCTAGAGGTGAGCGGTTTCCCCAGTCACACCTTGACTGGGTAGTAGGGCTCCTTCTTGGGGGGTGATCAGGCCCCCACTTCCACTCTTATGGAGTGGGTCTACCAAATTCCCTTGTATACTCCCCTGATTCCTGAAGATAGTTGAGCTCAGTTTCTTTCTCTGTATCAGGGTTCTCCTGTTGCGTGTAGTTGTTCAGGGGACCACGGCTCTGGCTTCCCGCTCTTCCGACTAAAACTGGTCGGTGGCACCTGGAGCAAGGCATGAGAGCCCCAGCCCCCCTATCTGACACAGCAGACTAGGGACAGGCAAAAGCCACCTGAAGATCCCAGATGAGCCCCCAGAAATGTAGCAGGAACCAGACTCAGGACCTCAGAGAAGTTGAGAAAGTGAGCTTTATTCCAGTAACGCGTGGGCTCTTAGTGGAATGATTTCCGAAAAACCAAGAGCCAAGAGAAACATTAAATGAAAACTTTTATAGGAACTACAGTGTGTTATGAAATACAAACAAGAGCACTTCCCTCCTCCCCTTTTGTGACTTCCGTGTACATATTCAGCACTTCTCCTCTCGCAACACTGTTTACATTTCAGAAAGTCAGTTACAGACTAAAGCAAGGTAAACATAGTGATAACTATGTCTCTGCACTAAGGTCTCTGTGACCACTCGGAGATGCTGACGAGAACCTTGACAATGTTGTCAGCAAACCCTAACCTCAGACACAGTTCCTCCACATTGCAATTTCAGCACATCTTACTACTTGTTAGCAATATGGCGTATGAAAAAGGCATATTAAAATATACTTAATGCAAATTCCTTAATATGGCTACCACACAGAGGCATTGACAGTGGTACCTAGATGTAGAATATAGACATAGACTGGAAAAGTATGGAGAAGAGTGGTAAGTAAGAGATGCTGCTCTGTTGAGCAAGTATGAACACAAGACAAGCTTTGTAGATAGGGCTGCTGGTGGATTTATGGAACTTTCAGCCATGATGCTTCTGACACACTATCATCAATTTCCTCACCCACCTGTAGTTTTACCACATCCTCCTTCTCCTCACTATTGTCCATCACCTCTTCCACCATGGCTGCCTCTTTCATATGTCTTGCCTGCCTCCTATGGACCAGGATATTCTTGGAATTATATTCCAAAAAAGTAATATTTCCAAGCTCTGTTCTAATATTTATCCTATATGTTATAGGAATAAATCTTTGTTTGTCTTGTTCCAACATATGAGAGCAATACATTTCAAAAGGTTGTTGCCCAGTGGGTGAGATTAACAGAACTTTTGCACATTCCCCCCCCCCAATGATTTCTCCCCTTCCTTTTGGGACTTTTGCTGAAAATTTCAGTCAGGAGAGAAAAACGTGATGATTTTTGTAAAATGTGTTTTGTATAAAAATGCATGTTGTGCAAATGCAATGTTTTTTTTCCAGAAAATAGTGTATGTTGCTCTCTCTCTTGCTCTCTCTCTCTCTCTGTGCAAATGAATTTTTCACCAAAATCCCTGAAATGTCAAAAAGAAAAAATTCACTGAAAAACTACAAAAGCTCCCATGACTGGTTGAGAGGTGTTGCAATACCCTTTCTCTTCATCCCTACTGAGTATGGACTTCAGTTTCAGATGTATTCTGAACTGAAGCAGGTCAGACAGATTTAGGAGATGTCCAAAATAAAGCAGGGCTCTTTCAGAATGAACTGAATCTGAATACTCTTGATGAGTCATTGGCCTTATCTAGACAGGCAATATATCCTATTCTGCTTCCATCTGAGAGCCTTGCAGTCCACACAATGCTAGACATTTGCTCCATTCTGCCCCATGGCAGTCCTTATGGCCCCTGGGGCAGAAACAGGGCTGAGATGGGGGCAAGCCAGGGTAGGCCCCAATACACTGCTATAGAATAATACCTGGTTTACTCTGTTCCGGCCAGAAGGAAATGAATCAGGACCCACATGTCTGCAGGAGCCCGTCCTTGCAGACTGGCCCATTGCTGCAGCTGCTGGTCTCCCTGCCTCTCCCAAAAGCAGGGAGTCCTGTAACACATGATCAAGGCTGGTCACATGGAGGGGACCTTGGCCATATATAGCCTTCCAAGACAGCAAGGGAAAAGGTGGCAACAGCTGGAGCGATGGGCTGACATGTCTGTCAGGACTTCCTCCCATTTGGAGGTGGTAACAGGGGAACAACAGGCCTGATCTGTGGCCAGGATACACCAGTGGGAAGCCAGCATAACATGACTCACGTAGATGAGCCCATTGGCAGTTTTGGTTCAGAGGAGCAGAGAAACACAAACAATGCTTCTCCAAGAACTGATAGAAGTCTCCCCACGGTTATATTTCTACCACATTTTCCCCCTTAGAGAGTGATAAGTGATCTTCAGATAAGGGCTGGAATCTTGGTGGGCTCTTAACATGATCAAGTTTCGCTACAGAAGTGATTGGACATTTTTGTCTGAGGTAGAATGGCTGCATTCAGTTCAAGTTTTGGGAGGAGAATTGTGCCTGTGGTGCCATTGTGTAAAGTGTGCATGCAGATTTGGTGGTGCATTCAGTTCATGTTCGGTATTTTGATCCAGTTCTGCAATGTTGTCATTCCACACAAGTTTTGCATAGCAGAATGAATATGTTAACACTGTATACAGAAAGTCACACGACACAACCCTGATGTAGGATCTTGGCCAAACTCTTAATCACATGGATATATCCATATGTTTACACTGTTTTTTACTTGTGTAAGTCAATATTTTATTTTGATTTATGTTGTGTTTTGTATGGTACACTACCTCCCTCAAGTCTTTTGACATTTGGGATGGTTAAGGGTTTGTGTTTTGATGATGATTCTGCTGATCTATCTTTTATTTTGGTCTCTTCCCAGACAAGGGAGCATCTTTCGAAAGCCCAGAGGGGTCTCATAGGGGATGGAGTATCAGATGTATTACAAAACTTGGTAGAGATCTCTCAGGATGGAACCAGCTACAGTGGGGATCTCCTTTCAACCTTTGATGTACTCAGGAACATGACTGAGATCTTCCGCAGGGCCTATTATAGCCCAAACTCCAATGACATTCAGGTGAGCTAGCGGGTAGTATACTCCGCAGTTGGGTTGGGAGGTTGGGTGAAAGCCACAACTAAAATAATTCTGCTCCCCTAAATTTGTCTCCTTGGAACCCACCCAGCTTTTGGAGCTTTAAATTACCTGGTCTTCTTGGGTCTGAAATAAAACAAGTCCATTAGAAACCCTCCATTTCTCCACTTCTTCAAATGTCGTAAAAGGCTAAATTCTGCTGCTAGTCCTGACTAGAGTAGACACATTGAATGAATGGGATTTACCTGTGTGTTGACTCACCATTCAACAATAGATTGAATAGGTGTATTATAGCTGGGACTAACCAAAAGGCCAGCCACAGAATGTTTACTTAACATGTACAGTTTGCAGCAGCTTGTGGTGCCTTCAGATCATTCACATCTTTCTCTCTACTCTGCTTTGTGAAGACATAGTTCACACTGATGAAACTCAGTACGAAGCAATCTTGATGAAACCATATGGGGCATATGGCTACATTTATGGTTAGCAGTGATAGAAATAATATTGCAACCTAACTGAAGCATGAACAACCTTATGCCCTTCATGGTCCCATACAGTAAGAAGTGGTGGATTGAGTACCATATGCCAGTATAAAGAGCATTGACCCCTCTCTTCACCCCGCCCCTTCTCTGTCTCTCTGTGTTTGTATTTGTGCATGACAAAGGCTGCTGACACACTACAGAAATAATGTAGTTTATCATTGCTCCATCCTATGGAACCTTGGGATTTGTACTTTGTTCTGACACCAGAGCTCTCTGACAGAGAAGACTGAATAGTTCACAAAACTACAAATCCCAGAATTCCATATTATTAAGCCATAGAAGTTAAAGTGATGTCAAACTGCACTATTTCTGCATCATGGCAACAGCCAAAGTATGAATGAGATTGAGGGTGGGGGGGGGGGGAGAGGAAAGATGAGAAATACAAATTTCAGCAACATTACTACACACTACACACTTGTGGATAATGGTGCCTCTGTCATCTTATAGAGCAAGTATTGTCAGTGATTTGCCTCAGTATATTTCAGTATCTCTGAAATGTACCTAGTGCAAACCACCTTGGACACACTTATCATGTCATTGGAGTGGTGGTTGTGACTGCAGCACCAGTTTCACTAAAAGTAAAATATACAGGAGAAACTATTCTACATGTCCTTATAAAATCCCACTTTGGCATCACCCAAAGACCCAAAGGAGAACCACAAAGCACCCACTGAGGTTATTTGCGGTGATTTTTTTTTTTTTACCTGAAAAGGATCCCAAATGTCCCTAGACTGCCCACAAATGCAGTCCCAAATTACCCACAAATCCAAAAAAAAGACCTCAAATCAGCCAAAAATAGCCACCAAAGTGATGCAAAAATTTGCCCCTATCCCATGCACAGCTCCCAAGCCCTGCCTTACAACATGCCTAACCTCTCCTTTTTTTTTTTTAAGAAAGGATTTATTTGCAGAATTCCTTTCAAGAGACAATAGTTTCTTCCAGCAGCAAATGTAGCAATGAAGTGTTACCCAGTTTCACCCACACTGCTAATGATCATGATAATGTTCCTGGATCTCCTTAACAACCCATTCTCTAGGAAGGCAATGTTTGAAAGTAGAGACATTGAAAATGAAAATATCAGATGGAGAAGTGGGTTTGATTTTGAATCAGGGTGCATTGACAGAGCCATGGTGGTAAGTGGAAGAGAGAGGAGTCCTAGAAGTGGACTTGGCAGAAATGTAGGACATCCTCGGGATTATTTCTCTCTCGTTGTGGAGCCACTGTGGATCTGTCCTTTGAGGAAGGTCATGGTTGCATGTCTTAAAATGTTAAATGTATCCCCTTGGATTGCTTTCCCTTGTAGTGTTTCCACTAATCATCTAATTGGAAAGGAAATCAATGGCTTTGAAATGAAACTGCCCTTCCTTTCCACCTTTGTCCTAACCACTCAAGGCTGGGCAATGCACAGGGGATTCTCCAGCACATCTCCAAAGTGTCAGAACAAACCTTAGCTTTGCAACATAGAGGTACAGATTGAGACAGAAGGACCACCTAGTCCTGTACTCTGTTGTCCCAGGTGGCAACCAGTAGCTCTCATGACACTTGAATTCCATAAGTGAATTCCATAGAAGTTTATGATGTATTGGGAATGCCCAAAGGGTCGATCCATGTGATTCTTTCTGGAAGTGTTAGAAACATAGACGCCTAACTGAAAGCATGAAGGGTCATCAAGTCCAAACCTCTGCCAGTGTGGGAATCCATTTAAACATCCCAGACACATGACCTTCCAATCTCTATTTGAAAACATCCAATGAAGATGAGTTGACCACCCTCTGAGGCAGTCTATTCTACTATTGAACAGCTCTTACCACCAGGAAAGTTTTCCTAATGTGTAGTTGGAATCACTTTTTGTTGTTATCTGAAACCACCACTTCAGGTCCCATCCTCTAGTACGGTAGAAAAAAAAATCTACGTCAGTACAATTCAAAGTGGCAATCCATGCACCAGTGCAAGCCTGTAAGCCCTGGGCTGGTATGCTGCAGTAACTTTCCAAGAATGGGAGGAAAAAAAAAAGGTGTAGCCAATAGGCAAAAAATATAATACTGGTCCTTGGTACATTATTGTGAGGGGTGGGTGTTCATCCCCCACATTAGAGAGCCTGATAAACACTGTTCTATTTGACAGCCCTTCAGATATTATAAGATGGCTGTCATATCCCCTTGAGTCTTCTCTTCTTCAGGTTCAAACACATCTTGCTCCCTCAAATGTTTTTCATAGGACTTAGCATACAGACCCTTTACTATCTTTGTCTCCCTTCTCATGATGCCTCCAGTTTCTGATGACAGGTCCATGTTTTCAACAGTAGGTGGAACATTTCCTTCTCTTTAACTTGGATCTTAACTGCACTGGCCAGAATACTTCATGTTCTGGCCAGACTATTCTGGCCTTGGGACTGCCCCCTGACCTTGCATTCCATGGCAGGAACAGACAGCTGTCTTCTCACGTGCATTGCCTTGTATTGGTGGCCACCTGTGCCCGCTGCTGTTTGTGTCACATGTTGTGCTCTCTGAGGGTGGAAACAAGGGGCCCAGCCTTGATCACATGCTGGAGGCCTCATTGAGAGAGTGTGATACATGACACCAGCAATGGTGGACAGAGGTGGCCCCAGATCCAGAAGAGCATGTGTATGCAAACAGCTGCTCATTCATGCCATGGAATGTACCAGTTTTCCCCACAAGATCATGTTTTCCCTTCTAGTTTTAAAAGTCATTTTAAAGTGGGTTTGCCTTGGTTTCTAGTCGGAACTGCCTGGATGTCATCCGGACAGTTCGGACTACAATCAGGGCCAAAACCTTGCATGATCCGAATAATAATAATAATAATAATAATATTTATTTATACCCCGCCCCTCTGTTAAAACAATCAGGGCGCCTTACAAAAATTAAAATACAATACAGATAAAATCCCCAAACACCCCCCACCCCCACCCTCCCCCATAAAAAAATATTAAACAATTATAAATTAAAACCAACTGATCTAAAATCACATTTAAAAACAATAAATACAATAAAATACAATAAGTGGCCAGCGGACTAAAAGAAGCCAGGATCCCCTGAGGCCGGGATCTAATTAGGAAAGGCCTGCCGAAAGAGATCCATCTTTAGTGCTTTTTTAAAGCTACTCAGGCTTGTTATCTGACAGATCTCCTTCAGCAGGTCATTCCACAATTTGGGGGCGATTACCGAAAAGGCCCTCTGGGAGGTTGCAGACAGCCTAGATTTTTTGTGGCTGAAGCAAACTCCTCCCAGAGGACCGGAGTGTGCAGGGAGAATTGTATGGGAGGAGGCGGTTCCAGAGATAAGTTGGACCCAAGCCATTTAGGGCTTTAAAGGTAATAACCAACACCTTATACTGGGCCCAGAAACTGATAGGCAGCCAGTGGAGAGATCTTAACACTGGAGTTATATGGTCTCTCCGAGATGTTCCCGAGACCACTCTGGCTGCCATATTTTGTACCAACTGAAGTTTCCGGACCAAGCATGAGGGCAGCCCCATGTAGAGCGCATTGCAGAAATCTAGACGAGAGGTTACCAGCGCGTGCACCACAGTCTCGAGATCCTTTACTTCCAGGAAATGGCGCAGCTGGCATATCAGCCGAAGCTGATAACAGGCGCTCCTGACCGTCGCATTCACCTGACTCGTCATCTGAAGCGATGAATCAAGGAGCACCCCCAGACTGCGAACACAGTCCTTAACGGAGAGTGTGACCCCGTCCAGGACTGGAGGTTGCAATTCAACTCCTGGTTTCGGGGCCGCTACCGTGAGCACCTCCGTTTTGTCTGGATTTAATCTCAATCTGTTTTTCCTCATCCAGCCCATTACTGCTTTAAGACAGTCATTAAGAGGAGAGACGCCATTGGAATTTGAGGTCGACAATCGGGATAAGGACAAATAGATCTGGGTGTCATCAGCGTACTGATAACACTCAGCCCCATAACTCCGAATAATCTCACCCAGCCGAGCATGGGAACGGTCGGGAGTCCATTTCATTCAGCCTATGCAGACAAGACGTTGGTGACTTAACCATTCTTTTCACCTTCTGGCTGTGTTACTACCCATGCAGCTTAAACTGAAGATTGGTCAGTACACTCTAAAACCACCTACCCCTACTGAAAAATAGGTAGGAGTAGGTAACATAATGATGAGGATTATGAACCAAGTAGATGACCAAGGGAGTGAGAACATAGTCTGTGTGTGAACACATTTCAGACATGAGACTTGGTGCCTATAGGATGAAACCATTCTTTAGATGGAATCATAGCTTTCTCTCCTACCTTCTTTTCCTAGAACTTTGTGCAGATAATTAGCAACATATTGGCTGAGGACAACCGGGACAAGTGGGAAGAGGCTCAGCTGGTAGGTGAATAGTGTATTTTGAATGGGAATAAGCTTTTGGAAATTTTGTGTATGCATGCATGAGTATGGATTACAGCTTCCATAATTCTCTCAGCCAGAATCGGCACTTGCCATCTGTAGAAGAGACAAATGATTAGGTGAAGAACAATGGGTAAGGTTACTGGAATATTATAAGAGGATATTGAAATAATTAGAATTTTTGAATTAAATAATTAAAAAGTAATGATATAGAAAAGTAAATCCTTTTTGTTGAATAGATACAATTCAAGATATTGGAGATAAAAGGTAAAGATTTGAATTTATATTTTAAGTGAAGAGGTATGTGGTAAATACAGTAATTAATGAAGGAATATAGACTGGTAGAGGAAAATTAAAGGGGAGGATGAAAGTATTGAACTTTATTATATTTTATATTGCTTTATTTTTAAAACTGAAATGTGTGTAAATGGAAATATTGAATTCTGTGCAAATCATGAATTAGTGTAAGAAGTGGATGAAGTGAATCAAAATTAATAAATAAAGAGAGACACAAATGACTAGGAATGGAAAAATATTTGAATTTTTTTAAAAAAATATTGAAACTATTTTTTTTAGTGTTGGCAAACCCTGATGAGAGGAATCCCTTCACATATCAGGGCGTATTCTGTGCAAAATTCCAAGTGATTGTTTTGTGCAGGAAATAGCATTTCTGCACAGGAAACAGTGCTTTATGTGTAGAATATAATATTGTGTCACATAAATATTTCCTGTACAGAAAATGCTGTAATTGGGGACTTCTGCACAAAATTGGCACATGCTTGATTTTAATAAAAAATAATTTTCTGTATAAGGAACAGCTTTTTCTGCACATAAAATTAATATTTATGGACAGAAAATGCTGTTTCCTGTGCAGGAAATGCTATTTTCTGTGTAAAGCAACCATGTCTGAATTTTGTTCAGAATAAGTTCTGAATTGCAGTCTTCCAAAATGTTGTGGTTTTTTGTGGAGTTTCTCACAGTGGAAAGAAAATGGCAAAAAAATATATTTGAAAAGAAACTTCATAAAAAATTACATCCCTACAAATGACAGTACCCACCCCCAGTTCCATTTCTCTGTAAAGTTACCCTTCGTACTTGGTTAAGCAAAAGGTCTATGAACACAGCACAGAAAGACAGTGTTATTGATCAAAAAGGCACAAATGACCCATGCAAAACTAATATTTTTTCAAAAGATCTGTGCCACAAACATTCATGGGGCAGGGGGGGCATTTGCATGGTTTGTGAAAAATTGTGTGTGCAATTTATACCCCCCCCCAAAAAAAATCACTTAACAATGTGAATACTTCTCCAAAAATGGCCAAAATCTTCTCGCCTACTGAGAAAGAAAAAAGGGGGTGCTTCATTCCATCTTTTGAAAATGAAATAAGTGAGGATTTACATCTCCCATCTTCAATGACTTGCTGTGCCTGTCCCACTTTCAAATCAAAGTTAGGGTACATCCACACGCTATATAATTACAGTAGTTTGCTCCCACTTTATCTGCCATGGCTCTATTCTATGCAGTCTTTGGGTTTGTAAATTTTTTTATGGGGTTAATTATAATTCTCTGCTATAGATCTCTAGCACACTCACCCTGAAACACAGCACTAGAGCTCTCTAGAAAAGAATTCTGAGTACCTCAGTAAAACTACAAATCCCAGGATTCTGTGACATGGAACTGTGGGCATTTAAGTGAGATCAAACTGCTATAGTTGTGTCTTGGAAATGCACTTTGAATGGCAATTCCCAAAATGGAAAGAACCATGTACCGCACATCTCATCTCAGGACAGAATGGGGCCACGCAAATGTGGAAGCCAAATGCACTCAGAATGGATATGAGCTCTGAGATTATCCTGGGTGGATTTAGAGATTATCTTGTTCCTCTCCCCTCTATTCCAAAATGGAAGGCGAACAAAGGTAGTTCAGAGTGAGGGCATGCTCTCAGTGATGTAATTGTGTATCCACGTTTGATTCAATGTGTAATTAAGGGAACTATTATTCAATATAATTTGTTCTATATACATGATGCATATACAGGTTGCCCACTCTGCATCTGTGGGGGCAGGCTATGTTCCTGGATTTACCACAGATGGACAAAACAGCATGTAATAGCTAACTACCATAGAATATCATAGAATTGCACTGGAGGACCTAGAAAATGCCTAGAGAGAGTGCCTCTCTAAGTATCTGGTGTGACTCTGTGGTCAACTTCCAGCAGAAGGTGACCTTAGATTTGTGCTGGAGAACCTCCTGATGCCTAGAGAGACCATCTCCAGCTCAGCTCTGTGGTTCTCTAGATGCCTAAAGGGTACTCCCCACTGACCATAGGTTAAGTGTAACCATGGATACCAATCCTGCATAAATGGGAGGTGACCTGTATAATGTACACACACTATGTATATAGTTTGTGGATATATAAATACATGTTTAATGTAACAGGCCTCCAGTCCTATACAACTGAAGGTCACCAGGAATAAATCTCAGTATTGTGATGTATTCTGGTGACCTCCATCTGCATAGGATTGCCTGTCTCTCATGCTGACCCTGCATTTGGGTGCCCACAACACATTATATACATTATGTATATAGTAGGAGAAATCTGTTCCCACAATTCTGCAAGGCTGAAACATCAGTATATGGTAAGCTGTAGCAATGAAACAGGATATCAAATGTAACAGAGCCCATGTAATGTGGTTTGAGTGCTGGATTAGGAATCTGGGAGAGCCAGATTCAAATCCCTGCTCAACCACAAAAATCCACTGGGAGATCTTGGACAAGTCACACTCTCTCAGCCTTGGAGAAAGAGAATGGCAAACATCCAGTAAAGAAATCTTGAGAGCCAGTGGTGTACAGTGGTTTGAGAGGTGAATAGAAATCTGGGACACCAGGGTTCAGATCTCTGCTCAGCCATGAAAACTCACTGGGTGATCTTGGGCAAATCACACTCTCTCAGCTTAGAGAATGGCAAGGAAAAACCTCCTCTGAATAAATCTCACAAAGAAAACCCTAAAATAGTGTTGCCCTAAGCTGATTTGAAGGCACATAACAAAAACAAACACACAGAGAGTTGTGGTGATATTAAACAATTTATGTCTTTGCAGATGGGGCCAAATGCCAAGGAACTCTTTAGGCTGGTGGAAGACTTTGTCGATGTCATTGGCTTCCGTATGAAGGACTTCCAGGATTCCTATCAAGTGACTGAAAATCTGGGTGAGAGGATTGGACTGCACTCAGTTCTTGTCTCCCTCCCTCTTGTCAGAAATGACAATCCCTTGGTGGCTACTTCTTGGTGGTGCCAAATCTAAGGAAAGCAGCCTGATGGAGGTGCCATTTTTTCTTGTTAGTGGATTTAGCACTGCAGGAGCGGGGGGGGGGGTCAATGCAGAAAGGATGCTGTTTATCAGGTACATTATGCCAGGAGAAAGAGATGCTGAGCTGGCTACACTTGTTTTCTTTATGTTTAGTTGGCAGGCACATGTATGATTTA
The DNA here is from genome assembly GCA_030847615.1 of Gambelia wislizenii. NCBI lineage: Eukaryota > Metazoa > Chordata > Lepidosauria > Squamata > Crotaphytidae > Gambelia > Gambelia wislizenii. The sequence continues at coordinate 330,764,582 of JAUMIR010000004.1, forward strand.
ACCTGCAGGAACTTTTGGTTTTACTTGATTTTATTAATGAAGAATCAAGAAGCAGAAAACAATTGCAGGGCGGAGAGAGGCAACACTTGGGGGAATAGTGTTCAGCAGAGCGCATGCCTTGCATACAGAATAATGCATCCCCAGCATCTCCAGTAAAGTGGATCAGATAACAGATGCCTGCTAAGACCTCTCTGCCTGATAATTTTTGAGACCATTGCTCCGAAGCCTAGCGCAGAGCTTGGCAACCACCAAGGGTTGAGGGGTCACACTGCAAATGCAAGGGACCTTGGGCATCAATACTACCTGCTTGTGCATCCTATTTTTTTAACCTTTAAAAAGGAGAGGGGGCTAAAATATTCCCCCCATTGCCCCTACTATTTCATAGAATCATAGAATCATAGAATTGCAGAGTTGGAAGAGACCACGAGGGCCATCCAGTCCAACCCCCCCTGCCACGCAGGAAATCTTGATCAAAGCATCCCCGACAGATGGCCATCCAGCCTCTGTTTAAAGACCTCCAAGGAAGGAGACCCCACCACGCTCCGAGGGAGTGTGTTCCACTGCCGAACAGCTCTTACTGTCAAAAAGTTCCTCCTCATGTTGAGGTGGAATCTCTGTTCCTGGAGCTTGCACCCATTGCTCCGTGTTCCAGTCTCTGGAGCAGCAGAAAACAAGCTTGCTCCATCCTCAGCGTGACATCCCTTCAAATACTTAAACAGGGCTATCATATCGCCTCTTAACCGTCTTTTTTCCAGGCTAAACATACCCAGCTCCCTAAGTCTCTCCTCATAAGGCATCGTTTCCAGACCTTTCACCATTTTAGTTGCCCTTCTCTGGACACGCTCCAATTTGTCAATATCAATCCAATTTGACCACATAGAAGCCTTTTAAAAATCAGGAAGTAAACTTCAGTTTCACTTCCTGCATGAGAAGAAAAAACCTTCTGCTGTGCATTAAATGGCCCAGGGGTGGATCCAAAAACTAGGTGAAATTGACTCATAATCCCTAGAAGGTTTAGGGGACATTTTGTTTCCCCCCCTCACAATGCTGGGGGGCCTTGGGACTCTCAAAATGGCCATGTATTGCTGTCCTTTCCCCACACCTGGTAGTAAAATACAGAACTGAATATACCAGTTTGAGGTAAGGTAGATCCTTTTTCTATTATATCGGAGCTTGAAAGTTTTGCTTTTTGGGGACTGAGTCCCAGAATCCTCCAGCCAGTATGGCAAGTAGAGATGCTAGGTATTGTAGTCAAAACTGTAAGTTTCCCAAGCTCTGCATTATACAGCACTAATTACCACTAAGGGAAACCATTTCTATTGTCACACCAAAGACAAAATGTATCACATCTGATCCAGAACCCTGTTGGTGTCTTCTGCTTGTATAAGTTCCCATTGGAAGGAGTTGGACATTTAAGCAGATGCACAATGCCAACATTCAGTTCTTCATTATAGAAGCAGAGTTGTGCCCTTCTTTGGTCATTGGAGAGGTTGGTATTCTCTTCCTTTCCCTGGACTCACTGTTTCACTACGATAGCAACCCCCTCCATGGACACTCAGTGGCTGTTGGAAAGCAGGGAGAATTGGAGAAGCATCTGGCTATGTCCCCATAGCCAACTGCAGACAAATGACATCATCTGCTGAGACATCATCAGTTTGCACCTGACTATGGAGACATAGCCAGAAGCTTCTCTGAGCCCCTGGCTCTCCATCAGCCATTTGAATTGGCATGTAGGATGTAGCAGCTGAACTATAAGTGTGAGGGAGTAAAAGGAGAGACAAATAGTATAGTTCCACCTGTAGAATTTTATTCTATGATCTGCAATACAGGATCTTGGTCCATATATAATAAATGAGAAAAAAAAATACACACACACTTCTCATGGCAGTACTCTCATCCTGATTTCCTCTTCCTCCTCACTTTAAGGACCTTGAAAAGAGTAGTCCAGGCCCTGAGATCTGGAGGCCCTATCAAAGACATGGATTCTAATGTGATTTGGAACTCCAGCTTCCAAAATTTCAGCACAAATGAGACTCAGAAGACACAGTATCCAATGTGTATGCATCCTATCCAGCTGTATGCTCACATTGCTGACACATAAGGATAAAATAAGGACGTAACAGTAGAATGGGTGATAAATTTCCATTTAGTTTTGTCCCGGTCTTTTCCCAATTTGCACCTTCTAGATGCTAAATGAATTTGCAGTTGGGCACCCCCACCCTGCAGTTCAAAAAAACAACTAAATCTATGGGCAAAGATAGCTTACACTTGGGAAACACACATTGAAAAATGCAAAATTAAATGTGCACAAAAATGCTTTAGACAACGAGTAAAAACACATACAATTGAAAAATGCACAAAGAAATAATTTGCTTTTTAAACTGTGCAGAGGAATACACACAGATTTCCACATAGATAAAAAAGAAATCTCCCATCTAATCAGTCTGTGAGAAAAGTGAGCATGTGTTCTGCTGGTTTACACATTCCTAATTGTGACTACAATTGAAGACAATGGCCAAGATCCATGTCAGGATGAATTTGTATAAATTTTCACATGTGACATTATGCATTGATTGTATTATGCATCCCTTGTGTTCAATGGCAAAGTTGTAGAACTGGATGCACAACTAAATAAGCAACTGAGTGTGCATCCTTATGTACAGCAGCACCACATGTGTAACTCCACTTCCATGACTTTCAACTGAATGCTGCTGTTGCTCATCTTCAAAATCTTCAACTGCTTCCAGAGTGGAACTTATACAAGACTTAATACACAACAGAATTCCTGCCCGTGTTCCATCTCTGAAACAGGTGATTACTTGTTTTGGGGTATCTATGGACAATTTAACCCCTTGTCTGGGTATATTAAACTTTGCTGACAAGTTATCCATGGTTCTAACTTGCATGGTTTGCATAGGGAACTCCCTAGATCTGTGGGAGTTGGCTTGATTTCCTTCTTTTGTCTCTCTTTGTTCAAGTCCTCAGCATCCAGAAGCTCCCTGCTAATGCAGCCAAAGATATTAGCTTCCCTATGAAAGGCTGGCGGGGCATGGTGGATTGGGCCCGCACTGCAGAGGACAAGGTCACAGTGTCTAAAAGCATCCTGTCCACAGGGGTTTCAGGTAAGCAAAGTGGGGTACCTGTGGAAGGGGGATAAAATTATTCCTGTGGGACACATCACAGTCCCAAACATGTATTGGAGGACAAATAAGGGAAGGGGAGGGTCTTATACCAATCTCTTACCTCTGTACCACCTTTTGAGGGATGGGGACAATCAGAAATGGTCAAAAACATGCCTTTTCAGTGTTGAAAAAGCCTGAGGAGAAGAATCCTGGACTGATGAGAATATTTTCAGTTTGGGACTTATTCTGTGCGAAGTTAGTTTTCTGTTTTATTTTTTATTTATTTATTTATACCCCGCTCTTCAGCCACAAGGCTATCAGAGCAGCTTACAAATTGTTTTAAGCAATAGCTATTTACACATCTACACTGCATTAAATAGTTTCCAATGTGTGTTAGCTAATTGCCCCCCACAAGCTGGGTACTCAATTTACTGACCTACGAAAGGATGGAAGGCTGAGTGAACCTTGGAGCCCGCTGGAATCGAACTTGCAATGTGGTGGCTTGCAGTACTGGCATTTAACCACTGCACAACACAGCATTGTATGTGAAGGAAATAACATTTTATCTGCAGACAGTTCTGTTTTCTCTGCACACACACACACACCGGGCTCATTTACTGCAGAATAAGTTTCCAACTACAGCCTTTTCTGTGAAGAAAATGCTAATTGTTGAATATAAAATCCTGTTTCATGTGCAAAACCTGCATGTGTGAATCTTGTGCAGAATAAGTTGCAAACCAAGAAAAGTATTGGAAAGCAGTGCTATTTTTGAATATTTTCTGACCCTGAAAATAAAACTGCTAAAATTACTATAGACAATGTCGTCTTCATTCACTCCACCCATCTGTCAGAAGGGAGAGGCATTTCAGGCCCTGCTGAGTATCTTTTTGAACTGATATGCCAACTAGAAGTGGATGGTAGCTTTCATGTTAGATAGGCAATAAATCTTCTTTAGATTTTTGTGTGAACTCTAAAGCAGGAGTTGGGAAAGTATGGCCTGTGGTGTGCACGACTGGCTTTTCTGCTCCTCCGAAGCCCTGGAGCAACTCCCAAAAGATTTCTAACACAAAGTGAACCAGAAATTGAATGCCTAGTCACTTCTTATTAAAAAGATTCCCCCCCCCCTGAAATGTCCTAAGGAAGGTTCAAAATGTATGGAAATTGTCCCCTCACTATCCTCCGAGGGAGTACTGGGAAAATTTTGGTGGAAACATTGGGGTTTTTTGGAGGGGAATTTTAGCTTTTGGAGGTGTGGGAAGCAGACAGTGGTGCTCCCCAAGGGCTCCTGGGGGTCAACATGACCCCATGTGGTCCAACCTTAATTAAAGAAACTATCCAAAGTAGGTGCCAAACCTTCTACCATCCTAGATAGGTGTATAATTCAATCCCATATATAGTTTGAGAGCAAGTCTTGGTGCCAAAATTATGGATTTTATAGGGCTCATGGATAAGTTGAGGGTCATTCCTCAGAGAAGGGGAAACTCCAGCACTGCCTCAAGGGACCAGCCATCCCTGGCCACCATCACTACCTTTTTCCTACCCAGGCATTAAAAAAAAAAAACCCTTTGCCACTCCACTCAGAGAAGGGGATGGTTCCTTTTTTGAGGAAAATTAAGGTACAGTATTAACTCTGAGTAGAGTAGCAAAAGGCAAGAGTTTAGCTCATCCAGGAGAACCTAAAAGAAGCACTGACTCCCTATACTCTCTCAGTGCTCCTTTGGGGGGAGAACACCAGAGAGCCGCCACCACTGCCCTTTTCCTGCCCAGAAATTCAAAAAGTCAGAAGCAGCAGCATGGTGGAGAGCATAGAGGTAGCTGATGCTTCTTTTAGGTTCTCCCAGTATGGACTAAGCTCTTGTCTTTGGCCATTCTACTCTGAGAAGCAGATGGTTCCTTTTTTATATAAGCATTAAGGTACAGTGACTACATCGACCCATGGATAAGTCGACCCGGGTTTTTTTGGGGGGGGGATATGTGTGATTTTTTTTGTTTAAAAATTTTGTACTTTCACATGAGTATATACAGTAAACAGAATAGTTTTGGCATCTTAGATAGTTCCTTTAAGCTTCAGAATAAAATGCAAAGCAGATTCAACACCATGCTGACATGGGAACGATCAGCCACCATGATGTAAAGCAGTGGTGTTCAATCTGTTGCCCTCCAAGTGTTTCAGACTCCAACTCCCAGAAGCCTGAGCCAGCTGATCCAATGGTCAGGAATTCTGGGAGCTGTAGTCCAAAACACCTGGAGGGCCACAGGTTGGACACAACTAATGAAAAGCAAGAAAATCTAAAGACCTTTGCTTCTACTCTTTTCATTTATCCTGAGCTTTCTGGTGTTGCTCAGAATTCCCCCCTCCCTTCTGTTCTTATTATGTTGCTTGCTTGTCTTCTTATTTCTTCACAGAGACAGATGACTCTGCTGTCTTTGTGGTGGGAACTGTACTGTACCGAAATCTTGGTGGGATCCTCGCTCTCCAGAGGTAAGAGTGACTTGTGTGTTCTTCAGAGGGTTGGAAATGAGAGTGTTTTACTGTCCTGGACAGTGGGTGGACATAATGAAACCAGCCTTGCACAGCAGGGCTTCCAGTAGGGACTGGAAGGATATTCAGAAGCATTTTTTTTAATGCTAATAAAAAGTATTTCTTTAGAGTCAAGAAACGCTTATTGAGAAGAATCCTAGGCTAGCAAAAATCTTCACATTTTTGGAACAAGATTTGTATGTGGAATTTTTGCACACAGAACAGAATAGCTGTTCCCTGTTATCAGTCTTGAACTGATAATAGTGTTCAAAAACTGTACCATTTTTGAAGGCTTTCTCACAGTGAAAAGAAAATTGCAAAAATCGAGTGTGTTACTTCCTCTGTGAAGGAAATTAGCAAGGAATTGCATCCCTAGCTCCAGATACATTTTTGAAATATTTTGATTACATTTTTTTTTAAAAAAATGGGGGTTCTATCCTTATATTTATCAGTACAGCTGAGCCTGAAAACCTGGGCTCAAACCAGAAACTAGTAAACAAGGAGGATGAGCAAGTGATCTGCTGTAGGAGGAAAGAATGAAGTTGCTTAGCCTCCATCAATTACCCTTGGAAATTTCCCCCCACCATGAGATTCAGGATATGTTTTGCCATTTTACAAGGGAAATTAGATGTGAGTGGGAGGGGGTCAGGGGGACACAGTAGAAGAATGTGAAAAGATGTTAGCATCCCCCTTCCTGCCTGCTTGAATGTGTCCAGAGGAGGGTGACCAAGACAATAAATAACCTGAAAACTAAGCCTAATGAGTTAAAATTCAGGGAGCTGGGAAGGTTTAGTATTGAAAAGAGAAGAATCAGAGGTTGTATGAGAGTCACCTTTAGATATCTGAAAGGCTGTCATGTGGTAGGTGGTATTAGCTTGTTTTATTCTGCTCCAGAAGCTAGGACTTGAACTAATAGAGTCAAATGACAAGAAAGGTACTGTCACCTACTCATTATCACTTCCTGATGGTAAGCTCTCTTTGCCACTAGAATAGAATACTATGAAAAGTAGTGGACTTGTCTTTATTGTTGGTTCTTAAACATAGTTCACCTCTGAGGGGAGTTTTGGGGTTGGATTCCTGAACATGAATAGATGGCTTTTGGGGGTCTCTCTTCCAGTTCTATGATTCTTGGTAGGTATTTCACAACAATCTGTGTTATCAGACTGTAAGATATGACATTAGAGGTAAAAATGTGTGTTTAATTCAGTTTTTTATACAAGACTGGAGGATTTCAGATAATCACACCATGGGGATAATATTTGCCCAAAGAATTGGGGTTTGCTTATCTCTGGGGTAAGGCTCCTTCCCTTCTCTCTCCCCATAGGATTCCTCTTTCAATGTGTCCCTCCTCTTGCTGTATTGTGATCATAGAATCATAGAGGTGGAAGAGACCACAAGGGCCATCCAGTCCAACCCCCTGCCATGCAGGAATACACAATCAAAGCACTCCCAACAGATATCCACAGAGCCTCTCTTTAAAAACCTCCAAAGAAGGAGACTAAACCACACTCCGAGGCAGTGCATTCCACTATCGAACAGATCTTACTGTCAAGAAGTTCTTCCTAATGTTTAGGTGAGATCTCTTTTCCTGAGTCCGTTGCTCCATGTCCTCATCTCTAGAGCAGCAGAAAATGAGCTTGCTCCATCCTCAATATGACATCCTTTCAAATATTTAAACATGATTATCATGTCCCCTCTTCACCTTCTCTTTTCTAGGCTAAACCTACCCAGCTCTCTAAACCACTTCTCATAGGGCATGGCTTCCAGACCTCCCACCAACTCTATGATGTTTTGAGAGTTCTGCATCACAGATGCTTGAGCACCCCTGCTCCCTGTTCTGGGCTGCCTTGGGGTCTTCAGTGCTCTGCAGTCTATGTTGGTAGCAGGAGAGATTTCTTCCGTGAGCCAACATCATACTTTCCCTTCCTCTTTCTCACCCCCTCCTTCCAAGGATGAGCTTGTGTACTGAGGCAGTGGATTAAGTCTGCTTCCTGGCACCTCTGAAATCCGTTCTGCACTGATTAGCAGGAGAGCATTTACCAGAAACACTGCCCCTCCTTCTTTCCCAGCTGGCTATCATTTTAAGCACCTACGGTACTCATTTAGAACTAGCAGCAGCAGGCTCGTGAAGGCTGGGCTGAAAAATTGCAGACAGCAGACTAGCAAGCAGACAGGTTATGCTTTCTGATACTGCCCACTGTGGGATGTCATTAGCAAAACAGTTCCAGTGGGGCATAAGAGCTAAACACAGTAGGACACAGCTGGGGCTGGCATTCATTATGGATCCTCTTCCAGGTTATTCACACTAGGTATGGAAAGAATATTTGCTATTCTTCATTCCCAGGCTGAAAAATGGGTTGCTCAGGAATCACTGTTGAGAAGAATAATAGACAAGAGAGTTTATTATACACAGGTTTTTTGTGTTTTTTTTTCCCCCGGGCTGTGAGGCTGTATTTTGGAAGAGTTTATTTCTGACATTTTGCCTGCATCTGTGGCTGGCATCTTCCAGAACACGACCTCACAGCCTGGAAACCCTCTGGCTTTCCTTCGCAAACGAAGATTCAGGAAGGACTCATCCCGCGCCTTCTGCAAGCGCGCTGATGACTAAAAAGGCCAATCCGAGATAAACAAGTCCGGTTGCAAAAAGCGCAGCAGAAGGTCTCCTTGGGTGATGTTTTTGGGTTGTGATTCTTTCTGCGTTGTCGTTTCTCTTCAAGACTTGTTCGTCGTGAGTTCTGTGGCTGGCATCTTCCAGAACACGACCTCACAGCCTGGAAAACAAACATGGAAAACCTATGGATGTTGGCCGTGAAAACTTTCAATTTCACCATTTATTGTACATTTTCCGTGCTGTATTTGATTGTCTTGAAATGTTGCAAATGGATTATTCTGAGTAGGAGAAAATGCTTTTTTGCACCAAAACTGTTTTCTACATGGAAAATAGTCTTCTTGCACAAAACAAACCCTGTTTTCTATACAGAAAATAACATTTTTGTGCAAAAAACAAAATGAAACAAAAACCTCACAGCCTGCATTGGATGACTACTACTACTGCTACTTATTCTTATTTCTATCCTGCCTTTTTCTCAAACTGGGACTCAAAGCAGCTTACAACAACTTAAAAAGAGAGTGTTAAAAATACAAAAGTTCTAACAACATTAAACAATAAAAAAAATTAAAACCATGTTAAAACATACATCACGAAAACTTACACACACACCAACACAATCATTAGCAATAACTACGATGACATGGCTACAATCCAGTTCTGGATCTGAGCCCCAGGCAGCTGTATTGAGGGATGTAGTTCTATGGCAATGGTGAGCAGGGTGCTCAAGCCTGCTGCATCCAGCCTCCTCCTGATAGTGAGTGATAGTGCAATGAGCTGAAGCAGAGATCCCTGATGCATTCTGTCACAATTCCTTGTCACACTGCCACTTGCTCTGGGGAGGACCTGGACCCATCATCCTTCCATGCCCCACTCACCAGCACCATAGAACGCCATATCCCTTGATATGGCTGCCTGGATTTTAAGGTGGATTTAGGGGGCATTTCTTGTCATGATAATGGTGCTACAGTCATAAATCTGAATACCAAACAGTTACGGGAGGGAATTGTCTAAATGGCAAAAATATGCATAGAATTCAAGGAGAATTCATTTTGCCTTAATAGGATCTCGCATCAATCCACCATATTCAGAAGGAAAGGGGGATAACCCCCCCCCAAAAAAAACCTTCACAGGAAAACCCTTTGCAGATTTCACTGAAGTTTTTAAAAAGCTCCACAGGGAGTGCACATTCCCATTTGTTGGGACAACTGATTCACTTTGATGTGCATTCCTGATAAGTGGAAAGCTGATTGGTTGGACATGCTCAGGAGGTGGAGCTTGCTAACAAGGCAAGCAACCAGAACCACCATGTTGGATTTTGTCATAGCGATCATGAACTGAGGCGATGAAACAGCCTTTTTTTTCTGTTTATTAATATGAAATATTTTCCTTCTGCACCTTGGATTTACTTTTCAAAAAATACTGTTTGGCGGCAGCAACTGGTGACAATAAAAACACGTGCAATTAACTTGCACCCACCATTTTGATTCGCAGGCATGCCCGTTTGAACAACAAACACATATGGCTTTGCATGCCTGCAATCTTACTAAAAAAAAATGTGGAGAAAAATGAAAGCAGCTGTGAATTGGCATTACTGTGCATCAGTCCACATTTTATTGCCTCATATAGACAGGGCCCAGGGTTGTAAGCTTAGTTTACAGCATAATAACTCCCTAACTAGATGCCAGCGTACATGCTTTTTCTACCCAGAATAATTCCTCTGGTACACTTTGAGATCTTTCAATATGGAGAGAATTCTGCAAATGAAAGTTTGTTTTTTTCCTGAGGCAGATATAAAACAACTCTGGTTATTTGTCCTCATATGCAAAGATGAAATTGTCAATGATTTACATCCGTTGCTCACACAGACACCAACCCTGGGCTCCTACCACATTCTCCTAAAACCTTTCAGCCATTGCCTGGATTTCTGCTTTGGAGGCTTAAGGTGGCCTCTGCCATAAATAAGCAAATACACTGTTTTTTTTAAATTACTCTTTATCACTTTGAACTACATGTTTTTTATTGTTTTTCATGGTTGTTGGTAGTTTAATTCTGGTTTAATGTTGATCTTTTGTATCTTTATCTGTGCTACCTTTTAAGTTGTATGCCACGTTGAGTCTCAGGTTTTTTGGGGGAGGGTAGAGAAGTGGGGTATAAATAGATGGTGATGGTGGTGGTGGTGGGCTTTCAGTCAGAGATGCAAAACTACACATTGGCAAAGTTTTCTTAATTAAAAGAAGGTTGAAACTTGAAGGGTGTAAGCTGGCTCTACATGTATTTCAAGATAACTTCTTGTTTGACTTCAAGTCATTTCTGACTAAGGGTCACCATGTGGTTGCTATATCATAGCATTTTCTTGGCAAGGTTTGTTCAGAGGGGGCTTGCTTTTGCCTTCTTCTGGGGCTGAGAGAGTGTGACTTGGCCAAGGTCACCCAGTGGGCTTCGATGGCAGTGCAGGGATTCAAACCCTAGTCTCCTGGAGACCTAGTCCAATACTTGAGCCAATACTTATACAAGGGTGGCTATTCCAATATAACTCCTTGTTCTAAAAGCAATATTAGCAATGATCCTTGAACTCTGCTCCCTGCAACTTCATCCCCAACTTCTATTCCTGGGGCCCTGGCCCCTCTAAATTTACCACCTTCCCTTACCACTCTCCTTTCCTTCTTAGTCCCTCCCACAACATTTTGAAACCTATGAATGGTTGTCTCTACACAGCCTACACAGGCTAATGTCCTGCTTTTTCTTCACATGACTGTGCATGGTGGGAACTGATGCATAATCAGAGTTGGGGGTGTTAACTAGATCAGTCCTTGGTTTGAACCTCAACATAACCATAGAGCTGCCAGGTCAGGAACATCCTGGGTAGAGGGTGGGGTGGCAGGGGGTGGTCTAGATGGCCCTTGTGGTCTCTTCCAACTCTATCATTCTATGATTGTATGATCCTAGTCTTGGAGATTTCAGAAGGGAAGGTTGAGGCCTAGAGCTGCCCCCTGATGATGTCATTGATCAGAATACATTTAGCATCATCAGCCACTCAGCTGCTCAGAGCCTGTTTTTCAAATAATAAGCTCTAAGTCTAACAAATGAGAAAAGATTTATACATTTGGAAATTAAGTTTTCTGCACTGAACAGGAAAAAAAGCACACTTTCCACAGCTCTGTTTTGACACCTTTGCCATTATAGCTTTTAAGAAAACACGGGAACTGTAGTTCAACCATAGAATATTTTCCCCGAAGCTCTACTTTGAACAGAAAAAAAACAAGAATAGCCACTCCAAAGCAGTTTGCAGCATAGGGAGAGGATAGGATAGACAGACAGGTAGAGGATAGGACACATCCCACAGACATCCTTTTGGCTAGTCCTAACTGGGGTAGACCCATTAACTAGATCAACATTAATAATTGGACTCATAGAAAAACTGACCATTGGTTCATTGGTTCCTTCCTTCCTTCCTTTCTTCTTCCATGCATCCACGTGAACAAAGTTCACCCACTGGGTGACCCTGGGAAAGTCATCCTCTCTCAGCCTCAGAAGAATGCAATAGCAAACCCTTTGTGAACATATCCTGCCAAGAAAACCCTATGATGTCTTTGCCTTAGAGTTACCATAAGTTTGAAAAAAATGACCTGAAGGCAAACAACAATACATGTAGCAAACTAACAAACAAACAAACCCCAAACACATTGCAGTGATACTTTAGCTGTATCCTTTTTAAATTATTGTAAGCCACCTTGAAACCTATTTTGGGAGAAAGGCGGGGTATACATTCAATAAATAAATAAATACCTTTATTAGGCCAACCAAAAGGAAAGAAAGCCATTATGTAAACTTTTGAAGCTCACAGTCTTCTTCATATAGAGTTACAAACTTGATAGATGAAGAGAATGCAGTGGATGTAGTGGTATCTTGATTTCAGTAAGGCTTTTGAGAAGGCCCCCCATGATATTCTTGCAAAAAAGTTAGTAACCTGTGGGCTAGACAATGCAACTGTTAGGTGGATTAGTAATTGGTTGAGTGACTGAACCCAAAAGGTAGTCACCAATGGCTCCTCTTCATCATGGAGAGAAGAGACTAATGGGGTGCCACAGGGTTCTGTCCTGGGCTCAGTGCTATTCAACATCTTTACCAATGACCTGGATGAGGAAATAGAGGACATGGTTATCAAGTTTGCAGATGACACCAAATTAGGAGAGGTAGCTAATACCCCAAGAACAAGATCAGAATTCAAAATGACCTCAACAGATTAGAAAACTGGGCCAAAAATTAACAAAAGGAATTTTAACAGGGTGAAATGTAGGATACTACCTTTAGGCAGTAAAAATGAAAAGCACAGATATAGGATGGGTGACACCTGACTTGAGGGTAGTACATGCAAAAGGGATATAGGAGTTTTAGTGGACCACAAGCTGAACATGAGTCAGCAGATGAGTCAGCAGTGTGATGCAGCAGCTAAAAAAGCCAATGCAATTCTAGGCTGCATCAATAAGAGTATAGTGTCTAGATCAAGGGAAGTAATAGTGCTGCTGTATTCTGCTTTGGTCAGATCTCACTTGGAATACTGTTTGTGTCCAGTTCTGGGCACCACAATTCAGGAAGGATATTGAGAAGCTGGAACGTGTCCAGAGGAGGGTGATCAGGATGGTGGGTGGTCTAGAAGCCATGCCCTATGAGAAACAGCTTAGGGAGCTGGGTAGGTTTAGCCTGGAGAAGAGAAGGTTGAGAGGTGACATGATAGCAATGTTTAAATATTTGAATGGATGTCCTATTGAGAATGGAGCAAGCTTGTTTTCTGCTGCTCCAGAGACTAGGACATGGAGCAATGGGTTCAAACTAAAGGAAAAGAGATTCCACCTAAACATTAGGAGGAACTTCCTGACAGTAAGAGCTGTTTGGCAATGGAATGTGCTGCCTCGTAGTGTGGTGGAATCTCCTTCTTTAGAGGTTTTTAAACAGAGGCTTGGTGATATCTGTTGGGAGTGCTTTGATTGTGTATTCTTGCATGGCAGGGGGTTGGACTGGATGGCCCTTGTGATCTCTTCAAGCTCTCTGATTCTATGATTCTATAGGAATGGATGTTAAAAGTCACTTTAGGGGAAGAAATGTGACAGTGGACAGTCACATTGCTGCATCTTTCTTGAGATGCTAAAGCAAAGATTAAGATGGTGCTGGAGGGATGTCAAGGCCACACTCCTTGCTGGGCATAAAGCACTTGGGACACAAAAACAAGACAAGGCAGTGAACTTTTTTTCCCATTGTTAAAAACAAAGGCAGTTCCTTTGAGATCCACCCTGTACCTGTCCTCTGCAAGGCCAGAAGCTCCTTTGTAGGCTGACTACAGAGCGTCCCCTGTGAGCCGCTGCACTGACACCTCTGGGGACAAATTTAGGTACTGTAAATGGTAAAATGTACCAATGATATCCAATTTTGAATTTGTATACCTTCACTGAAGGTGAAGACCGCAGATAGTGAGTCCCAATCCGTGTGCTCCCTCTAGTTCAGGATTTCCCTTATGTGGCTAAATGCGGTATCTTCCAAACCAAAAGATATATATCCAGGGGTAGTTGTGTTGGCCATGCATCAGATGATAGCAAGTTCCAAAAAAAGCCCCCACACATTGCAGTGATATCTTTATTAGGCCAACCCTTAATAAAGGTAGCACCTCAATGTGATTTTTTTGGAAGTTACTAAAATTTGCTGCATGACCAACACAGCTACCCCTGGATATATATTTTTTGGATTGGAAGATACTGAATTCAGCCACATCAGGGGATCTTGGATATACAGAATCTAATATAATATTCTTTTTATAATACTGGCCTGTTCCCACAGTTATCAATCATCTCAAGTAGTAATTGTTAGGTGAGGCCAATGCTATCATCCCCCCCCCCCTCAATACAGCAAGGTACTATTTTAAATTCTTTCTTTCAGGGGAGAATAATTGGTTCAATGGCTGCTTTTGGTTCCCATGTGTGTGGGTAAGTGAATCTACTACAGGTTTTAGTGGAGGATGTAAAAGAGCTATCCAAGGTGCTGAATAATACACCTGCCATAATTTAACATGTTGGATAACTCCTTTAAAACCAGGAGTAAATTCACTGCCTCACTGACATCGAAGCTACTAGCCAATATGGGTTTTGTGTGCAAATATGGGATAAAAATACTTCTAAAACAGGGGTTGGAATCATGCAAGTCCCAGCAGCCCTAGCCAGCACAGCCAATAGTAGGGAATGCTGGGAGTTGCACTCCAACAACATCTGGAGGGTTGCTTGATTCCTAGTTTTGTTTTAAACCAGGAACAGATTAGGACTTTATCTCTACCTCTGCCACCCCACTTACATCCATTCCCCTTAACTTTAATTTGTATTTCTTTTTCTTTCTGTCTAGGAACACCACAGTGCTCAATTCAAGAGTAATCTCTGTGACTGTGAAGCCAGCTCTCCGATCCCTCCTCGCTCCGATGGAAATTGAATTCTCCCACCTGTACAATGTAAGTGCTGACTTGCTGAGAAGGAGGCAGTTTTTCCTAAAATAAAAATTTAAAATCCCAGTTTGGTTTTGCGTCCCCCCACCTCAAAATGAAATCTCACAAAAATATGTTGATGCCCAAACTTGACACATTTTATATGACATCTTTGGCTAGAGAGAAGCCAACAAATGACATTTTGACAATTTAGATTTGGGGACAGAAGAAAAGAGGCATAGGTGGGTTATTTTGGATTTAAAGCAATAAGATAAGGTGGGGGGGAGGAATTAAGAGTTTGAGAGAGCTTGAAGGAGTAGGCCTATGGCTGCAAAGACAAATAGTCTGTCAGATATCAGCTGAGATCCTACATTGGGATTGCAGTGTGTAAATCACCACATGAAGAGTTAATTAGTTCTCCTCTGCAACTTTTGTGCTGAATGACAACATTGTGCAACTGAACCAAGCCACCAAATGGGCAAACAAACACACAACCAAGTACACAATGCACACCCATACACAATGTGCAATGTACATCAATGTGCAGTGTGCATAGACCTACATCAGCAGTGTCTATCCATGTGCAATGCACATTCATTGTCAGTGGTGCCACATGCCCATCTCTGCTTCCACAACCTTGACCTGAAGACCTTCCATATTGGGCAAAAATGTCCAGCTGCTTCCATAGGGGAAGGTATAGCTGTATAAGACACCAGCAGGATTGTAGCCTTTTAAAATTTATTTCTGCATCCATAGGGTCAGTTCTACTAGTTGTCCCACTAAAGTAGACCTACTGAATCAATAATTAAATGGTGAATCAATGCTTATCTAAATATTCATTAATTCAATGGGTTGGGACTACCAATATAGTGCAGGCCATTGTGATGTATAGTGCTCTATGCATGTAGGAGATCTTTATGTATGTTGTGTGCCTTCACGTCATTTCTGAATTATGGCAACCCTAAGGGGGGAAGAATTCTTTTGGGAGTGATTTGAGTGTTGTACTAGGACTTTGGAAGACCAGGGTTCAAATCTTCACTTGGCCATGGAAACCCACTGGGTGGCCTTGGGCAAGTCACATTCTCTCAGCCTCAGAGGATGGCAAAGGCAAACCCCTTCTTGAACAAATCTTGCCAAGAAAAACAACTTGATAGGTTTGTCTTAGGGATTTTTTTTTAAAAAAAATGCAACATGGAAAAAAAATGAACTGCAAAAACAATGTGGCAAAATGGATTGCAAAGAGGACCACATTGGAAGAATGGGTTTTTAAAGGGTATTATGAAAAGGCTAAATGGAATACAGTTGTCCCTCCGTATCCATGGATTTAAGTATTAACAGCTTAAAAATCTTTGTTAAAAAAATAATAATCCAAAAAGCAAAATTTGAGTTTGCCATCTTGTATAAGGGACACCATTTTGCTCTGCCATTGCATATAATGGGACTTGAGTATTCACGGATTTTGGTATCCACGGGGGGTGTTGGAACCAAACCCCAGCAAATATGAAGGGACAACTGTATTGTTATATGCAACTAAAAATTATAGACATTGGAGAAAAAAATATATCCAGCCTTCACCTATATGCTGAACTGATCTGGCAGCAGGGATATAAATCCATTGCTATTTCATCCATAAATGGAAGGACAAATAATTTCCATTGTTTTCTTCCCACTGTAGAAGAATATTGATATTTTTGTGGTTTTCACCAAGTATTTGTGTGTCCTCAAGTGGTTCAGGAAATTATTCTGCATGTGGTGATTTTTTGTATGTGTGCAAAAATTGTGGGTTTTGTGCAAAAGCATGATTTTTGTAAACACACACACACAAACAAATCCATACACATGAATTTCTGGAAAGAGTGTTCTTTGTGTGTGAATAATATATTTTTATGCAACACCCTCCCCCTGTATTTTTTGCATGAAAACCAATGTGTGTTTCTTCACAGAGTAATTCACAGAACACTTCAGGATGTGCAAATACAAAGCACAAATGGGACAGAATTCTTGTGTTTGTATTATTTTTCCTAATCATGACATCTGAGTGTTGAGAAATCCAATTTTTAACATGAAAAGAATAATGTGAATATCCTTTTCATCCCCAACTGGCAGCAACTGACCAAAAAATAGATCTTGTGGTTGAGAGAGATATCTCAATCTAATCTAAATGATGACCCAGCTCCTCTACAGGGAGCAAATTCCATATCGGGTATATTTAAAACAAAAAGAACTGAAAATAAGTCTGCCAATACCAATATCATGCCAATATATACAAATCTATGACATGACTGCACTTGGAGTATGCTGCATGGTTCTCATCACTAGATATGAAGAAATTGGCCCAAGATCCTGCATAAGTGTAAAAATGGAGTGTAAATTTCTACCTGGTGGAACTACAATGTGGAGTAGCTAATACCCTAGAGGACAGGATCAAAATTCAGAATGACCTGGAAAGACTGGAGAGCCAAAGCTAACAAAATGAAATTCAATACGGAGAAATGTAAAGTTCTGCACTTAGGGCGAAAAAATGAAATGCATAGATATAGGATGGGGGAGACCTGGCTGAATGAGACTATGTGCGAAAGGGATCTAGGAGTCCTAGTAGACCACAAGTTGAACATGAGTCAACAGTGTGATGCAGCAGCTAAAAAGGCCAATGCAATTTTGGGCTGCATCAATAGAAGTATAGTGTCCAGATCAAGGGAAGTAATAGTGCTGCTCTGTTCTGCCTTGGTCAGACCTCACCTAGAATGCTGTGTCCAGTTCTGGGCACCACAATTCAAAAAGGATATTGACAAATTGGAGCATGTCCAGAGAAGGGCAACTAAAATGGTGAAAGGTCTGGAAACCATGCCTTATGAGGAGAGACTTAGGGAGCTGGGTATGTTTAGCCTGGAAAAAAGACGGTTAAGAGGTGATATGATAGCCCTGTTTAAGTATTTGAAGGGGTGTCACGCTGAGGATGGAACAGGCTTGTTTTCTGCTGCTCCAGAGACTGGAACATGGAGCAATGGATGCAAGCTCCAGGAACAGAGATTCCATCTCAACATTAGGAGGAACTTTTTGAGAGTAAGAGCTCCCTTGGAGCGTGGTGGGGTCTCCTTCCTTGGAGGTCTTTAAACAGAGGCTGGATGGCCATCTGTCGGGGATGCTTTGATTGTGATTTCCTGCGTGGCAGGGGGTTGGACTGGATGGCCCTCGTGGTCTCTTCCAGCTCTGCAATTCTATGATTCTATGATTCTATGATCCTTTCTTCCCTTTTGGCAGTAGACACCTGTTCCCTGCCCCCCCCCTTTAGTGGTTACTGAAGAGTGGTAGATGATGGAAGAGCCTTTGGCTATGTCCCTCTAGCTGGATGCACAACAATGGAAACATTCTCCAAGATTGCTTGGAGGTTCTTCAGAAGTCCTGGAGGATGACTTCACATTTGTACGACCACCTATAAGGACATACTGCCTCAAACTCTCCACTGGCCATTAAATGTTCATGTTGATGGTGCCCACAGGCAACAGGGGAGCTATGAGGGGATTCTTGTGTGTTGAAAGTAGCAAATTCCTTCCTCCACAATAACAAAAAAGTGCTGGTATATGTCAACTACAGGATGCTGGTATATGTCAACAACAGGATGCTAACCAAGATATAATGGTGCACTGCCTTGGGTCCCTGTCTGGGAGGAAGACAGCATACAAGGGAAATAAATACATTAATTACAAATTAATATTGTGCTGGTGGGTTTCCACTAAGGAACTGGTTGGCCACTTTGTAAATTTAGTGTTGGACTATGAGGATTGAGTGTAAAGTTCACACTCATCAGCACATCTGGTGGAAGTGAAGCATATTTTCCTCTAAGACTGCTTTTGGCTAACCTTTGGTAATACTGTAGTTTAATTCTTCATGGCAATCCGCAGTTTTCAAGATGTTGTTGGACTCTAGCTTCCATCATCACTGATTATTGGCCCAGCCGGCAGGGTCTGGTGGGATCTAGAGTCCAAAAGATTCTGCAGGTTTCCTTCTTCTACTATGAAAGGGTCTCTAAAAATTAGTGGATAAGAAATTCACTGAGATTGTATTTTAATGCAAGATTCACATTTGCCCCTGCCCCAGTGGAATGTAATTTGTGGCTGGAAAGCTCCAAGTTTCTCAGTTCCTGCATTTCTGAGCTCATGAGGCAATTCACAGCCATCAAAAAGGCATTCAAAAATATGCTCATCTGAAAAATGAATAGAGAAAAAGTCCCATGCTGGGGAAAAATGTGCATGAGTACACTTTAGTCAATGTAGAAATTCATAGAAAATTATGTTCAATTTGGGGGGGAAATGCCCACAGAAATTTCTGCACCCTTTCAGGGGCCATGGGAGGACACTTGTAATCCAGAAGGGTCCTGAATTTGAATGAGGTGTTTTATGGACAAATAAAGGATATGCCACGTAGTAGACTTGCATGTGCCGATAGTTCTGTTCAGACAATGGCCAAAACCCTATGTCAGACTGTATAGTATAAATCTCTGCATAAAAAAAATATGCATTCATTCTACTATGGAACTCTTTTGCTGAGTGTCATTGTTATACAACTGAACCAGATGTGTGTGCCCACCCTATGTGCGTGCCCACCCTATCTGCATGCACATGCTATGTACAATGTCTGTGCATGCACAAGGTACATGCACTATTCCACTTTTACCACTTAGAACTAAACCTGACTGTGCCATATCAAATAAAAATGTCCAACTATTTCCATAAGGGAACTTACACATGTGTCAGACATGAAGAACCCTTGGCCTATGTTTCAGGATTCCAATCTGGTGAGAGGCTATCATGAGCAGAAGACTTTTTCCTCTTCAAATAGTTGCCCTCCACATCTAGACAGCAATGCCAGAGCTACTATTTAACTAGATTACTGAATATTTGAAATAGGACTTAACTCTAAGTCATTTTATTTAACATGCATTTTATTCAACATCTACAGTTAGAGCTGTTTGGCAGGAGAATGCACTGCCTTGGAGTGTGGTAGAGTCTCCTTTTAGGGTTTTTTTTTTTTTTAAATAGAGACTGGATGGCCATCTGCCGGGAGTGCTTTGACTGTGTATTCCTGCAGGGCAGGGGGTTGGACTAGATGGTCCTTGTGGTCTCCTCCACAAGAATTCTATGATTCATTGTCTTATTTTGTCCTCTTTTTTCATTCTGGCAGGGAACTACCAACCAGACATGTATCCTCTGGGATGAAGCTGATGTGTAAGTCCAGTGGCTTTCTTTTTTAAAATTCTCTCTCAACTGAAATATGTTTGCTCTTAGAAACTTGTATAACTGAAGATGAGAAGATGTTGTGGGGCATACATGGAGCAAATGAAGGTCTAAAAATACAGCTGTCCCTCCGTATCCACGGATTTGGTATCTATAAATATAAGTATTCATTGCTTGAAAATATTCTTACAAAAATAATAATCCGAAAAGCAAACCTTGATTTTGCCATCTTATATAAGGGATGCCATTTTGCTATGCCATTGCATATAATGGGACTTGAGTATTCATGGATTTTGGTATCCATGGGGGGTCCTGGAACCAAACCCCAGTGAATATGAAGGGACAACTATACAGTATACTGTTTCTGGTGGCACAGTGGTTAAATGCTGGTACTGCAGCCCCAATGTTATGAGTTTGATCCCAGAGGGCTCCAAGCTTGACTCAGCTTTCCATCCTTCCATAGGTCGGTAAAATGAGTACCCAGTTTGTTGGGGGCAATTAGCTAAAAATCATTGTAAACTGCTTAGGGAGTGCTTTGGCACTGATAAGTGGTATATAAATATCAATGCTATTGCTATTGCTATTTTTATAGTTGTATTCCCTTCCTCCTTCCCTTTTTATCTCTCCTTCCCCTTCTTTCACACACACAACCTGTGCAATATTCTGTGGCTAGCATTCTGTAAGGATTCGTAACCTAGAATTATGGGTGCATGTCTGCTTTGTGTTCAGTAACACTGTGTAGTCACAATCATGGCACTATTGCCTCCCTCAAAACCACCTTAACAGTTGGCAGCTGCATCGAGCAAAGGAGGTCTGTTCACCTATTGATCAGGGGGCAAAGAGAAGACTGTATCCAGCCCCCTTTCACTAGCACATGATGTTGTGGACAATCAGGAGCAGGACCCCTATTGCAATTCCTTGTCCCAGCCTCACTCACTGGTGGGAGAGGGTAGGGAACATCAAACTCCTTGCACCTCAATTGCCAGCTGAACAGACCTCCTCTTGATGCATCTGCTGACTGTTAACATGGGTTTTGGGGGGTCAGGCCAGGAGACATTGCTTGGATATGTATTTGTAACTAAGCAGCCAATGTAGAATATCAGTGGCCACTAACCAGGCTGACTGCGGAATTCTGAGAGTAAAGTAATTTTTCCAAGCTGTGGGAGCAAGTGCTAGAAAACAGGAAATGTTGAGACAGAAGTTCATGAGGCAGCATTTGGTTGCCATTAGAGAATATGTGGGCTGCTAAGCAAACAGATGTCTCTTTTGGCTGTAGGTATACACTCCATGTAGCATTTAGCTTGCCCCAGCATAATAACCCCTTTTTAAGTGTGTGTGTGCACATGTGCACACATACACACATCAGGAAAGGCTGAACCCAGAAAACTATGATTTCTGTGAAGTCTGGGCTGGGCCGGGCCACCAGAAGTGGTTGGACATTTTTATCCAACTTGGGATATCTGCATACTAGTCAAGGTTGCAAAAGCAGAGTTGTGCATGTGGCACCATTGTGCATGGAATTCCATTGTGCATGTAGGTACATTGCTGATGGATATACATACTCATTAAGAATGGATACACTCTGCACATGGATGCACATTGCACATTATGTATGGGTGTGCATTAAGCACTTGGTTGTGCATTCGGTTACCTGTTTGGCACTTTTAAATATACTGATTAATAAGGGCTGAATCAGAAAACTATCATTTATATGACATCTGGGCTAACATTCTGTTGGTGTTCTATGCATGCCTAACATCCCCTCTGAAACTGATAGGATATTTTTATCCAATGCAAAACAGCTACAATCAGTTCTAGGTTGCAGGATCAAAACTGTGTTCCTGCATGGCAGGGGGTTGGACTAGATGGCCCCTGTGGTGTCTTCCAGCTCTATAATTCTATGACAATTTTACATACATTGCCACTGTGTATGGGTGCACATTGCATATTGCCCATGAATGTGCAATGGTATGCCTGCGCATTGGGTAGTGATGTGTATTGTGTACTATGCAGGAAGAGTGTGCATAAACATTTGACATTGCAGTTCACAAACAGAAGTGTGTGTTGCATACCTCTGTGAGCACAATGTTACACCCTATGCCTTTGATGCAGGAGCTCAGCACTCGTCTTATCAGTGGATTTTTGTCACCCCTGCAGGAAAAAAGTCTCCCCGATATGAGATTGTCACATGAATTGTCAGATTTTTTTTTTAAGAAATGAAAAAAAAAATCCAACTATCCATCTTGTACTAATTTGCATTTAGATAGATATTTAAGCTGCATTGTTAATAATGGCTCTTTGATTTAATAAATCCAGTCTTCCCCTGGTGACTGCATATCACCAAGGTGGGCTAGACTTTCCCTCCTCCTTCCTCATGCTCCACCTTTTATGTCCAAGTTGAACAACCTGGGGAGGATTTCTTGTTTGTGTTTGGAGGGAGCATGGATGATTAATGAGCTTTGCCAGAGCTGGCAAAATTGAAAGCAGCAAGCAGTAGTGTGATTTGGGTTATCCTGGTGAGTTTCCAGGGTCGTTTGCAGGAAGCAATTATTAATCGCTTATCAGCACAATTTAAGCTGATATCTCAGCAGGTTCCTTCCCCCAGTCTTTCATAAGGCTGGGCCTCTTTGCATCAAACTGGGGATACATTTTCTTGGGATGCCTCTGAAGATGACTCTGTGAAGGGTGGTAGGATGGGCTAATCATTTCATGAGATTTGGGTTTGATATTGAAGTAAGCAGTTTGGATAGACCAGGGGATGACATGTGCCCCCAAAGCCCAAAATGAATGAATGAATGAATGCATGAATGAATGAATGAGACTTATAACAAAACCAGAAATGGCTGGAAGTCCTCATCTAGGTTTGTTGTTTTTTTAAAAAAAGGGTATTATGTGATGTAACAAGGCGATTCACAAGCAGTAAAAGCAGTTTAAAACAATGTAAAATAATGCAGATCTGCAGATTTGTATGTCAGGGAAAAATATATAGCCATTATTCTATATACTTCTATTGCTTTCCCTTCTCAATCACAATCTCTTGAGGAACCCCTAGCAGCTTCTTGGGGAACCCTAGGGTTCTAGCAAACCCTGGTTGAGAAACACTGGTCTAGATCAAGGGAAGTAATAGTGCCACTCTATTCTGCTTTGGCAAAACCTCATCTGGAACACAGGGTCCAGGTCTGGGAACCACAATTCAAGAAGGATATTGGCAAGCTGGAACATATCCAGAGGAGGGTGACCAAAATGGTGAGAGAAGTGGCTTAGGGAGCTGGGTATGTTTGGCCTGGAGAAGAGAAGGTGAAGTGGTAATGTCATAGCCATGTTTAAATATTTGAATGGATGTGAAGGGATGGCATACTGAGTCTGGAGCAAGCTTGTTTTCTACTGCTCCAGAGACTAGGACACAGAGCAATGGAATCAAACTACAGGAAAAGAGATTCCACCTAAACATTAGGAGGAACTTCTTGACAGTAAGAGCTGTTCAGTAGTGGAATACACTGCCTCGGAGTGTAGTGGAGTCACCTTCTTTGGATATTTTTAAACAGAGGCTGGATGGCCATCTGTTGGGAACACCTTGGGTATTCCTGCAGGGCAGGGGGTTGGACTTGATGGCCCTTGTGGTCTCTTCCAACTCTATGATTCTATGACAGCCAGTCTTTGCTTAGCCATCCTGCACCATCCTGCACCATCACAGGGGAGGGTGTGCTTCTCACTGAGTCACTGAAAGTTGGTCCTTATGCAAATGTCAGTTCCAAATCTATCCATTCTCATGCTATCCAACATCAATGTTGTTCATCAAGTTGTTCTCCAGGGAAATTCTCCTGTGTGAAAAAATCTATGACAGAAGAGAATAGCCAGGTTTCCATTACTATTGTTAATATATTAGGTTTTATGAGGTCCTCCACTCCCTCTCTTCTCTTTCCATATGTCTGAGTTTAAAGAGATCTGCTATGATCACTTTGTGGAGTTTCTTATTTGGTGAGCACTGGTCATGGCCCTCACAGCGGGGGGTGGGGGGCTGACATGGCTGTAGCTCAAGGGCTCAGGGTTAGGAGGGGGCCGCAGCATGATATTATTATCAGCTTTTATTATGTAAATCCATTTAGCTTATATATATATATATATATATATATGTCATCATTTAAGCTGACTTATTTAATTTTTTATCCTAAATCCTGTAGAGCATCTCACTGCCCTTAAACATAGCAATAGGTAGGGGGCCTGCCAAATATCCTAGCCTGGGGGTCTGCTTCAGGATGTGGGGGGCCATGGTGTTGGTGTATCAGGGGAACAGAAAAATGGTGTGTGTGTGTGAGTGAGAGAGAGAGAGAGAGAGAGAGAGAGAACTCCATCTTAAATGCAGACCGGCATGTTCCCCTTTCCCTCTTTTCCAAACACCGGAGAGAAGGAAAACATGCTTTCCCTTCCCCGAATGCCTAACAATGCCAAGGGTTAGCTGGCTGACCTGTGGCATACAAGATGCCAACATGGCCTACATCTTGACTGTCTCTTCAGAGATGGGGAGAAATGAGAGGAGAACTCTTTTGCTTTCCTCCTTCTTTACATTTGGTCCTGGGGCTTCGGGGCTTTGTGTATCTTTCTCATTCACCCCCTTTCCCACCTCATATCCTTTCCCCATCTCCTTCTGAGTGGGTGGGAGGAAACCGCTTTTTCATTTCCCCCTCTTCCCAGGCTTATTGGGAGGTGTCCAGTTTTCAAGCTCCTGGGTGCCTCCTGTTGTGTACCAGCCGAGCAAGCCTCTTTATGGGTTTCCATGCTTACGCGTCACATGGTTTGGTCAAGTACTCAGATCTGAAAGTTAGTCTCTTCTACTGGGAGAAAGGGGGGGGGATGGTGTGGAGAGAAAGAGAGAAGTGCCCATGACCATCCATGGGAGGGGATGAATTAGTTCCTGTAATTAAACCAGAGGAGGCCGCAGACTCCTGGAAGCCAGAAAAGACATCCTCAGTGAGGGAGGGAGCAAAGGATTTAAGAGTCTCACCTCTACCCCGATGGGCCTCAACTGGGACAGCTGGTATGGTATCTTCACCATTTCTCCCTGCCTGTCCCTTGCTCTCAGGATTTGGGTGTGCTGAATGGAGATGTGGAAGCTAGGAGGCATGGTTGACATGACTGGGAAATGGTTCTGGGTGTCAGATTCAAGTGTGGGTCCCTGTGGAGTGTGCAGAGAGAGTGAACATTGGGTAGCAAAATGTGTTTGAGTTCTACATATGTTCTTGGGGCAGGAGAAAGTGAGGCTGATGAAGAGGCAGTGGTTCTGGGCATTAGTTTCAATGATGCTTTGATTGTTCCAAACACATGCTTTTCGGTTTATTTATGATGGCTGCACATGCATGCACACATACGCACACACTGTAATGCATATGTCCCTGTGTGCAGGTTATATCCTTAAACTGTGTGTGTGCATGTGTGTCTATGTCACTTTTGCACAAGACTGCTTCCTTTCCATGACCTCTCTCTTTCCCTCTCCCTCTCTGTGTAACTTTTGCATCTGCCACTGCTTCCCTTCCATGGCATCACTATGGATCATCCCTGTCCTCCCTCCCTTCACACCCCCTGTGTGAACACAAAGATCCATCACTGTGACTTGTTCACAGTAGCCTTCCTGGGGTCTCATGTTTCTGCAAGAGGTGGTTGATTTGTTCCATGCCATGGCACAGTGGTAGAATTCCGCTCTTCCCTCCCTCCCCCCCGTCCCCCATAAAGTACACCCACAAAACAACATTTGAAGTGGAGGCAATGGATAAATCTGGGACAGGGGCTTTTCATGCCTCCCTCCCAGTGGAGGAAGCTGAGCCCCCTGTAGAAGTCTGGAATCCATTGTTGCCCGTGCAGCTTACTTTGAATGTGCTCAGAATAGCTAATGCTTCAGGAATTCTTCCCAAGGATACCAGCTTGGCCCCAAAGAATCTTTCTATGAAGATGGAGACAGCAAACATCCTCCCCTGATCTCTCTTGGGATGCAAATCTACCCTTATTTCAGGGGAGGGTAAAGTGCAGCCCTAAGGACCACGTGTAGCCTCCTGAGACTGTTTTTGTGGCCCTCAACTTCTCCAGATCTCCAGACCATCCTTTTTCTTTCCCCCCCCCCAAATAAAAGGGGGAGAGTTGTTTCTCCTGAAATGCTCTGGGAGCAGCAATTTAACTTTTAAATAGGTTGCAACTCCCTCCCATATGATTTAATATTTTTTAAAAAATGTTTTTTTCCCCAAACCAGAAGATAATTTCTGGTTGCTTCTGGGGTTATTTTTTATTATTATTATTTTGATGGGGGAGGATTTCTGGTAGTCTGTATGGCCCCCAGAAGGTCTCAGGGGTAGAAAAATTCCCTCCAGATCCACTGTAGTTGCTCACCACTGGCCAGTGAATAGGAGCATGCATGTGAAAAATTTCAACTGCTCCCCACACCCCCACAAGGTAATATGATGAGAGTTTCTGTGGATTTTTCAAAGCTTTCTCCCTTTTTTGTATGTCTTGGGGGGGGTGTATAGTAAAATTTTGTGTAAAATATATTGCCAAAATATATAATTGATATTGATGATGATGATGATGATGATGATGATGATGATTTCAGCTGATGGAAAAATGTGCTGGTCTTTTCACTTTCATGCCACAAAATTTTGCAGCTGTTTAGAGATCCCCCCCTTTTTTTTTTTAATTGAGGATGAGAAAATTTGAAAGTAGCGTTTTGATCCCTAGACCTCTCCTTTGACTTCCCTACAGGTCTTTGGGGGCTTCTTTCCTCAAGCAATCCTGCAGCTGCCACCAAATGTGAGGTTGTCCAACCCTTATGCCAGCAACTGTATGGTTTGCACTTAGGTAACCTCACCAATGGCACCAAGTGTGAGAGCTCCTCTCAGGCAATCCCACCCCTGTGGCCAGTGTGGGATTCCTACCCTTGAATCCATCAATTGTGAAGACTTCCACATTGCTCAATGCAATTACCAAGAGTGAGGGCTTTCCCTGATTCCCATCCCTGTGATACCAACTTTGTCAAAATGCCCTCAAGGTACCTAAGAGGATTAATGCAATTTCTATACTCAGTGGATAACACCACTCTGTATTCAATGCTGCCACCTCAGACGCTTTGTCTGAATCCAAGCTCTCAGATAGATAGTGTTTCTGTAGGCCAAAAGTGTATAAAAACAAGACCTCATTTACAGATGTTAAACATAACACAGCCAATTATTTATTACAATTTGAACACCACACATCCTTTTTCACACTCCTCTCAAACTAACCCAGACCAGCTATACCAAACTCCCAACCAAAACGCTCTTCTCTATTCCAACCCTAGTTTAACTCAAACCCTATTTATAAATGACTCAAACCCTAGCATAACTGAACTCCCAATTGCCATTCACCAACTATCATTCACCAGCCTTATGCAAATCTCCTCAAACAGTCTTCTAATTGGCACCCATTTTGCAAAGGAAGATTCTAATTGGCACCCATTTCAACACTCCATATTCTCCCCACTCCCAGCAGCTATTTACCTCATCCTCTAAAGTACAATCAACAAATCAAACAACATGGTCAAATACAAACCCATGACATCACAGTCTTGGGTCCATGCTAAACTGCTAGTATGCAAAGATTTAGGCTAGAATCCTGTTGTTGACATTAATTGATGGAACCCAGGATTGTAGATAAGGGGGAGGCAAGGTGAAGGCATTGCTCCCCCATAAAAATGCCCTCCCCAAATGAAATATTTCCCAAATTTCTAGAAATGCAGACAGTGCAGCATTAATTCCCATTGAGAACTTTTCTATTTGCATTCCCCTGGTTACTCTCCCTTCCCATTTTCTTTGGATGACAGCCAGTATGATGTAGCAGTTTGAATGTTGGACTACACCTCTGGGAGACCAGGATTTGAATCCCTGCTTGGCTGTGGAAACCCATTGGGCAAGTCACACTCTCTCACCCTCAGAGGAAGGTGATGGACAACCTCTGCTGAATAAATTTTGACAAGAACACACCATGATGGGTTCTCCTTAGGGTCAAAAATGAATTGAAGGCACATAAACAACATTTTTTTGGGATGCTAAAACCCTATTTCTAAATGCACAGCTAGATTTTTTAACTTATTGAAATGCCAGACATTTGGGGACTCCAGGAATATTTCATGGGCGGGGCAGAATTTTTATTCGAGAGTGGCAATGCCTTCATTTTAAAGCCCTGTAGCTATACCCCAGTGCATATGTGTTTGATGTTTTCCCAGCCCCACCAAGGAAAGTGAAAAAGCTCCTAGAATAGTCATTTAGAAGTTGCTACCTCAAAAGTGTGTCTGTACATACATGTTTTGTATCTGAAGGCAAGCCCTGTCCATCTCAACTCTGACAATTTTCTTCACACATAATCTTCAATATTATTAATTCACCATTGCAAGGAATGGCATTTGTTACCCCTAGCTTTGAAAGCTCACCTAGAATCATAGAACTGGAAGAGACCACAAGGTCCATCTAGTCCAAACCCTGCGCTGCAGGAATACACAATTAAAGCATTCCCGACAGATGGCCATCTAGCCTCTGTTTAAAAACTTCCAAAGAAGGAGACTCCACCACACTCAAAGACAGCATCATATTCCACTGTTGAACTGCTCTTACTGTCAGGAAGTTCTTCCTAATGTTTTGGTGGAATCTCCTTTTCAGTAGTTTGAGTCCATTGCTCTGTGTCCTAGTCTCTGGAGCCTCAGAAAACAAGCCTGCTCCATCCTCAGTAAGGCATCCCTTCAAATATTTAAACTTGACTATCATGTCCCCGCTTAACCTTCTCTTCCCCAGGCTAAACATACCCAGCTCCCTAAGCTGCTCCTCCTAGGGCATGGCTCCCAGAGCTTTCACCATTTTGGTCGCCCTCATCTGGACATGTCCAGCTTGTCAGCATCCTTGAATTGTGGTACCCAGAGCTGGACACAGTATTCCAGGTGAGGTCTGGCCAAAGCAGAATACAGTGGCACTACTACTTTCCTTGATCCAGACACTATACTCCTATTGATGCAACCTAGAATCACATTGGCTTTTTTAGCTGCCGCATCACACCACTGACTCATTGAGCTACTGAAGCTATTAGTGTTGGGTGTACTTGTACTAGGGTTCCCTGATTCTTGGATGGAGGCAATGGGAAACATTGATGGACCACAGTGCTAGTCAGTAATGCCCAGTAGACTGTGAAACTGTTGATGTTGATAGAACACAACAATGGTCCCCATTGTGATAGGTGCTCTGGAAACACTTCGAGACAAGCTGCTAAACTTCTAAATGAAATTGGTATAAATAGGATTATGGTAGCATGAATGCAGAAAGGGAAATTACTTGGAAACTTTCCTGAGGATACCTTATATCCCAATATAATTTTCAGCAGAGCACCTGGGATGTAGCCCTTTATGTGGCTTTCCTTGATATACATCCCTGGAACACAGAGTGGGAAAATGTGGTGCTGTGATCTCCCTACAGACCTACCACTAGAGGGAAGCATTCCTCACTCATGCAGTCTGAAATAGCTGAGGCTGCTACATAGAAACAATCCAGCTGAGTTAATCCATGGCTTTAGGTGGGGGTGGCGGAATGCATACATGGCCTGCTGATTTTGATTTGCTAGTATGCATCAGAATGTGCTGTCTTGTCAAACAGGATGTCAGGTGAGAAACAGATTTAAGTATGGGGATCAGCAACTGTTGTATGCCCAAAATGCTGTGTGCGCATGTGAATGTGAATGTCATATAGCACCCACTGAATTCAGGTGGATAGTTGCCTATAGAATAGTGGAAATATAGGCAGCTTGTGGGTCTTGCAATGCCCATAAGTAATGGGTAGATAACTTGTGTCATGGACACATCAGGACAGGAGCAGAAGAGCCCAGGTGCCAGTTGGCTATCTATTTTATTTTATTGTGTATGTACATGTAGAGATCACCTCCCATTTATGCATGGGACATTTTCCTGGACTTACTGCAGATATATGAAACCACATATATCACGAACCACCATATAATTGCACTGGAGGACCTAGAAAATGCCTAGAGAGGATGACTAGAGAGACCACCTCCTGTGCAACTCTATGGCCCTCGAGATGCCTAGAGAGACCCTTTTCCCCAATCATGGGTGAGTGAAACTGCAGGTACCAATGCCATGTAAATGGGGGGCACCTGTATTTAGGTAATTAGTGAATTTATTGCAGTATATATGATGATGATGACAATGATGTGTTCCAAGCATTGTCACTTTTTGTAAATGTGCACAAAGCATGGTTATTAAAAAAAAAAAAATACTACTTGGAACATGCCACATTACCCAACAATACCACACTGGTCCTTGGATGGAAACTTAATCATTGATGGTCCAGAATTCCAGTCAGTAACACCTAGTAGACTGTGAAACTGATGGGAAGAATGAAAGAGAAACTATGGTTTCAGTTGTGAAAGGTGCTCTGGGAGTGATAACATCTGAATGAAGTTGCCACAGATAAAATCAGAATAGTACAAACACAAAAAGTACAAATGCATTTATTTTTTTAAAAAAACCCACACTTTTTCCTAGACTCTTGGATAAAATGTAAATCATTGATGGCCCAAAATTCCTGACTGTGGAATGCTCTCCTCTTGGAGGTCCAATGAGCACCAATGCTGATTTCATAAGATGCCAAATGAAAACACAGCTGTTCATCAAGGCATTTAGGCCATATTAATTCATCTCAAATACTTATGTACAAAGTTTCATCTGTTTTAACTCATTATTATGTTTAATAGGTTTTTAGCTTATCTAGATTGTTATTTTAAACTGATTAACTTGTTGTTTTGATGTTCCTTGCAAGTTTCTCTGAGATCCTTTTGATATAGAGCAGGGTAGAAATATTTTAAGCAAAGAAACAATGGAAATTCCAGTCAGTAGACTATGAAAGCAAGATACCAAGAAACACAGCAACAGAATAAAAGTCAATATTTCAGGCTATTTCTGTCTTATTTTTTAGCCTGAAAGGAGTCCTAGCAATGAAAAATGTTGTTGTTGTTGTTGTTGTTGTTACTAGTACAACAATAACAACACAACAGCAGCTGTATTAACAATAAAGTTCAAAGATGAAATAGAAGTGTAATGGGAGCAGAGTAACTATTTCTGTTGCTGCTGCAAAAAGTGCCACAAGTGTTACTCCACAGAATAATTCCTTCAGATCACTTGGGAACATTCGAACATGGGTAGAACACTGGCATGTTTGTGTGTGTGTAGGAGGGGAACTGCCGTAATTATTTCTCTTGGCTTGTGAAGATGAAATAATCAATGATTTCCTTCCCTACATCCATGACACCTTTCATTTATTGTGGAAAGAAGGGCATTTTCTTGACATCGGCCAGCTTGGAGAAGTCTGAAAAAAGCCTGCCTTTGGGCTGAGGTGTACAGACCTACAACCCCCACTCCATTTTTGAGTACTTAGAGTGCTAAGAAGCATTGGTTTCTTAGCTGACTGGCAAAGCGGATTAAAGTACGGAGCCAAGCATGAGCCAGAGCTGACAGCTGGATCGATCACCAGTCCTGGCAGCTTCATGGGATGGCGGTGTGTTTATAATAGCTGACCTACTGCTGAGGAATTGTGAAGGAGGACACATCTGTTGGCACAGCAGTAGGCGGCACTGTGAGCCCTTTCCCTGTGGTGGAGTTAGCCTTTCTCTAGGGGCGTGTGTGTGTGTGTGTGTGGTGCTGAAAAGACAGCTCCACTTTGCTTGATTTTTAAAAAATAAGAATTTATTTGAATTTGATATGACATTAGGTCAGCTGCTAAAAGCATGGAAGCTGCTGTGAGGGCATAGCACTTGGCTGGAGGTCTTGGCAGCACAAGGAGGAATGGTGTCAGACTCCTCACAAGGTTTCCCAATGAGAACATTAGGTTGCAGCCGTAGTCTTCCAACTATGTTCCAGAGAGCCCCATATTTAGGTCTTATTTTACTGACAATAACTTTCCAAGGATTTAAGCACAGATTTTCCCCCAAACCTCCTACCCCTCACTCAGGATAAAAATTCAAGTATCATCAGCAGGGCCTTCCTCATGCAAACAATGGCCAAAACATTATTGGTGACTTACATTTCCATAACCAGACAGTTATGCAAGCAGTTGGGCTTTTTATAGGTGTGTGGAAAGAGGTTGAGAGCCAATGTGGTATACTGGTTTGAGTGCTGGGCTAGGATTCTGGGAGACCAGGGCTTGAATCGCCACTTGGCCATGGAAACCACTGGGTGATCTTGGGCAACCTCTTTGCTGGAGAGGAAGGCACTGGGAAACCCCTTCTGAACAGACCTTTGCATAAATAATCCAGTTTGAAACCTTAAGGCAGAAATGACTAGAAGGCACACAACAACAGGAAGTAAGGAAGCTTCTGAGACCTCCTGATGCAAGGTTTCTCCTGGGTTTTACAACAATCCATGGTGATCCCAGAAAGATATGTGGTCACAACTCTCCTCCCCCCACATCTAGATTCCTTAGTTCCTTCAAGATCCCACAGAAGGCTTGTCTACACTAAATAAATAAACCAAACTTATGCAATGTGTCCAGATGACGCACACAGTAAATCTGCTTCATTAAGTCATTAATCCAGTTTAACAGAAACCGCAGGAAACTCTGGACTTTGCAGGAAACTCGAGAGTGCCTCTGGTTCTTTTGCTGTCTAGACAGCTGGATCAGGTTTGATTCAGCCCGATCCAGTTGTCCACGTGTAAATGCACCACCATCTCCCTTACCATGCACTGAACAGCACAGTGAAGGGGGTGGATCTTCTTCAGAGCTGCCATCGCCTCACCAGTCAAGTAGCTCCTTGCAGGAGCCTGGCCATCACCGTTGCTTCTTCTGAGGTCAGAATGGGACACCTGTGTGATAGTGACCACCTCCTTCTTGATCACTTGTTTGGGTGCCCCATTCTGACCTCAGCAGAAGCAATGGTGCCAGACAGGAAGCTGCTTGGCCAGTAGCAGTGGCGGCACCAGGGACAAGGGGATGGGCCCCCGTGGCTGATGCAGTGTCAGAGTGACAGGCCTGGCTAGACTCCAACATGGATTCACCCTGATTAGTGTGTTTGCCATTGAATTTGGGGCCAGTGTAGATGAGCCCAGAGCCACACCAGCATAGCATTATGCTATATCAGCTCTCAGCAGACTCCTGGGCCTGGACCATTTTGTCCCCCATGGATCCTTTCCAATTGGATTCTTCAATAAGAAGATCACTTTGGTCAGACCTCACCTGGAAGAAGAGTGTTGACAAGCTGGAACATGTCCAGATGAGGGCAACCAAAATGGTGGGAAGACATGCCCTATGAGGAACAGCTTAAGGAGCTGGGCATGTTTAGCCTGGAGAAAAGAAGGTGAAGAGGAGATATGATAGCCATGTTTAAATATTTGAAGGGATGGCATACTGAGGATGGAGCAGGCTTGGATGGTGCAAGCTTGTTTTCTACTGCTCCAGAGACTAACACGAGGAGTAATCAATTCAAACTACAGGAAAAGTAATTCCATCTAAACATTAGGAAGAACTTCCTGATGACAAGAGCTGTTCATCAGTGGAGTAAACTGTCTCAGAGTGTGGTGGAGTCTCCTTTTTAGGAGGTTTTTAAACAGAGGCTGGATGGCCATCTGTCAGGGGTGCTTTGATTGGGTATTCATGCAGGACAGGGAGTTGGATTAGATGTCTCTTCCAACTCTATGATTCTATAATTCTGTGATTCACTGATGATATATGCATAAAACCAATGATACTGCAGATAAGCATATGCTGGATCAAGCTACCATACTTGAGTATAAATTTCATTTCAGAAAACCCAATGCCCAACTTGGATTGATGGCTATAAAAGGGGACTGGATAAATTCATAAATGTTAGGATCCTCAGTGGATACTAGTCAAGGATAATATATCGTGGCTGGAGTCCTGTTGGTGTCTTTCTCATGAATATGTTTCCCTGTGGAAACAGATGGTCATGTTTTGGCCAATGAGGAATGACCATATCAAATTGAAGGCTGCAGAAGCAGAGTTGTACCTGCAGTGCCATTGCTTATGAGTGTGCATTTCCTCGTGGATGTGTGCATGGATGTGCATGGATGTACAGTGTGCACTAATGTTCATAGGTACATATTATGCATTACACATGTGTGTTTGCATGTGCGTTGTTGTGCAGTGTCCCAACTCACTAATGAGATGGCATTGCACAGCTGCCACACAACTCCATACATGTAAAGTTATGCTATCTCCTGATTGTATGGTTTTGGACATCATCTGTGGTATTAGAAGCATACAGTACACTTGTGTTTGTCAGTTGCTAGAGAGATGACATTGCATTCATGCCTGCTGGTGGGCTTTTCATGGACAACTGGTTGGCTTCTGTGTCAGTAGATTGTTTGGTATGAGTAGACAATCCTTAGGCCTGATCCACCAGGGTTCTTTTGAAATTCCTATGCCTAAAGTGAATTGCTGTGTTGAAACTTTGTAGCTTTGTTCACATTTTTGTTTTAGTGTGGGGGTGAATCAATTGCCCTTATTCTTGGCCAAATCAGCTGCTCCAAAAGGATGGAGAATGCCAGCAATGACACTCTCTCCAACACTACAACTCCAGTATCCACTCAGATAAGGCAAGGAAGGAGTATGGGAGCTTAAAGAATTTAACCTATGGGGATTTCAGTACAAACTGAGCTGATCCACATATCCAGGTCTAAGGGTATGCATTAGAACTTAGTTATCCTTTGGATTTTGCAATTCTAAAATGTTTCAATGTGGCTCTAAGTTCAAAAACAATGTATTGAATTGCATTTTTTTAAAGGAATGCAGAGTTAACATGTATTGCATGCAAATCTTCCTGTGGATTAAAACACACACACATATAGTGCAGGTTAATGAGGAAATGAGGCAGAAAAGACTTGGAGTGACTTGTGTAAAAATGTTGTTGAGCAGAAAAGGGAAAGAAAACTGAAGAAGCAAGGAGGGAGGCTCTCTCTGTGAAAATTGCACCCAATGAACTGAAGCACTTGCAAAATTGTATACATGATTGTGCTGAAGAAAGAATGGCCACCAGCCAGCTAGCAACCATCTCCACTTGCCAATCCTTGTTTAGCCATTTCCTAATTGGACAGGTGTTCGTCCTGTGGTGCAGGCTGGTAAAGAACTTCTGTTTTCTTCAGGTTGACTTCTAGCCCAAACAGCTCTGCAGCTGTCGCAAAGCAGGACGTTAGGCGCTGCAGAGCTGCTTCTGTGTGGGCAACAAGGGCAGCATCATCGTCGAAGAGCAGCTCACGGACTAGATAGTTTAGAGTCTTAGTGTGAGCCCTCAGACCAAGTCTTGAAGAGAAACGACAACGCAGAAAGAATCACAACCCAAAAACATCACCCAAGGAGACCTTCTGCTGTGCTTTTTGTAACCGGACTTGTCTATCTCGGATTGGCCTTTTTAGTCATCAGCGCGCTTGCAGAAAGCGTGGGATGAGTCCTTCCTGAATCTTTGTTTGCGAAGAAAAGCCAGAGAGAGAGAGAGAGAGAATTGGACAAAATACAATGAACTTTGATAGTATTTGTAGGTGTTCCTAAAAGGGGCTGAGCTCCTATATTGCAGTTTATGGCCTAACTACACAAGCAATTTACTTTGATCTGCCCCTGTTTGTGAGCCCTGCAGTCCAAACAATGCAGAGTTTTTGCCCAGATCTGTCCCCAGGCAGTCTATATCACCCCTGGGATAGATATAGGGCTCAGGCAGGGGTAAGCTAGAGTAGGGCCTTTTACTGAGGTTTAAAATAATACCTGCTTTAAACTGTTTCCTCCAGGATGGAATAGATCAGGCCCACATATCTGCAGGAGACCATCCCAACAGGCCAACCCTCACTGCTGCTTCCAGTCACTCTTATTTTTTCAGGTCCGGGCAGCAGGCCTGCAGCATGTGACCAAGGCTGGTCACATGCAAGGGGATTGTAACATGGTGCAGCTAGCTTCCTCTGAAGTAAGAGCTGTTCAGCAGTGGAATACACTTCTTTGAGTGTTCTGGATTCTCCTTCTTTGGAGGTTTTTAAACAGAGGCTGGATGGCCATCTGTTGGGAGTGCTTTGATTGTGTATTCTTGCAGGGCAGTGGGTTGGACTAGATGTCCTTTATGGTCTCTTTCAATTCTATGATTCAATGATTCCTATTGTAGTTTTGCACTTCCTAGCTGGTGTCTGGATGCACATTGGGGAATGACCCAATGTCCAACTGTACCCATTGTGCATTGAGCCATTGCACTTTACCATTTCAAAATGGGTGCTCATATGTTGTAATGTCATGTCAGCCCCTAGGTACATATGGACATTACAGAACTACTCAATTCAATTTTACACATAGGCCATTTACAAAGATGCAAGTCCCAGGCAGAATGCCAGCCGGAGTCTAGATGTGTTTTGCTTCCATG
Organism: Gambelia wislizenii; assembly: GCA_030847615.1. Lineage (NCBI taxonomy): Eukaryota > Metazoa > Chordata > Lepidosauria > Squamata > Crotaphytidae > Gambelia > Gambelia wislizenii. Next base: position 330,800,949 of record JAUMIR010000004.1, read on the forward strand.
TGGGGTTCGTTTGAGGAGCTATGACGGAGGACCTTCCCTAGGCAGCCCTTGGCAAATGGACTGATTTGTGTTTTGTCTTCTTGCTTTAATTAGAAGCCTCCCAATTTCAGCTGCCTCCACATTAGCAGGTATTTAATTAGCAAAATCACACCCTTATGTCCTCACACCAAAGAACAGTAGGAAACTTCCCAGAGGGAGAAAAATCTTCTCTGATCCCTCTGCTACTCATCCCCAAAGCTGAGATTAACTCCAGTGTGAAAAGCAGCTGACAGCTTTACGCAGATGTTTTGACATCTGTCCCAGTTTGGAGCAAACTGATTGGCTGTGGGAACAAGGGCGTTAAATGTGGTGCCTTCCTTCTTTCCTTCCTTTTCTTTCTTTCTTTTTATTTCTTTCTTTTACCCTTCCTTCCTTCTTTCCTTCCCCTTCCCTCCCTTCTCATCCTCTTCTCTCCTCTATCCATCTTTCCCCAACTAATTTGTGTTGTTAAATGCCAACAGCCCTCAGGTGGGTTTAGACTTATGCAACCCTATAAATGAGAGACCCTAGGGCTCATCTGCACGAGAGGAAATAATGCTCATTCCTGCACATTACTGACAATTCACAGCTGCAAAAATGATATGCCGAGAAGCTGTCTGAGGTTTGAAATTCAGACATCCATGAATCAAGATGGCGGCCATAAATTAGAGCAATAAATGCTGCCACCGCTACACAATATATATATATATATATATATATATATATATATATAATTACAACAGAGGTGCACAAGTGAGACCTTCTGCTAAATAAACATTTGGGTGATCAGTAGAGCAAAAATCACATGATTGGTAACTCGAGAAATCCAACAGGGCACTTCCAGGCACTACCTTGCCAGAGAGCCTACTCCTCACACATGCCTGACCAATCTGATCTCTAGTTCCACTCTCTGTAAGACTATGCAGAAAATCAAATTGGTTGTCTTAATGGGCATTAATGCACTTTTACTCTTATTATTTAAAAAAAAAAATACAGGGAAAGCTGCAAAGGATTTTCCCATGCAGTAAATGGAGTCCCCTCCCCCCGCTTTCTGAATAAGGTGAATTGCTGCAGAATCTCATTGGGATAAAAGGTATTACCAGCAAATTCTAGGAGGAGTATTTTCATCATCTACAGAACACCCTAATAAAAGCAGGAGTAGATAAAGCTAAAGGGGAGGTGGATGAAATGGACACCTCCTAGCTTCAATAAATAGGTTTTGATTTCCCACAAATGCAGATTGTTCTCCTTGTGTTTTTATTTTTGTTGCTGCCAGTTACAGGGATGCTAAGAAAATAGACCTTGTGATGAGTGTTCCTCTAATTATGCAGAACATTTGGTGAGTAGATGCTGGGTTTTAAATATCCTCCAATCGATATGTTTCCCTCATCAAAACACCACAATATACTAAAAGAGAACAAGACAAAGGCTGCCCAAAAGCAGAGGTCACTGACACAAGCCAGTGGCCATGCTTAGCACTAGGGTGCATGCCACGTCTGGTCCCCGGAGTTCCTAAACCTCTGTCCAGATAATGGGACTGTAAGGCCAAGGACACTTCTATAGGAGGGCCGTAAAACTTTCCAATTACTTCTAATTCTTCATTCTTGCCAGCAAGAACAAGTAATTCATGGAATTTCTCTATGCTGCAAGAGGGATGGTTTTTTTTGAAGAGTATGTGCAGTATTCGTAGATCAGGGCTTACTCTATGCACAAATATGTGGAGTTTGTGAAGAAAGAGAGGATCTTATATTCAAGAAATGTGCATTTGTAGATTTGTAGGATACCCCCCACCCCAGATTTTCCACATAGTGAAGAAATTATGTGGACAGAGAATCCTGCATTTCTAAACACGTACATGTAAAAAGTACAATTTCCCATACGGAAAATCCAAGCTAGGATTCCGTTAGTAACACACCCAGGTGTAAAATCAAATGGTTTTATTTATTTATAGGATAGATCCCCTTCTGTATCTGTGGGAGATATGATTCTGGACTTAATGCATATAATAGCAAACTGACATGAATACCATAGAATAGTACTGGAGGATTTAGAAAATGCCTAGAGAGGACATATGTCTGGGCATCTAGCACTACTTTATGGTCAACTGTTGGTGGAAGCTGACCATAGAGTCTTGCTGGGGGACCTGCTGATGCCTAGAAAGGTCATCTCCAGCATGACTCTGTGGTCCTCCAGATCCCTAGAGACACCTTTTCCTCTCCAACAGTGGGTAGGTGAAACCACAGGTACTGATCCTGTGCAAATGGGGGTTGACCTGTATTTGATTTATATCCCACTTGTCTCCCAATAAGGGACCCAAAGTGGCTTACAGTGTAAATTAAAACAAAATAGCTAAAACAATGGCCAACATCCTGTATTGCAGTTGGGGATTCCACTGTCAAATAGCTCTTACCACCAGGAAGTTCTTCCTAATGTTTAGATCAAATCTCTTTTTCTAGTTTGAATCCATTGGTCTGTGTCCTAGACTCTGGAGGAGCAGAAAACAAGTTTGCTCCATGTAGAAATATTTAATCAAAGCATGAAAGATGGCCATCCAGCCTCTAAAAACCTCCAAGGAATGAGACTCCACCACACTCTGAGGCAGTGTGTTCCACTGTTGAACAGCTCTTAGCACCAGGAAGTTCATTTTAATCTTTAGGTGGAATCTCTTTTCCTGTAGTTTGAACCCATTGTTCCATGTCCTAGTCTCTGGAGAAGCAGAAAACAAGCTTCCTCCATCCTCAGTATGACATTCCTTCAAATATTGAAACATGGCTATCATGTCACTTCTTAACTTCTCTTCTCCGGGCTAAATATGCCCAGCTCCCTCCCTGAGCTGCTCTTCATAGGGCATGGCTTCCAGACCTCACTAACATAGTACAAGTAATATGATCTCAATAGCATGCACTAATCAGCTGACTCACTGTCACATTTTGCACCTACTGAAGCTTCTCTGTGCCCTTTAGGGTTGGCTTCATGTAGGGTACATTGCCGTAGTCAGATTAACTAAGAGACAGAAGACTATTGACAAGTTGAGTTCATAGAACCATAGAATCCTAGAGTTGGAAGAGACCATGAGGGCCATCCAGTCCAACCCCCTGCCATGCAGGAATACACAATCAAAGCATTCCCTGCAGATAGCCATCTAGCCTCTGTTCAAAAACCTCCAAAGAAGGAGACTCCACCATACTCCTAGCCAGCATATTTCACTGTCGAACAGTTCTTACCGTAAGCTGGAATTGACTTGGAGGCACACGACAACAAGAACAACAACACCAACAACATTTCTGAAATTAAATGCAGCCCTCACATTTAAAGGGGTTCACAACCTTTGTCGTAGACCAGCCTCCCCTCCCTCTTTAGAATTATGAGGCTGGTTGTGGTGGAATGAAGCACAAAAAAAAAAAAAAAAAAAAAAAGCCAAGGGATATTTGTAGGGGAGGCAGAATGAATGGAGAATTGTTAAACATCTCTTCCTTTATGTTGATTCTCCCATAAAACTGTCCTCTAACCATAAATGTGATCAAGCAGACACAAGATTGGGTGTTCCAGTTTTGTCTTACTGGTACTGATTATCACTCCCCCCCACATACATTTTTTTCACTTTGTGTATGCATGTATGTGTGTGTGTGTGTGTGTGTGTGTGTATATAAATCTGATAGAAGGTCTGGCGCCTTACATATCTGGCCATTGCCTGCTGGAAACTGCCATTTTGTAATGAGCAACACAGTGAAGTTGGGATGGTGAGGGTACAGAATAGAATGGGTGTCATAAGATGCAGTAATCGCCAGGCCACAGGGATGCTCAGACAAACTGCATTTGGCAGCTTCTGCTCAGAAACAGGGAGAATTCAGAGGGAGATGAATGAGAAGACAACAGCGAGAACTGTATAATCTGAAAGTGATCGATGATGTTTGCTGCTCTGGCTCTGTTTCTGGAGCATATTATAAATACTAAAAAAGGAAAATGAGATTGTTACAAGAATAATAAGCAATAATGGTATGGTTTTAATGAACAATAAATGCTGCAGTCTAGTAGCCCATGGCTCACAAACAGTACATGAGTGGCTGCCTTCTACTAGGTCAGTCTGTCTAGAGCTTTATCCTATATATTAACAGCAAAGGCATTCGTTGAGTAGTAATTTTTATGTAGTCCAAACAGTACCAAATGGAAATCTTTCAATATGGGATGGAAATCTTTCAATATTTCATCCTCACATGCAAAGACAAATAATTTACAGTATGTACTTTCCCCCCCCTGCTATGGGAGAAAACAAATATTTCTGTGCAATATTCTCCCTGTATTTCCACATCCCCAAATGTTCTGGGGGGATTATTCTGCTCAGAAATATATGTGATGTTTTGTGCAGAAAAATTCCAGGTATTTCTGTGCAGAATAATATTTCTCTGTGCACTTTGCAAATGTGTGCATGTTTTCTGGATGTGCACACAGCCACCCACCAATGTGCAGACCAGAGCACAATATGGTTGGTGCCCAGTAAGAGACAAACATGAGGGCAAGCCCACCTTACACCTGCATATATCTTTTGGAGGTCATTGGGAGGTTAGTATTCACTTCCACCTTCTGCAATCCCCAGAGCTCCCCAAGGATTGAGGATTTGGTTTAATAGCCTGCTGAAGGGCCATTCCTTGGCTAGTGGAGAGTATAGGGGGAATAATTACATCCCCTGCTGAAACATCTGAAGGACAATGGTGGATCCTGCTTTGGGGAAAAGGCAGGATGTAAGCAAAGTGGTAGATTGATATCAGCAGAAGATACTGTTGATCTGTTTTTTGGCCATGGGACAGAACCAGATACTTCGCTGTTTCTCACCCTCCCTCCCATTGGAGGCAAAACTATCTCAGCAAAACTGTGAGTCTTGGGTCCTATTTACACGGACTAAATACTTTGGCTTCTCCCCGTCTTAGAGCCCTGCTGTCCATATGATGCAGGGCATTATTCCCATTCTACTCCCAGGCAATTTTCAACACCCCTGGGGCGGAAACAGGGCTGAGATGTGGTCAAGCCAGTATAAGGCCCAATACAGCATTACAATATAATACCCAATTTAATCTGATACTAGCAGCCAAAACCAGATAGGACACCACATGTCCACAGGTGCCCATACCAACAGGCCAACCCCGACTGTTGCTGCTGGTTTCCCTTACGCTTCTGGCTCCAGGCAGCAGTCCCTCAGCATGTGACCAAGGCTAGTTACATGCTGGGGCTTGTCACATGGTGCGGCCAGCTTCCCCTAGATGTGGCAGAATGCTGAAAATGGCAGCAACAGCAGTGGCAGTGATGGGCTGGCATTCGGTTTGGACTCCAGCCCTTTCCTCCAGGTAACGAGGAAAGAACAGGCCACCTCTGCAGCCAGGATACACTGGTGTGGAGCCGGTGTATCCTGACTGGTGTAGCTAAAGTGAGAAAGTGAATAGGGAGCCATAGTGGAATTCTAGCTGTGGAACTGTTATGCTATGCTGGGCAATGTACCGTATATTCCAGCGTATAAGACGTCTGGGCACATAAGACCCCCCCATTTTTAAGTTAAAATATAGAGTTTGGGATATATTCGCCGTATAAGACGACCCCCCCCCTTCTCTTATATGGCAAGTATATCCCAAACTCCCCCACACCACTGGTTCTTAACCTGTGATTAGTGGGGGTCTGTGAAGGCTTGAAGGCTGCTTGGCCCACCTCCTCCCTGCAGTTACAGGAGCTAAGGCAAAGGTTGGCTTGTTGACTTGGCCTGCGCATTGCCATTCAATCTACAAACTTGCAGGAGAAAAGTCTTCTCTCTTCCTCCATTGCCTCTGATGGAAGGTTGAATGGATGGTGTAATGGTATATTTTATTATTATTATTATTATTATTATTATTATTATTAGGGCTTTAAATCTTGAATTAAGTCTTGAGGGACCCCAGCGGTGTGGGAGCGTTTGCACGGCTCCAGAGGCAGTGGGGGAAGCCGTGCGGGGTGGGGGGTGATCTTCTCCGTGGCTGCCAATCACAGAGAAGACCCCCCACCCCGCGCGGCTGAGGGAGAAGGGGGGAAGCGTGCGGAGAGGGAGGGCTTCTCCATGGCTGCCAGTCACAGAGAAGACCCCCCCCACTCCGCGCAGCTGAGGGAGAAGGGGGGAAGTGCACGGGGAGGGAGGACTTCTCCATGGCTGCCAGTTACGGAGAAGACCCCCCCCACCCCGCACAGCTGAGGGATAAGGGGGGGAAATGCGCGGGGAGGGAGGGCTTCTCTGTGGCTGACAGTTACAGAGAAGAACCCCCCACCCCGTGCAGCTGAGGGAGAAGGGGGGAAGCACGCGGGGAGGGAGGGCTTCTCCGTGGCTGCCAGTCACGGAGAAGCATCTCCTGCCCCGTGCGGCTCCAGAGGCAGTGGGGGAAGCCACGCGGGGTGGGGGGTGATCTTCTCCATGGCTGCCAGTCACGGAGAAGACTCCCCCACCCCACACAGCTGAGAGAGAAGGGGAGAAGCGCGCAGGGAGGGAAGGCTTCTCCGTGGCTGCCAGTCATGGAGAAGACCCCACCACCATGCACAGCTGAAGGAGAAGGGGGGTAGCACGCGGGGAGGGAGGGCTTCTCCATGGCTTCCAGTCATGGAGAAGCGTCTCCCGCCCTGAGTGGCTCCAGAGGCAGTGGGGGAAGCTGCCGGGTCTGGCTAGGTCAGGGGTGCCGCCACTTCACTTTGCCTAACCCCCCCCCCGATCTCCTACATCTTTGCTCCATTTGCAAGGGAGCAAAGAGGCAGGAGATTGGGTGGCCGGTGAGGCAAAGCGTGTACCCGGCGTATAAGACGACCCCTGATTTTGGAGCCTATTTTCCAGGCTTCAAAAGTTGTCTTATACGCCGGAATATACGGTAGGTCATGCTTGAAATAGTACAGGAATTATGGACTGGATGCAGCCCTCGAAAACATCCACAGGAGTGGGTTCCTCTCACATCCCTATTCACAAATCTAGTTGTTAGGATCATGGACAGCAAATTGTAGTATTTAAAATAGGATAGCTGCACCATTTCCTGGAAGTAAAGGACCTCGAGACTGTGGTGCATGCGCTGGTAACCTCTCGTCTAGATTTCTGCAATGTGCTCTACATGGGGCTGCCCTCATGCTTGGTCCGGAAACTTCAGTTGGTACAAAATATGGCAGCCAGAGTGGTCTCGGGAACATCTCGGAGAGACCATATAACTCCAGTATTAAGATCTCTCCACTGGCTGCCTATCAGTTTCCGGGCCCAGTATAAGGTGTTGGTTATTACCTTTAAAGCCCTAAATGGCTTGGGTCCAACTTATCTCCAGAACTGCCTCCTCCCATACAATCCTCCCCACATACTCCGGTCCTCTGGGAGGAATTTGCTTCAGCCACAAAAATCTAGGCTGTTTGCAACCTCCCAGAGGGCCTTTTCGGTAATCGCCCCCAAATTGTGGAATGACCTGCCGAACGAGATCAGTCAGATGACAAGCCTGAGTAGCTTTAAAAAAGCACTAACGACGGATCTCTTTTGGCAGGCCTTTCTTCAGTAGATCCTGGCCTCAGGGGATCCTGGCCTCTTTTAGTCTGCTGGCTATTTATTGTATTTTTTTTAAAGGTGATTTTAGACAGTTGCTTTTAATTTATATGTGTTTAATATTTTTAATGGGGGAGGGTGGGGTGGGGGGTGTTTAGGGATTTTTATATGTATTGTATTTTAATTTTTGTAAGCCGCCCCGATTGTTTTAACAGAGGGGTGGGGTATAAATAAATATTATTATTATTATTATTATTATTATTAGGATAGTACAATTGAATGATGCCTAACATTAATGCCTAATGTTCTGTATATATAGGTTGAGATACTACTTTGGGGTTGTGTAGCATAATTCTCCACATGTATGCTATGCAACTCTTGTGCTGAACAGCAACATTCCACAAATGAACCCATACACTAACTATGCAATAGAATGCACACCAAAATGTGCTTGTGCACCCATGTGAAATGTGTAGTGAAGACCAATGATGCCACATACACTGCATCAATAGGAGCATAGTGTCTAGATTGAGGGAAATGATAGTGCCACTCTATTCTGCTTTGGTCAGAACTCACCTGGAAAACTGTGTCCAATTCAGAGCACAACAATTCAAGAAGATATTGACAAGCTGGAGCATGTTCAAAGGAGGGTGACCAATATGGTGAAAGGTCTTTAAGCCATGCTCTATGAAGAGCAGCTTAAGGAGCTGGGTATGTTTAGCCTGGGGATGAGAAGGTGACATGGTAGCCATGTTTAAATAGTTGAAAGGATGTCATATTGAAGAGGGAACGAGCTTGCTTTCTGCTCTGAAGTCGAAGGCTTTCACAGCTGGCATCCATAGACTTTCCTTGGTTTTTTTTCCCCAGGCTGTGAGGTCGTGTTCTGGAAGTGTTTATTTCTGACGCCTGCATCTGTGGCTGGTATCTTCAGAGAATGGTTGGGCAGGAATGTGGGGGGGGGGGGTTGTATACTGTGAACCCCTGTTGGGGAGGATATGTAAATTTGTGTATTTAAATGGCTAGTTTCTGGGTGGAAATATGCAAGGAGGATTAGTGTCTGTTTGGCTAATGGTCCATTATCTGCTGGAAATCCCCCTTTCCCTGGGTGGAGTTCATTTGCAAGTGTTGAGTTCTGATTTTAGTGTTTTTCAGGACTGTCAGCCAGATTTTGTTTATTTTTAGGGTTTCTTCTTTCCTGTTGAAGTTGTCCAGGCATTTATGGATTTCAAACGCTTTATCTGTGCATTCTGACGTGATAGTTGTTGGCCTGGTCACAGTATATAAACCCCACATACACTTCCAGAACACAGCCTCACAGCCCAGGAAAAAAACAAGGAAAGTCTTGCGTTCTGCAGCTCCAGAGACTAGGACATGGAGCAATGGACTCAAACTACCGATTCCACCTGAACATTAGAATGAACTTCCTGACAGTAAGAGCTATTGGGCAGTGCAATGCACTGCCTCAGAGTGTGGTAGAGTCTCCTTCTTTGGAGGTTTTTAAAGAGAGGCTGGATGGGAATGCTTTGATTGTGTGTTCTTGCATGGCAGAATGAGGTTGGACTGGATGGTCCTTGTGTTCTCTTCCAACTCTGTAATTCTATGACATCTCCGCTCCTGTACATTTGAACTCAATGTAGTCATTCTGCATTGGGCAAAAACATCTGACTGCTCCCTTAGGAAAACATATGCATTCATAAGACACCAACAGGATTCCAAGAACTGTATGTCACATGGTAGTTGAGATAATGACAGTGGTGGTGGTGGTGGTGGTGGTGATGATGGTAGTGGTGGTGGTGATGGGAATGTAACTTTCTAGTCTAATGTGAAGTGGCATGCAGCCAGGGCAACTCCAGCAAAGGCAGCATAACAACGAGAGCAAGGAGCAATTCAGCATTTTCCTGGCTGATGACTGCAAATTGGACCTGACAGCTTGAGTCAAATGTGGATTCAAGGGGGATGGGGATACAGGCCTAACCACCCATCCAGCTGTCACAGAAGCTTCCTTCAAAGATCCAAGAGCAAAAGTCCATCCATGGGAGAAAGGGAGGGAGGGAGGTACCATTTGGAATTGAAAAATAGGCATTTGGGTTGCAAGCAACTCTATGTATACCTAACAGGGATACAGTTGTCCTTTCATATTCGCTGGGGTTTGGTTCCAGCCCCCCCCCCCCCGTGGATATCAAAATCCGTGAATATGCAAGTCCCATTCTATGCAATGGCATAGCAAAATTGTGTCCCTTATATAAGATGGCAAAATTAAGGTTTGCTTTTTGGATTCTTTTTTTTAAATAATATTTTCAAGAGATGAAAACTTAAATCCATGGATACCAAATCTGTAGATACAGAGGGACAGCTGTATGTCCATTCCATTAGAATGCTTCTGAGAAGCAATTGAAAAAATTACCCATTGCACTACAGGCACAGACATCCTGAGAACCACAAAGGTAACTTTTTCAAACTGTGCATCTAAGCAGAGACATATAGTATTGAGCTAGGAGTTAGACAATAGTATTTCCCATCCAAAATGTTCTAATCTTCAGAGCAAAAGAGTGTGTCAACCTGTAATAAGAGGGGTGATAGAATCATAGTATCATAGAATCGTAGAGTTGGAAGAGACCTCAAAGGCCATCCAGTCCAACCCCAATAAACAAACAAATCATTTGCGACAGATGGCCATCCAGCGTCTGTTTAAAAATCTCCAAAGAAGGAAATTCCACCACACTACAAAGCAGTGTATTCCACTTCCGAATAGCTCTTACTGTCAGGAAGTTCCTAATGTTTAGGTGGAACCTCTTTTCCTGGAGTCTGAACCCTTTGCTCCATGCCCTAATCTCCGGAGCAGCAGAAAACAAGCCTGCTCCATCCTCAGTATGACATCCCTTCCAATATTTAAACATGGCTATCATGTCCCCTTTCAACCTTCTCTTCTCCAGACTAAACATACCCAGCTCCCTAAGCTGCTCCTCATAGGGCATGGCTTCCAGATCTTCCACCATCCTGGTTGCCCTCCTCTGGACACGTTCCAGCTTCTCAATATCCTTCCTGAATTGTGGTGCCCGGAACTGGACACAGACAGTATTCCAGGTGAGGTCTGACCAAAGCAGAATACAGTGGCACTGTTACTTCCCTTGATCTAGACACTATACTCCTATTAATGCAGCCTAGAATCACATTGGCTTTTTTAGCTGCTGCATCACACTGCTGACTCACGTTCAGCTTGTTGTCCACTAAGACTCCTAGATCCTTTTCACATGTAATGCCCTCAAGCCAGGTGTCACCCATCTGACATAATAGCCATATTTAGCTATCTGAAGGGATGTCACACTGAGGATGGAGCAAGCTTGTTTTCTGCTACTCCAGAGACTAGGACACAGAGCAATAGACTCAAGCTACAGGAAAAGAGATTCCACCTAAACATTAGGAAGAACTTCCTGACAGTAAGAGCTGTTCAGCAGTGGAATGTGGTGCCTTGGAGTATGATGAAGTCTCCTTCTTTGGAGGGTTTTAAAGAGAGGCTGGATGCCCATCTCTAGGGAATGCTTTGATTGGGCATTATGCATGGCAGGGGGTTGGACTAGGAGGCCTTGTGTTCTCTTCCAACTCTATGATTCTCAGTTCTGTGGTTGTTTTTTTTCATATGTTGGGTTTTGGGGGGCATTTCAGGATCTCTTTTGCAAAAAATGTCATTTGTTGGATTTTGTGTCATGTGTTTTTCATGTAAATGACATTTTTGAAAAAGTGTCCAGAAATGTGAAAAATCTTGGAAATTTGTTTGCCTCATTCTTGTGTGTAAGAACAAAATAAGCAAGCATTTGCATCCCTGTTCAAGGACTGAATTTTCCTCCAGAAACAAATACACCCACTAGGCCACACGCTTTGCTCCTTGGTGCATGTTTCTGGATGTGCTCCTGTGAGAAGTCCAGAAGAATCAGTTGGCCACCAGGTCCCACTTCAGTTAAATGTAAGCACTTACACAAAGAAAAATATTTTCAGTCAAGCTGAGGACACGGTATGCAAAAAGCTTCAAACTAGAAACATAATAAGGAAATTAGACTGTTCTTAATGTATCATCCCTATTTAGGTGGACCTTTGCCTGTGGCATACCTGATTGGAGAAATTCTTTAACTTTCAGAGAGGCAGGGGGAGCTTATCTTAGTCTCTGTGCCTTTTTCTTGGCTTACTTTAAACCCGAGCAAGTCTCTGAACACAGGATCCTGCTGCCTCCATCCTAGTTAAGCATGTCTTTTACCTAAGGATGATGATGTTAATGATGCATCCATAACACTTTCTCCAGCAACATTGTGGTAGTGGGGCAGAGAAGGTGGCCTCCCCCCACTTGACAGCCACTTGACCACTTTGTCAAAAATGAATTTGCCCTGCCTAAAAGTTCTGTCTCCTCACTTGAATGTTGCTCACCCCTTCCCAACCTTCACAAAGGTCTGCACCCACCCACTCACCCCTGAAAACATGGAAATGTTCCACTGGCAGAAAGTTCTCATCCACCTTAACACAAACAAATCAGTCTCTTCTCAAATGACTCAGCAAGGTGGAAAGAAACAACACCCACTGATTCCTCTGCATGTGTGAAACACGCAAGTGTGAACACCATCTTGAGAACAAGCACAGATGAAGAAAGTGAAGGTGCCATTTTAAAATAACAGGTTTAACAGAAGTTTAGTTTGTGACATAATGTACAAAGTTCTTCATCTTGGACTTTCTTAGGTTCTGTTTTGATGCTTATGGGAAGAGATCTTGGAAATCAATAGGAGTATAGTGTCTAGATTGAGGGAGGTAACAGTGCCACTCTATTCTGCTTTGTTCAGACCTCACCTGCAATACTGTGTTGAGTTCTGGGCACTACAATTCAAGAAAGATATTGAGAAGCTGGAACATGTCCAGACGAGGGTGACCAAAATGGTGGGAAGTCTGGTAGCCATGCCCTATGAGGAGTGGATTAGGGAGCTGGGTATTTTTAGCTTGGAGAAGAGAAGGTTAAGAGGGGACATGATCACCATGTTTAAATACTTGAAAGGATGTCATATTGAAGAGGGAGGAAGCTTGTTTTCTGCTGCTCTAGAGTCTAGGATACAGAGCAATGGACTCAAACTACAGGAGAAGAGATTCCATCTATACATTAGGAAGAAATTCCTGACAGTAAGAGCTGTTCCAAAGTGGAATACACTGCCTCTGAGTGTGGTGGAGTCCCCTTTTTTGGGAGGTTTTTAAACAGAGGCTAGATGGCCATCTGTCTGGAATGCCTTGATTGTATATTCCTGCATGGCAGGCGGTTGGACTAGATCACCCTTGTCTCTTCTAACTGATTCTGTGTAGCACATCCCAATTAATGTTGGCTGGCATCATGTTCAGTAGTTACAAATGTTTAATCTAGAATTGCACATTCATAACTGTTCAATACTTGTGTTTATGATTGTGGCCACAATAGTAAATCTCTCTCACCTGCCTTAATAGCCAGCAGCTGTGCTGAGCAACAGAGGTCTGTTCTGCTGGTGATCAGGGCATTATAGGATGACATTTCCAGCCCCCTCTTGGTGCTGGGCTGTGGTACCCAATCAGAAGAAGGACCCCTATTGCAACTCCTCATGGTACACAGCGTGCCATGCGTCCTCCTGCTGAACCCCTGATTATCAAACAGAATAGATCTCTGTTGCTTGGTGTGGCTGCTGGCTACTAAGGTTGATTTGGGGAGTTCGGTCAGAAGACAATATGAAGTTATTCATTCATAACCATGGCCAAATCCACACTACACAAATAATCCAATTTAAGGATTATTTGCCCTGGCTCCTTCCTATGGAATCCTGGAGTGTGTAGTATGGTGAGGCACCAGCAGCCTTTGGCAGAGAAGGCTAAAGACCTTGATGTGGGGAGCTGGTGAGGCAAGCTAATCTGTTTTACTCTTCTTGGATGGTAATGGAATACTTAGTAGAATACTAAGTAATGGAATACTTAGAGATTCTGGAGACAGCTGCTGTTTACCTTGACTGTTACAGGAAGACACACACAGCTACAGAGCCCGACTGATCCATGTAGCTCCTGATAATCATAAAGTAGATGCACAACCACTTCATCCTGTGGAGCATGCCCACCAGTTGCAAAAGAACAGGAAACACTCTATCCTTAAAACAAAAACACTGTGTTGATAGGAAGGAGCCAGGTAAAAAATTCATAGACTCATAGAATCATAGAGTTGGAATTGACCCAGAGAAGTGACTACAGCTTTGAGGAACATTAATCTCTGTTAATGTAAAAGTAAAACACATTAGTTTTAGTCAATAATTTTCCAAGACCTGGCATTGGAAGACACCAGGGGCCCATCTACACGAGGGGAAAAAAATCTAAAATACCTCATAGTATTGGCATCTTGCAGCAGCAGCAACATGACTAAACATTTTTTTCTGGCCTCGTAAGCCCCCATAAGCCTGGCATTCCCGATGGCAGCCGCGAGTGATTTACCCGTGTTAGTTCTTCACTGCCGCCAGGTTTTAAAAAAACTACTTCATAGAATCATAGCAAATTTCTCTCTGTTAGTCTCAAAGGTGCTACAAAATCCCTTTACGTGCTTTCACTTAAGTGTTACTCATAGAGTGTTCAAAACCAGTGGCTCCTAACCTTTTCCTTAGTAGGGACCCCTTTTAAACATCTTTTGTTCCTTTGGACCCCCAAGACATAAAACCCTAATAATAGTAATAATAGTAGTTATTACTTGGATACACCTCGGAGCGTGGTGGGGTCTCCTTCCTTGGAGGTCTTTAAACAGAGGCTGGATGGCCATCTGTCGGGGATGCTTTGATCGTGATTTCCTGCGTTGCAGGGGGTTGGACTGGATGGCCCTTATGGTCTCTTCCAACTCTACAATTCTATGATTCTATGATTCTAGTGATCCCAAGATGCACTTGTGCAATACAGTGATTCTCCAATTTTATAAGAAAGCAAAACTGAAAGTATTGATCCTTTTTATCGCCCTAGCGAGCAATCGCTAAGGCAAAAATCCATTATGGCAGCAGCGGGCGCTTGCCCTCCTAGCAAGCCCCATCCCCACTCTCACCCAGTCAATCAGCTTTGTGCTTCCCTTTGAGTTTTTTATTGTTCTATAGTCCAAACGAGCAAAAATGTGTGTTTGCCTTGTGGCTTGTGAAATAGTACAGGAAAATCTGTGAAGGTTTTTACCCCATTGTTTTTGCTATTTTAGGCCCCCCTCCTTCTGAATAGTGTGGATTGGCACTGGATCCTGTTTAGACACATAGGATTCCCAGCGAATTCCATGAGGGCTGTTTTCACCATTTAGATGGGCCCCAGTTTTCTGGAGGGAAGGGCCATGTTCATGTTTCCATTCTCCCATATCTCTCGTCTCCTCAGCTGACTGCACAGCTCAGCTGATGAAGCAGTTCTGTTAATGACAATTTCTCTTGCTCTACTTTGAAGCCTTTCTTGCTCAACCCAGGAAAACTGGGCCAGGCACAATAGGAAAAATTCTGGGATCCAGTTACATCTGCAGTGGTGAAGTCTTGATCCCCGAGCGACTTATTTTGCTTTTGCTGAATGTGTTAAGAGCTGCTCCAGCCCCCTCCCTCTTAGTACTGATTAATCCTTAATCCAACATCTTCCTTTTGTGTGTGTGCAGATGGTTGTGGCTCTGAAGTGGGCCAGTGATTGGGTGTTCATAGTCTGATACAGACAGATCACATGTGTGAGTGGCTTAAGCCTTTCCCCATCTAGATACTAATAACAGAGGAGGTTATGTCTCTTTGGAATCTGCACTGCCTCATTTACACCCCCTTCTACTTTGAGGAGGAGCCATAATTGAGTGGAAGGTCACATACCTTGCATGAAAAAAAATCTCCGGTTGAGTATCACATTGCCTGCCTATCTATCTATCTATCTATCTATCATCTATCTATCTATCTATCTCTGCTCTATATCTTCATAAACAGCTGCTTTAAACCAGGGGTTCTTAACCTGTCGTCCGTGGATCCCCAGGGGTCTGCAATGTCCTCACAGGGAGTCCGCAAAGCTAGAAAGCTGCTGGGCCCACCTCCTCCCTGCAGTGGAGTGGCCATGTGACCAGAGCCAAGGCAAAGTTTGGCTGCCTGGCTGGCTGGACCTGCAGATTGCCATTCAATCTGCTCCAGCCACAAACTTGCAGCAAGAAGTAAAAGAAAACCCTTCCCTCCCACTCCAGTGCCTCTGATTGGAAGGGTTAATTAATGGTGTGGTTGTATTATTATTAATAGCAGGTGTTGCTATTTTTGTTGGGGTATTAAATCTTGAGTTAAGTCTTGGGGGTCTACAACAACAAAAGATATTTAAAGAAAATAAATATCAAGGTAAAGAAAAGTTTAAGAACCACTGCTCTAATCTATTGGAGAGCTGGTTGCCAGTCAGAATAGAATAACACTGGGTATAAAGTTAGACTCAGGATTAAAGGGGACTTCAGTTGCATATAAACCCCAGACACACTCCTACCCAACCATTCTCTGAAGATGCCAGCCACAGATGCAGGCGAAACGTCCGAAAGAAACTATTCCAGTACACGGCCTCTCAGCCCAGAAAAAAACCCATGGAAAATTTATGGATGCCGGCCGTGAAAGCCTTCGACTTCACATTGCACTTCAAATGCTCTCTTAAATCCCCAGCGTGAGGAGATGAAGACAGATACAGTTCTCAGCTAGTCTAGCACAGCTGTCTTGTCTGAGGCAGAACATCTTCCCTTTGGGCCAATGTAGAATATCTGTAGGTGTGAAGTGGAATTGTACAGGCAGTGCCATTGTGCATGTGTATAGGTGTGCCCATGTGATACAATGCCTGTTTGGTCACACATTTGGGGGTGCATTCAGTTGGCCCCTAGGAAGCATTCTGTGGTGACCTGCGCCAGTTACCACCATTCAGTTGAGTGGGAGGATTTCTAAATTCAGGAAGGGTGTCCCCAATTGGGCAGAGATGCCAGTGCCCCACTAGGTCAACTGCCTATTAGAATGTTACTGGCTTCCTTCACAGAAACCTCTTTGCAACAGCTGTATTTATGGGGTCTGGAAGGGGTAATCTGCTTCTCACACTCCAGATAATCTCTTGAGCCATATGCTTTATTGTGATGGTGATCTGTTATTTCTTGGTGCAATGCAATGTTTTTGCTGTTAATTAAGGCTTTAGACTGAAGCCTGAAATATGAGCTCCTCCCTTCCCCCATGGCTAATTGGTGGATGGTTCACTAATCTTGTCCTCAGCCTCTCCATAAAGCTTTGGTTCAGTTAGACACCATTAGCTCTGGGGGTGGGAAAAAAAAAAACTCAGATGGAAGCTGTCTTTCCTCTTTTCTGTTCCCTTCCTTTCCAGCCCTTCCTGACATGTCCCTACTATCATATCAGCCAGTGCTCACGCCCCTTGCTCAGGTCCTTTGGGACGTGATTTTAGAAAGGGATGATTTAAAATTCAGAAATGGTCCAGGCAAGTCAAATCACTGGTCATCTCCCTTTGTTTTCCTGCCCTGACAAAGTGGATCAATAGCTACCTCTTTGGTTTTTCAAGTGGTAATTGAATAATAGTGGCTAATCGGATTAAAGATTCTCCTGGCATAGAGTCTCCTACAAGCACATGGCTAAATGTGTGCTTCCAAGAATCCAAGAACATTGGCAGTAAACAACATGCAATGCTGTTTATTTACTGAACATCTCTCTTTCTCTCTATCAGTCTCTCTCACACATGTAGAAAGAATATTCAGATATATTTGAAAAAATGATCAAAAAATGTGTTTCCCCAGTGTCAGGAAACTCTGATAAAGAGAATCCTGTACTGTTGAGAATCTTTGCAGTTTGAAACTTATTGTCTGCAAAATGTGTGTGTGTGTTGAGCAGTATTCAATTGAAGGTTGTGTAAGTAATGTTTCTCATGTGCTGCTGTTGCACTTATGGTACCATTGTGCATTGCACATGAAGGTGTGTACAGGGCAGTTTGCATTGCACAAGCAGGTATGCATTGAATACAGCTGCAACTATGTATTTCACATTTGTTTGTCTATTCCAGTGGCTCTTAACCTTTTCTTTACCAGGGACCCCCTTTAAATATCTTTTGTTGTCATGGACCCCCAAGACTTAATTCCATCATCATCATCGTGATGATACATTATCTATTAAACCTTCCCTAAGAGGCAGCAGAGGGGGAGGGAAGACTTTTTCCTGCTTCTTCCTGCAAGTTTGTGGCTGGAGTACATTGAATGGCAATGCACAGGCCAAGTCAGCCAGCCAGCCTTTGCCTTGGATGCTTTCATGTGGCCACTCCACTGCAGGGAGGAGGTGGGCCAAGTAGCCTTCAAGCCTTTGTGGACCTCTTGTGAGGACATCACAGACCCCTGGGGGTCCCTGGACCACAGATTAAAAACCACTGGTCTATTCAGTTGTGCCATATTGCGGTTCACTATTGCACAATTGTCATGTAACTTGGTTAGTGTGAAATTACATTCAGTTTCCTTCCTGTATGGTCTCAGCCATTTTATTTTTTTAAAAAATGTGATAATAAAATATTATTTTTTAAAAAATAGCTATGATTTTGGAGTAGTGAACAAGGTCTCAACTTTTGGAGAACTGTGTATCCATGTATGAAGCTCTATTTAAGACTGATAAATGTGACAAAAGTGAAAATGACCAGTGGCTGTTCTATAAGGACCTTTTCATGTGTGAAAATGATCCATTTATTAAGAACTTTCTCACACTATACTGTTATAGTGCTATTATTCCACTTTAACTGCTATGGTTGCCTCCTGTGGCACTCTGGGGTGTGTAGTTTAGTGAGGACTAAGAGCTCTGGCTGGGAGTTCTAAATTCCTCCTCCCTAAACTGCAAATCCCAGGATTCCACAGGAGGCAGCCATAGCAGTTATAGTGGAATAATAGCACTATAACAGTGTAGTGTGATAATCTCCCTAGATTTAAAACTAATGAAGAATTGATGGCCAAAGGGATAAATGTGCACTGGTAATGATATAGATAAATGTCTGAAAAATAAAAGACAGATTAAAAAGTATGGTTTTGAGCATAAAAAAAACAGAGTTTGAGTTGCATTTATGCACTAATGGCGAGCAGTTGGTAAGGAAAATATATAATGTTTTGTTGAAAATAGAGCAGATAAAGAATCAAATAGGCCCAACGTTTTGGCTATAATATTGAATTAGAGATGTGGGGAAAATGTGGCAAGAAGATTTGAAATTTACAGTTTCCAATAATTCGAAAGAATTATTTTTACAAAATGATGTTTAGGTGGCATTTGATGCCAGAAAAATTATCAAAAATATATAAAGGAGTCAATAATAAATACTGAAAGTGTATTGAGCAGCTAGGCTCATTTTATCATATGTGGTAGACCTGCAAAAAGATACTAGAACGATATCCATTGTGGAATAGAAAAGGTGCTCAAGATAAAACTGCATCTAAAGCCAGAATTTTATCTCTCAGGTTTGATAGATCAGGATAAGATACTGAGACCATATGAAAAACTGCTACAATATTCGATGGTGGCAACATTATTATACACACAAAAATGGAAAAATATGGATATTCCATTGGCTGAAGACTGGATTATAAAGATATTTGAGTAACTAATTTAACTATGTTGTTAAGAGAAAAGTCAATAGACAAATTTGTAGAAGTGTGAAAACCATTTCTGAAATATATATGAGAAAAAAGAGAAATGATAACATTCACAGGCTTTGAAATTTAAAAGTTTTTGTATATAGTAGGACCCCGTATCCATGGAACCAATATCTACAGTTTCAGTTATCCATGGGACACAAAATAGGGAACATATACCATAGAGTCACATTGGGTGCTCTCTAGGCATCCTTTAGGTCCTCCAACACAACTCTATGGTCTTTAAAAAAAAAACAAAAGTATTTTATTTTAATACGGTTTACTGTTATTTGTGGTTTCCAGTATCCACAGTAAGTCTAGGTACCAAACTCCTGCACATATGGGGGTCTGACTGTATTTAGGAGTAGAAGAACAAACTAATTTGGATATTTAAGTGAAGTGGAAAAGTAACTAAGTGATTTACATATGCTCAAGGCTAGGAAGTGGGAAGTCACTTTTAAATTTGATGTGTTAAATTAAATGTGTTGGAGGAGAAGATATGTTAGATGTGTAGATAGATTTGTAAGTAGGTTTCTGTCTTTTTTATTTTATATCACTGTTGATTTACTTGTGGAAATCAATAAAAATTATAAACTGGGAACTTTTGGAGAAGTGCAAAAGCCTAAGGGTAATTTCCTTCCAGAAAGTGTAAATGAGGTTGGTTAATTTAAACAAAATCCCCAAGCAGACATATTGTGGATTGACTTAAAATACAATCAGTGGGTGGCTGATGGCTTCCATGCCAGTGGGGTGTGTGACTCCGTTCCAGGTTTTCCTTCAGTCCTTAAAATTGCTATCCAAGTTGCTGAATCCTTCTTCCAAAATCTGTTGGTTCCAAATAGATAAGCTCCTTTAATATTTGAACTCAAACCTGGAAAGGATTCACTGCTCCCATGACATGTAAACCACCAGCTGCTATTGCATGCAAACATAAATCCATCCAGTTTTGAGATGCAGCTTAAACAACTTAAAGAGAGCACCAGTCCTCTCCAGCCTCAGACAGCGTCCAATACTACTAGTTAGCACCCCCTAGATGTTGTACAGTTAAAAAACTGCCTGAGTTTCAGATCGCAAATCCTTTTTTTTTTTCCCCATGAGGCCCAGTGCTTTTCAATCTAACTGGGCAGCTTGCTTTTCCTCGGGGTGTGAAAGGAGGTTTGAAAACTGCCAAGGCTGCAAATGGAAATTGCTTTGGGGAATTCTGAAGAGAAGAATTAACTTGGACTCTTTCTCCTGTGCTCTGAATTAATAATCAACCTGGCAGATGGATCCCAGCCAGATATTTGACTGACCTCAGAGCAGGGAGGGAAAAGACCCCATCAGAATAGAGCTCTTTCACTTCTGAGTGGTAGTTGTTTCGCTCAAGTTGAGAGAAGCCCTTAATTTTCTCGATCCCCAGTGCTGTAAGTGATTTGCCTCTTACGACACCAAGAAAATACATCTGACAAAAGTCAGACCAGTTACTATTGCAAGGAACAAAATGAGTGGGGAGAGGGCTACTGGCTAGGGATCCTTGAAGAATTTGGTCTTTGCAGATGGTATGGTATGAACTGACCAGCTCTGAACCACCCAATCTAACATAGCAGCTAGCTGGGTTTCAACCATTCCACAGTTCTTGACTCAGACAAGCCAACAGAGTTGCAGATGATGGAAAGTTTGAAGTAAAATGCATTCAGAGAGGTGTATTTTGGGTCAAAATACTATGGCTGAGACCCTACATCCAGGAGACGGAATGTAATGTTGCACTTATGGAATTATGTAGCAGTTGATCAAGACACCTCATTAGTTGGAGACTGGAGCAAGTGACTTTCTTGTGAGTATTTGCAGATAGAAACAGAGGTTTTCTGTCTTTTAAAACAATGGTTAAGATTCTACCTCAGGGAGACAGAGTGTAGATTTACACACACAGTGTCAGGATGCGTCTTGTACCTGACACACAGTTACACCACAATAGCGCATTGGTGAATTATGATACCATGCAACTGAGTGCGCAATCAAATGTGACATGTATGAATGCAGTGCTCAATGCTCATGTGCAATATACAATGGCATCATATTCAAAATGGCATTGTATGTTCAACTCTACTCCTGCCACCTTCAGCTAACTGTGCATGTTAGGCCATGGCCAAAAGACTACAACCATATGAATAGAATTATAGAATCATAAAGTTGGAAGAGACCGTGAGGGCCATCCAGTCCAACCCACGGCCTTGCAGGAGGAACTTACTCAAGCATAAATTACTGAAAGAATACGAGCCAAAACTTTCCCCCAACTTTAATAGTATCCCAGTTCAAACATTACTCACCATGTTTTCCAGCATAGCTACATCCACTTAGAATTGTAGAATCATAGAATTATAGAGTTGGAAGAGACCTCAAGGGCCATCCAGTCCAATGCCCTGACATGCAGGAATACACAATCAAATCATTCCCATATGGACATCCAACCTCCAAAGAAGGAGACTCCACCACACTATGAAGCAGCGTATTCCACTTCTGCTCTTACTGTCAAGAATTTCCTCCTGAGGTTTAGGTGGGATCTCTTTTCCTGTTTTTTGAGACCATTGCTCCATGTCATTGTCATTGAGCAGCAGAAAATGAGCTTGCTCCATCCTCAGTATGACATCTCTTCAAATATTTAAACATGGCTATCATGTCCCCTCACAACCTTCTCTTTTCCAGACTAAACATGCCAGGCTCCCTAAGCCGCTCCTCACAGGGCATGGCTTCCAAACCACCCACCATCCTGGTTGCCCTCCTCTGGGCATGTTCCAGCTTCTCAATATCCTTCCTGACACAGTATTCCAGGTGAGGTCTGACCAAAGCAGAATACAGGGCACTATTATTTCCCTTGATCTAAACACTATACTCCTATTAATGCAGCCTAGAATCGCATTGGCTTTTTTAGCTGCTGCATCACACCGCTGACTCATGTACAGCTTGTGATCCACTTAGACTCCTAGATCCCTTTCGCATGTACTGCCCTCAAGCCTCACGCCTAGATCTGTGCATTTCATTTTTACTGCCCAAGTGTAGTATCCTGCATTTCTCCCTGTTGAAATTCATTTTGTTAGTTTTGGCCCAGCTTTCTAATCTGTTGAGGTCATTTTGGATTCTGATCCTATTCTCTGGGGTATTAGCTATCCCTCCTAATTTGGTGTCATCTGCAAACTTGATAAGCATACTCTCTATTCCCTCATCCAAGTCATTGATAAAGATGTTTAATAGCACTGGGCCCAGGACAGAACTCTGTGGCACCCCAGTGGTCACTTCTCTCCAGGATGAAGAGGAGCCTTTGGTGACTATCCTTTGGGTTTGGTCAGCCAACCAATTACAAATCCACCTAACAGTTTCATTGTCTAGCCCACAGGTTACTAACTTTTTTGCAAGAATATCATGGGGGGCAAAAGCCTTACTGAAATCAAGATACCACTACATCCATTGTGTTCCCTTCATCTATCAAGGTTGTAACTCTATTTTTTTTAAAAGAGAGAGAGATGAGATTAGTCTGGCATGACTTGTTTTTGAGAAATCCATGTTGACTTTTTGTGACCACGGCCTTCCTTTCTAAGTGCTTACAGACTATCTGTTTAATGATCTGCTCTAGAATCTTTCCTAGTATTGATGTCAGGCTGACTGGGCGATAATTATTTGGGTCTTCTTTCCCCCCCTTTTTAAAGATGGGGACAATATTTGCCCTCCTTCAGTCTGCTGGGGCCTCTCCTGTTCTCCAAGAATTCTGAAAGATTATTGACAGTAGTTCTGAGATTACTTCTCCCAGTTCTTTTGATACCCTTGAATGAAGTTCATCTGGCCCTGGAGACTTGAATTCATTTATACTGGCCAGGTATTCCTGAACTACCTCTTTACCAATTCTGTGCTGTATTTCCTCTACTGCATCATCTGCTCCATCTTCCCCAGGTTGAGCACTGTTACCCCTTTGGGAGAAGACTGAAGCAAAGAAGGTGTTAAGTAGTTCTGCCTTTTCTTTGTCCCCTGTTAGCCTTTTGCCATCTTCTCCACGCAGCTGCCCTACCATTTCCTTGTTCTTCCTTTTGCTATGGATATACCCCAAAAAGCCCTTCTTATTGTTTTTAATCTCTCTAGCAAGCCTGCGCTCCAGCTGAGCTTTGGCTTTTCTGACTTGTCCTCTACACGAGCTGGCTATTTGTTTGAATTCTTCTTTGGTGATTTCCCCCTTTTTCCATTTCTAGTACATGTCATTTTTATGTTTTAGCTCAGTTGAGAGTTCTTTTGACATGCATCCCAGTTTCTTTAGACACCTCCCCCTTTTCCTCCTCATTGGAACTGTTTGAGCTACTTCTTTCCTACAGGGAAAGCAGAACATCGGAAGAAGCTACTGTTTGCTTGGAGACATCCATCCATAAGGGAGGTTCCTTGATTTTCCGAGGCTATTCCTTGTGTTGGAGTCTCCATGTGTAAACTTCTTTTCAGACACGTTGCTTTCCAGGTGAGAAAATTGAGCAGGGGTGGGACCAGGTGCTCCTCTGCTCCCATGTTCAGGAAAACATGATGACACTTGAATAGGGCTAGAAACCTTTCTTCATGCTGGAATACGGGCAGGCAGTTGTCACTGACTGCTACAACCACAGGGCTGAAATCTATAGGTGCAAATAAGTACTTTGGCATTTTAGTGCTTGAGTAAACAGAGTTGAGGACTTTCAAAAAAACACAAGGCAATGGCACAACTCAGCAGACTGTCCCTAATAAACATCCTCCATGGTGGCCATCATAACTTCAACATCTTTCCTTACACTGTCTGCTTATGGTGTAATTCTAATTCAGTTATGTGCCAGCTCAAGAGTCCTAGTCCAATACTCAAACCATTACTCCACACTGGCTCATCACAGTTGATTTTTTTTTAAATGACAATTTGCATTTTTTTTGGCATGCAATTTTTCATATATATAGAGACTAGAATCTTGTTGGGACCTTATGTACACATATGTTATCTTAGGCAATGGCTGGATATCTTCCATGCAATGTGCAACACCTCAATTCCATTAAAAATCCTGGAAGGGGACTTGTGCATATAATGCTGCTACCCAAAGAGGTGGGGGTGCATTAGAGACCTACCCATGAGGCCAAAACCTCTATTATTGTCTGGGGAAATTATTAGCTCAAATGGAAGCCTGCAGGAGGCAGGTCACTTTGGGGATATTTTCACCTATGTATACCAGTACTAACTGTAGAGAGCACTCTGGTTTAAAATGAAATTAAATATTTTTCTTGGAAATAACACAAAATGAACTCACACATGCAACACATGTTCTTAAGAACCATATAAGGCTAAAGCAAAGTGAGGTAGAAGGATTAGATAGAGGGAGAGATTCAGGAATATAGGGTGATAGTTACCAGTTTTGAAGAGTAGTGTTTCATGCAGCGAACATACACAGATAAGCATCTGAGGATGGCACAGGAAGTTCCGATCCAGGGTGCACCAAGAAAGAGAGTGGCCAGGTTCATCCACCATGGCATATTCTATTGTTAGAGGACTAACATTTATACCCTTTTTCATACCCTGAAGATACTCTAGTTATTGCAAAGCCTGGATATCTTTCCCATGGGATAGACAAAGGAAACTGAAACTCAACTGATTGCATTAATGGCTGGGAGATAATAATTTATGGGATTATGACAACCTTGCAAGGTAACAGGAGGGGGTTTAGGAATGACTCCCATAGGAATAGATTTGGGAATGGTCACTTGATTTTTTTGTTTGGTTGAATGAATCATCGTTGAGGTGCCCAGGGCTGGAAAAAAGGATTAGCACATATCTCCTTAACAACTCTATTTACTAAGGGGCTTCCACACACTCCTAATATGGGCTTCCTTGCCATAATATTTCTAAGATGCATCTAGGTCATTGTGATCTCAAACTGACCTTTTTGGTTTGCCGCAGCCAACCTGACCCTAAAAAGTGTCCAATATTTCCAATTATAAGGTATTGTGGGGAGGGGGTAGCAGGGCATACTAACAATTCCATCATGTGTGTGCATGCACCTATGGGTTTGTGCATTCAGTTTTGCAACATTGCTACCCTACATAAAACTCCACACATAAAGATTTGTACTACACACCCCTGATATATATATATGTATGTATGTGTGTGTGTTTCTTAGATGGTTGTGTATTTTTGTACACAGTGTTCCCTAATATACACATTTTTGTAGGCAGTTTCTGAGCTAAGAACTGAACCTCAAAGTTGTGGGAAGAGCACAACCTCTAGGACAAGCTGGGTTTCAATCTGCATATTGAACAGTACAAATCAGGTCATCTGACTTTATTTATTTATTTGATTTATATCCTACTTTTCTCACAGATGGGACTCAAAGCAGCTTTAAAGTCTGGAACAAACATGTGTTCATTTATCCTTACCCACAATGAGCCAGAATGGTATAACAGTTTGAGGACTGGACTAGGACTCCAAGAGACCAGGGTCTGAATCCCCCCCATAAAAAAAAATTAACTGGGTGAATTTGGACAAGTCTAAGCCTAAGAGAGGATGAGAGGAAGACAGTGCCACACCTGCTCTATGATAGGGTCTCCATAAGTCAAAGTCAACTTGAAGGCACATAACAAGAACCATTCTTACCCACAATTTCCAGGTTTTAATCCCAACTTACTGATACTGAATAGCTAGGAGGAAAATCTTTCTTCCCCTCTATCATTTACTGTTGTCTCACTCAAATCTGGATTTTCATAAAACCGTAGAACTGTAGAGTTGGAAGGAACCACAAGGGACATCTAGTCCAACCTCTTGACATGCAAGAATGCCCAACTACAGCACTCCTGAAAGATGGCCATCCGACTTCTTTTAAATGCCTTCACCAAAGGAAAGTACACTACCCTTGGAGGTAATATTTTCAATTCCCAAACACCTCTTATAGTCAAGAAGTATTTCCTAAGGTTTAGGTGAAACGTCTTTTTAAAAATAACTTGAATCCATTGGTTCCATTGAATCCTAGTCTCGGAGCAACAGAAGAGGAACTTGCCCCATCTTCTACCTGGAGACCCCTGTTTTCTCAACTTCTGAAATAGGGGATGGATACATAGCACAATTCACTTCTGTTTCTACACTCTCCCTCATTTGGTCTCCTTGTAATATCAGGAAGGCAATTCAGACTGACAACAGAGCTTCAAGAATTGGCTTTAACAAATCACCTCCTTCCTGTCCTGAGCTCTCATCCCTTGTGCATTACTCATGAACTGAGCAGTCTCTCACACTCCATTATCCATGTCTCTTCTCATGTCCTCAGCCTCAGGGTAGATGTTTGGTATTGTATCTGTTCAGGATGTTCCCTCTATTCACTGGTAGCTGTTGTACCCAGTTCCCTCCAGGGAAACCATCCATCTTGACACTAACTATCCTAATTTTCCCCTCCAAACACACACACACACACACACACACACACACACTTTGTAAGGGTGCTCGTACAATCAATTTGCCAAAGAGAATACATATAGAGACATTGATATTTTTTACAAAATATTTGTATTTTTGGAGGTTTTTAAACAGAGGCTGGATGGCCATCTGTCGGGAATGATTTGATTGTGTATTCCTGCATGGCAGGGGGTTGGACTGGATAGCCCTCATGATCTATTTCAATTCTATGATTCTATGAAAAACGTGTTCCAGTAAATCATGGAGTTCCTTATAAGCTCTTGGTTTGAACCCAGTTGGTTAGTCCTGGCTCAAGCAGACCTCCTGAATCAATTGTTCAATGGTGTGGTAGCACACAGGTAAATCCAAGTGATCCAATGAGTCTACTGTATCAAGACTAAAAATGGAATTTAGAACCATGAAAGGTTTCTCAGTGGGAAAATGTGTTACATGGGACAAGCATCTTGACCAATCCATTTTGACCATGTGCAAGACTTTTTAAATATGTTTGGGGCACACGTTAGAGCCAAGCGAAGCATGATTTCAGGAACTCCTGGATCAGCCCTCCTGGGGAGTCTTTGAAGGTTAAATGTCACAAGTCTCTTGAATCACAGTGACTGAGATCCTATATTAGGAAACACACTGTAAATTTCCCCATGTTGGAACTACAAAAGGTGCCCTATAGGGTTGTAAGCTATGAGGGTGGAGGGAATGAGGGCATTGACCCCGCCCAATGAAAATTCTGCCCTGCAATGACATTTTTCTTCAGTCTCCAAATTTCTAGCACTATAGAAAATGAAACATTGAAGATAATTCACACCTATAGCTCTTCTATTTGCTGTGTTTACATTCCCACCATTACTTTACCTGCTGTCTTTCTCTGTGGGTGTAAATTCTCTGTGGGTATTTCTCAATGGCTGGCTGAAATTTTAAGTTACTGCAATGCTAGAAATTTTGAGACAGAATGAAAATTTCATTTGAAGGAGTAGAATTAATTTTTTTTTGGGGGGGTGTCCTCATTTTGCTTCTTAAAGTCATACCTCTGGACTCCTCCACCCTCCTACAGGTCTAACCTTCCTCCTGTGCCTTCCTTGGCCATGTAGTGGCCAGTGAAAAATGGGAGATGGCTGAGAAGCATCTGGATATGTGGTCATAATAAGATGCACAACAGGAATTTCATCTTCTAGGATTTCTAGGAGCCTTCTGGGAGATCCTGGAAGATGCCTTCACTATTGTGCATCTTAGCCATCTTGGCCTCTTAGCCATCCCACAGTCTCCACTGGCCAGTACATGTGGGGGCATGGCACTGGAGAGACATGGGCTGTCATGAGATATTGGCCATTGTGTGAGGGAAGAAGGGAATTTTAATACCTGCAATGACCCCTTCCCTCAACAAAACAAAACAAAACAAAACAAAACAAAACAAAACCCCTACTTGTTCCAGTTGCCCTTAAGCCACACAGAGAAAATGTGACATGCAGCAGGCCTACCATTGCTGGACCATACAGCCTGCAAAATATCCCACAGGCCTCAGCAATATGCTGTAGCAAACATGAAGGGCTTCTACAGTAGACAAGTCCAGGTGGGAAATGTGCCCTGGAGATAATAGTTAATATGGCCTGAATCTCAGCTGGACCAGGCACACTGAATGTTGAGTCAACACATTGTTAATCCCATTGATTCAATGGGCAAACTCTAGCTGGGACTATCAGTGCAATCCATAAGGTGAATTGCCCTCCAATAGCATGGAAGCATTTAAAGTTTTATTTCTGTGCCAGCTCTCACATATCACAATGAAAGGTTTTTGCAGACACCTGCCCAGATGTCGATCTCTTCAGAGGTAAAGCACCCAGCAGCCATTTTAGCCCAGACCAGTGGTTCCTAAACTTTGGTCCTCTGATGTTTTGGACTTCAACTCCCAGATACCCCAGCCAACTTGGCCAACAGTTAAGAATTATGAGAGCTGATGTTCAAAACACCTGGAGAACCAAACTTTCAGAAACCATTCATCCAGATGTAGAAGAAACTGCTCAAAGTGCTAGACTTGAACCCCCAAATAGGTTCAGAAAATTGGATAGCTCTATCAATCACTTTATTTATAGGTTACTCCCCCCTGCCCCCCCCCCCCAAATAAAGTGGGAGTCAAGGTAACTCCTTTAAAATACAGAATAAAGTACATTGAATTCACTGCAAGCCTGACTTGGAAGCTACCAAGAGCCACTGGCTGGAGGAGAAGACACCTGCCTCTGGCATCCTTGTCCTGGAGGGACTTATTTTGGGTCAAACATTTGCCCTTTCACTGCCAAGCAAAGGCATTTTATTTGATTGTATTGATTCAGGCCTTTCTTTGCATTGTTTTCTGTTCAGCCTTTTTATGACTTGTTTTGCTGCTTTTATTATTTTTTTCCCTATTTTCAGTGTTTTTATTACATAACACTTATCTTATTTCAAGCTATGCTGGAAGTCGCTAACTGAACAGCAGGACATTAATTTGAATGAATAAGTGAACAAGGGCATGCCTTTTTTCCTGATTAGTTGTAGAAAGTCTTCCCAGGGCGAGGCGGGGGGGGGGAGTTGCCAGGACACTGTCTTATGACTCAAAAGGGGATTCACTTGGGGTGAAAGCATAAAAGTGACATTGGGTGGGTGGTAAGTAAAGGTATGGCTCAGCAGACAGGGAGGCAAAATCTTTCCATGCAATAAAAAGAAAGATTAATAAGGATTCTACTTGTTTCTGGTACCCTTATAGAAATATGACAGGTGGAAGTTCCAAATATGGATATTTTCCCATTATTACATCTCTGTACTCAAGCTGCAGTCCTGCAAATGAAAAAGTGCTAAAGTCCACATACAGCTGTCTTATGCGGGAGGCTTACTGTATGCACAATGACAACTGGTGATTTCCATATCAACAGTACTGTTACTCATAGAATCATAAAGTTGGAAAAGACCCCAAGGACCATCCAGTCCAAACCCCTGCCCTGCAAGAATACACAATCAAAGCATTCCTGACAGATGGCCATCAAGCCTCTGTTTAAAAACCTCCAAAGAAGGAGACTCCACACATTCTCAGACAGTGGCATATTCCACTGTTAAACAGCTCTTACTAATGTTCTTCCTATCGTTTAGGTGAAATCTCTTCTCTTATAGTTTGAGTCCATTGTTCCATGTCCTAGTCTCTGGAGCAGCAGAAAACAAGCTTGCACCATCCTCAGTATGACATCCCTTCAAATATTTAAACATGGCTATCATGTCACCTTTCAACCTTCCCTTCTCTAGGCTAAACATACCTAACTCCCAAAGCTGCTCCTTACAGGGCTTGGTTTCCAGACCTTTCACCATTTTGGTTGACCTTCTCTGGACATGTCTCAGCTTGTCCATATCCTTCTGGAATTGTGGTGCCTGGAACTGGACACAGCATTACAGGTGTGCTCTGACCAA
Organism: Gambelia wislizenii; assembly: GCA_030847615.1. Taxonomy (NCBI): domain Eukaryota; kingdom Metazoa; phylum Chordata; class Lepidosauria; order Squamata; family Crotaphytidae; genus Gambelia; species Gambelia wislizenii. The sequence goes on from JAUMIR010000004.1 coordinate 330,830,961, forward strand.
AGCAGAATAGAGTGATATTATTACTTCCCTCGATCTACACACTACTCCTATTAATGCAGCCATGAATAGCATTGGCCTTTTTAGCTGCTGTATCACACTGTTGGTTCCTATTCTGCCTGCTCAACTCCAGGTTTGGCCAAGGCTTTTAAAGGAGCTATCCAAGGTGATGAGCCCTATCAGTAAAATAGCACCATGAGTAGTTCCTACAAAGTCTTCAACAGAAAGTCGGACCAGACAAAGGCATTCCAGCCATCAGCCCCCACTATTTACAGGGCTAGTGTTAAAAGCAAAGTCTATCAGGGTGCTGTAAGGGAGACAACTGCATGTTATTTGAGATATTATGCACTGTGTTTAAATGTTTTTATATTGCTTTAAAGTGTTTAAATATGGTAGTTTCTTTATTAAGCTTGGGACTTCTGTCCTCATAAATGGCCTTATGTGTGTGTAAAACTGAATTGAGTAATTTTGCAACATCCGCATTCACCTACTGGCTGCCATGGTTCAGGCATCCATTGTGCAATGGTAGCCTGTGAAGTTTATCCAGACCTCAGCTAGGAAGTGCCGGATCACCACAGAAGTGCCCGATATGCATCCAAAATGTGTAATGCACAATGGAAGTACCGGATGTGTATTGGAGCACTCTTGCCAATGCCTGGATGCACATTTTCATATTTCACTAACAGGTTTCCTTGCATTTCTGTAACATTGCTATGGATTTTTCAAGTGATGTAGGATCCTGTATGTGATGTAGGCTCTCATCCAGTATCTTTTGTCAGGAATCTGGAAAAGTGAGTGATGGGCCTAGAAAAAAGAAGCTGGGAAGTATTACACTTTGCAATGAAAGGTCATATATTTGGGAGAAGAAGAATGTATTAGCAAAGGAGAAGTCCGACTCTCCTCAGAGGTGCTTCTTTGTTGGCACATCTTTCATGTCACCTTAATGTTCACAAGAGAAAAAGAGAACTCCCACTCCCACTCCAAAAACACACCCCTCTCACATCCACCCACCCCTAAATTGATCTTTCCATAATAGGGTAGTCAGGGAGGGGAGACTTGCACGGGGAGGTTGAGGCACCTTTTGTGGCATAAACCAAATGCGACTTCATGCATTATGCCTATTATCTCTATTCATATCGCATCCCGTCCCCCAGCTGGGACTCAAGGTGGATAGCAAGATAAAAAGAAATACACCACAGGTAGTTAAAACTGTAGAAGAAGTTAAGAGTAAAACAGTACTAAATGGTCTATAGAATTAAAGGCATGCAAAATATTCATTTAGAAGCCAGGCAAAAACCAAATCAAACAAACTAACAAACAAACCCAAAAACAAACAAACAAAAACATCAGGAAGCAAAAACAATAGAGTAGAAAAACCTAACTCTAACCCCTCCCTCTCTCCCTTTCCTGCCTTTCTTCCAAGATGGGATTCAAGACAGATTACAATTTTTTAAAAAAAAATACAACTAAAACATTAATTACAACAGTCTGAAAAGAATTAAATAAATACCATTATTAAGACATAATTATAACAATTAAAACACAATGTAGTTAAAAACATACATTTAACACTTTTAAAAAAAATTTAAAAAAACAGCACACCAATTACCTCCCCCCACCCCCACACACATAATTCCATAATTAAAATTCACATTTCAAAAGCTTACCTAAATAAAAATGTCTTCACCTGCTGGCAAAAAAGAGAACAGGGAGGGGGCCGTCCAGACCTCCCATGGAAGGGAGTTGTACAGTCTGTGAGCAGCCATGGAGAAGGCTCTCTCCTGAGTCCTCACCAACCGTGCCTGAAAAGGTGGTGGAACTGGGAGAAAGCCCTTTCCTGCCAATCTTATCACTCGGGCTGGCTTGTATAGGGAGATATGTTCTTTCAGATAGTCTGGACCCAAAGCGTTTAGGCCTTTAAAGGTCAACACCAGAACTCTGAATTCTGCCCAGAAATGGACTGGTAGTCAGTGCAGCTGTTTCAACAGAGGCAGGGGTCACCTGATCCCTGTAGCCAGCCCTAGTCAACAGTCTGGCCGCAGCATTTTGGACCCGCTGACGTTTCTGAACCGAGTCTAGGAGTAGCCACAGAGAAGGCCCTGTCAATGATACACACAATGTACCTGTGAAGAGGATGGGATCAAGACAAAGGTCTCTCCCAAAGCTCTTGATGCTCAGACAAGCTCACATGAGAAGAACCATTCCATCAGGTAGCCTGGGCATTGGTTGTATAGGGCAGTGGCTGTTAACCTTTTCTTTACCAGAAACCCCCTTTAAATATCTTTTGTTGCAGTGGACCACCAAGACTTAACTTCAAGATTTAAAACAATAACAATAACAATAATAATATAAGTACACCATCCATTAAACCTTCCCTCAGAGGCACTGGCAGGGGAGGGAAGATTTTTCTTCTGCTTCTTCCTAGAAGTTTGTGGCTGGAGCGGATTGACTGGCAAAGTGCAAGCCAAACCATCCATCCAGCTTTTGCTTTGGCTCCTGTCATGTGGCCACTCCATTGCAGGGAGGAGGTGGGCCAAGCAGCCTTCAAGCCTTTGTGGACCCCCTGTGAGGACATTGTGGGCCCCTGGGGTTCCCTGGACCATAGGTTAAGAAGCATTTGTATAGGGTTTTAGAGATCAAAACAGCACTTTGAACAAATTGGTGTTTCTCCAAGGTATTTTTAAGGGTACAGTGTCCACGTGAGAATGCAGTGTGTGAATAAGGCAAGCACACAAACATGGGCCAATGAAAGAGACCCATCCCTCATTGTCTTCAGACAGCAAAGACCAGGTTCATCTTAGTGGCAAACACAAGGTTCCCCCCCCCTCCACCCTGGGAGCATACAAAAGAGAGTGCCAAGTATGGAACAGCTGTTGCTGTGGGTGTGAGCATGAGAAGCTTGTGTGTCTGTTTGCATTAGAGAGGGATAGTTGTATATGAGGTGTGGAGGCACCCACTTGTTTGTGGCAAGGCCAATGTGTCAGCATTGGGGCGTTTTGACATTAAGAGTGAGCATCTCTGTGAAAACACTCTGAGACTGGTGTGTGTAATAGTGTTGTTGTTGCCAGGACAGAAAGTGAGAGGGTTTTTGTGTGGGGGGGGGGAGGTTGGAAAGGAAGGCATATCTGTGTCAGCGAAGCTTTGTGTCAGTGAAGGTCTGTGTCAGCTGGATGTGTTGTTGTCTGTGGCATTTATGAGGAAGACCAAGAGGGATCATTCAACAGAGAGGCATCCCTGATGAACCAAGCAGTGAGAGTACTAGAGGGAGATATTCCAGGTGTGTGGGAAAGAGGTGTGCATGCATATGTGTGTGAGTACCATGTGCATGAGCACATATGTGTGCTGTTTTGGAGAGACCAAGGTCTTTCTCCTTTGCCTTCCCAGCCAGATGGAGCCATTTGTGCATTGCCGATGGGACAGCCATCATCCAGAGGAGATGTCCTAGCCCTTTGGGGAGAGTTTTCTGAGAGCAAGTGGAAGAAAAGTGGTGTGAGGGGTGGTCAGAGGTTCACAGCAAAGAAGTTGGAGTAGGGGAGAAGAAACCTTTGTGCTATATGTGTGTGGGGCAGGGAGGGAGTCTCCATGGGTCATATAAGCCATAGGTTATGGAGAGGAAAGGGTAGGACATGGTTGGACTCCAGTGCAGAGTGTAAGGGGTGATGTTGTTCCAGGTGTGTGGGAAAGCATCATGTGTCTCTATGTGTGCCACTAAAGGGGTGTTATACTTTGGGGGGTTGGAGAGGGCCACGTGCATATTGGGGATGGGGAGTTGGCAGCTGCTGTGCTGTTTTTTTTTATTCCTGGCAATTTGTTGGTGATGCTTGTTTTCTTCTCTCCCTCCTGTCTTTCTCTCTCCCTGTGTGTATGTGCCTCTCTCTCTCTCCCTCTGTCTCTCTTTGCTCTCTCTGCACTGTGATTCCCCCTCCTCCCTCCCTTCACAGACCCTCCTCCTCCTCCTCCATCACCACTACCACCACCTCCTCCTCCTCCTTCTCCTCCTCTCAGCTTGGTGCCTGGTCCTGGCGTGGCTGCCGAACAGTCCCGGTCGATCCTTTCCGAACTAAATGCCTCTGTGACAGAATCTCTACCTTCGCCATCTTAGCCCAGCTCAGTGCTGAAATGGTAAGTGCTGCCAACAGAGCGTCCGGACAACTGATGGAGCAAACCCTTGGCGTATGTTGAGGAGGTGGAGAGAGAGAGAGAGAGAGACTGAGAGAGATTGAGACAGAGAGAGAAGCAAAGGAAAATTGTCCAGCCTGTGACATTTCAGTGTGACAGGCAATATCCAGGCTAGGTGTGCGTGCCAGTGCATTGGTGTCGCTGTGTGTGTGTGCATGGCAAGGATCCTTCCTATGCAGGCAACCATTGTGTGCCTATCTGTCTATCCATCTAGATAGAGATACTAATAAGCACCCTAATAGTAGAGTAATTTACATGTGAATCTGTGACCTAAATAATAAAGGAGAAGGAAATCAATCAAACCAAGAGCATGACTGCATTGAAACATCACTGTTCTCTTCCACTGATGCATTATTTTATTTTAAATTTTTTGCACAAAAAAAATGTCCTCTTGCTTCAATGCTGATTGCTTTGTGCCAGGATCTGACCCCTTTCTCATTTATGTCAAATACAGTTTGGCTAGGAGGGATGGAAGAAAGTAGAGAGGTGGGCAGCTCCCGTGCTTTGATTGCATTTTGGGTTGAGGCCTGGGGCTGGGAATTTGAATAGAAATGCTGGGGTGAAGGGGAGGATGGAGAGAGAGGGGCAGGGCTCTGTACCTACTCCATCCCTCTCAATAGTGTTGTGGGCGCTTTAACTCTTCCTTGGCAGCCGACTCTCTGGTCTCCTCTCCAAGCAGCCTTTGTGACTCTTGGGTGTTGTGGTTTTTGTCTGAGGGTGATTTTGGATGCTTCCTTAGCCCTGTCTCAAAATGGGGTCAAAGGGTCCAAAGTCAGAGAAATAATCACCTGGGATTACTTCAGCAAAATGAAAAGGGGAAAGAAAAACCTCCGCCACACCATTCTTAGTAAATATAGCCAGACTGTGGTTGTTTGTGGTTCAGCAGTCAAAAATGGGGCAGAGAGGGGACAGCTGGTTCAGGATGGCCATTGATGAATTGTACAATGCGGACTTTGTAAAATAGAAAAAAGAAGATGGAGAAAGAGAGAAGAAAGGAAGGGCAGCAAGGAAGGAAGACAGACAGGCAGTCAGGCAGTCTGACCGACTGACTGACTGACTTTATTTTATCTGGTTTTATTTAATCCCCTTTTCAAAGTGCTTTAGCCAGCTTTGCTCCTGCCTTAAGTCTGTGGCTCTCCTAGAGCGCTACTCATCCACAGCTTGGTGCCCATCCTCTTGGGTTTTTAGGTCCTGCAAGGCCCTTCCAGTAATTCGCTCCTTTCATCGCCCTCTTTGAAGAGTGTTGTCCAACCCAAGAATGGGAGGGTAAAGGAAGATTGTGGGGGTGGGGAAAAGGGGTTCCTGAGGAAAGGCAGGTTTTCTGATATGGTTTATTATTAGAAACACTAATGTATTTGGTCCACTAGTTGCCATGGAAACATCTGCACTAAAGTGGCTTTAAAAATGCCGTGTTGTCTTATGCTTGCTGTAGCCCAAGGCAGGCCCCAAACCTCACCTTCTCCTCCTTTCTGAGATCCCAGGCCTACTGGGCTGGGAGAAGTGGGCAAGAAATTTAGGTCTTTGGAGAAGCAGCCTTTTGGAAAGGAATAGGAAATGAAGGGCAGGTCTTGCGAGGGGCTTCTTCTGCATGCAAGAATGGTGAAAACACTCACATCTTCACTTTAATTGCACCTTACTCTCTTCCTCCTCCTCAGCTCACGCCCAGTTTTCTGCATGAATGGATGCATGCATGCATGGAAAGATATTATTAAGAGTCACAGCAAGTTATACTTCTATGCAAATGAATGTAACATCTCTGTCCTACATTCACAATTTGATTTATAACTACCCCTGCTCAGTTCCCCCCTCTTTCTCACTTCCCCCTTCTTTCCCTTTGCTCGTGTTCTGATATAACAATAAACTGTGGTTTAACAATAAACTATGGTTCATTTTAACAGGAGTGATCCAAAGTGTATGCATCGCTTTCCCCTCCACACTACACGTTTATAGCACAATGAATCCACTATAGCTGCCATTGTTCCATCCTGTGGAATTGTTTAGATCTCTAGTGCCTCATCAAATGACAAACCCCAGCTATGGTAGATTAAGGAGATTCATAGTGATATAATTCTGTAATTTGAAAGGATCCCCCCCCCATTTAGCAATCTCTTGTAACATTTAAATTTGGAATAAGGTAGCAACAGGCTGCTGGAACAAGCCAGCTTCAAGCCTTCATTTATTGACGGTGGCTTGTTTCAACACACTGTAGTTTAAATGAACCACAGTTTAGGCTTTTGACATCATGCTAAACCACATTTTAATCAAGAAATGGAAGCATTGGCTTCCAACCACCTCCTTAAGGCCCAACAGATGAGAGGAAGAAAGAACTTGAAAGTCAAAGCCTTGTTGCAGCTTTCCCCCATAATGATAAACCAGTTTACTATTATATCCAAATGTGGCATTTAGTTGGAGTCCTATTGTGGCACTACGCTTGTGCAAATTCTGTTAAAGAAGTGTTTGTACTTTCGTAGATGTCTCTCAAGGGTGGTTTCCTGTTCAGGGTTGTGCAAGCCCTGGGATGCTAGTGTAAACCATTGCACAACCCAGTGCACGCTGCTTAGGAAGTTCCCTAAGTGTGACCATGAGTGATGGGTGCAGAGTTGGAATGACTATTGTGTTACAAAGGAGTGTATTGCTATTTCACCTGTTGGACATTTGTTTGCACAAGGATGGAATCCAATATGACAGCATAGCTACAACTGCATAATTTTATTCTATGCAGCTAGTGAGTAGTAGTACTTGTTGTTATTTTTGTTGTTGTTATTTCTTACCTGCCTAGTTTGAGCTGTTGACTTTCATGGTTGTTGTGAACCAGAAAGAGATCCATGCGGGGTAGGAATCAGGCAATGGTGTCATGATTCTCATTCTCAGGAGACTCCTCAGGGAATCTCTGTCCCACCATGACCAACTGCACTTTTTGCAGGAAAGTGAGAGAGGCCCTTCTCGGTAGCAGCTCCCACATTCCCTGAACTCTCAGAGAAGGGTAACAGATGAGCTTCATCTCTGTTTTCTTTCTGCTGATTGGCCAAGGCATTAAAAAAAATTGGCCAGGCTTTTGGTTTATACATAGACTTAGCTGCTGGAGTAAATTTGAGTTGGGTGGCTGCTATTCGCTTTATGGATGCATTTTTTAAAAAAAATTGATGCGCTTTACATTGCCATTGCAATTTTACATTTTATCCCTATTAGCTTTTGTGAGCACTATTAGTGGGAAAGGGGGGGGGAGAGCTATCAAGTTAATGCATACCTAAATGTTTCATTAGTGGGGGAAGCAGTAATGATTCTATGATTCTAACTGGGAATGTCCCTGAGCTTCTTGAAGCAAGAAGGATCCTCCTTAGAAACATGAACTCCCATTCTTTACCTCTTTCCAATTCACAGTATACAGTACAGTCCCTATACATTTCATGGAAGTGTTCCACCCATGCAATTGGGCATCTTCTCTTTATATACTTGGAGGAATTGCACTGAGATAGAGGCAGCTGTGAGCTGTCAGGTCAATGATTTGGCAAATCTGATTTTAGTCTAAATGATTTACCCCAGGTGCTGAAGGCATTTGGTGGGGGGAGGTTAGACCAAACTTTAAAGGTGTTATCCTAGAATCATAGAGCTGGAAGACACTACCTGGCCATCTAGTCCAACCCCCTGCCTTGAAGGAATCCACAATCAAAGCATTCCTGACAGATGGCCATCCAGCCTCTGTTTAAAATCCTCCAAAGAAGGAGACTCCAACACACTACGAGGCAGTGCATTCCACTTGTGAACAGCTCTTACTGTCAGGAAGTTCTTCCTAATGTTTAGGTGGAATCCCTTTTCCTGTAGTTTGAGTCCATTGCTCTGTGTCCTAGTCTCTGGAGCAGCAGAAAACAAGCTTGTTCCTTCTTCAATATGGCATCCTTTAAAGTATTTAAACATGGGCGTCATGTCATCTGTTCACTTTCTCTTCTCCAGGCTAAACATGTCTAGTTCCCTAAGCTGCTCCTCATAGGGCATGGCTTCCAGACCATTATCCAAAATGTTGAGGGCTATCCTCAGAATTGATTGAGAACCTTGGACAACGTATTTGAAATTTGGATAAAATTAGGGAGCCCTGGTGGCACAGTGGTTAAATGTCGGTACTACAGCCACAACGTTGTGAGTTCAATCCAAGGGATCTCAGGTTCACTCAGCCTTCCATCCTTTCGTAGGTTGGTAAGATGAGTACCTGGCTTGTGGGGGGCAATTAGCTAACACACATTGGAAACTGCATAGAGAGTGCCTAGTGCACTATAAAGTGGTGTAGCTGTGTAAGTGTTAATGCTAAACAATTTGTAGGCTGTTCCGAGAGCCTTTGTGGCTGAAGAGTGGGATATAAATACTTAAATAAATAAGTAAAATCAAGAGTAGGTTTACTACCCCACTGATATCTGGGGTAAGATGACTGCACTCCTTAAATATGTCACAGAGAAGAGGGTGAGGGCCTACTTTCTGATGTCCCAGAGGGAGGACAAAGTCTAACAGTTTTAAGTTACAGGAAGGTGGAGGAGAGTGAGGGCCTACTTTCTGATGCCCCAGAGTGAGGACAAGGTCTAACAGTTTTAAGTTACAGGAAGGTGGATTTTGATTGAATATTACAAGGAATTTCTTAGTGGTAAGATAAATTTGGCATTGGAGACAATTACCTAGAGAGGTGGTAGGTCTCTTTGTCTTCATGTTTTCAGAAAGAGGCTAGACAGTTACCTGCTGGGGATGTTCTAGCTGGATTTCCTGAATTGAGTAGGGAGGTGGTTGGACCCGATGACCTATGTAGTCCCTTCCAACTCTATGATTGTTTCATTCCATGATTCTATGACATGGAAGTCTAGCCCAAGCCCCCATGGCATGAGGGCAATATTCTGGATTTTTCATTGCACCAGCATAATGCTAGAACTTGTGCTGTTTTATGGGTAGAACGGGAAGCTTTCCACTTTCCACATTTCCCTGGGGTGCCAGTGCACTGGCCTATACATTCTAAACCTAGATGGTCAGGTTTCTTGATCTGGGGCTCATTCACACAAGACAATTATAGCGCTGTTATTCCACTGTAGCTGCCATGGTTCCATCTATGGAATCCTGGAATTTGTAGTTTGGTGAGGCTATATTGCTCTCTGGCTGAGAATTCTAAATGTCCTTCCCTAAACTGTAAACCAGAAAGTCAACACAGTGTAGTGATTTGAGTGTTGGACTTGGAGACCAGGGTTCGAATCCCCACTCAGCCCTGGAAAACCCATTAGTGACTTTGGACAAGTCACACTTTGTCTGCCTCACAGGGAAGCAAGGGCAACCTCCTCCTGAACTAATTCTGTCAAGAAGCCCTCGTGATAGGCTCATCTTAGGGTCACTATAAGTCAGAAATAACTTGAAGGCATACAACGACAGCAACAAACTGTAAAACCCAAGGTTCTTTAGGATGGAACCATGGCAGTTGAATTGTAATCAGAATGCTATAATTTCATCATGTGAATGGGCTCCAGGGGACATGATCCCTACTTTGGCAATGGGAAAGGGCTCTCATTTGAATCCCAGATAAATCCTTGTGAGCAAAGGGAAGAGGCTTCAAGGAGGAAACATATCTCAACGCTTTGTTCAATTAATGAAACAATCTTTGTATTATACAGTAAAACCCCTGTATCCATGGGGGATACATTCTGTGTATACTGGAAACCATGGATAATAGCGAACCCTTTTAAAATGAATTACTTCCAGCTCAAGCATACCATAGAGTCATTCTGGAGGACCTAGAAGATGCCTAGAGAAAACACCTCTCTGGGCATCTTCTAGGTCTTCCAGCAGAAACATACCTAGAAGATGCCTAGAGAGGCCACACTTTTTTGGATGTGGGTAACTCAGTCCACAGATATGGGTTCTGTGAATATAGGGGTTGTACTCTATATTGTTCTGGTTATATAATTTTTTAACTTATATTGTGTGATGCTTTGTGTCTCATATTGATAGAAAGGAGGATGGATAATCAATCAATCAATCAATCAATCATCCTCCTTGCTCCTAATATGAGATACAAAGGAGCTTACAATATAAGTTAAATCAAAGTACAACTAAAATGATATGTAATAGAAAGATTTAAAAACCATTAAACAATCCAATGAAAACATGAATTTAACAAAGGAATTTCAATGAACAGTAAAAAAAAAAAAAAGGTAGACACATTAAAAAAGCCTTTCTCCTCCAGCCAATTAAAAACTGCATTGCTTGAAAATTATGCTGAAAAATATATTGTGGGAGGGGGGAATTGGGCAGTTTGGGGAACCGAAGGAGGGCTTCAGGAGGCACACAAGTGGCATAGTCAATAATGAGGGATGATGAGAGTTGCAATTCAGCAGTATCTGGAGGTCAACACACTCCTCACCCCTTGAATAGACAATCCTGGGTTGGATTAGCAAATAGTCTGAGCCATTCATAGGGCAACCACCTAACTTTCCCCATAACCTAAAACTTTGTAATTAGGACTATTCAGGGAATCCAATTTCAATCCAAGGCTCAACAAGCTTGTCTCTTTCTTCACTTCACCGGCTTAGCATCTGTCAGCAGGATGCAACTTGCATCCCCAAATTGTCACACTGACAGATGTGAACTGATAAGTCTGAAAAAAAATGTGCATCTTTGAAAAGTGAGAAGAATTTTGTGGGTATTTTTTAAAGCATACATTAAAAATGTGCCTGAAAAAAAGATGGTTAAGAGGCGATATGATAGCCCTGTTTAAGTATTTGAAGGGGTGTCACGCTGAGGATGGAGCAAGCTTGTATTCTGCTGCTCCAGAGACTGGAACACAGAGCAATGGGTGCAAGCTCCAGGAACAGAGATTCCACCTCAACATGAGGAGGAACTTTTTGACAGTAAGAGCTGTTTGTCAGTGGAACGCACTCCCTCGGAGCGTGGTGGGGTCTCCTTCCTTGGAGGTCTTTAAACAGAGGCTGAATGGCCATCTGTCGGGGATACTTTGATCAAGATTTCCTGCGTGGCAGGGGGGTTGGACTGGATGGCCCTCGTGGTCTCTTCCAACTCTGCAATTCTATGATTCTATGATTGCCGAAACATGCTTTAGTCAATAGAAGCTGGTGGGTACAAGCAATGTGCCCAAGTTTAAAAGGAACCCATACTGGGGAAGATCTAGATGTGGACTTCATAGATTAGGGGTGGGAGTGTTCACAGGAGGGGGAAAGGTTGTGCACTGATGGTGGGAAGAACTAGCATGTCACCAATGAGGAGGAAGCGACATTGTGTCATTTCTGATTCCCTTGGGGGGCCAATTTGCCATGAACTTTCAGTGGTTTTGCAGGGCGCCAAGAGTCATTAGAGGTTCAGATAAGCAAATCACCACATTTGGAGATGGCTTTTGAAATGGGGTTCAGGCCAAACAACTATCCCCAAATTGCCCACTTTCTTTTAAAAACTGGGGGGAGCCCCTTTGAGGAGGGCCACAAAAATTGGCCAGGGTTTACATGTGTCTCATGGGCCCCATTTCCCCAGCCCTCAACGTTTTCTCAATTGCTATTAATTGATTGATTGATGGTGATTCATTGTTGTAGGATTAAATCTTATTGCTAGTCTCAACCAGAGTTGAGCCACTGAAGGCACTACAGTTACCTACGTCTTGACTCACCATTCAGCAGTTAATCCAATGGATTTATTCTAGCTGAGATGAACTATCAGGACTCTAACTTTAACCTCATGTATGCCTCACTCCTCCTCTATTAAGGTCAGAATAGTATTTGTGAAAGTTGCCTTATTTTATCCTCATAGTGATTATTTACCAACTTGGAATTGATGACACCAGACCACAAAACTGAATACTTTACTGTACTCACTTTACTGCCTGTTTAAATCTTTAACTTTGAGCTTTAATGATCTGCACAAAGGAAGAACCTAAAGTGGGTGGAAGCTGAAGCAGGGGGTCCCAAACTGATCTCCTCTTCAGCCACCCATGCTCTGAGTGCCAGCCACCATTTTGGCTTGGCGCCCAGCCAGCTGTAAACACAGGAGGCCTTCCCAGGGAACATGCTCATCCATATCCTGTGACATGATGGCAAAACATGATCCAGGGTGGCTCAAAGGGTAGTCTCCCTTCCCACCCCTTAGGCCCTGCAACCCATGGGAACAAGTCTGGAGACATAGAATCATAGAGTTGGAAGAGACCACAAAGGCGATCTAGTCCAACCCTCTGCCCTGCAGGAATACACAATCAAAGTGTTCCTGACAGATGGCCATCTAGCCTCTGCTTAAAAACGTCCAAAGGAGAATCCACTACATTCCCAGGCAGTGCATTCCATTGCTGAACAGCTCTTGTCATCAGGAAGTTCTTTCTAATGTTTAGATGGCATCTCTTTTCCTGTTTTTTGAACCCATTGCTCTGTATTCTAGTCCCTGGAGTAGCAGAAAACTAGCTTGACTCCATCCTCTGTATGACATCCCTTCTAATATTTCAACATGGCTATCATGTCCCCTCTTAACCTTATCTTCCCCAGGCTAAATATACTCAACTCCCTTCACTCTGTTGGTACCTGGGGTGCTCACCATCACTACCCTTTCAACCCTCCCCCACCTATCTGCCAGTGAGCACCTATTTCTACTGGAACACCCAGTGCCAGTTATCTTATAATTCCATACAGATGCAGTACAAGGTAGGAAAGCAACCTCCTGGAAAGGGAGGAGAAAATCCCTTGTTGCTAACTGCCGTCAAGTTGACTTCAACTTGTTGTGATCCCATGAATGAGAGACCTCCAAGTCACCCCATCCCCAATAGTCCTGCTCAGGTCTTGCAAAGTTGGGGCCATGGCTTTCTTGGTTGAGTGGTTGTTGATGTTGCTGCTGTTGCTGCCGTGTGCCTACAAGTTGTTTCCAAATTATAGCAACCCTAAGGTGAACTTGTTGTGGGGTTTTCAGGGGCTGAGAGTGTGTGACTTCCCCAAAGTCACCCAATGGGTTCTCATAGCCAAGTGGGGATATGAACCCCAAGGCTATCCACCTGTAATGGGGTATTTCTTTTTTCTTACTGCCTTTTACATTGCCAAGTATAGTTGCCTTATGTAGTGACCCATGCCTTCTCCTGATATGTCCAAAGTACAACAGGCTCAGTTTAGTCATCTTGGCTTTGAGAGGGAATTCAAGCTTGGTCGGCTTTAGGACCCATCAATTTGTCTTTTTGGCAGTCTAAGTCTGTTGTTGTTGTTGTTGTTGTTGTTGTGTGCCTTCAAGTCATTTCCAACTTATGGTGACCCTATCACAGGGTTTTCTTGGCAAGATCTGGAGGTTTGCCATTGCCTTCCTTTGAGGCTGAGAGAGTGTGAGTCACCCAAGGTCACCCAAGTGAGTTTTCATGGCTGAGTGGGGATTCATGCCGTGTTCTCCAGAGTCCTAGCCTGATTCTCAAACCACTATCCCATGCAGGTGGTCTAAGTACCCAGACCCAAAAGGTGGCCAGCAATTTCCTGCATTCCCTTAGGGGTAGGTAGGCAAACAAAGTAAAAACAACATGGGCAGAGAAGGCCTATAAATAGGCAGGTTCCCTTTCTCCTTCTCTGTGCTTGGTGCCACACAAACCATCTGCTCTCTACACAATCTGATCTCTCTTCTCAGAGGCAGGCAATGACATCCCCTCCCCAGCAGTTGTGCTTCGCTCTGCTGGGGCGGGGGCAGATCCCATCAAGTAACTCATGCCATCTTTGTCCATGGTCACCTGGTGAGCTCCACCATGGAACAAAGATTTGAACCAGGCTCCCTTCCATCTACCCAGCACTCTACCCACACCATGTTAAGTAAGGATTTGGGAGAAATATGATTGGTATTTTAAACAATTTTTTATCTTGACCGTTTTGGTGATAGGAAGTAGATTCTTCTTTGAACCAATTTGAGGATTGATTGATTGGTTGGACAGTTTATTTGATTGGTTTGGGAGTCCCAGTTACTCTGTTTTATTTATTGTGTCAGAGAAATAGACAGTAGCAAATAGCCTTAATTAGGATGAGTATTTTAAAAAAACCCACATCTACAATTTTGCAGTGGGGGTTGTATCTAAAGTTACATTTTTTAAAAAAATACAGTGCTAAGTCAGCTTAAATGTGAATAATATTCAGAGCAAGCCTTGAATTATTTCCCTTTTAAAAGAGAAATCAAAGCATATGCAATAACCTTAAAAGACATATACACCCTAATTATTGTTTCTCCTGCTTTTCTGACTGTGGTTCGGATAGCCATAGAAATTTCACTGATGCTGCAGTACTATGTCTACTCAGAAATAAGTCCTTGGACCCTTAAATATAAGTTGATCCTTGGTCCCTTTCAGTGAGATATGAGTTCCCATTCTTAAGTCACTGACTAGCTGCTGCAAGAATCTGCAGATAGATAGGTACATAGGTAGACAGACAGGCAGACAGACAGATGCTGATGGAAAGTAAATTGATCAAAAGGTGTGTTTTGGGAAAACTGTCTGCAAAAGTAGGAGTCCAATGTCCACTTCAGAAATCTAATCTGTCAAACTCCATTCATCCCTAAATACTACTACAATAGAGTTGACACTATCTATTTACAGTTCTGCTGAATAGGCAGTAGGGCAAACCTTGAAGCGATATTGTGGCTTCAGCTGCTTTTATCTACAATTAAAACTTTCATCCCTTTTTTACTTCGTTGTTAGTTAGTGTATTCATCAGTCACTCCGTGTGTGTGTGTACATCTGCAATCAGTAGCCAAGAAAGCTATTTTTTTCAGCTTACCAGAATATGTAGTGGATGTGATTAGCTCTCATGTGACAAGTCCATTCCAGATTGTGGAGATTATGAGACGGGGTCAAAACCCCAAGAGGAGCATGTGACAATGACACTATTGTACTATGAATGGGTCCCGGTTTCAGATGTCATGATAATCTCCTGTAGCTTCTACTTTAGACAGTGATGAACCTAGTCTGTGGATAGGATTCAGCACATTGGATAGCACCTAAAAAGTTTGTGCCTAGACCTATAGTGGATTCACTACTCCATGGAGATGAAAATCATCAGCTGCCACTGGGCTTAATCCAAAATTCTGTAGGATGTCCATTAGAATCAACATTTATGCACTTGCTTGGGGTGGGGGGTGTCTTTGTTTGGGGAGACACATCAGATCATAGAATCATAGAGTTGGAAGAGTTGGAAGAGACCAAAAGGGCCATCTAGTCCAACCCCCTGCCATGCAGGAATCTACAATAAAAGCATTCCTGACAGATGGCCATCCAGCCTCTGTTTAAAGACCTCCAAGAGGCAGTGCATTCCGCTGCCGAGCGGTTCTCAGCACCAGGAAGTTCTTCCTAATGTTTAGGTGGAATCTCCTTTCCTGTAGTTTGAACCTATTGCTCCATGTCCTAGTCTCTGGAGCAGCAGAAAACATGCTTGCTCCCTCCTCACTATGACATCCCTTCAAACATTTAAACATGGCTATCATGTTCCCGCCTAACCCTCTCTTCTCCGGGCTAAACACCACTCTTAGAGTGTAGTCTGTTTAATTTCCTCACAAGTGTCGGGGATTTATTTATTCAGGTGTTAGGAATATGTTATGCTCTTTATTCAAGGAACTTGTGGTCTACCCCAGGACAGGGCAAAGTGTGGCCCTTGGACTGAACATGGGCCCTGTGGCTGTTTTGTGGCCCTTGACCCCTCCAGTTTTCCCTGAACTGTTTTTTTTTTGTCAAGAGACAGAGAAAGAATGTTAATTGTCCCACCAGGAGAACAATTCATCTTTTTAAATAGGTTGTACAGTTAAACATCAAACCATGGACAATAACATTAAAAATACCTGTTTTGATACTTCTGGTCACTTCTGAATGGGTGGATTGTTTCTGGGTTTTTTGCATATATATTTTTTCTGTATTGCACACCATGGCTGGAATCCTTTTGGTGTTATAGATGCATGTAAATTCCCTTACACACACAGTTGCACTATTTTGGGGCCATGGCATAACATCCACATTTCATTCACAGTTGTGTAAGTGGAGTTCTACAGGTGTAACTGTTATGTATGCCATTGTGCCTTCTTGGGTGGTGTGTAACCATTCCCCTGTGCCTTCAGTTTATCACTTGCTTCACTGGGAATATGGAAACAGCCATTCCATGTTCCCTATTGCTCAAGGGGACAATAAGGAACCCACAATTGACAGATGCACAGGCAGTTGTACGTTGTGGACATTCAGCAGAAGAATGGAGTAACACAGCTTCCCTTTAATTATATGAGCATAGGTTTAAACTACACAAGCATGATGTGGGATGTTTGCCCCCTGTGGCAGGGTGTCTGTGCAAAATAAATCCTGAACTGCATTTCTGCAGACTTTCCTGCAGCAAGGAGAAAATTGATTAAATTACTTATATTCACCTCCAAGTACAAAATGAATGAAGATTTACATCCTTAGCCCCAAACAGATAAACCTTTGCAAGGCAGTCTCAGAGCGATTGGCTGTAAAAGATCAGCCTATAAACATTTTCCCAAGTGGTGTTAAAGCCCTGGTGTAAAGCAAATCCCATTGATTGCAGTCGAATGAACATTCATGTTAGCGTGGTTAAGGATCGGCAGCCTTTACATAGGTTACAAGTTGATCCACAGCAGACAGAGGATAGAAAATTGGCTTGCCACTGAACTATTAGAAATAGTAGTGGAAGAAAGTTCAGAATATTCTACCATAGGAGCCCATTCCTACCATTTCCCTATGCACATCTGGTTTCTGGCTGTATGTTTTGCAAGTGCTGGTGGAGAACATTGCAGTATATGTGGAGTTCCTAAATCAAAACAGCTTTGCAGCTGTTCATCAGCAACCAAGGATCATTCCCAGAGTTCATTTGCATTGCTAAAAATCTGGTTCAGCCCTCTAGTCTCCAGCCTGTTACTTCTGATTTCTCATGGACCAGATTTTAGTATGTCACAATGCTTCTCCCAAATTGTGTGTGTGTGTAGAGCGGTTTCCGCAAAAGGAGGTCAGTGCAACTTTTTTCCTGCTTCTGAATTTTAGAGGTTTAAGTAGGATTTGAGGGGATGAGGTGAACATACCATACCGTTTGAAAGTTCCATCTGTCTGGTGGCTGCCATATTGGATTTACCAATACTCAACTCTGAGGTGTGGGGTGGGGCACAGAATAAAAAAGGCAGCCATAAAAAGGGCATTCCCTGGTGACCACCATCTGACCAATCCTTTGAAAAGTTGAATCAATTTTTGACCATGACTGCTGACCCACTGCAGAAATAATGCAGCTTGACACTGCTTTAAGTATCATGGTTCCATCCTATGGAATCCTGGGATTTGTAGCTTGTTGTGGCATCAGAGCTCTCCGAAGAGAAGGCTAAATATTTCACAAAACTACAAATCCCAGAATTCCATAGCAGTGAGCCATGGCAGTTAGAGTGGTGTCAAACTGGATTATTACTGCAGCATGGGAGCAGCTCATATCTACCACCACCCACTGCAAACATTGCTGAAATGGCCCACGTCCTTTTGGATTCTGCAAATTCAAACACAGATTGACAACAGGAAAATGTGGCCTTGCAATGTCTTTGCCACCATTTCTGACCGTATCTATTATTGCATTATAGAAATAGGGAAATATCTACATTTACAGTTCACATCTGTTGAGAGTAGAGTGTTCTCTAATTTATAAATTCAGGGAAAATCAAAGAGTATTTAGCCAAGGTTAAAAACTGATTTTTAGGTGAATGCAACTCCCAGATATATTTATTCAGGCAAGCCTTATTGAATTTTAATTATGGAGCACTAGTGTGTTTGTAAGTGGTGTGCTGTCTTTTAAACATTTTATTGAAACTTATGTTTTAAACTGTTTTAATGGTTTCAATCACATTTTAATCATATTGTTATTTAATTCTTTTTAAATGTTGTGAATTAATGTTTAAGCTGGATCTTTTAAAAATTATTGGAAGCCGCCTTGAATTCCCTTTTCCAAGAAAGGTGAGATACACATTCAATAAAATAAATAAATAATCTGGATACACTGGCTAGGGATTCTGAGAGTTGTAGCCCAAACCTCTGCTTCTTAGCACCAACTTCTTAGGGAAATCACCGTTGTTATTAACTGCCATCAAATCGACTTTGACTGATGGTGTCTTTGTGAATAAGAGACTTTCAACTTACCCCATCCTCAACAGCCCTGCTAGGGTCTTGAAGACTCAGGGCCATGGCTTCCTTGATTGAGTCTATCCATCTGGAATGCAGTCTTCCTCTTTTCCTACTGCCTTCTAACTTAATAAGCATGATTGTCTTTTATAGTGAGTCCTGTGTTCTCATGATATGTCCAAAATATGACAGTCTCAATCTAGTCATCTTGGCTTCTAGGGAGAGTTCAGTCTTGATTTGTGCTAGGACCAAGTTATTGGTCTTTTTAGCAGCCCACGGTATCCGTTGACCTCTTCTCCAGCACCACATTTCAAATGAGCTTATTTTCTTCCTATCAGCTTTCTTCACTGTCCAGCTTTCACAACCATACATAGAAATGGAGAATATGGTAGCACGGACAATCCTGACTTAATATTCAGTGATATATCTTGACACTCCAAGATCTTGTCTAATTTTTTCATAGCTACCCTTCCAAGTCCTAGTCTTCTTCTGATTTCTTGGCGCAGCCTCCATTCTGATTAATGACTGAGCCAAGGTGTGGAAAATCTTGAACTATTTCAATGTCACCCTGTGTCACCCAAATTATAGCCAATGCTGTCTCTGTTTGTTAATGGACAAAAATTCTTTCTGGCTCCAAAGCTATAGTAAATTTACAGATAACTGGATGCACAGCAACAGGAATACTCCACGACCTGCCAGTAGTCCTCCTGAGATTCCTGAAGATGATGTCAAGGCGGGGCAGGGGGTGAATGGAGAAATTTTGGTCACTGCCTGGTCAGTACAGAATTCCAACCTCTATAATGACCAAGAAGTGAGTGACAATGTATCCATTAGATTTACAACATTATAACTTATTAGTAAGATGCCAGCTATTATCTACTTTGTAGGGCCAGTCAGATGGGGCACATTACAGTGGAATTGTGAAACTCTGCCCAAGGAAGTTAGGCTGGCTCTATCTCTTTTTGAGCATCCAAATGTGCAGCCAAAGCAGTGTTGTTCCACATGGTATCCAGTGTCTGAAATTGCTGATTTAACTGTTTCAAAACTAGATTCTAGGATTGTTTTCCAGCTGCTTTTATCTAAAGAGTATTTTAATCTGTTTTAATCTTTGTATCATTTTTCATTGGGAGCCAGCATGGTATAGTGATTTGAGTGTTGGACTATGGCTCTATATACCAGGGTTCAAATCCCTGCTTGGCTGTGAAAACCTCCTGGGCAACCTTGGGCAAGTCACATTCTCTCAGCCTCAGAGAAAGGCAAAGGCACACCTCTGAACAAATTCTGCCAAGAAAACACCATGATAGGTTCACCTTAGGGCCACCATAAGTCAGAAATGACTTGAAGGCACACAGCAACAGACAACAATTGCTTTAATTGGTTTTTAATTTGTCCATTGCCTCGGGAGCCCTTGTGGGCTGGAAGGCAATGCAGAAATGCTTTCATTCAGTGGTTCTTAAACTTTTCTTAACTTACTTTAAGTATTTTCTTAAAATACTTAAAAAAAGTATTTAATCCTTTTAAATACTTTTTGTTCCCATGGATCCCCAAGACTTAACTCAAGATTTAAAACCATCACAACAACAACACAGTTACACCATCCATTAAACTTTCCCTCAGAGGCACTGGAGGGGGAGGGAAGACTTTTCTTCTGCTTCTTGCTGCAAATTTGTGGCGGGAAAGGATTGAACAGCAATGCACAGGTCAAGCCAGCCAGCCAGCCTTTGCTTTGGCTCTTGTCACATGGCCACTCCACTGCAGGGAGGAGGTGGACCAAGCAGCCTTCAAGTCTTCGTGGACCCCATGTGAGGATATCACAGACCCCTGGAGGTCTCCAGGCCACTGGCTAAAAACCACTGCTTTAAACAAATTAATAAAAATAATTTGCATCCTTTCTATTGATGAAGAAAGGGGTGGGAGACTTGTTTCCACAGGCCTGTTTAAAATCTACTGTGTCACCTAGAAGACTTGTCATCTTAATCCCAGAATATGTTTTTCCAGGAGAGAAAATGAAGCGCTAGCTCCATGTTTTTGAGGGCCTTTAGGAAAGGCACCTTTCCTTAATACAGGGGTGGGGGAAGTGTGGCCCATGGGTTGCATACAGCTCCCAACCCCTTTTTTGGCCCTCAATACCCCCCAGCACTCTTCTGCAAATTCTCAGTTCCCCCATTTCCGCCCTTAGATCACCAGAAATGGCTCAATAATGCTGCAAGAAAGGAACAACTTATACTGTAAGCTATTCCAGTTTGGAAAATATTATTCTCTGTTAAAAACAGGCATGGAAAGGCTATTCTTTGCTATTTGTTTGGTTTTCTCATTCAACAAGGAGAAAACGATGGAAAAGATTTGTCCTTGCATGTCAGGATGAAACAGGCAAAGATTTCCATCCCAATCTCAGAGCACGCATTCCTTTAGCTTAGTGTCTCCTTTCTATATTTTTCCCCTCCAGCTATTGCCTTTCAAGAATATTTCTTTAAATTCAAAATCCTTGAAGAGGGGGAAAAAAGTATTCTCTTAGACAGGAGCCCACCTTCCAAGTGACTAAAGAAAAGCTTCCAAGAAGGAGCTCTACAGATCCTGGATCACTTGACAATCTAAAAACGTGTTCAGATAGATGTGTCAAGTGTTCCGATTGTGCACTGCTTTCCTATTGCCGCTTGCTAGAGAAAAGTGGTACACAATCAGAGTGAGTCACATTTGTGTTCATCTCTGTCTTCCATGTTATCCGCACATTTCCCTTCAAATACCTGGCTGGCTCAGGACTTCTGGTGCTGCAGACATTGTGCTTTCAAGTGCTGTGCTTGTCCTTTCTTCTGGACCCGTCAGTTGATTGAAATTCTCCCTCCACCCCAGGCATGCTGCCTTTCCCATCTTTGTAGAGAACCGTGGGGGCTTTTTGGTCTACTCTGTACTTCTCTCTGCATTGATTAATGCACCCCGGTAGTAATTAGCTTACTAGGCTGTCAACATGTCAGACCACATTGATTTCATTCAGGCCTTGTTAATTTTTCCTCCCCCTGGCAATTTCAACCTAGCAGCAACCTCTGCTCATGACAATTTGGCAGCAGGCCCTCCTCTTTAGGAGAGGTGGGAAGCAGAGCTGGGCCACCCGACAAGCGGAGGCACCTAAGTTGCCTTTACTGGACAGGCACAGAGGTGTAATTCTTCGCTAAGTTTCTTCTTGAAGGAAGCAATGAGTACAGTAATTGTAGCAATTTTCTTCCAACTATGAGAACACTTTTGGAAATGACACAGTTTTCAAAGCCTAGTCACAATTTTGGGCTCATTTGGTGCAAAATTCACACATAGTTTCTTTGCACACAAAACAACATTTTCTTTGCAGGAAACAGCATTTTCTGCATGGAAAATAATATTTCTGCATAGAAATGGTATTTCCTGTTTAGAAAATGCTGTTTTCTGTACAGAAAATGTTGTCAAAGCAACTATGTGAAAATGTTGTATAGAATAATTTCCAGCTATGAAGATTCTCACAAGTCTAGGATTCTTCTTGTCAGAGTTTCTCAACCTTATATGTAAGCAAAGCTTCTCTGTCTGTGTATCTATCTATACACATACACACACACTATATGTATACATGCAGAGGGAGAGGGAGAGAGGTGGGGTCCCTCCATATTCACGGATTCTGCATCCATAGATTCAACCAAGCACAACTTAAAAATATTCAGGGCGGAGGATCTCCAAAAGCAGAGCTTGCTGTTTGTCATTTTATCTAAGGGATACCATTTTACTACACCATTGTATATAACAGGATATGAGCATCTATGAATTTTTGTATTCGGGAGGATGTCCTGGAAAAAAAACTCCAGTGGTCACTGAGGGCTCACTGTATTCTTTCTATTCCTACATATTGCACTGGGTGCATAATGGGACACCTGTGTTTGGCGCATCTTGGAAACCCATGGTACAGCACTGGCATAAAAAGGGACAAATTGGTAGATATTACCTTGAATGTATCAAATATTCATATTTTCATCAATCCTCCACCAATGGAGATTCCAACTCCACCAATGGATCCTCCACCAATGGAGATTCCAACTATTTCATATAATCTTCTCTTGTCCTATTCATATCCATAAATTGCCATGAATCCTCTTAATGATCTAGCCAACTTACTGCTTATCTCATTTTCATTGTAAGGCCAACACATCTGTGTGGTCTTTTTTTCTTTCCTTTTCTTTCCTTTTAGGGGCATATGCAACTTTAGTGATGTCTTTGACACCATGTATTGCCCACAATTCCACTGAACATATTGGCAGAAATCCTACATCAAGGAGATGTGGCATAACTTTATGATTAAGCAGTTATGCCTTGGCTGTGGTATGACACCTCAGTAACGAATGACAGTGTTAAACAACCCATGTGCATTATGCACTAATGTTCTACGCACAATGAGCAACTATGTGCAATCAAGAGATCAATTTGTGACCCAAATTGTGCGGGTGTCTGTGGGAAACCTCTAATGTCCTAATATTAATTTGGGGAATTTAACTAGCTCAACTTGGCATGCGAAAGTTCAGGCAATGGCAGAACCTTTTAACCTATGTATACCAGTAATAACGGAGGAGATTCTAAGCCAAAAGGTACAATTAAATGATCATTATTGGAAAGTAATGTAAACAGCATTCATGTGAACACTCAGGCTGCAAACACTCACACAAGGCTATCGAAAATGGTAGGAAGTATTTGGAGAAAGAAATAGAGTAAGGGGTATAGTAGGTTATACTGTACCAATCCTGCAAAGCTGAGATTGCGAAGTAAACCAAAGTGAGGAGGTCCAGACAAAAGAATGGTGACACAGATTGACATGGATTCAGAAGGAAGAGGGTCTGTGCCCACTTTGGTGGTGTTTTAGGGTGATATTTATATGATATAACTCCCCTGAAGGGATAGAAACTTGAGTGGGATAAAATGTATCTCGGAGTTTCCCAGGACTAGATAATTGATGGTCCAGAAGAGTTAATAGTTGTCAATGGTCAATGCTTTTAGAACTGAATAGGAAGAGGCAACATTTTTTGTTGGAAGGGGATAAGGGAAGGAAGGGGGCGAGGGAACCAGTTTTACAAGCTTCATGGTCTCTGCTATTGTTGAGTGGATTAGCAAATGACTAACTTCTAGGTGTTAACGGTCTGATCTGAGTATTTGTTTGGGGAATTTCCAAAGGCCCCTCCCTTGGTCTTACATGAATCCTTCCTTGGTATTAGGGGGGGTTCCTGGTTTATCTGAAACCATGTGGATGGCCACATTAAGCCAAATTATTATATATAGTCAATTATTAGATATTCCAAATGAGGGCTATTAGGGTAGATAATAACTGCACAATGTGCAGCAATTCACTATGGCCACAAGGTGCAATAGCACTACATGCGTAACTCCACTTCTGTAATCTTCAACTGAATAAGACCATTACATATCAGCCCCAAATGTCCAGATGCTCATGCAAGGGAAGAAACCAACAGGATGAGAAGCCATTGGGTTGAAGAAGCTAACCAATGTGCTGAAGCTATTTGGGGGTTAAGGTTTGGCACCAAGGATAGCTTCTTGAAAGTTCAGACTAAAACCCAGAGTGACTCCAGGGTCCCGCTGATATCTGAGCCACCCTTCTCTCCTAGTAGAAGCTAACAATGAAAGATCATCCATCAACAACTTCTCAATTTCAATTCTAAGCCCTTGTCTGTTCTGGCTGCCATTTGGCCCTCCTTTAAGGTACTTTGTTGTCCCTAAAGCTACCAATTCCAATTGGTATTTTCTAACCCTATTTTCTAGGAGTATTCCCCCCATTTTTAAAAATGAAAATAAAGGGCAAGCGTACAGTCTGTTGTTTGGATAACATTCCACACTTCATTAACAGCTGGTGCCCAACAAGGTTGACATTTCTCACAGGATCAACACAAGCTGGGATCCCTTTCCCAGCCTGGCATGCATCCTCCCTCCCTCCTCTTTCTTTCTTTCTTTCTTTCTCTCTCTCTCTCTCTCTCTCTCTCTCTCTCTCTCTCTCTCTCTCCCCTTTGCCATCAGAGGATGAGGCCACAACTGCACTCAATCATAATGAACCCTATTGGGCTGCAGAGCTTTATTGGTTGGCACATGAACTTACAGATGGGCATTGAGTACCCTTGATAAACAGTCACATTAAACACCAGAAAACAGAGCATTTGTAGACCCTATTGGTTGATTGGTTTCCTGGAGGCTGAAAAGGTTACCTTTGGGACTGAAATCCTCAGAATCCACCAGCCAGCATAGCCACTGGACATGATGACCAATGACTGCAGTGACTTGGGGATTCAGGGAGCTGTAGTCCCCAAAGTATCTCTTCCAACTGCTGATATTTCTATATATTTACTTCTAAATCTATGGTTGCTGTGACAATGCAGAAACCATGCGTTTTGAAACTGTTTTAATTGCTGCGGCTCAATGCTATGGAATTCTGGGATCTGTAGTTTTGTGAGCTGTTTAACCTTCTCTGTCAGAGAGCTCTGGAACCACAACAAACTATAAATCCCAAGATTCCATAGGATGGAGCCATGATAGTTAAAGTGGTGTCAAACTGCATTATTTCTGCAGTGTGGCGGCCACCTATATCCTGTTCTGTGCTGAAATGCATTTTTAAAGTTTTTTTTTTAAAAAAAAAAAACATTGACACAAAAAACTTCCACTTAGATACTTATTTAGAACATGTTTTTATCTCTTAGAATGCCTGGTTCTAAATATAGTTTCCCTCCAAATATGTGTTCATCTTTTCTCTCAAAATACGTAATGTTTCAATGAATTTTGATACATTCATTGAAGGGTTGAAATATGCCAAAACACTGAAGAGGTACAAAAGCTTCTTGGTAATCAACTTAGTCTGGAAGATGTGGTCAAATCAGTTTGTCTTGGAGCACACAACAATCTGTAATCACAACATGGCTATACATCATTTTTACAGAGCTTGGGAACAAAAATACTTGTATTGCTGACAACAAGACTAACAAGCTTGTAAAATGTGGGCTAGACAAGTTAACTGTTCAATGGATTTGTAATTGGTTGACCGGCCGAACCCAAAGTGTGCTCAGCAGTGGCTCCTCTTCGTCTTGGAAAGATGTGACCAGTGGGGTGCCACAGGGTTCTGTCCTGGGCCCAGTGCTATTCAACATATTTATCAATGACTTAGATGAGGGAATTAGGGGCATACTTATCAAATTTGCAGATGACACCAAATTGGGAGGAGTAGCTAATACCCTAGAGGACAGGATCAAAATTCAGAATGACCTGGATAGACTGGAGAGCTGGGCCAAAGCTAACAAAATGAAATTCAATACGGAGAAATGTAAAGTACTGCATTTAGGGTGGAAAAATGAAATGCATAAATATAGGATGGGAGAGACCTCGCTGAATGAGACTACATGCAAAAGGGATCTAGGAGTCCTAGTAGACCACAAGTTGAACATGAGCCAACAGTGTGATGCGGTAGCTAAAAAGGCCAATGCGATTTTGGGCTGTATCAATAGAAGTATAGTGTCTAGATCAAGGGAAGTAATAGTGCCACTCTATTCTGCCTTGGTCAGACCTCACTTAGAATACTGTGTCCAGTTCTGGGCACCACAATTCAGAAAGGATATTGACAAATTGGAGCATGTCCAGAGAAGGGCAACTAAAATGGTGAAAGGTCTCCTTCCTTGGAGGTCTTTAAACAAAGGCTGGATGGCCATCTGTCGGGGATGCTTTGATCAAGATTTCCTGCGTGGCAGGGGGGTTGGACTGGATGGCCCTCGTGGTCTCTTCCAACTCTACAATTCTATGATTCTATGATTCTATGATTCTAAGAGGTTCAATAAAAGTATCCTTTCCAAGCTAGATATTTGAGGATTTTCGCCAAACCGAAGGAGAGGCAGAAAATAATATAAAAAGAGTATTTGTTGCCACTTCCTACCCTGAAAATCCTTCATACCTGATAGTCCTCAGATATCCCACTCTGCGTTTGG
Source organism: Gambelia wislizenii (assembly GCA_030847615.1). NCBI lineage: Eukaryota > Metazoa > Chordata > Lepidosauria > Squamata > Crotaphytidae > Gambelia > Gambelia wislizenii. The sequence continues at coordinate 330,857,232 of JAUMIR010000004.1, forward strand.
TGCCAGCAATCTGCAGGTTAGAGATGCCGAAATCTCTCACTTCTGCTTTCTTCCCCATTCATCCCATGCCCCTAATGTCAAATTTTTCCCATGCCATTTGTGAATAAATTTAAACTTTGGTAAAGTCTCATCAGAACTTGTTGATGGATCCAACCTAAAGATTTCTCCTTGAGTCCTCATCCTGGGTTTTGTCCTGAATCTGGTGTTGTTCAACAAATTTGTAAATGACTCAGATGAAGGAACAGAGGAAATGCTCATCAGATCTGTTTGCAACACCAAAGGAGATGATGAAGGAGGGTCTGGAAACCGAGAACTGGAGGATTTGGGTATGTTTAGTCTGCAGGAAAAGAGTGAGTGGAGATATGAATATGATCTCTGAAGGGTTGTCATGTAGAAGATGGAGTCTTCTGCTACTGCAGAGTATAGGACCTGAACCCATGAATTCAATGTATGAGAAAGGAAATTCCAACTAAACATTAAAGAAGAAATTTCCTGATGCTAAGAGCACTTTGACAGTGGAATGCACCACTTCAGAAGTTGGTGGACTGTCCTTTACTGGACCTTTTTAAACAGAGGATGGAAAACTATGCCTCAGGGGTGTTTTGGGGATGCCTGCACCAGCAGAAAGTTGGACTAGATAACCCTTTAGGATTCTCATATCTGAACTGTTGTAATATGGAAGATGGAAGGAGCTTGTTTTCTGCTTCTCCAGAGGATGATACCTGAACTGACAGTTTCAGCTTATAAGAGAGGAGATTTCAGCTAAATGTTATGATGAACCTCCTGGCTGTACCAGTTGGCCAACAGGGGGATGAACAATCTTGGAAGGTGGTGGACTCTCTTTTGTTGGCTCTTTATAAACGGAAGTTGGAGAGCTATCTCTCAGGGATACTTTGGCTGTGGATTCCTGCTCTGGAAGGGCATTGGACATCCCTTCAGAATTTTATGGTTCTGTAATTTTATGGGAAAACAAACTAACCATTTTCACAAGCCAAATGTTATTGGTACAGCTATTCCAGCATTGAGAAGATTAGGTTGCTAAAGTTGAGAAGCCTGCAAAGTATTAAAGTTGAGGAGCTTTTCAGAAAACAAGGAATTGGAACCCTAGTTCTGATTATGGGAGAAAGGCAGGATATTGATTGATTGATTGATTAAATAAAATAGTTCAGCGCTATCGTAGAGAGGGATTCAAAGCCAGGCTTGAAAGAGTTAAACACTCAGTGTCTTCCACCTGGTGGGCAAATATTTCTTTCTTTTTCTCACACATTAAAAAAAATCACATTCTTTCCATCAAATCTGTGAAAGTTTGTCCATCTAGGCAGGGCATCTTTGAATATTCTTATAAAGCCACAAACAGAACTACATTCTGACCCATCCCTAACATGAATGCAACTCTGCTCTTTGCAATGATTTGCAACTAGATGGTATGTTTGTGTATGCTGGGGTGTGTGTGTAAAATTGGGATCGTGGTCACACCAAAAGGGAAGTTAATTGTCTATGCCTGCACTCTTTTCCCCATGAAATTTACCCTTCCAGCATTTTTCTCATTCAGAAAAATATGTGGGTCCATATGCCAGGCCCCCCAAAATGCAAAGGTTGAAGAGAATTGTGAAGCTTCTGGTCTGAATTCAAGGTGGTGTCATTTAAATCTGTATATGGTTCACCACTTAAAATTGTAGAATCTTACAGATGGAAGGGACCACAAGGGCCATCTAGTCCAACCCCCTGACATGCAGGAATACACAACTAAAGCTCTCATGTGAGAGGCCCATCCAATCTCTGTTTAGAGACCTCCAAAGAAGGAGACACACTCCAAGGAAATCTTGGTGAAGAGAAGACTGAGGGGTGACCTGATTGCACTTTTTAAATACCTCAAGGGCTGTTACAGAGAGTTGGGGGCAGGTTTGTTCTCTGCTGTCTCAAAGGGGAGGACCAGGTTTAATGGTCTGAAGTTATAGGGAGGTAGATTTCAATTGAAAATTAGAAGGAACTTCTTGACAGTAAGCACAGATCAGCAATGGAACCAATTGCCTAGAGAGGTGGTGGGGTCTCCTTCTCTGGAGGTCTTCAAAAAGAGGCTGGAGAGTTACCTGCTAGGGACGCTTTACCTGGAAAATACTGCACTGAGCAGCGGGTTGGACTTGATGGCCTATGAGGTCCCTTCAAGTCCTATGATTCTGTGATTCTACTTCCAAGCAGCTTACGATCAAGACATTCTTCATAATTTTAAGGGGGAATCTCTTTTCTTGTAATTTGAACCCACCGGTTCATGTTTTAGTCTCCTGTGTTTTAGACTCCTTCTTCTACATGGCATCGCTTCAAATTTTTAAAGATGGTTGTCATGTCACCTCTTAGTCTTCTCTTCTCCAAGCTAAATATTCCCAATTTCCTAAGCCATTCCTCAAAGGACTTGATTTCCAGACTTTGCCATCTCTCTCTCTCATACACACACACACTATACTTGATCTTAGCCAAAAGGCCCAGGAGGAAAGAAATGTCATTCTGATAGGCCAAAGGAATTAAGGATATACACTCCCTCCTTACCAGAAAGCCTGGCAGTGGAACAGTGTAGAAGTACTGCAGCCCCCCAGATGTTGTTGAGCTGCAACTCCCAGCATCCCTCCCCATCAGCAACACTGTCTGGGGCTGCTGGGAATTGTGATCCAGCAGCATCTGAAGGACTGCAGAATTCCCAGACTTGGTAACACTACAAATTCTCTTCATTGAGAATCTTTGTGATGGGGACAGCCTGGGGAAAGGCTGCATTCCCGTCTTCTCTCAATATTTCAGAGGGGAAACATTTGTGTTTTGGATGTGTTTAAAAATATATGGAGTTCGAGTTTTTTCTCCCTTAAAAAGGGATCTCTTTTTCTTTCCGGTTGCATTAGCCTCCCCTAGATCTCACTCCCAAGGCATTGTTGGCAGAGTTGCTTCTCCCAAGAACAGTCCAGGACCAACTGGAGTTACCCCAGAAGAAGCTAGGTTGCTCCTGCCTTTTCCTGACTGGGCCAGTGCCCACCTTGCCTCCAAACAATTTGGTTGTGGCTTTTGTCTCCCTTCTTTGGACAATTTCCAGCTTGTGAATGCATTTCTTGAACTGTGGTGCTGTATTCAAGGGCTGTGATCTGTTGGACTGGGGTCAATACATTGTGTGGGGATATGGGAGAGGGGTTTCTCGGCTGTAGCATCTGGCTTACAGAATGCCCTTCCCTAAGGACAACAAATCTGACTTCTTTGTGGTGCCAAGTAAAAAGAAGATGGCTGTTTGTTACAATGACAGACACAAGGATGGACTGAAGGGTACAGTCTAACTGATGTGATTTTAAACTGTTTTAACTGTTTAAACCTGGCTGAAATCTTAGATCAGCTACTTAGTTAAGTAAACTAAGGGGCATCTGTACTATAGAATAATGCAGTTTGACACCACTTTAAGTGCTGTACCTCCACCTTATGGAATCCTGGGATCTGTAGTTTTCCAAGGTCTTTAGCTTTCTCTGTCAAAGAGTGCTGGCGACTCACAAAACTACAGATTCCAGGATTCTGTAGGATGGAGCCATGGCAGCTAAAGTGGTGTCAAACTGCATTATTTCTACAGTCTAGATGCACCCAAAGTATCCATAACTAAGTAGCATCTCCCCACCACCATCACCATCCTGTCTTGCCTGTCCTTGTTGATCTCATGGGTACCCTGTTCTGACCTCACGAGTAGCAATGGTGATGGCCGGACTCTCACAGAAAGCTACTTGGTTGGTGGCACTGAGGGAGACGGGCCAGCAGGCCTGATGCGGTGAAGGTCCGGCAGCCCATCTGGACTATGGCATGGCTCTGAAATGGATACACACTGATATGTGTAGCTGAGATCGTGTCAATCTGGGGCAGCTTCAGAGCATAATGCTCCGGATTGGCCGCGGATTACGGCACCAGTTGAAATGAGCCTTAATATCACCCCCCCCATCCTGCTTTATTGGGCACCAGCCAATCTGTTCTCCTCTTGACTGGGGTACAGCAGATTGGAGTTTCCACCCCTCTGCTTCCTGAGATCCCTGGTGTGATAACCAGAAGCCTGATCCCTGTCGCAATTCCTCCTCACCCTGGAGATTGCTGGAGGGAAGCGGGGTGGAAAACTCAGTCTGCTGCATCCCAATCAAACTGGAGAACAGACCCCAGGGCTGTCTAAATGGTGAAAATACTCCTCACTGAATGCAAGGAGACTCTTACCTGTCTTAATGGCATCCTGCATCATTACAACATATTCGGAAGGAGGGGGGGGCAAAACATCATAAACTCTGAAGGAAAAGCCTTCATGGCTTTTCCCAGAGTTTTTTAAAACAGAGAAATTTGCATTCCTGCTCATTGGGACAGGAGATTCACTTTGAATTGCTTTCTCATACGAGTGGAAGCACAAACCTGATTGGCTGGATGACCATGGGAGAAGGGCTTGCTAACAAGGCAAGCGCCCACAGCCACCATGTTGGATTTTTGACTTAGTAAACAATCACTAAGTTGTTGTTGTTGTTGTTGTTGTTGTTAGTAAAGGAGATATAGCACTCTATGACATGCTTGCACACTGGAACCAGAGATCCAGGCAGCAAAAAGTATTGTAGCAGAGTTCATCCTTCAGGCAAGGAAAATAAGCACACAGACACAAGTGTGTGTTTAATCTACTTCTCTTTACTACAGCATATTTTAAGGATTATTTACAGTGAATCAGAGACTCCTCTCTGATTACTACATTACACAGCATTCAGCTAAGTACAGTACTGTCACTGCAAAACCCAGACAGGACTGCTCATAGTATTATAAGCATAACACAACAGTATACATCATTTGGTTCTCACATAGATTACAGCTTACTCTTTCATAGAGATAGGCATTCCTGGCAAAGTTTTCAAGGCTAAATTCCCAAGCCTTTAATCTTGATACTCAGGCCAGCTGCATTAGGCCTCTCACTACTGGCCCCTGCAGGCTATTACATGTTACACTTTTGCTCTTTACAGTATAAATTTATCTGACAGCATACCCCATTATCCTGACACTCTTATCGCACAAAGTGTGTATGTATGTGTATATATATATATATATATATCCTTTGTGTGTGTATATATATATACATATATATACAAAGAAGATATATATATATATATATATATATATATATATATATTGGCGGTAGCAAATTCAGTTAAGTTAAAATGCAAGTAGCACTTGTGGCCACCATCTTGACCAGTGGGCATGCAAAGCTTTTGGGGACCAAAAAACATTAAGACAAATTGCAGCTGCTGAGATTTCCTATCACTGCGGAGCAATCCAGGCTTTTTGCCTTGTATGGACAGCACCCCCATCGCACACAGCGGCTGATGCCCAGTAAGGCAAAACTCCATAGTGCTATGGTTGTGAATATGTACGGGCTGTGAATACAAACCAGTTACAGGCACGTAACTCCAGGGAACGCATCCATAACTGCAATGGTGAATTCCAGCCCCTGTCTTTAACTTGTTAAATTGTTTAATACATTTTTAATCTGTTTGTGGTTTTTATGCACACATATCCATGCGTGTGCATCCTAGTTTGGCCTTTAGAGAGAAGAGCTTGCTGTTTTTTCTTCACATGAGTCCTGTGTGCCTCCTCCTTTCAAAGCCTTTGGAAATCCTTTTGGAAATGCTAATCACAAGCCCTTTGCATCTTCCCTACTTATTAGCAATGTGCAATGTGTGGCGTTGTGGCTCTTTTAAGTCCGTGAGAGTAGGCAGAGCAGTTTACCAAACACAAATTGCCTCCCTATTCCCATGGAGCCAGCTTAATGGAGAACGAGGAGATAGTAATTGTTAATGAATAGCGCAGTTTTAAGATGGCTCTCTGGGTCCATTTTATTTACTATAATTATGTGGAATGGCCTGTTATGAGTGGCAAAAAACGTGCAGAAAAGGGAACTTGAAGTTCTCCAACATGATTTCAGGGATCGGCAGCTATTAAGCGTTATCAGATAAGCAGTGAAAAGGGGATACAGAAGACGATTAGAGTAAAGGCTGCAAATGCTTCCAAATTCATCTTTATTTTAAATGCAAAGCAACACAATCCAGCTAGAAAGCTTTGGATGTCTTACACATTCCCCTATGGAAGCAGACACACATTTTACCCCGATGCAGAATGGCTGCATTAAATACAGGGTTGAAGAGGTGGAGTTGTCCATGTGATAACATCATGCATGGATGTGAATACACATTTAGCTATTTGTTCAGTTCTCCAGTCAGCAGCTCAGTTCAGTTGTGCAACAATGCCCTTATGCACAAGGGTTGCATAGGACCATTAAAACATAACTCCACATGCCAAGATTTCTGTTACTCAGCACCAGTGGAGAATCTCAGTCATTACTACTCTATTACATGATTGTTATTATAAATTCCCCTACAGAACCAGGTGGATATTTTAGTCCAATGCAAAATGGATGCATTCCATTCAAATTATGGAAGTGGGGTTGCCCGTGCAGTTCCATTGTACGTGGATAGACATTGTACTGTACATGGAAATGTATGCATATTTGTAGGTGTGTTCAGTTCACATATGGATTCTTGGCTCCATTGTGCAGCATTGCATTGGACTTGACTAAACAATAATCTAAGGACTTTATCAGATGGGGCTGTAATTGCAGAATTACTGTGCAAGAGTACCACAAATGGGTTCCCCTTATCACACAACATCTTTCTTCTCCCATGGTCAATGGGTACTCCACACATTAATAGCTTGTCACTTTTATTGCCAGAAAAATTCATGATAAGCCCTCAATATTGTTCTTTTTGCTGCGAAGCCGCAAAGGCTTTCCCTGCAGAGTATGTGGTGTTTTGGGGATCCCTCCTTCACAATACAATTAATAGATGCAAGATCCCATTTGGACAAAATGTATTCTCCTCACATTCTGTGAGAGGCATATTTTCGCTATTTAGAAAACCCAGTAAAGTTGGGAAAAGCCTCTTCTAGTTTGTCTGTTTGGTCTGACTGATAAATTTTGCCTTCTTGACCATGCTTTGATGTAACTCAGCCATGTGTCCCAATTTTCATCTGGGAAATGCTACAGTGTATAAAAGAAGCAACAGGTAATTTAGCATTTTTCTTCCCACTGGGAGAAAGTCTCCAAAAACATCAAAGACTATTCATTATTTAGGGCGTATTTTACACAAAATGTGCCTTTTTGTGAAGAAAATAATATTTTCTGCACCAGAAACAGTCAATGGGGGCGAGGCAGGTTCGCCCCCATTGACTTGCTTCTTCTCCCTCCCTCCCAGCCGCAAAGGTCGCTGGGAAGGAGACAAGAAGATGACGGCCCCTATGGGCTCACCACGCAGCCACCTTCCCCCCCCCCCCACCGAGCTCAAGGCCGAGCGGGCGGTGGGGTGGGGGCAGGAGGGCTGGAGAGAAGGGTGGCCGGCTGGGCCGCAAAACAGCCCGCCGGCCAGTGGCGAGCCCCCTTCCTGCTAAAAATCCTTTTTTTCTGCACAAACACAAAACACATGCCAATTTTGTATAGAATAAGTCCCTCATTACAACATTCTCTTTGTTTTCTGCATAGGAAATACTTTTTCCTCTTCCAAAAACCAGACACAAATTTTGCACAGATTGTCACTCTAGGATTCAGATCATCAGGATTTCTCAGCAATGAAGAGACACCTTTTGACCACCTTCTGAATATTTTTTTTATCCCTCCTCTGAGCATTCATGCATTCATTTTTCCCAAAAAAGAAGTTTGATTTCCCAGTGCTTAGAAAATATACATTTGTGATATTATCACTCCCATGTTGGCTGGGAGATTCTGGGGTTGTCTAAGGACTTTTTCAGATGTCTCAAATACACTGCAAGCAGCCTTGTCGCGTTGCGAGACTGCTGCACTGCAGGGCGTCGCTTTCGGACGACTCTCTCCCCTGCCGGTACTGTTGCGGTACCGCGGGGACATTTGAGCATTATATTTCGCCAGTTTTTAACCATGATCAACTTTCGTGCTTAAAAATCAGTGAAATATAACGCTCAAATGTCCCCGCGGTACCGCAACAGTACCGGCAGGGGAGAGCGTCATCCGAAAGCTACGCCCTTTAGTGCAGCAGCCTCGCAACACGACGAGGCTGCTTGCGGTGTATTTGAGACGTCCGAAAAAGTCCTAAATGGTGAAACTATCCCTCATGGAATCCGCTGGGAATCCTACCTGTCTAAATGGGATACTGCACCAATACACACTATTCAGAAGGAGGGTGTGGCCCAAAACAGCAAAAACACCGTAGTTTAAAAAAACCCAACAGTGTGGGGGGGTGTGCATTCCTGCTCATTGGGACAAACGACTGGAAGGGAAGAGCAAAGCTGATTGGCCCGACAAGCGGGGGTGGGGTTTTCTAACAGAAGAAGCACTCACTCCTGCCATGTTGGATTTTTGCCTTAGTGAGCAATTGCTAAAGCGAAGAAACGGGGTGGAGTTTTTGTTTTGTTCTGCTTTCCTGTCAAGTTGAAAAATTGCTTTATCACTGCAGCACACCTTAGATGACTTTTTTTTTTAGAAAGAAATAAAAAGTTTGGCAGTGGTGAAGAACTGATGTGAGTAAATCACTCATGGCCACCATCTGGCCTGTGAAGCTTATGGAGGCTTCTGAGGCCAAAAACACCATTAAGACATTTTGCTGCTGCTGTGAAATGCCATTACTGCGAGGTAGTCCATTTTTCCCCCTCATGTAAATGGGCCCTCTGAAAGTTGCACTCTGAGGACCTGTCTACACTGCAGAAATCCAACAGCTTGGTACCACTTTATGCACCATAGTGTTATCCTATAGCCTCCTGGTAGTTGTAGTTTGGTGAGGCACCAGAGCTCTGATAGAAAAGGCTAAATACTTCACAAAACTACAAATACCAGGATTCCAAAGGATAGAATTATGGTGGATAAAGTGGTGCCAAACTGCAGTTTCTGCAGTGTAGACAGGGCCTCAGAGTTTCCTCCATACAAAGTGGTCCATTCTGTCACTTACTGGAACACCTCTGAAGGTTTATCAGAACATGTTCCAGGTGGTAAGTGTGTTCTTCTCTATGGCTTTAGTCCAGTATGTCAGCTGGCCCCTGATGCTAGCACACATCCCAAGTGTGAGCCCTCTCCAAGCTGCTCTCACAAATGAGGAGCGAGCTGAGCCACTTCCCATCAGGAGCCGCCATCTGCATCCAGGTTCCTGCCTGCTTCTGCTGCTGGCTCGAGTGCCTGGCCCAGGCAGACCAAACAAGAGAGCCAAATGTCAGTTTGTGTTGCATTAAACACTGAGTGATGATAGGGGAATCACTTGGCAAAGGATGACACCTGTCTGTTTTTGCTAAGCTGAGCCCCTGTTGGAGCCAGAATTGCAGCTGCTCCTTCCCTCAGCTGTCAAAATGGAACCCAACCCCTTTAGGAGCTTCAACAGTCAGAGTTTGTGTTTGGAGCTTCAGAAGGCCCAGCTGAGGTCCTCATCAAAAGGGGGAAGATAGCCAGGTCTGCCTCTTTCAAGAGGCATACAAAGTTGTACATTCGTCATGGGGTGAAGAGGGGGGGGGCTTGGCTGAATGGGTACCACTCTTCTTCCAGTTAAGCAACAAGGATTTGCCTTCAGCTCTTCCATATAACACAATTACAGCATTATGATTCCACTTTAACTACCATAGCAGCTTCCTATGGAATCCTGAGATTTGTATTTTCAGGAGAAGTATTTAAAATTCTCAGCCAGAGCCTCACAAAATTACAATTTCCAGTATTCTATAGGATGCAGCCATGACAGTTAAACTGGAGTTGTAGTGCAATAATCACACAGTGTCTCAAGTTGTAAAGAACTTTCTTTCAAGGTGATGAACTAACAAACTGACCCACAAACAGTGCAAACTGACCAAGATCTGGGGCCCTTTCACACTACACAATTCTAGCACTATGATTCCACTTTAATTGCCATGACAGCCTCCTATGGAATCCTGGGATTTCCAGTTTAAGAAGGGGTAGTTAGAATTCTCAGAGAGTTTTAGTGCTTCCCCAAACTACAAGTCCCAGGATTCCAGAGGATGTTGCCATGGCATTTAAAGTGCAATCAAAGTGCAATAATTATGTAGTCAGAAAGGGCCCCAGATGCAGCTCTCTGAAATCAAGGAATGCCCATAGTACATGGGGATAGCTTGACTGTATATTTATACCATCCCTGGTACCTGTTCATACTGGACAATTGTAGCACGTTTATACCAGTGTAACTGGCATGGTTCCATGCTATGGCATCTTACGGTGTGTAGTTTGGAGGAATAATTAGGGTTCAGTAGTGCATTACTCGAATTACATAATTATTGCTCTCTGACAGAGGGAGTTGAAGTGACATCAGTACGTACTATAGTTGTGCAATGTGGGCTGCTGACACATTGCAGAAATAATGCAGTCTGACACTGCTTTAACTGTCATGGCTCCATGCTATGGAATTCTGGGATTTGTAGTTTTGTGAGAGATTTAACCTTCTCTGTCAGAAAGTTCTGGTGCCACAACAAACTATAAATCTCAGGATTCCATAGGATGGAGCCATGATAGTTAAAGTGTCAAACTACATTATTTCTGCAGTGTGGCAGCAGCCATGGATGTACCCTAGGAATGATATAGCTATGCATTCCAGCTGCCCCTGTCGACTATGAGCTCTTCTTGTTTTCTGATAAAATTCTTGTTCCTTAACAGGTGTGGTTGTTATTTCATTAAGATACAGTACCATCCATGTTTTAGGAGTGTGTGGCAGGCATTTAGACTAGATGTCCCTTGTGTTTCAACTTGATGATTTTGGGATTCTTTGTATGTTATAGTGAATGTAACATTGGTAAAAAGAAGAGGTCCCAAACCTACCTGCCTTAGCTTTGAAGGGATGTGGGTGACAACATTAGCCAAATGGGAGGAGAAAGACAGCAATGATGCTGTGACTTATCTCATCAACTTCCTTGCTGTGGTTAGGGGAGGATGGTCACTTACCAATTGCCCCCTCCCCACATTAAAAAAAAAGAAAAATAGGAAGTGAATTATTTACAAAGAGAACACCATTTGCATGCAATTTGCATATGTTGATTTAGTTGCTTAACAGCAGCCCCCATCCCAAAAAAATATTCAAATTTAAAAAGGAAGGCAATGCATCTCACCATTGTGGGCAAGGTATGGCCAGTTGATCCTCTTGCTTGGTGACCAGCTCCCAAACTCTTGGTGAACAACTACAAGGCTTACCTAGGATGCATCCACACTGTTATAGCACTTTGATAGCACCTTAACTTCCATGGCTCTATCCTATGGAAACCTGACACCCTTTTTAATCTTCTGAATATTGTTTGAACTTTTCTATGGGCCGCCAAACACTTGCAATTACCAGTTTCTCTCTGCTTCTTGCCATGGTCATTACCACCCTATGAAGTAGGTGAAGCCCAGAAAGCTTCATGGTCAAGTGAGGATTGGAACCTGGATCTCTCAAGAAATTGACAGGGATGTTCAAAAATTCTGCCTTTGCCATGCTCCATGCAGTTAACAACAACAACAACAACAACTCACCACTCTCTATATTTTGAGGCAGAGAACAACAATGAATTCAGCACACAATACCAGTTAAAACAGAATATAAAATCAATGCATACTTTAAGAATGCTGATACATTACTTTAAAATAGTTGGCTTAAAAATCATCTGGGTAGGTCTTCCAGAAGACACTGTTTTACATTCAGAAAGTGCATCCAGCTGACAAATTTCCTCAAGCAGGTCATTTCACAATCACAAATTCTCAACAGGTAGAGGTCTGCACACACACACACACACACACACACACACAGGCTGGTATTGGGAAGTGCCTCCTCTGCTGTCATGCACTGCACTGCCTGAAGCCAGGAAGGAGGCCCTGAGCATGTGATCAAGGCTGGCCATGTAGTGGGGGCTTGATCGCATACTGGGGGCCTCCTTCCTGGCTGCAGAGTGACACCAGCAATGCAGGCAGTGATACAAACTGGCATGAAGATATGGACCCTGTGTTCCCACGTCGGACCCATGCAGTTTTTCTTGCATAATATCAGTTTTTGTGTGGGGGGGAGGGTTTAAAAACAATTAAAATGGGTTTACCCCAGATTCCTCCGGCTTTGCCTTGTGCAACTGTCCGGAGGTGAATTGTGGCAAAAGCCCTGCATCGTTTAGACTGCAGGACACCAAGGGGGGGGGGTTTAAGTTGTCTATCTGGAGGAGCCCTGAAATAAATGTTCCCCTGAGGACATTAGTGTACAGGGCAGTTTATATAGGAGAAGGCAATCCTATAGGTAACCTAGATCCAAACCAAGTAGGGTTTTAAAGGTAACAACCAACACTTTGTACCTTGACCAAAAAAACGAACTGGCAGCCAATTGAGTGATTTTAATATTGGTGTAATATGGTAACAAATTTGAACTAGGGACTCAAGGCAGGTATGGAGAACCAGAAAGAGGATAGGGGCCAGAATCAGGCTAAGGGCTGGGTACAAAGCACTCCTCACTACTTACCTTCTCCTTCTTCTGCAGGAAGTAGAAGATGGCTGCATGTTGGAAGTGTTGTAAAGGGATGTGGAATGAAGAAAGTGGATAGGGGAAAACCTTTCTCCCTCCCTCTTAGTATTTGAACCTTGGATCACTCAATGCGGGGGTGGGATTCAAGACAGATAAAAATAGAAGTGCTTCTTGAGACAGCACATAAATTAATCTGTAGGAATCATTGCCAGAAGATGTAGTGTTGGCTCCCAAATTGCATGGCTTGAAAAGGAGATTGGCTAAATTAATGGAGCCAGCTCATAGCTATTGATGGTGTGAAGACAGGAGCTAGGCAAGCCTGAGTAGATTCAGGAAATCACACCTCATGGAAAGATGTTGAGGAAAGTATATAAAACCAGAGTATGCAAGAAAGGGAAATTTAGTTTGATGGGAGATGAGAGGGTAGAGGGGGTTTTAGGAAAGTTGCTATTTTAAAATTGAAGTGTTACATTGTATTATGCATGGATCCAGAATAATGCTAGATGTTTGACTTGTGTGTTATATAATGAACCATTACTGTTTTATTGTTTACTTTGTGCTAGGATATATTCTGTTAAGAATTAATGAGGAGAATCATTCATGCATTACCAAATTGAACTCACCAATAAACACATCTGTTCAGTATAAGCATCACCTAAGAACCAGATCCAGGAAGAAAGTTTTTCAGGGGTGGAAGGGAAAGGTGGGTGGCAGCAGCTGAGGGGTGGAACTGCAAGGCCAACCCGGAGACCCCATTGATCTTCTGAATATTGTTTGAACTTGTCAATGGGCCACAAAGCATTTGTAATTGCCAGTTTCTCTCAGCTTCTTGCCATGATAATTACCACCTCAATATGACTCTGTATTATCAGATGTTGGGGAGGGATCACAGAATCACAGAGTTGGAAGAGACCAGAAGGGCCATCTAGTCCAACCCCCTGCCATTCAGGAATACCCAATCAAAGCATTCCCACAGATGGCCATCCAGCCTCTCTTTAAAAACCTCAAAAGAAGGAGATTCCACCACACTACAAGGCACTGTATTCCACTGCCAAACAGCTCTGTCAGGAAGTTCTTCCTAATGTTTAGGTGGAATCTCTTTTCCTGTAGTTTGAGTCCATAGCTCCATGTCCTAGTCACTGGAGCAGCAGAAAACAACCTTGTTCCATCCTCAGTATGATATCCCTTCAAATAGACCCCAGGCCAAATCATCAAAGCCAACAGAAACCATTCCTTGTACTGACCTGCTGCAGCCACTTTAATCTCAACAGGACCCAGGCTCATTTCAAAGGGAATGATGAATCAACCAGTTAATGACCAGTGGTCAGCATGATTACATATCCTCTCCAGTTTCAGAGGCAGCATGTTTCTTTTTACTAGTTAGGGATGGAAAGGGTATTCAAAAATATGTGGGAAATGGTTTAAAAACAAGTGTTTACTAGTGTTGAGAAACTATGATGAGAAGAATCCTGGACTGAGGACACTCTTTGCAGTTTGGGATTTGTTCTGCACAAAATTATCATGTTTTTATTTTGCACAGAAATCAGAATTTTCTGTACAGGAAACAGCCTTCATACTTCAACACTAACTGGCTACTGTAAAGATCTGAATGACCTGTTTCATGTTATTGCTTCCTTAGAAAATCTAGGATAACAGTCATGATTTGCATCTTTCTGGATCCTCTTACATTCTATCCCATTCCCACAACTGTATAAATATGCTTTATACCTGAGATCGTCATACCACGGCATACTGCATCTGAAGAAGTGGTTTATATCCATGAAATCCAAAGCAAAAATAAAAACCAGTTAGCCTTAAAGGTGCTGCCACATTTTGCCCCTCCCCCTTCCTTTCTCCTTTTTATGCTGCATGTAAAATAGCATTTCAACACAGATATATTAATTGCTGTGTAAAAAATGCTGTTTTCTGTGCAGTGAAGTCTGTTTTCTATGCCAATCAACCATACGCGAATTTTAGAATAAATCCCCAATTACAACATTTTCTGCACTGAAAACACACTTTTCTGCATGGAAAAAAATAACCAACTGATAGAAAATGCTGTTTTCTATGCAAATCAGCTATGTGCTGATTTTACACATAGTAAATCCACAATTACAGCATTTTCTGCATAGGAATTAATATTTCTTCATGGATTATATTATTTCCATGCAGAAGAAGTTTCTCCTGCACAGAAAATACTGATTTCTGTGCAAAACAACCACATTTGAATTTTATACACAACAGGTCCTGCATTGTGAATAGCCTTTGCTGTTGTGTGGTTTTCAAAGACTTTCTCACAGCAGGAAGAAAATTGCTGAAATTACTCATTGCTCCCTTCAAGAAGAAAACGTAGTGAAGAATAACATCCCTAATATCAGTTGAGGTGGATCAGGATAGGGAGAGTCCAGTTACACTCATGCCCTGCTGCATGGAGCTCTTTGGACATGGTGTGAACAGGGTGATAGAGAAGGGAGGCCTCTGGTTTGATCCAGCATGTCTCTTCTGATGTTTAGTTCTCCTTATGACACCATGGCCATGATCCTACATGTGCATATAGCTTTTCAGGCAGCCACATCCTCCCACTGCCCAGCAGCTGTCAAACCCTGGAAGGACCCCCTCAGTGAGGAAGGTAGGGATGGGGAGCTGATTCAGTCCATAGAGTAGCAGCTGGTCTCAGCTCAGCCAGGGCAAGGGATGGGGAGAGAGTGCATTCTCAAATGGAGTAGGCCTGCCTTCTCCTTCCTCCAGGAGCTCAGAGCAGCCAGATCTTCGTAGTCTGAATCATCTCCACTCCCTTTCCTTCCTTCTGGTGAGAAGGAGCAGTAACTGCTACTCCTGGAGGCTTTCAGCTGCTGGTTGTGGGAACTTTTCGGATGAAGTGCAAGGGTAGAAGAATATCTTTCTGCCCTCCCCCCATCTAAAAAGGAGCTTAAATAAGCTGCACCTGAGAGTGCTGTAGTGGTTTCAGCATTGGTCTATGGGGTCATCTAAATGATGAAAATATTCCTTGTGGAATTTGCAAATTTGCGGGGAATGTGAAGTGTCTTAATGGCATCCCATATTGTTTCGCCATATTCAGAAGAAGGGGGGAAACTCCAGAAATAGCACAATTAAAAACTTTGGGGTTTTCCCCATTTTTTTTTATAAACAGCGAGGGGAATGCACCTTCCTGTTTATTGGGACAAGTGAGATTTGATTCACTTTCCCATACGAGCTGAAGTGTAAACCTGATTGGCCAGGAGAGCACAGGGGCAGGGCTTGCTAAGAAGGCAAATGCCCACTGCCACCATGTTGGATTTTTGCATTAGTGAGTGAGCACTAAGGTAATAAAAATCAGGTGTGGTTTTTTTTCCTGCTTTTCTGTTAAATTGAAAAATCACTGTATCACACCTTGGACAGCCTTTTTAAAAAAAAGGTTAGTGGCAGCAAATTAAGGAAGTGCAAACACAAGTAAATCACTCATGGCTGCCATCTTTACTAGCGGGCATGCCAAGTTTATGGGGGCAAAAACAGTATTAAGACAAGTTGCAGCTACTGCAAATTGCCATTACTGCAAGGCACCCCCCTTGCATAGATGAGACCTATGACTCTGGAGATAAGAGTCTGAATCTCCACTCAGCCATAACTACCCACTGGGTGAC
Organism: Gambelia wislizenii; assembly: GCA_030847615.1. Lineage (NCBI taxonomy): Eukaryota > Metazoa > Chordata > Lepidosauria > Squamata > Crotaphytidae > Gambelia > Gambelia wislizenii. Next base: position 330,873,388 of record JAUMIR010000004.1, read on the forward strand.
CTTGGGCTAGTTACTCTCTCTCAGCCTCAGAGCAAGCTTAAATCACCACCTCCCCCGGGACAAATTTGGACAGGAAAACCCTGCGAGAGGGTCACCATAAGTTGGAAATGACTTGAAGACACATGGCAACAACAACAACAACAAGCTCCACTTATGCATGTGTAAGGACATTTTCAGACAGCGTTTTAGAGTGCCTACCATGGGATGAGCTCCCGGGAGAGGAACAGCGCCCTTGCGGCAGGGGGTCATTTTTCCTATAAGCAAGAGCAAGGCTTTGTGGAGGAGAGTGTTCTAGAAGCACAGTGGCCAATGTGGAGCTCCAGTGCAAAGCCCACCAGTGAGCTGCCCATGATTAAAATATGGCGCTGCGGCTTCCGAAGCTTCACGGAAGTGACACTGATGATTTCGGGAGAGGGACGGCGTCGTCCAAAAATGACCCCCTGCCGCGCAAGAGCACCATTCCTCTCCCGGGAGCTCATCCCACGGTAGGCACTCTAAAACGCTGTCTGAAAATGTCCTAAGCCACTAACAGGATGCTGAACCATCTGTGCAAGTGCTCAGTAGTTACCTGTATGTCAGTTACTGCTTCTTATAGAATCATAGAATTGTAGAGTTGGAAGAGACCACGAGGGCCATCCAGTCCAACCCCTGATCAAAGCATCCCCGACAGATGGCAAAGGAGAATAGGAATTTCCTTTGTAATGAATTGGAGCCTTGGTCCATGTAGCTCAGAGTTGTCTAAACTGACTGACATCAGTTCCCCAAGAGGTCAGGCAAGATCTTGCCTGGCACTACCAGGAGATGTCAGGCATTGAAGCTGAGACCTGGGAGTATGAGAGAGTGGGTGCAGTTGTGCCAATGTCTCACTGGTGGGCTTTGCACTGGGGCTCCACATTGGCCACTGTGCTTATAGAACACTCTCCTCCACAAAGCCTTGCTCTTGCTTATGGGGAAATCAGAAGAGAGAAAAGCATCTCTGGTAGTGATGGTGTTAAGAAGCACTGGCTTAGAAAAGAAAAGAGGACAAGGGGAAATAAAGAGGGGGAAGGAAGCAGAAGAAAAGGAAGGGGAGGGGAAAAAACAAGCACAACATCTTTCTCCGCTCCCAGGCAGGCGATTTGAGAGCAGAAGCATCCTGAGTCCCCAGGGAATAGCAGATATTACTTCCACCCTAGTTGAGCATGTTGGTTGCAAGTCTCCCTGTGCAGAACCATAGGAATGGGAGAAAGAGAGAGACTGAGACTGCCTGCCAATGCAGTTTTATATCTATCCTGGCAGCACGGCTGCATAGGAACAGAGAGATAGGTGAAGAAGGGAGCCTGGGATCTCATGTATTCCACCACAGCAGTGACTTTCTTATGCATACAGACATTGGTCAAGTTCCTGTTTGAGGCTAGCAGGGTGTAAAGGTCTCCTAACTTACCTACCTACACTGAAATCCATGAGGACAACAGTGACCAGTCATCAGCAAGAGGGAGACTTTCTGGAGCACCCCTGTATCCAATTACTGGTTCTTTGGATCAGGGGAAGAGCTGTGCCTCCAGTGAGCAGTGTAACCTATAAAACAAAAAAACATAAGGAGGTACTCCATACCTCCTCGTGTAGTAATGGAAACAGTAGTTATGCTAGTGCAGGAGTAGGCAAATATGAAGGGGATGTGCACATGCGCACACCCACCCATCCTGTAGGCCACTCTGGTGCTCCCAATGTGACCAGAAGTGATATCACCTCATGTTTCATTCTGAGCCACTTTGGGGCTGATTTTTCAGGAGGTTTGTCTTTAGTGGACAATAGAGGGTTGCAAGGTTGTGGGTCAATGCCAGATCATTATGCTGCAGTTTTGTGCTGTTTTCACAGGAAATATTCCCAGTGGATTTTTTTTTTTAAAAAAAAATGCTTTGGAGGCTTTTTTTGGGGGGGGTGTCTTATGGCGTGTTTAAGGGACTGTAGAATGTGGTTCCAGTGACCCATGGGGCTGTGCTTTCCCCACCTGTTCATCAGCATAATCCCTAGTTGCTGTAGTATAAGGAGATTTTCACACGGGGCCAAAATGCCCCGTTACTGTCCCACTACTTCCTCTCCCATTCCTGCCACGGAATAATATAAATCTTTCACACACTCACCTTAATTCCGCAGCAGGAACGGGCTCCCCCTCCCCTTGCTGGCTGGCTGTAAATGCAGCCGTCATAAGGCTGCTTTTACAACCATCCGTCTGAAAAGTTATCACGTTATCACGTGATAAACCGGACAGTAAATTTAAAAAATAAAACTCCCCCAAACATAAAATGAGCTCACCAAGCACAAAAACACTCTTTAAATCACATAATCAACACAGGGAGGGTAACGTAAAGGGGGCCACTTACCTGGATGTCCAGATCGTACCAGGAAGTGCTCGGAACGGACCTCCCCTCCACGGCTGTCATTTCAGAACAGGAACGGGGCTCCTGTTTGCACACCTGTGATTGCATGATAGTGACGGAACAGGAGGTATATTCATGATGAAAAATCGTGATTACATTGTTCTGGAACAGTCATGGGAGTAGGATGGATGCAGGACAGAATGGGGTCAACATCGTCCGAAAGGGAAAACCTTTCCCGACCCTGTTCTGTTCCTGCCACGGGATACATAGCCCGTGTGAAAATCTCCTAAGTGACCAAGAGGAATCTTCCCCGTGTCATTTTCTTTTACACTTTGAATTGACCAAATGGAAGAATTTCCAGGCAGATCCATGCAAGGGGGCCACTTAGAAGTCAGGTAGATTTGGCTCAGCCAGCTGAAGAAGAGAATAGTAATCCTCCAAGAATAGTTGACAAAGAACTGAAAGCTGGGATGCAATGGATTTCCCCATCTGACTTCACTGCAGGAGACAAGCTGTTCATATACAGAATGTGGTATCTCCATGGAACATTCATATTCCATCAGCTGACTCTTAAAAGTTCCTGGTGGCTGACAGATTGTTTCCTAGCTTGTTGTTGGGTGGCAGAACAAATTTGTGGATAATAGTTTATTAGTTTTGATCAATCCTTGAGCAATGTTGATGTCATCTTTAAAAGGTGATATTTGGATCTTTCCCTGCTTTGTTTGCAAGATGTTGCATTGTTAACATATATAGGAAAAGGTGGGACACATCTAGTGGGACATTTAGGGCTAACCAGGTGATTTTACCATGAGCTTTTGCAGATTTCAATGCATGTTTTCTGATACAATGATGGAGGACCATATTCAAGACATAGCTACCTATTAAAGCACGTTTAAGGAGTTGTGGGGGCCAGCTCACAGTGTAATGGGGATCACCAGCATTGAGGCAATGATATTGAGAACACAGCTGTGCTGGGCAGGGCACGTTTTTAGGATGGAGGACCATCGCCACCCAAAAAATACTACTCTACGGTGAACTCGCCACAGGTCAGCATAAGAGGGCGCTCCAAAAAAGCGATACAAAGACTCCCTGAAACAACATCTCAAGCTTGGCCAAATTGATCACCAACAATGGTCCGCCCTGGCCTCACATCGGGAGGCATGGAGCCGCACTATCCACAATGCTGCAGCCTTATTTGAGAACTCATGACGAACAAGTCTTGAAGAGAAACGACAACGCAGAAAGAATCACAACCTGAAAACATCACCCAAGGAGACCTTCTGCTGTGCTTTCTGCAACTGGACTTGTTTATCTCGTATTGGCCTTTTTAGTCATCAGCGCGCTTGCAGAAGCGCAGGATGAGTTCTTCCTGAATCTTCGTTTGTGAAGAAAAGCCAAAGGATTAAAGCACATTTAAGGAGTTGTGGGGGCCAGCTCAGTGTAATGGGATGCAGGGCCTTTTCACACTATACAAATATAGCAGTATGATTCAATTTTAATGGCTATGGCAACATCTTATGGAATCTTGGGATCTGAAGTTTAATGAGGGGTAGTTAGAATTCTCAGCCTGATTACTCTAATGCCTCCACAAACTACAAGTCCCAGGATTCCATACAATATTTTCATGGCATTTAAAGTGGAATCATAGTGCTATAATTGTGTGGTGTGAAAGAAATGGTGAAATTGATAGCTATGCAACAAGGGGTCCATGGGAGAGCACATGGAGGAGTACTAATTTTCATTTTAGTTGAAGTCCAACATTCAATTTTATTTGTTTGTTTGTTTGTTTGTGCAATTTCTATGCTGCCTTTCTCCCAAAGTGGGACCCAAGGCAGCTCACAAAACAATTAAAATTATAATTAAAACCAATTAAAACATACACAGTAAAAAAAAAAAAGATAAAACAACATAAAGAACATAAAAATAAAGGGACATTATCATCATCATCATCATCATCATCATTTGTGCAATTTATATGCCGCCTTTCTCCTGAAGTGGGACCAAAGGCAGCTCACAGAACATGTCTGATAGCAATGACGTAAAGACAGTTGCGATAGCTAGTAAACTGGCTAAAATAGGGGGTCTATTTGATGCATTCATACTGAAAATTCTTAGGGGTAGCAATCAGGGTCAGAATTCTTTTGGTGTCATAGGCATGCTTAAATTCCCCTGGGGAAGTGGTTGGACATTTTTGCCCAACGCTGAATTCCCATGCTCAGTTTAAAGTTTCAAAAAATTGCTTTAACCTCAGTTTATAGTTGCAAAACTCAGTTTAAATTTTGCAAAAGCAGCTTTAAACTCATTATAAAGTTGCAAAAGAAGATTTCAACATGTTGCTCCATTGTGCATTACACATGGATACACAGTGCATGGCAGTTCTTACACATCAGTGTACAACAGTTGCCCATGATTGTATATGGATGTGTAACATTGCAATTCATTAACAAGACAGCACTGAGAAATGGGCATGTTCCTCAACATAGACGTTCAGAAAGACTTTCTGATATTAAGCTGTATGCACCCTTAAAGACAGAGAATGTTCACCCCTACTGCAGAGCTGCTGTATATAAAATAATCCCTACACATTTTGTAGCTTCAATGTGTGCTTGGTCTTTCCACGTCCACTTCCCAAGAACTCTTCAAAAACATGTCCCCAGGCAGCCTTTCGCTTCCATTTATCTCAGCGGAGCATCTTGCTGCTGTTGTTGCCTCAGCTGCCCACCCCCACAAATCCTCTTTCTTCCCCTTGAAAGACTATTTTCACAGGAAAATGCCTCTTCGGTTACATCCAATTACCACCCACCGGGAGCAACTTCAAATGCACAGATACTGGAAGAAACTCACTTCCCTGATCTAATAAAATGTGGCTGAAGGCAGTTGCCCATGGAGGGGAGAAGGAGGAGGTAGAGAGACAGGCAAACCAGGTTCTGGAAGGTATAGGTCCTACTGGGATTTTTGGAGAGAAGTGAGTGGTGCTGGGTGGTGATTAGGGTTTCCAGGTGTGGGCCTGGGCCTTGGCCTGACTCTCAGAGTGCGATAATGGGTCTCTCCCATTATCTGGGCAATACAGCCAAGCAGGTAAACAAAGGGTTGAGGATGTATCAGGTTGAGTTCCAGTTTTATGAGGGTCAGAATCAGGAGATAGCTGACTAATGAGCTGATCACCTGGAGGGAGCTTCAAGGTGAACATGAGCCGGCAGTGTGATGCAGCAGCTAAAAAAGCAAATGTTATTCTAGGCGACATCAATAGGAATATAGTGTCTAGATTGAGGGAAGTAATAGTGCCACTCTGTTCTGCTTTGGTCAGACCTCACCTGGAATACTGTGCTGGAACATGTCCAGAGAAGGGCGCTCAAAATGGTGGGAGGTCTGGAATCCATGCCCTATGAGGAGCACCTTAGGGAGCTGGGTATGTTTAGCCTGGGGCCCGTTTACATGGCAAAAACAAACAAACAAAAAAAAAACAAAACAAAAAAACAAGAAGAATTTGTGTTCAACCCTAGTAGTTTACACATATCATGGGCTATTCAGGAGGAGGGGGAGCAAAAAGTCCAGTTAACCTATGACTTTCCATCTCTGTATTTTTCTGGAACTTTTTGGGAAAGTCCAAGACAAGCCATGCTATTGGTTGTCTGAACAATCAGGAACCATCCCAGGAAATGGGATGATTTCTGATTGGTCGGACATTGGAGAGGGTGGGCTTGCAAGGGAAGCCTTGCAATTCTTCATCCGCCATTTTGGTATGGCCCTCCATAGGGTCCTCCACTGGCTCCAAAGCAGCCAGCTGAGAGCCAGGCGAGGTCTCTCCCCTCCCCGGCCCTTTCTCCTGGCTCACTGCTGGCTGCAGAGGCTTCTTCCACCGAGGGACTGTTCCCTCAGTGAAAGAAGCTGTCATAGTCAGTGGTGAGGTGGGCGAGTGAAGAGCAGGCCAGCCACTGCCCTTGTGGCTACAGAGAAGCCCCCTTCCCTGTGCGGCTTCTTCCTCCCACCCTCGCCACTGCCCCATGGTGGCTTCTCCATGACGCTGCCATGGGAGTCGACATCCACCACAACAAGGACCGGAAGGTTCGGCGTAAAGAACCTAAGCCACCCCACACAGTGGCGAGGGCGGGAGGGAGTAAATGCACGGGGCAAAGGGGGCTTCTCCATGACAGACTGTCATGGAGAAGCCATCCCCACCTTGTGCATTGGTGAGGGCAGGAGGGAGTAGCCATGCAGGGTGGGAGGCGGTTGCCGTAGAGGTGAAAGTAGCTGTGGCAGGCGGGAGTGTGTGGTTTTCCGAGACTGACCATACCAAAAATGGCGGATCCAGAATTGCCAGGCTTCCCTTGCAAGCCTGTCCCCTCCAAAGTCTGACCAATCAAAATTCAGCTCTGTTGTGTGCCCCTTTCCTGGAATGGAGGTACGTGTAAACAACAAATCCAAAAAAACGAGACTTCTGCTACTAGTGACAAATCATGGAAACAGTATGGGACAGATTCGAGATCTCCAGATCTCGCTTCTCCCCAGGATAAAAACTGCCATACAATTGAGCCCCCAGAGAAGAGAAGATTCAGAGGTGACATTATTGTCATGTTTCAATATTTGAAGGGATGTCATACTGAAGATGGAGCAAGCTTGTTTACTGTTGCTCCAGAGACTAGGGCATGGAGCAATGGGTTCAAACTACAGGAAAAGAGATTCCACCTAAACATTAGGAAGAACTTCCTGACAGTAAGAGCTGTTTGGCAGTGGAATGTGCTGCCTCATAGTGTGGTGGAGTCTCCTTCTTTGGAGGTTTTTAAACAGAGGCTGGATGGCCATCTATCGGGGATGCTTTGATTGTGTATTCCTGCATGGCAAGGGGTCAGACTAAATGACCTTTGTGGTCTCCTGCAACTCTATGAGTCTATGATTCTGTACTTCAGTGAAAAGCTGAGAAATACTGCCTCAGGGCTATGAGGCAGGGAGAAGAACAAACAGAGGCGTGAGCCAGGGGAACTCTTGTACCAGCTATGCATAGGTGTTTGGTAGAGGCTGAGCTAAAAGGCCTAGACTCCCAGCCCCAATGAATATCCAGTGCATCTGGACTGCACTCCTCATGAGTAGATAAGGAAACCATTTAGCTTAGTCGCATCAGGGCTTATGTTTATTTTATAAACTTGGCCGGAATGACAGACTTATCTATAGCTTTGCAACTCTTAACTGTGCCCGAAGGAAGGTGCCTTGCATGTGAGAGGAATACCCTTTACTCTGTAGTTCTGCTTAGAATAAAACTGCCTTTCTTAAAGTTCTCTTTTCCATACACTTCTTTTTCATGTGCCTTGCTTGGCTTTCTTCCCACAGGGGTGGGGGGGAGGTAAAGCTCTGCAGAGACAGAGCGAAAGTACAAATTAAACCCTGTAACTTCCCATTGGGTTACACTGAAAGGATTAAAGTCAATGGATGGTCGCAGCTCATATAAATGCTTTCTGGGGGACCCGTTCTGCTCAGCAGAAGCAAGAGGAAGGGACCCACCACATGAGAGAACCATCACACAGGGTATGAACCTTCTCTGGTCCTTAGGGGGAGAGGGAGGAATCTCAAGGTGAGAGCAGGGTCTTGAAATGTGTGTGTTGGACTTGATGTTTTTATTTGAATGGCATCATCTCCTGTGCAGCTGTGGCTGATGATTATTGTGCCATGCATAGTGGCATCATTAGGGGCTACCCCTTGCAATATCACATTAGTAATATCACCATGGTCTGGCTCCTGTGACAATACAAAAGGCTGGCTGGCTTGGCCTGTGTATTGCTATTCAATCCTCTCTAGCCACAAACTTGCAGGAAGAAGCAGGAGAAAAATCTTCCCTCCCCCTCCAGTGCCTCTGAGGGAAAGTATAATGGATGGTTTATCATCATCATCATCATCATCATCTGGATTTAAATCTTGGGGGTCCATGGCATCAAAAGCTATTTAAAGGGGGACCCTAGTAAAGAAAAGGTTAAGAACCACTAATTTAATAAACTCAGTTCTCCCTCCCTCCATTAGGGCCAGGTGGGAATTGGCTTGCAAACCACAAGTATGGGGGGGGGGAGGTCACATGAGTTCTTGAATCCCCAAACCCCAAATGATCCCCCACAATAATTTCAACTGAAAAAAAAAATGGCTGAAATAATTTGACCAGAAAACCAATTTAAACTTCCTCTTTAATTTTTTTTTTTTAAATATTCTTTTCATTCCCCTCCCTGACTCATTTTGAAACAGCAGGAGGGGGGACAGAAAAATTTCTGCTAAGCGACTGGGAGTGATGTGATGTCAATTCTGATTACCCAAACGGTAGTGTACTGCCCATATGGGAAACCGCTCCTGCATCCAAACAGCCAATATGATGATGATGATCATGATCATCATCATCATGATGATATTTATTTATGAAGTCATTTCTGATTTATGTCAACCCTAAGGCAACCATATTGTGGTGTTTTCTTGGCAAGATTTGTTTTGAGGGGGTTGCTGTTGCCTTTTTTCTGAAGCTGAGAGTGGGTGACTTGTACAATTCACACTCTCTCAGCCTCAGAGGAAGAAAATATCTCACCTCTTTCCCAGTTCACAACTCATGGAAGCTTAACAACAGTTAAGCATAAGTAAAAATTCACAACACGCACAAGTTAAAATTGTAATTAAACTATCAATTAAAACATGTTATAAAAGGAAAACAGAAAAATAGAAAACCGAGCACAGTATGCCATGCCCTTCCTGCCTTGAACAATCAAACCCTGAGTTCAAGTTTTAACCTCCAGCATGCTATGTGCCATAAGCAACACCTTATTCCTTCCATTCCTTGGTTGGAAGTCTGTTGGTGTCTTACCCATGTGTAAGTTCCCTTAAAGAAGCAGTTGGACATTTTTGTCCCATATGGAACATTTTCAGTCACTTCAAGACCTGCTCATGTGGTGCCATTATGCCCACAGAGTCCTATGGGAAGCACATGAGATGTGCATTCCCTTGCACATCCATATGTGGATTCAGCTGTGCAAAATTGCCATTTGACACAAGGGTTGTGTAACATCATCAACCGTTAACCCTCAGTGTAGTCATGCATGTCCTATAAGCCTGATTTTGGCTCTATATGTGCCTTCTGGAAATTGTCTCACCTCTGAGTTTGGGGAAGATTGCTGAGCTTTTCCACTGTTATCTAAAGGCCTTTCCTCATCTTGGGGGTGGGATGGGGGTCTATAGGCAGCAATCGCGTCATTTCTCAACCCACTAAGCCGAAGAGCCCTGAGCTCCTTAAGTCTCACATCATAAGCCTTGTTTAAGCCGGTTCTTTAAGCTGGTCAGGGACGCAGAGCTTTGCTTTGCTTTGTTATGATGCCTGCAGTTTTTCTGGCTATTGTTGCATTGTTATCGTTTCTTGCAGCTGATTTGGGGAAACAGCTAGGAGAATCATGTATATTTTCAAAATGCATCTTCAATTTGCTGGTCCACGTTAGTTTGATCAGTTCTGGAAAAGAAAGCACCCACCGACCACATGACTTGACCTTTTGCGTACTTTTGGCTTTTCTTACCGTGCTGCAAAGATTAACAGGGAGGAGGCTTAATTCTTACCAGGGCTCACAAGGATTTAGCTTCCACAACCTGTGGCTGACATGTAAAGTAATACCAAAAATCAGGAATGCCTGTGAGAATGTGCAATGTCTTCTTAGGCTCTGAACATCGGGGGGGGGGGACATTCATATTACACCAGTGATGTCCAACCTGTTGCCCTCCAGGTGTTTTGGACAGCAACTCCCACAATTCCTGACCATAGGACAAGCTGACTCAGGCTTCTGGGAGTTGGAGTCCCAAACATCTGGAGAGCCACAGGTTGAACACCACTGTATTACACCATTATGGCACTATGATTTCGCTTGGCCTGATCCTATGGAATCCCAGGGTTTGTGACTGGGAGAGAGGTTTTTAGAATTCTCAGGCACAGAGCTCAAATGCCTCACCAAACTACAAATCCCAGCATTCCATTGGGTTCAGCCATGGCAGTTCAAGTGGAATCACGGTGGTATAACTGTGTAGTGTGAAAGAGCCCTAAGTGAGTGTCCCTTATCCTGGCAAAACAGGTGATTGACATACATGATACTTGCTCAATAAGATGAAGTGGGAGCTATAGAGGAGCAAAAGCTGATAGGGGTGGAATACCAAAGCAATATCATAGAAAAGGGATCAAAGACAGACAGAGAGACAAAACAGTGGGGGAAGTGAAACATCACCCTTATGGGGGAAAGCTGTAACAATCGGGGACTTTTTTAGTTGCAAGGATAGCAAGGTTTCTACAAGATAACTTGATGGAATTTCATACATTTGTGAATGCTGTAAAGAAAGAATAGTGTTTCCTTCTATCTGTCTCTCCCCCCTCTCTTATACTGTTAGAACAAGGCTGAGAAAGCAACCCTCACAGATGTTATCCAGCTCCAATTCCCCCTAGCCCCAACCAGCCTGAAGAAGGGTGAGGGATTAGGGGAATAATAGTTCATCAACATCTGGAAGCCCATGGTTTGCCTAGCCCTGCGTGAAAACTTGCCTTTTTCTACTCAGCCACTCAGAGGGGCATAGTTATGGGGGAGGGGGAAATGAGGGGAATGAATTTTTCCTGGGCTTCCCAGATTTCTAGCACCCCAGCAACTTAAAATATCATTTGATCACTTATATCACTTATAGAAATACAGTTTTGGCATCCAAAGAAAAGGGGGAAGGCAAAGTGATCCAGGGGATGGGAACACAGCAAATGGAAGAGTTCCAGGTGCAAATGTTTTTTCAGTGCCTTGCTCTCTGCAATGTTAGAACTTTGGAGATTGAAGCAACATTTCCTTTTAAGAGGCAGAATTCTTATTGGTCGGTCAATGTCCTTGTTTTACACCCCCATAGCTACACCCCGGGGCACCAAAACTTTTTTTCTCCTCAAATAAGATTCTTCTTCCCAAATGGAAAATAAATCAAAATTGACCATTAGGAACATTCAGAATAATTGTCCAAAACAGCAGAACTACAGTGTCTTGGTCAAAACTAAAAAATGGATTGATTTACTGCTACAACACTCCTAGAAAAGATCTTGTTATAGAATGTAGGTTGGCTAGGGTTTTTTTTAAAGCCAAAAACAAAACTACCCCCGTGTTTCTTTTTTCTCTCTTTCAGAATCCAGAAAAAGTGCTCGTTCCTTCGGTCACCTTAATTGTTGGCTGTGGAGTGTCTTCCTTGACGCTTTTGCTCTTGATAATCATTTACATCTCAGTCTGGAGGTAAAAAAAAAAAAAATCTTTGTTTTCTCCCTTTCATTTTCTTAGAGTAAGCAACTTGGGGTGTAATTCCTCACCAATTTTCTTCTTGAAGGAAGCAACGAAGAAGTACAGTTGTCCCTTCACATTTGCTGGGGTTTGGTTCCAGGACCCCCCATGAATACCCAAATCCGTGAATACTCAAGTCCCATTATATGCAATGGCATAGCAAAATGGTGTCCCTTATCTAAGATGGTAAAATCAAGTTTTGCTTTTTAGATTATTATTTTTTAAAGAATATTTTCAAGCCATATACTTAAATCCGTGGATGTCAAATCCATGAATTTGGAGGGACGACTGTATAGCAATTTTCTTCCTGTTGTGAGAAAGTGGTTGTCTGAATGGCAAGAATACTCCTCATAGAATTCAAGGAGAATACGATTTGTCTTAGTGGGATCTTGCATCAATTTGCCATATTCGAAAGGAGGGGGGGGCGAACACCCCATATACTCTGTGGGAAAAGCCTTTGCAGATTTCCTGTATTTTTTAAAATAATGTGTGGGAATGCACAGTATTGCCTGTTAGGATAACTGATTCTCATCCCTGTCGATTCTCGGAGTGGAAGGTGATTGCTCAAATGTGCTCAGGGGGCGGAGCTTGCTAACAAGGCAAGCACCCAAAACTGCCATGTTAGATTTTCGCCACAGCAATTATGCACTACAGAAAGAAAATAGCCCCCCCCCTTTTTTTTTGTTCACTTCTTTGTTAAAGCAGAAGATTGCACCTTGGATTTTTTTTTAAAAAAAAACCTGTTCAGTGGCGGCAACTCGAGGTAAATAACAATGCGAGTAATTCATTCGCACCTGCCATCTTGATTTGCAAGCATGCCCTTTTGGAACAGTGAAAGGGGATAGCTTCTCATGCCTACAACCTTCAAATAAGCCTGTTAAGACAGATAGAAGCTGCTGTGAATTGGCATTACTGTGCACCAATCTGCTTTTTATTGTTTCGTACAGACAAGCCCAAAATCTTTGAAAACCATGTAGTTTTTAAAACCTCTGATCAATTTGGGACTTATTCTGAACAAAATTTGCATGTGGTTACTTTGCACAGAAAACAGCATTGCAAAGGAAACAGATGAGTGTAGATTTCATAGAACCATAGAGTGGGAAGAGACCACAAGGACCACCCAGTCCAACCCCACTCTGTCATGCAGGAACATAATCAAGGCCCTCCTGACAGATGCCCATTCAGCTTCTGTTTAAAAACCTCCAAAGAAGGAGACTCCACTACACTCCAAGGCAGCATATAGTATTCCATTGTTGACTCTCTTTTCCTGTAGTTTGAACCCATTGCTCCATGTCCTAGTCTCTGAAGCAGCAGAAAACAAGCTTGCTCCATCCTCAATATGACATATTTTCATATTTAAACATGACTATCATGCCACCTCTTCCCCTTCTCTTCCCCAGGCTAAACATTTAGACCAGGAAAGTTCTAAGTAGGTTTGTACGAAGCCATATATCAGGAGTCCCGTTTCACCTTACACAATGATTTCTACAGCACACTTAATCCTAGTTCTTTAAAATAATTGAAGTATGTAATGTTTATAGAGACAGCATGACATAGTGGTTTGGACTGTAACTTCAGGACACCAGAATTCAAATCTCTGCTCAGCAATGGGATCCCATTGTGTGAACCTGGGCAAACCCCACTCTCTCAACTGAAGAGGAAGGCAAAGGCAAAGCCCCCCTAAACAAACCTTGTCAAGAAAACCCCATGATAGATTCAACTTTGGGTTGCCATAAGTTGGAAATGACTTGAAGGCACACAACAGCAACATCAGCATATGTTATAAACATTCTGAGAGATGAGAAGGGAAATATAAGCCATGAGGTCTGGTCTTCATAATGATGTTGGCATGTGAGGAATCATGTTGGGAAACATTGCTACTGATCAAGATTTCCTGCATGGCTGGGGGTTGGACTGGATGGCCCTCGTGGTCTCTTCCAACTCTACAATTCTATGATTCTACGATTCTATATTCTTGTCTTTTTTTCTGCTTCTTTTGAAGTTCTTCTGAGACTTGACCTGTCCAGCTAAACCCCAAATTCACTTTTAATCAACCAAATTGCTGGTCAGAGATGGGGAAAGAATGGCCCAGGAGTCCCATGCAGCCCTAAAGTCTCCCTAGTACTACTCCCTAGCACGACTCCAATTTTTTAAAAATGCGAGTGCAAGATGCCCTCTAGATGGGGTTTCCATACTGAAAATTGGAGAGGGCTCCTATACCTTTAATGGTTGTGTTGAAGAGGGAATTTCAGCAGGTGTTGCTTGTTACCTGGTTGTATGACAAGCAACACCTGCTGAAATTCCCTCTTCTACACAACCATTAATGGTGTATGTGCTGCCTCCAATCATAAATCAGGCTCATAATCCCAGGGGGTTGGAGTAATGTTGGAAGATTTTGGACTAGGAGGCTTTGAGTAACATGGCTGCGTAGCTAAAAGAAAATGGTTACCGTGCGAAGGTTACATACCCTCCAACATGTCACACATGAAATCCAGTACATATGTGGCCAAGCAACATCAGAGTGTAGTCAAGATGGCAAAAGCTGTTAATGGGAAAAAAAACAAACAAGCTAGGAGAGGCTGCAGCAGTTTGCTTTTTCTTGTGTCTACTGGGAAGGGCAAAAGTCCATCCCTTCTTCATGTCTCCCTCCTGCTGAATTAATTGAGTAGAAACTCCTTTTGCACTTTGAACTTAGTTTGCAGCAATTGAATTAAGCTGAGGATAAGGGGAGGGGGAGTCAGAGGAGGAGAAAAACTGGGGCATATTAAACCAGCTGAAAAAGGGGGAGAACAGAAGATGAGTCAGAACTGCCCCCATCAGGTTGGGGCAGTTGAAGGTACTTCTCACATTTTGCATTCCCTCCAGAGAACCTCAAGGCAAATACAGAAGTTACTATTCAGGAAAAATGTCCTCTCCAAGCCCTAAGTGCCATGCCCTATTCTGGGAAAGCCTGTACTAAGGTGATTCATTCATCATCTGACATGGAGGAGAACTGGGCTCCTTCAGCTTTGCCAAGGCTCCAAGATTTAGTTATCTGTACAGACAAAGGCAGCTGTAGCTAGTGCGTTTGGACTTTGCTTATAAATGAACCTCTCCTTATGAATAGAGTCACTGAGCCTGTTAATCTGGAAGCTTTCCTGGTGCTTTGTTCAGCCAGAGAACAACAAGAGGAATAGGAGAGGGAGAAACAGAGTGCTTTGAGATCAAACAAAAACCTCTGGGTAGATATCAAAACAATGATCTTTCCTCCATCCCATCTTAAATCCCTGGGGCTTTGTGGAGACTTTGATGGGGACACAGAATGGGGCTTAAATCTCTAGTTCTGGAATAGAGTAAATTCTTCATTGGAGGTGACTGCTGGCATTTATTTCTTTATTTCTCTCTTTATAAAAATATTTATATCCTTCCCTTTTATCATCAGATCTCAGGGTGGCAAACTATATAAACCAATATAGATCAAGATGCTGCACTGGGAAGCATATCTTAATACCACCTGATGCAGCATCTTGGCCTACACTGAAATTTCAAGACCTGGGTGACTTTCCCTTAATGTCCTCAAACTTCTCCCACAATTAAACTGTAATGTGGCAAATAAGGATTATCTCTGATGACTAAAGCAGTGGGTTGGCATGCCAGAATGGATTCCTGCAGTCATACAGGGCCCGGTCCATTTTATTTTGTCTTCAACATTTTGCCCAGCATATTTTCTTAAAACATTTATCGGGCCCTACCCCGTCTTCCCCCTGTCTTAACCCAATCTTTGCCTAAAGGCAATTCCAAATTAAAACCAATAAGATAAAAGGGAACATATTACGCAATTCAAACAAGATAGAACAACTTGGGGCTTATCTACATGGGCAATTTACTCTGTCTTGGAGCTCTGCAGTTCTGATGACTCAAGGTTTTTGCCCTGTTTTACCCCTGGGCAGTCCTCATAACCTCTGGGGCAAAGATGGGGTTAAGACAGGGTATGGATGAGAGTGATCTAGCTTGGATTGAAGAGTCCCTAAGTCTAACTCTCATGAGTGCATGTAAGGCATATTGAGGCAATGCTGCCTCATGTCTGATGGCTTCTAACTTCTAGGTTTCTGAGACAAAGCGTTGTAAAACACTAAAACCTCTTGGAGCAAGGGAGGAAGAGACCTCTGCATGCAAGTAGGAAGTAAAACCTTGAAAACACAGATCAGTGACATAAACAGAGAGAACTATAAACAAGTGTTGATGCTTCTTCACTTCCAACAACACCCGCCCCCTCTGGTAACTACACCCCTGTTTTCCTTCTCTACCAGAGAAAAGCAAGCAAACAGACTGGGTTGTTGAGCTGTAATTGTCTCTCAGTTCTGCTGTCCGAGTTGCAACCCTGAGTGGGCCTTCTGTCCATTTTTGGAGCAAAGCAAAATGGAGGGGAGATACCGGCAGTGCCATCAGGATTCTTCTTAGTGGTTGGCACGTCCTGAAGCAATATGGGTTGGAGGAAAATGATGGAGGGAAAAAAAACCCATGGCCCCTGCCAGTCATTTTGAGGAATACTGCTGCTGTGAAACAGAGCCAATGTGATTTAGTGGTTTGCGCATCGGACTACGGCTCCGGAAACCAGGGTTCAAATCCCTGCTCAGCCATGGAAACCCACTGGGTGACCTTGGTCAAGTCACATTCTTTCAGCCTCAAAGGAAGGCCATTGCCATTGCAAATCCTCCTCAGAACAGATCTTGCCAAGAAAATCCCATCATAGGTCTGCCTTAGGGTTGCTATAAATGGGAAATAACTTAAAGGCACACAGCGTCACAGTCCCTGTGAAACTAGGGGCTGGGAAACAAAGTCCAGAGGAAGTTCCACAAACCCCAACACTCCACAAATTAGAGTTGTAACATTGCCATAGTTCATCCTTAGGAAGGAAAAAAAAAAAAGGAAGAAGAAGAGTTACTCACATCTGTCACTGCCCCAGATCACAGCGGCCATTGGCTGCTGGCCCGGTGAGCTCCAATCTCATGTTTAATAATCCGAGGGTTTTGTCGCCTTTGCCACTTCACAGCCTCCTCTAGGCTGGAGGCCAGCGGGAAGCTTGACCTGCTGACCCCATTTCTTCTGATTGATCTCTCCCTCTCAGATGCAGGAGTACTCAGGCGTGCTTCCAGTAGTGACAATTGGTGTGTGTGGCAGCCAAAAAGGCCAGGAGTCAAGTGGAAACTCCTTCTCTCTGTGTCACAGTGACTGGTACTTCCACAAGAGACTGATGCTCTTAGTTAGAATGCCCAGAGCTTGGGAAAGTCCTTTTTTCTGGATTATATAACTCCTAGGATTCTTTGACTTTCCCAAGCTCTGGAATGGACCTAACAAGGGGTAATTCAGACATTCACCGCCCATCAATAATAATAATAATAATAATAATAATAATAATAATAATAATAAATATTTATTTATACCCCGCCCCTCTGTTAAAACAATCGGGGCGGCTTACAAAAATTAAAATACAATACAGATAAAATCCCCAAACACCCCCCACCCCACCCTCCCCCATAAAAAAATATTAAACAATTATAAATTAAAACCAATTGATATAAAATCACAATTAAAACAATAAATACAATAAAATACTATAAATGGCCAGCGGACTAAAAGAAGCCAGGATCCCCTGAGGCTGGGATCTAATTAGGAAAGGCCTGCCGAAAGAGATCCGTCTTTAGTGCTTTTTTAAAGCTACTCAGGGTTGTTATCTGACGGATCTCGTTCGGATCCGTCAATTGCACATTGTAATATGGGCATGGACAGTTACATTTGAACCAGGAGAATCAATTATTGCACATTTTGGCCCAGGACCTGCTCAACATGGGCAGAGCAGGTTCCACTGATATATCTGCATGGGTAGAAGCAATAACAACAACAGTGTGTGTGTGTTACCCAAATTGTGTGTGGGGGGTCTGTGGGGACCCTCTAATATCCTAACATTAATTTGGGGAATTTAATTAACTCAACTTGACATGTGAGAGGATGGGCAATAGTGGGATCTTTTAACGTATTATACTGGTAATAATGGAGGAGACTCTAAACCAAAACATACAATTTAATGACCTTTATTGGAAATTAATATCAATGGCAGTCATGCAAACACTCAGGCTTCAGACACTCACACAAGGTTATTGAAAGTAGTTGGGAGTATGTGGATAGAGGGATAGAGTAAGGGGATGGCAGATTGTACTATATTGATCCTGCAGAGTTGAGATTGTGAAGTAAACTGACTGTGAAGAGGTCTGGACAACAGAATTGGTACACAGTCTGATGTGGAGTTGAGAGGAAGATGAACTGTGCACACTTGGGTGGTGTTTTGAGGTGATATTTTTATGGAATAATTCCCCTGAAGGGATAGGATTTTGAGTGGAACACAATGTTTTTGGAGTTTCCCAGGACTTGACAAAGGGTGCTCCGGACTATCATTAATGGGTGCTGTGTTTGGAATTGAATAGAAACAGGCAAGGTCTTTTGTTGGAAGGGGATGAGGGCAGGAAGGACCCATTTTGCAAGCATCAAGGACTCTGCTATTGTTGAGTGGATTAGTGAATGACTCATCTCCAGGTGTTATGTTCTGACCTGAGTATTTGGTTTTGGGGAATTTCCAAAGGCCCCTCCTTTGGCCATATATGAATCCAGCCTTGGTATTTGGAGGTTCCTGGTTTACCTGCTAACCATGTGGATGGCCACATTAAGCCAAATTATTAAATATAGCAAATTATTAGATATTCCAAGATGGGGACTGTAAGGGTATGTAACATGTGTGTGTGTGGTTGTCAGTTTCTCAGCTATTCCTAGGACTATTCCATAGACATTATGATGGCCATTCTAGTTTTTTTGGGGGTGGGGGCTGGCAAACCTGTGCCTACTCTTTATTGCACTGTGGGTGGATATGAAATCTTTTGTGTAAGGGGGTATAGGATAATCAGCATAACCACCAGTATAATCAAGAGTTATTCTGGTATTATACCCCAATAGAGTTCAAGCCAATTTTCCCAGTCCTCCTCCCAGGAGTTAACCATTATAGTTGCAGGGGTTTTTTTTGTTTGTTTTTTTTTTTTTTTAATCTTTCTACTTTCCTGTTCCTCAAATGTAACTGGAATAAGGCATGCTTAAGTTACTCTTTTAAAAAATAAGTCTGAATACTACAAACCACAGGCCTGTAACTAAATGTTACAGTTAGACAAAAGAAATAGTGTCCCTTATTACATAACAGTAATTATTGTTATTGGGGAAAGGAATTAATTGCAAGTCACTGGTTATCTCTGTAGCTATTTATTTCAAACTTGTGGTTATACTGATGGGCTGTGAAAGGCCTCTGATTGATATACCCTGGGAAATTACTGCTAGCCAGTGTAGACAACTCTGAGTTAAATGGACCAATGGTCTGAATCTTCATGAACGTGTTTCCTATTCTCTCTTGCTGCGAAAAGCAATAAGTAACATGCAGGTAACTGCCTCAATAACATGTATAGGCTAGCATCCTGTTAGTGGTGTATACCTACAGGAGTCTGCACTACCAAACCTACCAGAGAATGCACTAATCAAAGCCACTGTTGGTACTGTAGACTCACTGCACACACCAACACCCACACCCACATGGTCATTCCATGCCTGATAAGAGTGGTGGGGGAGCAGAGAAGCATCTGGCTATGTCCCCATAGCCAGATGTGAAATGATTACATCATCTTCTGAAACCTCCAGAGGACCCTGGCAGATCTCAGTGGCAATATAATCATTTTGTGTCTCACTACAGGAACATAGCCAGATGCTTCTCCAGTCCCCTACTGCCTGAGAGAGAGGAAACTTCAGCAATTCTGTGGAATCTCTTGAGGGTTCACTCAGTGGCCAGCTGTAGCATAGTTCTAGATGTGGAACGACCACACTATGCTGAACCATACATGACTGTGGCAATAGTTTCATGCATGATCAGACCTATCTAGTCGACTATTCTGTTCCCACAGTGGTTAATCAGTTCCCCCTGGAGTTCTTCTCAGCAGGGGATGAGTACAATCGTACTCTCCATCTTAGGCTCTGCAGTAACTGATATACAGAGGCATACATACTCTAAATAGATTTCTAGCTAAGTGACCACTAGCGATTGATTAGGAATGTGGGGGGGAATTGAAGATATTACAAAAAAAAAAAAAGTTTTGCAAGCACTGAGAAATCCTGACAAGAAGAATTCTGGACTGATGAGAACCTTTTCAGTTCAGGACTTATTCCGTGCAATATTCACATGTTGTTGTTTCATACAGAAAACAACATTCTCAGTGCAGGAAATAGCATTTTCTGTGTGGAAAATAATATTTCAGCACAGAATATCAACTTATGTGCAGAAAATGGTGTTTTCTGTACAGAAAAATGCTATACTTGGGAATTTATTCTGCATAAAATTCACACATGGTCAATTTGCATAGAAAATAGCATTGTCTGCAGAAAACTCGTTTTCTGGACAGGAATTAATGCAGGTCTTTCTGCACAGAAATATTATTTTCCATGTTTCCTTTCCAGAAAATGCTGTTTTATGCTCAAAACGGCCATGTGCCTCCATTGTTGCAGAATAAGTCCTGAATTACAAATCACCTTCAAAAACTCTGTCATTTTCAAAGACCTTCTCCTAGTGGGAAGACTAATGATGGAATTACTCATACTACCTCTGAGATGACACTTAGGCCACATCTCCACAGGCCAGAATACTCCACATTCTGATGGGAGTATTCTTGCTCCAGATTCTCCCTGTTACCATACATTCCATGGTGGGAAAAGGCAGCTGTCTGAATGTGTGTGCTGTACTGTATTGCTGGGTGCTGCCACCCCCACCCCTGGTGTTGCACATTGCACTCTGAAGCTAGGAAATGAGAGGCCCAGAATTGTGGCCAACTCCCTGTGTTGTCTGGACAGCTGAGCACAGGATTGGGGGAGGCTGTTCCATTTGGCCCGTGTGGACAAAGCCTTAGTTAAGGATTGCATCCCTACTATTGACTAGTTGCCTAGCTATTCTGTCTCCCACCTTCTTCCTTTGAAGAGACCTTGAGTCCCTCTGAGATGGAGCTGACTTTGGCTTTGTAGTGGTGGCTGCAACAAGCACAGCTGTCATCTCGGGCCAGTAGCAGGAACCGTTTCCTTGAGTTGGTAGGCCAGCTGTCAGCTTTCCTTGAGCATCATTTGGCCTGGGGTCTGACATCTGCCAAACCTTAGCAGTATAGAGTAGTAGAAATGTGAGTCTTTCAAGGATCCAGATTCATGCCTTATAACTAGATAAAGTAACCCATGGCCAAACACCTTGGAAAAGATTGATGTGCATAATCAAGATGATGCTGTTCCACCGTGAAAGAGGTATTTTGTGAGGTGTCTGTGCTGGGTTTGCAAGCTTAAGTGCCCTTGGGTGAACCTAGGCTTGCAAAAATAAATAAATAAATAAATAAATAAATAAATAAATAAATCCATAACAGAGTGAATTATTTCTGCTATTTTTGTGGCACAGATCAACATGCAACTCACTCATGTAGTAGCTGAACATCTGTCTGGTGACCTCTGCATCCATGTGCATTGCCAGGTATAAACCCTAGCATGCTAGAGACACTGAGTGTATCCACACTTCAGAGTTATAGCAGTTTGACACCACTTTAAGTACCACAGCTCCATCCTATGGAATCCTCAGATTTGTAGTTTTATAAGGACTTTACCCTTCTCTGCCAACGAGTGCTGGTGCCTCACCAAACTGCAAATCCTAGGATTCTGTAGGATGGTGCCATGGCAATTAAAATGGTGTCAAACTGCAAGAATTCTACAGTCTGGAGACACTGACACTGGCTAGAATCTTCTTGGTTACTTACTTTAGACAAAAGGGTTAGTGAAAATACTGCAAAAGATGTTGGAGAAGAAGGTAGCTCCTTGCACAATGATATTCCCTTGGCTACTAGTTGGACTTGGGGCTGGGTGCCTGGGATCTGTCCAGCTTGTGTTGTGCTAGCAGTAGTTTTAACCTGCCAGCATAAAAAACGGTGGACAAGTTTCATACTCTTCCAGCACTCTAATAGGATCTTGGCCATTGACAAAGCTCAGTGTAGTGTCACTAACATCTGTGGTTTAAACACCTCAGATTACATACATCCTGTCTGAGTACATTGGCCTTCAGAAGTGGGTCCCATGTTGCAAGTCAGAGGTCCAGGTGTTAAAAAGTTGAAGACCACTGATCAAATGTTTTTCTCCTTCTTCTGCCTGTTTGTTTCCCCTCTGTAGGTACATCCGCTCGGAACGTTCAGTCATTCTTATCAACTTCTGCCTCTCCATCATATCTTCCAATGCTCTTATCCTGATTGGGCAAACCCAGACCCGGAATAAGGTAGGAAGCTGACCTGCTTGGGTTAGCTGTAGCTATTGTTTCTGAGCTGGAACTTTCTGTAATTCCAGGCCTCCCAGAGACTTTGCTTGGTACTTAAAACTGGCACACATCCCTGCTGTAAGATCAGCTTTATTGGTGGTAAATAATTCAGCTGGTTGTCTAGAGCATAGGAAGCATCACAATCCATTAGCTAATGGGTTTCATTATTCTCCCACTGCAAAAGGCAGAATCAGGCCCCATAACAATTAATTCAACCCAGAACTGGGCCAACACTCCTGATTCCTATGGTTGGATAGGGGGCTCACCCGACTGGGGTGTCCCCTCCCTTGTGAACCCACTCAATGGATCACCGAGGTTACACAGGGCAGAAACAAATAAAAAGAAATAAGAGAGTGCAGGCATGACCCATCTTCCATCTTAATCACCATGAAAACAGTTGTTAGCAAGTTGTTAGTAGAGAACTTTACTCCCCTGGTCCTTTCCTGTCTGCCAGTCTTTTCCTATTCTTGAATTGCCCCATTAAAGGGCTATTCTCTACCAGAGCCTATTGCACAGAAATGGACCTGTTCATGCCACTGGACACCTTTGTCCATCATGCTGATAAGGATTCTAGAACCCATCTTCTTGGTGGTAGGGACACACTCACCCAGGTTGCTGGACTCTGACGTGAAGGCTGATCCCTGGTTTTTCTTTTTTGCTAAATCGTTTCATCATCAAAGCATACAAAGTACATGGCAAATGAATTACCTATTTATCAGACTCCGCCTTTGAGAATCTAGGAAGCTTTCTGGGAGCCCACTAATAAAAAAAAGGGAAGGAGAAAAGACTTCAGATGAGATGCTTTTTGAGTAGCTGCCTGCAGTTCGCTGCCTCCTGGCACTGTGCAAGAACAGGACTGGCTTGTGAGGTTGAGTGGTTTTTATCTCTGAAATTCAAAAGGACAGATTGACCAAAGAGAGCCAGGGGAGCGTGTTCCACTTAATAAATGTTCCGTTCTTCTGTAGCGCCTTTTTCATCTACTAGGCCTGGAGCCAATTGCTGACCTTAATTAAAGGATCCTAAGGCACACTCCCTACCTAGGTAGGTAAAGGGGAGAAGGCTCTGTTGTTGTGGGTGCTAGTGGTGGAAAAGAAATTCACATTAAATGAGGTTTGCTACAGAAAATCATGGTCTGGGAGACTATTAACAGAACTCACATATATCATTTAGTTTCCCCTCATCAGCAGGAAATTGTGGGCAGAAGCAAACCTTCTCCTCCCACCTCCAAATTTTATACAAGTAAATACACAACATTAAAAAAAAAAGTGAGGTCCTACATTTTGCTTCCACTGTGTAAATCTACACTCATCTAGTTAAGTGCTGGTTGTACTATTACTTTTATTTTATTTTATTTTATTTTATATCTTACTTTTCTTCTAGCACAGGATCCAACCCAGGTTACAACAAACTAAAACAAAGTAGTACAGCTAAAATCTTATTATACACATGTGTGTGTTTTAAAAAAAACCAAATAAATTAGCAATTCTATTCAAAGCACAAAGTTAACACATTTAAAAGTTAACCCCCACCCTAAAAAAGGTAAAAGCCACAGGATAGCACATTAAAACACCCTTCTGCCACATAAGTTATGAGCTGAAGGCCTGCAAAAATCAAAAGCTCTTTGCCCTCTGGTAGAAGGAGAGCAAAGAGGAGGCCAGTCACACCTGCTGTGGGAGGGAGTTCCACAGCCTTGGAAGCAGCAACCCAGAAGGCTCTGCCCTATGTCCTCACCAAATGTTCTACACCAGTGGCTCTTAAACCTTTCTTTACCAGGGACCCCTTTAAATATCTTCTGTTACCATGGACCCCAAAGACTTAACTCAAGATTTAAAACAACACAATTAAACCATCCATTAAACTTTCCCTTAGAGGTACTGAATGGGGAGGGAAGTCTTTTCTCCTGCTTCTTCCTGCAAGTTTGTGGCTGGAGTGGATTGAACAGCAGTGCTTAGGCCAAGCCAGCCAGCCAGCCTTTGTCTTTGCTCCTGTCATGTGGCCACTCTGCTGCAGGGAGGAGGTGAGCCAAGCATCCTTCAAGCCTTTCGGGATCCTCTGTGAGGACATTGTGGCCCACTGGGGGTCCACGGACCACAGGTTAAGAACCAATGTTCTACACCACCCTTCTTCTAGTTACCAATGTTGCAGAACCAATTTTGCCTCTGTGAATGTGCTTGCTGTTTCCACAATCCCAGTGAATCAAGGGGTACATTGAAGGCACTGGCAGGCAGTTACACACCATCTGAGTACCCCACTGCATGTGCAACAGCTACACTTCAGACCTCTGTGTACACAACTATGAAATGAATACAGACATGACACTGTGGCCAAAAAGGCACAACCACATAGAATCATAGAGTTAGAAGAGACCTCAAGGGCCATCTAGTCCAAACCCTGCCATGCAGGAACACACAACCAAATAATTCCCAACAAATGGCCATTCAGCCTCTGTTTAAAAACATCCAAAGAAGGAGACTCTGCCACACTACGAGACAGTGTACTCCACTTCTGAACAGCTCTTACTGTCGGGAAGTTCTTCCTAACATTTAGGTGGAATCTCTTTTCCTGTAGCCATTGCTCTGTGTCCTAGTCTCTGGAGCAGCAAAAAACAAGCCTGCTCCATTCTCAGTATGACATCACTTCAAATAGTTAAACATGGCTATCATGTCCCCTCTCAAACTTCTCTTCTCCAGAGTAAACATGCCCAGCTTCCTAAGCCACTCCTCATAGGGCATAATGGGTTCCAGACCTCCCACCATTTTGCTCTCCCTCCTCTGGACATGTTCCAGCTTCTCAATACCCATCTTGAATTGTGGTGTCCAGAACTGGACACAGTATTCCAGGTGAGGTCTGACCAAAGCAGAATACAGTGGGACTATTACTTCCCTTGATGTAGACACTATACTCCTATTAATGCAGCCTAGAATCACAACCTTGTGGCTGCAGTACAGGCATTTAACCACTGTGCCAACCAGGGCTCCATAAATCAACCATCTATTTAGGTTTTCACAGCCTGCATCCATAGATTTGGCTTTTTTAGCTGCTGCATCACACTGCTGACTCATGTTCAGCTTGTGGTCCACTAAGACTCCTAGATCCTTTTCTCATGTACTGCCCTCAAGCCATGTGTCACCCATTCTATATCTGTGCATTTCATTTTTACTGCCCATGTGTGTATCCTACCTTTTTTCCTTTGAAATTCATTTTGTTAATATCGGCCCAGCTTGCTAATCTGTTGAGGTCATTTTGGATTGTGCCCTTGTCCTCTGGAGTATTAGCTCCTCCTCCTAATTTGCTGCCCTCTGCAAACTTGATAAGTATGCCCCCCTAATTCCCTCATCCAAGTCATTGATAAAGATGTTGAATAGCACTGGGCCCAGGACAGAACCCTGTGGCACCCCACTGGTCACCTCTCTCCAGGATGAAGGGGAACAATTGGTGATTACTCTTTGGGTTCGGTCAGTCAACCAATTACAAATCCACCTAACAGTTGCATTGTCTAGCCTGCAGGTTACGAACTTTTTTGCAAGAATATCATGGGGGACCTTGTCATATATAAGGGAACTTGTGTGTGTAGAGCACACCAGCTTATATGGTGTGTGGATGCCTGCCTATGACTGCATTTGAAGAATGGGCACAAACACTCATTAGTTAAGGAACAAACCAGCCTCAGTTCTATTGTCAGTCCTGACCAGAGCAGACTCATTCAGTCAATGGAGGCTTACCTAAGTGTTGACTCACCATTCAATGGGTCAGCTCTTGTTTGGACTAGTCAAAAGGATTCTAGTCAGTGTGTTAAAATGATTAGGAAAAGTGTTTCCCAAAATATTGGGAAAAAAATCTGTCTGGCAGGAAGAGGGAGGAAAAAAATCTTTGCTACTTTTGGTCTGGAATGATGGTGACCTTCTGAGAACTTTGGTGAAAAACAAAACTGTCAGATTTTCACATCTTTGGTGGTGCATTAATTTAGTTAAGACTGAAAGAGATTCTAGGGATTTTTGTAGGGACAGGGAGATTTTACTGACAGCATGTTTGGGGGAGGTTTTCTTTTTAAGAACTACAAATCCCATGATTGTCAATCTAGATTCTGGGACTAACTTAGCAAAGCTTAGCTCTGGTAAGCCATAATAACTAAGTTGAGCCACCATGTTCAGAAGCTATATACCTTTGAACAACAGCTGCTGAGATTCCCAGAGACATTTGTTATTTGTAGGAATGGAAAGGTTATGATTATTTGTTTCCTGGTTGAAAAATGGGTTTCCTAATAGTCAAGAAAACCTCTCAGGAAGAATAATAGAGCACTGAGAGCTTTGTACAGTCCCCCCTCCTCCCAGTATTTGAATGTCTTGAAGTCTTCTGAGTGATTTTTCTGTCCAGAGGAAAAAAAACTGTACAGAAAATGTAGTTTTGTGCAAAAAAATCCACACACGACCCATGTGTTTCTCGGCACAGAAAAGACCTCTGAAACACTTCAGGACACTCAAATTTGGGGATAATATTGTAAAAAGTATACATTTTCTCCAGAAGAAGGGGAAAAAAATCAGTAATTATTTGTTCTTGCATGCATGGATGAAACAATTGAGGATTTAACATCCCCAGCTGTGTGTGCTTTTCAGCAACGTATGTTTAGCCACAGGCACAAATACAATATTGGACTGAGTAGACCTTTCCTGAAATCCAGGAAAGCAACTTTTAACCCTTCGTCTGAGATCCTACAGTGGGACTACGTAGCATAAATCTCCACCTGTAGAATTATGTATTGATTGTGCTGTGCTACACAGCCCTTTTGTTAAAGGACAACATTGTGCAACTAAACCAAAACAACACTCTCTCTGACTATTCTTCACAAACAAAGATTCAGGAAGGACTCATCCTGCGCTTTCTGCAAGCGCGCTGATGACTAAAAAGGCCAATCCGAGATTAACAAGTCCGGTTGCAGAAAGCACAGCAGAAGGTCTCCTTGGGTGATGTTTTTGGGTTGTGATTCTTTCTGCGTTGTTATTTTTCTTCAAGACTTGTTCGGCGTGAGTTCTCAAATAAGGCTGCAGCATTGTGGATAGTGTGTCTCCATGCCTCCCGATGTGAGGCCAGGGCAGACCACTGTTGATGATCAATTTGGCCGAGGCTGAGATTTTGTTTCAGGGAGTCTTTGTATCGCTTTTTTGGAGCACCCCTCTTATGCTGACCTGTGGCGAGTTCACCGTAGAGTAGTATTTTTGGGAGGCGATGGTCCTCCATCCTAGAAACGTGCCCTGCCCAGCGCAGCTGTGTTCTCAATATCATAGCCTCAATGCTGGTGATCCCTGCTTGCTCAAGGACAGCAACATTCATCACATAGTCAGTCCAGTGTATATTTAGGATTGTGCGTATACAGCACTGATGAAAGCATTCAAGGAGTCGCAAGTGGTGGCGATAGGTGACCCATGTTTCAGATCCATAAAGGAGAATAGACAGTACAATGGCTCTATACACACTGATTTTTGTGCTTCACCTCAGGTGTTTATTACTCCAGACTCTTTTGTGAAGTCTTCCAAATGCACTATATGCCTTTGCTAATCTGTGATCGATCTCTTTGTCAATCTTGGCATCTGAGGAGATGATGCTTCCCAGGTAGGTGAACTGCTGAATGGAATTAAGCACAGATTTGCCTACCGCCATGTGGGGATGATGGTGTTATTCCTGTGGTGCTGGCCTGTAGAGAACTTGCATTTTCTTCAGGTTGACTACCAGCCCAAACAGCTCTGCAGCTGTTGCAAAGCACAATGTTAGGCGCTGCAGAGCTGCTTCTGTGTGGGCAACAAGGGCAGCATCATCAGTGAAGAGCAGCTCACAGACTAGATAGTTTAGAGTCTTAGTGTGAGTCCTCAGACGGCTTAAGTTAAACAAGCTACCATCAGTACGATAACGTATATAGATGCTGTCATCTTCTTCGAGCTCTGCCATAGCCCTTTGGAGCATCATGCTGAAGAAGATTGTAAATAAAGTTGGCGCAAGAACACAACCTTGCTTCTCTCCATTAGTTATTAGAAAGGGCTCTGAAAGAGCATCGCCATATCTGACTTGACCACGCTGGCCCTCGTGTAGCAAGATAATCATTTTAAGGAATTTGGGGGGACATCCTAGTCTTTCCAGGATCTGCCATGGACCTTTTCTACTCACAGTGTCAAAGGGTTTGGTGAGGTCGACAAATGTTACATAGAGATCCTTGTTCTGCTCCCTACATTTTTCTTGCAGTTGTCTAAGGGCAAATACCATGTCTGTAGTACTCCTATTGGCTCTGAAGCCACATTGGCTTTCAGGGAGAAGTTCTTCTGCAGTAGCAGGAACTAATCTGTTCAGGAGTATCCTTGCAAGGATTTTTCCAGCAATAGAGAGCAGTGTTATGCCTTGATAGTTTGAGCAATTGGATTTTGCTCCTTTTTTCTTGTACAGGGTGATGATGACTGCATCTTGGAGGTCTGATGGCAGTTCCCCTTTTTCCCAGCAATTCACAAGGAATTTGCGGAATTTATCGTTGAGTGCATGACCTCCGTGTTTCCAAACTTCAGGTGGGATTCCATCAATCCCAGCTGCCTTGCCATTTTTCTTCTGCTGTATGGCCTTAAGGATCACTTCCAAAATGGGAGCTATGTCCAATTCATTTTTCATCAGTTTTTGTATCATATGTTGGATAGCTGAGCCTTGGACTACTCGGTTGACGCTAAAGAGACTTTGAAAGTGTTCAGCCCATCGATTCAGGATGGAGGCTTTATCAGTAATTAATGTTTGACCATCTGTACTATATAAGGAGCTTTGGACCTGATAAGTAGGTCCAAACACTGCTTTAAGACCTTCATAAAATCCTCTATGATCACCCAGATCTGCACAGTGTTGTGTCTTTTCTGCTATATTGATCCACCACTTGTTCTGCATGCCTCGGAGTTTTTGTTCTGGTTTACTACATGTGAGGCGGAAAGCTGCTTTTCTTACATGGCAGGTTAGCTGGGTGAGGTATGCCTGGTGAGCAGTTCTCTTCTTTGCCAACAGCTCCTGGATCTCTTGGTTGTTTTCATCAAACCAGTCTTGATTTTTCTTGTGGGAGAACCTGAGGGATTCTTTGGCAGACTGGAGAATACTGTTTCTGATATGTTGCCAAAGCACTGTAGGAGAAGGATCTGTAGGATGGTCTTCAAGTTTTGCTTGCAGATTTGCCTGGAAGTTGTCTCTCATGGTAACTTGTTGAAGATTGTTGACTTGGAGTCTCTTCTTTAAGATGCCACCCCTCTTGGGTTTGAGCTGAAGATGAAGATTTAGTTTACATTTGACAAGGCAATGATCTGTTTGGCATTCTGCACTGGGCATCACTCGGGTATGACGGACATCACGAATGTCTCTCTGACGGACTAGAACATAGTCAATGAGGTGCCAATGTTTCAATCGTGGATGCATCCAGGTTGTCTTCAAGCTATCTTTCTGCTGAAAGATTGTGTTTGTAATAGTCAGCTGTTGTTCTGCACAGAACTCTAGCAGGAGGCATCCATTATCATTGCAATTTCCAACACCATGCTTGCCTAAGACACCTTTCAGGTTTCGGAATTCTTTCCTACTCTGGCATTGAAATCACCAAGGATAATAATTTTATCTTCTACAGGGACTTTTTGTATGAGTTGGCGTAGGTCTGTGTAGAATTTGTCTTTCTCTAAAGGGTTGGCTTGCATAGCTGGGGCATATATACTAAAGAGAACAACATGAGGCATGAGGGAGGCGTAAGGAAATAATGCGATCAGAGGGTCTTGTTGGCAAGGTTTCGAGTTTGGAGGCAATGGAGTTTTTAATCATGAAGCCTACTCCTGAAAGATGTTTTTTGGTTTTGGGTTTGCCAGACCAGTAAAGTGTGTCTGTCATTAGAAAGCAACACAAAGACAAGTGTCACTATAGCATGAGCTGAAATCCCATTTTAAAAGCACTAGTGGTGGTTGGGCGATAATTCTGTGGTGGTAGTATTGCGTGGTTATGGCTACATGATAATTACTGTAATCTTGCCACTATGCTTCCACTGTCTTCAGTCGCTAAATTACAGGGTTTTTTTAGATGCTAGTCTGATAACTTCCCAACTCTGCTTCACCAACCTCAAACCTTGATGCAGTGCTGCATCAGACAATAATGCCAAACCCCTTCTGTAAGGGAATCTACTCGTAAGTTAAATAGGAACAGGATTCTGCCTTTTATTGACATACAAACAGTGGTTCTGGGTGTCTGTAAATGACTGGATTTGTGATGAATATAAATATTAAAATCATAGAAATCTAAAGTTACAAGGGGTAGCTTAGAAGCCAATTAGTCTAACGCTCTGTCTGATGTAAAAATTTTACAGTTACAACATCCCTGACAGATGGCCATCCAGCTTTTGCTTAAATGCTCCCAGCAAAGAAGAGGCCACCACCTCCCAAAGCAGACAGTTCTGCTGGTGAAGACCTCTTACAATTAGGGAATTTCTCCTATAGCAATAGCAATAGCATTTATATTTCTATACCACTTATCAGTGCAAAACACTCCCTAAGCACTTTACAGTGTGTTAGCTAATTGCCCCCAACAAACTGGGTACTCATTTTACTGACCTGCGGAAGGATGGACAGCTGAGTGAACCTTGGAGCCCTGCCAGAATGAACTCACAATGTTGTGGCTGTAGTACTAGCATTTAACCACTGCGCCACAAGGGCTCTCTAATGTTGACTTGGAATCTGCTTCCCTGACATTTCCACCCAGTGGTTCAAGTCACAGAAAATAAGTTAACTCCTTTCTTCTACGTGATAGCCTTTCAGGTAATCGAAAGCCACTATTATGCCTATCCATTAGGGTTGCCAAATCCAGATCTCAAAGTCTGGGCATGAGTCTCCAGTTTCCATGGTTCATCACCAAGCAGGAGATAAGAGTTCAAATTCTCCAGTTTTAGGGAGCTCACTTCCAAGCACGAGGAAAGGACTGGGTATAAATCTCTACTTGAGCTTGTGGAAGAACAGCTTGCTACAGTTTGCAAGGCTTAATTGGTGGCTTGCAAGTTGGAGCACAGACTTTCCAGTGGGCATTTGCATTTACTAAATTAACTTCCTTATTTCCTTACAGTTGCTGTGGTGGCAGTGTTCACCCTCTGTTCTTCTCTGCACCTACCTTCTTGCCAACAGCAAGTAGGCTACATGAAATGTTCTTTATCTCTAGGAAAATGAGAAAAAAATCACCACCACCACCCATTTCACCTTGATATGGGAACAGCCCATTTAACTAAGATTTCTCTTTTAATTTCCAAAAAAGAAAATATTGTCTCTCTTGCCTGTTCTGTCTCTGGAGATTTTCAGATGGGGAAATTATTCCCCGGGGTGATCGGGACAGAATTGTTTCCATCCCAGAAACAGTGCCGCGTTTCGCACACCCACTTCCCTCTTCCAATCTCCCGTTGTCCTGACTCTGTGCTCGTTGTATTTCCCTGCCGGTACCTTCTGCGATATTTTATTAACAAGAGTTCATTGTTAATAAAAAGAAATAGAATGAGCACAGCGTCAGGACGACGGAAGATCGGGAGAGGGAAGTGGGTGTGCGAAACGCAGCACTGCTTCCAGGACAGAAAAAAATTTGTCCCTATCTCCCATGGGAATAACTTTCCCGTGTGAAAATCTCCTCTGTCTCTGTCTCTTTGTAGTCTATATGTATTTGAATTACAAGTTGTTAGCAACTGTGCTTGGTACTTAATGTATAATACTTGATGACATCATCAGATACCATCTCTAGCTCTTACATTTTGGCATGGAAACTTCAGTCACTGGGACAACCCAGAATTGGTAATCATATGGAGTCCTCACCTTTCTTAGGGCTCGTCTACACTGGCTACTTAAATCCAGAGCATAATGCTCCAGACTGGATTGCCCATGATGGCGGCCACATGCACTGGGCCAAATCCTGTGCAACGGCCATCATTGTCCACATGGGCCAGCCAGGCTGACACTGCATCAGCCCTGCTGGCCTGCCCTGTGTTTTTGGAACCACCACTGCTTCATCACCAGGCAAGAAGCTCTGCGGAAAGCCTGCCTTGTGTGCCATCATTTCTGCTGAGGTCAGAATGGGTGCTCAGACATGTGATCAATAAGGAGAGGGTTGCTCTACCCCTCCTCATTGATTGCATGGGTGCTCTGTTCTGACCTCAGCAGGACTGATGATGCACTGGGCAATCTTTCCACAGAGCTCAGACTTTATCAGACGCAGCAAATATGGTGTCATAATTATGCCTAATGAATGCGAAAGGGCGCCAATACCAGATGATGTCATGCTTTCGCGATTGTGTATTGAGAATAAGACGTTCTTTTTTATTGTTGGGCCAAGCAGTCAATAGATCAGCCATGGCATTTTTTTCCATGATTGCAAGTGTGTGAAACTGCTCCCCATTTTGTTGGTGTGATTCCAACATCAATAGGTGATCCCCACCAGAACACTTCTGGGTGGGAATGCAAAAACTAGCCATGGGAAAGTCTTTTTATGAACTTCCCCATGTTGCAGGCAAGTTTTTAAGTGTGTTTCAGTGCTTGTGTGTTTGTTTTCTTTTTAAATTTAGTTATGTATTGTTGTTTTATTTTTAAGCGCACTTGCATCTTCTTGCGAGAACTGCCGAGATCTCGCTCGCCCGTCAGTGTGGAAGTGCGGGGCTGCTTTTTCATGAGATCATGGCTACGTTTGATATAAAGGTGTTCTTTTGCCAGCACAAAAGTGATATAAAATATGGTGGCAAAAGAATGTTTTTAGGGGCTTGTCTGATAAAGTCCCTCCTCGGCTGGTGAAGCAGTAGCAGTAGTATCTCAATGCAGGATAAGGGAGTTCGTGCCACATTTGCATATGGACAACTGTATTGGGCTGAACTGGACCTGATCCAGCTGTCCAGAGAGCAAACGACTCCAAGGTCACTCCGGAGTTTCCAGGGAAACCTTGGGGATTTTTCTAACTTTGCTTAGCTTGGTGCAAAGCAGAGTTAAGGTCTAAAATGTGTGATTCCTCCCCAGAAGTAGCCATATGTCATCTGCACTGCCAGCACCAGATTCAGTGTGTTTTGTTTGCCAGTGTAGACAAGTCCTAAGATAAGCATATTCAGCTCTTTCTATGCTTCCTCATAGGACTTGGTTTGCAGATCTCTAACCATACTTCTGTTAAGGCAGTGTAGGACTGCATTTGCTTTTTTCTGCAGCCTCGCCATAACCCCTTCCTCCTTTACAGTTTTGCAATGAACCAAGACACCTAGATCCCTTTCAGTGTGCTGCTGGCAAGATGAGTCACAGCCATCTCACATCAGGGTTCTCTAGCTTAGCATCGTTTCTACACCATACTGGCTCATTTCTGATGGTGATACCTGTCCTCTGTTTGATAGGATGTGATGATCCTATCTAGCTACCTTCTTCAACTAGAGCATGGATAAATAACCTTTCTGGTCCTCAAAGTGCTGGCCAGGGAGCTAAAGGCTGCATATATATTCACCTACATTGGAGTGGGTACGGTATGGCCCCAGGGTCATGTTTATGCTTGACAGGTCCCCAGTTCTTTTTGGTAAAAAGGTCATGTTTTGCCCCAAATGCTGCCAGAACATCCCCTAGGTGTGGCAGGAGTAATTGACACCCTCCTAGCCATTTTAGGTCCAGGAGAGGCCTTTTTCCCAACAGGAAGTGACCCAGAACTTCTGGCTCACTTCCTGTTGGGGAAAAATCTCTTTTGGGCCTAAAAAGGGCCAAAAAATAGAGAATTCCCCATGTGCTCAAGGAGTGTTAGAGTGTTTCGGGGAGACATATTTTTTTTTCAGGGCTGACAGGGGATGAAGCCCTTCTAGGTCATCTGGGAGGCCAATGCATTTTCCTAACCACTGAGTGTTGTCCATCCTGACCTAGAGGAATACACATGTATATGCACACAGGGAGGCAGAGACTTGCTGTTGTGCTGAGTTGACTTTAATTTGAGTTGCAACCCAGTGGGTCTTCTAAACCTCACTGGGGTTGGAGAAGAAGCTGTTTTGGGCACAATGAGTAAGGAGAACCCAGAACCCTGATTGGGGTGTCTGCTTCCCTGATGGCATGGTGAGCATGGAAACAGATCAGGGAGGAGTGGGTGTTGGAAATGAGAGATATAATCTAATAGAAGGTTAGAAGAGTGGCAAAAAAACTGGAAAAAGAGACTAAGGACTTTTTCGGACAAGTAAAATGCAGCGCAAGCAGCCTCGCCATCGTTGATCGTGAGTAAAAATCACCAAAATATTCCACTCAAATGTCCCTGCGGTACCACAACAGTACCAGCAGGGACGGGCATCATCCGAAAGGGACGCCCTGCAGCGCTGCAGCCTCGCAACATGGCGAGGCTGCTTGCGCTGCATTTTACTTGTCCGAAAAAGTCCTAAGATACACCCTGAGTTACAATTTAAAAGATTTTTTTTTACAAAATGCAATACATGTGGGATCTGATACCCCATAAAATAATAAACATGTATAAAACCCCAAGTAGTAAATGCTGGAAATGTGCAGAAAAAACGGGTGCTCATTTCCACATGTGGTGGATGCATAAGAAAGCTGTGGAGTATTGGAATGGTATACATAACATAATATCTACAATTTTAAATTGTAAATTAGAGAAAGATCCAAAAACGTATCTGCTAAATATGCCAAAGGAAGAAATAGAAAATAGATATGGTAAAATATTATTTTATATGACCACTGCAGCAAGAATAACCTGTGCCCCCCCCAAAAAAAAAATGTGGAAAGAGGAACAAATACCTGACATATCAGATTGGATTTTGAAGGTATATGAATTCATGGAAGCAGACAAACTGACATGTTTAATTAGAAACCAAACAATTGGCCAATTTATGAAAAACTGGAAAGTGGTAATAGACAACTTAAAAACTTTATGGGGCAAATCTGCTATTAAAGGACTGGAGTGACAACTAAAAATCAGTTTAGACAATAGTCAGAAAAGAAAAAAGGAAAGGAAAGGAAAAAAGGGGCATTGTTCTGAATGATAATATATCACATCAGACGGGGTGTAGGAAATCATTCTAGTATGTATTTTATGTTTAGGGGTTTGTGTGTGTAGAATCTGAGTATGTATTTTGATGTATTTTGTTTTGTTTAGTTGTATGGTTTTGATTTTTGATGTTTTGTGGTTATGATTTATAGGTTATATATTAATAAATATAATTTTTCTTTAAAAAGTGAGATATAAAGCCTGGGACCATCTGCAACCTACAAACTACAGGTTGACCACCCCATGTTAGAGGCTTCACTATTGTTTGAGTAGAAGTCCCTAGGGATGGGAAAATATTCAAAAATATTTGGGGGAACAAAGGTTGAAAAACAAGTCACTTGAATTTTGCAAAACACAGAGAAGGAGATTCATGGATTCATAAGAATCTTTGTAGTCAGGGATGTCTTTGACACAAATTCAAACCTTTTTTTGCCTAAGTAAACAGCATATTTATTTATTTATTTATTTCTCAAAACAAGTCCCCAGCTATAGCATTTTCTGCACAGCAAGTGCTGTTTTCTGCCCAGGGGAAAAATGCTGTTTACTGTATAGAAAATGATGCATTTGTGCAAAAACTCCACATGTGAATTATGCAAAGGATAAGTCCTGAACTATAAATTGTCTTCAAAAACTATATGGTTCTTGCAGTGGGAAGAAAATTGCTAAAATTACTCATTTTACTTCCAGAATGAAATTAGTGAAGAATTACATCCCTGGCAGTACCTTACCCTCCACAAACTATCTGAATAATTTCAAAGTCATTTCAGGTAGTCAATTTCAAGCAGAAGGGGGGAATCTGATCCTCTGTATTTTTCATTTATTTTCCCCCAGCCTTGAATCCATTCCATTCCATCTGTACCACCATTCTGCAATTTTTCTCTATGTGCACAAAATTGTTTCCAAACATCTATACACATTTGGCCTCTGTAGTCCCATAAAACTGGTAGGATGATGATGATGATGATGATTAAATTATAACTTATTATAAATATTATATTATGCTATAAATATAGTATGAATATTATAGATATTATCCATAAATATGTCTAACCAAGCCTGGGGGTTCATTATACTCCAGACTGGCCCTGGGTCAACAACGATAGTGGCCATGCACACCGGGCTGAATCCAGTGTGACTGTGTGTCATTGTTCACATGGGCCAGCCAGGCGGACACCTCATTGGTCCCATGGTCCCACTGGCCCATCCCATTTTCAGGGCTGCTGCCACCACTGCCTCCTTGGCCAAGCAGCTCCCCATGAGCAATGCCTAATGGCATTGCTTCTGCTGAGGTCAGAATGGGGAGCCCACATATGTGATCAACCAGGAGGGGGTTGCTCTACCCCTCTCCTTGTGGATTGCATGAGTGTGCCATTCTGACTTCAGCAGAAGCAATGCTGCCAGTCATGCTCTTGTAGGGAGCTTTTTGGCTGGCAAAGTGGTGTTGGCTCTGATAGGGATCTATCCCCTCCTCTGCATGGCTGAGCACAGGGTAAGGGAGATGCCATAGCATTTGTGCGTGGACAGCTGGATCAGGCTGAATTGAACCCAATCCAGCTGTCCAGACAGCAAAAGAATCTGAAGTCACTTTGGAGTTTCTGTAAAACCCCAGACTTTTCCCCAACTTTGCTTAGTTCAGTGCAAAGTCAGGTTAAGTGCAGAAAATGTGATTCTTCCCTGGAAGTAGCCATATGTTGTCTGGATTGCTAGTCCCAGATTCAGGGTAAATCTGTTTTTTGTTTTGTTTTCTTTGCTGATATAGACAAGCCTGAGTCTTCATTAACAATTACAATAGTTCTGGGATAGGGATTCTAACTTTTATTAGTCTCTGAGTGGATTATGTTTCTCCTTCTCCTTTCCCTCATTTCCTGCCATATAGAGACCTTTTTTCCCCCACCAGGCCACATCTGGAGAATCCATCTCTGCATTTGCAAAAAAGCTTTGAAGATGAAAGGGCCACAGAAACACGGTGTATATTTTTGCTGCTGGTCACATTAGACAAAGGGTAAAGGGCCCCCTGCGGCTTGCCAGCCTTATTTATTATGAAATCACGCTTGGTCAAGCTTTATTTCTTGCTTCAAAGGACAAAAAAAAATGCTATCACTTCTGAAGGTAGGAAGGAAAGACGCTTGAGGGATTAGAATCCTACAAAGGTAATTATGGCTAGAATCACTGGCTCATTTGCAATGATCACTGAATCTAGAGTATTTGTCTTGGACCTGGTTTAATGCAGGGAAAAGATGCATCAAAACAGGCTACAGTCTGGAAAAGTTGCTTTTTTGGACTTCCACTCCTTGATGGCCATATTTGCTCAGGGCTGGTGTCTTGGAACTGTGGTTTGAAATAACTGTTTGTAGAATCAATGAATTACAGAGTTGGAAGGGACAACTAAGGCCATCTAGTTCAACCCCCTGCGGTGTAGGAATACACTACTAAAACACCCCTGAGAGATGGCCACTCAGCCTCTGCTTAAATACTCACATCCAGAATTCACACGCACATGTTAGCTGTGGACTTGACTCTACATTTCATGACTTGGTTCAGTTGGACAACATTGCCATTCAACACAAAGTTAGCATAGCACATTTCAGGTGTAGCTCTGCATGTGGAAACGTATGCTATTATGATCTAGAAGCTGAACCTATGTATTTCTTTTCTCTGTCTCTTCCAGCCCAACTGATTGTCCTCTTTACCTTACAGATCTTTCTGTTCATATATATCCTTTTTGCTCTCTCTTTCCAGGTGATATGCACCTTGGTGGCAGCCTTCTTGCACTTTTTTTTCCTTTCCTCCTTCTGTTGGGTGCTGACGGAAGCCTGGCAATCGTACATGGCTGTAACGGGCAGGTTACGGAACCGCATCATCCGTAAACGTTTCCTGTGTCTTGGATGGGGTGAGGGTCTATTGCTCATTTGTTGTTGTTGTGTGTGTGCCTTCAAGTCACTTCTGACTTATGGCAACCCTAAGACGAGCCTATCATGGGGGTTTTCTGAGGCTGAGAGTGTGTGAAATCCAGTTACTGATCCCAACTACAGTAGGCCCATTGAAACAATGAGAAATTGGTAAGCCAACAATTATGTACATTTAAGAGCCATTGATTCCATGGATCTGTGGTAGTTGGAACTAACAATTCCACTTAGGCCATATCGATCATTTGTTGAAAGTCAGTTGGAAGGATTAGAACTTACCAATACCAATACAGAGTTTCCTGGTGTGGATCTCAACATGCACACACACACATGGTTACTGCAATTTTTAAAATAGATTGCACAATAAGTATCTAACTAGTACAAAAGTGAAATTCTGTATACTTTTCTCTGCCTTCCCCTCTATCTCTGTTTCAGTCCATTTTGAGAGGACCCCCCCTCTCAAAGAAAACTTAGGGGACCCAATTTGTAGCCCCTGAAACCTCTCACCAGCCCCCCCAATCCAACCCTGTTTTTTTTTTTTTTAAATGGCATGAGTTTGGGGCATTTTTTCAATTCCTTTAACCTCTTTTTTTTTAAAAAAAAAAATCAAACTTTTTACAGGGTTTGTCAAACACAGTGAAGAAATCAGCTTCAGGGGCATTTTGTTAAAAAAATATTTCCAGACATATACTTGAGTCTGCAAAACTGGTTTGGGTTTTTTTGCACCATGTTTATACGAAAATTGTATTTCTGAAAACAGTGTCTTTGCCCAGAAAAAAGAGGGGGTTTGCACCCAAAGCAAAAGTTTCCATGTAGAAAAACCATGTGTGTTTCTGTTCAGGATAATTTGCTGAAACATTTTTGGGAATGTGAATATCAGTTGAAAACTGTGCCAAAAAAGGCAGGAAATAAATTTTCTTTAATTTTTTTTTATTTTTTTTGATAGGATTTGAATAATGGTAAACATTCTTTCCATCTTTAGAGGATATTACAGTATATGTCTAGATAAGGATTTTTTAGATTCATCCACAATGCACATTTCATGTAATATCATATCATACTGATGTAATAAGGAAGATCTTTGGGAGGAAAACCCACCTGCAGTTATGGCCAAGTTGATTTATTGTGTTGCTGCTTTTTAGACCTATCTTACAGTTGCATTTTCAGTTAAATTTGGGGAAACCACTTGAAGCATTTCTTGAGTTGAGCTCTTTCAATTGCTTTTGTTGGATTTGTTTGTTGCAAACAGCTGAAAGTCTGTAAATGTTGATAATAAACCTGATTTGCAATGGGGATGAATAATCTTGATTTAGGTTGTAGATAATCCATGAACCTTCTGGGACTTCCCTCAAGGTAGTGTTGATTTGAGTGGAACTACCCAGAGAATTTAAAAGAAGCTGTTTTAGTCTTTACAGATAAGTCATTAGAGGATTTAATAGACAATATTTGGGCCCATGTCCTGCCTAGAAGAAACATGCTTGATGACAGCAAAATGGAAACCACCCAAAATTTATCCCAAAGAGCAAAGGGACAGTTGTAGTCTATAATTTCAGAGAAGACCTTGGCAAGATGGAGAGAAATAGTGACATGTAAGGATCAATATAATAGATAGTGATGAACAAACAGAACTTAAAAATGTAAAATGAGAAAAATGTTTCAGTTTCTTCAGTTGCTAAAGATAGAACTGAGCTTTATCCAAGGTGGCCATTTAGAACACTCTTTTTTGGCATTCATCCATGGATGATGGCATTATCCTCTGGGTTGTGGTGTCAACCGATCCAGACAGTCTCCCTTTTGTCAAAATGCCTGAAGGAGATGGCACGTCAGTACCAAACAGGGACAAATAAATGAGGTGGTGCTTATCAATGTTGAAATGCCTAGCCACTGGTTGTTCTAGTTTCCTGGTCAAGATTTCATTTGGTTCCTGATCTAGGAGTCTTAGTGGACCACAGGGCGAACATGAAGCAGCAGTGTGGTGCGGCAGCTACAAAAGCCAATACGATTCTACGCTGCATCAATAGGAGTATAGTGTCTAGATCAAGGGAAGTAATAGTGCCACTCCATTCTGCCTTGGTCAGACCTCTCCTGGAATACTGTGTCTAGTTCTGGGCACCACAATTCAGGAAGGATATTGAGAAGCTGGAATTTGTCCAGAGGAGAGCAACCAAAATGGTGGGAGGTCTAGAAGCCATGCCCTATGAGGAACAGCTTAGGGAGCTTGGTATATTTGGCCTGGAGAAGGGAAGACAATTACGGTATTTCATCTACTTAAAATATGACTACATGTGAATCCAACCCATTCCTCTTGAGCTCAAATTTCAAGTGGATGTTTGTGCTTCTCAAGGATCCACAATTAAAAAACCTCCCCACATCTAGAAAATGCATGTATAATGGCAAAATGTTCAGCAAAAATCTGTCCCCAGTGTGCTGAACTGTGACACAGAAAGTTTTTGTTTGGGGGAATTTAGACATGGAGACATACAGGGGTGACTGGTCTCTCCTGGGTCAGTGAGGCAGTAAATCTGCTCTGGGTTTTAATCGGAATTTTAAAACACTTATCCAAGGTGCTCAATCCTATCCCAAAATTGGTATGACACTTTAGATAGCACTTTCAAAGTTCAGATTTTGGTCAGACCTTACCTGGAATACTGTGTCCAGTTCTGGACACCACAATTCAAGATGGACATTGACAAGCTGGAACGTGTCCAGAGGAGGGTGACTGCTGTTCAGCAGTGGAATGCACTGCCTCAGAGTGTGGTGGAGTCTCCTTCTTTGGAGGTTTTTAAACCGGGCTGGATGGCCATCTGCTGGGATGCTTTTGTTACCCAAAATGCTCCTTGGAAAATTCCAAGAAAATATCGAGTTTCTAATATGTTGGGGAAATTAGCAGCAACTCGACTTAGCTATGCAAAAGAGGGGGTAACAACGGAATCTGAAAACCAATTATACCAGTACTCGTCTGGATGCAATACATTACACATTTAAAATTAAGTATGTTTTTTTTATTAAGGAGTTCAAAAATAACACCAAACATATACCCATTCACCCAGAAGAAGCATTCACTCAGGGCTATAGAAAGAAACAGTAGGGAAACTTGGATAGGGGGCAGCAAGAGGATTTTGTTGAGGTGATACAGACTTGTCCTGTAGTCAATCTGGCAGAGTGGATGGGGGAAACTGGATGTGGCAGCACATAGCAACAGAGTGTCCCCCTGTTACTGGATGTGCGCAACTGAGGCAAAATTTTGGGGGGTCTATTATACCTCCAAATACACCTGAGAGGATTGGTTGCTTCATGGGTTGACACAATGAATTAATTCCATGAGCCTTCATGGATTGCACAATGAGTTTCCTAGTCTTGACAAAAGGTGAGGAAGATGCTAAATGTGTTTCTTAATGTCCACTGATTGGATTTTAA
This sequence comes from Gambelia wislizenii, assembly GCA_030847615.1. NCBI lineage: Eukaryota > Metazoa > Chordata > Lepidosauria > Squamata > Crotaphytidae > Gambelia > Gambelia wislizenii. Next base: position 330,914,777 of record JAUMIR010000004.1, read on the forward strand.
CAGCTTTGAGCAACTTCTTTTAGGTTGGGAGGTGAGGAGAGGAAATTTCACAATCAGGAAGTACAAAAGGGTTTCTCCCATCCATTAACTTCCCATTTATGTGGAATGTGTCTCCTTTTGGCTTCTTAGCCCCAGGCCTTCCTTTCTAAGGAAAAACCAGAAATGACCTTTTCTGAGACCATCCTGTCTTTTCCCTTGTACAAGGGCACAGTAATGAACCAAGTTGGCCAGTTTCTGAGGCCTATAGCCAATGATAACATTCCAGGAGTGGGGTACCTTAGAATATGGTGCAAGCTTTGCTTACACTTTGATTGTTTATTCCTGCATGGCAGGGGGTTGGACTAGATGCCCCTTGTGGTCTCTTCTAACTCCATGCTTCTATGATTCTATGACTCAAACCTGAAGCAGGTTCATTGCCTCACTGATGGGGAATATGCCCACTCCCAATTCCAGCCTGAACTGCTACCACCCTGATTTTTCCCCATCTTTCCCTGCAATCCTCTTCTCTGTAACATGCTGAATAGCTGTCTAAGTCAAGGTTTTCTCTCCAGGGAGATTCTCCATTTACTGTTGCTTAGGTTTATTGACTCAGAGGACTTTAATTTATTTGCTTTTCATCTTACCTGATATAATCCTACTTTAATTGTCACTTAATATCCTTTGAAAGCCTGGCAGCCGAGAGAGGATTCTGATTCATCAGCCTAGTTAACGCATTATCACCCAAGACGATGACATCCTTTATACCGAATTCTTTGAACAGTTCATTGAACTATATACTTCTTTGATTTTGTAAGAAAAAAGCAACACCAGGGAGGATAAGGATTTAAGCCTATACTCCTATTCCAGTTTGTTGCTGTTGTTGTCGGCCTTTAAAATATTTCTGAGTTATGGCAACCCTAAGGGGAACATATCATGGGATTTACTTGGGGCTTGTCTAGATGATAAAAATACTCCTCACAGAATTCGAACAGAATAGCTTTGATGGATTCTTCTTCGGACACATCATTTCCTATATCTGATGCAGTGGACTCTAGTCCACAATTGCTGATGCCAAATGTGCTGGTCTTTCAAGGGCTGCAAGACCTTGAGGCTTGCCTTTTGACTTCATGCATGGCATTGGTTGGGATCCTGTTGGTGTCTTATACCTGCCTATGCTTCCCCTATGGAAGCGGGTGGACATTTTTATCCCTTGTGGAACAACTGCTTTCAGTGCACCATTGTGGGCACACAATTGTGCATGCCATGCCATTTGTGCGTGGATGACCATTGCACATGCATGCACGTTGGGTTGTACATTCTGTTCACATTCAATACCTTCATTGTTGCTGCTGTTGTTACTGTTATTATTAACGTTGGCCCGAAGGGAGCCCTGGTGGTGTAGTGGTTAAATGCCAGTAGTGCAAGCCACCAAGTTGCAAGTTCGATTCCAGAAGTCTCAGCCTTCCATCCTTTCGTAGGTTGGTAAACTGAGTACCCAGCTTGTGGGAGCAATTAGCTAACACACATTGGAAACTGCTTAATGCAGTGTAGATGTGTAAATTGCTGTTGCTTAAAACAAATTGTAAGCTGTTCTGATAGCCTTTGTGGCTGAGAGCAGGGTATAAATACCAAGTTAAATTAAATAAATTAAAAATTCTACATGGATAATTTAGTTACATAACTTTCTTAGTTGCATTGCTAAGAAGCGTCTCCTGGTCTGATGCCTTCCCCCAAAAAACTACTATTCCAGGCATCAGCCCTATGGAGAGAAAGGGGCCTGTTCTGCTAGGATCATGACATGGGCAAATATATCCCACCTTCACTCCCCACCAGCCAAGGAGGCTACGGCAAGGAGGTATGTTAGGACTGCTGCTTCTGACTGTTGCAACCTCACTGACTGGCAGGAGGGGATGAAAACTTCCTTCACACCAATTGCCAGCAGAATGGACCTCCTTCTCTTTGCAAACCTGATGCCCAGTAAAGTAGGTTTGGGGGATCAGTTATGATTGTGACTATGTAGGGACCATGAATATGGATCCGCTACGAGTGTGATTTCACATCCAGAAGTCTGATCCTGAATTCTGGCCTTTATTTCTACCCTGCCCTCCCCCCATAAATGAAATCCAGTTGTGCAATGTCACCATTCAACATAAGGACTGTGTAGCACAATGAAGGCCTAGCTCCACATACCAACTTTTATGCTACACAAGCCTGAAGCAGGATCTCAGCCATAGCATCCTGGAGTTGTCTATACTGGCAATAAAACCTGTACTCACCCTGTATTTGTGGCACAGTAGACACCTGACATTTTCAACAATGTGCATTTTCACTGAGATTTCTGTAGGAAACCCCAGATCTATAAGATTCACAGTTTGCTCTGCATTTCAGGGGAAAACACAGATTTTTGCCTGTGTGGTGGCCAAGGATTGGCTTTTGAGGAAAGTCAGGGTGGGATTTCCAGTAGATGGGACTCCATTCTGGCACTTAATTTTTTTTTTCTATTGTGTGCATGTCCGGAGAAGTGTATCTCTGCTTATCCAGTGATACAATATTCTGGGACCACATATGTTAACTTATTCACATGCACAACCAAACAGAAAAGAACAACAGTGCAGCCCTGGCTGTGTGGCCAGAAATAGTATGGTGTATAGGACATATGATCATTGTAGGACCACCCATTTACTCTGATGCAGGTGGGATGGCAGTTAGTGTGTGGCAGGATACTCGGATCTACAATCAGAGAAGCTCAATGAGTGTGTTTTGTACGAGGTTGCTGCGGATCAATGAAATCTGCCAAGGCTAGGCAGTAGGTGCAGAGTATCTCACCCGTGTAGCCAAGCCCCCTGTCTTGGTAAACAAAATAAGACACTTGTAAACTGACAATTCAACTATGTTGTTACAGCCTTCAAGTTGACTCTGACTAATGGTGACCCTCTCGTAGTGTTTTCTTGGAAAGATTTCTTCTGAGAAGGTTTGCCATTTCTTCTAAGGCTGAGAGAATGTGGTTTCTTCAAGATCACACTGTGGCTTGCCATGAATGAGGCCAAATGAACACTACACAAATAATCCTGTTTGAAACTGGATTATTTCCCATGGCTCCTTCTTGTGGAATCCTGGGATTTGTAGTTCAGTGAGGCACCAGCACGCTTTGGCAGGGAAGGCTAAAGACCTTGTGAAACTACAAATCCCAGGGTTCAATAAGAGGACCATGGCAAATAATCCAGTTTCAAAATGGATTATTTGTGTAGTGTGGATTTGGCCTGAGTTTCCCAGATTTGTAGTCCAACACTGAAGCCACTATACCACACTGGCTCTAAGTCACATTGTGCATGTGTCATGTTCCTTCCAGTCATTTTTTACTTATGGCAATCCTAAGGTGAACCTATCACAGGGTATTCTGAGGTCTGAGAGTGTGTGACTTGCCCAAGGTCACCCAGTGGGTTTTCATGACTGAGTCCAGAGTCATAGTCCAACACTCAAACCACTACACCACGCTAACTTGCATCACCTAAGATGACCGTCAAAGCTATTTCCATTGCTGGGAATTATGTGTGTTGGGACATCGTTAAGAAGGACTGGTAAAGAGGGGGCAACAACTGGAGAAATCCCTCTAACACCTTTTCTACAGTCTGACTCAAATCCCATTGCATCTGTAGAAAGGGCTTTTGTCCTTGGGAAGCCTAGCCCAGGGGGGCAATTGATCTCATTCCCTCTTTATAGGATTCCCTCACTCCTTAGCAGTGAGATCAATGGTTTCACGTTGTCACAAGGAGATGAGTGTTAAGAGCTGGGCAGGGTTTCCATAATTGAAAAGGCAGATGTGGTTGTTCTTATCTGATATACAGCCATGAGCGAGCAGGAGAATAGAAAGGAGACACTGATATAAGGCGAGGATGCAGAGTCCTTCTTATAAACATCCCACAAGGAGTATTTACCATAACTTGGAGGTTGTCTAGATTATTAAAATACTCCTCACAGAATTTGCAGAGAATACAATCTGTCCCAACATGCTTCAAATGAGATTCACAGTATTCAGAAGGAGCGGGACTGCAAACTCCACTAACTGTGGGGGGAAGTCTTTGTGGCTTTTCCTGAATTTTTTTTAATAATGTGCATAGATGTGCATTTTTGCACCGTGGACATCTGAATTCACGTCGCTGTGCATTTTTGCTCTATTGTCCTTTATCGGAGCGTGTGGCTACTCTATTTGAATAGATGCGAACGGATGCGAACAGGCAAAAAAATAGTGGACACAAAATGCAGTCGCTGTGAACAGACAAAATATTCACCAACTCACAGTGTACCATCATGTCTAGACAGTCACTTGGACAAGTTGCTTTTTTGGGACTGCAACTTCTTTGGTGGCTTTTGTCAAAACAAACAAACAAAAAACCCATACACAATCATAGTTCAACATCTGGAGTTTACAAATTTGAAGATGTCACTTGAAGCCCTAAGATCCTACTTCATGTTTATGCAGTGTGAGCCTACACTCGCATAGATACATGGGGTTGCACTTCACCACCAATTGGACAAATACCAACGTTGTGCAACTAAATTCTTATCTGCCAGTGAGAAGAGCTTCACACCCAAAACACGGGTGGATACATTTGCCAGTTTCACATTTCCCCACTTTCAGGTTTGTTTGTAAAGAAAGTCTGATCTTTCCACCTTGAATAGGAAAAAATATACACATCTGGCTAAATTCTTATTTAAAAAAATAAACGGAAGCAAAATCCTCACTCGTTCCTATCTTGGGAGGTAAAAGGGAGGAATCCATCTCACTGACCTTTAGTGTAGCATGGTCAGATAGTTAAAAGTACAGCAGCCCAATGGGATGTAAACCTATTGAGAAGATTTTGTGGGTTTTTTTAATAAATATTTTTATTAAACACTTAATTTTACAATCTAAAACCCACACACAAGGGAAAAAACAATACATGATACAAACACAGACATAAAAATAAAACTAACCCCCCCTATATAATCTAACCTTCCCATCCTATTCTAATCCACATAAGTTAACAAAACAGAACAGAAATAATTGTATTTCAAATCTAATATTTAAATACAAATATCCTCCACCACCTGCTCATAGCTTCATTCAAAAACCTATGGTAACTATCTCTATCTTACCATTAGCTTTCTTCAGGAACTCTGTTGTAGAGTTCCACACTTTTTAAAATTCATCAATGGTTTTATCATTTAACAAAGTTCTGTAGCACCCCCATATCCACTGATTTGCCAACCACAGATTCAATTATCTGTGGTTGGCAATGGTAGGAGGGCATCTGTCATCACAGCAGTGATCATGGGGGTGAAGGGGAGGAGGCAAGATTGCCTCCTCCCCTTCTACCTTTACCCCCATGATCCCTGCCATGGCGGGGCCATAGCAGGAGCAAAGGGGGAAGGTGGTGGGGGAGCAATCTGGCTTCCCCCTTCACCCCTGTGATCACCACCATGGCGGGGGCGAAGGGGGAAGGGAGGGTGAGGAGCGAATTTGCCTCCCCCCTTTCCCCCAGGATGGCTCCCCGGGATGGAATTCGCTATTATCTGCAGAATTTACCATCCGCAGGAGGTTCCAGAACCAATCCCCCATGGATACGGGGGTGCTACTGTAGTCCATTTGTCCATTTTGGCCAAATTGTAGGACTTCAGCAACCATTGTTGGAACAGTCTGTCGTTTCCAGTTCTGGGCATAAATTAAACTCATTGCTATATTGTATATTCCTGCATATTGCGAACATTTTGGAAGGACGAGTTGTGTAACAGGCTCAAGCACCAAAGTGGCTTATCATTGTCAGCTGTTGTAATGTGCCTTCAAATTGTTATGGTGACCCTAAGATGAACCTATCATGGGGTTTTCTTGACAAGATTTGTTCAGAGGAAGGTTTGCCACTGCCTTCCTCTGAGGCTGAGAGAGTGTGACTTGACCAGGGTCACCCAGTGGGTTTCCAGAGCTGAGTAGGGATTCAAATCCTGGTCTTCCAAAGTCCTAGTCCAACACTCAAACCGCTACACCTCACTTGTTCACTGTTGTTTTCAAGCATAAATAAAAATGAGAAACAAAATCTGACTCAACACTCCATCTACTGGCATCGTGTTGGTCATTGCAGATCGCCATGAGGTTGGACAGGATCTAAAATATGTATTTATTATTTTATGAATTTAATTTCTATCCTACCTTTCTCCCAGTATCAGACCCAAGATGACTGTCAATGTAAGTTAAAATGAAATGCAGTTGAAACAATAAATAGCACAAATGTTAAAATTCAATGCAATGAAAAACCATATAAAGAACAGTCATTTAACACTGTTTGAAAGGCAGTTACACCATATTCATGACAATATAAAAAGAATACAGCACAACCCAATAAAAGGATCTTCCACAGTGGCCAATTTAACCATCAAAGGCCTGGGTAAAGAAGAAGATCTTTGGTCTTATCTACACCAGCCAGGATATATCAGTACCCACCAGCATATCTTGGCTCTGAATCTGGCCTGCTCTGTCCCTGTTACATGGAGAAAATGGGCCAACATCCAAGTAGGAGCTCTGGCCTGTCACTGCAGCTGCCACCACCATTTTTGCTGCTGACATGAAAACCAGGAAGGGGGCCCACAACACATGATTGAAGCCCCCCTGCATGTGGCCAGTTTGGTCACATGCTGTGGGACCCCTGCCTGGCATCTGAGAGCTGACGTTGGCAGGAGGGATGGCGTGCCAGGATGCACTTCGGTGGAAATGTGGGTCCTGATCCACTCCATTCTGGCAGTACTGGATTAAACAGGGCATTTTCTTATCATGGTTTATCATGCCCTACCCCAGCTTTCCCCATTCCATCCTCTTATCTACCGTGGGGGTGGTGAGGACTGCCCTGGGGGCAGATCAGGGCAAAAACCCTTCATCATATGGACTGCAGGGCTCTGGAACAGGGGCAAGCTGGGGTATTTAGCCCATGTAGATAAGCTGGAGAGGGACCCAGTCTAGCCTTCCATGGGAGGGAATGCCATAGCCTGAGGACAGCTACCAAGAACACTTTCCCCGGATCCTGACCAACCATGTGTGTGATGGTGGTGAGTCTGAGCGAAATACCTCCTTCAAGAATTTTAAACTTGGGCAGGCTCATCTCAGCAGATACCGTAATCTAGATAGGCTGGATCTAAGGCATATAGGGTTTTAACCTGGAAAGTAAAGATACTAAGGATTCTTTCTCCACATTACCATCACTATTTATTTAATAATAATTATACCTTACTTTTCCTCCAAAACAGCAGCATAGAGCTGCTTATGTAGTAAAAAATACCAAGAAAACTACTAAAATCTCTGTGAAGTCATAACATGATAATCAAATCTTTGTGAAGTCATAACGTGACAATAACAGTACTAAAATATAATGGTAGCCTAATGGAGAAGTACCCAACAACGAAAACTAGGAGCCAAATGGTTGAAAAAATGAGAAGGTCTGTAAAAATGAGAAGGTCCTGCGTGGCAGGGGGGTTGGACTGGATGGCCCTCGTGGTCTCTTCCAACTCTGCAATTCTATGATTCTATGATTCTATGAACTTTTATTTGAAATTGTCCCCAAACGGGCCAAATAGTGTATTTTTCTTTGCCTGACAAACTTAGGAGTTTATCAGACACAGCAAATATGGTGTGATACCGATGTCAGGATATTAGGAAAGGGCTCTCCTAATGCATGCCAGCATCCTCTTGTGTTTGGCTGGTGTCAAAAAGGCATTCTTTTTTATTAGTGGGCCAAAGCTGCCAAGTGATCTCCCAATGACATTTTTTTTCTCATTATTGCTTGTGTACGAAGCCACATCCCATTCTGCTGGCATGATGTCAGCATCAATGGGTGGTCCCCACCAGAACACTTCCAGGTGACAATGTGACATCTAAGTATAGGTCACTCTTTTTATGAACCTTCCCATTTTGCTGGCAATTTTTAAAGGAGTTTATCAGATGCCCTTAATATGGTGTTACAGGAACGCCAGATCTCCAAAGGGCATACCTTTCAGATGACATTGTCCTTGTCCCGTTATGTCCCCATGCTGGTTCCATGCTGCCCTCATTTCTTCTTATTCATGGCTTAAGCTATGAATAGATCACATTCCGTTCCTGTCATGGAATGAAGGGTGAGCAAAAAAAGTGCCCCGTTATGCTGGCATGATGCCAGCCACAGTGGGAGGTCCGTGTCAAACACTCCTGGGTACAATTGGGACAAGGAGGTACATGACACACTATTTTATACCCTCCCTGGGTTATTTGTATTTTTTAACTGTGTTTTTGTGCTTGGTGTCACTTTAAAGTTTCTTTTGTTTTTTATTTTTGAATTTCCTGCATGCTCATTCTCTTGTGCGAATGACCACAAACTCAAACCAGGAAATGAATGGGGCTCTGTTCAAGCTCCATTCACTCCTGGGCTGCTGAGGGGAGGGGGCGGTCATGAAAAAAAAGGTAGGTCTGAAAAGTGGGGTTATCGTGCCGGGACAGGGACCGGAAGGGGGCAGGAGAGAATATAGCAAGACGGGGACATATTTTTTTGTCCCCATCTGATAATCTCCTAAATGTGTTTCAGTGCTTATGTGTTCATTTCATTTGTTAATTTAGGTATTTTTAGACTTTTAAGTATGCTCGCATTTTCTTGTGAGAACTGCCAAAGTCTCACCCATGCGAAAATACGGAAGTAAGCAGCATGAGCATTCATGTTGCACAAATTCTGGGACGGCTCTTTCTCGTGATTATAGCACCATGTGATAAGAAGTGTTATTATGCCAGGATACTCATGCTTTAAAATGTAGCGGTGGGAAAAACATTGGACATTTTCAGACAGCGTTTTTTCGTGACTACCACGGGAGGAGCTTCCGGGAGAGGGACGGCGCTCTTGCGCGGCAGGGGCTCATTTTTGGACGCCGCTGTCCCTCTCCCGAACTCATCCGTGACCCTTCCGTGAAGCTTCAGAAGCCGCAGAGCCATATTTTAATCACGGAGGTTGTCCGTGAATAAAATATGGCGCTGCAGATTCCGAAGCTTCACGGAAGTGTCACGGATGATTTCAGGAGAGGGACGGCGGCATCTGAAAATGACCCCGTGCTGCACAAGAGCACCGTCCCTCTCCCGGAAGCTCCTCCCGCGGTAGTCACGAAAAAATGCTGTCTGAAAATGTCCATTGTTAGAAGCTCATCTGATAATCTCTAGTCAAGTGTGGGGTTCAGCACTGGTAAATCTACAGGGACATTCTGGCTCAGCCACAAAGCTTAATGGCAGGCATGATGGGATAGCAAGCTTTGTCTTAGTGTACCTACTTCATCCTCTGGAACAAATAGGGACAGAGAGAAACATCATGGTTCCAGGGGTCAAGGCCAGACCCAGCAACCAACTAGCTCAAAGGGTCAGAGGCCCCAAATAGCCAGATGTCAACAGACACGGTCCCAGGATCTTTACAATTACTCTAGCAACAAGTTGCTCAGACTGAGGGTGCATCTACACTGTGAAAATAATGCAGTTTGACACCACTTTAAGTGCTGTGGCCCCAAGCATGTGGAATTCTGAGGTTTGTAGTTTTACAAGGCCTTTCACCTTCTCTACCAAAGAGTGCTGGTGATTCACAAGACTACAAATCCCACAATTCTGTGGGATGGTGCCATAGCAGTTAAAGAACTGTCAAACTGCATTATTTCTATAATGTAGATGCACCCTGAGGCTGCAAACTAGATATTACTTTCATAGAAGGCCAGTAGGGCTGCTGTTGGTTCCTCAGGTCAACTGACTCCGCTAGGCTGACCCGTTGCAAAGGTGAAGCTGTGGTACAGCAAGGGTTAGGCTTCCTGTTGCTTTCAACATACAACTTTTCTGCCATCTCCAGCTCATCTTTAACCTCCAAATGTCTTTCATCTTACCTATAGCTTGATGTCACAGACAGTAACTCATGTGAACCTATGACAACGGGAAAGTCCTTTGTGACAGAGTTCTAATTATAAATACTGAAACCTCAAGGACAGAAACATTTGTTACATAATGACGCTGATGAAAGCGTTTGAGGAGTCGTAAGTGGTGGCGATAGGTGACCCCATGATTCAGACCCATAAAGGAGAATCGACAGTACAATGGCTCTATACACACTGATTTTTGTCCTTCGCCTCAGGTGTTCGTTACTCCAGACCCTTTTGTAAACTCTTCCAAATGCACTATATGCCTTTGTTAATCTGTGATCGATCTCCTTGTCAATCTTGGCATTTGAGGAGATGATGCTTCCCAGGTAGGTGAATTGCTGAACGGATATAAGAACATTAGAGAAGCCATGTTGGACCAGATTAAAGGCCTAACTACTTTGGCATTCTGTTCACATAGGGACTAATCATATGCTATGAATAGAAGCCCACAAGCAGGACATGATCACAAGTGCATCTTCCATCACAGATTCCCCAGAAAGTTGTAACATTGATGCATCATATGCCTCTGGCATGTAGGTGACATATAACCATCCTGACTAGTAGGGTACATCCACACTACACAAATGATGCAGTTTGAAACTAGATTATTTGCCATGACTCCTTCCTATGGAATCCTGGGATTTGTAGTTTGGTGAGGCACCAGCTCTCTTTGGCAGATAATGCCAAAGAACTTGTTAAACTTCAAATCGTAGGATTCCATAGGAAAGTGCCATGGCAAATAATTCAGTTTCAAACTGCATTATTTGTGTAGTGCATATTCAACCATAGACATTCATAGAATCAAAGAACTGTAGAGTTGGAAGGGACCACAAGGGCCATCCATTCCAGCCCTCTGCCATGCAGGAATACACAATCTAAGGATTTCATTTCATTTCAAGGACTAGAACTCCGTGGTTTGATGAAAGATCTTTTACAAATAATTACTTTAAAAAATAATCTCTTTCTTTTTAAATTTCCTCCATGTAGGCTTGCCTGCCTTGGTGGTTGCCATCTCTGTGGGATTCACAAAAGCCAAAGGGTACAGCACCATGAACTAGTGAGTAATGGTCTTTCTTTAATTCTAAAGCGAGAGTGGGGAAAGTGTGGGCCATGGGTTGTGTGTGGCCCCCAAATCTCAATTCCTGTGATCCATGGAACTTCAAATCCCCCCCCCAAATCTAAAATAAACAAGGGGTCAATTTCAGGTGATTTTTTTTTTGTCTTACAACTCCAAATCTATGCCAAACTGTGCAGAAATACAGTAATTTCTACAGCCAATGCCCCTCAAAATGAAGGAAAATAATGGGCATAAATACCATCACATTATTATTGGTGTGCCCTGGAGGTGGGGTGCAGTTTTTAGGGGAGCACTCAGGCACCAGCATTGTCTCTCCCACACAGTAGACCACACCTGTTCTAAAGCAAACAGCTAAACCAGATTCTGCAATGGTTTGCAGGTATGTTACTGAGTTCTATGTGTACAGCCTGACTCCTATGATATTGGGCTTGTCTATATGGTGAAAACAATCCTAATGGCATGCGAATGGAAGGCGATCTATACTAATGGACATTCGCATAAATACGTGTCATTCAGAAGGGGGGCAGCCAAATCCACCTTAAACTCCATGTGGGAAAGTGTCCAGGGCTTCTGCCAGATTTTTTAAAAAGCTCCATATGGCATGCGAATGTGCAATTGTTTGGATATTCACATTCCTGTTGGTGTGACCAGGGAGTGTAATCTGATTGGCTGGATGAGCATGCGGGTGCGTTAGCAAAAAGGGAAAGCACCTACTGCCACCATGTTGGATTTTTGGCTAAGCAAGTCTATAAAACAGCAATCTTATACTCTCATTTTTTTCTTTTTATAAATATGAAATACTGCATGTGCACACCTTGGTAAACTGCTTTTTTTAAAAAAAAATGGTGGCAAATTTTAAAGTGCGAGTAAATCATGTGGCCGCCATCTTGGCTAGAGGTCATGCAATGTTTAGGGGGGGCTCTTTTGACTGTTAACACAGGTCACAGTGGGGCAAATGGCTGCTTTTTCGGATGTGTTCGTATTCCCCTCCCCCCTCAAATAGACATAACTTAGCTACAATAGGGAATCCTCCATTTGCAATAGATGAAGTTCATTTTATACTACAGTGACTACATGGAGCATAAGAAGGGAACTGGGTTGGTTAATGTTTGACCTTAATTACCAGCAGGGACTAAATCAATGATTTCTCTTGAAAAACCAAATTGCTTTCCATTACTCTTGATTCACAATGCTGGCCCATGAAACACATATATATGCAATTGCTTTGGTTTGTTGTTACACCCTCAGTCATTGAACATTACGAGCAATCACTCAGCTATTATTGTTGGCTATCTCATGCACCTTACCACAATCACTGTGCTTTTCTAGCCATTTGCTGCTTTCAGCCGCACGGCAATCAGGCAAATCCTCCATACCTCAGAATGCAAGATTTTCTCCCCACCTCAGTGAAAGCATTGAGCAGGGAGGGGGGACAACAGTGCATCAGCTATTTATGTATTTATTTATTTTAATATTTGTGTCTACCAATGAATCTCCCAGGCAAGCACTGAAGCTGATCAAACAACTGGTTTACAATAAAAAGGATACACTGAAACAATAAAAAGGGTTCTCTTCTCCCTTTCCCATGCATTTAAATACCATCAAATAGAAGACCATCTCACCCTCTTAGGTGAGCATCACAATGGAATGGGTGGGTTAGAATCATAGAATCACAGAGTTAGAAGAGACCACAAGGGCCATCTAGTCCAGTGATGGCGAACCTATGACACGCATGTCAGCACTGACACGCATAGCCATTTGGGCTGACATGCGGCTATAGGCTTCCTCCCCCCCCCCGCCCGCAACCTCACCACCCTCCCTAAAGTGGCGATCGGTCGCCACTTTAGGGAGGGTGGGAGGGTGGAGGAAAGTGGTGGGTGGGGCTACGAAGCCCTGATTGCCACTTTAGGGAACCAGGGGGGTGGAGCCTCCCCCCCACCTGGCCACCACCACCCCGAGGCCTGCCGTGCTTCCTCGGAGCTGCCTTGGAAAGGCCAGGTAAGGTGGCATGCATGCAGGCGGGAGTGTGCCCGGCCTCTCCCCGGCTTTTCCAAGGGTGCTCCGAGGCTTCGAAGCCCTGCAGCTGCCTCGGAAAGGCCGGGGAAGGCGGCGGGCAGGCAGGCGGGACTCTGCCCGGTCTCTCCCCAGTCTTCCCGAGGGGGCTCCGAGGCTTCAAAGCCCTGGAGCCGCCTCAGGAAGGCCGGAGAAGGCAGTGGGAGGGAGTCTGCCCAGCCTCTCCTAGGCCTTCCCAAGGGGGCTCCAGGGCTTTGAAACCTGGAGCCGTCTCAGGAAGGCCGGAGAGGCGACGGGAGGGCAGAAGGGAGTCTGGCTGGGCTCTCCCCGGGCACCCTGAAGGGGCTGTAGGGATTGAGCACCCCATATAGCCTCTTCGGGAAGGTTGGGAGGGGTGGAGGGAGTGCGGCATAGAGGCTTTTCAGCCACCCCCACCCTCCCAAAGCTGCAACAAGGCCTAGAAAGCTCAATAGCGGCTTTGGGAAGAGTGGGCGGCTAAAAAGTGCCTGTCCTGTCAACTCCCTGCTCTCCCGGGGCTTGGCTCTCCCCCCCCTCCAAATGTAGCCAAGCCCCAGGAGAGCAGGGAGTTGAGCACCTGGCTTGCTCAGCAAACACTCTGTTTAAATCAGCTCCTCTCCCTTGAGTGGGAGGTAGAGAAGCTGATTTAAATGGGGTGCTTGCTGAGCAAACTGCAAATAATCAAAACCGTGACAGAGTGAAAGCTGTGAATGTGGAGAGGCAACTGTATACATTTATGTTATTTAAACAATGAATATTGCAAAATAATGTTTTTTTCCTCAAAGTGACACACCACCCTAGTTATGCTCAGTTTTTTGGCGAAGTTTGACACACCAAGCTCAAAAGGTTGCCAATCACTGATCTAGTCCAACCCCCTGCCCTGAAGGAACACACAATCAAAGCATTCCCAACATATGGCCATCCAGCCTCTGCTTAAAACCTCCAAAGAAGGAGACTCCATCACACTCTGAGGCAGTGTATTCCACTGCCGAACTGCTCTTATTGTCCTGTGTTGTCATCATCTGAAGTTCTACAGACGTTGGGACAAACAGCATCAGGTATATTGGAAGCATGTGACTGGACAGGATGGACAGAATGTCAGTTTGATGGATGGGATCATAGAGAAAACAGTTCTTTAAATATCCTAGGCTGCAGACACATGGTAGAAATAATGCAGTTTGATACCGCTTTAACTATCATGGCTCCATCCTGTGTAATTCTGGGATCTGTAGTTTGTTGTGGCACCAGTGCTCTCTGATGGAGAAGGTAAAATCCCCAAACTGCAAAGTACAAAACTACTAATCCTTAAATTCCATAGCATGGAGCCTTGGCAGTTAAAGTGGTGTGAAACTCTATTATTTCTACAGTGTGGGTACAGCCTTAGAATCACAGAAATATACAGCTGGAAAGGAAACCATGGGATATCTATTTCAACATTCTGCCCATGCAGAAAATCCACAGCTATTGCACCCCTGAGAGGGAGCCACCCAACCTCTGTTTAGAAACCACCAACAAAAGCAGAGCCCATCACATTCTGAGGCAGATTGTTCCAATGTTAAATGACCCTTACTGTCATAAAGCTCTTCCTAATGCTTAGATAAAATCTCCTTTCTTGTAATTTAAACCCATTGGATCAGATCTTACCTGGGAAAGAGGTGGACTCTTCTTCACTGGAGGTATTTAAACCCAGGTTAGATGGCCACATCACTGGGATGCTTTAACCGTAGGTTTCTGCAATGGCAGCAGGTTGGGCTAGATGGGATCCCTTTCATCTCTGTGCTTTGACAATATATTCTATTACTATTAGAAGCTGAATGCTGACTTCACCAAGTAAATTTTTGGTCTCAGCCATTAGGGGCTCCATAGATTTTCCTTGTTTTTTTTCTGGGCTGTGAAGCCGTGTTCTGGAATACAGTTGTCCTTTCACATTCGCTGGGGTATGGTTCCAGGACCCCACCCCTGTGAATACCCAAATCTGTGAATACTCAAGTCCCATTATATCCCATGGCATAGCAAAATGGTGTCCCTTATATAAGATGGCAAAATCAAAGTTTGCTTTTTGGATTATTATTTTTTAAAGAATATTTGCAAGCCGTGAATACTTAAAACCGTGAATGCCAAATCCGTGAATGTGGAGGGACAACTGTAGTTTCTTTCTAGAAAGAAACTATTCCAGAACACGGCCTCACAGCCCAGAAAAAAAACAAGGAAAATCTATGGATGCTGGCCATGAAAGCCTTCGACTTCACATTAAGGGCTCCTCTTATATTACTAGATATATTATATTAAGCCCTCAGTGCAAGGATATTATGTACATACATACATATGCATGTATTTATATCCTGTTCTCTATCCAAAGGTCTCAGGGCAGCATATAATAAAATAGTAAAGGCAGTCATAATTTCTAGACAGATGTAGGGACAGAGCTGAATTGAGAACAGTGGCAATACATGTGGTGAGAATTAGAGTGACTTTTTAAAAAACCTGGGCCTCAGATAGGTAGGAAGAAATACTGCACATCGATGCGCATTACTGGCAATTTGTAGCACCTCTCTTCTGTCTCCATGATTTCCTGGCACCAAAAACTGTCTGTGAGGCTATTTGCAGAAACAGAGCCATGACACAAATCAAAATGGTGACCATGAGACAGGGTGCTATTATTCCCCCCCCCCAATGTTATCATCGCTGCACAGTCTATTAAAGAAAAAACTTTAATAGTAAATGGGAAGAAGAAAGAGCTTCTGCTTGTAAAAAAAAAAAAAAAAGGTTTTTTCACCCCAGCATGGCGAAAATGTGCACGCTTGTTCAACTGGAGCTCCAAAGTGGTGCTTCCGGACTCAAGTGAATTCTATTTGAATTATTTTCTTCATCTAGACAACCCCCTGGAAAAATCTATGGCCAAAATCCCACAGTAATGGGACATGGAGTTCCGCATTCCCCCATTGCCCAGTAGCTATCAAGCCCTAAGAAGGGTGCTGAGGTTGCTTCAAAGCATGAAGAAGCTGCTGGTCTCAACTGAATTGGTGGTGGTGGGAGAGAAATGCACTTCGTGTGAGAGTGCACCCATATTTCCCTTCCTCTGGGAGCCTAGAGAAGCTTGATCTTGATGCTTGTCTCCCACCCCTTTCCCCCTACCAGGAAGCAAGGGCAGCCCAGGCCCCTCACAGGGGTTGACATCTGCCAGGCAGTGGGAGGTTTTTGGATGGAATGCAAAGGCAAATGAATAGCTTTCTGCAACCCATCCAAAAATGGAGCTTAGGCATGTGTTAAGTCATTATCTTGATGCTGGCCATTGTGTTGGACTCGGCTAATCTCCCTTTCCAAGGTATTTATGACCAATTTTATATTTTAGCCAGGGACACCCCAAACTTTCACTCTGGGACTTTTTTGTACTCTTAACAGTAGTCTCTGTCCTTGAGCTGTGGAGCCTGTCTGAATGTTGCCCTGCCTAGCAGAAGCCCAGATTGTGAGTCACTCCCAGAGGCAAAGTGCTGGCATGGTTGTGAACAAGAGCAGATGCTATCAGGGATGCCCAAAGAGAATACAGCAGCAATGCAGTCAGAAGAGAGTTTAGGGACTTGGACTGCCCATGTGGTTGATTCTCAAAAGCTCAGAGGAAAACAGGCTTGAGAGCCAACTGAAAGGAATCTATTGAACAGCAAACTAAAGTCAATCAAATTCTGCATTCAGTGAATTTGGGAAAATATCAGACTCCTGTCCACCTTTAAATGACCTCTAGAATTTTGCTGGTTTTAGCCAAATACTTATCTTTGAAATCTATGTAGCTTGGTATAAATCAGATTGAACATATGTTTATAATAGAAGGGCAAAAGTTGATGTAATCTCCAATACTGTGGTAGAGGGGTGGTGGTGAAGAGCTAGACTAGCCTGACTATGAAAATCAGAGATCGGGGGGGGGGGGCTTCTGTGGCATCAACAACCTATAGCCATGGCCAGAATCCTATCACTGTCATAAACATATATACATTCCCTTACCTATGAGACTGTACAGTTGTCCCTTGGTATCCACAGATTTGATATCCACGGATTGAAGTATTCATGGCTTTAAAAAATATTCTTAAAAAAAAATATTCTTAAAAAAATAATAATCCAAAAGCAAACCTTGATTTTGCCATCTTATATCAGGGACACCATTTTGCTGTGCCACTGCACATAAAGAGACTTGAGTATTCACAGATTTTGGTATCCACGAGGGGTCCTGGAACCAAACCCCAGTGAATATGAAGGAACAACTGTATTTATTTATTTTTGTCATTGTGCAAATTATGTATTCAATTCATGGCTGCACAACTGGAGTTCCACCAGTTGTTTCCACCAGAAATAACCATTTCACAAGCAGGTGTATATTCTTGAATCGTGCATGACTATCCATGAGTGCTTTCAATGTACCATTTGATTCACTGGGATTGTAGATACAGGCATTGCACATTCTGTATTGCACATGAGATAATACACAAGCCCATAATGTCAGTATTCATCAGCAGGGTGATGTAGTACAACCACAGGGTAACTGTGTGTAAATTTGTATTCTACAAGCACAATGTAGGATCATTGCATATATCTCCTTCCCATCTTCAGGACCTTTTTTAAATTGCCCTTTCTCTCCATAGATCACTTAACCCAAATTTCTAAACTCTTCCTTTTATCACAACCTTACCTAAAAAGTCCTGGAAAATAATGCTCACAACAACAACATTAGTGACAATGAGAGAGAGAAAATGTAATCTCTTGGAGAGAAAATGTAATCTCTTAGCAGCATGTAAGGACTAGCAAGAGGTCCTTGATTCTATGCAAAAGCCAAGGTTAATTTCAAGTTCTTGGAGAATATAAAGTACATTCCGCTGTAGTAGTATACCACCCAACATTTATTGCTGTTGCTGGGTGCCTTCAAGTCATTTCCAACACATGGTGACCCTCTTGCAGAGTTTTCTTAGCAAGATTTGTTCAGAGGGGCAAGATTTTCTTGGCAAGACTTATTACCCTTCAACACTACACAGATGGAAACTGGGGTGCATGTGGCCAAGCAACATCAGAGTGTGATCGAGATGCGAAAAGTTATTAATGAGGAAGAACACAACAAGCTAGGAGAGGCTGCTGCAGTTTGCTTTTGTCTGAGCCAACTGGGAAGACCCCACCCCTGAGTTATTTGCATGCAAACTACTTTTCCACTTTGAACTCAGTTTGTAGCAACTGAAATAAGCTGAGGATGAAGGGGGAAAGTAGAAGGAGAAGAGAAAAACAGGGACATTTTAAAAGCTACTGATAAAGGAGGACAGCAGATGATTAATCAGGGCTGTCCCTGACAAGCCAACACAGTTAAAGGATATGAAATTGGCCCTTGCACCACTATCAGCTGCAGAAGACACTGGAGATATGTCTCAAGATGTTCAAAAGATGGCTGTTTTATTAGTAAACAAAGCCCAAAAGGTTTCAGCTGGTGTATACTCTCAAGGCCTACTTCAGGGAGGTATATAAAATCATAAAAGGACAGCACATAAATGCACGATTTATTATATGAAATCATAATTACATTGGTATTTTGCACCAGGCCTACATATAAATACAGGTCGCTCCCTGTATGTGTGGGACTGGTACCAGTGGTTCTAATTATCCACCATCCAAAAAAAAAAAAGGTCTCTCTAGGCATTTCCTAGGTCCTCCAGCATGATTCTATGGGGTTCACTATTAGCCACAGTTTCACAGTATATCTGGGATCATACCCCCACATGGCTTCCAGACCTTTTACCATTTTGGTCTCCCTCCTCTGGTCATAAAACAGCAGGAGTATTCAGTTCCATTCAGTTCTTACTGCTAAACAATTGTTTAGATTGTTGTTGTTGTGTGCCTTCAAGTCATTTCTGACTTATGGTAACCCTAAAATGAATCTATCATGGACTTTTCTTGGCAAGATTTGTTTGGAGGGGGGTTGCCTTCAAAGCTGAGAGAATGTGACTTGCTCAAGGTCACCCAGTGGGTTTCCATGGCTGAGCAAGTATTTGAACCCTTGTCGCCAGAGTTGTAGTCCCACACTCAACCCACTACACCACACTGGCTCTCACTTTGTTTGGATAGTAGAAGTCTAAATGTTTCTATTAATAAAATATTAAAACAGAAATCTATTTGGAGGAAAGAAAAATGTTAGGAAATTTGGAACGTGAGCTTCAGCACAGCACCAAATTGAGACTGTACTAGTTTATTAGGAAACATGGTTATTTCACATGACAATTTACTTTATGGGAAGATCTTCCCTTGAGACTTATTGTGAGTTTCAGTGGCTGAGGTGCTACATGGGGGCTGTGTAGTGTAAATCACTTCATGTGGAGTTACACACTCATTGTGCTATACAAATCTTGTGTCAAATGACAAAGTTGTGTAACTAACCAAGATGTTTAGCATGCAACTGAAAACACAACCAAGTGCAAATGTGCATCCATACACGAAGTACAATATGCTTTAGTGTGCATGGTTTATCTGTTCACAATGCTTATGTGCTCTAGGGATGTAAATCTTTGCTTATTTCATTCTTGAAGAAAGCAACAAGTAATTTTAGCAGTTTTCTTCCTACCATGAGAAAGTCCTTGAAAACTGCACAGTTTTTGAAAACTGTTTGCAGTTTGGAACTTGTTTGTAAAAACAAAACAAAACAAAAAACAACCAAACTCATTGTGTTCCTTCAGGTTTTGTATTTTCTGAATATAAAAGTGTGCTTTCGGCACAGAAATGCATGTTTTCTTTTTTGGCACAAAAAAACCTTGCAAGATTTCAGTGCAAAAAACACTAATTTCTATGCGGAAAAAAACACACATAGGGTTTCTCATAGAGAAAACTCCTCAACTATGAAGGCTCTTAAGAAAATTCTGTTTGCCCAGGTTTCTGGACAATTAAGAAACCACTCTTTAGATTTCTGATCAAATATTTGCAAATATTCTTTCCATCCCTACCATGTACACACTGTGCAATGGGCATCTACGTGCAATGCATATGTGCTTCCATGCACAATGTCACTGTATGTGCAACTCCATTTTCTCAGACTTGAAATTGAATACCACTGTTCTGGATGCGACAAAAATGTTCAGCCACTTCCTAGACATGCATTAGACACAAACAAGGCTCCAGCCAACATGGATTTGGGTTTGGGTTTGGTTTTGTTGTTTACAACTTTGCACAGTTAATGCAAAGTGTTGTGCTTGAGGCCAGCATTGCTGCAGTTCTAACCTTTCTTTCCTTTTCTTTTTCTTTACCAGCTGTTGGCTCTCTTTGGAAGGAGGCCTGCTGTACGCCTTTGTGGGACCTGCAGCGGCTGTCGTTTTGGTATTTTACCCCCACTTATGAGCAATTTCCTCCCATGTGTGCCTTGCCCATGCCTCAAGTCCTCTCCCCCCAAATTTCAAGAGGAAAAACTCTGGAGGAAAGCAGAAGTACCTAAGCTATGGTCCTTTCCCCTTAGGGATACTGTTTTAGAATAATTAAGAGTATGAATATGAGTATAGCTGGGTAAATTTTAGTAAGGCACTTGAAAGAGAAGGAGGAGATTTAGAATGGCTTGCTTCATGGAGCAATTATAAGTCTATTAGTTGCATTGAAATGATCCTGAATAAATTATTATTAATGGACAGCCATGGATAACATGCTACCCAGCATGTATGCATGCTGATTTGAGGTCAGGAGATCTGCTATATATCTCTGGCCCCACATACAGTGGGAGGGAAGTGGCCTGATTCCTGTTGGTTATTCCCAACTAAAGTAGACCCATTGACTCAATTGTTGAATTGGGAGTAATCACATAGGTAAATCCCATTGATTCAATGGGTCTATTTTTAGTGAGACTGACAATAAGTTGTTGGTGTTGTTGCAAAACTCCAGGAATGGTCTACCATTTTCTCTGTGTGTGTATGTATAGTTTTCCATACTTGAACAGAAACCAATGGCTGTTGGTGGCTCTGATGTCAGTGGGGGTGGTCCAGATTTTAGTCTGAACTTTAAAGGAACAATCCAAAGTGCTGAACCCTATCACTGAGACCCTTTCAACACCTTGCATAATTGCTTTAAAATTCAGGCTAAACCTCAGAGCAGATGTCATAACGCCTCTGACATGAGAGCCAACAAACACCACTGGCAGAAATGTCTCTGCTCTTTATGGACTTTTTCGGACAAGGAAAAAACAATGCTAGCAGCCTCGCCACGTTGCGAGGCTGCAGCGCTGCAGGGCGTCCGTTTCGCATGACGCCTGTCCCTAGTGGTACTGTTGCAGTACCGCTGGGACATTTGAGCATTATATTTGGCAGATTTTTACTCATGATAAACGATCGTGAGTAAAAATCGCCAAAATATAACGCTCAAATGTCCCAGCGGTACTGCAACAGTACCACTAGGGACAGGCGTCATGCGAAACGGACGCCCTGCAGTGCTGCAGCCTCGCAACGTGGTGAGGCTGCTAGCGTTGTTTTTTTCTTTGTCTGAAAAAGTCCTATGTTTCCTTTATCTTCTCCATCATGATATCTAATATGTGACATGATATGACATAGAAACCCATGGGGCTGGTAGGCTTGATTTCCCCTTTTTCATAACCTTCACTGAAGAAGAGGGGAAAGAATACATGGTGGAATTATGTCATGTAATCTGCTGCATGTAAACTAGATGCTTCAATTGAAAAGGGCCAAAGAGATGCAATGCTAGCTGTTTTGCATTTGTGGTGAGGTGGTACTCAAATGCTGAGATCCTGCATTAGGAGGGAGGGGTAGAATTCTGCCCAGGTAGAATTATGCCCTGTCTCATCCCACATCTCCCTCAAAAACCACTTGTTTCATACTGTGCCACATAGTCATTTAGTGGCCAGTGGAGATCAGAGGTGTCTGGCTATCAGAATAATAGAATCATAGAGTTGGAAGAGACCGCAATGGGCATCTAATCTGACCCCCTGCCATGTAGGAATACCCAATCAAAGCATTCCCGTAAGATGGCCATCCAGCCTCTGTTTAAAAACCTCCAAAAATGGAGACTCCCCCACACTCCCAGCCAGTGCATTCCACTGCCAAACACCTCTTAGAGATATGTTCCAGTAGACAGACACAAAGCAATGAATCATCCTCCAGGATCTGCATGTAAAAGGGATCTAGGGGTCTTAGTGGACCACAAGCTGAACATGAGCCAGCAGTGTGATGCGGCAACCAGAAAAGCCATTGCAATTCTAGGCTGCATCAATAGGAGTATAGTGTCTACATCTAGAGAAGTAATAGTGCCACTCTATTCTGCTTTGGTCAGACTTTACCTGGAATACTGTGTCCATTTCTGGGCACCACAATTCAAGAAGGATATGGACAAGCTGGAACGTGTCCAGAGGAGGGTGACCAGGATGGTGGGTGGTCTGGAAGCCATGCCCTATGAGGAACAGCGTAGGGCGCTGGGTAAGTTTAGTCGGGAGCAGAGAAGGTTGAGAGGTGACATGATAGCCATGGTTAAATATTTGAAAGGATATCATGTTGAGGATGGAGCAACCTTGTTTTCTTCTGCTCCAGAGACTAGGACATGAAGCAATGGAATGCACTGCCTGGGAGTGTGGTGGAGTCTCCTTCTTTGGAGGTTTTTAAAGAGAGGCTGGATGGCCATATGTCGGAAATGCTTTGATTAAGTTTTCCTGCATGGCAGGGAGTTGGACTAGATGGTCCTTGTGGTCTCTTCCAACTCTATGATTCTATGATCTCTGGAGGACTCCTTAGAGGACTCCCAGGCGAGTAAATGACCCAGTGAGGAATCTCCTTGAGACAACAGGTGAGTTTCAAAGGAAGCTGTTGATTGAGGGAGGCATTAAATAACTCCCTCTATCACAACCAACTCCTCCACCGCTTTTACCAGTGTTATACTGGCATATGTCACTAACAGAATGTCAGCCTAAGCGAGGTGGGATGCAATGGCTAAAACATCATTTGAGGTGGCCCTAAACCAGCCCCTTCTTTTCAACATATGTAATTGTATTTACCCTATTTTGAAATGAATCCACCCCACTTCTCTTTTTAGCTTCCTGGAGCATATTTGTTAAGGCCTGGGCAGGTCTTAAAACAGGGGTGAGCAATGTGAGGCCTCTCGACCGCACTTTAGTGGTCCTTAAGGTCTCCCATCAGTTCCCCAAAGTTTCCATCCCACCCCAAAATTTTTGCCCCAAGCCCACACAAATAGCCTCCAAAATTCATGAAAACCACCTACAAATCCCCCCATCCCTTCAGCACCCCAGAAATCAATATTATCACAAAAACCTCTATTTCGCTCCACAGTCTGTCTCAAAATGGCAACAGGAAATGACAGGAGATCATGTCCTGTTGCCATTTTGAGAGGTACTGCAAAGGAAAAATTGAATTATTTGGACTTTTGATGGGGAGACCTTGGGAGAGTCACAGGGAAGGAATTGGCCCCAGTCCCCATGCAGTTGCCCATACCTGCTGTAGCCAGACACACAACGATGACTCCATCCCCTGGTACCTCCAAAGAACCCCTGGGAAGCCCTAGAAGATTCCTTTTGCATTTGGTTATACTGTATAAAGTAGCCAGAACTCCTTTGGCACTTACCACCCAATGTCATGTGGGGCAGGCACAGACGATGATGGAGTCCAAGGGCTTGGGCGTTGTTGTATAAAGGAGGTGCTGGATCCCTCCTTCTGTAACAACTTTCCTCCCTCCCCAAAAAGTAGGCTGGTATGTGCCACTAAGAGGATGTCAACCTAAGTGAGGTGGGATGTGATGCCTTAAATGTCATTTGAGGTGGCCTGAAACCACTCACTTATTGTCAACTCATGTAGATGAGGTTCCCTTGTTTTGAAATGAATCCACTGTACTTGTTTTCTTGGCTCCCTGATGTACTTTTGTTACGTCATGGACAGGTTTTAAGACAGAGGTGGGCAAAGTGCTTCCCATGGGCTGTGGGAACCCACTTTTATCACCTCTGAATCCCTCACTGGTCCCCCAAAGCCACCCTCAAACCTCCTCTTTTAAAAAAAAAAATGCATGATTTGGGAAAATCCCCCTAACTCATGCCCAATGTCCACCCAAACATATCAAAAATATCCCCACAAGCACTCCAGAACCCCCCTCCCAAAACAAGCCTCTGGTTTCACTCTGCAGTCCCTTTCAAAATGGCAACAGGAAGTGATGGGTCATCTCTTTGTGATGCCATTTTAAGAGGGTCTGAAGAGGAAAACATGGAGGTATTTGAGCTTGCTGTACTTCTCCTTGGGGGGAATGGCCTGTGGGGAGGGACTGGGGGGGGGGGCGAATTGGCCTATGGCCTCTACATGGTTCCCTTTCCCTGTCTTAAAATGACCAGGCACTGAAAGACCTTCACTTTGAGGAAGAGTTGAAGCCCTTGCAGATTTTACCTCTGGTTAAAAATAAAGCAGGAAGGTGATATGTGAGCCGTGTGTGTGTGTGTGTGTGTGTGTGTGTGTGACAGAGAGAGAGAGAGAGAGAGAGAGGTATATGGGGTCTGTTTTTGATCCTCCTCACTTTAGTATCCAGAGCTGTCCAATCAAGCTGATTGCCAATAGGGCCTGCAAAGGTAATTTTTCTGAGAAAAACAGATTTTTTTCTTCCCCACCCCCTTGAAAAACAAAGCAGTTTTTCACCAACCTTCCCCATCCTCCATAATCCCTTGGAACAATGGGGATACTGGGGGAAGATGCAACATGGGGAACAGGCTCTTCTCATAGTTGTTGCTGCCATCAGATGCAGCAGCTACAAAAGAAAGCTGGGGGTGGAGAGAGAGAAAGAAAGAAACTGTGACACTACCACAGCTAAAGTGATCTTCCACCCTCTGTTGGGAGAACTTTGCCTTAGAACAGAGCCATAGGATTTCAAGGCATTCCCAAAGGTCATCTAGTCCAGCCCACTGCCATGCGGAAAGTGTCTTCTCCTCCTGTTACCTGTGAAATGGTCTGCCTGCCCTAAATTTCACTCATTAAAAGGGTTGAGTGTGTCATGCTGAATGGCTGATAAAAGAGGGCAGTTCTCTTTTGTTCTGTTCTGTGACTTTATTTATACCCCACCAAAGCTGGTGCTCAAGGTGACTTAGATCCTTACTACACTCCAAGGAAAAGCGGCAAAGCAGCAGGAACATTCTGTCATTCCTGCTACCTTCCTACATGATAGTGGTGTCCTTCTGGCATCCTTTTGTTCCAGTCCCATGGGGGACTGAGCTAAAACCCTGCCTTTTTGCCAACAGGTTTTTCTGGTTAGCAAAAAGGCATGGTTTTATCTTGGTCCCTTAAGGGACTGGAATGAAAAAACAACGAGGCCATGCGGGAAGGTAGCAAGAAAGACAGAACATTCCTGCTGCTTTGCTGCTTTTCTCTGGAGTGTGGTAAGGCTCTTACAGAATACAAAGAACTGCAAGTAAAAACATCTGGGGCTTAAAACATGCAAGAAATTAGGATTACAATAATGTTAAAATGGGCTATAGAATTAAAACTATTTAAAAATTTGATTTAAAAGCAAAGAACAAGAGCTCTTTTCTAAAGCCTGCTGGAATAAAAAGGTCTTCACTGACCAGTGAAAAGAAAGCAAGGAGGGAACCAGCCTACTCTCCCAAGGAAAGGAATTCAAGAGTCTGGGAGCCACCACTAGGAAGGCCCTCTCTCACATTTCCCACTAAATCTGGCTGTGAGGGTGGCAGGTCAAGAGCCCTTTCACACTGTTATAGCATTATGATTGTGTTTTAACTGCTGCTGTTGCATCCTATGGGATCTTGGGATTTGTAGTTTTGTGAGGCACTAATGCTGTCTGACTTGAACATTATAAATGCCTTTCCGTAAACTGCAAGGCAAATGAAGCCCATACTCTCTAGAGAAGCCCAAATGACTCAACTGAGACTATCGTACATTGAACATATCATGAGAAGACATCACTCATTAGGAAAGATGATAATGCTTGGTCGGGTGGAAGGCAGGGGAGAAAGAGGAAGACTGCATTACAGGTGGATAGACTCAACCAAGGACACCATGGCTGCTCTGAGTCTGCAAGACCTGAGCAGGGCTCTTGCTGACAAGTGACTTGGTGATCTCTCAGTATTGGGTCACCATAAGTTGAAGTTGACTTGGTGACAGTGAACAGCCACAAGAAACTGCAAATCCCAAGATTCCATAAGATGTTGTCATGGCAGTTATATTGGAATCATAACACTAGAATGGTCTCCCTTGAAGCTCTTAGGACTTTTTCGGATGAGCTTTTATACCGCTAGCAGCCTCGTCCCCGTTGCGAGGCTGCAGCGCTGCAGGGCATCCCTTTCGGATGACGCCCTGCCCTGCCGATCCTCTTCCGAGACTGTTGCGTAACCTCTGTGACACTGCTGCGTTATATTCGGCGGTTTTCTAATCACGATCAACTTTCATGATTAGACTACCTCCATTGATGACTTCTCTGCAGCAAATTAGCACTTCTTACAGTTGCTTTCTTAAAGGAGAGGGTTCAGATACACGTGTCTGAAGCCTCACGAGGGGAGCACAGGGAGTTCATCTCCCCTCACCTTTTTGGAATAAGCCTTCCCCTTCCAGCACCATCCACAAGTTTGGGAGAGAGCATGGTTTAAAGAAGGCTGTCCCAAGGGGGAAATGGTGGGAAGGAAAGGGTCAAAGCACCCCGTTCTCCACTGCTTCCCATATTCGATCATCCCTCCCCATCTTTATTTTGCTCAAATCAGTTAAAATTTTATTGCACACTTTGTTCCTAATGCGTAGTCAGAGTCTGAGACAGTTTTTTTCTTAAAGAAAAGGATTAGACCCAAGACACAATTGGTAGATCTATCAGAAGCTTGTGGCTGTTTTAACTAAACAGAGAATCCAGGAACATGTTTTTAGTAATCTTTCATTAATTAAAAAAGGATGGGGGCAGGATAGAGAAATAAGCAACTGTGAAGATCAAGCAGGAATGTAATAGTAACACACATTTTGGAATGTTTTATTGGAGTGGTGCCAAGGTGCATGATGGGAAATGTAGTTCTAACCTCATTTATTGACATGTTACATTCTACCCCCTTTCTTGAACAGGGCAGAAAATATTAGATGCTTGGGTGGTTTGCGCTGACTTATAGCTACACACCCCAAAGGCTATTGGCCTAGCTGACCCCCTCCTGAGTCCAAATGCCTTTGATCAGCTTTTTGGGTAACTTGTAAAGGGAATGAAGAGAAGCAATCCATGTCATCTGTGACTGATGCGACCCACCACTTTTCATGGGGAGGCACTGGTTGTCTCCCAACAATTAGTATTCTTTGGAACTCTCCTAAAAAATTGGTTGGAGTCCAATCTCTGCTTTTCCCAGACACAAAATGTTCATCAAGTGAAAGGCACCAGGACTCTGAATCTGTTGTGGAAGCAAATCTAGGCTTCTCTGACCTTGGTTGGAGTCCTGGCTGACAGCTCAGATTTGCCAATAACTTCTCTTAAGTCAAGCTTAACTGGCTGGGGGTGAGGTGGGTTGTTGAAGAGATGGTAAGGCATGATAGAAGAGATAGCTAATATAAAACGATGGAAATCTTAGCTTATTTTGGTCTCACCCAAGAAGACAAATTTTGAAAACAAACTTCCCCCAAGATTATGAGAGTTTCTGCACATGGTTAACACTTCCAAACTTTTTTTGCAAACATGTCAAGAAGATTTTTATTTTTTTTCAATTAAAATAAAATTAAAAATAAGGTTTTTATTTTAATGTACATAAAATAATTACTTTGCATAGAAAACAATACTGCAGATGCAAAAAAAAATGTGTTCATTGAATTTTTGCAAAAAAAACCCCACCATATATATATATATATATATATATATATGCTCACAGCAGTTAACAATATGGGCTCATGCCTATTAGTCAGTTAAAATATTGTAAGTTAGACTTAGGACCTTGTAACTCTTTCCTGTTTGTATTTATGATTGTGGTACCATCTCCAGGATCATAAATGCTCCCCAAACCGACTTTAAAATCCAGCAACAGAGGGGTGGCATTTTGCAACGCTGGTGAGCAGGGCACTGAGGGATGATGTGTCCAGCCCCATCCCACCACCAACCAGTGTTGGAATATTAGAAGCAGAGGCTTCTGCTGGGTCCTTTCACAACTCCTTGGCACACCTCCCCTTGATGCCAGGAAGGAGGTGAATCCATCATCCTTCAGTGCCCTTCTTGGCCAGAACCACAGAACTCTATGTGTAAGAGCCACTGGGTGGTTTTTAAGGTGGGTTTTGGGCAACAGATGCAGAAACAGATTGTAGCCACAACATCATAGCAATGTGTCTGATGCAGGATCTTGACTGTGGTTTTTTTCTCATTGGGGGACAAGTGAATTTGTGAATATACTTTACACTTTTATTAATACCGGTGTGTGATTATGTTTCTGAATTTGACCTGAATTTGAATTAGGCTTCAAAACAAACCTATCTGTTGTTGTTTCTTTTCCAACAGGTGAACATGGTTATTGGTATTCTGGTGTTTAACAAACTTGTATCCAAAGATGGAATAACAGATAAGAAACTGAAGGAACGGGCAGGGTATGCCTTATATCAATCATTCCTCTAAGCAAATGAGTCAAACCGGAAATTAAAAAGTCATGCTTGGTAACCAGGCGGGAGAGGAGGAAAAAAATATGAGTGATTGTCTGAAAAGGTCAATTGGAAAAGGGTGAAATCAGCCATGTGTGATAGAGAAGAAAGAGGTCTTTTTGTTTTGTTTTTTCACCCTTGTGTGGTTTGTTAAAGGAACATAAATGGAACATGGCACTATAAGGAATGCAGTGCGAACTCACAGGAACTCAGATCATGCCAGCTTAGGATCAAGATGGGAACAAGTCTGGCAGAAATCCTGTTGGTGTGCCCCAAATAGAACATACAGATTGAATAAATAGGCAAATAGTGAGTCTACATGTAGGTAAATGCAATGGATTAAATGGCTCTACTTTAGTTGAAACTAACAGTAGGATTTAGACTAGGGTGGACAATATGTGGCCCCTGAGCCACACTTTTGTGGCCCTTGAAGTCCCCCAGCAGTTCCTCAGCCCCCCCAACCCCAGAAAATAATTTGCACAATATTTGGACATTCCCTCCCTTAAAACCACATAGAAGCCCCCTCAACTCATGAACACATGCAAAAATACTTCCACTCCATCCTCACAAGCAGCCCAGCACTCCATATTATCCTGGCATACTTCTGTTTTCTTCTGGAGTCACTCTCAAAATGGCAACAGGAAAACATCCATCTTCATTTCTGCTGCCATTTTCAGAAGGTCTGCAGAAGAAATACCTCCATTTTCGTTCCTTCCTTCCTTCCTTCCTTCCTTCCTTCCTTCCTTCCTTCCATATGCCACTTTTTTCCCCCAGAGTGGGACCCAAAGCAGCTGAAAGAATCTGTTTAAAAAACCTTGAACAATAAAATGTTAAAAACAATTAAATCCCCATATAAAACAATATGAAATCATTTTAAAACATACAGAGTTTAAAAAGATAAATAAAACATCCCACAAAAGCTTCCCCGATTACATATTAAAAATCTTCTTAAACAAACAAACAAACAAAAAAAGTCATTGCCTGCCAGCGACAGGAAAGCAGGGAGGGGGCCAGCCTAGCCTCCTGTGGAAGGGAGTTCCAAAGGGTGGGAGCAGCCACTGAGAAGGCTCTCTCTCGTGTCCTTGCGTGTCCTTGCCAAGTGAGCCTGTGATGGTAGCAGAACTGAGAGAAAGCCTTCCCTTGCAGATCTTAAAACTCTGACAGATTCATATGGGGAGATGCAGTCTTTCAGATAATCTGGACCTAAGCCATATAGGGCTTTATAGGTCATGACCAGCACTTTGGACTGTGTCCAGAAATGAACCAGCAGCCAGTGTTTTAACAAGGGAGTTATATGCTCCCTATAACTGGCCCTGATCAGCATTCTGACTGCAGATTTTTGTACCCACTGAAATTTCCGAACAGTTTCCAAAGGCAGCCCCACGCAGAGCGTGTTACAGTAGTCCAAACAAGATGTAACCAAAGCATGTGTCACTGTAGCCAAATCTGATATCTCAAGAAACAGGTGCAGCTGTCACACTAATTTAAGCTGTGCAAACACACTCCTGCCACTGCTGCAACCTGGGCATTGAGGCTCAGAGTTGAGTCCAGGAAAACACCCAAGCTGTGATCCTGAGAATTCAGAGGGAGTGTAACCCCATCCAGCACTGGGTTCATTTGCAATCATTCTCAAAATAGCAATAGGAAGAGATGCACCTTCACTCTCTGTTATCATTTTGAGAAGGCCTACAAAGGATAACTATGGTATGTGGGCTTTCTGTGTGAGGGGGTCACCCATGGAGGGGCTAGACCCCACTCTTGTGGCCTGTGAAGCCCCCCACCAGTCTTGCAAGATTCTTCAGCCACTAAATGATTTAAAAAAAAAAAAAAGATGGGTGCAATTCTCTTCTCAAAGATAGCAATGAGTAACTTCAGTAATTTTCTTCCCACAATGAGAAAGTCTTTGAAAACCACTCCCTTTCTGAAGGCTAGTCACAATTTGAGAGTTAGATCTGCTTAAATTTCACACATGGTTGTTTTCTGCAGAAAACAACATTTTCTGTGCAGGAAACAGTAGTTTCTGCATAGAAAATACTATTTCCCACATCTAGTCTTGTCCTAAATATACTGAGGGTTTGTCCATTCTTTTTTCATGTTTGAGATGTGGTTAGCTATGGAGTGGCTGAGGTGTCCATACCTCCCTATCATCCCCTCCATGGACTCCACTCCACTTATATTCTCCTCCCCTTCTGTTCTCCTGTATATTGGATACACAGCCACCCATGTAGACAATTTTGGATTTCGGAGTATTTTGGATCTCTGATTCCTGAATAAGGGATACTCAACATGTAACTGGAAATGTAATGGGGGAAGAAAGGTCAGACGAAAACCTCCATGGCAAAGGTCATACCCCTGTTCAACGCATCATCACTTGGGCTGCTCAGGAAGTATAGGAGGAACCAAGACAGTTGTTATTGTTGTTGTTGCAATTTCTATGCTGCCTTTCTCCTTTCTCCCAAGGTGGCTCACAGAACAATTAAAATCACAATTAAAACCAATTAAAAACATACAAAGTAAAAAAAAAACACACAGATAAAAATGACATTACAAACACACCCTGATAAAAGCCACAATTATACATCAAAGGCATTACATTAAACAAGAACTTTTTTTGCCTGCCAGTGAAATGAAAACAGGGAGGGGGCAAGTCTAGCCTTCAGAGGAAGGGCGTTCCAGAGGGTGGGAGCAGCTGCCAAGAAGGTTCTCTCTTGTGTCCTCACCAAGTGAGCCTATGATGGTGATAGGACCGAGAGATCTTAAAACTCTTGCAGGTTTGTATGGGGAGATACGGTCTTTCAGACAAGGTTTATAGATGTGGGAATCTATCTGTGCCTGTATCAGAATTCCCCAGGACAGGAGGGAGAAACACCCCTAGTCCTAGGTTCAAACAGTTGTGTCCAGTCCCAGAAATTCACAAGAAATAGACCAGGAGAAAAGGATTATTATATGGATTGGTTTAAAAAAAAACCATGATCAGTATAGGAACAATTCCTACCAAATCCTTTGGTGTTGGTCAGTCTGGAGGAGCCAACAGATGCTGCTACCAGAGCTAAACCAGCATGAATGAAAATATTCTGAAATAAGTATGAGAATCTCATTATTTAAATCAGAAAGCAGTTAGAATGGGACTCAGGGCAGAGGCTCCTCAAAACTATAAAAGCTACAAAAAGAACTGGGTCACATTCTGCTTATCCTTCATGTGAGTCAGTATGCATATCTGCAGTGCACATGGATCCAGCATCAAACCACACAGCCATAGAACTTCACAACTGTAATTTATTGTTTTGCTAAAATGCAACAGTCTTTCTATCAGTTCCTCCTCTAGCTGGTTATGGGCAGTGCTGAATGTGCTCAGAAAAATGAAAGCACTGAGGAAAATGTGGGGCATCGCTTTTCGTCTTCTCCCCCTTCCTTTTCGGTTAATTTCCTTGCTTGCATGTGAAATGGTTTTAAAGATGTGCTCTCCATGTTGAAGGGGTTGGTCAGTCTCATTATCTGTTTGAACTGTGTTACTTGTTGGGAATGCAGAAGGGACCTGGAAAACTAAAAGGCTGTGTCAGCTCTGTTCAGTTTACGGCTGCATTCAGTCTGGGTTTTTTTCAAACTGTGTTGGAAAAGGAACACTGGCAAACTATTTGAATGCAAATATGTTGGATGGATTTGTACTGAGGGAGTCATCTGATGCATTCTCCTATTCAAATGACAAGAAGTATGATTTATTCCCCTGTTAAGGGACTGCATGGCTGAGATATAATATGATGGCAAAGCAAAAGGGTTGACAGGGAGTTCTATCTTCATTGCTCAATAGATTTTCTCGGACAGCTTCAATTCCTCCTTGAAGCCATGGGTTTCTTGAGTGTCAGGAAACCCTAAATAGGAGAATCTAAGAAGGGTGAGAATTTTTGCAGTTCAACACCTATTCTGCATAGAAATCCCCTTTTTTTGTGCAGAAAACTGTATTTTCTGCATAGAAAACCACATATTTTTTTTGCACAGAAAACAAGTTTCCTGCAACAGATTGCTTCCCCCCACCCCACAGAATGAGTTCCAATCTGCAAACAGTCTTTGAAAATGACAAGTTTTGATTACTTTCTCACAGGTAAAATTATTCATTCCTGCCTGCAAGAATGAAATTTATAAAGGTTTACAGTCCTAGCCAGAATAAAATGGCTTTTCTCTTCTGGCCAAACAGATAATCCCTCTCCTGCCATGAGTTGTAGCATTAAATAGAACTCTTCTTTCCAGCAACCAATGTTAGCTACCATTTTTCTTCCAGACATCACCTGGAAGATTTGTTCCCAGATGGATTCTGGGAAAACAAGATGTTCGCTAAGAGCTGACAATAGTCAACTAGCACTTTGCTTGCTGCTTCTGTAAAATGGCAGCAGCAGTATCCAAAAATGAGGAGGTAAGGGGAGGAATTGAACCCCTCTTTGTCACTGCATACATGAGTCAAAAAAGTTCAGATAGCAACTTCCAGTGTGGCTCAGTAAGCTTTCTTTCCCAGTTGGGAAGTACCATAACTCAGTTGCAGAACATAAGCCTTTGTTGTGTGATAGGGCCTAGACATAGGAGATTTTCAGACGCCTCTTTCATCCTCTTGCCGCACAAGCAGCCTCCGGTGCAGTAACAAGGCTGATGCGCGGCAAGGGGTCCATTTTGGATGACACCGTTTCTCTCTCGGCGTCGTCCGTGACTGTTGCGGCTAGCATTGGAGGCGGCCGTGCTGTTTTTCACTCACGGAAGTTGTCCATGAGTAAAAAACAGCGCGGCCGCCTCCAATGCTAGCCGCAACAGTCATGGACGACGCCGAGAGAGAAACGGCGTCATCCGAAATGGACCCCTTGCCGTGCAGCAGCCTCGTTACTGCACCGAAGGCTGCTTGCGCGGCAAGAGGCTGAAAGAGGTGTCTGAAAATCTCCCTAGTCTCCATCATTATTTCTGGCCAAATCGATGCTGCAGATTTTTTGAAGTCTTGTAAAATTTGTTTGACCAGAGATAACAGCAGGCCAAAAGAAGATAATGATGAGGCCTGCTAGATTATCCCAAATGTTTTATTTCAATGATCATCTTACTTCTCAGCTTGTCTCCAGGAAGCCCACAAGCAACAGTTGAAGACCACAATACTTTCCTGTTGCTGGCTCCACAGGAATATAGTGTTTACTGTCACATTGCTTCTTAGACTCGGGGAAGGGGGAGTCTGAAGGCCATATGGCCATCATTTCCAATAATGAAAAGATATGGCATATACACCAGAACACCATGCTCCTTGAATAGTCAATCATAGCCCATCCAACTCTATTTTTTTTTTAAAAAGGAGTGCATAGGAGTCCAAATATTTACTACTTTCCTCCTGACTTGCAAGAATGAAAAATATCAAAGGTTTACTCTCCAGTAGGTGAAATTGTAAGGGGGGTTGTATTTTCAATGATTTTTTTATTGAAGGCTTTTTATGCCCAAAAGAAAACTTTTGCAAAATTTTCACAAAGAAGTTCTGAAATGTGGGCAGGGGGAACTCATATCTATCTATCTATCTATCTATCTATCTACCTATCTATCCATCCACCCACGCTTACATCTAGCTATGTATCCATCCATCCATCCATTTGGAGTGGTATTTTAAAGCCATCAAGAATCTGATCATATTCTTTTCATTCCTATTTCCAGTCTGTCATGTGGAAGAACATGGCCCACTCTTATCTATCTGTCTATCTATCTATCTATCTATCTATCTATCTATCTATCTATCCATCCATCCATCTATCTATCCATCTATCTATCTATTTCAGTAAGGGATACCATAGCTTGAATCCTGTTGGTTAGTTCCAACTAGAATAAACCCATAGATGCAATCATTGAATGTGAGTCAACACATCAATAAATCCTATTGATTAAATATGTTTACTCTAGTAGGGACTATCAATGGATTCTGACCAATAACTTACAATCCTGTTTGTTGCTGGATCTAAAGTGGAACCTGGCCTGCCACCAAAGGACATGCCATTAGAGAAGGAGCAAACCAGGGTAGGTAGGAAGAAAGTGATGATTGGTGGGGGTATGTACGTACATTCCTGCACGGCAGGGGGTTGGACTGGATAGCCCTTGCAGTCTCTTCCAACTCTATGATTCTACACTGTATTACCTCCTCCACACATTGGATGAATGTGCCGTCACTGTGCCCCACCTTCATGCTCCCCCAACAAATGTCAATTTTGTGTTGCTCAGAAAGAATTATTCATCACACCAAGGCCAATCAGTGAGTCACATTCTGTGTTGGCATTTTCCCTTAGTTCTCACAGAAAACTCTTTGTGATGACATCTAGTAGATGTTCCCCAGAGGAACAAGAGAATCACTCATGGCAATAGCAGTGGCTGAGGGTAGCTTGCTTCCTGGTGGCTCCTCCTGCTTGTCCATTCATTGCCAATGTTCCTGCTTTTCAGTCTTTTCAGTCATGAAAGCTTACAGTCCAAATGGGGGAGATAGCAGAGAGGGCTGTGTTGTAACACCCCAACCTCAAAACTCAGATTGCCATTGGTTGATCTTTTTCCAACACAGTTCCAAGTCCAAGCCTACTGACTTTGACACAGCTCACTCTTTGGGTTGGCTGGGAGATGGGCTCATGGTTCTCCACATCTGGATTGATGTAGATGAGAGTGTCAACCCCCCCACACTTTCTGTTATTTTGTTTCTCTCTCTTCCCTTTTTCAAGCTATGGATGTTGTTGGTTCAGATTTTATTTTATTCAGCTTCCCTTCCCTTCCCCACCCCCCCAAAAAACCATTTTAGCTTAATAGTCTTCTCCCCCTCCTTCCTTCTTTTCTTTTCTTTTCTGCCCTCCCCTTTCATTTGTGTTCACAAGCAAAGTGTTTTGTTTCGTTTCAGTCTTTTAATTTTAATTGCAGTCAGATGGCAGTGCCTCTTTACGGCATCACGCTCAAATGTTCCAAGTGTGGAGTGGTTTCTTCCGGTGAAGTTTCGGCCACAGCCACCAGTAACGCCATGTTAGTTCCTCTAATTTCAACTTCCTTCCTTTCTCCTTTTTTTTTTAAAAAAATATTATTTCTTTCTTTTAGTTACAAGTCTCCTCTTCCATGCTCCTTTTTTTGCACCCAGTTTGGTTACTTCTGCCCACCCAGCTCCTTGGCTTCCCTCTGTCCTCCCCGTAGTCCACATTCAGATGGCTAACTTTCTTAATTTTCCTGCCAGTCTTTAAAATTCCACACACACAGTCATATAAACTTGGGAAGCTATTTCAATGTTGTTGATGTTGTGTGCCTTCAAGTCATTTCTGGTGACCCTATCATGGGGTTTTCTGAGGCTGAAAGTATATGACTTGCCCACGGTCACCCAGTGGGTTTTCATGGCTGAGAGGGGATTTGAACCTGGTGTCCAGAGTTGTAGTCCAACAGTCAAACCACTATGCCACACTGGCTCCATATTAGATGGATATTTCAATGGAAGCCAACAGGCTTATTCCAATTTTATTATCCTCTAGTGTTCTCCACTTTAGGTCCCAACAGTTTCCTTGCCTGAGTAAAAGAGGCAGAAAATAAGGTAATTTTTTTCTGCAACATTCCCAGCATACTTAAGCATTTTTGGCTAAGATACTACATTGGCGTTGAGTACTGTAGATCTGAGAGTTACACATTACTTGTGCCAAGCAAACCTTGTGCTGAATGACAACATTGCACAACCAAACCAAGACACCCTGTATGCAAACAAATCTACAACCCAATGTGTTACACATTCATGTTCGTTGTGCAACCATGTACAATGACACCACATGTGCCTCTCTGCTTCTGCAACCTTGAACTGAATAGGGCCCTTCCACCATCAATCAGAAGTTTCGAACTGTAGGGAACCATACCTATATCTAAGGCACCAATAGGATTCTGACCCTGATCTTAT
Organism: Gambelia wislizenii; assembly: GCA_030847615.1. Taxonomy (NCBI): domain Eukaryota; kingdom Metazoa; phylum Chordata; class Lepidosauria; order Squamata; family Crotaphytidae; genus Gambelia; species Gambelia wislizenii. The sequence continues at coordinate 330,951,294 of JAUMIR010000004.1, forward strand.
CATTGCAAGAGACCATTTCTCCTTCATTTGGCAGTTTCCTTAGTAGCATCTACTTCCCAATCTGAAAAAAGGTCCACATTTGGACAAGTCCTGGGGAAACAAGTACTCAAGGCAACTCATTTCAGGATAGTACATAAGGGGCAATTTCAGCTCCTCTCATCTTCATGTGTGGGGTATACCTGTAAATCAGGGATGGCCAATTTTGGAAGACTAGGGGGCTGCTTTAGCCTTGGAGGTCTGCACCACATCATTGTGCCTGCTTCCACAAAAAAACAAAAATTTTAAAAACTGCTCTCAAATGCCCCTAAACACCCTATAAGGGAAACGGGGCAGCATTTTAACCATGTTTTTGAACTTTCCTGGGCCATTTTAAGCCCAGGGGAGGCCTTTTCTTGAGATCAGGAAGTGAGTGGAAGTTTCTCTTCCTGTTTCAAAAAGGCTTCTTCTGGGCCTAAATTGACCAAAAGGGGACCTAAAATGGGGTGGAAATAGTCCCCACATCCCCTGGAGGACATTTCGAGGCAAAACAAAATTGTAGGAAAAAGTTTCTTTCTTTCTTTCTTTCTTTCTTTCTTTCCCATGGGAGGCCCAGGGGGACCCAAATGCACTGGAAATGCCCTCCACACCCCGTAGAAGGCATTTTGGATCAAAAACGTTGACCCCTGGGGGACCACAAAAGTGGCTCATGGGGGCAACATGCTATCCATGAGCCACACTTTGCCCAGCCCTGTCATAAGTAAAGAGCATGATACCACTGGTATGTCTAACTTAAACCTTATGCTGTTGCCTATTAGACTGTTGCTACATTGAGGAGGATGTTCATTCCTTAGTTGAGGATAGAGGTGCTTACAGGTAGCTTGCATCCCAGAACCTTGGCATGAGTGTCCATAGAGGCACCTTACCTCATAGTTTTAGCATCTGCACTTGTCTCTCTGGCAGCATAATGAGGGGTGGACAAAGTGCAGTCCTACAGAAGTGGCTACAACACAACTTCTAGCAGCCCTACCCACCATAGTCAAGTGTGAAGAAAGCAGTGCATTGCAGCCCAACAATGTATGTTTGCCAGCTTTAATTGTCAACAGAATAGGCCCATTGAACTTATGGAACTTAAGTTCCATTAATTCAGTGGGTTTACTTTAGCTGTGGCTAACCATTGGATTGAGGCTGTTGTCTTCTAGAGACAACATTTCCTTGATTTCCTTGTCACAATGCACAAAGCCCTGAGCATTCAGGCCCTAGATCAGGAGATTATCAGATGCGGCAAATACCATTCAGAAGATCACCACTATCTTCTGATTATCAGATGATATCATTCTCCAGTTTCCTGGGGGCATAGTACGGCTGTAATAAGGTGTCCCTTTTTATTCACAGCTTGCCCCTGTTAATAAGAAAGGGAAGCCTAGTCCACAGCAGTGCTACGCCCCTGGGATGGCAGAAGGATGCAGCCTCTGATAATGTCATCCTTCCTGTTCTCCTTCCGTTCTTCTGGGACAGTTTGGAATGCGTTTTCTTGTCATGTTCCACCATGTCTGATAATTTCCATAGATCACCACCACCTTTTGTCTAGATTGAGCGAAATAATAGTACCACTCTATTCTGCTTTGGTCAGACCTCACCTGGAAAACTGTGTCCAGTTCTGGGCACAACAATTCAAGAAGCATATTGACAAGCTGGAAGGTGTCCAGAGGAGGGTGACCAAAATGGTAGGAGGTCTGGAAGCCATTCCGTATGAGGAGCAGCTTTGGGAGCTGGGTATGTTTAGCATGGAGAACAGAAGATTAAGAGGGGACATGATAGTCATGTTTAAATATTTGAAGGGATGACATACTGAGGATGGAGCAAGCTTGTTTGCTGATGTTCCAGAGACTAGGACATAGAACAATGGACTCAAACTCCAGGAAAAGAGATTCTACCTAAACATTAGGAAGACCTTCCTGATGGTAAGAGCTGTTTGGCAGTGGAATGCACTGTCTCAGAGTGTGATACAGTCTCCTTCTCTGGAGGTTTTTAAACAGAGGCTGGATGGCCCTCAGCTGGGAATGCTTTGATTGTGTATTCCTGCACGGCAGGGGGTTGGACTGGATGGCCCTTGTGGTCTCTTCCAACTCTATGATTCTATAAGTCTGAAAGTTAAGAAAAGACAAATGCTTTTGTCTGGCTTGATGGAGCATTACAATAACTCTTCCTGCTTCTCAATCTGTTTGTGATGAAAGTTATGGGGAAATTAAAATTTGTTTCCCCTGGGACTTCCCCAAAACAGCAAAAAAACAAAAAACAAAAACAAACAAAAAAAAAACAAAACAAAAAACAACAACAAAAAAAAACCCCACAAATGCTACTGATGGCAACCAAGTTCCAAATGTCAAAAGAACCATAACTCAGTGGATGAGCATATACACCTTGTCCACCAAGGTCTCTAGCTAAAAGCCTCAGGTGGCAGATGATGGGGAAGGCCTGAAATGATGGAGCTGCTCCTGTCAGCCTAAGGGATTTGTTCAGTATTAAAGTTTCAAGAGCCATTTCATAGTGTATCCAACCTGGCAACCCTAATTCTGAGTTATATAAAACAGTGGTTAGTTCATAATCATGAGTTATGAAGATTTGTAATCTCAACCAGCTAGTTGACGTTTGGAATAGGGCTGCCATAAAGGAAGCTTTCTTATACTGAGACAAACCCTTGGTGCATCTAACCAAGTCAGGTCAATCATGACTGACACTCTGCAGGGCTCCAGGCAGGATTCTTTTGCATTCCTCCCTGGAGAGCCCTCATCTTCCCTGAATGTCTCCCATCCGAGTATTAACCAGACTTCTGTCTGCTTAGTTTTCAAAATAAGATGAGATAGGTACATTCAGGATGGCACCAGAGTTTAGCAACATTCTTCAGGAAAACAAGTATTTATCCTCAGGAGCATCCTTCCTATCAGAGATGTATTTTTTTAACATGTATTTTTTAAAAAAATCATGGATACCAGACCGAAGGTATAAAATATATCATGATAAGCAGCCTTGAACCGATGTCATGCTTGCTTAGGGTGAATGTATACTCATGTAGTTACACCATAATTTCCTCTACATCACCCCTTCTGCTGAATACCAACATTGTGCAACCAGCTGCATATCTGCCAGTATCCCTACTTATTGCCCATTGTGCAACAGGTAATGTTGCGCCAGCACTTTTTGCAATATTAGCAAATCAAATGGTGCATGGAAGACACTGAACAAATCGTTATGCACCATCAAAGAATGTGACACCATGTGACTGGAACCCTGTTGGTTAGTCCCAAATAGGCTTATTTAATCAAGTGTTGAATAGTGAGTCAAATTGATTCAATGGCTCTACTAACAACAGGATTCAGGCCCATGTGAAGTGGTCATGCCCGCAGAATGCCTAATATGTAGCTATGAAATGAATATGTCCATTGCACAGCAGCAGAAAAAGTACAACTTCATGTTTAAGGGAATTTACACATGTGTAAGTCACCAACAGGATTCCAGACAGGCAGAGCAGGGAGCAAAATAGCACTGCAACAGGCACATCAATATAATACATTTTAATGCAATTTAATACATTCTCCTTGTATTAAATTGCAAGGGTTTGGAGAGAGCTGGGCATATTTGTATAGGGACTGCAGTGCTATTTCTGTGCAATTTCATACCTTCACTGAAATTTCCTACTAGGAGTCCTTTAGTCATCTTCAATTGTATATAGAACCCCTAACTAAGCTCATTCTTCTGCCAAAACCTTGACATACCTCTCTATGCAAGTGTTGCTGATACTGTCATCTTTTCTGCATTTCAAAGACATCCAACATTGGGGGATCATCTCTGATGCCTCAAGTTCTTTCACCTTTCACACCTCTCTACCAGTCCTGCTGCTTCTTTCCCAGTGCATGAGAAACCTACCCTTTCTTCTTGACAGCATCAGCTGGAATACCTTTCTGCTTGATTGTACCCTAGAGCCTTCTAACCTTCCCTTGCTGGTCTTCCTCCCCTCCACATCCCATGACACTTTCCACAGGCCTTTGCTAAATGCACCTGTCTTTTTCTATTCTATTTGCCTCCCCATTCTCTTTTGCATCAGCTCCCACTGTCAACTTCAAAGTTCCCTAAAAGCTCTCCACATCCTTCCCCTGATTATCTCTGTGTAATGAGACCTTCTCCTGCCAGCCCTTCAAGCTTCCTCTGTCACACACCAGCTCACTATCGGCTTCTCTCAGTTCTTCCTCTTGATTCCATTTCATGCTACCTTCAGTATTTCCATCTGGTCTGACATTTGCGAATTAGCACATAAAGATGGGAGATGCTGGTAGCATTTCCTTTCTCCTGTTTTTGGAGGCAACTGATGGACCCATTGCTGTCAGAATGGTGAATCTGCTTTCATTTTTACACCTGCTTCTTCCAGAGCCATTCCAATGTTGCACACTATCTTGACAGAGTTTCTTCATGGGAGGGGGGTGCTTCTGTACAACTCAGCTGTGGGAAGAGCAGCCATAAAACTGAGAGTGGACTCACCAACCCAAGGTAGAGGTCTGATGTCTGGCCCTGATTTTAATTCCCAGAGGTGATCAAGGAAAACCTGCTGTTTAACTCTTAAAGGGCTGCTCTGGCCATAATCCTGCTTGTAATATCACATGAGAGTCAAGACAAACCATCCAAAAGGAGATCTTTGTTTCTGTTGATCCTAGCTGTCCCGCCACAGTTTCAGACACTGCTTTTTTTGCTGATGATGGTGGAGATCACTGGCACCACTCACCAATCCAGCTAATGTTTCTGAGGAAATCCTAACCAATGATGGTGGCTGGTAGACTCTTCACTATTATGCACTGCTAGACCTGAGAAATCCATGAAGAGTGCTTCAGGGCACTTAAGACTTAATAGGTGGGTCATGTATTGGAAAAGCCTCCTCAAGATTGAAAAATCTCACTTGTACAATTGACTGCTTCAGGTTGAACAAATAGGAATGCCACCTCCTTGCCCCTAGTCCATAAACCTAATGAGTAATTCATCATAGCCAAACTGACCTGTTGACTTGCTTGTTCCTTGCATGGAGTCTACCTCTGCTTCTGTGTCATCTGTCTCTTTCCTCCCACCCCCACCCCATGTGTCATCTCTGTTGACTCTTTTTGATTGGGTTGGGTTCTCTTCTCCCCACCCTGTGCTTGTCCTCAAGTCAGTGTTATTAATGTCATGTTGCAAAGGGTGACTTTTTCTGATAACCAATGTCATCTGATGAATTGAGGAAGTAGGAAATGGGGGATATGCCACAATTCAGAAGCAGTGGCGGATGATGGGATTGTGTTTTGGTTTTATACATTTTTTTATTGGATTTATAATCTGGTTGAAAAACTATAATGCTTTTCCACATCCTGCTCAGTCCATCTGAAGAAGATTTTATCCATCTTTAGAAAAGTTTCTCTTCTCTTCAAAGTGGATCATACCCTTTGAACTGGTTGCTGTTGTGAATGTTACCAAGAAATCACTTTCCTCAGTGCTCTTTGGGTGGCCTTTGTCTGCCATTGGGAGATATCTTCCATAAAATGTGTATGAAGAATACAGAAATGCAAGTACAGAAATACAAAATAAGTATCAAAAACACAGAATACAAAAATAAAGCACCAGATGTTGACCACCCACTGAAAATAAATACTGTCTTCCATGCTAACCCAGGCAAGATTATGGGTTAATTTTAGCCCTTCCAGGGTAGAAAACTATATTTCTAGAAGAATATCCTAAGAACTCATTATGGATTGGCACTGATTCCATTCAAAGGGTTTACACGACATGCGGTGTTAAATAAGAGTAGTAGATAAAGGAGTAGTTACAATTTCCTTCATTTGATTATGACCTATTCCTGGTACTCTCCACTGGCCAAAGTTACACTGGTCACCCAAGTAGACCACTTGGGGAGAAAACCCTACCAGTTATTCATTTAAATTAGGATTGCTTCTTAACCTTCAAGCACTAGGATGGAACCTTTTAATCAGTAAGGGTCACTTATATGTTTTAGAATTCACATAGAACTAGGCCTGGAATTATGGCATGTTGTGTCATTTTCACCTGAACAGCCATAAACATTTTTTCCCTTTGCAACCCTTGGATCCCATCCAGGGAGGAAAGTGGAATATAAATTTATTAATTTGCAATTCTGGTACTATCTGTGGATTAAAACCATGTGAAGGAAATTGAAATTTCTTCCATTTGGGGGACACTGGAATTTAGTGCATTCCAGAAATACCCCACATTGCAAGAAATGTATACTTTTATTACTGTATCTGCTGTTGTTTTACTTCTGTTCCACCCTGGGGTTTGTTCTGGCTGTTTGGGTGGAACACATGAGTTTCAACACACAGAAACTCCCCTTTGGCCATGGGGAATTTGTATGCCCTGCAATAGTTTGCAATTCTTCCCGAGATAACAAAATATAACTCGCATATTGCTTGTGCATGAGGATTACAGTAGAAACCATCTATGCAGAGTAGATCTGTATATCTACCTTCCTCCCACCACAAGCGTATTTATGTAGTGCACCACTACTGTTTCAGCAAACCTGAGTTCTGAATGGCCTAGCAGCTGAATATTCACTCAAAAATCCAAGTGCCCTCTTCAAAATGGATCTCACTTTGGGGCATTTGGGTGAGGAGGAGTAAAACTGGCATTAGGTCAGAGGTTCTCAACCTTTGGTCCTCAAGTTGGTTTGGACTTCAAGTCTCAGAAATTCCAGCCAGTATAGCCAGGAATTATGGGAGCTGAATCCCCAAACTTTTGGGGGGACAAAAGTTGAGAACTGGTACATTAGATTGTTCTGTTTGTCAGAGGTCTCAAGCATTGCTCTTGGGAAATATTATAACAGAATTATTCTAATTTGTTCTTCATTTTGACTCTCCATTAGCACAACAATGCAACAGTGCCTTTTATGTGTTACCGAGTCTAAGCAGCATGGTGACATTCTCAGTGACTTTAAAAAAAATTAAAAAATACACCGTATGTCATTTAACTCAGAATTTCATTAAATCAGGTACAAGGAAGAGCATTTTTTTTCTATCTCAAAAGCCTGTTATAATTCAGAAAGGAGAGCAGGAGCAGTGTTTCCTTCAGACTCAAAAAGAGATCTATGCAGGATTTTGTTTAAAAAAAATTCTGCTGCAACACATGGTCTGCAAAATTCACATTTTTTTCTCACAGAATTGCCACATGAGCATCCTGCTCCCCCCCCCTTTAATCTGGCCCACAGAGGTGCAGAGTGGGTTAGCTGAGGTCTACGTGAGATAATAGTCCAAGCTGTTTATGTCTGTCTGCATGCACCTGTCTTTTTATTTGACTGGCCGCTTGGAATCCATTTCAGGTAAATCGGCCTGTACCAAAAGTTCATCCCTCTGCAACACTTTGGGATCAGGAGGCTTGTGGGAGTCATTCTCTTGAGCGGCCACAACATGGCAAGCTGGAGACACTCAAGGCTCTTCTCTTCCCTACCTTCTCACAGGGCATCCCTTTGGAGCTCCTGCGTGGTCCTTCCCCTCCTCGCTCTGACCTGGATGTCGGCAGTACTGGCTATCACTGACCGCCGGTCCGCCCTCTTCCAGATCCTCTTTGCTGTCTTTGACTCCTTAGAGGGCTTTGTCATTGTCATGGTCCACTGCATCCTGAGAAGAGAGGTGAGTAGATATCTCTCTATATAAAATGCTTGGGTATGCTTCCTTTTCCAGTGTGCTGATTGGCCATTCCTCTCACTCCCTCAGGCAATCAACACCCACATGCAAATTCCCTCTCCACCTCACACTCCACTCCTGCCACTCAATCTGCATCTACTCCCCCAGCCTCACCAAGGCCCCTCCCTCCTCTCACTCCCTCAGCCAATCACCACTCACATGCAAATTCCCTCTCCACCTCACACTCCACTCCTGCTGCTCAATCTTCATCTACACCCCCAGCCTCACAAGGGCCCGTCCCTACTCTCACTCCCTCAGCCACTCACCACTCACATGTAAAACAATGCAATATTATTTCCCTAAAATAATAGCATGTAGCTGAACCCATGTGAACCCATACACATACATATATAGACACACATACACACACACACCAGGCCAAGGTCTGACGCCTTTGGTAGGAGCCCTTTTTGACATCAAACCAATGAGGCCAATACACTGTGGAAGGATGGCAGAGAGTTCCTTCTCTGCCGCAGCATCCCAGTTGTGGAATGTTCTCCCCTTGAGGTCCAATTGGGCCAACACTGGTGTCCTTCTGGTGCCAAGTCAAAACAGGGGTTTTATTGAAATGTTTGGGGTACAAACCAATTTTATTCAAATCTACATACATAAATAAACAACAAAATTAAGAAACTGATCGAAATTTACAATAACACTGTTGAGATTTTGAAATAATTGTTGTAATCAATATACAATCTTAAACAAATAAAACTGCTTATGACTTCCTATAAGTTTGGTACTATTGGAGTAAATATGGTTTCATATATCCTTGCTAAAGTAACTTCTGTTAAGATTGATCTTTTCTAACTATTCTCTGCCGTTTCCCCGTGAAGTCTTTTCACTGGCTTTTAATTTTATTCTTTTATTTTGTTAAAGTATTTAATATGCTTTTAGCCTCTTTAAAGGGTTTCTTTGTGTTCTCTATTATATGAATTTGTTAAACTGATTTTGCTATTCACTGCCTGAGAGTGTGTCCACACTACAGAAATAATGCAGTTTGACACTACTTAAAGTGCTGTAACCCCATCCTGTGGATTCCTGGGACTTGTAGTTTTATAAGGTCTTTAGCCTTCTCTGCCAAAGAGTGCTGGTGCCTCACAAAACCCACAACTCCCAGGATTCTGATGGATGGAGCCATAGAAGTTAAAGTAGTATCAAACTACATGATTTCTACAATGTAGATGCTCCCTGAGATAATTTGATACAGGATGCTATGTAAATATTTTAATATACAAACAAAAATAGAGCTGGGGAAAGTGCCTTTTTAAAGAGATTAAAACACCCCCAATACCCCAGCAAGCTACATATTTTTTCACACTCCATTTAAATTCAGGTAAATTAGAATTCCTAATAGAAGGCCATACTCTATTTCCACATAGGAATAATCTTATTGAATGGTAGAGTGTGATTTAATTGACACTGATACCTGTATTTCTGAATGATTGCATCCCATGTGGCTGGGTTTTGGTGAGAAGATAGAAGGCCATTGGTTTAGCCAAATATGTTTCTTTGTAGCTTTATCATTTTTAATGAAAACACCATAGAATTTAAGGAACAGGGAACCTTGCCTCTATAGTTAGAGCACAGCTCTCCAAACTGTAAAGATCCAGTGAAAACTAAGATGTTTCATACTGTATATCTGGCTAAAATAGTCAAAGAAATTTCCACTGAACTTGTCATTCCCAAAGAAAATAAATGTTCACACCTCCTAAGGCTTGTTGTGAGAAGATGTATACCTTGTTTTGAGGCATTCACACATTTGTGAGATTTACAGGGAGTTTCTGAAGGATAAAGTGTGCACAAAACCATGCATGTATTTTTAAAAATATGAGCAACTGAACTGTGTATATTGGAGGAAAATACATAGAAATAAATATGACTTTAAGGTGAAAAGTTGTGTACATTAATTAATTTGCACAAATAAAGGTAGAAATTATTTAAAAAAATAAGCAAAGGCCTAGTTTTTGCTAGTGAAGTGTAATTTTGCACTCACTTAGGTGAGTTGTGGTTGTGGTCAGCAGAATAATGGCATTATGCAACCAAACAAGTGTCTGCTGAGTTGCCTACTGGTTTCCCCATGGTGCAGTGGGGGGTGCACAATGGCTGTTACTGTGACCCACTGAAAATAGTTTTGCATCATTGCATCATGGCTTTGGGTACTGTGGAGGGAGGGAAAGAGGGAATACCAATCCACACAGTGTCCCCAAAAGGACATAAACATACATAAGGCAAATGTACACATGCAGCCACAGTCTGACAATCCTCTATAAAATAAGGACAGTCCAGAATTCTTCTCATCAGGGTTTCACAATACAGCTGGACCCCTGTATCCACGGAACCAATATACATGGTTTGAGTTATCCATGGGACACAAAATAGGGACACATACCATAGAGTCATGCTAGAAAATGCCTAGAGAGGCATCTTCTCTAGGCATCATCTAGGTCTTCCAATGCAACTCTGTGGTATGTTTTTACTGCAAAACTTTTATTTTTCTAGGATTTGCTGTTATCTGTAGTTTCCGGTACCTGCGGTAAGCCTGGAAACTGAACACCTGCAGATACAGAGGTTCGACTGTACTTGAAAAACATGTTTTTGATCATTTCTTGAATATTTTCAAATATTCTTTGCAGCCCTACTCCATGGGCACATTATCTTTTGATGGGATAGACTAAATAGCTGTTTATATTTTTTAAGAGGATTCCCCAGAGACAGAAAAACACACCAATATTTAAATTTGTACATAAATATTGACGTTTTGAGACATTTTGGACTTTCCAGGATCATTCACCTAATACTAGTGAGTGCGATTTCTGTACTTTTCTGCACTTTTTTTCTCTTGGTTTGTCCATCCTCTGTTTTTACTGACAGTTCTTTAGTTTCAGTACCAGTTTCAGTACCAGAGCCACTTACCTCCCAGTTCATGTAGTCAGAAGCTTTCTTCTGCTCTTTTCTTTTACAATACCCTGTTTTAGGTGCAGGATGCTGTGAAATGCCGAGTGGTGGATCGTCAGGAAGAAGGGAATGGAGATTCTGGGGGATCGTTTCAGAATGGACATGCTCAGCTCATGGTAGGATAAAGTGCCTCTTGCTCTGATGATACCTTCTAAGATTGATGGAACGGAGAGGCAAAGGACTGTCATAATCATGGGCGTCCTGTCTTGATCCCACATGTCTCTGAAGGATGAGTCCCATATAGAAAGTCACCATGTCAACAAAGCACGGCACCCAATGCACAAAGTGTTCTGTCCTTGATGTGTTCAGTACTATGTTTGGTCATTTTGCTCTTCATCACCATGGTTAAGCACTTTATCTCCTAACCCTTCTCTCTTCTGAGAAAACCAGTTTTCTCCTGCACTTTCAGTAGTTGCCATCAACAAAATAATGTTCTTGCTTTGGCTTCATTGCTGTTAACCTGGATGAGTCAGAGATTTAGCCCGTATTACAGACCAGCCCTTTTTCTGTGGTCATGGGAAGAGATCCTCCTATTCATGCAGTTTACACTGGAGGTTCATCTTATGTGGACTCAATAGAGTAACTTTCTTGGGATGGCCCCCAGTACTGAGGAATGATCTTCCCTTACATTTACTGGCATGTGTTTTATAACTTTTCCATCTGTCAAAACATGTGCCTGTTCATGGTGGCACTGATTCTTAGGCTGCATCTGCACTGCAGAAATAATCCAGTCTGACACCGTTTTGACTGCCATGGCTCAATGCTATGAAATCCTGGGATTTGTAGCTTGTTGTGGTACCAGAGCTCTCTGACAGAAAAGGCTAACTAGCTCACAAAACTACAGACCCCAGAATTCCATAGCACTGAGCCATGCCAGTTAAAGCAGTGTCAAACTGGATTACTTCTGCAATGCAGATGCAGCCTTAGTAGGAATATAAATCATTGCTCATTTCATTCTCACATGAAAGAATGCATTATTTCAAAAGTGTATTCTTGCTGGATGGGATTACAAGTGCTTTAGTGCATTTTTCAACTTTTTTTCTCATTTTAGGATTTGTTTCCCCAAAAAAACATTTTGCACAAAACCTCTTAATTTGTGCAAAAATTATTTCTGTGCAAAAATAAAAATAAAAATTTAAAAATTCCCCAACAATATTTTCAATATTTAAAAACTGAACCAGCTTGGATTATCATTGCATCCAACAGCAAATAGCCTGGCACTTTGAACGATGTGCTTTTATGCACACCAGGGTTTTCCTGAAGTTACTGTTTGCTTCCTCACTTTGCGTTATTGGCATTTTTAGATTTCAGGTCTCCTGCCCCTCTCCGTCCCCTGCCCACCCATCCTTCCCACCCCACTGACCACATCCCTCCTTTGTTTTCTCTGTCTTTCAGACTGATTTCGAAAAGGATGTGGACATGGCTTGTAGATCAGGTGAGCACATTACAGGTGAGACATCAACAAGTGACCTGGTTTGGGGATTGAACTTGACTTTTCTTTTCTATATATATATATGTGTGTGTGTGTGTGTGTGTGTGTGTCCTTGCTCTCTCTTTGTATGAAAGTGTGTTGTCTGTGTCTCTGAGCTGTCCCTTGCCCTGCCAAAACCCAGCAACTTCACCCAAACCTTGAATGGCTACTTTCCTTTTGCTATTCTCCTGTCTGCTTAAGATGTTGCCCAAATCAAGGAAGAATAAGAGAAGTTGATGAGGTCCCATAGGGAGCCTGGAAACTTTACTTTTTGGACTACAAATCCCATGCTGTCTAAGAGGTTCTAGGAATCATAGTCCAAGATGGGATCTCAGTCCCTCTGCATGCCTCATTTCTCCAGGCACTTTATAAGCTGGGCTGGGGGGGAAGATGACTGAAGTTAGGGAGAATAGGGGATGTGGGTGGGGAGGTTCAGATACCCTCAACTCTGTGCCCCCCTTTGATGTAAAAAAAGTAGACCATTTCATCTCCCACTTTATGCATGGAAGGATAGGCTCTTAGCACATCATCTTCTGCACATTTCCATTTCGAGCTTTCGGGGGGGGGGAGAGATGAGGGCATTTCTTGCCCATCTTCCCCCCCCAATGAAATTTTCCTTCACTCATCAAATTTCTAGCATTGAAAACAACTTAAAACTTCAGTTGGACATTTAGAAAAAAAAAGTTTAGGCATCCAAAGAAAAGGGGCAACCACAGTGACTAAGGGAATGTGGACACAGCGAACAAGGGTCCCATACTGGGAGAAAAGCGATAATTAAATAAAACGATAATTAAGGTCTAGATGTGAACAACTTTCATTGTCTCAGTCTCTGCAAAGCTAAAAGTTTGATGACTGAAGTTTGGGGGAGATTCTTATTTAGGGGCAAAGCCCCACTCTATCCCAGGACCTAGAGTCCTCAACCTCCACTGGAGTGACAGTACTGCAACCATTTTGATAGATGTTCAAGTCCTAATTCATTTACTTTAGTGCAAAGGGAGACTGGATAGTATGAACAGGCAGACATGTAAGGGCTTCATCATGTGTCCCCAAAGCAATCCAACCACATCATGGGAAATGTTTCAGACAGAGGCTGAAAGATGTTACAGTAAATCCTGACCTGGTCTCTCCACTGAAGGCTTGCCAGGACAGTCCATTAGAGCAGAAGGTCAACTGACAATGACCTAGCCATAGAAGGACTAGATACTTGTATGAGGGCTTTGGGGGTTCCCCACATGTCTCTTTCCTTCCTCTGGACCTTGCCTGTGCTTGGAGGAATGATAGGTGAACTGACTCCTTCACCACCCTGTTTCTTTTACTTCCCGTTTGCTCTCTTCCAGCCTCTGCCCTTGGGTATTCCTTCCAGCCCTGCAGTCTTGCCTGGGCTTTCAACCTCTCCCTTTGCTTAAGAGGATCCAGCATTGTGCCTGCTGATAGTGACAGCTCTTTCAAGTGTGTCCCGTGCTGCCCAGTCCTAAAATGTCCTGCCTCCTTGCATCCCTTGTTTACCTGAAGAAAACCTGTGATGCTTTTTGGAATTTCATGAGTTGCTCCTTAAAATTCCTTTCCCTGCTTCTAAGCAAAAACATCCCTAGCCCTCTCAGAACCTGCATAGAATTCCAATCTTCCAAACCAGGATCTGTTTAAGGCTACGAATTATTTCTCTATGCTCCTCTGCCAAAAAAATGTGATTTTATTTTATTTTTCATACTGAATATTTCTTTTTCCTCCTCTCGCCTCCTCTTCTTTGACTCTTTATATCCCACACTTTGGGCTCGTCTGCATGAGCCAGGATATGCTAGCTCCCTGTGGGTGGATCCTGCTTATTGATCAGGCCTGTTGTTTCTCCATTCTCTCCACAGAATGGGATGAAGTCCTGATGGGCACACTGGCCCATTGCTGCAGCCACCGCCGCCACCATCATATCCCTCACTGCCTTGGAAGGCAGGAAGGGGGCCTGCAACATGTAATCAAGGCCCATTGCATATGACCAGCCTTGGTCACTCACTTGCTGCAAGACTCCTTCCTGCCTTCTGGGAGAGCCAGGAAGATGGTGGCAGCAAGGAGGGCCAGCCTGCCAGGACAGACTCCTGCAGATCTGCAGGGCCTAATTTGTTTCCTTCCAGTGGAAATGGGGTAAAACAAGTATTTTTTAAAAAAATTGTATCAGGCTCTACCCCACCTTCCCCTCCCCATCTGAACCCTATATCTGACCTGGGGGTGGTGAGGACAGCCTGGGGGTAGAATGGGGCAAATACCCTGCTTCATCAGGACTGAAGGGCTCTGAGATGGAGTAGGATGGGGTATGTTGCCCATCTAGATAAGCCCTTGGCCATGGTCTTTTAATCAAGCATCCAACAATGGTTTGAATCCTAGTTGGTAGTCCCAGCTATATCAGGCCTATTGAATCAATGGGATTTACATAACCATTGACTCACCATTCAACAATTAATTAAATGGATTTTCTTTAGATGGATTCAGGTCAGAAAGGAGGAAATGAATGCTTGCTTATCAGTGTACATTGAGTTTCCAAGGAAGAGGGCACACACAACCCCATTTCCTTGTTGAGTGTACACATTGACTGAATTCATACATCATAGCTAAAATTCTGTTGGTTACTCCCAAGTAGAGTAGGTCTATTGAATCAATTGTTCAATAGTGAGTCAACATGTAGGTAAACCTAATTTATTCAATGGGTCTACTTTAGCCAGGACTAACCAGACAATTTAGGCCTGTATGTTTGCCTACATTCATAAAACATTGTGTGCCCAAGGTAACATGCCAAGTTGTCTTTACTGTTGGTGTTTCATTAATCCTTGTCATCTATCTATCTATCTAGCCATCTATTTTCATGCATTTTCTTTATGTCTGTCATTTCCAGGTGCCCACCCACTTATCTCACCATACATTTCTTGGTTCTGGAGAAGGAGAGTCCCTACAGAACAGATGTGGGCAACTGTAGCATATAGGGAAGGGAATTTTGGTCTTCACAGACTATGCCTAGCATCTTGTTAGTGGAATGGTTTGAGCGGGGCTTGACACTGTGCAGCAGTCATATTCCAGTGATGGCAGCATAAGGGGAGTTGTGTACATGGGGCTGTTGAACAGTGGCACATTAAAGTACAAAAGAATAGTGCTTGAATGCACTTTGCCTTAGTGCCTTGTGCATTTGAAGCTGCTCAATGGGTTTTCAGCCATGTGCATTGACCATTGGCCAACATAAATTGCACTATGTAGGTATTCAGTACAGGAATTCAGTAATGAAGTTCTCCTGGTGGATATTGAGACTGTATGGTCTTAGTCTTGCTGGGCTGCACTTTCAGTCAAAACTCAGCTTTAAAAAAGTACCTCCAAGAGACTGGAAGTATATCCTTGTTTTCAACACAGTCTTCAGCTGATTTCAGCTACCTTCAGGGGTTGGGGAGCATGGGATGTTTTAACATAAACTTCCACCCTAGGAATGTCATTTAGTTCTTGGTGGGACATTTTTCACATTGCCATGGGGGATTTAGAAAGGAGTTCACCAGGCGGGGGAGGTATTGCAACATGTATCTGGAAAGACAAGGATATGCCAGTAGCCCCTCTATCAAAGGATAGTTGAATCAGTATATTTGTGACACACCTCAGTTTCACATGTATTCAATCATCCATCTGTTGTATCCCATTTAATCACCATTTTTTTTTAAAAAAAAACTTCATTAAATTTGAATTACAGTCTGACCCCCCTCCATACCACAGGCACTGGAAACATACTGCAGGCACTGAAAACCACAGATAATAGCAAAACCTGCTAAAATAAAGGATTTCCAGTACAAACATACCATAGAGTTGCATTGGAGGGCCTAGAAGATGCCTAGATAGGACACCTCTCTAGGCATTTTCCTGTGCGACTCTATGGTATGTGTCCCTGTTTTTTCAGCTGTGGATAACAAGATATTGGTTTTGCAGATAAGGGGATCCAACTGTAATTTTTTTCCATGCAGTTTTACCTAACATGCACATGTTCCTAACTTAGACATGTTTGCATGTAACCTTCTCCAGTAACTGCACTTTTAATGCAACATTCCTTAACATACTCTTCTTTATATTCACATTTTTGAGCTCTGGAGCATCGAAAGATTCAGAGATGTATGTGGTCTGAATGTTGCTGGGTTCTGATCTGCATATTAGTTCAGGAGGTGAAATTCCGAGGAGTTCACTTTTAAAAATGGACCAAATGGGATTCTACTGATTCCTACCTCTAGCTAATACTTGGTTCTCAATAATTCCCATGTTCAGTTTTTTAAAATCCTCTGGGTGAACTTTGTGTCACTTTGTACTCCTTGTCAGCCTTGTTGTTTGACAAGAGCTATCAATGAACAGACATCTGGGTGGCAGGTAGTGAGCAAGCCACATCAGACGTTGGGAACCATATTGGTTGGAGGATAAAGGATGGAGTTTTTAATTTAAAGAAGCTCTCCTAGCCAGCATAGGCAATGTTGAGGAATGCTGGAATCTGTAGTCCAACAACATTTGAAGAATGACATGATTCCCACTTTCTGCTTATCTAATACTAATCAAACCAGAATATTATCCATTACTTTGTTGTTGTTGGATTCAAGTCAAGTTTGACTGATGAAGATGCTCTTATAAGGTTTCTTGGCCAGATCTATTTGGAGGAGGTTTGTCATTGCCTTCTTCTGAGGCTGAGAGAGTGTGACTTGCCAAAGATCACCCAGTGAATTTCCTGAGCTGAGCAGGAATTCAAACCCTGGTCTCCCAGTGTCCTAATTAGGGAAGTAATTCTTAACTAAGTTTTTCCCCCCCTCAAAGTGAGTAGTTTCAGCAATTTTCTTCCTACTGTGACAAAGACATCAAAAAATACAGTTTCCAAAGGCTATTTGCAATTTGGGACTTATTCTGGGGCGGGGGATGGGGAATCCCATGTGGTTGCTTTGTGCAGAAACCAGCTTTTTGAGCACAAAACATTCTTTTCTACATGGAAAATAATATTCCAGTGTAGAAATATTACTTCCTACACATGTAATGCTATAATTGGGAATTTGTTTTGTATAAATACATGCATGGTTGATTTGCATTAAAAAAATAGAATTCCCTGTGCAGAAAACAGCATTGTCTTTGTAGGAATTCATATTTTTGAACTGAAATATTGTTGAGCACACAGAAAAGGCTGTACCCTGTGCAGAAAATGCTGATTTCTGTGCAAAACAACCATGGGTGAATTTTTCACAGAATAAGTCCCAATCTGTGAAGATTATCATCAGTCCAGGATTCTTCTCATTACAACTTCTCAACATTCAAAAACCCATTTTTTCAACCATTTTTTACAAAAATGTTTTCAAATATTTTTTCCATCCCTAGTCCTATTCCAACATCAAAACCACTACACCAGACTGGCTCATTCCTTTAGAAGATAGCCCCTTTCCCCAGTTATAAAAAGAAGAATTCAGTAAAAACAAAGCAATCCCACCATGTTTTCGAGTTACTCTTTTGACCCTAGGACTCTGAGTTTAACAAAAGGAAAAGCTTTGCCTTGATGTCCTCTTTATCAACCCAGATTGAATGACATATTCAAGAAGGAAATATCAGCACTTGAAAATATTCCATCTGTTCATATTGTGTGTCTCTCTGAATAGATGTGAATTGTCACTGCACGTGTACAGTATGTTGGTTTTTTGTCATGCAATAAGTGAACAATAGAATCTGCCTTCCATGTTATGCCTTCTTCATGCTTTAAAGCAGCCTTATCTAACCTGATGCCTTCCACATATTTTGAACTACGACTCCTATAATCTCCAAGAACCATGGCTGGTAGTCAGGGACTGTGAGAACTGTAATCCGAAATATCTGGATGCATCATGTTGGGAGAGAAATCATTGCTTTCTTGAGTGTGCAAAAATACAGAATATAAAAAGCCCTCAGAGGAAAGTGTTTTACAGAACAAAAAGGTGTGCTGTCAGTTGTTTTGCTTGGGAAAGATAATCATTAAAAAAACCTTTCCTGAACAACTTCATACAGCCCTGATGGGAGTTTCCCTTTCCAAAGGATTCCATCATCTCCTTCTGTGCATAAGGATAATGTCTTACATACCACAAATCCCAAATTCATATTGTGGTGAAATGGTTTGCAAACAAGAAGGTGCAAAATACATCATGGTAGGTTGTGAAGTTCATAGGCTTCTCCATCATTAAATAAAAAATCAAAACATGTATGGCAGTGGTGAGCAACTGTAGGGCAGAAATGAGAGTGTAAGGCATTGCTGAGATTGGAAGAGACCACAAGGACCATCTAGTCCAACCCCCTACCCTGCAGGAATACACAAAGCATTCCTGACATATGGCTACCCAGCCTCTGTTTAAAAAACTCCAAAGAAGGAAACTCCAACACATTCCAAGGCAGCACATTCCACTATCAAACAGCTCTTACCATCAGATGGTTTTTAAAAGCATGTAGGGCTGAGGTAAGCAACTGTCAAGAGTCTAGGGGGTTGCATTAGCTTCCAGGAGGACTTTGGAAGGTTGCACCTTTCCCATGCACACCCTTCCTGCAAAAAATGGAAACAAATTATTTGCCCCCAAATGCCTTCTAGGGGACATGGAGGCATTTCTGCCAAGTTTTAGTCTCCCATTTTAAGCCCAGGAGAGGCCCTGGAAGTTACTTCCTGTTCACTTCCTATTGGTTTTCTTAAAAAGAAACTCCTCTCTTTGTCATAACATGACCTGGAGGGAGCAAAAGCATGGCAAAATACTCCTATGCCACCTATTTTTATTATTATTATTTAGTTATTTATACCCTGCTCTTCAGCCACAAGGCTATCAGAGCGGCTTACAAATTGTTTTAAGCAATAGCTATTTACACATCTACACTGCATTAAACAGTTTCCAATGTGTGTTAGCTAATACCAAATACCTAGAGGGTATTTGATCCCTGAGGGACCCGGGATCCTCCAAATACCTAGAGGGTATCTGGAGGCAAAACTGATTTTGCACAACATGCACAAGAATAGTTCTGGGGTCACACAGCCCAAAGCCCATCATTTCCTCACTCTTGAAACAAAGGAAAGTTACACTGTTGGACTCCCAGAAACAACATTTTCCCTCCGAGAGGTTATAGAAGAAAGTTTTGTAGATGAAGTAGCTGGGAAGAGAAGGAAGGCAAAAAAAAAAAAAAAGTTCTGCTCCTCCAACTTTCTGAGAATTGAATTTGCTTCTCTCTAGTGCCTTCTTTTTACTGTCTTTGTTCCCACTTGGAAGTCATGTGGACCAAGTGATTCCTCTACAGACCTCTCCTCCCCAACATCTCAGAGGGAAAAATAATCAGCAATGGAGGTGAACTCCAACACGATCAACAATACAAACTTTGGATATTGTTATAATGGTCAACATGGCAACCCCTACAATTTGTTTTTAACATAACCAATCTGAGGAGTTTTCTGTGAACTCTAGAAATGACAAAATAGATCCTTGACTCTCCTAGTTCTCTTCTAAGCAATGTTCTTTAATTTGGGTTTATAGGAGGCAGCATTAACTGCCCCCCTCAAAAAAGGCATCTGTCCAGTTATCTAAATGCATTGACAGCCTTGACAAAATGGAAGGCAAATATTGGCTGAACTTCATGTTCCTCAAGTCCCTTG
This sequence comes from Gambelia wislizenii, assembly GCA_030847615.1. Lineage (NCBI taxonomy): Eukaryota > Metazoa > Chordata > Lepidosauria > Squamata > Crotaphytidae > Gambelia > Gambelia wislizenii. Next base: position 330,971,056 of record JAUMIR010000004.1, read on the forward strand.
TAAAAGATTCCTTGCAAAATAGTGTTCTATGAAAATGTGCGGGGGGGATATAAAAAGGGAGACTGAGGAATTCAATCAGCTTTGACACTTTCATCTAAAATTTGAAACATGCAAAAATTTCCTGTTCATCCCCGTGGCCACATGCTGGCCCTCACAGCTGTTTTGTGGTTCCCCAGGATCCCCCCCAATTAATTTTTGCCCCAAAAAATCCTGAAACAGTTTTTGCTCCAAAATGCCCCCAATTGACCTTTGAGGTGTTGAGGACATTTCCAACATGTTTGGAAAACACCACCACCACCACCCCCGTCCCTCAGGGATCAAAGACATTGTGAAGTGTTTTTTTTTGTTTTGTTTTGTTTTGTTTTGTTTTTTTTTTAAAAAACATTTTCTGTCCCCAAATGCCCTCTCATGGGTGGGGGTTCCACCGAGTTTCAGATCCTCCTGAGCTAATTTAGACTCTTTCACTTCCTGTTGTTAAAAAAGGACTTTCTTAGATCTTAAATGGCTCAGGAAGTCTCCCCAAAATTGTGAAAATATCCCCATGTCCCCTAGAGGGCATTTGGGGGCAAAATGTGATTAGGGGAACACATGTGGTGGAAGTGTGGTTCCTCACAGTTTTTTTGGGGGGGGCTAAGATGGCCCCTGATCTTCAACAGTTGCCCTTTCCTGCTATAGGTCAAATTTGGACAGCTCCTAGTGATTTTGATCTACTGCTGTGATTTGAACACCTTTGTCCTTAGCTGGCTGGCATCAAATTTGACCCAGTCCAGAATGCCAAGCTGTTTTAGATTATTTTGGCATTCTGTAATCATGTCTACTTGCTTTCTGATTTTGCTGGCCAAGGCAGTCTTCAGAGCCCATTCAAAGCCCAAAGCCTACTCTTGTGTTTTATAAGATGCCAGATCTGCCCAGGGGCATATAATGCTGCAGCCATATTGGGAATCATCTTAATGAGGTCCATCTTAGCTGGACCTCTTTTTTCCCCTGAGGGGGAAACAGGTTAGTAGAACATCTAAGTGGAAGTTTCAGGTAAGTAGTTAATAGATCCATGGGTCCATCCCTTGAGGGTGGCTGGCTGCCTTCATCTGATGGAACTGCAGCTGATAGGACAAGTATATGGTGATCTGGGGCTTGCATCTGTACAAAGACAACAGACAGCATCCTAAAAACTGACCCACTTTTTGTTCACCTGGAACACAAGTCCAAAGAATCCTTTTGCTTGAGAGATGCAACTGAAAATAGGTTTAGAATCCTTTCTAATTCACATCTATAGCAAAGGTAATTCTCTAGACCAAAGGTGGACAACCAAAAAAAGACTTGAGAGCTATTTTTTGTCCCTATTACTTTCCAGGGACCACACAGAGTGCCATAAAGACCCCCAAGGTGGGAAAGAAGTAATCAAGCAAAATTATGTTAGTGTGTGTGGGAAGGGTTGGGTCCTAGTAGAAACTTGATATTTAATTTACCTGTTTCAAAGGTATACCCCCTCTCCTAACAGCTTCCAGAGGAGGCAATTCACCCAGCTTTTTTTGGCCAGGAAAAGAGCAGATCCAGGGAAACTGGAGAGATTGAGGGCCAAAAAACCAGCCTTGGAACCACATGCAAACTCAGGACCACACTTTGCCCATCCCTGCTCTAGGCATATTGAAGAGATGAGCATGGGGAGAAATCTTGTCAGTTTCAACATGGGGCTTTGCAGCCATTTTACACAGATTTTATAGACTATACAAAGAGTTGTCCATGCAGGAAACTCCCTCCCCCAACAAAAAAAGCAATATGTGTAAGGGTTTCCACATCCAGATGTTGCTGTTTTTTTTCTTTTTTTTCTGATTGGAATGAAATTGGATAAAATGTAATATTGTCCCTTCCAGCCAAAGTACAATATTTGTCTTGCAAAACTAATCTGGTGGATTACCATGGCATCCCTAGATAATATATGAATTATTTCAAATCTTTATTAAAATTTGCAATCCCACCTGGGAGGCTTTGGGAACATGAGATTCATCTGAAATGTATTATGTGAAGCAAATGCAGTTATGCCAAGTAAATTAAAAATCAGATCACTTCTTCCTCCTGACTCTGATACACTGAATTTATGGGAGGCTAAATTGGACATTACCTCAGCAGCTATTCAAAACATAACCACTAATTTTGGTACAAGGATCGAGCTGTTGGTAATGTTGTGGCCTACAGGGTCATAGAGGGAAACAATAATCCAATGTGGAGTCTCCGCTCTGGAGAACAGAGTGGATGTGTCTGGTACCATCATTGTGATGCAAGTCTTCTCTGTTGTGTTGCAAGATGTTTTCCATAGCATTTGCTGACAATGTGACTTTCCCCCCCCAAACTTGTTAGTGCTCAACAAAGACATCAGCACTTGCCGCACGATGACCATCACGGGGACTCTGAAGCGCCCTTCACTGCAGGATGAGGAGAAGCTAAAGCTAAACCAACAGAAGGGTTCATCCAACTTTAACAGTCTTCCAGCCAACGTCTCCAAGATGCACCTCCAAGGGTCCCCACATTACCTGGGGGCCATCAACCTTAATGACTTCAGCAACCACACCCTTACTCTGAAGAAGGACAAGAGCCACCCTCCCAAGTCCATCTACATCTGTGATGGAGATATCTTTAAAAAGCTGGACTCCGAGCTTTCCCGGGCCCAGGATCAAGCCATAGACACCAGCTATGTCATCCTGCCCAGCAACACTTCCACCTTGAGGCCTAAGCCACCCCCACCACCCCCACCACCCAAGGATGATACAAAATACAGCATCAACATTGACCAGATGCCACAAACGAGGCTCATTCATCTCAGCATGGCCACAGACCCAGGTTTTGTTGTCAAGAGCCCACCAAGGGAGCCTGTGGGGATGAGCTGTGGAGAGGTTCAGGCATCCCCCATGATGCAGCAGCAGCAACAACAACAGTTGTCACCTCCTCTGGTTAGCAAGTCGGGTGACTCAAAAATGCCAAACAGCTTGTGTGACACAGGCGAGTCTGGTAATTCTGGAATAGTATCCAAGAGTGAGACCATCTCTACCCTTTCCATGAGCTCCCTTGAGGTAAGTGTCAGATCGCTAGGGGTAATGTTTGTTCTTCAATACATAATGTCCTAGTTGCATCTACAGCATCTCATGTTCAAAACTATCTCAGGTAGATTTTCCTTGGTTTTTTTTTTTCTGGGCTGTGAGGCCGTGTTCTGGAATAGTTTCTTTCTGATGTTTCATCAGATGCATCTCTGAAGATGCCAGCCACAGATGCCAGCCACAGATGTAGGTGAAACGTCAGAAAGAAACTATTCCAGAACACGGCCTCACAGCCCTGAAAAAAAACCAAGGAAAATCTATGGATGCCGGCCGTGAAAGCCTTTGATCTCAGGTACCTGCTACACTGTAGCTACAGCAGTTGAGGGAGGGATGTGGGTGTTGCCTCCCAAATAAAAATTCTGCCCTCCTAAAAAAAATTAGCCTTCATTCCCCAATGTCTAGCATTGCAATTGATTAAAACTGCAGTTGACAATTTAGAAATAGCACTTAGCCATTGGAAGAAAAGGGGCAGGGAAAGTTACCAAGGGAATGTGAACACAGCAAATGTTAAGAGTTCTAATTATGAACAGTTTTAAGATTCTCAATCTCTGCAATGGGTACTAAAGGAAATTTTCATTTGAGAGAGCAGAATTAATATTTTGTGACAATGCCCTCATTTCCCCCTTTAAAGCTACACTCCTGGAGGGCAATCTCTAGGGCAGGGATGAGCAACTATGCAGGAGACAGAAGCCCCTTTTCCCCCTGTGCTTGCCTTACAGACTGAACAAGTGTGTTTTGGTATGTCTGAAGTGATGCAACCTCACTTCTGGCCAACAATTTTGTAAATTTATTTTTGTTTGGGAATTTGGGGGGAGGTTGGGGAAGGGGCTGTGGGAGGTCGGGGGAAGAAAACACATTTTCAGGTGGCTTTGGCGGCTTTGGGGTGGTTTTTAGGCAAAATATTGCCAGAAAACCAACCCCTGAAAAATTTAAATGGAGGGGTTCTCTGAGCTTTGAGAAGCTTCTTGGGGGCATCAGGGTGCACACATAGCAGTCCGAAGGGTTGTCTGTAGCCCACAGGCAACACTTTGTCCAATCCTATGATAAGGCCTTGAAGAACTCAAAAGATATCTCCAGGACCCTGGAGAACAGCTACCAATCTCAAGATACAATACTGGGCAAAATGGACCATTGGTCTGAGTCAGAATTTCCTTTGGTGTATTTTAGGTAAGAAGGTATCACCACAGTTCTTCATAGAAAGAATAGAAAGAAGTTGATTTCTTTAAAAACATGAATGCAGGAGAAAGAAAAACTGTCATCCAACAAGGCACAGTTTTTGAGTGCTTAGTTCTCAAGTATCTAGCTATGAGCCCCTGTGAGTGCTCAAGGCACTGAATTTAGCTCACCATCTCTCTCTCTCTTTCTCTCTCTCTCTCTCTCTCTCTCTATCCCTATCTCTATCCCTCTATCTCTCCCTTCCCCACATGCATGGGCTCCTCATCTTTAACAGCTACCACATATTCCGGCATATAAGACGACTACACGTATAAGACCCCCCCCAATTTTTAAGTAAAAATATAGACCTTAGGGTATGCTCGCCGTATAAGATAACCCCCCATCACTGCCCTCCCTGAAGCCACGATAGGGCTCCCATTCATGGCTTTGTGAAGGGCAGATGGTGGCTGGAAAGCTTCCCTCCCTCCAGCAAGCCACCCTTCCTGAAGCCTTTCAGAAGCTGGCTGAGGAATCATGGGGGATGGCTGCCTGGCTGGTAAGAGGTTCAGCCACCTCCTGGGATTCCCCAAACCATGAGGAGGCTGGCCAGAATCCTCACGAGTTGGGGAATTTTGCGGGATGGCCAGCCGGCTGGGGAGGGGTTCAACCTCCTCCTGCGATTCCCAAACCGATGAGGAGGCTGCCCAGCCTCCTTGTGAGTAGGGGAATGGTGGGGGATGGCCATCTGGCTGGGGAGGGATTCACCCTCCTCCCGTGATTCCCCAACCCACAAGGAGGCTGCCCAGCCTCCTCAAGAGTAGGGGAATGGTGGGGATGGCCTGTCAGCTGGGGAGGGGTTCATTCTCCTCCTGCAATTCCCCAACCCATGAGGAGGCTGGGCAGCCTCCTCGTGGGTAGGGGAATCACGCAGGATGGCCAGCCAACTGAGGAGGGGTTCACCCTCCTCCCGCGATTCCCCTACTCATGAGGAGGCTGCCCAGCCATCTCGGACTCAGAAGGAAGGAGGTGGCTGGCTGCAGGGGGGGAAACTTGCTAGCCACTTTATCCCCCCCCAATGCAGCTGCACGGGGGGGGAGCCTTGCTGTGTGGGAGGGGCTGAGCCTCACCCCAGCCGGCTGGCCATCCCGTGATTCCCCAACCCACGAGGAGGCTGCCCAGCCTCCTTGTGAGTAGGGGAATCGCTCAGGATGGCCAGCCGGCTTGGGAGGGGTTCACCCTCCTCTCGTGATTCCCCAACCCACAAGGGGGCTGCCCAGCTTCCTCATGAGTAGGGGAATTGCAGGGGATGTCCAACCAATTGGGGAGGGGTTCACCCTCCTCCCGCGATTCCCCAAACCACGAGGAGGCTGCCCAGCCTCCTTGTGAGTAGGGGAATTGCGCGGGATGGCCAGCCTGCTGGGGAGGGTTTCACCCTCCTCACGCAATTCCCCAACCCACAAGGAGGCTGGGCAGCCTCCTCATGAGTAGGGGAATCACGGGATGGCCAGCAAGCTGGGGTGAGGCTCAGCCCTTCCCACCCAGCAAGGCTCCCCCCCCATGCCGCTGCATTGGGGGGGAATAAGGTGGCTAGCAAGCTTCCCCGCCCCCTCTGCAGCCAGCCACCTCCTTCCTTCCGAGTCCGAGATGGACTCGGTGTATCCAGCGTATAAGACGGCCCCCTGACTTTTCAGCTGATTTTTCAGGCTGAAAATGTTGTTTTATATGCTGGAATATACGGTACCTAGGAGGAAGAGACAACATGTTTCTCTCCATTATGATAACAGCTTTATTTATTTAATTGGGCTGATACTGTTTTATGGTTATGTTTTGATAAAAACATGCCATAATTGTCAAATTCCTTCATGAATGGGACAGAAAGCACTTGGCATTTCAAAGAAAAGAGGTGGAAGAAAGCAAATTCCCAGATTCGTCCATCCATCTTCAGTGTAAGGCCTTTCTTTGTACCCAGCTATATCAGAATCTCTTCATCTGGATATGGTGATCGTTTATCTAAGGCTTGAATCCTATTGGCAGTCCCAACTGGATTAGACACATAGAATCAATGAGATTTGCATAGGGGTTAACTCACTATTCAACAATTAATTTTAGTTGGGATTAGCAATTAGTTTCAGATCGAAAACTCTTAGCTCTCAGGGCTCATCTACATGAGCCAGGGTATGCCAGCTCCCTGCCAACATATCCTGGCTGCAGAGCTGGCCCGTTCTTCCCTCCATGACCTTAATGAAACAGGCCAGAGTCCAAACAGAAATGCCAGCCCATCACTGCAGCCGCTGCCACGACCATTTTCTTTGCTGATTTGGAGGCAGGAAGGGGCCCCACAACATGTGACTGAAGGCCCCCTGCATATGACCAGGCTTGGTCACATGCTGCAGGACTCCTGCCTGCCCTCCTGGAGAGCCAGGGAGCTGGCAACAGCAGTGAGGGGCAGCATGCTGGATGGGCTCCTGGAGACAGGTGGGGCCCAATCTGGGTTTTGGCTTGCAGTAGGAGAGTAAACTGGGTATTTTCTCATAACCATTTATCAGACCCTATGCCACCTATTCCTGTCTCAGCCCCATATCTGCTCCGGGGGTGGTAAAGACTGCCTGGGGGCAGAACAGGGCAAATGCATCACATGGACTGCAGGGATCTGAGATGGGGGAAAGATGGGTATTTAGCTCATGTAGACAAGCCCTCAGCGAATGGCTTTACACATTATCAGTTCAGAGTCTGATCCCTGGTCTAGATGAGGAAATAAAATGTGAACTGAAACACCAGTTTGCAGCACCTGTCATCTGTCTCAACAAGCTTTTCACATGGTCACTGGTATGCACAGCTATCCATATTTGCTGTTCCCACAGAGGCATGCCAGGAAATCAAGATGGCTGTCATGACTGAATTACTCCTGGTTTTGTATTCCCCAACTTGCCCCCACCAAATAGTATTTAAAAAAAAAACAAACTAAATCCAAGGTGCAGAAGAGTGATCTTCTGCTTAAATAAAGAGGAAAAAAAAAAGGAAAGAAAGCCTGTTTCATCACCTCAGTGCACAATCGCTATGGTGACAATCCAACATGTGGATCTGTCTTAGAAAGCTCTGCCCCCTGCGCATGTCCGACCAATCAGCTGTCCTCTTCAGCAATGCGCTGTGAAGCAATTTGTTGTCCTAACATGCAGGACTGCATGTTTCCTCCACAGTTGTCAAAAAACTTGGGGAAAGTCTGGGAGGCTTTTGCTGTGGACTTTCCCTAACTTTTGCTTCCCCTTCCTCTGGAAAGGATGGAACGCTCCGGGATACCATTTGGACACATGGGATTCTCCATGGATTCCATGAGGACTTATTTCACCCTCTAGACTACCCCTATGTTCTCTGGATGGGATGCTTTTGAGTCTACCAGCCTAGCAGGGTTTTCTGAGCAGGCATTTAGGTTTCTGCATTGAAATAGTATTTTCTATCCAAAAAATTTTGTTTTCTGTGCAAAGCATCTACGTGCAAATTTTGTGCAAAATCAGTCCTGAATTGCAAATAGACTTCAAAAATTGTGCGGTTTTCAAAGACTTTCTCATTTTCTGAATTTCTGAAATTACTCATTGCTTCAAGAAGAAATATTCTTCAATATTCAAGAAGAAATATTCAAGAAGAAATATTCTTCAAGAAGAAATATAGTGAAGAATTACATCCCTAACTCCTATGTAGTTGAGTCTCCTCAGGATCTATCAAGCAGAAGGATGTTAAATGATCAAGCACACACAGAAATTTTAAGACATCTATTGTCACTGAGCCCTCCCAGGAATAACAAAGGCTGCATGCCATCTATCTCATGCACACTTATTTGAAATAAGCTGCACAGAACACAAGGGAGGGACTTCTTAGTGCACACTGTGCTTGCAACAGTACCAATACGTAAGGATGATTGAATGATAATGAATGGGAGAAGTAATTTGCCTTCTGCCTGAATGTGTCCTCCTCCTGGTTCTCTACACTTCAAGTCTAGTAGCAATACATTTTTCATATTTTAAAAAGGAGGATTGTGTGTGTGTGTGCCTGTACTTTCTAACATATCACCCCAGATTTTAATTTTTATTTTGCTTTTAAAGTAGTGTGGTGGAAAGATGGGTGTGATTGGAGACCTACCTTTGCATTCACTTAATACTGTAGGTTCTTATATATTTTTTCCTTTGTCTGATACATTAATGCTACCTTTATAATTTATTCAGTTTTGTAATACTTCATTTATTATTCTGCCATTGCTTTCATTGCAGTCAGGTTGTTTCCTTCTTCAATTGATGGCTGTTGTTGTTGTTGTCGTCATCAATTTGAATACAATATGCTCTTTGTTTCAATTGTTTTGTTAAAAATGTACTTGCAAGTAGGGCAAATTAATAATGACATGCCTGTCAATGTTGATGCCCCCCCCTCAAAAAACAAAAACAAAAACAAAAACTTCAGTTCTAGTGTCCCTACAAGAGATCATCCCAAACAGTATAGATGAAAACTCAGTAAAGTTACATGGATACTTGACAGCATTACTAACCAAATCCACACTACACAAATAATCCACTTTGAAACTGGATTATTTGCCATGGCTCCTTCTTATTGAATCCTGGGATTTGTAGTTTCACAAGGTTTTTAGCCTTCCCTGCCAAAGTGTGCTGGTGCCTCACTGAACTACAAATCCTATGGAATTCTGAGATTTGTAGTTTGATGAGGCACCAGCACTCTGGCAGAGAAGGCTAAAGACCTTGTAAAACTACAAATCCCAGGATTCAAATTGGATTATTTGTGTAGTGTGGATTTGGCCACTGTTTGGTCTGGTGCCCTTCCATGCCTGTTCTTGCTTGGGGCTGGCAACTGAGGAATTCCATGCCATTGTTCCCTGTCTTTTGTCTGCCACAACTACTGCCTCGGCCTCTGAGGCATGACCTCATATGCCACTGGTTGCACAAAGCATTTTGAGGTGGGAGAAGGTGATATTACAGAGTCAGTGGGATGTTGAAGATCTGAGTCAAATAATTGTCCCTCAGTGACACTCTAAATAGGGATAGCTCTGGATTTAATTTCTTGTGTTTCTGATATCTGCACCATGGAGGGAAATGACATAAATCCAATTATTAATCCCAGCCAGAGTCAACCTATTGAATCAATGAAATTTGCATGAGGGTTGATTTACCAAGTTCCCATTGATTCATTGAATCTTAAAGCTGGAAGGTATCCAAGGACTATCAAGTTCCCCACCAATGCAAGAATCCACTGCTGATGCACTCCTGTGAGATGGCAATCCAACCTTCATTTAAACATTTTCATCCAACCAGAGCCCAGAACCTTCTGAGATACTTTGTTCCACTTTTGAACAGTTATAGGTTTACTCTACTGTAGTGGGGACCAATGATTGGCTTCACTCCAGTAATTTAAAAACATGTTTAAGCTCTGTCTCCCATTGACTTCTAGTACAGAACTGTTTAAATCTGACTAGCTAAAGTAGCTTTGCTAGTTTAGCTAAGGAGAAGTATCAAGTCTATCTTTGCTTGGCTGCATGAGGAGGTCCTAGGTCTTGTGCCTTTGAAGAGATGTGATTATAGCTGCTCCTGCCCAACAGCTCAGTGGTAGGGTACCAGGTTTGCTAGTAGAAGATTCAAGATCAGGTAGCAAGGCCTTGCTTTGAAGTGGCAAAGCTCACCTTTACTCATCATGTGGAAAAGGAATGGCACAGGGAAAATCTGCCTTCAGTTCAGTGCACTTGGCATTCATGGAGTCTTCTTCTTGGGAGGTTTTTAAACATAGGTTGGATGGCCGTCTATCAAGGATGCTTTGATCATGTTTTCCTGCATGGCAGGAGGTTGGACTGGATGGCCCTTGTGGTCTCTTCCAACTCTACAATTCTATGATTCTATGTGGCGAAACAGAAGCAAAATCCAAATGGTCCGGTGACTCTCATGCCTGCCGATGCTGAGGGAGAACACTGCTGCCACAGAGGCCGACACTGCTACAATATATATACATAGTGTGTGTGTGTGGGGGGGGGGGTTGCATGGTACTTTCTTCAGGCTAAGATAGCAAAGGGAGAAAATTGTATGGAGGAAATAAATTGAGCTGGAGCCATAATCTGCTTTCTCTTAGTGCAAAGTGGGAATATAGAACCATAGAATCATAGAGTTGGAAGAGACCAGAAAGGCCATCTACTCCAACCTGCCGTGCAGGAATACCCAATCAAAGATGGCCATCCAGCCTATGTTTAAAAACTTCCCAAGAAGAAGACTCCACCACACTCCCAGGCAGAAGCACATTCCACTGACAAAGAGCTCTTACTATCAGGAAGTTCTTCCTAATGTTTAGGTGGAATCTCTTTCCCTGTAGTTTGAGTCCATTGCTCTGTGTCCTAGGACTTTTTCAGATGGGTGGGTTAAACCCTGAGGAGGTCAGGAGAAGAACGGCGCTGTCGCGCTTACACAGCCCCATTTCAGACAGTCCCTTCCTCCTCTGTTTTCCATCAATAAAAAGTTTTCCATTAATAAAAAGCAGTGCCCGCAGCATGGGGGAAGGTCAGGAGGGGGTCGGGAGGAGGACGGAGGAAGATGGGGCTATCTGAAATGGGGCTGTGTAAGTGCGACAGCCCCATTCTTCTCCCAACCTCCTCGGGGGTTTCCCCCCCCCCACATCTGAAAAAGTCCCTAGTCTCTGGAGCAGCAGAAAACAAGCTTGCTCCATCCTCAATATGACATCCCTTCAAATGTTTAAACATGGCTATCATGTCCCCTTTCAACCTTCCCTTCTCCAGACTAAACATACCCAGCTCCCTAAGCTGCTCCTCATAGGGCATGGCTTCCAGACCTCACACCATTTTGGTTTATCTCCTCTGGACATGTTCCAGCTTATCATGCATTCCACTGGATCTGATGGACTATAATTCCTTACTACAGGCTATGCTATGTAGGGCTGATGGGACTTGCAGTTCAACAATATATAGAGGACACATGTTTCCCATCCGTGCACTAGTGGAAGTGCTCTGGACATAGAAAGTGCCTAATTTGGAGGTATTTTCCTCTTGCCCACATACCCCATAGTTCACATACCCATTCAGCAAGTTTTCGGGAGCCTTTAGTAGCATTTCCAGTAGAGCAGCCATAGAAATTAACTTTGGCTAGGGCAGGGACAGGGGTTGATATTCACTTCTGCCAGCCCAGTAGCATGTCTTGAAGTCTGAGTCCAATCCAATGACAAGATATAAACGATTTCATGGGACATAATCAATCTACTTTGACAACTGTTAGTAATGTCTGCTTCTCTTTCAATCTCCAGAGACGGAAATCCCGGTATGCAGAATTAGATTTTGAGGTGAGTATCTTCTGCTTCCTGCTTTTGTGTTTCCATAGTGAAGGACAAGGAGGGATGAGAGTAAAGGTTCTTGTCTCCCCTGGGCCTGTTGCATCCAAAGCTAGTTTCATATAGAGATACTACAAGATGCACTATTCATATAGAGATACTCCTGCGTGGCAGGGGGTTGGACTGGATGGCCCTCGTGGTCTCTTCCAACTCTACAATTCTATGATTCTATGATTCTATAAGATTTTGTTCAGTCCATATTTCAGTGTAAACCAATGGAATCCACACTTCCTGAAATATTGTGTGATTGAGAGAAGACTGTGATTGCTGATATGTTGTTCTTTGAATTTTGCATTACAGTTCACCACTAAACTCTCCCCATGCACACACACGTGCGCACGTGCACACACACACACACACACATCAACACTGCAGAATTATAGCAGTTTGACATTGCTTTAACTGCCATAGTTCCATTCTGTGGAATCCTGGGATTTGTAGTTTTGTATGGTATTTAGCCTTCTCTATCAAAGAGATCACCAAGCTACAGGTCCCAGAATTCTGTAGGATAGAATCATGACAGTTGAAATGGTGTCAAGCTGCTACAATTCTGCAGTGTGGATAAACCAGAAATATGCATTTTAGGACAAAATACAGTCAGCCCTCTGCATCCACAGATTTGGCATCCATGGATTCACCATCCATGGATGAATATATTCCCTCCCCCCCCAAAAAAAAAAATTGTAAGAAGCAAACCTTGATTTTGCCCTTCTATATGAGGGATACCATTTTACTATGCCATTGTATACAATGGGACTTGAGCATCCATGGATTTTGGTATTGGGGGGGGCGTCGTGGAACCCAACTCCAGTGGCTACCAAGGGCCCACTGTACTTTTAGAAATGTCTAATGAAATAACACATTTTAGAAAAGTACATTTAGTACAATGGGCCGTCCAGATCCATGAGGGTTCAGTCCCCGCCCCCGTGGATGGTAAAAAACGTAGATGGTCACATTCCGTATTATTAAATGGTGGCGGTGTGTGTGCGGATGCATTGATGTATCCTCACACACATCACTGCCATTTTAGCTATGGGGTGTGATTATCTGCAGACTGTTGAAACCATGTATTGGGAGCCTGCAGATCAGGAGGGCTTAAACACAGGATTATACTTTTTAAATAAAAACAGATTGAAGCAGAATCAGCATTGCTTTTTAAAAATCAAAAAGATAACTCATTTTTAAAAAATCCAGGATTTTTTTAAAAAAAGAAATCAGAGTAACGAAGAACTTGGTGGAACAGAGTTACAAATGAATAAACGTGAAAGCTTGATCAGAAATAAACCAATTTACCCATCCCTAGTTTGATATATACCTAATTAGCTATGTCTTTACTAGAAACATCTGGAACCAGGGTACAGATTGCAGGAGTTCAGAGTACAGAACGATGTGTAAATTTCCTTATCAAAGTGGTTGGACATTTTGTTCAATGCACAATGTCCATATTCTGTTCAAGTTTTCAGAAGCAGATTGACACATAGAATCATAGGGTTAGAAGAGACTTCAAGGGCCATCTAATCCAACCCTCTGCCATGTAGGAATACACAAATAAAGCTCTTCTGAAAGATGGTCATCCATCCTCTATCTCCAAAAAAGGAAAGTCCATTACCCTCTGAGGCACTCTGTTCCACTCTCAAACCATCAAGAAGTTCTACCTAATGTTTAGGTAGAATCTCTTTTCTTGTAATTCAAATCTAATGTTTCTTGTTCTAATCTCTGGGGCAGCAGAAAACATTTCACTCCATTTCCCCCACCTCCCCCCGCACACATTTCCATGTCTGGTGGCATTTTTCATGTACATATGTATGTGCACATGTACAAATCTGAAGGTCCGAACACATGTGATTGTGCATTTGATTGCATGTTTGGATCGGCATTCATTTGTATGAGGTTGGCCTCAACACATGGGTTACAGAGTACCATCACTTCCTGTGGCATCACTTAGGCTGGTGTGCCCCCCCCCACAACGGTGTCACCTGTTGTGGTTTGGCCTCTCCACACATCACTAGTTCCCCCACTGATCAATGTGTAACTCGACACTCAGAGTTTTAATCTATGCAGCCCTGAAGTTGAAGCTCAGCCATGATGTTGGAATAGTACTGTATTCCTTCAAAAAGGAGCAAAAATCGCCACTGCAAAATTGCTGTTGTTGTTGTTGTGTGCTTCCAAGTCACTTGTACAGCAATCCTAAGGCAAACCTATCACAGAGTTTTCATGGCAAGATTTGTTCAGAAGGGGTTTGCTATTGTCTTCCTCTGAGGCTGAGAGAAAGTGGCTTCCCCAAGGTCAACCAGTGGGTTTCCATGGCTGAGCAGGGATTCAACCCCTGGTCTCCTGAAGTTGTAGTCCAACACTCAAAGCACTACACCATGATGATTCTCTTCACAATAAAGGATAGTGTTACAATTGTGTGCAGGATCTGTCCTTACACTCTGCAGAATTTTGAAGAGTGTCATTGTAACAATGCCCAGAAATTGTAGTCTACAATGTCAGCTAGAAAGTCAGTCCAGATAGATAAGGCATAAACCAAAGAGATGGCAACTTCATCAAGACTCAGGGGCACTTGAACTACCTGGAACCTACAGGGTGTTGTAACCATAAACCCCCAAAATTGGCTTTCTAGCAGTGACAGAATAAAAACCTGTACAAAATTCACCCTCCCTCTGAGATAGAAGCCATCAGCCCGCATTTACTGACATATGCCGGCTGAGGCAAGTCCTACTGACAGAGCCCTAGGCAAATTCCTAACAGTAATATTTGTTGTTATTGCAGTCATGTGCCTTCAAGTCATTTCTGACTTATGGTGACTCTAATGAACCTATAACGGGGTTTTCTTGGCAAGATTTGTTCAGAGGGGTTTTGCTTTTGCCTTCCTCTGAGGCTGAGAGAGTGTGATTTGCCCAAGTAAGCTATGAAAAATCAAGCTCAAGTATTCACTATCAGTGGTGTGCAGAAAAGTGGAGAAGGAGAAAGACATGCAGTACATTTTTTTCATGTTGAGCAGAGAGGCATGTGGATGTATGCATCTTCACATGTTGCTCACACAAAGGTGAGCACTCCTGTAGGGCTCAGGGTTTCTAAAGATTCCTGCCTAAAGCTTTGCAGGAAGATCCAAATATCTCCATTGGTCTCTCTTTTCTTGCCTACTACAGAAAATCATGCATACAAGAAAACGTCACCAAGACATGTTCCAGGATTTGAACCGGAAACTCCAGCATGCAGAGAAAGAGAAGGAATCACCAACAACAGACAACAAGGTGTGTCCGGAATCTCCTCTTTCAGATGTCTATCTTTTGGAGCAGTGACGGCTCATGGCTTCCATGCCAGTGAGGTAGTGAATCCACACCAGGTTTTAATCTGAAATTTAAAGGAGTTATCCACTGTGCTGAATGCATCCCACCAAGTAGGGCAAGCACCTTATATAGTTCCTTTAAAGTTCAGACTAAAAAACTGGATCAGATTCCCCACCCCACAGAAATGGGAGCTGCTTTCAGGGCTTAAACACTGACACTAGGCATGTAAATCTTAAATTTCATCCTCGAAGGCAAGAACAATTGATTTTGCCAATTCTCATCAAGGATTCCTTGAGAAACCCCTTTTTTGACCATTGTTCCAATGTTTTTGAACATTCTTTTCAAACCTAGGTAATATACGTCCAATGGGAGAATCACAAAATTTGCAAAACCTGTGATTTTTGGCAATAAGCCACTGACTTTAATGCTTCATCCATGGAAGGAGGTATCGATACCAGTGGATATACCTCTTTTCACAATGCTTTTTCCTTGTGAATGGAAACATGCCTCAAGTAGCAGAATTGTCAACACATTTAAAAAGACTTTTCATTTCCCCAGCTCTCTACTAGGGATGTAATTCTTCATTGAGTTTCTTCTCAAAGGAAGCAAAAAAGTTTGTTTTTTTTTTAAAAAAAGTGGCATTTCCCCCCCCCCCCCGCTGCAAAAAAAGTCTTTTTAAAAAATGGAAGTTTTCAGAGCCTTTTCACATTTGGGGAAATATTCTGTGCAAATTTGCAGTTGGTTGTTTTGCACAGACAACAGCATTTTATCTGCAAGAAACAACATTTTGTATGTAGAAAATAATATTCCTAGGTGTAAATTTTATTTTCTATGCCAAAAATACTGTTTCCTGCTCAGAAAATGCTGGCGTGTTTTTGGGTTTTTTTTACATAAACACAAATTTTGCACCAAATGAGTCCCCAATAACAGCATTTTCTGCACACTAAACAGCTTTTTCTGTGCAGGAAAGAATATTTCTGCATATAATATCATTTTCTATGCTGAAAATGCTGGTTCCTGTGCAGAAAATACTGTTTTCTGCACATAACAAATGTGTGCAAATTTTGTGCAGAATAAAGCCTGAGCTGGGTAAATTCTTGCCACCCTAGGATTCCTCCCATCAAAGTTTCCCTACATAAAAAAGCATGTTTTTTTTTTAATAATGCTTCAAATATTTTTGAATACTCTTTTTCCATCCTGACTCTCTATAACAGGGATGGATATCCTAAAACACTCCCCCCAGTGCAGTTCCCCAGGCTCTGACATGATTCCCTCTGAACCTCTCCCCAAAATTCTTTTTTAAAAAAAGCCTCCAATTTGCAAATCACACACACCCTAGAAGCATATGGGATTTTCAGTTTTCCCTTTAAATGTCATGATACCAGACCCCCCCTTTTTTTCTTTTTTCTTTTTGAGAAACAGGAACAGCCAGCCTATAAAGGGCCAGCCTAAATTTAGCAAAAATTCATACATTTCAAATGTAATAGAAAGCAAGATTGGAAGATTTGCCCATCCCTGCTCCTAAATGTCAACATTTCTCCAAGATGTCACACAGACATCAGGGAAGATACCCCACCACTGATGGTAGGAAGCAACAAAGTTCACGGGGGGGGGGATTACTTTGTCAACTATAACTTCTGTAAATTTCCAGCAAGCATGTTCAGTGGCTAGAAGGCTGATATATCTCACAGCAAAGGATCCTTCCTGTCAGTGAGATATTGTGGCCACGGTGGCACTATCTCTGTGGCTCCTTTACTCACAATGCTTTCCTCTCAGGACCCCTGGAACCAGGCGTTTTTAGAGAAACACACACTCACCATGGCTTTGCATTTCATGGCCCTCAAGTGCCCTAGCCTGATGCTTCCCACTTGCAGTATTGGCTGCAACCAGACCACAGCTAGGGAGGTTCTATGAAGCAGCATCAATGGCGTTCTCAGCTTAGGCAAGGGGAATTCAATGTCTTTCCTCTTCTGTTCCAACACCTGAAGTGAGTCCCTCATGCTGCCTCATAGGAGAGCCTGCCCTGAGCTCAGATGTAGGGCTTCTGCAGCCCTGGATACCCCAGAAAGAAAAACTTAGATGTTAAATATTCAAAATTCTGTGCCTAGGGCTTAGCCCGATTGCAGCATGGGATCCTTAGCCCCTCAAGGCTGGTGGTATAGTCCACAAATGTTGATATACCACCACACTGTGATATTATGGTTCCTTACTTTCCCCAAGAAAACATCCTTCCTGGAGCTCAAGAAGATGAGATCTCAATGTATGTCTAGATCCCCAAAATGAGTATGGCTCAGTTACAAAATGCTCTCCTCAGAAGGTTCAACAGCCAATTGTGAACATCTCACTAGACTGGGATAGGAGTAATACTTCTCATGGTGCCCTACATGGACTCTCTTTCGCCATGATGAGTAGCTTGCCAAATCTTTGTTGGCCAATTCTCATTACTTTATGGTGTTCCTGGGCCTACCAGCTCTATTCTGGTTTATGAGTGTGGGCCAACCCATCTTTATTGATTGAAAGGAGGAAAACACCCTGTTCTTTCTTGTATGTTTAGGCTATAAAACGGTGGAGTGTTTCTTCGGGTGGAAGTGATAAAACTAACGCTAGCGTAAGTCTTACTGCCTGTGTTTCCTTAGAGAACCTCCTTCACTCCAAACCTTACCATGATGCATGTCTCCAAATGCATTCTCTCTCCTGTATGAACATCTGGCCCTCTTTATTTATAAGCCAAGCATCCCTTGAATGCTTCCTTGACCCTTCCATACCTGACATCACCCAGCATAGAAGACCCAGGCAGGTCTTCCCATCCACCCACCCGCATATTAAGAGCCTTGATTGCATTTCCTCAAAGCCATCCCTAACGGTCAATGATCTCCTCTTGCCTTGTCAATATCCAAAGACCGCATCTACCTCCATCTTTATCACTAGCATGTGTTACTGCCACAAACCCTTTCCTATTCCTACAATCAGATGACCATGGTTGAACAAGTGGAAAAAGAAGATAAAATGCTCTCCAAACCATCCAGAGTTGGTTATTATTCCACAAAAATATGTTTTTGGCATAGTTTCTTTGGGTTTCTTCTCATTTGGTTTCACTGTTACAACATATCACTATTATTGTTAGATTCAGAAGATTATAGCATGTTCCTGTCACACCTGACTTGTTTCTCTGAGAGAATGATTGTTGCATTATGCATATGAGTACCTTTGGCTATCCCAACCATGACGTGAATTCTGTTGTTAGCATCAATAGAGTAGAAGTATTGAATCAATGGGATTTATCGACATGTTCACTCCACATTCAAAAGTTCATTCTATGGGTCTAATTTAGTTGGGACTAACCAATTGAATTCAGACCGGTGTCTTTCCATGGACACGTGTGGTACAGCAATGTGGTGGTCACAACATGGCTTGCAGGAACATCTTATTTTTTCCAGACACTATGATCATTGAAAAATATTAATTAATTAATTAATTGGTGTGGGTTTTTTGGCTTTCACTTATGACAACTCTATGAATGAAAGCTCTCCAAGAGAAACTGTCTGGAATCCTCTATCATGGTCTACATTATGTAACTTTACATACGCTTAGCTACACAGCAGAAGTGCTAAGAAATCCTCTTAGTGAATTGGAAAGATGCGTAGTAGGATAGCAACAAGAATGTCCTCATACACACTGGGCTCCACTGATGTGCATCAGCAATATCTATTTGGTGTCCTGATGGACCGACGCACAAAGAGAATGATGTGAATCAGTCCCAATGCACATTAGCCCAATTGTGCATCAGTTCCGATGTGGAGCACAAAGGCCCTTATATGGCAGCACAAATCCAATCTCTCACTGAAAATGTTGTTTATGCCTGTAGGATTGGCTCCATTAATATTATCTGATTCCTTCCAATCAAAATGGGAAAAGCTACTAAATATGAAACTTTTAACCTTAGGCTTTTCTTCACCTGCTATCCTAACCTTAGGGTATGCCAAAGCAAAGATAGCTATTATCCAGTGCATTTGAGAAACTGAATGTTGAAATCATTTAAATCAAGCAGCTCTACACCCTGATTTTAGGATTATTTGCACCTTCCAACTATCTGATTAAATTTGATTATCCCTAAACTTAGAAGATCATT
Organism: Gambelia wislizenii; assembly: GCA_030847615.1. Classification (NCBI taxonomy): domain Eukaryota; kingdom Metazoa; phylum Chordata; class Lepidosauria; order Squamata; family Crotaphytidae; genus Gambelia; species Gambelia wislizenii. The sequence goes on from JAUMIR010000004.1 coordinate 330,990,102, forward strand.
TATACTAGCTAAACTAAATATCCTGCCTTCTGCTTTGCTGGAAGGTAGATTTTAAAAGATCCCATATTTGCCAGTGTAGACTGGGAGAAGTAAAAATGGTATTACAGTACTTTACTATGCCTTTTATCAAGATCTTAGAACCTCTCTTATAACCCCACATATACAAAAAATATTCAGATAGGCAGGATAGGTTTTATTTACAATATCTTTTGTCAGGTTACAGCAAAAGTTGCTAGGTTTTCTGCAGCAGCCATAAATTGTCGCAGGTGTGCGGAAGAGTAATATTGTTTTGGTTTTTATTAATAATATTGTTTTGGTTTTTATTAATGGTTTCCCATATATTTTCCCTCCATTGTTACTGTCATGGTTTTAATTGCATGTAATGTTCGTACGTAAATGTAATTGCAATATGTTTTTGTTTTATTCTGCTATTTGCCACAAGATAATTTATTATTATTGGCATTGGTCCGATTGTACTTTTGTCTTATTGTGCATTGTTCCCAATGAGCATTGGCCACTTTTCTGTCATCCCTACGTAGTAATATAACAATAACCCCTTAATTAATACAGACACTACAGAATCACCCAATTCTAATTCCTGCAGATATAGCTCCATTTATGAAGATGTAACTCACCAACGGGATTCCGGGCCCTGTTATTAACAGCCCTGCTCAGAACTTGCACATTCAGTGCTGTGGCTTCCTTTATTGAGACAGAATTCAAAGAACATAGTTGTATTAGTCTGGAATACCAGTTTGCAAAGTGATCTTGTAGCACCTTTGAGACTAACGGAGAGAAAGAAGTTGGAGCATAAGCTTTCATAGACTTCAGTCTACTTCCTCAGATGAAACAATTGAGATAATCTATCTGTAATGTGGTCTTCTTCCTTTCCTACCACCTTCAGCTTTAACAAGCATTATTGGCTTTTCGCATGGGTCATGTCCAATGTGTGATCATCTCAGTTCAGTCATTTTGTCTTCTAGTGAGAATTCAGGCTTGAGTTCTTTTTAAACTCATCTTTTCAATGGTGCACAGTGTCCATAGAATGGCAGCACTGCATTTCAAGTCAAATTAATTGTACTTCTGAGCTGGTCTTAAGTTAAGGGGGGGGGAATGAAACAGTGATACTAAACATGATAATAAATGAAAAAGAAAAGGTGATAGTAACCATTATGCAAAGCCATTTCCCTGTAAGAAATTCCCATTGAGCTCGCTGGAACTCAGTTCTGAATAGATATATACCATAAAGGATTGCAATGTGAATATATGAATATCATGAAAATGATGCAGTAGGGAAAATATAGCACAGAATTGGTAAAGAGGTAATTCAGGAATACCTGGCCAGTATAAATGAGTTCAAGTCTCCAGGGCCAGATGAACTACATCCAAGGGTACTAAAGGAACTGGCAGAGGTAATCTCAGAACCACTGTCAATAATCATTGAGAATTCCTGGAGAACAGGAGAGGACCCGGCAGAATGGAGGAGGGCAAATGTTGTCCCCATCTTTTAAAAGAGGGGGAAAGAAGACCCAAATAATTACCACCCATGAGCCTGACATCAATACTAGAAAAGATTCTAGAGCAGATCATTAAACAGAAAGTCTGTAACCACTTAGGAATGCCATGATCATAAAAAGTCAACATGGATTTCTCAAAAACAAGTCATGCCAGACTAATCTTATCTTTTTTATATATATATAGAGTTACAAACTTGATAGATGAAGGGAATGCAGTGGATTATTTCAATAAGGCTTTTGACAAGGTCCCCCATGATATTCTTGCAAAAAAGTTAGTAACCTGTGGGCTAGACAATGCAACTGTTAGGTGGATGTGTAATTGGTTGACTGACCAAACCAAAAGGGTAGTCACCAATGGCTCCTCTTCATCCTGGAGAGAAGTGACCAGTAGGTTGCACAGGGTTCTGTCCTGGACCCCGTGCTATTCAACATTTTTATCAATGACTTGAATGAGGGAATAGAGGGTATGCTTATAAAGTTTACAGATGACACCAAATTAGGAGGGGTAGCTAATACCCCAGAGGACAGGATCAGAATCCAAAATGACCTGAACAGTTTAGAAAGCTAGGCCAAAACTAACAAAATGAATTTCAACAGGGAGAAATGTAGTTTACTACACTTGGCCAGTAAAAATAAAATGCACAGATATAGGATGGATGACACATGGCTTGAGGGCAGTACATGTGAAAAGGATCTAGGAGTCTTAATGGACCACAAGCTGAACATGAGTCAGCAGTGTGATGCAGCAGCTAAAAAAGTCAATGCAATTCTAGGTTGCATTAATAGGAGTATAAGTGTCTAGATCAAGGGAAGTAATAGTGCCACTGTATTCTGCTTTAGTCAGACCTCACCTGGAATACTGTGTCCAGTTCTGGGCACCACAATTTAAGAAGGATATTGAGAAGCTGGAACGTGTCCAGAGGAGGGTGACCAGGAAAGGATGGTTGAAGGTCTGGAAGCCATGCCCTATGAGGAGTGGCTTAGGGAGCTGGGCATGTTTAGTGTGGAGAAGAGAAGGTTGAGAGGGGACGTGATAGCCATGTTTAAATATTTGAAGGGATGTCATACTGAGGATGGAGTAAGCTGCTTTTCTGCTGCTCCAGAGACTAGGACACGGAGCAATGGGTTTAAACTATAGGAAATGAGATTCCACCTAAACATTAGGAAGAACTTCCTGACAGTAAAAGCTGTTCAGAAGGGGAATGCACTGCCTCAGAGTGTGGTGGAGTCTCCTTCTTTGGAGGTTTTGTAAACAGAAGCTGGGTGGCCATCTGTTGGGAATGCTTTGATTGGGTATTCTTGCATGGCAGGCAGTTGGACTGGATGGCCCTTTTGGTTTTTTCCAACTGTATGATTCTGTTATTCCCAATCACACACACATATCCCAATATACCTTAAAATTCAGGCACCAGTACCAAACGATGGAGTTGACAAGCACGGTGCTAAAAAATGATGCATCGAGCCACCTGCCACCAGTGAGCCACAGTGTGACAAGGAGAGACAGGAACCCCTGTGAGATCCTGTCATAACTCTTTATCGCACCATGGGTGCCTGATCAGAGAGGACTAGATTATCATCCTTCAGCACCCCACTCACCAGTACCATAGAAATCTGTCCCTCAACAGCTGCCTCAATTTTAAGCTAGGTTTGGGGGGATAATGGCACCATCATCATAAATGTGAGCACCAAACAGTTACAGTGTCATAGGCCTAGCTTATGACATCTTAATGCCCTAAGATGATATCAGCTAATTTTTTTAAAAAATGGGGTGGGAGGCTTTGAGGGGCTAGTGGAGGCTTCAGGGGCCCATAAAACCTATAGGCTGCACTTTGCCCACTCTTGCAATAGTGGGGTAGTGAACTGAAGAAGTGAAGTAGGTGGGTGTTCTAACACTAGGGGGCTGTTGTGCTCCCTTTTCAGTGTCAGTCAATATTCCTTGTTTTCTATTCACATGGAATGCAGGCACTGTCCATTATTCCCATTTCCCTGGTGCTGAGACTGTCTGTCTTGAATTCTGCACTTTATCTCCACTTTCTTACAATCCCCAATCTTTCCCATGGCAGGTGCTGCATCGGACAAAAATCCCTTTCTGAATGTTACTAACTCTCTGCATTCGGCGTCTATAAGAGCCACTGAGATAGACCCTTAGTCTCATCCAGCATGGCTGTTCTTATGAACATGCTGAATTTTGGATTCTTTCAGAAAGGGACTATACTGCAACATATGTTTAGTATGTTTGCACTACATTCCCATCACCACTGTACAACATGGAGTCAAAGAGAGGGGTTCGATAGGCAATGGAGAATTTACGAAAAGACTCCATCTTCTTCTCTTTTTCAAAACATTAATAGCAGGCATGTTGGTGAGGGATTCAAATCAATGCCACAGTATCCGCAGGAATCAAGATATCAACCTTATCTTCCTATGCAAATGGCAACTGGTAGTCCAAAATCAGTGGAGAGATGAATCTACCATGGGGAAAACCTGCCCCTTTTGGAATTCAGAAATGGAGTTATTAGTGAAATTTATTTAATGACAGAATCCTGGTCCATATGTCAACTTTCTAGCTGAGCTATCAAGCTCCAAAGTAAACATATGCCTACCATTTATGGCACTTTTTGAAAGACAATCCAGCAACTGTATAAAACTGCATAAAAGAAATCATTGGGGTGTACTGGATATATATTAGCCAATCATTAAACAGCAGTCATTTCATCATAATGGAAAATCACTAAGCAAACACTAAGTGAAAACTATTCATGCTGAACCTTTTCTTACATTTGAGATTATTATTATCATTAGCTCAAAGTGCTAGTTAGTCAATGTAGGATCAGAATGCATTTTAAATGCTTAATTTGCTTTTCATTGAGATTTGTAAAAGCTTAAAAAATATGTAGCTTCTTAAAATTTTCCCTGGTTGAGAATACCTCTTTCAGTGTGGCCCTACTTTAATTGGGGATTGTGTTCATACTTTGGCCTTTCCCTTCATCACTCTGGGTTTTAGTCCAGAATTTAAAGGAGCTATCCAAAGTGCTGAGCCCTATCCACACAACAGACACAGCAGAACCTTGAATAGCTCCTTTAAAATTCAGACTAAAATCCAGAGCTGATTGATCACCTCACTGCTTCTATGCTATTACTCCAAACCAATTTATACCTCTGGAGTTACTGGCCTAAATCCAATTTCAGTCACAATCAGATTAGACACATTGAATCCATGAAATCTAGGAAAGTGCTGACCTACCAATTCCCCTTGATTAAATGGGTCAACTGTAGATTAATTCTATAGAAGGAAATGCAATGTTTTTATGTGTGTTTAAGTCATTTCCAACTTTTGGCACTAAAGTAACACTATCACAGATTTTTCTTGGCAAGGTTTCTTCAGTGCCACCATTGTCTTCCTCTCAGGCTGAGAGAGTGTGACATGCCCAAGGACACCCAGTGGATTTTCCTTGTGTTTTTTCCAGGCTGTGAGGCCATGTTCTGGAATAGTTTCTTTCTGACATTTTGCCTGCATCTGTGGCTGGCATCTTCACAGAAGATCTCTGAAGATTCTCTGAAGATCCCAGCCACAGATGCAAGTGAAATGTCAGAAAGAAACTATTCCAGAACTCAGCCTCACAGCCCAGAAAAAAACCAAGGAAAATTTATGGAAGCCAGCTGTGAAAGCCTTCGACTTCACATTGGACATCCAGTGGGTTTCCATAGTCAGGTGTAGAGTCAAACCCTGGGTGCCAGTCACACGACAGAAATTGTCGCGTTGCCTACCGGGACAAAGTGATAACGAATCCGCCCCTCGCTGTTTATACGATTTATGTCTCTGATATGGATATCCCGTGTGGTCCCGTGACTAATATTTACACGTCCATAGTTCCGGTTTTGTTTAGGTTTTAAATTTTTTTTTTTTTTTTTTTTTGGCTGTCAATCAAAGATGCGATTACTTGTGTTTTCACAACCTCGGTGACGCACTTCCCTTAGAGTTCCGTGCCATGAGCAATGCTATTGGCTGGCTGGGGGAGGAGAGAGGGGGGGCAGAGGTTTGTTATTCCCCCTTGCTTCTTGAACATTTTAACCCCTTCAGAAGAGGCAGAAAGCATTTTTAAAGATCCAGACTGAGATCTTTCGCTCAGACACAGGAACGGAAAGAATGCTTTCCATTTGAAATCAAGCGAGTGAGGGGGAGGGGAGGGGAGGGGAGGCATCTATTCCCCTTGCCTCTGTAAAATGTTAACCCTTACAACACAGATTAGCTGCAGAGTTCATGCTTCAAACCAGCTACAAACAGGCTGTTTTGAAACACACAGATATAGAGGGGAAATTTAAGGGATTTTCATTCGCTCAGAGGCTGGAATATTTTACTGTGCCCGTCCACCACAATCTCTCTGTTCAGAACCAGGGAGGATCTGCCCACCACGATCTCTCTGTAGCATGCAGTGTAGAAATCCATTTAAAAAGGTGATTGAGTACATTCGCGCGCGTGCACACACACACATCAACCTTCATGCAGCTGGAAGGGATGCCTTTGTTTTCGGCTGGTGAGGCTGGATCTGTTGAACGGGTGGCTGACCCCTCCTTTTCTGGTCCCTGAGCTCTAAGCCCGCCCCCAGTCACCATTTCCGGTCATCCCAGTACCGAGACTTTTTGTCCCACGCTGTTTACATTTCCGATTTTCCGAATCCTCCAGTGACTTTTTTAAAAACCGGCACAACCTGCGGGACTGGAAGTCCCGCAGGTTGAGGGATAAAAGGTGGCCCCCCTTCCGAAAATCACGTACCCGACCCGATGTACGTGTAAACTGCCAGGGATAGACACGAATTCTTCCCAGGACATTTTCATCATGTAAACGGCCCCCTGCTGTCCTAAAATAGTCCAACATTCAAACCACTTTCCTACACTGGCCTACTACAGAGGAAATGTACAGGTACCCAAATGACACCATGAAAAACTGAACTTGGACACATTCTTTGTATTCATATACAGGCATGTATTACAGAAAGCACAATCCTTTTCTTTCTTTAATGACATTTACTTCCAGTATGGGGGGGAGGAAATGAGAAATCCTATTCGAAGATAGTAGCTATTATCCAAGTCTTTTCTAGACATCTGCTTTATAAATGCTGTTTAAAGGAAATGATCCCTTGGTTCTTTAAGTCTTATTTTAATCAATCCAGAGTTGTTTAATGGATGCATTTGCCAGTTAATCTGCTAAACTTCATAGCTCCATTCTGACTTAATGCCCCAAAGAAATCTAACTTGCTCTTTCTCTGTTTTCTCCCCTCTTCTCCATATAGCAAGAAAAACAGCAGACACCAAACAAGAGACCCTGGGAAGGAATCCGGAAGGTCCACTCACCCCCCGCATGGGTTAAAAAGGACATGGAGCCTGTTTCCCAGTCTCCTTTGGAACTCAAAACTGTTGAATGGGAAAAGGCAGGGGCCACCATCCCTCTAGTGGGACAGGACATTATCGACCTCCAGACAGAAGTCTGAGAAGGATAAGAGCAGAAAGACTCTGAGGGTGTGTGTCCTTTCCCCCTGCCAGGAATCGAAATGAAAAAACAACAACACAGTAACAAGCAGATAAGATGTTTTTATATATTAAAAAAAAAGATCCAATTAAACGGAATCAAAGTGGAGCGAGAAAAGTCTGTTGGTTTCTTTTTGAAACCTTTTGGTTCAAAGGAAGGAAATATGGAGCAACCTTTGTATTGTTCTCTGCAGACAGAGTTGGGGGGAATCTATTACTTTGTAGAACATAGTAGCAGTAGGTGCAGAATGAAATACGGTCTTTCCCAGGTAAGGAAGGAAGGAAGCAAGGGAAAAGAAGCAGGCCAAGGGGAAGGGAACAAAATGGGAGGGTGGGAGAGAAGGGGAGGATGCAAGTTTTCCAAACATGACATCAGCCTCCGGTACTCAGCAGCAAAGGGGTGACTGAACGATCTTCGAGAGGAGGCCAGTGGCAATGGATGTCAGGAGTGAAAGAACCTACAACCAGAAGGAGGATTTCAGTGGAAAACCTACCAAGCAGTAGATGATCGCTGTTCCTCTGGACATGGCCTACTGCCAGTTGGTACTTGGAATGGGTGGTGGTGGTGGACAAGAAGGAGGTCCATCTCCCTTCCACCCCCTTGATGCCATCAGAAAGGAATGTGAAGTAGTGGTTCTCTACCAAGAAAAATGCCTCCTCCTGACTGGGTTTGTCCAGCAGCTCCCCATGAGCTACGTCAGAGTGAGGTGGGAGAGAAAGTCCTGGTGGGGTGAATCCAAAATGTCTTCTTCCATACTGGATTTTCTGAACTCTTTGAAGGAGAACAGTAGCCATGTGGGCAAAAGGGTGATGGGCAAACAATGAAGAGAGCTTCTCTTAAGTCAATAGGATTCCATGCAACCTGTCTCCAGACAAAAAGAGAAAGAAAGAAAGAACTTGGAGGGGTAAGGGAGTTTTTTTTCTTTTTATAAAGTGAACAAACAATGGACAAAAAAAGAATGTAGGTCATTATGCTGACTGTTAGTAGATCATAGACAAAGCTAATTTTGGGCCTTTGTACAAAAGGGTCCTGTGGCCTCATTCCTCCCCTTTGTTTTTAAAAGGACTCAACAAGTCTTTCCCCCCTTCTCCTCGGACCAGTCTACTTTATCAAAGTGGAAAATACCCAGTTAACAGACCTGGAAAAGTTGAGAATATGGACAACATTGCCTTAGGACTTTGAGACAAACAGGAAAACAAAAAACAAAAACATTGAGTAACATCTACTTGGGGAAAAAAATCTATTTTTTTCTTCTTTTTCTTTTCTTCAATAAAAAGAGAACTTGAAACCCAAGGACTTCCCTTTCTTTAACATGCGTCCTTTCACACTTTTTTTTCTCTGCAGTGGTTCTGGGTTAATGGGGCAAGGATTCCAGGCTGTGGTTTTGTGGATTTTTTTTTAATTCCTTTCCCACCTTTGAACCCAAGGAAAAGGTGGGGAAACACCAAACATGTTGAAGTCGAAGGCATTCGTGGGTGGCATTCATAGATTTTCCTTGGTTTTTTTCCAGGCTGTGAGGCCATGTTCTGGAAGAGTTTATTTCTGTCATTTCAGAGGAGATGGTAGCCACAGATGCAGGTGAAACATCAGAAGTAAACTCTTCCAGAACACGGAGTCACAGCTTGGAAAAAAACTAAGTAAAATCTACCAAATATGTTGGTTTTCTTCATCCACTGGGTTGGAATATGGCATTGTATTGAGGAAAATACAAAAGAGATCCTGCTTCTTTCTATTGATCCTCGGTAAAAATAAATAAATAAATCAGACACCACAGATCCTAAAATCAGAACTGCCATGATTAAAATAGGTTCAACTCTATGAGAAAACCATAAAGATCAAAATCCCAACTGCCGCTGTGCCCAGGTAGTTGTAAATGTTCTGTGCAAGGGGAACATAACTGTAAGCACTGAGCAAAATATGATGAAGGTTTCAAAGAGTGTTTGTATGTTCTCAGAATTCCTTCTGTTTCCTCAGTGAAACCGTAACTCATGAATTTACCTCTGACATACTTCTGCCATTTAATAGGATAATGGTCAGCAATATTGAAGCAAAGAAGAATATCAGTGTGTGTGTGTGTGTGTGTGTGTGTGTGTAAACATCAGCAATTTTTAGTCAAGAAATAAATGTTCAAAATGTTTTATCCACAGACAACAAAAGCCTGTTAATTCTGCTTACACCTAAAGCTTTATATGAATTTCCTTGTCCTTTCTGCACTCACTTTATTTTTTTTATCGTTTCCTCTGCAACATAAAGGTTTGTTATAATTTTTACTTTCTACCATCTAGTCCAACCCCCTGTCCTGCAGGAAGACACAGTCAAAGCTTTCCTGACAGATGGCCACCCAGCCTCTGTTTAAAAACCTCCAAAGAAGGAGACCCCACCAAACTCCAAGGCAGCGCATTCCACTGTCAAATAGCTCTTACCATCAGGAAATTCTTCCTAATGTTTAGGTGGAATTTCTTTTCCTGTAGTTTGAGCCCATTGCTCCATGTCCTTGTCTCTGGAGCATCGGAAAACAAGCTTGCTCCATCCTCAGTATGACATCCCTTCAAATATTTAAGCATGGCTATCATATCGTCTCTTCAGCTTCTCCTCTCCAGACTAAACACACCCAGCTCCCTAAGCTGCTCCTCATAGGGCAGTCATTCCATTTAGACCAGCTCTTCCCATCAGGAAATACTTCAGAATGTTTAGGTGGGATTTCCCATCCCACCCCGGCCCTGTAATTTGGATCCATTGATTCATCTCTTATTTTCTTTAGAAACAGAAAACAAGCTTGCCTCATCATTCCCATCAAGGAGAGATTATGTATAGTGGGTCTAGCCCTGAAATGCACACATTGATAAAACAGTTCCTTTTACAAAGTAATTGATCCCTATTACTCATTGTAGCATCTGAAACATAACCTTTTCCTATCTGAAACATAACCTGTTTTTATCATTTGATGCAATATTTAGAAAACAATGTTCGCCATTGTTCATCCCCCCCCCTCCCTTTTGTGGAAAGAAACCCGTAATATTGATGAAAGATTGCCCTTAAACTCAAAGAATTCTGACAACAACAACAGCAGCAACAATATGTATTTCTTACCTGCCTCGCCCTATGGCTCAAGAGGAGGGGGAATTAACATGTAAACATAATGTTGGTTAAGAAACACACCTCGGTTAAAAATGTATACCAGTTTAAAAGAACAGGTAAAACCAAGACATTTTAAAACAATCAATACACAGTTTAAAATTCACAATTTAAAATCATCTGGCTAGGCCTGCTGGAAGAAACTGGTCTTTAATGCTGCTTTAAATTCCAGAAATGCTTCCAGAAATCATTTAAGGAGCACATTTTTAAACATAACTAGAAAACACTACTTGTTACAAAAGTAAGATAACTTTGTTCCCATTCAGCCTAAATCCTATTTTTAGTACATTTTCAGATAGTGCTTACCGTGGGATCAGGTCCCGGGAGAGGAATGGCGCTCTTGTGTGGCAGGGGGTCCTTTTCATATGCCGCCGTCCCTCTTCCGGGATCATTTCTGGCACATCCGTGAAGCTTTGGAAGCGGCCGCACCATATTTTAAGCATGGAAGTTGCCCGTGCTGAAAATATGGTGCGGCTGCTTCCAAAGTTTCATGGACGTGCCACGAATGATCCCAGAAGAGGGATGGCGGCATCCGAAAAGGACCCCCTGCCATGCAAGAGCGCCGTTCATCTCCCGGGACCTGATCCCATGGTAAGCACTGTCTGAAAATGTCCTTAGTCTCAAGCAGAGTAGACCTGTTGAATACATTTATCTGTTTATCTATGTGTTGACTTACCATTAAACAATTAATTCAACGGGTTTACTATAGTTGGAAGTTGCTGATCATATTCAGTCTTTCCAAATGTAGATCCTTTATACTCTTGTTACAAAAAAAGGTAACTTGTTAGCATTGCTTTTTTTTCCTAATTACTTCCAAGCTGTGATGGTGGTCTTCCTGTCTAGAAAGTCTTGCTTGTTTTTGTTGTTTCACAACACAGCTATGGGATTATGCCAAAATGTGATCCTAAACCTTTTCCATCTATTAGCAATCATATGTAGGTTGAGATAAACAGAATGCTCTTGTCTGGAATTAATTATCCATTCTTAAGTCTCTGTGCAACCTGAGAGAAGCCTGTACTGCTCAATGGAAGCTGTGCAAGAGTGACAGCTACACTGTTCTGAAGTTCCCAGGTGTCTGGTATTGGCCAAGTTTTTCTACTTTGTTTTGGAACCAAAAGATACCCCCCCACACACACACACCAGGGGGATTAAAACTACCCCAAATGCTCATCAGTGAAATGCTTGCTTATCTTTGTACTCTGGTGATAGGAGTGGGGGTGCTCTTATGAAAAGTATGGCTGGCATCCTATGTGGCAGTTGTGGATTCGTAACCTAGAATTATGGATCTGTAACTGCTCTGTATTCAGCCATGCTCTGTATTCATGATAGTGGCTCTACTGCCCTGATTGCAAATGCCTCCCAACCTACCTTAATAGCCTGCTGCCACATTAGTAGGATACAGCGGGATGACATTTCCAGCTCTCACCCACCAGAAATCTGTGTTGTGAAAATCAGAAGCAGGACGCTGTTGCAACTCCTCATCACTGGCAGAAGGGATCTGGAAACATAATCTTGCTGCACAGAATCATAGAAGAATCATAGAATCATAGAGGTGGAGGATACCACAAGGGCCATCTAGTCCAACCCCCTGCCATGCAGGAATATACAATCAAAGCATTTCCGGCAGATAGCCATCCAGACTCTTTTTGAAAAGCCTCCAAAGAAGGAGACTCCACCACACTCCCAGGTAGCGCATTCCACTGCTGAACAGATCTTCCTAATGTTTAGGTAGAATCTCTTTTCCTGTAGTTTGAGTCCATTGCTCCATGTCCTAGTCTCTGGAGAAGCAGAAAACAAGCTTGCTCCATCCTCAGTATGACATCCCTTCAAATATTGAAACATGGCTATCATATCATCTCTTCACCTTCTCCTCTCTAGGCTAAACATACACAGCTCCCTAAGCCACTCCCCATAGGACATGGCTTCCAGACCTCTCAGCATTTTGGTTGCCCTCCTCAGGACATCTTCCAGCTTGTTGATATCCTTCTTGAATTGTGGTGACCAGAACTAGACATGGTATTCCAGGTGAGGTCTGACCAAAGCAGAACAGTGGCACTATTACCTCCCTTGATCTAGACACAATACTCCCATTGATGCAGCGCAGAATCACATTGGCTTTTTTAGCTGCCGCATCACACTGCTGACTCATGTTCATCTTTTGGGCCACAGAATCCCATTGCATCTCATTCACCAGCAGAACACACCTCTGTTACTTCCCATAAATGGGCATGACTTGAAGCCACTGTAGCACAACCCAATGAGCAATATCTGTTGTGAGTCCTGACTAAAAGAGATCTGTTGAATCAGTGGGATTTAACTACTTGTTGATTCATCATTTGACAGTTGATTAGAGGGATCTTCTCAACTTGAAGCTAACCACTATGATTCCAGCTACTATGTATGTCGTCCTACTCTTATATCTCTTACTCCTCTTCTCCTTTCTGGAACAGGGGTTGACACATTCCAAAGCCCGGAGAGACAACACTGCCAAAAATTTTGGTTCCTCTGGAGCTCTGGAGAGCCACAACCTCACTATCACAACTAGCATTTTGGTGACACAAATGATAACAAGATCACTTTCAGCTGTTTGGGGAGAGGAGCTAGCTGTTTGGTGGTGGCAAGCACTTTGAAACAGCATAGAATAATCCCACAAAGAGGTTTTCACATTTGAAACCCTCTCCAATGCCAAATCCACTTTTCCATCAGGAAAAGAAACCCTAATTCATAGCCTTTGGGAGGTTAATGGAATTCCCAATTCCACATTGAACCAAAATACAGCCAGATGTGGCCCACTGCTTTGCATTGTTCCACTCCTCTTCTAGAAATTTCCTCATGTTTGGTTCCATGGTGATCTTTGCCATTTGAACTGGAAATGGGGGAAGGTCTGACAAAGCTGGAGTCATATGGGCACTATTTCACCTGAGGCACTTTGGTGGATCTTAATAAGCAGCCCAAACTTCCTGCACTCAGTATGTGTATATATATATATATATATATATATATATATATATACCACCCTTAAGAAGAACCATATTCCTGTGAATCACAATCGTACCCTGTGGGCTGAATGGTAAATCCACATCCCAAACCCCTCAGTGCTATGGTGGAAAACTGGGGAGAAGAGAACTTGTTAAGCAGTATGGTATACTCCAGTGGTTGTCAAATTTTGGCTTTCCAAATGTTTGGGAATTCAACTCCCAGAATTCTTGAGCATTGGTTATACTGGCTGGGAATTCTGTGAGTTGATGTCTCAAACATCTGGAAAACCACTGGAATACTTAACAGGGAATCAGACATGGGCTGGGAAGACAGGGTTCCAGTTTCTCATTCCAACCAAAAGATTCACTGGTTGATCTTGGGATGGTCAGAGTCTTGCCCAGATGGGAAATTCCATGTGTGCTGTCCAAAGGTCCTTGGAGGAAGAGCAGGACGGCAGTATAAAGGGAAAAGAAGGGAATGTGAGAAAGCTTAATGCTCCAGAGAGATTTAAGCACATGGGAAAATAAAGAAGGAAATTATGTATGCTTTTCCCCCATGTCAGATGTGTTGAGCCCTGTGAGCATAGGTAACGTGTCTAAGCAATTAATTGTGTCCATGTTATGTGTTACAAAAGTAAACAAAGGATCAGAGTATTAATCCACTGAGTTCAAGAGGCTTAAAATGAATTCATTGCAACTATGTAAATACAACAGTGGTTTAGACCATGTTATATGGGATTTGCCAAGGAAAGTTCTCACCCATGGCCCCAGCCTGGGTATTTAAGCTTGGATTTCACTTTACCGTGTTGGTGTGATTGGCATCAACCTCCCTCTGCCAATAATTCTCTCAAACAGTTTATGTGTTATTCTCTACAAAATTCCACATAAAGTTCTTCAATCATGTTGAGATGTACTGATGGTATGGATTATTCCTGCAATTGATCTACTAGAATTCCTGCAAATCTATCTGCTAGAATTGTCACTGAAATATTACCAGAAATGAAATTCAAAACACAGTCTAGGTGGTTACACCTTCTTGGGAAAAATGTCAGAGAAATTCTGATAGAAGCAAAACAACAGCTGAGATCCTACATTGCAGACTTAATTACAAATGCGTAACTGAGAGGTTGTCTAAATGGTGAAAATACTACTCACAGAATGTGAGGTGAATATGAACTGTCTTAATGGCATCCTACATCATATCACCATATTCAGAAGAGAGCTAAATATGCCATGTAGTCCATAGGAAAAGACTTCACAGCTTTTTCCATAATTTTTGAAAAACAGCAGGGGGGATGTGTATTCCTGCTCATTGGGACAAGTGACACAAATTGATTCATTTTCCCATATGAGTGGAAGTGCAAAGCTGATTGGCCGGGTGAGCACAGGGATGAGGCTTGCTAACAAGGCAAGTGCCTGGAACTGCCATGTTGGGTTTCCACCTTAGCAAGTGAGTGCTAAGGTGATAAAGCAGGGGATTGTTGTTTTTTTGTTTTGTTTTTCTGTTAAGGCAAAATATCACTCTATTGCACCTTGGGAATAGATTTTTTTTTTTAAAAAAAATACTATTTGGAGGTGGCAAATTGGTAAGTAAAAACATGAGTAATTCACTTGTGGCCGCCATCTTGATTTGCAGACATGCCCATTTGCACAGCAAACATGGATAGCTTTGCATGCCTTCAATCTGCCTAACCCCACCTTCCCCCCAAAAAACCATTTCAGACAAATCACAGCTGCTGTGATTTGCCTTTACTGCAGAGCAATCTGCTTCTTTTTGCCTCATCTAGACAAGCCCTAAATAACATGTCCTGGCCTGACCCCCAAAACCTACCTTTTTCAGTCAGCAGCTGCACTGAGTGACAGAGATCTGTTCTGTTGGCAATCAAGGTGTAGCAGGATGATGCTTCCAACTCCCTCCCAATGGCAATTTCCAATATGATGAGAAATGGTGACCATGATCCTGCTTCTGATTATTGCAGCCTTGGTCCCTGGTGAGAGGGGGTTGGAAATGCCATCCTGTTGCACCCTGTTTGCCTGCAGAACAGACCTCCATCACTTAAAAGTGTCTCCGTGCAGTTTAAGGTGGGCTTTGGAGGGCATTTCCGATCATGATTGGCAATGCGTAGCATAGCTGAATATGGAACAGTTATGGATCTGTAATTCTAGGTTATGAATCCATAACTGCCATACAGGATGCCAGCCAATATCAACAAAGGTCTCTAAAAGCCAAAATCCTGTTGGTGTTTTATGTATGGTTGAATCCTTCCCATGAAAGCATTCAGACACTTATGTCTGATGTGGAACTGTCTTAGTTTAAACAGAAATGTATGTGTGTTGCCATAGTACATGGATGTGCATTGGTGCGCATCACTAATGCATGTCTGGATATTCAGTTGTGCATTTAGTTGCATATTTGCTATCTTGGTTTAATTGCTCAATGTTGCTGTTCAACTCAAAGGCATTTTGTAGGACAACTAATCCAAAACCTCACATAGAGGGGATTTAAAGTATGCAACCCTGATATGGCATCTCAGTCATTATCAACAAAGCTATCTAAATTTAACCTAAGGCCTTCAAAGACAAAGCAATTCCTGTTAGTGACATACCGGTATGTAGGCATAAGATCTATTATTCATGTGGGTTGTTGTTGTTGTTGTTGTTGTTGTTGTTACTGGACAATGTGCCATGGCCACATGCACCTGTTGGGGATGGAAACAGATGTATGCTTGCAGGACACATAACCATGCACACTGGGTGAAGTGTACATACATCTGCAGTAGGCTTCTGCTCCTTCTATAATTCAGCTCCCTGCCTCGCGGCAGAGCCGCTTGGGCCAGGGAGCCGCCTTTGCTGCCATATGCAGCCAGACCAGCCTTCTGGTCACAGGTGGCATCGCCTGCGACAGAGGTGAGGGGCGGGGCCAGTAGATATAAAAGGCCTCCCGCCCCTCACCTCCTCCTTCTCAGTCTCAGTGATCGTTGACAGAGCAGGCAGCTTGGGATCGTTGAGTGATCGTTGGCAGAGCGGGCAGCTTAGGAGGGCAGTTTGTGGCCGATTGGGAGATTGAGCCACCGTCTGCAGGGCTTCGCATGTGGAATGGCATCCCTGTGGTTGTTTTGCACGACCACGGCTGCGGCATGCAGAGGGGGAGAGCTCCTGGGAGGGAGGAGGAGCCGGACCAGCGGTGGCCCAGGTTGGCGGGCATTCCGCGAGTGGGCTTTTGCCCCGCTTGCTGAATGGTCGCAGCTGCGGCCGTTGGGGCTGGAGATTCTCTGGGGCCATTCGCTGGCTTGGCTGCTTTTGGCGATTCACCAAGCAGTTGGCTGCCCATCTTTCTGCCCGGTGTTTGGCAACGGGTTGGAGTTGCGTCAGGGAGTATTACGAGCACCCCCTCCCCTGTTTTTATATTGGGATAGGGTATACTGCGTGGCCCAAGTTTTGGGGGGTTTGCTTTTGCATTGGGGGGATTGGTATTCCTCCCTTGTGGGGGCATTAATTGTTGCCAGGGTAATTAAGTGTTGTTCTCCATAATATTCTGGGTTTGGTGGGCCACCAGGGGGCTGTTAACGGTCATTTGATCTGCATTACACCCCCATCCCCCCCTCTTGTGCATGTTTAAACAGCCCCTTTTGAAACAGCTATTCCCCCTTTTTGCCTGCAGTTCTCAGGGTGGGCCTCTAGTGGTGGCTGGGCAGGGAATTAATATTGCCTTTCACTTATTACTGGCAGTTTTTTCTGGCGGGCCACCAGGGGTCCCCTTCTTATTATTATTCATTGGGAGCCATTTTGTGGAACTTATCATAAGGCGGCCATTTTGTGGTTCACATATTGGCTGGGCAAGGAATTATTATTGCCTTTGTCTTCCTTGGTGGCAGTTTTCCTGGCGGGCCACCAGGTGGTCCCTTCTTCTTCATTGTGTCTGGGTGCCAATTTGTGGACTGCATCATAAGGCTGACATTTGGTGGTCAACGTTTTACTCTTTAATATTACTGAGGTTAACTAGCCATTTTGATTGTTGGCCGCTTCGAGTATTGCTGTTGTACAATCATATAAAAATAATAACAACAACAAAAACAACAACAGCAGCATTAGCTTGATATATACGTTTAAGTTTGTATCCTTTTGTCCTTGAGTGATGTTGTGGTGGTGAAGCTTATTGCTTGCTTCATCAGATTGCAATGGCTTCTAAAAAAGGAAAAGGGGGTCAGAAAGGTAAGGGGCAGGCCGCTAAGCAGCAACTGCCAGCCCCAGTGGTACCTGATCCTTGGTCATCCAGTGATGACGAAGATCAGTTGCAGTGGAATGCTGTTATGGGAGGATTCAACGCTTGGAGAAGTTGCAGGGTGTTCATCAGGACGAGGTTGTGTCTTCTCATTCGCAAGGGAAAAAGAGAAAAATTGCTGATGAAATTCTTTCCCGACTAGATGCTCTGGAGTGCAATAGCAATCCAGACAAGGCTGCCGGGTCCACTCATGTCAACGACACTACTGGGACTGAGCAACTTTCAAGCAATGCAGTGGAACAGTCTGCAAATGACAACACGGTGCCTGCAACTTCAAGTGAGTCAGTTGTTCAGGCATCTAATCCCAATGTGGGTATGTCTTGGCCCTGGGGGACTTGGCCCCCCCATGGCACAAAATATGGGAGCTAATGCCTCGGGTGCACAGACAGTGCAGAGGTCTTGGCCAGCACAGCAGACCTTTAATTGGGCCCCAGCACAATGGTCCCCTTGGTCTCCTTATGGGTTGGGATCAATGGTACCCCCCCTGGTATAAGGTGACCAGGGGTCACCTTATACAGCTCAAGGTATGGGTTATGACTCCATTGCTTATTCGGCAATTCCCTTTAGGGAAATGTCCCTCCCTTTAGGTGACCATTTGCTTCAATCTACTAGGGACAAAATAGTGAAAGGGGAATATGTGGGCCTTTTTTTGCTGCTTTATAGGGAAGTTGAGAAAAAAGACAAGGATGAGATGGATGAGAAAGAGAAGGAAAAATTGAAGAAGAGGAAGGTTGAGAGGAACTGGACCAATTGGCTTTCTGGTTTCCTCATTTATGCTGGGGTTGTGATTAAGGCACATCTTCATCGAGCAGCCGCCCTATTTCAGTACGTAGATGTAATTCACAGGGCATATTGTGATTTCCCAAGTCCAGCTTGGCTCCTTTATGATGAGGCCTTTAGAATGAGGGCTGCAATGTATCCTTTCTTGAGGTGGGACATGATGCATCCTCAGTTATGGATGCAGCTCATGACCCCGGCTCGCCCAATCCAAGAGGAGAGGACACATAGTGGGCACTTGTTTAGGTCATCTAGCAACCGTGGGGCACATGCCCCTGTTGGCACGGCTCCTGCTGTCAAGCAGGTGTGTTGGGAATTTAGTTCACATGGGTTTTGTGCCAGAAAACCCTGCAAGTACAGCCATGAGTGTTCCATCTGTGGTGGGGGGCATTCCTTTTGGAACTTCCTTTTGGAACCTCCCCAGGCTGCCCAGGGAGGTAGGGCCAATCAGGGAGGCAGGGGCTGAGCTTCCACCGCTCACACTCAAAAAGGGGCCCAGCCCAATCAACAATGAGGTTCTACAGCATTGGCTCAAAGTATATCCTGACAGATCGGCAGCCAAATACTAACTTGAAGGTTTTCGATTCAGGTTTAGGATCCCATTTCAGGGTGTTAGGCGGCCATGTTGGGCTCGCAATTTAAAATCTGTTTGTGGTTTGGAGCATGTGGTTAGGGATAAGATTAAAAAAGAAGTCAATGAGGGTCGAGTTCTAGGTCTCTTTCCGGGTCCTCCGGGTCCCAACCTATGGGTGTTGCCTTCGGGCCCCAGGGGAGTTTATGCTAATCCACCATTTATCATACCCAAAGGGGACTTGGTGAATGACTCTATTCCCCACGAACTGTGTACAGTTAAGTACACTTCCTTTGATGCAGTAGTTCGGGCAGTTCGCCTTCAGAGTTGGGGGACTGAGCTGGTGAAATGTGATATAAAATCTGCTTTTCGACTTCTGCCAGTTCATCCAGATGACTTTGAATTATTGGATTTCCAGTTTGAAGGGCAGTTTTACATGGATCGGGTTCGCCCCATGGGTTGTTCAGTTTCATGCAATGCATTCGAAACCTTCAGCAACTTTCTTGAATGGGGTTTGAGAACTAGAACTGGTTTACACAGTGTTGTTCACTATTTAGATGACTTTTTAGTGATAGGACCTTATCAGTCTTGTCAGTCTGCGTATTTGTTGCACCTGAAATTCATGTAAGGTAGCTTTACGCCTAAGTAAAAACTGGGATACCCTGTTCCTTAAATCAGTAACTTTAACAGTAGACAATCTACATTGATGATTTACGGTGTCCTTATAGGTCATCTGAATTTTGCGTGTAAGCTGGTAGCACCAGGAATGGCTTTCCTTCGCGCATTGTGTGACACTATTAAGGGCGTATGAGAACCCTATTTTTTAATCCTCATATCTAAGGATCTAAGGGCGGATTTGCTTGTTTGGCAGCAGTTTTTAGACCAATTTAATGGCGTCTCCTTTTGGTGCGATGAACAGAAGCTCAAAGGTAATTTCCAGATAGCCTCCGATGCAGCTGGTTCCATGGGGTTCGGGGTTTATTTCGGTGGATGGTGGTGCGCGAGTAGGTGGCCTTCTGATTGGGCAGCTTCAGATATTGTGGCTGATTTAACATTTTTAGAATTCTTTCCCATCCTGGTGGCGGCCACTATTTCGGCTGAGGAATTGGCGAACTCATCTGTGCACTTTTGGTGCGATAATATGGCTACTGTCCAGGTGATAAACTCCCTCACCTCAAAGCCCCTCGGGTGATGGTGCTCATCAGGGCCTTTACATTGCAGTGTTTGAAGTTTAATATTCTGTTTGTCGCTCAGCATGTGGCGGGCGTTAACAACGGCATTGCTGACGCTCTTTCCCGCATGCAGATGGAGTGCTTCAGAGAGTTGGCCCCCAATGCAGCACCCAATGGCGATCCTATGCCAGCAAGCCTGTGGAGGCTTGGTAGGCTGAGCTCGTGAGGGCATTAGGTATGTCTATGGCTCCAAGCACAATGAAAGGATATGCCAGGGCGTTGTGTGAGTTTCTTCAGTTTAGGGAACAGTTAGGTATCAAACAGGGTGTTCCTGTTCCTTTTGAACATCTGTTTCAGTTTTGCCTATCCCTATATCATAAGGGCTTATCCCTGCAATCTATTAGGGTTAGATTGTCAGTGATTGCCTCTTGGCTTAAAGCCCAAGGGGTTCCTGACAATACTGGGGATTTAGGCATTGGAGGGCTGGTCCAGAGAACGTGGGCGTAGAATTGATAGTAGAGTGCCCATTTCACCCGTTATTTTGAAGGGGCTAGCTTCAATTTGGGCAGGTATTTGTATGTCTCCTTATGAGGTGCTGCTTTTCCATGCAGCTGCTTTGACGGCCTTTTTCAGTGCTTTACGCATCAGTGAACTCGTGCAGGCATCCAGGAGGGATACCTCCTATAGAGCTTTGGAACTCAGAGATGTTATCATGGAGAGGCACCGGGTCACTTTGATATTGCGTTTTTCTAAGACATATCAGTGTGGGCAGGGCAAGCACTGCTGTTTGCTGCCTTGCAGTGACTCTGAGTTATGCCCAGTCAGGGCATTGCAACAGTTTCTAACAGTTCGTGGCCCACGGGCGGGTCTGCTTTTTGTGCATGAGAATCTTTCCCCTCTGACCAAATACCAATTTTGGAATGTGACGTCCAGAGCACTAGGTAAGTTGGGTCTTCATGGGGTTCGCTTTGCTACCCATTCTTTCCACATAGGAGCCGCTTCCACGGCTGCGGCTATGGGCATGCTATCTACAGCGATTCAAGGGATTGGCTGGTAGAGGTCCTCCTCTTATCGGCGTTACTAACTGGTTGTCTTCCCCTTTTGTTTTCAGATTCTAGGACGATGAGGCTGCGGGTGCTGATCTATGGCCACAGTATGATGTACTGGGTGGCCCGACAGGCCCGGCTGTGTCACTATGGGCCTCACCTGAGTTTGGGGAATGGGGCAACAGTTGAGTGGGTGGGGGAAAGGGGTTTGCATTGGCATGGCCTACTACCATTGCTTTTTGGGGAGCGCCAAGGGCCTCCGCCAAATGTCCTTATTCTACACTTAGGGGGGAATGATTTGGGGTTATTGAAAGGGAAGGCCTTGGTTTTTCAGGTAATCCATGACATACGGGTAATCAGGTCACGGTGGCCTGAAGTTACCGTCATATGGTCGGCCATACTGCCAAGGAGGCAGTGGAGGGGTGAAGGTGATCCCCGTTCTCTTGATAAAGCCCAGAGGGGAGTCAATAGGGAAATTAAGAACACCATGAACAAGGGGTTGGGTTACTATCTGCCTCACTCTGACATTGTGTCCAAGAGGCTTGAGCTCTACCGAGCTGATGGGGTGCATCTTTCGGATGCAGGCAATTTGATATTTTTGAGTGATCTTCAGCAGGGGTTGAGGGACCTTTTGGACGAGCTGGTGGGGGAAAGGGACTAAGCGGACGCTTGCCCCCTTCTGTGGGGGGGAAAGGGGGAGGTGTGTTAAGGAAAATGCAACATGGGACATACAGTGAAAGAAATAAAATATGTATGTGAAAGTCACAATGACTAAGCAAGAGCAATTATGAAGCTACACAGGTGAAACTGCTAATGTAATCTAGAAGTCCTGAGAGCCAAGGACAGAGGTACTGAATGCAGAATGGAAACACCTGAGAATCATTAAGTGTACAAGGTGAAATGTTGAAATACATGGGTTGGTCTTAAGCATGGGTGGAACTACGTGGACCAATCAGAATGGAAGTACACACCCACTGGGTGGAAACTAACTAGTGGGTGGTGATAAACAATGGCTATAAAATTGCAATGTTTGCCAATGTATTGTTGTTGAGTAGAGGTGGAGTAGTTTGGAGATATTGTGGAGTAGTGTGTAGAGATTGTGATTTGTTGACCATATAGTATATTTATATAGAAGAATAAAGTAGGATTTATATAAAACTACTGAGTTGCCTGAGTGAATCCTGGAGACGTTTTGGAGACACCTGGAGAAGAGTGAGAAGGCTTGGAGAGTTTGTCAGGATCTTCAGCCTATTCTCTGAAACTCTGCTGCTTTGGAAGAAAGCATTAACCACTGATCTAAGCTGGTTGGCTCTGCTGCATAACAAGGTGGGGAGTTTGAGCCAGAGGTGAAGAGCTACAACTCCCATCATCCCTGTTGCTTCGGTGGGCATCTTGGCACCAATTTGAAGAATAATCCTTCACCCCAATCCATGGGGCTTGGGTGAGGGACTTTTGGGTTCATCTTCCAGATGTGGGCCGGCTGGTGAGCAACCCCAGACAATTGGGGTTCCTCTCCAGGACCCAGGTGTTCACCAGGGAAGACTGGGTGTGTGTGGTCTAGGATAGACCTACTGCCTCAGCTGGTCCCTCACCAGGTTGCCTCCCCCTGCTGAAGATTTTAGAGGGAATTAAATAGGTTGATTTCAATAAAAACACTTTATTTCACCCCATTTAATGTGTGTGGTCTCTTTATTCTGCAATCGACTGGCAATTCGGGTCCCTGCCTCACGGCAGAGCCGCTTGGGCCAGGGAGCCACCTTTGCCGCCGTTTGCGGCCAGGAGACCAGCCTTCTGGTCACAGGTGGCATCACCTGTGATGGAGGTGAGGGGTGGGGCCAGTAGATATAAAAGGCCTCCTGCCTCTCCCCTCCTCCTTCTCAGTCTCAGCGATCATTGACCCACCCTCCCGCCACTTGAATAGTGCGATAATTGGTCACCTAGGGGCCGGGTAGGAATTTCCCCCCCTTTTCTCGGGGTTTTTTTCGCCTACCCCATACTAGGATGGCGGCATTTGGGAAATTGGCTAGGGTGGTGTCTAAATAGGTTAATCCCCTTATGGCGGGGAAGGGGGAGGTGTTGCTTCGGTGGGCACCTTGGCACCAATTTTCGGTGAAGGTAGGGTCTCTGGAAGGGCCACTTCAGGTCATGGGGCCTAACAGTCCCAAGTTACATTGCATGTTGCAATTTAACAAAGTGTCAGCTATCTTCATATACCAATAATCCACATGTTTCCTAGTATCCAGTTTAGGGATTGTGTAACGCATGGAGAATATAACTCCTCTGATGGTTATTTATACTATGCTGCAACAAATGTTGGGTCTTGACCCAAATGTCCATAGATTTAACATGTGGGTGGAGTTTTCTTTGCTGATGATATACTTGAGTAATTTCAAAGAAACACAAAGAGTTTTGGTAGGACTAGTAGAATTTATGTGAGGACTTCCAGGCATCCCCTGTTGATTGTGACTTGACTGATCCTATGTGTTTCAGCACTCGTTTGATAGTGTGACATGGAACCAAATCACAAAAACAGGTACTGCTTTAGTGTTCTGAGAATAAGTCCTTAGTAGGGGATCTACCCTACACCCCCCCCCACTGGAACATCTAAGTCAGGTGTAATGGCATCCATGTCAGAGGAACAGTGAGTTCACTTCAAGAGCTATCCAAGGTGTTGAACCTATTTGGCGATGAGCATCAGCGCTTTGGATAGTTCCTTTAAAGCCCAGACTAAAGCCAAGAGTGGATTCACTGTCCCTGTAACAGAGAAGCCACCATCTGCCACTGATCTAAGGGAAGGGTGTCTTATACTTGTGGGAGAAAGGCTAGAGATGTAGGCTACAGATACAACCAACTCACTTTTCATTTTGTTCCCGGGCCTCTTTGCTAGGAAGGAGTCTTTGCTCTTTGGTTTGTTTTAGAGAGTTAGCAAAGAAGCAATTTATGTTTCAATGTGCATGTGCTTATTTTTTTTTTCCTTTAAAAAACCTGGACTTCTTGCTATTTTTATTGAATGCCTATGGGATACCAGGTTAGACCCTCAAATTATTGGAAAGTACACTGGCAGTGAAAGAGGCTGCAGTGAAATGTGCAGGTGTAACATATCCTTCTTCGCCAATTCATGTTCACTATAGTTGAACAGAAGAGTAATCTCTTTATTTTATTATTTAATGGGTGCAAGCTCCAGGAACAGAGATTCCACCTCAACATGAGGAGGAACTTTTTGACAGTAAGAGCTGTTCGGCAGTGGAACATACTCCCTCGGAGCGTGGTGGGGTCTCCTTCCTTGGAGGTCTTTAAACAGAGGCTGGATGGCCATCTGTTGGGGATGCTTTGATCAAGATTTCCTGCGTGGCAGGGGGGTTGGACTGGATGGCCCTCGTGGTCTCTTCCAACTCTGCAATTCTATGATTCTATGATTCTATTTTATCCACCATATTCCCACGTCAGTCCTACTGTTCTTAGTATAAATATTACAGCTACTATGGTTGATTTTCCAAAGGCATTTTTAATTTTTTAACAGCCACAAAGAGCTGTTGTGTGTGTATTTACCAAAGTTGCAATTCGTTGACTTCCCTGGGAAAATCTGGCACAGAGAAATGGTATTTGGAATGTGCTGACAAAAGCTAAGATGTTTGCTTGAGTCCCAGCTTTTACTCTCAACTAAAGAAGGCTCATTTAACTCAATGGAATTTTACCTCTCTGTTGACTTACCATTCAACAATTGAATCAGTGGATCACCTTTGGTTGGGATGGAACAATAGGATTCCAGCTTCCATAATGCAGCACCAATTCATAAGATCATAGAATACTCATAGAAATCTCAGCAGAAGCATTTCATGCCCTATTGATAGAATCAAAAGAAAGAGGTCCAAGAATGCCACTATACCACCCTCAATAATCCTAAGTAAGGTTGCTCCTGGTTAGTATTGGAAGGACAATGACCAGGGAGCTATTCAGGTAGGGCTAGAAAAAAATCCTACCTAAAACCATGGAGAGCCACCATTGTCTATCAGAGATGACAATACTGAGCAAGGTAGACCAGGGGTATAGCTCAGCAGAGGCAACTTTGTTTGTTCCTAAGTGGCCTACAACAGTGGACATGTGGCCAAAAGGTAGGTTGAGACACCCCAAAACAAACTACTGTGTGTAAATTATTGGGGTAGCGATGTCAGTTCTTGAATATTTCATCTTGGCATGTGAGATTCAATAATTACAATATTTTTTCTCCCTGTAGCAGGAGAAAAAATTATTCTTTCACAGTGTCCTCCTCATATTTGAACATTCCCAATTGTTAAACAGGAATTATTCTGGGGAGAGTGGGGTAAAGCATTTGTTTTTAAAGAAAACAGTTTCCTGTGGAGGAAACAGTGTTTTTGTGCAGACAATGTGGGAGGGTGGAAGTATTTCACAAACAAAAAAAATCACTGAAATCCTGTTGGGGCCTTACATCTTTGTAAGTGGACTTACGTCTCCAGGAATTGGAATTGGGCAGTTGTGTAATGTCCATATCTTGTTATGTTACTACACAGCAGAGCCAGAAAAGTGCCCAATGAGCATCAGTGCACAACATGCACCAATATGCATTTTGTACTAATGCACATCACTTTGCCAGCTCTGCTATGTAGTAACATAACAGCAGGCCTCTGCTGGATATGGACATTACACAATCCACGCAGACGTAAATCCACTTACAAAGATGTAAGGTCCAAACAGGGTTTTGGTGATACTGCACACCAATGTGCATTGGTCCCAAGGCACATAAGGTGCTCTTGCCAATGTCCATTACACATCTTTGCAATTCAGTAAAAGGGTTTCTTAGCACCTCTGCACTGAAGTTAGGTGTGCATAAAGTTACATTACGTAATATGTCACATAGGATCCCAATGCCTGTCTTTGTCTGCAGAATAATCCCTCCACAACACTCCAGGATATTTAAATGCCAGGAGAAAAATTCACAAAATTATTGTTGGTCTAGTATTTGTATCCATTTCCCAAACTGTTGAGGAATCCCTTTTTTTTTTTTTTAACTCTGGGAATGAATAGTTATGAGTATTCTTTCCACCTCTAATGCGGGCGGGGGAGAGTAAAGTTTCTTTCCTTTCTCCCTTTGTAAGAAATTGCCCTTAATCTAATCCAGAAACAGATGGGTATGGCATGGGTGTACACCTTCCTATGTGGGGATGAAGAAGTTTGTTGTGGTCAAATATGACAATCCACATGCTTTCAGAGACAAAGGGCTTGGATTTAATTCCCTCTCCCAGCAAATTAATAAACATGCTTATCACAATTTACAAAAGCAGGTCTTCTTTCTACAGGGGCAGGAATCATGCAGCCTTCCAGATGTTGTTGAACTGCAACTCCACCTAGTCATGCTGGCTAGGGCTGCTGAAGGCTACAGTCCAACAACATCTGGAGAGCCTCATGATTTCCACTACTCTCTTACTAGACTATCATAGCCCAAATCCTATTGTTAGTTGTGGCTTGAGTAAAACTATAGAATCAGTGGGATGTATCTACAGGTCGATGCCACTCAATGGTTGAAATCCTCAGTCACTGATCAAGTGTAATTTTGCATTCATTAAGTGGTAACTGTGCATTAGTGAACTGGAAAACCCTGCCACTGAACATGCAAACAAATGTGCAACATGTGATTGCAGTCCAGAGTGACACCAAGTGTTCACCTCTGATTCTGCAACCTTCAATTTTATGCCATGGTCAAAAAAGTGCAACTACATGGTCAAAAAAGTGCAACTACATTCCTTACATGCCTGGAAGACAATTTCATGGTCCAAAAGGTGGAAGAGGCAACAAGGGGGTCAGCTATTTTAGATCTGATCCTAACCAACAGAGACGACCTTGTTAATGGGGTGCAAGTGGTGGGATCCTTAGGTGAGAGTGATCATGTTCTCCTGGAGTTTGTTATACAATGGAAAGGAGAAGCCAGGCATTGTCAGACACGCATTCTTGACTTTAGGAGAGCTGATTTCAATAAACTCAGGGAAATACTGGGGATGATCCCATGGTCAAGAATACTAAAAGAGAAGGGACCTCAAGACGGTTTTGACTTTCTCAAAAGGGAGATACTGAAGGCACAATTTCAAACAGTACCATTGAGGAAGAAAAATGGGAGGTGTCTCAAGAAACCAGGATGGATGACTAAAGAACTTTCAATGGAGCTAAGTTTTAAACGGAACATGTATAGGAAATGGAAAAGGGAGGAAATCACCAAAGAAGAATTCAAACAGATAGCGAACACGTGTAGGAGTAAAGTCAGAAAAGCTAAAGTGCAGAATGAGCTCAGGCTTGCTAGGGAGGTTAAGAACAATAAAAAGGGTTTTTTTGGGTATGTCCGCAGCAAAAGGAGGAAGCAGGAAATGATAGGGCCACTACGTGGAGAAGATGGCAAAATGCTAACAGGGGACAGAGAAAAGGCAGAATTACTCAACACCTTCTTTGCCTCAGTGTTTTCAGAAAAGGAAAAGGAGGACCAACCTGAGGAAAATGGAACAGAGGACACAATAGGGGAAATCCAGCTGAAAATAAGTAAAGAGGTGGTACAGGAATACCTTCTTAATCTAAATGAATTTAAATCTCCAGGACCAGATGAACTACATCCAAGAGTATTAAAAGAGCTGGCAAATATAATCTCAGAGCCATTGGCAATAATATTTGAGAACTCCTGGAGAACAGGAGAAGTCCCAGCAGACTGGAGGAGGGCAAACGTTGTTCCCATCTTCAAAAAGGGGAAAAAAGAGGATCCCAACAACTATCGTCCAGTTAGTCTGACATCAATACCAGGGAAGATTCTAGAACAGATCATTAAACAGAGAGTCTGTGAACATTTAGAAGGCAATGCCATAATCACAAAAAGTCAGCATGGGTTTCAGAGAAACAAGTCATGCCAGACTAATCTGATCTCTTTTTTTGATAAAGTTACCAGCTTGGTAGATGAAGGGAATGCTGTGGACATTGCATACCTTGATTTCAGTAAGGCCTTTGACAAGGTTCCCCATGACATTCTTGCAAACAAGCTTGTAGAATGTGGGCTAGACAAGTTAACTGTTCAATGGATTTGTAATTGGTTGACCGGCCGAACCCAAAGGGTGCTCAGCAGTGGCTCCTCTTCGTCTTGGAAAGATGTGACCAGTGGGGTGCCACAGGGTTCTGTCCTGGGCCCAGTGCTATTCAACATCTTTATCAATGACTTAGATGAGGGAATTAGGGGCATACTTATCAAATTTGCAGATGACACCAAATTGGGAGGAGTAGCTAATACCCTAGAGGACAGGATCAAAATTCAGAATGACCTGGATAGACTGGAGAGCTGGGCCAAAGCTAACAAAATGAAATTCAATACGGAGAAATGTAAAGTACTGCATTTAGGGCGGAAAAATGAAATGCATAAATATAGGATGGGAGAGACCTGGCTGAATGAGACTATGTGCGAAAGGGATCTAGGAGTCCTAGTAGACCACAAGTTGAACATGAGCCAACAGTGTGATGCGGCAGCTAAAAAGGCCAATGCAATTTTGGGCTGTATCAATAGAAGTATAGTGTCTAGATCAAGGGAAGTAATAGTGCCACTCTATTCTGCCTTGGTCAGACCTCACTTAGAATACTGTGTCCAGTTCTGGGCACCACAATTCAGAAAGGATATTGACAAATTGGAGCGTGTCCAGAGAAGGGCAACTAAAATGGTGAAAGGTCTGGAAACAATGCCTTATGAGGAGAGACTTAGGGAGCTGGGTATGTTTAGCCTGGAAAAAAGACGGTTTAGAGGCGATATGATAGCCCTGTTTAAGTATTTGAAGGGATGTCACGCTGAGGATGGAGCAGGCTTGTTTTCTGCTGCTCCAGAGACTGGAACACGGAGCAATGGGTGCAAGCTCCAGGAACAGAGATTCCACCTCAACATGAGGAGGAACTTTTTGACAGTCAGAGCTGTTCGGCAGTGGAACACACTCCCTCGGAGCGTGGTGGGGTCTCCTTCCTTGGAGGTCTTTAAACAGAGGCTGGATGGCCATCTGTCGGGGATGCTTTGATTGTGATTTCCTGCGTGGCAGGGGGTTGGACTGGATGGCCCTCGTGGTCTCTTCCAACTCTGCAATTCTATGATTCTATGATTCTATGTGTACAAGAGCTTACACAAGCATAAGTCACTGAAAGGGTGCCAGCCAACATATGAAACAATGAGTCTACTCTAGTTGGAGCTAATCAGCAGGATTCAGGTTCATGTCTACAGTTCCAAAGGCATTGCCAGGAACCTCACCCAGAAGCTGGAAACACTTAGAAACTGTTCATGCACCATCCATTTACACATGGACAACCATTGCAAGTCTGGATCACAGAAAATCTAAATCAAGGATTGGGTTTCAATGTTTTTCTCGTTTCTAGGCATATTTCTGATTGCAAATTTAAGCAAAAGAAAGAAATAGCCATTTAGAAATACACCTATCACTACTCCTACCCCACACCACAAGTATTTGCTTGATATGCAGGTATTTTCATAGAATCATAGAATTGTAGAGTTGGAAGAGACCACAAGGGCCATCCAATCCAACCCCCTGCCACACAGGAAATCTTGATCAAAGCATTCCTGACAGATGGCCATCCAGCTTCTGTTTAAAGACCTCCAAGGAAGGAGACCCCACCACGCTTCGAGGGAGTGTGTTCCACTACCAAACAGCTCTTACTGTCAAAAAGTTGCTCCTAGTGTTGAGGTGGCATCTCTGTTCCTGGAGCTTGCATCCATTGTTCCATGTTCTAGTCTCTGGAGCAGCAGAAAACAAGCTTGCTCCATCTTCAATGTGATACCCCTTCAAATACTTAAGGGCTATCATGTTGCCCCTTAACCGTCTTTTTTCCAGGCTAGACATACCCAGCTCCCTAAGTCTTTCCTCATAAGGCATGGTTTCCAGACCTTTCACCATTTTAGTTACCCTTCTCTGGACACGCTCCAATTTGTCCATATCCTTTTTGAATTGTGGTGCCCAGAACTGGACACAGTATTCTAGGTGAGGCCTGACCATGGCAGAATAGAGTGGCATGATTACTTCCCTTGATCTAGACACTATACTTCTATTGATGCAGCCCAAAATCGCATTGGCTTTTTTTAGCTGCTGCATCACACTGTTGACTCATGTTCAACTTGTGGTCTACTGGGACTCCTAGATCCCTTTCACACGTAGTCTTGTTCAGCCAGGTCTCCCCCATCCTGTAGCTGTGCATTTCATTTTTCCGCCCTAAGTGCACTACCTTACATTTCTCGTTATTGAATTTCATTTTGTTAGCTTTGGCCCAGCTCTCCAGTCTATCCAGGTCATTTTGAATTTTGATCCTGTCCTCTAGGGTATTAGCTACTCCTCCTAATTTCTGTTATGTTATTAAGACTGGATATTCTTTCAGATGATAGGGACTTTAGTTCTGAAAACAGCAACACTGTGATGGCATTTCTATTGTATTAAGCTATGAAATCTTATGCAGAAACTGTGTTGATACAATCAAAATCAAAATTGTGTTTTTAAAGAGGAAAAAAGATGATTCATTGAAGCTGTGATGTAATATTTCCATTTTAAATTATTCTTTAAATATCAAAAGCACAATGGCCTCACTTTGTACCTATTCTTACTTACTCATAGTAGAGATGATCCCCTGGAAAGGTGTGCTCAGGACCCAGTCAAAATGAGTAGTATTTTCACAAGAGAACCACTTGATATATTATACCCAACAATGTTTAGCCTACCAATATCCTACAGCTCTTGTTTAACCCTTTTAATTTCCACTCCCCTCTCCTTCATTGAATCTTCCTTTTTCTTTCCATTCCTTCATCCAACAGCATCTCCTATTGCCACCAGCTCAATTACACCTGAATCCTACTGTTGGAACCAGTATTGAGTAGACCTGGTGAATCCAAAGAACTCACATAACTGTTGACTTACAAAGTTACCATTGATTCAATGGGTCTACTCTTCCTGAGATTAGCAAGTTTATTTAGGTCTGATTCTACACCACTACTCAAATGGTATTATGAAATTTCTGGGACACAAGTTAATTTCATAAGCATTCTATGCTTCTTTTTATGCTCCGTTTCCTTGGGTTAATTCTGTTCTAGTTTCTTCCCCCTTCTTTGATCCACATTTCCACCCTGCTTCACTTATATATTTGTTAAGCTTTTTCTGTACAGTTTTCAGAATGAATGTGTCTTATTTCTAATAAAAGGAAACAAAATCTGTAAACAGTTGCCATGCCTATCTTTTGTTAAGGCTTTCTTTGAAATACAGTGGGCTCTTGGTTCCAGGAACACTCTCTCTCACACACACATGGATATCAAAATCTGTGGATGTTCAAGTCCCATTATATACACTGGTGTATTAAAAGGTTCCTTTATATAAAATGGCAAAATCAAGCTTTTGTTTATTTTGGATTTGTTTGTTTTTGGAATATTTTCAAGCCATGGATGGTTGAATCTGTGGATGCAAAATCTGTGGATATGGAAGGCCGACTGTCTCTCTCTCTGGCTTTTCTTCGCAAACGAACATTCAGGAAGGACTCATCCAGTGCTTTCTGCAAGTGTGCTGATGACTAAAAAGGCCAATCCGAGATAAACAAGTCCGGTTGCAGAAAGCACAACAGAAGGTCTCCTTGGGTGATGTTTCTGGGTTGTGATTCTTTCTGCATTGCCGTTTTTCTTTAAGACTCGTTTGGTGTGAGTTCTCAAATAAGGCTGCAGCATTGTGGATAGTGTATCTCCATGTCTGCCGATGTGAGGCCAGGGTGGACCATTATTGGTGATCAATTTGGCCGAGCCTGAGATGTTGTTTCAGGGAGTCCTTGTGTCACTTTTTTGGAGCGCCCCTCTTACGCTGACCCATGACAAGTTCACCATAGAGTACTATTTTGGGGAAGTGATGGTCCTCCATCCTAAAAATGTGCCCTGCCCAGCGCAGCTGTGTTCTCAATATCATGGCCTCAATGCTGGTGATCCCTGCTTGCTCAAGGACAGCAATGTTCGTCACATAGTCAGTCCAGTGTATAATTAGGATTGTGCGTATACAGCACTGATGAAAGCATTCGAGGAGTCGTAAGTGGTGGCGATAGGTGACCCATGTTTCAGACCCGTAAAGGAGAATAGACAGTACAATGGCTCTATACACACTGATTTTTGTGCTTCGCCTCTGGTGTTTATTACTTCAGACTCTTTTGTAAAGTCTTCCAAATGCGCTATATGCCTTTGCTAATCTGTGATCGATCTCTTTGTCAATCTTGGCATCTGAGGAGATGCTTCCCAGGTAGGTGAACTGCTGAATGGACTTAAGCACAGATTTGCCAATGGCAATGTGGGGATGGTGATGTTCGTCCTGTGGTGCAGGCTGGTAAAGAATCATAGAATCATAGAATTGCAGAGTTAGAAGAGACCACAAGGGCCATCCAGTCCAACCCCCTGCCATGCAGGAAATCACGATCAAAGCATCCCCGACAGATGGCCATCCAGCCTCTGTTTAAAGACCTCCAAGGAAGGAGACCCCACCACGCTCCGAGGGAGTGCATTCCACTGCCGAACAGCACTTACTGTCAAAAAGTTCCTTCTAATGTTGAGGTGGAATCTCTGTTCCTGGAGCTTGCATCCATTGCTCCGTGTTCCAATCTCTGGAGCAGCAGAAAACAAGCTTGCTCCATCCTCAACGTGACACCCCTTCCAGTACTTAAACAGGGCTATCATATCACCTCTTAACTGTCTTTTTTCCAGGCTAAACATACCCAGCTCCCTAAGTCTCTCCTCATAAGGCATGGTTTCCAGACCTTTCACCTTTTTAGTCGCCCTCCTCTGGACATGCTCCAATTTGTCCATATCCTTTTTGAATTGTGGTGTCCAGAACTGGACACAGTATTCTAGGTGAGGTCTGACCATGGCAGAATAGAGCGGCACTGTTACTTCCCTTGATCTGGACACTATACTTCTATTGATGCAGCCCAAAATCGCATTGGCCTTTTTAGCTGCTGGATCACACTGTTGACTCATGTTCAACTTGTGGTCTACTAGGACTCCTAGATCCCTTTCGCACGTAGTCTTATTCAGCCAGGTCTCCCCCATCCTATATCTATGCATTTCATTTTTTCGCCCTAAGTGAAAACTTCCATTTTCTTCAGGTTGACTTCCAGCCCAAACAGCTCTGCAGCTGTTGCAAAGCAGGATGTTAGGTGCTGTAGAGTTGTTTCTGTGTGGGCAACAAGGGCAGGAGCAGCAGCAAAGAGCGTCTCCTGGACTAGATAGTTTAGAGTCATAGTGTGAGCCCTCAAATGGCTTAAGTTAAACAAGCTACCATCAATACGGTAATGTATATAGATGCTGTCTTCTTCTTCAAGCTCTGCTGTAGCCCTTTGGAGCATCATGCTGAAGAAGATTGTAAATAAAGTTGGAGCATGTATACAACCTTGCTTCACTCCATTAGTTATTAGAAAGGGCTCTGAAAGAACATCGCCATATCTGACTTGACCACGCTGGCCCTCATGTAGCAAGATAACATGTGAAGAAAAGAATGGCTTCACCATGGCTCAGGTTTGGGCCACCCATGCTTGAAGACAGGATGTATATGCATTCATCTCATGCATGTGACATGGCAGATGGAATATCGAATGAATCAGAGAATCATTGAGTTGGAAAGGACTGCCAGGTCCATCTAGTCCAATCGCATTCTGCCATGTAACAATCCACAACCAAAGAACTCTTGAGTGATGGCCATCCAACCTGTTTCTCCAAAATACCATGCAAAGTCCCAGCAGTTGGTGTAGATCATGGAAGAATTACTTTTTGAACTACAGGTCCCCAAATCCTCCATCCCACCTGGGCAGTGGATGTACATCAGGGGTGAGGGACCTGTGACCCTCCAGTTTTTGAGGAACTACTATTCTTATCAACCTCCACCATTAGTTATGCTATCGGATTGGAGACCATCATGGTCTCCACCCCTAATGCTGCTCCACAGACTAGGACACAACAAGAAAGAGCAGGAAAAGAGATTCTAGCTAACCATTAAGAAGAACTTCCTGACAGTAAGATCTGCTGCCTTGCAGTGTGATGGAGTCTCCCTCTTTGGGGTTTTTTAAACAGAGGCTGGATGGCCATCTGTCAGGAATGCATTGATTGTTTATTCCTGCATTGCAGTGGGTTGGTCTAGATGGCCCTTGTGGTCTCTTCCAACTCTATGATTCTATGAGGTTATAGGTATAGAGTTATAGGAGGATGGAGCAAAGTTGTTTTCTACTGCTCCAGAGACCAGGACATGAAACAATGGGTTCAACCTACAGGAGAAGATATTCCACCTAAACTTTAGGAAGAACTTCCTGACGGTAAGAGCTGTTCAGCAGTGGAATGCACTGCCTGGGAGTGTGGTGGAGTCTCCTTCTTTGGAGGTTTTTAAACAGTGTCTGGATGGCCATCTGTCAGGAATGCTTTGATTGTATATTCCTGCATGGCAGGGTATTGCACTGGATGGCCCTTGTGGTTTCTTCCAACTCTACAATTCTATGAAGCTCCTGATATGTTTAATGTTGCTCTGTTATTCAGCTTTTCTGCTGATGTAACCCCAGTGACTATAAGCATCAATTTCTCAGCTGTGCCTGGTTCAAGAGCTACCACAATTACTTGACAGTAATAGCCTGGCCATAGTGAGTTATGTTCTGCTAAATTACGGGAATGGGTTGTGCATAAAGCAGGTATTAGTACTTTGTTGTTTTGTACTTTCAAGAAGTTTCTGACTTATGGTGACCCTAAGGCAAATCATTCACAGGGTTTTCTTGACAACATTTGTTTAGAGGGTGTTTGCCCTTACCTTCCTCTGGGGCTGAGAGAGTCTAACTTGCCCAAGGTCACCCTCTGGTTTTCCATGGCTGAGCGGAGATTCAAACCATGGTCTCCAGCATTCTAGTCCAATGCTTAAACCACTACACCACTCTGAAGCCTTAAATAGATGTGTATCCAAACACCTGAAGCACTATGTGAGCATCTGCACTGTAGAAATAATGCAGTTTGACACCACTTTAAGTGCTGTAGCTCTATCCTATGGAATCCTGGGATTTGTAAGTTAGCCTTCTCTGCCTAAGAGTACTGGTGCCCCACAATGTTCAAATCCCAGGATTCTGTAGGATAGATCCATGACAGTTAAAGTGGTGTCGAACTGCATTATTTCTACAGTGTAGATGCACCCTAGGTCTATTTAGTACTGCCATTCAGGACTAAATCACAACTAAAGCAAACCCAAGAATCAGCTGCTGCATGGTAAGCCAACACCTATATAAATCTGATTCCTTCAGTGGGTATACTCTACTTGAGATTAGCAATTGGATTTAGCCCTAAAACTTTTTTCTAAGTTGCTGGCCATTTTGAGCATTAAGATTGCCTTTTCTACTCTATTTTTAATATATTTTAATCCGCTTTTTGTTCATTCTCATTGTTACTGATATTTTTATCATATTGCATTTATATCAGCACAGGTTCCCCCCCCCCCCACTTACATTTCTACATGTTCCTGGAATCCATCTGGATGAAGGGCAGTTTAGGAATATTTTATATAAAGAATCTGTGATCGATCACAGATTAGCAAAGGCATATAGTGCATTTGGAAGACTTCACAAAAGAGTCTGGAGCAATAAACACCTGAGGCAAAGCACAAAAATCAGTGTGTATAGAGCCATCGTACTGTCTATCCTCCTTTATGGATCTGAAACATGGGTCACCTATCGCCACCACCTACGACTCCTCGAGCGCTTTCATCAGCACTGTCTACACACAATCCTAAATATACACTGGACTGACTATGTGACAAATGTTGCTGTCCTTGGGCAAGCATGGATCACCAGCATTGAGGCCATGATATTGAGAACACAGCTGCGCTGGGCAGGGCACGTTTCTAGGATGGAGGACCATCGCCTCCCAAAAATACTACTGTACAGTGAACTCACCACGGGTCAGCGTAAGAGGGGTGCTCCAAAAAAGCGATACAAAGACTCCCTGAAACAACATCTCAGGCTCGGCCAAATTGATCACCAACAGTGGTCTGCCCTGGCCTCACATCGGGAGGCATGGAGACGCACTATCCACAATGCTGCAGCCTTATTTGAGAACTCATGCCGAAGAAGTCTTGAAGAGAAATGACAACGCAGAAAGAATCACAACCCAAAAACATCACCCAAGGAGCCCTTCTGCTATGCTTTCTGCAACCAGACTTGTTTATCTCGGATTGGCCTTTTTAGTCATCAACGCGCTTGCAGAAAGTGCGGGATGAGTCCTTCCTGAATCTTCGTTTGTGAAGAAAAGCCAGGGAGATATAAAGAAATAATAAAATATATGCTGAAAATTTGTATCATCTGTTCAGTTGTCTGTGTGAAGGAGTTCAGTTTAATCCCCAGATTCCCCCTGGAAGGAATTTAAATCCTTCCTCCCTACCATGCAGTATATTGTCATGGTTACAGTTTATCATTGGACAGAAAGATGAGCATATGTTCTTCAGATCTATTTCTCTAATATTTTGTGAATATGCTCTGTGCATTGGCATTCGCTCTGTGTGCCTTCCACTTTAGCTTGGACAGACTCTAAAATGGCTCCTGGAATAGCTATCTGTGCAACTTCCATCTAGCCCACAGCTGGCTTGGAAATTCTGGGATGTGTAATTCAAAAAGGTAACTTTCCCAAACTCTGATCTAGTTCAGAAATGTCTGCCCTTCCTTGCATCTGGTTTCATAGTACCAGCTATCTGATTCTTTCCATGACAAATCTAAGGGATGAAACTCTACTCTTCTGCAAACAAAGGCTATGAATAAATAGGCAGCCAAATGGTGACATTGCATAGCTGAGCAAAGACATCATATGTGCACTGAATGCACAACCAAGTGTGCTGGTTGGACACATTGAGCAATGCACAATGTTCATTTATGTGCAACAGCCACACATAATGGTCATGCTCAGCCATACACCATATTCATCTATACTTATTGGCCATGTTCGGCCATGCACAATTCTCACCCACGAGCAATGGGTGTGTTCAGCCTGACATAATGCTCTTCTATGTGCAGTGGCACCACATGCACAACTCTGTTTCTGCACCTTTCACTGAATGCAATGGTTCCTCATTGGATTGAGGCATTCAACCGCTTCCACACTTCCATCTACATAAGACACTGACAGGATTACAGCATTTGCCCACCTTCTCTCCCCTCCACTGCATGACCCTGGAGAAACTACAACCAGTAGCATAGGGCAGAATTCCAGCCGAAAACATGTGCCTCACCAGAGACCTATTGTCAGGATCTTGCCCAGACATGATCCTGATGTGCTATATTGACATATGCATGCTTAATTGCTGTGATAGAATGTAGAGTGCAATGTGGGATAATGTAGGAAGTAGTACTGCTGATTATGCTGAGGAGAAACATCTCATAAAAGTAAATAGCAGATGTGCCTGGAAAGAAATGTAGTATGGTTAAATACCAAGGTTGTTCTGATGGGAAACTTGATGCTCAGGTGAAGGAGGGGTGGATGATGGCAAGACAGACACCTATTCTTTGTTCATAGAATCATAGATTTAGAAGAGACCACAAGGGCCATCTAGTCCAGCCCCCTGCCAATAGTCCTATTTTGATCAATAGTAATTAATAGCTTTGGTAGGAATATAGTTTGAACTATAATATTGTATGTAACAGGGAACTGGCTTTTAGTCTTGACAACACCTTTGTACTGAGCCTTTGATCTGCATAAATATTATTATTATTATTATTATTATTATTATTATTATCCCCACCATGGACTGAGGCAGGGAACAACATAGTTATACAGAACAACTATCAAAACACATATCAGCTAAAAATACATAAACCCACTAAAACACATAATATCAATTAAAAGAATAAAACCAGTACATATTAAAACAGTTTAAGAGTTTCAGTTTAAAAATCATCTGGATAGGCCTGCCAGAAAGATAAAGCTTTACTGTTCTTAATGCTGAAAGCCAGTGTTTGCAGTTTGAGACTCTAGCCTATACACCACACTAACTATGGGTTTTTAAAGAACAGCTTGTTCACTCTCTTCTTAAAGATGCCCTTCTGAAAAACAAGCTTATGACCAGGAACTTGGAGTGATTAGTAAGGTGTGTCCCTTTAATTGCATAGGCTGACCCTGAGCTTTGAGGGGAAGCTGAAAGGAACAACTGAAAGGCTAGTTCTGCTTAGAAAACAAGACAGCACTGCAAAAAGTTTTCAGTGGAAGTAGGTCAAGACACTCAATCAATGAATGGCACAATCAGTTTTCCTAATCTCATCACGTCTAGTGGGGAGGGCTTTAAAAAAAAAATAACATAGTTACACGGAGGAAATATAGTAATAAATAAAATGGAAAAAAAATATTACAGCAGATAGCCAGCAGAATAAAATTAAATAAAAACAAACAAACATCACAATTACATTTACATACGCATATTACATGGAATTAAAACCACATCAGTAACAATGGAGGAAGAAGTATGAGGTCTGTCTATTAAATAACAAGACTGATACAATAACTCCTCTTTGTTTATATGTACAGCTGTCCCTCCGTATTCACGGATCTGGTTTCCATGGATTTAAGTATTCACAGCTTGAAAATATTCTTTAAAAAATAATAATTCAAAAAGCAAACCTTGATTTTGCCATCTTATATAAGGCAAACCATTTTGCTATGCCTTTGCATATAATGGAACTTGAGTATTCATGGATTTTGGCATCTACCGGGGGTGGGGGTGGTCCTCGAACCAAACCCCAGAAAATATGAAGGGACAACTGTATTAGAATTCGAATGCTTGTCCCCTTCAATGTACTCCCTGTTCACACTCACATACTGATGCAAACTTGTTTTCCACTGGTCGAAGATATGGAGCAGGTCAGTTTCTGTCAACTGTTTCAACACATCTCCATTTTCTATGTACTGTATCAGTTGACAAAAAACGTATTCCTTTAAGCACCGATTTCACTTTATGGAAAAGAAAAAGCTGCTAGGTGCCAAAAGGGCAAATCTGAAGGATGTTCAAGTGTAGTAATGTATATATCAGCAAAACCTGCTTCAGAAAAAGTGCTATATGAACAAGGTGCATTGTCTTGATAAAAAATGAAACCATTTTTCCACAGTTCTGGCCTTTTCCCCTGCCTTTCTCTCAACTTTGTCAAAATAATGAATAATGCTGATTCTCCCTTCTGGAACCTATTCTGCCAAAATTACGCCATTGGTGTTTAAAAAAAACCCAATGAGCATGGCTTTCAATGTGGATTTGCTGTGACATGTTTTTTTCATTCTTGGTGATGATGGTGTTTTCCAGTGCATTGACTGTCATTTTGTCTCAGGATCATACTGGAAGTTCCAGGTTTCACCACAAGTGATGATTTTTTGAAAAAGGTTTAGGTCTGCCTGAAGTTACTGCAGAATGTCAGCCCAAATCTCCTTGCAGCACTATTTTTGTTCTGGTGTGAGAACCCTAGGGACCATCTTAACACAAACTTTTCTCATGTTGAGATCCTCATGCAAATCCTCATCCATGTAGTCAGTATCTTTGTCAATGGTCATGACTTCAGCTATCATCTGGACACTGAGCTGGCGGTCTCCTTGAACAATATGGCTGATATTTCCCACAATTTCTTCAGTTCTTGAAGTGAAAGGTCATCCAGGGCATTCTTCATCTTCCACATTCTCACGTCCTTCTCTGAATCTTTTGTGCCCGTCAAACACACGCGCATGAGACATGCAGTCTTCCCTGTAGGCCTCAGTAAGCATTCTGTTGGTGTTTTGTTCAATTTTACTAAAAAATTCAAATTGACACATTGCTTGACTTTTAAACATAGCATTTTCCCATCACACAACAGACAACACAGCAGCTTTAAATGAGGACTGACAATTAACTGAACAGCCGAGAGTGTTGATGTTTGTCATGCAGGTTCAGACATGTTCAAGGTCACCACTCAAGCATTCACAATCAATTCTCCCTGATTTGTCTGAAAGGTAGAAACACAGTCTTGCTATTTAATAAATTGACCCCATATGGAAAAACCACTAACAAAATGCATAGCAATATTACTTTTTCACACATCTATGACAATTTATGGATGCTGCATAAAAACTAGCAACTTTAGCTGTAACCTGAGCATTTAGATATGACAAGAAATATTGTAAATAAAACTTATCCTGCCTACCTGGAATTTTTTTGTATAAGCGGTGTTATAAGAGAGGTTCTAAGATCTTAATAAAAGGTGCAATAAAGTAACATAATCCTCTGTTATCCCTAAATCAGGGTATAGATCTGCTTGATTTCAATTATTTTGAAATTCAGTGTCTCAAATGTGCTGGAAATATAGTGAAATCTTGTGGTGGTGGTTGTGCCTTAAATTTGACTCTATAGCAACCCTATTTTAGGCTTTTTTTGGCAGGATTAAATCAGAGTAGGTTTGCCCTTGCCTTTTTCTAAAGCTAAGAGAATGTGATTCGCCTTCTGGTCACACCATAAGAAGAGTCCTGGTCCAACCACTCGACTGCCCTGGCTCTCTACCTCATCAAAATCTAGCTCCAAATAAATCAGTGCTTATAGTTTCTTCGAAAGATGAACAAAAACTGAGCAGTGAGATTCTGACTGTTTCATTTCTGATCCTTCTCTTTGTTTTTTGCTTGTTAAATCAAGACAGACAGATTTATATATGGGACAGTTTGGGGTAATTGTTTTGTATTCATGATCACTACTTAGTCGTGATTGTGACGCTATTGCTATGATTGTAACTCCCCACACCTTTACCAGGATTTTAATTCTGCCAGTGATTGAAGCACAGGGGAATGACTTATTATTATTATTATTATTATTATTAACAGTTCCTCATAAGGGGAATGACATTTTCATCAGATTTGAGGGGACTTGAGCCAGGAGAGTATGTAGGGCTTGTCTACATGGGCAATATACCCCATCTTGCCCTTGTTTTAGATTCCTGCAGTCCTGATGTTGCAGGGCTTTTGCCCCATTCTGCCTCCAGGTAGTCTTCACCACCCTCCAGGGCAAAGATTGGGGTAAGACAGGATAGGGCCCTATGCTGCATTTTAATACCTGTTTTACTCACTTTCCATCTGAAGGAAATGGATTGAGCCCCATGTGTCCTCAGGGGCCCATTCTGGCAGGCAGGCAGGCCCTCACTGATGCTGCCAGTCTCTCTGGTTCTCCCGGAAGGCAGGGAGGAGTCCCACAGCATGGCCAAGGCTTGGCACATGCAGGGGGCCTTGGTCACATATTGCAGTCCCCCTTCCTGCCTTCCAAGACAGTGAAGGAGATGGAAACATCAGCAGCGACTGCAGCAATAGGCCATTGTGCCCACAAGACTTCTTCCTGTATCATGGAGGGAATGAGGGAGGAACTGTCCTGATCCACAGCCAGGATACACAGGTGGGGAACTGGCATATCTTGGCTCATGTAGATGTGCCCTTGTTTAAGTATATTTAACTAAGGGGGCATCCACACTACACTAATAATCCGGTTTGAAACTGGATTATTTCCCATGGCTCCTTCCTATGGAATCCTGGGGTGTGTAGTTTGGTGAAGCACCAGCACTCTTTGGCAGAGAAGGCTAAAGACCTTGTAAAACTACAAACCCCAGGATTCCACAGGAAGGAGCCATGGCCAATAATCCAGTTTCAAACCGGATTATTTGTGTAGTGTGGATGCCCCCTAAACTGATGTAGACCATTGGACATTACAACTAGGATCACGTTTGTGTTTGTGGAATTACATTTACATAGGCAGTGGTGGCGATGTCAAGAGGAAAAAGGCCTTGATTGCAGTTTTGTGATGAAGGAAGTCAGGTGTTGGAGAAATAGGCTGCTCTGAGTTGGAAGGTTTTGGTTATTTACTCTCACTATCATTGCACATCCCTGGAAAAAGTGCAACTTCTAGCTTAGTGCACCAACAGGATTACAGACATATTTTACAAAGTTTGGTTGCATTTTTTTCTTTAAGTTAAGAATAAATGGACTC
The DNA here is from genome assembly GCA_030847615.1 of Gambelia wislizenii. NCBI lineage: Eukaryota > Metazoa > Chordata > Lepidosauria > Squamata > Crotaphytidae > Gambelia > Gambelia wislizenii. The sequence goes on from JAUMIR010000004.1 coordinate 331,032,130, forward strand.
CCATTTTTAAACTTGTTCAACTGGTGTTCACCTGACAGAATTTTTGAATAAATGTCTACTTGAATTGTTGCCGTTGCCTTCTAATTTCCACAAGAAAATCACGAGAGCCTATCAAGTTTCCAGTGCTAAATGATGGCTTGGGTCTAGTCCAGTTGTTGCTCCACTTCTTCATGTGGCAATTAGAGATCCTCTGCTTTGCATTGCTAGGCAATACTGCAATACTGCAGGAGAGCTGCAGTAGAATCATAGTATCATACAATTGGAAGAGGCCACAAGGGGCATTTAGTCCAACCCCCTGCCCTGCAGGAATACACAATCAAAGCACGCCCAACAGATGGCCATCCAGCCTCTGCTTAAAACCTCCAGAGAAAGAGACTCCACCATACTCTCAGGCAGCATGTTCTCTGTTTTTCTTCTTCCTCTCCTTTCTCCTTTCTTTTGCTTTTTCACCCTTTCTTTTATTTCCTTTTCTACATTTTCTTTCATTTTTTTCTGCTTTATTCCTTCCATTGCATTCTATCAATTCAGTCTTTATTTGAGTTCCATTTATTTTATCTATTCTATTTTTTTCCCTTTCTTTTCTCCCTTTCTATTGAGGGTGTTCTGTGAGACAAATTAATTAAAGGGAGGGAAAACTGTGGAGCACTGAATCACAATGCTCCCTCCAACTGGAAGTCCATGGAATTTCTCTTTCTTTCTTTCTTTCTTTCTTTCTTTCTTTCTTACTATTTTCTCATTTTTGTTTTGTTTTTGTTTTTGCATTTGTTTAAATGTTTGGGGGAGAGAATTCTGGGCACTTCTTTTTGATTTTTTCAACCACTTGATATGTTCATTTCCGGTACTCCCCCCCCCCCATCTTATTCACATATATGTGATTGTATAAGATTTCTCAGTGTTTGGTTACCATAAGCATTATAAGCAGTGAAGTCATGATTCTCTCTCTCTCTCTCTCTCCCTTTCTCTCTCTGTGGCTTTTCTTCACAAACAAAGATTCAGGAAGGACTCATCCCGCGCTTTCTGCAAGCGCGCTGATGACTGAAAAGGCCAATCCGAGATAAACAAGTCCGGTTGCAGAAAGCACAACAGAAGGTCTCCTTGGGTGATGTTTCCAGGTTGTGGTTCTTTCTGCATTGTCATTTCTCTTCAAGACTTGTTCGGCATGAGTTCCCAAAAAAAGCTGCAGCATTGTGGATAGTGCATCTCCATGCCTCCCAATGTGAGGCTAGGGCAGACCATTGTTGGTGATCAATTTGGAGTATACATTTATCTCTCTGGTCCACCATAATTGTTTCAGAATAGATTTTTTTTCTTATAATTTTCTGCATAGAATCATAGAATTGTAGAGTTGGAAGAGACCACGAGGGCTATCTAGCCCAACCCCCTGCCATGCAGGAAATCATGATCGAAGCATCCCCGACAGATAGCAATCCAGCCTCTGTTTAAAGACCTCCGAGGAAGGAGACCCCACCATGATCCAAGGGAGTATGTTCCACTGCCAAACAGCTCTTACTGTCAAAAAGTTCCTCCTAATGTTGAGGTGGCATCTCTGTTCCTGGAGCTTGCATCCATTGCTCCGTGTTCCAGTCTCTGGAGCAGCAGAAAACAAGCCTGCTCCATCTGCAATGTGACACCCCTTCAAATACTTAAACAGGGCTATCATATCACATCTTAACCGTCTTTTTTCCAGTCTAAACACACCCAGCTCCCTAAGTCTCTCCTCATAAGGCATGGTTTCCAGACTTTTCACCATTTTAGTTGCCCTTCTCTGGACATGCTCCAATTTGTCAATATCCTTTTTGAACTGTGGTGCCCAGAACTGGACACAGTATTCTAGGTGAGGTCTGACCAAGGCAGAATAGAGCAGCACTATTACTTCCCTTGATCTAGACACTATACTTCTATTGATGCAGCCAAAATCACATTGGCCTTTTTAGCTGCCGCATCACACTGTTGACTCATGTTCAACTTCTGGTCTACTAGGACTCCTAGATCCCTTTTGCACATAGTCTCATTCAGCCAGGTCTCTCCCATCCTATATCTATGCATTTCATTTTTCCGCCCTAAGTGCAGTACCTTACATTTCTCCGTATTGAATTTCAATAGCTCTCCAGTCTATCCAGGTCATTTTGAATTTTGATCCTGTCCTCTAGGGTATTAGCTACTCCTCCTAATTTGGTGTCATCTGCAAATTTGATAAGTATGCCCCTATTTCCCTCATCTAAGTCATTGATAAAGATGTTAAATAGCACTGGGCCCAGGACAGAACCCTGTTCCACCGCACTGGTCACATCTTAACAAGACGAAGTGGAGCCACTGCTGAGCACTCTTTGGGTTCAGCCAGTCAACCAGTTACTAATCCATTTAACAGTTAACTTGTCTATCCCACATTTTACAAGCTTGTTTGCAAGAATGTCATGGGGAACCTTGTCAAAGGCCTTACTGAAATCAAGGTATACGATATCCACAGCGTTCCCTTCGTCTACCAAGCTGGTAATTTTATCAAAAAAAGAGATCAGATTAGTCTGGCATGACTTGTTTCTCTGAAACCCATGTAGACTTTTTGTGATTATGGCATTGCCTTCTAAATGTTCACAGACTGTCTGTTTAATGATCTGCTCTAGAATCTTCCCTGGTATTGATGTCAGACTAACTGGACGATAATTGTTGGGATCCTCTTTTTTCCCCTTTTTGAAGATGGGAACAACGTTTGCCCTCCTCCAGTCTGCTGGGACGTCTCCTGTTCTCCAAGAGTTCTCAAATATTATTGCCAACGGCTCTGAGATTACATTTGCCAGCTCTTTTAATACTCTTGAATGTAGTTCATCTGGTCCTGGAGATTTAAATTCATTTAGATTAAGAAGGTATTCCTGTACTACCTCTTTGCTTATTTTGAGCTGGATTTCCCCTATTGTGTCCTCTGTTCCATTCTCCTCAGGTTGGTCCTCCTTTTCCTTTTCTGAAAACACTGAGGCAAAGAAGGTGTTGAGTAATTCTGCCTTTTCTCTGTCCCCTGTTAGCATTTTGCCATCTTCTCCACATAGTGGCCCTATCATTTTCTTCTTCCTCCTTTTGCTGCGGACATATCCAAAAAACCCCTTTTTATTGTTCTTAACCTCTCTAGCAAGCCTGAGCTCATTCTGCACTTTAGCTTTTCTGACTTTACTTCTACACGTGTTTGCTATCTGTTTGATTTCTTCTTTGGTGATTTCCCCCCTTTTTCCATTTCCTATACATGTTCTGTTTAAAATTTAGTTCCGTTGAAAGTTCTTTAGTCATCCATTCTGGTTTCTTTTGACACATCTTTGGTTAGTAATATAAACACATGCAAAATTGAATCCTTGATAACATCTGACCATACTCCAGTTTTTCTAGAACTGCAGTTTTCTAATGCTCCTAAATCCATCCTTCTCTAGTGATTTAATGTTTCATTTCTCAATAATGAACAGTTTAGGGCCAAATGCCAGCATATCTGATGGGATAGTTTAAAATGAATGAAGGTTCTGTGAGTTCACATTGAATGGGAAGCATGTAAAGCCTTCATTTGAGGTAGAATCATTGTTTATTCTTATAAAAAAGACCTTAAAATATAAAAGGAATTATTGAACAAGCAGCTGAAAGCTCTTTCATCTCAACTTGCTGCTTCTCCATCTGAACAACTTTATCAAGAATTACAAAGAGTTAAATATTAATCAAATAGCATTCTCTCGTAACAAACTGAACTTGCAAGCATAGTGGGAAAATGGGGAACATCTCGACAAAATTCTGGTACATCATCTTAAAAAGCAACAGCAACATAATCTTATTTCTGCCATCAAAGATGGAAAGAATAATGTATATAAAGCCCTGGTTGTGCAATGGTCAAATGCCAGTACCGCAGCCACAATGTTATGAGTTCAGTCCTACAGGGTTCTAGGTTCATTCAGTCTTCCAGCCTTCCATAGGTCAGTAAAATGAGTACCCAGCTTGTTGGGGGCAATTAGCTAACATGTTGTAAACCACTTAGGGAGTGCTTTGCCCTGATAAGTGGTTTAGAAATATCAATGTTATTGCTATATTGCTATTGCTATTGCTATAGATCGCCCACAGATAATAAATATACAATTTTTGAAGTTTTATGTAGATCTTTATACCTTAGATAACAATATTCACCAACAGGATATGGAGACTTTCTTTTCTCATATCGATCAATTAGGCCATGGTCCATACTCAGTTGCCCTCCTGCTCTAAAGACAATCAGGGTGAGAAGGGCTGCACTTCAAAAATGTATCACTACACCCCTGCCACCACTATGAAGCCCATAATTCTGTTGTTTAGTCCCAAATAGAGTTGACCTGTTGAATCAATTGCTGGATGATGTAAATCCAATTGTTTCAATGGGTCTACTCTAAGGATGCAAGTCTTCACTAAGTTTCTTCTTAGCAAGAAGTAATTTCAGCAATTTTCTTCCTGCTGTGAGAAAGTCTTCAAAATGTAGGCTATTTGCAATTTGAGACAGCATTTTCTCTGCAGAAAACAACATTTTCTGCAAAGGAAACAGCATTTTTCACATGGAAAATAATATTTCAATGGTGAAATATTAATTGCTGTAGAGAAAATGCTGTTTTCTGTTCATAAAATCTTTTTTTCTGCAAATCAACCATGTGCAAATTTTATGCAGATTGAGTCCTCAATTACTTCCCGATAGCAAGAGCTGTTCAGCAGTGGAATGCTCTGCCTCAGAGTGTGGTGGTGTCACCTTCTTTGGAGGTTTTTGAATAGAGACTGGATGGCCACCTGTCAGGAATGCTTTGATTCCTTATTCCTGCATGGCAGGGGGTTGGGCTAGATGGTCTTTCTGGTCTCTCCCAACTCTATGAGTCTATGATTCTATGAACATAACTAAAGATTATCTTAGTATTGGCATTACAGCACAGAACAATCCTCTTGCTCCACCACTGATCCATTGGGCACAACGTTTCCTATGTTTGGAGGGAAAAGCCAAATCTGAAGAAGCCCCAAATAAAGTCAATGGTTCTTTCCATGAGCTCCCTGCTCCCTCTCATCTCCTAGCCCCCACCCTAAAGCTTAACTAATTTCAAAATACTTTGAAAAGGTTCCCTGGCAGACAGGTGAGGGGCTGAGATGAAACAGCAGCTTAATCGGCAGGGACAAAGTCCATCAATGATCCAATTATTTAGGATTTGATGCTTTTTTTGTTTCCCTGAGCCTTGACTCTCCTCGATGTCCCTCTGTTCATCTTGGAAGTGTCTTTTACGCTGTGCACTCGGCGTTGGCAGGATCTGCCTTGAATTACAAACCAAAGGACCATTAGCATATAAATTGATACTATAGGTTAGTAAAGGCAGGTAGGCTCCTTGAACAGAATAATTTGGAGGAGGGGAGGTGCACAGATTATTCTAGGGTAGCGTGGGGGAAGGGAGGGGAAAATTAAAGTTTCTACTCATGCTTTATCTCGCCACAAGTGAGAATGAAAGTCATTTTTTATCAGTGGCTTTCTCTTACATTAATTTCTTAAGGCATGCATCTGTTATGGGTTCTTTCTCATCTTTTCACTCCTCACCCCATATGTTTCCCCCTTCTTTTTCTTCTAAAAGACACTGGCTTGAATTCTATTGGTTAGTCCCAATAAATGTAGACCCATAGAATCAAAGGGAATCACCATTCAACTCAACATTGTTGGTCTACTCTACTTGGAACAAGCAAGAGAATCCAGGCTTCTCTGAAGAAAGTAATACCAATGCTTTTGGGCAAACACATTAGGCAAATTTGTGAAATAAATCCTTTGAAAGAGAGAGAGAGAGAGAGACCCTGCAATTCATGCCTAAAATCCGATTGTTAGTCCCAACTAGAGAAGACCCATTGAAGCAATGTCATTTGCTTTTAAGCCTTACTGGACCCCGAGGGAAATCAGCAAAGCAACAGGAATGTTCTGTCTTTCCTGCTGCCTTCTTGCATGATGTCAGCATCCTTCCAAGGTCTTTTCGTTCCATTCCCATGGGGAAATGAGCTAAAACCATTCCTTTTTGCAAACAGGTTTTTTTCTGGCTAGCAAAAAGGCATGGTTTTACCTTGGTCCCTTACTTACAGGATCAGAATGCAAAAACAGCAACGCCATGCGGGAAGGCAGCCAGAAAGAGGGAATCTTCCTGCTGCTTTGCTGCTTTTCCTCAGCGTGTGGTAAGGCTCTTAGTGTTGACTTACCATTCCACAATTGATTCAATAGATTTATTGTATAACCAATAGGATTCCAGTTTCAATCTCCCCCTTCCTATCTCTCCCTCCACTTCTCCTCTCTCTCTTTTACTTTCGAAAGTGAAGTCTGAATACACCACTATTTGCCATCTTTGTCCAGCTTAGCTGATTTTTCCCCCTCAGGCAAAAATAATAATAAAATCAAACATTTTGAGAAACCAAAGATTTTGGAGAATAGAATCATAGTTTCATAGAGTTATAAGGGACCGTAAGGGCCATCTAATCCAACCCCTGCCTGTTTAGGAATCCACTGTTAAAGCACGCTTGAAAGGTAGCCCTCTAACCTCTGTTTAAAGACCTCCAAAGAAGGAGAGTCCACCACCGTGTGAAGCCATCATTGTTGAACAGCTCTTCCTAATGTTTAAGTGAAGTATTTCTTCTCGTTATTTGAATCTATTGGTGCACGTCTCAGTCTCTGGAGCAGCAGAAAACAAGCTTGTTCAATCTTCTACATGACATCCCTTTAAATATTTAAAAATAGCTATCATATCACATCTTACTAGTCTCCTCTCCATACTAAACTTCCTCTGCTCCCTAAGTCTTTTCTCATAGGGCTTGGTTTCCAACTCCTTTAACCTCCTGGTCAGCCACTTCTGGACACGTCCTAGCTTATCAATACACTGCTTGAACTGTTGTGTCCAGAAAGGAATAAAGTAAGGAGATTTTCACATGGGTCCAAAATGCCCCGTCACTGCCCCGCCATCTCCTCTCCCGTTCCTGCCACGGAATAATGTAAATATTTCACACACTTACCTTAATTCTGCAACAGGAATGGGCTCCCCCTCCCCTCACTGACTGGCCATAAATGCAGCTGTCATAGGCCTGCATTTATGACCAGCCAGCAGAAATCCCAGCCGTTCTCGCGAGAGAGAGAACGGCTGGGTGGTAAATTTAAAACATAAAACCCTCCAAACATCGAATGAGTTAACCAAGCACAAAAACACACTTTAAAGAACATAATCAAAACATGGAGGGTAAAATAAAGGGTACCACTTACCTGGATGTCCAGATTGTACCAGGAAGTGCTCAGAATGGACCTCCCCTCTGTGGCTCTCATTTCGGAACAGGAACAGGGCTCCTGTTCGCAGAGCCATGATTGCGTGATAGTGACAGAATGGGAGGTCTATTCACGATGAAAAATCATGAATACATTATTACAGAACAGTCACGGGAGCGGGACGGATGCAGGACAGAATGGGGTTGACGTCGTCTGAAAGGGAAAACCTGTCCCGACCCTATTCTGTTCCTGCCATGGGATATAACCCGTGTGAAAATCTCCTAAGTGTGTTCAAGTCACCTGTTGCCTTATGGAAGTCCCATGAATTTCGTAGAGTTTTCTTTAGGCAATGACTACTCAGAGGTAGTTTACCATTGCCTTCCTCTGAACACAGTCTACAGCACCTGATGTTCCTGGTGGTCTTTCTTCCAAAGTACTAACCAGCCTTTAACTTTCCAAATCTTCTGCCCTCAGTGCTAGATGGATGCCCAGAACTGGACACAGTATTCAAGGTAAGGTATGACCACAACAGAATAAAGTGGTACAGCCTACCCTCCATATCTATAGATTTTTTATCCATGGATTTCACCAACCATGGCTTGAAAATGCCCCCCCCCCAAAAAAAAGCTTGCTCTTCTCCATTTTATATAAGGGGCACCATTTTACTATGCCATTGTATATAATGGGACTTGAACAGTCACAGATTTTGGTATCCATGGGGGGTTCTGGAACCAAACCCCAGCAGATACCAAGGGCCCACTATATTATTACTGTACTTCCCTTGATCTGGACACAGTACTCTTGTTGATGCAACTTGGACTTGCATTGGATTTTTTGGACACTCTATCCCACTGTTGATTCACCATGTGGACAAAATGGTGGTGAGATTCTTCTCTCCTGGCAACCAGCTTCTTCCAGTTGCAGTTGAGGAGCTAGCTTCACCTCCCATGGTCATTAGCTAGTTCTGCTGACTTTCTGCCCCCATAATGATTGGAGAGGCTACCAAACAAAATGAAATCCATCCATCAAATGTTATTTTGTATTCTCGCTGCCACTGAATCATGCATTTGGAGTCACTGTCCTTCCCCCTTCATTCCTTTCCTATTGTTATGCAGATGAGAAGATCTGATCTCTACCTTAGGTGGCCTTTAACGGAGCACCATTAAAACGGCTTCTTTTTTGCCATGTTTTTAATTACTTCCTTGCCTATGAAATCTCACTTGGGCACTGGGAGAGTTGTAAAACACATGTTACATTTCCATAATTCCTGCTTTGATGTGCTTTGTATAAAAGGAGGGGGGGATTTAGTGGGCTTTGCCAATCAGCTTCTCCCCTGTGCCCCCCTTCCAGTGAGTCTTTTGTCTTAGAAGGGCACCAATTCTTCCTGAATCCATTAAGATTTATCTTTGTAATTTCTTGCATTTTATTACCCAGCTACACGGAGAAAGCGATTATGATGCCATCAAGGGGTGGCTTGCGAAAGCGCTCTGTGGAGGCTGCTGCAAGAGGGACATTAAAAGAAAGAGCCTTAAATTCCAGGAAAGGTTTAACAACAGGGGCTGCGCTAGACATGTAAATAAAAAGCAAGCACTACAGGCCTCATGCGCTGGTTCATAGCCTCATATAATCTGGCAGGCTTTTTATGGGGTGTCATTTCAGTTGAGCTGCCTGAGTTTTACCATCTGCTCCTTGAACTGCAAGAAGTTTTTCTTCACATTTCTCTCCCTCACCCCACCCTGCCTGCCTGCTTGCTCGCCTCCCTCCCTCTCTTTATTTCTTTCTATCTTTCATCCTCCCTTCCTTCCTTTCTTCATTTCTTCCTTCTCTCCTCCCTCCCTCTGACAATTTATTTCATTTCTTAGGTGGTGTTCATACAAATATGGTCACAGACTAATATAGTTGCTGGCTAGTGCCTTCTATGACAGCTTGTTGGTGAAGCCTCTCAGGGTTTCAGTCTGAACTTCAAAGAAGCTATCCAGTGGGCTGAAATCTATCCCCAAATGAAGTCCAGCACTGTCCCCAGTTAGCACAAAATCCAAAATATACATTACAGTGATCCTTTTATTAAACTAACCAAAAGGTGTAAAATATAAAATGCAAGCTTTTAGAGTTCACTGGCTCCTTCAACAGGAACAGATGGTATACCAAGAGAGCTGCTTCAAGCTGCAGAGACAGAATGGACTCTAGTTCTAACTAAAATCTGTTAACAAACATGGAAAACAGAAGAATGGCCCAAAGATTGGAAATGCTCAATATACATTCCAAACCCTAAGAAAGAGAGTACCAGGGATGCAGTAACCACCAGTACTTTAGATGTTGTTGCATTTTGCTGCATGGCCAACCCATCTGTCCCCAAATTTGTTGTTATTTGCTGTCAAGTCAATGTTGACTTATGGCAACCCTGTGAATGAGAGACCTCCTATTTGAAGATTTACTGCTATCTGGAGAAAGCCTCAAAGTTAGAATAGTATTAGTACTAAATTTTACGGTTATTGTATATTATAATAATATTATAATATAATAATATTATAATATTATAATAATATTATAATATACAACCGGACTTGTTTATCTCAGATTGGCCTTACAGTCATCCCTTCACATTCGTGGGGGTTAGGTTCCACGGACCCCCGCGAATGTGAAAATCTGCGAATATTGATTGCCCCCCTCCCCCCCAAAGCGACCATGGGGCCTCTGGAGGCCTCATAGTTGCTTTCCCCAGAATCCCCACTCCCTTCCAAGGCCTTCACGGGGCCTCCGGAGACCCTCCCAAGGCCCCATGGATGCCTCCCCAGCCCTCCCTCCTCCCATCCAAGGACTTCATGGGGCCTACGGAATGTCTCCGGAGGCCCCATGGAGGCCTCCCCGGCCCTCCGTCCTCCCACCCAGGGCCTTCATGGGGCCTACGGAGCGTCTCCGTAGGCCCCATGGAGGCCTCCGCGGCCCTCCCCCCTCCCGCCCAAGGCCTTCACAGGGCCTCACAGGGCTCTGTGGAGACTCCCCAGCCCTCCCCCTCCCCCCAAGGCCTTCATGGGGCCCTGCAATGCTCCGTGGAGGCCTCCCCGGCCCTCTCCCTCCCTCCCAGGGCCTTCACGGGGCCTCCGGAGGCCCCATGTCACAGTTTTGGGAGGGCGGGGGGCCCTCCCAAAACTGTGAATAATCAAAACCCTCAATGCCGAGTTTGCAAATGTGGAGGGGCAACTGTATTAGTCATCAGCGCACTTGCAGAAAGTGTGGAATGAGTCCTTCCTGAATCTTCGTTTGCGAAGAAAAGCCATATATTATAATCATATATTATGGTTGTGTGACACTTTAATGTCATATTAAGATAGTTAAAGAAATTGGCAATAGTTTGAAGGCAATTGGGAGGAAGACTGTATGGATGGAATAGTAAGAAGAGGATGTGAAAATAAGGAAAGAAATGAAAGTAGGGTAATGATGAGTGTTATGGAGTATGGAAAGAAGGAAGAAGAAGGCTAGAAGGGGGAAATTTGAGGAAGATGGATTTATGGCTAATGTAAACTAGAAGGGATGATGGGAAGTTTGATCTTTCAGAAATATAGTGTATATATTGGTTTGTTTATTTGAATATTTCAGTATGTGTACAGTATTTGGTTTTTTTTTAATTGTGGAATATTTTTTTAAAAAATGGGAGACCTCCAAGAGCCCCGGTCATCACTGGCCCTGCTCAGATCTTGAAAACTCAGGAAAGCCACGGCTTCTTTGATTGAATCAATCTACTTGTAATGCTGTCTTCCTCTTTTCCTCTTTCTCACTTGACAAAGTGTTATCTTTTTCCAATAAGTCACGTCATCCCATGATATGTCCAAAGTATGACAGCCTTGGTTTAATCATTTGGGCTTCTAGTGACACTATACCTGAAGGTGCTGAACCATATCTGCAAAATGAGGTCAGCACCTTCGAGAGCTCCCGTAAAGTGTGAACCAGAACATGGAGTGGGTTCACTGCCCTACGGAAATGATTGCTCATACCAAACAGACCATTGTAAATAACTGTGCCACCTCAAACAAACAATAGAAACTATATATGATAATACAAACCAGAATAAAACATATAAATACAGACAGCCCATGAAGATAGACAATAAACATAGATAAATAACCACAGAAATGCAAGCCTGATTAATATTCCAACAATTTATACTGTACACTATAAAGAACTACCTCCAGACATAACTGTCAGGAATGGTCCTGGATGTGAACTTTCTTGCCAATTTCAGTGTTTCATTTATTTCATGGTACTGTGCTATAATCTTGCTGTTAATTGTGCTTTTATTTTCCAGTGCTTATTAATGAATGTTGTTGTTGTTGTTTATTTTCTTTTATTTCTATAGTGCCATCAACGTACATGGTGCTTTACAAGAAAAAGAACAACAAAACAGTTCCCTGCCCTCAAGCTTACAATCTAATGAAAACACGATACAAAAGGAAAGGAGATGGCAGTAGGGGAAGGGATTAAGTCTGGCATTCTCTTTTCTCCCTCCTTGGCCAGGGCAATGGCAGTTGGGATGGAGGGAGGGCCATTCTGCTTCTGGGCAGAGGCAAGATGGAGCTGTGTCTGCCTTAGCTTCTCTCCCTCTGCAGCCAGGGCAATGGCAGTTGGGATGGAGGGAGGGCCATTCTGGCAAGATGGAACTCTGACTGACTTTCCTTCTCTTCCTCCTTGGCCAGGGCAATGGCAATTATGTGCCGAGTGTAACAGGGAGTCTAATGGTTGCCAATAAGGGTGCAGCTGGGTGTTTTGAGGTTGTCCTACATGCAGGGAAAGGTGTCTGGACATGGGTATGGTGATGGGAGGTCAGGGGATGATGGTTAGCCAATAGGTATGTAGCGTGCCAGATTTTGGTAGATTGTGTTATGCTTTTAATATACTGTCTGTCTGTTAAGTTTCATTCTGAGTAACAACCATGTAGGGTTCACTTTCTGGATTTCTGTGCCAATAAAGTTTTCTGTTTTAACTCTGAAACCGATAGCCACTGAGTCTGGGAATGACAATAATAGCATGATGAAAAGAGACACAGAACAAAGCCAGGTCCACACACACATGGGCACACACTATGACCACAATCCTTAATCCCAAGTAAAGTAGACTCAATGAATCAATATGTTTTGCCTATATGTTGACTCACCATCCCACAACTGAGTCATGAGTCTACTCAAATTAAAACTGATAAAATTCAGGCCTACGTATGATGGCAGATTGTACATAGTGAACACATAGAATTGTTTCTCTGGTCTTGCCCAGTGGAATAATTTTCAATGTTCAACATATCAGCTTCCATGGCACATAGGTTCACCACTTAGTAGCATCAACTCAATATGTTGGCTTTTCCCAAGGCAACACTGCAAAGCACTATGGAAATGGGAGTTACCAGCTCCCACTGGACTAAGTCAGCTGAGGATGGACACAATAGTGACAACTACTTTATGCCACCGCAAAGCTGTGGATCATGTGAGTCTTCCAGATTAGTGGTGTGAGAAGTTCTGTGTCTTGATTTCATAAAATGTATCCAAATTCTTCCTGAAGTTTCTTCCCATCTTTGTTTTCTATCAGACTGGAAAACTTTATCTCTGCCTGCATTGAAATTTGTGCCATTCTTTCCCCACATTCCATTGAATCAGTGCATTTCTACACTCAATTTACCTAATTAATGAAACTTTTCCCTTATTGGCTAAAAGTGTGTTTCTGTCTCTTTCCCCCAATTATGCACATTTTAAAAAGATGTGCATTGCTTTGTGCAGACTTTACTTCTTGCAAAGCTTGTCAGATATGCCAATGTTTGAGGCAAGGGGATCATTTTCTTACAGCAAGGCTTGGAAGGTGGGAAAGTATGACTTCAATCTGGACTGACAAATCCAGTGCAATTTCTTTCCATCCCTACTCCTGACAGAGCAAAATCTGTGTATAGCAGCAACAGATGTAGGCAGACGGAGGAGAAAGAGGACTATCATTTGAGTCTGGCATGTACAAATATTTGGTATTTATACTCGCAAAGGAACAGCTGGCTAGTGCTGTGAGATTATAGTTGCAAAACACAAGTTAACTACTCTGGATTTTTGTCATAAGGTCTTTAGGAAAGAGAAATTTGTATTTATTGCTTCAGAAAATCCATAGAAAAATAGTGAATAGCTTTGGTTACAGAAGCCCCTAAAACTGGCTTCCATGAGTGTAAATCTCCTCAGATAGATAATATGGATGCTCCATGTGCTATCTGTCTCTGTCCAGATTTCAGGGGTGGGGACAGGGAGGAAAAGGAAGGAGGAGACCTCAGAGAAAGGAAAAAGAAGGTAAAACCTAAGTGTAGCAATCTACACATAGTTGTAGAAATAGGAAAACAAGAGACATGGAAACCCAGAATGACATGATTTTTTATTGCAAACGTTCTGTTTGCAGACAAACAGCACATGACTATATAAGGCAGCTAACATTAAATGGCCAGCAACCTGATGGCACAAGTTCCACTATGCAAGCAGTTGGCCATTTTTGTCTAATGCACAACAATATCATTCAGTTCAAGCTTGCAAGAGCAGATTTGCACATGGAATTGCCACAGTGCATGAATGCCCATTGTGCATGGAGGTGCAAGAGCATTTGAGCATGCATTCAGTTTACATCTGGTTGGCATTAATTCAGTTGTATAACATTGCCATTCAGCATATGAGTTGCATAGCTAATATGTGACTCCACATGCAGAGATTTACATTACACAACACTGATATAAGAGCTCAGCCAATAAGTACCGGTTATTCATTGAAAACATCGACTCAGCATTGTTCACCTCTGCCCAGGAGACTGTACTGTTAAATTCCTTGTGCTATGGATTCTAGTGCCAGCAGATTGACACTTCTGCTGCTCACACACTGTGTTCTCTATGCCCTCATTCTGCAAGTGGAAGAGCAATGACAGTAAGGAATGTCAGCAGACAACCCCAGCAACCAGAGAAAGAGGTAGCAACATGGCACATGCCTCCTTCCAGAGGCCTGTTCTAAATTATAGCAGCCACATCTTCAATGCCTGGCTTCCAGACACCATAAAAATAAAGATCATGGCCTAAATCAGGGGTGGGAATCAGGTGGCCCTCCAGATGTTGTACTGAAGCTCCCAGCAGCCTTAGCCAGCCTAGCCAAGGGTGAAGAATGCTTGGATTTGAAGTTCAATCATCTAGAGAAACAAATAATGTCCCACTGACAATTTCTAGTCCCATCTACAATAGATTGCATTGAATCAATGGGATTTCCATAAGTGCTGACTCATCATTTAATGACTAAGATCCTACACTCTTTCAGTACTGTGTAAAAATATTATGTTACACAACCCTTACACTGAATACCAAGATGGCTGACAACCCATTGTGAAAATGTGAGGTGCAATATGCATAGAGGCAATGTATATTCACAGACTATTCTGTATACTTCAGTGTGCTACTGCAGGTGCAACAATCCCATACCAACAATTCTACTTACACTGCCATCAGCTGGATACAACTATTACACATGGTCTTGAAATCACTTCACATGAATAGCACAATTTATGTCTGCATATGTCACTAACAGGTCACTGCCCAATAACTGATTTAATGGAACTCCTCTACTTGGGACCAGCAATTTGATTTTGACCTATGGGATGGATGGCTTGTAAAATCATCTGTGCATAGTGCTTTGATTCTGAGGGCCCCTCAAAGCAAGCATGGAAGAACTATCTACCAGCTGTATGAAGAGCCAAAAAATGAAAGAGAAATTAAAAAACCAAGAGTGGGGGTGGTGTACCACCAGCAGGGGAACACATTACATGACCAAGTAGTGGGGGAGGGGGAAATAATGGAAACAATACATGGAAGAACTATATAAAAGAGATTGAAAGGATGACAGATTCATTTGAGGAAGAACTATATGAAGATAAACCTCAAATTTTTAGAAAGTGAAGTGGAAGCTGCACTCAGGGCACTTGGGAGAAATAAATCACCAGAAACAGGCACCATACCAATAAAGCTGCTTCAAGCTACAGAGACAGAATCTACTCTAGTGCTAACTAAAATCTGTCAACAAATATGAAAAACAAAAGAATGGCCCACAAACACTCAATATACATTCCAGTCCCCAAGAAAGGAGGCACCAGGGATTACAGCAACCACAGGACCATTGCATTAATTTCCCATGCAAGCAAATGGATGCTCAAAATTCTATAATAAAGACATTGACCATATGTGGAGTGTGAAATGCCAGATGTTCAAGCTGGGTTCAGGAAATTGAAGAGGCACTACGGATCATATTGCAAACATATGTTGGATAATGGAGTGCACCTAAGAATTTTAGAAGAAAATCAGCCTCTGCTTTATAGATTATAGGAAAGCCTTTGATTGTATATAGCATGAAAAACTATGGATTTCTCTTAAAGAAATGGGTATGCCACAGCAGTTGATTTTCCACACGAGTAACCTATACGCAGGACAAGAGGCTATTGTTACAACAAAATACAGAGAAACAAAATGGTTTCAAATTGGAAAGGGGGTCAGGCAAGGCTGCATGTTATCATCCTATCTGTTTAACTTGTATGCTAAACACACCATACGTAAAGCATGATTAGACTTGGAGGAAGGAGGCATTAAAATGTGAGAAAGGGACATCGACAATTTAAGATATACATATAATTCCATACTACTAGGAGAAAATATCAAAGACTTAAACAATTACTGAAGAAAGTCAAGAAAGTGCAAAGGCAGTTTTTCAATTGAACATTAAGAAAACCAAAGTAATGACCACAAATGAGTTACATAACTTTAAAGTTGACTATGAAGACTCTGAAATATTTCAAGATTTTTCATCCTTTGGCTCAGTCATTAGTCAGAATGGAGACTGAAGTCAAGAAATCAGAAGATAAGGACTTGGAAGGACAGCTCTGAAGGAACTAGACAAGATCCTGAAGTGTCAAGATATATCACTGAATATTAAAGTAAGGGTGGTCCATGCCATTGTATTTCCCATTCTATGTATGGTTGTGAAAGCTGGATGGTGAAGAAAGCTAATAGGAAGAAAACCAACTCATTTGAAATGTGGGGCTGGAGAAGAGTTCTACAGACACCATAGACTACTCAAAAGACAAATCCATGAGTCCTAAAGCAAATCAGGCCTGAACTCTCCCTAGAAGCCAGGAAGACTAACCTGAGGCTGTCATATTTTGGACATATCATGAGAAGACATGACTCACTAGAAAAGGCAATAATGCGTAGGAAGGTAGAAGGCAATAGAAAAAGAGGAAGACCTCATTCCAGATGGATGGACTCAATAAAGGCAGCCACAGCCCTGAGTCTATAAGACCTGAGCAGGACTGTTGATGATAGGGTGACTTGGAGGTCTCTCATTCATGGGGTCACCATAAGTCAAAGCTGACTTGATGGCAGTTAACAATAACACCAATGTCTCATATTCACGATTACTGCTTTGTTACAGTTATGACATAATTGCCACAATCATAGCTCCCTTTCCCCAACCTACTTTGTCAGGCATCAGCTACATGGTGAGAAGGATGTCCATCCAGCAAGCGATCACAGCACAGGTGAATTATACTTTTGTCAGTTTTTTTTCAGGGGGGTGGGCCAAGAGTGATTACAGTTAACTATACTTATAAATAAGTAGCTGTTATAGAGTACCGGCCAGTATCTCTATTTCAGGAGCAGAGAGGTCAAAATATGGACCATGCCAATTTATAAACCAATATCATCCTCATTCAGAGAAGGTATATTGAAGACTATTCATAAATGGCATTTAACCCCAGTTAAATTTCACAAAACAATTAGTAACATTTCACAATATTGTTGGTCAAGTTCTGATGCAACTGGGACAATAGAGTATATCTGGTTGTGTTGCCCAAAATAGTAGTTTTGGGGAACAGAGTACTTCCAACATCACCTTCCAACAAAGCCACATGCACGCTCACTCATGAGGAGAAACTGAGGGCTAAGGCAGAAGCAGAGATGTGATTTAAAGACTGGGGGGAAAGAGGGAGGAAAGGAGGGGTGGAATGACATTCTCCAAAGAGACATAAAGTATCCCAAATAAGAATCATTGCTGGAACAGTTATTGGCAAGAGCCTTGTGGGCCAAATCATTTCTGCAAAGAGGAGCAGAGGTCATCCAAGAAGCAATTACTCTCTTTTCCCAAGGTG
This sequence comes from Gambelia wislizenii, assembly GCA_030847615.1. Taxonomy (NCBI): domain Eukaryota; kingdom Metazoa; phylum Chordata; class Lepidosauria; order Squamata; family Crotaphytidae; genus Gambelia; species Gambelia wislizenii. The sequence goes on from JAUMIR010000004.1 coordinate 331,049,561, forward strand.
GAGCTAAAGGCCTGGAGCTTCAAAGGAGCCCTTTGCACATTCCTAATACTGATGTTCATTCACAATTCATGCTTCTCCCATTAGGGGGACTGCCACTTGTGGCAGAGGATTTGGGCAAAGTGTGTAAGTATAGCACAAGAAGTTTGCTAGAATTTATTTATTTATTTATTTATTTATTTATTTATTTATGCAATATAAACATTTATTCACAAATAAAACAATCCGTTCTTTCCCTTTCTCACAAAGGTATATGCAGACAATATACAATTCTAAATCAATAAAGACAATACATTCGTATGTCTTTGTGGGGATAAAAATGTGTGTTTCAAAACATTTGTAGGTAACTATTTCTTATAATAAAGATCAGATGAACTTACAAATCCTTACTGTAAACATGACACATATTATTCTAGCCTAGTTTGACTTCAGATACTGGGATTTCTTTTTTGTATGAATTATCATTCCAAAATAATGATCAAAATTACATATTCCACATGTTGAAACATAGGTCTTGTAATTCGCTATTTGATATAGCTTAGTGTCATGCCCTGTGAGTCTGATGAGGGTATGGAATCAGAGGAGGATGGCATGGCATGGCATGGCCCTATGGACCCTGGCACAGGTTTATCTACACCTGTGCCAGCAGAGAACTCTGCCAACCTGGAAGAGGAAGAGCCTGGTCCTAGTGGGTTGGTACCAGTCCTAGCAGAGAGCCTTGCTAAGTCATGAGGAAGATGAGAAAACAGATTTACCCATACCATTCTTCAGCCAGCAAAGATCCCAAAAGGAAGCAAGGTGGTGATCAATGAGGCTTTATATTAAACACCAGCTCATCAAGAACCACTGGGCACAGCCTTGATTGCTATATATACACCTTGGGGGAGCTATGGACCCATTGTCAGAGATCAACTGATCTTCCTGGTGAAAGCTTCCTGTTTGGTATCTTTGATTCTGTCTTCCAGCTGCCTTGACTCCTGTTTAGACCTTGGACTTATTCTGACTATGCTGTAGCCTGGATCCTGTTGACCTACAGACTTGCTTTTGGGACCCTTCCTGACTTCTGTAAGCCTATGACTCTTGGACAGTTTTACTGGACTATTCTTTGCATATTCCCTGCTTGTTGCTGCCAGTTCCTATCTGGACTTCACTTAATCTGCCTCGTTTTTAAGAGTTGGCTGCTTTCCCAGATATTGTTTATACTTTTGCTGTCATTTGGCTACTTTCCTAGACACTTATAAAGCTTACTAGCTAATAACTATTGTATTAATTCCTTTATCTATCAGTCTCAACTATCTATTAAGTACAACTCTCAATTTATTGCTACTGCTTTGGGACCCCATCTCTTTTCCAAAAAATATGCTAACTGCTTTCCAGCATTCATAATGATTAGTTAGAGGGTTTTTGTTTTTTTTCACAAGGTGAGAAAACTTATTCAGTCACTCGTCCAGTTGAGGAGTCTCTTCAGTTTTCCATGTTGAAGCAAAGTTTGCTAGAATCTTTAGGGCAGGGAGTGGCACAGTCTTGAACCCTACCATGTTGGGCTCCTACAGAGCTGCCATTTTGTCAGAATGGGAACAATGTTATGTTCATTTTTGCCACTATTTTCTGGTATTTTAAAGTCATTTAGTGGGTGTTGGAACCCCAGAGCTGCTTTTGATAGGTTGAAGTACACAAAGTGATTGGGGTTTTCAGGACAAATAGTTGATTTTTCAGCCACAACATTTTAGCAGGGGTCTGGGTGGGGTCAGGAGGTCTATCCAGGGATCCCAAAGGTTGCACAGAACCTGCAAAACAGCTGCATGCCCTGTATCTCCCATTTTTGGCCACAGTTACAGATGTTAAAGCAAGGTCTGTACCTAAAGCAAGTTCCAGCAAGCAACTCACATCTCTGATCAGCTGCTGAGAGCCCAAAGAAGCAACAGCACAGATAACTAATTAATCATAATAGTTTTGATAATGAATGATCTACATACATTTACGTCTATTGGGTTAAGGATGTGTCACAACAGGTGGTTTGTACATATTCTACCCTACATTCCAAGTAGGGATGTAATTCTTCACTAAGTTTCATCTTGAAAGCAGAAATGAGTAATTTCAGCAATTTTCTTCTTGCTGCAAGAAAGTCTTTGAAACCCACTCAGTGGGGACTTATTCTGTGCACAATTCTTACGTGGTTGTTTTCTGCAGCAAGCAGCATTTTCTGTACATAAAAGAGCATTTTTTGCACAGAAAATGCAGAAAGAATGAAGTTTCTATGGAAACTTCATCAGAGTTTCTCCACCATTTGTTGAATATTTTCAAATATTATTTCCATCCCTAAAGGCCTGCAATAATGGCTACCATAGCCAGAAGCCAAAGTTATGCCAGTTTAACTTCAGCAGCGGCCAACATTTAGCATTAGCTAAAGCTGCAAAGGATTTGGGGAGAAACAGGCCAAGAAGGTTATTATAAAGGGGCAATTAGCACATGCCATCCTAATCCTCCTTGTACAAAATTATTCCAGTTATTTCCACTACAGTGAATATCTATAGACTGTTCTAAAGTCCTCACTAGTCTGAAAAATCTCAGAATTCCATAGAATGGAGGCATGGCAGATAAATTAGTATCAAACTGCTTGTGATGCTTTTAAAGGGCTCTTCTGTGAATGCACACTCACCCTGACCACTCCAGAGCTAATTTAAATGCCGCCACCACCATCCATTGCCTTTAACTCTTTCCATGTAACCCAATGTGGCATTACTGGATTCAAATTGTGCTTCTCACTATGACTCTGTAGAGTTTTACCTCCCTCCACCTTTGGGGAAGGAAAAGCTGAGCAAGCTGCATGGAAAGAGTGTGCTGAAAGGAAAGATTTAAAGGAAGCTTATTCTAAGAAGAAGTACATAGCCAGAAAAGGTATCACTTTCATGGAAGATTCTTTTCTTCCAGGAGGAACACTTGAAGTTACAGGTATAGAGAGGTCTAATGATTCCAGCCAAGTTGTAAAAATAAAGATAAGCCCTAATGTGACTAACTAGACAGTCCATAATCTACTTACAATCATGCCATCCAGACGTGCAGGATATTCATGGAGACTGGGAGTCTAGGCCTTTTTGGCTTAGCTTCTACCACGCATCCCCCCTATAGCTGGCATGAGAGTCCCCCTGGCTCAGGTCTCTCTTTGTTCTTCCACTTTGTTCTTCTCCCTGCCTTGTGGCCCTGAGGCAGTATTTGTCACTTCTTCACAGAAGCATCTGGTCTAGGAGTTTGCTCCTGCTGGACATCTTCATTGGTGAGCTATCCTCATAACCTGTGACTCCTTTATGACACTGACCCCCAATAAACTGTAACCTTACTCTCAATACCTAGTTAACCCTTTGTTTACCTGGTTGGTTGTGCTGGCCAGATAATTGTGGAGATGTCAGGGGATGATAGGACACTCAATCCCTGGCAGAAGCCAAAAAACTATCTCAGCAGACTTAGTAGCAACCTGTTCCCAAGAATACTCACACACAGAGTGTTTGATGTCCAAATGGACAGGAAGCATTTTTATCTTCAAAGTCAAGCAGTTGCAATATGTAGAAATATTTACAATTGAAGGACAAACTGCTTCGCCAGACATCAGCATTCACGAGAAGAGAATGAGATCTGAACTGAGCTTCTTTTATACACATCTAGAGGCATTGGCTTACTCAGCCACATGGGTGCATTACATCAGATCTTTGCACTCTAGAAGCTATGCCCTCTAGTAACCCACTTCAGCAGCTGTGGACCCAAGGCTTGCATGACTTGGCAGTTCCTTGGCTTCAGCCATCATGACTCAGCATGACTCTGCAGTTGTTTGGCCATTTTCTATGGAGTTCAGTCTCTAACTGAAGAGATTCCACCTCAACATGAGGAGGAACTTTTTGACAGTAAGAGCTGTTTGGCAGTGGAACACACTCCCTCGGAGCATGGTGGGGTCTCCTTCCTTGGAGGTCTTTAAACAGAGGCTGGATGGCCACCTGTCAGGGATGCTTTGATCAAGATTTCCTGCGTGGCAGAATGGGGTTGGACTGGATGGCCCTCGTGGTCTCTTCCAACTCTAGAATTCTATGATTCTATGATTCTAACTCCTGACAGAAGAGCCCATTATCACACTGCTATATTGTAGAATGGAGATACACCCCCAAGTCTCCCAGATGGGCCCTTTAATTTCAGTGGGGGAATTCTCCTGGAAGCCTCCAGAACTGGTGATTCACCTTTTAACTAGGTTGCAACATGCACACACACCAGTACTTTTTACCATTCTGAATACTTCTTTTTTTTTTCCCCAAAAAAGAAAAAGAAAGGGCTGGAAATCCACTTCAGGATTTTAAAAAGGGGCGTATTTATGTTTAATGGACTTCCTGCCCTTTTTGCATAACCTTTTGGTATCTTTGGCAGCTTGTGTAACCCCCACCCCTTCAGGATTCCAAGCTGAGAAAATTAACCCCTGGCCATAAGAGTTTGGTCACCCACCTCCAAATTCCAGTTTATTTCCTCCTCTTCCTTCCTTTGTCTTCTCTTTTACTTGGCAATGTGCAGCTTCACCTCCCCCTCCCACCTTTACCTTATGCTGTAAAAAGTCATCTACATTGATGGCATAGAAAATAGCAATAATAATGATGAAGTTGTAGCATGTCATGAAAAACCCTCCAGATAATTCAAATTGGTGTGTAGGAACTGTTGGCCTTTTTGCTCACTTTAAAGCAAACCAACTAAAGAGGGAAGAGGATTGCCAGGTAATTTAGCGACTCATTGTTATGGGCTTTGGGGATCTATCCGAAGCAGTTACTTTTCCCAGCAGGTCTCATTATTGCAGGCAAAAAGTTATCTTGGTGCCTTTCTTGGAAAGCAGCCACCCATAATTACCAATACAGCAGAAAACTGTTAATAAGGACACTTGGGTATGCACAGAGGAGAAGCAACCCCTTATGTTCAGTTTGGGGATGTGAGGAATTTGTTAATCAACCAATTGATCAATCACTTTATGTATATCCCACTTTTTCCCAATAGAGGGACTCAAGGTGGCTCAAAGAATGAAAAGGGATATGAATACAACCACAAGTCGAGATTAAAACAATATTAAACTGCTGTTATGGAGCTATGAAAGAAATGGACAAGATAATAAAATGCAACTATATAAAACTGACTACTAAAGTTGGGCTCATTCAAACCATCATATTTCCTATCACCATGTACTGATGTGAGAGCTGGACAGCGAAGAAAGCTGATAAGAAGAAAATCAACTCGTTTGAGACGTAGTGTTGGAGAAGAGTGCCAAAGATCCTGTGGACAGTCAAAAGGACAAACAAATGAGTCTTAGGAAAGATCAAGCCTGAATTGTCATTAGAAGCCAAGATGACCAAATTGAGAATGCTGTACTTTGGACACATCATGAGAAGGAACAGCTCACTAGAAAAGTCAATAATGCTAAGAAAGGAGTAGGGGGAAGAAAACAGAGGAAGGCCACATACCAGATGGATAGACTCAATCAAGGAGGCCACAAGCCTGAACCTGCAGGACCGGAGTAGGGTGGCCGAGGACCGGGGATCTTGGAGATGTCTCATCCATTGGGCCACCATGAGTTGAAGCCGACTTGAAGGCAGTTAACAACAACAATATTGTCTATAGAACTTCTTCTGTTGGGTGACTTCAAGTCATTTCTGACTTATGGTGACCCTACGTCTACAGAACTAAAACCACATAAAACATTAATTTAAAAGCATGAAAGCACAGCATGTTATTAAAACAGAAAACCCACTGATGACCAACTATGGAATAATGAGACCAGACACAGAAAGTTGGGTTAAATAAGGGCCACTTTATTTGACCTGTATCGTATTTAAATTAATTGAACCTGAAAAGAGTAAGAAGGGGAAACAACCTGATGCAGGTCCAACTGAGGCCATGTGTCTACCCTAGACTACCTCCTTAGCCTTCCCTTAAGTGAAACATCTGAGCCCCAATGACAGTCCAATAGTTGGGTTGCTCCCTGGCTAGCCCCTTACAGGAAGGTAAACCCAGGGTACTCCCACCCAAGTCCCAGGACCTTATAAGTGAGAGAACCCTCCCAGGTCAGCATCAAGGGTAAATTCCTACCCCCCTCCAGGCCCCAGGACCTGTGAAGGCTGTTCCCGAGTCCTACCCTTCACCCAAAGGGTGCCAAGGGATCAAGGGAAGTCTTAAATCCCCCCCCTCTACCTGCCCTATGACAGCCTATTTAAAGACACTTCCCAGAGCCAATCATCAAAGTCCCTTGGCTACAGCAAAAAGGAAAAAAAAAACAGGTAAACGGGAGAAAACTCCTACCCAGCCCTGAAGCAACCAGCACTGCACTGAGGGTGGGAGATTGGTCCACACTGCAATGATTCAAAGAGGCACATGAGGGGAAGGCCAGGCCTTAAATACATTATAGCCCTGTCCCCATCACGTGACATGTTCTGGCACCTTGTGCCCCATGCAAAGCCTCCTGGTCTCTGACCATGGAGGCCATCAAAGGAGTACCTTGACTTAAAGCTCTGCATGTGATTCCCTTGGAAGTGTTCCCTACCCTGATAGCCCCCATCTTGGAATATCAAATAATTGGCGGTATTTAATAATTTGGTTTAATATAGCTTTCCATGTGGCCAGCAAGTAACCAGGGACCCCCAAATATATGCTTTGAGTCACATATGACCAAAGGAGGGGCCTTTGGAAATTCCCCAAACAAATACTCAAGTCATAGATTAGCATCTGGAGGTGAGTCATTCACTATTCCACTCAACAATAGCAGAGTCCTTGATGCTTGTAAAATGGGTTCCTTCCTTCCGTCTTCCCCATCCAACAATACACCTTGCCTGTTCTTATTCAATTCTAAACACAGAGTCATATTAACACATAGTCTTATTCAATTCTAAACCCATAGTCATATTAACGAGCATTAACTCTTCCGGAGCACTCTTTGTCTAGTCCTGGGAGTCTCTGAGAAACATTGTATTCCACTCAAAATCCTATCCCTTCAGGGGAATTATCACTCACACACACACACATCATCCTAAAACACCACCCAGGTCTGCACAAATCCCCTGCTTTCTGACTTCACATCAGTTTATGTCACCATTCTATCATCCAGACCTCTTTGTTGTCAGTATACTTCAGGATCTCAGCTCTGTAGGATCGGCACAGTATAACCCACTACCCCCCCACACACTTTGTTCCTATATCCAAATACGTCCTACTGTTTCTGATAGCCTTGTATGAGCATCAAAAGCCTCAGTGTTTGCATGAATTTTATTACTCTTCATTTCCCATAAAGATCATTTAATTATAAGTTTTGGCTTAGAGTCTCATCTGTTACTTCATTATACATAGGTTAAAAGATCCCACCATTACCCAGCCTCTTCCTGCTATATTTGAGCTAATTAAATATTCTCCACATTAATTTTGGACACTAGTTGGGATCCTGATAGACCCTATGCAATTCAGGTAACAGAAGCATCACTGCACAATTTGAAACTGTGGTGCGAGATTAAATGAAGCTGTACCAGAATGATGCCACACAAGAAAAGAGATGGCACCTAAACATTAGGAAGATTTTTGTTTATTTGTCTACCATAAGAGCTGTTTCAACAGTGGAATGGACTGCCTTGTAGAGTGGTGTACTCTACATCTCTGGATGGCTTTAAACATAGGTTGGATGAGCATCTTTCAGGAGAGCTTTATGTCTGTATTCCTGCATGGTAGGGGGTTCATAGAATCATAGAATCATAGAATCATAGAATTGCAGAGTTGGAAGAGACCACGAGGGCCATCCAGTCCAACCCCCCTGCCACGCAGGAAATCACAATCAAAGCATCCCCGACAGATGGCCATCCAGCCTCTGTTTAAAGACCTCCAAGGAAGGAGACCCCACCACGCTCCGAGGGAGTGTGTTCCACTGCCGAACAGCTCTTACTGTCAAAAAGTTCCTCCTCATGTTGAGATGGAATCTCTGTTCCTGGAGCTTGCACCCATTGCTCCGTGTTCCAATCTCTGGAGCAGCAGAAAACAAGCCTGCTCCATCCTCAGCGTGACATCCCTTCAAATACTTAAACAGGGTTGGAGTAGATGATCTTTGTGATCCCTTCCAGTTCTAAGATTCCATGATTCTATGGTCAATTTGAATGAATTCTTCTTATGGATTTAACATGACCTGCAAGAAATGAAGGTGAAGGAGGGATAGATGGAGTAGGGTGAAGAGGAAAGGTTATTTCTCGTAGACCCTTCATGGTTTGGGGCAAGCACACTGGAACTTCCACAGTCACCTCCTGCCACCTTTTTCCCACCAGGGTTATTATGATGGAGGTGGGAAGCAGTGAAAAATACTTACTTTTTTTTAGTTGAACATGTTTTATATTTCCATCCACTTGCCTTTATGAGGTTCTTTCCTCTTTATTTTTAACAGCTCAGTGTTTATTTGTTTATTTTTATCACCTCTCATTTCCATTCAGAGAGAGAGAGAGAGAGAGAGTAACTCCTAATTTCATCCTACAGCAATTCTTTTATTACATTTTTCCTGATAATTGGTAAGATGAAAAGCATGTGTATACTGCCTTGTGCAGGACCATAAAGCAAGCCATTTTGGATGGGTCAGGGGACGTGCGCAGTTCTTTTATTTCAAAATATTTTGCAACAGCATGAAAATTGTGACTCACAATAATATACACTCCAGATTCAAAAAGCTGGGTTACGGTGTGCGGAGGCATCATTAGGGAATGTTTGGGATTCTGCATCCATCTGTTGTAAGATAAGATACAATAAAATGGAAGCACCTGGGTGGCTCTGTCTGATAGCAGCCATATTTCACATGCAGAGATGCACAGCTGTGATGGACAGCTGTCACTTATAGTGAAATGGCACTAATACATGATGGATGCCAGCAAGGATGAAAATGGAATTTGAATTTTTTGATAATCGGCTGCTATTCCAGAGGCATGCAGCCAGCAAGACCTGCTGAGCTACTGTGAGAGAAGACCTTGTGAAGGGTCTGGCAAAATTATGAAGCTAAGCCTTCGCAATGTACTTTATAAAAATTCATCTTTGCTCCAGAGCATGGGAAAATTACTTTCTGAACAACTGCTCCTAGGATACACCAGACATCATAGGCATGCTGGACATGCTGGTTGGAGGATTCTGGGAGCTATAGTCTAAAAAAGTAAGTTTTCAGAGAACTATTACTACAGCCCTTGTTTCTCCCCATCCCATTTTCAAACTACCCAATATTCCAGTGTATAAGATGACTGGGCGTATAAGACCCCCCCCCCAATTTCCAGCCAAAAATCTAGGCTTAGGCATATATCCGCCATATAAGACCAACCCCAACCCCAATTTGGCTGGCTGGCTGACTGGCTGGGGGAGCCTTGCCAGCTGATCCTCTTTGTTTCCCAACTCACAAGGATCTCCTCATGAGCTGGGAAAGCAAACAGGATCAGCTGGCAGGGCAACATTCGCCCCTCTCTTCAACCTTCCAGTCAAACTGGACTCAAAGGTGGAGGAAAGGGGCGAAAATGCCCAGTTTGCCTCAGTAGCCCCCTTCCATCCATCCTGGCTCTTCCTAAGGGGACCAAGGTGGGGGAAGCGGGGGGGGGGCTGCGGCTATGGCTAACCCCTAGATTCACCCCCTCTCCCCACCTTCAAGGAAGGTGGGGAGAAGGGGTGAACATGCCCCATTTGGCTCTACCGCCCCGATCCCTCCTTCTGGGCTCCCTTCCAAAGGAGCCCAGAAGAAGGCATCGGGGCTGCAGGGTTAAACTTGGCATCTTCATTCACTCTCCCCACCTTCCTGGAAGGTAGGGAGGGGGAGCGAATCTAGGGGTTTAACCCTACAGCCCCGATGCCTCGTTCTGGGCTCCCTTTACAAGGGAACCCAGAAGAAGGGATCAGGGCTATGCAGCCAAATGGGGCATGTTCGCCCCTTCTCCCCACCTTCCTTGAAGATGGGGAGAGGGGGCAAATCCTGGGGTTTGGCTCCACGGCCTCGCGTCCTCCTTCATGGCTCCCTTTGGAAGGGAGCCCAGAAGGAGGCATCGGGGCCGTGGAGCAAAATGGGGCATTTTCACCCTTTTCCTCCACCTTCAAGGGAGGTGGGGGGAAAGGGTGAATCTAGCGGTTTGCCTCGGCCACTGCAGAGGCGATCAAGCGGCAGCCGCGGCAAACCGCAATGTTCGCCCCCCTCCTCTGTCTTCCGTTGTTCCCCAAAGGGGGAGAAGGCAGAGGAGGGGGTGAATGAACTGCTAAACACTTTGCTTCACCCCCTGCCCCATCTCCTGCCTCTTCGCTCTGTTTGCGAAGAGGCAGGAGATAGGCAGGCAGGCGAAGCAAAAGTATATCTGGCGTATAACACGACTCTCGATTCTGGAGAGCACTTTTGAGTGCTCAAAAGTAATCTTATATGCCAGAATATATGGTATATACCAGTAGTAAACTTTACCCCTAGCATTGGGTGACTTCCATGTCAGTGAGTACTGAATACATTCTGGGTTTTAGTCTTGATTTTGAAAGATCTATCCAAGGTGCTATGAAACTGGGATTTGTAGTTTCATGAAATATTTCTCTGGCAGGCATCTCTAATGCTGTAGTTCAAGGGTTGTGTTGTTGTTGCTGCTGTTGCTGTGTGCCTTCAAGTCATTTCTGACTTATGATGACTCTAAGGCATTCACTACCATGAAGTTTTCTTGCAAAGGTTTGTTCAGAGGAAATGTTGCCATTGGCTCCTCTGAGGCTAAAAGAGTGCGACTTGCCCAGAGTCATCCAGTGGGATTCCATGACTGTGGGGGTTCAAATGCTGGTCTCTAGGCTCGCAGTCCAACACCCAAACCACTACACCATGCTGGCTCAATAGGATGTGTACTAGAGAATTCTGAGTCCCTCACAAGACTACAAATTCCAGGAATCCATAGGACAGACAATCAAAGTGATATAATTCAGCAATGTCAATCCACTGCAGGATGAACCATGTCATGATTTACATCCTTATCCATTCTATTGGTAGTCCCAACTAGGATAAACTCATTAAATCAATGGAATTTACATACAAGTTGACTCACCATTTAACAATTGATTCAGCAGGTCTACTTTAGTTTGGAAATACCAGCTCAAACCACAATAAACATAATCCATCCAGAACGTAATGTACAGAATCCAGCCTGGTTTGAGCATTTAAAAAACAAACAAACAAACAAACAAAACATTCAACTGAATTCTTTTGGATAGTTGGGTGTGTGTGTAATTTTCTCCTATTAAAAGCAACAGGACCTTTGACAGAGAATCATTGACGAATGCGGTGTCAAAAAGTTGTAATAAACTATGCATGTGTCTCTGTTCCAAAACTGCCATATTTAATACAAATTCTAGGTTTCACAGAGTTTGGTAACAAGGCAACAAAGGATTGGATTATGAAAGAATTTGAAAGATGGTTCACTCCCCCAAGTTTGAGCTCTAGTACTACCCTGACATGAATGATAATAAAGCAGAATGGCATTTGCATCTTTTTCACCCAGTATCATAGTGTTGGAAGAGACCAAAAGGGTCATCCAGTCCAACGCCATTCTGTCTTGCAGGAATACACAATCAAAGCATTCCCGACAGATGGCCATCCAGACTCTGTTTAAAAACCTCCAAAGAAGGAGATTCTACCATCTGCATTTTTTTTTTAAAAAAAAAGTGCATTGCTATGGCCATCATCTGTCCTGAAGCTCTTTTGGAATAGCAAGAATGGTGGCTTCATAAAGATTTGCCTGGAGCTTGAAGACATTGTCAAAGCCCAGGAAGGAAGGAAGGAATTTTGCACATGGAGGACTTTATCAGATGCACAAAATACGGTGTCATAACAATGCCACATAACCGCGACAGGGTGCACATATCAGACAATGTTGCCCTTTCGTGGTTTTGTCCCTCCCCAAACCCGTACTTTTTAATTGATGTTTGAATCCATCAATTGATCCTCTGTGGCCCTTTTGTGCCAGCATTGCCAGCATGTGAAACCTCCTGGGTTTTTTTCCCTTGCACTTACCCTGTTGATGGCCAGTCTGGTGCAGACACTTCCAGGTGAGTTTGTGACGTGCAAGTAAGTGACACACTTTTTATAACCCTCCCTGGGTTACTTGTAAGTTTTTTAGTGTGTTTAGGTGCTTGTGTAAACTTCTTTAGTGTTATTTTTGTTTTTGAATTTCCCACGCGATGTAATCTCATGATAATCCGTGGGATTTCAAAGAAGGAAATGAATGGAGCTCTGTTCACTTCATCTTTCATTGCCAGGGATGCCTTTGCCGGGAAAGCAAAGTAAGTGTGGTGGGGGCATTCTTTCTTTAAGCAAAAGAACACTTAAAGAGGCTCATCTCATATAAGTCCAAATAGGATCTCAGAAGTTTAGTGCAGAGATTTCCTCCATTGAAAACCAGCCTGGTGTGTTTTTAGCAAACAAAGAACATTTAAGAATATGACAATCATTTCCAGCAGTTCCATTTTGGCTGAAAGGCTAAGGGTTTTTTCACTTGTTTGGTTGTTTGTTCTATTGAGATATTTATGTCCCTCCCTATACCAAGAGATCTCAGGGCAGATCACAACTAATTTTAAAACAGGTTAAATGGGTTAAAAACAGTAAGATAATTTAAAGCAGCTAAACACTTTGAAAATTTGTTTGTAACTCATTGTAAACATATAATGAGTTAAAAAGTGATTTTAAAAATTAATTTTTAAAAAAGCTATATATAAAAGTCTTTGTGTTGAATTAATGAGGCCCAAAGGCTTTAGTGAACAACCAAGTTTTAACTTGGCGGGTCTGAAATATGGGTCACCTATCGCCAACGCTTATGACTCCTTGAACTTTCATCAGCGCTGTATACGCACAATCCTAAATATACACTGGACTGACTATGTGACGAATGTTGCTGTCCTTGAGCAAGCAGGGGTCACCAGCATTGAGGCCATGATATTGAGAACACAGCTGCGCTGGGCAGAGCACGTTTCTAGGATGGAGGACCATCACCTCCCCAAAATAGTACTCTACAGTGAACTTGCCACGGGTCAGCGTAAGAGGGGCGCTCCAAAAAAAACCGATACAAGGACTCCTTGAAACAACAGCTCCGGCTCAGCCAAATTGATCACCAACAATGGTCCGCCCTGGCCTCACATCGGGAGGCATGGAGACACACTATCCACAATGCTGCAGCCTCATTTGAGAACTCACGCCAAACAAGTCTTGAAGAGAAACGACAACACAGAAAGAATCACAACCCAGAAACATCACCCAAGGAGACCTTCTGCTGTGCTTTCTGCAACCGGACTTGTTTATCTTGGATTGGCCTTTTTAGTCATCATCACAGTTGCAGAAAATGTGGGATGAGCCCTTCCTGAATCTTTGTTTGCGAAGAAAAGCTAGAGAGAGGGGGGGGGGCGGTAAATGACATGAGTGCTGGTACCAGTTGGGCCACCAGGGGGAAAACGTGTCATAGTTGGGGTGACATGGCTGAGAAGGTCCCGACACAGCGTATTGACCTCCCTGGTAGGAGACAGAGGAGCTCCCTCTCAGCAGATCTTAATCCTCAAGCAGATACATATGAAGAGATGTTACCTGAATGACTGAGGTCCATGGAAATTCCATGCATGTCTACCAAATACCCATTTTTATATAATTATCTTTAATAGTATGAAACATAGAAACATAAAAACATAAAATGACACACATACACATATATACACACACAGTAGGACCCACATATCCACTGATTCAGTTATCCACAGGACACAAAATAGCACACCTACCACAGAGTCTTCCTAGAAAATGTGTCCTCTCTAGCCATTTTATAGGTCCTCCAAGGCAACTCTATGGTATTTTAAACCAGAAGTCCCATAATTTTCAATGGTGTTCACTATTATCCATGGTTTTTTGTATCCACGGTGTCCCTAGGAACCAATCTCCATCAGATACGGGGGTCCTACTGTATATATAGGGAAAAAACCAAGAAAAGTACTTACATACAAACAAAAAGGATATATATAGTACCTAATCTAGCACATTAAACATAGGAGATTTTCAGACACCTCTTTCAGCGTCTTGCCACGCAAGCAGCCTCTGGAGCAGTAACGAGGCTGCTGCACGGCAAGGGGTCCAGTTTGGACGATGCCGTTTCTCTCTCAGCGTCGTCTGTGAGTGTTGCGGCTAGCATTGGAGGTGGCCACACTGTTTTTTACTCACGGACAACTTCCATGAGTGAAAAACAATGCAGCACCTCCAATGCTAGCCGCAACACTCACGGACGACACCAAGAGAGAAACAGCGTTGTCCAAAATGGACCCCTTGCCGCGCAACAGCCTCGTTACTTCTCCGGAGGCTGCTTGCGTGGCAAGACGCTGAAAGAGGCGTCTGAAAATCTCCATACACAAATACCTAAACACGCTAGTAAAAAACCCCCCACAACTAATAAAAGCATTAAAATGACTTCCTTCCCTCTTATTCTTGAGTATCACTCCCATGTATACATTTATATACTTGGACTGTGTAGATATAAATATATACTTTTATATACTTGGATTGTGTAGATACAAATACAAACCTAGCTGTATTATTGACATCTTTCTGCTATTCTAAAATTCATATTATTTATATTAAGAATTTACTTTATCATTATATTTATCTCTTATATTTTATTTCTTTATGGCTATTTTACAACAGTGATCTCCACTATATTTCTTATCATAATCCCTTTCAAATCTGTAATCATAAATATAGATAAGACCATAACTATAACCTTTAAACATAGGTATTTCTCTATTATTTGTACAATTATTATTTAATTATCCCTTGTATACCCTCTTCACCCTCAATCTGTTTGAAAAATATAATTAGTTTCTCCCAATCTTTTCCAAATTTATCTAATGATTCATTTCTGAGCAAAGCAGTGAATTTTTCAGTTTCAACAAAATCATATCGTTTAAGCAGCCAATCTGTCATATCTGGGATCATTTTTAGCTTCCAGTTCCTTGCAAATAATGGCAGTGGAGATCAATTATGGCAGTGGAGATCCTTTCCACTAGTTTTCTTTCTCTATGTACCATTCCTAAGAAATACATCCTAGGGGCCATCGTAAACTTCATGTTTAGTATCTTTATTATCAGTGTGTGGATTTGCTTCCAATTTTTTATTTTTTCTATTTTTTTGCATTTGCACCATAATTTAAAAAGTGTTCCAGTTTCTTCCTTCCATTTCCAGCAGATGTTGTTTGTGTTTTTATAAATTCTCACTATTTTTTCAGGTGTCAAGTACCATCTAAACTGTATGTTATACTAGTGTAATTTTCCTTCAGATCAGCACTAAGAGTATATTTTAATCTTTTATTCCATCTTTTCCCCATTCTTCAAACTGAATTGTTATACTGATGTCTTGTGTCCATTTCACCATATATATGTTTTGACTGTTTCTTTCTCCATCTCCAGTTTTAATAAGAAGTTGTAAAATTTCAATATTAATTTTGTATTTTCAGTAGAAATTAACTTGTCGAATTCTTCATCTTCTTTTTCTGTTCCAGTTGTTTTTTCATCTATTTTAAATCTTGCAGCTAATTGATGATGCAGAAACCAATGGCACTGAACATTCTGTTCCTTTAATTCTTCAGGTGTTTTAAGTCTATATTTGTTATTATCTAAAATTTACTTACTCTTGGTAAGTAAGGCATTTTCCAGACCTTATTTTTTCTCTCTTATAAAAGCCTTCCTGTGTAGAGACCCATCTGGGTAACCTATTATCCAAACTTTTTTTTATACTTTGACCATACACTTACTAGTGATTTTCTCAAGCAATGATTGTTGAAATCTCTATTAACTTATCTTGTTATAACAGAGGTAAGTGTGCTACCCAAATCTTATATCAGTACCTTCCAACTGTAGCAATCCTGGATTGCCAAGCCTTATCCATTTCTTTAACCATTCAAGGCAACAGGCATGGTAATAAATCTTAAAATTGGATAAGCCGAGTCCACCTCTCTCAGTACAGACCTGCATAGTTTTCCCCTCCATATCCTAGGTTTCTTATTCCATATAAAAGAAATAGTATCTTTTCCCCATTCTTTGAAGGATACATCACTTGTAAGTATTGGAATTGATTGGAACAAGAATAACATCCTAAGAAGAATATTCATTTTGATTGCAGCTATTTTACCTAATAACAATAAATTTAGTTTAGACCATCTTCCAATATCTTGTTTGCTGTCCACCCAGATTTTTTTGAAGTTGTTTTTAAAGAGATTCAAGTTTTTTGTTCTCATTGTAATTTCCAGGTATTTTATTTTATTTTTCAATTTTGAAATTTGATTTTTTTTAGTTACCTCTTCATTTTCAACTTTACTCATATTCATTGTTAGCATTGCCATCTTTTATTTTTAGTAATTATTTTTCTTAGAGTTTTATACAAAAGGAAAAAGTACAACCAACAATATTATACAGTCATTACAATGCAGTAAACACAATACATATACTGTACAACTAACTGTTTAAAACAAAATAACACCAAACATGCCAGAACACACAAACAAATAAACAAACAAACAAAGCAATAAAAAAATGAACATGGTCATCTTTTCTTTGTTGATTTTAAGACCTGCATATTGTCCGTATTCTCTTAATATATCTAGTAGGTATATAATACTGTCCAGTGGATTAGTTATTGTAAATACCACACCGTCAACATAAACTCTTAGATTATAATCATACTCATTAATTTTTATTCCTTTGATGAAGGAGCCCTGGTGCCACAGTGGTTAAATGCCAGTACGCAGCCACAATGTTGCAAGTTTAACCCCAAGCCTTCCGTCCTTATGTAGGTTGGTAAAATGAGTACCTGGTTTATGGGGGCAATTAGTTAATGCACATTGGAAATCATTTGGAGAATCCTAGCATGCTACAAAAGTGGTGTAGATGTGAAGGTGCTATTGCTTAACAATTTGTAAGCTGCTGTGAGAGCTTTGTGGCTGGAGAGCAGGGGTATAAATACCTAAAAATATAAATAAATAAATAAATTATTTTCATCTTCTCTAATTTTTCTGATCAAAATCTCAAGTGTTATAATAAAAAGCAACAGAGAAAGCAGGCACCCTTGTCTTGTCCCCTTCTAGATGTTGCAGAAATTAGTTCTTTCACCATTTACTAGTGTTTATGCTCTTTGCCGTTTGTATATTGATTTTATCCAGTTTATAAAATCTTCTCCTGCATTTTTAATTCTTCTTAATATTTCCGTCATAAAGCATCATCTAACATGGTTGAAGGCCTTCTGAGCATCTAGAAATATTAATGCCAATTTTTATCTTTGTTTTTTTTTCTCAATGTATTCTACAATACCAATTATTATTTAAATATTCTCCATCAGTCTATTTGGCAAAAAGCCAGTTTGATCTTCGTGAATCAAATCAATTAAGATTTTTTTTCAGTCTTTCTGCTAATATTGATGCAAATAACTTGTAGTCCACATTTAGTAAGGTGATAGGTCAGAAATGTTTTGCTTCCATTAAATATTTATCTTCTTTTGGTATTAATGTGATATTTGAACAAATCCAAGTTTCTGGTACTTCTTGTTTCAGCATCCCATTCCTCTAGCTGCAATTCCTAAACCCTTCCTCCAATTTGGATGTAAATACCCTCAAATTAAAGCTGAGAGACTACACTTTAAGCCAATATTCATTATTTAATTGTAATTTGAATTTATTTTGGTAAACAGCCAAAATAACAAAACTTGTGTCAATGTTCAATTATTTCTTGACCTAACTGTATGCAATAGGACCCCCATATCCATAGGGGATTGGTTCCAGGGGCCCCATTGGATAATGAATTCCATTGATAATAGTGAATGCCCCCCTGGTAGCCATTGCCACCATGGAAGCCATCCCACCCAGAGAAGGGGAGCGAGACTTCTCCTCTCCTCCCTTCCCTTCTCTTCCCTGCTTTGTCACCATTGCTGCCACTGGAGCCATCAGAGCCACCGGAACCATGGGGGTGGCGAAGGGAGAAGGGAGGTGAGATCTCCACCTCCCCTCCCTTCACCCTCCCATCACCATTGCTGCTATCAGAGCCACCGGAGCCATGGGAAGGGAGGCAAGACCTCTCCTCCCCTCCCTTCTCCCTCCCATCACAATTGCTGCCACAGAAGCCATCTAGAAGCCTCCTTCCCTCCCTCCCCCATTCACACCCTACTTACCCCGCTGTCACCAACCATGGATAATTGAATGAGCGGTTGGCGAATCTGTGGATATGGGGCTGCTACTGTTGTATTTGTTAATCTCTCTCTCTCACTCTCTCTCTCTCTCACGCACACACACACACACACGACCAAGATCCTGGATTGGGAAACATATTGTAAAGTTCCACACTGCCAAAACTATAAAATGCCTCCCCTATCACTTGCCTTCCCCTAAAGCTGAGTACTCTGCTGATCTGGCCAGTAAAATGGTGGGCTATTTAGGTGAGGTCTGCAGTAACTGAAAGGTGGGCTGGGGGAAGTTTAGGCATTGTGCAAGGTCAGTAGAGAATTTCAGCCCTCACAATGAGCCGAAACATGTCTTAGCAGGTAGAACTTGGACTTATGACCGCATACCCTCCAACATTTCACAGAGGGAAACACATGTGGCTAAGCAACATCAGAGTGTGCTCAAGATGACAAAAGGTATTGAAGAAGGACACACACACAAGGAGAGGTGGCAGGAGTTTGCCTTTGCTTGAGTCTAAAGGGAAGGGCAAGATTCCACTCCTCTTATCCACACTGAATCAAACTATTTTTGTACATTGGACTCATTTTGCAGCAACCAAAGAAAGCTGAAGACAAAAGGAGAAAGTGGGGGGAAAGCTGAGACATGTTAAAAGCAGAGAAAAGTAGGATGACAAAGGATTAATGGATGACAAAGGATTAATAAACCTGTCTTTGCCAAACTGGGACCAATTTTCTGTAGAGGTCTAACTGCTTTTTGTTAATGAAAGCTCAATGGGCAGTCTGGTGTGAAAGATTTTTCTTTTTTTAAAAAAGGGCTATTGTTAGATCAGACAGCTGTTTCTGGTTACTAAGCCTAGCATCCCAAAGCAATGCTTACCCCTTTACCTTTCAGAGGAGCAATTACCCTAAATTTAACCTTGGTTCCTGGCAGTTGACTTTCTCTTTTATATTTAGATGAGCTTCCAAAACCACTCTGTCTTTTTCAAGTGAACACTCCTGGGAATTCAACAGTAGCGAGAAACTGCTGACCAAGTATATAAACTGAGTGCCAGGGAATATTGAGGGCAAATTTGGTAGGATTTACCTCTGAGCAAGCATTGTTAGATTCAGGCTTGATACTGCTGAACACTATAGTGTTTAAAATCTTCCTCTGGGAAATAACAACCATGTGAAAAAGGTACCTTTCTCCCTGGATACCATTATATCTATTTTAAAAGAAATTGGCCAGGTAAATGCAGTACATTTAATGCTTCCTTGTAACATACAATAAGGACGTGTCCAGTGGCAATTCTTTCTGGCTAGAGGAATTGCAATGCATTAATTTTGTTTTAGATTTTAAAAAATATTGTTGGTGCATATGTATTTTAAACTATAGTTAGACCCCATATCCATGGGGGTTCAGTTCCTGGACTTACCATGGAAAGTGGAAACCATGGATAATAACAAATGCTATTAAAATAAAGAACTTTTGGTACAAACATTCCATAGAATTGTGTTTGTACATAGAGAGGACACCTCTCTAGGAATTTCCAGTGCAATTCTATGGTATGTGTCCCCCTTTTTTTTCCAGCTGTGGGTAATTGAAACTGAAGATATTGGTTCCATGGATATGGGGATCTCACTGTATATTTTGTTACCCAAAATACTAAGGTCCATGGACATGCCATGCGTGCCTACCACAAATCACTATTTCTATGGGGAATTTTTAATTAGATCAAATGTGGCAGTGAGAGGCTGGGTGGGATCTTTTGACCTATGTATACTGGTAATAACTGAGGAGACTCCAAACCAGAGGATTTAAAACAATGTTTTTATTGAAAAATAATCAGGGGAATGCACACATACATACACTCGGGCTTCAAGCACTCACACAAAGCTGTCAAAGAAAGTAAGACATATTGAGTTAAAGGAAAAGAGTTCAGAATGATGGGCTATATTATATCTGTCTAAAGAGAAGAGTTTGAGTGGAGCATGTCTGCCAAAGTTTCCTAGGGTTAAACCATGGATTCTTCAGATGTGTGAATGATCGCTAATAGCTGAAACATCAAAAACAATGGGTCTCAGGCAAATCTCTATTGTTTTAGGATAGGTGAGAAGAAAGACCAGTTTTGCAGGCAAAGAGCCACATTGAGCCCAGCCACATTGATGGGATTATTGAATGACAATTCTGTATACTTGCAGGAGAATTAGCCCATTTCCTCCCTAACTCACCATTTCAAGTGGGGTTCATTTAATCCTTACCATGTCTTTTGGGAATTTTAGCAGGCTACTTTCTTAGGTTTTCTGAGTAAATCTTGATTCCTTATATTTGGGAGTTCCTGGTCTACTACTAACCATGTGGAGTGTCAATAATAAGCCAGTTTATAAAATATAGCCAATTAATGAATGATTTAAAGAGTGTGGGGGATATCAGGGCCAGAGTGGGGGGATATCAGGGCCAGAAGTAGAACCTAACTACATGGTTGGAACATGCATGTCCACAATGTAATTGGCCTCTTTCACACTACAGAGCTAAAACACTTCAATACACTTCAAATGCCATGGCTGCATCCTACAGAACCTTAGTGCTGGTAGGCTGGTGAGGCACCAGGGGTTTCTAGCTTAGAATTCTAAGTAGCTCATGAAGCTATAAATCCAAAGATTCCATAGGATTCAAGAATGTCAGTTAAAGTGATATCAAAGTGCTATACTTCTGTAGTGTCAAAATGACTGTTGAAAGACTCATACTCCAAAGTGAAGGAATTAGATAAGTACAAATATAGATCACTGAATACCAAAGTTAGGATCATTCAAGGCCATAGTATTTCTCATTTCTGTGTAGGCTGTTAAAGTTGGACATGAAGAAAGCTAACAGGAAGAAAATCAACTCATTTGAAATATGGTGCTGAGGAAGAGTTCTGCAGCTACCATGGGCTGCTAAAAAGACAAAGAAATCGGTCATAGAGCAAATCAGGCTAAACTAAGGCTTTTATACTTTGGGCATATCATGGGATAACATGACAACTTGGAAAATATCATAATGATCAGTAAAGCCAAAGGCAGTAGGAAAAGAGGAAGATCACATTGGAGGTGGTTTGACTCACAGTAGGAAGCCATGGCTACCTTGAGTTTGCAAGACATGAGCAGGGCAGTTGACTACGATGGTTTGTGAAGGTCTTTCATTCAGAGAATCAACATATGTTGAAGCTGACTTAATGGTAAAAAACAAGAAAGATCCCCTATGGAAGCAGTTCAACATCTTTGTTCAGTATAGAATGGCTATCTTTAGTTCAATGTTGGGAAACTGGAGTTGCCCATGTGGTGCTATTGTTCATGCACATCATGCATTGTGCATGCAGATACATGTGTGTGGTTGGTTGCACGTCCAATTTGCCATCGTCACAGTTCCTTAACAATTACAATCCCTTTTCCATCATGTAACCACCGCTTAAGTATGTGAGCATAAAGTTATGCTCCTTCAACTTGATGTAGAATTTGGCCAATGTTTTCTTCTCAGTTCAGTGGAATGTAGAACATGTCCTTAGTGGAATAGAGAGCAGAGCCTGAGCCACATGGCATGATGATGATGTTTACAAGAGAAAACATCTACTTTGAAACTAGCTGACAATTCTTCCTAACTCCAATCAAATATATGAACATGGGAATATTTGTCTGGAACAATGTGAAGCAGTTATCCACTGACCATGGATGAAAAAGAAAATACCCATCACACCTTTGAGGTGGCATCTCCAAGGATGACAAGAGCATAGATTATTGAGCTGCAATAGTGTCAAAGGAAGGGAGACTGGGTGTTGGTAAAATTCCCTGCAGAATGGTCACATGCCACGATTTGCTTTCCAGCTGTTCTTTCTCCTCTCTTTTTATTGAAAATTTATGACAACTATAGAGGAATGGTTAAATAAACTGTATGAAAATGTGGACATGGATAGATTGACGGCCTCTCTAAAAGGCGAATCGTTGAAAAAAATAGAAGAAGAATGGGAACCGTTAAATAAAAATTTTAGTAGTTAAAGTTACCACGGGATAGATAAGATGGGGAGGGGAAATCATGATAAGATTAGTAAGTGATGGGTAAAGGAGAGAGGTTTGTGAATCAGATTTGAACAGTTAGATTTCTGTGACAACCAGTTGAAACAAATAGAATGTAACAAGCAGGTCAGAGCGGAGAATACAAGAATATGGAACACACAAAAACAACGAAGGAAGGGTCGCATAGAGGCATTTGTATAAATCAATCTTTAAAACTTATTCACAAAAGGGGGAAGAATAACAGATAAAGTAGTTCCTCTATGTGTAACTTTTTTTCTTTTAATGTAAAAAATTCATTGTAAAGACTATGGTGTCAATTTGTAAACCAATAAACTAAGATGTTTAATAAAAAAAGAAAAGAAAATTTATGACATGCCATGAAATATTTTCTGTGGGTTATGAAATATTTTGATGCGTGATATGATACTGCTTTCTGATCTTGGTAATAATGCCACATTTTTTTTTCCTTTTCCCCACTTCCTTCCTTCCTTCCTTCCTTCCTTCCTTCCTTCCTTCCTCCCTCCCTCCCTCTCTAGTCATTTTCTTCTCAACCTTAATATATATTTTTAAAAATTGACTTTTAAAAATGGGAAGAAGCTTCAGAATAGACAGGAATGAGCAAAATTTGAATCCACTAACACAATGGTCACATGTTATAAATTTCTGACGATTTACGTATTCATTTGAAATATTTCAGTTTAGCGTTCAGATTTGTAATTCTTCAGTGCAACTCTAATGTTGACATTAACAGCCACATCAGGGAGCCACAACAAATTTGCATGTAATTAACATGGTCTTGGAAGGCATTCCAATCCACTTGCCAAACCCCAGTTTCTATGTTATTTCTGTAGAATGATGGCTGCCTCAGCACTGCATCCTTGTGGTCAGCTCCAGCATTAAACCAAGAGGCCTTTGGCCATGGAAGGTGGTGATAGTGTATACAGATGTGGAGATGACATTCTGTGTGTAGCTTTCATTTATTTCAGGTAGGGGTGTGGAGAAAACTTTCTAAATTACACCTTAATGAGACAGGATTTCTCGACAAGTCAAAACAGATTGTCAAAAGTTAGTTTACTTTCAAGAGATGCCTCACCCCCAGCACCAATGGCCAAGATGGTACATAGACGTCTCAACATACAGAAGAGTGTGCAACAGTGATTGAACACCTCTCTAGGCATTTTCCAGCATGATTCTATGGTATGTGTCCCTATTTTTACAGCCACAGATAACTGAGGGCTTGTCTATATGACCTAATAAAATGTGAATTGGTGTACAGTAATGCCAATTTGCAGCAGCTTTAATTTGTCACCGTGGGTTTTTTCCAAGATTGCAGGTATGTGAAGCTATCCACATTTGTTGTTCAAATATGCATGCCTGCGCATCAAGATGGTAGGCACAAGTGAATTACTCATGTTTTTATTCTCACCAGTTGCTGCCACTGAACAGTGTTTTTTTTTTTAAGCAAATCTATGGTGCAGAACTATGACCTTCTGCTTAAATAAACAGTGGGAGGGGGATTCTGTTTCATTGCCTCAGTGCACAATCACAATGGTAAAAATCCTACATGGCAGTTCCAGGCAGTTCCAGGTGCTCCTACATGGCAGTTCTTGCCGCTGCTTTGTCAGCAAGCACCACGCCTGTGCACATTCGACCAATCAGCTTTCCACTTCCACTCTTATCAGGGAAGTGCAGCAAAGCAAATTGGTTGTCCCAATGAGAAGGAAGGTGCATTTCCATTCCAGTTTTGAAAAAACTTTGGGAAAAGTCAAAACATATTGTGTTTCTGACCCCGCCTCCTTCCAAATACCACAAAATGATACGGGATCCCATTGAGACAAAATGTCTTCTCAAATTATATGAGGAGTATTTTCACCATTTAGACAAGCCCTGAGACTATAGGTATTGGTTCTGTGGATATGGGGGTGGGACCTGTGCCTTTTCCCAAAATTTCAAAATACTGCTGCAGCATTCTAAATGTCAGAAAAACAGGTGGGGAAAATGTGAGAAGGAGGCAAAATCCAGAGACGGAATACAAGGGAACACTTGTGGTCACCATCATTCCACCTGCCCCACTGCCAGACATGAAGCGATATAGGGTATGCAGCATTGGGATCATGGGTGAGTTAGCAAAGAGGTTCCCATGACTTGCAAGCACTCCAATCTATATATAGGACTTCTTGTGACTTCTTTGGGATATATATATATATATATCCCCAAAGAACTCACTAGGAAAGATCACAAATAGGAATTTAGATCATAGAATCATAGAATTGCTGTTGGAAGAGACCACGAGGGGCATCCAGTCAAACCCCCTGCCACGCAGGAAATCACGATCAAAGCATCCCTGACAGATGGCCATCCAGCCTCTGTTTGAAGACCTCCAAGGAAGGAGATCCCACCACACTCCGAGGGAGTGTGTTCCACTGCCAAACAGCTCTTACTGTCAGAAAGTTCCTCCTAATGTTGAGGTGGAATCTCTTTTCCTGGAGCTTGCATCCATTGCTCCGTGTTCCAGTCTCTGGAGCAGCAGAAAACAAGTCTGTTCCATCCTCAACGTGATACCTCTTCAAATACTTAAACAGGGCTATCATATCACCTCTTAACCACCTTTTTTCCAGTCTAAACATACCCAGCTCCCAAAGGCATTGTTTCCAGACCTTTCACCATTTTAGTCACCCTTCTCTGGACACGCTCCAATTTGTCAATATCCTTTTTGAATTGTGGTGCCCAGAACTGGACACAGTATTCTAGGTGAGGCCTGACCAAGGCAGAATAGAGCGGCACTGTTACTTCCCTTGATCTAGACACTATACTTCTATTGATACAGCCCAAAATCGCATTGGCCTTTTTAGCTGCCGCATCACACAGAAGATTCATGTTCAACTTGTGGTCTACTAGGACTCCTAGATCTCTTTCGCACGTAGTCTCATTCAGCCAGGTGTCCCCCAACCTATATCTATGCATTTCATTTGTTCGCCCTAAGTGCAGTACCTTACATTTCTCGGTATTGAATTTCATTTTGTTAGCTTTGGCCCAGCTCTCTAGTCTATCCAGCTCATTTTTAATTTTGATCCTGTCCTCTAGGGTATTAGCTACTCCTCCTAATTTGGTGTCATCTGCAAATTTGGTAAGTATGCCCCTAATTCCCTCATCCAAGTCATTGATAAAGATGTTGAATAGCACTGGGCCCAGGACAGAACCCTGTGGCACCCCACTGGTCACATCTTTCCAAGATGAAGAGGAGCCACTGCTTTGCACCCTTTGGGTTCGACCGGTCAACCAATTACAAATCCATTGAACAGTTAACTTGTCTAGCCCACATTTTACAAGCTTGTTTGCAAGAATGTCATGGGGAACCTTGTCAAAGGCCTTACTGAAATCAAGGTATGCGATATCCACAGCATTCCCTTCATCCACCAAGCTGGTAATTTTATCAAAAAAAGAGATCAGATTAGTCTGGCATGACTTGTTTCTCTGAAACCCATGTAGACTTTTTGTGATTATGGCATTGCCTTCTAAATGTTCACAGACTCTCTGTTTAATGATCTGCTCTAGAATCTTCCCTGGTATTGATGTCAGACTAACTGGACGATAATTGTTGGGATCCTCCTTTATCCCCTTTTTGAAAATGGGGACAACGTTTGCCCTCCTCCAGTCTACTAGGACTTCTGTTCTCCAAGAGTTCTCAAAGATTATTGCCAATGGCTCTGAGATTATATTTGCCAGCTCTTTTAATACTCTTGGATGTAGTTCATCTGGTCCTGGAGATTTAAATTCATTTAGATTAAGAAGGTATTCCTGTTCTACCCCTTTGCTTACTTTGTGCTGAATTTCCCCTATTGTGTCCTCTGTTCCTTTATCCTCAGGTTGGTCACCCTTTTCCTTTTCTGAAAACACTGAGGCAAAGAAGGTGTTGAGTAATTCTGCCTTTTCTCTGTCCCCTGGTAGCATTTTGCCTCTTCTCCTCATAGTGGCCCTGCCATTTCCTTCTTCCTCCTTTTGCTGCAGACATACCAAAAAAAAAAAAAACCCCTTTTTATTGTTCTTAACCTCTCTAGTAAGCCTGAGCTCATTCTGCACTTTAGCTTTTCTGACTTTACTCCTACACGTGTTCGCTATCTGTTTAAATTCTTCTTTGGTGATTTCCCCCTTTTTCCATTTCCTATACATGTTCCGTTTAAAACTTAGCTCCGTTGAAAGTTCTTTAGTTATCAATCCTGGTTTCTTGAGACACCTCCCATTTTTCTTCCTCAATGGTACTGTTTGAAATTGTGCCTTCAGTATCTCCCTTTTGAGAAAGTCCCATCCATCTTGAGGTTTCTTCTCTTTTAATATTCCTGACCATGGGATCACCCCCAGTGTTTCCCTGAGTTTATTGAAATCAGATCTCCTAAAGTCTACGATGCGTGTCTGACTATGCCTGGCTTCTCCCTTCCATTGTATAACAAACTCCAGGAGAACATGATCACTCTCACCTAAGGATCCCACCACTTGCACCCCATTAACCAGGTCACCCCTGTTGGTTAGGATCAGATCTAAAATAGCTGAGCCCCTTGTTGCCTCTTCCACCTTTTGGACCATGAAATTGTCTTCGATGCAAGTAAGGAATTTGCTAGACCTTAAAGTTTTGGTTGAGTTATTTCCAGCAAATATCAGGATAGTTGAAGTCACCCATCACTACTACTTCTCTCCTTTCTGCGTGTGTGTTCATCTGTTCTTGAAAGGCACCATCCAATTCCTCCATCTGACTTGGGGGTCTGTATTAGAGTCCCATAATAAGATCCCTGTTGTTTCCCTCCCCTTTAATTTTTATCCAGATGCTCTCCACCTGGCTTCCAATATTGATGTCATGGATCTCTTCAGTGGTATAAATATCCTGACATATAATGCTATTCCTCCTCCTTTCCTGTTTGGCCTGTTTCTCTTATAAAGGTTTTACCCCTCTAATCCTACATTCCAATCATGAGACTCCTCCCACCAGGTTTCAGTAATGCTTATTATATCATATTTGTTTTGTAGTTCTAGGAGTTTGAGTTCATCTTGCTTATTTCCCATGCTCTGTGCATTATTGTAGAGACATCTAAGACCATGTGTTCCCTTTACTTGCTGCCTGTGCAACTTTTTTGGCCTCCCACTGTTGGGTCCTTGCGCTGTTTGCCTTGTTCCCTCTATGACAGTTTGACTATTTTCTCCAGCCCTTTAGCCTTCCAGAATACTTTCTCCCTCCCCCATATGAATCAGTTTAAAGCCCTCCTGATCAAATTCTTGAGACTGTAGGCAAAAAAGTTTCTGCCAATTGTTGTCAGATGCACCCCATCTCTTGTCAGAAGTCCCCCCTCATGGAAGCACAGCCCATAGATCAACCAATGGATGCTATGACATTATGCACAGAAACTGCTTATATGTTATTACCTGCTGTTTTGTTTCGGAACATGCATTACAGCAAAGCAAAACCATGGTTTTCTTCACAGCATCCACTCTGCACAAACCAACTACAGGGAAAACCAGGGAGCTTTTAATCAAGTTCATCTGAATTAATTTCTCCAAACACTTTGTCTTATTCCTGGGGAGAAAGGTGCACAACGAGAGCACAGACTGGTGAGGAAGTCTCCAGGTACCAAAGTGCGACTCACAGAGGCAAATGTAATTAATTGTATCTGTTTAATTCCTGCCTCCTCCCACCTTTCCCTGTTGCCAAAGCCCAGGAGCTCTGAGTAGTATGCTAATTAGTTCCACATTAGCAACTGGGAAAAAGGTTTGCTAGAAACAAAGACCCTTGATGTGAAGGAACCCAGCCACTGCAGTTGCCCCCCAATTAGCAGCCATATTTGCATGGATGGATTTAGCTGAGCCGACAATGTGGGTTGAGTAATGATACCTGACATCAGACGTTATGGACTCATGCCATTTTCAATTGGAATCCATCAGTGGTCTATTCTGCCTTGGTCAGACCTCACCTAGAATACTGTGTCCAGTTCTGGGCACCACCATTCAAAAACGATATTGACAAATTGGAGTGTGTCCAGAGAAGGGTGACTAAAATGGTGAAAGGACTGGAAACCATGTCTTATGAGGAAAGACTTAGGGAGCTGGGTATGTTTAGCATGGAAAAAAGATGGTTAAGAGGCGATATGATAGCCCTGTTTAACTATTTGAAGGGGTGTCACATTGAGGATGGACACCCTCAATGTTTTCTGCTGCTCCAGAGACTGGAACACAGAGTAATGGATGCAAGCTCCAGGAACAGAGATTCCACCTCAACATTAGGAGGAATTTTTGACAGTCAGAGCTGTTCGGCAGTGGAACACACTCCCTCGGAGCGTGGTGGGATCTCCTTCCTTGGAGGTCTTTAAACAGAGGCTGGATGGCCATCTGTCGGGAATGCTTTGATCGTGATTTCCTGCGTGGCAGGGGGTTTGACTGGATGGCCCTCCTGGTCTCTTCCAACTCTGCAATTCTATGATTCTATGATCCATCACCAGACAGTCTGAAAACTGTCCAGTTAATGGCTGTGAATTTGGTTTTAGGTTCTGCCAGTTCCTCAAGGATTAAGGAGGAGATGAAACAGGGGAACTGACTTCATGCTCTATTTTAATGTCATAGATTATAATGTCAGTTTTGCTGCATCTTGATGGTGGTGGCTTTTGGCTTGCTGCTCCATGCTCTTGAGTCATCTCCTTGCCTAACTATTTTAAAATTTGAATGAAAACTTTCTTTGTTTACTAAAGCTTTTGGGATTTTAGTTTCTCTCTCTCTCTCTCTCTCTCTCTGGCTTTCTTCACAAATGAAGATTCAGGAAGGACTCATCCGGCGCTTTCTGCAAGCGCGCTGATGACTAAAAAGGCCAATCCGAGATAAACAAATCCGGTTGCAGAAAGCACAGCAGAAGGTCTCCTTGGGTGATGTTTCTGGGTTGTGACTCTTTCTGCGTTGCCGTTTCTCTTCAAGACTTGTTCGGTGTGAGTTCTCAAATAAGGCTGCAGCATTGTGGATAGTGTGTTTCCATGCCTCCCGATGTGAGGCCAGGGCAGACCATTGTTGGTGATCAATTTGGCAGAGTCTGAGATGTTGTTTCAGGGAGTCCTTGTATTGCTTTTTTGAAGCGCCCCTCTTACGCTGACCCGCGGTGAGTTCACCGTAGAGTACTATTTTGGGGAGGCGATGGTCCTCCATCCTACAAATGTGCCCTGCCCAGCGCAGCTGTGTTCTCAATATCATGGCCTTAATGCTGGTGATCCCTGCTTTTTTATTTTATTTTAATTTTATTTTATTTCAATTTTAGTTTAATTTTAGTTTAATAGCCTTATATATTTGGTTACATATATTGGTTGGTTTGCTTTATATTATGATGTATTTTCTGTATTTTATTTTGATAAGTTTTTTTTATAATTGTATTTCTTAGTTTCATGTTCTATTTTCCCTTCCCTCTGGGTGTATGTATATATACATATATTTTAGATTGTACGCCCCTGACACGACCTGCAGTTTTTGTTCTTGTACTTCTAAAGCACCATATAAAATGATAGCTATATATTAATAGATGATGATGATGATGATGATGGGGGCAGCTTCTCTACAGCAATATGTCTCTTGCTTTGCTAGATTCCTCCCAGTCCCAATGAATGAGTTCCATCAATTTTATGGTGGTCCACTATCTTGTTAATGGAGTCTCGGGGGGGGGGGTAATTCTTTGCTTACTTTATTCTTGAAGGAAACAAGTACTTTTGCAAATTTTCTTTTTGAGACAAGGATGTCTTTGAAAAGTATGCAGTTTTCAAAGACTGTTCACAGTTTAAGACTTAATATGCACAAAATCCACATGTAGCATTTTTGTGCAGCAAACGGCACTTTCTGTGCAGCAAATAATATTTTTCATGAAAAACAACCACCTGTGAATTTGGTGTACAATAAGTCCCAAATTTAAAATATATATATACCGTATAAATCTCCTCAACCCAGGAGTCTTGTTGTCAGTGTTTCTTCACATGAATGAAACAGGTTTTTCAACCTCCCCCGCAATATTTATGAATATTTTTACCATTCCTACTTTCATTATATTCAGACACACTTTTTAGTTGAGCTTAAAAAAAATGTGATCATACTTTATATGGCTAGCAATAAACTCCCTCTGGAGCTCTTCCTAAACATGATCTGGTGTTCAAAATAGATGTTACAAGAAAGAGGTCACATAATTCAACCACTTGGTCCAGATTTTGGGTGTAGCATCCTACACCAGCTGAAGTTTCAAAGTGGTTTTCAAATTTCTGCATCAAGAACTGTTGAGGTCATTGAGGAAAATTGCAATGTCATAGGGAGATCTTGCCTGACAGTGGAGAAGGAACCAGGATAATGAGAAGATTCCATATTAGTGAGGTTTCAAGAATTTGACCATTACAAATTCTGAAACTGTAGTATGTGGGGAAATAATTATTGTAATGTAAAAGCAATCTTGTGTACCCCATTCACATCCTAAGATAAGTCTAGGAATTTTTCCCTGCATGCTTCTGTTCTCCCAAACTCCCTTTCTCTTATTTCACTGGGCACTTCCAGCCAACTGGAGTGCTGGGTCATTCCACACATGACCTAATTTAAATTTTATTGCTCTTTGAGAGACTTCTTTTAAGTTAGAGTCTCCATGCGGCTGTAGCCATCTTATCTTTGCTATCTTTGTCTTTGCCATGCTATGAAGCCATGACATGATGTTCACCATGCAGCCTTCTACCGCTAAAGGCTGGGTGAGTCTTTCTACCCTAAATCCTCCTAGTTAGTTAGGAACACTCTTTTTACAGTTTGTTTTAGTATGTAGATTGTGATTGATATACCTTCAGTAAACTTTTGATATGTATTTTAAACTGACTCCTGTGTTTTTGTAATGAGTCTAATTTAACTGGGTGATCACAGACCACAGACCTCTGAATACACTTTTAAATGTTAATTGAGCTTGTCTCAGCAATCTTAAGCCACTCTGCATGAATTTGAAAGTAAATGATTTTTAACTCCTTTTAAAGAAGGTATTTTTATTGCTTTTAAAAGAGCTAGATCCCTGGAATTTTTAATACATTTTTATTTTTAGACTCATTCCTCTTACAGAAACAATCAGGGTTGATGTTAGGATTGGGCCTACCATTAGTCATAGTGAGACACCTAATTCTGGAAAGTAGCTAGGAGCAGTGAGATGGTGGAGGGCAGACCCTTCTTCATGCCACCTAAGCTTGTCTCTTAGGTGTGGCCAAAAAAAATGAGAGAAAGCTACTTTTTTTTTATTACAAGTCCCAGAATCCACCCACCAAGATGGCCTGTGGTTAGAGGATTTGGGGGTTGCCAGTCCAAAAAGTATTTTTTACAAGTTTACTGTTCCTTTATCATTGATGAAGTAAATCTCACCTGTCAGTCCAGTTGGCTTCTTCTATACATGAAAATGTGGTGCCATGGAAACCTACTGGGTCTGCCATGTGAGGGCAGATCACACTCTCTCAGCTTTAGAGGAAGGCAATGGCAAACCTCCTCTGAACAAATCTTGCCAAGAAAATCCCATGATAGGGTCACTTTAGGGTTGTAAGAAGTCAGCAGAAACTTGAAGGTAAAGAACAACAACAAAATGCCTTGGTGTCTTAGGACAACTGCACAACATTGCTATTTAACATAAGCATTGTATAGTACAATGACTGTGTAACTCTATATACCAACATTCACACTATGCAATCCAAATTTATGATGGACATCTTTCAAGAGTAATTTAGTTGTATTTAGCTTTGCATGGACTAGATGGCCCTTTTAGTACTACCTTTTAACTCTAAGATTTTATGATTCTAGCTCAGCTCCGGTGTTCCAGCTGTACAGTCCCTGGTTCCATTACCCTAGCACTGAAGGAAAAGAAGCCAGTGCTCTCTAGTCAGAGGATTCTTGCTGTTGGAAAATGGTTTTGTGTCATCCCATCTGTTCTGCTGAAACATCTGTAAACAAGCCATAACAAAAAGTATAATATCTCTCTACCTTTTGCCTCTTAACAAAGGATCAGATCCTATAAAACACTGTGCCTGAAAATTCCCATCACTTGGGGAAACAGGGAGTGTGAAAGCATATTAAGAAAGCCCTGAGCAGCGGTGTTGTGACGCACTCACACATGACAGCTTAATCACCTATTGAATCCTCAATGGCTTTACTCATTTGGCACGGCCCTGGGTCTGCAGTGCATGAAATGCTCCACCTGCTTTTATAGATCTAGGGCTTGATACACACATGTGCACATTGAAAGGAACTGAAAATTAACAAGGCAGATCCTAACCTCTCCACAATGCCCATGAGCACAAGCACATGGTCATCTTTTCAGCATAGGTGGGAAGTTTCACATTGACATTAGCAGATGCACACCAGGAAGACAATGTATATGTGCCATCTGTTGGTGATAATATAGAGTATAGGAAGCCTGCTATAGCTAACTTACTGCAACTTCTAAGACAGAGATGGGACTCGTGGCCCACAGGCTACATTAGGCATAGAGGGTGCCTATGCAACCTTCAACTCCTCCAACCTCCGCAACTCAGTCCTTTCCTTCCAGATGGCCAAAATTATGATTTTTCACTGGGGAGGGGGGAAAGACTTTATGTGGTAGTTTTCCACACAAAAATGGATTTTTGGGGGGCTACCCCTAAACAGCCAATAGTTATTATGAAAATTACTGGCAGTGACATAAAAGTCACTTCTTTATCCCCCAAATGGCAGCAGTTTGGCCTACATGGAACACACTGAGCCAATAATGGCCCTCAGTGCCTTCCTACCTTTGTCCTAAGGCACAGATGGGGCCAGAGACCTAAATATCCTGAAGGTACTAGATCAAGTCTGACCTTGGAAGATAAACAGGATTAGCTCTGGTTAGTAATTGGAAGAGAGACTACCAAGGAATGTCAGATGCTGTAGGCTCTATTTCAGATGAAGAAAATGGCAAACCACCTCAGAGTATTCCTTGCCTAAGAAAACACTAGAAAATTCAGGAAATCACTGTAAGTTGATAGGCAACTTGAGGGTGCATACATCATACCTTCCAACATTTTACAGCTTTTTCCTTTTGCCTGAATTTACTGGGAAAGACAAGATTCCATCAGATCCTCTCCTCTCCCCATTCCTGAGTTGTGTTCAAAGAACTTTTGCACTTTGAACTCAGTTTGCAGCGACTGAAAGAAAATGAAGGAAAAGGGAGGCTGAGAGAGAAACTGGGACATTTTTAAAAGCAGCTGAAAAGTGGGATGGCAGAGGATTAATTGGAACTGTTCTGATAAACTGGGACAGTTGGAGAGTATGCAAGGATAATGACTAAATTGCAGCGGTGTGATTTCTCCCCCATTTTGCTTGGTAATGTCTAGTTCAACAACAATTATGAATGCTTCCATTAACAAGTGCATTGGCATGGTAACATACCAAAATACTGGATCACACTGGTGGAGTTTAATGCTTTGTTAGGCGTAGCTCTTCATCCCCATTCCTCCTGTGCTCAACCTCATTCCGGCTGTTGAATGGCAAAAGGAAGATGAGGAGTAGCCATGTTTTTCATCAGCTAACTGGAGGAAAATGACATCATCCTTTGGACCTCTGAAGGGTCATGAAAATACCTTCTCCTTTCTGCAGCTCATTGCCAGCCACTATCAGGCCAACACCCTCTTCCCCCCACCCCGGCCACTAAATGGTTGTGAAGTGGGGTTTACTCCCATGGAAAATAGGCAGACTGATTGGGAAGGAGGTTGCTGCAAATGGGAGTGCTGGATACTTCCATCCACTGTTTTTGTTGTTGTGTGCCTTCAAATCATTTTTGACGGATGACCCTAAGGCAAACCTATCATGGGTTTTTCTTGGCAAGATTTGTTCAGAAGAGGCTTGCCTTAGCTTTCCTCTGAGGCTGAGAGCGTGTGACTTGCCCAAGGTCATCCAGTGGGTTTCCATGGCCAAGTGGAGATTCAAACCATTGTCTCTAGTAGTTCAATACTCAAACCACTATACCACACTGGCTCCACAACAGCCATTGAAAGAGATATGCAAGCTACACTTGTGTGTGCTATCAACTGGATTTTGTTATATTCATATTTAACTTTAATACTTACACATGGTATGAGGAAACATTTCTTCTCTAGGACTGCATGGGAAAAGTGTGGCCTACAAGCAGCATGTGGCAGGGCTATTATTTTGGCCACCTGGGACCAATGGGAGTAAAAAAAAATGCATCCAAATGTCCCGAAACACCTTTTAGAAGATATGGGGACATTTCTGCCACATTTTTGGACCGTCGAAGCCAGTTTAGGCCTAGGAAATCCCTTTTTTAAAAAACGGAAAACAAACTTTAGATTCAGCACCTTTTGTACAAAAGGCCTTCCCTGTGCCTAACATGGTGTTTAAAAAAAAAAATTGGCAAAACTTCCCCCACAAGCCTAGAGGATATTGGGGTGGGGGGTCTCTGAGACCAAAGAAATTGATTTTTTTAAAGCAGGGATACAGTGGTGGTGTGGTCTTCCAAAGGATGAATGTGGCCGCCTAACTTCTGGCAGTTGCTTAGCCCTGGTCTAAGGTTTAAAACTCAATTCCAAGTTGGGAAGGATTTTGGGAGTGTTTGCCAGCTGTGGATGGGCTAAAGGCAGAGGAGGTAGAGCCAAGCAAAGCAGATCTCAATTCTCCACTTGGAAAGAAAGCAATATTTAAAGTTTAAATGCCTTTAAATCGTCTTTTGGTGCCACACCCCTTGCAGGGGAACATCAACCCCCCCCCTTGCTCTTGTAAATCCATGAGCCTACAACTGGTTATAGGATGGAAAACGTTTTGCTGATTGTCTCAGCCAAGGTTTTCTTCACCCAGGCTTTCAAAAGTGGGTCCTGCCCAAGCAGGGCTTCTTCAAAAGCACTGCTGTGTCACAGTTTTTTGCATTCTAGTCAGCCTTCCCTTTGGAGTTCTGAAGTTCCTGTTGGCTCTCTTGTACATCCTGCAAAATGTGCAGTGACAAATGCAATAACTAGGCCCACTGAGACACCAACTTAACAGCACTCCTGGGGTTCTTGTCCCCAACAGTAGCTAATAATCAGTAGAATGCAGAAACACAGAACCCTCTAGTAGTATTTGGCAATCTGGCACTGACCAACCTTGAAAAGAAGCACAGACACCATTGGATTCTTCCAAGGTCCTTGGAGGCTCTTTATCTTGTTGTTGCAGGATATATACAAATTACACAAACACTCCTTCAGTGTTCTCCAACAGTAAATAGTAACTACTCACAGTAAACATACACAATCCACTACTACTACAACTCACCTTCTACAACCCACACAAACTCTGTGTCTCAGCAGACTGATATGCAGTGGTGATGATGCTGGGCTAGCACCTGGTGCTCCACACCCTTCACAGCCATACAAACTATTTTTCTACTTTGACTTAAAGGCACAGTGTTCCAACAATTCCCAGCCTCTTAGGGCTTGTCTACATTGGCTGCTTAAATCTGGGACCAGTCTGGAGCATTTTAATGAACACAATGGTAGCAACGTGGACCATTGTCCACACTGGATCAGGCTGAACTGTACCTGATGGAGCTCTCCAGACAACAAAAGATCCAGAGGTCACTCCAGAGTTTCTGGAAAACCTCTGATTTTGCTTAGTGCAGAGCAAAGTTGGATTAAGGATAAAAAAAAAAAAAAGTAGACACCCCCCCCCTCAGGAAGTAGCCATATGTCATTTGGACTGCCAGTCCAATTCCAGGTGAGTCTGCATGTTTTTCCTGGTGTAGAGAAGCCCCCAAATCCAGCTCCCCTCAGTGGATGTCAGGATCTGTCCTGGATCTGACCTTTCCCTGCCAAGTTCAGTTTTACTGTTTAACCTTATAGGTAATTATGTTTGCATTTCTCTGTGCTTGTTAATGAGTGTATAGCCTAAGTGTAGAAGGGAGTATGTGATCAGTGTCAGGAACGGTTTGATAAGCACTGCAGCTGGCTTTCTGCTCTGGGGGAAATGGGCTGAATGATGGTATGGTGAGAAATTGGAGAGGGGATGATGGGTGACCAACAGTTGTGTAGCCCCCCAGATTGAGCAGATTTGAACATGCTTTTAATGTACTGTTTGTCAGCTTAGTTTCATTCTGAGCAACAACCGTGTAGGGTTCATGTTCTGGATTACTGTGCCAATAAAGCTTTCAGTTTTGAACTCTGAAACTGCTGATCACTGAGTCTGAAAGTGCCAGTGCATGACAGTGGCTGTTACCTCTGGATTTGCTGGGTATAGTTATGACTTCTGGGTCTCCCATCTTGGCTAAGCTGTCTGTTGTGATGTTCCCCCTTCTTCAGACTCAGTAGACATCATATTCAGGGTTAAACAGTAAGCTTTATTACTAACAGAAATCAAAATTGTGAACAGTACAACGTCATTGCTTTGAATGAAGCTCAAAGGAAAAATAGTATAATAAAAAGTATTTACAATCAGCCAAAATCTGTAGGGCAACTCATTTATTGACTCTCCAAATGTCCATACCCCCAACATCCACTGTAGTATCCTCCCAACCTTTTGTTTCAACATACCCCATCTTCTCTGGACTATTCTCAGCACATCAATTTGCTACTACTTCAAAGGAATGCAAGATATCAAAAGCATTCAGCATAACACACAGAGATAATGGCAGGAAATGTCTACAACAAGAAGCTGATATCTGTCACATTTCATGAAGGAATTTCTTGACCTATTGGTCCCAGGAAGAGTTGTTGGGTCTGGTACCTCCCAGCCTGGCCAGTTTACTTGCAAAGCCAAGCTGGTTTCTTTCCCCTCTTTCTGCTTGTTTCTTTCTTTCTCCCTCCCTCTTTATTCATCCTCCCAGCTAGCTTTTCCAAGGTAGCTGGCTACAGCCCCACCCTTTCCCAGCTATGGCAGATGATTCTGTTGAGGCCAACAGGCAAATGACTTGTCTTCTTTCTCCTCTGGTATTGCTGGCTAGGCTGGTTCCTCCTGACTGACCTAGAGGTGTTCTTATCTCTCCAGTTTCCCTTGAGTGCACCAGCAAGTTCCACTCTGGTAAATCCCTCCAGCTTCTTAAACTCCTCTGATCTCCAAACATTATTCAGAGCAGTGACTACATTGCACTGCCTTTCACTGAAGAAAGGCTGGCTTTCTCTTGCCCATCCCCAGTTCCATTTCCAGGGCCTGTTCAGAGGTATGTGCAGGGCTTGGGGGAAGAAGTGGGCCCATAGAAGCAAGATGCAGTCCCCTGGCATAGTACATTTCCCAACATCCCCAGAGAGCATCATCATGGTAGTCCAGAGCATATGAAGACCACCAGGTTGGAGACTCTGCTCTGGCTGCTCCGGAGGACACATCTACCCTGCCACATCCTTCATAGTAAAACAAGACAAATAAATACTGCAGCTAATCCTTCATTTCTACACCTCTGCAAAAATGTCATCTATTACAAGGAATGTTTTTGACATCTCCCATCTAACATTATGGAAGCATTCACTGAAATTTGAAGAGGCGGCGGGGGGGAACCTTTTAAAATCCCTGGTGTTTTCAGTTGTTCTCAACATTCCCTGTTCTTCATATCGATGCCTTAGGAGAGGGGTGGGGAAAGTGTGGCCTAAGCCACATGCAACCTTTCAGACCCACTTTTGCAAGTCCCAAAACCCAACTTACTCTCCCTGACATTTTTAGCAACCCCACCAGTTGTTGGGCAATTTTTCAGTTGAAAATGGATCAAATTGACTCAAAAGCAGCTGCAAATCTGGCAGTTTATCTCTCTTCCCCACCCCAGGGACCCCTATCTTCTGACACCCCAAAATATAAAAATGCCCTCTCCCAAGACAAATGGGTGACTGGAAGTGATGCAATGCCACCGACAATGTGTCTGAATATGGCCCGATGTGGCATTGGGAGGGAGGGCATTGGAGTGAAAGCTGAGAGGCTGCCACCTCCTCTTCATCCTGACTTTTCCCCAGTCTGTGACTCAAGGTAGAGAAAAAGTTCACATCACACAGAGCTTTAAAATATAATTAAGCTATCAACAGAATAAAAAGCAGTTAAAAGCATGGCCATTAAAAGAAAACAAAACAAATATAAACAATACAGCACATCTTGAATTACACATGTGACCTCTCTCTTTGCCCCCTGAGCAATCAGCTTCCAAAGGCATGTTGGGGAAAAAAAGGTCTTCACCTTTTTCAGACACAACTTGGGTAACACCAAGATATATTCCCTAGACTGACCAACTGAATGAGTGAGTGACCGTTTGGAGATTATCAGACCAGTCAAAAGTGGTATTACAGCAATGCCAGGAGATTGCAAAAGGGCTCCCCTTTCAGAAAGTGTTATTTCCCCCTCTTTATGCACCCATTCTGCTGCCATTCCACTAGCACTGCTTTATATTGACATGTGAAGCTATCAATAGATCCCCAATCCCTTTTGTGTTCTGGATTTGCCTGTGTGTGACAAGATGCTCTGTTATGCTGGCGAGATCCCAGCATCAATGGGAGATCCCTGCCAGAACACTTTCAGGTGAAATCAGAACATCCAGGTAAGTGACACCCTTTTTATGACCCTTTTTATGACTTGTACATTTTAAGGTGTGTTTTTCTGCTTGGTGTTACTTTTTTGGTTTATTTTTATTTTTGAATTTCCACACTTGCATCTTCAATTGAGAATACATGGGATTTCAATCCAGGAAGTGAATGGAGCTCTGTTAGAGCTCCTTTCACTCCTGGGCTTCCCTGTAGACTGCAGTGGGGAGGGTGATTGTGGTGGGACTGGGACGGGACAGAGGTTGGAGTGGAAATTGTAGGACAGGAACACTTTTTTTGTTCCTGTCTGATAATTTCCTCTGTCTGTCCATTCTCCCTTCCTCCCTCCTTCCCTCCTTTCTTCTCTCTTCCTTCTCTCATTCCATATTTATTATTCTTATATGTTTTCAAGTCAACTCTTGACTTATGGTAAACACTGTCATAGGGTTTTCTTGGCAAGATGTGTTCAGAGAGACCCTGCCATTGCCTTCTTCCAAGAATGTAACTTGCCCAAACTGAGAGAAGAATGTAACTTGCCCAAAGTCACCTAATGGGTTGTTGGATTATGGGACATGCAGTGTGATAAATTTATGTTGTAAAGAGCAAAGTGCAACATACCAGCCTACAGGGGCCAGCAGTGAGAGCAAACTACAATTGGTCTGTGTATCAAGATTAGAGGTCTGAGAACATAGCCTTGAGGCGAAGGCTATCTTCCTAAAAGAATTTGGTCTAATCTTCATGGGAACTGAGTGTCTCTGTAAGGTGTGTACTATTGAGCTATACAATGTGACTCTGTATCCATTTGTGTGATGTTCTGGGTCTTTGCAGTACCAGAACAGTTTTTCTCCTGAATGCTGAGAGTTGTAGTTCACAGAGAGGATTCTCTGTAACACTGTAAATATTTTAAATATGCTATAGTAAAGACAAGTAGATTTAGACACAAGCCTATGTCTGTGTACTTATTTTCTTCACCTGGAGCATGAGAACTTTGCTAAAACCTATTTGCATTCTGGATCTCTTAACATGCTCAGCGGTTCCATTGTGCTAATGTGTGATGGGTTTTCAAGGCTCAGCAGTAGGGTTGCCAGATAGAAAACTGGAGATGGCTCCTGTACCTTTATGGTTATACAGAAGAGTGACTTTCAGAAGGTGTTGCTTGTGACATGGTTGTGTGACAAACAACACCAGCTGAAATCTCTTCTTCTACACAACCATTTAAAAATACAGGAACTGTCTCCAGTTTCCACTCTGGCAACCCTATTCAGCAGGGATTTGAACCCTCATCTCCTAGAGTTCTGGTCTAATACACTATTCCACACTGGCTCTCAATATCCCACCCTTCACCATGGGATTTCAGGGTGGTGTACAGTTAAAACAATAACCAATTAAATACACTTCCAAATTAAAACAATAACATATTTTATACATTATAAAAACATATTAAATAAAACAAGAACAGCTTTAAAAGCTACAATAATTAAAACCATATCCATGAACAATTAAAGCAAATGAAGACCAAAGACATTAATAAAAAGTGGTATTCTTGACTTGGGACTTTATCACACCAGCCTGCTGTACCTTTGCAATCTTGTTATTTTAATACCCTTTCTTATCATACTGTTCTCCCAACTAATGCTTTAGTGCTGCTTTGGCAATCCATGGTCCTATGATGTGTCTTCTGCACCACCTCCACAACCCCATCGTCTGACCCCAGTATGCCCTACCATATACATGCATGCCTTTTAAAAAGTTTTTTTTAAAAAAAATAGAACACAATTGCAAAACCACAGTGATATGCTTAAATAAGAAAAAAGGAAAGAAATTTAAAAAATGAATGAAAACAGCCTGCTTGGGAATAGTGGGGGGGGGGCACGGAGAATGGGGGGAGTAGACTCACGCTGACTGATGCCACATGACTGCAAGGGAATTGGAACTGTAGCAGGGCAGACTTTTTGCATGGAAATCAACAATGGAAAAGAAGCATGATTTGGAATCATTGATGGTATTACCCATCAATGAAGAGCAGCATGACAGCGTCATGCAATAAGTATCACCGAAAGATGCAGTTATGCAATAGAAATAGCTCTGTACCACCCTTGTGTGCTAAAGTCCTTGTGGTGAAAAGAAACCAACGTTGGCACCATATCAGAAATGCAAGAGGAGCGTGTTCCACAGTGATGTCATTAACCACCATGGGAAGACTTTAGTTTTATCTTCAGGGTGTTGTTTTTTTTTTTTAATGGATCAGCCACTGTCCTACAAACACTACTTGATTTATACATCTCAAATTTAGAGTATCTCACTCTTTTTGCTCCCCTGGTTTTTCCAAAGTGACCAACATGACATGAATGAAAGAAACCTTTGATCGGTACCCTCTGCATTTTTCTCCCCTTCGTGGTGCCTTGTTAGGTTTCTTCTGCATCAGTCAAGCATCAGGCATTTGCCAACCCAGTTTCTCACTCTACTCATCTCCCGTGTTGAAGGCTGTGTCTATGGGAGGCATTTTTATCTTGTCATATCATTTCCATTCACTTCCACGTTAAGTGTTTTGGAAGAAATTATGAAGCAGATCATACTGGGAAGCCAGAGATTGATAAGCTTAGCCTTCAAAGTGAAAGGCATATGACATAAATAAGAAGTATATGTCACACAACTGGCAGAATCGGAGCTGTAAATCAGACTGGGAAATGAATGAAGGGGTGGGGAGGAACAGCTGTACACCAAACAACCGAGCAGCGGCCTTCAGCAAACCACAGACAACACCTTGTGAATGCTAAGCTATTCATGGAAAGATAGAGTAAACAGGTGATACAAGCACAAAGTGGGTTGTGATATCATCTACCATCACAACTCAGGGGGCCCACAAACTGTTTTTAAGATGTGGGGGGGGCTCTACACTGGCAGGAATGTGACTGTTAATTTTGCGAACTTGCAAGTACCGTACATTTCTTTCACAAAACAATGAAAGCACACAATGCATTGCCTTAAAATAAGAATAACCACCAAATGAAGTAGGAAGCAATCTCACTGCCATGAAAGCAATGCCAAAATAGTAAATGAAATATTATAAGCTGAGTAAGTAAAAATTACAATTAATAAATCAAGTAGAGGAGGAAAATATGTAAGATCCTATTACATGAAAGCAAAGGTCCCTGTATGGTCTGCTATCACATCCACCTCTCCACTGGTTTGCTGGCTATGTGCCCACAAATCAATGTCAACCTATGGCAACCCTATCATTGGGTTTTCTTGGCAAGATTTCTTCAGTGAGGGGTTTGCTCTTGCCTTCCTTTGAGGCTGAGAGAGTGGAACTTGCCCAGGATCACCCAATGGCTTTCTACAGTTCAGTGAGAACCTTAGTCTGCTGAATTCTTAGTCCAACCCTCAAACTACTACATAATGCTGGCTCTGCATCCCTTCCATGTTTTTGCTGTCTTCGTTGTTGCTTTTGTGTGCTTTCAAGTCAACTCTGACTTATGGTAACCTTAAGGCAAATGTATCATGGGGTTTTTTGGGGAAGATTTGATCAGAGGGAGTTTGCCATTGCAAACTCTTGAGGCTGGGAGAGTGTGCCTTGCCGAAGGTCACCTATTGGCTGAGTGGTGATTTGAATCCTGGTCTCCTAGAGTCCAACTCCAACATTGGAACTGCTACACCACACTGGCTCTGCATCCCTTCACTACACTACACTAGAAGCAAAATCTGGGGTAATGTGTAGAAGATCCAGGATCACACACACTACTCTAAAGAATGGTAATGAATTAGTTATCAGTGCCTTCAGTTTATCACTTGATTCAATAGGATTGCAGAAAACAGCCAACATGCATTCTCCATTACACAGTGGAACCATAAGCAGGCAGATTGGCAGGTACACAGTCAATTGCACAATGTTGATACTCAACTGAAAGTTGGTTTGCTGTGCAATCATTTCTTATCAACATGAGGGTAAATTTACACCATGCAATCATGATGTAGGTTCTTGGCCAAGGATTATTCTTCGATCCTACAAGAGTTCTTGCCTCAAACATGAGACACAGGATCCAGGAATTTTTTTTTTAAATCATTTTAATTG
Source organism: Gambelia wislizenii (assembly GCA_030847615.1). Classification (NCBI taxonomy): domain Eukaryota; kingdom Metazoa; phylum Chordata; class Lepidosauria; order Squamata; family Crotaphytidae; genus Gambelia; species Gambelia wislizenii. The sequence continues at coordinate 331,092,375 of JAUMIR010000004.1, forward strand.
TAATGTTTTGCTATTATGTTTTCTGCAATTCTGCTTTAAGGTCTCAACAAAAAAATGGCATCTTTTCTCTTTATGAAACAATCTGCATGCAGAACAAGGACATGTTATCTGGCTTGCATGGGGTCCTTGGGGATCCCACTGATGTCTGAAATTTTAATATGGGGAATTTTAATTAGCTCAGGATGGCAGTGAGATGCTGGGTAACAATGGGACCTTTTGATCTGTGTATACCAGTACTCACTGGGGAGACCCACAGCCAAGGATGAACTAATTATTTTTTTAATTGAAAACTAATCAAGGGAATGCACACACACATACACCCCAGCTTCAAGCAGTCACCCAAGTCTATCAAAGAGAGGAGGAAGTATTTGGATAGAGGAATAGATTGAGCAGATGGTGGATAATACTGTACCAATCCAAAGAGCAGATTGCAGTGGAAACCAGCAGTGTGGACTCCGGGAGGGAAGAGTGGTGTCACAGACTGATGTGGAGACAGAAGAAAAGGGATCTGTGCACCCTTTGACTGTGTTTGGGGTCATATTTATATTCGATGATCCCCCTCAAAGGATGAGTTTGAGTGGAATACGTTGTCTGTTGGAGTTTCCCAGGTTCAGACAATGGATTCTCCAAATGTGTTAATGATTGCTAATGGGAGAAATATTGGACTTGAGTGGTCTCAGGCAAATCTCTATTGTTTTAAGGAGATGGGAGAGGAAGAACCAGTTTTGCAACCAAAAAGTGCTCAGCCACCTTGATGGGATACGTAAGTGTCTCACTTCCAGAGCTGCCCGGGAAGAATTAGCACATTATCTCCATAACTTATCAGTTCCAGGGGTTTCCACATAATTCTCATCTTGGTGTGTCCTTTGGGAATTTTAGCAGGCTATTCTCTTAGGTTTTCTAAGCAAACCTTGGATCCTTGTTTGGGAGGACCCTGGTCTACCTTTAACCATGTGGAATGCCAGTTATAAGCTAATATATGAAATTTAGCAGTTCTAAGCCAATATATGAAATTTAGCCAATTGAAGAGTTATTACAAAGGTGGAGGCCTGTCAGGGCAGGTTACACATGGAAGGTCAGACTGATTGGTGCAAATGACACAAATAATTCATTCATTCAGTGCTGTGAACAGTCTATGCAAAAAGGACATGTATTATAGTTTTAAATTTAAAAAATTTAAAGCAAGGCAAGTCAAGTCTCAAAAATGTGCAAAATCTCTCCAAGACTGTGAAAAAAAATCTTGACAGCTTTCATTGAGATTTTTTTTAAAAAAAATAGTTTATCATTGATCATGTGAGATGACTTACATCATGATTTAAAACCCCAGTTTTCCATAGCTAAAAATAAAACATTGTGATTCCTACCAGGGGCCAATGGGGTTTGGTGTTAGAAAATGGCAAGTCCCATGAGCCCCTGGAAGGAAATGAGGCTCTATTTATTTGAATTTTATATCATGCTGTTAAAATGCCCAGCAAGGAAATGTGCAACCTGTTCTAGGATTATTACATTCATCAAAAATACGGCAGTTTTCATACTGCAGCTACCAGAAGTCTGAGAGGAGGTATGGAATGCTAGATCTGAAGTAGCTGATTTGCATCTCATTTTTGCACATTTGGATGGCAAGAGCATTGATGGGTTTGGATCTAGATTTAGATGCATGGCACCAAATGTGGCAGAAATGGGCTTCCTGTCCTTTCCTCCTCCCTTTCCCCCCAATGGCAGTTCCTCCATCACCTTGTACATTGTGTGTGGGGGGGGGAAGTACCCAAAAAACAGACATAGGCTGCTGCCACATTGCAGAAATAATGCAGTTTGACACTGCTTTAAATGCCATTGCTCAATGCTATGGAATCCTAGGATTTGTAGTTTGTTGTGGCACAAGTGCTCTCTGACAGAGAGTGCTAAATACCTCACAAAACCCAGAATTCCATAACATTGTGCCATGGCAGTTAAAGTGGTGTCAAAGTGCATTATTTCTGCACCGTATAGATGCCCTTAGTAAACAGAGTCCTATCCCCACATGGCAGTTCCTAGGATTTAACCCCTGGATTTTAATAATTTTAATGTGAAAACTTTTCACCACCACCCCACCCAAAGCAATGCATTTCTTTCCACTCCACTGGACACACAATATGAATCCTTGAGTAAGGTGTCAGCAAGGAGCTGATAAGATTCCCACAGAAATGGAAATGACTAGTAAACAAAAGCTCCTGATTCATAGATCAGGAAAGAGGGATATATTATATCACACTCGACATTTAAGTGACCTTGGTGCTAAGTTCCTTAGGACCATTTTCCTCTCTCATGGTGCTCCGCTGGTTATATTTTATTCCCCCCACCTTGGGTCTTGTCTCTTATGTTTGCTATGTATGGAAAACAGGTGGGTGGAAGGGAGAAATAGAACATGAATTGCTACATGATCGGCACATCCAGTAAACTATGCAAAGCTAGGCTGGAATCATACGTTGACTCTTGGCGCAGTTCTTCTTGAAAAATGGAGCCATGAGGTTTCTGCATCAGCATGTGAACATTTATCTCCTTTGTGCTTTGCCAGCTCCGAAATCATTCAAGACAGTTTGTAAATGTTTGATTCCCTACCACCACAAACACATAATTATTTTGTTTCTGCTTCTGGGGAATGGATTTCCATGAAACAATCAATCTGTCTATTCACATTTGCGCTCCTCTTCCTTTGACGAGGCCCAGCATTTGTTTCAGTCAATGATTACCCTGCATCATGGGTGACACAGTCTTCTTGGTTCTGCGTGAATAGAGATATAAAACATGAAATTGTTGTCATTCTTAACAAGCTAATGATTATTATTCTTTTTTTTATTTTATTCATTTATTTCTTGTCTTTCTTCCCCAAAATAATGGGACTCAAGGCAGCATACAAAATATTTTGAAATAATACAGTTAAAAAAAAACTACACACAAACTTTAATAAAAATACAAATCTAAAAGTTATCTAAAAGGCAATTAAACAACTTTTAAAGTTAAAAACATTATTTTTTATGAAAAGACTATACAAACCATAAATCAACACAGATCTTCATTAAAAGCCCATCCCATTTAGTTTCTAAAGCCCTGGTAGCTCAAGAATGTTTTAACATGCTGGTGGAAGGAGAGCAAGGATGGAGTCATCCTGACCTCCTTAGGGAGGGATTTCCAAAGTATGGGAGCAGCCACTGAGAAGGCCTTCTCCCCACCAAACAAGCCTGAGAAGCTGATTTATTCTAAAGAGGTTTGACACTACAGCCTTCCTCTGAGGTTGAGAGAAAGTGACTTCCCAAGATCAACCAGTATGTTTCCATGGCTGAGCAGTTATTTGAACCGTGGCCTCCCAGAATCCTCGTCCACTCAGAGCATTATACCATTCTGTCTCACCTTAGGAAAATGTACAAGCATATAAATCACTAAAAGGATGCCAGCCTTTTGGACAGGGGGGTTGGACTGGATGGCCCTTGTGGTCTCTTCCAACTCTACAATTCAATGATCCATTGCCACTAAACCTAGAACATTTCTATGAAAAATTTGTTTGCGCACACACACACACACACACACACTGACACACTCCTAGCAAATACCCAGAGGACAGGATCAGAATTCAAAAGGACTTTAACAGATTGGAGAGCTGGACCAAAAATAATCAAATGAATTTTAACCAGGAGGAATGTAAGGTACTCCACTTAGGAAGGAAAAAAAATGAAATGCAGAGATATTGGCTGGGTGACACCTGGCTTGACAACAGTACTGTACGTGCAAAAAGGATATAGGAGGCTTAGTAGACCATAAGCTGAACATGAGTCAGCAGTGTGACACAGCAGCTAAAAAGGCCAGTGCAATTCTAGGCTGCATCAATAGGAGTATAGTGTCCAGATTGAAGGAAGTAATAGTGCCATTCTATTCTGCTTTGGACAGACCTCACCTGGAATACTGTGTCCAGTTCCAGGCACCAAAATTCAAATAGGAATTGACAAGCTGGAACGTGTCCAGAGGAGGGTGACCACAATGTTAAATGGTCTGGCAGCCATGCCCTATGAGAAGCAGCTTAGGGAGTTGAATAAGCCTTATGAGGAATGTTCAATTGAGCATCCTTTTCAATGTGTCACAGGAATCTTTACGAGCTAAGAAACAGAAGAGACAGTGTTCAGAAAACATATTTTTTTAGAATGAACTTACAATATGATAGGGCAGAACTGCAATTGTGTGGCCCACACCTGACACAGAGCTTGGAAATGTTACTCTTTCAAAGTGTTGTACCTTGCTGAGGTGAGCAGGGAATTCTAGTGGTTCCAATATCAGTGAATCCCTCTGAGATTATACTTGTACTTTGTCCCACGGAACAGGAGATTTCACAAGACAGCCTTGACAGAGAGCTTTTGGATGTGTGGACAGCTCTACTATCAGCAGTAATGGAAGGCTGGGTCCCAGAGAAATCTGGCATATCAAATAAACAAACAAACAAACAAACAAATAAGGTAGGCATTGGAGAAACTGATTCCTGACAATGCTCACAATAAACCTTCCTTCCTTCTTTTCGTTTCTGCTGGACCCATGGCCTTTAGCCTCCCATCACCACCAGGTTGCAAGTGTAGGTACCCAATGGGATCTTGCCTGCCATCTTTTTCTTGCCTTCCCTTAAATTCAATAGGATCCAAGGAAGAAATGAGAAGTGGTGTGGGGTCTGGGGGAAAAGTGTACTCAAAGCCTCCAAGAGAGGAGCAGGTGCAACTTAACAAAACAAAATAAATGCCTTTGCATCCTAGAGTACAGAGCACAATGTCCCATGTGATGCCACAGGTGAGAGGATTATAACAGGTGTGTTCTTCTCTATTTTTGCATCCCAGGCAACTGTACAGATAGTTTATTAAGACAAGTGAAACATTTCCCTCATGCTCACTTGAAACTTCTTTTAGCCCAGAGGCGGGGAAAATGTGGCATATGAACCACCAGTGGCCCTTGGGACTCCAATGTCTGGCCCCTCAAGTCCCCTGAGATCCAATACCATTTTAAATGAACTTTTGGGGCACTTTTTCACCTGCAAATCAGCCAAATTAGCTTGAGACCAGCTGAAAATGCAGTGGTTTATTCTCCACTTTCCTACAAAAACCCAACCACCCTCCAAAAACACTGGGGGGGGGGAGAGACTGAAATATCATCAAAGATGGAGGTCCCAAATGCACCAAAATTTGATAGTGTGACCCTCAAGGGGGAGCATGGGGGTAAATTGGCCCTCACCTCTTCAGCAGTTGTCCACCCCATCTTAGCCTCTCCTACCTTAAAGGAAGGAACCTGGGGTGGGGGAAACCACACATCCTGTCTTAGATTCCTTGGGAAGGGCAGAATAAAACTATAATAAATAAAGCATGTGTTAAATGAAGTAAAAAAAATAGAGAGAGTAGGCAGCCCTTAGCAAGAGCATGATGGGAGTTTGATATACTCATGATTTAATAGGAACTGATGCCAACCCAGGTGAACCAATCTCATGCTCCATTATGTTTCGTTGTTAAGGATCCTGGTTAAAAACACACACACATCTATGGTTCTCTCCCACATTCAGTGCTTTATCCTTGGGTGTCCCTGTCTGCCTTCATTCCCCTAGGCCTTGGGGAATGTACTGACAAGGAGCCAATTAAGATTTCTTCAGTTTTCTTGAGGTATTTTTGAATGGCCAGCTAGCAGAAATGAAACCAAGGGCCCATCTATGTGGGGGGGGGACAGATTGCTCTGTAGCAGTAGCAATTTGCAGCAACTGCAAGCTGTCTTAATGGTTAAGGGCCCCCATAAACTATGCATGCCCCCCCCTAGCCAAGATGCCAGCCCCGAGTGATTTACTTGCATTTTAAAATTTGCCACTACTGAACTTTTTTTAAATTTAAAAAACATGTTTACCATGGTGTGCACAAGTGATATTCCATGTTTACAAAACACAAAAAACAAAAATGAGAGAGAAGCGAGGGAGAAAAAGATAATACAAATCACTGTTTTATCACCTTACAGATTACTTGCTAAGCCAAAAATCCAATATGGTGGCAATAGGCCCTTGCCCTGCTTGCAAGCCCCTCCCTGCATGCTTGTCCAGACAATCAGCTTGTGCTGCCTCTCCTGTGGAAAAGCAGAGTGATGTGAATGTGTCTGTCTTAACGAGCAGACATGTGTATCCCCTACGGAGCTTTTAAAAAACTCTGAGAAAAGCTGCAAAAGCTCTCTGGTCACAGTTTATGGAGTTTTTAGCTGCCCTCCTTCCAAATAAGATGCATCGATGCAAATGTCCATTTAGACAGCTCGATTTCTCGGTGAATTCTATGAGGATTTTTTAGACCATTTGAACCACCCTCAAATCTACTTTAGGGTCCCCATGTAAGAATGCTTTGATTACATTTTCCATTAAGAATTCCATTGCTACGGGTTGGAAAAGTGAGGCCTGGGACTGCATGGAACTCTAGGGTCCTGGAGAGAATGGGGAACATTTGGTACAAATTCAAGATTGCAGTGGGAAAGCAGAGCCCACCAAGGGCTCCTGGGTGGGCCAGTATGACCCCCTAACCACCAATAGATGCCCACCTCTGCATTAATAGTTCCTTTGTGATGTGAGCAGAAATACTACCATCCATCAGGTGACATGAACATTCAAGTTTTTAAACAGTAACTTGAAATTTTCACTCTCTCCAGATAGTTATGAGGATCTCTTGGACCTGCCACAAACTCAGGTCAATTTGATGAGGACACAGGAAAGAGCCTCTGTTACCCAAAATGTTGTGGTCCATGGAGTTTCCACACATCTGAATCATCATTTTGGGAATTTAATTAGCTCCAGGAAAATGCAGGATCTTTGACCTGTGTATACCAGTACTCACTAATGAACTCAAGTCTAAAATAAGATAAACAAAAATGGCTTTTATTGGGAAATGGTTTTAACAGCATTTGCACCAACACTTACGCTTCAAGCATTCACAGAAGACTATCAAAGAAAGTAGGAAGTTTTGGATAGAGGAATAGATTGAGGGGATAATAGATTATACTCTACCAATCCAAAGAGCAGAGAACTCTCAGGGATTGTGTTTGGAGGGTCAGGCAGCAAACAGACACAAAGGAGGGGGTAGGAAGGGGGATTGGTGTCACAGATTAACATGGAGACAGGAGGGAAAAGATCTGTGCACACTGAGGTGGAGTTTTGGGGTGATATTTACAGTCAGTATTTTCCCTGAAGGGGTGGTTTTGAGAGGAAGACAATGTTTGCCAGAGATTCCAAGAGTTAAACAATGGATCTCCAGATGTGTTGAAGGAGAGGAAATCCAGTATCTTGCAAGATGATGAGAATCCAGCTACCTTTGATGTAGTTCACTTCCAGAGGCACCCAGGGAGAATTAGCCATCATCACCAGAACTGTAACACTCTTCCAGGGCTTCTAGCTGTTTGGCAGTGGAATCCGCTGCTGCCTGAGATTGTGGTGGAGTCTCCTTCTTTGGAGGTTTTTAAACAGAGGCTGGATGGCCATCTGTCAGGAATGCTTTGGACTAGATGGCCCTTTTTGGATTAGATATCCAACATCTTGGACTAGGGATTGGACTAGGTGGTCCTTGTGGTGTCTTCCAACTCTATGATTCTATGATTTTATAGTAGTTTGGATTGTGGGAGTGCAGACTCTGCCCAGGTACATCCAGGTATTGTTGCAAAGACTGTGGGGAAAGCTTTGCAGAAGGAGGTACTGAAAAACTCCTTGTATAACACCCAACAAAGTGCTTACACTGTTATGCCAGTACAAGTCATGAAGAGAATTCCAGGTAGGGATGTAAATCCTTGTATATTTCATCCTCTCAAGTGAGAATGAAAAGTTACAAGTTTTCTCCCTGCCAATGTGAGCAATGGATATTTTTCTGCCATATTATCATCATATTTGAAAGTCCTTTAATACTGTGGAGCAATTATTCTGGGGAGAAAAATGTGGGGGGTTGCACAGAAAACATTATTGTGTAGGAAACTGTTTTCTGTGCAGAAAACCCATTTATTGCACTGAAAACTGTTTTGTGGGGGAAAAAACCATGTTCTTCTCCACAGAATAATTTCTCTGAAACATTTTGAGATGTTGCACTGGTCTATTATTCTCCCAAGAATAAGGAGAATAGGTTATCTGACTGATGGAAAGCCAGTTTGTGGCCTGTGAACAAGTAACTTAAAATATTCTTTCCATCTCTACCCAAGGCATCAATATGCTTGCATTATCTGCACAGAGCTTCCGTATCATTTGCTCATTGGTTATTCAGAGCCTCCCTTCAGTTTTAACCTTTCCCTGTAAATTAGCATCTGTCATGCTTGGCACATTGTTCCATAGCCAGCTCTCCTCACCAGCTCTCCCAGAGTTTCCCTCTATATATATAGGAGATGCAAATAAAAGCTCATGGCTGGCTAATATTTCCTCTAAATGATGGTCCATGATACCTCAATCATCTGGGCTGCCCTTATTTTAGCACCTTCACCATCAGGGGGAAAAAAATCTCATAATTCACAACAAATGCACAGCACATTTCACCATAGAGTTCCCCAGGGAGTTTTGAAGATAATTGCTCGAGGTGATTTCATAAGAAAAAGGGATCTATCAAGAGTTCATGAACTGGAACCAGATGGCAATGCTAAGGAGTAAATTTCTCCTGGTGAAAACTTCAGGCATACTAATAGTTGTGAGAAAATCGTTAAAAATACAGTTTCTGAATCCTACTCACAATTTAAGATTGATTCTTTGCAAAAATCATACATGGTTGTTTTGCACTGAAAACAGCATTTTCTCTGCAGAAAATGACATTTCTGCATAAAAATATCAGAAAATGCTGTTTTGGGCACAAAATTACCATGTGCAAATTTTGCGCAGAATGACTCCCGAATCATGAAGATTTTCATCAGTCCAGGGTTCTTCACATCAGGGTTGCTCAACACTCAAAAACATGTTTGTTAACATTTTATTCAACTATTGCTGAATATTGGAGATTATCACACATGGGGGAATGAACCAAAAAATCATGTTCCCAAGTGTGTTAGAAGATCACAGAAGAAGGTGCAACCTGACTAGAGGCCACAGCCTTCAGATGCTCCTGGAGCGTAGCTCTGCAACTGTCAAGGCTTCCCTTTTTCATTGATGGGGACAAGCCATCAATAAAAAGGGACATCTTACTGACGCCTGCACTATATGCCCCCAGAACTCTGGAGGACGACGTCTGGTAAGGTCACCCCTTCCTGTTCTTCTAGCGATCTTCTGACATGGTTTTTGCCATACCTGAGAATCCCCATTGTTTCCAGCTCTGCTGTTGTCCTAGATGACTCCATCCAGAGCATCCAGAAGAAGGAAAAAGCTTGATTTCTACTGTTCTAGAGACTAGACTTACTGCACATACATGAAACCACATATAATAGTGAACTGCCATAGAATACCATAGAATTGCACTAGAGGAACTAAAAAAACACCCTGCGAGGAGCGGCTTAGGGAGCTGGGTATATTTAGCCTCAAGAAGAGAAGGTTATGAGATGATATGATAGCCCTGATAGTGTGGTGGAGTCTGCTTCTTTGGAGGTTTTTTAAACAGAGGCTGGATGGCCATCTCTCAGGAATGCTTTGATTGGGTATTCCTGCATGGCAGAATGGGGTTGAACTAGATGGCCCTTGTGGTATCTCCCAACTCTATGATTCTATGAATGCAGAAGCAGGGTCCAGCCACCCAAAGACAATGTGGCTGTGGCTGCCTCTCCCCATCCAAAAAAGATTACATGGAGGCCACGGTCCTCCCCCTAGCTGACCTGCTCACTGGGTCAGTAGGATAACACAGTAAAAAATAAGGATGCGAGAAGTTGGAGGTGGAGTGCTGGCAAGTGAAGCCCCACTATTGTCATTACCTCCCAGATACAGGCCTTCTCAGATGAAGAAGGGGAAGAGGAGAGCAAGTCAACAGGATCCAGGAAGAACCAGAGGAGGTTGGCAGTCCTGTCTTGGCACCAGAAGAAGCAGAGTGTGTCCCATCCCAGACAGCAGCTGCAGATCAGGAGAATACAGAGGCACTTCATTTTGTAGAGTGTTGTAAACTAAAGCGCTGGGAGCACAGGGTCAGGAAACACCCTGCTCCACTTTGAAAACAGGATGCTGAGCTAATGAGGCAAGCTGGATTGATGGACAGCTGGCTATAAAATTAGTTCAGCCCAGGCCATTGTTGCTGCTGACATCCCTGGCTTTGTGGAACTCTGACCTTTAGCCTGTAAATCGGCATACTTTGGACCCTGCTCAGGATGGCTATCCCCATTTGGACTTCAGACTGCCTGGAGCACACTTCTGCTTCCAGTTACAACCCTCTGTAAGCCCTGAGACTTGTCTTGTTTTCCCCTGCCGGATCTTGCTGACTGTAGACGTTCACCCCCGGGTGCTTGCCAACTTCAAATGACAGACAGATCCCTTGTGCCACAAGCAGCCAGTTCTGCTGTATAGAGATGGCTGCCTCCTGAACGCCTGGCTCTGTAGAAGGGGCGAGGGCACCTTTGAAAATTGCCTGTGCTACACGAGAGGCGATTTTCTTAGTCTGTCCTTCCACAGAGCCTGGATTAGTATGGTGTGAGTCCAGATCTTGGGAGAAGTGCCTCTCTCAAGCTGAGGTCACCACTGCAAGGTGAGTTGCTAACATTACTGTTTCCATTAGCATAGGTCTAGGAGACAAGGGTCGTTAGGGATGATAAATTGAAAGCTTAAGCACAATTATAACCGGGTTTCTAATTTCCACCCAGAGTCACAAAATCAATAGCAACTCCTTGCTTCATTAAATAATTACATCTGCCAATAGTCTGCAAAACCTCACCCATGGATGGATGAAAACTTCACTTGGTTTCCTCGATTCCTCACTGCAAAGTATTTGGCAGCAAAACCCGCCTGATGTCCCCCTGACTGGGAGGAAGAAAGGAGAGAAACAGAGAGGTTTCTAACAACACAGGTAGTTTGCAATGGTTGTTATGTGAGCGCTATGGTTTGATCATGGACCAGGGCAAGAGTGCCCCCTGCAGGTATGAAGCAGAATACACAAGACAGATCACTAATCTTTACAAACAGATAATATTTATTATTAATTAATTTTCCATCCCATTTTTTTTCATGAGTTGTGATAAATGCTGGCCTCAACTTGATTGGTTTGAGTTGAGAATGGCTCTTCATGCATACATGTTCATCAGCATTATTTAACCGTAATATTTAATTATTATATTATATAATAGCATTCAAAGGGAGAGGAGCAGCTGTTCCTTCTATTCCATTGTTGCTCCAAGGGCATATTTCCTCTCACATTCTAGTCCACTGGCATTCTGGTTTATACATTCTGTTCCCTGGATTTGGTGTGAGTTTCTGAGATTCTGCTTCAAAACCCTGAAACCCCGACCCTGGAGTAGCTGATGACCCTGTTTGACTCTTGGACTGGCTAGTAACCTTGTCTGGCTCTTGGACTGGTTTTCACTTCTTTCCTATACATTCCCTGGTAAACCCTTCAAGGCAAGTTTGTCTCCATGAACTCTGGTTAACTTACTGCTCTGCTTTATCTGCAAGCGCTCAGAGTAAATTGGTTCCTTCCTAACAACCCTTTGTGGGAGTGCTGAAGCCTGGATGGCCATCTCTCCAGAGCAGTTTGATTGTGTGTTCGTGCATGGCAGAATGGGGTTGGACTGGATGGCCCTTGTGGTCTCTTTCAACTCTATGATTCTATTATTCTATGATGTTCTGGAACTATCTCTTATTTCCCTGTCCATATTGGGGTTTCCAAAGTAAAAGACTTCAGGAATGGTTTATCATTGCTTCTTCACTGCAATAGTAGATCTTTAAGAGTTAGCTATGGTCTAGAGTTAGCACTGTCACTATCTTTGAGAGGCCTTCTGCTAGTGTCACTGTGCCACTGCCCCAGTACTGCTGATGCCCAATAGCTGTTTGGCACATTTAGTCTGGCTCCTCAGCAAAAGCCTACCTGATGTGGATGACCCCACCACCAGCAGTGCTACTGTAGGAGCATACAGTCCCACCACCACAGAACGGTAGTGCCCCAGTGGGGTGTAATTATCAGGGATGCATGAATTCATTGATTCATATTCTAATCTCTGGAGCAGAAGGAAACAAGTGTGCTCCATTTTCTACATGACATCACTTCAGGTATTTAGAGACAGCTATCATGGATCTCAGTGGGTCTACTCTACTTGGGACTAATCCACAGGATTCTAGTCAATGGCTATCTTGATCTAGTCACCATCACAAAATATCCTGTTGGCCACAGCCGAAAACTCAATGCACACTTTCGGACTGATGTTTCCTGTCTTGATCTCAGGTAGCCAGCTCCCTCCCACCCACCTGTATTATTGTATTCCGCTGCACTTTCATCCCTTGTTTAGCTCTCTGCAGATTTGACAGAGGGTTTAAAAGTTGCCAGCATCTCATTGAATCATAGAGACCACAAGGGCCATCCAGTCCAACCCCCTGCCATGCAGGAAAACCCAATCAAAGCACTCCCAACAGACAGCCATCCAGCCTCTGTTTAAAAATCTCCAAAGACGGAGACTCCACCACACTCTGAGGCAGCACATTGCACTGCTGAACGGCTCTTACTATCAGGAATTTCTTCCTAATGTTTAGATGGAGTCTCTTTTCCTGTAGTTTGTTCCATGTCCTAGTCTCTGGAGCAGCAGAAAACAAGCTTGCTCCATCCTCAGTGTGACATCCCTTCAAATATTTAAAAATGGCTATCATATTACCTCTTAACCTTCTCTTCTCCCAGCTTCCTAAGTCTCTCCTCATCTAACTTTTTCTTCTCCATTAGAGAGCCAAGCATTAAAAGAGTGTCCAAAGAATAAGTTCATTAATTATATCCATACGAGAGTGGAAGGAATGGGGATGGGTGGGTTGAATGGATCAGTGATTGCGGTGGTGGGGTGGTAAATTAGCAGCCGAAACACTTGAATGAACATCCTAAACTGTCAAAAGGGCCATCACAAAGCTATTTCTGTTCTTAGCACCAGCACTTTTCACCCAGGCCAATAATCCTCCCTCCCTCTCACTCTTTTTTGTTCTGTTTTACATTTAATATATTTCTCAGGTAAGGGCTGTGAAACATCCACCTGTCAATACTGTTTAGCATTTTTCTTTTGAAAGGATCCCTCTCTTTCTCCCCTCCCCTTTCCCTTTCTGGTGCTCCAAATTTCACTGTTCTAATCTTGAACTTTGATTCTTGCCATTTAGTTTTTAACACCATAGAGAGTCTCTTTGAGTGGCTGTTCTATGTTCTGGAACTTAGAGATGTAATTCCTCACTAGGTTTCTTCTCTAAGGTAGCAATGAGTAATTTCAGCAGTTTCCATCTATGAAAAAGAATCTTCAGCACTCAGTCTTCAAAGGTTTTTTACAATTCAGGACTTATTCCATGCAAAATTCACACAAAAATTTGCACAAAACCCAGTACAAAAACAGCACTCCATGCATGGAAAATAATATTTTAAAAAATAATTCCTGCACAGAAAATGCCTGCTTGAAGACTTTGCAGTAAGTTGGGCGGCGGGGCTTTGTGCACTGCATGGAGAGGAAGAGAAGCGCAACCGCTGCTGCACTGAAAAAAAGCACATCTGCACACATAAGGGACACTTACATGTGCAGATGTCCCTACCTGAATTCTGTCCCTAGAACTCATCTATTTGCTGTTTTCATATTCCCTTTGTCAATTTGCCTACCCCTTTACTTGGGATGCCTAAATTGCAGTTGCATAAATGCTCGACTAAAGTTTTATGTTACCGAAATGCAAGAAATTTGTGGACTGAAGAATTTCTTTGAAGGGGAAGAATTGTTTTGAACACTACCTCCTGGAATATGGAGTAAGTGTCCAAGAGGCAAAAATATAAACACCTTTAGAAGTGGGCCCTGATAATTCAAACAATCTGGGAAAGTAGTGTGATAAGGAAATAAACATACAGTGGAGCCAGTTGAAGTTCACAACACGCAGGAAAACACACCAAGAATAGTCCAGAATACAGTCCAAGGGTCAAGACTTAAGGAAGGCAATGTGGTTGAGAAGCAGGTCTGGAGTCCAACAGGAGAAGCAGGCAGCATAGTCACAAGGAGATCCAAGATCAAGCAGGATTCAAGGCAACAAAGATAAGGAGTCACAGATAACAGCCACAAAGCTTTAACCAGGGTGAGCAGTTAATCTCTGACAAAGGCTCCATAGATCCCCCAGGGCATATATGTTGTAATCACAGCTGTCCCAGGTGCTCCTTAATGACCCAGTGTGTGAGATAAAGTCTCAGGGATCTTCTCCTGGCTTCCTTTTGGGACCTGTGTCAGCTGAATGACAGTATGGGTAAGTCTGTTTCCTCTTCTTCCTCCTTATCTGACTTGGCAGGGCTTGCTGCTGGGGGTGTTGCCAATCCATTAGGGCCAGGCTTTTACTCTGCTTGCGACTCCAGGTTGGCAGAGTTCCCTGCTGGCACAGGTATAGATAAACTTGTGTCAGGGGGCCATTCTCTGCCATGTCTTCCTCCTCTGACTCCATACCTTCCTTAGACTCACAGGGCATGAGAGTAAGTTAAAGTAGCTCAATTTTGAATGGGCAGTTGCGGTCCACTAATTTTACAAAATAACTGGTGGAGATGAAAACTGCTAGAACTAGTTTGTTGGCATGGATCAACACATCTGCAGTTTTGGATTCTCCCTGGGTCATAGGAATCAGAGGACAAGATTCCGTTCAAGTGCTCTCATAGAACGACCTTCTGCCAGTGAACGAATTTATGATTTCCCTGCACTGGCTGAGCAATGCAGCTTGACAGATAGAAAAAGGAACAACCATCATGTGTCCAGAAGAGGTCAACCAAAATGGTACGAGGTCTGGAAGCCATGCCCTATGAGGAGTAGCTTAGGGAGCTGGATATGTTTAGCCTGGAGAAGAGAAGGTGAAGAGGGGACATGATAGTCATGTTTAAATATTTGAAGGGATGTCACCTTTGAGGATCAAGCAAGCTTGTTTTCTGCTGCTTCAGAGACTAGGACATGGAGAAATGGATTCAAACTACAGAAGAAAAGATTCCGCCTAAACATTAGGAAAAACTTCCTGGTGGTAAGAGCTCTTTGGCAGTGGAATGAGCTGCCTCGGAGTGTGGTGGGGTCTCCTTCCTTAGAGGTCTTTAAACAAAGGCTGGATGGCCATCTGCCAGGAGTGCTTTGATTGTGTGTTCCTGCATGGCAGGGGGTTGGACTGGATGGCCCTTGTAGTCTCTTCCAACTCTAGGATTCTATTATCACTTTCTTGGACCTCCAGTGAGTATGCTGGACATTTGAAAGGGCAATGGCTTCTTGTATTTTCCACCAATGGAACTTCAGCTCTCTGGTACTCAGGAGCCTCCAATCCCTTGGCCATTGATGGTGTGCTCCAATACCCTCAAGCTTCATTCTTCACATAGGGGGTTATTGTGCATGGAGGTACCTGGATACCTCTTTCTGCAATAACTGAAAAATAAATAAATAAAGGTGCTGGTGCAATGGAAGGTCACACCCACATTTATAACCAACAGGATTCCAGGCAAGTTCAGTAACAATACTTCAGAATTTATTAGTACACCACTGAGTAATTGTTTCCCTTCCTATTTGCAGCCTCAAAATATGTGGGTTCTTTTGGAAGTCTCTGTAGGAATGGGGCTATAACCTATTGGAAGACATAAATCTTCTTAACACAGTCAGACCCGTGTATCCACAGTCAAACCCCATATCTCAGACTTATCATAGATACTGGAAACCATGGATAACAGCAAACCCTATAAAAATAAAGGATTTAAAGCAAAAAAAAAAAAAACAAACACACACTATAGAGTTCCATTGGAGGACCTAGGAGGTACCTAGACAGGATGTCTCTCTAGGCATTTTCCAGTGCAACTCTATGGTACGTGTCCCCTATTCTGGTCCTGCGGAAAACTGAAACTGTGGATATTGGTTCCATGGATATGGGGGTTCGACTATATACTATAGGAAAACCCAAATCAAAAATTATTCCAGATATATGCAAAGACATAATATCGGGGAGTGGGGGGCTCTAGCAAGAGAGTGATAGTATGAAACAGTACTGAAAACAGTGCTGAAAGCAAAATCTTTGTACTCACAAAAATATTTATATCCTCCTGGTCACTATGGCAAGAGAATATTCAGCAAACGAATATCCAATTTAATCACCAATAATCAACATATTTTCTCTCCCTCTTTCTCTGTCCTTTGCTCCCCTACTCCCCCTTTCTTTTGCAGTTCACATTTGTTTGAGGATTTTAAGGAAGATGGCCATGAAAAGGATGCAGGATTTTGTTCTAACACATTGTGGGGCTAATTGCTAATTGTCTCCACAAAGTTCTGTCTGTTTTGAATTGGCACTGTGGATCCAAGGAGAAAGCAGCAATAGGAAATGGCAGCACTGCATTGTACTCAAAAGCTTTGTGGATTATTTGTTCATTTAAAGACTTGAGCAAAGGATTTGGAATGTTCATTGTGCAGGATAAACATCATCTCCAGGAAATAATGGGGAAGAGTGAAGTGAATGCAGTATGATCAAGTAAGAGAGACTTTAATAATCTTCTCTACATGGTGAATGAAAAGGATGACTTATTCTTGGTAATCACTATCAGCAGCACTAAAATCAAATTTCAGTTGATATGTGGGGAAAAACACTTTCAGTTGAATTGCATTGAAACATTGCAGAAAAATTTGAGCTTGCTGTAATTTCTAATGATGTTGTTCTAATCGAGAGTGGTCTAATTTTTTTAGAGATATCGGGCACCACCCACCTAAGCCCCAGGACCACCCCACTCTCATCTCTCTGCTAAAACACCTGAATGCTTTGCACATATCAAGCTTCTTCAGGCATGAAAAAGAAGAGGGTGTTACGTGACCATCTCTGAGAAGGGAGTTTGTAAGGTGTGGTGCCACAACTGAAAGGGCTCTGCCTCCTATTACAGTTCAGACAGGCGAGAATGCGTGGACAAACTCCAGGAGTAGATGACTAAATTTCTGCTCTCATGCCCTGCTGCAGGGTACAGGGATTCCCCCCCCCCAAAAAAAGGAAGAGATTGAGGACTTTATCAGACCACCCCCCATTAATGTTCTTTTGCTGGCATATTTTAAAATGCTTTTATTCCTACAAAAGAACCCCCCCAACCTATCTCCAGCAGCATCAATGAGGCTTCCTCAGCAGTAACAGACCACAAACAGAGCTGCATTTATTTCCAGTGATGGGATCTCGCTGATTCTCATGAGAAGACACTAGTGCAGGAAATTAAAAAATTAAAGCCAAATAAACACATGAAAAGTACAGAAAAGCACAAAAACACACTTTAAAAGTCCCAAGTACATGGTGGGAGGGGTGTGTCATGAAAAAGTGTCCCCTACCTGGCTGTCACAATCTCACTCGGAAGTGTTTGCCCATTGATGCTGTATTCACATTAGTACAATGGCGTGAGGATTCAAATGCTGGCAATGCCAGCAACAAATCGCCACAGGAGATCAATTTATGGCTTGGCACATCAATAAAAAAAAGAATGGCTTTTAGACGTTACGTGATCGCGAAAGGACGTCATTGTCTGGTATGTGCGCCCTTTCATGATTATTAGCCCTATTTTATTACACCATATTTGCCTGGTCTGATAAAGTCCTGAGAATCTACTTGGGTCCTGTACAGGGAGAAGGGCAGAACATAAATAAAATAAAATGGTAAATAAATAAGTACATACATCTAGTTTTGTATGAAACATAACTAAATCCCTTTTCTTGCAAGCGTGTGTGTGTGTGTGTGTGTGTGTGTGTGGAATGCAGGCAATGCACCTCAATAAGAATTCTCCTTTCCATAAAACTTTCCTTCAGTTGAGCTTTGAGACCTTTCATAGAATCATAGAATTGCAGAGTTGGAAGAGACCATGAGGGCCATCCAGTCCAACCCCCCTGCCACGCAGGAAATCTTGATCAAAGCATCCCCGACAGATGGCCATCCAGCCTCTGTTTAAAGACCTCCAAGGAAGGAGACCCCACCATGCTCCGAGGGAGTGTGTTCCACTGCCGAACAGCTCTTACTGTCAAAAAGTTCCTCCTCATGTTGAGGTGGAATCTCTGTTCCTGGAGCTTGCACCCATTGCTCCGTGTTCCAGTCTCTGGAGCAGCAGAAAACAAGCTTGCTCCATCCTCAGCGTGACATCCCTTCAAATACTTAAACAGGGCTATCATATCACCTCTTAACCGTCTTTTTTCCAGGCTAAACATACCCAGCTCCCTAAGTCTCTCCTCATAAGGCATCGTTTCCAGACCTTTCACCATTTTAGTTGCCCTTCTCTGGACACGCTCCAATTTGTCAATATCCTTTCTGAATTGTGGTGCCCAGAACTGGACACAGTATTCTAAGTGAGGTCTGACCAAGGCAGAATAGAGTGGCACTATTACTTCCCTTGATCTAGACACTATACTTCTATTGATACAGCCCAAAATCGCATTGGCCTTTTTAGCTGCCGCATCACACTGTTGGCTCATGTTCAACTTGTGGTCTACTAGGACTCCTAGATCCCTTTCGCACATAGTCTCATTCAGCCAGGTCTCTCCCATCCTATATTTATGCATTGACCGACGATCTGCGTCTGAGCATTGACAGGGGTAATGTGATCCTGTTGGTGCTCCTAGACCTCTCAGCGGCTTTTGATACGATAGATCACAGCATTCTTCTGGATCGCCTGGGGGAGTTAGGCATCGGAGGCACTGCTTTGCAGTGGTTCTGGTCCTTCCTCTCAGGCAGGACCCAGAGAGTGCTGCTCGGGGACAGTAGCTCCAGTAAAAGGGAGCTCACCTGTGGAGTACCACAGGGTGCTATTCTGTCCCCGATGTTATTTAACATCTATATGAAGCCGCTGGGTAAGATTATTCGGAGTTATGGAGCTGGGTGTTATCAGTACGCTGATGACACTCAGATCTATTTCTCCGTATCTCGTTCGTCGGCCTTGAATTCTGACGGCATCTCTTCTCTCAATGAATGTCTTCGGGCAGTAATGGGCTGGATGAGGAAAAACAGATTGAGACTGAATCCTGACAAGACGGAGGTGCTCACGGTAGCGGCCCCGAAACCAAGAATCGAGTTGCAATCTCCAGTCCTGGATGGGGTCACACTCTCCTCCAGTGACTGTGTTCGCAGTCTAGGGGTGCTCCTTGACTCGTCACTCCTGATGACAAATCAGGTAAATGCGACAGTCAGGAGCGCTTGTTATCAGCTTCGGCTGATACGCCAGCTGCGCCCTTTTCTGGAAGTAAGGGATCTTGAGACCATTGTGCACGCGCTGGTAACCTCACGTCTGGATTTCTGTAATGCTCTCTACATGGGGCTACCCTTGTGCCTAGTTCGGAAATTACAGCTGGTACAAAATATGGCAGCCAGGCTAGTTTCTGGAACATCTAGGAGGGACCACATTACTCCGGTTCTGAGGTCCCTCCACTGGCTGCCTATCAGCTTCCGGGCCCAGTACAAGGTGTTGGTTATCACCTTTAAAGCCCTAAATGGTTTGGGCCCAAGCTATCTCAGGGACCGCCTTCTCCCTTATAATCCTCCCCGCGCTCTCCGGTCCTCTGGGAGGAATTTGTTGCAGTCACAAAGACCTAGGCTGGCGACTACCTCCCAGAGGGCTTTCTCGGCTTTCGCCCCCAAATTGTGGAACGGCCTGCCCGACGAGATCCGCCTATTGACATCATTAGACAGCTTTAAAAAGGCTGTCAAGATGGTTCTCTTCGGGCAGGCTTTTCCGGCTTTTCCGGAATAGCTAACCCCGGCCTCAGGAACCCCCTCTGGAGGTTCCTTTTGGATCTCCTAACAGATGCTGCCTGCTTAAAAGGATATTTAACATATTGTATCACATATTGATTTTAACTTGTATTGATTTTAACTTGCATTAATTTAATAATGTTTTAAGGGGAGGGAGGGATTTTGGGTTGTTTTATACTGTCTACCATTTTATCATTGTAAGCCGCCCCGATTGCTTGCAGAGGGGCGGGATATAAATAAATTTTATTATTATTATTATTATTATTTCATTTTTCCGCCCTAAATGCAGTACTTTACATTTCTCCGTGTTGAATTTCATTTTGTTAGCTTTGGCCCAGCTCTCCAATCTATCCAGGTCATTCTGAATTTTGATCCTGTCCTCTAGGGTATTAGCTACTCCTCCCAATTTGGTGTCATCTGCAAATTTAATAAGTATGCCCCTAATTCCCTCATCCAAGTCATTGATAAAGATGTTGAATAGCACTGGGCCCAGGACAGAACCCTGTGGCACCCCACTGGTCACATCTTTCCAAGACGAAAAGGAGCCACTGCTGAGCACCCTTTGGGTTTGGCCGGTAAACCAATTACAAATCCATTGAACAGTTAACTTGTCTAGCCCACATTTTACAAGCTTGTTTGCAAGAATGTCATGGGGAACCTTGTCAAAGGCCTTACTGAAATCAAGGTATGCGATGTCCACAGCATTCCCTTCATCTACCAAGCTGGTATCTTTATCAAAAAAAGATATCAGATTAGTCTGGCATGACTTGTTTCTCTGAAACCCATGTTGACTTTTTGTGGTTATGGCATTGCCTTCTAAATGTTCACAGACTCTCTGTTTAATGATCTGTTCTAGAATCTTCCCTGGTATTGATGTCAGACTAACTGGACGATAATTGTTGGGATCCTCTTTTTTCCCTTTTTTGAAGATGGGAACTACGTTTGTCCTCCTCCAGTCTGCTGGGACTTCTCCTGTTCTCCAGGAGTTCTCAAAGATTATTGCCAATGGCTCTGAGATTATATTTGCCAGCTCTTTTAATACTCTTGGATGTAGTTCATCTGGTCCTGGTGATTTAAATTCATTTAGATTAAGAAGGTATTCCTGTACTACCTCTTTACTTATTTTGAGCTGGATTTCCCCTATTGTGTCCTCTGTTCCATTCTCCTCAGGTTGGTCCTCCTTTTCCTTTTCTGAAAACACTGAGGCAAAGAAGGTGTTGAGTAATTCTGCCTTTTCTCTGTCCCCTGTTAGGATTTTGCCATCTTCTCCACGTAGCGACCCTATCATTTCCTTCTTCCTCCTTTTGCTGCGGACATACCCCAAAAAACCCTTTTTATTGTTCTTAACCTCCCTAGCAAGCCTGAGCTCATTCTGTGCTTTAGCTTTTCTGACTTAACTCCTACACGTGTTCGCTATCTGTTTGAATTCGTCTTTGGTGATTTTCCCCCCTTTCCATTTCCTATACATCTTCCGTTTAAAACTTAGCTCCATTGAAAGTTCTTTAGTCATCCATCCTGGTTTCTTGAGACATCTCCCATTTTTCTTCCTCAATGGTACTGTTTGAAATTGTGCCTTCAGTATCTCCTTTTTGAGAAAGTCCCATCCGTCTTGAGGTCTCTTCTCTTTTAGTATTCCTGACCATGGGATCACCCCCAGTATTTCCCTGAGTTTATTGAAATCAGCTTTCCTAAAGTCAAGAATGCGTGTCTGACTATGCCTGGCTTCTCCTTTCCATTGTATAACAAACTCCAGGAGAACATGATCACTCTCACCTAAGGATCCCACCACTTGCACCCCATTAACCAGGTCATCTCTGTTGGTTAGGATCAGATCTAAAATAGCTGACCCCCTTGTTGCCTCTTCCACCTTTTGGACCATGAAATTGTCTTCCAGGCATGTAAGGAATTTGCTAGACCTTGTAGTTTTGGCTGAGTTAGATTGCCAGCAAATATCAGGATAGTTGAAGTCCCCCATCACTACTACATCTCTCCTTTCTGCATGTGTGTTCATCTGTTCTAGAAAGGCATCATCCAATTCCTCCGTCTGATTTGGGGGTCTGTAGTAGAATCCCATAATAACATCCCTGTTTTTTCCCTCCCCTTTGGTTGAGCATTAAGAAATAGAGCTTCCAAAGAAAAGGGGCAAGTAAAGGTGCCAAGGGAATGCAATCCCAGCAAACCAACACCCACCGGGTGTCCTTGGGCAAGCCACACTCTCTCAGCCTCAGAAGAAATCAAGGGTAAACCTCCCCTGAACAAATTTTGCAAAGAAAACCCCATGATAGGTTTGCCTTAGAGTCACTGTAAATCAGAAATGACATGAAGGAAAACAACAATAAGATAGCTGTCTGGTAGAACTAGATCTCACGCACTGCACAACCACTTGTGCAAACCTTGGTAAAGCATCCACTCTTCTTTTGAATGCTAATCAATCCAATATCCAACCTACCAGTAATGATTGCACTTGCAAAATCTCCTAGGCAGCACTCTTTGGCTTGCCCAATGGTTTACAGCAATATCACAGAAGCCTAGATCCTACATCAAGGAGACAGATTATAACTTTCTGCTCACAGATTTGTGTGGTGTTTGTGTAGTATGGCTTCATTAGTGATGTGTGTGTATGTGCACCTCCATGCACAATGCACAGATGTGCACCTATGGTCAATGGCATGACAGGCGGGACTCTGTATCTTCTGCAACCTTGAACTGAATGTAGATGTTCTGCATCAAACAAAGATATGTAACTGCTTTCATAGGAAGACTTGTGCATGCACAGGTCACAAACAGGATTCCATGTGTTATTTTTCTGACTACAACTCCCAGCAGAAGCTATGTTGGCTGGGTGATTCTGGGTGCTGCATCCCAGGACTTACAGGAAGTGGAATAGAACACCATCTTCTGCAAGCACGGGGAACTGCATAACAGCATTTACTCCAGGAAGTAGCTGCATTTTAACCTGCCTTTCCCATTATGGGGCCATGGGTGATTTCCAATTTGCCACCATCAACAATACAGAATGGCAGAAAGGAATCCATCGCAGTTTATGGCAAGCTGAGCACTAGGGATGTAAATATTCACTTATTTCATTCACACTTGCAAGAATAACATAAGAGTTACCTCCCTTGACACCACTTACCCTTATCTTTAATAATTGGCAATATTTAATAATTTGGCCAATGGTGGACTTCCAAGAGTGTGGCAAGTAAACTGGGAACTCCCCCAAACCAGGAATTCCCAAGGACTAGCGTTGAGACTAAGTCAGGTATGCACTAGGGAGTGGCCATTACTAATTCCAAAGAAAGGTAACCTTCAGGGCAATTCCTTGCCTGAACATCTGGCTAATCCAATCAAAACTAGCTGAGGTACTCAAGGTTTGTAAACAGCTGTTTTCCCCTTACCTCTCCACAAACAAAAAGGGTTGCTTCCTTCATTCAGTTTCAAAGTATTAATACTTTAAGGGTCATTAATGTTTCTGGAGTGTCCATTGTCTGAACTTGAGAACCTCCGAGAAGCACTCCTTTCACTCTAAGATTATCAGACGTGTCAAAAATGGCGTTATAATGATGCCATGAGATTGCAAAAGGGCTTTCTTATCAGATGAGTTCATGCCCCAGTGTTCTGCAAGCGTTCTGCTGCTTTTACAAGGAAGTTCTTTTTTATTGTTGGGGAGAAGTTGAAAATTGATCTCTTGTAGCATTTGCGTTCCAGATTTTCATGTGAGTGAAAAGGTGCCTCGTTCTGCTGATGTGATTCCACCATTAATGGGTGGTTCCACCAGAACACTTCTGGGTGCAAATGGGAAAACTAGGTACTTTACACTCTTTTTATGAACCTCCCTATCTTGCTTACAAGTTTCTAAATGTGTATCTGTGCTTTTCTGAATGTTTTCTTTTTTTTTAATTTTGGTCTTTGGGGGCTTTTTAGCATACCTGTGTCTTCTTGCAAGATGTGCCGAAATCTCATTCATGGAGAAATGCAGAAGTAAGCAGCACGACTGCTTATATTGCTGGATTCTTGGGGTGATCTTGTATTATTATCATGGAAGTGTGTGAAAATGTGTGTCATTGTGCCAGAACACGAATGCTGTAAAATATAGTGCAATAATAACATTTTTAGGCACTCAACTGATAATCTCCTAAATCCCATTCCCGGAAGGAAAATATTAGGTATAAAACCCCTTTCCAAATTCCACTCAGGTGTGCACAGTTCCCCTGCTACTAGACTCCACATTGGCTGTGTCACCATTCCCACTTCTGGGCCCCATCTCTCCTGGTTTTCTCTGAGATCTCAACTCCTGTGATCAGTATAGTATCACCCAGAACAACCCCATAATCTATTCCTCTATCCAAACCCTTCCTACTTGTTTTGCTAGCCTTGTGCAAGTGCTTGAAGCCTGAATGTGTGTGAAAGTGTTGTTATTGTTTCCTTAATATATATCATTTAATTGTACTATCTAGCTTAACATCTTAAAATACAGTAGAGCATTTTCCTTATAAATAGTCAGTTCCTCAAAAGTCAGTGGCAAAAAGAAGAATTTTTCCATGCCAATGAAAGGACAAAGGGGGTAGTTTCAGAACCTGGGAGCAGTCATCAACAAGGTCCTCTTCTGTGTTCCCACCAGGTTGTGGGCCCAGCAGAAAAGCCTCCCCCGTGACTGAAAATAGGCAGATGTGGTCCTTCATACAGTCTGGTTCTAATTAATTTCCTGGTGACCATTAGAACCAGCAGTGACAGACTCCACACAAGCAGAAAATCATATCTTTGGGCATATTTCCCATGTTATTATGTGGAACTGCTACAAAAAAGACATTTCCAGTTACCTCCTGGCAGCTGTGATTAAGGTCTTTTTAATTAGATGGTTAAAGTAAAATAAATGAGAATAATTTCAGAGAAAGTTGGCTTACTTTTTTTCTTGTTCACTTTGGCAAAAGTGCAATACTAGCTTGAACCTGTAATACGTGCGTGATCAGTCTGAAGTTCTGCGGCAGCTTCCTTGAACATGATGCTTAATGAGATGAGTCTGTTGTTTCACATAACGTGCACCATCCATCTGGCTTCAGATCCATCTGAAGCACTCCCATTTTTGCAAAAGATTAAAACAGAAGGGCACAAGGTGGCCTTTGACAGGAAGACGTAGCCACACATTCCCACAAACCTATGAAAACAATGATGCAGAAAAGTGCACGGCACACAACACCTGGTATACACTGACATTAGCTGACTCTCACTAACAGCTAGGCCATTTACATCCTGTTTGGCAATGACCATTACTGTTCAAAATGGTCTTTTATGCCAGTGGGAGATTGGCTTCTGGCACTTTAAAACCTATTATGCAGAGGAGATAATGGAACACAAGTTCCAAAGTAAGATAGCAAGTACCAGCCTGGGGGCTGTTGGAGAAGGGACAAGACTAGCATAGACATCTTGGCCCTGCTGTTCAAAAATCTGTCTAAGAGATCCCATATGGGGGAACAGCTGTCCTGGGTCAGACCAAAAGATCAGAAACCTTGTAAGAGGCTCCTATCATTTGCCAATATGCCCAGATGGAACTGGATAACTGAAAGAGCTTAGGAAAGATAATTCCTTGGGCTGGAATCCTATTGGTGGTGTGTGTGTGTGTACATTCAAGTCACTTGTTGACTTATGGCCATCCCATGAATTGGTGTCTTACACATCCTGGAGAGAATTGACTAGTGGGAAGCCATGGGGGTCTGTCCTGGGACCAATGCTATTCAGCATCTTTATCAATGACTTGGATGAGGGAACAGAGGGCATGGTTATCAAATTTGCAAATGACACCAAATTAAGAGGAGGAGCTAATACCCAAGAGGACAGGATCAGAATTGCAAATGATCTTAACAGATTAGAAAGCTGGGCCAAAACTAACAAAATGAATATCAACAGGAAGAAATGTAGAGCACTATACTTAGGCAGAGGGAAAAAAATGAAACACACAAATATACGATGGGTGAACCTGGCTTGACAACAGTACATGTGAAAGGGACCTAGGAGTCTTAGTAGAACACAAGCTGAACATGAGTGAACAGTGTGATGAGCCAGTTTAAAAAGCCAATGTGATTCTAGGTTGTATCAATAGGAGTATTGTATCTAGGTCAAGGGATGTAATGGTAACACTCTATTCTGCTTTACTCAGAGCTCACCTGGAATAGTGTCCAGTTCTGGGCACCACACTTCAAGAAGGATATTGAGAAGCTGGAACATGTCCAGGGAAGGACGACCAATATGGTGAATGGTCTCAGGAAACCATGCCCTATGAGGAGCAGCTTAGGGAGCTAGGTGTATTTAGCCTGGAGAAGAAAAGGTGAAGAGGTGACATGATAGCCATGTTTAAATACTTGAAAGGATATCATGTTGAAGCTGGAGCAAGCTTGTATTCTGCTGCTCCAGAGACTAGGACATGAAGCAATGGACTCAAACTACAGGAAAAGAGATTCCACCTTGATATTAGGAAAAAAAATTCTGATAGTAAGTGCTGTTTGACTGTGGAATGCGCTGCCTTGGAATGTGGTAGAGTCTCCTTCTTTGGAGGTTTTTAAACAGAGGCTGGATGGCCATTTCAGGGGTGCATTGATTGGGTATTCCTGCAAGGCAAGGGATTGGACTGGATGGCCCTTTTGGTCTCTTCCGACTCTTTGATTCTATTATGTTATGCCTAAATTCTCCGATGGAAGTGGTTGACATTTTTTTTCTGATGTGGGCCGTCCACATTCAGGTCAAGGTAGTATCAGGATCAGAAAATCCTGCCATGACCATGCTTGTTTAATGTGCTTTGTTTATTGTCCATATACTGGATGATGGGAACTGCAACACAGGAAATGGGACTGGCTACAGAGAATTATTTATTTTTTAATGTTTGAGCTAATGAGCAGATGTCTAGGAGGGTATAATAAACTGTAAAATGCCAAGACTGTTCTTGTAGGGAAAATTGGTGCAGGAAGAATGGAGGGCCCTGCCCAGAAAGGCATGTTGTTTTGGTTATCTGGCTAATGAAAGGAAAGCCCAGAAAAAACCCATCTGTGTTGCTGGATGCTTTTAACATGCCATGTAGTCAGAGATTCTTTAGCCCTGTCAACAAATGGTGTACCATGATCTGCTCAGTTTGCAAATAAAGCTTTTCTGAACTCCTGAAAGCTTGTTTTCTCAAGTAGAGTCAGTCACATAGTCCTGCTATGTCTGCAGATAGTTATTAGTCAGTCTATCACTTCATTTATAGTCTACCGTTTTCCTAAGAGTAAGAGTAAGAATAAGCAGGCATGGAAAACTTCACATGCACCAAGTGCAAGCTGGTAGCCCTTTTGGAGGAGAAAGTCCAGCAGCTGGAGACACGGCTAGCTACACTTCAACAGATTCATGAGCAAGAGGTTTTCCTGGACAGAACAGAACGAACAGTCTTGGATGGGGACCGCACAGAGGAAGTGGCTGCAGAGGAGAGAGTCACTTCACAGACACAGGAGGTAGACAGCTGGAGGAATGTCACACACAGAACAAGAAAATCCAGGGATTCTTCGAGCAGCTTGCAGCTACAGAATCGATTCGAAGCCCTTTCCCTTATCAAGGACAACGGGGAAGAACAGCATGGACAGACTTCAGTGGTAGAGCACGGGACCTTGAGAGGACCACCGCAAGGAACAGCAGCTGCGAAGCCTCAGTGGAGGCGTGTGGTGGTGGTGGGGGACTCCTTGTTGCGGGGTACAGAAGGAATGGTTTGTGGGCCTGACAAGATGACTCGGGAGGTGTGTTGTCTCCCTGGGGCAAAGATCCATGATGTGACGGAGAAGCTGACAAGACTCGTCAAGCCTACAGATCATTACCCCTTCTTTTTGGTCCATGTGGGAACCAATGATACTGCAAGGCACAGCTTTCCCAAGATCAGAAGAGATTATGAGGCCCTGGGGAGGAAGCTGAAAGAAATGGACGCACAGGTGGTCATCTCGTCTCTTCTGCCAGTTGAAGGGCATGGTCCAGGAAGGGAGAGGAAAATAGCCGACGTAAACAACTGGCTCCGTAGATGGTGTCGCCGAGAACAATTTGGATTCTTGGATCATGGACTGCGCTTCCATGAGGGTGGACTTCTGGCAAGAGATGGGGTGCATTTTACAACAGTTGGAAGAAACATTTTTGCCTACAGTCTCAAGAATTTGATCAGGAGGGCTTTAAACTGAGTCAAATGGGGGAGGGAGACAGTATTCTGGAAGGCAAAAGGGCTGGAGAAAATAGTCAAACTGTCATAGAGGGAACAAGGCAAACAGCACAAGGACCCAACAGTGGGAGGCAAAAAAAAAAACTTGCACAGGCATCAAATAAAGGGAACACATGGTCTTAGATGTCTCTATGCACAGAGCATGGGAAATAAGCAAGATGAACTTAAACTCCTAGCACTACAAAACAAATATGATATAATAGGCATTACTGAAACCTGGTGGGGTGAGTCTCATGACTGGAATGTAGGAATAGAGGGGTATAACCTTTATAAGAGAAACAGGCCAAACAGGAAAGGAGGAGGAATAGCATTATATGTCACGGATATTTACACCAGTGAAGAGATCCATGACATCAATACTAAAAGCCAGGTGGAGAGCATCTGGATAAAAATTAAAGGGGAGGGAAACAACAGGGATGATATTGTGGGACTCTACTACAGACCCCCAAGTCAGACAGAGGAATTGGATGATGCCTTTCTAGAACAGATGACCACACACGCAGAAAGGAGAGATGTAGTAGTGATGGGTGACTTCAACTATCCTGATATTTGCTGGAAATCTAACTCAACCAAAACTTCAAGGTCTAGCAAATTCCTGACTTGCCTGGAAGACAATTTCATGGTCCAAAAGGTGGAAGAGGCAGCAAGGGGGTCAGCTATTTTAGATCTGATCCTAACCAACAGAGATGACCTAGTTAATGGGATGCAAGTGGTGGGATCCGTAGGTGAGAGTGATCATGTTCTCCTGGAGTTTGTTATACAATGGAAAGGAGAAGCCAGGCACAGTCAGACACGCATTCTTGACTTTAGGAGAGCTGATTTCAATAAACTCAGGGAAATACTGGGGGGTGATCCCATGGTCAGGAATACTAAAAGAGAAGAGACGTCAAGACGGATGGGACTTTCTTAAAAGGGAGATACTGTTCAATGGATTTGTAATTGGTTGACCGGCCAAACCCAAAGGGTGCTCAGCAGTGGCTCCTCTTCGTCTTGGAAAGATGTGACCAGTGGGGTGCCACAGGGTTCTGTCCTGGGCCCAGTGCTATTCAACATCTTTATCCATGACTTGGATGAGGGAATTAGGGGCATACTTATCAAATTTGCAATTGACACCAAATTAGGAGGAGTAGCTAATACCCTAGAGGACAGGATCAAAATTCAGAATGACCTGGATAGACTGGAGAGCTGGGCCAAAGCTAACAAAATGAAATTCAACACGGAGAAATGTAAAGTACTGCACTTAGGGCGGAAAAATGAAATGCATAGATATAGGATGGGAGAGACCTGGCTGATCGAGACTATGTGCGAAAGGGATCTAGGAGTCCGAGTAGACCACAAGTTGAACATGAGTTAACAGTGTGATGCGGCAGCTAAAAAGACCAATGTGATTTTGGGCTGTATCAATAGAAGTATAGTATCTAGATCAAGGGAAGTAATAGTGCCGCTCTATTCTGCCTTGGTCAGACCTCACCTAGAATACTGTGTCCAGTTCTGGGCACCACAATTCAAAAAGGATATTGACAATTGGAGCATGTCCAGAGAAGGGTAACTAAAATGGTGAAAGGTCTGGAAACCATGCCTTATGAGGAGAGACTTAGGGAGCTGGGTATGTTTAGCCTGGAAAAAAGATGGTTAAGAGTCGATATGATAGCCCTATTTAAGTATTTGAAGGGGTGTCACGCTGAGGATGGAGCAGGCTTGTTTTCTGCTGCTGCAGAGACTGGAACATGGAGCAATGGATGCAAGCTCCAGGAACAGAGATTCCACCTCAACATTAGGAGTAACTTTTTGACAGTAAGGGCTGTTCGCAGTGAAGCACACTCCCTCGGAGCGTGGTGGGGTCTCCTTCCTTGGAGGTCTTTAAACAGAGGCTGGATGGCCATCTGTCGGGGATGCTTTGATCAAGATTTCCTGCGTGGCAGGGAGTTGGACTGGATGGCCCTCGTGGTCTCTTCCAACTCTACAATTCTATGATTCTATGATTCTATGATTAAGCAGTGGTACAACACAGAGCACTAAAATTGAAATAATGTTAAACCATCTATGGCAGTGGTTCTTAGCCTTTGGTCCAGGGACTCCCAGGGGGCCTCAATGTCCCTACAGGGGTTTGCAAAGCCTTGAAGGATGGTCAGCCCATCTCCTGCCTTTCTGAAGTAGCCACATGACAGGAGCCAAGGTGCTGCCTGGGTGGCTTGGCCTACATATTGCCATTCAATCCACTCCAGCCACAAACTTGCAGGAAGAAGCAGCAAAAAAAAAAAAAAAAAAAAAAAAGACTCCCTCCCCCTCCAGTGCTTCTGAGGGAAGGTTTAATGGATGGTGTATTACTATTATTACTATTACTATTATTATGCACTTTTTGCAACCGGACTTGTTTATCTCGGATTGGCCTTTTTAGTCATCAGCGCGCTTGCAGAAGGCGCGGGATGAGTCCTTCCTGAATCTTCGTTTGCGAAGAAAAGCCAGAGATTATTATTATTATTATTATAAATCTTGGGAGTGTGCAGCAACAAAATATGTTTAAAGGGGCCCATGGTAAAGAAAAGCTTAAGAGCCACTGGTCTATAGAATTAAAACCACATAAAACATTATATTGGAAAGCATAGATTAAAAAATGTACAGCATTACAACAGAAAAAAACATTCGTCCTGTGGTGCAGGCTGGTAAAGAACTTCTGTTTTCTTCAGGTTGACTTCCAGCCCAAACAGCTCTGCAGCTGTTGTGAAGCAGGATGTTAGGCATGCAGTTGACAAACATAACAAGATACTATCTAGAAGCTACTGTGGGAATGGAAGCAGAGAAGATATCTGTTAACTCTCTGGGAACATATTGAGTAACCCATGTGTATGGGAATGACTGACTGTATAACCCATGAATGTAGTGTATTTGTATATATATAACCAGATGTTCCCACCCACTGTATGCACTTGGATTTTTGCTCTCAGACTGTGCACTTGCACTCTGTGCAACGCAATACTGGACAGTACTGTTATGCCTGCTGCATTATGTAGTCTATGAGTTTAGAGTCCCAGACTCATTGTATATATTCCTTTAATATGCGCAAGTAAAAGAAAGCAGTTTAGGCACAATCCCTGCATCTGTGTGCTCATTTTGTCAGCCCATTGTCTGCTGTTTTTACTACAAGACCTATTTGCTGCCTGGTCCTCTTGATATGCTCAGAGGTACCAGTGTGCTACCGTGACAGTCTAAACATGAATGCCTGACAGTAAGAGCTGTTCCACAGTGGAATAGACTGCCTCAGAGGGTGATGGATACTCCCCCTTTGGAGGTCTTTAAACAGAAGCTGGATGACTATTTCTGGGGAGGACTTCGCCAGTCTGCCTGCATGACAGGGGTTGGACTAGATGGCCCTTGTGATCCTTTCCAACCCTATGATTCTATTATCCTATGACCATCTAGTCTAATCCTCTGCCAGTGCAGGTATCTACACCTGAGAAGTGGACATCTGTTTAAAATGAAGACCATAATCTTCTCCGGTAATCCATTTTATGGTCTAGAAGTTCTACTATCAGGAAGCACTTCTTAATGTTTATCCACAATATTCTTTCTTTTAATATGAATCTTGCTGTCCTTGAGCAAGCAGGGATCACCAGCATTGAGGGCATGATATTGAGAACACAGCTGCGCTGGGCAGGGCACATTTCTAGGATGGAGGACCATTGCCTCCCAAAAATAGTACTCTACAGTGAACTCGCCACGGGTCAGCGTAAGAGGGGTGCTCCAAAAAAGTGATACAAGGACTCCTTGAAACAACATCTCAGGCTCTGCCAAATTGATCACCAACAATGGTCCTCCCTGGCCTCACATCAGGAGGCTTGGAGACACACTATCCACAATGCTGCAGGCTTATTTGAGAACTCACACCGAACAAGTCTTGAAGAGAAACGACAACGCAGAAAGAATCACAACCCGGAAACATCACCCAAGGAGACCTTCTGCTGTGCTTTCTGCAACCGGACTTGTTTATCTTGGATTGGCCTTTTCAGTCATCAGCGCGCTTGCAGAAAGTGTGGCATGAGTCCTTCCTGAATCTTCGTGCGAAGAGAAGCCAGAGAGAGAGAGGGGGGGGGCATGTAGCTAGCTCGCTTACTGGCACCTGCTGGCAGTAGCACATAACACTATGTCAGCTTTTTACAATGTAAATTTCTCTGTGACTGCATATCCTAATACCCTAATCAATTTGAATCCATTGATTCATGCTCTAGTCTCCAGAGCAGCTGCAAACAAGCTTGCTCCATCCTTAACATGACACCCTTTCAAATATTTAAAAATGGTTGTTATATCATCTGTCAGTCTTCTCTTCTCTAAGCTAAACATTCCCAGTTCCCTAAGACATTCCTCATAGGACTTGGTGTCCAGACTCCTTACCAGCTTGGTCACCCTCCTCTGAACATGTTCCAGCTTATCAACATCATTTTTGAACTGTGGCATCCAGAACGGGACACAGTACTCCAGGTGAGGTTTGAATTTGAGGTCCCTGCCAACTCTATCATTCTATGGAAGCTTTTTAATTTCCAGTTGTTGGACATGAAGCTTATTGGCTGGAGATTATAACTCAGGATCCTTTAAATCCTGGGCTGTTGGAAGCAGCAGCATTAAATGGAGTTTAATTGCAGGTCAGGCTGTACTCTTCAGGCTTGCAAATTAGGAGTAGCTGCATTGCACTATCTGAAACACAATATGATTAAAATCTTCCCATATAATTAGATTCTCATGGGCTGGTCAAAATGGATTTGGCAATGAGATTGTCAAAATATTAAGTCCCATCAGACAGACTGGGGCTCTTTTAGACAAACTTGGACAAATCATTTGAATGTTCTACATTTAAACTATTATTTAATGTCTTATCATCTTTGTGCCAGGGCTAATTGGAAAGAAGCCAAGGTGTTTGATGCAATCACAACAGAAATGTAAAGTGTTTGATGGAGTGCAACCTGAGTAGTTGGCTCCCATTGGAATGCCCATCCTATATTTAGCTCTTTCTTTAGATAGTGTATTCATTACTATTTGTAGGTCCGCATTTACAGGTATTCTCTTTGGTCCCGCTAGGGCCATGTAAAATAATCTCTGGTTGCATTTACTAAATGTGTTGCAATGATGAATAACACTGACAGTTTTTGCAGAATGCAAGTGTGCTAACAGTGATATATATAAAGCCTGCCAGAGGAATTCCATTTTGCTTAGCATCAGATTTCCATCAGTAAAATATATTCTATGAATGACCAGAACTAAATTCAAACCTGGAATTTGTTCCCCAAAACAGTTATTAGAGACAGAACTGGGAGATGAAGATGAAATGATACCTAGTGAAGTGCACTAGTCAGAATATAGGAACATTTTGTTAATTTACATTTAGATAACATAGCAGTTAAGGGGCGAAATGATAGCCCTGTTTACGTATTTGAAGGGGTGTCACATTGAGAATGGAGCAAGCTTGTTTTCTGCTGCTCCAGAGACTAGAACACAGAGCAATGGATGCAAGCTCCAGGAACAGAGATTCCACCTCAACATGAGGAGGACCTTTCTGACAGTAAGAGCTGTTCAGTAGTGGAACACACTCCCTCGGAGCGTGGTGGGGTCTCCTTCCTTGGAGGTCTTTAAACAGAGGCTGGATGACCATCTGTCAGAGATGCTTTGATCGTGATTTCCTGCATGGCAGGGGGTTGGACTGGATGGCCCTCGTGGTCTCTTCCAACTGTACAATTCTATGATTCTAGATCCATCTAGCCCAGCACAGTCATCTTTGATTGATATCCTTGACTCTCCCAGGTTTCAGGTAGGTTTATTTGCTGCTGCTGCTGCTGTTGTTGTTGTGTGCCTTCCAGTCATTTCAAGTTGTTCCTAAGGTGAACCTATCATGGGGCTTTCTTGGCAAGATTTGTTCAGAGGAGGTTTGCCTTTGCCTTCCTTTGAGGCTGTGACTTGCCCAAGGTCACCCAGTGGGTTTTACATGCCTGAGCAGAATTTGAACCCTGGACTCCAGAGGCCAATGCTCAAACCACTACACCACACTGGCTTTCTTATTTGCTATCCCTACTTAGAAATCTTTGATATTCCCTGGAGGCAGCGGATTGCAGGGGTAGCCATGTTGTCTATTAGGGAGGTAAATCTTCATTGGGGGTTTGTAGAATATATAATGCAGATTGGTGTGCATTATTGCAACTTCTCAGTAGTGCTCATTTGTCTTTACGGTCTTTTTGCAAAATCTATAGTGTGGAAACTGTCCGTGCTTGAAGTGCACATGCAGCCATGCCTGCGAATACAGCATGTTAATATTCTCCACACATGTTCTCAGCACTCCACAGATTTTTTTTAACTTGTAATCAAAGGTGCACAAGTGTGACCTTCTGCTTATAAAAAACTCTTTGGTCATCTTAGCGCACACTCAATAACATGAAAAGCAAAAATGGCACTTCTAGATGCTTCCTTGCTACCAAGCCTGTTCCCCACCCACATGTCCAAGCAATCCACTGTCTGCTTGCACCCTTGCTGAGAATGCACAGCGTCTCAAATTGGATATCCAAATGAGTGATAACGTGCATGTCCATGCATTATTTTAAAAACTTTGCAAAAATCCATGAGGAGCCCTCTCCTTCCAAATACCATGAATCTCAATTGTGTTGGGACAAAAGGTATTCTAGTCACATTCTATGTGGAGTATTTTCATCAGGTGTTATTGCCCAAGGGAAGCTGCAGTGGAGGCCTGAGGAAAGACCACCTGCCTCAGCTGCTCCCACACTAGGTTGCTTCCCCCTTCATTTGCCGCATCCCTCAAGAAGAAACAATAAATAGGATAGATTGAAATATAGTGGACCCTTTGCAACCCAGCCTTTGGTGTCCAGCCTCATTATTTTCCATGTTGGTCAGAGTCCAGCCAATATCTCAGAGAAAGGGATAGAAAATTGAGGCTGTCATGCTTTGGACCCATCATGAGATGACAGTTCTCACTGGGAAAGACAATAATGATCAGCAAAGTGGAAAGCAGTAGGAAAAAAGGAAGACCATATTCCAAATGGATTAGGTCAATAAAGAAGCCATAGCTGCCCTGAGTTTGCAAAACCTGAGTGGGGCTGTTGATGACTGTAGCTCTTGGAGATCTCTCATCCATGGTCACCATAAGTCTAAGCTGACATGACAGCAAATCACAACAAGATGTACATTTTGGAAGAAACCAATTAGGCTGAAAAGTTTTTAATAAAAAGCCATGGCTTGAACCCTATTTGTTAGTCCAAAATCCAATCAACTATTACCTGGTGAGTCAACATGTAAGTAAATCCCATTGATTTCATGGGTCTCTAGCTGAGACAAACAGCAGGATTTAGGCTCATATTTTGCCTTGATGTTGTAATGAAACCACGGTTGGCACCTACTAAGCCTCCAAGAGGAGGGTGTTCCACACATGGGCCATCGCTGTAAAGAAGGCCTTTTCCCATATCTTCCCAGGGTATATCTGGGAGCCACAGAAGAACTACTTCAAACGACTGCAGTTCCTGAGTATGTGCATATAGGGAGAGGTGTTACCTGAATTGTGTGGGGTCTGTGGGGACCCTCTAATGTCCGAACATTAAAATGGGGAGTATTTAATTAGCTCAGTTATGGCAATGAGAGGACAGGCAATCCTCCAAATGTCTTAAAACTTGGCCAGGCTCATATTGGGAAATACAATCTTTCACATGGTCCAGACCCAAGCTGTTTAGGACTTCAAAGGTCAGAACCCACACTTTGAATTCACACGTCTTTATCTTATTTTTATTTTTATTTTTGCATGCTTGTGCAAGTGATCACTGTATATGTGACTTTGGTTTGCATGCATCAGGGGGTTGTGCACCCCGATGTGTGTGTGTGCTGTACGTGCACATGAGAGGACATGGGAGACAGTCTTCTTAGCAGTGGCACCCAAATTCTAAAATGCCCTTCCCTTGGGGAACCAATTGGTTCCAATCTTGATTTCTTTCAAGAACCAAGTCAACACATTTTTTTTTAATTGAAGCTTTTGGGGACTAACTTACTTTTAAATGTGCATGAACATGGCTTTAAATTGTTTTAGCTTTTTCAGCTGTTTTAACTTGTGGACTTGTCCAGTGTCATTTTTATCTTGTTCTAACTATTTTATTGTTTTAATCTGGGATTGTTTTAAATTGTTGATACTGTTTTATATGTGCACTGGCCTGTGATCCCATGATAAAGGCTGGAATATCAATATTTTAATACATAATATACATAAATTGGGTCTCTGCGTATGTCTGGGCTGAGGGCATTTTCTGAAATTTCCTACAATCTCTTTCCTGCAGCTGTTAATGAGAGCGGAATCATGTGTAAAGCCATTTTGCTGCTCAGTCCTAGCTGAATCCCCATGATAATTAAAATATAAATATCTTTTATAGCAGCCACAAAAATATTCAAGGTTGGAAGAGAAGGGAAGAAGTAAAAACTGAATTAGCAATGTAGGAAAAACATTCTGAGAACATTTTGGCTTCTTGAACATGGGCAGAATAAGAACCAAGGAGCAGGTTGCTGTTCGCAAAGGGAGAGGAAGTTAGCTAACAGAGGGAAAGCACCCCACAAACTGGAGGCTTGTCTATACGAGGCAATAAAATGTGGATTGGTGCACAGTAAAGCCAATTTATAGCAGCGTCCATTTGTCTCCATGCTTTTGTGGCAAGATTGCAGGTATGTGAAGCTATCCATGTTTGATGTTCACGTGGGCATGCCAACGAATCAGGATGGTGGGTGCAAGTGAATTACTCATGTTTTTATTTTCCCCAAGTTGCGGTCACTGAACAGGATTTTTTAAAAAGTAAATCCAAAGCGTGGAAATGTGACCTTCCACTTAAACAAACTTAAAAACAAATATACTTGTTTCATTGCCTCAGTGCATGATCACTACTGTGAACATTCAACATGGCAGTTCTGACCACTTCGTTGCTGGCAGGCTCTGCCTCCCCCACCATCACCATGCACGTCCAATTGATCAGCAATACACTTCTGTCTTCACTGAGAATGCACTGCAATCCGAATTGGTTGTCCCTACGACCAAGAATGTGCATTTCCCTCACCATTTAAAAAAAAAAAAAATTCAGGAAAAGCCAGAAAGGCTTTTCCCTCACAGTATATGGCATTTTTGTGCCCCCTCCTTCCAAATACAGTGAACCGCCGTAGGATCCCATGTAGACAAAGGGTATTCATCTCAAATTCTATGAGAAGTATTTTCACCATTTAGAGAAGCCCTGGAAAGGGACTAGTTTATGATGCCTTTACTCTGAGGCAAATGTTTCTCCCTGCCTCACTCTGCCTGGGGAAGAAATGCAATGTTTAATTCAAGCAGCAGTTGAGACTAAAGAAGGGAAAGGCATACATTTGAGTGAAGGGAAGGGAGGGAGGCCATCATGCATGGGGACCCAGAGCTTCCATATTAGTGGAGCAGTGAATCTGCTCTTGATTTTAGTCTGAACTTCAAAGGAGTTATGTAACTGTTGTTAGGAGCCTTCAAATCGACTCCGAGGGTTTGTCTAGACCTGCCAGAATACATTGGCATCCCACTGGCCCTGGATCAGGCCTGTCCTCCACCCTCATTACCTACATGAGATGGAAGTCTGTATGGACACACTGGCCCATACAGGCAGCCCCCTCCCTCACTATCATGCATTGCTCCCTCTGAAGCCAAGAAGGAGGCCCACAGTATATGATCAAGGCTGGTGAGATGCAGGGGGACTTGATCACATGCTGGGTGGCCTCCATCCTGGCTTCAGAGAGACTCTATCAGTGGCAGTGACAGCTATACGGGCTGGTCTGTGGGTGCAGACCCTGCATTCCCATGGCAGCCTGATCCAGGTTTTCCTCCATAGCACAGATTTTCCTGGGGCTTTTTAAAAACACTGTTGTAAAGGACTTTATTCCAGCTTCCCCCCATCTTTGCCTTGGGCATCATCCAAATGGCCTGGGGGCAAAATGGGGCAAGAGCCCTGAGTTGTTTGAACTGCTGGGCTCTAAGACAGGGTAAATAGCCTGTCTAGACAAGCCCTGACTTATAATAAGCCTATTCTAGGGTTTTCGTGACAAGCATTATTCAGCCATTGCCCAAAGTATGACAGTCTCAATTTAATCATCTTGGCTTCTAGGGAGAGGCTTGATTTGCTCTAGGACCCATTGATTTATCTTTTTGGCAGTCCATGGTATCCGTAGAAATCTTTTCCAACACCCTCTGTAGATAGCTGACTATTAAAAATGACTGTACTTGCTACCAGAAACCCCCCCCCCCAAAAAAAATCCCACACTAGCAAGCTTTCTGTGACTGGATCCTAGAAATTTTCCTGGGACTCTCTTGCTATTAATAAGGAAGAATATAAAAGCTAGGAGATGCTGCAGCAGTATGCTTTTGCCTGGGTCTGCAGGGAAGGGCAAGATTCCTCACCCTCTTCTCCTCCTATCAGGCTGAGAGGATGTGATTTGCCCAAGGCCATCATTGTGGTTCAATAGCTGAGCAGGAATCTAAACCTTGGTTGCCTGGAGGCCTCATCCAACATTCAAACAGCTGCACCATACTGCCTCATCTAAGGTTTTCTTGGCAGGATTTATTCAGAGGAGTTTTGCCATCACCCTCCTCTGAAGCTGAGAGAGTGTGGCTTGTCCAAGGTCACCCAGTGGGTTTTCATGGCTGAGTGAGGATTTGAACCCTGATCTCCCAGACTCCTAGTCCAATGTCAAACCACGACATCACACCAGCTCTCAGTGGTTTGCGATTGTTGTTATTTGCCTTCAAGTGGATTCTGAGTTATGATTACCCTGTCATAGGAAACCAGGAATAGAGTCACCAACCCCTCAGATATTATTTATTTATCTATTTATGTAATTTATACCCAGTCCTTCTCCCAACATGGGATCCAAGGTGCTATACAATACAATTTTTTAAAACGGTTAATACAAAAATTGAAACACAAATAAATCAAATTTCTTTTTAAAAAACACAAGTTACAAACAGTATAAAACAGCAGTAATAACAAGTTAAGAACTTTAAGTTATGCTTAAAAACTTAATAAAATTAAAACACTACACATACCTGCACATAAAAAGTTGTATCTGCAACATACACTAAACCCCAAAGGTTCTTTGAACAAAAAAGTCATTCTCAATGGCCCTGCCCCTACACTGCCTACTACTGTTGAAGAAAGGCCTGTGGGCTTTGTACTGGTTAATATGTCAGAACATGTTCTCAGAAGAACTGAACTATACATGTTGAGTCTCCATTATCCGAACTGCTTGAGACCAGAGGTATTTTGGAATGCAGTAGGACCCCCTTATCCACTGATGCATTATCCATTGATTCAATTATCCATGGGACACAAAACAGCACACCTACCATAGAGTCTTCCTAGCAAATGTGTCCTCTCTAGCCTTTTTCTAGGTCCTCCAAGGCAACTCTATGGTATGTTCAACTGGAAGTCCCATTATTTTCAATGGCGTTTCCTATTATCCAAGGTTTTTGGTATCCACAGGGCCTCCTAGAACCAGTCCCCAGTGGATACGGGGGTCCTACTGTGTTTAGGATTCTGGACTATTTGCATATACAGTCAGACTCCCACACCTGTGGGGGTTCCATTCCCAGACTTACTGCAGATATTGGAAACCATGGATAACAGCAAACACCATTGAAATGATGGGACTTCTCATTACAAATACCATGGAGTTGCCTTGGAGGACCTAAAAATGTCTAGAGAGGATACATATGGTATGTGTGCTGTTTTGTGTCCCACAGATAACTGAAACCACAGATATTGATTCTGCGGCTATGAGTGTCTGTACATAAAATGAGATATCTTGGAGATGGGACCAAGTCTAAACATGAAATTCATTTATGTTTCATATATACCTTGTACATGTAGCTTGAAGATAATTTTATACACAATATTTTTAATAATTTTGAGCATGAAACAAAGTTAGTCTACACTGAACTATCAAAAAACATGTAAAACATATGATGCCCTGTCATGTCGACACTCAAAAAAGGTACAGGTTTTGGAATATCTTGGATTTTGGAATTCTGGATAAGGGAGACACAACCTGTAGTTCAAAGGATTTTAATGGAGCTATCCAAGGTGCTGAACCTATTTTGGGGATAGGGCTCACCACCTTAGGAAGAGTGGTCCTTTACAGTTCAGACTAAAACCCAGATCAGATCAAATGTGACCAGCCATCACTGCTGAAGACCCCCGAGAGGCAATTGTACAAAGGCAAGAGGAACACACACATGCATACACTTCAGCCATCTCATAAGTAATGTAAGCACATGAACCATGCATTCCACTTGTGAGCAGCATATTGAAATGTTCTTCAGAACCTTTTTGAAAGTAACTTCTTTTCAGTAAAATTGAAAGAAAATGCTTCAAGCAAATCCCACAGATTTTTGGTGCAACACACCGAACACCAAATACTAACATTCTCTGGAGTATACATTTGAATTCAGCATGTTGAAGACTGAGGTCTTTGTCTCCCTTCTGTGTTGAGATTGCAAAATGCATCCTGTGAGGTGTTTCTACGAATGATCAAAAGAAATGTTCTTCGGCTGTATCTGTGGAGGGAGATGTTTGCTTTTGACTGTGATGTTTCTGCCTGTGACTTAATGTGAGGCAAATTTATCCTGAAAAACCATTTCAGCTGCAATTGTAAACACCCTTACTTGGACATAAACTTTAGTGAGGAGTGAAACTTACTTCTGAATAAACATGTGCAGAAGTGAGTCTTATGCACATCTCTAGAATTTCTAGAGAAATTCCATCTGTAACTTGTGGGTTTTTAAAAACAGAAATATAGGGGTTGTCTAAACAGTGAAAATACTCCTCACAGAACGTGAAGAGAATCCTACCTGTCTTAATGGGATCCTACATTATTATCCCGTATTCAAAAGGCAGGGGGACATCAAACACTCCAAAGGAAAAGCCTTCATGGCTTTTCACATAGTTTTTAAAAGAACAA
The DNA here is from genome assembly GCA_030847615.1 of Gambelia wislizenii. Lineage (NCBI taxonomy): Eukaryota > Metazoa > Chordata > Lepidosauria > Squamata > Crotaphytidae > Gambelia > Gambelia wislizenii. Next base: position 331,133,399 of record JAUMIR010000004.1, read on the forward strand.
GGGGACTGTGCATTCCAGCTCATTGGGACAAGCGATTTGCTTTGAATCGCTTTCCTAGAAGTGCAGAAGCACAAAGCTGATTGATTCCCCACTGGGCCATGGAAACCCAGAAGATGAGGTTGGGCATGTCACATTCTCTCAGGTTCTAGAGGAAGGCATTAGCAAACCCAAACTCTGAGCAAATCCTGCAAAGATAAGGTCATCTTAGGGTCACTGTTAGTTGGAAGCAACAAACACATGCAAGAGTGCTCTGCTGCCATAGTTTCCTCCCACTGATCACAGCAACCTGGTTAAGGAGCCCAGCTTTGCAGCATGATAACTTTCGAATATAATTGTTTTGTTGTTCTGATTTTTCTGATATTTTGTCTATTTTTTCTTATGCTTAAGTTCTTCTTTTGATGGATCTATGGATTGGAATAAATAAATAAATGATGATGATGCTTTCATCTTCTATAAAGCCTCCACGCAGCATAGCTACACCCCTAGCCGATTGTGGTTGGTAGTTTCCATGACAGTGAGGCTGCAAATCTGCTTTGTGTTTTAGTCTGAACTTTAGTCCAACAGGGGAAAAGTAGGCAGAGCAGTTGATGAATTGGAAGCTTCTCATTTAGACTACTGCAATGCACTTTTCATGAGGCTGCCCTTGATGACTACTGCCGCTAGAGCAAAATGCAGCAGATAGACTGCTGACCAGAACACCATATGGAAACCATATAAAACTAGTTTTAAAGGAAATGCACTGTCTACCAATATGCTTCTGGTCTGAACTGAAGCTGTTGGCAATGGCAATTAAAGCCCTAAATGGCTTGGGACCTTGTTCTTGAAGGAGCACCTCTCCCTATACACATCCACCCAAGGTCTGAGGTCTTCTACACAGGCCCTCCTCTGTGTCCCATCAGTCAAGGCAATATATTGTGGGAAGTCATGGGAAAGGGCTTTCCCTGATGTAACACTCAGTTAGCAAAGACCCTCCTTTTGAAGCCCCAAATGGGTACAGCACTACTGTCATTCCTGAGCCAAGCAAAAACATGACTACTTACTAAATATTTGGGGGGTTATAATTGATTTTGTCCAAATGTTCATTGGTGGTTTTCAGTTATTTTAGCTGTTTTCTAACTATCCTGTTTTAAGTGTGAAATGATTTAATAAGTTTTTACTTTTAAATTACTTTTAATGGGTGGTTGTTTTTGTTTTTTTTATATATATTTTTTTACTTTTATTGTACTTTATTAAAACAATTAAAAAGATAGAACACAATAGAATCATAGAATCATAGAGTTGGAAGACACCACAAGGGCCATCAATCCAACCTCCTGCTCAGCAGGAAATGTACACAATCTAAGCATTCCCAAAAGATGGCCATCCAGCCTCTGTGTAAAAACCTCCAAAGAAGGAGACTCCACCACATTTCCAGGCAGCACGTTCCACTGCCAAACAGCTCTTACTGTCAGGAAGTTCTTCCTAATGTTTAGGTGCAGTCTCTGGAGTTTGAGTCCATTACTCTGTGTCCTTTTCTCTGGAGCAGCTTGCTCCATTCTCAATATGATATCCCTTGAACTATTTAAACATGGCTATCATGACATCTCTTCACCTTCTCTTCTCAAGGCTAAACATACTCCTTAAGCCACTCCTCGTAGGGCATGGCTTCCAGACCACCCACCATCCTGGCCGCCCTTCTCTGGACACATTCCAGCTTTTCAATGTCCTTCTTGTATTGTGGTACCCAGAACTGGACACAGTATTCCAGATGAAGTCTAGCCAAAGCAGAATAGAGTGGCATGATTACTCCCCTCGATCTGAACACTATACTTCTTTTGATACAGCCTGGAATAACTTTTTTTTAGCTGCAGCATCAAATAACATGTTGCTGATAACAGTTTTCGAGATCCAGGAAGTAGAGCACAATCTTCGAATCCTCATCATATATAATAAACTACATTGAGTCTTTACTATAATAGCATTCTTCCACGTGTTCATATGCATTTTAGGTGGGGCAACAAAGTCAGTTCAATGATAAAGAAAGGAAACCAAGCTACCCAAAAAGAGTATGTTTCTGTCTAATCACCATTCATATCTCAAAGACAAGGAGATAATTTTTCCATCAAAGTGATATTCCAAAGATGTTTCATCCAAGATTGTATTGATAAACAACTTAGAATTTTCCACTTTGAAGCAATTTCAAGCCTCACAGCTAAACACAAAAATTTAATTAGTTTTTTTAGTGATCTGTACTGATTATCAGATAAAGAGAGTACAGTCAGACCCTGGAATCTGTGAGGGTTCAGTTCCTGGACTTACCATGGATACCGGAAAACATGGATAACAGCAAACCCTATTAAAATAATGGACTTCTGATAAAAACATATCATAGAGTTGCACTGGAGGACCTAGTGCAATCTTAGGGTATGTGTCCCTATTTTGTGTCCTGCAGAGAACTGAAAACACAGATATTGGTTTGAGGATACGGGGGTCTGACTGTAGTCCAATTTTAGAGTCAACAATAACTGTTTGATTTGTGATTTTGCTTATCATTTGGAAATGATAAATTATGTGGGGAGATTCCCACCACATGAGTAAATAGGTCCCTTTTGCATCACAATTTCTCAAGCATTCACCATTCAGATGACCACCCAGGTGTTGCAGTTTGATTGGTATTAAAACAGGATCTGAATCCACTGAGATTCGTGCCATTTCACACCACCCTAAGATCTTCAGCTATAAATATTTAAATAATAAGTGAGCTCTCCAAAGTGCTGAACATGCCTTGGGGACAGAGTTAAGCACCCTAGATAGGATCTTTAAGGTATGGAATAAAACCTGGAGTGAATCTATGGCCCTAATCTATGTGCTCTACATGGGGCTACCCTCATGCTTGGTCCGGAAACTTCAGTTGGCACAAAATATGGCAGCCAGAGTGGTCTTGGGAACATCTCAGAGAGACCATATAACTCCAGTATTAAAATCTCTCCACTGGCTGTTTATCAGTTTCTGGCCCAGTATATGGTGTCGGTTATTACCTTTAAAGCCCTTAAATGGCTTGGGTTCAACTTATCTTTGGAACCGCCTCCTCCCATACAATCCTCCTCATGCACTCCGGTCCTCTGGGAGGAATTTGCTTCAGCCACAAAAATCTGGGCTGTCTGGAACCTCCCAGAGGGCCTTTTCAGTAATCACCCCCAAATTATGGAATGGCCTGCCAAACAAGATCCATCAGATGATGAGCCTGAGTAGCTTTTAAAAAGCACTAAAGATGGATCTCTTTCCGCAGGCCTTTCCTAATTAGATCCTGGCCTCAGGAGCTCCTGGCCTCTTTTAGTCTGCTGGCTATCTATTATTTTTTAATGTGATTTTAGATTAGTTGTTTTAAATTTATACTGGTTTAATATATTTTTATGGGGGAGTGTGGGGGTAGGTGGTGTTTAGTGATTTTAATCTGTATTTGTATTTTAATTTTTTTAAGCTGCCCCGATTGTTTTTAACAGAGGGGTGGGGTAAGAATAAATTTTATTATTATTATAACTACTACTGCTATTATTACTGACATAGAAGGCACCAGCTGCCACTGTTCCTGATGTAGCAAGGAGATTTCCCTCCGATGTACATTGGCACTGGGTTTCCTAATTGGAAAGGTGAAAGGCACTGGATTCTGCTACACTAGGTTAGCACTACAACTGGAACTTGGGTTGGTGTTTCTTCATACATACATGAGGTTTCCTTTGCTGGGGAAAGACCTTGTGTGGGAAAGACAGGTCCTCTCCTCCCATCCTCATCCAGACACAAGCTGAAAGAATCCTCTTCTAGCTGGCATGAGGAATATCTGGCTTTATCTGGTCCACTTCTTCCTCCTTTGGTGGCAGAGTGGGCAGGGCCAGCTGCCGATGGAAAAGTGGCAACGGAGGGTCTGGCCACACCCACTGATGTCAACCAAGCCCTGGGTAGGATCATTGGGCCCACCAAACGTTTCCCACACCTGAGTTAGCAGGGTCCCAGACATACCTTTGCTAAGGGCGGACAAAAGCAATTGAGGCCAGAGCCTGGAAATGGTAGTCATCTTGGCTTGAGAATTCTGGGAGTTGCACTCCACTTTTCAAAGCTTTGCCTACAGTAGTGGTGTGGGAAGTATGGCCCATGGGCCGCATCTTGTCCCCAAACCCACTCCTTGGTGACAACAGCATACAAAACAAAGCCCACCCCACATGACCACCCCACATGACTCCTATTATGCTGCACAGATTTATTTATCTGTGGTTCTCTCCCCTCATAGACACACACTTTTTAGATTCAAAGATCTTTCAGGGTGACCCACAAGATCATAATAAATTCATCTCTGAACCACTGTTAACCATTACAGCAAGGGTAAATGCGAGAGATCTGCACTTGCCCATTTTTGTCACCTCTTGAGTTTTAGAGGGCCTCAGCTACACCACCATGAGTACTGTTAACAACTGAAACATTAAAACATTGTGGTTACCTCTCTGTATGTAATGTTTGAAGAATATACAATGTCACTGCGATGCGGTATATGTAATTGCTGATACTATATAATTTTCAATTGTTATAATTGCTCTGTGGTTATTGGGTTATATGATATGAGTTCTACATATTAAGTATTGCATGAATACTATGTATAGTCATAAACTTTAAAATAATTACACAGACTATTTCTCTTGAAGTCTTTTTTGATAGTACATATTTTTGTTGTAAATAATACTATATATTTATGCTCAAACACATAAAAAGTTTGGAATACTTCCTCCATAGGTTTGTTGTACACCACTATGAGTGCCATTTTGCTGACCATAGGTTTGTTGTACACCACTATGAGTGCCATTTTGCTGACCAGAGGTCATGTCATGTCATTCCCAGTTTCCTTATGGGATATTCTGGGCTGCTGTGTGTGTGTGTGTGTGTGTGTGTGTTTCTTGCTCTTTCAAGTTGTAGGACCCCTGAAACACTATAGCCAAAATCCAGTTGGATAGTCCTAAACTAAAGCAGATCTCTTGAATCAATTGCTGAATGGTGGTTTTAAATTGTTTTAACAGGTTTTAAATTGTCTGATTTCAATTGATAAATGGTTTAATAAATGTCTAGTCTTGCAAAATTGCTGTTATTGTTATCTATTGCCCTAAATTGATTTTATTGTATGCATTCCTGAGATCCTCAGATATAGGGCAGGATATAGAGATTTTAATTAATTAAGTTAAATCCAATAGGGTCTAATCTAGCCACAACTAACAATAGAATTGGGGGACATATTTTAGACTAATCTGGACAATTTTAAGGCAGTGGGATGAGGAAAAAAATGCTCATTTGAGGATGAAAAAAATGAAGGAATGGTTCGTGGGGGTCCCATGGATGAAACTGGATCTGAGATGCATGATTCCCACCCTTGCATTACAAATCCTAAGAGTGCTAAATATAGAAGAAGAAAAAGAAAAGCCACCAAGAACCAAGAGTGAGAATTAAAATCTAAAATGGTAAAACTGTGTTCCTTTACCTGTCTCTCATCCTTTTAGAAAGAAAGGCTGAGCCCCATGGCAGATTGCTGATGATAGACCACCTGCTATGTTAGATGAATAAATCTCACACACCCCTGTGCCAAATTTTCTGCTTCCATCCATTCCCATTAAAAAGCACTTGCAGGAGGAAAATCTCTCTCTCTCTAACAGCAATAGGAGCAACTGAGTTTGGGAAGCATTTTTACATTTAATCAGTTGAGAAATTCAGCCCCTGACTGTAGATGAAGTGGATCTTTAATAACTCAATGCCATGTTATTTACACTTGGGATGGAGTGAGCCTTGGGCACTTGTAATATGCATATTATATTTATTTTCTTTTGCTATCCTCTGTTTACTGTGTAAAACAATCACTCACTGATTTGCAGAGAAGAGCGTGTCTGGGATAAATGATCATCATTATCTGGAATGAAAAAGCTGATGAGGAGGAAAGCCAGGATAGGTAATACTTCTTTGCCCACCAGCTAATGGGCAGAAGGAGAAGCCAAACCACCTCAGCTTAATGAGAAGTCAAGAAGAAATATAATTGTTCGAGCATCTTTTTATAAGTCCTCAGCTAGCCACCAGAACCTGGCAAGTTACTTTTGTGAACTGTTCCTTCCAAAATCCCTCAGCCAGTGAACAGGCTGGTGGAAGGAAGATTCTGGAAGTTATAGTCCAGAACTTTTCCAACCTTGAAGCAAAATTGCTTATGAAAGTCAATCTTTAGGTTGGAACCACCTGTAAACCAAGGGCTTGTCTAGGCCTGCCAGAATACGCTGGATTTTGGCTGGCGTATTCTGACCCCAGATCTGTCCTGTTTGCCTCCTTACCATGACAAAATGGGAGGAAGTCTGCATGCACACGCCAGCCCTGTACTAGTGGGTGGCTCTGGTGGTGCTGCACATTGCTCCCTCTGAAGTCAGGACAGAAGCCCTGAGCATGTGATCAATGCTGGTCAAATGCAAGGGGCCTTGATCATGTGCTGGGGGCCTCCTTCCTGGCTGCAGACAGATTTTAGTTCTATAGACTGGCATACAAGTATGATTCCTGTGTTCCTATACCAGCCCAATCTGGGTTTTCCTGCATGATGCAGATTTTCCCAAGTGTTTAATTAAAACAGTTTAATGGGCTTTACCCTGGCTTCCCCCGGGTTGTCCCGAGTGTTGTCAGGACTGCCCAGGGGTAAATTGGGGCAAGAACCCTGAATTGTTTGGACTACAGGGCTCCAAGCCAGGGGGAAACTGGGGTAAATATCCCATCTAGACAAGCCCCAAGGCATTGTAGTAGACTGATAAAGCAGGATGTATAAGCTGAGGAAGCATGATAACCATGTTTAAATATTTGAAGGGATGTCATACTGAGGATGGAGCAAGCTTGTTTTCTGCTGCTCCAGAGACAAGGACATGGAGCACCTAAACATTAGGAAGAGCTTCCTGACAGTAAGGGCTGTTTGACAGTGGAATAAGCTGCTGCCTTGGAGTGTGGTGGAGTCTCCTTCTTTGGAAGTTTTAAAAGAGAGGCTGACTGGCCATCTGTTGGGAATGATTTGATTGTGTATTCCTGCATGGCAGGGGGTTGGACTGGATGGCCCTTATCATCTCTTCAAACTCTATGATTCTAGCACCCATGTGCCTGGTGGCAGGGACCGTACCTTCTTCTAATTTGGAAGATTCCATGATTAGTTGAGGACATTTGTTTGGGAGATTTCATGATTAGTAGCATTTGATAAATTAGAACAGCAAGGAGAGTTTAGTAGAAGAGTCCATGTTTAGTTGAGATGGTTTAATTGGAGAAGTCCGTGATTAATAGTCACTTGGTAATTTAGATCAGGGGAGGAGGGCAAAGCTTAGGAGAAATGTCCATGCTTAGTTTTGGAAGAGTTGATATTTAGCTGAGATGTGGCACTTGATAATTTCGATTGTGCTTGAGAGGGAAGTCTGAGCTTACAGAATAGGAATGACGCAGTTTAGTTGCTATCTTGAACAAATTATTGCTAAGAGACTACTTTGGGGCACCTTAAGGAGCTAGTCGAGCTAGTCAGTGGGTTTGCTGGTTTCAGCAGAGACTATAAAAGAAGCCCTTAGAATTTTGAGAATTACTGCATTCATTTTTGTTTCATAACACATGGATGGGCTCCGTGCCCCCTTCTAATGAAGCCTCCTACAACTTGATTGTGGAACAAGGCCATTATTCAAGGAAGGATGCACCTGGTATAGTGACAGGGAAGGAAATGAAGGAACTGTTTAATCAGCCATAAGACATTTAGTGATGGTTGTGCTTTGCAACCCTTGGAGTAGATGCCAGACTAAAGCTACCTGTTCTTCTCTGATCAAAATGGAAAACTGCAGAGCCAAGATCATTGCCTCAATCCCTGGCTGCCACTGTTAATATGATCTTGTACAATGTGCCTTTGCTCTAAGCCAGTCATAGAAAAAAATATACCGTGATTACATGGAAAGATGAACACTGCAGTGATAGGACTTATTTTTTTCCACACCAGGGCATTGTGACATATTTTCCTGTAATACTGGTAAGTGTCATGGCCAAAAGACCTTCAGATTAGCCATGAAAGCCTTCTCGAGAAAATATTTTTATAGCCATCTAACCTGATACCCAGTGGATCTGGAAAACTGGTTATATTTACCAGTATGAGTATTAGTATTATCATTACTGCTAGTAGTAGTACTGCTACTGTTGCTAGTAAGGCCATCCCCTGGATGGCTCAGTCTGGGTGTGACAACTGTGAGGGTGGGGAAGCCAACTTTCAGCCACATCTTGACCAAAATGGCAACCACAAGTGATGCAACCAACAAAGTTGTGATTTGAGCTGGAAAAGAGACTGGTGGAAGTTTTTTCGGGTCTAGGGGTGGCATTTTTAACTCATTTGAAGGTTTTGTGGCATAGTTTTCAAGCAAAAAATTATTTTCCAGAACAAATTCTCCAGCTGTGGTGGGCTCACCTCTGGGCAAGACGAACAGGTTTTGTGCAAATTTCCAGCTCACCCTAGTAGAGCATCAGCTTGCTTCAAACTGCTCCATGGCATAATCTGTCGAGCAGCAGAAAAAAAGCTTGCTCCATCCTCAGTGTGACATCCCTTCAAATATTTAAACATGGCTATCATGTCCCCTCTTAACCTTCTCTTCTCCAAGCTAAACATACCCAACTCCCTAAGGGGTAGCTAACATCCCAGAGCACAGGATCAGAATTCAAAATGACGTTAACAGATTAGAAAGCTGGGCCAAAACTAACAAAATGAGTTTCAACAGGGAGAAATGTAGGATACTACACTTGGGCAGTAAAAATGAAGTGTATAGATATAGGATGGATGACACCTGGCTTGATGGCAGTACATACAAAAGGGATCTAGGAGTCTTAGTGGATCTAGGAGTCTTAGTGGACCACAAGCGGAACATGAGTAAGCAGTGTGATGCAGCAGCTAAAATAGCCAATGTGATTCTTGGCTGTATTAATAGGATTATAGTATCTAGATCAAGGGATGTAAGAGTGCCACTCTATTCTGCTTTGGTCAGACCTCACCTGGAATACTGTGTCCATTTCTGAGTATTACAATTCAGGAAAGACATTGAAAAGCTGGAATGTGTCCAGAGGAGGGCAACCAGGATGGTGGGAGGTCTGGAAGCCATGCCCTATGAGGAGTTGCTTAGGAAGCTGGGCATGTTTAGCCTGGAGAAGAGAAGGCTGAGAGGTGACATAATGGCCATGTTTAAAATATTTGAAGGGATGTCATACTAAGGATGGAGTAAGCTTTGTTTCTGCTGCTCCAGAGACTTGGACATGGAGCAATGGACTCAAACTACAGGAAAAGAGATTCTACCTAAACATTAGGAAAAACATCCTGACAGTAAGAGCTGTTCAGAAGTGGAATGCACTGCCTGGGAGTGTGGTGGAGTTTCATTCCTTGGAGGTTTTTAAACACAGGCTGGATGGCCATCTGTTCAGAATGCTTTGATTGGGTATTACTGAATAGCAGGGAGTTGGACTAGATGGCCTTTGTGGTCTCTTCCAACTCCATGCCTCTATGATTCTATGATTCTTTTTTTTTAGACAGCTATGCTCAAAGGACTAGCTTTCTATCAAACTTTAAACTTGAAGTTTAAGAGAGAGAAAATAGCCAAAAGAGCATGAGGTTACTTGAGGAGTACAAGAACTCAAAGTCATCCTCTCTCTGTGCACCATATTTCATCAAGTTCCACTGTAATATGCACCTGTGGTCAAGTTAACAGTAAAAAGAGGTAGAAATATTCTGATCGAGACATTATGTTTACATTTCATGTATATGTTAAATAGCATGGGGGACAGAACCAAATCCCGAGGGACCCCATAAGCCAATGGCCAAGGGGTTGAACAGAAGTCCCCCAGCACCACCTTCTGGGTATGCCCTCACCGGGAAGGAATGAGGCCACTCTAAAACAATGCCTCTAAGTTCCATCCCAGCAAGGTAATCGAGAAGGACGCCAAGAGGACCAGTAGAACCAACAGGCACATACTGCCCCTGTGTAGCTCCCGGCATAGATCATATAGCAAGGTGACCAAATCTGTCTCTGTCCCATAACCAGGCCTTGAAACCAGACTGAAATTAACCTAGATAATCCATTTCACCCAGAAATCCCTGAAGCTAAAAACCCACCACATGCTCCAGAACCTTGCCTAAAAATGGAATGTTAGAAACTGGCAGATAGTTAGCCAGAATGGTGGGAAACAGGGAGGGATTTTTAAATAATGGTTTTAAAATAGTCTCTCCAGGTGTGATGTACCAAGCACACACGCTCACATGCAATCAATAAATTGCTTTATTGACATGGATTCATGTGTCAGGAAAATAGAACAAAGCCGAAACTGAATACAGCCACAGCAACCCCCCAGATAACTGGAACTCTGACTTGAAAGTTGATTGTGATTAAAAATCAATGAAATATGATGCTCAACTCTCCCCGCAGTACCGCAACAGTACCGGAAGGGGCGAGCGTCATCCGAAACTGACGCTTTGCAGCACAGCAGCCTCGCAATGCGATGAGGCTGCTTGCGTTATTTTTCAGCATCTGAAAAAGTCCTTATATAGTGGGTGGGGATTCTGAGAACTGTATTCCAAAATCTCAGGTTTTCAAGCTTTGGCTCAAAACTGCATTTCTTTCTCAGGACATTATCAAACTAGCATCTAAAAACACTGTAATGTCACGAATGAAGATAGCGGGAAGCTTGTGGTCTATAACACTTGTCGCACATAGCTGTAATCATGTGAAAGAAACACCACAGAATTTTCTCACAAAGACCACTAGTGCTTCAAGGACAGGGGTTGACTTCTGCGATTCAGCATGGGCGAGATTTCAGCTGTTCTCCTGGGAAGATGCGAGTGCTCCTAAAACTCCCCAAACCCCCTAATTAAGAAAGTAAATGAACACACAAGCACTGAAACAAACCTAAAAACATGCAAACTAAAGGGGACAGTTCATAAACAGAGCATCCTGTGCTTCATTTTCATGTTCTCACCCAGACGTCTTATCTCTGAGGACTGCTCATTCATGCAGTAATCTCACGATAACAACAAGACATGGTTCTGCACGCAGTCAATAGTGCAAAAAGCGTGATATTGATGATTGATTGATGGCTTGTTCTATGAATGAGAAAGAACACCTTTTTTACCACTGCAGCATGGGTTAGTATCATGAGGACAATGATGAAGTGTGATAGTGAGGCCCATTTGCACTACTCTGACATCGTAATCCCATGATTTTCACCATGTCTGATAACATCCTCAGTAAAATGCATTTAATAAACAACATCTGAAAATCTCCATTGATGACTACAAGGAAACAGATCTCAGCATATGGTAAATCAGCTGACTGACATTTTTTTCCCTCCACCCTGCACAATGTGCAAAAAAATTAGAAAGAAGCTTTGCATACTTTGTAAAAGCTTCATAGAAAAACAAATAACCAGAAGGATCTCATTTTTCTTTAAGCCCCATAAAATATAATAATAGTGAGGTTTTTTTAATAAGAACAACAATGATAATAAAGTCCTAAGTGTAACTTTATGCTGAATTATGTTATGTATTTATTATTTATGAAAATATTTATTAAAATATGTATATCATACCCTATACCCAAAGATTTCAGGGCAGCAGGCAATAAAAATAATTTAAACCATTTAAAACAATTTGAAATGTAACAGGGTAAAAGGCAATTTACAGTCCAGAGGCATATTAAACTATCTAACACATACAAGTTAATGAAACCATGAACACATACAAATTGGATACAATCATTTCGACACCAAAGGCTTTCTCAGAAAGCTGTGTTTCAACTCCACACTTAAATACAACCAAAAGTGGCACCAAGGAGAATTCTAAAAGGAATTGGTTTCTTCCCCTTGATTGCTGGTTTACCTGACAGAAGCAAGTTCCACAATCTTGAAAGTTCAAGACCAAAGACGAAACACAAAATACTGACAAATGATATTTAAAGACTCCACTACACTCTTTCCAAACAACCTGCCTGGTTACTGGTCAGCTTAAATGCCATCTTTCTATTTCAGATTATCTATTGGTCCAGCCCCTAGCTACAGTCATAAAATCATAGAGCTGGAAGAGACCAGAAGGGCCATCTAGTCCAACCCCTGCCCTGCAGGAATATACAATCAAAGCACTCCGAGAAGATGCCCATGCAGCCTCTCTTTAAAAACTTCCAAAAAAGGAGACTCTACCACACTACGAAGCAGTACATTCCACTGCCGAACAGCTCTTACTGTCAGGAAGTGCTTCCTAATATCTAGGTGGAATTTCTTTTCCTGTAGTTTGAACCCATTGCTCTGTGTCCTAGGACATTTTCAGACAATCCTTGCAGCGCAAGGATCGAGCGGGAGAGGCTCGTAGCAGCAGCCGGCAGGGGGTCGATTTTGGATGACACCGTGCCTGCTGCGAAATCATCTGTCTCTCTTCCACTTAGGGTTGCAGCCTGCCACGCTATATTCGGCCAGATTCTATTCACGGACAACCTCCATGAATAAAATCTGGCCGAATATGGCGCGGCAGGCTCCAACCCTAAGCAGAAGAGAGATGGACAATTTCGCAGCACGGACGGTGGCATCCGAAATCGGCCCCCTGCTGCGCTGCTGCTATGAACCTGTCCCGTTCGATCCTTCTGCTGCAAGGATCGTCTGAAAATGTCCCTAGTCTCTGGAGAAGCAGAAAACAAGCTTTCCCCATCCTCAGTATGACATCCCTTCCAATTTTTAAACATGGCCATCATGTCACCACTTTCTCTTTCCCAGGCTAAACACACCCAGCTCCCTGAGCCACTCCTCATAGGGCATTGCTCCAAGACCTCCCACAAGTTTGGTTGCCCTCCTCTGGACACGTTCCAGCTTCTCAATATCCTGTTTAAATTGTGGTGCCCAAAACTGGACACAATATTCCAGGTGAGTATGCGTTCCAGGTGAATATGGGTATTTTTAGCTTGGAGAAGAGCAGGCTAAGAGGTGACATTATAGCCATGTTTAAGCCATGTTTAGGACATTAAAGGTTCCCCAAAGACCCCAAGCAATTTGGGTAACAACAACTGTTAACCAAAGTTATGTCTATGTGTTAATGTGTTGTTCCCCTCTTCTATTCATAGAGGGAAGCAGGCAAGAAATAAATAAATAAATTATCATTATTATTAACAACAGTAAAAGCTTTACCAGATTGGAATGGACTACGGCAGAAGGTGGTGGACTCTCCTTCATAGGAGGTTTTCAAAGAGAGGCTAAATGCCCACCTCTCAGGTGTGCTTTATTTATTTATTTATTTATACCCTGCTTTTCAGCCACAAGACTATCAGAGCAGCTCACAAATTGTTTTAAGCAATAGCTATTTACACATCTACACTGCATTAAACAGTTTCCAATGTGTGTTAGCTAATTGCCCCCACAAGCTGGGTACTCATTTTACCGACCTACGAAAGGATGGAAGCCTGAGTGAACCTTGGAGCCCGCTGGAATCAAACTTGCGACGTGGTGACTTGCAGTACTGGCATTTAGCCATGGTGCCACCAAGGCTCTAGCAGTAGTACTGACATGGGGTTGGTCTGGATGGCCCTTGGGTTCCTGAAATTGTTGTTAAAAGGTTGACACATATGCAGTTTTTTGTTCATCAGACATTATTCTTCATGTTCAATTCACATTATCAGCCACTTGTTCAGTGTTTAGGCAACCCGTACTTTGCAAAAGGCTGATGTTTCTTTATAAATGGCAGCAGCAGGGAGAGAACTTGTAAGTTGAACATAAGAAACTAGGAGAGAAAGCAGAAGTGATAAATTCATCCGTCCAGAAAGTCTGTGTATGAGGATGCAAATATTTAAAGTACTTGAGTTTGATTGACCTTATGCAAGAACAGCAATTCTATGCATGATTATTTATTAGCACACCCAGACAACAAAAGTTGTTTACGTACTTGGTGTCATTCAATTTTCTTTTTGTTCTCTGAATAATTTTCTGTGTTTACCATGCTCCTATCTAGTAAAAGCATTTTATTGTTCTCACAAGAATATATATATATATATATATATATATATATATATATCCTCATACCACTGTCTTGTTTTTCAAATTTCCTCAAGGCAAACTTCAGATAGTTATAGGAAAACATAGCCTGCATTTAGTGTCACCTTCATAATATCAACCGCTGTATCAATAAAAGGAAAATCATCCACACAACATCAAAAATGTCATTATCAAGGTTGTAAATTTGTATACAGTTTGAAACATCTGAACAGTGGTTTAATTTCTTAAATATTTGCTTTTAACGTGAATGGTATTTTGAGAAGCAAGAGCTGGGTGGAACAGCATTACCTTTAAAAGGTAAGCATTTGTACATATTATTTCAAATAACTGTGTTCCTAAACTAATTTGTGTCAATCTCCATGTCAAAACTGTGCATGACTAAACATATTATAATAGTCTCTCTCTACCACCATGCTAAGTACAGCAGATGAAAGGAAGTTATTTCATCTGTCAGTGGTGGCTAGAAGCTTCTGTGTTAAATGGGGTGATCTGGGTTTTAGTCAGAACTTTAAAGGGATTATTCAAGGTGCTGGACCTATTTCTGAGTTTAGGATTCAGCACCCTGGAGAACTCCTTTAAATTCCATATTCAGATCAAGAGAGGAAACCTGTGCAATCGGTCCTTCCAAATAGAGGGATTTGAGAATGCTTAAAAATCTGTCCTTGAATCCCAAAAGGAAAAGCTTTTGGACAACTTAATCCAAACTAAAGGCCTGGTTAAAAAAGAAAATTAACATTAATTATCTTGGGATTGTTATTCAGGTAGCAGGCCTTTAATAACTTTTGTTATTGTTATTTGTTGTCAAGTCAACTTCAATTTATTGCAACCCTATGAATGAGACACAATAACATCTAAAATGCACAAAATACACCATGCAAGCTTGCGGAGCTCCACTGGCTTCTTCATCAGGCAAAGTTGTTAAAAATCAAATAGGAGAGGGGGGGATGATGATGTTAAAGTCAAAGGCCTACATTTTGTCAAGAATTTTTGTTGTCAGTTAAGACGCTTTGCAGGGATACCCATCTAGGCAGAGGCTACTCCTCTCTTTGGCCATGTGGGCTCTGGGAGACCAAGGACTCATCTAGACAGGCAATTTACCCCAGTTTCCTTCCATGTTGGAGCCCTGCAGTCCAAATGATGCAGAGCTCTTCCCCCAATTCCACTCCTGATAGTCCTGATGAAGCCTGAGGCGAAGCCAGGGGAAAGTCCAGGTAAACCCTTATGAAACATTTCAAAATAACCCCTGGAAAAACCTGTGTCATGTGTGGAAACTTTGATGGGTCTTTCACGGGAACACAGAAGTCCATACTTACATGTCAGACTGTATTTCCAGGTATTGACACCAGTGTTGCTCTGAAGCCAGGAAGGCATGCTTATCAAATTTGTAGATGACACCAAATTAGGAGAGGTAGCTAATATCACAGAGGACATGATGAGAATTCAAAATGGCCTTATTTATTTATTTGAGTATTTATACCCTGCTCTTCAGCCACCAAGGCTCTCAGAACATCTTACAAATTGTTTAGCTATAGCATTTACACATCAACACCTCTTTATAACACCAGGCACTCTCTAAGCAGTTTACAATGTATTAGCCAATTGCCCCCATAAGCTGGGTACGCATTTTGCCAACTTATGGAAGGATGGAAGTCTGAGTTAACCTTGGAGCCCTGTAGGATCGACCTCATAACATTGGCTGCTGTACCGGCATTTAACCACTGTGCCAACAGGGCTCCTAAACAGTTTAGAAAGCTAGGCCAAAACTAAGAATATGAATTTCAACAGGAGAAAAGTTGGATACTACATGTGGGCAGCAAAAATGAAATGCACAGATATAGGATGGGTGACATATGGCTTGATGGCAATACATGCGAAAGGGATCTAAGGAGTCTTAGTGGACCAGAAACTGAACATGAGTGAGCAGTGTGATGCAGCAGCTAAAAAAGCCAACGCGACTCTAGGCTGCATCAATAGGAGTATAGTGTCTAGATCAAGGAAAGTAATAGTGATTCTAGGCATTTTTAATAAGTGCCAATTTGCCAAAACTTCCAGGGTGTTTGTGTGTTTTAAAAAAAAATCATGGCATCTTTTCACAGTCCATGTCACCCCCAAAGGGTCTGAGAATAGAAAACTGGCCCTTGGACCCATCACACTCATCTACCCCTGCCTTAATTATTAACCAAATAGAAGTAATTACAGGTAACTGTATGTTATTTGTAAGCCATTTCTTCCAAGCTCTGAAAAGTAAAATTACCCTCTTCAAACAGGCTGCAACCCCACTGCTAGCCACAAGGTAGAGTGCAATTCAAGATCTGTTGAGCATGAAGCAAGCATTTCTCTTGCACAAGTCCACAAATAACCGAAAATGCCATCAAAGTTTCAGAGAAAATAAATAACAGAAGCCTGGAACTGGTTTCTAGACAGCCCACTCATTTGGAAGCCATGAAGAGAAGCCTTCGCTTCTCCTGCCAAAGCCCCTCTATTTTCAGCAGTGAGAAATCACGAATGTTGGCTGCCTTTTTGAGCGGAAACCCTCCTGTGCATTCTTACATTGGCTAGCAGCGAGAGCACTTGGTGGAGGTAGGCTCAAATTTTGATCTGGTATTCCATATGGAAAAGAGGAGAAGGCTCCCAGCTTTTGGCATTATGGGGGAAGGGGATTTTGGAAGATGTCACTGGCAGGGGAACTCAAAACTCCCCTTTGCTGGTTCATTTTCAAGGACAATTCAAAGTGCTGGTTACAACCTATAAAGGCCTATGGAACTTTCTTCCAGAATAGCTGAAAAACTATCTCCCCATAAGAGCCTGCCCGATTCATAAGACCCTTGGAGAGGAATTTTTTCCAGTCCCACCACTGTCACAAACCCGTCTGGTGAGAACAAGTGAGAGGATCTTCTTGTTGGTTGTTCCCAGGCTGTGGAACTCCCTCCCACAGGGGGATGGATTGGTTGGGTTATTCTTCTCTGGTTGGAGCAGGTTCAGAGAAGGGCAACAAGGATGATAAGAGGTGTGGAGAATCTAAGGAGAGGTTGAAGGAGCTGGGCATGTTCAGCCCAGTGAAGAGAAGACTGAAGGGTATCATGACTGCACTCTCTAAATACCTCTAAATTCCTCAGAGAGGAGTGAGCAGGCTGTTCTCTCCTGCCCCAGAGAATACATTCTGTATTACAAGTTCCAGAATCCTCCAGCCAGCATAGGGGATTCTGGAAGTTGTAGTCCTAAGAGAAATTGTCCCAAGTCTCTCTATCATCTCCTATGAGGTTCTTATGAAAGCTTACACATTCACAATTTGTTGGAAAGGGTCTAGGATGTTTCAGTGCAGCTGTTTCAGTGTGGCATGGTTCTCCTTGCATATCAATTGATAATGGATAATTAGAAAATTCAATCCAAACCAACTCTGTTTGGTTGAAATCGTCTTGTAAAACCATTTGGATAGGGGATAGGGTTAAGGTAAGGGTTAGTGTTATTATCAATTATCAACTGATATTATTGATAACTGAAAATAGCCCTGATCCTAACCTTAACCCTAACCCTTACTCAAATGGTTTTGCAAGAGAATCCACACCAAACACAAACGGTTTTGCATGCATTTTCTTCACAAAATTATCAATTATCAATTGATACACAAGGAGAACCATGCCGCACTGAAACAGCTGCACTGAAATTGCCATACTGAAATGGCTGTGCTGAACTGGTCGCTCTGAACTGACTGCACTGAAACATCCCATTCAAGTTGGAAAGGTTTGGGCAGAAAAGTTCAAGCCTGCAGGTGAAAGAGGTTGTTAATCATTTCCTGGGGTTTAAGGTGCTTTGATCTCAATGAGATACATACTTCTGGACAGACATGTTAGAAGTGTGAGGATTGCCATTTGGGTTTACAACAGGGTTGAGAATTGTGCAGTCCTTCAGTGTTCGTTGTACTGAAACTTCCAGCATTGCTCCTCATTGCATCTGTTTCTGCCTGCTTCATCTGACACTGGAAGGTAAGTCATTCCTCAAAGAAACTTGAAAGCGCTACATTTCTATTTGTGAAAGGTCTCCTTCAATCACACCATAGAGAACTGAGCAATGGAATTGACTACTACAAGAGAAGCTGATGGTGATCCGCCTTCTTGAAGCTTGAATGACTTTTAAAAGCTCAGTATCTAGCTACTTTGGATAAATGAAAACCCCATATTTAGTGGCAATATTCCTCTGACAACTAGAAGCTATTGAAATATAATGGAAGAAGGCAAGCTAATACCCCAGAGGACAGGATCAGAATCCAAAATGACCTTAACAGTTTAGAAAGCTAGGCCAAAACTAACAAAATGAATTTCAATAGCAAGAAATGTAGAATACTACATTTGGGCAATAAAAATGAAATGCACAGATATAGGATGGGTGACACCTGGCTTGGTGGCAGTACACGCGAAAGTGATCTAGGAGTCTTAGTAGACCACAAGCAGAACATGAGTTAGCAGTGTGATGCAGCAGCTAAAATAGCCAATGTGATTCTAGGCTGTATTAATAGGAGTATAGTGTCTAGATCAAGGGATGTAATAGTGCCACTCTATTCTTCTTTGGTCAGACCTCACCTGGAATACTGTGTCCAGTTCTGGGTACTACAATTCAGGAAGGATATTGAGAAGCTGGAACATGTCCACAGGAGGGCGACCCGGATGGTGGGAGGCCTGGAAGCCATGCCCTATGAGGAGTGGTTTAGGGAGCTGGGCATGTTTAGCCTGGAGAAGAAAAGGTTAAGAGGGGACATGATAGCCATGTTTCAATATTTGAAGGGATGTCATACTGAGGGTGGGGCAAGCTTGTTTTCTGCTGCTCTAGAGACTAGAACGTGGAGCAATGGCTTCAAACTACAGGAAAAGAGATTCCACCTAAACATTAGGAAGAAATTCCTGACAGTAAGAGTGGTTCGACAGGGGAATGCACTGCTGCCTCGTAATGTGGTGGAGTCTCCTTCTTTGGAGGTTTTTAAACAGAGGCTGGATGGCCATCTGTTGGGCATACTTTAAATGTGTATTCCTGCACGACAGGGGGTTGGACTAGATAGCCTTTGTGGCCTCTTCCAACTCTATGACTCTATGATTCTATCAAATGCCACTGTGTCCTGCTTGTGAGCTTTTGGGGAGTCTCTGGCTTTTCTTCGCAAACGAAGATTCAGTTTCAGTTTATTTACACCTTTGGAGGCCGGGTGTGTGCCTTTGTTTCTTTGCCTTGGTTTGACCACATCAGAAGATTCCCGTTGACTGCAGCTAGCCAACCAGGTAGTTGGGGATGAGCTTTTGTTAGGCCACCTTTTCTAGGCCCCTCTCCATATGGAGCAAGCAGTGCTCTCCTTAAAAAAGGCTGCTTGGTCGTTCAGGATGCTGCCGAACAAGACTGTCATCTCCCGGGTCAGCCTCGAGCGACCAAATTCCTGAACCGCCTGCATGCAGGGTTGGGTCTGCGGCTTCCAGTGCATCTTTACACCTGCCTTTTCGTCCCTCACCTATCACTACAGGGCTTTTTTTTTTAATTGGATTTGTCCTTCGAGCCTGTGCAATGGATTTGTCAGGTGGAGCGCAACGTGCACAGAACTGGCCTCACCCTTTAAACCAGAGGTTCATCTGCCGTGGCCTTGCAAGCATGGACGTAGCAGCAAGGTCCTCGGGCCATAGGTTTGATTAGAGTTTCCTTCTCTTAGACGGTTGACCTTACAGGGTTGGACGAGAACCATCTGCCCGGGTTTGGGATTAGAGTTTTCCTTCTCCTAGGATGGTTGCCATAAGGCTAGAGAGCCCATCCTGCCCTTTGATGCTCTTTGTCAGACCCTTCGGTTTTGACCTGTCTGGCATGGGAGACCCTACCAGTGGCTATTATGCCACAGCCAGCATAGCTCAAAACATCATTAGGGTACGCAAGCCTCTCTCCCACGACAAGGGGGTGTCAATGGAGAGGAGCTTTTTGGGAGTACTCTATGAGGAACTAAGTCCTGGGCAAGCCTAAGTGACCTTACCTGATGCAGAACTTGAGAAAATAATTTTGGGGCTGCATCTTCCAGAATCCCCAGGACAACATGGCCTGTCCTGGGTACTGCAGCCCAAAAATAATGGCTGGACTCATGGCACTTCCTTATTAGAGATGTAATTCTTCATTGAGTTTCCCTTTGAATGAAGCAGTAAGAAATTTTCTTCTCACTGCTAGAAAGTCTTCCAAATAGCTGTCTGTCTGTCTGCTATCTATCTATCTATCTATCTATCTATCTATCTGCAGTTTTCAAAGCCTATTTGCAATTCAGGACTTAATATGTGCAAAATTCATATGTGGCTATTTTGACAGAAAATGCTATTTTCTGTGTAGACAATGCTATATTTTCTGCACCATATAACTGCAGGCAAGTTGTGTGCAGAATAAATCCCAAGCTGCAAAGATTCTCATCAGTCCAGGATTCATCTCGTTGGATTTT
Organism: Gambelia wislizenii; assembly: GCA_030847615.1. Classification (NCBI taxonomy): domain Eukaryota; kingdom Metazoa; phylum Chordata; class Lepidosauria; order Squamata; family Crotaphytidae; genus Gambelia; species Gambelia wislizenii. The sequence continues at coordinate 331,153,902 of JAUMIR010000004.1, forward strand.
TTTCAACACTCAAAACTAATTTAGGTCTTTCTTGTACCACATTTTTAATATTTTCAACTATTCCTTCCATCCCTCTGCCTCATGCATTTAAAAGCAACCCTTCATTTTTGTCCAATGGGGACTGGCTGTATTGATTCAAGTTTGCAGAAGTGGAGTTGCACGTGCAGTGTGGCAGGATTCATTGCTCACATGCATGTGCCTGTCGCCTATTGTGAGTCCACATTGGATTCTACATTTAGTTGCACAGCATCACAGTTCACTGATAAAATGAGCATAAAGCTATCCTCCTTCCTGGATCTCAGCCAACCTTTCCAAGGTCTCCCTGTGATTCAGAAGAGGTCTTTCTGTTCTCACCTGTTCCTTTCTGTTTCGGCTATGAGTAAGCCAGAAGAATAGCTTCTGCTTTCTCTCTGCCATTACTGATTTTTAAATACTTTCATTATGTCTCCTTTTATATGTCCCCAACCTCAGATAAACAATGCTGTTCTTTTTCAACGTGATCCATTCAGACATGCGTGTCCAGTTTTTTTCTTTCCCTAACTGCCAAGTGGAAATATATTACCTTCCTCTAATTAGTGTTTCGTTATTCAAAGAGTAACTTCATGTCACATCAGCATGCTGCTTATTATTAAAAGCTCTGTTGCTGAGAGGGGGGGGAGTTGGAAATAGCACTGGGACACCACAGCACTGAAATCCTTGATTCTAAGATCCCATTAAATCAAAGGTGCCTATTTGAGGCTGAGATCTAGCAGAGTTGGAGGGTAAACAGGGAAATATTTGGAGTTCTTCCAATGATCCATTTTTATATAGAAAACTAATGGAGAAGATCTGGAGTTTGAAAGTTACTTCCAAAAAGTAGTTACACATAATTATAGTTCCAAGGCCCAAAAGTAGTTACAGTTATCGGGCTTTGAGTTTAAAAAACAAACCAAAAAACCCAACCCAGATCTTCCCCCAACCTCATTTCTTAAAAATAACTTAAATAGTGACATTTAAAGTTGCTTTAAAACAAACACACTTTCAGTTCTTCTAAAGAGCCATTTATATATACAACAAATATAGGAGAATCAGAGTTTAGCAAGTTAGTTTTAAAAAATATGTCCTTACTTTCTCATTTCTCAAAAGTGAATTAAAATAGTGACTTTTAAAGTTTTTCCTAAACAATGAACAGTATGGGCATTATTTCTTCTTCTCTTTTTTTTTTTTTTTTGGATAGAGTTAGAAGCTTAGTAGATGAAAGGAGTGCTGTGAGGATGTAGCATATCTTGATTTCAATAAGGCAAGGTCACCCATAAAATTCTTGCAAATAAGCTAGTAAAATGTGGCCTATACAATGCAACTGTTAGGTGGATTTGTAACTGGTTGACCAACCAAACCCAAAGGGTAGTCACCAATGGTTCCTCTTCATCCTGGAGAGAAGTGACTAGCGGTGTGCCACAGGGTTCTGTCCTGGGCCCAGCACTGTTCGACATCTTTATAATTTACTTCAGTGATGGAAGAGAGGACATTCTTATCAAGTTTGCAGATCACACCTAATTAGTAGGGGTAGTGAATACCCCAGAGGACAAGATGAGAATTCAAAATGAACTTAACAGATTAGAGAGCTGGACCAAAACTTTAAAAAAATGAATTTCAACAGGGAGAAATGTACTACATTTCCTGCTGGCTTTTCTTCACAAACGAAGATTCAGGAAGGACTCATCCCGCGCTTTCTGCAAGCGCGCTGATGACTAAAAAGGCCAATCTGAGATAAACAAGTCCGGTTGCAATTTAGGCAGGGGGGAAAATGGAATGTAGAGCTGTAGGACTGGCATCACCTGGCTTGACAACAGTACATATGAAAGGGATCTAGGAGTCTTAGGAGACCACAAGCTGAACATGAGTGAAGAGTGTGATGTGACAGCTAAAAAGCTAATGCAATTCTAGGCTGCATGAATAGGAGTATACTGTCTAGATCATAGAATTATAGAATCATAGAGTTGGAAGAGACCACAAGGGCCATCTGGTCCAAACCCCTCCCATGCAGGAATACACAATCAAATCATTCCCAACGGATAGCTATCCAAAAGAAGGAGACTCTACCACACTCCGAGGTACTGTATTCCACTTCCGAACAGCTCTTATTGTCAGGAAGTTCTTCCTAATGTTTAGGTGGAATCTCTTTTCCTGTAGTTTAAACCATTGCTCCGTGTCGTAGTCTCTGCAGCAGCAGAAAACAAGCTTGCTCCATCCTCAGTATGACATCCCTTCAAATATTTAAACATGGCTATCATGTCATCTCTCAACCTTTTCTTCTCCAGACTAAATATGCCCAGCTCCCTAAGCCGCTCATCATAGGACATGGCTTCCAGGCCTCCCACCATTTTGGTCACTCTCCTCTGGACACATTCAGCTTCTCCGTATCCTTCTTGAATTTTGGTGCCCAGAAATGGACAAAGTATTCCATGTGAGCTCTGACCAAAGCAGAATAGAGTGGCACTATTATTTCCCTTGATCTAGACACTAGACTCCTATTGATGCAGCCTAGAATTGCATTGGCTTTTTTAGATGCTGCTTCACACTGCTGACTCATGTTCAGTTTCTGGTCCACTAAGACTCCTAGATCCTTTTCGCATGTACTGCCCTCAAGCCACGTGTCACCCATCCTATATCTGTGCTTTTCATTTTTACTGCCCAAGTGTAGTATCCTACATTTCTTCCTGTTGAAATTCATTTGGTTAGTTTTGACCCAGCTTTCTAATCTGTTAAGGTCATTTTGGATTCTGATCCTCTCCTCTGGGGTATTAGCTACCCTTCCTAATTTGCTGTCATCTGCAAACTTGATACCCTCTATTCCCTCATTAAAGTCATTAAGACAGATATTGAATAGCACTGGGCCCAGGACAAAACCCTGTGGCACCCCACTAGTCACTTCCCTCCAAGATGAAGAGGAGCCATTGGTGACTACCCTTTGGGTTCGATGTGGGAAATTATAATGCAATACAATCTTCTTGTATCCCATGTAAGTTTAGTTTAGGAATTTCCTTGCATGCTTGAGTTTCATATCACCACTCCCCCTTCTTCTCCTAAGCAACTCGAGCCATTTGGAGCTATGAGGTGACCATTGAGTCATTCATTACATGGCCTCCTAATTTAAATATTTTATGATTCTTTGTGTAAGTTCCCTTTTAGGGTCTGTTCCATGTGGCCTTTGCCATTATTCCTTTTACCCTTTTACTCTTATGCAACCATGCTGCCCTCACTTTTCCCCTTTCTTGCATTCATTGCGCGCATCTAACTTACAAAATCACCAAGAAAAGAGGCAAGCTCTTGCAAACCCACACTCATCTCTTTATTTGAGGAGATATGGATATTACTGCAATAAAACCTAGACACTTCTGAGTTGATTACCCTAACCTGAATTTTCAAGTCCGGGTGGGTTTTCTACCCTGAACCTAATCCTGTTAGTTAGTTAGTTAAGGACTTAGATTTGCTTTGAATATGTAGAATAAGATGGTATACCTTCAGTAAACTTTTGATATGCATTTTTAAACAGACCTCTTTGTTGTTTGAATGAGTCTATTTGACTGGGTGATTAGACCACACATATAAATGCTAATTGAGCTGGGTCACTGTCTTCCAATGCTAACTCTGTTTTACTTTGAAAGTTTTTCTTTTTAAAGAAGATATTCCTAAAAGGGCTCGATCTCTGGAATCTTTAATAAATTTTTAATTTTATACTCATACAACCCAACATTTGGTCAGTCAACCAACTACAAATCCACCTAACAGTTGCATTGTCTAGCCCGGTAATAGTACCACCCTATTCTGGTTTGCTCAGACCTCACCTGGAATACTGTGTCCAGTTCCGGGCACCACTAGGATATTAACAAGCTGGAATGTGTCCAGAGGAGGGTGGCCAAAATGGTGAAAGGTCTGGAAATCATGCTCTATAAGGGAGCTGGGCATGTTTAGCCTGGAGAAGAGAAGAAGAACAGGTGAGATGATGGCATGTTTAAATATTTGAAGGGAGGCCAAACTGAGGATGGAGCAAGCTTGTTTTCTACTGCTCCAAAGACTAGGACATGAAGCAATGGACTTGATTCCACCTAAACATTAGGAAGAACTTCCTGATGGTAATAGCTGTTGGACAGTGGAATACATTGCCTGTGCATGTGGTGGAGTTTCCTTCTTTGGGGGTTTTTAAACAGACACTGGATGGCCGTATGTCAGGAGTGCTTTTATCATGTGTTCCTGCATGGCAGAATGGGGTTGGCCTGGATGGCCCTTGTGGTCTCTTCCAACTCTATAATCCAAAGATTCTATTATTCTATAACACCAAATTAGGAGGGGCAGCTAATATCCCAGAGGACATGACCTGAACAGATAAGATAGCTGGGACAAAACTATCAAAATGAATTTGAACAGAGAGAATTGTAAGGTACTCCACTTAGGGGGAAAAAAAGGCATGCACACATATAGCATGGTGACACTTGGCTTGAAAATGGTACACATGAAAGGGACCTAGGAGTCTTAGTAATCCACAAACTGAACATGAGACAGCAGTGTGGTGCAGCAGTTAAAAAGGCCATTTTGTCATTTAATGAGGCACAAGAACTCTTTGGTTCTTAATGTTCTAAATGTCCCTCCCTAAACTGCACAAGTGGAATAATAGTGCTATAACAGTATAGTGTGATATTCTCCACAGTTGACCTGATGTGATTATCTAATTGTGCAGACCTAACCCTTTCTACTCTGTAAAACACCTCAAAAAGCATTGCTCATTCACTGGTCTCTAATATGTCATTTAAACACCCCCTACAGAGAGACGCATCAAAGATACATACATATGGGTTGCCTGCCCACACCACTGACACCATGTATTCATCTAGTAGGGACATGGCCAATGGCACTTACTCAAGCTGGGGCCCTCTCCAAGCTGACCTCTTTTGATCCAGTATGCCAACCCATCAACCCACCTGAATCATAGCTGCCTTAATTTACTTTAAAGGTACACATACATGGTTTGTAATTTTTATCTCCTTTTCAGCTATTTTAACTTGCTGTCATGTTTAATACATTGTCATTGTATTGCATTGAATTGTACTGTATTATGATGCATTGTATTGTATACTGTGTGATGTTGTACTCCGCCCCAATCCTGAGGGGAGAGGCGGGTAATATTAGTTATTTAACTAAGTATTATTACATATTTAATCTCTGTCTATGTTGTTTAAGCTCTTCTATCGCTTTAACTTTTTATTTTGTTTATTGATTTACCTGTAAACCATGCTAAAATCCCATCACCAAGGTCACGCTATAAATATTTCAATAACTAAATAGGGCAGGGAATCCATACTGGGTGTCAATTTGAAATGTAGGTGTGCTATCCAAGGTGCTGGACCTAATTTGGGGATAGCATTCAGAACCATGGATAGCTCCTTTAAAGTTTGCTCTAGAACTCAATATGGAACAGACATAGGGCTTGTCTATACAAAGCAATAAAATGTGGATTGGTGTGCAGTAATGTCAATTCTCAGCAGCTTCTATTTGTCTCAATGGAGGAGAGTGAAGACTGAAGGCATGCAAAGCTAGCCTTTAAATCAAGATGGCAGGCACAAGTGTATTACTCATGGTTTTAGTTACCTCGAGTTGCTAAAACCAAACAGTGCTTTTTAAAAACTAAATCCAGGGTGTGATCTTTTGCTTTAACAAAGTACCAAACAAAAAAAGGCTATTTTCTCTCCGGCTACGGCAAAAATCCAAAATAGCAGTTCCGGACGCTTGCATTACTGGCAAGTTCCACGCCCCCATGCACACCCAACCAATCATCTTCCCACTTCCGCTTGTATCAGCTCATATCAGGAAAGCACATCAGTTCATGCCACTTGTCCCAATGAGCAGGAATGTGCATTTCATGCCACTTGTCCCAATGAGCAGGAATGTGCAATACTTCAAATATGGAGTATTTAGCCCCCTCCTTTCAAATATGGCAAAATGATTTGGTATCCCATTGGGACAAAAGGTATTCTCCTCAAATTCTATGAGGAGTATTTTCACCATTTAGACAACCCCACACATACTCCAGATTTTGAGCCACCATCTGCTGCCAGCCCATCTCCTGAAAAGCAATGGCAGAGCAGAGGAAGGGGAAGAGTGTTGTACTCAAGAACCCCTATGTCTGCTCTTTACATCTTCACATGGACCTGTCAAAATGCAGAGATGACCCAGCAGGAATTCCCTGGCAAGCAGACTTGTCATGTTGGCTGACGTGAGGCAATCATCACCAGCTGTCACAAAGTAATACTATATGGTACCTTTTGCTGACATTCCTGTCCACCCACATGCAAATGCCACCAGACTCTACCAAAGCACGCCTGGCCTCAAGGGATGCTTGACTCACTGGCATGGAGGTTGCACTCCATGGTTGTTGTGATACCTTCCATTTCTAAGAGTCTATGGCAGGGGTGAACAAAGTGCAAGCCTTGGAGACTACTTTTGTGTCCTCTGCAGCCTCCCCACCAGCTTGCCAAAGACCCTCAACACACACACACACACACACACACAAACCCTTTAATAACATTTTGGCACAATATTCAGGAAATGTTTTGCCCCCAAATCATGCAGAAAGTCCCCCAAATGTTGCATGCAAAAATACTCCACCCCCAAAAGCTCTCCAGGATTCCATGCAGAAAGAGCAGAGACACATATCAAATCATGCTTATCCACGTGATGGGCATTGGTACATGTTCTGCGTACAGACCTTCTTTTTGCTTCCTCTTCAGCTAGATATGGCTCAATGTACAATAAAAATACTTCATGTGTATAACACAGCATACATCTGCACATTTCAATAACAGGATTCTAGCCATTGATCCCAATTTTCCAGTAATGCACAGATGCCAAGGAAATAACAATCCTTGCAGGCGGGGGGGGGTGTTGTGTCCTTAGCAGCAGTGCATTACTGGAAAATTGGGATCTATGGATAGACCCCTGTTAGTGACATGCACAGATGTATTCTTTGTTATACACATGCTGGGTTATACACATGGGGGGCATAGCATTGTCTGTGGTCTGTTTGCAGCCCCTACAACTCCACTTTTCTGACCCCTAAAGCCTTCCACTAGACCTCCAAAGCCCTCCACCCCCCCAATTTAAAAAAATGATTTTTGGACACTTTTTGCCCCAAAGTGACACAGAACCCCCTCCAAAATAAATGAAAAGACACCCCAAATACCCCCTAAACTATTACTACCCCCAAATACCTGCATTTTTCTCTACAGTCCCTTTCAAAATGGCAACAGAAAGTGCCACAATGCCGCTTCCTAATGCCATTTTGTGAGAGACTGCAGAGGAAAATGGAGATGTGGGAACTTGCTCTATGGGTATATCTTGTGGGAGGATTTGTGGGAAAAACTGGCCCCTGACCTCCACACCGTTGCCCACCTCTGTCTTACAGGCATAAATGCTCAGAACATGTGTGAGTTGATGGGTCTGCCAGCAGAGCATACCAAGTTGCTGCTTCTCATTCCCTTCAGCCTGATAGTCAAAAACAACATAGAAAGCTTTCCACCCCTTGGAGATAAATGTTATAATTTGCTGATATCTTTGCACATCAAGTTGCTGTCTCAGTCACAGCAATGATCATAGAAACATAGCATTGGAAGAGACCACGAGGGCCATCCAGCTCAACCCCATTCTGCCATACAGGAACACACAATCAAAACACTCCAGGCAGATTGCCTCCCAGCCTCTGTTTAAAATCCTCCAAAAAAGGAGACCTCACCACACTTCCAGGCAGCAGCATATTCCACTCTTGAACAGCTCTTACCATCAGGAAGTTCTTCCTAATGTTTATGTGGAATCTCTTTTCCTGTAGTTTGAGTCCATTGCTCTGTGTTCTAGTCTCTGGAGAAGCAGAAAACAAGCTTGCGCCATCCTCAGTATGACCTCCCTTCAAATATTTAAACATGGCTATCATGTCCCCTCTTAACCTTCTCTTCTTCAGACTAAACATACCCAGCTCGCTAAACTGTTCCTCATAGGGCATGGCTTCTAGACCTTTTACCATTTTTTTCACTCTCCTCTGTACATGTTCTAGCTTGTCAATATACTTCTTAAATTGTGGTGCCCAGAACTGGACACAGTCTCCAGGTTAAGTCTGACCAAAGCAGAATTGGATGGAGTTTCTTCCCTGAATCTCGACACTATACTCCTATTGATGCAGTCCAGAATCACATTGGCTCTTTTACCTGCCGCATCACACTGTTGACTCAAGAGAGTATATGAAAGCCATTTTCAGATCTCTGAATGGCCATCAGGTAGGAGATGGAGTAAGTTTATCTTCTGCTGCTCCAGAGAGCAAGAACCAAACCAATAGATTCAAATGACAGGAAAGGAAATGCCCATTAAACATTAGATGGAACTTTTTGATGGTACAAACTGTTCAGCAATCAAACAGGCTACCTCAAAAGGGGATGGACTTTCATTTCCTGGAGATTTTCAAACAGAGGTTGAATGGCCACCTGTCAGAGATGTTTTAATGGGCGATATCTACATTGGCAAAAGGCTGGAGTTGAGGAATCTTGTGGTGTCTAAGAGCTCTATGACTCTGTGATTGCTTGATAGGGAGGATTTGGGAACCAACAGAAGTAGTAAATCAGTGGGTGTACCTTGCAGCAATTCACTGAGCCTTTGGGTAGAGATGGAGAGGAAGTTAACAATGACATAATACAAACTGATGCCTACAGGCAAAAGAGGAGGACAATAGGACAAGGTTCACAGAAAGCTAGATTTCCAAGAAATGATGTCTATAACTTCATGTTGGAACCACACAGCTGATGTATGAGGCTGCTGGAATCTGCGTCACTCTGCCCCCTCATTTTCTCCCCACTAATACTATTTTGTAAAAGAAATACATAGCATGGTATCATTGTGTGAAGAGTTTCCACACCCCCAGAAACAGCAGCCAACAAAGTAGAGGTGGGAAAAGGCAAAAAATCACAGTCTGATGATGTTGCATTCTTTTGCTCAGCTTTACCAAAAGTGGAAGAGGAGAAATTAGGCTACCACTTGCCTTGGTAGGCACATGGCAATCATAACATCCCATTCTTAGTTATTGCCAGTGTGCACTTTGCTGAAAGCCACTGGCTTCATAAAAATGGACAGGGGAGAACCTACACTGAGCAAATGGAGCATAACTTATGCTCACAGAGTTATGTTAGCAGGTGGCAAAAAGGTCCCAATGAATGGTCCATGTGCATCCATGCACAAAGTGCATCCATGTGCAGTGGTGGTGTCACATGCAGAACTCTGCTTCCATAAACCTTTCACTGAATAGACCCATTGCACATCAGACTAGAATGTCCAACCACCTCTGTAGGGGACATTTCATATGCCATTATGGTCACAATAGTTAGGTAACTGCTTACCCAACATTCATGCCATGTTTCTTTTGTCCAGTGAAGGCCTGGTTTGGGGCTTTCCAAATCAGAGCATTGCAACAATTCAAAAGCAGACTCAAGCGTCCTGGCATTTAGAGCGGTGTTTTGCAGCTCAAGCTTGTTTTTAAAGATAATTGAACAGGTGGGTGCTTGGGATTGCAAATGGAAGGTGTGGGCGGCATCTGAATATCTTCCTCGGGACTTTTATTGAATGTACACACAATGGTTGCCTCTGCCTGGGTTTTTCAAGCTCGGAAGGGATAGAGGCCTTCAGATTCAGTGGCAATTATGTGCCTTCAGAACTGTGAATCTCACAAAATGCTGCCAATTTTACATCAAAGAAACTCAGCTCTTTGCATTCTGAGTAATTATGACGATTAGAGGAAAGAGGAAACAGAGATGGTGCGACCAGACTCAGGGGCAGCCACAAGCTGTTACTTTGACAAAATAGCAAGCAAAAGGCATCCTTCACAAAAACATCCATTGCTGCATCAGGCATGTCCCCCTAATTCTCTCTCTTGCAGATGGAAGTTGCCATCAAAGCTATGCCTTTGTGTCAGAACAGAAGAGATTACAGAGATATTAGCAAGGCTTTTTGTCATCAAACTGATGTGGAGGCAACTGTAGGGGCTCTGGGAGCTGATTTTCTGCCCCTTGATCTTCTGGGGACACTTGGAGCATCAAAAATGGCAAAAAGTGAAACAAAAACAGAGGTGGCTAGAACTTCCAGATTTTGAAAAAATGGGACAGGGGTGGAGTTGAAATGTTTAAAAAAAGGCATGTAGGTACTGCACCCAATTTAAATCTTAAATCCAGAACAGGAATTGCACCCCAGACTTCCCCTTCTTTCCTTTCCTTTGGACGTTATCAAACGAGCCCCTTAAAATGTTATTTTGCTGGCATTTAAAAAAATCCATTTTTATGCCAGCAAAAGAACGCTCCGCACTATACTTACCTTGCTTTTTGGCAAAGGCTTCCTGGCAATGAAGGAGGAAGTGAATGGAGCTCCGTTCACTTCCTCGTTCAAAATCGCATGGATTCTCGTGAGAAGATGCTCGCATGGAAAATTTTAAAAAAAAAAGACAGAAAAAATGTTTTAAAAGAACAGGAACACACTTTAAAAGTTCCAAGTAACCCAGGGAGGCTTGTAAAAAGTGCATCACTTACCTGCATGTCACAATCTCACCCAGAAGTGTTCACTCCAGACCGGCCATTCTTGCTGCATTGATGTGAGTACAATGGCACAAGGTTTCACATTCCAGCAATGCCATCACTAAAGCACTTCAGCTGTCAATAAAAGGGTATGGGTTTGTGGCAGGAGATAAACGCAAAAGGGAGACATCATGTGCCACATGCGCCCTTTTGTGTTTATATGGTGTCATTATGATGACATATTTAGTGCATCTGATAAAGTCCTTTCCTTTCCCTTCTGTTTAACAAGAAAAGGGGAAATCTAGGGAGCCAGGAAGGGACTGAAGGCTACAAAAACTGCTGGGACCTACATGTGACCCTAGGCCACTATCTGGCTACCTCCATTTTAAAGGCCCCGCCAATGTATGGTGGGCAATTTGTATATCTTCAAAATGTTGTAGAACTGCAACTTTCACAAGCCAAAACTAGTATACCCAGTTGTCCAGAAAGCAGCTAGGTACCAGCAAAATATAAACAGCACTAGTCTGGGAAGGGAGACAACTGTTAATTAACTCACAGGAATGCAAACACAGTCAAAGATTTAGTCCATTAACACAGTTCAAAGGATCGGAGGCTTACAACAATCAGTCAGTGTGGTCCAAAGGAGTCCAAGAATCAACAGGAGCAGGCAGCAGAGTAGTCAGGGACAGTCCAAGGTCTAAGCACAAGTCAGGGTAACAGAAGTCAAGATAACCTGAATCCAGGCACCAAAGTCAGCAGGAAGCTTTCACCAGGGAGATCAGTTGATCTCTGTCAAAGCCTCCATTGCCTCTCCCAGCATATATAAAGCAATTAAGGCTTTGTCAGGTGTTTCTTAATGAGAAGGTTTTTCTCATAAAGTCTCAGAGACTTCCTTTGAGCTTCCTTTTGAGTTTGCTGCTGGGTACACGATGGTGGAGGTGAGTCCCTCTCTTCCTCATCCTTATCGGAGTGGGCCAGACTCTCTGCTGGGACTGATGCCAACCCACTTGGACCAGGCTCTTCCTCTGCTCAAGCCTCTAGGTTGACAGGGTTCCCTACTGGCACAGGTGTAAATAAACCTGTGCCAGGGTCCCTAGGGCTGTTCCTTGCCATGTCCTCCTCCCCTGACTCTATAGCCTCCTCAGGTTCACAGGGCATGATACGCCCACAACTAAAACAGTGCTGCCGCATGCCTAAAATGATGGTGCCCATACCTAAAATGGTTCCTCCGTATACCTAAAATGGTGGCACCTATACTTAAAATGGCACCACCTATACCTAAAATGACACTGCTGCATACCTAAAATGGTGGAACCCATACTTAAAATGGCCACTCTCATTGATTAATAGGGGAGTCTACCATCTGAGGTTTTTTTGGAACCAAACCCCATGAATACGGAAGGCCTGCTGTACATGTTTTGGTATGAATTCTATGCAAAGTTGATTTAATTGCTTGTTCAGTATGGAACCCTGGTCTACTGAGCCAGAATCCACTTGGCACCATATCATTAAAAAAAAAACCCTGCTGAGTTCTTTCTACTATGAAACTCCATGCATAGACCTTGAATAATTAAATAATCCTTATCATAGAGCAATTTTGATAACAAATGGCCATCTAAAAAGAAGGGACAAGATGCCCATGTCTATCTGGGCAACTATATCAACTATATATCTAATGGCCTACACTGGCTGTTACAGGAATTGATGTTGTTTAAATTCTAATACTCCCATCTTTCTGAAGGGTCTTGACACCAATGTGTCAGATCAGATCTCTGCTTCCTCTGCCACCAGTGTTGTTAGTTGCTGTTGGGTTAAATCTCAGTATATGGAGCAACAGCACCAACACCTGATAGACTGATAACAATTATATATGCATATTTACTCGAAAGTAAGTTCTAACTAAGTTCAGTAGGGCATTATGTTCAATGGCTTCCAGGTAAGTATGCACAGTCTTGTAGTCTTTGTGTTGTAGTTTACCTCTTATTAAATCAGATACAAATCTGAGGCTTTCTGTATTCTGTCTATGCTGAGCAGCAATTATGGGTCAGCATTTCCATTTGGGTTGTTCAGGTCTAGAAATCCATTGAGTCCTTTCTAATGAGCACAGGCACACTTTGTTGACCTTGCTTTGATTGATTTAAGAATTAATATCTTTCAGGGATCAAACAGATTCATTTTCTGAGTCACAAACATGCTATTCTGTGAGCCCTTAAGCTATCTGGTCAACTGGCAGACGTCTTTGATTGTTATTGGAATTCTCAGCCAGTAAGACTCCTGGAATTTCATATGGATGAAGAGTTGATTGCTTGGCTTCCTATCTTAAGCTAAAGATTTCACATGCTTGGAGACATCTGAAATGGAAAATAACTGTTAAGAAGCTCTTTCATCTTCATCAGGGTTAAGCAAGGGTAAAGATTTCATGGAAAGAGCTCTGCATATCTATTCTGCTATTTTTTTAAAAAAAATCACAAGGCCAGGAAAGAAGTAATTCATAGGACTGATGCTGAAAACAGACCTTGTTTGTGGTTCATGGTCAGGGAAGACCTCTAAGGAATCTTAGAGTTGGAAGGAGCCACAAAGGCCATCTAGTCCAACTCCCTGCCATATAGGAATGCACAACTACAGTACTCCTGAAAAATATCCACCCAACCTCTGTTTAAAGGCCTTGAAAGAAGGAGAGTCCACCAACTTCTTCTGATAACTCACCATCTTAGGATTCAGATGAAGAGAAGGAGATGGGTTGTCAGGAATCTGCAGCTCCTGATAATGAAGGTCTCTCTGAGTCCGAGGAGCTGTGGGCTGAGGCAGTGAGTTGCCTGGCTTCCCAGCAGGAGGAGGTAGAGACTGAAGACACTGAAGAAACATCTCCATCATTTGCTGAGCAGTGAAGAGAAAAAATGTGGATCCCAGTGGATGTTAAATAGAAGATGTTGATTAATTAGGCATCTGGTGTTTATGAGACATAAATAAACTGGCAGCTCCCCAGCCTCTTTGTTGTGTACAACCATCTTATCTATTTTTCCTGACCTTTGGACCAGCTACAATTGACAACTTAGTTTTGCTACTTGCTGACTTTGTTTAGTTGGACTGCTGACTTGCTGTAATGACTTCTGCACCAGCTGTCAATCACCCTCTTGTTCTTCCCATCATCATGCTTAGATAACCCATGACTGACCTGGACTGAATTAACTACTCAACAGCTCTTGCACTCTAACTACCTGGTGCTTGGGCAACTTGCTGACCAGAGCATAGGACACTTCTGAGGCAGTCCATTCTACTGTCAAACAGCTCTTATACTCATGATCCCCCCCCCAATGTTTAGGTGGAATTTCTTTTCTTCTAAATGAATCCATTGGTTTGTGTTCTAGTGTCTGGGGCAGCAGAAAACAAGCTTGTTCCATGTTCTACATTACTGTACATTGCTTGAGATATTTAAAGATAGCTACCATCTCAACTCTCAATTTTCTCTTCTCCAAGCTAAACATACAGAGCTCCCTAAGACATTCTTCATAAGGCTTGATTTCTAGAACTTGGATCATCTTGGCTGTCCTCTGAGCACATTCCACCTAGTCAATATTGGTTTTGAACTGTGATGCCCATAGCTAGAAAATTACTCCAAGTAAGGTCTGACCAAAGCAGAATAGAATGACACTTCTGCTTCTCATGATCTGAATGCTATGCATTGATGCAGCCCAAAATTGCTGTTTATTGATGCAGCCTAGAATTGCATTTGTTTTTGGGCTGCCACACCAAACTGTTCACTCATGTTTAATTTGTGGTCTACTAAGACCCCTAGATCCCCTAGATCATCCATCCTCTATTTGTGTGTTTGATTTCTTTTTTCTTGACTATATGTAGGACCATATATGTATCACTGTTGAAATTCATTTTGTTAGTTTTGGCCTGGTTCTCCAATCTATCAAGAAGATTTTGAGTTTGGACCCTGTCCCCATGGGTATTCACAGCTCCCTCCCCTTTTGATGCCATCTGCAAATTTGATAAGCATGTCTTTTATTCCATCATCTATGTCATTTATAAAGATGTTGAACAACTCCAGGCCCAGAACAAAACCTTGGGGCACCACACTAGTCATTTCTCTCCAGGATGAAGAGGAACCATTGATGAACACTTTTTGGGTTTGGTTTGTCAACTAATTACAGTTCCACTAGCAGTAGCACTGTCTAGCATGGTTCATCAGCTGCAAGAATATCAGGGGGTCCTTCTCAAAATCTCAACTTTGAATTTGAAAGAAGATCAATAAGATGAATTAATTCTTTTCAGAAAGACCATTCTGTATCTCCTTTGCTTGGCCAGGAAAATGTGAAATGGGAACCCTTGATGGCTGGATGTGTGGTGTGTGTGCGTATGCATGTGCGGAGGGATGATTATCAAAAAGCAAGCCAGAAAGCTCCTGCAGGCTTGAGATGTGTGTTTGCATTTATGTCAGAGAGGGGAGAGTGGGGGGGGGGGAAGGAAGAAGTAGAGAGAGGAGTGTTATTGCATCTGTATGTATGTGAGAAAGGGAAGTGTATGTTTGCATGTCCCTGTAAGAGGTACATAAAATAAGGTTTTTGATTTATATGAGGGTGAGTATGTGTCATTGTGTCTGTTTTGATAAGATATCTGTAACAGTTCTTTCAGTTTTCTTTAAAGTTAGTAGTGGTGCTTGGGATCTTTTTAGAATCATTTTTATTGTTGTTCTTTTTGTTGCTGTTTAAGTTCCCTGGATAGTGCATACAGACACAAACAAAATTCACAAAATTTGTCGTGAGTAAATCTCCCTTAAATTCATGGCTGAATGTTGGTCACCCTAGTCTACTTTCTCCTCCTTCAAAGAAGTCAGTTAGCATTGATTGTTTCCCTTTGTAAGTGGGAGGTTGTCATACACGTGGACTCTCCAGAGCAGTGTCCAGAATACCTCTGCACATGGAAGCCAACTTTAGGGACAACTGTGATTAAGTCTAGGTGAAATCATAAATCTGGGAAGGGGAAATTGTGGCCCATGGGCCAGAAATAACCCCCAAATATATTGTAAGGCACCCAAGGCACCCGTTAAGCTTTAGAAATACCCTAAAACTTTATCTGTTTGCTGTGTGATTTGGAGGCAACTTTTGCTTGAAAACTCTGCCAAAGACCTCCAGCCCCAAAATGCAGAAAAACAATCCCTAATGCCACTGATATATCTTTTTACAACTGCATGTCACTGAAAATGACATAATTTCTGGACTCAGTTTTGACCAATATGTGGCTGAAAGAAGAGATTGGGTGTGGGACAGGTAAGTATGACCCACAGCAGGGTTGACGGGGAAATTGATCCTAGCACCCAGACAGTGGCCTGCCTCAGTGATAAATGTCTCCTTCTTTGGAGATTTTTAAGCAGAGGCTGGATGGCTATCTGTCGGGAATGATTTGATTGTGTATTCCTGCATGGCAGCGGGTTGGACTGGATAGTCCTGGTGGTCTCTTCCGACTCTATGATTCGAAATGCAAGTCTCTCCTCTTTAGAAAGCTAACTATGAGCATCCAGAGTATGGTCATAAGCTTGCAACACCAACCTGCTGTACTCTTCTAGCCTAAATATGAAGTAGTCTCTAGCTGCATTTGCACTTCAGAAATAATCCAGTTTGACACTGCTTTGGCTGCCATGGCCAAATGCTATGGAATTCTGGGTTTTGTAGTTTTGTGAGATAGTTAACCTTCTCTGTCAAAGAGCTCTGGTGCCACAAAAAAACTACAAATCCCAGGAGGGTTTAGAGGGCATTCTTATCAAGTTGGCAGATGACACCAAATTAGGATAAGGATGTCCTCTGTTCCCTCATCCAAGTCATTGATAAAGATGTTGAATAGCACTGGGTCCAGGACAGAACCCTGTGGCACCCTGCTGGTCACTTCTCTCCAGAATGAAGAGGAGCCATTGGTGACTATCCTGGTGTCACTGGGCATGGTGTTTCTCCCTCTTATGTTCAGAGAAATACGGTGGCAAGTTGTCTGTATCATCCATTACTGGTTGGCATACTGTTTGTTCTTCAGGGTGAGATATGCTTTCTCTACCTGCTTTGACTTCCCACTCAGAGGGAGCCAGGGCAGTCTCTTCAGGGCGGCCCATGCTTTCTCTATCTGCCTCATCTGGATTCTCTGCTTCCTCCTCCTCATCCTCTGAATCCTCAGCAAGGGGTTTCATGACAAAAGGAGGTGGGCAAGAGTAGGCCACATGTGGCCCTCAGAGTCTTTTTGTGATCCCCAGGGCTTTCCCCTGAAATGCCCACAAACACCCTCTAAGGCACATGGTGGTTGCCACGTTTTTATTTTAGTCCAGGAGAGGCCTTCAAAAAACAGGGAGTGGACTTCTGGGTGAGTGAATGCAGCCCACCAAGGTCTCTGGGGGTGGGGTGGGGAATGTGGTGCCCCTCTAGCTTCCAACAGTTGCCCACCTCTGCTCTAAAGGCACTGTCCAAAGTGCTGAATCAATTTCAGTGGGCTGGTGGGTTAGTCCAAGCATTGAAGGCACCATCAGAAGTGATGAGCCTATTTTGGGGGATAGGTTTCAATACTTTGGAACACTCCATTAAAGTTCGGTCTAAAAGTCAGAGCAGATCCACCACCCTGCTGGCATGAAAGCCACCTGCCACCACTGAGGTACAGAACAGCGAGAATATCGGGACTGATATTAATTCTCTAGCATGCCAACATGGGGGGAAGGGAGGGGTGGCTTCCAGAGACGGTTTTGCCTCCAATGTAGTTCCTTGACATTTTGCATTAATATCCAATAATGGTTTCTTGTAACAGAGACGGACTCCTTAATGGGAGAGTGCGTAAGTGACATCTCTCAAGTATCTTCTGCTCATTACCCGGGAGAGATTTTTCAAATTTTAATTACAAGCCAGGAGGAGACAAATCAATTCCCTGGCAGCTATTTTCCCTTATCCCAGTTGATCTATTAAAACATGCCTCACCTCCTGCTTTTTCATCCAGCAGTTACAGGAAGGAAATGTTACAATAATGGGCCAGGCCTAAAGGTGGCATTTAACACCACTGCCAAAATTCCTTTGGTATAAAATGAACTTCTCCTTCTCCACTAAAAATACACAGACACATATAATCACACACAAACCAGTCATTGATGGCTCTGTTGGGGGAGCTGAATCATATTGAGACCCAGTGTTGTATAGTTAGAGAAGGGGTGGGAATTGTGTAACCCTCCAGATATTGTTGGACTGCAACTCCAGCACTCCTCAACATTATCTATGTTGGCTAAGGCTGCTGAGATTGCAGTATAATCTCTCCCACATTGGACAAATACTCCCTACACACACAGAGGACTTAACATTCACTAGGACCTCAGTCCAATCGCTAGACCCAAATAAAGTAGGGCCTTGGTATCAATTGAAGTTATGTAAGTATCAGACTGGAAGCCAGTATGGTGTATTGGTGAGAGTGTTGGTCTAGAATTTAGGGAACTATGGTTCAAGTCTCTACATAGCCATGGAAACCCACTGGGCAAGTCACACTGTCTCAACCTCAGAGGAAGGTTATGGTAAACCTGCCTCAAACAAATATTATCAAGAACAGCCCATCATAGGGCCATCATAAGTCAGAAAAGACTTGAAGGCACATAACAGCAGCAGCAACAAGTATTGGCTTAGAATTCAGATGGGTTATCTGATGACACACTTTCATAAAATCATAGAATTATAGAGCTCTAAGTACCTCAAGTGTCATCCAGTCCAACCTGATACAGGACTCCAGTGCAGAAATCTTCAGTTAAAGCACCCCAAGAGATGGCCATCTGACTTCTATTTTCAAACCTACTAAAAGGGAGAGTTCAACACTTTCTGGGGTAATCTGTTCCACAGTCAAACTTTAACCATTAGGAAGTTCTTCCTGATCTTTAGTTGGAAAATAATTTCTTGTCATGTGAATTCATTGGTTTAGGCCCTACCTGCATGGTGTTGTGGTTTGAGCAATGGACTAGGATCCTTGCTACATGCCCTGATACCCCCTTTTAATAATTCATTAATTGGCTATATTTCATAAATTGGCATGTTATTGTCACTCCATGTGGTTGGTAGTAGACTAGGGACTCCCAAATACAAGAAGTCAAGGTTTGCTCAGAAAACCTAAGGAAGTAGCCAACCCATATTCCTAAAAGAAACTCCTGGGTAAAGATTAAATGAACCCCCCTGGAACTTGTGAGTTAGGCAAGAATGAGTTAATTCTCCTGGATGTACATAGACTGGGTTCAATAATCCAGTCAAGGTAGCTGGGTATTCATTGCATTGCAAAACTGGTTTTCTCTCTCACCTTTCCTAAAACAATAGAAGTTTGCCTGAGACCCATCAGTTTTGATGTTTCAGCCATTAGCAATCATTAGCACATCTGGAGAATCCATATTTCAACCCTGGGAAACTCTAGCAGACACTGTAGTCCACTCAAAATACCCCTTCAGGAGGGATTTCAAATATAAATATTGTCAGGATAATAGGCTCTGAAGTCCTGAAATCATGTGCAGGCTAAAGAAATTCATACTTTATACAGAAAGAGGCCTGTCTGACTTTCAAACCAGCCAGGCAAGCTCCAAAGGCAGTGAGCTAAGCTAAACAAGAAGCTCACACCTGTGTTTCGTATCAGTATGTGTTCCTTATCAGCATGAGAAAAGAAATGTACCAGCCTGTACTATGTGCTGTATGGATACTCACTACTGCTTATATGTATTGTATGCTGTGCTGTGAAAAGACACAGAAGATGTCTTTACTTTCTAGCTGGAATGTTTTAATTACCTTAGGTTAGGAAGCAGGTAATCTGTATGTAGTGATTCTAATAGCTAATAAATAGTAGATAGTTTATTCTACTTATCTCTAAGCCTCTAATTGATTGGAATATGCCTGGCAGTGACTGGATGAATTTCCGCTATTCTGCTGCTGTTTTCAGCTTGCTCAGTTCTCTGAGTGTGTACAGAGTTCCAGTGAGGCTGTATACCACGTCACCTCAAAACACCACCAAAGTATGCTCAGTTTCCCAGAGGCCTCTATTCTGTCACCTGGCACTTCCAGCCATTCTTCTTCTCTGCACAAATCTGTGCTCGTTGAGCAAGTATAGAATAACCCATCATCCCAAACTCTATTCCTCTGTTCCAAAAACAGTTCTGTTTTTTCAGAACTGGAAACCAGATTTTGTTTATTTTTAGGGTTTCTTCTTTCCTGTTGAAGTTATCCACGTGTTTGTGGATTTCAATAGCTTCTCTGTGTAGTCTGACATGATAGTTGTTGGCCTGCTCCAGAATTTCTGTGTTTTTAAATCACATTTTGTGTCCAGGTTGGTTTATAACATGTTCTGCTACTGCTGATTTTTCTGGCTGGCCCAGTCTGCATTGTCTCTCATGTTCCTTGATACCTGTTTGCGCCTGAAAAACACTAAAAGAAAAACTCAGCACTTGCAAATGAACTCTACCCAGGGACAGGGTGATTTCCAGCAGATAATGGGCCATCAACCAACCATTAGCCAATCAGACACTAATCCTCCTTGCATTTCTATAGCCAGAAACTAACCATTGAAATACACAAATTTACATATCCTCCCCAACAGGGGTTCACAGTATATAACCCCACACACACACTCCTACCCAACCATTCTCTGAAGATGCCAGCCAGAGATGCAGGCAAAACATCAGAAATAAACTTTTCCAGAACACAGCCTCACAGCCCGGAAAAAACCCAAGGAAAATTGATTTCCTACTTTCTTCGATAGCCTTCTGTGGGTGCGCAAAGCCTGAGTGTATGTATGTGTGCATTCCTCTGATTATTTTTTCAGTTAAATATATATATATTTCCTGGCTGTGAGTCTCATCAGTTAGTATTGGTATACATAGGTCAAAAGATTCCTCCATTGCCCAGCATTTCACTGACACATTTGAGCTTATTAAAATTCCCTATAGAAATAGTGGTTTTCAGTAGACACACATGGAATTTCCATGGACCTCAATAATTCGGGTAACACCCTGGAGACCAGGGTTCAAATCCCTGCTCAGCCACATTTACACACTTCATGACCTTTAGCAAGTCACACACTCTCAGCCTCAGAGGAGGGCAAAGTCAATCCCCCTCTGAACAAATCTTGCCAAGAAAAACCCTGTGATCGTTTCATCTTAGGGTCACTGTAAGTTGGAAATGACTTGAAGGCACACAAAAACTATAACAATGCTGGAGCAGCAGAAATGAAGCTCACACCATCTTCTACATGTGGTTGTTGTTTCTTCATTGTACTCTCCTTGAGTTACTCAGTGAAGAGGTCGTAAGCCTCAAGGTCAACAGAGATGCAATCAGAGTGTTTGGACTAGTCCTGGTGCGGATGAGCTCTTCACAAGACAGACTGCAAATCTTTACAAACATATCATATTTATTATTAATTAATTTTCCATCCCATTTTTTTCATGAGTTGTGATAAATGCTGGCCTTAGCTTGATTCATATGAGTTGAGAGCAGCAATTCATGCATACATGTTCATGAGCATTCTTTGACAATAATAATATTTAATTATTATATTATATAATAGCATTCAAATGTAGAGGAGCATCTGTCCCTTCTATTCCATTGTTGCTCCAAGGGCATATTTCCTCCCACATTCTACTCCACTGGCATTCTGGTTTACCCTGGACAATTGTGAAATTTTATTTTTGAATCTGCAAAGGTGGGATGTGCAGCAGCCGTTTGATTTGTTTTCTGATAGGCAAAGCTTGGAAAAGTCATCTTTTTGGACTTCCAGAATGATGGCTGGCGGATCCTGAAAGTAGGAGTCCAGAAAATTAATTTGTCTAAGCTTTGCTGTTCTCTGATTAGCATCTCTTCGCTTTGCCCCCATTTTGCACCACTGGAGAAGAAACTGCACAGAGAAATAAAGAGAATGAAAAGCTGCAGTTCTACACATGCTAACTCATCTGGGAATTAAGTCCCAATGGAATCAGTAAGGCTTACTACTGAGAAGTCATGCATAGCACACTGCCATTGGGAGGGCATTCTCAAATGACAGAAAATGCTTCTTCTGGAGAATAAATTAAATTGAAATGATGCCCCCCTTTCTCTCAGAAAAGGTATGTTCCTCAGTTTCAGGAAGGAAGGAGGAGGGGGGAAAACAACACCCCTTCCAAACCAGTGAGTGTCATCTAGAAAGCCAACCCTGCCAAGGTATATCACCCCACCTGAGAGGAATGCCTTTTGTCCTGGGTTTAGAAAGGGGAAATTATGATGTCTTATCCCAAGGCCCACCGAGAGCTAAGGGAACAATGTAACAGTGTAAATCCAGGGTCTATCTGCTCTTGCACTTGTATCAGCATTCAGCCAAAGGGATGTAAGAACACTTTCTCTTGCTCATCTTTTCTGCATCCTTTCCCATCTCTTTGTCGCCAATAAAGCTATAGCTTGTACCCCCAGTGATGTAGTTTTACTTTTGTATATCCTTTGAACCTAAATGGAGCAGGACCTGAGTGGATCAGGCCCTCTAGATCAATGCTCCCCTCTAGTTTTACAAAACCAGAAATGGACTTCCAGTTTCATTCAGATTTGTTGGGGGGATAGCCTTGCTGGTGGCCTAGTGTGGGCTGTTATGGGCCTTAGAGTGGCCACTACTAGAGCTTGTAGGGCCACTGGATGCCTTGGCAACAATGGGTGGGGCAAGTCTAGATAGCCTTTGATTTACTCCTTACACTCCTTTTCAATGCATGGAAGGGGTCGTGTGTAGCCTCTAATTTTGAAGTTGAATCAGGTGACTGGGACTAATGAACCTATGTGTCTGTCTTGCCCTATGTCATAACTCAGCCTCTGGAGTTGGACAATTAAGATGGAGAAGAGAAAGCATAACATCAGGAATCTGCAGCTCCTGCTAACAAGGATATTTCTGAGTGCGTGGAGCTGGGGGGTGGAGGCAGAGGAGTCCCTACTTCCCAGCAGGAGGTTGCAGATGCTGAAGACCCAATGGCAATATTTGTGATGAGGAGACAAGAAGAGATTGCATCGTTCCCAGTGTTTGTTAAGTAGGAGATGCTGACTTAATTAGGCACCCTTTTTTTGGAGACAGCTGCCCATAAATCTCCCAGTATGTCTCCAGCATCTCTGTTGCTCACAACAGTCTTATCTGGCTGACTGACACATCTCTCAGACATTCATGTTTTCTTGATCTTGGACAGGCTAAGCTTTGACAACTTCATTTACTCCTTCCTGGCTCTCTCACTGACTTACAACTATTTACCCCTGTTTTATCATATACTGAAGCAGTCTTTACCTCTTATTCACTACTGTCCTAGAACTGCACAAGAGACAATCCATTTTAGTCTCAGCATGAAGCAAAGTTACACGTGTGTGTGTGTATTTTGTGTGTGTTTTCAAATTTCTCAATATTCTTTGGCTGTGAGAATTATCTAGTTGAATTATTACCTCCCTGCCTTTTGTAAATTCACTAGAATTTGCATCAGACCACAAGGGAGAGAAACAAAGCACAGAAGTGATTTGGAACTTGCTGCATTAGCTCTGCAGTTTTTACAGGGCTTCATTCAACACGTCTTCTGTAAAAAAAAAAAACAAATTAAAATTCCCTCTTGTTAGAAAATTAATCCACTAATCTGCTGCAGAATAGAGGGCTTTGAGCAACAAGAACAACTGCCACCAAGTATCATTGTGGTATAACATTGTCTTGTGCATTTGTGTACTTCTGAACACCAAAGTACATTCCAGGATGGCTTTACCCTTCTGTCAAGAGAGAACAGAACCTAAGCTCATAAGTGGCAATTAGGAATGCTAAGCTATTCATCTATTTAGGTGATAAAATGGGCTGTTTAAACTATTTTGTCTTGGAAGTATTTTTTTTTAAAAAAATCTAACATATTATCATACAGCATAATGTCACATGTCCAGCTGTGAAGACAGACACAAATGAGAAGGCTTGGGTTTTAGACAGATAAGAATTTGATGTGAGGGTTCGAACTATATAATCCTAGAAATATAGAGTTGGAAGGAACGTCACAGGTCCCACCCTTTGTCATTCAGGAATCTACAGCTAAAGCCCTCCTGAAAGATGGTCAGCCAACCTCTGTTTAAAAACCTCCAATGAAAGAGAGTCAGCTGCTTTGTGGGGTAGTCCATTCCACCACATACAACATACAACAACATCCCACTCAATACAACAAAAGAGATTCTACCTAGCTATTAAGACAGCGTTCCTGGTGGTTAGAGCTGTCTTAGGAGCTTACCACACTCCAGAGAAAAGCACCAGTTCAGAAGGAACACTCCATGGCATCATTGTCCTTTCATTCTGGTCCCATGGGGGACCAAGATAAAACCATGTCTTTTTGCTAACCAGAAAAACTTATTAGCAAAAAGATGCAGTTTGACCTTGGTCTCCCTCAGGACTAGAAGAAAAGAGCACTGGATTCATGATGATATCATGTGGTAAGGCAACACGGAAGACGGAACCTTCCTGCTCCCCTGTCACTTTTTTTTGGAGTAGCTATGTAGAATCTCTGTGGTAATTTGGATCCATCGATCCATGTCTCTGTCTCTGGAGCAGCAGAAAACAAACTTCTTGCATCTTCTAGATGATATTTCTTCAGATATTCAAAGATGGTTATCATATCACCTCTCATTCGTCTCCTCTGGAAGCTCAATAGACCCATTTCCCTTAGCCATTCACAATAAGGTTGGTTTCCAGACCCTTCATCATCTTGGTTGTCTTCTAGACATGTTCCAGTTTGTCGCTATCCTTCTTGATCAGAAATGGATATGACACAGGCTTCCCAGTGAGGTCTGAACAAAGCTGAATAGAGCAATACCCATTCTTGCCTCAGTGGTTGTTTCCAAAGCCCACACCAAAGACAGAAATGGCAGAGTTTGAGGAATCTCCAAGGGTGGATGGGCAAGAAAATCCTTCAATGTCTGAGCTCCCTTTTTACCCTAAGGATAAGAATTGTGTAGCTCTCCAAATAGTGCTGAACTGCATCTTCTAGCATTCTTCACCATTGGTTATGCTGGGTATGGCTAGTGACATATGCAATCCAGCACATTTGGAGAGTTGCATGGTTCCCACTCATATTCTACCCAAGCAGAACACCCAAATCTTTATAATTTGTTAATACAAAGTGGTACCACTTGGAGGCATCCAAGATGGTACTGTCCAGAAGAAGAACATTCTAGATGCCATTGACATTTCTGTACTCCATACATTTTATCACACTGCTGCAGGAATCTCCCTTCTTTCATCCTTCCTTCTGGGTTGAGGAAAGGAGCTTCCCTTTGAAGGAGGAAAGAAGCACCCAAGTTTCTTTCTCAAACACCCCTGGTGGGGACCATGCCCTCTTGGATGCCTTTGTATGAACAAAGTATCCTACAGGGCTTGAGGCAGTTATTTATCTGGTTTGCAGATCCCAGAATCCCAAAGCCACCATAGTCAATGGGCATGTTATTTAAGGAATTGGGTGGCTATCATTCCGAAAAAGGCAACTTTTCAAAGCTGTGGTATACCCCTATCCCTCCTGTTATTATGGTTTCTGATGCTGTTGATGAAAGCCTGGTTCCTGCTCCATACCCAAGAAATTGAAAAGAAGTGAGAAAGTAAGTCATAGAAGTCATCTACATGATGAAGAAACACCTAACAGAATGTGAGGGGAATACCTTTAGTCCTGATGGGATCCCATGGGGATTCACCATATTCGAAAGGAGGAGGGCCTAAAACTCTATGTACAGCCTTCGCTGTTTCTCATGAAGTTATACACACACACACACACACAGAAAAGCACATTCTCACCCATTTGAACAACCAAATCAAATCGGGCCACATTCCAGAAGTCAAAACGTGATTGGTCGGACATGCATGGGGGTGGACTTGCCATCCACAAAGTGGCTGGAACCACCACTGTTGATTTTTACAGAAGTATCCATGCATGATTTTCAAGTGGTAAAGCAAAATAATAAGAATAAATAAATAAATAAATAAATACTAACGCTGAAGATTGCTCTTCCACATCTTTGATTTAACAGAAAAAATGTGCAACGGCGGGAGCTTTTGGAGAACAATAATGCGAGTAATTCACTCATGACCACCATCTTTATTCATGGGCATACTCCAAATAAACTTCAAACATGGATAACTTCCCATATTAGCAATCTTAAGAAAAAATTGTGAAGCCAAATGAACTCTGCTGCGATGGTGAGTTAATGAGCAATTAGCTGCTGTTAATTTTCCCGTCTGGCTGACCCCATAATGTGATGTTATGAGATGGTTAGCAGATGAATCTGTCCAGAGGAGGGTGACCAGGATGGTGGGAGATCTGGAAGCCATGTCTTATGAGAAGCAGCTTAGGGAGCTGGGTATGTTTGGTCTGGAGAAGAGAAGGTTGAGAGGTGACATGATAGCCATGTTTCAATATTTGAAGGGATGTCATACTGAGGATGGAGCAAGCTCATTTTCTGCTGCTCCAGAGACTAGGACTATCAGGTGGTGGTGCAAACTGGGTGCCTCTTCAAAAGGTCCAGACAGCAATAAATGGTATCAGAGTATTGTTCTTTCAGGCATCAGAACAAAGGCAAAGACACAGGCTTATGTTTAAAATCTTCTTGTTCTTGAACATAATAAGGACTATTTACTATATATTAGAGCATCCACAGAAGAAAAACCATCTTTACATTTCAAGATTCAAAACAGAACTGCTCAGTCCAATTCTATATGTCCAACTAAACTACCCAGCTCTGCAGTTTCTAGCACCTCCACCCAGTGTGCTCTGCACCAGTTCAGAACTCATCAACATTGATACATTTGCAAACTGCCAGCTAGCTCAGCAGATCTGTGCAGACTGTTTGCTACATCAGCTCTTTAGGGAGTAACTCTAACTACAGTACTGTATGTCCCAATAGCCTGACAAGGACACAGAGCAATGACTCAAACTACAGGAAAAGAGATTCCACCTAAACATTAGGAAGAATGTCCTGACAGTAAGAGCTTTTTGGCAGTGGAATGCACTGCCTGGGAATGTGGTGGAGTCTCCTTCTTTGAAGGTTTTTAAACAGAGAATGGATGACCATCTGTTGGGAATGTTTTGATTGGGTATTCCTGCATGGCAGGGGGTTGGACTAGATGGCCCTTGTGGTGTCTTCCAACTCTGTGATTCTTTGATTCCAAATGCAGTCATTATAAGAAGCAGCCATCTGCCGAAAGGAAAGTTAAACAATGAACAACTTCATTTCTGCCTCTGTCTAGCATTTTAGATAGATCCTTGGTGGAACACCACAACTGGACTGCCTTTGAGAGTTGCTGCTAATAAACATCTACTTTAATTGTCAGCTTTATGGATCAACATTAAAATTGTTCAGTTGGCAGCATTTTTAAAGTTCATTAATTAGGATGGTGGCTCTGCTGAGAATTCCTCCAACAGCCTCCAAAGGAACATCTCTTCTGAATGTCTGAGCAGAGAAAGATGTGCTCACTGGGACGTTACACAAATAAGAGTTTTTCTTCATTTTTCTCCCCTTGTTGTCACTGTTAATCGTCTTTCTTCAAATTTACAAATGGCCTTTATGTCACATTAAAAGAAATGATGAAATTGCAACATTACCCTAATAAGACAGTCCTGAAATGTATGTTATATTCTCTGGTTCCTGTAAACTTCATGCATTTCTTGTACAAGGCAAACTGAGGATACCAATTTAAGTGTGTCTGAAGTGATATTTTATTTCCCTTTTGGATGAAGACAGAGTTTCCCTATTTTAAGAAGAACAGAGCTGGATTGATAATGTTGTCATTGTTCCGGACAGCCAGAAGAAACTCAACATCATGCTTGCAGGCTGTATACCCTCCAACCATCCCAATTTGGCAGGGACAGCCCGTATTAATCTTCTGCCATATCACTCTTTCAGCTGCTCTTAAAGTGTCCCAATTTCTCTCTCCTCCTCTCACTTTTCAGCTTTGTCTTCAGCTTACTTCAATTACTTCAAACTGAGTACAAAATGCAAAAGTAGTTTTCCTTCTGTTACCCCCCCACACACACACACACACTTGTAATAATTCATTAATTGGCTAAGTTTCATACATTGGATTATTATTAGCACTCCACTTGGTCGGGTAATAGACCAGAGACTCCCAGATAGAAGGAATCAGGGTTTGCTCAGAAAACCTGAGGAAGTAGCCTGCTAAAAGTCCTCAAAGACAGACCTAGGAAATTATTATGCGAAGCCCCCTGGAACTGATTAGTTAGGGAGAAATGGGCTAATTCTCCTGGACGTTCACAGAAATGAGTCATTCATTAATCCCATCAAGGTAGCTGGACACTCTTTGCTTGCAAAACTTTCCTCTTGCCCATCCTAAAACAGTAGTGGTTTGCCTGAGATTCATCAGTTTTAATGTTCCACCCGTTAGTAATCATTAACACATCTGGAGAATCCATTGTTTAACTGTGGAAAACTCCAGCAGATATTGTATTCCACTCCAACTCACCCCTTCAGGGGGGAAATCAAATGTAGATATCACGCCAAAACACAGCCAAAGTGTGCACAGCTTCTGTCATCTCACCACTCTGTTGGTCTATGTTACCAGGTGCATGGATCCTCTTCCTTCTGTCTCCACATCAGTCTTTATCACCACTCGTCCCTCCTGGACACCATGCTGCCAGTTTCCTCTGTGATACTCTTCTTTGGATTGGTACAGTATTACCCACCATCCCCTCAATCTATTCCTCTATCCAAATATTTCCTACTTTCTTCACTAGCCATGTGTGACAGCTTAAAGCCCGAGTGTATGCATGTGTTCCCTTGATTATTTTTCAATATAAGCTATTTTTATTTCATCCCCTGGCTTGGAGTCACATCAGTGAGTACTGGTATACATAGGTCAAAAAGTCCCACAGTCACCTGGTCTCTCACTGCCATATTGAGCTAATTAAAATATCCCATCTTAGAATTCAGACACTAGTAGGATCCCCATAGACCCCATACAATTCAAGTAAGACTTCAGTTAACTCAGCAAGGGGGGGAGGAGGAGAGGGGACAGAATTTTGTCCTTCCCAGTCCTTCCTGCCACCTCTCCCAGCTTGTGTGTTCTTCCTCAGTAACAACTTTTGCCATCCTAACCATACTGTGATGTTGTTGGCCCACATGTTTCTTCTGTGAAAGGCTGACGGGTATGTGAGGTCTTGTCTATACAAGGGGCAAAAAATACGAACATGTCCAAAAAAGCAGGCATTCACAACGATGCAACCTGTCTTCACAGTCAAAAGAGCCTCCCTAAACTCTGCAGGCCCCTAGCCAAGATGGCGACCATGAGTGATTTAAATATGCTGCTGCCAATTAAAAAAAAAAGTTTCCCATGGTGCACACAAGCGATAGTTCGTATTTACAAAAAAGAAAGAAAAAACGAATAGAAGATCATTGTTTGATTGACTTACTGGACCCTCAATTAGCTGAAAATTTAACATGGTGGCCTCAGGCACTTTCCCTGTTTGCTAGCCCTGCCCCCATGCTCGTCCAGCCAATCAGATTATGCTGCCTGTTAGTATCTGTGTGAGTGCAAGTGTTCAAATAATTGCATATTCACATGTCATACGGAGCTTCTTAAAAAATCTGTACAAAGCCCCAGGTGTGATGCATGCAAACTTTGTGGTAGATTTGGCTGCCCTGACATGTATTTGTGCAAATGTCCATATGAAGTAATAGCCTTCCGTTCGTATGCCGTTAGTATTATTTTTACCATATCGACAAGCCCTGAGTGTAAATCTGCACTTGTACAATTGCACAGTAGTTGAGATACTTCTGCCTTCAGCTAAATACTAACATTATGGAGCCAATCATATATCTGCCAGTGTGCCTGGTTATTGTCCCATTTTGCAGTTGAGAATGCACAGGACTCCTTCTGTAGTCCCAGTAAATAAAGTGGTACTTTGGTGAGATACGCACCATCCAAGAGCACGCAACTGCAGAGATGGGATCCTGTCGGTTAGTTGAAAGTAGATTAGAACCAACAATCAGTTGTTGAATGATGATCCAACACTCTGCCTTGTTACCCAGCAGTGTAAAAACAGCACAAAGTGGAGGAAGGGAAAGGTTGAGGCAGCACAGCCATCACACTAGGGGGCAGTGTACATGTACAGTACAGTACTTTGTTTCATTGCTACTAACTCCATTGCTTAGCTCATAAAGATCTGTATCCTTGCCAACCTAAGACCTGCTCCACTGAACCAACTCTACTGAAAAAGCATTGAGGCTGAGAGGATATGAGAAATCAGTTTATCATATTTGATCTGTGCAGAGCTTGAGAAAGTTCCTTCTGTGGATGACAGCTCCTAGGATCCCTCCTCTGAGGGATTCAGGGAGTTGTAGTCCAAAGGACAATTAACCAAGCTCTGGATTTGTTGTGGCTTATTCACCTGTGCAAGCTAATGATATAATTTATTATGAAAATGCATATGCAAACCAGCATTTAGGGGTGAGGGCATTGTGGCTTTCTGAGAAGAAGGTGTCTGTTCAAGGTCTCAAAAATACCTAGGCATTGACAGCAATGTTATCAACTTTTCTGCTGGCTCCCCACACAATACTGTGCTCCTTTGTCTTTCTTTTGATTCGTACCTAAGCTTCAAAAGTTCTTATCCAAGTACTGCTATAATAATAATAATAATAATAATCTAATAATTAATAATTATTTTAATAATTAATTTAATTAAATTAAAATAATTAATTTAATTAATAATAATTTTAATAATTTAATTATTATTATTATTAATAATAATAATAATAATAATAATTGTCCTGCTTTTCCATATGTAGATGAGGATTTAAATTCACACACATAGTAAGTCAACAGTGTGATGCAGCTAAAAAGGCCAATGCGATTTTGGGCTGCATCAAAAGAAGTATAGTGTCCAGATCAAGGAAAGTAATAGTGCCGCTCTATTCTGCCTTGGTCAGGCCTCACCTAGAATACTGTGTCCAGTTCTGGGCACCACAATTCAAAAAGGATATTGACAAATTGGAGCGTGTCCAGAGGAGGGCGACTAAAATGGTGAAAGGTCTGGAAACGATGCCTTATGAGGAGAGACTTAGGGAGCTGGGTATGTTTAGCCAGGAAAAAAGATGGTTAAGAGGCGATATGATAGCCCTGTTTAAGTATTTGAAGGGATGTCACGCTGAGGATGGAGCAAGCTTGTTTTCTCCTGCTCCAGAGATTGGAACACAGAGCAATGGATGCAAGCTCTAGGAACAGAGATTCCACTTCAACATTAGGAGGAACTTTTTGACAGTAAGAGCTGTTCGGCAGTGGAACGCACTCCCTCGGAGCGTGGTGGAGTCTCCTTCCTTGGAGGTCTTTAAACAGAGGCTGGATGGCCATATGTCAGGGATGCTTTGATAGTGATTTCCTGCATGGCAGGGGGCTGGACTGGATGGCCCTCGTGGTCTCTTCCAACTCTGCAATTCTATGATTCTATGATTCTATGTAGGTAAATCCCATTGCTTCAATGGCTATACTCCAGTCAGGAGCAACAATAGGAGTTAGACCCATATGAAATGGTTACACTTGGTTACTTTAGTAACCTTTATGAAGATTGGGGTAAAGTGATAAAATATTGGAAGGAAAATGGGGGCCAATGACTGTCATTAATCTAGAGATGTAAAGGAATAATATAAAGCTAAAATATTTGTAATTTAAGAAGATGATAACAAATGGGATGCAGTAAGAAGACTTTGTGATTTAACACGCCGAACAAGTCTTGAAGAGAAACGACAACGCAGAAAGAATCACAACCCAGAAACATCACCCAAGGTGACCCTCTGTGTGCTTTCTGGAAACGGACTTATTTATTTCAGATTGGCCTTTTTAGTCATCAGCGCACTTGCAGAAAGTGCGGGATGAGTCCTTCCTGAATCTTTGTTTGTGAAGAAAAGCCAGAGAGAGACTATAATTTGTCTTCCTTATTTTGATGAACATAAATGCAGGAAATATGAATGTGAATAACACTGAAAAGAATTATAGTTTATAAATTTATAGTGGAAAACTGAATGGAAAGAAGTCAAATATAGAATAAAGATTAGAGGGAAAATACATAGGACAAATCAGCATATTTATATAATTGATTACCAATATTTAAATGAACAGAATGGAATAATGGTGAAGTTTATAGGTTTTAGATAATTAAGTGAATAATTTCTGCTGATTATACGTATTACAAGATATGAGATATTATTTTTTTAATATTCTTTTTAATACAATAAAAATGATTTATAAAAAAAGAAAAATGAAATGGTTACACTTGGGGAATGCTGCTTATGTGACTACAAACTGAATAAATCCATTGCACAAAACATACACAAAGACAACTGCATGTATAAGGGAATGTGTACAGGTGTATGGCAGCAAGAGGATTCCAACAGAGTCAAGAAACAGATAAATAAAGAGATAAATAAAATTATTTGTTGAGTGTGTGTGCGCGCGCATGTTTCTTTGTATTAATTAAGATGGTCATCCCTATCCACAGATTCTGTATCCATGGCTTGAAAATATTTGGTAGGGTGGGGTGGATCCAAAAAGCAAATCTTGCTGTTCACCATTGTATATAAGGGATGCCATTTTACTGTGCCATTGTATATAATGGGACTTAAGCATCCACAGATTTGGGTATCCATGGGGGGTCCTGGAACCAAACCCCAGTGGATACCAAGGGTCAACTATATCTGTATCTGTAACTGTATCTGTATCTGTATCTCTCTCTAACACACACACACATATCTCAAAGTAATTAACAAACAGAGAGAGCTTCCACCCTCCCCACCCCCAGTGTATGATTAGAAAGCAAACCAGCATCTGCCAAGTTTGTCCTGGATCCCGGAAGGATGTAATTAATCATTAATACATATCATACATGTATTAACACATATCTAGACACCGTATATACGCATACACATATATTTTGAAGTGATGAACAAACAGAACTAAAAGCAACATGAAATGAGCAAAATGTTTTGGTATTTGCCTTCTTCAGTTGCTAAAGATGAGCTGCATCTAGGATGACTGTTCAGAACACTCTGGACTTTATCAGATGATTCCTTTTAAGTGTCCTTTTGCCAGCATAAAAAAATTATATGCTGGCAAAAGAATGCCCCTCACCGCACTTATCTCTAATCCTGGTAGAAGGCTTCCCTGGCAATGAAGAGGAAGTGAACGAAGCCCCGTTCACTTCCTCCTTTGAAATCCCGCAAGACTTCATTGCGTGGGAAATTCAAAAATAAAACACACAAAAGTTACAAAAAGCACATACACATGTTAAAACTTCCAAGTAAACCAGGGAAGGTTTTAAAAAGTGTGTCATTTACCTGGATGTCACGATCTCACTCAGAAGTGTTTGTACCAGACCAGCCACTGACGCTGCATTTGCGTGAGTTAAATGGCCCAGATTTCACACGCCGGCAATGCTGGCACCAAAATGGGATGGGTGATCTACTCATGGCTCAGCCCATCAGTAAAAAGAAATGCCAGAATAATGACAGTGGAACACAAAAGGGTGACGTTGTGTGATATTGGCCTCCTTTTACGATCCACTGTTGTTATTCTGGCACCACATTAGCTGCGTCTGATAATCTCCTCTGTTTCCAGCATTCAACAGTGGATGATGGTATTATCCTCTAGCCTAAGTCCATGAGATGTTAGGGTCTTCAGTCTACAAAACCAGAAATGCTTTGCCTCGCCACTTGTTGCTCCATCCAGGTCAGGATTGCAGGCTTGTGGTTCCTGAAATGTATAGGGCTGATCTGTGGTAGTTTGCAGGAGCAACTTATGGCCAGGTGACCAAAAATATGAGTGAAAGGTAGGGTGGGGAGATTTCTGGAAATCTTTCATATATCTCCAGCCCCCAAATTTGATTTTTTTAAAAAAAAATTGTTGTAAGACATTTCATTCCAGATGGAACAAAACCTTCTCTTCAAAGGAGAATGACTCTTTCAAAGAAAGTATGTCAAGAAAGGTGACATAATAGCTGTGGTTAAATATTTGAAAGGATGTCGTATTGAAGAAGGAACAAGCTTGTTTTCTGCTGCTTCAGAGGCTAGGACATGGAGCAGTGGATTCAAAGTACAGAAAAAGAGATTACACCTAAACATTAGGAAGAACTTCATGAGGGTAAGAGCTGTTTGACTGTGTGTGGGGGGGTCTCTTTCTTTGGCAGTTTTTAAACAGAGGTTGGATGGCTTTCTGTCCAGAGTGCTTTGATTGTGTAGTCCTGTTTTCGCTGCCAGAGAGTGTGGTGGAGTCTCTTTCTTTGGAGGTTTTTAAACAGAGGCTGGATGGACATCTGCTGGGAGTGCTTTGATTGTGTATTCCTGCCTGGCAGAATGGGGTTGGACTGGATGGCCCTTGTGGTCTGTTCCAACTCTATGATTCTATAAAAGGAATATATCAAAGTATTCAATCAACAAAACTGACTTGCAGCATGCATGAAATATTGTTCATGATGACTTTGCAACAGTGACACCTAGTGGGATGCCGAAGCAGTATCAAGAATGAATGGGCTGCTGCCAGTTGCATTAAAATTGCATATGAGGCCAGATACAGACAGACTTCATCTCCCTGAAGTCAATATGAGCATTTAATTTACTCCTCTTACCCCAGAAGGCTTCTATATAATCCCCAACCTCAGCACACCCTCACCTACTCACACCCTCTGTCTCACATGCCTTCTGAAAAGCCCCAAAGTGTAGGTTAGCTGGATAAATATGCCGTGCCTTTGTGCACAACTATCTTTTGAACACCCTGTCTCCCCACATTCAGAAAACTTGATTGCTGAGTCAGAAGACTGCATTGTTTTTTTTTAAAAAAATGGTTCAAAGGAAGGCACCATCATCCTCAAGTTTGTGGTAACTAGAGATGGAAGAAATATTTGCAATTATTGTCTTTGAAGATGTACATTATATAACTTTATGTATACTTAGCAAAGTAGCAGAGGCACTGAGACACCCTGTTAGTAATTTGTAGTGATGCACAATGGGATACTGGCAACAGTGTCCTGATGCTCATCAGCACTCCCTGGTCTATGTCTCAATGCACAGTGGTCCCAATGGACAAAGGAACCGATGCTCATCAGTCCCAATGCACATCAATCTTGTTGTGCATCAGTCCTGTTGTGTGCTGGTTGCTCTGCTGGCTACACTTTGTAGCTACACAACGGCAGCCTTTTATGGGCTACAGACATTATAGAACTACTCAGTTCTAATTCCCATCAACATCAGTCCTGTTTTGCATGTGGACAACTGGATTGGGCTGAATCAGACCCAATCTAGCTCTCCAGACAGCAAAAGCACCTGAGGTCACTCCAGAGTTTCCCCCAACTTTGCATAGTTCAGATCAAAGTCAGATTAAAGGCAACAAATGTGGAAGTTACTATACGTCATCTGACCTGCCAGCACTGGATGTGGGATGAGTCTACCTTTTTTTCTTTTTTTTTTCTTTTCTTTTTTTTCTTTTCTTTTTTGCCAGTGTAGACAAGTCCCTGGTTGTGGGCACCTTGAGACAAGCAGTTGTGGAAGTACCACAAGGAGGCCCTCCAGCTACCTTTCTTAATGAGTGCCACATCCAGGAGGCACTGCAGACATAGGCCAGAATCCTGTATCACCTACTTAGTTGAGTATACGTAACTACGTAACCTATCCTGCCTTCTCCCCAGCCCCAATCTTACAGAAATGCCCTTCACCCATGCCATCAGAATGGACTTCTTTCCCCCATGTAGCTGATGTCCAGTAAGGTAGGACAGGGGGATAGTTACAGTCATGCAATAGTATAAAAATTGTGACAAAGTAGTCATTGTGAATATGGGACTGTTATGGATGAGCACATCTAGGTGAGCCTGTTTTCTCTTCAGAGCAAAGCTCAGGAACACTCTTAGGTTGGACTATGATTCCCATGTGTCCTTAAAAGCAATGCTTGCAAAAGTGTTAAAAACAGATCTGTGAATGTGAGTGGTGGATGGATGTTTCAATTCAATGCTGAGCTTGGAAAACAGAGTTTCCAATCATATACAGAGAAACAAAATTAAAGTCCCTATAAATGTGGACAAAATGCCCTTTCTTTCATCACCAAAAGAAACAACTTGTTCCAGAATATTCATTGCAATATAATTTTTAGACATTAGCAAGTGGATACGAAGTGTTCTGTTGTCCTAACCTTTTTTTTAAAAAAAAAAAGCTTTAACCGAACTGCTTCTTTGGTTTGGTTCAGTCCCAAGAGTCGCAAAAGCATAACTTTGAGCTGTCTGTCACACAGAAAACACACACATACACACATTTTCCTCCTCCATTTCCATTTCTTTTTAACCACCCAGAGCACTTTACATAACATTTCTGTGCTCAAAAGGCAGATTGCTCATTTTTCTTGAAGGCAGGAAGAATTAAAAGATGCAAGCAAAACCTTCAGCTTTCTTTCGTTTTCACCCACCCTTCTGGATTCCCACCCATTGTGCTTTATCTGAAACTACCAGAAAGAGTAGTGTCAAATCAGTCCAGCATTCTTCCAAGATAAGAAACACTTGGTGAAAAATATATTTTAAAAACATATTTAACCTTAGCATATCACTTTTCCTGATTTTTTTTTTATCTTGTGAGCTCTTCTCCTTCGCTTCATGTGCTGCTGGCAGGCTCCATTCTTCTGAGTCATAGGTCAGGAAGGGAAAAATAAATACATCAGAGAAGGCTTCCGGATCAAACCAAATGCCTATTTTCCCCAGCATTCCATTCCTTCCAGAGGCCAGCCAGCTGCTTATGAGAAGGACACTGGCAGAACATGAGGAAAAAAATAATTATTTAATGAATTAACATATCCTGCCTTCCTGCCATCATGGGACTGAAATGGAACCGATATTATCTACCCTGATAGCCCCCATCTTGCAATATTGCAAAACTGGCAAAATGTTTAATTATCTGATTTGATGTGGCCTTCCATGTGGTTGGCAGGTAAACCAGGGTGTCTCCAGGTACTAAGATTGTCGTCATGTACAACTTACAGAGGGGCCTTCTAAATTCCTCAAACAGGTCATACCCAGGTCAGAGTTCTTCCTGAAAAACATCTGGAGATGAATCATTCACTAATCCACTCAAGAATAGCAGAGTCCTCAATGCTTGCAAAATGGGTTTCTCCTCCCTACCCCTCTTCACAATAGAGGTTGCTTATGCTCATTCAGTTCCAAATATATCATTCATTAACGATCATTAACACATCCGGGGAACTGTTTTTCTAATCCTGGGAAACTGAGAGGCATTGTATTCCATTCTAAGTCCCATCCCTTCAGGGAAATGTTGACTATAAATATCACCCTAAAACTCCACCAAAGTGTACACAGACCCTCTTCCTCCTGACTCCACATCAGTGTGTTTAACCCAGTGCACCATTCCCCTTCTTCTCATCTCCACAACAGTCTGTCACCATTCTGCCTTCTGAACCTCCTCTGCGCTAGTTTATCTTATGATCTCAGCCCTCCAGAATTGGTATAGTATAATGCACAACCCCTTTACTCTATTCCTCTGCCCAAATACTTCCCACTTTTTTTGAGAGCCTTGTGTGATTGCTTGATGCCTGATTGTAAGTGTAAATGCTGTTAAGATTAATTTTCAATAAAAACCAGCTAATTGTACATTCTGCCTTGGAGTCTCCAGTATACATAGGTCAAAAAATCCTGCTGTTACCCGGCTTCTCACTGCCATTTTGAGCTAATTAAATATTCCCCATATTAAAATTCAGACACTAGTGGGATCTTCAAGGACCCCACACAATTCAGGTAACACCCTAACATTGGTCTTTCTCAGCAGAGGTTTACAGATTGATTTTATTTTATTTATATCCCATGTTTCTTCCAAATGGGACGCAAAGACGTGCATATCTTCCAACTCCCCTGATTTGGAAGTGACATTCTTGATTAATCCTCCACCTTCCCACTTTTTCAGCTGTTTTTAAAATATCCCAGTTTATCCTCCTACTTTTCCCTTCCTCCAAAGCTTAATTCAATTGCTACAAATTCATCTCAAAGTGCAAAAGTCATCCTCAATTAATTCAGAAGGAGGCAAATGGAGAGGAGGGGGAATCAGCCCATTCCCAGTAGGCTCAGGGAAAAGCAAACTGCTGCAGCTTCTCCTAATTTATGTGTTCTTCCTCACTAATAACGTTTGCCATCTTGATCATGCCGTGATGTTGCTTGGACACATGCATCCCATTTTCTCTTGTGGAGGGCATGACATCTGATACACAGAGATGTGTGGCCCTGACCTCTGGCCATTGAAGCTGTTTCAAAATCTCCAAGGAAAGAGGATCCACTATATTCCAGATTTCTAACTATATGATCCTATATGGAACC
This sequence comes from Gambelia wislizenii, assembly GCA_030847615.1. NCBI lineage: Eukaryota > Metazoa > Chordata > Lepidosauria > Squamata > Crotaphytidae > Gambelia > Gambelia wislizenii. The sequence continues at coordinate 331,191,822 of JAUMIR010000004.1, forward strand.
CACCATGGTCCCCACATTCTGAAGTGGGCCCGCAGGCCAGAATGTTTGGTGTCCCCCTATCTACTGGTAAGGTTAAGGCAATGAGATGCTCTACAGGGTTTAGGATAAAAATTAAAATAAGTTAGTTTAAATGATGACACCAAAGTAATATATTTTTCTAATTTATATATTTTTAGTTTACTGTATGTTTTTAATCTTTTATAGTTTAATATTGTTTTAAGGGGGGGGTGGGCTAGGGTACTGGGACTATGGAGTTTTTATATTGTAAGCCGCCCCGATTGCGTTGCAGAGGGGCGGGATAGAAATAAAATTTTATTATTATTTATTATTATTATTAATATTTATATTTTTAAAATAAATAAATAAATGGATTTAGATAATAAAAACTTAACAAGAATATCACATTGGGGGCCCTCCTAATCCCAGGGCCCCAGACACCCAGGCTACAGCCCTGTCAGCCCCCCTTGTGGGGGCCATGGAACCAGCCATAAACAACTAAAGGGTTGCCCTGAAAACAGCACCAAAAAACCCCACAACATGGTTCCGGTATGAGGACAATGTTTTCACCATTTGGAGCCATGGAGGAGAAGATCTGACCACATTTCTGTACCAATTGAACATCATCCACGTGAACATCCAATTCACAATGGAAAAACAAAAGGAAGGAATTTTGCCATTCTTGGATGTCCTGGTCATCTGAAAACCAAACCAACAATAAGGACACAAGGCATACAGAAAACCCCCACACACGGAGAGATACCTACACAAGAACTCCAATCATCACCCAGGACAAAAAAGAAGCACAATGAAAACGTTGGTAGACCGTGCAAAAAGGATCTGCGAACCCCAGTACCTGGAGGCCAAACTGAGGCACCTAAACTGGATGCTCCTTTTATGAATGGTCTCCTTTAGCTTGCACATTTTTAGGTGTATATATATATATATATATATATTACGATCGACTGATCAGAGATCAAATAAACAACAATCAACTATCATAGTAACACACAAATAAACATCATAGTAGATCATCCAGTTATAAAAATATGTGATATTAATTAGAAATTCAGTTAGAAAATTATATTAAAAATAGAATTTAACAATATAGATATAAATAAATGTCTATAAATTCATTGTAAAGTATAAATTATATTATAAAATTATTTAAACAAACTAAAAATGTATTAAAATTTAAGATATCATCTTACGCCGGCATACCATTGCTGCTGCACAAAAACTGGCCACCCTTGTTGTTATTGATGGGCAGTGGTCCGCTAGCAAATAAGATACATAAAATTCATCTGTTCTTCCAAGGAAACGATTAAGAATTGGATAAATAAAAATTTGACGATAACCATTGTAGAAAGGACAATATAACAACACATGGCCTATAGTCTCCACTGAGCCAATTCCACAAGGACAAGTGCGTGCAGCATAGGGAATACTATTGTATCTCCCTTCCAATAGGGCTGAGGGTAGAACATTAAATTTTGCTAATGTGAATGCTATTCTGTGTTTTGGAAGGGTTAGAAGACTCAAATAGTTAGCTAGCTTGAAGGCATTACCATTATCTCTAAAATCGGGAGATACAGAGGCTGCTTTTAGATGTTGTTGCATCTCATTATCTATAATCCGTTGATGTATTTCCTTTTTTGCTTTCTCATGACCCATTGCCAAAATGATGGTTTGTGAAAAACCCAATTTACCTAGCTTCTCATTTAAAGTCTTACTCCATCTAGATGGAAACCCATCCAACAATATCAAAGGAGCTAACCCTACTGGGTTGAACAGCATTCTGAGCCAATAATTAAATTTAAGTATCCATGCCCGCGATTCAACTGACATTTGACCTGTCTCCAAATGTAAAATTGCATTAGGCACACACCTTGGAAGAGCCAGAATGGATCTCAAAAATTTTGTCTGCGTAGATTCCATAGAATCAAAGTTAGTGTAAGCACACCACTGCGCCCCATATAGCATCTGTGCCAGTACCTTCATATTAAAAACCTGGATGGCTGAAGGGATGTGCTGGCCTCCTTTGGTGAAGAAAAAAGATATAAGTGACTTAATACTTCTCTGAACATTTGCTATGGCATTTGTAGACTGGGCCTTCCAAAAGCCTGAAGACTGAAAAATCACTCCTAAGTACTTATAAGATTTTACTTGCTCAATTGGTTGGTCATTTATTTGCCATTTATGGATACTCCATTTTCTAGTAAATACTAAAACTTTAGATTTGTTATAATTAATCACCAGCTCTTCAGTTTGGCAGTAATTACCCAAAGCTTTTAGTAATCGGCGCAACCCGATAAGGGTTAAAGAAAGAAGTACTACATCATCCGCATACAGGAGAGTTGACAAGGGTCTGCCCACTAATTTAGGAGGGTGGAAATTTAAGCCAGACAAACTCTTGACCAAAGAGTTAATATAGATGTTAAACAAAGAGGGAGCTAGAACACAGCCTTGTCTAACGCCCGTAGATGATGGAATGGCCTTAGTAAGATGGCCTAGCCTGTTACATCTAACTTTCAAACATGTTTTTGTATATAGGCTATTGATCAGAAACAGCAGGCGTTTATCAATATTGGTTATTTCTAGTTTCTGCCATAATCTATCACGGGGAATCATATCAAAAGCCGACTTAAAGTCGATAAAGGCTGTGTAAAAAGCCCCACTAGGCTTAGTTGAATATTTTTCTACAAGATGTTGTAAAATTATTCCATGGTCTCCTGTGGAGCGACCGGGTCTAAAACCTGCCTGTTCATCCTCCAAGAGGGATTCATCATCCATCCAAGTTAGAAGTTTTTCTAGTAAATGATGGGCATACAGTTTGCTAATAACACTTAACAAACTAATAGGCCTGTAATTTGCTGGATCTAATCTTGCTCCTTTTTTATAAATTGGGTTAATGATGGCTAGTCCCCAGTCCTTTGGTATTAATGCAAAGCGATCAATACAAGTAAACAGCTTTGCAAGGATTGGGGCCCACCAGTTTCTATTTCTTTTAATCATCTCTGAAGTGATGTTATCAAATCCTGGTGCTTTACCCTCTTTGATCTTGGAAATGAGCCTATTGATTTCCGAGATAGTAACAGGAGGCCAGTCGGGGAGACTCTGCAAAGTTGTTTGTGGGTTCCATTGCCCATTGTGCCTTATCGCATACAAACTAATAAAGTAAGATTCCCAGGTTTTAACAGGAATATAGCAGTCTTTTAATCCTATCTTGCTATCTAATCCCCTGGACACAATCTTCCAAAAAGTGATTGAATCATGTGTCCTTGCCGCATCTATTAATTTCTCCCAGTTTGCTCTCATCCCTAAGTCCTTTTTGACTTTAATTAGTTTTTTATATCTTTTTTTTAACAAGAGCCACTCAGATGGTAACGATGGCAAATTCAAAGCCCTATATCTTTTATAGTGACTTATTAGTAAATTCTTCATGTCCAAGCACTCTTGGTCAAACCAGGGTTTAGATCTATAAGGAACTGGGTTCTGTCTTATGGGGTTGTTTCGTGTCAGGCATCTTTGTAAACTTGTAACTATCTTCTGGTATAAATTTAAAATCTCTTCAGGGGTTCTTGCAGACAGGAGAGATTCCCGTAATATAAGACTATTTTCTGAATTAAGCAGTGCATTTACAGTACCTTCAACCTTAACTGACCATCTCACTCTAGGTATTCCTATGTCTAATTCCGTTGTCAATAATGGTTCGTATTCTGTATACACAACCTGGTTTTGGACAGACAAGGATGCTATTAAAGGAAAGTGGTCACTCTCTGTACGTACCCCAATCTCAAAGCTAAGCACCAAGTTTAACAGCTCGTAGGACACAATAAAATAATCAATTGTAGAAGCTCCACGTCCAGTCAAAAAGGTGTATTCTCCAGGCTTATCTCCCTCCATTCCACCATTTAGTAAAACTAAATCTAAACTATTTATCATCTTAGAAAGATAAAGCCCTGAAGAATTACAAATCAAGTCTTTAGATTGCCTATCAGGAATTAAGTGAACAGTTTCTACTTCAGGAGAGACTTCACCAAAATGATTATATAGAGCTTCATCGTTTTGACCAATTCTGGCATTAAAATCTCCTGCTAATATAATGGCTGCATTGGGGTATGTAAATGATATTCTACTAATGAATTTTTGTAGTTCAACCCATCTATGTTTGTTTTGATGTTTACTCTGGGGTGGTGGTAAATAAACATTAATCAATAGTAGAGTACTAATTTGTAATTTAACAACCAATGAGACTGCAATATTAGCAAATGAAGTAAAATTAAGGTAGGTGGCTCGAAGCTTGGTGGAAACTAAAATCCCTAGACCTCCTTTCGAGCGACCTCCTCTAGCACTCGCTTCAGCTTTAAGTGTGTAGCTTGTAAACCCATCTAACTCCAAATCCCCCTTCTCCCAAGTCTCTTGAAGTAACACTATATCATATTGCTTGATATAGCTTTGGAAAGTGGGATCCGTAGCCTTTCCTCGCCAGCCTGCAATGTTCCAAGAGAGGTAGGTCAACTTAGAGACCTGTTGTTGGACTGAGGGTCAATTGATCCTTTCGGGGGCATTTCTTTGATGCTTGGTAAGGGCCTTTCTTCCTGCTGTCCCACAGTCCCTTGCCCCATATAACCCAGTGGGGACCACTTCATCCTCTGCTGGTTTAATTAACTCCAATGATGGACTCCGTGTACTTATATTAGACTCAACTGGGTACACCGGGGTAAATACACTATTGGCCTTCTCGGTAATTTTCACAGGAGAGCCAATTTCTGATGGATCCAACTCTCTCATCTGAGTCCAAGTAAGTATGTTAGTGTTCTCTGGCTTTAGACAAAAAATCTTAATATTGGGGTCATCTTTTAGAACAAACTTGTTTGACAGAGGATTTAGTTCCACTGTCACTTGTTGTTGAGCAGAGAGCACCTTCTCATGCTGTGACTGTGCATCAGTCTGTGGGCAGTCCATTTCCCCAGTATCTGGAAATCCTACATATTGCGAGGTTGGTGGAACATAGATTGTTGGCCTTAAAATGGGAGTCTTGTCATTGGAGGAGATATCGTAGATAGATTTATTCCATATGGGATTTAGTTCCTTTGGTGACAAGTATTGTGATGTATGTATCTTCTTGACCTGAAACTCCAAATCATCTCCTCCCTTAGTCATGAGCCGGGATGCTTCTATAGGAATGTTTTTGTATACATTTATTTCTTCATTCTTTGCTGTTAATTTAATCAAATGGTCCTTTAGAAGATCAATTCTATTAATTATATCATTTTGTACTTCATAGGGTAAAGTATAAAAAGAATTTAAAAGATTAATTTCTTCTGAGTCTAAAGGTTCCATTTGCCTCTCTCTTTGCTGCTGGAAACCATCATTTATTTGGCCTGTATCACATTGTTTTTTCTCTACAAGGGATTGTTCCTCAATAATATCAATGTGGTCTGAAGAATTCAGGTCAATTAAATTGATACTATGATTTTCTATTGCTAGTGGGTTCACAGCATGCTCTACTATACGAGGCACCAATGGTAAAGGTGGAGCACAATTCTCAAATACTCTCACCAGAGGTACTCCGACTTCAAACAGTGCATCTTTGTATCTATATACCATTTTAGCTATATTCTCATTGGCAAATGTTACCACTGCCCGGGCTCGAATGCCATTGAAATATAAATATTCCACCAAAATCAGATCACCCAAATTAAGAACTCCTGGAATGGCAGATTCAAAAAAATGTAACAAATGTAGTTTACGCTGAGGTTGTGAAAGTAATCCAACTGGTTTAGGGAAATTCAACAACACAAGCTTTTGTTTATTCAATACCAATGTCCAATTATGGTCTACAGAGCTTTTATCCTGTAAGGGCCCCTCCTTCAATTGAACATGGGCCTGTGGACTCTGTACAGTATGGCCCTGAGGGCTCTGTACAGTATGCCTTGGTATTTGGATGGTTGTTGCTTCAAGTGTTTGTGTAATTGTCCCTTCTTCATTATCAGAGAGATGACTACCTCTCCCAAGGTTGGCTCCCTCATTTACTGTTGGCTTATTCTTAACATCAAGATCTTTCTGAGCTGGTCTTTTGTCCAATACTTTGAAGAATTTCTGAAACTGCATCCTTCTATACTTAGTTGGTTTAGGGTTTTTAATGTTCTTGCTCTTTTTACTCTTCTTCTTGGATGCAGTATTCCTTTTAGAGATTTTTTTCCCACTAGCCTTATTACAAATCTTAGTGGTAGCAGTAGTAGTAGTAGTTCTATTCGTACATAATGTATTATCAGTTCTCTCTTCCTCTTGTTTCAACCAATGCTTTTTGCAAATATCTGCAAGAATTGTTAGAAGTTTATTTGATTCACTCAGAACAGCTCTCATCAGCTGGATATCCTCAGTTAAGCAGAGGAGCCAGCTACCTATGGACAGATAATCACTCCCTGATATCAGAGTCTGGTTTTCTGCTTCTGCTTCCGCCTTGATTACAGGTAACTGCTTTGGTAATTCTATCTCAGGTTCCCCATGGAGATTATTTTCATTTGGAAGTTTCACTAAAGTTGTTGGTATCAAAATCTCGGGACTAAACAGTTCAGTGGCCAAATTGGTAATTCCAGGCTCCTCCTTAAATTTATTAAGATTTTCCTTAGGGTCCATAGGCCAACTTAAACCAGATGTAATAGGGCATTGTTCCTTACTTCCTATTTCTGATTCATTAGTCTTGATGTCATTAGACTTTCCTGGAAAAAACTGGGTAATTTTCATTTGTACTCTCTTCTGCCTTGCAGGGGGATTTAGAGTCAGTGGTAAAAGACCTAAAGTTTTATATCCCCTTCTAGTCAGTACCACCATCTTTCCATCCACAGCAATTACCTCTCACTGCTTAGGATTTCCAAAAACTCCGTCTTTTTCTTTTCTTCCTTTCCTTTTTCCTCTCTTTCATTTGTAATCCCAGTGCTTGCAAGGTTTCTGATACATGGTACCACAGCAGAGTAGCCAAACAATCAACAAAAGGGAGATAGCGTCTGGCATGTAAAGCAGACCAGCAAAAACAAAAGACTCCTCCAACAAGGACTGCAAAATGAAACAAACTAACAAATAAAACTGAACCAGATAAGCAACTAGCAAATTAAAAACTTTGGAACCAAAAATATAAGATAAAACCTCGTTAGAAGATAAGAAAACGCTGAGCTCTTCAGATCACTCACTATCCTGCCGCCGCCATCATGGGTGTGTCCCACATTTTTAGGTTTGTTTCAGTGCTTGTGTGTTTATTTACTTTGTTAATTAAGGGGTTTGGGGAGTTTTAAGCATGCTCATGTCTTCTCATGAGAACTGCAGGAATCTTGGCCATGCCCAAATGCAGTTCTTGAAGTGCTAGTGGTCTTCATGTGACAATTCCATGGCATTTCTTTCATGCGATTACAGTGATAGTAAGTGTTATAATGCCACAATGTCCCCACTATCTTCATTTGTGGAATTACAACATTTTTAGAAGTCTGATACTATCCCTAGCCTCTGAAACAGCAGAAAGTAAGCTTTTTCCATCCTCAGTATGACATCCCTTCAAATATTTAAACATGGCTATTATGTTACCTCTTCACCTTCTCTTCTCCAGGCTAAACATACCCAACTCCCTAAGCCGTTCCTCATAGGGCATAATGGCATCCAGACCTCCCACCATTTTGATCACCCTCCCTTGGACATGTTCCAGCTTCTCAATATCCTTCCTGAATTGTGGTGCCCAGAACTGGACATATTATTCCAGTTGAAGTCTGACAAAAAATGGAATGAAGTGGCTAATGGGACCAAGGGAATGAGAACACAGCAAATATAGGAGTTCTTAGATCATAGACTCATAGAGTTGGAAGAGATCACAAGGGCCATCCAGTCCAACCCTGCCCTGCAGAAATACAAAATCAAATCATGACAGTAACATCACCATCGGCTCTCAGAGAAACAGCCTAATGAAACTGAGATTGCAAGGGCCACAGGCAGACTTGCACCCAAGAGTTGACACCCAAGGCTTGCACCCATGGCCCCCACAAGGAGGGAGTTGACAGGGCTCTAGTCTGGGGGCCTGGATTAAGAAGGCTCCCCAGTGTGATATTATTGTAAGTTTTTATTATGTAAATCCATTTAGTGTTTTTTTAAAATATAAATATTACTTTGGTGTCATCATTTAAACTGATTTACTTGAATTTTTATCCTAAATCCTGTAGAGCATCTTGCTACTCTTAGATTTTCAGCGTTTTGCTCTACAGTGCTAGAAATGTGAGTCCTGAAGGAAAGTATCATGGAGTGGCCTTGTATTTGGAAGAGCAATGCTCTCAGCCCTCCACCCATAACCCTGGACACCTACAGGCCACAGTATCAATAGTGAGTTGTGCTCTTCTCCATGCTGTAACCCATACAGCATGTTATGGGAAAGCAGCAGTTCCACTTGCTGTGTATGATCCCTTGAGTTGAGACCCTATATCGTGTTTTGCATTATGGAAATCTGCCTGCACATAGATAGATAGCAGTTGTGCTTCATTGTCCTTCTTCAGAATACTGTTATGGAGAGATGGTAGGACATACAATACTAATAAACCTCACAATTATAGTAGATAGAAAATGTTAAAAATGGTAATATAATATAATCTTATAATCTTCCCCATGCTCTCCAGTCCTCTGGGAGGAATTTGTTGCAGCCACAAAGATCTAGGCTTGCGACCACCTCCCAGAGGGCTTTTTCGTCTGTCGCCCCCAAACTGTGGAACGGCCTGCCAGATGAGATCTGCCTATTGACATTGTTAGACAGCTTCAAAAAGGCTGTCAAGATGGATCTCTTCAGGCAGGTTTTTCCGGAATAGCTAATCCCGGCCTCAGGAGCCCTCTCTGGAAGTTGATTCTGGAGCTCCTAATTTATGCTGCTCGCTAGGAAGGGTTTTTAATAACAATTGTATTTTATGTTGATTTTAATTTGTATTGATTTAATAATGTTTTAAGGGGGGGAAGGGATTTTGAGTTGTTTTTATACTATGTACTATTTTACTGTTGTAAGCTGCCCCGATTATTCGCAGAGGGGCGGGATATAAATAATTTTTTATTATTATTATTATTATTATTATTATATATGGCTACATGGTATTGAGTGAATTTTGTGACTTTACCATTTTTGCATTTTCTATCCAGTATAACCGTGAGGTTTATTTGTATTGCAAGTCCCACCATCTCTCTGGGTTTACTTGTTGGCTACTTGGAAGTTGATGCTGAGCTTTCATACCCGTCTTTGGAATACTGATATGGTGCAACCTGTCACATACTAGGGAATGTGCTTGCTGTTTTGGCAATCTCAGTGAATCACGTTGAAGGCTCTGATAGATAATGGTGCGCTATCCAAGAATGTACAGCTCCATGGTTACACTTGTTGAATTCTGTTTACGGAGGTGTTAACTGAATGCAGACAGTACATCATGGCCAAAAAAGCCCAACAATGTATCTAAGGGAACCTACAGATTGCCCTTACCTGTGCCGCTTCTATGTGACAACATTGTGGAGTATGTATATGCGTATATGTAGAATCATAGAACCAAAGAGCTCGAAGGAATATTAAAGGCCATATAGTCAAACTCCCTGCTGTACAGGAATCCCCCAAGAGATGGCCATTTGTGTAGCATGTGCTCTTTTTTTTCTCTCCAGGGCATCTGTTCCATCCACCTTCAGCAAGCAGACCGACAGGCCTATGGCTTTGTGATGGTTTTTCCATCAGTCTGTCTGTAAAACACTGAAAGAATGCTAGCCTTGGCACAGAGCAAATTCATCACAGCTTCATTGCACTGTTTTGGTGGGAGTGGTTGGACAGGCACTGGGATAAGGTATGGGTGAGGGAAGGGATTTCTAAACTACATAGTAGTATTTGGTGCAGATCAAACTTGGTGACAGAGGCCAAGATCCTATTGAAGGCAGGCAAAGTGCAAAGCACAATCAATGTAGTTAGTAACACAGGGGGGTTGGAAGGGAGGGAGGGACAGAGGGAGGGAGGGATGCAGGAGATCTAGAAGGAAGGGTCATGGTCCAAAGAAGGGTGACTAAAATGGTGAAAGGTCTGGAAACCATGCCTTATGAGGAGAGACTGAGGGAGCTGGGTATGTTTAGCCTGGAAAAAAGAGGGTTAAGAGGCGATATGATAGCCCTGTTTAAGTATTTGAAGGGGTGTCACATTGAGGATGGAGCAGGCTTGTTTTGTGCTGGAACAGGGAGCAATGAATGCAAGCTCCAGGAAAAGAGATTCCACCTCAACATTAGGAGGAACGTTTTGACAGTAAGAACTGTTTGGCAGTGGAACACACTCCCTCGAAGCGTGGTGGGGTCTCCTTCCTTGGGGGTCTTTAAACAAAGGTCGGATGGCCATCTGTCAGGGATGCTTTGACTGTGATTTCCTGTGTGGCAGGGGGCTGGACTGGATGGCCCTCATGGTCTCTTCCAACTCTGCAATTCTATGATTCTATGATTCTATGGTGTGACAGAGCTCTCCCAGTGGATCCCACTGGCCAATCAGTAGCTGTGCAGGTCAGGAATAGAGCTGTACCAAGTGCCATTTCACAGTCTGGGAAATATATAGTTGTGCAAAGAGGTACCTGATATCTGCTCACATAATGCTGAACAAAGTATCTGGTACCCATTATTTTGTCTTTTTGGCTGTCCACAGTATGTGTAGAACCCTCCTCCAGCAGCACAGCCTGAATGAGTTTATTTTCTTTTCCTAGTTTTCAATCTGGAAGCCACTCCCAAATGGATAATCAACTCAGGAACTTGGATGGAGTGAGATGGATTTGTTCTGCTCACTAACAAAGCTTTTTAGAGCAGAACTACTGACTTTCACTCTCTTGCACCTGCCAGATGAGTTCCTCTCATCCCAAGCTGTTCCAGTAACCTTTCGGTCAGCATGATTCATCTCATTCCATGCTTGGGTATTGAATCCAGAGCTGCATTTGCATTTGAGCAGGCCAAATATTTTTTCATCTGCAAAACAGATCCCTGATGAATATGCATAACTGCATTGAATGCTCATAAACAATAAGACGAGACTACAACACTTGTTAGCAGCTGTTATGGAGCTGAATCCAGGGCTGCCTCAGTAATTATGCCTGATGCAAGTTACACCCAAAGATGCCTCCCTCCTCATTCAATGAGCTTCTTTTTGAGACCTAGCTCATAAAAGGAGGATTTTAGTTACCATCACTGGCTATATTACAGATTTGATTTTTGTGTTGGGTAGGAGAAACTGAAATTTATTTTTACTTTCCATTACTGCACCTGCAAGCCAGTAGTCGCTGAGCTTTTGATCAGACCAGGATGCAAACATCCTAGTACCAATTCAGCTGTCTGCATGATGTGGGGGGAAGCAATAGTATTTTTCAATGAATTGCATTTTTTCATATTTGTGCTGAATATCTTCCGCCTTTTCCTCTGGTATCATTCTATATTATATACTAGAAAAGAAATGGCATCTGCCCAAACTTTAAGGACTTTGGCGGAGGGCTTCCTCTATGCCCCACCATAATCACAGGTGGAGTTGGTGAGGATGCAGGAGAGATGCTTCTGAATGGCTGCTCTCACACTCATAGAATCATGAAGTTGGAAGAGATCACCAGGGCCATCTAGTCCAACCCCCTACCATGCAGGAATACACAATCAAAGTACTGTACTCCTGACAGATGGCCATATAGCCTCTGTTTAAAAACCATTACTTGAGTTTTTACTTACTTCAATTTGCTGCTGCTGGACAATATTTTTTTTTAAATAAAACCATATCCAAGGTGTGAAAGAGCGACCTTTTGCTTTATCAAAAGAGCAAAACAAAAACAAAAAACCTACACCATTTTATTGCCTTAGCACTAGTTCAGTAAGTCGAAAATGCAACATAGCAACTCTGGGCTCTTGCCTTGTTAGCAAGCTCCGCCCCTGTATATATCCAACCAATCACCTGTTCGTATTGGGAAAGCGAATCAATTCAGTGGCTTGTCCCAATGAGCAGGAGTGTGCATTCCCCTCACTGTTTTTCAAAAAATACAGAAAAAGCCATGAAGGCTTTTCCCATGGAGTATATGGCATGGGAGGGGGGCTCCTTCACATACAGCAAATAGATGCAGGATCCCATTGGGACAGATCATATTCTCCTCGCATTCTGTCAGGAGTATTTTTGCTGTTTAGACAACATTTCCTGCTTGGAACAGACCATGCAATCTCATTTGTATTCTGCTTATTAGCACATTGGCATGACGATTTCCAGTCCCAGGCCCATCAGATGGCTTGATTTCGCTCATACTGTTCTGTGCATTCATACATCGCTGCAGGCCGATTAACTGCAAGCAATTGACTTTTGTTCCTGTTTCTACCGTTTGAACTCGAAAAACACACAACTGCTTCAAGGGCACATGGCAAAAGAAGGAATAACCTCTTTCCAAAGGATCTGAGACTGCTTAAAAAGACCTGCAATCGTGTATGCTGAGATGAAAGCACAAAAGCCTCTCACAGGAGCTTCTGTACTTAGAAACGGTGCACTGTGATCTAGCAAGCTCCTTTGCACGTACAATTGCTGCAGATTAGAAAGTGTGCTTTTGTTTCCATTCCGTAGCTTCTCCTGCCACGTCCCACATGTTGCTTCTTCTTTCTCTCTCCTGTCTTTTCGTGAATCTGTCCTTAAAGGATTTTATTTTATTTCCGGGTATCATTTATTTCTATTTTAGTAGTACCTTTTTGCACGTTTTTTCTTCTGTTTTTGTAATGGTTTCTCATTGTACTTGTTTTAATCTTTGTAAGCTACCTTGGTTCCAGATACTGGGGGAAAGGCAGTGATATAAATGAAATAGTGGTTGAGATCTGCCTTGAGAGATGTATATGTGTAATTGTACATTTTGGCTTAGAGTCTCCTCTGTTACTACCATATACATGGGTTAAAAATCACACTGTTACCAACCTCTCACTGCTATATTTGAGCTAATGAAACATTCCTCATAATAATTTTGGACACTAGTGGGATCCTCGTGGGTTCTATGGAATTTGGGTAACAGTGAGGACATGTTGCAGCAGGCATCTGCAGAAACCCCCAGGAGATTCTCAGGATGTCCTTGCAGATGACCTTCTTGCAGAGCATCTGGCTACATAGCTAGATACATTCTTTGTCATCCTCCCACCCCACCCCCAGGCCCTTTTGTGCTACACAATTGTAGCACTTTGATTCCATTGCAACTGCCATGGTTCCTTCCGATGGAATGAAGGGATTTGAAGTTTAGGGAGCAATATTTAGAATTCCCAGCCAGAGAGCTACAAAGCCCAGGGTTCCATAGGAGGTTAACATGGCAGTGGAATCATAGCACTATAATTGTGGGGTTGTCTATACAAGGCAATAAAATTTTGATTGATGTGCGTTAATGCCAGTTCACAGCAGCTTTCATTTGTCTCCTCAATTTTTTTGTCAAGACTGCAGGCACCCGAAGCTATCTGTGTTCATGTTCAAATGGGCATGCATGCAAATCAAGATGGCAGGTACAAGTGAATTATTCGCATTTTTATTGTCAGCTGTTGCCAATGCTGAACAGTATTTTTATATATATAAAAAGCATATCCAAGGTGCAGGAGCATGATATTCTGCTTAAACAAAAAGAAAAAAAGAGAAAAAAGTCTGTTTCGTCACCTCAGCACATGATTGCTATGGCGAGAATCCAACATGGTGGTTTGGGGCATTTCCCTTGCCAGCAAGCTCCACCCATTGTGGACATCTGACCTATCAGCTTTCTACTTCCACTTGCAGCAAAGCAAATCAGTTGTCCCAATGGGCAGAAATGAGCATTTCCTTTGGAGTTTTTTTAAAAAAAAAAAATACAGGAAAGGCCACAAAGGCTTTTCCCATGGAGTATTTGGCATTTTTGGCCCCCAGCCTTCTGAATATGATAGATCAATGTGGGATCCCATTTAGACAAATTGCATTCTCCTTAAATTCTATGAGGAGTATTTTCACCATTTAGATAACCCCTGTGTTATGTAAAAGAACCCCTACTTTCTGCCAACACAGAAATGTCTCTGTTGGAGAGTACTGTGGTTTGCAAGGTGACATTTTTTTTCTGGGAGGGATCTTAGTTGATGCATGGTCAGGACAGAATTCTAACTTACGCAGTGTCAATAAAAGGGAGTTGTGATGGTGTAAGTCCAAATTACACTATTGTAATTCACTCACAGCCAACAACAGCAACTCCGTTGCATTTATCCATTGCTATATAATCTGAATGGCTAACAGTACTGTGTTTAGGGCTCTGTCTGTAACCTGAGTTCAAAGTGCAAAAGTAGTTTGCACTCAATTTTTAAAAATAATTTTATTGCAATGTACTGTCTATCCTCCTTTATGGATCTGAAACATGGGTCACCTATCGCTACCAACTACGACTCCTTGAACACTTTCATCAGCGCTGTCTATGCACAATCCTAAATATACACTGGACTGACTATGTGACGAATGTTGCTGTCCTTGAGCAAGCAGGGATCACCAACATTGAGGCCATGATATTGAGAACACAGCTGCGCTGGGCAGGGCACGTTTCTGGGATGGAGGACCATCACCTCCCCAAAATAGTACTCTACAGTGAACTTGCCACGGGTCAGCGTAAGAGGGGCGCTCCAAAAAAGTGATACAAAGACTCCCTGAAACAACATCTCAGGCTTGGCCAAATTGATCACCAACAGTGGTCTGCCCTGGCCTCACATCGGGAGGCATGGAGATGCACTATCCACAATGCTGCAGCCTTATTTGAGAATTCACGCCAAACAAGTCTTGAAGAGAAACTACAATGCAGAAAGAATCACAACCCCAAAACATCATTCAAGGAGACCTTCTGCTGTGCTTTCTGCAACCGGATTTGTTTATCTCGGATTGGCCTTTTTAGTCATCAGCGTGCTTGCAGAAAGTGCGGGATGAGTCCTTCCTGAATCTTCATTTGCGAAGAAAAGCCAGAGAGAGAATATTATACATAAAATATAAACACATTAGGATACAGTCAGTTATCCAGACTGACAGACATGACAAAACATGGCATAACATGGGGATTTTCCTTCCATGAGAGGAGTGTCTTCGTCAAGATTCTGGAAGTTCTCTATGAGGTGCATCATCTTTATTATAATTCTGTATTATCAGGGTATCCAGCCAAAATCGAAGCTGAGCCTGTGGAAATTCCACATTGTATGAATTTTTATTAATAAAATCAATAAAGGGTTGACATTTCTCAATAAGGGTGTCTTGATTTCCTTGTCTTTTGTTTGTCTTCATGTTGCCTGACAATTTTTCTAAGAGCCAGATATCCCAAATTCTTTTCCACCAAGCCTCTAAAGAAATCTCCCCAGTTTTCCAACATTGGGCTATCTCCATCCAAGCAGCAGTGATGAGAAGAGCAATCAAATTTTGCACTCAATTAACTCAGTGGGGGAAGAGGACAGAGGGGTCGGAATCTTGCCCTTCCCAGATGGTTCAGGCCAAAGCAAACTGCTGCACCCTCTCTTATTTTGGGTGTCCTCTGTCATAATGTTTGCTACACTCTGATGTTGCTTGGCCACCTGTTTCCCAATTTTCAATTGTGAAATATTGGAGGGGAGGGCATACAGAGGCCTTATCTAGTCTAGCCTTCTGCTTTTACACTGTGCAACCAGTAGGGATGGAAAGAGAATGCAAAAATATGCAAACAAAATGTTTTAAAAACATATTTTTCATGTATTGGGAAACCCTGGTGAGAAGAATCCTACATTGATTCACAGATCAAGACTTATTCTATTCAAATTTCTTGCATGGTTGTATTGTACCGTAAACAGCATGTTTTGCATAGGAATCAACATTGTCTGTACAGAAGATAATATTTCTGCATGGAAATATTAGTTTCTGCACAGAAAAATCTGTTTCCTGTGCAGAAAAGTCTGTAATTGGGGTCATTCCATGCAAAATTTGCTTGAGTTGATTTGCACAGAAAACATATTTTTCAGCACAGGTATGATCTCCACACAGAAATATTATTTACTGCACAGAAAAAGCTGTTTCCTATGCAGAAAATGGTGCTTTCTGTGCAAAACAACCACATGTAAAATTTGTGCAGAATAAATTCCAAATCGCAAGTAGGCTTCAAAAACTGCACAGCAGGAAGAGTATTGCTAAAATTGCTCATTGCTTCTTTCAACAAGAAACATAGTGAAAAATTACATCTCTATCAACCAGGTGCTTCTTCCAAGCCTATGAACAAAAGTACAGCCACATCCTTTAGCTCATGCTTTCCAGCAGCTGGAGCATCCTGGGGCAGCAGAAGAAGCATTTTGGTTAGTCTTAATTACAGTAGACCCATTGGATGAATTGTTGAATGGTGAGTCAACATATAGATACATCCCGGTTATATAAAGGGTCTACTCTAGTCATGACCAGCAATAGGATTTAGATGTCAACCTACAGGTCTAGTAATCCTTGATAACCTTACTAACCCTTTGAACTCATCTCATAAATATTTAAAGTTCTCCAGGTTGGCGGCCTTCACTGCATCTTGTCACTGCAAATTCCATAATTCAGTTATGTGCTGAAAAAGTACTTCCTTTTATCTGGATTGAAGGTCATGCCATTCTGCTTCTGTGAATGGCCCTGGGTTCTGCTACTATGAGAGAAAGAGAAAAACATTCCTTTATCTACTTGTGATGACTCACCTTTTCACATAATGGCACTCACAACCATCTAGACCACACTGTAAAGTAGTTGGAATGATGACAGCAATAATATATTATACCCTCAATCCTCTTGATGCATCCTGTTGCATGTGTATGTTCCCCTGCATAAGTGTTTGGACATTTTATCCAAAGTGGAAGAGTCACAGTCAGTTCAAAGTTGTGGAAAAGGAATTGTGCATACAGTGACATTGTGCATGCATGTGGATTGTGCATAGATGCACATTTGAGATTCAGCATGGGTGTCCATTACACATTGTGTATGGATATGCATTCAGTTGTACATTTTGTGTTTTCATTCAATTGTGCAACACTGCCATTCAATAAAAGGGCTGTGTACCACTGTTAATGTAGAGTTCTATATGTAGAGATTTACATAATACTGTCCCATAGACTCACAATGTGTGTCTATGTCTGCATAATTTAAAAATCAATAAACATCACTTCATAATAGTTTAGTTCTAGAACCCAGAAGGAATTAGTTAATCTACCTCCCCACCCTTGAGGCATGATAGCCATGTTTAAATATTTGAAGGGATGTCATACTGAGGATGGAGAGAGCTTGTTTTCTACAGCTCCAGAGACGAAGCAATGGACTCAAACTACAGGAAAAAAGATTCCACCTAAACATTAGGAAGAACTTCCTGATAGTAAGAGCTGTTTGGAAGTGGAATGCACTGCCTTGCAGTGTGGTAGAGTCTCCTTCTTTGGAGGTTTTTAAAGAGAGGCTGGATGTCCATCTGTCGGGAGTGCTTTGATTGTGTATTCCTGCATGTCAGGGGGTTGGACTAGATGGCCCTTGTGGTCTCTTCCAACTCTATGATTCTATGTATCATCTGGGCACCAGCCCTGTAGAAAAGTTTATCCTTAGAATTCATATCATCACTTTTCTGAAGTGGGCTTGGGCTATTATTTTTAATGGAAATGGCAGGGTTTTTGGATGCCTCAAAATGCCAGTGGACAAGTCATCCCCTGACTACCCCAGGCAGTAAGGAAACAGCCTTGTTTCCTTAGCAATGGTAACCATGGAAATATTTGGCTATAATCATAAGCATGTGAAGTCATTCACAGGCTGGTCACCTGATGGCCCAGACTGGGTGAGAGACCGGGTTGATCTGTGTGCATAAAAATGTCCAGACACAGCTCACACCCATCGTACCCAAGGCTCTTTTTGTTCCATTAGGCAACTGTCCCCAGTTAGGGATGGGGGGCACTTAGCTGTGTAAAAGAGATGTGGGCAACCTGAGGCCCTGCTGGCATTCCTGATTGGATGTCCACTGCTCCCTAGAGTCAGACTTCCACCACTTGAATGCATGGAAGCTTGATCAATACCTGACACCACTTTGAAAATCACTTCTATAACCTGTCGTTTATCCCATGAGTGGCGATGGCCCTCCATCCTAGACACATGCCCTGCCCAGCGCAGCTGTGTTCTCAATGTCATGGCTAAAATAGTACTCTACTATAATACTATAATACTATAATACTCTAATAGTATTTTGTAATAGTACAAAATAGTACTCCCCAAAATAGTACTCTATAGTGAACTTGCCATGGGTCAGCGTAAGAGGGGCGCTCCAAAAAAGCGATACAAGGACTCCCTGAAACAACATCTCAGGCTTGGCCAAATTGATCACCAACAATTGTCCACCCTGGCCTCACATCGGGAGGCATGGAGACACACTATCCACAATGCTGCAGCCTTATTTGAGAACTCACGCTGAACAAGTCTTGACCAGAAACGGCAAAGCAGAAAGAATCACAACCTGGTAACATCACCCGAAGAAACCTTCTGTTGTGCTTTCTGCAACCAGATTTGTCTATCTCGGATTGGCCTTTTTAGTCATCAGCGCGCTTGCAGAAAACGTGGGATGAGTCCTTCCTGAATCTTCATTTGCGAAGAAAAGCCAGAGAGATCCCATGAGTGGGAAAAACCTGATTCTAGGGCCATACGTGCTCCTTTTAGGTTCTGCAGATGGCCTTGTCTTTTTACCCATGGCACCACTATTTGCTAGTTTCCCAGAATTTGCAGCATTCTTCCCCTCCAGTCTAAAAGAGACAAGAACTGAATCCTGATAAGACACAGTGCTCAACTACATGGGCCATAATACGTCAGCTCCCTGGCCCGTTGCTTCCCCATTACCTGGATCAAATGGGAGGAAGTCCTGACTGGCATGCCAGCCAGTCTCTACAACTGCTGCTGCTGCCCAGTTCCCACTATCCATGGCCAGGAAGCTGGCCTACAACATGTGACCAAGGCCCCCTGCATGTGACCAGCCTTGGTCACATTCTGTGGGACTCCTTCCTGGCTTCAGAGAATGCAACGTGGGCAGCAGCTACAGCAATGGGCCGGCATACTGATTCCTGTGGTCATGCAGGGCCCAATCCATTGTTTCTGGAAGGAAAACATTTTTGTAGGGTTTTTTTTTAAAAAAAAAAAAATCACACCAACATTTTATCGGGCTTTATCCCATCTTATCCCTATGTTTGCCCCAGAGGACTGTGAGGACTGCCCAAGGGCAAAACAGGGCAATAGCCGTGCAGGGCTCTAAGATGAGGGCAAGGTGGGGTAAATGTCCCCTCTAGACATGCCCAGAAACTCTATGGATTGATGGATCTCAGGTCCAGGAACTGGTTTAGCAACCTACTCTAAATAGGGTTGCACATCCCCAAAGCAAATTGGGAGTATGCCTAGACCCATCTTTGTCAATGGAGGCCCAAGCATACTCATAGAATCTTAGAGATGGAAGAGACCATGAGGGCCATCTAGTCCATCCCCCTGCCCTGCAGGAATACACAATCAGTGCTCTCCCAGCAGATGGTCACCCTACCTCTGTTTAAAAACCTCCAAAGAAGACTCCACCTCACCCCCAGGTAGCAGCATATTCTACTGTCAAACAGCTCTTACCTTCAAGAAGTTCTTCCCAATGTTTAAGTGGAATCTCTTTGGCAGAAGGCCAATGCTATCTTAGCCTGCATTAATAGGAGCATAGTTTCCAGGTTAAGGGAGGTCATAGTCCCACTATATTCTTTGTTTCTCAGGCCTCATCTGGTGTACTGCATTCATGTTAAGAATGTGCCTCATGTTAAAGAAGGATATAGACAAGTAGGATCAGGTTCAGAGAAGGATAACAAAGGTGATTAGAGGTATGAAGAGCAAAACTTATGCACAGGAGCTGGCCACGTTCAGCTTGGGGAAGAGAAGAGTGAGGGGCAACATGACTGCACTCTTTAAATACCTCAAGGGCTGTCAGAATGAGGAGATGGCAGGTTTGTTCCCTGCCGCCCCAGAGGGTAGGACCAGGAGTGATGGTTTTAAGTTACAGGAGGGTAGATTTCAACTGAACATTAGACAGAACTTTTTGACAGTAAGGGCTGTTTGGCAATGGAGCCAATTGCCTAAAGAGGTGGTGGAGTCTCCTTCTCTGGACATCTTCAAAAAGAGGCTGGACATCCCTGCTGGTGATGCTTTAGCTGGAAATCCTGCATTAAGAAGGAGGTTGGACTCAATGGCCTATGAGGCCCCTTCCAACTCTATGAGTCTGTGATTCTATGACAATCCCCATCTGTTTCTGATGACAAAAGACCCCTGAATTAGCAAGGGCCAAATTAAGCTATGACTCCATCATTAGGAACTAGATGTTCTGAGGATGTGTACTGAATTGCAGAAGCCGTTAAGAAGACAAGTTGGAGAGACTGGGGGAGGTGGTGCCAAAGAAATTGCAACCCCAAAGAAACATGGGATTGAAAAAGTTGAGTGTTGACATTTTTCAAGGAAAAAAAGAGTTGCTACTCCAATGTAATGTGACTAAATGATTTGAAGATTGAGACAGCAGAATCTTCGAACCATCACTATGAAGTAAGTGGGGTTTTGCCTGACTCCTAGTCCCAGCTAGAGTAAACCCACTAAATCATATGGGATTTGCATAAGTGTCACAACTTACTATTCAACAAATGGTTCAATTGGTCTGCTCTAGCTGTAACTAATCATAAGATTTAGACCAATATATCCCATATAGTCCACAATTTTTCCCCAAGGCAGCTGATAAAAAAAGGCAATTAAAAGTAGGAAATAATATTGATTGATTGACAAAATGAAGTTCAAGAGGGAGAAATATTGGATACTACACTTGGGCAGTAAAAAATGAAATATACAGATATAGGATAGGTGACACCAGGCTTGATCGCAGTACATGTGAAAGAGATCTAGGAGTTTTGGTGGAACACAAGCTGAGAAGCTGAACATGAGTCAGCAGGGTGATGTGGCAGCTAAAAAAGCAATTGTAATTCTAGGCTATAGCAATAGTAATCTAGCGGCTAGCTCAAAGGATGTAAAAGTGCCACTCTATTCTGCCTTGGTCAGACCTCACCTAGAATACTGTGTCCAGTTCTGGGCACCACAATTCAAGAAGGACATTGACTGGTTGGAACATGTCCAGAGGAGGGCAACCAAAATGGCAAAATGTCTGGAAGCCATGCCCCTTGAGGAGCGGCATAGGGAGCTGGGTGTGTTTAGCCTGGAGAAGAGAAAGTTAAGAGGGGGCACGATAGCAATGTTTAAATATTTGAAGGGATGTCATACTGAGGATGGAGGAAGCTTCTTTTCTACTACTCCAGACAGTAGAGCATGGAGCAATAGACTCAAACTACAGGAAAAGAGATTCCACCTAAACATTAGGAAGAACTTCCTGACAGTAAGAGCTGTTTAGCCATGGAATGTGCTGCTACCTGGGAGTGTGGTGGAGTCTCCTTCAATGGAGGTTTTTAAACAGAGGCTGGATGGCCATCTGTCAGGAATGCTTTGATTGGGCACTCATGGCAGGGGGTTGGACTAGATGGCCCTTGTGGTCTTTTCCAGCTCTATGATTCTATGATTGATTGATTGAGCCACCCTTTTAGTTATTAACCTACCTTTCTCTCAGTACAGAATTCTGAGCAGATTCATACCAAGCAGAAACAGTCTATCTCAGGCTGGGCAAAGGATGGACTGTGGGTTCTGTGGCCCCTGGGGCTTTCTCAGCTGTCACAAAATGCCCCAAATGCGTTCCAGGGAGGGTAGGGGGCATTTTTGTCACATTTTTGGCAGTTCTGCTCATTCCCTGTGTTTTAAAAAAATTCCTCCTGGTGCTAAAATGGTCGGAGGGGTGAGTACTATTGCTCCCCACATCACCTAGAGGGCATTTGGGGCAATTTTTTGCAGGGAGTTCTGCTGAGGATGCAGTCCCCCAGGGTCTCAATAGCACGGGGGACAGCAAAATGTGACCCTCCAAATGTTTTTGGATTGCAGCTTCCAGAGTTCTTCATCATGGGCACTTTGGAGAACTGCAGTCCCACAGCATCTGGAGGGTCAAAAGACTTTTTTTCAGCCCTGCAATAGAGAGAAACATCGTAACAGCTCTAAGTAAAAAAAAGGCTAATACTAGCAGTTCTGAAAGGCCTAGGAAAATAGTAATATAATTACCTTGAGGTCACATGGAACTAATAAGGGTGCAAAGAGGCTACTCAGAGGGAGGGCATTTTGAACGTGACCAAGCCATTCCCCAAAAGGTTATGTTGGGTTGCCACTCCTTGCATTGAATAGGTGAAGACACCCAAAGGCTACTCTCAATGGATAGTCGTATGCCAAAGAAGACAACACAACAATATTTGGGTCCAAAGTCATGAGAAAAACTAAAAGTAGGGATGTGTTACCTACCCTGACAGCCCTCATCTTGAAATATCGCATAATTGGCAATATTTAATCATTTGACTTGATATGGCCTTCCGCATGGTTAGCAGGTAAGCCAGGGACCCCAAGATACCAACACTGGAGTCATGTATAACCAAGGGAGGGGCCTTTGGAAACTCCCCAAACAGGTAATACCCAGGTCAGAGTTAACACCTGGAGATGAATCATTCATTAATCCACTCAAAAATAGCATCCTCCCTTCCCCTCCTCACAACAGAAGTTGCCTGTTCCTGTTCAATTCCAAATATATCACCCATTAATGATTGTTAGCGCATCCAGAGAGCCCTTTGTCTAGTCCTGGGAAACTCCGAGAGACATTGTATTCCATTCCAAAGCTCATCCCTTCAGGGGAAGTATCACATATAAATGTCACCCTAAAACACCACCAAAATGTGCAAAGATCACATTCCTCTAGATTTCACATCAGTCTGTGTAGCCACATGTGCATGGACCTCCTCCTTTCTGACTCCACGTTAGTTTGTGTCACTATCCTGTCTTTTGAACATCCCCTCTGCCAGTTTACTTTGAGATCTCAGCTCTTCAGGATCGGTATAGTATAACCCACAACCCCCTCACTCTATTCCACTATCCAAATATTTCCTACCATTTTCAATAGCCTTTTGTGATTGCTTGAAGTCTTGAGTGTTTGCATGAATGCTGTTAAGATTGATTTCCAATAAAGATCATTTAATTATGTGTTCTGGCTTGGAGTCTCCTCAGTGATTACTGGTATACATAGGTCAAAAGATCCTGCCATTACCCAGCCTCTTACTGCCATTTTGGAATAATTAAATATTCCCCATATTAATATTCAGGTACTAGTGGGATCCTCACAGACACCACATAATTAACAGATAACAGACGCGGGTAATAAAGAGCCCTTTGGCTGCATGTGATCACAAGACTCTTCTTGCTAGTCCCAGATCCTTATAAACCATACTGCGAAATTTCAGCAGCAGCCCTTTGAAATCTCCTTCAAGCATATGTATATGCAAATATACATTTCCATGCAGCTTAGTACAAAAATGGAACAGAACTCAACACACATCAGTTAGGCTATACACAATAGTCGCACTGGAGAATAGCAAATATTATGCTAGAGCTTCTTAAATGGCAAACAGTTCATGTAAAATACAAATACCTAATAGAACACAGTTGCTTTAGAATGGGGAGAGAGTAACTCAAAATGAGCCAACTTGCGAGGCTGCAAGGATTTGGAATTAAACAGTCTGAAGCTGTAGGGCTTGCTAAGAGGAGGGAGAGATGAGAGGACAGAATCCTATATGGTCTGTTATGTTATGTAACTTTACATATACAGTTGGACCACCATATCCGCAGGGGTTTGGTTCCCAGACTTACTGTGGATACCAGAAACTGTGGATAACAGTGAACCCTATTAAAACAATGGACTTCCAGTTAAGACATAACATAGAGTTGCATTGGAGGACCTAGAAGATGTTTAGAGAGGATGCATCTCTAGGCATATTCTAGGATGTCTTTATGGTAGGTGCCCCTGTTTTGTCTTTCACCTATATCTGAAACCACGGATAATGGTTCCATGGATATGGGGGTCTGCCTGTACCTAGCTATGTAGCACAGGTGCTAAGAAGTCCCTTGACTGAATTGTGAACATGTGTAATGGGACACCGGCCAGAGTGCCTGATGAACACTCATCTGCAATACGCATTAGCACATTATGCACACTGATATAGGATGCACATTGGTATGCAATGCACATTGCACACTAACACACATTGTGCACCAATGTGCTTTGGCCACTTTGCTGGCTCTGCTACATACTAGCAGGCCTTTACTGGATACCGATATTATGCAACTGCGCAATTCTAATTCCCAGAGATGTAAGTCCTCTTAAGAAGATGTACCTTGTAAGTCCCCAACAGAATTCCAGCCAATTATGATTATGATTATAATTCATCACAGAAGCAGCTCTGCAGCACCTAACATCCTGCTTTGCAACAGCTGCAGAGCTGTTTGGGCTCGAAGTCAACCTGAAGACAATGGAAGTTCTTTACCAGCCTGCACCAAAGGAATAATACCACCATCCCCACATTGCCGTTGGCAAATCTGTGCTCAAGTCCATTCAGCAGTTCACCTACCTGGGAAGCATCATCTCCTCAGATGCCAAGATTGACAAAGAGATCGATCACAGATTAGCAAAGGTGCATAGCACATTTGGAAGACTGTACAAAAGAGTCGGGAGTAATAAACACCTGAGGCGAAACACAAAAATCAGTGTGTATAGAGCCATTGTACTGTCTGTTCTTTATGGATCTGAAACATGGGTTACCTATCGCCACCACTTACGACTCCTCGAACGCTTCCATCAGTGCTGTTTACACACAATCCTAAATATACACTGGGCTGACTATGTGACAAATGTTGCTGCCCTTGAGCAAGCAGGGATCACCAGCACTGAGGCCATGATATTGAGGACACAGCTGCGCTGGGCAGGGCATGTTTCTAGGATGGAGGACCATTGCCTCCCCAAAACAGTACTCTATGGTGAACTCGCCATGGGTCAGCGTAAAAGGGGCACTCCAAAAAAGCGATACAAGGACTCCCTGAAACAACATCTCAGGCTTGGCCAAATTGATCACCAACAATGGTCTGCCCTGGCCTCACATCGGGAGGCATGGAGACGCACTATCCACAATGCTGCAGCCTTATTTGAGAACTCGCGCCGAACAAGTCGTGAAGAGAAATGACAACGCAGAAAGAATCACAACCCGGAAACATCACCCAAGGAAACCTTCTGCTGTGCTTTCTGCAACCAGACTTGTCTATCTCGGATTGGCCTTTTTAGTCATCAGCACACTTACAGAAAGCACGGAATGAGTCCTTCCTGAACCTTCATTTGCGAAGAAAAGCCAGAGAGAGAGATAATTCATCTATATTCCATGTTTTCCCCAATACTGAGATTCAAGGCAGCATATTAAAATAAAAACCGACACAAAACATTTACAAGGAAAGTACTTAATGCAAAAGAAAGACATTTTTTCTATTTTTAATTTCTCACAACATATTTGTGAATATGAAAAAAATAAATCTTTATCACTGCTTTTTTTTAATTATCCAAGAACTTGGGGAGGGAAGGTTATGGGTTGAAGATCAGCTTCTGTCTCCCACCTCTGACCAACAAATTAAAATCTTTCCCAACCTTCAGGGAAGCCAGAGAGCTGTCGTCATATAGGATAACCTGCCTCCAGTTTCCATAGAGATTTGTGCACCAGCGGGTGCTGTTCTGATTGACATTGTTCTGATTGCACCTTTTGTGTGGAAAAACCCCCGGTGTCATAGAAACTGAAAACATATACAGGCACCAAACCCCTTAACCCCAGGGAATGGGAGGGGTGGACCAAATTTAGAAAGGGCGTTCTTGTGTTTTCCCGATTTCCCTTTTTGTTGGTGCCAGACGGCATGACAGGGTGGGAAGCCTGACTTTCTTTTGTCTTTCATCCCATCGAAAAGGTACAAGGTGGGCGACCATCCAAATCTGACTCGGCTGGGGGGGGGGAGTGGGTGGTGTGTGGGTGGGTGGTGTATGAGTGAAGGAGGGAGAAAGCCACACAGTTGGGTGATGGCTTGTCATTCTCAGAACTGGGCTGGAATTTCGGTGGAGGGGAGGAAGGTGGACAGAATCCAGATGATGCCATGATCTAATGGTAGGAAGGGGGGATTTCAAGAGGATCTGTTACATAAACAAAAGGATCCTTTCCCATTTGTGTATCGGCACCAGGCCATCTTAGACAGGCTTAATCTGTTGATGGAGAGCCAGTTTATTTTCATCCCAGAGAAGAAAGGAAAAGATGTGAGTAGTGATTTTAGTGAGTAGTGAGATTTAGCTGACAGCTCATATTCCCTATTGAGTCACTTTCGGGAGTGTGAATATCTTACACCATGGGCATACATGGGCAGAGATATTGGTACATTGGGTCAAAAAGCAAGGAGTGTTTGTATGTGTGTGTATAGACTGCTGTTGTTGTTGTTGTTGTTGTTGGTGGTGGTGGTGGTGGTAATGTATGCCTTCAAGTCATTTCTGACTTATGGAGACCCCCAAGGAGACCCAACCACAGGATTTTCATGGCAAGATTTGTTCAGAGCCATTTGCAATTACCTTCTTCTGAGGCTGAGAGAGTGAGGCCTGCCCAAGGCCATCCAGTGGGTTTCTATGACAGAGCAGCAATTCAAAGGCTGGTCTCCTAGTTTCCAAGGCCAACATTCTAACAACCATGCCACGCTCACTAGTTGTTCATAATCATCACCATCCCACGTTTTCTACCAGAACTGGAACTTTAGTGTGTCCAGGTCTCTTCCAAAATGCCTCGTATTATTCACACACACACATGCACACACACTTACTTTTTCTGCTCGGGAGGGAGGAGCATTGTGTTGATTTTCATGGGAACTCGACAAAAAGCTTTGGGAAGATAGCTTGCTTCTGAGGACAACAATAGCAAAGCTCAGGCTGGTTGCTAGCTGCAGCTGCCATTTTCCAATAGAAGGCCCTTGTGCGACACAACATGGCAATGCTGCTGTTGTTGTTATGTGCTTTCACGTTGACTCCCCAGACATGGTGACCCTATCCTAGGGTTTTCATAAGAAATAATTCTTCAGAAGGGATTGGCCATTGCTTTCCTCTGAGGCTGAGAGATTTGGCCAAGGTCACCCAGTGAATTTCCATGGCTGAATGTGGATTTGAACCCTGGTTTCTCAGAGACTCAGTCCAGCACTCAAACCCCTATACTCTCACTCTCTCTGGCTTTTCTTCGCAAACGAAGATTCAGGAAGGACTCATCCCGCGCTTTCTGCAAGCGCACTGATGACTAAAAAGGCCAATCCGAGATAGACAAGTCCGGTTGCAAAAATCACAGCAGAAGGTCTCCTTGGGTAATGTTTTTGGGTTGTGATTCTTTCTGCGTTGTTGTTTCTCTTCAAGACTTGTTCGTCGTGAGTTCTCAAATAAGGCTGCAGCATTGTGGATAGTGCGTCTCCATGCCTCCCGATGTGAGGCCAGGGCAGACCACTGTTGGTGATCAATTTGGCCGAGCCTGAGATGTTGTTTCAGGGAGTCTTTGTATCACTTTTTTGGAGCGCCTCTCTTACGCTGACCCGTGGCGAGTTCACCATAGAGTAGTATTTTTGGGAGGCGATGGTCCTCCATCCTAGAAACATGCCCTGTCCAGCGCAGCTGTGTTCTCAATATCATGGCCTCAATGCTGGTGATCCCTACTTGCTCAAGGACAGCAACATTCGTCACATAGTCAGTCCAGTGTATATTTAGGATTGTGTGTAGACAGCGCTGATGAAAGCGCTCGAGGAGTCATAGGTGGTGGCGATAGGTGACCCATGTTTCAGATCCATAAAGGAGGATAGACAGTACGATGCCTCTATACACAAACCCCTATACTACACTGACTCTAAAACAGAGTTTTCTTGGCAAGTTTTATTCAGAGGAGGGTTGCCATGGCCTTCCTCTGAGGTTGAGAGATCATGACTTGCCCAAGGTCATCCAGTGGATGTTCATGGCTGAGTGGGGATTCGAACCCAGGCCTCTTAGATTTTCAGTCAAGCCACTACACCATGCTGGCTCCCTGCACCACCCTGGCTCTCTTAGTACCTTCAAGTCAACTTTGACTTGTGGTGATCCTTGCATAGGGTTTTTTTTTTTTTTTTTTGAAAGATTCATTCCGGGGAGATTTGACATTGTCTTCTTCTGAACTATAGCCTACAGAACTGGTCTCCCTTGGTGGTCACCCATCCAAGATACTAGCCAGGCCTGACCCTGCTTAGCTTCCAAAAATTGTCTGGATCTGGTGCCTTCAGGGTATTTAGACACCACAGGACAATGTAGCACAGGGTAACTGAGGTGGACCCAGGACCAGTTGTCTCCCCCAGGAAACCTCCAGGCACCACAAAGACTGCTAAAAATAATAATAAAAAAAATAAACACCACCTCCCCCTTGGAAAAATTGGGTGTTTTTTTTTTAAAGTTAAGCTATGGTGGGGGACCTCCAACTTACATAAAAAAGGTGGATTCTTTTCCCCAGAGGCTTCCAGGAGAGGCAATTCACTCTTTGCTTAGCTTGAAAAAATAAAAAAGGTAGCCTGGGGAAATCTAGAGGAGGCAAGGGCTTCCAAAACAGCCCTAGGGCACCAGAGTCACACTTTGCCCACCTGTAACATAGCATCATGTATGGAGGACTTCTGGTGTGGGAGAGGGAATCTACCAGCCTGTGGTAAGCAACAAGCCTGTCCATGTTATGCGATGAATCCCACACCTTCAGAGTTAGATTGGGAGAGGTAATGTCTAGATTAAGGGAAGTAATAGTCCTGCTCTATTCTGCTTTGGTCAGACCTCACCTGAAATACTGGGTCCAGTTCTGGGCGCCACAATTCAAGAAGGATATTGAGAAGCTGGAACGTGTCCAGAGGAGGGTGACCAGGATGGTGGGAGATCTGAAAGCCATGCCCTATGAGGAGTGGTTTAAGGAGCTGGGTATGTTTGGCCAGGAGAAGAGAAGGTGAAGAGGTGACATGATAGCTATGTTTAAATATTTGAAGGGGTGTCATACTGAGGATGGAGCAAGCTTCTTTTCTGCTGCTCCGGAGACTAGGACACAGAGCAATGGACTCAAACTACAGGAAAAGAGATTCCATCTAAACATTAAGGAGAACTTCCTGACAGTTAGAGCTATTTGGCAGTGGAATACACTGCCTGGGAGTGTAGTGGAGTCTCCTTCTTTGGAGATTTTTAAGCAAAGGCTGGACGGCCATCTGTCGGGAGTGCTTTGATTGGGTATTCCTGCAGAGCGGGGGGTTGAAATAGATGGCCTTTGTGGTCTCATCCAGTTCTATGATTCTATAAATTGAACCCCACAGCAACCCATCAAAGCACGAGCAGCATGACTTCTGATATTTTACAGATGAAAATCTGGAAACATGTGGCTCTGTGACAACAGACTTCAGTCAACAGCATGTGGCCAGGCCCCAAGAGGGTAAAAGTTATTAATGAGGAAGAACACATAAAAAGTCCTATTTTAAACAGAGAAACCAGGAATTTATGTACTGAGTTTAGGAAGGACAAGACTCTGGCTGAATCAGCACTGCTCAATGCTATGGAATTCTTGGATTTGTAGCTTTGTGAGATATTTAGCCTTCTCTGTCATAGAGCTCTGGTGCCATGACAAACTACAAATCCCAGGATTATATAGCATTCAGCCATGGCAGAAAAGCAGTGTTAAACTGGATTATTTCTGCAGTACAGATGCCGCCTCCACCTCATCCTTTTGTCTCTTTCCTGCTGACTTATTTGAGTGCAAATTACTTTTGCTGTTTGAACTCCATTGGAACAGGACTGGGCAACTGCATACAGCCAGGGGGCAGTTTTCCATCCAATCACTCTCCCACGGACCCCTCCCCCCCTGAGTACCAAAATATTTCTGTTTTCTTGTATATTTCCTCCAGAATGGTGACCAGAAGTGAATTTGTGTCACTTCCTGTTTCCATTTTGGAAGAGACATATAGGAAGCCACCACTTATCCAAGAGGTTAGGGATTCCAGCATTGTCAGAAACTGGAATTGTTTGAAAAGCAGAAGCCGTGCAGGGAGCATGATGGAATTACAGTGGCTTGCTTGGGACTTCTCACTTGTGCCCTCTTGTGCCCACACGCCTGCTGTTTGCAAAGTCTCTCAGTCGGCTTGATGCCTCTTCCAACTTTCTTTAATTTGCAGACATTGAAAGAGAGAGTTGTCAGATAGTGGGACATCAAAAAGTGGGGGGTTTCCTGTACACAGTAAATGGGAATATTTGAGGAGGTTGGAGAACTCTGGGGGTTGTGGGAAATTGGCATTGATTTTGTGAAAAAATTGACCAAACATCATGCCAATAACATTGGAGGGTTAGGGGCTTTGGAGGACTGGCAAAGGGCTCTAGGGACAACAGGAATGAGGTCCAGGGGCCACATGCAGATCATGGGTGGCATTTCCTCACCTCTGCTTCAAAGAAGTGTGTGCAAGAGCTTTCTGGATTAGCTGCCTAGCTCCATGTGTCACTCTGGGTGGATTCTGTTAGGACCAGGCATTGGCCAAGTTCTCTGGGGAGCCAGCAAGGCCAAGTGGCTCAACCTGAGGGGGATCCTTCCTCAGACGGATACACTGTGAGCAAGGTGGTCTCTGGGGCTACCAAACCCAGGGTGCCCTTTAGAATGAAGCATGGGGGTGGCGGCAGTTGAGGGGAAGAGAGAAAAGGGCCAGCAAAAGGTAGCAGCACAACAAGAACACTGAAGGGAGGGGCTGGTGGCAACCATTAGGGACTGGTGGCTACCTTGTTAGTGACCCAATCTATCTGCTGGTGTTATTGACCTCAATTCAACATCCCATCAGCATAGCATAATATTCTACAAGGGACCTTATGCTATGCTGACCTATATACAATGCACCCCCACACCTACATGAAAGCACCAAAGCTGCCTCACACAAGCAATCCATGCTGTAACTTCAGCAGGCAGGATTGGAGAAGATCTGGCAACCCACCCTCTCCAATACCAAGATCCACAATGATGACATCTGTGCTGAGATCCATGGGGGTCCTTCGGAGGTCTCAGTGCTTCTGTAACTATTGTGCCTCTGGCAGGAGGAGGAAAGGGTGGTCAGATGCGTCTCCGATCCTCCCTATTCACAGTGCAGCATGGAAAGCCTGTAAGAGGCAGCTTCAGGGTTTTAAAGTAGGTTGGAATGGGAACTTGGGGAGCTGTGTGGAGAGGACAGGAATAGCAACTTCTGCAATGCCCAGAAAAAGACATATGCACATGGAAGGGACACTTACACATGTGGCTGTCCAAGGATGCCTTGGCCTGAGAAAGGACCCTTCAGAATGAAGCATGTGGGTGGCAGCAATCGAGGCGAATTCTGATCTTAGTCTGTAAATGAGCTGTCTAAAGTGCTGAATTTACTTGGTCAATGGGATTCAGCACTTTGGCTAGCTCCTTTAAAGTTTGTCCTAAAAGCCAGAGTAGATTCCCTGTCCCACTAGCATCAGTAGGGGGCAGTCATCCCTTCCAAGTTTATCTGCAAAATTTCAGAGAAGTTTTGGTCTAATCCTCATTAACTCTCCCTCATCAATTTTCATGGTCTTA
Organism: Gambelia wislizenii; assembly: GCA_030847615.1. Lineage (NCBI taxonomy): Eukaryota > Metazoa > Chordata > Lepidosauria > Squamata > Crotaphytidae > Gambelia > Gambelia wislizenii. The sequence continues at coordinate 331,223,418 of JAUMIR010000004.1, forward strand.
TTAGGAGATGATGAAAATGGGGGTAGGCATCATTTCTGAGCCATTTCAGTGGGGTAAATAAAGGAAAGGTGAAGCCACCTTAGGCTACGCTGGTAACAGGACTCTTCTCTATAATTAGTGGCTGCCATCTGCTAACAGCCAGAACACTGTGGGTGACATATGCTGGTATGAGCTGGCATTATGCCAGCTTACTTTTTCGGTCACTGTGGATGGAGACATCCAGTCCCTACTTCAGAAAAGACAGCCCTCTTACACAGACATGCCCACATAACTGCAGTCTGATGTCTCTGGAGTACACCTCCATGGCTAATCTGTTCTACAGCACCATCCAGGAGGGTAACTACTGTTCTTTGCCCCTGGTTGCATAGCTGTGAATGAATGGTGCCCAGGAATCCCCTGCCCTTGGGCACTGGTTTTCCGTGAGGATGCATCCCAGCACAGTGGTATCTGGTGGCTTCCTTGTCAGTGAGGAAATGGGTCCATGCCGGGTTTTATTCCATGCTCTGAAAAAACTCTCCAAGGTACTGAATCTTATTCCTAAATAATTTCAACACCTTGGAGAGCTCCTTTCAAGCGAGACAAAATCACCTGACTGAAATGGGAGCTGCCTTCTACCACTGCCCCAATGCCACCAAGCTGCATTGCAGTACAATGAAAGCCCAGTCGAATGCTGGTAGAGATTTACACCCTGCCATGAACAAAACAGGATCTTGGATACTCTGTTCCACCATGCCTCCACTGCCAAGCTCCAGTATCTCAGGAGGTAGCATCACACAGGGGTGGTTCTAGTTGGAGGGAAAATGGCACCTGACATCCACTGAAAGATAAAAAAGAGGAAGCTAGGAAGGAAGGAGGGAGGGAGGGAAGGAAGAAAGGTAGTATCACCTTTAACTGGTTTTCATTTTTGCATGAGCTTTCATGGATATAAGCCCACTGTTTTGGATGCAGTACAGAGTGATAAAAAAAGCTCAGGTATAAAGCATGAGAGTGGGATGGAATGTAATAGGATCCAGCAAGATGGAAATCATGACCCTTGCCCAAAATTTTCAAAGTGCTGTGTAGTATGATACAGGTCTTTCAGATCTTTACAGTCATCAGTTAGTGTTGATGTGCAAAAGCAATAAATCTGCTTATCAAAAGGTAGTTTCCAGGATTCAAAACTCTCTCTGAGAAGAGTCTTTCTTGTTATATGAACAGTAGTAAGGACTCTTATATTAATGTATGTAGTGTGCCATGAAGCCATTATCTTTGTTCATGTCTCTGCTAATGGATTGGAATTTGTGAATATGATTCAATTTAGCAGTTTCTCTTTCTAGTCTTCCTTTGTAATTTCCTTGCTCAAGGAAACCAGCGTATAAAACACTCTGTGTCCAGGAAGGTTGAAATGTTCTGCAACTGGTTTTTGGGTATTTCCATTTCTAATGTCAGATTTGTGTCCCCTAATCCTCTTGTATAGAGACTGCCCTGTTTATCTAATGCAGAGTGTAGAGGGGCATTGCTAGCATAGGATGGCATATATATCACATTGGAAGAAGGGCAAGTAAATGCACCTCTGCATTTGTTGATGCATTTGATGTTGTGGGTGATGTTATTGGCCCCAGTAATATTGGCAAGTAATAAGGACAAGTAAATGCACCTCTGCACCTTTACTTGCCAGTAAATGGCAATGCACCTTTACTTGCCAGTAATAAGGGCAAGTAAACGCACCTCTGCATTTATTGATGCATTTGATGTTGTGGGTGATGTTACTGGCCCCAGTAATATTGCTCCCAGAGTAGATGTGAGGACAGAGTTGGCATCTGGGTTTGTGGCAGGATCTTGACCCTGTATTGCCATCCTTGTTATGTACCCTGTTGTAAGTGATTAGTTGTTTAAGATTTGGAGGCTGTCTGTCGGCCAATAAAGGCCTGCATCCCAGAACTTTTGTCGGGGCCGTGTTACTCTCCAGAATTGGTTGTAGCTTGTTGACAATGCATTTGAGTGGTCTCAGCTGGGGACTGTAGGTGACCACTAGGGGTATTCTGTCATTTTGTGTTTTTCATCTCTCTTGAAGTAGATGGTTCCTGGGTATTAATCTTGCCTTGTCAATTTGTTTCTTCACCTCCTTAGGTGGGTATTGTATTTTGAGAAATGCCTGCTATAAATCCAAGTTTTGAGTCTCTGTCTTGTATTGTAGGGCTTGGCTATAAACAATAGATTTGGTAGTGTGTTCTGGGTGGAAACTGGAGGCATGTAAGTATGTGTAGTAATCAGTGGGTTTTCAATAGATCATGGTACTTAGAAGTCCATTGTGTGCAGTAGTTGCACAGTGGTGGCAAGATACTGAATTTGTTGTATGGATTGTTCCAGGCTCAGATTAATGGTCAGGTGGAAGTTGTTGAAATCCTGGTGGAATTTCTCAAGCAATTCCCTTCCATTTGGCCAAATTACAAAGATGTCACCAAGAAACCATAGGTAGAGGAGAGGTTTTTGGGTACACATGCCAAGGAAGCGTTGTTCCATGTTACTGAAACTGCTCCTATCACAACACCAGAGGCAAGGATGTGGAGGGCAATGAAAGGCCATGACCAGCCTGATACCCACCTCCCCTCACCCTTTCTATGTGACCCTTTCTTTTGGGGGTGGGGAGGAGACCCTTCAGCTAATGACAACCTTGAGAAGGGGAATCTTTGGACTGTAACACCCAGAATCCCCAGGTAGCATGGGTGTCACGGTCCAAAAAAGTATAGTTTCTGAGCTACCCTGAAGAAGTAGCTGCTGTAATTCTATTCTGTGGCAGCACATGGCTGAGTCATCAATGAAACCTGCTCATGTTCATACAGGACCTGATAATGGACAAATACCTCCCTATGTAGTTGAGTAAATATTATAAGGGCACCTTAGTAAAAGAATCATTCTTGCAAAAGCAGCTGGTGAAAGGCCAAGAGACACCTGGCTTCTCAATCAGAGCTATTTTCCCATCCTCCACTTGGAGGATTGGAAATGAGAAATGATTTAATTTCCACATTCCCTTTGGTATCTCTCTGTGGTGCCCAGCTGGTCCTCTACCAGGAACAGGTCGGATGACTCCCTTGAAGCTGATTTGCAATTTACCAAGAAATAATGGCAATTATAGCCATGACTCATAGCCTACTCAGGTGTTTGGTACCCATGGAGAAATGTGTAAGCTAAGTCTGTTTCACAGAATTATGGAATCATATAGTTGGAAGATGCCCTAAGGATGATCTTAATCCATCTTCCTGGCCACTTCTTGTTGCAAGCAAGGCATCTTTTGAGCCTAAAATGGCCCAGGGGAGCAAAGTCCATGGCAAAAAGCACCCCCCAGCATTTTTTTTTCCAGTTTGGCAGGGTGCAGCTCCATAGCTTCTGACACTCGGCCACATATGCTTCACACATACACACACACACACACACACACACACACCAGTGCACATGCAAGAATGAGTAATTTCAATGTTTTTTCTCCCCACTGGCAAGATACTAAGAGCTTTCTTTATCCTTTGGGACATTTCAAGCAAAATAAATGGTTGCTTCGAAGAAGAAGAAGAAGAAAGCCTTCTTGTAAAAACAACATCTTGCAAAGAAAACAGGGTATTTTGTGCAGAATGCATTCCTTTCCTCTGCCAAACTGAAGTTGGTCTTTGCTCCTGAAATGTGAAAAATTTCCTAGAGTTTGAACCTTTCTCATTGGGGAGAAGGACATCCTTGAGGATTCTTTACAGCCCTCATGTTTACTTCCCCAGCAGTCCTCCACAATTCTCTAAACCAGTGGCTCTTAACTTTTTCTTTATGAGGGACCCCTTTGTTGCCATGGACCCCCAAGACTTAACTGAAGATTTAAAGCCCCAACAACAACAAGACAATTACACCATCCATTAAATCTTTCCTCAGAGGCATTGGGAGAGGGGAGACTTTTCTCCTGCTTCTTCCTGCAAATTTGTGGCTGGAGCAGATGGAACAGCAATGTGCAGGCCAAGCCAGCCTTTGCCTTGGCTCCTGTCATGTGAGCTGAGTAGCCTACAACCCTTCCCAGACCCCCTGTGATGACATTATGCCCCCCCCCCGGGGTCCATGGACCACAGGTTAAGAACCACTGCTCTAAACCCCCTTCCATTTTAAGATGTATAGACTGCATTCTAACATCCCTTCAGAGCAAATACCTTCAGAGCAAATACCTTCAGAGCAAATGCAGCGGTATGCTATGTGAGCACTGTGCAACTCCCATGTAGAATAACAACATTGTGTAACACATGCCAATGACTTGGTGTCATTCTACAATGCACATTGCTCAATATGTAATGCACAAACATAATGCAAAATATGCCATTCACAACAGCAGTGCACAATATATGATGCACAATCACAATGCACAATACATGAGGCACAGCTAAAATACACAATATATGATGTGTGACCACAAATGTGCAATCTACAATGCACAACCTCAACGCACAATATGTGAGATGCAATCACAATGCACAATCCATGATGCACAACACATGATGCAAGAGTGAAAAACACAGTGTATTACTTGCAACTACAATGCAGAATAGACAATGCACAACATCAATGCACAATGTATGATGTGCAACTGCAATGCATAGTTTGTAACCACAACATGCAATGCACAATGCTCAACTGCAACACACAAAGCACAGAAATTGTATGCGGGGGGCAATGTCTACATTTTGCCCCCCAAGTAGCTATAACCCTGTGGTCACTGGCATTTTGAGAGGTGAATTTTGTACAACGGCACTGGAGTGGAAAGTGGGACTGCATGCTGGTTTGCTACTTTGATAAATCTAGAAAAAAAAGATGGAAAGAATCTTGTAAGCAAAGGGGAGCTTTTAAAGAGGGTGGGAGGAAAGAGTTGATTTCTTGTCTCCACCCCTACCTCCAGATTAGTATTAATCCACTCTGTGGCTTCAGTGTGGATTTGATGAGATCCCCGATGAGACAGGAATCTCCATACCATCCCAGGCTGATCACTATCATTTAACCTGCCTTACTCCTACAGCTGGGAAAACTTCCTTTTTGGACAACTCCCAGAATTGCAAAGCCAAGATGTGCACTGAATTTTTCATCAAAAAAGTTCCAAAATATGAGGGGAAATCATTGAAAAAATGTGCAAAAATTATGCTGATCTCACCCATCTGGGTTTTTTAAAAAACATTCTTTATTTTTGCAGGTGACAATGAAAGAAAGTAAATATCTACTTCCCTAACCCATTGTCTGAGATAAAAGTGATACATATCACCTGCCACCTGACCCTTCTAATTGGTGGAATAGAACCTGGGACACTTTGCATGCAAAGTCTCTGCTCTTCCATTGTGTGTGCTCTGTCACCAATTCCACTCTCCCTCCCTTTAAGTGATCCAAGTCTCTTTCACATGACACAGTTACAGAACTTTGATGCCACTTTCATTGTCATGGCTCCATCTTACTGAATCGCGTGGTTTCTTTTTTAAAAACACACACACACAGGGGAGAGGTAAATCCATTTCAGGTTTTCACCAGCTTTAATGGAGCAATCCAAAGTGTTGAACCTGTTTAGGAATAACATTCAACCCCTTGGAGAGCTCCTATAAAGGCTGGACTAACCCCTGGAGTGGATGCACTGTTCCACTGACATGATAGCTCCACTGGCTACCAATCAGCCCTGGGATGCACTACAGCTCTTTGGGACAGAATTCTAAATATCTTACTAAACTATAAATCCAAGGATTCCATAGGATGTCATCATGGCTGTTAAAGTGGCATCTAAGTGGTATAATTGTGTAGGACAAAAGAGATTTCCCCCCCCCCCGATATGCAGAGAAGCAAACTAGATTCAAGCTTGTCATATATGACCTAGTCATTCTATGTCATGCATAGACCATGTTTGATATGAGTAGAAATGAATGTGAGAAAAGACTGTGCTTATTTTACGCATCTATAGCAATGTTTTATTGTAGAAATCTACAAAAGCAAAAAATTTCCTTAGCCGTGAACAGACTTTGCTACAATTGCTTTGCAACTGAAGAATACCATTTTGTTTTAAACTACAGTAGTGGCTGACACAGCCTCTGATGCATCACCACCAGTGTGGTAACATGTGGCCTTGTACAATGAAAGTAATCTGAGCATACAAGAAACCTTGAGCCCCCACCCAAGCTGAGATATCAAGAAAATTCATAATGTATCAGTAATCCTACTTTCAACACACAACAAACTAAGGAGACCCCATCATAAACATTAGAATCAGAATTAGAAAGCAGCTTTGTTGCAGAAACACTGTACAAAGAAGCAGGAGAGATGTTTTTAGCTTCACAGATATATCACACACATGCCTTTCCACGTGGTTCTCTCTCAGGAGAATACCACCACCGCATCTCTCAGTGAGAACTGATGATATATGGACAAAAGTGCTACAGAGAAAGCTCCTGTTGGTTAGAAGCAATTGGCATTGTCCAAATCCAGCAATCGGATTGGCCAGCTCTTCACAGGCCTGGGATGTCACATGGTTGCTATGTCAAGTAATGCTTGCAGGATTAGAGAAGAAATGGTGAGAAGTGAACAAGGCTAGTGTAGATATTTAGGCCTTTCTGAAAGTCTAGCAGTTTTTCTCCAAAGTGTTTCAATGGTATCCATTTTTTTAAAGTTAACATAACTGTCCTATCCCTGAATATTCTTCTTTTGATAGCTCAAGGTGCATTAGGTCTCCTCAGCTCTGAGCTGGAAAAAATGATCAAACATACCAGAGGTTGAAGAGATGGTATGATACTGGCATGTTTGTATACAGTCACACCTACTGTAGAGCAGGCCACATAGTTTGGGAAGAACTAAAGAAAATAAAATCCCAAACCATCTCCAATCCAACCTGTTTGACAGGTAGAACATGAAGTGAAACCAATTTGAACATCAAAAAATACATTCTGATAAATGCATACTGCATACAATGGTATATGTGTTTACATTTCCTTAGTTAGCTCAAGAAACAAAACAGGAATATCACATTAGCCAAAAGAAAATGCAATCCTTGTGACATGGTGGCCAACATGGGAAGATACATGTGACCCATTCATCGTGAATGATTGTCATCTTGTCCTGTGGCAATTGGGCCTGTCTCTGTAGTTCAGTCAAACACCTTTCATTTCAAGATGTTTTTCTGAACACGGAAGCATTTTTAAAAACCTCCAGCTTCAGTTGGTCAAACCTCATGAGCAACAGGGACACCATGGGAACTGACCTCTTGGATCAACTAAACAGGATATGAATTTTTAGCTTAAGCTGACTCTCTCCAAATCCTCATTATTGTCCCTAGTTCCAATCATTTCCCCCATCCCCAGTGAAATTCTGCACTCAAGTCCTGAGGAACTCCAACTTAATGTCCCCACCCCCAGAGTCCATATTTCTATAGTGGTCACGTTGATGCATGGTTTGCTTCAGTCGTGGGTATGGTCCATTGAATGCCATTTTTTTTTCTGCATCCATGGGCTCTTTCTTGCCCCCAGAGTTGTAGCCACTGCCTGAAAAGGTTGCCACATGTGTCACTTCCTTCCATCTTTCTGAGATGCACCTTCACAGATGAATGCCTCTTCTCCCAGCATGATGAAAGGGATGAATCAGACATTCAAGGAGCAGCCCTGCAGTTGCAGAAGGAAATGAACATCCTACAATAAAAGAGAGAAACAAAGATTAGAGAGTGGGTTAAGAAAATAAGGAGAAGCACTACTTGGATAGATACCCTGAGGCCTGGGAGAGTTCTGACAAGGAATTACTCCATGGCTAGAACCTTGGAGACTCTGAAGACCAGGGCTGGAATACCCGCTCAACCATAAAAACCCACTGGTTGACCTTGGGCAAATCACACTCTCTGAGCCTCAGAGGAGGTTCAATGGCAACCCCCCTCTGAGCATATCTTGCCAAGAAAACCCCATGATAGGTTCGCCTAAGGGTCGCCATAAGTTGGACGGCACACAACAACAACAGGACCTTGAAGGCTGAATGTAATGGTAGGGGAGATAATCTAGAGGTGGCATCCCCAGTGTTTGGAAGGGGCATCACAGGGTCAGAGCCCATTCCTAACATTCCACTGAAAACTCACTCCTCCTCCTTTGGGACGCCCCCCTCCTGAGGAGAGAAACTCTAGCATCTTTTCTCCAAAGCAATGTTCCAAAAGAGGGATTTAAATGCATCCTTCCATTGAGAAGGAGTTTTAATAAGTACAGTGGGCATTTGGAGCTGGCGTCTTGTACCCGGGAGTGGAATCTAGTCATGCAAGCCAAGAGAGGTCATTACCTTCTCCAGGTAATCTTTCCATGAGAGCTGCAGAAGCCTTTGGATGCTGATGTCCATCCAGCCCTGCTGCATGCTGGCATTTTCTTTCTTTCTGAGCCACCTCTCTGCCTTCATCTCTGCTCCACATGCGATTCAGGAAGTGCTTAGCTCACAGCTGTTCTTGAATGACTCACTGAAAGAAAAAGCAGGCCATGCACTGTGAGACAGTCCTGGTTCAGAAACACACAATGGCTTGCATTTGGGCACTGTTGACTTTTCTCTCTGAGCGACGCTAAATTCTAGTCTTTATCTGCTGCCACAGTGGAGAATATGCTGATGCACAGGAGCAGGAGCTGCCTGCCTGTTCCCAGTGGCCCAATTGCCTCTCATCTTGCTGTTGTCAGCCAGAGAACAGGAAACAGTTAAGCAAAACAGAAGGACTGACTCCTTAATTTATTGCAAAAACTGCCTTGGGTGCTAGTTGGAGGGGCTGGGGGGAGCAGGAAGAAAAGGGGTTTCATTAGGACTCTACATCTCCTTAGACTGGAGTGATCAGTGACAGCTATCATCTGCCCAAGACTCTGACAATCTTGTTCATAGACTCATAGAGTTGGAAGAGACCACCAGGGCCATCCAGTCCAACCCCATTCTGCCGTGTAGGAATACAAAATCAAAGCATTCCCAACAAATGGCTATCCAGCCAACAAGGGCATAACTTGATTCTCTGAACTTAGGGATTATAATCACCTGTCACCATTTACAGCTGTCAAAAGCAGACAGGCCAGGGAGGAGTTATCTTACCTGTACCCTGGAGAAAAGAGTCACTCTCCAGTGGCTCTCAGGACAATTTGTCTGTGGTGGTACTTCATTGCTTCTCTTGTGGAGCAGAAACTGTCTTCAGGCCCATCCTCACTTCTATTACTTTCTTCCTTTCCCCATGTTGTTGGTTGAGGGTCTTAGTCATTTATGCAACAACTACGGTAGTCCATCACACTGAGTGGCAGCGATAGTTTCTTTCCTGCAGTTCCAGAACTCCAGAGGGCGCAGACTTTCTGTACTACAAACTTTGGCTTCAATTCTCTCTTTCTTTCCAGCAGTTGCTCAAACTGAAGCAAGTTTCTCAAAGTTGCTGGTCTTTAACCTTTCAGCACTGGGGAAAGCAGTGGGGTCTGAGGTCTCTTCAAGCTCTTCTTTCTAAAATTAGTCCGATTATGGGGAAGAAGACTAACAACAGTTTTTGTGACCCAGCTATCACGGTGCTGAGAATGTCACAGTTTTGATAGTTCACCCCATCACCAAAAGGTAGGAGAGTTTCAATGAATGCAGCATCCCTGTTGTCTTGAAGCAGAAAGGTAGATGGCTTCATGTCTGAATTTAAGGTGTGCTTGTGAATCCCACCCACCCTGTTGTAACATTGTTTAAGTAAATCTAAGTCAAGTATAGCTTTGGAGAGCAATCTGATCTTTCCTTGAACCCCTTTGGATATTTGATAGCATCTTCCCTTCCCCTGCCAATATCTAGTCACAAAGTAAGAACACCTGAGCACCCTGGTGAGTAAGGGAAACAAGTATCCCATCCTAGCTATTCTTTCTTCTTCCAAAGTCCAGAGGGTAGAGAAGTAAATAATCTAGGTTTAGCTCTAGTCTATTATCGAATGTACAGTGAAGGTGGCTTTTCTGGAGCGGAAAGGCCTTAATGATCAGGTCAGAGCCCAAGGGAATCCAGAGGCCCACTTGGAAAGAAGAGCAGAGGGAGAGCAGTTGTGTTAATTTCAAGGCTGGAGCACCTGGTGGGCTTCTGGAAGGAAGTGGCTAAAAATGCCCCAATCTGTTATGAGCTCAGGATAAAAAGTTGGCAGAAAAGGAAGAAAAACAGAAGCCAATGGCTTTCTAGAGAGTTAGTGAGTGCCCATTGATTAATGCTGAGGTAAGCAGAAAGTATTCAGAATAGATCCCTGGAAGAAGGGAGAATGCCCAGAAGGAAAAGCACATTGAAGGACAGGACTAATTATAAGCAGGAAGGATCCTCTGTTGTGCCTGTTTAAGTCCCTTGGCAACCCATGCCAAAGGAAAAGTGGCCAGTTCTGCCACAGAGAATAGGCTGGTTGCCTTTGTAACATAGTCCAATCCTTGCAATGGCTTTTTAAAAGTAAAAGAAATCCTCAAAACAGCCATCAGTTCTCTAGCATGAACCACCCCCAAGTGATTCAGGCTAACCATGTTCTCCACATGGTCCACCTCAAGGAACAGGCAATTCTCCTTCTGTCGGCCATTGGGCTGAGAACCTCCTCAGACCCCTCATGGCTGAAAGTTTCCACTGATAGGAAACCATCATCCTAAACAAGCCCACACCAACTCCGATCATATCACTGTGGTTGGTGGGGCAGAAACCTCTGGCTGAGTCCTGTCGCTCACTGTAGGACTAGCAGTAATGGAAGGAGGCAAGGTTTCCACTGAATCTCCTAGCTGGTGCTCTGGGGTCCTCTGAGGACTGGGCTCCTCAGAGTTATCAAAGTTGCCCTCAACTTCCTTCCCTCTCTGGATCAGCTGCTCTAAAGTCTTAGGGTAGGGATGGCTAAGGAAGCGTTTGAGTTTGGGCTGGAGGGTCCCTACAACGTACTGGATGACTTCCTCCTCATCAGCCTCAACATAGAGGGTCTGATAGAGGTCCCTCTTCCTCCAGAGGAACTGGTCTAAGGGCTCCCCTTCCTTCTGGGGGAGATCCAGCTCCCTCTTGATGGCATCCCTTGTCAGGGTGCCCTCACTATACTGAAGGAATTCTTTCTTGAACTCTAGCCAGTTCTTGACAGAGTCCTGCTTGTATTCCCACCACTTCTTTGCTGGGCCATTCATGTGGTTTTGGATCTGAGAGAGCCAGTACTCCTCAGTCCCACCTACCTGCTTCAAGTAATCCTCCAGGTGAGTCAGGAACTCCCTGGGGTCCTCAAAAATCTGGGTCTCTACCGGAGAAGGTGGCACATCCTCTGGGGCCGTGACCCACTGATAGGACTCATGGGGTTGAGGCATCACAGGGATGTCCCCTGTTGGAGGTGGCGTCAGGGCATACATCTGACTCATGTCCAGGGCATAATCATAAATCTCCCCTTCACTGGGCCTGATCTCTGGGCCACCTACCCCCACTGAGACAGTTTGCCGGGGATGATCCCCATGGCAGTACTTTCCCCCGCCGGACTCCAGCCGGTCAGCCCATTTCTCCAGGCGGAAAAATACTTCCTTCCAGACATTCATCTCCCTCTTGACCCACCTCTCCAAGTGGGCAATGGTCTCCTGACACCTAGACAAGCAGGCCTTGATGGATTTCTTCCACCGCTGGTTCTCAGCGGCCGAGGGGACATGGTCCTCGAGGTTGTTCTCCAGCTTGCCCACAGATTTCTGCAGGCCTTTCAGTTCCCGCTCCACCTGCTTCGACACCTCGGTCAGGAGGTGCCGGTGGGTCCTCCTGACATGCTCCAGCATCTCCGCCCTGCACTTCCCTATCTGAAGGATGACGTTGGGCTTGCTGTTGTTGTTGACCACCCCACGGTGACCCTGGAAAGAGTGGACATTCCCATGGTTGATGTTCTCCAGCTGCATGGTCGCTAGCTCTGCGGGTCTAAGCCTAAGGGTAGTACCTTCACCCTCTTTGCAGACACCCTCTTGCCACCACCCTGTCCTGAAGAGGACTTTTTGTTCCCCTCTACCAAATCACAAACACAACTGAATCAGAAATCACCCCAGGGAAAGAATCGCTGTCCGGCTCCACTGGTGTTCCAGCAGTCCAAGTCCAGGAGAAAGAAACCAAGGAAGGAAGTGCTGAGGTTTGCAAGTCTTTCTGTTGCCCAGTTGCCTTTAATCCCTGATCCTGGAAGGGTTTGCTTTCTGCCTGGGGAAGATGCAAAGCTGCCCTCTCTGCCTCCGCTTCTCTCCTGCTTTCCTCGCTTCCGAGAACTTCGAGCTAGCAAACGCTCTGAGCGATGGCTGCAAAAGCACAGGAGGGAGCGATGCGGCTTCTCTCTCCCGGTGATCTGCCGCTCGCTCAGACGGATCCCCAGACTTATAGTCCAGGCAGCTCCATCTGGGGGTGTAGCCAACCCTCTTTGCTCATTGGGAGCTGGCTCCGGATTGGCTGAGCAAGATTCGGGGAGGGAGGGGCGAAGAGAGAGAAACAAAGCTCCTGGCCAAATCTCTATGCCTCCCCCCCTTTTCCTTTCGCTTTGCACACCCCTCCCACCCACCCCCGGACTCCAGGCAAGAAGAATCCCTTTGAAAGGTTCTGCAGACAGTTGGATGGATGGATGAGTAAGCCTTACCTTTTCTACCCCCACTGCCAGCAACACGGTCCCCCTCAGCTCCCTTGTGCTCATCCTCCAACGCCTCCAAAGTCCCCCTCCCACACACACACACATCCCTAGCTAAGAGTCATAGAATCATCACAGACTCATCGAGTTGGATGAGACCCCCAAGGGCCATCTAGTCCAACCCCCTGCCTTGCAGGAATACCCAATCAAAGCACCCCGGATAGATGGCCATCCTGCCATCCTCCAAAGAAGGAAACTCCACTTACAGAGATGGAGAAATGGATTATTCCTCTCCTGGCCCCTTTGACTCTGGGTGAGTCTGATTAAAACATTCTCCCCAAGAGACCCCCCCCCCCGAACAAAAGAGGGAGAGAGGAATGAAAATGCAATGTGTCACATTCCACTGGCCAAGGAGGGGTTGATCCCTCCTGCTCTCCCCCCCTCTCTCTCTGTTAAACACACACAGAGACAGAGAGAGAAAGTGTGTGTGCATGTGCCTTCAAGCCGCCTGTCAGCTTATGGGGATCCCATGAATTTCATGGGTTTTTCTTAGGCAAGGAAGACTCAGAGGTGGTTTTGGCAGTCCCTCCCTCTGAAATAGAGCTAACAGAACCTGGGATTCCTTGGCACTCCTTCTGAGCTTGGAGAAGTTTCTTTTTTTCGTACTGCCACCCCCAGAATCCCCCAGACAGTTCAAAAAGGCACCTTGTGTGTGTGTGTAGGTACCTTCAAGTCACTTAGTGTTGACTTAGGGTAAGCCCACAAATTACCTAGGGTTTTCTTAGGGCAAGGAAGACTCAGAGATGGGTAGGTTTTTTTCTTTTTGTTTTGTTTTTTGTTTGTTTGTTTGTTTGTCAGTCCCTTCCTCTGAATAGAGTCTACAGCACCTGGCTATTCTGCTGCACTCTCCCATCCAAGTACTAACCAGAGCTGACCCTGCTTAGCTTCCAAGGTCAGATGGGATCTGGTGCCTTCAGGGTATTTAGGCACCACAGGACAATGGAGCAGAGGGTAACTGGGTGGTTAACATATGTGTGTACAGATCGACCCCCGTCTCCGCAGGGGATACATTCCAAGACCCAGAAGTTGAGCATGGAATCACATTGGAGGCAGCATTGGAGGCATATTGGAGGCAGTAGAAATACCTAGAGAGATTTTTTTTTTTTTTTTGGGATAAGTGAAACCATGGATACTGAATCTGTGGGTATGAGGTTGACCTGTTTGTGCCTTCAAGTTGCCTATCGACTTAGGGTGACGCCATGGCGGTCATGGGTTTACTTACGCAAGGAAGACTTGGGTGGTTTTTGGCAGTTCTTTCCTCTGAAATAGAGACTCCAGCAGCTGTAAACGTATTCAATGAAGCAACCGCTTACAATTCTCCCCTCCCCAAGAGAGAGAGAGAGCTGGGGTCACTGGATGGGAAAGGGTGAATGATTTTACTTTCGGCCAAATCCATGCTACACAAATAATCCAGTATGAAACTGGTTTATTTGCCACGGCTCCTTCTGATGGAATCCTGGGATTTGTAGTTTGCTGGTACAACAGCCCTCTTTGACAGAGAAGGTGAAAGATCCTGTAAAACTACAAATCTCAGGAAAGAGCCATGGCAAATCATCCAGTTTCAAACTGGATTATTTGTGTAGTGTGGATTTGGCCCTGTAAGTGGGAAGTGCTGTCCAACACATTGAGTGACATGACAGTAACCACCAGGATGCTGTCTCTCGATCTTTTGGCGGGGGGAGAATGACCCCCAACATCCTGAAATGGGCCCCCGGGCCAAGATCTTTGGCAGGCCTCCTACCTATTGCTAAGGCTAAAGGCAGCGAGATGCTCTATGAGATTTAGGATACAAACTAAAATAAATCAGTTTAAATGATGGCATGAAAGTGAGATTTGTGTAGTGTGGATTTGTCCCTAGAAGTGGGAAGTATAGTGTCTAGATCAAGGGAAGTAATAATGCCAGTCTATTCTGCTTTGGCTAGACCTCACCTGGAATACTGTGTCCCGTTCTGGGCACCACAATTCAGGAAGGATATTGGTAAGCTGGAATTCTACAGAGGACGGTGACCAAAATGGGAAAAGGTATGAAAGCCATGTCCTATGAGGAGTGGCTGAGGGAGCAGGGTATGGTTAGCCTCGAGAAGAAAAGATTAAGAGGTGACATGAAAGCCACATTTAAATGTTTGAAGGGAGGTCATACTGAGGATGCAGCAAGCTTGTTTTCTGCTTCTCCAGAGACTAGGACATGGAGCAATGGACTCAAACTACAGGAAAAGAGATTCCACCTAAACATTAGGAAAAACCTCCTGATGGTGAGAGCAGTTTGGAAGTGGATACACTGCCTGGGAGTGTGGTGGAGTCTCCTTCTTTGGAGGTTTTTAAGCAGAGGCTGGATGGCCATCTGTCGGGGTTCTTTGATTGTGTATTCCTGCAAGGCAGGAGGTTGGACTAGATGGCCCTCGTGGTCTCTTCCAACTCTATGATTCTATGAATTGAACCCTGCTGCAACCCATCTAAGCACCAGCAGCATGACCTCCAATATTTCACAGATGACAATCAGGAAACACGTGGTTGAGGAACATCAGAATGCAGTCAACAGCATGGACAGGGGTTTATAACAATAGCCTATATCAATCGCCCTTCTATTTCGATACTGCTCATTAGTGCAAAAGCACCCTCTAAGCAGTTTACAAAGTGTTAGCTAACTGCCCCCAACAAGCCAGGTACTCATTTAACTGACGTACGGAAGGATGGGAGGCTGAGTGAACTTAGGAGCCCTCTAGGATTGAACTCTCAACGTTGTGGCCGCAGTACCCGCATTCAACCATGGCACCCCCAGGGCTCCCTGGGGTTGGACTAGATGACCCTTGAGGTCTCTTCCAATTCAATGATTCTATGAGTCTAAGATTTATTTTATTTTTTTAAAAATCCTAAATGGATTCACATAATAAAAATTTAGAAGAATATCACATGGAGGGGATCTGAAGCCCCCAGGCTAGATCCCTCTCATTCCCCCCTCCCTTGTGGGAACCATGGGGTGGGGAGAGTGTGTGTTTGTGGAGGTTAATAGGGTTGGGGAGGGGAGGGGGTGTACTACCCATCCCGGGCTTCCAACCCATGCATTCCCCCCCCCCTTGCAGAAAAGCTCCCAATTAGTCAGCCTGATTAGCAAGTTTGCTTAATCACTCGCCCAGCCCACAAGCGCAGATCGAAGCGCTGGGAGGATGGAGCAGGAAGCCAAGCCATAAAAGGAGACCGGTGGCTTATATAATCTGCAGATGGGAAGGAAAAAAAGAGAGATTCCCTTTCTCGAAAAAGGCAGCTAGACTTTCCCCATCCGGAACTCCAAGCCGTCATTCAGAGAGAGATGATGCGGATGACAAGAGGAGTGATGCTAAGGCAGGATTAGGAGGGGGAAGCTATGTGTCTCTCTCTGTGTGTGGGGAGGCTTACTAAGCCAGGGTTGGAGGGTTATATAACTGGGTGATTTGTACCCCAAGCTGCCCCCACTCCCCAAATATGCAACTGGATTTTTAATTATTATTGTATTGTATTGTATTGTATTGTATTGTATTTTCCACCTCTGTTCTGTACAGAACTAGACCCAAAAAGGAAAAAAAAAACATGACCCAGATGATCTATGGTGTATCTTTCTTGGGACTTTTTTTAAAAAAAAAAAGATCTGGGGAATCTTCCCCCTCTGGGGATCTGGTGGTGGGGTGAAGCTGAGAGTTGGAAGTTTCTGCCTTGTGGAGTTTTGATATGTGTGTGTGGGGCACCACAATTCAAAAAGGATATTGACAAATGGGAGCATGTCCAGAGGAGGGCGACTAAAATGGTGAAAGGTCTGGAAACCATACCTTTTGAGGAAAGACATAGGGAGCTGGGTATGTTTAGCCTGGAAAAAAGACGGTTAAGGGGCAATATGATAGCCCTGTTTAAGTATTTGAAGGGGTATCACATTGAGGATGGAGCAAGCTTGTTTTCTGCTGCTCCAGAGACTAGGACACGGGGCAATGGATGCAAGCTCCAGGAACAGAGATTCCACCTCAACATTAGGAGGAACTTTTTGACAGTAAGAGCTGTTCTGCAGTGGAACACACTCCCTCGAAGCATGGTGGGGTCTTCTTCCTTGGAGGTCTTTAAACAGAGGCTGGATGGTCATCTGTCAGGGATGCTTTGATCGTAATTTCCTGCATGGCAGGGGGTTGGACTGGATGGCCCTCGTGGTCTCTTCCAACTCTACAATTCTATGATTCTATGATTCTATGACTTCACATGTGTGTGTGTGTGGTTTTATCACTCAGCTTTAGCCTCCTAGACATGTTCCTTTTTTTAAAAAAAAAATAGAGGTATACGAACAGACTTTGATTGCATTCTGAATCTCCTGTTTTGTGTTGTTTTGAAACCTGGTGGGTTTATTCTCTCAGGGTTCTGGAGAGGGATGTAGGCTTTCCAAGGGTCTGCAGGTTCTTGGAAGCAATGGCGTGGGTCCTTGTCCCCTCTCTCTCCTGTTTGGCTTTTTAGAGGGAGAGGATTCTAGCAAATTGCATTTATGTATGCAAGGGAAATATCCATGGATATATGTGTGAGAGATTCTTCTTTATGTTTCCAAATCTCAGAGCAAGGACCTTCTTCTCCAACCCTCATGCCATGGAAATCCACTGGGTGACCTTGGGCAAGTCACACTCTCTCTCAGCATCAGAGGAAGGCAAAGGCAAGCCCTCTCTGAACAAATCTTGCCAAGAAAACCCCATGATAAGTTTGCCTTAGGGTTTTCCTAAATCAGAAATGACTTGAAGGCACACAACATGTATTATCTTAGAGCCAGTGTAATATAATGATTTGAGCATTGGCCTAGGTATCTGGAGACCAAGGTTTGAATCCCCACTTGGCCATGGATGGCCTTGGAAAAGTCACACTGTCTCAGCTTCAGAGGAAGGCAAAAGCAACCCGCCTGTGAACAAATCTTGCTGAGAAAACCCTGTGATAGGGTCGCCTTAGGGTTACAATAGGTTGGGAACATCTTGAACAACAAGAACTACAAAAACCTCCAAAATATCTGAAGAACTACTGGAGCAACGACATGTAAAAACAGCCTGTCACATATTTCTGGGAAGGGAAAGAAAGAAAATTGGTGGTGTGGGATAAGATTGCCTGAGAGACCCTTCCTGAGGGTCCTGTGTGACCTTCAACAGACGCTCAGCATTGCTGACTTCTGACAATGGTCTTCTCATCTCAAGGGCTCAATACCGTAAGGGCTGCCACAAAAAGGAGGGGGCCTGTTCTCCGCTGCCTCAGAGGGTAGAACTTGGTCTAACCGGTTTAAGATACAGGAGGGGAGATTTTGATTGAACATTTGAAGGAACTTCTTGACAGTGAGAGCAGTTTGCAATGGAACCAATTGCCTAGAGAGGGGGGGGGTCTCCTTCTCTGGAGGTCTTCAAAAGAGGCTGGACAGCTCCCTGCTGGGGATGCTTTAGCTGGAGATCCTGCATTGAGCAAAGGGTTGGACCTGATGGCCCCATAGGGTCCATTCCAGCTCTATGATTCTATGCACTCATTGATAGGGTGAAATCCAGAATTTCAAATCTTGCCAAGAAATCCCTGTGATATATTCTTCTTCTTGTTCTTAGAATTATAGAGTTGGAAGAGATCACAAGGGCCATCTAGTCCAACCCCCTGCCATTCAGGAATACTCAATCAAAGCATTCCCCACAGATGAATCTCTTCTCCTGTAGTTTGAAACCATTGCTCTGTGTCCTAGTCTCTGGAGTAGCAGAAAACAACATTGCCCCATCCTCAGTATGACATCCCTTCAGATATTTCAACATGCCTCTTGTGTCACCTCTCAGCCTTCTCTTTTCCAGGCTAAACATACCAAGCTCCCTAAGCAGCACCTCCTAGGGCATGCCTTCTAGACCTCCCACCATTTTGATCACCCTCCTCCGGCCACATTCCAGCTTCTCAATATCCTTCTTGAATTGTGGTGCCCAGAACTGGACACAGCATGTTGTTTGCCTTCAAGTTTCTTCTAACTTCTGGTGACCCTAAGGTCAGCCTATCACCTGGTTTTGTTGCCATGATTTGTTCAGAGGGGGTTTTGCCTTTGTCTTTCTCTGAGGTTGACGGAATATGACTTGCCCAGTAGGTTTCCATGGCTGAGTGCAGATTCGAACCCTGGTCTCCAGAGCCGTAGGTCCTCAAAAAACTACACCAGTCTGGCTACCAGGTTCTCCTTAGAGTCATCATAAATCAGAAATTACTTGAAGGCACACAACAACAGCAACAACAAATACTTGAAGAAAAACTCACAAAAATGAGTGTGCTTATGAAAACCTCACACAAAACAGCATGATGACAAACTCTTTGCAAAAGCATTCACCTTAGGCAAAAGTGAGCACAATACTAGATTTGTTAGGAAAATGAGTACAGAAATATATATGAATTTCCATGCAGGCTTTTTAAATGTCATAAGCTTACACTGAAATAGGAATGAGGAAAATGTAAATATGAAAATGGGGAGAAATTGATATTGGCAAATTTGTCCATCCCTAAGTTAAAAAAGCAACCCCTGTTCAGTGATTTTTAATGATCACCTTCTCATTTCCAGTCCTGAAACTTGTGTTCCTCCATTTGCACTCTGCCAACCCTGGTTCTATAGAGAGAAGTAAACCTTTGCTAGTTTATTTTTATTGATTGATTTATTTCATTTATATAACACCTTTCTCCCAGAGTGGGACCCAAGACGGCTCCCAGAGAGATTCAATTAAAAGACAAACATTTTAAAACAATGAAAACCACAACATAAAATGGTACACAATCATTTAAAAAACATACACAAAAATACAATGAAATAAATAAAACATCTCAGTAAGAAGTTCCTCTGCTTACACATTAAAAGCCTACTTAAACAAAAAAAAGTCATTGTCTGTTGGGCAAAGAAAACAGGTAGGGGGTCAGAAGCCTTTCCCCATAGATCTTAGAACTCTGGCAGGTTCATATGGGGAGAGAGGGTTTTTCAGGTGGTCTGAATATGGGGCTAAATACTGTAAAGGCACCAGATCCTGTCTGAAATAGATGCTGAGCAGGGTCATCCCTGCTTACAACTTGGATGGGAGGCCATCAATGAATTCCAGGTGCTGTAGGCTATATTTCAGAGGAAGGAACTGGCAAAACTACCTCTGAGTATTCCTTGAAAACGCTATGAAATTCATGGAGAAGGTAGGCAACTTGAAGCCACATACACACAAACCTTTGCTTATTTCACTCTGGCATGCAAGAACAAATAACTTCAGAAGAGTTCTTCTCACCTAGTTGAGCTTAGGTGTGGTTTTGTATATATTTTTGGACTATTTTTACACTTTGGGATTTTTGGGAAAAAACCATTTGCACTAAAAATTTGGTTTGGTGCAAAGAGGTCATTTTGTGCAGAAAACAATGTAGTTTGCATGAAGTCATTCCGGACATAGAAGAATGTTATTTTTCTATGTTGAAATGCTGTGGTTTCTGCAGAAAAGGAATTTGTTATGGTTGGTTGGTTGGTTTGCCCAAATGAATCATTCACCAGGGGGAAAAAAACTTCTGGATTATTAAAAATGTCATAGCAGTTGTTTGTTTTCTTGAGGGGTGTTTCTATGTGTCAGGGTGTCTTTTTTCATCAACAATCAGGACCTCTTTGGGTATTCCTTCCCTCTCTAACTGTGTGTTACTGGCTACTGTTGTTCCCATTGTACAGAGAAGGAAGAGTGAGGCTCAAAGTAAGTGACTTGTCTAAGGGCTTTCCACATGACACAAGTTCACTTGAATTACCATAGCAACATCCTATGGATCCTGGTATTTGCAGTTTGGGGACACCAAGAGGCCCTGGAGATGTCTCAGTGAAAATTCTAAATACCTCACCCTAAAATACCTTATCCTAAATTGAAAATCAATGCCTAAATAACCCAAAGGCAAAAGATCCTGTCTGATCTTGGAAGCTAAGCATGGTTAGGTCTGGTTAGTACTTGGATGGGGGACCACCAACAAATCCAAGGCAATGTAGGTTGTATTTCAGAGGAAGGAACTGGAAAAACCACCTGAGTCTTCCTTGCCTAAGAAAACCCTAGGAAATTCATGGGGTTGCCAGAAATCAACAGGCAACTTGAAAGCACACACACACACACAAATTGAAAATCCCAAAATGGAATCATAGCAATTAAAGCGGAATCATAGCACTATAACTGTTTAGTGTGAAAGAGCTCTAAATTAAATCCCTCCATGGATGAAAGTGCATTTAAATTCAAGTCTCCTCCCTCCCCTGTCTCCGGAGCCAACAATTTGGCCACAGCAGATGAATGGTAATGATTGTGTGTGTGTTTGAATGGTGATCTAAATACACAAAGCAGTTTCCACCCTGGAAACACAGGGATTTCTGTTTGAACCACAGTCTGCTGTTATTATCTGTTTCGAGATCTGCCTCTTATCTATCATTCCTCCCTCCCTCTTATTTTGGGAATGCCCCAATTCACTTCTTTTCAGCATGCTGTTCCTGTTGTTGCTGTTTCCCAAAATGGAGAAAAAAGGAAAGGGGATTTTCCTTTTGGATTTCCTGGGGAATAACTGGCTGATGGAGATGTCATGACAACCATGCCGGTGGTGTTTCTAATAAAAGGAAGGTGAACAGACAGAAATGGAGATGGGAAAAGAGCCGGAAGTAAGACGGGGAGGAGAGAAGTGACAGAATCATAGAATCATAGAGTTGGAAGAGACCACAAGGGCGATCTAGTCCAACCCCCTGCCATGCATGAATACACAATCAAAGCTGAAGGAGAATAGAATGGGGGTTGAATGGGGAGAGGAAGGGGGGAAAGAATGGGAGAGGGGGCACAGAACAACTAAAAACTGGGGGCTTATCTACATGGCAATTTACCCCCATCTTGCCCCCAGTCTTGGAGCCCTGCAGACCTGATGATACAGGGCATTTGCCCCATTTTGCCCCCAGGCAGTCCTTATGACTCCCAGGGAAAAGACAGGGCTAAGACAGAGGGAAAACAGGATAAGGCCCATTAAAAACATTTTTTTAAAAAAAACCTAGTTAACTCTGTTTTAGCCGGCAAAAAATGGACCAGGCCCCGCATGACCGCAGGAGCCCATCCCGTCACACTGGCCCATCGCTGCAGCTGCCGGTCTGCCGTCACTCTTCTGCAGTAGGAAGGAGCCCCACAGCATGTGACCAAGGCTGGTCACATGCAGGGGGACTTGTACATGTTGCGAGTCAGCTTCCTACCTTCCAGGAGAATGAGGGAAGTGGCGGCGGCGGCAGCAGTGGCTGTAGCAACAGGTCAGCATGCTCATCTGGACATTCTCCCATTTGCTGATAGTAACAGGGGATGAATGGGCCTGATCCACAGATAGGGTATGCTCACAAGGAGGTGGTTATCCTGGCCCATGTAGATGAACCCTGAGTAAAGGGAGCAGGCAAGATGAACAAGAAGAGAGCCTATGGAGATTTTTAGATGGCTAAAATCAGCCTCTTGCCATGCAAGCAGCCTCCGGAGCAGTAATGAGGCTGCTGCGCAGCAAGGGTCCATTTTGGATGATGCCATTTCTCTCTCAGCGTCGTCCGTGAGTGTTGTGGCTAGCATTGGAGGCGGCCGTGCTGTTTTTTATTCACTGACAACTTCCGTGAGTGAAAAACAGCGCGGCCTCCTCCAATGCTAGCCGCAACACTCATGGACGATGCCGAGAGAGAAACGGCGTCATCCAAAATGGACCCTTGCCGCGCAGCAGCCTCGTTACTGCTCCGGAGCCTGCTTGAGCGGCAAGAGGCTGATTTTAGCCATCTGAAAATCTCCTATGAACCATGCAGGAAAGATCAACTAAGGAAAATCTGGTGTTCTCTGTGTTTGCCAGTATCCATAAGAAACAGTGGACCTGCCCTTCTCCACATGAGGAAATCCATTTCTAAGTAAAGCATTTACCCTTTAGGACAATGTTCATGCCTACTTTCTCCCAAACTTCAGGAAAGTTACTCCTTTGGAATCACAGCTCCCATAACCCTCAGCTGGTGAATTCTGGGAATTTTAATCTCCAAAAATAAAAGCTTCTAGGTTTTCTTCTGCCTTGCAAAGCAGTGGATTCGATTCAGAGGAGGGGTTTCCTAAAAACTTATAAACCTTCCATAGCTAAGCAAACTTTCCGTTCTGCTTGGTTCTACTTTGGCCTTATGATCACTTTTTGACCCCTCCCACTTACTCTGTTCCATAGCAATGACTGCAGACTTTATCAGACAAGCCTCTATAAACATGTGTTTGCCACCATATTTTAAACCGTTAGTGTGCCATCAAAAGAACCCTTTTTATCAAACGTTGCCATAATAGTGTGGAAAAGAAGACCCATACTTCCATGTCAGCGATTCTTGCAAGAAGACACAAGCACACTTACGAGTCTAAAAATAACTACATTAAAAAACAAAATGAACGCACAAGCACTGAAACACTCTTAAAAACTTACCTGCAACACAGGGAGGTTCATAAAAAGAGCATCCAGTAGCTAGTTTTCGCATTCTCACCCCGAAGCGTTCTCACAGGGATTTCCCATTGATCCTGGAATTATGCCAGTAGAACAGGGTGCGGTTGCACACACTCACAATCATGGCAAAAAAATACCATGGCCAATCTATTGACGGCTTGGCCTGTCAATAAAAAATAATACCTTATTTTCAATACATAATTGCAAAAACACGACATTATGTGAAATGGGTATCCTTTCACGTTCATTAGGCATTGTTATGATGTCATATTTGCCACATCTGATAAAGTCTTGATTCCATTCTCTGTCTTCTTTCCCTGTACCTGTTCTGTATTTGTTTTGTTTCTTAGGTCCTCTCCTTTCCTTCAGAATTGCCTTTCTTGGGCTTCCTTGAGGAAATCTGGAGTATATTAAAGCAAGCAAGCAAACAAGCAAACAAACAAACTTTGGCTTTATCAAGAAACATGTTCAATCCCTGGTGGATCAAGTCTTGCACCAGGCTTTACAGGATGAGGAATGTGGCAGCTGAAAAACAGGTAGTTCTCTCCACACCATGGGGCTATGTGGATTAGGGTCACCACAGTGAAAATGGGACAGGACTCCTGTACCTTTAATGATTGGTTTTGTGACAACCAATACCTGCTGGAATATTCTCTCTCTGGCTTTTCTTCGCAAACGAAGATTCAGGAAGGACTCATCCCGCGCTTTCTGCAAGCGTGCTGATGACTAAAAAGGCCAATCCGAGATAAACAAGTCCGGTTGCAAAAAGCACAGCAGAAGGTCTCCTTGGGTGATGTTTTTGGGTTGTGATTCTTTCTGCGTTGTCGTTTCTCTTCAAGACTTGTTCGTCGTGAGTTCTCAAATAAGGCTGCAGCATTGTGGATAGTGCGTCTCCATGCCTCCCGATGTGAGGCCAGGGCGGACCACTGTTGGTGATCAATTTGGCCAAGCCTGAGATGTTGTTTCAGGGAGTCTTTGTATCGCTTTTTTGGAGCGCCCCTCTTACGCTGACCCGTGGCGAGTTCACCGTAGAGTAGTATTTTTGGGAGGCGATGGTCCTCCATCCTAGAAACGTGCCCTGCCCAGCGCAGCTGTGTTCTCAATATCATGGCCTCAATGCTGGTTATCCCTGCTTGCTCAAGGACAGCAACATTCGTCACATAGTCAGTCCAGTGTATATTTAGAATTGTGCGTAGACAGCGCTGATGAAAGCGCTCGAGGAGTCGTAGGTGGTGGCGATAGGTGACCCATGTTTCAGATCCATAAAGGAGGATAGACAGTACGATGGCTCTATACACACTGATTTTTGTGCTTTGCCTCAGGTGTTTATTGCTCCAGACTCTTTTGTGAAGTCTTCCAAATGCACTATATGCCTTTGCTAATCTGTGATCGATCTCTTTGTCAATCTTGGCATCTGAGGAGATGATGCTTCCCAGGTAGGTGAACTGCTGAACAGACTTGAGCACTGATTTGCCGACGGCAATGTGGGGATGGTGGTGTTCGTCCTGTGGTGCAGGCTGGTAAAGAACTTCTGTTTTCTTCAGGTTGACTTATTCTACACTACCAGTAAAGGTACAGGAGCCCTCTCCAGTTTTCAATCTGGCAACTCCAGCTATGGGTCATAAATTATTTCATTGCTGGCCACCTTCCCCATAGATTTTGGCCAGAATGGCTAGGTGCTCAGAAAAATTCTTCATAAAGCTCTGGAGTCCCTTTTGTTTTTGGTTAGCCATGCCTGGTTGCTAGGGCAACCAGTTGCAAAGAAGGTAGTGCTCCTACATCTTTTAACATCTAGAAGGGGGGAATTTGGGCTGGTGCAATTTTGCACATTCAGCTTCTAGGTTCTGCACAGAATCCGCTAACTTTTATGTCCTGCAGAGGCATGAAAGGTATGGGAAACCTTTCCCCTGCCCTCCTTCCCAGCTGCATCCCATGATGGAATGCTCTTTGCAGATCTGGGCACCATGATTCAAGGAGGCTATAAATAAACTGAAATGTATCCAGAGAAGAGTGACAGAGGGCTTGTCTAGATGGAAAATTTACCCGGTCTTTCTCACGTCTTAGAGCCCTGCAGTCCTGATGACGCAGGGCTTTTGCCCCATTCTGCCAGCAGGCTAGTCCACACATCGCCTGGGGCAAAGGCTGGTCTAAGAGAGAAAGAAGATAGTGTAGGGTCCATTACAGTGTTGTTGTTTTTAAATTCCTGGTAAAACCCATTCCAGACGCAGAAAATTGATTGGGCCCAGCATGACTGTAGAAGCCCATTCCAGCCCATTGGCCTGTCATTGCAGCTGCCCTCTGCCTCACTCTTCCATAGCCAGGAAGGGGGTCCACAGCATGTGACCAAGGCTGGTCACAGGCAGGGGGCCTTGTTCATGAGCTGCACGCCTGCTTCCTAGAGCGTGTCCAGAGGAGGGTGACCAAAATGTTGGGAGGTTTGGAAGCCATGCCCTATGAAGAGTGGCTTAGGGAGCTGATCATGTTTTGCCTGGAAAAGAGAAAGTTAAGAGGTGGCATGATAGCCATGTTTAAATATTTGAAGTGTTGTCATACTGAGGATGGAGTAAACTTGTTTCCTTCTGCTCCAGAGACTAGGACATGGAGCAATGGACTGAAACTACAGGAAAAGAGATTGCACCTAAACATTAGGAACATTAGGTCTTTTCCAGCTCTATGATTCTATGACTCCTGATGCAGAGGGTAGCAGTGGCAGCTGCGGAGATGAGACAGCATGCTCATCTGGATCCCAGCCTGTTTTGTGCAGGTAACAGGAGTCAAACAGGCCAGATCCACAGATGAGCCCCAAGATGACCAAGGTTTGGAAACCAGGTGTTATGAGGAATGATTTAGGGAGCTAGGTATGTTTAGCTTGATGAACAGAAAAGACTGAGAAGTGACATTAGACTTATCTTTAAATATCTGGAGGGATGCTATAGGGAAGACAGAGCAAGCTTCTTTTCTGCTGCTCCAGAGATTATAACAGGAGCCTATGGATTAGAATTCTAGAGAAAAGGGTGCCAATTAAACATTAGGAAAAACTTCTTGACTGTAAGATCTGTGCAAAAGACTGCCTCAGGGGGTAGTGGACTCTTCTTCTTTGGAGGGTTTTAAACAGTGGAAGGATGCCCATCTTTCAGGTGTTTTACTTGTGTATTGCTGCATGGCAGGGGGTTGGAGTAGATGGCCATTGTGGCCCCTTCCAACTCTAACATTCTACTATTGGCTTATTATAAGCAGGAGTACACATCACAGATTCATAGCAGAGGAGAAACCTGAACTCAGCTCTCATAGATTTTGTGCTATGTGTATGTTTTCATATCTCATAACTTAACACTGGAGTGGGTACCTGATGGGGGTTAAGAGATTCTTCCCCAGCAAACCTTGGATCTTCAATATTTCCCCCAAATACCTTCTAGGCAGTGGGGGGGCAATTTTGCCACATGTTTTTGCCCCTCTCCGTGCCATTTTAGACCCAGGAGAGTCCTTCTTTACAACAGCAAATGACCTAGAAGACACTGGTTTTTTGGACCCTGGAAAGCCCCTGGTGGCCACAAAACCAGCTCTGGGGCCACCTGAGGTACACAAACCATACTTTCCTCGTCCTGGCTCAAAGCCTTCTTGTTCATACACATAACATTGGCTGAGCAGAGCAGTTTTCTCACCAAAGGAGCTGAAAGGTCTTCTTGTGCCCCCTAAATGTGTTATGTATATAACCCAGTATATGGAAACAGAAAGCTGACCCCAAATAACACGCTATGGTCTATTTGGCAAGGCAGGCTCATAGTCCCAAGCTGCGCTTTCAGAGCGAGGTTCTGGAGGTGGGATAAGATTCAGAAAATGGGCTGTTGTCTCTATTTTTTGAACCCGCCCACCCTAATGACCCCTTTCAAGGGATCGAATCAAAGTGGCAATTGAAAGACTGTCTGAAGTTCGGGAACATTTTCTTTCACTCTCACCACTCAGTGGCTCCATTCCTGCAGTTCCTTGTTCTGTATTTGTCTCCTCAAAAGAGTTGCCTTTAGTTTTACATTGTTAGAAATCCTACTCTTTCCAAGCAGGGGTTCAACCTAAAAGATGAGTGGGTGCAGACCTTAGAGGCTGAGCTTAAATGTGATGGTTATAAGCAACTATAGTTTCCATCAGTAATAATAATAATAATAATAATAATAATAATAATAGCTATCAGCTGAGTACAGAGCAGTTGATTGGCAACTCCCAACTTGTTCTCACACACACACACACCCCACCCCCAGGAACAATATTATTTTCGGAATAATAATTTCAAGGTCAGACAAAGTTGTTAGCCTCTTATTTTTTTTAAAAAAAATAGTTTGCTCAATTGCAATCCACCACTTCTTAATTTTCTCGGCAGGCGGATATGTAGGCAGGGATAATATTAACGAGCTATTGATTATGATCCACTTATAATCTCTTTCCCACCGCGTCAAGCTGTGGGAGGCTTAATCAAGAGAAGAAACAAACCAATTTTGCTTATTAGCTTTGTGCCTTTTTTTTTTTTTTTGGATGAGGGATTTGAATCCTCAAAATTGCCCTTTATTAGAATGGGGGGATTAATTTAATAGAAAGGATGTACCTAGCTAGCTCATGCCATGAAGAGTGCATTGGCCTGTGTTGCTGCATGTGGGAGATACACATCGCTCCTGATAATGTTATCTGAAGGCTGGGATTAAATTGCAACCGGTTCTATTTATTCCACAACCTTTTTTCCACTGCTGTTTCTAATTACTGAGTTTTGCCACTCTGTAAATGTAATATCTATTTAGTTGCTAAACTTTGTTTTAAGCCACTGTGAAGTGCACTGACCACAGATGATTTACATCACTTTAAAGCAGATGATTAAGGCATTGAAATAGTTCACGCTTTTCCATACCTTGGCTAAGGCTGCAGCCACACTGTAGAAATAAAGCAGTTTGATACCACTTTAACTTTTATGGCTCAATGCAATTGTATTCTGGGATTTGTAGTTTTCTGAGATATTTAGACTTCTGTCAGAGAGCTCTGATGATACAACATACTACAAATCTCAGATTTCAATAAAATGGAGCCATGATCGTTAAAGCAATGTCAAATGCATTATTTCTGCAATGTGTCAGCAGTCTTGGTCATTAATCAGAATGGAAGCTGCAGTCAAGAAATGAGAAGAAGACTCATACTTGGAAGGGAAGCTATGAAGGAAGTAGACAAGATCCTGAAGTCTCCAGATATATCATGAAATACTAAAGTCACGACGATCCATGCCATTGAATTTCCCATTTCTATGTATGGTTGTAAAAGCTGGGCAATGAAAAAAAGCTGATAAGAAGACAATCAACTCCTTTGAAATGTGGTGCTGGAGAAGAGTTCTGTGGATACCGTAGACTGATAAAAAGACAAGTAAATGGGTCCTAGAGCAAATCAACCCTGAACTCTCCCTAGAAACAAAGATGACTAAACTGAGACTGTCATAGTTTGGCCATATCATGAGAAGACTTGACTCACTAGAAAAAACCATCATGTAGAAGGCAGTAGGAAAAGAGGAAGATTGCATTCCTGATGGATAGACTCAATCAGGTAAGCCATGGCTACCCTGAGTCTGCAAGACCTGAGCAGGACTGTTGATAACAGGGTAACTTGGAGATCTCTCATTCATGGGGGTCTCCATAAGTCAAGGTCAACTTGATGACAGTTAACAACAATGAAGTCCATTTGGAAGAGGTTGAATAAAAGTTACTTTTTGAACTGCAACTCCCAGAATCCCCCCCCCCCAACCAGCATGAGAGTGGCCATATCTCCTGGAAGGTTTTTGGAATTGCAGGACAGGATCCTACATGAAGGAATTGGAGCACAATTGTATGTCCATGGAGCTACGCAGCAGTTGCACAACAGTGTCTCTTTAGTGAACAGTGATGTTATACAACCCATGCACAAATGCATGTGCATTGAGCACCCATACATGATGTGCAGTTCACTTCCATACACAAGTGTGTATCCATGCACAAATGTGCAGCATATGAATCAGCCAGAGGGCCCTTTCATACTACAGGATGATAGCGCTATTATCCCACTTTCACTGCCATGTTTCCATCATTTGGATTTGTAGGACTGGCAATTTAGGGAGGGGTATTTAGAATTCTCAGCCAGAATGTTCCAAACAGCAAACCCCATGATTACATAGGATGGAACCATGACAATTAAAGTGGAATAATAGCGAAATGTGATTGTGTAGTGTGAAGGGACCCAGAGTCTTAAGGGCTTACCACACTCCAAAGTAAAACAGCAGTGCAGCAGGAAGGTTCTATCTTCTGTGCTGCTTTACTGCACAATGTTGTTGTCTTTTCATTCTGGTCCCGTGGAAGACTAAGGTAAAACTGCATCTTTTTGCTAACCAGAAAAAAAAAAACATTTGCGAAAAGATGTGGTTTTACCTCGGTCTTCATCAGGACCAGAATGGCAGAACATCAAAAGAATGACAATGCCATGGGGTAAGGCAGCACAGAAGACAGAACCTTCCTGTTGCACTGCTGCTTTACTTCAGCCCCTTAAGCTCCTCCGAAGAGGGCATTTTCTGTCCCACCAAAATCACAGGCCCATTTGATGAGGAAACAGTAGAGAGCCTTATCAGTGGTTACTCCCAGGCTGTGGAACTCCCTTCCACAGGAGACTAGGATGGCCTGCTCTCTGCTCTCTAGTCACCTGCAGGCAAAGACCTTTCCATTCAAACAGGCATGTAATGATTAATAATGGCAAGGAGTCTTTTTATGGGGTATGAATGCTGTACTTTTCATTTTATTATGTTTTTAAATGATTGCACACTTTTTAGAATTTAGTGGTTAATAAGAACTTGATCGATTGCATTTTAACTTTTTTTTATCATTGTAACTTTAGCTTATTTTGTTTTAGCCTTTTGCGAGTTTCCTTGTGCCAGGAGAAAGGTGGCATATAAATAAAAGGGAAGAAGAAAAAAACCCAGAAAGGAACACATGCGGAACTCTGACCTGTATACGGCCATTCTGCGTTGGACAAAAATGTCCAACCACTTCCATTGGGGAACTTACGCATGTGCAGGTAGGGTTGTCAGAGTGAAAACTGGAGAGGGCTTGTGTAGCTTTCATGGTTGTGTAGAAAAAGGAAGAAACACCTGGTGAAATTCCCTTTTCTACACCACCATTAAAGGTGGTACAGGAGACAGTTTTCACTCTCACAACCCTGTCTGCACACTATGTGACGGAAAATGATCAGGATTCTACCCAGGGTCTAAAAAAAGTATTCTCCACTCCAATTCTGCTCTTTCCCCACCCTTGGTCTACCACCAACTTTGAAATCTGGACTTTTTACCTCCATTCTACCTTTCACACCGAATAACATGGAAGATACACATGAATGCAGGCAGCAGCTACCCTGAATAGAGCAAAGGCCAGGATTCTCAGCTGCATGAATGGGAATCGTCTCTACAACAAGTTTCCCTTGAATGCTCCAGAGAAACTGATTCTCAGAATGGCACCTAGAATTACATTTACCCTCTTCAAAACAACAGCGATACCACACACACCTTTTTCATCCAACCTCTCAAAAACCTTCATTCAACCTCTTGAAAACAAGTGCCTATTGGAGGGGCAGAGAATCACAATTGCTAGAGATTTGGAAATAAAGACAGGGCCAATTAATGACATCAGACCCTAGGAAGCTACCGTATATTGAATCTGAGCATTGATCCATCAAGCTTGGTATTGTCTAAGTACCATCAGCTTTGCAGGGTTTCAGTCACAATTCTTTGCCTTATCTGGAGATTTTTCATGTTATTTCTTGGTGGTTTTCCATTCAAGTATTGACCCAGACCTGATTTCTGCTTTGCTTCTAAAATAAGGTCTCTGGGCCTCAACTTGAGTGTCACAATGTCAATTCCCTTCACAGGCCAAGTGAGAAGGAGGAATCTCAGGGTGAGGGCAGTGCCTTGAAAAAAATAGTGCTAATAAAGTCACCATGATCCATTCCTTATCACACAGCCCAGATATGAGACCTGGTGATGTCACCATGGGGTGGAGAGGGGCTGGTGACATCATTAAACATATTCATTAAGCATCAGCCACAGTTGATGGAAGTATGCCATTCTAATAATGAATAACCAGAGTCTAACAAATGAGATTAAGGAGGGAGGGCAGAAGATTTCTGGAAACTCTATAGCAGCTTTTCCAACACAGGCTGCAACAGTGGGGTAGGGGGCAACGGCTTATTGGGGAGGATAATTTCTTTTCATAACAGTGCTCTCATCCTGAGATTCCTCCTCATATCCTTTGGTCCAGAGAAAAGGGGCTAGGATTTGTAGCAGATAAGCTGTTTGACTGTCAGCACAATTGTTTGAGTGTCTGCTCAGAAGGAATTCCCATTTCATTTCAACAGGATTGTATATAGGACTGCAGTGTGTGCAGCATTGCACCCTCTCTATATGAAAGGTGTTTGCATAGACAGAGAAACACAGAGGCAGATAGAGATAGTCAGAGAGAGAGAGAGAAGGGAATAGACTGAATGGACTCCATGAAGCAGAAAAGAGGGGCCCAGCCGTCCAAGAAACCCTTCCTCAATCTTACTCCCCACTCCTTGTTATTGGAGAAAGGGAGGCCATGCACAGAATCAAGAGTAAACATGCCCTTGTCAATGGCAGAATGTCAGATATGGCCGGTGCTACTAGGAATCCGGCTGCTACAGCTTTGGCATTCTTTTGCAGCATGGACCGCATTGCATCTTAGTCGCCACTTATTCTGGCGGCTGGTTTGAAGGCCTGTTGCATAAATGACATGAAAAACTAGCCCAATATCTGGAGTGCTCTGTGGGGAGTGGTTATGCACTTGAATAGGGAGTCCATTATTTCTCTCCCCTAAGTGTAGCTGTCTCGAGAAGACATTTTTAATTCATTGTTTGCCTTGCTTTCATCCGCTAAACAGTGGGGCCGCTCCCCAGCTGAAATTCTCAATGGCCTCTTTCTGCTTGCTGAGCACAATATTTGGGAAGGCCGATTTGAAAGGCTGACTTATAATAGCATAGAGAACACTCCATGCTCCCCCACCCCACCATGAATGTACTTTATGACCACTTTGCTTTGGGTCTAAAATGGAACAGGGATGGGGAGGAGGTCAACCCTAGGACTTGTTTGCCATGTACACATTTACTTTTGGAATGAGGACCTTTGATCATACCCCAAAGATCTGATGCTGACCTCGAAGTATTCACATCCTTTGGTGTATTTGCAATTAAGAGGGAAAGACGAACAGATAAGAGGATTTCTTTCCCAGATACTAATCATCTTTAGAAATTAATTCTGCATAGCCATTATTTTTTTCACAACATAGTTGTGTAAAATTATTTTTTAAAAGTGTGGTGGTGATGGGGATGGTGGCGGTGAAGCTTTTTCTCCTCTTCTTCCTCCTCCCTATTCTTCCACCCCCCCTCTTCCCCTTCCTTTTCTTTGTTTAATGGCCGGTCTCAACTTTAAGAGAAAAATATCATGGTACATGTTCTCTTTATTACTAAAGGCCAAATAGCACAACTGTTCAAACTCACGCTTCCCAAATTCGGCTATCATAAGGCTTGTCTACACGGGCAATATACCCCATCTTGTCCATGTCTTAGTTAGTTAGGTAGTTATACCCCACTCTTCAGCCACAAGGCTATTACAGCGGCTTACAAATTGTTTTAAGCAATAGCTATTTACACATCTACACTGCATTAAACAGTTTCCAATGTGTGTTAGCTAATTGCCCCCACAAGCTGGGTACTCATTTTACCGACCTACGAAAGGATGGAAGGCTGAGTGAATCTTGGAGCCTGCTGGAATCGAACTTGCAACGTGGTGGCTTGCAGTACTGGCATTTAACCACTGCGCCACCAGGGCTCCTTAGAGCCCTGCAGTCCTGATGATCCAGGGCTTTTGCCCCATTCTTCCCCTGGGCAGTCCTCACTATCACTGGGGCAGATACAGGGATCAATTGGGAGAGGGCCCATTATTACATTTTAAAAGAAGGGATCGGACCCTGCGTGTCCACATGAGCCCTCCTGGCAGGCCAGCCTTTCACTGCAGCTAGCATCTGCCATTGGTCTTT
Source organism: Gambelia wislizenii (assembly GCA_030847615.1). Classification (NCBI taxonomy): domain Eukaryota; kingdom Metazoa; phylum Chordata; class Lepidosauria; order Squamata; family Crotaphytidae; genus Gambelia; species Gambelia wislizenii. The sequence continues at coordinate 331,256,580 of JAUMIR010000004.1, forward strand.
CCAAAGCAGGAAGGAATCCAAGGCTGGTCCCATGCACGGGGGCCTTGGGCACAAGTTGCAGGCCAGCTTCTTAGCTTCCGAGAGAGCCAGGGAGGTGGTGGCAGATGCAGCAACAAGCCAGCATGTCTGTGAGGATTTCCTCCCCTGATCTGTGACCAGAATATGCTAGTGAGGAGCAGGCATATCCTGGCTCATGTAAATGAGCCATAGTCATCATCATAACCACCACCATACCAGAGGTTGCCTTGTGTTAGTTTCCACTGGGTAAGAATTTTGTTTGTTTGACAACCTCTTTCCAAAGTTTATTTTAATACGTAGGCTGAATCCACACCTGCAAATTAATTCCGTTCCAGTGCAGAGTATCCCACCTCGTTTTGACCCTGGTTAATGTCATGTTCACTTGTTTAAATCCAGATTCAAATTGGTCTGGAAAGCCACACATTTCCTCCACCCAAAGTCAAAGGTGCTGTGTGTTTTTCTTCCCAAAATGTATAAAGAAATCAACCAATAGCCTTTCTCGTTTTTCTTTTGTTCCTAACACCCACCTGCATTCCCATTGGATGGCTCCCTCGCTGGGTTCTCTCACCCAGGAGAATTAAACGCCTCCTCATTCAGTTGACGTCCTGGAGCTGACAGTGTTATAATCAAACAAATGCAGTTTAAAACATAAAACCAATTAAAAGCACCAATAAAGGCATCAGGAAAAACGGGGGAGCAGGAGCCACCAGTTAAAACCTTCTTCCGGCACAACCCAGCTTAACCACCGAAACCCTGTCTGGTTAAAATGATCTTTGTCCACCAGTAGAAAAAGTGAGATGGCAAAGCATTAATTGGGGCAGTTGAAAACTATGAGATGTTCAGGTTATAAAATAGTTAAAAAGACAAAATACCTAGGCATCATCATAACAAGTAAGAACTCTGACCTGTTCGAAAATAACTATATAAAAGTGTGGAATAGAATAAAGGAAGACCTAAAGAATTGGAAGAGATTAAATTTATCACTGTTGGGCAGGATAGCCTCTTTTAAGATGAACATATTACCTAAGATTTTATATCTTTTCCAAAACATACCAATCATAATTAATGAAAAAATCTTTAAATCATGGAAGAAAGATCTGACAGATTTCATATGGCAAGGCAAAAAACCCAGGATTAAATATAAAATATTAATAGATATAAAGGAGAGAGGAGGATTTACACTACCAGACTTGCTTACTTATTTTCAAGCTTGTGCAATTTCCTGGATAACTGAATGGGTAACATTAAAAAACACAAGATTATGAACATTAGAAGGTTTTAACGTGAGATTTGGCTGGCATGCCTATCTTTGGCATAATAAGGCATCAATCCACAAAGAATTTACTCATCATTTCTTAAGAAGGGCTTTATTAAAAGTATGGTTGGTATGGAAGAAAAGAACCTATATCAAGATACCATTGTGGCTATCTAATCGCGAGGCGTACTATAAGAAAGAAGATGTCCACAAAGGGAAATGGTTGACGTACAAGGATTTATTAGAGAAAGAAGGGGATAGATATAGAATGAAAACCCAGGAAGAGCTAAAGTTTGAAAATAAGGAATGTCACTGGCTGTTATACAGACAATTAATGGAAAAATTTAAAATAGATCAAAAACTTGAAGGAATAGCGATAGAAGATACGGAGCTGGATAAAGTGTTACAAGGGAACAAAGGAAAAATAATAGCTAAAATATACAAATTACTTTTAGGAATAAGCTTGGAGCATGAAATTATCAAACCATATATGATCGCATGGGCACAGAATTTTGGGTACGAGATTCGTCTAGAGCAATGGGAAAAGGTATGGGGGGAAAAAATGTCCTTCACCAGAAATTACATAATAAGAGAAAATGTATATAAAATGATAACCAGATGGCACCTGACACCGGTAAGATTGGTGAAAATTTATGGAAAAATGTCCAATCAATGTTGGAAATGCCAGAAAGAGCCTGGCACTTATTATCATTTATGGTGGAAGTGTGAGAAAGCAAAAAAATTCTGGGGGAGGATACATAAAATCATTTTGAATGTATTTGATATAAATTTCCCATGTGACCCTGAGATTTAGCTATTAAACATATTTGACCAGATAGATGAACAAACTCAAAGAAAATACTGGAAAATTTTATCATATATGGTAACAATGGCGAGAATTATTTACGCCAAATATTGGAAAAACTCAGAAATACCATCATTGGAAGAATGGACGTTTAAACTATTAGAAATATATGAAATGGAAAGGTTGACGGTTATAATAGAGGAAAATAAAACACTAAAAGAATTGGAAATATGGGAAATCCTGAATCCACTATGGGAGAACAAATGGGGAAAAGAAGCCAGAATAAAAATAGACTAAAGCTTAAATACAATCAAGAAATAAGTTAAAGTTAGATACAAATTGTTAAGAAATAGAATGTAACTAAAAGAAAGTAGAGATGAGGGATAAATGATAAGGAAGAAGGGGGAAGATAGGCACAGAAAATAAAATGGACAAGGGAAGAAACAAGGAAGTAATGGTGAATGTGAATGTGTAAGAAAGGGGGAAAGATTGAACTGAATAACATAAATAATATAAAGAGATGTGATATAAGTCAATTATTGTAAGCACACTCATAACAATCCGGATAAAAGCTGTACAAATGAGATGGATGAATGTTAGTGTTTTATTTTATTGATATCTGTAATATTGGATGAAATGTATGTATAATATGATGTGGAAAATGGAATAAAAAAAAGTACAAAAAAAAAAGAAAACTATGAGATATTCAAATGGGGGGCCTGGAGGTTATGAAGTGGGGGGGTCTTCAACTTTTCCTTCCTAACCTCCATGGGGTCCCCCATTTGAATGTCTGTATATTGAAAGGTCTGAAGGCTAGCAGGCTTCTGAAGTGAAGCCATCTCTTTGGGCAAATAGAATGGTAGAACCATAGAGTTGGAAGAGACCACGAGGGCCATCCAGTCCAACCCCCGGCCATGCAGGAATACACAATCAAATCATTCCCAACAGATGGCCATCCAGCCTCTGCTTAAAAACCTCCAAAGAAGGAGACTCCACCACACTCCCAGGCAGCAGCACATTCCACTACCAAACAGCTCTTACTGTCAGGAAGTTCTTCCTAATGCTTAGGTGGAATCTCTTTTCCTGGAGTTTGAATCCATTGCTCCATGTCCTAGTCTCTGGAGCAGCTGAAAACAAGCTTGCTCCATCCTCAGTATTTAAACATGGCTATCATGTCACCTCTCAACCTTCTCTTTTCCAGGCTAAACATACCCCACTCCCTAAGCAGCTCCTCCTAGGGCATGGCTTCCAGACCTCAAATACAATGAACTAAAAAAATGGTGACACCATGGTTCCCAGATGAGGATGCTAAGCTAAACCCTTTTGGGACCCTTTCCACCATGAACTTTGCCCACCTCATATTCGCTAGGCTCAAGTTGTGTATGTGTGTTCAGAGGCAGGGAGATGGAGAGTATGAAGGGGGGCTATGAAGTTTGTGGATAACAATTAAAGTCTGGGCTGTTGCAGTGCTTGGAGGGGGAAAGAGGGCTAAAGGAAACCAGACAGTTCCCCTCACCTTCTGATCTCTCCCTCCCCATTTCAACCATTCCTCCCTAGCCAATGCCAATGTGCCTCTTTTTTTCGTGTTCCCCTCCCAGCGCACCCTTCTTTGTCCTCCTTCTCCTCTTTTTTTCTTCCATCTTTTATGGGCTTTCCTGGGGCTGTAGTTGGCGAAGTGGCTACACATTGACAACAACAAAATGGGGACACCAGACTTGCTGGATGAGAATGCCAAGGTAATCTCCTATCAGCATCTGTCCTGCCCTCCTACCACCCAACCTACACCCTGATTCCTCCACGATCCCAATTCGAAGCACAGGGCACACATTTGAAAAAGCTGTTTTTTCCTTTTAAAAAAATGTTGTAAATGTTCCTTTTAAAAAAAAGTGCTGTAAAGACCTCAGAGGTGGAAAAGAAGTGCTTTCACTTCAAAACCAGAGGAAATTCATGAGTTCAAACAGCACTGGGGATCAAGGTAAGGACAAATTATTTTGCAGGTGTGGATTCTGCCTTATATGTTCCTCTGGTTTCTGAATATTTATAACCTCTCTGATCTGAAATTTGGAGCACTGAAATTTAAATTTCATTTGAAAATTCAATTATTATTTTTTTTTAAAAAAAAATTAAGATTTGAAAATTAGGTCTGACAATCTGCACAAGTTTTCCTCAGTGGAACAGAAAGAACCGCCCCAATTTGTCTGCAAATATGGAATTCTGAATGCCCTGACAAAGTTTTTCCTGTACCTGCAAATTTCACCCACTTCTAATAAACAGGAAAGCAGATCACTTGAAGCTATTTCTTGATATCCAATATCAATCAATAGGAGGCAGAAAAAAATTGGCCAAGATCTTCCTTAATGCCAGTGCAGCATAAAGTTCTGCTGGTACACATCTGTAGGTGGAAACAAGGACAGCAGTTCTGATAGAGGGTCATAGGAGCTATTTCACCATATTTTTTGTTTCTCTCTGAGCCATTTTAAATGATGGAAAGTCTTTTTTTGTAAAAGAAAATGCTTGATTTGCTCTAGGACCCATTTATTGGTCTTTTTAGCAGTCCACAGTATCCATAGAACTCTTCTCCAGCACCACATTTCAAATGAGTTAATTCTCTTATCTGCTTTCTTCACTGTCCAGCTTTCACAACTATACATAGAAACAGGAAATATGATAGCATGGACAATCCTGTGGTCTATGATATCCCAATTCCCCCAGACCACCCTTTTCCTGGCACAAAATGTGAACTATTTCTCCCAGAAGGCTCCAGATGCTGCTTTTTAACTTTCAATAAATTGCAGATCCATCTACACTGTTGGACATCCAATGCTATCCATTTTGGGGGACGGGAACATAAACTGAATTCTGTCCACATCTGGTTTCTCTCTCTGCCATTCTTGTCCTTTTGGGTAGTCTAATGGGCTCCTAAAGTCACCTATGTTGCCCACCCTAGTATAAAATGACATTAACCTCGTATAAACCCACATTGTCCATTTCTGATCTAAACTGACAAGGATTCAGTGGTCTTATGAAACAGAACGCTGCAGTAGATCTTGGGAAAGTGGCATTTTGGGGATCACAACTCTCAGCAACACCCATACTGGCTGCTGAACACTGTAGTCCATCATCAACAACAACAACAACACATATTGAGTTGGAGGGTATATTACTGACAACTTCTTCCTGGGGTAGAAAAATATGAACAATGTTGAGTGAAAATCTCAGTGGAATCAACTGGCTGGAATCTGCCAGTTGGTCAGACCTCACTTAGAATACTGTGTCCAGTTCTGGGCACCACAATTCAAAAAGGATATTGACAAATTGGAGCGTGTCCAGAGAAGGGCAACTAAAATGGTGAAAGGTCTGGAAACGATGCCTTCTGAGGAGAGACTTAGGGAGCTGGGTATGTTTAGCCTGGAAAAAAGACGGTTTAGAGGCGATATGATAGCCCTGTTTACGTATTTGAAGGGATGTCACGCTGAGGATGGAGCAGGCTTGTTTTCTGCTGCTCCAGAGACTGGAACACGGAGCAATGGGTGCAAGCTCCAGGAACAGAGATTCCACCTCAACATGAGGAGGAACTTTTTGACAGTAAGAGCTGTTCGGCAGTGGAACACACTCCCTCGGAGCATGGTGGGGTCTCCTTCCTTGGAGGTCTTTAAACAGAGGCTGGATGGCCATCTGTCGGGGATGCTTTGATTGTGATTTCCTGCGTGGCAGGGGGGTTGGACTGGATGGCCCTCGTGGTCTCTTCCAACTCTGCAATTCTATGATTCTATGATTCTATGCATGTGGCTGTACTTTTTTTGCCATTGCATAATATCCATAGTCAGTTCACAGTTGCATAAGTGGAATTCAGCAAGCACAACCATTTCACATAGCTCTGCAACTTCTTGCATTGTGCTTAGCTTTTCATCAATGCCTTCAATGATACCTCTTGACTCAGTGGGATTGTAAAGACAGCTACTGTGTGTTCCCCTTTGCACAGGGGAGCAAGAAACAGGCACAATGGTACATACAAAACCGGTGGAACAAAGTTACAGTAGTATTTGGCAAAAGAGTGGTGCAGCACAACCACCATGTAAGTACATACAGTCAGCCCTCCATATCCACAGATTCTGCATCTATGGATTCCACCATGCATGACTTGAAAATATCCAAAATAAATAAATAAATAGATAAATAAAAGCAGATCTTGATTTTGCCATTTGATATAAGGGACACAATTTTACTGTGCTATTGTATACAAGTCCCCCCCACCCCCAGTATCAGTGGGAGACAAGTTCCCAGATTTATCACAAATACTTGAAACCATGGGTAATAGCAAATTCCATAGAATCACACTGAAGGACCCAGGAAATTCTCTAAGCATCTGCAGTGTTACTCTATGGTAACTTGCAGCAGGCGTTACCATACAGTCATGCTGGAGGACCTAGGAAATGCCTAGAGAGACGGCATTTTTCAGATGGTGGATAATTGAAACAGCGGATACTGGTCCCATGCATGCCGGGGCGGGAGGGGACCTGTATAATGGGACTTGAGGATCCATGGATTTTGGTATCCACTGGGGGTCCTGGAACCAGCTCCTGGTGGATACCAAGCACCCATATGTGTAGGTTTACAGAACACAAGGATGATGTTGAATCTCAACCTGTGAATTCAAAATGGAGGAATCCTGGATTGCTAGCATGCTGGTGGTGTTCTGTAAACAAAATAAAGGGCTGGGGGGACTTCAGATAGGGACAGTTTCTCCAGCCTCCTTCTGTGCAATTGGAGTTAGGAACATGAATCTTCAAGGTGGCAGGATGTATCTTCCAGATAGGTTTATGGTCCAGCCTTTCTCTTTTATAAAACCATACACTTTCAAGCTTGTTCTTGATCCAAGACTCAGATGCAAGGGTACACTAAAATGGAATGGAAAGCAAAGAGGGAAGAAACTGTACCATTAAGTCTGGGGAAGAAAAGTGAGAAATGGGTAGACAGTGTGGGATGTGTTTATGTACACTAGAGAGGCACACAGACAGATTCAATTCTTTCTGTTTGCTGGCAATCTCTTTTTTCCCACACTCTTCAGTTTTTTTGAGGCCTGGGGAAGAGAGAAAATAAATAGAAAGGGGGTGTAAGAAAACCAGAAAGTATATTATCCACCCACTTGGGAATTGATTTGAAAAAACAAAACAAAACAGACCCTTGCAATTGTTGAAATACTCGTATTTTACATAGAAGACAAATCTGGGATGCTTTTATACTCAAAAAGTACCCAAGTGACATAGTGCTGGATTGTTTGTGGGACTATACATTTGTCCCTCTGTATTCAGGGATTTGGTATCCATGGATTCTATACAGAGGTCTATACAGTTGTCCTTCTGTATTCACGGATTTGGTATCCATGGATTCAAGTATTCATGGCTTGAAAACATTCTTAAAAAAATAATAATCCAAAAAGCAAAGCTTGATTTTGCCATCTTATATAAGGGACACCACTTTGCTATGCCATTGTATATAATGGGACTTGAATATTCATGGATTTTGGTATCCATGGGGGGGGGTCCTGGAACCAAACCCCAGCGAATATGAAGGGACAACTGTATTTGAATTTCTGGTAAGGATGTCAATCTTTGTAAATTTCATTCTCACAGGCAAGGAAGAATACTTTTTCCATTTTCCTCCTCCATTTAAGAAAGTCATCGAAAACTGTATTATTCTGCAGGTCAGGACTTATCAGGAAGAATCCCGTTAGTGGTTCATGGGAGCTTCACTGTAACTCACATACACATATGTCTCTTTCTTTGGACAGTGCACAGGAGGTTCTCCTGCCCTATGTGCCCCATCCAAAACACCACACACACACAAACAAACACCCTATATAGCTGTCTGGTTCTGGGAGTGGCTGTTGTTCCCTACCAGTTGGGAGCTGAGGGCAGGGGAGATAATTCAGAGGAAGAAGTGGCTGGTTTGAGCTCCAAGAGGAAGGAAAAAGGGGCGCACTCCATCTGGAGATGCACTCCACCTGCATCCTCATTTCTTTCCCCCATGAGCCTGGACCAGCTGCATCTTCCTCCTCTGAATTTCCTCCCTGTCCCACCTCCCTCCCCTCTCTATTTCTAAGGAGCAGCCACAGTGCCCCTCCCAGGGCTTTACAGCTCATAGTGGGGAGAAAATACAGAACTGTGCAGGCAGAACTTTATGCTACACTCAACTGATGTAGGATTTTGGTCTTTTGGTGCAAAAAAAAAAAAAGAGGTACCTTTGAGCAGAAAAAAGCATTTTATGCACAGAAAATTCTGGAGTTTGGGACAAGAAACATATTATTATTATTATTATTATTATTATTATTATTATTATTTTGCAAGGGCACTGGCAGAAAATTGTTCCATGTTTTTAAAAAATGTGCATCCCCCCCACCCCAAAGAATAAGTCCTGAACTGTGAAGATTCTTGTCTGTCTAGGATTTTCGCAACAGTATTCACACAATATTTGAGAAACCTTGGTTTCAAAATACTTTTGACTATTTTATCCATTCCTAATTCCTGGTCAGACATAATGCTCACTGGGAGGTTGGTGACAATCTTGTACTATAACCTATCTCATATGGATGTTACGAAGGTAAAATGGGATGCCGCTGGAGAATCACTGAAATTCTGGATGGGATCTAAGACATAGCCTCATAAGAAGCCGCCTTCTCCTAATAGACTAGATAAATAGTTCATCCATCCCAGGGCCTGCTACACTGCAGAAATACAGTAGTTTGCCACCACTTTATCCACCATAATTCTGTCCTATGGGATCCTGGTATTTCTAGTTTTGTGAGGTATTTAGCCTTTTGTATCAGAGAACTCTGGTGCCTCACCAAACTACAAATACCAGGATTCTTAGGACAGAACTATGGTGGACAATGTAGAGTCAAACTGCTGTATTTCTGTAGTATCAACAGACACCCAGTATTGTCTGCTCTGACTGGCCATGCCTTTCCTGTGGTTCAAACAGGATTCTTTCTTAGCCCTGCATGAAGGTTACTAGTATTCACATGTAGTCTCCCATCTAACTAATAACTGGGCCTAGACTTGCTTAGCTTCTGAAATCAGATGAAATCAGGTGTGTTCAGGGTGGTATATAGAGTCATGAGATTTAGGGTTTATCTACACTGGCAGGCTAATCTGGTCCCAAATCAACCACAATGGTGGTCATACACACCGGGCCAAATAGGGTGTGATGGCATGTTGTCGTCCACAAGGGTCAGTTGGGTTGACACTGCATCAGTCCCGCTGGCCCATCTCCTTGTCCTTGGTGGCTAAAAGCAGCTTCTTATGAGTGCCTGGCCAGTGATGTCACCTCTGCTGCAACCAGTGAGGAGACGGTAGAGCAACCCCTCCTTGTTCATCACATGTCTGGTTCCCCCATTCTGACCTCAGCAGAGGTGGCAACATGGTGGGCAGGTTCTCTAAGGAGCTCCTGCTTGTGAGGAGGTGGCGGCAACAGCACCAAAGGCAGGCCAGCTCCTTTCCTTGTCTTGCTCATCACAGGGAAGGGAAATGGCACAGTTTTTGGTGTGTGGACAACTAGATCCCTTGAATCAGACCTGCACCAACCAAAAGATACCCAAGGTCAATCTGGAATTTCTGGGTTTTCCCTGGCTTGCATAGTTTGGAGCAAAGCCAGGATAAGGGCTAAAAACTGCATTGCCTCCCCAGAAGTAGCCATAGGTCAAGAAAATTGCCAGTACTGGATCTCAGGTGAGTATGGAGTTCTCGGCCCATGTAGACAAGCCCATAGATGTTGGTATCCTTTCGGTTAGTTCTAACTAGAGTAGACCCATTCAATCAATTATCAAACATCAGATAACAGATATAGGATGGGTGACACCTGGCTTGATGGTGGTACATTCAAAAGGGATCTAGGAGTCTTAGTGGACCACAAGCAGAACATGAAGGAACAGTGTGATGTGGCATCAAAAAAAGCAAATGATTCTAGGCTGTACCAATTGGAGTATAGTGCCTAGATCAAGGGAAGTAATAGTGCCACTCTGTTCTGCTTTGGTCAGACCTCACCTGGAATACTGTGTCCAGTTCTTGGCACTACACTTCAAGAAGGATGCTGAAAGCTGGAATGTGTCCAGAGAAGGGCAACCAAAATTGTGGAAGGTCTGGAAGCCATTATGCCCTATGAGAAGCAGCTTAGGGAGCTGGGTATATTTAGCCTGAAGAAGAGAAGACAAAGAGGTGACGTGATAGCCATGTTTAAATATTTGAAGGGGTGTCATAGTAAGGATGTAGCAAGCTTGTTTTCTGCTGATCCAGAGACTAGGACATGGAGCAATGGGTTCAAACTACAGGAAAAGAGATTTCACCTAAACATTAGGAATAACTTCCTGATGGTAAAAGCTGCTGGGCAGTGGAATGCACTGCTGGCTGGGAGTGTGGTGGAGTCTCCTTTATTTGGAGGTTTTTAAACAGAGGCTGGAGGGCCATCTGTCAGGAATGCTTTGATTGTGTATTCCTGCAAGGCAAGGGGTTGGACTAGATGGCCCTTGTGGTCTCTTCCAACTCTATGATTCTATAATTCTATGATTTTATGTTGAGTCATCACATAGGTAAATCAAACTGATTCATTGGCCCATCTCTAGTTGGGAATGACAATAAGGTTTAGTCCAGAGTCTTTTTACAGTACACAGTTATAGCAGTTTGATAGCACCTTAACTGTCATGACTCCATCCAAGGGAATTCTGAGAACTGTAATTTGGTGGGTACTTACTGTTCTCTCTTATAGAGCTGTAATGCTGTTGTTCAGAGATGTGTGTGCTATAGTTCTTTAGGAGGGATTCTAAGTCTTTCACCAAACTACACATCTCAGGATCCTATAGGATGGAGCCATAGCACTTAAAAGTGGTATCAGACTGCTACGACTGTGTCATGTGGATGGATTCATAATCTTATGGAGAAATGCAAGGATGACAAGAGACTTAATCCAATTATTTTCATAGCCTAGCTAAAAGTAAGTCTGAGGTAAATAACTGTGATTTTTTAAAAAAAAGAGCAATAGGAAAGAAACATTCAAGGTCTACTGCCTGCTGAGTTAAACACACAATCTCTGTTGGATTCTTCTCCCCCCTTCTGGATTCTTAGTTCACTTGTTAATGTTTTTGCAGAGATAGTTGTGGAGAGGTAGGTCAAAACTCAAAGGTTTCAAGAAGTTGAATCTCGGTAATGGAATTCTCCTGCTAATCTGTTCTAATAATAGAATGGGAGAGAATGAAATGGAATCACAATTAGCTGGAGCCACAGTTCTCTGGAGAGGGAACAGGCTTCATGGAAAAATCATAGAATCATAGAGTTGGAAGAGACCCCAAGGGCCATTTAGTTCAACCCCTTGCCAAGCAGGAATACATAATCAAAGCATTCCCAACAGATGGCCATCCAGCTTCTCTTTAAAAACCTCCAAGGGAGACTCCACCACACTCCAAGGCAGTGCATTCCACTTCTGAAGAGCTCTTCCTAATGTTTAGGTGGAATCTCTTTTCCTGTAGTTTGAGTCCATTACTCCATGTCCTAGTCTCTGGAGCAGCAGAAAAGAAGCTTGCTCCATTCGCAGTATGGCATCCCTTCAAATATTGAAACATGGCTATCATGTCACCTCTTCACTTTCTCTTCTCCAGACTAAACATGCACAATTCCCTAAACCACTCCTCATAGGGCATCATGGGTTCCAGACCTCCCACCATTTTGATCACCTTCCTCTGGACATGTTCCAGCTTCTCAATATCCTTCCTGAAATATGGTGCCCAGAACTGGAGACAGTATTCCAGGTGAGGTCTGACCAAAGCAGAATAGAGTGGTCCTATTACTTCCCTTGGTCTAGACACTATACTCCTATTGATGGAGGAGGAGGAGAAGAGGAAGAGGATGTGATCATGGCAGCAATAACAGAGGGCAGCTCTCAGACCATACTAGAGGAAGAACAGCATTGACAGACTTCAGGGGTAGAGCAGGGGGCCTTGAGAGGACCACCGCAAGGAACAGCAGCTGCGAAGCCTCAGCGGAGGCGTGTGGTGGTGGTGGGGGACTCCTTGCTGCGGGGTACAGAAGCAGTGGTATGTGGGCCTGACAAGATGACTCGGGAGGTGTGTTGTTTCCCTGGGGCAAAGATCTGTGATGTGACCGAGAGGCTGACAAGACTCGTCAAGCCTACGGATCATTACCCCTTCCTTTTGGTCCATGTGGGAACCAATGATACTGCAAGGCACAGCTTTCCCAAGATCAGAAGAGATTATGAGGCCCTGGGGAGGAAGCTGAAAGAAATGAACGCACAGGTGGTCATCTCGTCTCTTCTGCCAGTTGAAGGGCATGGTCCAAGAAGGGAGAGGAAAATAGCCGACGTAAACAACTGGCTCCGTAGATGGTGTCGCCGAGAACAAATTGGATTCTTGGATCATGGAATGCGCTTCCATGCGGGGGGACTTCTGGCAAGAGATGGGGTGCATCTTACAACAGTTGGAAGAAACATTTTTGCCAACAGTCTCAAGAATTTGATCAGGAGGGCTTTAAACTGAGTCAAATGGGGGAGGGAGACAGTATTCTGGAAGGCAAAAGGGCTGGAGAAAATAGTCAAACTGTCATAGAGGGAACAAGGCAAACAGCGCAAGGACCCAACAGTGGGAGGCAAAAAAACTTGCACAGGGAGCAAGTAAAGGGAACACATGGTCTCAGATGTCTCTACACTAATGCACAGAGCATGGGAAATAAGCAAGATGAACTTGAACTCCTTGCACTACAAAACAAATATGATATAATAGGCGTTACTGAAACCTGGTGGGACGAGTCTCATGATTGGAATGTAGGAATAGAGGGGTATAACCTTTATAGGAGAAACAGGCCAAACAGGAAAGGAGGAGGAATAGCATTATATGTCAGGGATATTTACACCAGTGAAGTGATCCATGACATCAATACTGGAAGCCAGGTGGAGAGCATCTGGATAAAAATTAAAGGGGAGGGAAACAACAGGGATGTTATTGTGGGACTCTACTACAGACCCCCAAATCAGACGGAGGAATTGGATGTTGCCTTTCTAGAACAGATGAACATACATGCAGAAAGGAGAGATGTAGTAGTGATGGGTGACTTCAACTATCCTAATATTTGCTGGCAATCTAACTCAGCCAAAACTACAAGGTCTAGCAAATTCCTTACATGCCTGGAAGACAATTTCATGGTCCAAAAGGTGGAAGAGGCAACAAGGGGGTCAGCTATTTTAGATCTGATCCTAACAAACAGAGATGACCTGGTTAATGGGGTGCAAGTGGTGGGATCCTTAGGTGAGAGTGATCATGTTCTCCTGGAGTTTGTTATACAATGGAAAGGAGAAGCCAGGCATAGTCAGACACGCATTCTTGACTTTAGGAGAGCTGATTTCAATAAACTCAGGGAAATACTGGGGATGATCCCATGGTCAAGAATACTAAAAGAGAAGGGACCTCAAGACGGATGGGACTTTCTCAAAAGGGAGATACTGAAGGCACAATTTCAGACAGTACCATTGAGGAAGAAAAATGGGAGGTGTCTCAAGAAACCAGGATGGATGACTAAAGAACTTTCAATGGAGGTAAATTTTAAACGGAACATGTATAGGAAATGGAAAAGGGGGGAAATCACCAAAGAAGAATTCAAACAGATAGCGAACACGTGTAGGAGTAAAGTCAGGAAAGCTAAAGCGCAGAATGAGCTCAGGCTTGCTAGGGAGGTTAAGAACAATAAAAAGGGTTTTTTTGGGTATGTCCGCAGCAAAAGGAGGAAGAAGGAAATGATAGGGCCGCTACGTGGAGAAGATGGCAAAATGCTAACAGGGGACAGAGAAAAGGCAGAATTACTCAACACCTTCTTTGCCTCAGTGTTTTCAGAAAAGGAAAAGGAGGACCAACCTGAGGAGAATGGAACAGAGGACACAATAGGGGAAATCCAGCTCAAAATAAGTAAAGAGGTAGTACAGGAATACCTTCTTAATCTAAATGAATTTAAATCTCCAGGACCAGATGAACTACATCCAAGAGTATTAAAAGAGCTGGCAAATATAATCTCAGAGCCATTGGCAATAATCTTTGAGAACTCCTGGAGAACAGGAGAAGTCCCAGCAGACTGGAGGAGGACAAACGTTGTTCCCATCTTCAAAAAGGGGAAAAAAGAGGATCCCAACAACTATCGTCCAGTTAGTCTGACATCAATACCAGGGAAGATTCTAGAACAGATCATTAAACAGAGAGTCTGTGAACATTTAGAAGGCAATGCCATAATCACAAAAAGTCAGCATGGGTTTCAGAGAAACAAGTCATGCCAGACTAATCTGATCTCTTTTTTTGATAAAGTTACCAGCTTGGTAGATGAAGGGAATGCTGTGGACATTGCATACCTTGATTTCAGTAAGGCCTTTGACAAGGTTCCCCATGACATTCTTGCAAACAAGCTTGTAGAATGTGGGCTAGACAAGTTAACTGTTCAATGGATTTGTAATTGGTTGACTGGCCGAACCCAAAGGGTGCTCAGCAGTGGCTCCTCTTCGTCTTGGAAAGATGTGACCAGTGGGGTGCCACAGGGTTCTGTCCTGGGCCCAGTGCTATTCAACATCTTTATCAATGACTTAGATGAGGGAATTAGGGGCATACTTATCAAATTTGCAGATGACACCAAATTGGGAGGAGTAGCTAATACCCTAGAGGACAGGATCAAAATTCAGAATGACCTGGATAGACTGGAGAGCTGGGCCAAAGCTAACAAAATGAAATTCAATACGGAGAAATGTAAAGTACTGAATTTAGGGCGGAAAAATGAAATGCATAAATATAGGATGGGAGAGACCTGGCTGAATGAGACTACGTGCGAAAGGGATCTAGGAGTCCTAGTAGACCACAAGTTGAACATGAGCCAACAGTGTGATGCGGCAGCTAAAAAGGCCAATGCAATTTTGGGCTGTATCAATAGAAGTATAGTGTCTAGATCAAGGGAAGTAATAGTGCCACTCTATTCTGCCTTGGTCAGACCTCACTTAGAATACTGTGTCCAGTTCTGGGCACCACAATTCAGAAAGGATATTGACAAATTGGAGCGTGTCCAGAGAAGGGCAACTAAAATGGTGAAAGGTCTGGAAACAATGCCTTATGAGGAGAGACTTAGGGAGCTGGGTATGTTTAGCCTGGAAAAAAGACGGTTTAGAGGCGATATGATAGCCCTGTTTAAGTATTTGAAGGGATGTCACGCTGAGGATGGAGCAGGCTTGTTTTCTGCTGCTCCAGAGACTGGAACACGGAGCAATGGGTGCAAGCTCCAGGAACAGAGATTCCACCTCAACATGAGGAGGAACTTTTTGACAGTAAGAGCTGTTCGGCAGTGGAACACACTCCCTTGGAGCGTGGTGGGGTCTCCTTCCTTGGAGGTCTTTAAACAGAGGCTGGATGGCCATCTGTCGGGGATGCTTTGATTGTGATTTCCTGCGTGGCAGGGGGGTTGGACTGGATGGCCCTTGTGGTCTCTTCCAACTCTGCAATTCTATGATTCTATGATTCTAGAGCATGGCTGTGGCCAATTGGATGGTGCCATCTGCTAACCTCAGCAGCAGAGAGTAGAAGGCAGCTAACATGCATTTACACATCTCTGATTGAAAATGAACTCAAACATCTCAGAGATGTCTGGCTATGCCTATAGATCCTAATGAAAGATGCCACCAGCTTGCATATGACTACTAGGCATAGCCAGATGTTTCTCTGAACCCTTTCCCACTCTCCACCAATCATGGAAGAGCCATTCAGGTGAGCTACTGCTGCAAAGTGGTGAGTCCTGGGGGTGGTGAGCAGGGAGCTCTAGCCTAGATCCACCTCTTTCATTATGCAAGGCAATGTAGGAACTTTGCCTATGGCTGTATGCACACTACACAGTTAAAGCAGTTTGATACCACTTTAACTGCCATGGCCCCACATTTCTCTTCCAGAAAGCTCTAGTACAGTGGTTTCCAAACTTTGTTCCTCCAGGTGTTTGGGATTTCAGTGCCCCAAAATCTTTGATCAATTTTGTGTATCTTAAATTTTATTTTAAATTTTAGAGAATTTTGTGTATCTTAAAACCCTACAGAGCCCAGGATTCTATAGGATAAAGCCAAGGCAGTTAAAGTGGGATGAGACTGCTACAGTTATACATTGTGCATACGTTGTGGTTTTGCATCATAATTTGATTTATTATTATTTTCCTAGTCCTGGGACACAACACAAGCTTACAAACGTTAAAACAGATACAGCTGAAAATTCACATCCTACGAAAGTTAAAAATTTGGGCTGCGGTTCTAAATTAGCTACTCAGTTATATGACTACCTTAATTTTCCTGGTCCAATCCAGCTGCTGTCGCTTACATTAGCAGATGCCGTAAGTGACAGGGATCTATTCACCTCCTGTGAGTGATCTCTGGTGCCAGGAGGAATTGCAACAGGGATCCTGCTTCTGACTGTTGTACTGGAATTCACTTATGGGAGGGGTGTGTGTGGAAATGTCAGTCTGCTGAATGCTGATCCACAGTAGAACAGACCTCTGTCGCTTGCAGTGACTACTGCCCAGTATGTCCAGAGTGAGGGACTTTCACAATCCCTATGTATTGATTGTGAACTCTCTCTCTCTCTCTCTCTCTCTCTCTCTCTCTCTCTCTCTCTCTCTGGCTTTTCTTCACAAATGAAGATTCAGGAAGGACTCATCCTGTGCTTTCTGCAAGTGCGCCAATGACTAAAAAGGCCAACACAAATCAATTACAAACACATCACTCTAAGTCTGGGTTTCTTAGTCGGGGTTCCCTGGAACCCTAGGGTTCCATAAGAGGCTGCTAGGGGTTCTGTGAGATATTGAGATTGAAAAAAATAAACATTTTTTGAGCTGTAGATATCATAATTCCTAGGCAAGGATTCCCCGACACCTGAAAGTTGGTTCAAGGATTCCACCAGGGTAAAAAGTTTGAGAAAGGCTGCTCTAAGTTATGCCTTTATAACTATGATTATGAATTCCAGCCATGAACTTTTGATTTAAAAGCAATTAAAAGTGTGTGCTTCTGGGGTAAAAAAAAAAAAGGTAGCAAATATAGACAATATAACACACAATTAAATGATCTTCAAAACAAATGACAAAAATCATCCCCCCCCAAAAGCCCCTAGCTATACAAAGCTATACAAAATTACCATAGCCAAAAATGTCAGATATAATTTTAATACATAATTGAAGGAGAGCAACTCATAGCTTTACCCCCAAATTAGTCTTAACTAAATTCCTGAATGTAAAAACCAAGTAGATGTAATTGTACTTCCTCTCCATATGCTCAGCATTTGTCGGGGGTTGGGGGTAACAGGCACATGAAGTTAAATATGCTGAAAATTGAATTAGTCATTTCTAGCTAAGGTTTTTAAAAATATTTATTTATTTATTTATATAGTATTTCTATCCTGCCTTTATCCCAAAATGGGATTCATAGAACCATAGAGCTGGAAGAGACCACAAGGCCATCCAGTCCAATCCCCTGCCATGCAGGAATACACAATGAAAGCATTCCTAACAGATGACCATTCTGCCTCTGTTTAAAAGCCTCCAAAGATGGAGACTCCACCAAACTCCCATGTCCACAGGAGCCCTGGTCCCAACAGCAAAAAAAGGATTGGGCTCCACATGTCCACAGGAGCCCGTCCCAGCAGGCCAGCCCATCACTGCAGCTGCTGGTCTGCCTTGCTCTTTTGGATCCAGAAAGGGGTCCCTTAGCATGTGACCAAGGCTGGTCACATGCAGGGGGACTTGGTCATATGTTGCAGACTGGCTTCCTCACTTCTGGAGGGCAAGAGAGATGGTAGCAGCTGCAGAAATGGGCTGGCATGTCTGTCTGGACTTCCTCTTGTTCCATCCAGTAATGGGGGAGGAACAGGCCTGATCCACAGGGAAGGGAGCTGGCGTATCCTGGCTCATATAGAATCATAGAATCATAGAATTGCAGAGTTGGAAGAGACCACGAGGGCCATCCAGTCCAACCCCCTGCCACACAGGAATCACGATCAAAGCATCCCTGACAGATGGCCATCCAGCCTCTGTTTAAAGACCTCCAAGGAAGGAGACCCCACCATGCTCCGAGGGAGTGCGTTCCACTGCCGAACAGCTCTTACTGTCAAAAAGTTCCTCCTCATGTTGAGGTGGAATCTCTGTTCCTGGAGCTTGCACCCATTGCTCCGTGTTCCAGTCTCTGGAGCAGCAGAAAACAAGCCTGCTCCATCCTCAGCGTGACACCCCTTCAAATACTTAAACAGGGCTATTATACCGCCTCTTAACCGTCTTTTTTCCAGGCTAAACATACCCAGCTCCCTAAGTCTCTCCTCATAAGGCATCGTTTCCAGGCCTTTCACCATTTTAGTTGCCCTTCTCTGGACATGCTCCAATTTGTCAATATCCTTTTTGAATTGTGGTGCCCAGAACTGGACACAGTATTCTAGGTGAGGTCTGACCAAGGCAGAATAGAGCAGCACAATTACTTCCCTTGATCTAGACACTATACTTCTATTGATACAGCCCAAAATCTCGTTGGCCTTTTTAGCTGCCGCATCACATTGTTGTCTCATGTTCAACTTGTGGTCTACTAGGACTCCTAGATCCCTTTTGCGTGTAGTCTCGTTCAGCCAGGTCTCTCCCATCCTATATCTATGCATTTCATTTTTCCGCCCTAAGTGCAGTACTTTACATTTCTCTGTATTGAATTTCATTTTGTTAGCTTTGGCCCAGCTCTCCAGTCTATCCAGGTCATTCTGAATGTTGATCCTGTCCTCTAGGGTATTAGCTACTCCTCCTAATTTGGTGTCATCTGCAAATTTGATAAGTATGCCCCTAATTCCCTCATCCAAGTCATTGATAAGCCATATAGATTGCTTTGGGATTCCTTTTGAGGACTGTCCCAAAGTTCCACTTCAAGCACAGTCCTAACTGCCTAAACTGGCCCAGGGCAAGCTGGGTCAACACTAAGCCAGATGAAGATGTGCTGAATCCAAAGCCCTCCCAGCCTATAGATATGGGGAACCCCTTCAGACTACCCTTGCCCTAACTTAATCTTGCATCACCTTGTTGCTGTTTCTGTGGGCTAGAGGAGGTTTGGATCTGGTGGTACTCAGCTCCCCACTTCCCTAACCCTTCTCCATCTTTGTTGTTTTGTTTTTTGTTCTTCTGCCTTCAGATCTTGGCCAGCAGAGCAGTTCTGCCAGGAGACCGCTCTGTTGGCAAATCTCTGAGATCAGCTGTTAGAAGAGGGTTCTGCCAGCATAAGTGCCTTATATCTAATCCTAATGCTCTGAAAGACTGTATCACCCTTACAAACCTGCCTAAATTTTTAAGGTCCTCTGGGGAAAGCTTTCCCTCTAGCCTACAAATTTCACAAGCACATTTGGTAAGGACATGTGAGAGATCTTTCTTGGTGGCTGCTTCCAGGCTATGAAATGCCACCATGGAAGACAAGGCTGGCCCACTCCCTGCTGTCTTTTTACTGTCAGACAAAGTATATAGCAACTAAGGTCTTGTCTATGTGGCAAAAAAAATTGGACTTACTCCAAATCCAGCACTGGAAGTCCAGACAATGTACAGTTACTTCAGAGGAGGATCTACAATTTTTGCCCTTAACTCAATTTTGCTCCAAACTAAGCAAAGTTGGGGAAAACTCTGGAGTGACCTTAGGGTCTTTTGCTGTCTGGACAGCTGGATCAGGTCCAATTTGGCCCAATCCAGTTGTCCACATGCAAACACAACGCCATCTCCCTTATCCTGCACTGAGCAGCTCAGGGAAGGGGATGGATCCCCATCAGAGCCACTGCTACCTCTTCTTCACTGGCTGAGGAGCTCCATGGAAGTTCTGCCCAGTGCGCCATCACTTCTGCTAAGATCAGAATGGGGCACTTGTGCAATCAGTGAGGAGGAGGTAGAGAAAGCCCTTCCTTGTTGATCATGTCTGGGTGCCCTTTCTGACCTCAGCAGAAGTGACTGGCATGCCAGGCAGGTTTTCCATGGAGCTCCTCAGCTGGTGAGGTAGTGGCGGCAGTGGCTCCACAAACAGGGGACAGGCCAGCAGGACTGATGCTGTGTCAGCCCAGCTGGCCCATGTAGACAACAATGGCCATCACACTAGTTTTGGCCCAGTGTGTGTGGCCATCAGCATGGTTGATCCAGGGCCAATCTGGAGCATAATGCTCCAAACTGGCCCCAGATTTAAGTGGACAGTATAGACAATCCAGAAGTGGCCATACGTAATTGTCTTTACTGGGGTGTGCCTGCTGTGTTTCTTTAATTGCTCTAGTCTTGGTTTTAAATGATTTTGTATTGTTGTAAAGTATTGATGTTTTAATATTAGTGTATTTAACTGTTTTTTAACCTTTTTAGTACTCTTTTTAATTCCTATACCTTGTTTTAATTCATATTTTGAGCTTCCTTGGAGCCCATTGGGGAGAAAGGAGGAATATTAGTCAATTAATTAATTAAGCATATGTAACAGCTACATAAGAATTGTTGGATATGTTTGCCATTCATATAGTTCAAAAACTCATGCACTCTCTCTCTCTCTCACACACACACACAAACAGAATCAAATACACGAGATCTTCAACAGGTTCAGTAATTACCGTAATAATTAAACAACTACATAAATGAATAACAGCCGGCTCATCTCTCAGTTGCAGGTTTGCTGCTCAGTAGTAAATGAGAAGAAAAGCAAGAAAATTAAACATTTCAAATGGGGAAGGGAGACATTTAAGGATGGTGTAGTGGCTAGAAAATCATGCCAAAAAAACAAAAAACAAAAACCCAACAACAACCCTCCAGCAGATCAGAATTCACAAGAGGAATGAGAGAGGAAGGTTGTAATTACATTCACCTAGAATGGAACAACTCAGGGGGGGATAGTAATTAAAAAGCAGCCAATGAGGATGGAGAACAGAAGAGCCGAGGAAGATAACAGAAGAAATCAGCAAGCAAGTTGATAAAGCAAACAGGAAGGAAATGGGAACTTCAAAAGTGAATGGAAGCAAGTGAGCTACAGGCAATTAAATTTAAAATTAAAACCCAGTTATTAGATTGGCGATGGAAGGTAAAGAAGTCTGAAAGAACAGTGCAATACAGGGGAGACATGAAGGGATACTGGATTGGTAGAGTGGTAGGACTGGTGTGTGTGTGTAAGAGAGAGAGGGAGGGAGAATGAGAGTATATGAAATTCAAATTACTTTGGTCTGGAGGTACATTGGATGAAATTCAGACTACTCTGGCCTGGATTTAAGTGCCACACCTTGGCCAAAGCCTGAATCACTTGCTCTGACCACAGATTGAGTGGCTACATGCAGGGCTCTGCCCTCCTGGCGTCCTGGGGCAGAACAAGTGTCTGCATGCCGGGAAGGCAGAGCCAGGGATTGTCCAAATGGTGAAAAAACTCTTCTTGGAATGTGAGAAGAATCCTACCTGTCCTAATGGCATTTCATGTGATTTCACCGTATTGTGAAGGAGGGGGGGAGGGACAAAAAACCTCACCAGAAGAGCCTTCACAGCTTTTCCCATATTTTTTAAAAAAAACAGCAAGGGGGGTGCACATTACTGCTCATTAGGACAAGTGAGTCAATTTGATTCACTTGCCCATCACAGAGGAAGCACAAATACAATTGGCCAGACAAGCTTGCTAACAAGGCAAGCACCCGCTGCTGCCATGTTGGATTTTAGCCTTAGCGAGCTAGCACTAAGGTGAGAAAACAGGGTGTTGGGTTTTGGTTTTGGTTTTGGTTTGTCTTTTGTTTTTGTGTTCAATTGAAAAATTGCTCAATTGAAACTTGGACATTTTTTTTTTAAGAAAAAAAGGTTGTCATCGGCAAATTGAGGTAAGTGCAAATGCGAATAAATCACTTGTCTCTGCCATGTTACTAGCGGGCATGCAAAGCTTATGGGGGCAAAAAAACACATTAGGACAGGTCACAGTTGATGTGAGTGACTCCTTTTTTATGGGCTCATATAGACAAGCCGCCAGCAGTGGTGGCAGCACTGAGGAGGGGGAAATGGTGCCCCCTGTCAAGCAATTATTGTCCTGCCTTCCCAGCCCACGAATCCTGTGCAAAGGAAACATACCCTAAGACTGATTCTGATAGAGCCGTACATTGTGTGGCATTATTGCTTCAGATTTGGGGATAAGGCCACACATCATGTGGCACTATTGGGCCAGATTTGGGGGAGGGGGAGTTCAGGGTTTTTCACTAGTGTAGACAAGACCCATGTATGGTTTTCTTAGGCAAAGAATATTTGAAGGTGGTTTGCTATTGCCTTCCTCTGACATATAGCCTACAGCACCTGGTTTTCCTTGGTGGCCTCCTGTCTAACTACTACTAACCAGGCCTGATCCTACTTAGCTTCCAAGATCAGAGAGGTGTGGTGATTTCCGGGCAACAGAGTGATACTATTAACTTCCCTTTATCTGGACACTATATTTCTGTTTATGCAGACTCTATTTTTGTTGGATTTGAGAGTCTTGACGAAAGTAGACTTCTCACTTCCATTGTGAGAAGAAACCCACCTTACTGTGAGGATGCATACATTTGTTAAGTGTGTGGAGTGTTTCTGAGAAATAAAAGTCACACAAAGTCGCATGTACATCTTAAAATATGAAGGGCTAAACAAAGGGCTTATCTACATGAGCCAGGATGTGCTGGCTCCCCACTGTCATTTCCTGACCATGGATCAGGCCCATTGTTCTCCTGTTCCTTCCACAGAATGGAGGAAGTCCTTATGGGCATGCCAGTCTATCACTGCAGCCGCCACCACCACAATTTCCATCACTGTCTCGGAATGCAGGAATGGAGGCCCACAACATATGACCAAGTCCCCCTGCATGTGAACAGCCTTGGTCACATGCTGCAGGACTCCTTCCTGCCTTCTTGGGAGTCAGGGGGATGACAGTGGCAGCGAAGGTCAGCCTGACAGGACAGGCCCCTGTTGTCTATGGTCTCGCAGGGCCCAATCTGTTTCCTCCCAGGTGGTTTTTTTTTTTAATAAAATGTATCAGACCCTACCCCACCTTTCCCCTGTCTGAGTCCTGTACCTGCCCCAGGGGTGGTGAGGAGTGCCCGTGAGCAGAACAGGATAAATTCCCTGCATTTTATGAAGCTCTGGACATCTCCTATACACACGCATATGCACCCTGAGAACTCCAGAGTTAATCTAAAAATCCACTGCCACCACCCATTGACTTCAATTTCCTCTTTCAATGTAACCAAATGGGAGGTTACAGGGTTCAGCTTATACTGTCCATTTGGACTCTGCAGACTTCACCTCCCCACTCCCCCGTGCAAAGAGAGCCAAGCGAGGCACGTGAATATATGAGTCCTGCTAAGGAAAACTTTAAAGGTCGTTTATTCTAAGAAGATTACGTAGCATAGTAGAAATACTCTTTCATGAAAGGCACTTTCCTTTCAGGCACACTTAGAAGTTACAAGTTACAGATAAATCTAGTCATTCCAGCCAAGTTTATAAAATAAACGTAAGTCCTAATGCAACTAAGCTAGACAGTGCCCTAATCTACTCGCGAGGGTGCAGTCTAGATGTGCTGGATGCTCATGGGGATTGGGAGTCTACGACTTTCAGCCCAACCTCTACCAAGTGTCCCCCTTGGCTGGGACAAGACTCCCCCAGGCTGAGGTCTTCTTTATTCTTCTCCTTTGTTCTCATGGCAGACCTCATGGCATCTGAGGCAGTATTTATCACCTTTCAACAGGAGCATCTTGAAGCTCCCTCCATCTCATTGGTCAACTATCTCCTGGCACTGACCATAAACTGTACATAACTGTACATAAACTGTAACTGAACCTAATACACCCTTAACCCTTTGTTTACCTGGTTGGCTGTGCTGCCCAGATAATGGGATAGCCCACTATCACAAGGCCTCTGAGAAGGGGGCAAGACAGGGTTTATGGCCTATCTAGACAAGCCCATAGACATACTTTAGTCAATGGGGAAAATGTATAAATTAAGTAAAAAGCACAAAGAAATATGCTTAATAGGAAAAATAAATTACAAAAGTCAACAAAGTTCCATGCAACACTCTTCCCCACAATGAGAGGGGGGGTGTGATGGAGAGAAGGAGAGAAATTGCTATTTACATTCATCTTTTCACTTATCTTCTCCTGCTGTCTGCACTGAACTGTGCCCATTGAAGACAGGAGATCTACTGTACAAAAAAAAATGCACACAATGAAAATCAATGTGTTAATGTATTGAGAAATGCTAGCTAGCATTGTCATAAGACTTCAAATGGACCACCAAATGCAGATCAATACATACAGCATTCCGGAAAATAAAGTCAAAGAAATGTAGCCTTATGTAACAGGGTCTTATTCTTCTACCCACCTGGTCCATGGCCCTTCTTTTCCGACTTGTTTCCCCATGTTCTCCTTATTTGGTACATCCGGAGCCCTGTGCTAAGGCTGTTCCCATTCCCTTTTTCCTCTCCAAATGGTTTTGCAGATTTCCTGTGCTGTTCAGTACAGCTAAATTTATCTCAATTGAGTCTCTCCTCCTTCTTCCTTTGTTGACACTCTCGCTCTCTTATTCTTTCTGGAGCTCTCCTTCCTTCCGGGCAGCTGGGAGGTAGCTCAGAGCAAAAGAACTGCTCAGCAAGCTTGAGATGTTTATTTGGGAACACTAAAAGCAGAAAAGATGTAGGGATCAACAATAAATGCTGATCCACAAAAGCTGGATGTAGGATTCTTCCTCTGAGATTAGAAGTAGGAATGGGAAGAATATTCAGATTTCCTCCTCCTCCATGAGAAAAGGTCATTAGACACCTTGAGACACTCCATCATGAAAATGGTCAACTGCTGCAAAATTTTTCACATTTGGGAGCTTTTTTGGTGGGGGGGGGAATACTTACTTATGCAAAGAAAATGGCTTTGCACCCAAAAGATCCTTTTGCATAGGAAACACTGCATTTTCTGAAAAATGGAAAGTTTTCTATTCAAACAAAATCACACAAAAATATGACCAGAAAGTTTTCTCTGCCTTGTCACCACCCTCCTTGTCTCTCACAGCAGGAAGACATCTGGAAGAGTTGTGGCAGATGATCTTACCACACAGGCAAACCTGATAAGGCTTTCTGGTTAGAATCTGAAAGGTCAGCTGCAATTTATTGGTTTATTGATTTATTTAAATATTTAAATATTTCTATCCCACCCTCTATGATGAGGTCTCAGGGCAGCATACTATTAAGCATATTAAACAGATCATCAAGTTGAAACACCCCCAAAAGTTAAAAACTATTAAAAGCATGTGTTGTTCTTAGAATCATAGAGTTGGAAGAAACCACAAGGGCCATCCAGTACAACCCCCTGACCTGAAGAAATACACAATTGAAGCATTCCCGACCACCCAAAGCCACCCAGCCTCTGTTTAAAACCCTCCAAAGAAGGAAACTCCAGTTCTGAACAGCTCTTACTGTCAGGAAATTCTTCCTAATGTTTAGGTGGAATCTCTTTTCCTGTAGTTTGAATCTATTGCTCTGTGTCCTAATCTGTGGAGCAGCAAAAAACAAGCTTGCTCTATCCTCAGTATGACATCCCTTCAAATATTGAAACATGGCTAACATGTCACCTCTTTAACTTTCTCTTCTCCAGGCTAAACATGCCCAGCTCCCTAAGTCACTCCTCATAGAGCATGGCTTCCAGACCCTTCATCATTTTGGTTGCCCTCCTCTGGACATGTTCCAGCTTGTCAATATCCTTCTTGAATTGTGGTGCCCAGAACTGGACACAATATTCCAGCTGTGTCTTCAATAATTTCCACTTTAACTATCCCTAAGGTGAACCTGTCATGGGATTTTCTTGATAAGATTTGTTCAGATGGAGGCTTTCTATGACTTCTCTCTGAGGCTGAGAGCGTGTTAGTTGCCCAAGGCCACCCAGTGGGTTTCCATGACTGAGCAGGGGTTCAAATCCTGGTCTCCCAGAATCCTAGTCCAACACTCAGACCACTCCACCATGCTGGTTCTGTACATGTCCTTTTTTAAAAAACAGGCCCCCTAAAGAAACCAATGTTGGTATTAATCAAGCTTCAAAGGGGGTGGTATTCCATAAACCTTGGTGCTACAGCAAGGAAGGCCCTCTCCCATAGCCCTGTGCAATCTGTCACTCACACCAGTGGGACATGAAGGAGGACCCTTCTGGCAGATCTCAGTTCTTGGGCACGTATATTAGTGGAGAGGCAATTCTTGATATATTAAGGTCGCATTACATTTGGGACTTCGAATGTTGCAACCAACAACTTGAATTCAGACTGGAAGTGAATTGACAACCAGTGAGGTAATGCTTTGAATTGGATCCAGAAATGGATTAACAGCCAGTAATGTTCTATTACAACTAGCAAATGAAGAGATGGCTGTTTACCTATTTACAGGGTATATGGAAGCTGCAAGAATATAGGCTATGAAATGCTTGTGAGCCACTCAGCCCCAGACCTCCATGCACGTAGTTTGTAAATTATTCCTTAACACAATCAATCTAGGATCTGGCTTGAAGTACAAGAGACAAACCCAAAAAGTTGTTTTTTGGGGATGAAACCTCCCTTGATCATTGGCCAGCAGTCATGCTGACTGCAGTTTCTGAGACCTATGAGCCACAAATGTAGCTTTGCCAAATTCAGTGGAAAAAAATTGGTATCCCATCTTCTTCCGATAATATCTTTTGATTCCCAATGGAGGGGGGGGGGAATGACATTTCTTAGCATATGACTTGTTCTCAAGCATGAATCATTGCTGTTAAATAATGAAAAGCCATTTGTGGATCTAAAAACTCATCAACTTCCAAATAATCATTCTACATGCTATTGTTATTGTTGTTCATTTTCAAAAACCCAACGGGGACACTGTAGATTCTGCCAACACATTACAGTGATTGGCTAGTTATTCCCTGTTACATATTCCTGGGCTCTTGAATCTTATTAATGCATTGTGTTCCACACAGAGTTGCTCTTCAGATATTGACAGAATATTATGCAGTGTTTGGATGAGAGCCTTTATCCTTTCCAGTGGGACATAAAAGGTAAGAGATGAAGGGAGGTTTCATAGCAACTTCATCATAAGCATCTCTACAATAGTCACATGCACTAGCACTAAAGGTGAAACCAAATGTGTGATGCATTGATTGGAAGTCCACCATGGATCTGCTTCAAACATTTAGCCTTTGATTAACAGAGAAAACTTCACTGTACTATGAGGGTCTCATTAGCTGGAAACCTACAAAGAAATCTTTCCCACTAATTGCAGGTTCAGGTGGTTGAGTGACTCAGTCCTATCGGCACTCGACCATCTGAGTTTCAGCAGGAGTGAGTCACAATGGAGACACAGAGAATCAAAGGGGGGAGTATGAGCAAGGTTAACTAAGGCTCAAGGTGTGCAGAACTACAAACATTTTTCAAAGAATCTAAGGGGGGGGTCCTACATCTCTCTGCCCAGAAGTCTGTTGTACTTTTGGTCTATATCTTGTTCTAGTGGCAAACGTTTAGGAGATTATCTGATGCTCTAAATATGGAGGTATAATGATGCCATGAGATTGCTAAAGGACTTGCCTTTCACATGACCCCATTCCCCTCTCGTAGTGCTCCCGTTCGGCTATTGTTATGCCGGTGCTGCTTTTTATTGACGGGCTAAGCCATCAATGGAGCCTCCATTCCGTTTCTGTCATGGAATGTCCTGTGACTGAAAAGGTGCCCCATTATGCTGGCAAGATGCCAGTGTCAATGGGAGGTCCCTGCCAGAACATTTCCAGGTGAGATCAGGACATCAAGGCCCGGGAGGGTACACACTTTTTTGTACCCTCCCGGGTTACTTGTAATGATTTAAGTGTGTTTAGGTGCTTGCTGTCACTTTTTGATGTGTATTTTTGTTTTTATTTTTGAATTTCTTGTGCTCTCATCTTCTCATGAGAACAGCCAGGATTTCAATCCAGGAAGTGAATGGAGCTCCGTTAGCTTTCCATTCACTTCTGGGCTGCCCTGTCAAGGCAACGAGCCATGAATAAGGTAGGTCTGAAAAGTTTTTCTTTTCTGCGAGGACAGGGACGGGAGAGGGGCAGGAGAGGTGATTGTGTGATGGGAACACTTTTTTTTTGTTCCTGTCTGATAATCTCCTTAATCTAAAGGTTGGTTGGCTTGGGGAGGCATTGGAGTAAAGCCAAAATGGGCAGACAAAGGGTCCCAAACTGCGCTGATTGCCTCAGCTCCAGAGAGACAAAACATTGATGGTTCTTCAAGAACTTCTTCATATTTGGTCAGGTAGGGGGGTATAGGAGAGATTTCCATAAGGTATGAGTTGAAGAAAGGTCACTGATTGCATGTTGAAAGGATTAGCATAGACCCGTTAATGGCTGGGTTTCCCCGCATAATCCTATCTGGGCTATCTCACCATTACTAGGACAGGCACATATAAGGTTATTGTGATCTTGCCTGTCCTCTGGTCAACTGAACCCCAAACAGTGTCCAGCCAGCATGACCCCCCAAAAGTGTCCACTATGTGCAGTTATGAAATGGGGGTAGTGGTGGTAGGGTATGGTAACATTGGGATATAATTCTTCTGTTATTTCATTCTCGAAGGAAGCAATGAGTCATTTTAGCAATTTTCTTCCTGCTGTGTGGACATGCACAGCATTTTGTGTGAAGAAAAGGTATTTTCTGTGCAAAAAATTATGTTTCCTACATCAAAGCAATATTGTTTTCCATGCCAAAAAAGTGTTTTTGTTTTGTTTGTTTGTTTGTTTTTGCACAGAATCCAGTCAAGATTCTCATCAGTCCAAAATTGTCCTTCCCAGGGTTTCCCACATTCAGGAAACACTCAACATTTTTAAAAAGTGTTGAATATTCTTCCCATTCCTACATTATGCTCCCCATGGGCCACACAGCTGCTTCAACATGACCAGAAGTAATCCAATATCACTTGGGATTTGGGGAGGTAGAGGGGACCAAGGAAAGATACACTGTAACATTTTTTTGTGTTGTTTTGAGTTTTTTATTGCATTTTTGACTGTTTTTAAGCTATTGTTTAAATGGGGCTTTGGAGTCTCTGTAGGGGTTGGGAGGCATAAAACAACCCCCTGGGGCCACATGCAACCCATGGGCTAAACTTCTTTTTTTTCCCACCCCGCCCAGATTAAAGGCTAAACTACTTCTCTACGAGCAGTAATTTATCATGTAGGAGTGTTCAGCCTGAGTTCAAAAAAGGGAAAGTCCAGGCATTTTAGGGGTGTTGTTGAGGGATAAAGTTAAAGGCACAAAAAGCAATGATTTGGGGCCCTATGTGGTCCACAGACTACACTTTTCCCATTCCTGCCCTAACAGTTTGTGGTATTCTAGAGGAAGCAGATGGCTGACTAGAGAGAAGACAATAAAAATTCCTTTAAGAGGGTAAGGATATACAACAACATTTTGTTTTGGTTCCCACTTGTGCAGAGCTCCTAAACCCAAGATCTATCCCACATTTGTATAACTAAAAGGGAGAGTGGGAAAGGTATTGCTTTCAATTAAAAAAAAGTTCTTCTAAGGCAGTCAGGGGGCTACAGCTCTGGTGGGGGGAGACTGTTGCCTTGGGTGGTAAAGAGGGCTGGGAGGACTAAGCCTATGACACCTATTCACTATAACTAAAGAATAAGTTTTAATAGGCCTAAATCATATTGTCTGTCTCAGCTACATCGAATCAATGGGGCTTGCCTTTGTATTGACTCAAGCTTCAAGAGCTGATTCAATGAGTGTACTGTAGGTGGGCTTAACCTACAGGATTCAGGCCATAATACATAATTTGGAGGGATAATTCTTCCCATTTTTCCACTGCATTTGACGGTCTCTTCTCCCCTCCCGCCCCAATCTCTTCCTTTCTGTGGGAGGAGAGGAAGTTGGCTGAGATATAATACTAAGTAGAACATCACACAAATCTCTCTTAAATAGATTTATATGAACGAGAACTGAGAACAAGCTGTCCCAAGGCTCCCACTTGTAATTTTCTGATGGATGTTTCAGTACTCCAGCTCTGCCGTCATAAAGGAGCACTTAGTGGTCATGGTCACAACTTTAAGTCCATGAACAGAGAATAGATAGGACTAGAAGTGAGAATAGGGATCAGGGCTGGCCCCACTGTTAAGTTGACTGGTGTAGCCAACTAAGGTGACCAATTTCTGATACCACAAAAAGGCATCAGGTCCCCCTGTAGATACTGAAATCTACAGATAATAGAGAACACTCCCTGTCCACCACTACCCTGCCACCTTTGCCATGCCGCTGGACCCTGGCAGGGAAAAGAGGAGGGAGGCAACCTGCTCTCCTCCCTCCCTCCCTCCCCTGTCCACCACCCCTGCTGTCACCAACTGCAGATAAGTGAATCAGCTGGTATGGGTTGGTGAATCAGCTGATTTGGGGGTGTTATTGCACCCTATTGTTAACTGTCATCAAGTTGATTTAGACTTATGGAGACCCTGTGAGTGAGAGACCTTCACCCTATTCTCAACAGCCTTGCTCAGGTCTTGCAGACTCAGGGCAGCCATGACTTCCCTGATTGAATCTATCCACCTGTAAAGTGGTCTTCCTCTTTTCCCAAGCATCATTGTCTTTTCTAGTGAGTCATGTCTTCTCATGATATGGCCAAAGTCCAACAGCCTCAGTTTAATCCTCTTGGCTTCTAGGGAGAGTTCAGGCTTG
Source organism: Gambelia wislizenii (assembly GCA_030847615.1). Taxonomy (NCBI): domain Eukaryota; kingdom Metazoa; phylum Chordata; class Lepidosauria; order Squamata; family Crotaphytidae; genus Gambelia; species Gambelia wislizenii. The sequence goes on from JAUMIR010000004.1 coordinate 331,287,379, forward strand.
ATTTGCCCTAGGACCCATTGGTTTATCTTTTTAGGAGTCCACAGTATCCGCAGAACTCCTCTCAGTCACCACTTCTCAAAAGAATTCAGATGAGTTGGGTTGAGTTTTCTTCCTATCAGCTTTTGTCATTATCCAATTTTCGCAACCATACATAGAAATGGGAAATACAATGGCATGGACCATTCTAAATTTAGTATTGAATGATATATCCTGACACATCAGGATTGTTGGAATGTATAGTTTGCCATGCAATAAGTGGAAATATTTTGCTATTGAAGGGTTGACTGAGAAGCCAAATAGTATGTGTTGATGTAACTTCCTAATGTTTTCCTATTGGGCTTCTAGGGAAAAGGGGAGTGTCAAAGTTTCCTCTTTGTCTTAGAAGCCAGCCACGAGGGTATTCCCTCTTTCCCTCTTCTTCACCATGTTTTGATAGTGAGAGGACCTCCCTTTCAGGGAGTCCTGCATATTCTTTTGTAACTATGCAGTTTTTAGACATTTTTACGTAGTTTTAGTCTACTTTGATGCTGTACTGAGTTTCTGCCACGTATAGAGCTCTGAAACTGTGAAGAAATGAAGTTTTGTACTTTTAAACTACTTTTATGAGTCTTGAGTGCTTATTTTGCTAAATAAATAACTTGGGATAGGATAAGGGTGTTTGGTTATCTCTAAGCTGTGGTTTCTACAGGTATGCTAAGACTATTACGCTAACACTGCTGCGTGTGTGTACTCTGCTAATTGGCTGTACTTTCCAGGAGTGAAGTGCAGTGAGGAGAGTTTAAACAGGGAACATTGGAACCCTGATTTTTAAACACTTCCAATAAGGATCTTGTCTAGTTCTTTCATAGCTGCCCTTCCAAGTCCTAGTCTTCTGATTTCTTGACTGCAGTCTCCATTCTGATTGACTGAGCCAAGGAAGATCTTGAACTATTTGAATGTCTTCATTGTTGAGTTTAAAGTTACGTATGTAAATCATCTGTGGTCATTATTTTTGTTTTCTTAATGTTCAACTATAAACCTACCTTTGCACTTTCTTCCTTGACTTTCTTCAGTAATCATTCTAAATCTTTGCTATCTTCTCCTAGTAGTAAGGCGTTATTCTGCATATCTTAAACTATTAATACTTCTTTCTCCAATTTTCATGCCTCCTTCCTCCAAGTCTAATCCTGCTTTACATATGATATGTTCAGTGTACACGTTAAACAATTGTTGTCATGTGCTTTCTAGTCATTTCTTACTTATGCAGGCACTAAGGCAAACCTATCATGGGGTTTTCTTGGCAGAATTTGTTCAGAAGGGGTTTGCCCTTGCCTTCCTCTGAGGCTGAGAGAGTATGACTTGTCCAGTGGTTTCCCAGGCCAAGTGTGGGTTCAAACCCTGGTCTCCAGAGTCATACTCTAATGTTCAAACCACTACACCATACTGCCTCTCACAAGTTAAACAGACAGATAGATAAAATGCAGCCTTGTGTGACCCCCTTGACAACTGGAAACCATTTTGTTTCTCCATATTCTGCCCTGACACTAGCTTCCTTCCATGTAGGAATACACAATCAAAGCACTCCCAACAGATGGCCATCCAGCCTCTCTTTAAAAACCTCCAAAGATGGAAACTCCATCACACTCCCAGGCAGTGTATTCCACTGCCAAACAACTCTTACTTGTCAGAAATTTCTTCCTAGTATTTAGGTAGAATTTCTTTTCCTATAGTTTGAGTCCATTGCTCTGTGTCCTAGTTTCTGGAGCAGCAGAAAAACAAGCTTGCTCCATCCTCAGTATGATATCCCTTCAAATATTTAAACATGGCTATCATATTACCTCTCAACCTTCTCTTCTCCAGGCTAAACATACTCAGCTCCCTAAGCTGCTCCTCATAGGGCATGGCTTCCACACCTCCCACCATTTTGGTAGCCCTCTTCTGGACACATTGCAGCTTCTCAATATCCTTCTTGAATTGTGGTTCCCAGAACTGGACACAGTATTCCAAGTGAGGTCTGACCAAGGCAGAATAGAATGGCACTATTACTTCCCTCGATCTAGACACAATACTTCTATTAATGCAACTAGTTCCTTTATGGGCTGCCTGTCCTGATCTTCTTCAGATTTCTGGACTACCATCTCCATTTTCAATGTTCAAATCTTTACTTGTTTTGATGTTAACTATTTCAGTGAAGTCAAAGTATGGCTCAATCTGACACTAACCTATTGGTTATATATGACTTTGAAGGCCTTCAAAGGATTGGACTGAAGGAAGCTGATGTGTAGCTATTCCCATTGTTTTTCTGTTTCCTTTGTCTAGTATCCTCCCACAGAAATCTAAATACTTCCATGCAGCTAGATAGTAGGAATTGGTGCAAAAATAGAAAATGAAGAAAACACCGACTTTGAAAAGTGAAGTTTCCCAGATGATGCTGCCTTTTCATTTTAGCTCAGCTTTCAAATGCACCTCTTGCTCAAAAGAATTATGCTTGGAAGTAGTCCAGTGAACATTAAACACCAAGTAAATAAAATGACGGACAAGCAGAGAGAATGCAGAGGAAGGGGGCTTCCAAGCCCACAGAACAGACTACCAAATATAGGAATCCCATTTCCTAAATGTCAATTAAAACTGCTCATTTCCATTTTGAAACCATAAGACACACATTTCTCTTCCAGAGCTGTCAAGATTATCATGTGCAATTCAGAGTCTGTGACTGACATTCTTTGCATACTTTTCAGTGGCAGCTGGTAGTTTCTTTCTCAGCGGGGTGGTGAATTTGCTCCAGGTTTTCATCTGAATTTTAAAAGAGACATCCAAAGTGTGGAACCTTATCCCATTCCAATAGAATCAAAACCTTGGATAGTTTTTTTTAATGCCTCAATTTTAAAACAAGGGGCTTATCTAAATGGGCAATTTACCCTGGCTTCCCCCAGCTTGGAGCCCATGCCATCAAACTGCACACAGTTCTTGCCCCAATTCACCTTTGGATGAAGCCAGTGGAAAGCCGGGGTAAACCCATTTAAAAATAGTTACAGGCAGCATATAATTCCCCTGTTAAAGAGCTTCACTGGCTACTGGTTCATTTCCAGGCACAATTCAAAGTGCTGGTTATGACCTATAAAGCATTAAACAGCTTGGGTCCAGACTATTTGAAAGACCAGATCTCCGAACGCAATCCTGCCAGAGCCCTAAAGTCATCAGGAGGAGGCTTTCTCTTGGTCCTGCCTTCATCACAAGCTCACTTGGTGATGGCAGGAGAGACAGCCTTCCCAGTGGCTGTCTCAACCCTCTGGAACTCCCTTCCGCGGGAGGCTAGGATGGCCCCCTCTCTGATTTCCTTTTGCTGGCAGGCAAAGACTTTTCAAACAGGCTTTTAATGTATAAGCAGCAGGGCTTAGAATCATAAAATCATAGAGTTGGAAGAGACCTCAAGGGCCATCCAGTCCAGCCCCCTGCCATGCAGGAATACACAATCAAATCATTCCCAACAGATAGCCATCCAGCCTCTGCTTAAAAACCTCCTAAGAAGAAGACTCCACCACACTACGAGGCAGTGTATTCCACTGCCAAACAGCTCTTACTGTCAGGAAGTTCCTCCTAATGCTTAGGTGGAATCTCTTTCCTGTAGTTTGAACCCATTGCTCCATGTCCTAGTCTCGAGAGCAGCAGAAAACAAGCCTGTTCCATCCTCAGTATGACATCCCTTCAAATATTTAAACATGGCTATCATGTTCCCTCTTAACATTCTCTTCTCCAAACTAAACATATCCAGCTCCCTAAGCCACTCCTCATAGGGCATGGCTTCCAAACCACCCACCCACCAACCTGGTCACCCTCCTCTGTAAACGTTCCAGCTTCTCAATATCCTTCCTGAATTGTGATGCCCAGAACTGGGAAACAGTATTCCAGGTGAGGTCTGACCAAAGCAGAATGGAGTGGCACTCTTATTTCCCTTGATCTAGACACTATACTCCTATTAATACAGCCTAGAATTGCATTGGCTTTTAAAGCTTCTTTTATCTTGTATGTTTTTGAATTTATATGTTTTTAGATTTTATGTTTTAATCTGGATTTTTAATATTTTAATTGTATATACCGTATTTTTATTCAGCTGTTTTATGGAAGCTGCCTTGGGTCCCATCTTGGGAGAAAGGTGGCATATAAATTAAATAGTAAATAAATACATGAATAAATAAATAGCTTTTTTTAAAAAAAATGGGAAAACCACATTATGTGGGAAAACCGAAATCGTTCCATCATGGGAACGTAGGATCTATACTTGCACAATGGCCTGTATCACTGGAAACTGCTGCCGCCACTGCTGGTGTCACTCTGCAGCCAGGAAGGAGGCTGTGAGCACATGATCAAGGCCCCCGGCATGTGACCAGCCTTGGTCACATGGTGCAAGATTCCTTCCTAGCTTCCGAGAGTGCAATGCACAACAGTGGTGAAGACGCCTGCTGATATTGGCCAGTGTATGCGTGTGGTGGCTGGCATGTGCATGTAGACTTCTGGCCATTTCATCACAGTAATGAGGGGGATCCAGACCAGTGTAGACACTGATGGAGTATTCTGGCATCATACAATGTCTGGGATCTATTGGTTAGTTCCAACTACAGCCGACCTTCCGAAAAGTGAGTCAAAACTTAAATCAATCCCATTGATTCTATGCGTCTGCTCTAGGCAGGACAGAGAGTGAAATTCAAAACAATGGGAACATGGAGGCAGCACTCCTCCTAATGTTTGGCTGGTGGCTCTGCTGTGAGTGGGTCAGTGAATCCTGTCTGGCTTTCAGTCCAAACTTTAAAGGAGCAAGCCAATCTGTTCTTGCAATAGGGACTAGCAACTTGGACACCCCAGTTTTGTTTGGATTAAGAACTCATCAGACTGAGCAACTGAGCTAAGGATGGAAAGAATATGCAAAAATATTAGGGAAATGGTAAAAACTGTGTTTCTTGAGTGTCAGGAAACTCTGATGAGGAGAATCCTGGGTTGACAAGAATCTTTGCAGTTTGGGATTTATTCTGTGAGAAATTTGTGCACAGAAGTTTTTCACAGAAAACATCATTTTCAGTGCAAATATTATTCTTCTGTGCAGAAAATGCAGTTTCCTATGCAGTGTGACAGTGGTGTCTTGTGCACACATGCACAAAAACACAACTTTGAAAGCTTTGTGCATGTTGTACCAAAGAAGTCCCAAACTGTGAATAGTCTTCAAAATCTGCACAGCATTCAACAACATTCTTGCAGCTGGGAGAAAACTGCTCAAGTTACTCAGAGCATTTTTCAAGAATGAAATTTACAAAGAATTATCTTCTCTATAGCTCACCTGATCACTGTCTATTCCATTAATAATAATAAATAATAATAATAAAATTTATTTCTTTCCCGCCCGTCTGCAACACAATTGGGGCAGCTTACAGCATAAATATTCCATAATTACATTAGTACCGTAACCCTTAAAACAATATTAAATTAAAAAGATTAAAAACATACATTAATTAATTTTAAGGTGAGCTGTACTGCATTTCTACTTAAATGATAGTAATTATTTCTACCTTTCCATGCACACCCACACTTCCGTTATCTGGCAGAACTAATATCCATGGTTTCAGTTATGTGCAGCTGAAAAAATAGGGGCACATACCATAGAGTTACACTGGAAAATGCCTAGAGAGGTGTCCTCTCTAGGAATTGCTAGGTCCTCCAATGCAACTGGATGGTATATTTGTACAGGAAGTCCTTTAATTTTAATAGGGTTTGCTATTAACCATGATTTCATTTATAAATGCTAAGTACAGGAAGGTATTTCCCATGGCTCTGGGCAGGGGGTGACCTATACATGGAAATTTGATGCAGATTTGGGTTACCTTTTCTACTTTTTCATTGTACTATATTCCCCTCCCCTTTTGTGTAAGTGATCAAGTGGCTCCCAACTCCCAACTACTTGGAGGGTTGTGTCACTTACACAACCCCGACACACATACAGATCCTCCTGTTCAAATAAGTCCAGTGCTTTGGATAGGTCCTTTAAAGTTGAGCCAAAAACCTGAAATGGGATCACCACCCCACTAGAATGGAAGCTGCCAACTGCCTTGCTATACTTCGAATGCTGATTTCAGTATCTGCAGGACTGAATTAAAAGGGGTGTCTCTGAAACACTTATTAAAATCAAACATAATTGCAGGTTGTTAAGCATGTTATTTTAGGAACCGTTGTTGGGTCGGCAAAATTTACCATTTTTGGAATGAATACACTATTATTTTGGCGCAAAAAACCCTCCCCTCCCCCCCTTTCATCCCTGGGGTGCATATTTCAGTGACAGGAGCTTTAGGCAGACTTCTTAGTCACCAGAAAGGAGAGGATGAAGAATAAGGTTTTTTCCCCCAGCACTGCATGACCTTTGAAAGACTTTTGTTTTTCTTAAAAAAAAATAATAATAATACATGAAAGGACCTTTTTCTTAATGAGATCGCCTTCAGAAAAGTCAGGGATGGGGTTGTTGCTTTTTCTCTTCTCCAGTTTTTTATTTCTTTTTTGTTTTTGAAAAGCAAGGTGGAGAATAATCACCGAACATGCTTTCCAATTGATTACCATCAGAAAAGAAAAATCAGGAGGGAGAAAAAAGACAGAACATCTTGGAGGCAGTCTTTTTTTATTATTATTATATAAGACAATCTGTTGAAAAGTTCACATTGCATATTTAAAGCATGTGCTCTCCATTTAGAGGAAATGCCAGCCGCAATGTAAGTGGGCCTTCCCTGCTGGGTTAGATCTCGCACTGCTGATGTAACAACAAAGGTAGTAATTTCCAAAGTCCACGTTGGAGAAAAAGCACTCTACTTTTGTAATGATAGCTCTGTTGGCCAGGGAGTTCTGGGAATAAGTAGTTTTTCCAAACTCTGCATAGAATCAGAGTTGACTGTTGGCCCTGATGTCACTCAGGTGGTGAAGCAGCTCTCGGTGATTCAGCGGCCAAATAAGCCAATGCTATCCTAGGCCGCATCAACAGGAGCAGAGTGTCCAGATCAAGGGAAGTAGTGGCGCCCATCTCTTCTGCTTTGCTCAGACCTCACCTGGAATACTGTGTCCAGTTCTGGGCACCACAATTCCAGAAGGATATTGACAAACTGGAACATGTCCACAAGAGGACGACCAAGTTATAGTGGAACTAAAGCCCTATAACTGTGTACACAGGTTGTACTCCTCCCCAATCCACGGAACCAATATCCACGGTTTCAGTTATTATTGGCTAAAAAAATAGGGAGACATACCATAGAGTCACACTGGAAAATGCCTAGAGAGGTGGCCTCTATAGGAACTGCTAGGTCCTCTAACACAACTCTATGGTATGTTTGTACAAGAAGTCCTTTATTTTAATAGGGTTTGCTATTTCCGCAGTTTCACTTATAAACAGTAAGTCCAGAAATGTATCCCCTGTGGATACAGGGCAGGGAGGGAACTGTAGTATAAAAGGGCCCAAGAAAACCACAGCCCTGAATCTGCAGTAACTGGGCAGAGCTGCTGATAGCTAGGGCTGCTGGAAATCTCTCAGTCAGAGGGTCATCATATGTTGAATTTAGAGGAGCTAGGGGAAGAGAAAAGAAATATTTACTGGAGAATAGTTCTTTACATGATTACCGCTGCTAGACTGGTTATTGCAAAAAAAATGGAAGGTTACAGATCGCCCAACGATAAATGAATGGAAAAATAAGATGATAGACATGTTAGAATTAGATATTCTGACAAAAATGTTGCGGGATAAGAAAGAGAGTGTGTGGAAGAAAGAGTGGAAACCAATTATTGATTACTGGAAAGAAAAGGGTGAACTACAGGCTAGTTATGATTTAGGAAGTTAAACATCTCCAGCAAAGCAAAGCAAGGAGCTAAGCCGATATAAGTGTGATCTAACGTGAAATTGTCAAAGTCATTTTAAGTTTGTAAAATTTTTTGCAGTCAGTCTGATAATCGCCAAAATACAAATTGGAAGTCATAGATAAGCTTTTAAGTTAAAAGACTTTTACTTTATTATATCCTTTTTTATTCTTTTGAAAGTATGAGATGCTTAACTGTAAATGAATAACTGAATAAAAAGCAAACATATGTCTCAATATATATATATATATATATATATATATATATATGTTGAAGCCAACTGGATGGCAAACAATTAGCCCTGCTATATACATTGACCTGGGAGTCAGGCCTGTTGAACCTGGGGAGAAGGATCTTCTGAGCAGACAGACAGCAGAGTGTGCTACCAATTTATTAAGTTCACTTGAGCTGAAGTTCCAAGTCAAGGTGAGGCTGCTGACATCATCTTGGTGCAGTCCATGATTCAGGCCTTGTCTCTTTCCATGCCAATTAGCCCAGCCACAGTCTCAGTTGAGGCGAAGCTTGCAGAGCTGAGGAGCACAGCTTTCTGGACTACCAGGGATGCTGACATAATCTTTCACCTCCCTTACCCCCATCAGACTTTCCTGTTCTCTCTGAAATTATCTGCAGTCCACACAGAAGCTGAAAGGACAATGGATCTTCCCAAAAGCAATATATTGTTATGAGCTCTCCTTCTTGTTACAGAAAGGTTTTTTTTTGGGGGGGGGGGCTGGCTTGATCTTGGATGGACAACCAAGATGCATTAGCCTTACAAAAGACTGGTCCTGGTGGAAATGAAAACTGCTGGAACAAGTTTGTTGATTTGCCAACACAGCAGTCTGCATCTTTGGAGCCCTCTTGCAGGTGTGACTGTGGGTGGCTGCCATGAGGCACACTTGTAGCACACTTACCAGTACATGCCTGGCTATACCATGGCCAGAATCCTGCTGGTGTCTTATGCATGGATAAGTTCTCCCCTGGAAGTGGTTGGACATTTTTGTCCAATGCGAACAAAAGCCACGTGGAGTTCAAGGTTGCAGAATGGATGGACGTCAGTATGCATTGTGCATGGATGCACACTGACCATGCATGTGTATGCACATTTGATTGTGCATTCAGTTGTGGATTTCGTGGCTTGGTTCAGTTGTGCAATGTTGTCCTTCAACACAAGAGCTGCTTAGCAGAAAAAGTATAACCCTGCATACAGGGTTTGGACTATACAACTGCCATGTAGAATCTCAGCCATAATCTATAAGTACTTGTCTAGACAGGCAAATAATAATACTAATACTAATACTAATACTAATACTAATAATAATAATAAATACTTGTATCCCGCCCCTCTACAAAATGCAATTTACCTTGGCTTCCCCTCATGTTGGAGCTCTGCAGTCCAAACAATGCAGGGCTCTTGCCCTGATTCGTCTCTGGACAGTCCTCACAACATCAGAGGCAAAGGCGGGGGAAACTGGGGTAAACCCTTTCATAAAATGTTTCAAAGTAACCCCCAGGAAAACCTGCATCATGGAGGAAAACCCAGATAGGTCTGGGGCGGGAACACAGGAGTCCCTACCTGCACGCCGGCTATACCACTAGACAACAATGATAACAAGCTGGTGTCACTCTGAAGCTGGGAAGGAGGCCCCCAGCATGTTAGCAAGCCTCTCCTACACACATGTGACCCACCTTGATCACATGCTGATGGCCTCTTTCCCGTCTTCAGATAGTGCTGCGCAACAACGACGGAGGCGCCTGCTGATACTGGACAGTGTGTGTGTGTGGACCTCTGCCCTTTTTGTCATGGTAACATGGGGGGAGGGCATCCAGGCAGAATACTCCAGGGGCAGAATACTCCATCCAGAAGGTAGAATATTCTTGCCAGTGAAGGCAAGCCCTAAGTCAACAGTGCATAGTAAAACTGTGGAACTCACTGTCACAAGGTCTAGTAATGGCTGCCAACTGGCATGGTTTTTAAAGGGGATTGGATGCATTCATGGAGGATGAGGCCATCAATGACTGCTAGTCAAGATGCCTAGTAGTCACTATAGTTGGGTGCCTCTGTATTTTCAGCTGGTGGAGAGCATGAGAAGAAAGTTACAGTTGCATTTACATCTCCCTTCCTATGGGCAACTGATTAGCCAGGGTATGAACAGAATGTTGGACTAAATTGGTGCTTGGAGGGAAAGGGTGTTTGATCGAACAGGGCTCTTACAATATTTGTAAGGTACTACACTACGAAGATTATCAGATGACCTTAATAATCCAGGACAGGGATGCCACAGGATCGTGAAAGGGGTTTCCTTACAGATGACATCATCCCTGTCCTGTTCTGCCCTCATTCTGCTTCTGTTCCATCCCCTGTTTCTTTCTATTGACCGGCTAAGCCATCAATAGACCGCCCATTCCGTTTCTGTAACAAAATCACAGGTTTGTGAAAAGGAGGCCCGTCTCTGTGACGTGATGCCAGGAGATCCGTGCTGAACACTTTGGGGTGCAATTAGGACATCCAGGTAAGTGACAGCCTTTTTTGTACCCTCCCTGGGTTACTTTCTAAAGTGTGTTTTTGTGCTTTGCTATACTTTTTGATGTTTAGTTTTCTTTTTTTAAAAAAACTTCCCGGGTGATCATCGTCTCGTGAGAATGGCCAGGATTTAGTTTCCAGGAAGTGAATGAAGCTCTGCTCAAGCTGCATTCATGCCTGGGCTGCCAGAGGGAAGGGGGGGACTTTTTATTCTGCTCGAAAGGTAGGTGTATGAAAAGAAAATTAAACCATAACAGGGACGAGAGTGGGCGGGAATTAGAAGGCGAGACAGGGATGCTATATTTGCCCCCATCTGATAATCTCCTACATGTGGGATGGTTGAATTTATAACCACCCCATGTGCAAAGACATACAGAATCCCTGAACTTAATTATTCTCCTCCCAATAAAGAGGCTGCTGCCATTCAGTGATTAATCAGGCATATAGCAGAGGTCATAGTGGTGATGCTATTTCTTCCTCCAAAAAAAAAAATGTTATTTGGATTTTTAGGACTTTTTCGGACGCTGAAAAATAACGCAAGCAGCCTCGTCAGCTTGCGAAGCTGCTGCACTGCAAAGCGTCCATTTCGTATGACGCTCGCCCCTGCCGGTACTGTTGCGGTACCGCGGGGAGAGTTGAGCGTCATATTTCTTTGATTTTTACTCACAAAAGTTGATCGTGAGTAAAAATTGAGGAAATATGACGCTCAACTCTCCCCGCAGTACCACAACAGTACCGGCAGGGGCGAGCATCATACGAAACGGACGCTTTGCAGCGCAGCAGCCTCGCAAGCTTATGAGGCTGCTTGCGTTATTTTTTAAACGTCCGAAAAAGTCCCTAGTTTGTCACTTTGGCCAATTAATGTTGAAAGCCAAATTGTCATTTGGTGAATGAAACTATAGTTTGATAAATCGGTTGGTGAATGAAATAAAGGAGGCATTCTAGAGCTGGATTCTTGTTTCAAAGGGTCAAAAGCTAAGGTCAGCTTTGGGATAGTCAGAGACCAAAAAGTAGATGAAATGCCCTCCTTTCATTTGACTCCTTTCGGGAGTCATTTTAAATGATGGAAGATACTGGCAGAGAAATGGAAGCAGCACCGAGTGAGGACAACGTGAGATCAGGAGAAGGAAGGGGGCATGCAAAACAGAGGTCTGCTCCCGGAAGAGCCCCATTTCTCTCCCGATCTCTCAGGGGAATAATTTCCCTGTGTGAAAATCTCCTGAGTGGCAGGAGTGGATTGTGAAGTGGAGAGGGAATTTGCATTTGGGTGGTGATTGGTTGGGTGTGTTTCCTGAGCAGCCAGTCAGCACACTGGAAGAGGCAACAGACCCATGAGAATTTTATATATATAGATGATTCCACTTCAACTGCCATGGCAATGTCCTGTGGAATCCTGGGGTTTGCATTTTGGGGATGCACTAGAACTCTTTGGCTGAGAATTTGGCTGCCTTGGAATGTGGTGGAGTCTCCTTATTTGGAGCTTTTTATACAAAGGCTGGATATCCATCAGTTGGGAATGACTTGATTGTGTATTCCTGCATGGCCAGGGGTTGGAATGGATGGCCCTTGTGGTCTCTTCCAACTCTATGATTCTATGATTTGTAATAGCAGAACTGTTAAGAATAGATAGAGATAATGTAACTAAAAGATAATAAATCAGAGAGGAGATAATAGTAGATTTAAATAATATTGTATAATCAGGGATACTGGGAAGCTTTTTTAAAATGTTAGGATAGAGAGGTGGGTAATATACCTTAGAATCTATCAATATTCTTTTTTCTTTCTTTTTGTTCTTCCTTGGGACTCTCTCTTTTCTTATTTGTTTGCTTATTAGTTTCTTCTTATGTGTAGTTGTTATGTAGTATGTTCCTTGTTGTTTGACTGTGTTTGATGTTTTCTTTATTTTGGTTCAATTAAATGCTAATAAAGATATTTTAATAATAAAAAAGTGCAGGGGAGCTGTTAGGGCCTCATGCAGGGAATTATCCTGCCAAATTATGCCCACCCTTAGTCTACCAAATCACTCCTCTCCAGTTTGAGAAGGATGTTGAAAATCTGGAGCGTGTCCAGCGGAGGGCGACCAGGATGGTGGGAGGTCTGGGAGCCATGCCCTATGAGGAGCAGCTTAGGGAGCTGGGTATGTTTAGCCTGGAAAAGAGAAGGTGAAAAGATGACATGATAGTAATGTTTAAATACTTGAAAGGATGTTATATTGAGGATGGAGCAAGCTTGTTTTCTCCTGCTGCAGAGACTAGGACACAGAGCAATGGGTTCAAACTATAGGAAAAGAGCATTAGGAAGAACTTCCTGATGGTAAGAGCTGTTCAGCAGTGGAATCCGCTGCTGTCTCAGAGTCTGGTGGAGTCTCCTTCTTTGGAGGTTTTAAAACAGAATCTGGATGGTCATCTGTTGGGAATGCTTTGATTGTGCGTTCCTGCAAGGCAGGAGGTTGGACAGCAAGGTCCTCATGGTCTCTTCCAACTCTATGATGATCTATGATGCTTTGAAGTGTTTACTGACATTTTCCAATTACTCTAAAGGACTAGTCAAGGAGGACTTCACCTTGCAAAAATCAAGTTGATTATTTGTCCAGAGGGCTATTGTTGTTGTGCCTTCACCTCATTTCCAATTTACACAGACCCTAAGGCAACCTTATCACAGGGTTTTCTTGGCAAGATTTGTTCAGAGAGGGTTTGGCTTTGCCATTATCTGAGGCTGAGAGGGTATGACTTGCCCAAGGTCACCCAGTGGGTTTTCATGGCTGAGCGGGGATTGGAACCCTGGTCTCTGGAGTCATAGCCCAACAATCAAACCACTACACCCACTGACTCTCACTCTTCTATACTCTTGAGGATTATGGCGCAGTGGTTAAATGCCAGTACTGCGAGTCACCACGTTGCAAGTTCGATTCCAGCGGGCTCCAAGGTTCACTCAGCCTTTCATCCTTTCGTAGGTCGGTAAATTGAGTACCCAGCTTGTGGGGACAATTAGCTAACACACATTGGAAACTGCTTATTGCAGTGTAGATGCGTAAATAGCTATTGCTTAAAAACAATTTGTAAGCCGCTCTGATAGCCTTGTGGCTGAAGAGCGGGGTATAAATACCTAAATAAATAAATAAAAAGTAACTTTAGTGATGCTTTCTATCAGTTTACTGGAACAAGAGAGCTTGGGAAGGATATGTTTGAAGCAACAAATCCCATAATCCCTCGACCATTATTGCCATTTTTGTGTGGTGATATGGTGTCTCTGAAAAACAGAGCGTCCCTTGAGAACACAGAAGTTGCCCTCCTCTGCTTTTAATGACTGATCTGCTCAGGATCCTCATGAGCAATGGTGTAATCTTGTGTTTAGAGAAGTCAGCAGTGTACGACTATATCAAAAGCCCTTTGGAAATTAAAGCAGGCAATGATTGCCTCAGGGATGGGTTACTGCATGGAAGCCAGGGGCCAATTTTTCTCCCCAATGTGCCCTACGGAATCACCTGTTGCATTCTTAGCTTCAGACACAGCAGCAGTTGAGGTGGGTCCCCCCACCCCCAATGTTATTAGAACAGTAGATTTGTTTTGGTTCCCACTTTAAAGGAACTATGAAAATACAGTAGGACCCCCGTATCCATGGGGGATTGGTTCCGGGGGGAGCATGGATAATGAAATCCATGGATAATAGTAAATGCCCCCCTCACCATTCCCACCATGGGAGTGATCCTGGGAGCAATCCTGGGGGCGAAGGGAGGCAAGATCTCAACCTCTTCTCCGCCCCTGTGTTGCCATTCCCACCATGGAAGAGATCCTGGGGGTGTTGATCCTAGGGGCAGAGGGAGAAAGGAGGCAAAAGCTTCCCCCCCCTTCCTTCACTACCGTCATCATTCCCACCACAGGAGCGATCTTGAGGGGCGATCCCAGGGGTGAAGAGAGAAGGGAGGCAAGGTCTACTCCTCCCCTCCCTTTGCACCACGTTGCCATTCCTGCCATGGGAGTGATCCTGGGAGGAGATCCCGGGGTGAAGAGAGGTGAGATCTCCTCCTCTCCCCCTTCACTCCCATCACCATTCCCACCATGGGAGCAATCCTAGGGGAGGTCCCAGGGGTGAAGGGAGAAGGGAGGCAAGATCTCTTCTCCTCCCCTCTGTCCCCCATCCACCACCAGCCCGCTGTCGCCATCTGTGGATAATTGAAACAGTGGATGGTGAATCAGTGGATGCAGGTGTGCTACTGTATTGCACCTATTTGGAATTTTAGGGAATTTTTTATTGGAGTAAGACCATTCTACTAAAAAAATACACCCGACCGCAAAAGGCCATAACAACAATACAAAAACAATACTAATTATTTTCCTCTTTTCTTACTAATACAAAAGTAAATCTATCCTAACACTAATGTATTTTTCCCTTTAATCTAAACACACTATAATCACATTATATTTACACATTATAATTATACCTACTTAGAAATGGAAAAAAACCAATAAAATATTAATTAAAAATAATACAAAATAATACAAAATTAATAAAATATTTATTTAAAATATCATTTTATGTTATTGCTGGGGTCGTCTCACTAAACCACGGCCAAAACTTTTTCCAACGATAGCTTGGCAATTTCTCTTTTTCACTCAGAGCTAAATTTTCAATTACATTCTTCACATAATAGGCAGTGCCTTTTACATCCTGCAGATTTTGACTTTTCACCTCCTTTTGTCTCTGGAAAACTAACCCTAACATCACATAGAGGTTTACCAAGCGCACCGTGGACCAGGGCACTTTCCAAAACCTCTCAGCCATGGCGGAACCAGGTTCCTTCCTCTTCCTCTTTTGGCCCACTGACTTTCTGGGTCCCCTGACACCCTCTGGAGGTTCAGTCCCTGAAAGCACCGTCTCCCAAGCTTGCCGTGCCAAATCTGGCCAATCCAGGACCCGGGCCACCTCCTCCCATGTTTCCCGGGCACTTGGGCAGTCCTGGACAAAATGTCTGATCGTCTCCTTTTGTGCCACGCCACTCAAAATCTCAGCCTTTTTACATTTCAGACGTGGACAGGTCTGCTCATCTTCTGCGGTCCATGGTCTCTTTCCCCTCAGATTAAGAACCTGATGATAGAGCCTCCACCTCAAGTCCCACAACTTTTTGGGGACCCTTTTGTCCATGAAATACTCAATTGGGTTAGTCTGGTGATGTAGGTATTCTGATAAATCTAGTTTGGCCTGACGCTTTTGCAAAAACGGGTTAACATAAATCTCCTCCACTATTTTCCTGTACAAACTCCTCTTGATGCTCTGACCTGGTCTGTCTTCCCCCTTCAACTCCTCAGCATGAATTTTATATTTCTTTATGTAAAAAACAAAGTCTTTCAAATAATCTGGTGCTTTCAATTTTTCAGGTAAAGAAAACCTAAAACTTAATGAGCCTTCCTCCCACCAAGTCTTTCCCCATCTAGTCCCTATCCAGCACTCACAAAACAAAACTAGCCAAGCCTGAGGTTGAATCTGACCCTTTTGTAACAGAGAAACTTTCCCAAAGTTTTGAGCAGAAAAGATGGCGATGAACTTAGGTCCCAGGGCTGGGAAGTCTAGGCCCCCTTGTTCTACCTGCCCATAAGCCACTGCCCTTGCCAGGGGGAATGTGGCCATTCCCCAAAGAAACTTGAAGAGAACCCGATCAGCTTCTTTAATCACTGAATCTGGAGGCGGGAAAACAGCCGCCAAGTTGGCTGCCACCGGAAGCAGGTAAGTATTTACAAAAGCGGCTCTCTGGTAAATGGTCAGCTTCCATCTCTGCCAGAGGGCCACCCTCTCTTTCACTTTTTCCAACCAGCGATACCAATTTTCTTTCCATCCCTCTGGAGCCAACGCAAAATTCAGCCCCAGGATCTTCACCCTATCCATCTTTGCCTCTTGCTCTGCTTGCCACCTTTCCTTTTCTCCAACTACGTCCTTTAGAGGAATAGCTGCCATCTTGTCCTCTGCAGCAAAAATCCTGATCAAAAAACTCTTTTCCATGTTAAGTCGAGCACCAGAAACTCGACCGTAGGCCTCAAAAGCATCTTTAATCTTTCTAACTTCCATCCTGTCCTTAACCAAGAAGGACACATCATCAGCATGGGCAACAAATTTAACAGATTCATATCGAACCAACCATGAACTGTCCAACGGACGCGGAATTTGGATCCCCGAGATGCTCTTGTCCAAACTAATCTTACACAGAATAGCATCCAAAGCAATAACATACAAAAGAGGGCTTAGGGGACAACCTTGCCTTACCCCAGAATTTAGCTTAATCCTCTTTCCTCTATGACCATTGACTTGCAAAACTACCTCTGCATCCCTATAAAACAATTTAACTAAAGCAATAAATCTCTCTGGCACTCCTTTCCACTTGAGAGCTTCCCATAGGAACGTATGATCTACATTGTCAAAAGCTTTCATCTGGTCGACCTGTAGGATTTGACCAGTCCAAGCTCCCTCCTTGTTGAGTCGGAACACTTCCCGAAACAAACAAAGAGAGTCCACCATAGTCCTACCCGGCACAGCACTGGTCTGTGCTTCCATCACAATCTTATCAGCCACCTTAGCCAGCCGATTGTTCAGTATTTTTGCCAACATGCGGTAGTCTACGTTGGTCAGAGCTATGGGGCGCCAGTTTTTTGGGAGGGTAGGATCACCCTCCTTTGGGAAAAAAATCAGGACCCCTTGATAAAATGTCTCAGGGAGCTCATTATTATCCCACAAAAAATTAAACAAAGTTGTTAAAGGGGGAACAATCCACTTCCTGTAAACTTTATAAAAATTCCAACTCAGGCGATCTGGGCCAGGGGCAGACTTACCCTTCCCTTGAACTATGACCTCATGAACTTCTTGTTCTTCTATAGGAGAGACCAACCTCTTCCTGTCCTCTGGACTCAGACCCTTATAGAGGGTGCCCATCTGGTCCTCTGAAAAAGCTTGAAAAAAACCCTTAATCTCTTCTATATCTATATTTTTCCAAGCATATAACTGCCTGTAATATCCTTCCATGATATCCAGCATCTCACTTGGTCTAAATACAATAGGGTCTGACTCGGAGGCCCTCAAGCCGTTTAATTTGATCGGAGCCCTTGGACTCCGGGCGCCTGCCCACTCATCCACGTCAACCACACCACCTCGAGTCCTGAAATTTTTACTCCTCTTTCTGTTTTGTCTTTGCTTTTGGCAAAATCTTGCTATCACTCCCTTCGCCCAGTTAAGCTCTTGTTCTGAAAAAGGAACACCTTGGTTCAATCGATAATGACACTTCAAAAAATGATAAATGGCCAAATGATACTCCTGAATCTGTTTCCCATTAATGTTGGTCTCGTAGGCCCGGCTAGTGGCCCGAACTGCGCGTTTCACACGTTCCCACCACCTGCACAAATCATCCTTGTACATGTCCGCAAGAGTTAGGCTGTGGGCTAGTGCTGAGGCGATGCGCTCTTTATATGCCACATCTTCCAAAAATTTAGGGCGCAACCTCCAGAGAGGTCTTCCTTTGGGGTAAACCTGACCTATACTGAACTCTACAGCCAAGAGCCCATGATCCGACCAAGGAGTGATCATAACAGTGCACTTTTCCACCTTCATTTCCTTCACTGTTCTCACACGGTCTATTCTGCTGGCTGAGGTTTTGTGATAATGAGTAAATCGAACTCCTTCCATTGGGGGAAAATCTGAACCAAAAGCCTTTCTACAAAAGACAGGAAAAAATTCTAACTCATTCTCCACATCAAGAGCTGCATCCTTAAGACCTTGCCTCTCTAGAAAAAACTCCAACTCTCTTTCTTCTGCTGTCAGGGGTTTGGGCAGGGACAACTTTGTCCGCTCTTTCTGGTCTGCGTAAGCACTCCTGTCCATCATCCTTGCCCTGTTATTGAAATCTCCTACGATAATAAGATGCCGTCGAGTGTTACACTGATTTTTTAAATACCCCCAAAACTTTTTCCGTTCGGCATATTTTACAGGAGCATAAAGCCCACACAGCCTGAAAGCTTTCTTTTCTACTCTTCCATCCTTCTGCTTTTCCTCCATACTAAAATCCACCACCACCAACCTCCCCAAAACTACTTCTAACATGAAATCAATGGTCAGATTGTTCCTGGACCTAAACAGTACCCCTATTCCCCAACCGCCACACTCCCCATATGACCATACAGAAGGTCCTTGTGTCCACAATCTCTGACACCGGCTCCGCTGTTGTTCGTTACAGATATGAGTTTCCTGCAACACAATGATGTCATAACGCAGGCCACCAAGGCAGGGCAAAATCTCATTGCACCTATTCTCAGTTCGCAAGCCACGAACATTCCACGTGGCAATTTTTAATGAACCCATTGTTTTATGTACCTAAAAATGTATTGAGGCCTCCGTTATAAATAACCAAAAACTAACAGAAATATATTGGCCATGAAGATTGAAATAATTGTTTTTCTACTAAAAATCTAACTTAAAGTCTAACTTAACTGAAATCTAGTTTTCAGTCCAACTTATCAAAACTCTCATTTTTAACACATTCTTTCTCAACACAGCTCTGGTGACTGTATCTCTTGTTCCTCTGAATGCATCACCTCTACCTCCTCAGGATTTTCCTGAGGTGTAGCCTTACAAGTGTTGGAGATGGAGGGAGGTGAGGATGGGGTGAAAGGGGGTTGGGATGAAAAGGAAGGGTCAGGAGCCAAGGGGCATGGGTCTGGAGGTTTAGGGAGTTCAGGGGTCAAAGGGTATGATACCAAAAGCTGCTCTGGGATCAAGGAGTCTTGAGAGCCAACCTTTGGAATCAGAGAACAACCTTGTTCACTTGTATCCATCTCTTCCACTCCATCTCTCGTTTCCTCCCTTGATTCTTTTTCAAACGCCTCCCCTTCTTTTTCCTTTTTCTCCAAGCTCTTCTGATGGTCCATTTCCATGACTGTAGACTCCTGAAGCAATTCCTGATCAGTTATTTCTCTTTCTGTAATTTCTCGTACACCCACAGCAGCCTGCTTTTCTTCCTTCTTCTCTGGAACTTGATCACCATCCCCAATAGCCTCTTTCTCTTCCCCTTTTATCAACAATTCAAACCTGTTTTTCTGAGCAACCTCACCTATGAGATACAACTCCCCCTTCTGTGGTGATTTCCTCCCCACTTTCCCTTTTTTCTTTTTGTCCACTGTACTCCATTCATCCTTCCCTGTCTGCTCCTTTCCTTCGGGCTTCCCTCCAATCTCTGTCGATCTTTGAGTTCCTTTTGGTTTGTTACCTTCCTCCTCCCTCTTTTCCCTTTCTCGATCAACTTTTTGGAACTGATCTCCTCTCTCCCGGGACTGAGTTCTCACTTCTTTCTCTCGAGCCTTCTCTCTGCCTGACCTAGCCACCTGGTTTGCCTTTTCCAGACGTTGTGCATCTTGACAATTATAAAAGGCCTTGGGACACCAAAAATAGGTATGCCCAAATTCCTCACAAAAATTGCACCGAATGCTTGCCTGACAGGCGACAGAGGGGTGACCTCTTGCTCCACAGCGGGAACATAAGGGTGTGTGACAAGTACGCCTCTGGTGCTCATAAGAGCCGCATTGAAAATAGGCGGCTGGCTGCCCGCTGTATCTGGTGATTCCTCGGTCAGCCCCTAGGAAAAAATACTTGGGGATTTTGCCTCTCCTGAACTGAGGGTCATCATTCTTGAAAGATACAATACAGCGGTACTCTCCATTCCAGAAACCAGCGGTATCTCTTACCTTTTCAGGTCCTGAAAGGATGGTGGCATATTTTGAGACCCACTGAGCCACATCCTCTTTGGGTATTGTGGTTGTTCTAAAACTAATGATAAGGACTTTGGTATCACTTCGGAACAAAGGGACTACCTCATAGGCTTTCAACAAATTAGGGTCCTGCTGTTTTACTCGCTTGCAGTTGGCCCAAAAATTGCGATACGCTAGTTCCGAAGCTAAACAGACATCTGTCTCTTTTGACCCCAGTAACTGTATAACGGCCACCACGTCTTCTGCCTCCTCCCCTCTGTAGCCTAACGCATCCCTGAGCACCTTTTCTGAGATGTATTGACTAGCCTCCCTTTCAGGATCCTCTCCTTTATACCTGAATCGGGCCACGTACCGCTGTCTGGGATCTCTTTCACTGGACAGGTTTTCAAAAATCCTATCGAGGTAAGCTTCCTCTTCCTCTTCTTCCCTCCTGGCTCTCCAATCCTTCTCTTCTCCCAAAAGCCATCGCCTTCCTGAGTTTCCCTCCCTCGTCACCCCTGCATAAGTCTGATTTTTATTTTGTCTTTCCTTTTCCAACGGATGTTTCAAAGGATGTCCATAGGAGGAGGTCACATCTTCATTCATCACCAGTCTCATTCGCTGATCCTCCTTCAAGTCTCTTATAAGTTTCTCCTGTCTGTCTTTTTGGTTGGTGGAGATCACTCCCATCCTCGGTGCGAATGCTCGCTGTTGCCTTAACAGATAAGAAGAACCAGAAAAAGCAGTATCTACTTCTGGAGGCAAATAATCCCCTCCTCCTGCCCCTCCCAATTCCTTGTCCCACAATTGCCCCTCCACCCTTTCATCAGCATCTATCCCCATGAAGTCACTCCACCTTGTTCTTTTCTTTACAGCATTTGGAACCTCTTTTTCTAGATCAGAACCACTTATATCACTTAAGGTTTCTGGTCTTTCTTTCCCAACCACTCCCTTTTCCATTCCCTCCTCCCCTTTTTTAGTTTGTTCTCCCCTTCTTTGGGCCTCACCAGTTGACGGGGGTGGCACCGTAGCGCTCACCCCCGACACAGCAGACAGAGCCGAACATCCTTCCAGATGGTCAGGGACATCTTTCCCGATCTTCTCTCTCCTTGCCCTGGGTGTGGTCTTCTTTGGACGCACCACTGGATCGGCCTCCTCTTCCACTGCCAAAGCCCTCCCAGGCAGTCGAGACTCCTCCTTCTGCTTCATAATCTTGAGCCTGTGCCGCAGGTCTGAGATAATAATAGAAAACCATTCCAAAACAGTTTCCTTGGATACTTTCTTTTTTGTATTCTCTATCTTCTCCACGATCATGGATTGCTGTCCATCTGGTAAGACTTCCCATGCTCTGCGGATCTTCTGGAACTTTTTAATCAACTGGAGTTCTCTTAACCAATCAGGAAACCCTCTGGTCGACGTTCTCGGTTTTTTCCTCAGGAGCAACCTGTGTATAGCTCTTAAGGCCAAAGCCTTTGCAAAAGCTTGTTGCTCTTCAGAGTCGGGTACCTTTAGACCAGACAGGATTTTCTCCAGCAGTCTCGAAGCTTTCTCTAGGCAGGCCCATATCTTGTCCTGACTAAATTTCCGCAAATCTGGGAGTCTCTTTTTAGGCAATGGTAAATTTATATGGTCTACAACAAAACCCCAAAGCCTTAACATATCATGTTGTTCAAACTGTTTTGGTAAGTCCAGCTGACATTGGAGCCATTCACTGCTACCATACATCAGCTACCTTGTTTCAAGAGAAAAGTCAAAGGGAGAATATTTTTTTAAAAAAATCAAAATTGCCTCTGTGTTCATTGCATTCAGAATGTGATGGAGTCTCCTTCTTTGCAGGTTTTTAAATAGAGGCTGGATGGCCATCTGTCAGGAGTGCTTTGAGTGTGTATTCCTGCATAGCAGAATGGGGTTGGATTGGATAGCCCTTGAGGTCTCTTCCAACTCCATGATTCTATGATTCTATGCATTTGAACACAAAAGTGCTCTTCTTGATTTCGATTTTTATTCCCAGGGCCTACAAAGCAATTTGAAATCTGAATTAAAAGGCATAATGGAACAAAGTCACATGTCAAATGCACCGCTCTAATGCTCTGCACTTATTGATGTAACTTGGTAAGTGCTCATTAAAGATGCTGTTCGTCTTATATAACTGGATTAGTAAACACTTGATAAGGCAGGTGAACATTTAAATCACACACACACAATTATATTTAATGGAACAACTCAGGATAATTCTCTAATTCTGTATATTTGCTATATCCAGAGATCCACAAGTTACTGCACATTCTACTGGACTACACCTGAAACAAGGTTTGAGGTGACTCCGGTGAAATAGAGACACCCGCCTTCTATTTGTGCAGTCAATGGCAAGAACTGTGTTGGGATGTTACCCAAAGTGCTCGTCGAAATTCCACAAAAATATCAAGTTTCTAATATGTTGGGGAAATTAGCAGCAACTTGACTTTAGCAATGCGAAAGGGGGCAACTAGGGGATCTTTATGCTAATTGTATACCCTACTAACTCGGCACTGGTGCACACGAACGCAAAATGAAAAATGATATTTATTAAGGACTTAAAAGTAATAACACCAAGCACGCACACATTCTTACAATAAGGCATTCATGCAAGACTACTAGCAATGGAAGAAGAAAGATTGACAGAAGGATAGATAGGAGTTTTCTGGGGGGTATATGACACCTGTCTCATCGTCCGAAGTCTCAAGGCAGACCAGCAGCATGGAATGATGGAGCAGGTGTGGCTAACACAGAGAGATGTAGTGTCCCCAGGAAGAGACTCTGTGTGTCCCGGCTACACAGTGGGACATAGTGACTCTAGGGATGGAATCTGTGTGCAATGAGGCACGATTTGGGGCTAATATTTATACAAAAAATGTGCCCTCAGGTGATTGGATTTTGTGTGTGGAAACAATGGATTCCAGGTGTCTCTCAGAGAATGAACAACGGGTTTCAAGAAACTCCTGGTTTTTGAACAATGAGTTTCCTGAAGCTCCTGGGTTTAAACAATGGGTTTCCAAAGATGTTAATGTATTGCAATGTTCTGGTGATTAGTTTCACAAAGCATGAGCTGCCTCCTTAATGGCTGGGTCTGGGGACTAAGGGAAGGGGATACCTTTAGACAAAGGATTGCTCCATTCACCAATGATGGGATCAGTTGTCTGTCACTTAGGGTGTGTGCAGGGAAATGTTCTCTTGACTTAATTATGTTTCCTTACAGTCTGGAATTTGTTAATAGTCCTTCCTTTGGGCGATGCATGGCTTAGCACATGCCTTTGGGATCCTTATAGCGAGACCCTTATACGTTACTGCTCTTCTCCATGGAAGAATATCTCTCACTGGCTTTTCTTCGCAAACGAAGATTCAGGAAGGACTCATCCCGCGCTTTCTGCAAGCACGTTGATGACTAAAAAGGCCAATCCAAGATAAACAAGTCTTGTTGCAGAAAGCACAGCAGAAGGTCTCCTTGGATGATGTTTCCGGGTTGTGATTCTGTCTGTGTTGTCGTTTCTCTTCAAGACTTGTTCGGCGTGAGTTCTCAAGGCTGCAGCATTGTGGATAGTGCGTCTCCATGCCTCCCGATGTGAGGCCAGGGCGGACCATTGTTGGTGATCAATTTGGCCGAGCCTGAGATGTTGTTTCAGGGAGCCCTTGTAATGCTTTTTTGGAGCGCCCCATTTACGCTGACCCGTGGTGAGTTCACCATAGAGTACTATTTTGGGGAGGCGATGGTCCTCCATCCTAGAGATGTGCCCTGCCCAGCACAGCTGTGTTCTCAGTATCATGGCCTCAATGCTGGTGATCCCTGCTTGCTCAAGGACAGCAACATTCATCCCATAGTCAGTCCAGTGTATATTTAGGATTGTGCATATACAGCGCTACGAAAGCGTTCGAGGAGTCGTAAGTGGTGACGATAGGTGCCCCATGTTTCAGACCCATAAAGGAGAATAGACAATACAATGGCTCTATACACACTGATTTTTGTGGTTCGCCTCAAGTGTTTATTACTCCAGATACTTTTGTAAAGTCTTCCAAATGCGCTATATGCCTTTTCTAATCTGTGATCGATATATGGAAGAATATATTAATGAGCCAAATTAGTAATAAGCCAATTTTGGGGTTTTCTGGAGGTGGGGCTCTTTAGGGGCCCTAACAGGGGGGATTTATACCAGTGTAAAAGACATTGTGCAGCCAGTGGCACTTTCTCAGGGATGGTGCAGGTGTGGTCCCTAGAACATATTATTATTATGAATATGTAACTTAATAAAAATCTTTTTTTTTTCTAGTCCCATCAATGTACATGGCGCTTTACAAAAAAAGGAACATCAAAACAGTTCCCTGCCCTCAAGCTTACAATCTAATGAAGACATGATACAAAAGGAAAGGGGATGGCAGTAGGGGAAGGGATTAAGTCTAGCATTCTCTTCTCTCCGTCTGCAGCCAGGGCAATGGCAGTTGGGATGGAGAGAAGGCTGTTCTGCTTCTGGGCAGAGGCAAGATGGAGTTGTGCCTGCCTTTCCTTCTCTCCCTCTTTGGCCAGGACAATTGGCCAAGGCAAGATGGAGCTCTGCCTGCCCTTACTTCTCTGCAGCCAGCTTTAATAAAGAAGCAAACCAGAAAAGAACAAGCATAACCCTGTGCAGCCTTCCTCTTTCCCTATTGACTTCCTTCATTGCTCACCAGGGCAGATCAAGCCCTTGGTGCTCACTGAACAATTGACTGCACATCTGGGTACAGCATAACTATTGTGGGGTACATTTACACCATGCTAAAGGTGTATAATAACATCTTGGCCATAATGTTGCATCAAGATGTTCAGTGTTCCCCCAGCTAGCAAAGAGCTTGCATTCTCCATGAATGATCAGATGTGGCATGGGGGGGGGAGCAGCTGCTCAGAGACCCCCACAACAGCTAAGATCCACATGTAGAGTTACATGCTAATTCTGCTGCTACGCAACAATGGCAACATTCTGCAACTGAACCAAGACATCAAATGTGCAACTGGATATCCCACCAGATGTGCGTATGCATACATATACAATGTGTTTTAAAAATAAAACATCTAATTAATCTAATTTTAAAAATAAATTTTCAATTTTTAAAATTAAACATTTTAATTTTCAAAATTTTGATTTGTTTAAACTTTCTAAAATTTAAATGTTAATATTTTAGAAATTTAAGAAATAAATTTAAACATTTCCATTAAAAAAAATAGCCAAAAATGGGTGCAGGGAGATATGGCCCTTCCATTGTCATCAGGGAACATGTGTGGCCCCAGACTTGGGGTAGTTGCCCATCCCTGCATAGAGAGAGCGCCTTTCCAATATGCTTGGGCATTGTATCTAAATACATACTTGGAAAGAACTAATATTAGTGGCCACTGAAACTTTCTATATGCTTATTTGGCGTCATGTCAGAGTCCTGTGTTCCAATGCAGAACAGCCAATCAGTTTTATAGGATGGCTTCAATTCTAGATTTTGAGACTGGGAGAGAGAAATTCACCTTGGTTCACTCTCTGATCATGCCCAGTATCTTCTACACCTTTATTCCACCTCTCCATGAGCCTTTCTGCAGCTAAAAAATAATCAAAACTTTGGGAAGTTACTAATATGGGCTAGACCTCCCAGAATCCCCCTGCCAGCATGTTCACAACCAGTAATTTTAACTCTTTTGTAACCTCCAAAAGTAACTTTTGGAAGCTCTGAAAATAAGTAGAATTCCCTGTCAACCAATAAAAGGATCTTTAGCTAATTCATCTCCTGCTTTCTAATTAATTGCTCAATTAAACCCAAAAACATTTGTACATTTTTTGGCAGACTCTGAAGTCACCCTCATCCTCTGTGTGTGGCATGAAAGGACACAGAAAAGCATTCTGCACATGCTCAGATTCCTCCCTTTCTACCCTCTCACTTCATACATCCCCTGAGCCTTGAAGATGAAGATGGGAGGAAATCCCTCACTCAGACTGAACACTGAATCAGGACAGATCGTGAGGTTGGGTTGGAGTGGGAAGATGTCAGATTTCACCCCCGTCTGCCTCAGGGGTCCTTTTTCTGACTCACACAAAACTCTAGGGCAAACCAGCAGCGAGGGTGCAGGATTAGTAACACCAGGTGGGCATGCGGGGGGAGGCAACAGCATGTTCTCCCCACACTTTTGGTCTCAAATACCCATCTCTATTTGTCATTCTGCACTGTTCCTGACCAATGCTATCTCCCTCCTCTCATGGTGCTCAGCCCACATACACAAAGATACACGCGGCTTTGACAGAGTGCCTCGCTGGGTCTTCTTGCCAGCTAAGAGCTGCTATTTCTGCTCCCCCACACAACACTGCCAATCCAGCTGACAGCTGATTTCCTGGCTTCGGTACATGCCTAGCCTTGTCTTTTGCTGCTAAGTGCGACAGCTTTCACAACTCTCAGGACTCTCTAGCTGAGCCACTCAACTAGAGGTTGGGCAATTGTGATGGGCTAAGGGAACAACTTTCACACACACACCATGCCCCTGGCAGGCCATGCCCATGTGGTGAAAACAAAACCAGAAGTGATTTGATGTCTACAGACTTTATCACATGTGGGAACAAAATACGTATTTCTGTGCAAAAACAGTGGCTGGAATCCTGTTGGGCTATTGCAAGTACCGTATATAACCTACAGTTACCCATTCACACTGCTATATATTCACAATCCCTATGCAGACCCTAGTTTAGGGGCTATGTAGGGATGGTCAAAGTCCCCAAAATCCCATTTACTGGTAAGTAGCTGCTTTGATCAATGGGGGTCTAGTCTCCTGTCGATTAGCAAGCAGCTGTCTGGCATTTCCACCCCCCCCTTCTGTGAATAATCTCTAGTGTGAGGGGGACTCACTAAAGTGGTCCTTTTTCTCCCTGTCATCTGTCATGTCATGCCATGCCAGAGATGGCTCATGGGCAGGGTTAATGTCAGGCAGCTGCTTCCCGATCTACAGGGGAATGGATCCCTGTCAATCCTAGAGGTTGCTTACCAATAAAGCGGGGGGGGGCGGCTTGGGGCAGTCACATCGGAATTCACTACATAGCAGCATCATTACAGTAGTATCTAGTGCACAGTGTTTGTATAGGATTCCAGCAAAGATGTTTTGCACAAAACATACTGAGCTTTGTGAAGTCGAAGGCTTTCACAGTCAGCATCTATAGGTTTTCCTTGGTTTTTTTCCGGGCTGCGAGGCCATGTTCTGGAATAGTTTATTTCTGACATTTCACCTGCATCTGTGGCTGCATTTTCAGAGAAATTGTTGCCAGCCACAGATGCAGCCACAGTTGCCAGCCACAGATGCAGACAAAACATAAGAAATAAACTCTTCCAGAACATGGCCTCACAGCCCAGAAAAAAAAAAAAAAAGGAAAACCTGTACTGAGCTTTACATACACAAAAATGAAAAGAAACAAACAAGCAAACCACTGGCCTTTTTGCTTTTCATAGAATCATAGAGTTGGAAGAGACCATAAGGGCCATCCAGTCCAAACCCCTACCATGCAGGAATAGACAATCAAAACACTCTGGACGAATGGCCGTCCAGCCTCTGTTTAAAAACCTTCAAAGAAAGAGACTTAACCACACTCTGAGGCAGTATGTTTCACTCTTCAGAAACAACAACAAAAAATCTGGTGGTTATATTTTTTACTGGGTGACTGAACATGTCAAGCTATCCTTTCTCATCCATGATAATGAAATTTACACAACCCCTTCTTTAAAATAAATGGATAGAGGAATAATAAGACTAACAAGTAATAGCCAAGATCCTACACCACTGAGCATAGCATGAAAATCCTGGGGCCCATTCACACTACACAGTTATAGTGGTCTGATTCCACTTCAACTGCCATGGCCACATCCTATGGAATCTGGAGGTTTGTAGTCTGCTGGGGCACTAGAGCTCTCTGGTTGAGAATTCTAAATTACACCCCTCCCTGCCGCCACCGCCACCTTTAAACTGCAAATGGAGCCAGCATGGCATAGTGGTTTGAGTGTTGAACTGTGACTCACAGTTCAAATTCCTGCTTGGCTGTGAAAACCCACTGGGTGGCCTTAGGCAAGTCACACACTCTTAGCCTCAGAAAACCCCATGATAGGGTCAACTTAGGCTCACCATAAGTTGGAAACAACTTGAAGGCACACAACAACATCAAACTGCCAATCCATATGCTGTTGCCATGGCAGTTAAAGTGGAATCATTGTGCTATAATTGCACAGTGTGAATTGGCCCTTGCAGATAGGACTATACTATGCCCCACCCTCACCACCACCACCCCATTCACTAGAATAACGCCCCCATGACCTTTCAGTGGCTGGTGGAGAATGGGAAGAATGGAAGGGTCAGGCTATGTCCCCACAGCCAATGCAGAATGATGGCATCATCTCCCAAGACAAATGTAGGATACTACACTTGGGCAGTAAAAATGAAATGCACAGATAGAGGATGGGTGACACTTGGCTTGATAGCAGGACATGTGAAAGGGATCTAGGACTCTTAGTGGACCACAAGCTGAATGTGAGTCAGTGGTGTGATGCAGCAGCTAAAAAAGCCAATGTGATTCTAGACTGAATCAATAGGAGCATAATGTCTAGATCAAGGGAAGTAATAGGGTCACTCTATTCTGCTTTGGTTGGACCTCACCTTGAATACTGTGTCCAGTTCTAGGCATCACAATTCAAGAAGGATATTGGCAAGCTGGAACATGTCCAGAGGAGGGCGACCAAAATTATGGGATGTCTGGAAGCCATGCCTGATGAGGAGAAGCTTAGGGAGCTGGGTATATTTAGCCTGTAGAAAAGAAGGTGAAGAGATGACATGGTAGTCATGTTTAAATATCTGAAGGGATGTCATACTGAGGATGGAGCAAGCTTGGTTTCTGCGGTTCGAGAGACTAGGACACGCAGCAATGGACACAAACTACAGGAAAAGAGACTCCACCTAAACATTAGGAAGCACTTCCTGACAGTAAGAGCTGTTCGGTAGTGGAATGCACTGCCTGAGAGTGTGGTGGAGTCTCCTTCTTTGGAGGTTTTTAAACAGAGGCTGGATGGCCATTTGTCAGGAATGCTTTGATTGTGTATTCCTGCAGGGCAGGGGGTTGGACTAGATGGCCCTTGTGGTCTTTTTCAACTCTATGATTTGAAGTTCCCTGGAGCACCCCAGCATATCTCTGGAGGACCCTGGTGGATCTCTGGGGAACTCTGTATGTTGTCATTGGTCCAATAGCTTAGCCAGATACTTCTCTGAACCTCACCCCCAACTCTCTGCCAGCCAATGGCAAAGCATGTGGTCAACCTCTTGAGCTCTTCAACCAGAGGGGATGTTGGAGAACTGAATGCCTCTTAAGTTAGGAAGAGTTTCATGATGCTCTTGGCCACCTGAGATATTGGATAAATGACTCTCTTTCAACCAGTGTTCATTGTCTGGCTTTTATTCTGCTGCCTTTTCACCTGTAATCAGGGGGACTCCTTCAGTTGTTTTCCATGTGATGCATCTGTCACAAGTTATTTTCACCCTAGACATGCTATGTGGGTGTTTCTCCGCCTTGCTCTAATTTCTGAGCAGACATTCTTCAAAATTAGGTGGAGGAGGGATTGGCAGCACCTGGATTGAAGGACAGAAAAGGGGGTAAGGCTGGGAGAAGAGGATGAGATGACAACAAGGAGGAAAGGTGAA
Organism: Gambelia wislizenii; assembly: GCA_030847615.1. NCBI lineage: Eukaryota > Metazoa > Chordata > Lepidosauria > Squamata > Crotaphytidae > Gambelia > Gambelia wislizenii. Next base: position 331,317,179 of record JAUMIR010000004.1, read on the forward strand.
ATTAAATTTGCTTTGCTAAGCTCTTATAATTTAGCTGAAGAATGCACAGCAGCCAGACTTCATAGACCTGAATAAATGGAAAGTGGTGTTGCACGGGGTAGGTCAGTGTGGTATAGTGGTCTGAGTGCTGCCCTTAGGACTCTGGTAGATCAGGGTTCAAATCCCTGCTCAGCCATGGAAACCTACTGGGTTTTTGCAGCCTCAGAGGAAAGCCATGGCAAACCTCCTCCAAAGAAATTTGGCCAGGAAAACCCTATGAGAGGCAGCATGGAGTAGTGGTTTGAGTGTTGGGCTAGGACACTGGAAAACTGGGGTTTGAGTCCCTGCTCAGCTATGGAAAGCCAATAGGTGACCATGGAGAAGCCACACACTCTCTGCCACAGAGGAAAGCAGTGACAAACCTTCTCTGAATGAATTGTGCACAGAAAAGCCTAGGAGAGGATTGCCATAAAAATTAGCTTGAAGGAACGGTCATACTTAAAAGGATAGGACTAAAACTTTCATTCTAACTCTGCTCATGTTCTATTCCCAGGAGCTATTTTTAGATGTAAAGGTCTCCAGTCCTTTGAGCCACCAGCTCTGTTAGGTCATAGAATCATAGAGTTGGAAGAGACCACAAGGACCATCTAGTTCAACCCCCTGTCATGCAGGAATACACAATCAAAGCATTCCTGACAGATGCCCATCCAGTCTTTGTTTTAAAAACCTCCAAAGAAGAGACTCCAGCACACTCCAAGGCAGTGCATTCCACTCTCAAATAGCTCTTACCATCAGAAAGTTCTTTCCAATGCTTAGGTGGAATCTCTTTTCCTGAAGTTTGAGTCCATTGCTCTGTGTCCGAGTCTCTGCAGCAGCAGAATAGAAGCTTGCTTCCTCTTCAATATGACAACCTTTCAAATATCTTTTTTGAATTGTGGTGCCCAGAACTGGACACAGTATTCCAGGTGAGGTCTGACCAAAGCAAATTAGAGTGGCACTATTAATTCCCTTGATCTAGACATTATACTCCTATTGATGCAGCCTAGAATTGAACTGGGTTTTTTTAGTCATGATATTGGCAAGTTCAGTTTACCTTCTCAACTGCTATATTGGAGGAGAGGGCCTTCGTTTAAGTGATGGTAGGCAGAGCAAATGCCCACCTGGTCCAGGGAGATCTGCCCAGTCCCCATTAGTGGCACACAGGCCTGCTATACTGATGGAGCTCATGACAGTGGTCTCTCCATCGGGGACCCCATGGGAACAGCTGGTAACCATCTTCCTCTGTCCATCTTGTCCCCATACTCCCCTCCCCAGGTACAGCTGCACTAGAAATGATCTTCCTGGCCACAAAGAAACACATTAAATCTTGTCTCCCCCATCTCTCCCTTCCTTCACCTTCTCAGCTCCCACTGCTGTGACCTCTCCCTCCAGATATCATGGGGCCTCTGTCCCAGTAGTTCTCCTGATTTCTTCCCCTTCTCTGACCACCATGGATTTGCAAAACTTCAGCTGCCCCGTGGGTTACTGCTCTTTAAAAAGACTCCATTTGAGGCTGACAAAGTGTAAAATGCTGCTGGTTTACTTAAGCTGGAGCTGGGGTGGGTGAGAATTCCTTCGCTGCCCCCCCCTGCCACTGCACAATGGCAACTGGATAGTGCTGAATGCATTTCCACCCCCTGGCCATTAATTAGATATAAGTGCCCCAGTGTCTTCTGGCTGTTATTTTGTAGCCAGGGTGGAAAAGGCATCATGCAAGGAGGTAATTTATCCCTCCTTGTGTAATGCCTGAGAAAAGATTGATGCTGTCGCCAACAAAAGATACCAAGGGGATGTCACACTAAAGGGTCCTTTCAATGAAGGAATGAATAATCTTTTGCATGCAGAAAACCCTGCCTCCTCCATTTTCTCACCTCATTGACAGTTGGCTGCGTTCAAAAGCAATTTCTATGGGGAAATTGGTGACCTGGTAAACTGTCCTATGCTCCAGCCAGCAAGTATCCCAGGAATCAGGTGGTTAGAATACAAGAGCTTTTGAGTTAATTCAGTCCAGCTCAGTCACAGGGTATCCATCAGGATGATGGGAGAAGCAATAGAGTGGTCATCAGCCAGTCCAGAAGTTATTCAGCAGGACAGTAGCCCAGATTAACAAAGCCAGCAAGGAGTAAAACAGAGTCGTAAATCATAGCTAGTCCGGGGCCAAGAAAACTCAAATGCTGAAGAGTAGTGCTAGTCCTCAAGATGGAGGGTTCAAACCAACAAAGCTGCCAAGGAGCAGCTGGGAAATGTATAGGCAGCTGTCTCCAGACACCGGATGCCTAATTAGGTCAGCATCTCCTATTTAATAACTGCTGGGAGTGGTGCAATTTCTCCTTGTCTCTTTGTTGCTTAATGAATGATGGTAATGGGTCCTCAGTGTCTGCAGCCTACTGCCTCCCTCTGCTTCAACTCCCAGCTCATCAGACTCAGAGAGACCATCATTATCAAGAGCTTCTGATTCCTGGTAACCTGCCTGCTCCTCTCTGTCTGAAGTGTCTGACTCCAGAGGGTGAGTTATGACAGGAACTATCTAAAGTGCTAAAATCTATTTTGGCAATAAAATTTGGCATCTTGAATATCTCTTTTAAAGTATATACTAAAATCCAGAGCAAATTACCACCCCATTGACATGGAAGCAATCAGCCACCATTGCTACTGCTTTTTTCTAATATGCAATATCACCATTCAAGGTCACAGAATCAGACTTGTGCATGCAGTTCTATTTTACATGTGCATCCATATACGGTTGTGCATTGATTTGTACAATCAGCTGTACCTTCTGTTGTGTGTTCTCTTACTCTTTCTGTTCACATCCAGTGGTTCCTCTGGTTGTATAACATTGCCATTCAACAAAAGGGTTGCATCATATAATCAACCCATCACTCCAGATGTGAAGATTTATACTAAACTGTCTTGATGTAGGCTCTTGGCCAACATTTTTTTGAATTGGTGGTTGACATGACCATCCATGTGCAATTGTGCAGCATACACAACTCAGCTTCCCCAATCTTGAACTGAATGTTGACCCTCTTCATTGGACAAAACTATCCCACTGCTTCTGTAAGGGATCTTAGGACATTTTCAGACACAGAAAATCAGCTTCTTGCCGCCAAGCAGCCTCCGGAACAGTATTGAGGCTGCTGCGCGGCAAGGGTCCATTTTGGACGACGCCGTTTCTCTCTTGGCGTCGTCCGTTACTGTAGCGGCCAGCACTGGAGGCGGCCGCACTATTTTTTACTCACGGACAACTTTCGTGAGTAAAAAATAGTGTCGCTGCCTCCAGTGCTGGCCGCAACAGTCACGGACGATGCCGAGAGAGAAACAGCATCGTCCAAAATGGACCCTTGCCGCGCAGCAGCCTTGATACTGTTCTGAAGGCTGCTTGCGCAGCAAGAAGCTGTTTTTCCGTGTCTGAAAGTGTCCTTAGTCATGGATATGAAACCAGCAGTATTCTAGCCCTTGTGTTCTCACCAAGTTCAGATGAGATGTTAAATGTCTATGTTGACAAGACTGCAGGGCATGTGTGAGTACCTGGCTTAATATTCTTTTGTTCTAAAGCATTCCCTGTCCATAGAAAGCAAGCATGTCAGGGAGGAAGTCACATAACAACAAAGATGTGACTTCATTCAACCATTTTCCAATGGCCAGCAGAATGGACTTCCCTTTCCTCATGCAGCTGATGTCCAGTGAAGTAGGATGTGTGGTTACAATCATGGCAACAGTGTCAAAATTGTGACTAAGTAGCAAATGTGAATATGAAATAACTACTTAGAGTTACTCATCTGTAGCTGTTCTGCATTCACAGTCGCTAGTTAGGGCTCATCTGCACAAGCCAGAATATGCCAGTTTCCCACTGGAGTATTCTGGCCATGGATGTGGCCCATTCCTCCCCCATTACCTGAACAAAACAGGATGACATCCGCATTGCTCTCTCCAAAGCCAGGAATCCAGCCCGCAGTACGTAATCAAGTCCCCCTGCCTGTGACCAGCCTTGGACACATGCTGTGGGACTCCTTCCAGGCTTCGGAGAGAGCAGCACGGATGGCAGCAACAGTAGTGGCTGCAGAAACAGGCCAGCACACCAGTATGGGCTCCTGCAGTCACGTGGGGGCCGATCCATTTTTTCCAGAATGACACCAGTTTTTCCTGGGTATCTTGCTAAAATGTTTTATCAGTCTTTGCCCTGTTTTCTCCACGTCTTTGCCCCAGGCATCGTCAGGACTACCCGGGGGCAAAACAGGGCAAAAGCCCTGCATTGTTAGGACTGCAGGGCTCTAAGATGGGGGCAAGATGGAGTCAATAGCCCATCTAGACAGCACCCAAGTCACAGTTGTGATACTATTGCTGTGGTCATACCTCCTCCCCGCACCCACTTTATTGGGCATCAGCTCCATGCGGAGAAGGAAGTCCATTCTGCTGGTGACTGGAGGTTAGGTAAATGATGTTTCTGTCAGGTTTGGAAGGGAGGATGTCAGACCAGGAGAAGTTACTTAGCTAAGCATACCTCACTAAGTAGCTGATATAGAATTCCGGCCACTTACGTTATGTAACCCCAATATGAAGGATCTCAACCCAGAGTGTGATCTTGGAGTTATCTGAATTTCTTTCCTTTTGCCACATAAACCAAAGAGCAAGTCCTTCCCCCTGCCCATGTCTGCATTGAAAAATAGGCATTGTTTTCCAAGTGATTCCCCCTATATACACGTGTGTGTGTATGTTGTGTGTGTGTGTGAGAGAGAGAGAGAGAGAGAGAGAGAGAGAGAGTGAGCACACAAGCACACACAGGCATGCACACACACTCACACACATACACACGCTTCTTTGCTCCCCTCCTCTCCCCTTTGCTTGGTCTTATCAGGCTAACTCCCTCGCAGGTGGGGGTCTCCACTGGCTGGTTGCTGCCAGCAGTCTGAGTGGGTGGAAAGTTGAGTGCTGAAAAATGTGTTACTATTTATTTCTATTCCTTATGCCTTATGTGGGGCGAGCTGAGTTGTCACTCCGGGAGGGGGGAGGGATGCAATGGCTCAGTATCGCCCTTGTCCACCCACTGCCTGCTACCACCCACCTGCCAAGGCTTTTTTGGGATACTGGGGGAATACATTACAAATGGAGCAAGTCAGAGATGGGAGTGGAAGATGATTAACCATGTAGCCTACTTCCCTCTTCAGCCAGCATCTCTCTCTCTCTCTCTCTCTCTCTCTCTCTCTCTCTTTCTCAGCATCTATCTATCTGTCTGACTCTCTCTCTCAAATTTATCTCTATTTCTTCATCTCTAATATATAATATAATCACATAATGTAAGCAATGAAGAATGCAGGCCAATATAAAGTTTCAGATCTCTATTGTGGGACAGGTAGAACAGGGGGCAGGGTTCTGCTTACTTTGGACACTGAACCCTCCTTCTCAATAGTGACTACTCTGGATATGTATAAGCAGAGGCTTTGTCCTATGTTTTTATGTACCTGGCATATTTCTAGGGATGGGAAACAGTCTTGCTGCTGCAAAGATTTTGGTTGAGACAGGCCATACCATCATGGTGGGACAGCCATTCTTGGATGGTGCAGAACTATTCACCAGTGCCTCACATGGACCACTTGATTCACTGGGCTTGCAGGAGCAGCCACCATGCATTCCTCATTGACACTAAAGAGGCACACGGTGGCAGAAACACAATTAGTGGCACATATCAGTATTCAGTGTAACACAGCCACCATGTCACTCTGTAAGTATCAAACCCAGAGTTTGGGGCTTTTGGTGAACTACTTTCTCATTCTACAAATTTGGAATGCATCTTCTAAAGTTTAGTTACTAGCAGCAAGAGCTTGAATGTCAACATTCTGGCATTTTTCTTCCTGCCTTTCACCTTTGACTGCACCTATCCCTGGAATGTGGCCCCGAAGATGTTCCACACTCTTGCATTACATGGAGTTAGTTTCAATCCTGTATCCATTCCTAACATTATTCAATGCAGACCTGGCAGTGAATTCCCCTGTCTGCTCTTTGTTTGGTCTTTTGAAATGGCCTGAGTCTCTTTGGCATTGATGGAGCCATCCTTCACATCAATGTGTTAGTGCCCCTAATAGAGCCCCACTCCAGAAACCCCCAAAATTGGCTTATTAATAATTTGGCTTATTATTAAGGAAGTGAAGTGTCAGGAACTTGCTAATGGATTCCAAAGAGACACATATGCATCTCGTAGGAAGATGCTACTGGCAAATTCCAAAATTGTGAGGAAACATGGAGAGGTCAAAGGGATACAGTTTCCGCTACACACCTGAGTGGCAGACAATAGTGGGATGGAGTAATCCTTTGTGTGCAGGTTTTGAACTTCCCTTCCCTCAATCACCCAACCATTAAAGGGGCAGCTCAAGCTTTGTGAATCCAATCATCGGAGATTAAGGACAGTTTGCAACACATTAGCATCTTCAGCCACCTATTGTCAAAGACCAGGAATTCTCCTGAAATTCATTGTAAAATCCTCGAAGGCTCCTGGAATCTATTGCTTCAACCCAGGAAACTTGCTCCCCCCAGGGCATATTTTAAGTACAAATATTGGCCCCAAAGTCTGTGAACAGAGTCTCTGCTTGGGGACACTATGCTGCTCTGTGATAGCCATTGCAGATTCATTCATCCCTTCTGCCGGTTCACACAATGACTTCAGGACTACAAGACAGGTGTAGTATATCCCCAGAAACCTCTTTATCTATCTCTCTGGGAATCCCTCTCTTCTTCCATTCCTAGTGGTTTTGTGTAGATCCTTTTTGTATGAATGTGTGTGCTTGGTGTTATTTTTATGTCTTTAATAAATATCATTGTTAATTCTTCATTTTGTGTTAATGTGTGTATGTTCAGAGGGAGTCGAGGTATACAAAGGTGTAAAGACCCCTCTCTCTGTTGCCCTCTTTCACATAGCTAAGGTTGAGTTGCTGCTAATTTCCCCAACATATTAGAAACTTGATATTTTCTTGGAATCTCCAAGAGCTCATTGGATAGCAAATGCAGCATGAGCTCCCCAACCATAGGAACTTTGACAGTGATTGCGCTTGAGGGGAACCACTTCCATCCATTCTCCAAATAGGTAGCTCTTTGGGTGCTTCCCAGCTTTGCGGTTCTGAGTGAGAAGCAGCCCTACCATAAAAGGAGACTGAAGCTGTGCAGAGTGACACAGTGATGCTGGGTACTCAGATGGTCGCTGGCAGGGAAGCGGAAATTTATTTAAAGAGTTTTGCTTCTCCTGATGACGCAGCGTTGCAGATTGTGCTGGAGAAGACAAATGTGGGGAAGTTTTTTTTTTCCCTTCCAGCAGATGGATTACATAACAGGATCGTGCACTCACACTTAGCTTGCTCACAGTGTGGTGGTGGGCTGAATGTCTGCCCTTCACAACTAGCAAAGGGCTGGACAGCTGCTGATTAGCAAGGCAAACAAAAGAGTTACAGATCTTTTTCCTTGCAACAATGATAGAATCATAGGACTTTATCAGACCACCACCACCCTTAAGGTTCTTTTGCTGGCATAAATTGTGTTGTCTTTATGCCAGCAAAAGAACCCCCCAACCAGACCTACCTTTTCCAGTGTCAATGAGGTCTCCCTGGCAGTAACGGAGCACAAATGGAGCTCTGTTTACTTTCAAGGTTGAAATCTCTCTGATTTTTACAAGAAGACGTTAGCATGGGATATTCAAAAATAAAGACACAAAAAGTACAGCAAAGCAACAAAACACACTTTAAAAGTCCCAAGTACATGGGGGGGGTGTCATAAAAAGAGCATCCCCTACCTGGCTGTTGCGATCTCACCTAGTTCTGTCATTCTCACTGTATTCACATGAGTATCATGGCGTAAGGATTCAAATGTTGACAACGCTGGCAACAAATCGCCTTGGGAGATCAATTGATGACTTGGGCAATCAATAAAGTACGCCTTATTCCTAAACATGATTGCAAAAGGACAACGTCATCTGGTATGTGCACCCTTTCACGATCATTAATTGTACTTATGATACCATATTTGCCTGTTCTGATGAAGTTTCTGATGAAACTTCTGATGAAGTTTATTTCTGATAGAAATAAAAGGGACACCTAAGGGCCTAGATGGTACAGAAATCCACCACCTAAATATCTGGTGAGTTGGGCATCCAGCTTTTACATAAAAAACCTCCAGCATAGGACAGTTCTTCTGAGGGACCCTTTTACATTCTCAAACAGCTCTTATTATCAAGAAGCAATTCCTAATGTTTAGACAAAATCTCCTTTTTTGAAATTTGAAGCCTCTCATAATTTGCTTTGAGGAGAGAGAGAAGCTGTATAGGTACTTAGATGCCCAGTGGTCATGAAGCCTCACCCTAGCTGAGAAAGCCAAGGGGCCATCTATATGGTGAAAATACTCCTTGTTGAATGCAAGGAGAAGGCTACCTGTCTTAATGGGATCCTGCAGTATGTCAACGTATTCAGAAGGAGGGGGAAAGGCCAAAAACTTCATGAGAAAAACCTTCACGGCTTTTTCCTGCGTTTTTGAAAAATTGCGAGGGGGCTGCACTTTCCCCCTCGTTAGGACAGTAATTCAATCAAGCATAGAGGTGGGGCTTGCTGACAAGGCAAGTGCCTGCAGTCACCCCACCCCCCAAGCAATCATGGATGGGGAAGGGAGAAGGGCGGCAGTCCTTCCCTACCACCACCATGGGGATCAGGGAAGGTAGGAGGGTGGCTGCCATCCTCTTCCCCTTCCCCAGGTTCATTTCCCTACATACCACCACCACCCCCGTGAAGACCATGGAAAGGAGGAGGACTATCTCACTCTCTTCTCCCTTCCCCGGTTCCCTTTCCCCCATAACACACACATACACACAGAGACCAAGGAAGGGAGGAGGACTTTCTCAACCTTTTCTCCCTTCTCCAGTCCTCCTCCCAGCCACTGCCACTGCTGCCCCCGCAAAGACCGAGGAAGGGAGGAAGGCTCTCTCACCCTCTTCTCCCTTCCCTTGTTCCCCCCCACCACCACCACTTTCCCCATGGAGACTGAGGAAGGGAGGAGGACTCTCTCACTTTCTTCTCCCTTCCTCAGCTGTCATCTATGCATGTGAAGCTTATGGGGAATGCTGGCGGGGGGGGGGACACCATTAAGACAAGTCGCAGCCGCTACAACTTGCGACTACTGCAGGGCAGTATGTGTTTTCCCCTTGTATAGACACGGCCCAAGACAGAGGAACACACAGGGCTTGTCTAGACAGGCAATTTACCCCATCTCCCCCCACCCATCTTGGAGCCCTGCAGTCCAAACAATGCAGGGCTTTTGCCCTGTTTCACCTCTGGGCAATCCTGATGATGCCTGGAGGGAAGCCAGGGGAAGCCCTTTCACAATGTTGTTGTTTTTCTTTTTTTTTTAAAGAACACCTGGCAAAACCTGTGTCATGTGGAAAAACCCAGATGGGTCCAGTGAAGGAATGGATGGTATGGACTGCATCTCTGGACACTTCTACCCTCACCCCTGGTGTCACTCAGAAGCTGGGAAGGAGGCCCCTTGCATATGACCAGCCTTGATCACATGCTGGGTGCCTCCTTCCCGGATTCAGAGAGTGCAACCCAGATAGCAGCTGAGGTCTGACCATTTGGTCATGGTATAGGGGGCGGGGGCGGGACATCTCTGGGGACACAATATGGCAGCTGGTAGGAGGTGTATTCTGGCCAGTACAGACAATCCCACAGAAGAGTAGTCAAGCTCCAGTCCTAAGTTTCCACAAAACAAGGCAGAGTTGCCAAGGTGGCCAAGGTGGTCTTCACATAGAGTGAGTGATGGATGTTGCTCCCAGCTTCTAAAGAGTGTTTGCTTCCTGTTTTATCTAGAGCATCTGAATATTTTCTGAGATTGGCTGGGGCAGCTACAGCTGACTTGCAGGTGTGCTGAGCGCCTCCATGCATTGATGGTATCTCAGAGGGAGGCATGACAAACCCATTGGTTGAGGCCCTACCCTCTGGGGCATCAGCAAACAAACTCACTGACAATCCTTCAAATATTTGTACATGGCATTCATATCACCTGTCAGTCTTCTCTTCTCCTGGCTAAACATACCCAACTCCTTCAACCTTTCTTCAATAAGGATGCAATTTCTTCACTGATATCTTCTCAAAGGAAACAATAAGTAAGTTTAGCAATTTTCTTCTCTGCAAGAAAGTCTTTGAAATCTGTCCAATTCTTGAAGATTATTTGTAGTCTGGGATTTGTTCTGTGCATAATTTGCTTGTGGTATTAGGTTCAGGAAACAGCATGTTCTGCACAGAAACTAATATTCTATGCAGAATTTTTTTTTCCTGTACAGAAAATTATTTCTGTGCAAAACAATTGCATGCATTTTTTTATAGAATAAGTTCCCAACACCGAATATTCTCATCTGTCTTTGAGTCTTCTTGTCAAGATTCCTCACACTTCAAAATAAACCTTTTTGACCATTTTTTGAATATTTCCCCCATCGCTATTTCTCGCAGGGCTTGGCTTTTCTTTTCAGAGTTTGGTGGCCTTTGAACACAGTCCAGTTCTGCAATGAAGAGACATTGATCCTATAAGGAGTCCCAACTAGAGTAGACCCACTGAATCACAAGAATATGCACAACTCTTGACATACTACCCAACAATTAATCAAATGCCCTATGAGGAGCAGCTTAGGGAGCTGGGCATCTTTATCCTGGAGAAGACAAGGTTAAAAGGTGACATGATAGCCATGTTTAAATTTAAAGGATGTCATACTGAAGATGGAACAATCTTGTTTACTGCTACTCAGAGACTAGGACATGGAGTGATGGACTAAACTACAGGAAAAGAAAATCCACCTAAACATTAGGGAGAATTTCTTGCTGGTAAGAGCTGTTCAACAGTTGAATATGCTGCCTTGGAGTGTGGTGGGGTCTCCTTCTTTAGAGGGTTGGTTTGTTTTTGTTGTTTTTTGGGTTTGGTTTTTTTTTCTGTTTGTTTGTTTTTGTTTTTTTGTTTTTTGTGTTTGTTTGTTTGTTTGTTTGTTTTGAGAGAGAGAGAGAGAGTCTGGAAGGCCATCTGTTGGGACTGCTTTGATTATGTGTTCTTGTATGGCAGAATGGGGTTGGATTGGATTGCTCTTGTGGTCTCTTCCAACTCTATGGTTCTATCAAGGGAAGGAATAGTGCCGCTCTATTCTGCCTTGGTCAGACCTCACCTAGAATACTGTGTCCAGTTCTGGGCACCACAATTCAAAAAGGATATTGACAAATTGGAGCATGTCCAGAGAAGGGCAACTAAAATGGTGAAAGGTCTGGAAACCATGCCTTATGAAGAGAGACTTAGGGAACTGGGTATTTTTAGCCTGGAAAAAAGATGATTAAGAGGCGATATGATAGCCCTCTTTAAGTATTTGAAGGGGTGTCATGTTGAGGATGGAGCAGGTTTGTTTACTGCTGCTCCAGAGCAGAGACTGGAACACAGAGCAATGGATGCAAGCTCCAGGAACAGAGATTCCATCTCAACATTAGGAGGAACTTTTTGACAGTAAGGACTTTTTCAGATGCTGAAAAATAACGCAAGTAGCCTCGTCAGCTTGCAAGGCTGCTGCGCTGCAAAGCATCAGTTTCAGGTGACACTCGCCCCTGCCGGTACTGTTGCGGTACCGCGGGGAGAGTTGAGCGTCATATTTCCTTGAGTTTTACTCACGAAAGTTGATCGTGACTAAAAATCAAGGAAATATGATGCTCAACTCTCCCCCGGTACCACAACAGTACCGGCAGGGGCGAGCGTCATCTGAAACTGATGCTTTGCAGCGCAGCAGACTCGCAAGCTGACAACGCTGCTTGCGTTACTTTTTAAATGTTCGAAAAAGTCCTATGAGCTGTTCGGCAGTGGAACACACTCCCTCAGAGTGTGGTGGGGTCTCCTTCCTTGGAGGTCTTTAAACAGAGGCTGGATTGCCATCTGTCGGGGATGCTTTGATCGAGATTTCCTGCATGGCAGGGGGTTGGACTGGATGGCCCTTGTGGTCTCTTCCAACTCCACAATTCTATGATTCTATGATCCTATGGAATGAATCTTCTCTTCTTGGGGCTATCAACAGGATTCAGGCCACAGTTTTCAAAATGAGTTCATCACCTCAGATAGTTCATCAAAGCTCAGACTAAAACACAGAGTGGATTCACTGCCCCATGAGATGGAAACCATCAAGCATCAGTGCTCCACTCCCTCTGAGCTACACACCCACATGGCTTGCAAAGTCCATGGTCATGTTCTCTATACTCCTCCTCAGCCTCTCTGCTGCTAGTGTTTAATCTGGATAGGAAGGAGACTGTGTGATGGATTCTCAATGGATTATAGCCTTTGTTCTTCTAAAGCAATTGCTTCTTTGCCTTGAAAATAATTCTATAATTTTATCTGGTTTGGAGTAGATCATGGCCTAATCTAATAAGGTGAAAAATTCCCATTAGACTGCTGGGCATTGTCTGAAAGTTATCACCAATTCCACAGAGCTGGAAGAGCTATTTTTGTGCCTTCTCTCTTCTTTAATTCTCTAGAAAGAAAGAAAAAAAGGGAAGCCTGCCGGAGTTTCTTTTCTTTGAATATTTTCGCACAGCAGATGCCGGTGACATTTCTGAGCTGGCAACAGAAGGTGACACATCATGGATATGCTAAGAAGAGATCTTGCTCACAACTATGACATTCAGTGCAAAGCCAACTAGTATCATAAGCAGAAGGGAGAAGCCTTAATGAAGTTGGGGGGAGCCTTGGAATCACAGAGCTCTAAGTGCACTCAGTGTGTGTGTTGGAGGGGTTTTTTTCTTGGCCAGAAAGGAACTGACTTTGAATGGAGAGACATTGGGGTAAATGGAGGGCATTGACCTCAAAATTGCAATAGGGGCATAATTCAGTAATGGGCTAAAGTTTATTTATGTAAGCTGGCATCTTATATTGTAGTTATGAATTAGTAACCTAGAATTACAAAAATCCATTAACAACTCTGTATTCTGTTATTTTTGTTGTATTGAATACTTAAGACTGAGGCACTATTGTCATGATCCTCAATTTCCCCTAAATCCCACCTTAAATTCTAGGAAGTTGCTGTGAGCAATGGAGGTCTGTCCTACTGGTGGTCAGGGTACAGTAGGATGACATTTCCAGTGCTCTCCTGCTAGCAAGTGAGGCTGTGAAAATCAGAAGCAGCACCAAATAAGGAAGAGTCGTTAATACCCCAGAGAACAGGATCTGGATTTGAAATGACCTTAATGGGTTAGAATGCTTGGCCAAAACTAACAAAATGAATTTTGACAGGGAGAAACATAAGCTATTACATTGGGCCGGCAAAAATGAAATGCACATATATGGGATGGGTGACATCTGGCTTGATGGCAGTACATGCAAAAGGGATCTAGGAGTCTTAATGGACCGCAAGCTGAACATGAGTCAGCAGTGTGATACAGCAGCTAAAAAAGCCAATGTGATTCTAGGTTGTATCAATAGGAGTATAGTGTCTAGATCAAGGGAAGTAATAATGCTAACCTATTCTGCTTTGGTCAGACCTCAGTTTCCTGCATGATGAATCATAGAATCATAGAATTGTAGAATTGGAAGTCACATGGGATTTCAAACGAGGAAGTGAACGTGGCTTTTCCGCTTCATTGCCAGGGAAACCTTCTGCCAGGAGAAAAGGTAAGTGTGGTGGGGGGCATTCTTTTGCTGGCATAAAAATTGATTTTTTTATGTCAACAAAATAATGTTTAAAGGGGCTCATCTGATAAAGTCCTAAGTTGGCAATGTAGGATCTCAGCTGTAATTAAATACAGGTTGATGCTCCCTTATCCAGAATTCCAAAATCTGAAATATTCCAGAATCCAAAATTGTCCACATGAGTGATTGAGATAGGGAGACCTTTGCTTTCTGATGGTTCTCTGAACACAAACATTGTGTCATGCACAAAATTATTTAAAGTGTGTGTATTAAATGACTTTCAGATGTATGAGGTACATATGAGACATAAATGAATTTCATGTTTAGACTTGGATCCCATCTCCAAGATATCTCATTATGTATATGCAAGTATTCCAAAATCTGAAATATTCCAAAATCCAAGCATTTGGTCCCAAACATTTCAGATAAAAGAGACACAACTTGTAATTTATACTGCATCTTTCTCCTGACACAGAACCCAAGGCAGGCTACAACAAGGTTAAAAAAAAAAAAGATAAAACTAAAAACCTGAAGATAAAATGTTTTTTTTTTTAATTAAATTCACTACCATAGGAAAACACAAATAATTTAAAACCATATAAAATCATTTAAAAAAACATAATATCGATAAAAGTGCTGCACACATGTCCTATTTAAAAACCCTACTCTTTTTAAAACCAAAAGGTCTTCATCTGCTGTTGAAAGGAGGGCAGAGAGGGAGCTGCCTGACCTCCTGTGGGCAGGAATGCCACAGCAAAGGAGCAACCACCAAGCAGGCCCTCTCCTCTGTTCCCACCAGACATGTCTTTGGAGGTGGTAGGACTGAGAAAAGGACCTCCTGTGAAGATCTTCAGAGTCAGGAAGGCTCATGTTAGGGAGAAATGGTTTTTCAGAGTCTGGACCTAAGCCATATAGGACTTATTGTTTCATTGGTGATCCATTCTGTACTGGAAGGAGAACAATTCAATGTTCTCACAATCTTGGAAGGCTTATGGGCTGGCCCAGCATGCACATCCCTGCATCATTCCCAAACAAAGATCTGTAGTTCCTTCCACGTCAATTCAACAGCACCAACTGTCTTCCATCAACTCTAAACTGGGTCTATATTGTCCCGTTCTTCCATATGTGAAGTTTTTAAACCATCTGAAAGTCACCTCTTAGAAAGTTCCCCCAGGGCAGGACAAGTCAGACAGTTTGGAAAGTCATGGATATTGTGTGGGCTGCAAGCTAATAAATTTCCAGGAGGTAATAACCAATCCTGCCCAGGTCTATGTCTGGCTGGAGATTTAAGTGGATTTCATATATCTTTCCTCACCAGCTTCCCCCCCACCAAAGAAGACAAACAGAATTTATTGTCCTTTTTACACATACTGAGCAAAAGAAGTGGACTGAATTGAGGGCAGATAAATGCTATGGGGTGACAGTTTGATCTGTGATCAAAAATACCCCAAAACAAATGTAAGTAAAGTGGTAATAATGCAATATTTAATAACTCTAGAGGAAAAATCAGCCTGTGCTTTATAGATTAGAGCAAAGTTTTGACTGCATAGATCATGAAAAACTATGGACCATGGTTAAAGAAGTGGGAGTCCTGCTGCGTAGGACATGAGGCTACTATCAGAAGAGAAAAAGGAGAAATTGAATGGTTTCCAATTGGCAAGGGAGTCAGGCAAGGCTGTAT
Organism: Gambelia wislizenii; assembly: GCA_030847615.1. Taxonomy (NCBI): domain Eukaryota; kingdom Metazoa; phylum Chordata; class Lepidosauria; order Squamata; family Crotaphytidae; genus Gambelia; species Gambelia wislizenii. Next base: position 331,332,546 of record JAUMIR010000004.1, read on the forward strand.
TTTATCACCCTATCAGTTTAACTTGTATGCTGAACATATCATACATAAAGCAAGATTAGACTCGGAGGAAGGAGGCGTGAAAATTGGAGGAAGGAACATCAACAATTTAATTTAATTTAACATAATTTAAGATATGCAGATAACACCATACTACTAGCAGAAAATAGCAAAGGCTTGGAACAATTACCAAAGAAAGTCAAGGAAGAGAACACAAAGGCAGATTTACTGCTGAACATTAAGAAAACAAAAATAATGACCACAGATGATTTCATAATTTTAAACTAGACACTGATTGCATTGAAATAGTTCAAGATTGTCCATACCTTGTCTCAGTCAATCAGAATGGAGAATGCAGTCAAGAAATCAGAAGAAGACCAGGACTTGGAAGGGCAGCAATGAAGGAACTAGACAAGATCCTGGAGTGTTAAGATATATCATTCAGTACTAAAGTTAGGATGGTCCATGCCATCATACCTCCCATTTCTATATATGAGTATTCAGTGCAACCATATTCAGCAGGGGGAGCTATGTATGTGGTGCCATCGTGAAGGGAAATGTTTGTGCAATGCATCTGCTTGCAGATGTGCATTCAGTTGGCACTGCATTATATATTTGGGTGTATCAATTGCACAACTCTGGGTATATCAATTGTAAAACTTTCAGTACAAATGTTACATAGCAGAAACAAGGAATAACTCTGCACATGAAGATTTGTGCTATGTAACCCTTAAGTCAGATATAGGGGTGTAATTAGAATCACAAAATCATAGAAACATAGCATCGGAAGAGACCTCAAGAGCCATCCAGTCCAACCCCCTGCCATGCAGGAATAAACAATCAAAGCATTCCCAACAGATGGCCATCCAGCCTCTGTTTAAAAGCCTCCAAAGAAGGAGACTCCACCACACTCTGAGGCAGCAGCGCATTCCACTGCTGAACAGCTCTTACTGTCAGGAAATTCTTCCTAATGTTTAGATGGAATCTCTTTTCCTGGAGTTTGAACCCATTTTCCATGTCCTAGTCTCTCAAGCTGCAGAAAACAAGCTTGCCCCATCCTCTTTATGACATCCCTTCCAATATTTAAAAATGGCTATCATGTCTTGTTTTTGAGAAATCCATGTTGACTTTTAGTGATCACAGCATTCCTTTCTATGATGTTGAATAGCACTGGGGCCAGGACAGAACCCTGTGGCACCCTGTTGGTCACTTCTCTCCAGGATGAAGAAGAGCCATTGGTGACTACACTCTGGATTCAGCCCATCAACCAATTACAAATCCACATAACAGTTGCATTGTCTAGCCCACAGGTTACTAACTTTTTTGAAAGAATATCATAGTGATCTTTGTCAAAGGTCTTACTGAAATCTAGATACACTACATCCACAGCATTCACCTTCATCTGCGAAGTATATAACTTTATCAAAAAAATAAAATAAAGAGGGATCAGATTAGTCTGGCATGACTTGTTTTTCAGAAACCTATGTTCTTCACTAGGGGTGATCTACACTGTAGAAATAATGCAGTTTGACACCACTTTAAGTGCTGTAGCTCCAACCTATAGAAGCCAGGGTGTTGTAGTTTTATAAGATCTGTAGCCTTCCCTGTCAAAGAGTGCTGGTGCCTCACAAAGTTACAATTCCCAAAATGCTGTAGGATGGAACTTTGCCAGTTAAAATGCTGTCACGCTGTATTATTTCTACAGTGTATATGAACCCTAAGGCTGCTGACATACTGATGAAATAATGAAGTTTGACACCACTTTAACTATCATGGTTCCATCATATGGAATCCTGGAATTTATAGTTTGTTGTGGCACCAGAGCTCTCTGACAGAGAAGGCTAAATATCTCACAAAGTACAGATTCCAGAATCCCATAGTGTTGAGCTATGGCAGTTAAAGTAGTGTCAAACTACTTTAAAGTAGCGAACACACATTGGAAGCTGCTTAATGCAGTGTAAATGTATAAATTGCTATTGCTTAAAACAATTTGTAAGCCACTCTGATAGCCTTGTGGCTGAAGAGCGGGGTATAAATAAATAAATAAATAATAATAATAATAATAATAATAATAAACTGCATTATTTCTGCAGTGCTGTAGCAGTCTTAGTTTCTTCTCAAATGAAGCAATGAGTAATTTTAACCATTTTCTTCCCACTGGAAGTCTGCAAGAAATCACAGCTTTGGAAGCCTATTTATAATTCAGGACTTGTTCTGTGCAAAATTTGCACATGGTTGTTTTGCACTTTGCAGAAAATGTTGTTTTCTAATCAACTGAACCATGTGCAAATTTTGCACATAATAAATCCCCAAATACAGATTTTTCTGTGTTGGAAACAGCATTTTCTGTGCAGGAAATAATATTTCTGCACAGAATATGCTGTTTTCTGCACAGAATGTGCTGTTTTCTGCACAGAAGAATCACATCTGAATTTTATACAGAATAAGTCCCAAACTGCAAAGATCCTCATCACTACAGGATTCCACTCATCAGAGTTTCTCAACATTCCAAAAACATGTTATTTGAGCTTTTCTAAATATTTTTTAAATATTCTTCCCACCTCTAGTCAAATCTTGGCCAATATTGAAGAGCAGAAATGATATGTTAAGAAAAATCGCTTTTAATCCTGAAAATGCACCATATTAGATTGTCTATGAAAGCTTCTGCTATCAACTTCTTTCTCTCAGTTAGTCTCAAAGGTGTTACAAGATCCCTTTGCATATTGATCCAGACTAATACAGCTATGTCTTTGAATTCAAATTATATTGGGCTCACTTACATTTATTTGTCTAACATACACTGTGCCTTTCCACCTCAAATGCACCATATATCTGCAATGTATAGTTCTCCTTCTCTTCTTTGCTATACAGGATGCTCATTTCATGTTCCAACAACAGATGCAGATGTCTATAAATTTAAAGAAAATGTTTACACTTAATGCTGAACTACACTCAGTTTACTGTAAAAGTTATCTCGTCTTCTCTCTCCCCCCACTCCACATTTCTTGACAACCCATTTTGATATGAGGTTATCAAAGGTAATTTCTCCCAGAAGTCCCAGTTCTGTAGAGAGAACAGATAATGATGGCTGTCTTAACTGCAGCGTTGTTGACTGTAATTTATTTTGAATACAGGATAATTTGGAGAATGCTCTTTCTCCTTCAGCATTTGATGTGTGGAGAGTTAACTAAAGTCATAAATGCTGTGGAAAGCCTTTACTCTGGCAAAAAACTAAGTCAATTGTTATGCAATTCTCCCAGCAAAAAAAAAAAAAAAAAAAAAGCAATGTACAACCTTCCCTTTGTGGTGGTGGGGTGGGGGGGGGAGAAAAGTCTGAGGAAATTCTTTAGAAGTTATAGAACTGTCTTGCTTTTGGCCTGCTGTGAGAGTGTGCAGGTCAGCCATTTTCCAAATCCTCATTTTCCTTGCACAAATTACCAGCCCCCAGGGAAATCATCCCAGATTGCTCTTCCAGCAAGTGGAGAAGGAGGAGAGAATGCAGTGAGTCAAACCAACTTCAGAGGAAGTGCAGTGGCATATGAAATGCCACTCTGCAAGGTGCATATTCACATTGCATGCAGGTGAGCACTGCACATTGGTGCACAATGCAGGTGGCCGCATTGTGTTCATTGTGAACAGATGCACATGTGCAGTTGGCTGCATATGTTGGGGTCTTGGCTCAGTTGCACAGCTTTGCTATTCAGCACAATGCTTGCACAGCACAATTAATGCATAAGTCCACATGTGAAAATTTATGCTACATAACCCAGAGAGCCAAAGTGATGTAGTGGTTTGGGAGTTGAGCTAGGACCCTGGAGACCAGGTTTTGAATCACTGCTCGGTCATGGAAACCCACTGGGTGAACATGGATAAGTCATACACTCTCATCCTCAGACGAAGCCAAAGGCAAACCCTCTCTGAATGAATCTTGCTAAGGAAAATATGTGATAGGGTCACCATGAGTCAAAAATGACTTAAACCCACGCAAGAACAACAACAGGATATCAGCCAACAAGCTAGTTGTAACACACAACCACAGTGCACTATGTGCAACTCCATTGTGCAATGTACAGCTACAGTGTACAATGTTGCTGTATGCACAACTCTGCTTCTTCCACAACAACAGAATACATCTGTTGAGCTATTGCAAATAATTCACCCCACATGCATAGCATGACTTACATAGTTGTATGTCGCTAACAGGATACCGGCCACACACACATAACACAGAGGCGCCAAAATTTCATGTCAGACCCTAAGAACTAATAATTGTACTCAAGATTGGTGATGAAGTAACAGGCTCCTTACCTTTTTTTCAGTCTCTGTGCAGGCACTGAGATTGGTTTTATAATTTAGCCTTCCTCTGAAGTGAGTGGGATTTAACTCCCGTCCCCAGGGATAGTTTAACCCAGACCAAATGCATTTACATGGGAGGCTGTTTTCAGTATCACAGGGGAATTCCAAGAACCACAGAGGAGTAATTAGAAACAGCCTGGAGTTCAAAAGGAAGGCTGCCTCATTAGATATGCTATCAGTTGCTTCGCCTCTCATATCCTCCTGGACTTTGTGATCAATGCAACTGAGATGTTAGCAAGGAAGACTGCCTAACCTGGCCTCCAAAAATCTAATTATGCACCTGGGATTTCCTTTAAAAGCTTACAGAAGCTTGATTCACAGGTCAGCTTTCTGGAGATCAGTCAACAATCAGCTGGGTTCTGTATTCACTATGGGCAGAAATTCTTTCAGCATGCAAACCTTGCTGAATGATGGTTATACAAAACATGTCTGCATGAAACCACAGGTGCTGATGGCTAGTGCCTCCCGTGTCAGTGGGATGGTGAATCCTCTCCAGATTTTTCAGAACTCTGCAAGGTGCTGAGCCCTATTGCCATGTCCTTCCTGGAGGAGGCCTCTTTGGGCAAAGAAGGGGAAGAGATAGTCAGGATGGTCTAGCCAGGAGAGGTTGGTAGTCCTGCCATGGCACCAGCAGAGGCAGAGCTCAGTCCATCCCAGCTGCAGATCATAAAGAGACAGAGGCACTTCACCTTTGCAAGCAACATAAATTAAAATGCAGTAAGCAAAAGATCAGGCAATGCCTTGCTCCACTTTAAATACAGGACGCCAAGCTAATGGGGCAAGTTTGGCTGATTAACTGCAGGCTAAAAATTAGCTCAGCCCAGGACATTCTTGAATCCCATCTCAGGAGAAAGGTGAGATATAGATCAAATAAATAAATAAATACCAATGCTGTAGAACAACAGCTCCTAAGCCTCCATGCAACTATGACCAACCTCTCTAACTTCCTGACTCTCTGACCTTTGGTACATATTTTTGGAATAACCTTTATGGCAATTCACCTCCTGGCTTTGGACTCCACTTAGGACTGCTTTCTCCTTTTGGATCTTGGCTGTCTGGACTACGTTTCTGTTTGCAACTGCATGTAAGCCTTGGGACCAATCTGGCTTTCCCCTGCCAGTTGTTGTGGACTATACCTGTGCTCACTTGCCACACACTCACTTTTAAACAAGACCTCTATCTCCAAAGCAGCCTCTAACATTTAGGGGAAAAAAACAAACACTGGGGCTCAGCTAGAGGGGAGAATTAATTGTGGAAAATAGTTCATTAACTCACCATCGTAGCAGCGTTAATTTCTCTCCGCAATATATTCATGAGATCTCTGGTATGGGAAGCTATTCATGCTTTGAAGTTCACATGGAGAATGCCCACAAATAATGATGGTGGCTGCAAGTGAATTGCTCACATTATTACTGTAAATTCTGGTGTATAAGACAACTGGGCACATAAGACAACCCCCCCAATTTTAAAGTTAAAATATAGACTTTGCCCCCCCCCCCAACAGCCAGCCAGCTCAGTGGCTGTAGATGATGGAATAGTCTGTGAAATTAAAGGACTGAGAACAGCTAAAAAAGCATGGGATACTTTGAAAAAATCTCTGTGGTGTTCAATCTTTGGAAAGTAAGGTTTCATTAATAATGAGGCTGGTTAATATGAAGCTATCAAATTCCAGATTTTTGAATGAGCACATTAATGATTTTAGAGCCACATTGGCAGACTTGCAAACTCCTGGAGAGGAAATCCCCCAAACTATGCAAATGGAAATCTTCCTGGCAAGTTTACCAAAATACAATCCCTAAATGGAGGGCAATTAACACTTCAAAGGCAAAGCAGTCATTCTCACAGCAGGGGGAAGGATCTGCTGGGGAAACTGCCCAGGCCATTTAATACTTCAAAGACAAGGCAGTCATTCTCACAGGAGGGGAAAAGATCTGCTGGGCATATAAGATGCCCCCCACTTTTGAGGAGATTTTTCAAGTGTTAAAAAGCAGTCTTATATGCAGGAATATACAGTATTTTCCAAAAGCTCCCACTGTTCCCCTTTTTTCCCCTCCTTAAATCTATGACACAGAAGAGTGATCTTCTGCTTACAAATTTGTTTTTCCTTTAACACTCGAAAATCATGCATGGCCACTTCCGTGAAAATGAAAAACGGCAGTTCCAGCCACTTCATTGCTGGCAAGCCCGCCCCTGTACACATCTGACCGATCATGTTTTGACTTCCATGATGTGTATTTCTTGAAAAACGTTGCAAGAAACAGTGAAGGCTGTGATCGCAGAGTACTTGGAGTTTTGGGGGGGCGGTCTTCATTCATATACAGTGAATTCCCATGGGATCTCATCAGGATAAAAGTTACATTTTGTAACCTGCATTCCATGAGGAATTTTTTCATCATCTAGAGAATACTCTGGATTCACTGATACAGAAGCTATCAGCCACAACTGATCCCCATGAAAGTATATTTTGAGCTTCTTTGTTTTCTTTCATAGCAACTAGATTTTTTGGACCTTCAGTTCCAGGGCAGGTAGGTAGGAATAAACTTTTTAAATGTTTGAGGGGAGGAAAAGGAGAAGACTACTTTCAGACTTTAAAGACAGGTGAGCCCAAATCCCCAAATTAGATTCTGGAAATTCACTTGTGGACCACAACTCCCAGAACCTTTCACTGGTGTAACCACACCAGAATGTCCATGGAGAACACACAAGGGATAAAAGCAATGCTCAAAAATATCTGGAAAATGGTTGAGAAGCAGGTTTCTTTAGCATCAGGAGATCCTGGTGAGGAGAATCCTAGGCAAGTGCAAATCGTCACAGTTTGGGACTTGATTCTGTATGAAAAGTGCACGTGGAGTTTGTTGTGTGTGTGGGAAATGGCCTTGTCTGCACTGTAAGACAACATTTCTGCACAGAAAAGAAGTTTCCTGAACAGAACGTGCCAAAAATAACATTGCTGCACAAAAAAGGCTGTTTTCTGCACAGAAATGTTGTTTTTCATACAGAAATGCCATCTTCTATGCAGAAAATTTCTGTTTTCCTGTAGAATAAAATCACATGGGGTGTTTTTCTTTGTTGTTCAAAAGAAGTCACAAACTGTGAAGAGACTCCAACACCATGCAGTTTTTGATTACTTTCTCACAAAAAGAGGGGAAATGGTAAAATTATTCATTCTTGTCTGTAAGAATACAATTTGCAAGTTTTACATCCCCAGAACATGAAGACTGTGCAGAGATTTTGGCACTACTTCATTCATAGAATCATAGAATTGTAGAGTTGGAAGACACCAAAAGGGCCATCCAGTCCAACCCACTGCCATGCAGGAATACACAATCAAAGCATCCCTAACAGATGGCCATCGAGCCTATGTTTAAAGACCTCTAAGGAAGGAGACCCCACCACGCTCTGAGGGAGTGCGTTCCACTGCCGAACAGCTCTTACTGTCAAAAAGTTCCTCCTAATGTTGAGGTGGAATCTCTGTTCCTGGAGCTTGCATCCATTGCTCCATGTTCTAGTCTCTGGAGCAGCAGAAAACAAGCCTACTCCAGCCTCAATGTGATACCCCTTCAAATACTTAAACAGGGCTATCATATCACCCCTTAACTGTCTTTTTTTTCAGGCTAAACATACCCAGCTCCCTAAGTCTTTTCTCATAAGGCATGGTTTCCAGACCTTTCACCATTTTAGTCACCCTCCTCTGGACATGCTCTAATTTGTTAATATCCTTTTTGAATTTTGGTGCCCAGAACTGGACACAGTATTCTAGGTAAGGCCTGACCAAGGCAGAATAGAGCGGCACTATTACTTCCCTTGATCTAGACACTATTCTTCTATTGATGCAGCCCAAAATCGCATTGGCCTTTTTAGCTGCTACATCACTCTATTGACTCATGTTCAACTTGTGGTCTACTAGGACTCCTAGATCCCTTTCGCACGTCGTCTCATTCAGCCAGGTCTCCCCCATCCTAAATCTATGCATTTTGTTTTTCCACCCTAAGTGCAGTATCTTACGTTTCTCTGTATTGAATTTCATTTTGTTAGTTTTGACTCAGCTTTCTAGTCTATTCAGATCATTTTGAATTTTGATCCTGTCCTCCAGGGTATTAGCTACTCCTCCTAATTTGGTGTCATCTGCAAATTTGATAAGTATGCCCCTAATTCTGTCATCCAAGTCATTGATAAAGATGTTGAATAGCACTGGGCCCAGTGGCACCCCACTGGTCACATCTTTCCAAGACAAAGACCTGGGTACAACTCTGTCACAGAGAGAGAGAAAGAGAGAGAGATGGACACACAAATAGCAGTGGCTTGTGGCTGCCAAGCCCTGGGATTTAATCCACAATAAAGGAGCTACCAAGCTGGCAAATAAACATAGATGCCCCCATGTGTCATATCCCTCCAACCCACCCACCCACCTGCTCCCCCAAAAAGCCAGCAGGTATTGTTGTTATGGTTGTTAGGATTTTAAATCTTGAGTTAAGTCTTGAGGGTCCGCAGCAACAAAAGATACTTAAAGGGTGTCCCTGGTAAAGAAAATGTTAAGAGCCACTGTTCTATAGTCAACTTCTTAAGACTTTTTTTCAAACTTAGCTGGAGCTTGATCAGTCCTTGTGGAACAACAGACAAGATGACTTTTCCGAAATCTAGTGATGCCATCTACTGGAGAAACAAGTACCAGTCTTTAGGATGCTTCAAGAAGGGTAACTCCTTTTCTGAGTGTTTTCTGTTACAGCATCATAGTTATAACTCTGGAATTTCTTAGCACTTTTTTTTTAAAAAAAATGTGTAATTCAACTGTCTTCCTTACTGGTTGCTAGGAGATGTACTAATTTTAAAAAGGGAGGTTAGCATAGCCCTCTCCTTTCTCTCTGTTCCTCCTCATTCAGTGCTTTCACTGATAATCCATCACAAAAGAAATGGTGCTATCCGAATATTCTTTCACTAAAAGAGGTGCTGTGGCTAGAATGCCAGAATCAAATGTACCCATTTAATATTTAATATACTGTTGATTTGTCATCATCATCATCAACACCATGTTGCCAGTATGTTGAACCATTTAAGGTAGGGATGGGAGGGGCTTCTTTTGATTCCTTTCCTTTAGAACTCCAGAAATTTGCAGGTTTCATTGTAAACAGGAAGAAAAGAACCTGAGATTCCAAAATTTTAACAAGGGGGAAAATGAAATGAACTACCCATCTGATCAGAGGGGGTTGCTTGCTTAGAAAGACAGTGCATCTGATGCTCCATATCCTCAGCAGAACTGGGCCCCTTTAAATTGGTCTGGGTGTTTTCTATGGTGAAGCAAACTTGGCTTTTTTGCTGATAAAACTGAAAGTGGGCTGTGCTCAGATCCAGGCATTCAGCTATGGAAAAACAAGCAGTCATAGAATCATAGAATCATAGAATTGCAGAGTTGGAAGAGACCACGAGGGCCATCCAGTCCAACCCCCTGCCCCGTAGGAAATCTTGATCAAAGCATCCCCGACAGATGGCCATCCAGCCTCTGTTTAAAGACCTCCAAGGAAGGAGACCCCACCATGCTCCAAGGGAGTGTGTTCCACTGCCGAACAGCTCTTACTGTCAAAAAGTTCCTCCTCATGTTGAGGTGGAATCTCTGTTCCTGGAGCTTGCATCCATTGCTCCGTGTTCCAGTCTCTGGAGCAGCAGAAAACAAGCCTGCTCCATCCTCAACGTGACACCCCTTCAAATACTTAAACAGGGCTATCATATCGCCTCTTAACCATCTTTTTTCCAGGCTAAACATACCCAGCTCCCTAAGTCTTTCCTCATAAGACATGGTTTCCAGACCTTTCACCATTTTAGTTGCCCTTCTCTGGACATGCTCCAATTTGTCAATATCCTTTTTGAATTGTGGTGCCCAGAACTGGACACAGTATTCTAGGTCATGTTGGCTGCCTTTCCCTCCAATTGCCCTAGACTATGGTTGGGGACCAGTTCTCAGTCCAGGGGCTAAATTCCAATTTGGGAAGAGCCTTGAGATAATATTGCTACAATAGGTGGGACTGTGGGCATGGGACGGGACCAAAGTGAAATTGGTAAGTTAAAGACATGCTTCTTACCATGCTCATAAAGAGCTTTCATGCATGCAAAACTTTGCCAGCCTTCCAATGTACCATGAGAAAGATGACCATCTGCCAAACAGAATTCCTGGAATGGGCTAAAACTTGCTGGTCTGCAAATCTGAGCTCATGCACCATGTAAAACTTGCTAGTCTCCATGTTTGCTCTCCTGTGCCATGCAAAAGCTTGCCAATCTGCTATCCAAGTTTCTATGTCAGCAAAAGCATCCCAGTCTTCTAACTCAGGCTCTTCTGAAGTCCTCTTGGGGCTTGCCTACATGGGCTATTTACCCGAGCTTACCCCTGTCCTGGAGCCTTGCAATCCAAACAATGTGGGGCTTTTTGACCCATTTCTCCCCCAGGCAGTCCTGATGATGCCCGGGACAAAGACAGGGAAAGCCAGAGTAAAGCCCATTAGGCTATTTTATTAAAATACCTGGGAAGACCCACTTGATGTAAGAAAACCCAGATCTGGCCCTGCAGGAAAACAGGAGTCCACACCTGCATGCCAGCCTGTATCTGCAGCCAACACTGCAGCTGCTGGTGGTGTCTCACTGAAGCCAGGAAGGAGGCAAGCCCTCAACATGTAATCAAGAAGACCCCCTGCATGTGACCAGCCTTGATCACATACTGAGGGCCTCTTTCCTGGCCTCAGTGAGACACCAGCAATGGTGGTGGCTGCAGATATTGGCTGCCGTGCAGATATGGACCCCTTCCTGTTTTGTGTAGGTAATGGCAGGGGAATGAAATACACCAGAGGCAAGTTGGCATATTCTGGCAGTTTTAGACAAGCCCTGGACAAGAAATTTACTCCAGTCAGCAGGACTAAGCTGGAAACTGTCACCCAGAGGATTTTTTCTCCCCTCCATCCACTGTAGAATGACCTGTCAAAAGAGATTTGACAGCTAGATATACTGTCTGAATTTAAAACAGCATGAAAGACCAATCTCTTCCAGCAGACCTACTCAGCTGCTTTTTAAATTATAAATTCTAAAGGGTGAATTGATGGTTTTTAATATGTATTGGTTCTATATGTTCTTTTAACTGATATGATATGTTTTAACTGGTGCAATGTGTTTTTAACTAATGTTATCTGTCAAATCATGAGAGCCAGCATGGTATAGTGGTTTCAGCATTAGACTATGACTTTGAACAACAGAGTTCAAATTCCTGCTCAAGCATGGAAACCTACTGGGTGACCTTGGGCATGTCACACTCTCTCAGCCTCAGAAGGCAGCAAAGGCAAACCCCCTCTGAACAAATCTTGCTAAGAAAACCCTGTGATAGGTTCACCTTAGGGTCGCCATAAGTCAGAAACAACTTGAAGGCACACAACAACGTGTCTAATCTGTTGATGTATTTTAATCAGTTGTTTTCCTCCTACCATCCATAGGGAAAGGCAGGTATGGTAAAAAATATATGTTGTTGTTGTCATGCAACAGCTGACCAGACAGCAAAGCCAAGTTCCTATGCCTTGCAAAAGCTTGCCAATCTGGAAATTTCAGCTTACTGCCTGCAAAAACCTTCCCTCAACTTTTTAATGCCAGTGAATAAAAATTAAGGGCAGGAAGAGCTAACATTGCCCTAGAGCAGGGCTGGCTGGACAACTGTGGAGGGGTAAGAGGGAAATTCTTCCCCTACGCTCCCCACCCCAGGCAGGCTGCACCATTGGATTTCAGAGCAGCAGAACTGACATCATGTCTCTTCTGGCTGCCATGTTGGCTGATTTTTGCCCAGTCTTTTGGGTTTCACAAAGTTCGGGGTGATTTGAAGGGCCTGAGTGGGGAAGAGTTCATATTGCAGGTTTTCAGGTGAAAAATCTCCCAGGAATTGGTGCAAACAATGATTTTGGGAGCTTGGTAGGGGGGTCAGCAGGTTGCTCCAGGGACTGCAAAATCAGGCCCCTATGGTCATATCTCACCCCCAGGGTGCAATTTGCCCACCCCTGCCCTAGAGAAATCATATTCAATGCTACTACAGCAGGAAGGGACATCAGGGTCTCCAAGTGACTAGAGAACAAGTCTAATCTCTTTATTCATTGTACAAAGAAATTAGTGAGCTTGGGTAATAGTAGAAAATAGCAGCCTTAGGGGTTTGTGACTATTTACGGCTATTGTTTGGTTGTATGCCTTCAAGTGTATTCTAGCTTATGGTGACACTAAGGCAAACGTATCGATTTATCCTGTCCATATCACAGCTGCAACTGCCAGTAGTTCCCCAACCAGATCGCAAGTCCAGGGATATAACTCTTCACGTATTTTCTTTTTACACGTGTTGTTGTTGTTTTGGGCCTTCAGGTCAACTCCAATTTATGGAAACCCTCTCCTAGTTCTTTCTTCTAAGCCTGGGAGAGTGTGACTTGCCCAAGGCCATCCAGTGGGTTTCCATGACTGAGCTGGGATTCAACTCTGAACTCCCAGAGTCCTAGTCTGACATTCAAACCATTATCCAGCATTGGTTCTCCAAAATCTGAGATTCAAGAATCAGGCAAAATTGGCTCTTACATATTAGAGTTTTTGTTGTTGTTTGCATTCAAGTTGACTGTGGCCTATAGCCATCCTACCATAGGATTTTCTTGGCAGGATTTACTCCAAGGCAGTTTGTCATTGCCTTACGTAAAGTCTGGGAGAGAATGTGACTTGCCCAAGGTTACCCAGCAGCTGGGTGTGGATTCAAGCTTTAGGGCTTGTCTAAATGAGTCAAATACCCCATCTTGCCCCCATCTCAGAGCCCTGCAGTCCTGATGATGCAGGGCATTTGTCCTGTTCTTCTCCTCCAGCAGTCTTCACCACTCCCAGGGCAGATACAGGGCTGAGATGGGGGGGGGGAGGTCCCAATAAACCAGTTTACTCCATTACCACCAGCAAAACCCAGATCATGTCCCATGTGTCCACAGGACCCCATCCAGCACACTGGTCCTTGCTGCTGCCACCATCTCCCTGACTCTTCCAGAAGCCACGAAGGGGTCCCTCAGCATGTGACCAAGGCTGGTCACATGCAGGGGGATTCAGTCACATGAACCCCCCCCCCCGCACTTTGCAGGTGGAGGGTTTTGCCAAAAGGGAGAAATCAAGCAGCTTTCCTATGGGGCTGCTTGTATGACAGCAGAAAACCACAATAAAAAGAGGGAGGGGAGGGAAGGAAGGAAGGAAACAAGAGGGTTACACAGCAAGGTAGGCAAAAAATTTCTTTTAAAGACTGCCAGCAATCACTCGGCAAACATTTCCCAAAAGCTCTGAGACACTGCCCTGTAATTGTTCGTAATAACAAATAATAACACCAATAGGCATGAACAAATTGCGGAGGCTGTCATCCTGTTCCCTGGTGATTATTTTATCATCTCGCTTTTAAGTGAGGTGTGTGTGCACGCGTGTGTTTCTTTCTCCCAGGGCCCCTGTCTTTCCCTCAAGACAATTGACTCACATACAAGGAAGAGTGGAAACAAAGCAGAGAGGGGACGAAGGCAGGAGCAAAAGGTAAGCCCTGGAGAGGGAGCCATCTTGAAGATGCTTGATGCTGGGAAGAAGAAAGAGAAAGAGAGGGTGGATGCCTTAGCAATGCTGAGATGGAACCTCTGTCCCTAATCTCAGAGCTGTCTAAAGCTACTCTGAGAAGGAAAAGCTCTCCCCAGAGGCAGCTGACTTTCATGACAGTGGAGTCAGGCATCTACACTTGGGTTTTTGGTCTGAACTTTAAAAGAGCCATCCAAGGGTCTGAACCCAAGGGAACTAACAGACACCAAGGAATAGGAACTGTCACTCATAAACACAGGAAGCAACTGTGGTCACCCCAGTTCAATAAGGAGATTGACAAGTTGGGACATGTCCAGAAAAGGATGTCCAACCAAACCAAGCTAGGAGGAATGGCTTAGGGAGCTGGATATGCTTAACCTGAGGAAGAAGATTTGACAGTAGCTGTCTTTAAATATCTGAAAGGATATCTTTTAGAAGATGAAGCCAGCTTGTTTTCCCGCATGTGTGTATATGTGCCTTCAAGTCACATGTTGACTTATGGCAACCTCAGGAATTTCAGAGGGTTTTATAAGGCAAGGAATATTCAGAAGAGATTTTGCCAGTTCCTTCCTCTGAACTATAGCCTACACCACCTAGTATTCATTGGCGGTCTCCCATCCAAGTACTCACTGGGGTTCACCTGTTACCCTAAGAGGTGGGGGGGACATTGGAGTCCCACCCATAATGCCAGTGTCTTCTTGAAATTTGGGGGAATTATAGCTCAAAAAGGAGGCCTATAAGAGGAGGGTTCGTTTGGGGATCTTTTAACCTATGTATACCAGTACTAACTGTAAAGAGCACTCCAGTTTAAGTTAAACAAAGTATATTATTTGAATTAACACAGAGGATATGCTAACATACAAGAACATACACTCTTAAGAACCATACAAGGCTATTGAAGAGTAAGGCGGAAAGGTCAGATAGAGAGACACCAAGGTGGAAGGGTGATAGTTACCAGACTCAGATAAAGAGGTCCATGCAGCAATGGGTCTCAGACAATGTCTGAGGGTGGCACAGAGGAATCTAGTCCATCGAGAAAGAGAATGGTGGGCCTATCTGTGACGCACCAGCTCTGACTCAGCCATCTAGGGTCAAAGCTAAGATATTTATAACATATTTTGTGCCCTGGAGGGGAGCAATATTTATGACAAAGCCTGGATGGCTTTCTCATGGAACACGCAAAAGGGTCCAGAATGATTGACTTAGCTCTGGAGTGACAAAACATTGTTGGGATTTGTGACAGCCTGTTAATGTTCAGACTGGTAGTGTGTATAGGAAAGATTTCCATAGGGTATGGGCCAAGGCATGGAAACTGCGTGTTTGAAAGGATTAGCTTAAACCCATTAACAACTGGATTTTCCATATAATCCTATCTGGGTTTTTCCACCATCAGGATCCTGGACACATCTCAAGTCATTGTGACCCCGACTGTCCTCCAGTCAACTTGACCCTGAACATCCCCGGTCAGTGTGACCCCAAAAGGTGTCCAGTATGTGCAGTTATGAAACCTCATGGGAAGGGTAGGAGGGTATGCTAACAGGCTGTACCTAGCTTCCAAGATTGGATGGGACCTGGTGCCTTTGGGGTACTGGTAGCAGGACACAACCCTATTGGTCCAAATTGCAAGGAAAGAAATTTTACCTAAAAATTAGGAAGAACAACCAGACTGTATGAGCTGTTGGACAGGAGAATGGACTACCTCAGAGAGTAGTGGACTCTTTTTCTTTACACATCTTTAGAATTTGAATGGGCATCTCTCAGGAGTACTTGAGCTGTATATTCCTGTCAGGAAGGGGTCTGGACTAGATGGCACTGGAAGTTGACCATAGAATCATACTGGAGGACCTAGAAATGCCTAGAGAGAACATTTTTTTTTACCTTGTCACATATAAAGCAGCAGCAGAGGAGGCAGCAAATACACTAATCTACAAAGAATCAAATCCACAAATGCTCAGCCTGCAAATGTGGAAAGACGACTGTACTCTTAAGTAACACCTGAAGGAAGGCATTTTCAGTGTACAAGATACCTTTTACTAATGTAAGATTGTTTACTTAGAATAAAAGCTTTCCTTAAAAGACCTTTTCTTTCCCACACTCTCTTCATGTGCCTTTGCTCAGTGTGTACGTACAGGATTCTCATCTCCCATGGGAGCGGAAGTCTCTGCAGAGACAGAGGTGAGGAAAATGGCAAGTTAATCCCTGCAGTAACTTCACACTAAGCTACTGTGAATTAGGGGGTGGTGGCAACTGAGAATTCGGGGGTCCCCTTTCCTACTCAAGAGCAGGAGATGGGACCAAGCCCGTTACAACATGCTACCCCAAGATCCAGGGATATGAGGAATGATAGAAACAAACAAATAAATAAATCATCCCCAGAGTCCCACAGGTTCTCAAATCTTAGGGCCTGGGGAAGATGGAAGAATCTCAGGGTAAGAGCACTGTCTTGAAAAGTGTGTGTGTGTGTGTGTGTGTGTGTGTGTGTTGCTTGGGTATGTTTCCTTTCCCAGTGTGCTGACTGGCCACTTTGGAAACATACCCAGCCAGTCACCACCCCCAGGCAAATCCCCTTTCCACCTCACAATCCACTCCTGCCACTCAATCTGCATCTATACCCCCAGCCTCACAAGGGCCCCTCCCTCCCTCCTCTCACTCCCTCAGCCACTCACCACCCACATGTAAAAACAATCCTAAAATAATACTATGTAGCTGAAACATTTGAAAGGATTCTGAGAAAAAAACACATTTAAAAAATGTGATTTTTTAAAAAATGTAGTGTGGAAACGTGAGGAATGCTGCCACTCCAACCTCCACACCACAAACACTGCATGAAAGCCCAGCAGGGTGCATGTGCTGGACACCATCTGCATGCACCAGGCCACAACCAGCACCTCAGTAGGGTGTATGTTACACCTGGCACAATGTGTGTGTGTGTGTGTGTGTATTTTTTTCCCTTTGTTAGACATGGCATTGTTCGTTTGAATGGCACACTCTATGCAACTCTGGCTGATATTTAATTACCATGTTTGATGACACCACCAGCACCTGTCCCTTGTAATATTTTGCCTTTGTAGCATCAGGGCCCACCTAATGTGACATCACAAGGATCCTTCCTGAGTCTCAGGTTTTGGTGCTGAAATGTCAGAGTCCTGGCCTGGCAAATGCCGTGGCTGGGGCATTTTTGGGAAGTGTAGTTCAACTTTTTTTAAAAAAACAAACAAACACAATTCTCCCCCCTCCCCAGCTCTGGTGGGCTTTCAGCAACTGCCCAATGGTGTGCATTTCAGACATCAGGCCAATTGGTAAAATTGTATTATCATCCCCGTACAGTTAAAGGTCAGAGGCTTCCATGACTACAGGAGTGATGAACCCCCTCTGGCTTTTAATTTGGGAGAACCTCTCTGCTGTGATGTACCTATTATTGAAATTGAGCTCAAAATGGATAACTTCTTTAATTTTTGGACTGGAACCTACAGCACTGCACAGTCCCGAGTGCTTTTTGGGGGTGGGGGTAACATGTGAAACAGGGCCACCTTGTTTCAATGCTTTCTCATTTCATTGTAACAGCACTTTGTTCTTCTGGACCCCATCACACCTTCCTTCTTCAACATCTTTCTGGAATAATCAAAGGGAGTGATCTTCAGAGTCTGACCTGCAAGAAAGCAAGGGGTCAACATCTGAGCTCCAAACAGTGCTGACAAATGCTTTCTTTTCTGAGGATGATTATTTTTTTGTCCCTCCTTGCTGCTGCAAAGGCAATCTGAAAGGATCAGGAGTAATTTCATGGCAGGGAAACAGTTTAACATAAGGGCAAAGGGGAGAAATGAGACATAAAAGAGGCTCAGCCCATTAATTTCTACTGAGGTGTTCATCTGCTTTGGTGTAATAAGTTAGGAAGGCAGGTTGTGGAGTGGAAGGGGACAGTGTTCAACTCACCTTCTCAAATTGACAGACAGACACCTGCCCGCTTGATGAGGCAAACAGGGAGATGTTGCTACATCAGTATAGGGAGAAGGTTGCCCAGCAAGCAGAAAGGGAGCCCTAGGCTCTCCTCCTGCTCCATTTAGGTTCCTCTGAGTCTAAGGACTTTATCAGATGAGCCTCTAAAAACGTTTCTTTGGCACCATATTCTAAACCATTAGTGTGCCAGCAAAATAACCCTTTTTATCAAACATTGCCATAATAGTGTGAAAAAGCAGCCCTGAACTTCCACATTACCAGGTGCACATGGCCTCGGCATTCTCACCTGGAAGTGTTCTGGCGGGGACCACCCATTGATGCTGGAATCACACGCTCCCAATGATGTGGAAAAACTACCACAACTGACCAATTGATGGCTTGGACCGTCAATAAAAAAGAACGCCTTATTTTCAACACATAATTGTGAAAGCATGATATTGTGTGAAATGGATGCTCTTTCGCATTCATTGGGCTTCGTTATGATGCCGTATTTGCCATGTCTGATCAAGTCCTCAGAAGGTAGATACCCAGCACACCAAGTGGGCATGGCTTGTGTCACTTGGACAGGAAAGCAAGGAATGGAATTTGCTAAAAGCTGGTAGTGCCAGGCACTGAAAAGGTTGATGGGTAGGGACAAGACAAACATGAGCCATTTGCATGGCTACCCTTGGGGGTCTGTCAGGATGGGGTGGGTCACAGAGAGCTTCTGGACTTTCTGTGCCCTATTGATGTCAAAAGGCCAAAAACACACCTCTCTGGCTAAAGGTCCCTGCCTTTTTTGTTATGGGCTTTGTCACACTACACTGTTATAGCACTATTATTCCACTTTAACTGCTCTGGCTGCCTCCTGTGGAATCCTGGGATTTGCAGTTTAGGGAGGGGTATTTAGTATTCTCAGCCAGAGAGCTCTTAGGCCTCACTAAACTACAAGCCCCAGGATTCCACAGGAGGCAGCCATAGGAGTTAAAGTGGAATAATATCACTATAATGTTGTAGTGCAATCAGGCTCCATGCTAATGAAGAAGCAACTGGTTATTATGGGCTATCCATATGTGACCTGTCTAGTACGCATGCTCTAGACACATGGTTCACTACTTCCGAGTCCTTTCCATGCCACTGCTCTTGAGGTGCTGAGGTGGTGGGGGGTTAGAGCCCAGCCCGCAATGCCAAAATCTCCTGTAATATTTGGGGGAATTATTAGCTTAAAGAGAAGCCTGCAAGAGGAGGGTAACTTTGGGGAGCTTTTCCCCTATGTATACCAGTCCTAACTGTAGAGAGCATTCCAGTTAAAGTTAAACAAGATATTTTTATTGGAAATAACACAGGGGTATGCTAGCATACCAAACATGCACTCTTAAGAACCATACAAGGCTACTTGAAAGAAAGGCTGGGATGTTGGATAGAGAGAGGTTCAGAAAGATAGGGTAATCATTACCAGTCTTGAAGAGAAGAGTTTCACTCAGCGAAGATGCTCAGAACGGTAACTGAGGGTGGCACAGAGAATCCAGTAGTGTCAGTGTTCATCTGTGGCACACTTAGCTGAGGTCTAAGGTCTAATATTTATACTCTATTTCATATCCTGAAGGGGTACTCTGGTTATGATAAAGCCTTGATGGCTTTCCCAAGTGATAGACAAAGACACCGAACTCAACTGATTGTTCTGGTTCCAGCAAGACAAAACATGGATGGTTGTGCAGCAACCTCTTAACATTTGGTCAGCTAGGGGGTATAGGAGAGATTTCTATAGGGGAAGATGAAGAGATGGTCTCTTAATTGGTTGATTGTATTATTGCTGGGAATACCCAAGACTGGAAGAAAGGATTAGCACATACCTCCTTCATGACTATGTTTACTACAGGGTTTCCACATAACCCTAATACGAGCTGCCTTGCCATAATATTTCTAAGACACATCCCAGGTCATTGTGACCTCCACCTGATCTTTTTGGTTCACCCTGGCCAACCTGACCCCCAAAAGTGTTCAATATTTCCAATTATGAGATATCATAGGGAGGGGGTAGTAGGGCATGCTAACAGTGTGGCTGCTTAGGCTGCCAAAGGTGTGGCATGGGGCCAGGCAGAAGAACTGAAGACAATGGGAGTAGAAGAATGGAGGTTGGAGGCAGGGGACACCAATCCTCCTCTCCTGTATCCTGCATTACTTTACCATTCCCCTTTTCTACATTTGACACTTTCAGGTGAAGTTCAGCATGGCTGCCCTGGGAACACCCTCTTTTCATAGTGTTTGGTCCTCTTCAGTCTATCCAATAGGACTAATTCCCAGCAAGCACGTACAGGATTGTAGTAAAGAGGAAAGGTCAGAAGGTGACTCTAAGGCAAGGGTTGGCAACTATGTGTGGGATTATTCCTCTCTTATCCCCCCTCCAAGGCCTCATTTCCCTCCCCACCAGCAAGCCTGCATACCTTCCTTTTCCTTTGCAGTCCCTCTCAAAATGGCCAAAGGTAATGCAGGCTGTAGGGAGTGAAGGAGAAGAGGCATTTCTGTTTTACAAAAAAGAAATTACTGTAGTGTTGCTCTTTTGGCTGGAGGAAATAATAGGAACTATAAGGACTGCATTGGCCAGTGATGAAGGCTGACAGTTGAAATGGTGGCTGCCCTCTCTGTGTCTCAAGTTCTTCCAGACCTTGGGCCATTTACCATCTGTTGACAATTTATGTCCTATGGACCTTCAACCCCTATTGCTCCTTATAGGTTTGGACTGTGTAGTTTTAATTTGAACAATTGCTTGTTTTTTTGAAATTTATTAGGTCTTTCAATATGTGTTATATACTTATATATGATACTACATTTATATCCTAACTGTGTTTTCTACTGTTATAGTACAGTAGGACTTACCCTTTTCTTATGTTGCTATTTTGAGAGAAACTGAAGGCAAAAAACAGAGGTATTTAGGGTCCATATGGGATTTGGGGGTGCTTGTAGTGATGGCTGTTTTTGCATGTTTTTCTTCTTTTGAAGAGATTTGTTCTGTATGGTTTTGAGGCAATACAGGTTGACCCCCCGTATCCATGCATTCAGTATGTACGGTTTCACTTATCCACATCCAAAAAATATGTTCACTTTAGGCATTTCTAGATCCTCCAGTGTGATGCTATGGTCAACTTCTGGTGTTTGCCTCATTGAAAATAATAGGGTTCTGTATTATCCATGGTTTCAGGTATCCCTGGGGGGTATTAGAACATATCCCCCATGGATATGGGTGTCAACCTGTACTTGCACAAAAATAACATCACTTTTTTAACAAACAAAATGAGAGGTTGAAGAACTTTGAGGGATTGGTAGAGGGCTTCAGGGTCCACAAAAATGGGATTTGGGGGCCACATGGAGTCTACGGTCCACACTTTACTCACTTTTGGCTGAAGGCCAAATTAAGGGTAGAACTATGTGGAGGAAAAGCTCTTGTTAAATGCAAACAATATTGCAAGCTCTTATTGATTTCCAGTTACGTCAAACATGTATGGAGCATTCTGAGCCATGTCCTAAAACTTCCTGACACATTCTGCTGATAAAAGAGATCAGTGTGAGATGCAAAGAGCAAATGTGGCTTGAATAGTTTGGAAATTGGGCTTGCTGATTATTGGCGAGATTGCTATTCGCGAGCCTTTTGATTCTGAATTTCTGCCACTATGGGGTTTTAGAATTCAATTTGGTGTAACTCCTGGGTAGCCAGTAGACTCTAATGACTTTTTCAGACAGCGATTTGTAACGCAAGCAGGCTCGTCCCTGTTGCGAGGATGCTGCATGGCAGGGGGGCCATTTCGGATGACGCTGTCTCCTTGCCGATACTGTTCCAGAAGAGCTAGGAGGCTGCAGTGCCATATTTGGCCATTTTCTAATCACGGTCAACCTCCGTGATTAGAAAATGGCCAAATATGGCACTGCAGCCTCCCAGCTCTTCCAGAACAGTATGGGCAGGGGGACTGTGTCATCCAAAATGCCCTGCTGCCATGCAGCATCCTCGCAACAGGGACGAGCCTGCTTGCGTTACAAATCGCTGTCTGAAAAAGTCCTAAGTGGACTAGCATCTGTCTAAGGGCTCATCTACTCCCTCTCTCTCTCTCTCTCTCTCTCTCTCTCTCTCTCTCTCTCTGGCTTTTCTTCGCAAACGAAGATTCAGGAAGGACTCATCCCGCGCTTTCTGCAAGCGCGCTGATGGCTAAAAAGGCCAATCCGAGATAGACAAGTCCGGTTGCAAAAAGCCCAGCAGAAGGTCTCCTTGGGTGATGTTTTTGGGTTGTGATTCTTTCTGCGTTGTCGTTTCTCTTCAAGACTTGTTCGTCGTGAGTTCTCAAATAAGGCTGCAGCATTGTGGATAGTGCGTCTCCATGCCTCCCGATGTGAGGCCAGGGCGGACCATTGTTGGTGATCAATTTGGCCGAGCCTGAGATGTTGTTTCAGGGAGTCTTTGTATCGCTTTTTTGGAGCGCCTCCCTTACGCTGGCCCGTGGCGAGTTCACCGTAGAGTAGTATTTTTGGGAGGCGATGGTCTGGACAAGATAATCTGGGTACAGCCTAGAGCAGCCATTCTCAACCTTTTTATCCTGGAGGAACCCTAGAAACAATTTTCAGGTCTCAGGGAGCCCTGCATAAACATTATTACATATACTGCTATTGCTTTCCCCACATAATCACAATCTCTTGATGAACCATGAGCAAACTTTTGGGGATCCCTAGGGTTCCAGGGAACCCTGGTTGAGAAACACTGGCCTAGAGTATTCTGTCCCCAGAGAGTCCTTGACACAGACACACACACCCATTACTAGTGTATTCTGTCGTGACACTGGGCAGATGTCTTCACACGTGTCCCCGCTCTGTTGCTGGTTGCCACCATCGTTGGCACGAGTCACATCCTCTGAGGCCAGAAACAAGGCACCCAACATTGATCACATGGCTGGGTGCCTTGTTGTGACCTTGAGAACATGACTCGCACCAGCAGTGGCAGGCAACATGGGGTGAATGTATGTGAAGATATCTGGTCAGTGTCACCACAGAGTGCATCAGTTTTTTCTAAAATCCGGAGCAAATTGTGAGTTGATTTAATCCATTTTAAGAGTAGTTTATCACTGGTTCAGTGCTGAACTGGCTGGATGTTGTGTAGACAGTTCGCACCAGAATTGGGGATTTGGCCCAGCCTCATCTGGACTGATCACCATGTGGATGCAGGGGAGAACAGTTTATTTGGTCGGTGTAGGCAAACCCTAATAAACTGCTGCATTCAATCTACAGGAATGCCTGAGTCAAAAAAGCCTTTGACAAAGAATCCCCTTTTTGTGTCCTTCACCCTCCTTTCCTCCTCATCCTCTGTCTAGCTGGAATTTTTTTAACAGCATCAGCATGAGAGGATCGTGAAGGACGGCTCGAGAAACACAGGCTTTTGGTGTCAGGTTGCAATTCAATAAAAGCCAGAGATGAGAGGGAAAGGAATTCTGCTATAGTCAATCCCAATGGAGCCATGCAAGCACATTTACAATAGGCGAGGTCAACAGCAGCTGTTTTCAGAATCCCTACTGAGCATACATGAACAGAGGGAAAAAGGGAGAGCAGATAAATCTGCCTCACCAGCTTCCCCCTCCACACACACATTAGAGAAGCATAGATTTAGACATTTGGCCCCCCAAATGGAAATACAGTAGGACCGCTGTATCCACTGGGGATTGGTTCTGGGGGGGGGGATGTGGATGCCAAAATCCATGGATAATAGTGAACGCCATTGAAAATAATGGGACTTCCAATTTAAAATACCATACAGTTGCTTTGGAGGGCCTAGAAAATGGCTAGAGAGGACACATTGTCTAGGAAGGCTCTATGGTAGGTGTGCTGTTTTGTGTCTCGTGGATAATTAAATCAGTGGATAATGAATCAGTGGATACAGGGGTCCTACTGTACAGGTTGACCCTGTATCCACAGGAGCTATGTTCCCCCACAAATACCTGAAACCATGGATAATAGGGAACCCTATAATTTTCAATGAGATGAACGCTGGAAGTTGACCATAGAGTCACATTGGAGGACCTAGAAATGCCTAGAGATAACATCTTTTTTCAGAAGTGGATAAGTGAAACTGTGGATACCAAATCCATGGATATGAGGTTTGATCTGTACAACATGGAGGTTGGGAAAAGAAAAAAATAATTCTTTTTTGCATATATTTGTATTTACACTATTTTTTAAAATCAGAAAAACATACTTTAGCCATAAACAAAAAGACACAATAAAATAACTATATTTAAATTTAAATTTAAAACAAAACTAACAACAATCTCAATACAACAATTAGACACCTGCTGCTACTTCTTGAACTCCTTTCCTAGCTTATACAAAAACTTACATAACGTTACTTCTTCTTTATTCAAAATCTATTATTACCTTTTCTTGAATTTCAGTTTCATTTCTTCTTTTATGAATAGTTTTGCACATTATAAATTTTTCTATACTGTTTAATGCCACTTAAATATATTTCCATTATGTCAAGCCAATTATTGGATGCATTTTGTGAGAAGCTTTCCAGCAGTCTCTCAAAAAATGTTCTTGCTTAATTATGCAAGGCTCCCTTGAACCTGTTGTTTCATTTCATATGTACATATTGTTAGTTTTGGACAAAAAGTTTGCTGAAATATGCTTTTTTTTTCACCTGTGTGTGTGTGTGTGTGTGTGTGTGCACATCTCCCTATTCTTTCTATATTATTTTGCCTCTGGTACCAAATTTTCTCTTAAAGAAGTTGCATCCAGGAATACATCAACTCATCAAATGTATTTTTGAGATGGCATGCCCCATTTTTTCCCCTTTCCCATACTTTTAATCTCTAGTGAATGAAAGAAAGAAACATGGGACTGGTGAGCAAGCACAGTGACTTTGACACAAGACCTGCCACTCACCGTGTTTTCAAAGTTTTAGGACATATTGGAGAAATAGACATATTGGAGATTTGCTCGCTCAGCCTCCTGGAGAATGAAATACTTTTATGGGGAAATAGACAGCAGACAGGTATCTGGCACAAGGGCAAGAAAGACAGTAGTAACCTTTCCTCTGGAATTGATAAGTACCGCAGAATCTATGCCTTGACGGGACCTGTTTCCCCCTCTGGCATGCAGTATAACTGAAACGAAGATATTTGCACACAGAAACTGTGAGCCTACATTGGGCCAAGTGTAGCCCCAGGGAAAGGGAGCAAAATGAGAGCATGACACCCACAATAGGAATTTTGTCTCCTCCTCATAAATTTTTTCTTCAGTTCTCAAATTTCTAGCTATGCAGTAATTATAGCGCTGCAAAAACCCATGAAACTCAGCATTTATAAATACAGTTTAGGCATCCAAAGAAAAGGGGGGAAATGCATTGCCCAAGGGAATGGAAAGGTAGGAATGATTTTCAGTGTCTCACACTCTCCAAAGCTAAAAGTTTAGAGACTGAAGGATTTTTTTTAATTGGGGGTCAGAATTATTGGTGTGACAACGCCCTTCCCCCAATAGCTACACCCAGGGGCATAGTGTAGATCTCTGCAAGCATAGTTATGCACTAATAGTGCTAAGCAATGTTTCAGTTGAATTTTCTGCAAATGAATGCAGAACTGGATACATATCTGGAGACATCTGAGTGTGCAATTGAATATACAACCAATGGTGCAACTGAAGTTACAACTGAATACACAACTGAATGAAAAACCAAATATGCAACTGATAGCTCCTAGAAATCGGACACTGGAATCATGCCAGCAGAATGGGACCTGATTTTACACAGAGACAATTCTGCCAGAAAAACACCACAACCAATCTATTGATAGCTTGGCCCGTCAATAAAAAAAGCATGCCTTAGTAACATTACATAATCACAAAAGAACGATGTTGTGCAAAATGGGTGCCCTTTTGCGGTTATGTGGCATCATTATGATGGCATATTTGCCAAGTCTGATAAAGTCTAAGTTTCTTTTTGAGGAAAGCAATGAGTAATTTTAGCAATTTTCCTCCTAGTGCAAAAGCGATTTGGCAAACCACAGTATTCTTAACCTATTTGCAATTTGGAACTTATCCTGTACAAAATTTGTACATGGTTCCCATGCATTTTCTGCATGGGAAATAAGATTTCTATGTAGAAAAATTACAGTCAACCCCATGTATCCATGGATGCTGTATCTACAGATTCCACCATCCATGGCTTGAAAATATGATTCCAGGTATCCGGGGGGGGGAGCGGTCTTAGAATATATCTCCTGCAGATACATGGGTCGATCTGTATTAATAAAAAATCCAAAAAGCAAACCTTGATTTTGCCATTTTATATAAAGGCATTTTAGTGTGCCACTGAATATAATGGGACTTGGAGCGGCCACAGATTTTGGTATCCATGGGGGTGTCCTGGGACCAAACCCCAGCAATACCAAGGGCCCAGTTTATTTTCTGTGCTGAATATTCTGTTTTCTGCACAGGAAATGCTGCTTTCTGCACAAAACAACCACATATGAATTTTGCACAGAATAAGACCTGAACTACGAGGTCGTCAATTCAGGATTCTTCATTTTAGGGTGCCTTGACACTTGAAAAATGTGTTTGTTTGGGTTTTTGCAATTTTAAAAATATTTTTGAATATTCTTTCCATCACTAATGCCCACTGAACATTGCACGTGGATCTCCATATGCATTTGGTTGTGCATTTGCTTGCAAGTATGGTGCCTTGTCTCACTTGTGCAATGCTTGAATTTAACACAAGGGTTTTGCCATTAGGCCAGCATCCCATTAATGACATACATGAGTGTATTTACTTTTTTGGAGGGGGGTTACCCCAGAGTTTGGTACTCCCTTCATTCCAATGTAACAACCAAAGCTTCTCCAGGACTCAACAGTGTTGCTACGATAGCTGTCTCCAATGGCCATTCCACTGCTGGTGAAGAGAGGAGGGGATTGGAGGAGATTCTGGTTATGCCTCCATAGCCAGGCGCACACTGATGACATCATTCATGGGGTCCTCCAGAGGAGCCTGGTGGATGTCAGTGCTGATGCTTCTTCACTTCAACATATCTTCCACTGACATCCACCAGGCTCCTCTGGAGGACCCCATGAATGATGTCATCAGTGTGTGCCTGGCTAGTTGGGGACAGAGAGAAACTCTGTAGTTGCATGCTTACCCTGTTGATTCAGCTCTGTGTCTCATTGATCTGTGTACTCAAGGCTTTTGCTTCCTACTTGCATGTGTAGGTCTCCTCCGACTTCCTCCAATAAGTTGTAGTGCTTTACAACTCTTTGTCCATGAAGCCAGCCAACAAGAAGCAGCTCATCCTCAAGATGCCTTACACCCACTCATGAAAGTCAGCTTTTAGGGACCCTTGTACCCAAGCTAGATAACTCTCTTCTGTCTATCTATTTTCCTATCTCAGATGTATTTGCTACCACAGTAAATGTAAGTTTTGCTTTTTAACCTTACTAAAGCATCCTGCATACAGTATTTCTATCCCATTTTATACCATAAGCTCATATTACACTGGGGCTATGCTTCACTCTGCTTAATATATGTACCAATGTTTTCCTACAAGATGTCCTCTGAAGTCTCTGGAGGTGAACATAGCCAGATGCTTCCCCATAATCCTGTCCCCTCTCTGCCAACCATGGAATGGCTGTTAGGGGACTATAGCAGATACATGGTAACACTTAAGGTTGGTGACACCAGGACCAGAGTGGAGTTCCACATGTGCAAGTAGCTATGGTTTTACCCAAATTGCACAAGGATCCACTAGTGTCTGAAAGGTCCACAAGGATCCACTAGTGTCTGAAATTGATATGGGGAATATTTAATTAGTGCAATTATGGCAGCAACAGCTGAGGTAACGGCAGAATCTTTTAACCTATATGTAACAGAGGAGACTCTAAGCCAAAAGGTACAATTAAATGACCTTTATTGAAAATTAATATCAACAGCAGTCACACAAACCCTCAGGCTTCAGACATTCACACAAGGCTATCAAAGATAGTAGGGAGAATTTGGAGAGAGTAATAGTGTAAGGGTGTTCTCAGGTGATAACGCTACCTCTCCAGGGAGCGGAGGTTTGTGCAGCAGAAGGTTCTCAGGAATATGTTCTGAGGATCTCACAGCAAACTGGCAGTAGGAATGGATGTAGGAAGAGGAACTGTGGACATTTTGGTGGTGTTTTAGGGTGATATTTATATGTGAAAATTCCTCTGGAGGGATGGGATTTTGAGTAGAATACAATATTTCTCGGAGGTTCCCAGAACTAAACAAAGTGTGCTCCAGAAGAGTTAATGACTGTTAATGGTCAATGTGTTTAGAATTGAATAGGAGCCAGCAAGGTTTATTGTTGGAAACGGGAGAGGGAAGGAAGGACCCATTTTCCAAGCATCAAGGACTCTGCAATTGTTGAGTGGATTAATGAATGACTCACCTCCAGGTGTTAATCCCTGACCTGAGTATTTGGGGAATTTCCATACATGACTCCAACCTTGGTATTTGGGGATCCCTGGTTTACTTGCCAACCACATGGAAAGCCACAGTAAGCAAATTATTAAATATCACCAATTATGTAATATTCCAAGATGGAGGCTATTAGGGTAGGTAACAATGGGACACCAATGTGGGCTTTCAGCCATAATCTGGGTGATGAAGATAAATTTACATTTGTCTACAATTTAATCCCCCTCTGATATTCTCCCTCAGTCCAAAAGAATTCAAAACTATAGTAACTTTGCACACATGTGACATTTTCCCCCAGCCCAACATATTTTGAAATGTTCTAGGAGAGAAAAATGAAAAACTTTGTATTTTTTCCCTTTGCTTGTTATCGCAGATGTTTCAGCAGGTTGTTAAATCACCTCAAACTACCTAGAAATCACCTCCAGGCAAATTTCCCCCCCTGTTGTTTTCCCCAAGCATAGCAATCTTGTCATCTTTAGTGTAATTATGTAACACAGACTCCTCATTTCCATTTCTTAAATATGCAGTTTTGTTGCTTGTTATTTTATCAAACTGACTCAAATGCTGCATCTTTCTCTCATCATCTCTAATTGCTTTAAGTAGCTTGGAAGGAGTCATGACTTTCAAGAGGCAGCCATTGACTAACTGGATAACTTACAAGTTTGTAACATTGCAGAGATATCCCAGAAGGCAAATATTTAACAATTTACAAGTGCGTGTGAAAACAAATCATACCTCAGATATGATTTTTTTAAGTGATTAGTTTGAAATGTTATGTTAGAAGTCTCTGCGGTTTAACATTCTCTATCATCAGCAAGTTTTGAACCTGGTAAGTTTGGCAGATTTCACCTTTGTAAAGCAACAACTAGATATTAGGTTTCAACTGGAGTTGTGTTTTGTTCTTTTTCACTTTCAAGTTGACGCTGACTTATAGTGACCCTGTCCCACAAGTGTAACTATTTTGCATGCAGTTGAATAACCATGGATGGCATATAACTATTCACCAATGCTTTCTATGCGCTCTGGGACTCACTGAGATTGCAAAGACAGCCACTGTGGAGCCCCATTGCAAATTCAATCCCAAGGGCTCCAAGGTTCACTCAGTCTTCCATCCTTTTGTAGGTTGGTAAAATGAGTACCTGGCTTGTGGGGGCAATTAGCTAACAGACATTGGAATCCGCTTAATGTGGTGTAGATGTGTAAATTGGTATTGCTTAAACAATTTGTAAGCTGCTCTGGGAGCCTTTGTGGTTGAAGAGCGGGGTATAAATAAATAAACAAATAAATAAATAAAGGGACAATAAGCAAGCACATTTGCAGATCTACTATTAGTTGCCCCATACCATAATCCACCAGAATGGTTGGTTGTCCATGCAGCTATTACTTAATTACATGACCAGAGATTTACATTACACAAGCACAATGCAGGATCCCAACTCTTGTGTGTAATGTTACCTGAATTGCTAATGCCTGTGGAATTTCAACATATGTCCAAATATTAATTTAGGGAATTTAATTAGCTCAAATTGGCATGCGTGAGTTTGGGCAACTGCGGGGATCTTTTGACCAGTGTATACCAATATTAATTGAACAGACTCAAGCCAGAACATAAATTAAATGGTTTTTATTGGAAATTAATCTTAACAGCATTCACACAAACACTCAAGCTTCCAGCAGCCATACAACATCCCATCCCCTGAAGGGAATTATTGGGTATATCCTCCTCCTCTCTGGATTTTCTTCGCAAACGAAGATTCAGAAAGGACTCATCCCGCGGTTTCTGCAAGCGCACTGATGACTAAAAAGGCCAATCCAAGATAAACAAGTCCGGTTGCAGAAAGCACAGCAGAAGGTCTCCTTGGGTGATGTTTTGGGGTTGTGATTCTTTCTGCGTTGTCGTTTCTCTTCAAGACTTGTTCGGCATGAGTTCTCAAATAAGGCTGCAGCATTGTGGATAGTGCGTCTCCATGCCTCCCGATGTGAGGCCAGGGAGGACCATTGTTGGTGATCAATTTGGCCGAGCCTGAGATGTTGTTTCAGGGAGTCTTTGTATCGCTTTTTTGGAGTGCCCCTCTTACGCTGACCCGTGGCGAGTTCACCATAGAGTAGTATTTTTGGGAGGCGATGGTCCTCCATCCTAGAAACGTGCCCTGCCCAGCGCAACTGCGTTCTCAATATCATGGCCTCAATACTGGTGATCCCTTCTTGCTTAAGGACAGCAACATTCGTCACATAGTCAGTCCCTTCCAAAACCCCACTCAAGTGTACACAGTTCATCTTCCTACCAACTCCATATCAGACTGTGTAGCCAGGCACACAGATCCCTGTCCTGTGTCCATCTGTGTAGCTGTTCCACTTCTGGACCCCCACTCTGCTGTTTTTTCCATGAACGCAACTCTTCTAATCAGTACAGTATCACCCCAAAACAAAAGCCTTCTCTATTCCTCTATCCCAATATTTCCTACTTTATTCACTAGTCTTGCATGAATGCTTGAAGCCTGAGTGTGTGTGTATGTGTGTGTGAATGTTGTTATTATTATTTCCTTAATAAAGATTAAATAATTGTACTGTCTAGTTTAACATCTCCTCTTGAGTACCAGTATACATAGGTCAGAAGGCCCTCCTATCTGTTGCCCGCTCTCACATAGCCAAGCTGATTATATTAATTCCCCAAATTAATATAGATATTTTGATGGCCCTTAAGGCTGCTGAGCATTTAAGGTAACATTACCTGCTTGTGGAGAGATAGTAAAGGTGGATGCCAGTCTAGGCTCTTTGGGAAGGGAGTTCCAGAGCCTAGGAGCAGCCACCAAGAAGCCCTTCTCCTGTGTCCCCCACCTGTGAAGGTGTTCCACATCCTTCCACTGTCTGGCAGCAGTCAAGCTCTCAGAGGTAGCCTCTGCTGCTGTTGCTTAGCTGTGGAGAAGTGGGGGGAGGAAATTCATACCATGAAGAAACAATGGTTTCTGATTAGTTGTGGGGAAAAGAAGTGAGGTTGCATTCTGAAACATAATGTGTCCATATTTTCCTTCCCTCGGGAGCTCAGAGGAGCCAGATCTTCATGAACTGACTCTGTTCCCCCCAATGGTTAATGCCTGCTGAATGCTGGAAGTTTGGGGACAGAGTACAAAGGCCAGAGAACAGCCCTCGGCAGCCTCTTCCAAAATGGGACTTAGGCTGCTGCCACACGGCAGAAATAATGCAGTTTGATACCATTTTAACTGCCAAGGCTCAATGCTAGGGAATTCTGGGATTTGTAGTTGTGTGAGATATTTAACCTTCTCTGGGCTTGTCTATACAAACCAATAAAATGTGGATTGGTGCACAGTAATACCAATTTGCTGCAGCTTCTATTTGTCTTAACAGAGTTTTTTAAGGATCCAGGCATGTGAAGCTATCCATTTTCGCTGTTCCAATGGGAATGTCTGCAAATCAAGATGGCAGGCATGAGTGAATTAGTCGCATTTTTATTTACCTTTACTTGATGCAATCAAACAGTTTTTTTTAAAAAAAAATACTAACTCCAAGGTGCAATCTTCCACTTTAATAAAGTGAACAAATAAACCCCAACTATTTTCTCGCTGTAGTGCACGAAAATCCAACATGGCAGTTCTGGGTGCCATGCTGTAGTGCACAATTGGTATGGTGAAAATCCAACATGGCAGTTTCGGGTGCTTGCCTTGTTAGCAAGGTCCTCCCCCTGTGCACATCCAACCAATCAGCTGTCCACTCTGAGAATGCACAGTGATGCAAATCAGTTGTCCAAATGGGTGATAGTGTGCATTCCCATGAGTTATTATTTAAAAAATACAGGGAAAGCTGTGAAGGCTTTTCCCACAGAGTATATGGAGTATTTGGCCCCCTCCTTTAGAATATGGCAGGATTGATGCAGAATCCCATTAAGACAAATTGTATTCTCCATGAATTCTATGCAGAGTACTTTCACCATTTAGACAATCCCTCTGTCAGAGAGCTCTGGTGCCACAACAAACTACAAATCCCAGGATTACACAGGATGGAGCGATGATAGTTAAAGTGGTATCAAAGTGCACTATAGGAGTATAGTGTCTAGACAGAGGAAAGTCATAGTGCCACTCTATTCTGCTTTGGTCAGACCTCACCTGGAATACTGTGTCCAGTTCTGAGCACCACAAGTCAAGAAGGATATTGACAAGCTGAAACATGTCCAGAGGAGGGCAACAAAAATGGTGGGAGGTCTAGAAGCCATGCCCTAGAAGGAATGGCTTAGGGAGCTGAGTCTGTTTGGCCTGGAGAAGAGAAGGTGAAGAGGTGACCTGATAGCCATCTTTAAATATTTGAAGGGATGTCATACTGAGGATAGGGCAAACTTGTTTTTTGCAACTCCAGAGACTAGGATACAGAGCATAGTCCAGTGCTGTGCTGGATAGGACTATGGTAGACTCTGTTTTGGGAAGTGTTCCAGCTCAGCAAGAAGGGAGCTTAGACTGGTCAAATCCTACAGGTTGACCAGATAAAAGCTTTTGACAATGTAGATCATACATTCCTATGGGAAGCCCTCAAGTGGAAGGGAGTGCCAAACAAATTTATTGCTTTAGTTAAATTGATTTATAGGGATGCAGAGGTAGTTTTGCAAGTCAATGGTCATAGAGGAAAGAGGATTAAGTTAAATTCTGGGGTGAGGCAAGGTTGTCTTCTGAGCCCTCTCTTGTATGTTATTGCTTTGGGTGCCATCCTGTGTAAGATTAGTTTAGACAAGAGCATCTCGGGGATCTGAATCTCACATCTGTTGGACAGTTCATGGTTGGTTCAGTGCAGATTTGTTAAATTTGTGGCCCATGCTGATGATGTGTCCGTCTTGGTTAAGGACAGGATGGAAGTTAGAAAGATTAAAGATGCTTTTGAGGCTTATGGTCGAGTTTCTGGTGCTTGACTTAACAAGCAAAAGGTTTTTTGATCAGGATTTTTGCTGCAGAGGACAAGGTGGAAGCTGTTCCTCTAAAGGATGTGGTTGAATGAAAGGAAGGGTGGCAAGCAGAGCAGGAAGCAAAGGTGGATAGGGTGAAGATCCTGGGGATGAACTTTGCAGTGGCTCCCAAAGGATGGAAAGAAAATTGGTATTGCTGGTTGGAAAAAGTGAAGGAGAGGGTGGCGCTCTGGCAGAGATGGAAGCTGACCATTTACCAGAGAGCTGCTTTTGTAAATACCTACCTGCTTCCGGTGGCAGCCAACTTGGCGAACATTTTCCTGACTCCAGATTCAGTGATTAAAGAAGCCTATTGGGTTCTCTTCAAGTTCCTTTGGGGAATGGCCACATTCCCCCTGGTGAGAGCAGTGGCTTCTGGGAAGGTAGAACAAGGGGGCCTGGACTTCCCAGCCCTGAGACTGAAGTTCATCGCCATCTTTTCTGCCCAAAATTTTGGGAAGCTTTCTCTGTTGCAAAAGGGTCAGATTCAACCTCAGGCTTGGCTAGTTTTGTTTTGTGAGTGCTGGATGGGGACTCGATGGGGAAAGATTTGGTGGGAGGAAGGCTCTTTAAGTTTTAGGTTTTCTTTGCCTGAAAAATGGAAAGCACCAGATTATTTGACAGACTTTGTTTTTTACATAAAGAAATATAAAATTCATGCTGAAAAGTTGAAGGGGGAAGACAGACCAGGTCAGAGCATCAAGAGAGTTTTGTACAGGAAAATAGTGGAGGAGATTTATGTTAACCCGTGCTTGCAAAAACATCAGGCCAAACCAGATTTATCAGAATACCTAAAACAGCAGACTAGCCCAATTGAGTATTTCATGGACAAAACGGTCCCCAAAAAATTGTGGGACTTGAGGTGGAGGCTCTACCATCAGGTTCTTAATCTGAGGGGAAGGAAACCATGGACCACAGAGGATGAGCAGACTTGTCCTCGTCTGAAATGTAAAAAGGCTAAGATTTTGAGTGGCGTGGCACAAAAGGAGATGATCAGACATTTTGTCCAGGACTGCCCGAGTGCCCAGGAAACATGGGAGGAGGTGGCCCGGGTCCTGGATTGGCCAGATTTGGCACAGCAGGCTTGGGAGACAGTGCTTTCAGGGACTGAGCCTCCAGAGGGTGTCTGGGGACCCAGAAAGTCAGTGGGCCAAAAGAGGAAGAGGAAGGAGTCTGGTTCCGTGGCTGTGAGTTTTTGGACAGTGCCCTGGTCCACAGTGCAGGTGGTAAACCTCTATGTGATGTTGGGGTTATTTTTCCAAAGACAAAGGGAGGTAACGAGTCAAAATCTACAAGATATAAAAGGCACAGCTTATTATGTTAAGAATGTAATTGAAAATTTAGCTCTGAGTGAAAAAGAGAAATTGCCAAAGCATCATTGGAAAAAGTTTTGGCCATGGTTTAATGAAACAACCCCAGCAATAACTTAAGTGATATCTTTAAATATATATTCTATTATTATTGTTGTAATATTTTGTATTATTATTTTTATTAATCTTTTATTAATTTTTTTCTTTTCCAAATATGTATAATTGTAATGTGTAAATATGTTTATTGGAAAAGAAAAAAGAGTGATTATAGTGTGTTTAGAGTAAGAGGAAAAATGTATTAGTGTTAGGATAGATAGATTTATTTTTGTATTAGAAAAGAGGAAAACAATTTTTATTTTATTTTTTGCGTTATTGTTACAGCCTTTTATGGCCGGGTGTATTTTTCAGTAGAATGGTCTTACTCCAATTAAAAAAAATCCTACCCCCCCCCCACACACACAAAAAAATTCCACCTAAATGTTAGGAAGAACTTCCTGACAGTAAGAGCTGTTTGGCAGTGAAATGCACTGCCTTGGACTGTGGTGGAGTCTCCTTCTTTGGAGGTTTTTAAGCAGAGGCTGCATGGCCATCTATTGGGAATGCTTTGATTGTGTCTTCCTACATGGCAGGGGATTGGACTAGATGGCCCTTGTGGTCTCTTCCAGCTCTAAGATTCTATGATTCTGTTTGTGCAGTGTGGCAGCAGCCTCACACATGCCTAGGCTGCACCTATTGCATTTGTAAGTCACTGACAGGATGTAGCCCACAAAGAGATATGCATAATCCAGAACAATGCCTTTGCGGAGGATGTAAAATGGTGGTTAGGTTGCCCACGCTGTTGGTCCTGCTTCATTTTAGGATGGAAAGAAAACAGTGGTGTAACAGCCACTATGAATAAGCTGCACATGAATTCAGTGAAAAAGTACCCACAGTTTCTCTCCACAAGCAGAATGGAGATTTAAAGAAGTCATTCCCATGCAGTTGTAGAAATCCCTCTTTCTTTCAGCACGAAAATGGCTGCTGAGTGGTCCATACTATGAGAGATTAATTATGCTCTTTCTTCCTTTTCATAAGATGTCAAACCTCATCGTGTAATGATTAGTAATGGGTAAAAATTTTATGTCAGTATGTTTTTTTTATTAGACTGTACCTAAGTTGCAAGGATTTTTATTTAAATGGGCATTGGATAATGAACTGTTTGTGCAAAAGCGTCTTTTAACAGGGAGGCAGCCACATTGTTATCATTATTTTTATATTTTTAAATGATGTTATCCTTTTAAAAAATGCTATTTTAATATGATAGATTGCTTAATTGTGTTTTAACTTTTTAATCATCAAAGTGTTTAATTCTTTCTCATTTTAACCTTGTTGTAAGCTACCCTAGGTTCCCTGTTGGAAGAAAGGTAGGGTGTGCATTTAAAATAAAATAAAATAAAATAAAGTAAAATAATAAATTGATTAAAATGACTGGTAAGGAAAGTGGAGCTGACAGATTTGGCCATTCCTAAGGTGGAATGAGAATTTCAGTTTAGTTTGGGTTTGAACAAAATTTGCCAAAAATGTGCAAAATTGAAATGTTGGAGGGAAAAAAATTAGAAAAAGATTAGCCCATCCCTGGACTGAAGATGTAATGTGTCTAATCCCTGAGGCAGGATTGGAAAATAGTTATGAGAACACTGGGATTCTCTCTGGTTCTTTTTCTCTCTGCAATTTGTACTGGGAAGTTGGTTGGTGGGAGAGATGAGTGTGCATTGAATTTTTCAACTAGAGTCAGCACCCATTGCTGGCATTCAGCTTTGTATGCAGCACGTGAAAAATATTCCTTGTTTCCTTTTGCATATTTGGCAGAAGACACGTGAAATATGAAGAGACCTCTTAACCACAGATAATTTACCCCCACCCACATTAGTTGCTACATTCTGAAACCTAAAAACAGATGACTCACCTGGCAGCTAGACTAGCTGACAGTAGACACCTTGTTTGCCACCTACTAGAACTGCTCTGCATGGATGGAATGTGTCTAATCCCCGAGGCAGGATTGGAAAATAGTTATGAGAACACTGGGATTCTCTCTGGTTCTTTTTCTCTCTGCAATTTGTACTGGTGAATTTAGTCCCACACATCCTTATCTCTTGTACCTCTGCTCCTCCTTCCAACAGGAGGAATCTGAGTTACATAACCTGACTCAGAGATGGAAAAGGTGGGACTGTGCTGCAACAGAAGGTTGCAGCATGGACTCACATTGTCCATGATCCTAATCATTCTTTCTGTACCATGACTGGGGCTTTTGGAGGAATTTCATTCGTAGGGTTGCTATAAGTTGAGGTTGACTTGATGTCAAATAACAAGTGGAGCTGTTACCCAAATTGTGTAGGGTCCATGGACATCCTGCAAGTGTTCGAATTCTAACATGGTGAATATTTAATTAGCTCAAGACTGCAGTGAGAGACTGGGCAACGGCAGGATCTTTTGACCTATGTATACTGGTAATCACTGAGGAGACTCATGCCAGAACATACAATTAAATGGTTTTTACTGGAAATTAATTTTAACAGCATTCACACTTATACTCAGGCTTCAAGGACTCTCACAAGGTTATCGAAGAAAGTAGGAAATATTTGGATTGAGGAAAGGAGTAAGGGGACTGTGGGTTATACTATACCAATTCTGGGGAGCTGAGATTTGTGCAGCAGAGACTCAGAGTTGCATTCTGAAGGTCACACACCAAACCGGCAGCATGGAGGGATGAAGGGGAACTGTGATATTTTGGTGGTGTTTTAGGATGATATTTACATTTGATACAGTAGGACCCCTGTATCCATAGGGGATTGGTTCTGGGAGCCCCCACAGATACTGAAATCCATGGATAGTAGCAAATGCCCTGGAGGAGGAGAAGGAAGGGAGGGAGGCAGGTTGGAACCCACCACTAGAACCCAAGCCTCTTCCTCTACCTCCTCCTCCACCACCACCACCACCAGAACGCAGCCAGAGCCCACTGCCAGAACCCAGACCTCTTCTTCTTTCTCTTCCTCAACCAATGGAAGCCAGCCAGAACCCACCACCAGAACCCAGGCCTCTTCCTCCTCCTCCTTCACTGCTGCCACCACTCTGGAATCAAGCAGGAGTCGACCTGACCGGGCTGTGGGCATCTCTCCTCCAGATCCTGGTCTCGGCCCGCTGGAGTTCCCAGGCTGGCATCGTCAGGGGTGGCTGCAAGGTGTCAGGGGCCCACACCTACTTGGCCTCACTCTTCCCCTTCAGGTTCAGACCCCTGGCCAACAACTGAGGATAACTGAATCAATGGATACTGAATCAGCGGATTCAGGGGTCCTACTGTAATTTGATAATTTCCCTGAAGGGATGAGATTCAGAGTGGAATATGAGGTCTGTCTATTAAATAACGAGACCGATACAATAACCCATCTTTATTTATATGTATTACAATTCTAATGCTTCTCCCCTTCAAGATACTCCCCATTCACACTCACACACTGATGCAGTCTTGTTTTCCACTGGTTGAAGGCATGGAGCAAATCAGTTTCTGTCAGCTGTGTCGAAACATTTCCTGTTTTCTTTGTATTGTATCAGTTGACTCAATACGTGTTCCTTTAAGCACTGACTTCACTTTATGGAAAAGAAAAAAGTCACATGATACCACATCTTGCAAATATGGGGGATGTTCAAGTGTAGTAATGTGTTTATTGGCCAAAAACTGCTTCACAGAAAGTGCTGTGCCAGCAGGCGCATTGTCTTGATGAAGAATGAAACCATTTCCCCACAATTCTGGCCTGTTTTTTTCCTGACTCTTTCTCTCAGCTTTGTCAAAACTTCTTTATAATAAGGCTGGTTCACACTGTTCTGCCTTCTGGAACCCATTCTGCCAAAATTACACCCTTGATGTCCAAAAAACCATTGAGCATGACTTTGAATGTGGACTTGCTTTGACATACTTTTTTATTCTTGGTGATGATGGTGTTTTCCAGTGCATTGACTTTTATTTTGTCTCGGGATCATACTGGTAGATCCAGGTTTCATCACAAGTCATGATTTTTTGAAAAAGGTTCGGGTCCACCTCAAGCTGCTGCAGAATGTCATGTTGTTCAACTTAGCATTTTTCTAGCACACACAATTAACTGCATGGCCGAGAGTGTTGAAGTTTGTCATGCAGGTTCAGACATGGTCAAGGTCACCACTCAAGCATTCACAATCAGTTCTCCCTGATTTGTCTGAAAGGTAGAAACACAGTCTTGTTATTTAATAGACAGACCTTGAACAATGTCTCTCGGAGTTTCTGAGGACTAGACAAAGGTTTCTCCAAATGTGTTAACAATTGTCAATGGATGACACATTTGGAATTGAATAGGAGCAGGCAACTTCTATTGTTGAGGAGACAAGAGGAAAAAAAACATTTTGCAACCATCGAGGACTCTGCAATTTTTGAGTAGATTAGTGAATGATTCACCTCCAGACGATCTAAGGAGACAACTTGACCTAGATATAGTCATTTGGATGATCCCTCCTTTGGTTGTACGTACTGTTTAGCATATCTAGCCTTGGCCGTTGGGGAGTCCCTGGTTTATTGCCAACCATGTGGAAGGCCACAACAAGCCAAACTATTAAATATTGTCAATTGTGCGATACTCCAAGATGGGGGCTGTCAAGGAGGGGGCTAAAAAGTTATTCCATTCAGAGTTCCAACCAAGCAATCCTGCAACCCTCCAGGATTCTTCATCTTATTTGCACTTCGTCCTCATTTTGCATTCCCTGCCCACAATTCCATGCCTTGTGAGCATACTTCTTCATGAACTATGACGTTTTGTGCTGTCTCATCTCCCACAACTACCATCATGAGGGTTTTTCCCCCTCTAACAGTTTTGTGTCTTTCTGAGAAACTTGGGGTTCTCTCAAAACTTCTGATACCATAGATGGCGTCATTTTGGACCCCTAAGGTTTGGCACTCAGAGAATTATATTAGTATATATTAGGAATACTGGAGAATTGTGTCTTAAATCAGGGATGGGCAAATAGAGTTGCCAGAGTGAAAACTGGAGAGGCTCATGTACCTAGCATGATTGTACAGAAGAGGAAATTTCAGCAAGGGTTGCTTGTCACCTGGTGGCATGAAATGCAACATCTTCTGAAATTCCCATTTCTGTGCGACCACTAAAGGTACAGGAGCCCTCTCCAGTTTTCACTCTGGCAACCCTGTGGGCAAACTGTGGATTCCCACCTTTGCAGATACCCAAGATCCCCCCTAGTTTCACAACTCATTCAACAGGTGTGATGGGGGGAGGGGAGATTTTCACCCCAAAGTCATGTAGAGAGTCCTCAAAATGTGTTTAAAAAAAAACAAAACACCTCCAGCCCACACATAAAGTTCCTCCAATACTTCTATTTTCATGGGAGTCCTTCTCAAAATGGTGACAGGATGTCACCCAATGTTCCAGTCACCGTTTTGGGGTTGACTTAAAAGTAGATAGAGGTATTTGGGAGCACCGTCAGGGGGCGCAGACTGTAGGTGGAGGCAGAGGGGAGATTGACCCTTACCTTTTTTCCCCTTGAATTTCCCACCCCTGCTTCAAATGAATCAAACCAAATCTTCACTACTAGAACCACAGCTACTATGTTTCCAAACCTAGGTTCCACATGGGTTTCAGGTCACAATATTCTCCAAATGCTGCAGTGCATTAAAAAAAAATGGAGAACTGTGTACAATTTTGATTTGGATTTTTGCATATATCTTTGACCAGGGGGAATGGGCTGCTTTAAAAAGGGTGGTGGTGGAATGAACTTGTGATGAAACACAGGAAAAACCAACTGGTGGACAAGCTTCTTATGGTTAGCCAGGAGAAGAGAAGACTGATGATTCTATCAGTCCAGCAATGGTTCTACAAATAAACTCCTTTTGTAGTCATCACCTAAATTGCCATCTACCTCTTTGTGAGGTTAGAAGCTTAATTGGATTGTTTCCTGACTGGCAAAAAAAATTACATGGAGTTGGCAGAATGAGGCCTTCGAGTAGATGGATCATGAGCTTTTGTGCTATTTCTCATTCTTGGCATGTAAACGCACAGGAATGATGCACAAGTACATAAACACTGTGTCCCAAGGACGTCACTCACTGCCCACATTTGGTGTAGGTGGACAGTTGCTTCGGCACATAAATCATGGCCCAGCATTGCTAATTTGCTTCTAGTGTTTCTTTTGTGTGTGTATGGTAATCAGCAAGAGGTTCCGTTCTTTCCTTTCCTTACTTCATTTACTCACTACCCGTGCCTGTGAAGTTGATAGGATAAACATCACGTGAAGCAAATAGGATAAACTTTACAAGCAATCGAAGGAGAAGAGAAGGCATGTTTTCAACAATGAGTAAAAGGAGCTGAGTTGAAGGTAAATATGAACCAAAAGGAACTTGTTGAATGTCTCCAGCTTGAAAAGGGGGTAGGAAGGTAGCTATGCCTCTTCCCCCTTTCAGCCATTCTGTAATTCTGAAGATAGCAGTGCTGTCCATGTTCCTTAGTACAGGTGATAGATGCCCAACAGCAGGAAGGAATGAGATATTTTCATTAAGCGCAGTCAGAGTGAGGGAAGGAAGCATTGCATCTTTCATTTGCCCTCACTCAGATTGGACTTTGTGGTTATGCCTCACAGCTTCTGTCCTTGGTGTGGCATCCACTGGGTAGAAAGCTGAAATTGTACAGAAGGTATGAAAAACAGAGAGATGAGTCCTTGAATTTTTAGACCTTGCATGTGAGGATGAAAAATTATGGTAGTTTTCACAGCAGTGCAAGAGAAAATGAATATTCCTCTGCAGTACTATCCCCATTTTTGAGTGTCCTGAAGTGTTTTGAAAGAATTATTCTGTGGAGGAAAACACATGGGTTTTTTGTGCAACCCCCTCCCTCATTTTCTGTGCAGAAAAATCCATGTTCTATACAGAAAACTCATTTTCTGCACAGAAAACAGTGGGTAAGGAAAAACACACACCACCCTACATGATTTTTCTTGAAATAGTAATTCTTCTGTAACACTTCAGGACAATTGAAAATGGGAGGATATTCCACAAAATTCTAGGTGGTCTATTATTCTTTCTTGAAGGGTTTCCCAGTCGTCATGACCCTGTTTTTCAACCTGGGAATAAATAATTACTAACATTCTTTCCATCCTTAGTAAACATTAGTAACTGGTAAGTGTGCCACAGTTCACTCCTGTTAGTGTCTCCTGGTTGCCAAATTCCTACCTTGACCCTAACCCTGACCTTAACCTTAGCCCAAACCTTTACCCAAATGGTTTTGCAAGATAATCCCAACCAAATAGAAAGGGTTTTGATTGCATTTTCTTGACAAAATTATCAATTGATCAACTGATACACAAGCAGAATTGTGCCACATTGAAATGACCATACTGAAATGGCTGCACTGAAATGGCAAATCTGAATGGCCACACTGAAACATCCTAGACTCCCTCATGGGTCATTGAGTCCAGCCCCCAGCTCCATGCAGGATCTTCAGCTAAAACTCCCCCAGCAGGGAGCTGTCCAGCCTCTTTTTGAAGACATCCAAAGAAGGAGACTATACCACCTCTCTAGGCAATTGGTTCCACTGCCAAACTGCTCTTACTGTCAAAAAACTTCTTCTAATGTTCAATCAAAATCTACCCTCCTGAAACTTAAAACCATTAGACCTGATTCTACCTTCTGGAGAAATATAGAACAGGCCTTCCCCCTCCTTCTGGAACAGTCCTTGAGATATTTAAAGAGGGCAATCATGTCACTTCATAGTCTTCTCTTCACCAGGCTGAACATGCCCAGCTCTGTCAACCTTTCCTCGTCTGTTTTGTTCTCCATACCTCGTATCATCCTTTTTGCCCTTCTCTGAACCTGCTCCAACCTGTCTATATCCTTCTTCAAATGACATGCCCAGAACTGAACAGAGTATTCCAGATAGGGTCTGACCAGTGCATAATATAGTGGGACTATTACTTCCTTCCACTTGAAAACTATGCTTCTATTAATACAAACTAAAATAGCATTTGCCTTCTTTACTGCAGCATCACATGGCTGGCTCATACTCAACTTATGATCAATAATCATCCCAAGGTCCTTTTCACATAATACTGCTGAGCTATATATCCCCCTTACCTATACCTATGCATTTGGTTTTTGTCAAGGTGTAGTTGAAGGCAGAAGACTTTTGTAGAATGGCTCAGAAAATTAGACAGAGGAATCCCTTATCTGCAGATGTGACCTTCTTCTCTACCTTCTACAACGGGGTTTCACAACCAGGGTTCCCTGGTTTAAGTACCAAAAGAC
This sequence comes from Gambelia wislizenii, assembly GCA_030847615.1. Taxonomy (NCBI): domain Eukaryota; kingdom Metazoa; phylum Chordata; class Lepidosauria; order Squamata; family Crotaphytidae; genus Gambelia; species Gambelia wislizenii. The sequence goes on from JAUMIR010000004.1 coordinate 331,375,445, forward strand.
ATTACCAAGGGCTTCATAAGAGATTGTGATTGGGGGAAAAAAAACTTTTCTTTTAGCTGTTGATATAGTATTTTGTTGTTGTTGTTGTTATGCAAGCATTCCCTTAGACTCTTGGGTTCCTCTAGGGTAAAAAGGTTGAGAAAGGCTGTTCTAAAACTTGGAGAACAGAGAAGGCAAAGCCAAAGTAACATTGCTCATATGCACCTCTCCCAACTAAGCCAAAATATTCTTTCTGGAAAGCAGGTGTGTAGCTCATCCTCTTATCTACTGAAATGCTCTGCCAGGATGAACAATGGGACCTAACCCAACCAAGCATGCAATAATCCTTTGCATGTCAATGTAAAACTGTGCATTAGTTAGGAATGGAAAGAATATTTCCCATTATTCATTTTGTGGTTGAAAAATGGGTTTCCTGACAGTTTGGAAACACTGTTAGGAAGAATAACAGAGCAGCAAGACTTTTGCACAATACAAGAAAAATATTGCATTTCTGTGCAGAATACTCTCCCCAGAATATTTGAAGATGTTCAGATATACAGACAGCACTGTGCACCAATATGGGGAGAAAACAATGGTAATTACGTGTCCTTTCATGCAAGGGTGAAATAGTCAAGAATGTGCATCCCTAGTATTAAGCTTGCAACCTAGGGCTTCTCTAGATGGACTGTTTACCCCATCTTGCCCCTTTCTTAGAGCCCTGCAGTCCAAATGATGCAGTGTTTTTGCCCCATTTTGACCCAGGGCAGTACCTGACAATGCCCGGAGCAAAGCTGGGTGAGACGGAGTAAATCCCGTTAAAACGTTTTATTAAAATATCCAGGAAAACCCACTTCATGTGGGAAAATCTGGATCAGACCCAATGGGAATGCAGGAGTCCATACCTAAACACTAGCCCATATCTGCAGCCGCCACCACTGCTATTGCTGGTATCCCTCTGAAGCCAGGAAGGAGGCCCTCAGCATGTGATCAAGGCCCCCTGCATGTGTCCAGTCTTGATGATATGCTGAGGGCCTCCTTCCTGGCTTCAGATAGACACCAGCATCAGTGGTGGAGGTGGCAGCTGCAAATACCAGCCAGCGTGCAGCTATGGACTCCTGCCCATTTCGTGTAGGTAATGTTACCATACCCTACTACCCCCTTCCTGTAATATCTCATAATTGACTATATTGGACACTTCAAGGGGTCTAGTAGGCTGGAATGATCCAAAGTGAGTTCAGATGGAGGTTACAAGGACCTGGGAAGGTGTCTTGGAAATATTCTAACAAGCACACCCAAGCCAGGATTAAGTGGAGTCCCTAGTAAACAATGCCATTATGGAGGTATGTGTTAATCCCTTCTTGAGCCCCTCAGTGATGAGACACATCCTAAACAATCAAGTGACCTATTCATCCAAAATTCCCAGGAAATATCCCTTGGTACTCCTCCAGCCTCCAAGGCGACGTTGTCATAACCCCATCAATTCCTATCTCCTAGCCATTTAAAACATTCAGTGGAGTTTCATTCTCCTTTGGTCTTTCCATGGGAGAGTCATTTCGCCATTGCAGTAGCCAAAACACACCTTCAAGGCATGAAATGGGTTATAAAAATCCCAGCCTAAACAATAGCAAAGTGTGCCACTGTGGGTGACACTCGGACACTCTCTCTGTGTTAGTACACCCCTGGTTCAGACTTCCAGTGTCCCCCACAACTTTCTGTCTGAGTACTTCACTACTTCTCAAGATTGGCAACTGTCGCCCTATTTTCCAAATCTATTCCTCTATCCAACCTTTCTGCCTTAAACTCTTCGATAGCCTTGTGTGGTTCTTGTGAGGGTGCTTTGGATGTATGGATGCTTCTGTGTTATTTTCCAATAAAAACCATTTTATATTGCTTTAAACTGGAGTTCTCTGCAGTTAGTACTGGTATACATAGGTGAAAAGATCCTGAAGTTGCCCACCTCTTGCAGCATTCCATTTGAGCTAATAATAATAATTCCCCCAAAGATTATCATAGACTCATACAGTTGGAAGAGACCGCAAGGGCCATCCAGTCCAACCCCCTGCCATGCAGGAATACATAATCAAAGCACTCCCAACAGATGGCCATCCAGCCTCTGTTTAAAGACCTCCAAAGAAGGAGACTCCACCACACTCCCAGGCAGCAGCATATTCCACTGCCGAACAGCTCTTACTGTCAGGAAGTTCTCCCTAATGTTTAGGTGGAATCTATTTTCCCGTAGTTTGCTCTGTGTCCATTGTTCCATATCATAGTCTCTGGAGCCTCAGAATACAAGCTTGTTCCATCCTCAGTACGACATCCCTTCAAATATTTAAACATGGCTATCATGTCCCCTCTAAACCTTCTCTTCTCCAGGCTAAACATACCAAGCTCACTCAGCTGCTCCTCATAGGGCATGGCTTCCAGACCTCCCACCATTTTGGTCACCCTCCTCTGGATATGTTCCAGCTTGTCATATTAATATCACAAGTGGGGCTCTAAAGCACTCCCACTTCTTCAGGTAACAGTAATGGGGATGAGTGGGGTTGATCTGCAGCCACAGGCTGATGTATTCTGACAGGTCTAAACAAGCCCCTAGACAAGTATTCCAAAAGCATATGCTTCAGTGGCAAAGGCAACACTCACTATAACAGAGATGGGAGACATGTCCCCCACAGGCCATATGGGGCCCTTTTGGAGATTCAGTGTGGCTCTTGGGACCCCCCAACCCCCAGGCCCTGGACCTCTCCCCAAATCAGTCCAAATAACCACATTCTAAATTTGAAAACCTCATTTGTGGGTTATTCCAAATAGTTTCCAGATGACCCACACCACGAGGCAACCCTCAAAGCCCCACAAGAGCTGAAGAGGTGACCAGAAGTGACATGCTGTCTCTTGCAATCACCAAAATGGTGGCTGTGGCAGTGTGGCTGTGACACTCCAGAGCTCTTGGGGACCCCAAAATCTGGCCTTCTAGGCTCCAGTGCATGGACTACAAGCTGTGATGTATCAGCAGTCTCTGAACTCCCAGAAATGACACTTTAATGATGTCTTCCCTTGTTTTCCCTTTTGTGTTTGTTAAACTGTAAGTCTGCAGGTATAATTTGCTGTTGCTGCAATTGGTATTCCTGCTCCCCCCCAAGTTTTTAGTGACCACTGCACACTTCATTTTTTACCAATGTGCTTGTGAGCCTGGATAAAGAAGTGCAATGCAGAAAAAGGGAGCCCTGGTGGCGCAGAGGTTAAATGCCAGTAATGCAGCCACAATGTTGCAAGTTTGATCCTGCAGTGCTCCAAGGTTCACTCAGCTTTCCATCCGTTTGTAGGTCAGTAAAATGAGTACCCAGCTTGTGGAGGCAATTAGCTAACACACATTGGAAACCGCTTAGTGCCTAGTGTGTAAAATGTGTAAAGTGCTGTTGCTTAACAATTTGTAAGCCACTCTGAGAGCCTTTGTGGCTGAAGAGTGGGGTATAAATACCTAAATAAATAAAAATAATAAATAAATAAATAAATAAATAAATAAACCTAGGATCTCATTTTGATCTGTGTTCCAACTATGCCCATAAGCACTTGTGTGTATTCATAACCTGGGCAAAGGAAAAATGTTGTTGAGAAAATAAACTAAAAGTTCTAGCAAACTGAAGCATATGCCAATTCCAAGGCCTCATCTATACAGGAGGAAATAATGTGCATAACTTCACATTATAGGCAATTCTCAGCAGCGTCCCTTTGTCTTCAAGGCTTTTGGCAAAAACTATGGTATGCAAAACTCTTCTCTGTTATGTCCACACAGCTGCAAATCAAGAAGGTGGCTATGTCATTATTTTGCATGGGTGGGAGGAATGTGAAGGAGACCCAATAGCACAGCACCTGGAGATGATGAGGAGAGTGGCCACTGTGAGGAAGAGGAGAAGAGCTGCCCATCCTTCACCCAACCACCCTCCTCTTCCTTCCCTGAGTGGCTGGCTGAGGCTGCTATTGTCCATTTGCAGCCTCTGATTCTGACTGCAAAGGGATGGCTGGAGCCTTCAGTCACTTGGAAAGGGGGAGAGGGAGGCAGTTTAAAAAAAAATAAGAAAGTGCACAATTGCTAGTGCTTCTGATCACTTGACAGCAAGCCTGCGCCTGGGCATGTCTGAATAATCAGTTGAAGAGTTCCACCCTCTCCAGACTGCTGAACAACTCGCATTGGTGTTCAAACAAGCAGGAAAATGTATTTCCTCTGAGGCTTTTTAAAAAATACGACAAAGCCCTGGAACTTTTCCTGCAGAGTAATTGGAGTTTTTGCCCCCCCCCTTCACAATATGTTGAATCGCTGTGGGATCCCATTGAGACAATAGGTATTCCCCTCACATTCTCTGAGAAGCTTTTTCACCATCTAGACAACCCCCTAAATTCCCTTTGAAGGTTTGATCAGCCTCTTTTTGCTTGCCATCAAACATTTTAAGGCTTAGGAAATCTGTCGTTTTCACTGTCGCCTTCATTTCCCTAACTTGGCAAACGCTGATTTTAAAAAAGGAATGGAAATTGAAATGAATTCTCACCCATCTCCACTACTGTCGTGACATTTCTCGTTATTTATCTACAGCCTCTGTTACTCATACAGTCAGCCCTCTGTATCCACAGATTCTGTATTCATGGATTCAACCATCCACAGCTTGAAAATATTCCAGGAAAAAAATATTCCAAAAACCAAGCCTTGATTTTGCCATTTTATATAAGGGACACCATTTTACTATGCCATTGTATATAATGGGACTTGAGCATCCACAGATTTTGATATCCACAGGGGGTCCTGGAACCAAACTCCAGCAGATAACAAGGAGCCACTATACTTGTATCACCTGTCAACAAGAAGGTCCATGTACAATAGCTATTAAGTCTCACAGCAGGTAGCAAATTCTCCATGAATAGAGGGTACCAGGAAAGTATGACTTTGGCGCAGATGTTCAGGGCCCCACTCAGCAAAGTAAGTAGGTGCCCAAATATAGGAAGCTGGCTTACTACATTCTGAAGTACACATCAGCCATGATTCTCCATCAGAACTGGGTAGCATGAATTTCTCCGTGCACAGTAATGCATTAGTTCTGTTCTGTAACCCTTCTGTTGAATGGCAATGGTGTACAACTGAAACAAGACACCAAATATGCAACTGAATACACAACTAAAGCCACATGTGTATCCATCTGCAATGCGTCATACACCTCTATGTGCACCTCCATGCACAATGTATACCCATGTGCAATGGTGCTGCATTTACAACTCTGCTTCCACATCTCTGAACTCAATACAAACACTCAGCACTGGATAGAAATGTCCAGCTACTTTCATTGAGGAACCTATGTATGCCAGTGTGGTGTAGTGGTTTGAGCATTGAACTATGTTTCTGGAAACCAGGGTTCAAATCTCCATTCATCCATGGAAACCCACTGGAACACCTAGGGTGAATCACACATTCTCAGTCCCAGAAAACCCTGTGATAGGTTTGCCTTAGGGTTGCCATAAGTCAAAAACAAATTGAAGGTGCACAACAACAGCAAGACACTAATGGGATTTTGGTCATTTCCATCTATATTAGGTGGAGGGTTCCCCTCAAGTCCTCTATATACAGAATCAAAAGTTACCAAACTGCACCTTTGATTTGAATTGGAGCCACAGCCACATCTTAAGACAGGGTAGAGATTGTCTTGCCCTTCAGATGTTGCTGATCACAAGTCCCATCCACTTTAGCCAGAGTGGTCAACGATGATGGATCATGGAAGCCAAAGACCAGGAGGGTCTGGTGATTTGCACATTCCCCATCTCTTTCTTGAATATCGTGAAGTTATCTGTGCATTCTGTGAGGAAACTATTTCACCTCATCATTGCTGGAAAACAATTTTAGACCACTGGAGCTGTGACTGGTTTTCACTATGCCCAATTCCCCATGTTAAATCACGAAGAAAGCAAACCAGACTGCAAGGCAGAAGAGGTATGCAAGAATAATAGAACAGAAGAAAGGAAATGGATTTTTTGAAGGTTAAATAACTTTGTGGAGGGAGAGGGGGTGGAATATAAGTGTCACCACCTCCTTGGAACACCAATGCACTGATTTGAGGCATGATATATCAACACCAAAATTCATATTTGCTTTTGGAAGGGAAATGCTGGCTATAGATATTCTGATCTTGAATTTCTGCTGTCAAAATTAGGAGGCTGTGATTCAAGATGTGGCAAGAATGTTTAATCTGTTCATTTCTGCCCCCAACAAACCTTCAAATTGACTACACGATCATATAAATTAAGGAAAAGGAAGGAGAAAGAGTGAACACTGCTTTTGGATCCAGCAGTCAAGTCTTGCAGATAAAGTTTGGTGCCACTAAAAAAATTTTGGAAGACGATTGTAACAGAAAGAGGAGGGGGGTGCTGAATCAAGATGCATAGCTGCTTCTCATTTCAGCATTTCCCACACAGCTCCTAATAAATTGTCTGGTCAGCAAGCGTGACATAAAAGCTCCAGAAAATATGATGGGAAGTCAAGAAAGTAGAGCATAGAGGGTTGGAATGTGTTGTTGTTATTGTTTTTCAAAAACAGAAAACCCATGTCACCCCAGTTTTAAAGACAGCTCCTCAATATGTGCATAATTCAGGCTGTGCTGCATGAACATTAAAAAAAAAATCCCAGCCATGATTTATGGAGTGGACTCCAAGGCCGTTAAATCAGAGAGCTGGAAGGAGACATTTATTTAGGCATAGGTGTGTTGGCATCGGAAGTCTAAAGGCAGGCAAGTACTTGGGGCAAGCAGAATGGCAGTAGTCATTTGGCAGGTAGAAATTGCACAGGGGATGAGGTAAACAATTGGCAAAGCAGTGGCACAGAGGTTTACTCTCAAGGTGAAGGACATACAAAGGAATCTTGAAACCTTATATCTAGTAGGGATAACTGCTGAGGGAGATTATCCAATATATGCTGATGACACTCAACTGTATCTCTTCTTTCCATTTAACTCCAAGGAAGCTGGTTTGGTACTAAACCAGTGTCTGATGCTAGTAAAGGTCTGGATGGTATTGTTGTTGTTGTTTTGTGCCCTCAAGTCATTTCTGACTTAATGGTGATCCTAAGGTGAACCTATTACAGGGTTTTCTTGGCAAGATTTGTTCAGAGGGGATTTGTTTGCTGCTGTGTGCATTCAAGTCATTTCCAAATTTTCCTAAGGCAAACCAACTACTGAGGTTTACTGGGCAAGATTTGTTCAGATGCGATTTGGCTTTGTCTCCCTCTGAGACTGAGAGAGCGTGGCTTGTCCAAGCTCACCCAGTGGGTTTCCATGCCTAAGCAGGGATTCGAACCCTGGTCTCCAGAGCCGTAGTCCAGTGTGCCAACACTTATCTGAATAGCATGGGGTCCATGGGAACCCCCTAGTGTCAGAAATTAATATGGAGAACAATTAATTAGCTCAGATATGGCAGCAAAAGGCCGAGTAATGGCAGGATCTTTTGACCTGTGTATACCGGTAATAACGGAGGAGATTTTAAGCCAAAACATACAATTAAATTACCCTCTGGCTTTTCTTCGCAAACAAAGATTCAGGAAGGACTCATCCCATGCTTTCTGCAAGTGCCCTGATGACTAAAAAGGCCAATCCAAGATAAACAAGACTGGTTGCCAGACAGGTCAAAACCGAAGGGTCTGACAAAGAGCGTCAAAGAGCAGGATGGGCTCTCTAGCCACAATTAAATTATCTTTATTGGAAATTAACAGTAACAGCATTCACAGAGAGAGAGAGGCATCAAACGCTCACACAAGGCTTTCAAGAATAGTAGGAAGCATTTGGATAGAGCAATAGAGTAGAGAGGTGATGGGTTATACTATACCGATCCTGCAGAGCTGAGATTGCGAAGTAAACTGACAATGAGGAGGTCCAGAAGGCAGAATGGTGACACAAACTGATGTGGAGTTGGAAAGTAGGGGATTCATGCACACTTGGGTGGTGTTTTAGGGTGATATTTATATGTAGTAATTCCTTTGAAAGGGATGGGGTTTTGAGCGGAATCCAATGTTTCTAGGTGTTTCCCAGGACTAAAAAAAGGGTCCTCCAGAAGAGCTAACAATCGTTAATGGGCAATGTATTTAGAATTGAATAGGAGCAGGCAAGGTATTTTGTTGGAGGGGAAGAGAAGAGGAAGGACCCATTTTACAAGCATCAAGGACTCTGCTATCATTGAGTGGATTAGTGAATGACTCACCACCAGGTGTTAATCTCTGACCTGAGTTTTTGTCTGGGGAATTTCCAAGGGCCCCTCCCTTGGTTATATGTGACTCCAACCTTAGTATCTCAGGATCCCTGGTTTACTTGCTAACCACATGCAAGGCCACGTTGAGCCAAATTATTAAATATTCCCAATTATTTGATTTTCCAAGATGGGGGCTATCAGGGTAGATTTTTTTAAAAACCCACTATGCCATGCTGTCTGTCTAATGAACTGGATGAGGGAAAACAAACAGAAGCTTAATCCACATAAGACAGAGATGCCCCTGGTCAGTCAAAAGGCAGGTCAGGGAGTAGAACCCCAGGCTGTATTGGATGGGGGTTACATTGCCCCTGAAATCTCAAGTTCACAGCTTTAGCATACTCCTGGACTCAGATCAGAGCCTGGATGCTCAGGTTTTGGCAGTGGCCAGGAGTGTGGTTTGCACAGTAAAAAATAGTGTGCTAGCTGTATCCATTTGTCAGATGACAGATCTGGCAACCATGACTCATGCCTTGATTCCAACCCATTTTGATTACTGTAATGCACTCCTCATGGGGCTGCCTTTGGAAGCTGCTTGGCAATTTCAGCAGGTCCCAACAGTTGTGGCCAGGCTGCTTGGTCTAGTTACCGTATATTCCGGCGTATAAGACGACCCGGCGTATAGGACCCCCCCCAATTTTTAAGGTAAAATGCAGAGTTTGTGATATATTCGTCCTATAAGACGATCCCCCTCTTCCAACGCATAGCCCCCGCATGCCCCTCCTGCGCTCCCTTCCAGGAGGGAGCGCAGGAGGAGGATGCGGAGGCTGTGCGCCCAAAAGGGGCATGTTTTCCCCTTCTCCCCACCTTCCTGGAAGGTGGGGAGAAGGGGCGAATCACGGGTTTGGCCGCATAGCCTCCGGATCCCCCTCCTGCGCTCCCTTCCAGGAGGGAGCGCAGGAGGGGGATCCGGAGGCTGTGCGGCCAAATGGGGCACGTTCGCCCCTTCTCCCCACCTTCCAGGAAGGTGGGGAGAAGGGGCGAATCGCGGGTTTGGCCGCGCAGCCTCCGCATGCCCCTCCTGCGCTCCCTTCTAGGAGGGAGCGCAGGAGGGGGATCTGCAGGCTGTGTGGCCAAACGGGGCACGTTCGCCCCTTCTCCCCACCTTCCAGGAAGGTGGGGAGAGGGGGAGAATCGCGGGTTTGGCCACGCAGCCTCTGCATGCCCCTCCTGCACTCCCTTCCAGGAGGGAGCGCAGGAGGGGGATCCAGAGGCTGTGCAGCCAAACGGGGCACATTCGCCCCTTCTGCCCACCTTCCTGGAAGGTGGGGAGAGGGGGAGAATCGCGGGTTTGCCTCGGCCGCTGCAGAAGCGATCGAGCGGCGGCTGCGGCAAACCGCAATGTTCGCCCCCTCCTCTGTCTTCCATTGCTCCCCAAAGGGGGAGAAGGCAGAGGAGGGGGGCGAATGATCTTCAAAACACTTTGCTTCACCCCCCTGCCCCATCTCCTGCCTCTTCGCTCCGTTTGCGAAGAGGCAGGAGATAGGCAGGTGGCCGAAGCAAAGTGTATCCGGCGTATAGGACGACTGTCAATTTTGAAGGGCACTTTTGAGTGCTCAAAAGTCATCTTATACGCCGGAATATACAGTACATATAAGCCCCATTACTTTCCCAGGGTTGTTGGGTGGAACCAAAAGAGGGGGTCTTCTTAGTGGCTGCTCCCAAGATTTGGAACTCCTTCCCTAGGGAGACTAGGATGGCTCCATCCTTGCTCTCCTATCAGCAAGTGAAAACTGCCTGGAACTGATTATAGAGAGCATAAAGCTCTTGTTGAAATTGCTCCTCTAGCTACCAGTCCCTTTCTGGGCAGAATTCAAAGTGCTGGTTATGAAGCTCTATAATAAAATGAAATTAAAAAAGCTCTATAATAAAATGAAATAAAAAGCTCTATAATAAAAATGAAATTAAAAAAGCCCACACTTTCATTTGGGTCCTACACTGTCCCCCAATGGGAGCAGGCATCAACCTGATGTGAGTTCCACAACTAGTTAAGCAACCACTATACAGATGACATAGTATCCCCTTGTCATAACTATGCCAGCCTAGGTTTCCACTACGCAACCCTTCTGTTGGATCTTTGGCAACATTTATGAAAGGTGCTTGCCTCACGGTGTTGCCATTTCCTGCCCACCAATTCCTCAAAATAATGCCAGCCTGACTAGGCAATGTTGTTTATGGTCTACTGTGCATCAGAAGTTGTTTATAGTCTGCAGGCTCTTTATAGCCTTTGTTCTGTCTGGTGGCTTCTGTTCTGAGCAGAGGAGCAGAAAATCACATGTTTATTGAGATGCTTAAGCAAAGAAATAAGGGGAAGACAAGAACAACAGAGCAGCTTGGTGCATGTCAGCTTTAAGTGCTCTAAGGCAGTGGCTCTTAACCTTTTCTTTACCAGGGACACCCTTTAAATAACTTCTGTTGCCATGGACCTCCAAGACTTGACTCAAGATTTAAAACCACAACAACAGCCACTACAACAACAATAGTAATACAATTTCACCATCCATTAAACCAGGAAATGACAGTCGCAACATAGTGAAGAACATGATCTAAATCATTGAAAGCTGATGTCAGTGGGGAGCCGAATCTGGTCCAGGTTTTAGTCTGAACTTGAAGTGTCCCGCCATTTCCCCTTTGACTGACTATAGATATATGTAATCTTAGGACATTATCAGATTAGTATCTAAAAATGCTGTAATTCCACAAGTAACAAAAGTGGAAACATGGTGGTATTATAACACTTACTTTTGTATGCTACTGTAATCACACAAGAGAACTGCTATGGAATTATCACATGCCCACCACTCCCACTTTAAGAATGAGAGTTTACTTACGCGATTTAACATGGGCAAGATTTTGGCGGTTCTTGCAAAAAGACACAAGTATGCTTAAAACTCCAAAAACACCTTATTTAACAAAATAAATGAACACACAAGCACTGAAACAAACATAAAAACTTGCCAGCAAAATGGGAAAGTTCATAAAAAGAGAATCCCATTGATCATCTTCACATTACCCCAGACGTTCTTGGTGGCAACGAGGATGAGGGAAAGAGGACTGCCCATTCACATTTTAATCCCACGATTACAGTGGGATGTGGTTTCACACACCTTCAATATAATGAAAAAAGCATAATTGAAGGTCCGTAAATGGGTTAACCTATGCATAAAAACTGACACCTTTTTCATGGCTGGAGCACAGACCGGCCACAAGTGTGGGATGACATCATGCAATAGTGGGACCCATTCGCACTACCATGATGTCATTGTTTTGCAATTTTTGCTGCATCTGATAATGTCCTTAGCTAGTAGTGCATATGTAGTAGCCTGGAAAAAAGACGGCTAAGAAGTGATATGATAGCCCTGTTTAAGTATTTGAAGGGGTGTCACATTGAGGATGGAGCAAGCTTGTTTTCTGCTGCTCCAGAGATTAGAATATGGAGCAATGGATGCAAGCTCCAGGAACAGAGATTCCACCTCAACATGAGGAGGAACTTTTTGACAGTAAGAGCTGTTCGGCAGTGGAACACACTCCCTCAGAGCGTGGTGGGGTCTCCTTCCTTGGAGGTCTTTAAACAGAGGCTGGATGGCCATCTGTCAGGGATGCTTTGATCATGATTTCCTGCATGGCAGGGGGTTGGACTGGATGGCCCTCGTGGTCTCTTCCAACTCTACAATTCTATGATTCTATGTGTTTCAGACAAGAGGACAGTGCATTATGAATATCACCCACTAAGAGGTGTGGGTGAGCTCTCCATTGCTCACCTTAGATATTTCATTTCATTTCATTTCATTTCATTTCATTTATATGCTGCCTTTCTCCCAGAACGGGACCCAAGTCAGCCCACAAAACATAAAATACAACATGCAATTAAAAAATATTACAGTTAAAAAAATTAATTACAAAATAAAATTAAAACATTTTTTTAAATGATATAAAACATACAAAGGTTTAAAAATTCAAAATAAAAACACACACACCCCCAAAAAAAGCCTCTGTGTACACAGCTACGTATTAAATAGCCTGCCCGAATAAAAAGTATTTGCCCGCCAGTGAAAGGAAATCAGAGAGGGGGCCAGCCTAGCCTCCCAAGGAAGCGTGTTCCAGAGGATGGGAGCAGCCACTGAGAAGGCTCTCTCTCGTGTCTTCACCAAGCGATTCACTCAGAAACTATCTAAGACCTTCATATACATAGTTCTTGGAAAACATCTGAATGGATTAGTTTTGGAGAAAGTTTCCCCCCATTGGTGATTGGTGGATATCAGCCATTTGATCCCCTTATTTTGAACAAGATTGGCATTTTCTATGTATAGCTTCAGTGTCTAAAAGGGTAAAAACAGGAGGACATCAATCCAAACCTTCAAGAACAGGTGACTCAGAAAGCTAAAAAGATTCAGACTTTTGCGCAAGTGGGACCTTTCAGCTTTGGAAGTTCATTGTCTTTTTAAAATGTCATAAGCTCCACCCCCATCCTGGGTTGTTAACACCACTCTCAAGCTTCCACACACCGCTCTGCAAACACACACCACACACCAGTGCTGTACTTAACTTTCCCATTGTTCTAATTGCAAAGGATTACTCACTATAGTGACAAATGGGATTGCTCATTATGGTTACATCATTCCTGTACTATTCAGCTGGTTGTATGTAAATAGGAGATGGAAAGCTGGGAAGGTAAAATATCTAATCATGACTGATTTAATTGAAAGGACTAATTTAACTCCAAAATCATTAGTCTGTCTCCCTTCCCAACCTTCCAAGGAGTCTCACTTTAAAAATTTATGATTGTTTTCTTTTTATAAGACAAAAAAGCCAGGCCCAAGAAGATGATTAGCATACTGGTACTACACGTATATTTTTTTTCAATTAAGAGGTAATTAAAGTAAAATATTTTGTGATTTTGAGATATGGTACTGATTAAATGAAAATTCCATCACATTACAAAGATCAGCTTGACCTTTCTTACTGCAATACTGTTCATATTTGCTGTGGGTGTTGCCGCTGTTGTGTGCAATCAAGTCATTTCCAAAGTATGGCTATCCTAAGGTGAACCTATCATGGAGTTTTCTCAGCAAGATTTGTTCCTGGGTGTTGGGGGGTGTCCTTGTCTTTCTCTGAGGCTGAAAGGGTGTGACTTGCCCAAGATCAACCAATCTGTTTCTATGGCTGAGAGGCGATTCAGACACGTCTCTTGGAGTCCAAGTCCAAAACTCAAACCAGGATGATATGCTGTTTCTCATTACCATGAGGCCACTCTTACTGCCTTTAAGTCAACTCCAAATTATGGCAGCCCTCTCATGTGCCTTTGTTTCTATAATTTCTGACTTACGCTGACCCGAAGGTAAGCCTATCATGGAGTTCGCTTGGCAACATTTGTTCAGAGCAGGGTTGGCTTGGCCTTCTTCTGGGGCTGAGAGAGTGTGACTTGCCCAAGGTCAGCTGTGTTCTAATAAGTGGTTCACAATGATTCAGATCTCATTGTCATGTGCCAGCCATTTGGGGCACAGCCCTCAACAAACAATCCTCTTTTGTGGGCTTCCCCCCTTTTCTTCTGCCTTGCAGGGAAAGGAAATGGGTGAGTCTGGCCTAGGGGATAGAAGTACAGTTGTCCCTCTGTATCCACGGATTTCCTATCTATGGATTTAAGTATTCACAGCTTGAAAATATTCTTAAAAAAATAATAATCCAAAAAGCAAACCTTGATTTTGCCATCTTATATAAGGGATGCCATTTTGCTATGCCATTGCAAATAATGGGATTTGAGTATTCACAGTTTTTGGAATCCACAAGGAGTCCTGGAAACAAACCCCAGCAGATACTAAGGGCCCACTGTAGTTCTCAAGTCTATTCAACAACTGGAGGAAAAATATGAGAAAGCTTGAGAAGAGATTTTCCTCATTGTGGTTTTTGGACACTGGAGAAGTTCCTTTAACTTTTTTTTTTTTTTGAGTTTTCAAATGTGCTTTTCATCCTTAATTCAGAATTGGTTATTCTCCCAGTACAATCTTGCTAGAATCTTTTTTATGGTATAACTGTTAAAATCTTTGCAGTCTGGAAGAGAGAATAAGAGACCCAGTATTTTCCTTCTCTTCTCACTAGCACTTGGACCTATAGCATGGAGCTCAGTGAATGTCAGATACCGATCCTGACAGCAGAAGACAAGAGAATCACAGCCTTTTCCCCCAGTGGTGGCTGGTAGCTTCCATGTCAGAGGGGTGAAAAATCCACTTAGTGTTTTTCTTCAGATTTCAAAGGTTTAATCCAAAGTTCTGATTCTATTTTGGGGATTGTGTTCAGCCCCTTAGATGGCTCTTTTAAATGCAGACTAAAACCCAGGCTAGACTAATCAACCACCCTTTCTTCTACAGCCCTCATATCTGTGGAACCAATATCTTTGGTTTCAGTTATTTGTGGGACACATAGCACAGAGTTGAGCTGGAAAATGCATACAGAGGCATCCTTTCTAGGCATCTTCTAGGTCCTCCAATGCAACTCTATGGTATGTTTTACCGGAAGTCCATCATTTTAATAGGGTTCCCTGTTATCTGCAGTTTTTGGTGTCCATGGTAAGTCTGGGAACCAAACCTCCAAGGATACAGGGGTCCAACGGTACTCAGCTTTGCAAACTCACCATGGTTGCTGTGTAGAAATACTTCTGACATCAGCATCACAAATTCTGACCCCAAGGGAGGGGGAAATCCCAGTGGACTGAACCCAGCGGGGTAGTAGAATCCCAGCACAAGTAACAGGACTCAGGGAATATGCCACTCTCCCATTTCTTCACTGAGATATTATAGAGTCCAAACCATTCCTTGGACATCTGCATTGCACCTGAACTAAAAACAGCATCATTAAAGAAATTAAAATGCATTACCAGTAACGGGTGGGGAGAATTTTTGTTGCGTTTGCATTTTCACACTAGCTTATATAATTCACACTCCCCACACCAAAGCACGTACTGAAATAGAGTTGCACGCTTTGCAAATGTTGGCTCGAGCTTGTCAGTTACCAAATATGCACAATATTTGCATACATGTCCAAAAGGAGCAGAAATGCAAATATTAGGAGAAAGTGTCAACAGTACTGCTCAATCTTTGTGGACAAAACATATATTTTTAAAATAAAAATGGATTTTACAATGTGTACCTTTGAAAAATTGCATTACAAATATACATATATTTGAAAAAAAAATTCACATGAAAACTATACAATTTTTCACAATGACTTTTTAAAAATTGGATTTTTAAAACAATGATTACCACAACAACAACAAAAGATAAAAAGAAGGGGGAAAGCATGTGCATTCATATAAGATTACCATATTTCCAGTAGCGTATATAGATGCCGTCATCTTCTTCAAGCTCTGCCATAGCCCTTTGGAGCATCGTGCTAAAGAAGATTGTAAATAAAGTTGGTGCAAGAACACATCCTTGCTTCACTCCATTAGTTATTAGAAAGGGCTCTGAAAGAGCATCGCCATATCTGACTTGACCACGCTGTCCCTCGTGTAGCAAGATAATCATTTTAAGGAATTTGGGGGGACATCCTAGTCTTTCCAGGATCTGCCACAGACCTTTTCTACTTACAGTGTCAAAGGCTTTGGTGAGGTCGACAAATGTTACATAGAGACCCTTGTTCTGCTCCCTACATTTTTCTTGCAGTTGCCTAAGGGCAAATACCATGTCTGTAGTACTCCTATTGGCTCTGAAGCCACACTGGCTTTCAGGGAGAAGTTCTTCTGCAATAGCAGGAACTAATCTGTTCAGGAGTATCCTTGCAAGGATTTTCCCAGCAATTTTCCTCAAGCGCTTTCATCAGCGCTGTCTACGCACAATCCTAAATATACACTGGACTGACTATGTGACGAATGTTGCTGTCCTTGAGCAAGCAGGGATCACCAGCATTGAGAACACAGCTGCGCTGGGCAGGGCACGTTTCTAGGATGGAGGACCATTGCCTCCCCAAAATACTACTCTACGGTGAACTCGCCACGGGTCAGCGTAAGAGGGGTGCTCCAAAAAAGCGATACAAAGACTCCCTGAAACAACATCTCAGGCTTGGCCAAATTGATCACCAACAGTGGTCTGCCCTGGCCTCACATCGGGAGGCATGGAGACGCACTATCCACAATGCTGCAGCCTTATTTGAGAACTCACGACGAACAAGTCTTGAAGAGAAACGACAACGCAGAAAGAATCACAACCCAAAAACATCACCCAAGGAGACCTTCTGCTGTGCTTTTTGCAACCGGACTTGTTTATCTCGGATTGGCCTTTTTAGTCATCAGTGCGCTTGCAGAAAGTGCGGGATGAGTCCTTCCTGAATCTTCGTTTGCGAAGAAAAAGCCAGAGACCATATTTCCAAGGATACATTTTCTTGAAGTTGACGTGTGTAAAATGCACATTTATGCATTGTTAAAGCAGTAAGATCTTTTCAGAACTGAGCAATAGGTGATGAAAGTTTCCAACCCTGGAGGATGTTTTTTGTGGTTTTGTTGTGTGTCTTCAAGTCATTTCTGACTTAGGTTCACTTTAAGGTCACTATATCATGGGTTTTCTTGGCATGACTTCTTTTGCTGCTATTGCTGCTTTGAGTCCAAAATTGGGGGGAAAGTGGGATAGAAATCATCATCATCATCATCATCATTGCCTACTGCTTAGGCAGAAATGTTGTGTGATTTGCCCAGGGTCACCCAGAGGGTTTGCATGGCCAAGCGGGGATTCGATCCCTGGTCTCCTGGAGTCCTAAGCCAGCACTATACCATGCTTGTTCTCAGGATGTCTCTTAGCAACAGTAAAAACACACATGAGACAACCACATACAGAAGCACAACCATGCTCAGTTGTGCAACATCTCAACTCACTGACAAACCAGTGATGAATAACATCCATGTAACTCTATGGATGCCAAATGTTTATTTACTTATTTATTTCAATTATACTCTGTGTCATTGCTGAAGGACCCCAGCCTCACATTTCAATACGGAAATATGATAGAAGGAATGTAATGATGGAAATCCAACAAAATGTTTAAAAAGGAACTCAACAGATTATTCTCATCCCTAGTTACTCGTTCAAAATAAAGGTACAACCGGGGCAGAGGGACACCGATTTGGTAGTATGTTTGCTGTACTCAGTCACAATGAATCATAAGCTTAACATTCTTTGGGTGACATAATGCAAAGTAAATGAGGCTATCTGGTGGGGTTTTGGTAGACACAATGCATGCCCAAGTATCATCTAAATGGTACATACACAGATATTACTATAAGCCTGTAGCATTCTCCCCACATAAGCTGGAACACTGTTTCCAATTCCATCAGAGTCCACTAGCATCTGAAACATTACAGCTTTCCTCCAAAATATGGATGGAAAAGGGTGTGTTAGACACAAAGATTATATGACAGTAACTATGTTAGGATCCTATGTTGGGTTTCTACAAGCAAAGTTAAGCATTGAAACCACTATGCAAACCTTAAGTTGAATGTCAGTAAGTTGAATGTAAATTGAATGTCAGCAACATTCATCACATAGTCAGTCCAGTGTATATTTAGGATTGTGCATATACAGCGCTGATGAAAGCATTCGAGGAGTCGTAAGTGGTGGCAAGAGGTGACCCATGTTTCAGACCCGTAAAGGAGAATAGACAATACAATGGCTCTATACACATTGATTTCTGTGCTTCGCCTCAGGTGTTTGTTACTCCAGACTCTTTTGTAAAGTCTTCCAAATGCACTATGTGCCTTTGCTAATCTGTGATCAATCTCTTTGTCAATCTTGGCATCTGAGGAGATGATGCTTCCCAGTTAGGTGAACTGCTGAACGGACTTAAGCACAGCATCATACTTCCTTTGTCTCTACCATCTTTGACTGAATGGAAAACCATGTTCCAGTTTATGTGAGGAGAACAGTACTGGTGTATATAATACAGGTTACACCACACTTCTACTGCATTTTGCTATCACATTACGTGTGCCTCAGAAGAGTACATCTTAAATTAACTGTAAGAGATTTTTTAAACAATATGATCCTGTGTGCACCACTGTTTTGAAGCCATTTGAAATCAGTTTTACCCACTTTAGCTATATTCAAGAAACTATGGAAATGTCTTCTTTTATTCTTCCCCGTCCTTTCTAGATGCTTTTAAACAACATGCATGATCATGCACTACATTTTCTATTGTGTTTTTAATTGCATTTTTACTGTTCCTGTTAACCACTTTGAATATTGTTTCTAAAGGGTTTTATATAAATGCATAAAATGAATTTTAAAAAAGTTTTAAAAACTTAAATGGATAGGATTCGTCCTCAAACACACAGTAGCCAAAGATATAAAAATAACAAATCACAAAATTGCACTTTCACTAGTATTGGGTTTATTCTCTTTGTTTAACAAAGGAAACAAAAATCTTACAAGTAAAAAACTAGTATTTTATTCCCCTAGAAGCTCGTGATTGCTCAACAATGGAAAGGTGTATGCAATTTCACTTTGGACTGTTAGCATGAGAATTTGTGGCTCCTTGGGGCTTGTCTACACACAGGAAAGAACCTGTACACCTTCCTCCTGAATCTTGCATGATAAGGCCACATGACTAATGGCCCTATCTGCACCAAGCTTGGAGTTTAGCACTTTTAACCCAGGTTTTAAAAACTCACAGTTTGCTGGAAATTCCAGTGTTTCCTGTAACATGAACAATGGATCCACCTTGGATTTGGGGGAGTGAGGAGGTGGGGTGGCAGGACAGATTGTTACCTGGCAGGTGCCACCATTTCCCTCAAGTTCCCAGCCTGGAATCTTGAAGAATTTTTTTCCTCCTCGGTACTGTCACAGCTGGTGCACACTCTCTTACTCTGAGGCAAATGAAGCCCCTAGCCATTTGAGCTCAGCTCTGAGTCTGGAGCCCCAGGTCTCAGCAGTGACCAGTTGTGCTTTTGCACAGCTAAGGCTAGTGCACTAACTGCCCCCATTGGATCTGGCCATGATACTACATGGCTTGGTTACATCCCATTTGGATTACTGTAATGTACTCTACGGGTGCGGCTATACGATCATAAAAAAATCCGTATGGGGGGCAAAAAATACGAACAGCCTGTCATTCGTATGCATACGAACCGGCTATACGATTTTTAAGCCCCCTAAACTCCGTATGACTCCCTCTTCCCAAACCTGGCTGGAGCGAGCAAGCCAAGCAGCAGTTTTAAATCTCCTGCCGCTTTTTTTTTTTTTTTAAGGTTCCTGGTTTGCGGACATTCGGTTTTCCGTATTTACAATATAAAACAAAAATAAATAAACATATAAATTCACGGACTTACCAGACGCTCGCTAGCCAGGAAACCAACATGGCGGCCGCTCCCAATTCCCCTCTGTGCTAGCCCCGCCCCCTCTACTCGGCCACCCAATCAGATTACCCTGCCTGTTCATATGTGTGCGAACGGACCGTACCGACCCGTCAGCCATCCGAACGGCGTACGGATTTCTATTCGTGATCCGCTTTCCTTCCCGAATGCCGCGTGTGCGTATTTCAGGGTGGAAAACCGGGCCCCCCCTCTTTTGCATTCGTGTGCATCAGAACGGCCGTTTGTACGGAAGTGCGAACTTTCGCATGCCGTACGTATTATTTAAATCGTGTAGACGGTACCTACGTGGGGCTGCCTTTGAAAAGTGCTCGGAAACTTCCGTTGGTCCAAAGAGCTGCAGCCAGGTTGTTAACTGGCACTGACTACAACCAGAACACAACTCCCTTGTTGCAACAATTCCATCAGCTGCCAGTTCATTTCCGAGCACAATTCAAAATGCTGGTTTTGAGTTATAACGCCCTATACGGCTCAGGTCCAGGTTATTTGAAGGACCGCACCTCCCTGTATGAGCCCACTCCCTGCATAGCCCTTCTCTCTCCCCCATCACCATCTCAGGAGATTTTCAGATGCTCTAAAAAAACCCATGGAGGTTGGGAGGAGGACGGTGCTGTCCCACTTCCAGTGATCGATTTTGTGTAATGCCATCCTCCTCCATCCTCCTCCTGTCCTTCCTCTGTGCTTCCTCCATGCTGGAAGAAACACCTTTCTCATCCCTCCAGCATGGAGGAAGCACAAATGAAGGACGGGAGGAGGATGGAGGAGGATGGTGTCATGCAAAATTTATCACTGGAAGTGGGACAGCACCATCCTCCTCCCGACCTCCACGGTTTTTTTAAAGAGTATCTGAAAAAGTCCTCAGGCTCATTTGGTGGGAACAAGGGAGGGTCTTCTCAGTGGCTGCTCCCAGATTGTAGAACTCCCTCCCCAGAGAGGCCAGGATGGCCCCATCTTTGCTCTCCTTCCAACAGCAGGTTAAGAGATTTTTATGCCACCAGGTTTTTATGAACTAACAAGGGCTGGGCTAGTGAAGCTGTGCGGTGTGGTTTAAACAATTTTAAATGGTTTTTAAGGCATTTTAATTTTTACTGTAATGTTTTTAACTTATACATTGTGTAATTCTTATTTATAATGTGATTTTAACTTTGTACTGTTTTTAGCTTGTATGGTTTCAAACAGGGTGCTAGCTGCCTTGAGTCCCATTGTCAGCTTCTGGCTGTAGTCAGGTCTCTGCTTGGGCCTGCCTACACTCAGTCCCCTGCCGTGCTCATCCAGAATCATTTGGTGGAGGATGGACTGTTTGCTGTTGGGAGCAGGAGTGGAAGAACTTAACACCAGGAGGCGAGTCATTCACTAATCCTCTCAATGATAGCAGAGTCCTTGATGCTTGTAAAATGGGTCCTTCCCTCCCTCATCCCCTCCCAACAAAAGACCTTACCTGCTCCTATTCAGTTCCAAACACAGTACCTATTAACGATTGTCAACTCTTCTGAAGCACCTATTGTCTAGTCCTGGGAAACGCCAAGAGACATTATATCCCACTCTAAATCCCATCCCATCAGGGGAATTATCAGATCTAAATACCACCCGAAAACATCACCAAAATGTCCACAGTTCCTCCTTCTACATCCATGCTGCTGGTTTGCTGTGAGCCTCAGAACACATCTCTGAGAATCTTCTGCTGCATGAATCTCTGCTCCTCTGAGAGGTACCATATCACACACCACCCCCTCACTCTAGTCCTCTATCCAAATATGTGATTGCTTGAAGCCTGAGTGTTTGCATGAATGCTGTTTATATTAGTTTCCAATAAAGATCATTTAATTATACCTTTTGGCTTAGAGTCTCCTCCATTACCATAGGTATACATAGGTTGAAAGGTCCCACCGTTGCCCAGCCTCTCGCACACCAAGTTGAGTTAATTAAATTCCCCAAATTAATATTCAGACATTAGAGAGTCCCCCACAGACCCCCATGCAGTTTAGGTAACATGCCCACTCTGTCCCCTTCCCTTTGATAAGAAGGAGCAGGCTTCACAGCTGTCAGTAATTAGAGTTTTGGAAAAGAGTACAAGGGCAAAAGGATAGCCCTCTGTGTCCTGTCCAAAAAGGGACTTATGTATACATAACTTACTAAAAGGATGCCAACCACAGAATACAAGCCTATGCAAGGTATACATTTCTAAGCCAACCATGTAACTGCATATCACTGCTGGCAGATTTTCAGAACATTTCCTGGCGATCTCTTTCCTGCAGCTCGGCTTGTTCACTCATTACAATATCATTCTCCCGACCACTGTAACACTTTGTCTAATCCACTGTTCAGAATCAATAACTGGAAGGAAAAAATGTCTTCCTCCCTTGTAAAAAGAGCAATCTATACTCTACCATCTGTGTTGGTTTAGCAATATCCATGGAGGAGCAAGCAGAAGATAATCATGTAACCTAGAGAAACAAGCTTTCAGGTATCCGCCTGCCAGGATTTGGGGCAAATTATCCAGAAAAGCCATTTTTTCCTTTATTTTCTCATCTCACTTTCAAATGCTTGATAGACGCTTAATGTGGCAATTGGAATATAAGCATTTTCCCAGAAAGAGAACCGGATTAAATCATTCTGGTGCAAAACTGGGATTATTCCCTTTCTTTTCTGCACAGCCTCTTATGTTTGGCCAAGCTGAAAATGCACCATTTTGATTCATTCAGGTTAGCCAGATTCTTTTCCTGGAGAGGAGTTGGAAATCCAAAAATGACTCCTCGTGCTTCCCAGAACAATTATAGTTGGACTACAGCCACCGTCCCTCATCATACGAGGTCTGTCTGTTAAATAACAAGACTGTATTTCTATCTTTCAGACAAATCAGGGAGAACTGATTGTGAATGATTGAGTGGTGACCTTGAACATGTCTGAACCTGCATGACAAACATCAACACTCTCTGACGTTCAGTTAATTGTCAGCCATCGTTTAAAGCAGCAGTGTTGTCTTTTGTGTGCTAGAAAAATGCTAAGTTGAAAAGTGAAGCAATGTGACATTCTGCAGCAACTTGAGGTGGACCCAAAACTTTTTCAAAAAAAATAATCACTTGTGATGAAACCTGAATCTTCCAGTACAATCCTGAGACAAAACGACAGTCAGTGCACTGGAAAACACCATCATCACCAAGAATGAAAAAAGCACATCAAAGCAAGAATGAGTCATTCAATAATCCCATCAAAGTAGCTGGGCATTTATTGCTAGCAAAACTGTTTTTTTCCTTCAACCTTTTCCTAAAACAATAGAGATTTGCCTGGGACCCATCAGTTTTAATGTTTCAGCCATGAGTGACCATTAACACATCCAGAGAATCCATTGTTTAATCCTGGGAAACTCTGATAGACATTGTATCCCACTCAACTCACCCCTTCAGTGGAAATACTGACTGTAAATAACACCTCAAAACACATCCAAAGTGTCCGCAGCTTCTCTTCCTCCCATCACTCCATCAATCTGTGTCATCACAGGTTACAGCTTCTACATGAATCTCTGCTCATCAGATAGATATAGCATAGCCCATCTTCCCAAACTCTATTCCTCTATCCCAATATTTCCTACTTTCTTCATTAGCCTTGTGTGACTGCTTGAAGCATGGGTGTGTATGTGTGTGTTCTCCTGAATATTTTTCAATAAAAAATATTTTTATTTCATCCCCTGGCTTGGAGTCTCCTCAGTTACTACCAGTACACATAGGTCAAAAGATCCTGCTGTTACCCAGCCTCTCCTCTTACTGTCATCTTTAGCTCATTAGAATTCCCCATATTAAAATTTGCACACTAGTGGGGTCCCCATGGACCTCACACAATTCAGGTAACACTTGCACAAAGGGGGTTGGGAACAGCAGCCAGCTGCTCCCTGAGTGACAGCCAAATGGACTCCTGTTGATAACAGCAGCTGCTGCCCAGTAAGTGGAAATTGGGGGACTTCCACAGGCTCCATGTAGCCCCTAAACTAGGGGCTCCATAGGGACTATGAGTATGTAACACTCATAGGAGCAAGTAACTCCAGGTTCTGCATTCATAACTGTGATACAGGATCCTGGCCTATGTTCTTATGCGATGAGACCGCACTGCCCATACCATGCTTTCTAGACAAAATGATGGAGCTTCTGAGATGCTTCACTTGTGTTTGCTGGAGCATGGGTCAAACCATGGAAGCCCATTCTAGTTCAGATCACTATGGTCGCCTTAGTGGATGATCTCCATCTTAACACTGATAGGGGGAGTGTGCTTTAGACCTCTCAGCAGCAATTGATACCATCAACCATGGTATCATTCTGGGAATCCGAGGCACTGTGTCATAGTGGTTCTGGTCCTATCTCTCAGGTAGGTTCCAGGTGGTGGTGCTTAGGGATACCCGCTCCTCAAAAAAAGAGCTATTATATAGCACCCCACACAAAACTGCAGGGAGAGATCATCCAAAGGCATAGGGTGGGATGCTATCAGTATGCTGATGACACCCAAATATATTTCTCCATGCCTTCAAAAACAGCCTTAGCAAAGGTTAGTGCATCTCCTCTGAAGGAATGCTAAGAGGAGGCAATGGGCTGGCTGAAGAAAAACAAATTGAAACGGTTCTTAATCTGGGGGTGGAGATGTGTCAACCAGCTCTGGATGTGGTTACTGTTTCCCCGAAAGACTGTGTTCACAGCTTGGGAGTGCTCACGGATCCATCTCTCCAAACATCAGCTCAGATAGATGTGATGGTCAGGAGTGCTTATTATCAGCTTTGGCTCCTCTCTGCTTGGTAGGGCTGCTTTCACTAAGTCTGTGAGCAATCAGATAGTTGAACCAAGATCCTACCTCACCTACTTAATAGAAATGTGTAACTAAATAACATCTACTGGCCTGATCCCCTTTCCCCAAACCTACCTTAACAAGCAGCAGCCACATAAAGCAACAAACATTGGATGGGAATCTTTTAGGAGGGCTGTAGTTGTGTATTTGTCCATTCCAGGGGGTTGGATGAGATGGCCCTTGTGATCGCTTCCAACTCTAAGGTTCTATGGCCAAATCCACACTACACAAATAATCCTGTTTGCAACTGGATTATTGGCTATGGCTCCTTCCTATTGAATCCTGGGATTTTTGGTTTTAGAAGGTCTTCAGCCTTCTCTGCCAAAGAGTACTGGTGCTTCGCAAAACTGTAGATCCCAGGATTCCATAGGAAGGCGCCATGGCAAATAATTGATTTTCAAACTGTACTCTTTGGGTAGTCTGGATGCACCCTATGATTCCTCTGAGCTCCTGGGGACAGGAAACAGTGGGTGCACTCTGTTTGAGATTGCACCCTCATTTCTTCCCCCCATGACCAAGCTGATGTCATGGGGCCAGGATTCAAACTCTGATTCTGATTCTGAAGTGGTGGAACAGCAACCTCAGCCTGAGGAGGAACAGAGCCACAACTCTCCTGCTGCCAACTTGGCAAAGAAGGCAGCTGGGGAAACAGCACGGTGCTCAGGTCCACTGGCCTGGCATGCAGAGCAGAGGGCAGAGCAATAACACTCAATAAGGCTCCTCGCCAAGCAGCAGGGGAGGTGCTACGGATTAGAGCCAGCAGGGGCCAGCCCATTTAAGAGCCATCTCTTGTTGGTGCTGGTTGCTAGAAGCAACTTGTCTGCTTTCTGGATGACGTTCTTGTTTCGTGACATCCATGACTCTGACCCCCCGGACTGTCTGGCAACCCTTGCTGGATTCTTAGACCCTGGACTGTCTGATGATGATGATGATGATGATGATTCTTGTTTCTCTGAATCCGAGCCAGTCTTGACTATGCTTTGCCAAATGGACTCCCACAGGCAAGGACACTTTTTGAGCCCTGTTGAGATACTGCCCTTGCCTGAGCTATCTCAGAACTCAGGAAGCAAATTGCTTCCCCCCTTGCTCGGTCTGTCAGTATGTGCTGGCTGAGGCAGGACAGCTGAGTCCAGCTGCTTCTCTATGATATGAATAATCTCCCACTCCCCTATTTCTCCACCAGTAAGACACAACAGTAGCAATGGCTTCCATAGCGGGTCACAGATGCTGGGGAGTGAGAGGACATGGAACTGTGCATGTGGAGAAGTAAGATTTCAGCTTTGGTGCTCAAGAGAAAACTAACAAGGCAGCATTGAACAACAGCTGCATTGTTTGAAATTTTGGATTCCTGGAGTTGCCCATTCATAATCATCTCAAGCCCTGACGTTTCCACATCAAAACTTGAGACCTAGGTGTGGCCCCTGGTGATGTCATTAACTATTGTACATTAGGTGGAATGCACTCCTCGCAGTGTGGTGGAGTCTCCTTCTTCCAAGGTTTTTAAACAGATGCTGGATGACTATCCAGAATGCTTTGATTGTGTATTCCTGCATGGCAGGGGGTTGGACTGGAAGGTCCTTGTGGTCTCTTCCAATTCTGTGAGTCTAGGTACCAACCACAGCTGCTCATGGTTTCTCATTTAGACACAGAAAGGGAGGGGGGAATGTTTACTTGCTTGGAAATTAAAACAGAAATCCTAGCAAAAAGGCCTGTTCCCAGATCAAGGTGAAATGGGGTGATTCTTCCTCCTCACTTACTTAGGAAGAAGGAACATTTAACTTAGCCTGCTTGCTCCTAGCCAGAAGGTGGATGCAGAGCAGAGGGTGAGTCCTGAGATCATAACAAAATAGCAGGAAGGAGGCAGCTAACTATGTAAACCCCTTCGAGGGTTTTTTGCAAGTTGCAGCAAACAATCAAATAAGCCATACAAATAGCAACAAGCTGCTGCTCTACTAGATGAGCTGGAGATTTGCATGCAGCCCTTTCCTCCAGCCCAGGCCTGAGCCCAGGAAAACAGGGTGCCGTTTACATGATGAAAAAGTCCCGGGCAGTTTACGTGTACATCGGGTCGGGTACATGATTTTCGGAGGGGGGGCCACCTTTTATCCCTCAATCTATGGGACGTCCAGTCCCACGGTTTGTGCCTGTTTTTAAAAAAGTCATTGGAGGATTTGGAAAATCGGAAATGTAAACAGCCTGGGACAAAATATATAGGTACTAGGGGATGACCGGAAATGGTGACTGGGGGCAGGCTTAGAGATCAGGGACCAGAAAAGGAGGGGTCAGTCACCCGTTCAACAGATCCAGCCTCACCAGCTGTAAACAAAGGCATCCCTTCCAGCTGCACGAAGGTTGATGTGTGTGTGCGCGCACGTGTACTCAGTCACCTTTTTAAATGGATTTCTACACTGCAAACCCTTCAGCTTTAACCTTTTCCTCAACTGCATGTTACAAAGAGATCGTGGTGGGCAGAGGGTTGCCCATTCATCCCCTGCCTTGATGGCCTCCCTGGGTCTGAACAGGCACAGTAAAATATTCCAGCCTCTAAGCGAATGAACACCCTTTAATTCCCCCTCTCTGTGTCTGTGTCTTTCAAAATGCCTGTTTGTCACTGGCTTGCTGTAAGAGTCAACATTTTAAAGAGGCAAGGGGAAACCCAACCCCCCAACCTCACTCGGCTTGATCTGCCTGCGTCTGAGCGAAAGATCTCAGTCTGGGTCTTTCAAAATGCCTCTGCTTAAAGCGAAAGAAATTCCAAGCCTCTACTCGGCTTGATTTCAAAAGGAAAGGACATGGTTTAATTGTTCCTCCGTCTGAGGTCTTTCAAAATGCCTTCTGCCTCTGCTTAAAGGGTTAACATTTTAAAGAGGCAAGGGGAATACCAAACCTCTTCCCCCCTCTCTCTCCCCCCCCAGCCAGCCAATAGCATCGCTCGTGGCGCGGAACTCTAAAGGAAGTGCATCACCAAGGTTGTGAAAACATGAGCAATCGCATCCTTGATTGACAGCCCCCCAAAAAAATCCCGGTAAGCTAAACATGTGTAAACAGCAAAAGCACGGGATATAACAGTGCAGGACCAATAAAGACTTTTGTCGTGTAAATATCAATCATGGGATCTTCCAGGATTTCCTAAAGAGTGACAAAAATCGTATAAACAGCGAGGGGCAGGTACGGGATCAGGAAATCACGGTAAGCCCCACGACAATTTTTGTCATGTAACTGGCACCCAGGAGAGGTTGCACCCTCATCTCCCACCCATAGAGGACACAGAAAATTGGGAGAGTTAGGGAAAAGTCCATGATCTCTGGCAACCCTATCTCGATAAGCTTTTGGCTCAAAGGAAAAGTTAGAGGATATGCTTAGCAAGTTTCCATATGATCCCAAATTAGAAGGGGGAGTGAACACCCTAGAGCCGTGTTTCTCAACCAGGGTTCCCCAAGATGTTGCTAGAGGTTCCTCAAGAGATTGTGATTATGGGGGGAAGCAACAGCAGCATATAGAATAATGTTTATGCAGGGGTTCCCTGACACCTCAAAATTATTTCAAGGGTCCCTCCAGGATAAAAAGTTGAGAAAGGCTGCCCTAGAAGACAGGATCAGAATCCAAAATGACTTTAACAGATTAGAAAGCTGTGCCAAAACTAACAAAATGAATTTCAACAGGGAGAAATATAGGATACTACACTTGGGCAGTAAAAATGAAATGCACAAATATAGGATGGCTGACACCTAGCTTGATGGCAGTACATGTGAAAGGCATCTAGAAGTCTTCGTGGACCACAAGCTGAACATGAGTAAGCAGTGTGACACAGCAGCTAAAAAAGCAAATGCAATTCTAGGCTGCATCAATAAGAGTATCAAGGGAAGTAATAGTGTTACTCTATTCCGCTTTGGACAGACCTCACCTGGAATACTGTGTCCAGTTCTGGGCACCACAATTCAAGAAGGATATTGAGGAGCTGGAACATGTCCAGAGGAGGGACACCAAAATGGTTAAAAAAAAAATCTGGAAGCCATGCCCTATGAGGAGCGGCTTAGGGAGCTGGGTATATTTAGCAGGCGGGGGGTGGAAGGTTAAGAGGTGACATAATAGCCATGTTTAAATATTTGAAGGAATGTCATATTGAGAATAGAGCAAGCTTGTTTTCTTCTGCTCCAGAGATTAGGACACGGAGAAATGGACCCAAACTACAGGAAAAGAGATTCCATCTAAACATTAGGAACAATTTCCTGATAGTAAGAGCTTACCACTTACCAGTAAGAGGTGTTCAACAGTGGAATGCACTGCCTGGGAGTGTGGTGGAGTCTCCTTCTTTGGAGGTTTTTAAACAGAGTCTGGATGGTCATCTGTCAGGAATGCTTTGATTGTGTGTTTCTGCGTAGCAGAATGGGGTTGAACTAGATGGCCCTAGGGCCTCTTTCAGCTCATGATTCTATGATTCTCCTATTCAATCCTACACTTGTTTGGTGGGGGAGAGGGAGAGAGATGGAGAGGGAAGCTGAAATGCTCTCCCAGTCTTTCAATGCCTGGGTGGCAAAGAATGATGTCACACCCTGAGCAGGAGAAATATGAGGTTTGCTGTTCAAAGAGACAAGCAGAGATGAGAAACTGGTCTCAGTGATAGATTTTCTGATTGCTTTGAGCCCCCTTCCACCTCCCCCATCTCTCTCACACACATACACACACCGTACATAGATTACTGTTTGGTTGTTGCTCCTTTTTTATTACTCTTCTGCTGGAAATTTCACAGCTATCACTGACAGAAATGATGGGATATTTAATTTCCGGCCCAGTCTTCCCTGACATCGTTCTTCTCTTTTAAAAAAGCAAACAATGGCCTCCCTCCCTATGAGTGAGCATCGAGCAGCCATCTCTCCCATCAGTGGTTGCCTGATACTACCTTTGTGACAAGCCTGTAAAGACAGAGTCAGTTGCCATAGGATCTATAAAACCAAGGCTAAGGAAGCATTGGGATCCTGTTGCCTAGTTCCAAAGAGAGTAGACCCATTCAGTCAGTTGTTGAATGGGGAGTCAACACTTGGTTAGTTCAATGGCTTTACTTCAGTCCAGGGTTGCAGTGGGGAGCCCTGTGGCACCTAGGAGCCCTGGTGGTGCAGTGATTAAATGTCAGTAATGCAAGCTACAACATTGCAAGTTCAAAACCAAGGGCTCCAAGGTTGACTCAGCCTTCTATCCTTCCGTAGGTTGGCAAAATGAGTACCTGGCTTGTTGGGGGCAATTAGCTAACACACGTTGGAAACCACATAGAGAGTCCCTAGTGTGCTATAAAAAGCAGTGTATATGTGTAGGTGCTATTGCTTAACAATTTGTAACCCTCTCTGAGAGCTTTCGTGGCTGAAGAGTGGGGTATAAATACCTAAAAAATAAAAAATAGGACATTATCAGACACAGTAAAAAGCTGTGGGATTATGACATCAGAGTAGCATGAATGGGCCACGGCCACTGCACAACGTCATCATCTTCACATTCTTACTCCATGGTCCAGCCATGAAAAAGACATTACAGTTGTCCTACATATTTGCTGGGATTTGGTTCCAAACTCCGTGAATACTCAAGTCCCATTATATACAATGGCATAGTAAAATGGTGTCCCTTATATAAAATGGCAAAATCAAGGTTTGCTTTTGGGATTATTATTTTTTAAGAATATTTTCAAGCTGGGAATACTTAAATTTGTGAATACCAAATCCATGGATATGGAGGGACAACTGTATTTGTAATTCATGGGACAAGCCATCAATAGATTGTCAATAGCACTTTTTCTCACAGTATTGACTGTGTGCGAAACCACATCCCATTGTAATTGTGATATTATAGCATGAATGGCTGTTTCTCATCAAGAAAACCTCTGGGTGAGAATGCGAAAATAAAGCACAGGATGCTCTTTCTATGAACTGTCCCATCTAGTTTAGTTGGGACATTTTTAGGTTTGTTTTAGTGCTTCTGTGTTCATTTACTTTGTTAATTAAGGGTTTTTTGGAGTTTTAATTGTGCTCATGTCTTCTTGCAAGAACCACTGAAATCTCACCCATTCCAAATTGCGGAAGTAAACTCCTACTCTTAAAGCACTAGTTGTGGTCATGCAATAATTCCATGGCATTTCTTTCACATGATATACAGTGGCGTGCAATAATAAGTGTTATAAAGCCACGTTGTTTCCGTTGTCTTCATTTGCAGAATTACAGAGTTTTTAGACCCTAGTCTGATAATGTCCCTAGTGTGGCTAATTTATATATGGCTGATCTGGAACATAAGGAGATTTTTAATCCAAATGTAAACACTTCCAAGGAATTCTTTATTGTATATATACGACACATTGATGACATTTTTATTTTGTTTTCCTGTGCAGAACATGTAAATGATTTTTGTTGTTTGATGAATGAAATCAGTCCACACATTAAATTCAATTGCCACTCCCACAATAACAGGATCCCATTTTGGGACGGTAGGGTCAAGAAAATTAATAATATAATCAATGTTTCTGGCTACATTAAACCTAAAGGGGAAAAATCAGTCTCACATTTTTCCAGTAATCATAGCCACTCTTTAAAATAATAATTTAACATACTTACAAATTTTAAAGAGTCAAACATTAATTGTTCCATGGAGGACAATTTCCATCAAGAAAGTGCAATTCTCAAGAGCCAATTCTTGGCAAGAGGTTATCCAGAACATGTAATCAATAATTGATATCAGAAGGCGGCACAAATTAATTGGACAGACCTGTTTGTTCTGAAACCCACACAAACACAAGAGAAGATAGTTTACTCCAGTCAAGCCTAACAATATTTATTAATTTAATTTAATTTATATCCCATCTTTCTCCCGATGCAGAATCCAAGGCAGGTCACATGAAATTGAAAGTATAGTAAAAGCCTATTTGATGCAATCACTTTTAAATAAATAAATAAATAATTCTATTAAAAACACAACATTACAGCACTTTAAAACAAATTGACTGCAATCCGACATCACCTCAGCTTAACATAAATATTAGCATGGGGAGATACACTGAGCCAGTGCTATGTAACCCCCTTTGAGAATAGCAACATCCTGCAACACATGTCAATGACATGGGGGGGGGGAAGCATTGCATCGAGTGCCACAGTTAACCACAGTGCACAATGTGCACCTTCAATGTTCAACATTCAATGTGCAAATGTGGAATGCACACCTCTCTGGCTTTTCTTTGCAAATGAAGATTCAGGAAGGACTCATCCCGCGCTTTCTGCAAGCGCGCTGATGACTAAAAAGGCCAATCCGAGATAAACAAGTCCGGTTGCAGAAAGCACAGCAGAAGGTGTCCTTGGGTGATGTTTTTGGGTTGTGATTCTTTCAGCGTTGTCATTTCTCTTCAAGACTTGTTCGTCGTGAGTTCTCAAATAAGGCTGCAGCATTGTGGATAGTGCGTCTCCATGCCTCCCGATGTGAGGCCAGGGCGGACCACTGTTGGTGATCAATTTGGCCAAGCCTGAGATGTTGTTTCAGGGAGTCTTTGTATCGCTTTTTTGGAGCGCCCCTCTTACGCTGACCCGTGGCGAGTTCACCGTAGAGTAGTATGCACAATGCACAACCACAAAACACAACTGCAACATACAGTATTGTTATATATGCAACTCTGCTTCTGCCACTGACCACAGAATATGCCTGCTGCCATCAATCATCTGTCACAAGATTGTTTTGGCACGATGATGATGATGATGATGATGATGATGGTGATTTTATTTAGCACCATCTTTATACAAGGAGCTTTACCTTAAAACAAGGAAAAAACAAAACAAAACGTAGGTCTTGCCAAAGGTGTAAAATCTAACATAAGTGTATATATAAGCACACACAAAAGGGAAGGAATGAATAATAGATATAAAACTATAAAATACCATGGCAAAACAAATTATCCAAATAACAACAGCATAGTATGAAACAGGAAGAAAATATAACAATAAAACAAACTGACCAATACGTGTGATCAAAATATACAAGATTACAAAACAGTATCATACTAAAATTCCAAAATCTTTGAAAAACAGAAAAGTTTTCAATTGATATATAAAAACACTGAGAGGAGGAGCACTCCACAAATGTTCAGGGAAGAAGTTCCAAGAATATGAATCAGTGAGTGAAAAAGGATGAAGCTGATCCAGGGAAGAAGAAACTCTTGGTTTGGTGAGAAGCCTAGAGTTCCTGGAACACAGATCTCGAGCAGGCCAGTAAAAAGAAATGAGGGATGAAAGATAAGGGAGCACTAGGTTGTGCGGGGCTTTGAAA
Organism: Gambelia wislizenii; assembly: GCA_030847615.1. Lineage (NCBI taxonomy): Eukaryota > Metazoa > Chordata > Lepidosauria > Squamata > Crotaphytidae > Gambelia > Gambelia wislizenii. Next base: position 331,408,161 of record JAUMIR010000004.1, read on the forward strand.
GTTTAAACAAGAAGTTTTTTACTGAATCCTAGACAGAATGGGTAACCAATGAAGAGATATCAGAAGTGGGGTAACATGATCATAATGATGGGCCAAAAAGACCAGCAAACTAAGATGAGCTAAAGAAAGACTAGTCAGAAGAAGATTACAATAATCAAGGTGGGAAATTACTAGGACATGAACTAAGGTCTTAGTGGAGGAAGAAGAAAGAAAAGATCTGATTTTTGGCAATGTTATAAAGAAAAAAGCGACACGACTGCTACAACCTCGATGCGAAATACAAAAGACAAAGCAGAGTAAAAACATAAATCCAAGACTCTGCGCTTCCTTCACTGGATTTGTTCAGAGGAGGGGTTGCCCTTGACTTCCTCTAAGGCTGAGAGAGTGTGACTTGCCCAAGATCACCCAGTGGGTTTCCATGTTTGAGCAGGGATTCGAACCCTGGTCTCCAGAGTTGTAATCCAGCGTTCAGATCATGACTCATCTAGCTCATCTCCAGACTTACCATTTGCAATTTAGTCAATGGGGCTCCTAGAGTAGCGACTAAGGACTTTATCAAATGTGGAGGATACAGTGCCATAACGAAGCCTAATGAATGTAAACGGGCACAAATAGCACACGATGTCGTGCTTTTGCGATTTTGTGTGGTCAATAAGGCGTTCTTTTTTATTGACGGGCCAAGCCGTCAATTGATCGGCCATGGCGGGTTTTTTTCCTGTACTTGTGAGCATGTGAAACCATGCCCCATTCTGCTGGTGCAATTCCAGCAGCAATAGGCAGTCCCCACCAGAACGCTTCTGGGTGGGACTGCGAAAACTATCCCTGAACCTCCCCAAATGGCAGGCAAGTTTTAAAGTGTGTTTCAGTGCTTGTGTTTTTATTTTGATTTTAATTTAACTATGTGGGGTTTTTTTACTTTTAGGTGCACTCGCATCGTCTCATGAGTACTGCCAAGATCACACTCGCCCATCAGTGTAGAAAGTATGTACATTGTATGTACAATGTAGAGGCTGCCTTTTCACGCTATCATGGCTACATTTGATATAAAGGGTTCATTTGCCGGTACACAAATGGTGTAAAATACGGTGGCAAAAGAACATTTTTAGAGGCTTGTCTGATAAAATCCTCACTCTGTCCTCAATTCTGGACAATATAAATGCAGTAAAATAAAATATTTCTTTCTGCCTCTTGTGAAACTACTTTGATTTACTTCACTAAGAGTTCTAGTACAGAGAGATCTCTCTCTTCACCTGCCCACATATGACAGGACTAAAAATTTCACAAGGTGTGGTGTGTGGGAGGGGTGGAATTGGGTCAGGAACAGGACTGGTTTCATCTGCCAAATTAAATGTCCAATTTGGGTAATATACAAATAGGCCCAGACTCCTGGGGAGCCAACTGTAACATACCCTCCAACATTTCACAGCCAAAAACTGGGGCACATGCGTTCACGTAACTTCAGAGTGTGGTCAAAACGGGCAAAGTTGTTAATGAGAAAAAGACACACAAGCTAGGAGATGCTGCAGCAGTTTGCATCTGCCCAAGTTTACTGGGAAGGGAAAGATCCTGTCTCTCTTCTCCTCTCCTACTGTGTTGTGTTCAAACTACTTTTGCACTTTGAACTTAGGGCACTTCTAGACAGGAGGAAAAATGTGCAGGGATGTGCATTAACTCATCTTTGCAGCAGCTCCCTTTTGTCTAGATGATTTTTTTTAAAAAAAAATGCCCGTGTAGCAATGCACAGTGAAGTTCACATGAACGGGGTCCCTTCCCACAAATCAAGATGGTGGCCATGAGAATGGGGTGCTATTATTTCACCAATTTTATCATCAATTATGATTATTTAAAATTATTTAAACTTTGTTAGGGTTTAAAAGGGTGCAAGAAAGACCTTCTGTTTGTACAGTGAAATAACACTCCCTCGCTGGTCTGAAAATCCAAAACAGTGCTTCCAACTCAGATGGAGGAAAGCTTGTCCCTGCTTGCATGAAAGTTTATTAAAAACTTTGTGGAAAAACCACCAAATCTCTTAGGGGCACAGTTTATGGCATTTTTTTTCCTCCCTTGTTCCCAATACAGTGAATCTCCTGCATGGCTCATGGGACAACAGGTATTCTCCATGAATTTTATTAGGGGTAATTTGACCATCAGACAACCCCTAAGTTTACAGTAATGGGGGTAAGCTGAAGACAAACGGGGAAAGTGGAGGGAAGAAAGAGAAACCAGGACATCTTAAAAGTGGCTCAAAAAGTGGGATGACAGAGAATTAATCAGCACTGTCCCAGCCATATTGGGACAGCTGGAGGGTGTGCTGCAAAGCACCTATCATCCTTCACAGCACAAGCCCCAATGAAAAGGGGAAAGCGTACCCTCAAACAAACTTAAGCATCATAGAATCATAGAGTTGGAAGAGACCACAACGGCCAGCCAGTCCAACCCTGTTATGCAGGAATACACAATCAAATCATTCCCAACAGATGGCCATCCAGCCTCTGTTTAAAAACCTCCAAAGAAGGAGACTCCGCCACACTACGAGGCAGTGTATTCCACTTCCGAACAGCTCTTACTGTCAGGAAGTTCTTCCTAACATTTAGGTGATATTTCTTTTCCTGTAGTTTGAACCCATTGCTCCGTGTCCTAGTCTCTGGAGCGGCAGAAAACAAGCTTGCTCCATCCTCAGTATGACATCCCCTCAAATATTTAAACATGGCCATCATGTCACCTCTTTGTCTTCTCTTCTCCAGGCTAATCATTCCCAGCTCCCTAAGGCGCTCCTCATAGGGCATGGCTTCCAGACCTCCCACCATCCTGGTCAGCCTCCTCTAGACACATTCCAGCTTGTCAATATCTTTCTTGAATTGCGGTGCCCAGAACTGGACACAGTATTCTAGGTGAGGCCTGACCAAAGTAGAATAGAGTGGCACCATTATTTCCCTTGATCTAGACACTATACTCCTATTAATGCAGCCTAGAATTGCATTTGCTTTTTTTAGCTGCTGCATCACACTGTTCACTCATGTGCAGCTTGTGGTCCACGAAGACTCCTAGATCCTTTTCACATGTACTGCCATCAAGATAGCTGTCACCCATCGTATATCTGTGCATTTCATTTTTACTGCCCAAGTGTAGTATCCTACCTTTTACCCTGTTGAAATTCATTTTGTTAATATTGGCCCAATTTTCTAATCTGTTAAGGGGGTCATTTTTGATTCTGATCCTGTCCTCTGGGGTATTAGCTACCCCTCCTAATTTGGTGTCATCTGCAAACTTGATAAGCATATCCTCTATTCCCTCATCCAAGTCATTGATAAAGAGGTGGAATAGCACTGGGCCCAGGACCAAACCCTGTGGCACCCCACTAGTCACTTCTCTCCAGGATGAAGAGGAGCTGTTGGTGAGCACCCTTTGGGTTTGGTCAGTCAACCAATTACAAATCCACGTAAGAGTTGCACTGTCTAGTCAACAGGTTACTAACTTTTTTGCAAGAATATCATGGGGGACCATGCCAAAAGCCTTACTGAAATCAAGATACACTACATTCACAGCATTCTCTTCACCTATCACGTTTGTAACTCCAGCAATTACACCATCCATCCAACAACCAACTTGCACTTGCTGCAGGTTTAGCTCTGCACATCCACAGTCAAGAAGACAAACATCCCATAGCTGTTGCAAGTGATTGCAGCAGTTCCCTCACTGTCCATATTGACTATTCCAGAGTAGGCACTACAACAGAATTCTGGGCCTCCCCCTTAAACTCCCCCACTAAACACCCATACCAAACACCCCTGTTGGCCTCTCTCCTGTTAGCCTCACTCCTGTACGCCGAGCTCCAGAGACTGGGACTTCAACTATATACAGAGCTACTGGCTGCTAGCTCCTCCCTCTGTCTCTCACTTACTTCCTCTCAGCAGTTTCTGACTCACTTCCTCTCAACACAAGCAGCTCACCAAACAAATGCTAATGAGCCCCTTCCCCAGGCAAGCCTACACTCAGACCACACAAACGAACAGGCTTGACCCAAGCAAGCACACTAGCATTACCCAAGAAACTCTCCCAAGAACTCTCTGGGGCCACAAGCTCACCTAATTCTGTTGCTTCCACACACCCATGCCAAACACTCCTGTTGGCCTTGCTCCTGTATGCGGAACTCCAGAGACTGGGACTTCAGCTATATACAGAGCTACTGGCCAATCTGTGTGCTGAACCATCCTTAACGTATAATGTTTTTGCTCTCGGTGGCCCTAGGGGCCACAAAAGTGGCTCTAGGGCCCCGTGCATTCATAGGCTGCACATTGTTCATCACTGTAATTGCCACAATATGAGTTTGGAAATTTGTTTGATGGTACCAACAAAGACCTCCCCTGAATGTATTTATTTTTTCTGAATGTCTGTTAGGAAGAAGCCTTACAGGAGCAGAATAATACTTGTCTACGCAACCCAGTATTATTAACTTTGACCAGAAGATGGCTTCCTGTCATCTGAAGTCCTTTTAGCTTGAGATAACTAGGGCATAAGCATGCAACCTTCTGTCATTTTGTTATGGCTATAAATGAAGCCATCGCTGTAGTCTATATTCCAAATGATTTCCCGTCCACTTCCTAACAAGTGCCAAAATGTGTTTGCCTGTTTGTTATTTTGCAAGACAGGAGGGCACTCATTGTCACATTTCAGCATATAGACTCCTTCTGTGTTTATAAGTCTTGCTCCATACTGGCACCAGGAGAGATGCATTTCCAGATGGCTGACTTGACAAACAAGGCTCGTGATGTATCGTCATGCCCCAACACAGAATTTGGATTTGGCAACCGCCTTTGACACCTCCATGTGAACAAAGAAGAGTCTGGCACAGAAAGCAAACTTTGGCATTTGCTGCTCAATCTACCCTCCTTGCCACCCCACCTTCAACCCCCTCCTGATCACAGTGGCACGCAAAAATGATAGCTACATGCTAGGAGCATGTTTGCATTTCCACACTGGTTGGAACATCTGGAGTGCCCGTCATGGAACCTGGGAAACTGCAGTGCCAAAGGAGTTCTGAGCAGTACTAACTGCTCAGCACCCCCATCTCTTTTTCTCTGCATTAAAGCAAAACTCACAGCCAATAGCTGCAAAGCCAATTAAAGTCCAATTACTCAGCAGAGAGGCACTGGATAATGTTTCCTTTTTGTCAAAGCTGTCACTGAGCAAGCAGGGAAATGGTTGGATCGTGTGTCAGGGAGCTTTCATAGTTGAACTTTGTGGCTGGAATCCTGCTGGTGACACACACACAGGTGTAAGTTGCCCTTTGTGGTTGGAATTCTGCTGGTGACACATGCAGGTGTAAGTTACCCTTTGTGGCTGGAATCCTGCTGGTGACATATACAAGTGTAAGTTGCCCTTTGTAGCTGAAATCCTGCTGGTGACACACGTAGTTGTAAGTTGCCCCATGTGGCTGGAATCCTGTTGGTGACTTACACAGGTATAAATTCCCGTTACACTTGCACATGCCATTTGAGGTCATTGTGTATTATACCTATTTCTGCAAAGACCCTTTGCAGGCAATCTGCCAGCTCCAGAAGCATAACCCCACAGCCATTTAGTAGTTGGGGAAAGATAGGGGCATCTGGGCAGCATCTGGCTGCATTTCTGAAACCAGGAGGACAAATAAGACACCATTTTCCTGGACCTCTGGGTGATCCAGAGAATGACATATTCTTCGTGCTCCAAGATGCAGAAATGGATGCTGCTTGGGTGCCCCCTGATCTCCTGGCTACTACATGCTATGGTATCACCCTTTGGCAGCTGATAGGTCAGAATACCTGTCAGGTTCATCCCTGAAGTCTGGATATTAGTTAGACTCCATGGAGGATCCTGACATGAAGTTGGTAAGGGCTTGGGCCTGTTTCCCTTTTGTGGGCCTCTCAGCTCTTGGGTATGGGCCAGCCCGCCTTTTTCGGCCTGGGAACGCTGTTTTCCAAGACAACTCAAGGTCAGCCACCTGGAGTTGTCTGGGCGCTAGAAACCTGTCTGGGTGTTGTCTTCAGTTTCAGCTTTGGCCATGTTCATGACATATGTATCCTTACTGAATAAAGATTTTCTTATTGAGTAAATGAGAGTGTGTGTTCCTGGTACATCACAGTAAGCCGAAGCTCTTAATTCATCTTTAATTTTGGAGTTCTACCCGTGATGGCTGACGACACAGAGATTGGAACCCAGATGGAGAAAGACCTGCCTGCAGGCGGTGGCCAGGGAGGAGACCTACTGGGGGGTGGTGCTGGTGGGCCAGAGGAAGATCAGAGCCGAGAAGCCTGGCGGAGGGCAGGAAGGCTGACCCTTCCCCTCGACCTAGTGGAGCTGGGAGCCAGGCATACCCTGGGGAGGGCCAGCCTACCCTTGTCCGAGCCTCCAGTGCAAGGAGCTGGGATGGCCATGGGAGCCAGTTGGCTCTGGCCAGAAGAGCAAGTTTGGGAAGAGCGCAGGTCCCGGCAGTGGGACAGACCCCTAACTAAGGAGTATCGAGATCCCGGAGTGAGGCCTCCACATTCAGAACTGGAGGAGGAAGTACAGCAGCTGAAGCAGCAGATAGAGGTGATCCTGCAGAGACTGCCTCAGCAACCAGCCTCCCCAGGAGGAGGCCAACACCCCTGGACCAGCAGTTGCCAGCTCCAGCCCCAGGAGGGGGGTCCCCGGGCAGCCCACTGGGGCCCTGGTCCCGCAGGCTCCTGGTCCAGCACCCCCTGGGGGAGCTGGTCCAGTTGAGCCATGGGAAAGACCTTGGGGGCTCAAGCGATGAGTCCTGAAAGCCACCTTTGATGAGGACGCCGCAAAGCTGCCATATTTCTTAACCCAGGTAATAGGGTTCATGTCCCAATGGAATGAGGAGTTCCAGACCGAGGCTGAGAAGGTGCAGTATGTCTCAAACCAACTGGAGGGGAGGCAGCACAGTGGCTGGTGGGGCTCTACAACATGGGAGCGCCAGAGTTGGGGAATTTTTACGAATTCATGATGGCTTTACGGGCTCAATTTGAAGACCCCCTGAGGATGAGACGGGCACACTCTGAGCTCCAGCGACTACAGCAGAGGTTGAGGTCTGTGGCTGAATATACCTCTGAATTCCACCGCCTGGCCAGTCAGATCCCGGACTGGACTGAAGCTACTAAGGTGCAGTATTTTCAGGATGGCCTTAATGCAGACATCCTAGAGTGGTTGTTGCTTCAAGGGAACCCCACAACACTTTTGGGGTGGGTACGGCTGGCTGGGGAGGTGGAGACCCTGAAACAGAGCGTTAAGCTGGCCCAGCAATGCCAGGGGCTTGGAGGGAAGGCCACGGGGTCCACCGGCAAGAAAGTGAAGATGGCCCGACCAGGTGGTGGCACAGCGGGGGACTCAGAGAGGGAACGAACGATGAGAAAAGGCTTGTGCCTGCACTGTGGGAAGAGTGGACACCGCATAGCCAAATGCCCAGAGAAACAACTGCAAGACGCCCCGGTGGAGATGAGACCAAAGAAGGCAGAGGGGAAGGCACCGGCACCCCAGACACCACTCAAGACCAAGACCAAGGCAACAGCGCACGCCTTGATACCAGGCCACACAGCAGGAGAGTCTTCAGAGGAACTGGATGACAGTGGGTCCTCCTCCGATGCAGAGCCGGCAGGAAATGGCTCCAGCCCTTCTAAGTACCCGAGGGTGGACTAGCCCTGAAGGGCTCCCAAGTGCTGTGGTGAGTAGGGTAAAAGGCCCTTTTTTCATAAAAGCCAGAATAGAGGTGGTAAACAATGGGGTATCCCAGAAAGTAATGCTGATGGTGGACTGTGGGTGTACCCAAGTCCTAATTCACCCCTCCTTGGTCAAGGAACTTGCAGTTAGCACCATCAAGCTAGACAAGCTGATATGGCTGTCTCAGATGGATGGGGGGATGATGAAGGGGGCCCGCGCAAGACGACTAACTGGCCCAGTGCAGATGAAGATGGGGAACCATCAGGAGGAGGTCCAATTTGTAAGCCCCAGGGTTAGTCCCTGCAGTAGTAGTGGGTTTAAACTGGCTGAAGTTCCATAACCCCATCATAGACTGGCTAAAAGAGATAGTGACTTTTACAGAGCCCTTGTGTGTGAGAGAACACAGAGTGAGAAAGAGTTCGCTGGGGGGGAAGCCCTCTAGAGGCCAAGCCACGGAACTGTGAAATTGCTTTGGTGCAAGGGGAAATGAAAGGGTTACCGGTGGAATATAAACAGGTTCAGGTTCAAATCTGATGGAAATCTTCATCTTTGTATTGATTACAGATCCTTAAATGCTATCAGCATGACAAATCAGTACCCCCTCCCTTTGATGGAAGACATCCTGGCTCATTTAGCCAAGGGAAAGATATTCACCAAACTGGACTTGCGGGAGGCATACTACAGAGTGGTAATTAGAGAAGGGGATGAGTGGAAAACTGCTTTTAACTGTCAACTGAGGGCTTTTGAATTCTGCATAATGCCATTTGGGCTCAGCGGAGGCCCAGGGATTTTCCAGAACTTGATTAATGACGTACTGAGGGAGTTCTTGTACAAAGGAGTACTGGTTTATTTGGATTATGTGCTGATTTATTCTGAGGACTATACATCCCATGTGAAGCTGGTGAAAAAGGTGCTTAGTAAATTGGGGGGAAATTATTTGTATGCTAAGATGTCAAAATGTGAATTCCATCAGAGCCACTTAGATTACTTGGGGTACCGCATCTCCAGCAGGGGGGTTGAAATGGATCCAGAGAAGGTACAAGGGGTCCTGGCATAGGAGGTCCCCAAAACCCAGAAGCAACTTCAGAGCTTCATAGGATTTGCTAATTTTTACCGGTCTTTCATCCCTGACTTTGCTGATGTGGCCTTACCTTTGACTGATCTGTTAAAAACTAAAGGGGTGGGGGGAAAGAAGCATGCTAGGAAGGGGAAGGCAGAAAAGCCTCCCCAAAAGATTGTTTGGACTGACCAGTGCCAAAGGGCGTTTGACAAACTGAAGAAGCTTTTCACCTCTGAACCCATCCTGAAACACTCGGACCCCTCCCGGCCCTTTATGGTTCAGGTTTATGCCTCCGATGTGGTGATGGGGGGGTGTTGTTACAGAGGAATGAAGGGGGGGAGCTCAGACCTTGTGCATATTTGTCCAAGAAATTCAATGAGACTGAGCGAAATTAGCCAGTGTGGGAGAAGGAGGAGAGGGCGATCAAATTGGCCTTAGAGACTTGGCGCCATCTGCTGGAAGGATCTTCCCAGCCTTTTGGGGTCTGGACAGATCACAAGAACTTGGAGGCTTTGAGAACTCTGCGGTGCTTAAACCCTAAGCAAATCCGATGGGCCAGTTTCTTTTACCGGTTCAACTTCACCCTGAAGTTCCTCACGGGGAAAAAAAATTCTTCGCTGATGCTTTGTCCAGGCTTCCTCAACATGACAGTCAGTGAAAGGAGGTGATAGACACAGTCTTCTCCCCCTCCCATTTGGGGATGGCAGTTCTCATGTGCAGTGAAGCCAAGCGTCAGGGAGCCCAGAAGGAGGGATCGGGGCTGCGAGCCAAACGGGGCATCTTCACTCCTTTTCCCCACCTTCCTTGAAGTTGGGGAGAGGGAGCAAATCTAGGGGTTTGGCTCCGCAGCCCCTGTCCTCCTTCTGGGCTCCCTTCCGAAGGGAGCCCAGAAGGAGGGATCAGGGCTGCAGAGCCAAACAGGGCATCTTCATTCTTTCTCCCCACCTTCCTTGAAGGTGGAGAGAGGGGGCGAATCTAGGGGTTTGCCGCGGCCGCCCCCGCTTCCCCTGCCTTGGTCCCCTTCAGAAGAGCCAAGATGGAGGGAAGGGGGCTGCTGAGGCAAACTGGGCATTTTCACCCCTTTCCTCTACCTTCGAGTCAAGTTTGACTGGAAGGTTGAAGAGAGGGGTGAATGTTGTGGCTGGCTGGAATGTTGTGGAAGGTTGAAGAGAGGGGTGAATGTTGTGGCTGGAGATCCTCGTGAGTTGGGAAACAAAGAGGATCAGCTGGCAAGGCTCCCCCAGCCAGTCAGCCAGCCAGCCATATTGGAGGGGGGTGGTCTTATATGGTGAATATATGCCTAAGCCTAGATTTTTGGTTGGAAATTTGGGGGGTCGTCTTACATGCCCAGTCGTCTTATATGCCGGAATATATGGTAGGTGTTTTTTGACTTTTAAGTGTGCTTGTGTCTTCTCGCACTTCTTTTCACTTGTTGCTATAATCACGAGGAGGAACTGCCACTGAATTATTGCCTCATTGTGCAATAATTCAGTGACAGTTCTTTTTCGTGATTACAGCAACATGTGGAAAGAAGTGTTATAATGCCAGGATACTTATGCTTTTAAAAAGAGTGGCTCAAAAAATATTATTAGAAGCTCGTCTGATAATTTCCCAAGTATATCACCAACAGAATTCCACCAGCAAAGCAGTATTTGCTCCTCCAAGTGATCCCTTCAGCACTTGTTTAAATATTGCAAAGCAACTAATCAAGTTGACCACTGCAGAAGCCCTCACCTCTTTGATGCATGTGGTTTTGATCCCAGTTCAACCCATCCCTTCTCCCTGAGACCATCACATGGGTTATATATGTCTCAGATGTCCGGCTGGGGTGCATGAACTCAAATGTTCTGCTTTATGAATAATTCTCTTTACATCAAAAGCAAAACAGGTGCCAAGGAAAAGGATGTAGCTATCTGTAGCTTTGTCTGCTTCATTATTTTTAAATCCTTATTTTTCCCACACGTGTTGGGAATGGTTTTCCATTAAATGACTTCTAGTTATGTGAGTCTCTACTTCCCCTCTCTGTTGAAACAGCCAACATTTTGCAGAGGGGCACCCTATGGTGCACACACACACCCAGGAGTCACAAACTCCAACAAAACTCTTCTAATAACTCTGCACTTGGTAGATAAAACTGGCAGACAACACTGAACAGTTCAGTTCTTTGGCCAACCCTCCATTACTCCAACAACTCTGCATTTGGTAGATAAAACTAGCAGAGAGCACTGAATAGTTCAGTTCTTGGGCCAGTCCTCCATTACTCAAACAACTCTTTCCAAAGCACTGAGATCGGAGAGCCCTGGTCAAATCTTCTGTGATTAGAAGCTTTGTTACCCTAAAAGGTGGGGGCTGTGGAGAGCCCACCCATGATGCCAACACCTGATTTAATGTATGGGGGAATTATTAGCTCAAAATGTCTGGCCTGTTAGAGGAAGATAACTTCGGGACCTTTTCACCTATGTATACCAGTACTAACTGCAGAGAGCACTCCAGTTAAAGTAAACTATTTTTATTGGAGGAATATAGACAAACACATGAGAATACGCACTCTACGAACCATACAGAGCTTATTGGAAACAAAGAAGGAAGGTTGGATAGTGAGTAATCAGGGAAATGGGTGATATTTGCCAGTCTCGAAGAGCTCCATGTAGCAAAGGGTGTCAGACAGCATCTGAGGGTGGCACAGAGGAGCCAACAGACAGTTGTGTCTGTTTGTGGCACACTTTGCTAGTGTCTAGGCTTGGATATTTATAACCCATTTCATGCCTCGAAGGCGCATTTTAGCTACAATAGTGGCTACATGATTCTCCCACAGGAGGAACAATAGAGAACAAAACTCCACTGATTGTCTTAGATGGCTGGAAGATAGGCATTGATTGGTTTACGACAACCTTGCAATGCAATACAGGAGGGGGTTCCTAGCTGAGATTTCCTTGGGATTGGGGTTGGAAATGTCACTTGATTGTTTGGTTTGATGACTCATTGTTCAAGTGCCCAAGAAGGGATTACCACATATCTCCTTAATGGCCTTGTTTACTGGGGACTTTTGCATAATCCTAGTTCAGGCTGGCTTGCTAAAAATATTTCTAAGACACCTTCCCATGTCCTTGTGACCTCCACCTGACCTCCTTTTGGATCACCCCACTCAACCTGACCCCTTTGAAGTGTCCAATATTTCCAATTATGAGATATTATAGGGAGGGGTGGTAGGGTATGCAGAGCTGCGAATCAAAAAACGTCTCCCTCTACTTTAGTATTTTTTCTTAATATGTCATTTTTTTAAAAAGGCACAGTGCTGGTGCATCTTGGTCCCTCCAAACATCTATCTATCTATCATCTATCTATTTATTTATGTATCTATCTGGTTTATAACCCACCCTATATCAGGGAATCTCAGGGTGTTGCTCAAACTGAAATCATTTTAAACAGTTCAAAAATAAATTTAAAATTAAATGATAAAAAATAAGACAAACAGGTGGGAAGCATGTGAAACCATTTGACAAGTTAAAACAGCTTTAAAAAGTTTAAACAATTTAAACCCATGTATATGTACATTGGGAGAAAGAAAATAAATTGCCGTCAGATCTATGGGAGTGCAGATTCAGTTGACTTCATAGGGGACCCTGCTTCAATGTTGACATCTTTCAAAGCTGTCCAGATCAGCAAAATATTATTCTTTGTTCTTTGGAATATTGTCTGATGCTTCTATCCTGGAGTAGAGGAAACCATGAGTCAGCAAACTCCCAGATCTGGCAAAGTCCCAAGTGGCTATTAGCCAACGAATTGCTTGTTGGAGAAAAAGAGACAGTTCTTTCAAGTAAAGGTCAAAGAAATTTATACAGGAAAGCAATGGGGGAATGCTTTGGAGCACTTGTCTTAGGCTCCCCTTTGAGCATATTTTCACTGTAAGTATAACCTATGGCCTTAACATACGCAGGGGAGGAAGAAGATGGAAAACAGATAAGGAAAAAATGTTAGATCCACCAGCTTGCTAGTATTGGTTCATTTCTTAATATGCTGTTCAGCTAGTCTAGAACTAAAACAGTCTGGGTAAATGCAGTGAATTTTCATTCACTTATGCACTACAACATTTCACAGATGAAAACAGGGACACCTGTGGCCAAGCAACATCAGAGTGTGCTCAAGATGGCAGGAATAATGAGGAAGAACAGACACGCTAGGAGAAGATTCAGCAGTCTGATTTTGCCTGAGTCTACAGTGAAGGGCAAGATTCCTACCACTCATCTTCTCTCCCCTCGCCCCAAGTTAACTAAGTGTGCTTTGAATTCAATTTGCAGCAAATGAAGTAAGCTGTGGACAAGGGAAAAACTGGGAGGAGGAGAGAGAAACTGTGACATTTTAAAAGCAGCTCAAAAAGTGGGATGACAAAGAATTAATCAGAACTGTACCTACCAAACTGAGACAGTCAAAGGCTATGTTCACTTCCTTTAGTGGAGGAGGATCTGATTCTCTTGAGAGGACCGAAATACCCTAAAGGCATCAGATCCTGTCTGATCTTGGAAGCTAAGAAGAATCAGCCCTGGATAGGACTTGGATGAAGGAATCCCAGGTGCTGTAGGCCATATTTCAGAGGAAGGAAGTGGACAAACCACCTCTGAGTCTTCCGTGCCTAAGAAAACTCTAGGAAATTTAAGGGGTCACCATTAAGTCAACAGGCAACATGAACGCACACACACACACTGATTGTCTCAACATTAGACCTTCGGTGCCCCCCATTGTTTCAGCTGTGAAAAATTTGAACTAGCTCTTAAAGCATGGGAAAACTGGCCCATGGGCCATATATGGCCCACAGGCATCCTAATTTATAGCTCCTAAGGCCTCCCCAAATTATGCTTTTCACCCCAGCCCCCACAAATAGCTTCAAACTACTACAAAACACAAGATCGCACACACTCCCCTAAGCTTCACATACATTAAAATGAGTGAAAAAACAAATTTAAAAAAAGCTGAAAATTGGCCAAAAACAAAACTAAAAGTGATATAATGTCACTTCTGGTTGAGAAGATTATCAGGTGCAATGGACCAGAGGGGAAAAAAACACCCCCAGGAATGCTGGAGGATGTCATCGTCTGATAATGTGTTGATTGTGTATTCCTGTAGGGCAGGGGGTTGGACTAGATGGCCCTTGTGGTCTCTTCCAACTCTATGATTCTATAGTTCTATGAATGTTGCCTGTTTTGGTTCTAATCATGATCTTCTGACTCCGTATTTGCTGCGTCTGGTCATCTCCTGAGTCAGGCATGCCAGTGTGCTTGAGGACGTAGAGAAAAAAAAAAGGGAGCTTAGCTTCTCCCATCCCAATGTAAACCAGGTACACCATTATATTCCTTTGAAGAAAATAATAGGAAGAAATGGGTTCCTCTCTCAATGAAAGCATGTGAGCCTAGAGTGGGAAAAATGCAACCCATGGGCCTCCTGTAACCCCCAATTCCTGTTTTTTAAAAAAATTATGTGGTTCTTCACGTCTCCCCTGAAATGCTTCAAGTCTCTGGACCTCACCCTGCTGAAAACAAGCAGGTGAAAATCACTCCCAAATTGGCAAAATCACTCCCAAATTTTTATTTTTATATTTATTTATTTATTTATTTATTTATTTATTTATTTATTTATTTATTTATTTTGGCCAGCTTTCAGTCCAAATTGCAATGGTGCGGCCCACAGAGAAGTCACAGAAGTGAAAAATTTCCCCCTCTGTCACCTCCGTTGCCCATCCTATATAAATATTAGGGTCCTTAAGGCATTGCAGTCAGGCCTAAGTGCTTTTTAACTTGTCTCTAAGTGTTTGGGGATGAGTGGGGAGTCATGAGGTGACTGAGACCTCATCCACACAAGCCATATAAAATGGCCTCCCCCTGTTCTCACATGGGAAACAATGCAGAGCTTTGGCCCCAATTCTAGTCTGAACTGTCCAGACGATGTCCATGCAGTTCCAACTAGAAACAGAGGCAAATACTCCTTAAAACAGCTTTTAAAAATTCCCGGGAAACACAATTCCTGAGGGGGAAAAGAGTGGTCCATGTTGGGAATGGGCAGCCATCTGCATGTGCAAGCTCAGCTGATTCGGTGGGTGCTGTCACCGCTGGTGTCACACGTTGCACTCTCTGCGTTCACAAGAAGTCCCCCAGTATGTGATAAAGGCTGGGCACCTTGTTTCCGGCCTCAGAGAGTGCAACACATGACACAAGTGTCGGTAGTGGCAGTGCCAGCTGATACAGTGCATGGGTGTGCGCATACAGCTGCCCAGTCCTGCCATGGAACTCAAGGTCACAGGGAATCCAGGGCAGTTCCAAGGCCAGAATGCTCTGGCCAGAACATGGAGCATTGTGGCCAGTGCAGACAAGTCCTGAGTTTGTGGATTACATCCAGTGAATCAGGGTCATTCAATTAAAAAAAAAAAGAAAAAAGGATTTAACAATGCAGGATCATTAGGTAATTAAAAAAAAAAAAGAATGAAGAGTTCCAAAAGGTACTTTTCAGACTTGAGGGAAAAGGCATTAAAATGGCAAATGATTCAGTGTTTAGGACAAAAAACAAATAAATGAATACATGTTGGGAATCACTAAGGATTGCAATGAAATGGCCAATAACAAATGTCATTATACAAATTGGTAGTGTGCCCACACTTGGGGCTTGTCCATGTGAGGCAATAAAATGTGGATTGCACTAATGCCAATTCACAGCAGCTTTCATTTGTCTCCACTTTTTTTTTCAGTATCACAGGCATGCGAAGCCATACACATTTGTTCTTCAAATGCATGCCTGTGAATCAAGATTGTGGGTGTGAGTGAATTACTTGCATTATTATTGTCACCAGTTGCCACCTCCGAGCAGTATTTTTTTAAAAGCAAATCCAAGGTGTGGAAGTACAATCTTCCACTTAAATAAATAGAAAAAATGGGAGGAAAGGCTGTTTCATCACTTCAGCTCATGATCGCTATAGCAAAAATCTAACATGGCGGTTCCAGGTGCTTGCCTTGGCAGCAAGCTCCGCCCCCTGT
Source organism: Gambelia wislizenii (assembly GCA_030847615.1). Lineage (NCBI taxonomy): Eukaryota > Metazoa > Chordata > Lepidosauria > Squamata > Crotaphytidae > Gambelia > Gambelia wislizenii. The sequence continues at coordinate 331,423,938 of JAUMIR010000004.1, forward strand.
ACACATCTGACCAATCAGCTTTCCACTCCACTCTTATAAGGAATGCACAGCAAAGTGAATTGGTTGTCCCAATGAGCAGGAATGCACACCTCCTTCAGAGTATTTTTAAAAATATGGGGAAAGCTATGAAGGCTTTGCCTGTGGACTATTTGGAATTTTTGCCCTCCCTTCCTTCCAAATATGGCAAAATGATGCAGGATCCCATTGGGACAAAATTGTATGAGGAGTATTTTCACCATATAGATAAACCCTTGGAATATGGGATGAACTGATCACATTACAATCCATTCCTATGGTAATCCCATCTGAAATCCCCACAACTCTCCCTAAGACTCTTGCTGCCACTTCAGCTATGTTTATTGTACAAACTAGCTCTTTTTGGTTCTTTGGACCTGCATCTCCATAATATTGATGTCAGTGACCTTGTAGCAGGCATGATTGTTCTAAATTGTGTGTGCGCGCACACACACAATGCACGCACACACAAAATGCAGTTGCATAATTTTATTTAATACGTTTGATGTTTTGTTGTTGTTGTGTGCTTTCACATCATTTCTGACTTATGGGGACCCTCATGGATTTTTCTTCACAGGGTTTCTTCAGAGGGGATTTGTCATTGCCTTCCTGTGAGGCTGAGAGAGTATGATTTGCCCAGGATCACCCAGTGGGTTTTCATGGCTGAGCGGGTATTTGAACCCTGATCTCCAGAGCTGTAGTCTAGTGTTCAAACCACTACACCATGTGGATTCTCTAGAATATTTGATATCATATGAATCTTATTTCACTCTGCTCTCTGACACATAAACAGGTTTTGTTGCCGAGGTAGTTGCTTTCCTTGATTTTAATACGCTACAAAAACTATGGCTGCAATCCATCATTCTGTCAGTGTAGTGTAAACCTCGGCACATGAAAAATATGCTGTGTACACAGCCCCATGCAGAGTAACAACATTGAGCAACACGTGCCAATGACTCACTGCCATTATGCAATGCACAATATACAAAGTATATAAGGTGCAGAAAAGTATAAGCGAAATGATCCAGGGGCTGGAGCAATCTTTCCTATGAGGAATGCTTTCACTGGCATGATTTCAACATCAAATCATGGTGCAGTGGATAGAGTTTCAGACTAGAATTGGGGAGAGCTGGGTTTAGATGCCCACTTAGTCATGACCTTGGCGGGGTCCTTTTGGCTTAACCACCTCACAGGGTTGTTGAGAGGGTAACAATGGAGAGGACTGTGAAAGTTTTCTTGTCTTCCTTGGAGGATATGTAATATATATATATATATATATATATACACACACACATACATACAGGACTTTTGAATCTATAAAACAGGTAACGGGAATGCGGCCAAAATGACATAACGTCTGGAAGCCATGCCCTATGAGGAGCAACTTAGGGAACTTAGCCTGGAGAAGAGAAGGTTAAGAGGTGATATGATATTCATGTTTAAATATTTGAAGGGATGTTATATTGAGGATAGAGCAATCTTACTTTCTACTGCTTCAGAGACTAGGGCATGGAGCCATGGACTCAAGCTACAGGAAAAGAGATTCCACCTAAATATTAGGAAGAACTTCCTGATGGTAAAAGCTGTTCAACAGTGGAATGCGCTGCCTCAAAATGTGGTGGAGTCTCCTTCTTTGGAGGTCTTTAAACAGAGGCTTGACAGCCATCTGTTGGGGGTGCTTTGATTGTGTATTCCTGAACAGCAGGGGGTTGGACTAGATGGCCTTTGTGGTCTTTTCCAACTTTATGATTCTGTGGATGCATGAGAGAAGTATATAAGTTTATGGAATTTATCAGATGTGGCAAAAATTGCACAATTACGATGTCATTGTAGCAGGAACGGGTCCCACTATCACATGACGTTGTCATGTTCAGGTGGCCAAACTGCGCTCCAGCCACGAATAAGGCATCACCTTTAACTGATGGGACAAGCAGTCAATAGCTCTCAATATCACTTTTTTGTGGTATTGAAAAGCTTACAAAAACATGTCCCACTGTAATTATGAGATTACAGCATGAATGGGCGGTCCTCTTTCCCCCCTCCCTGTTCCCGCAGAGAAAATGTCCAGAAAGCTTTTTATGAACTGTCCAGGTTTGTTTGCACATTTTTAGGTTTATTTAAATGTTTGCGTGTTTGTTTACTTTGGAAATTAAGGGAGGTTTGGTATTTTTATATACCCTCATGTCTTCTCGCAAGAACCGCTGAAATTTCGCCCATGCTAAATCAAGGAAGTAAAGTCCCATTCCTAAAGTGCTAGTGGTGGTTGTGTGATAATTCCATGGTGCTTCTTTTGTGCGATTACAGAGACGTGTGATGATAAGTGTAATAATGCCACTATGTTTCTGCTTTCCTAATTGGTGGAATTATAGTGTTTTTAGATGCTAGTCTGATAAAGTCCTATGTATGGTATGGAGGCAGAGAAAACTGCCCCATGTATGGTATGGAGGGAGAAAAAAATACCCTCTCATAATCCTGAAATACACCAATGAAGCTGAAATGTGGGAGATTCAGGATAGTCAAAAGGAAATGTTTCTTCACACAGTACGTAGTTAAACAGTAGAACTGACAGGGTGTTGCAATGTCTGCCACTCTGGACATCTTTATAAGGGGACTGGATACATTCATGGAGTCCCTCAATGCACATCCTTCTGAAATGATTCCTGGTAACTTCCAAGAAGTGCTGCCCTGTGACACTGCTGTTGTGCCTATTCCACATTCCTATGCCTCGGAGTTTTCCCTTCCAGGCTTCTGTGGCAGATCTGAACATTAGAACTCCGTTGGTACCTTTCTCTTGTATAGGTTCCTCTACAGAAGTTGGGCATCATGATCCAATGCGAAACTTCCTCAGTCAGTTCAAGACAGCAGAACAGATTTGCACAGGTAGTGCCATTTATTGGGTTAGTTACTTTATACCCTACCTTTCACCCATATGGCACCCAAAGTGGATTACACCAATTGTTAATACAGAGCTGGGGAAAGGGCAACCTGTATGCCACATGTGACCCCCCAGGACCCTGAGGGAGTTTTTTAAAAAGAAATGTTTTTCAAAACCTTTTTTTCCTTCAAAATGCCTCCAAAAGCCCTGTAGAAGGCGTGGATGTCATTTCCACCATGCTTGGAGTCCCCCTGGACCCATTCAGGGGCCTTGCCCTCTTTTTTCCCAAATTTTTTGCATTTTTTTCAATAGATCTCCCCCAAATGCTTCAGGGCATTTGCTATCTTGGTTCAGTTGCTTAATGATGCCATTCAGCATAAGTCACATAGCACAATTCCTGGTGGGAGAAATATTAATGGGATATTAAGTAGAGATAGATAGATAGATAGATAGATAGATAGATAGATAGGCAGGCAGATGAGAGAGAGAGAGAGAGAGATGATTGACAGATAGATAGATAGATAGATAGATAGATAGATAGATAGATAGATAGATAGATAGATGATTGACAGATAGATAGACAGATGGATATAGATAATAGAATTATAGAATCATAGAGTTAGAAGAGACCTCATTCCCGACAGATGGCCATCCAGGCTCTGTTTAACAACCTCCAAAGAAGGAGGTAGATAGGGGATAGATAGATAGATAGATAGGCAGGCAGATGATAGATAGACAGATGATGGATGGATATATAGATAAATAGATAGATAGGCAGAGATAGATAGATAGATAGATAGATAGATAGATAGATAGATAGACAGATATAGATAACGGATAGATAGATAGATAGATAGATAGATAGATAGATAGATAGATATTAAAGTAGACATGAGGAGATTTAAGCTGCAGAACCCCAAGATGTAACATCTTCAACAAATCCTATCTTTGGCCAGTCTTAGATAGTTTCTTCCAGTTGCGCGGTCAGACTGGATACCCCTGATCATTCCTCCTCTCCCAGCCCCTGTTGTGCTGTTCTTGAGAGCTTTTCCTGGCAAATCCACCCTTTATAATATTTCTGCAGGGTCAAGAGCTGTAAGCAGTGATGGTGATAATCATATTAATTAAAAATCCATTACAGCACTTAGTAACAAATCGTTTGGCTGATATGATTAAGGCAAGACAACATGCTGTCAGGCCATCTTTACAATCTACAAATATTTTCTGGTCTGCGCCATAAACGGCTGTTGCTTAGGATGATTAAGTATAGCTTTCATCTAATTTATGGCTCTCCACCCCGAATAAACAGAAAAAGTGGAAAGGAGAGCTGGCAAGGAGAAAGGAAAGGCCACTGGAGACCTCTGTTTCATCTCCACTCACATATCTGGCTGGGTGGGTGATGCAGAGATAATGACAGCTGAGATCCACCATTGGGAGACTTATCAAAAAATTCTGCACAGATGGAACTATGATCTATCTTCCCCATCCCACCACCCAAAATCTTTTAGCTGCTACAGGAACACCCCCCCCCCAACACAACCATATACTGAGTGGTAGTAGAGAAGCAGCTGTCTTGGAATGCCTTCCCCTTGGAGGCCTGATTGGTGCCAACAGTGATTTCATTTAGGGGCCAAGTAAAAACCAGGCTGTTCACTAAAGCCTTTGGGCCTCGTTTATCCATCTCAAATACTGCTATACAAAGTTTTAAAATCCTTTAAATCTGTTTTAACTTGCTATTGTGTTTAATATGTTTTTTTTTTGTTTTTTTTTAAATTGTTTGTATTGTTTTAAACTGCTTTAATTTGTTTGTTTTAATTTTACTTGTAAGCCAACCTGAGTTCTTGGGATAGAAATATTATAAAGAAATAAATAAGGATGCACGGCTACAGGCATTATCTGGGACTGCTCAGCCATCTTCAAGAGGTCTTGGAGGATGAGATCACTGGATCTAAAAGTCTTAGTAGACCACAAGCTAAATGTGGGTCAACAGTGTGATGCAGCAGCCAAAAAAGCCAATGTGATTCTAGACTGTATTTATAGGATCATAGTGTCCAGACCAAGGGAAGTAATGGGATCACTCTATTCTGCTTTGGTCAAACCTCACTTGGAATACTGTGTCCACTTCTGCACAGTTCAAGAAGGATATTGATAAGATGGATCATGTCCAGAGAAAGCAGGGAGCAAGATGCCTGCTGGTTTCAAGGGCACAAAAATGATGAAAAATGTTTGGATGAGATCTTTGGCTTCGTTCTTGGAAAGATCAATCACATAGGAAAACCAAAATTCTTTTGGTTGGCTTCTGAAGTTGTTCCTCCATGAAAGAATGTAGAGTAGCAATTTGATGAGAGGTTATTTCAAGTAAGGAGATGGGTGTTTCTTTAGCTACGATGATCAAGAGTGTGTTACACTAGCCAAACTTAAAAACAACAACAGTGCAATATTTTTAAAAAGAGAGAGGAAGAGATCAAGTAAACATGAGTGAGAAATGTCCCCACCAGATACAGTAGAAATCATATCTAATATCTCAGAGCGTTGGATCCATCCTTAGCCATGCTGACGCTATTGAAAGTAATGTTAGAAAGACATCAAGAAGCTGGAATGTGACCAGAGAAAGGCCACCAAGATAATCAAAGGTCAGCAACCAAAGCCTTATGAGGAACGACTGAGGGCTCATCTACATCGGCCAGGATATATCAGCTCCCTTCCAGCATATCCTGTCCGCAGATATGGCCCATTCCTCTCCATATTTGTGGAGCCAATATCCATGTTTTCAGTTATCAAAGAGACACAAAATAGGGGCACAAACCATAGAGTCTGAGTGGAAAATGCCTAGAGAGGCATCCTCTCTAGGCATTTTCTAAGTCCTCCAACACAACTCTACGGTGTGTTTTTATTTTAATAGGGTTTGCTGTTATCCATGGTTTATTTTTAAAAACCGGATATACAATTTAGGCATCCATGGGAAAGAGGCAGAAAAGTTTCCAAGGGAAGGAAAGCACAGCAAATGAAAGAGTTCTAGGTGTGAATGATTCATGTCTTACTCTCTGCAGTGCTAGAAATTTGGAAACAAAAGGAAAATTTCACTGGGGGCAAAATTCTTACTTGGAGGAGAAATTTCCTCCTCTCTCTCTCTCTCTCTCACACACACACACACAAACACACACTATTAGTATGCCCTACTACCCCCTCCTAATTTGAAATACTGGACACTTTTAAGGGCAAGTTGGCCAGGGTAAAACAAAAATGGTCAGGTGGAGGTCACAATGACCTGGGATGTGTCTTAGAAAGAATATGGCAAGGAAGACCATATTAGGATCATAGAATCATAGAATCATAGAATTGCAGAGTTGGAAGAGACCACGAGGTCCATCCAGTCCAACCCCCCTGCCATGCAGGAAATCTTGATCAAAGCATCCCTGACAGATGGCCATCCAGCCTCTGTTTAAAGACCTCCAAGGAAGGAGACCCCACCACGCTCCGAGGGAGTGTGTTCCACTACCGAACAGCTCTTACTGTCAAAAAGTTCCTCCTCATGTTGAGGTGGAATCTCTGTTCCTGGAGCTTGCACCCATTGCTCCATGTTCCAGTCTCTGGAGCAGCAGAAAACAAGCTTGCTCCATCCTCAAGGTGACACCCCTTCAAATACTTAAACAGGGCTATCATATCGCCTCTTAACCATCTTTTTTCCAGGCTAAACAAACCCAGCTCCCTGAGTCTCTCCTCATAAGGCATGGTTTCCAGACCTTTCACCATTTTAGTCGCCCTTCTCTGGACACACTCCAATTTGTCAATATCCTTTTTGAATTGTGGTGCCCAGAACTGGACACTGTATTCTAGGTGAGGTCTGTCCAAGGCAGAATAGAGTGGCACTATTACTTGGATTGTGAGGAAGCCCCTTATTAAACAAAGTTGTTAAGGAGGTATGTGCTAATTCCTTCATAGGCACCTCAGCAATGAGTCATCCAACCAAACAATTAAGTGACCATTCCCAAATCTACTCCTAAGGAAATATCACCTTTACCCTCTCCTGTCCACCACTGTGACATTGGCATAAGCTGACCAATTCCTATCACTCAGCCATTAACACAATCAGTTGGGTTTCAGTTTCCTTGGGAAAGCCATCCAGGTTTTGCCCTAGCCAGAGGAACCCTTCAAGATATGAAACAGGGTATAAATATTAGTCCCCTGACTATAGAAAGGTGTGCCATGCTGGACAAACCTGGGCATTCTCTTTCTTAGTGCACCCCCAGATCAGAACCTCCTGTGTCACCTTCAGACACTTGTCTGAGTATCTGAGACTCTTCAAGACAGGTAACTATTGCCCTGCTTTCAAAAATCTCCCCCTCTATCTTCAGTCTTTCTGCCTTACTCCTCTATAGCCTTGTATAGTTCTTAAGATCATGTGTTGTGTTTGTGAATGCATTTTTGTATTATTTCCAATAAAAATACTTTATTTCACTTCAAAGGGAGTTCTCTGCAGTTAGTACTGGTATACATAGGTGCAAAGATCTCTGCAGTTACCCTCCTCTTGCAGGCATCCATTTGAGCTAACAATTCCCCCAGATAAGAATATAGATTTTGGCATCACAGGCAGGTTTCTAAAGCACCCCCAACTCTTAGGGTAACAAAATACACACACACACACACAGAGAGAGAGAGAGAGAGAGAGAGAGAGAGAGCAGGGTTCCAGCCTTGTGGCTTGTAACTGTATAAAAGAAGGGTGAAGCACATCTATAAAACACCCCCCCCCCAAAAAAAAGAATAGCTATTTCAGTAGTAACAGCCTTGGGCAAAAGAAATTGAGGGCAATAGAATTTCTCATGGGGTCCATGACATCTCTAGTTGAGTTGTGGCTTATAGACGTTTACAACAAGTGATCTTCCATCACAGCTTAATGTGTAAAACACCTTTCTCCGTGCAGACACACTCTGTATCTCCATCCCCCCTCCACCTTGAGACATTTCCGTTTTGTTATTTCTTGATCTATTTCTCTCTTTTTTTCTGGAAGGAAGTAAATTGAATATGAATGACAGATGTCTTGGATTAAACTGGAAATGAAATTTGTATCCCATTGCCAAGTTAGGTTAAAAATGGAGCTGCTTACAGCACTTGGGCTAATTTTGTCTCGACTGTAAGTGCTTATTATATTTTATGGCAACACATTTTATGGCTTGGATTACTGATATCAAGCCTTATGCCTTTGATGAATTCATTATATATTTCTGAGAACCTTTTAAGCTCTTGCAGAGCAAGCGCGGCTTAGGCATCATGTCACTTTTCATTGCTAAATTGAAAATTTGCAATAGAAAGAAAAATTGATATTGAAATAGATTTCTCTGAGCTGTATGATCCTTATGAATTTTGATGTCCAAGGAAACGAGACCGAGATCACTTAGAGAAGCCAAAGTGTGAAATGGTGGGTGCTCATTATGTGCTTTCTGGTTTGATCATCAGAAAGGCCACCTGGATCTAAGATTGCGGATGGAATCTTGTTAGTGTTGTACTCATAAATTCTTCTACAGAAGTGTGTGGATATTTTAGCTGATACAGAATGGCTGCATGCAGTTCAAGTTTATGGGTTGCTGAAGAGGGATTCCTTTCCCTAGTAACTCCAGGGAATATTAGAAGGCCATGGTGGTGAACCAAGGATCCAACTACTTGAAGGCCATGGTGGTGAAACAAGGATCCAACTGGTGGTGTGAATACATGGTGGAAACAAATGTAGCTATAGCAGCTGCAAAAGGAAAAAAGGCTGCAGAGGCAACACCAATATGGACAGCAATAAAAGTCTGGGGGGATCAGGAGGGGGGCCTCTAGTTCCTTGCCATCTGTTTCCCAAGCAGTTTGGCTCTCATGGGGTGGGGTGGGGTGGGAAGAGGGTCAAATCCTCTATGAGGTATTATTCTTATTGTTAACTGCCTTCAAGTCAAGTTTGACTCACAGCAATCCCATGAATGCAACACCTCCAAGATTCTGTAGGAAACCACTTTCCTCAAGTCCTGCAAGCTGAGGGTCATGGTCTCCTTGTTTGAGTCTATCCATCTGTTATGTGGCCTTCTTCTCTTTCTGCTGTCCTCCATCTTTCCAACATTATTGTCCTCTCTAGTGAGTCATGACTTCCTGTGATGTGGCTGAAGTAAGACATCCTCAGTTTAGTCATCTTGGCTTCCAGGGAGAGTTCAGGCTTGATCTGTTCTAGGAGTCATTTGTTTGTCTTTTTGGCTGTCCACAGTATCCACAGAACTGCACCACATCTCATAGAACAGAGTAGAAGAGACCACAAGGGCCATCTAGTCCAGCCCCCTACCATGCAACTCATCTCAAATGAGTTGATTTTCTTCCTACCAGCTTTCCTCACTTTCAGACTCTCACACCTGTACATGGTGATGGGAAATGCAACGGCTTGGATGGTCCTGACTTTAGTGTTCAGTTTTACATCTTTGCACTTTAGGATCTTTTCTAGTTCTTTCACAGCCCAGTCCTAGTTTTCTTCTGAAATCTTGACTGCCATCTCTGTTCTGATTAACGATTGATCCAAGGTATGGGCATTCTTTAACTATTTCAATTTCCTTGTCATCTAGATTGAATCTATGTTGATCCTCCATGGTCATTATTTTTGTTAATGTTTAACAGTAAGCCTTCTAGGTAAATACTTGTCCGGTGGCATAGGCAATTACCTAAACCCTCGCTCCCATTGTGCCTTGCCTCCAAGGACCCCTGGAAGCCAGACTTCCGGGAAACAGGCGACATTGACCCAACAGCATTCTCTGACCACTCTTTTATAATGACAGATGCCCAACTCCTCCCCCCCAAAAAATATATTTTTTTTTCTATTCCCGTGATGTGCTCAATCCCATCTCCTGCTCTTGAACTGCATAAAGGACCTCTGAATTCTATCAGCTTGCACCACCTACTAATGTGCACCCCAAAAATCAGTGAGTTTGTGGGAAGCCACTAGAGGGGTTTAGGTTACACCTCCCCCCCCCACTCTACAGAGACTTTCCCTCCCCTTCCTGTGGGAGACAAGACTCCAATACACACACACACACACACACACACACACTGAGCAAGGCACATGATGAGAGAGTGGGAAAGAGGAGATCTTTTGAAGAAAGCTTTTATTCTAATCAAGCAATCTTACATTAGCAAAAAGGTACTTTGTATATGAAGGCACCTTCCTTCAGCTGTTACTTAGGAGTACTTACAAAATTACAAAAACATTTCTAAGTCAATTTCAGCCGAGGTTAGAAAGAAAACCTCAGTGAAAAATTGTCTTTTTCAACCCCTGCCTTAAGGAAGCCACTCTCTTCCTTGTGAGGACAAAAGTGGAGAACAGCTGTGGCATCACTAAGGCTGGAGTCACCCCTCTCCCCAATTGTGTGACCTGGTCAGTTCAGCCTCTCCACACCACTGGCACCCTAGTGCTGCCACTGGAGAACAGGATTATGTACAAAGCTCTTTGGAAGAAAGACAGGCTAGGCAAGGAAGGGAGAGAAGGAAAGGAAGGAAAGTTGGTTCTGAAAAATGATGGCAAAGTGGAAAGAGCTGGGCATGTAGAGGCTGGAGAAGTGATGATTACGGGGCACTACGAAGGGCTGTCAAATATTTGGTGCTGCACATTTGTCTTCATTTGCTGCAGATGATAAGACCCTATCCAACCCTTTCAAATTCCAAGGATTTCAAACCCAGACATCTGTTTGCTTGTAGTTCCTTCCTCTTCTTTTTTCTTTTGTCCTTTGAGGAAACTAAACCACAGCTTTTCCAACAGGCAGTTACAAGAAACACGCAGGCAGACACACCTCCACCTTTTATGTTCTGCCTTTGACAAGCCAGGATGGCCGTTCACTTTGCTGCCACACTTGAGTGCCTTGGGATATTTAAAGAGCTGTAATTTGAATAGCAAGCAAAAGAGATCTTGAGCTGAACCCAGCAAAGAGAAGGGAGAATTACAGATGCAAGATGTGGGCTGTTCTGTGAAGGGAGACAGGACACATTGTTTGGCATGAGAAATACAAATGCAAATAGCAGCAGGAGAGATGGCATCAGGAGTAATTAACTAAAGCTGGCAATGGTAACTACCTGAGATCTCTTCCAGAATTTATCTTGGTTTCCCACCACCTGCAAAAAAATCAAAATTCATAAAGGATTTATGGCTCTGAAGGCAGAGACCCTACATTGTGCTTACATAGTATAAATATACACTTTTGTAGTTACAAGGTCGTTGCATTACACCAACCAACTACATATTTGTGAATGTGCCTGCTTATTGTTCCATTATGCAATGAGGGATTCTGTGGAGAGCATGTGATGAGCAGCTAATGGAATGTTGACGAGCAAATGGGAAGAAAGCATGAAGGAGCCAATCCTGTGGCAGGAAACTGGTATGGGAGGGATCTCAGAGAGGTTGATTACACGGGAGAATTAAGTGCGGAAAATGCCGTCTTACCTTCCTTTTGCTCCAGTACTCCTTTGTTTACACAATTTAGGCTGAAATTGGTTAATGCGGTAAGTTAGCGTCTTTGCAGTTCACACAGTCGGGGGGCGGCTCTGGGGCACAGGGCGGTACAGGTTGCAATGGCAGAGAGATGGGCCTCTGGAGCTGACATTCATGGATGCCCATCTCTCTCTGCCACAGCCAGCAATCAGAAACAGGGCAGATGCAGGGCGGTACAGGCTGAAGCAGCAGCAGAGACACCACCTCAGAGTGTGGTGGAGTCTCCTTCTTTGGAGGTTTTTAAACAGAGGCTGGATGGCCATCTGCCAGGAATGATTTGATTGTGTATTCCTGCATGGCAGAATGGGGTTGGACTAGATGGACCTTGTGGTCTCTTCCAACTCTATGATTCTATGAGATGGGCCTCTGGAACTGACAGTCACGGAGGCCCATCTCTCTGCAGCCACAGCCGGCGATCAGGGACGGGGTGGGCAAAGGATGGTACAGGCTCCAGCAATGGAGAGATGGGCCTCCAGGACTGACAGTCATAGAATCATAGAATCATAGAATTGCAGAGGAGAGATGGGCCTTGGGGACTGAAAGCCACTGAGTCCCATCTCTTCACTACTGCAGCTGGCAATCAGAAACAGGGTGGGTGCAGGACAGTACAGGCCACAGTGGCAGAGAGATGGCCCTCTGGGACCGATTGCCACAGCTGACAATCGGGGATCAGGAGAGTGCTGGGGTTGCCCAATCTGTTGTAAAAACAATGGTGGATCCTACATTGCAAGGCATACCTTGCCAGCCCGGCCCCTCTGAAATCTGACCAATCACAGCTCAGTTCTGCTGTGAGCCCCTGTTTTTGGGAAGGTTGCTGGTAGATCACACAGCCAACTTTATGAAACTTTTTTTTTAAAGTCGGGGGAAATAGCAAAAGCTTGTCTCACATATCTCATAGGTATTTGCCCCCCCCCCTTCTTCTGAATATGGCGGCATTGGCCCAAAATGTGTGGGGACCATTAGGATTCTGGGCAAATTAGTTGAGGATTTTGTTTTATTTATTTATTTTTTTTGCCAAGTAACTAAGGGGAAAAAGAGATGATAGTTGAAAGGGAGGAAGTTGAAGATATGATGTGATGAGGAGAGGGCTGGAATGTGTGTATGGCCGTGAGTGGAGCCAGGGAATGTATGTGCTGTGAGAATAAGTGTTAAGAGGAATAGAGGCTGATTGGAATATAGAATGAGAGGAAAGAAAGAACATAAGCCACTTGGTATTGAGTCTGGCACTTTCTGAAATTATATGGCCACTGCAGAGTGGGACTAGCAACCAGTTTGAAATTGACCAAGTTGAAGACAATGTTCAAATACATTGTTTACACAATAAATCAATCTTTATGTTTTGTTTATCCAATCCAGACTCCTCATGAATTATTTCTCTTACTAATATTTATTTGTCATACTAACCCTGTAATTTAACACACCAATACAAGTACTATCCATCAAAAGTCAAACCCGAGTCCAAGGAAGGGATAAGGGGGAAGTTTGACATAAAGGTGATAACTGTGGAACCGCAGTCTCCACAGATTATTAATTTGGTGGCAGCGGTGGGATTCGAAAGGCCCCTGCATCACAAATTTGGTGGTGGTGTAAGTGACAAGGTGGCCAGACTGAACAGTGATGTAAATTCAGCTGGTGTGCCTGCGCATTACAGGTGCACACTGGCTGTTCCTACAATCCCCCAGTGAATCAAGGGGTACATTTCAGGCACTGATGAACAGTGATGGGCCATCCAAGAATATGCAACTTCATGTACAATGATTAAACTTGCAGAACTCTGCATATGCAGCTATGAACTGAATATAGGAAACACATTCAGGGATAGTTGTGTTGGCCATGCAGCAAAACAAAATCCAGAACCCACAAAAAAAAAAGATTCCTGAATACAGACCTTCTTACCCAAGTTGTGTGGGATCTGTGAGGATAACCCAGTGTCCAAATTCTACTATGGGGAATTTTTAATTAGCTCAAGATAGCAGCAACAGGATGGGTAACTGCGGGATCTTTTGACCGGTACTATTCTGGTAGTAACTAAAGAGACTCCATGCCAGAACATACAATTAAATGATTTTATTGGAAATTAATCTCAACAGCATTCACGCTAACACTCAAGCTTCAAGCAATCACACAAGGCTATCGAAGAAAGTATTTTGATAGAGGAATAGAGTGAGGCGATTGTGGGTTATACTGTACTGAGCAGAGGAGCAGAGATTTGTGTGGAAGCTGCTATCTGGCTACACAAACTAATGTGGAGGTGAGAGGAAGAAGATCTGTGTGTGCTTTGGTGGCATTATAGGAGGATATTTATATTCGATATTTCCCTTAAATGGATGGGATTTAGAGTAGAATACATTGTCTCTTGGAGATTCCCAGGACTGGACAAAGGATTCTCCAGATGTGTTAATGATCATTATTGGGATAGTCATTTGGGACTTAATGGGCACAGGCAACCTTCTATTGTGGATAAGGGAGCAAGAGGAAAAACCCATTTTGCAATCACTGAGTGCTCAGCTATCCTCGATTGGATTAGTTGGTGACTCATCTCCAGGTGTTCCCAGGAAGAACTCTGACCTGAGTGTGACCTGTTTGAGGAATTGTACATGATTCTAACCTTAGTACCTGGGGAGTCCTTGGTTTACTTGCCAACCACATGGAAGGCCACTTCAAATCAGATTATTAAATATTTGCCAAATTGTGCTATATTCCAAGATGGGGGCTGACAAGGCAGGAATCAACATTACACAACAGCCAAAACAACACAAAACTGCATGTGTAAGAGAACTAAAGTGTTTGTAAAACACTAACAGCAGTCCAGCCAGAAGGTTCCACTAAGTTTTTCACCCATCTCTGTTCATATCCTTCTCTCTCAAAAATGAAGGCATAGGTCATATGCTTCTAACTCCAAACTTGTATTTATTGTACAACTCTCTTCAGGCTATAATATCCAGAATCCCACAACCAGCATCAGCATGTTGGTTGAGGGTTGCTGGAAGTTGTGGTTCCAAAAATACCTCTTTCCCAATACCTCCTCCAAAGTTATCTTTATATGTCATAAGATCATAAGATCCATATTGATTTATACAGTTGGCCCTCCATATCCACAGATTCTGTATCCAGGATTCCACTATCCAGAGATTGAAAAAATCCCCATTTTTTTCTTCAAAAAGCAAGCCATGATTTTGCCATGTTATATAAGGGATGACATTTTACTACACCATTTTATAGATTGGGACTTGAGCATCCACAGATTTTGGTATCCACGAGGGTCATGGAACCAAATCCCAGCAGATACCAAGGGCCCTTTGTATCAGGTTTATGTTGGTTTACACCATGCTTATGTTGGTTTATAGCAGGGGTGCAGCATATTGATTTATACCAGTTGGATTATACAAGATTTATTTTGGTTCATACCAGAGGTGGAAATGTTGGTTTATACCTGTTCTATGATGATTTGTGCCTGGCCTATGTTGGTTTATAGCAGGGGTTGGCAATATTGGTTTATGCCATAAGTAGGCAATGCTGGTGAGTCTGGAGGCCAATATTCTGCCCTCTGGGGAGCACACTCACTGCCCAAAGTGCCAAGAATAGGGTGGAAGGAAACTGGATGTGGACAGAAGTCAGCTTCAGACATTCAAAAATTGGTGTGTTTTTTTGTTTTTGTTTTTTAGTGTCAGACAGTGCCAATGGGTCTGCAATTTAATGAAAAGGTGAATAGCAGCAAGTCTAGTCAGAGAGGTTTTCTGTCAGGAAAGCAAACATTGAACACAGATTGCAGCAGACAACTACAAATCCTTCTGCTGCAGTTATTTTTCTCCCATTTTAGACGGTAGTAACTCTTTGGGGAGAAAAAAATTCAAAGAATTGGGGGGGGGGAATTTGCTTCCTCACCCAATCCGACTTCCTTTCTGCTCACAGCGACTTCAGTAAAGGCTGCTGGGAAACATATGCGGATGAACTGCCCTTCTTCCCACAGCTCTGCCTCCCTTCAGATGTTCATTCAGATATCCCTTCAGGTATTTACAGATGGCTCTCATGTCTACTCTCAGCCTTCTCTTCTTCAAGCTAAACATACCCAGCTCCCTCAGTTGTTCCTCATAAGAGATGGTTGCCAGACCTTTGATCATCTTGATCACCCTTTCCTGGACACACTCCAGTTTGTCAATATCCTTCATGAACTGTGGCAGAACTGGATACAGTATTCCAAGTGAGATCTGACCAAAGCAGAATACATTGTCACTACTACTTTCCCTCAGTTAAGATACTATACTCCTGTTGATGCAGCCCGGACTTGCATTGGCTTTTTTGGCTGCTGCATCACACTTAGACTCATGGTTATCTTGTTGTTTACTAAGACCCCTAGATCCTTTTCACATGTACTGATTTCAAGCCAGATGCCACCCATCCTCTACTTGTGTCTTCCATTTTTCCTGCCTTACATATAGCCCTGTTGAAATTCATTTTGTTAGTTTTAGCTCAGCTCTCCAATCTTTCCAGGTCCTTTTGAATTCAGTTCCTTGCCCTCTGGAGCATTAGCTACCTCCCTCCAATTTGATGTCATCTGCAAATTTGCTAAGCATGCACTCTATTCCATCTCCTGTGTCATTTATAAAGATGTTAAACAATATACACATTTTAATATGCAAACAGCTAAAATGTGCACAATTGATTAAAAAAACAGGAAAACACACTCTAACCAGCAGGAGGAAATGGATAATAAATTAGGTAGATTGCATCATACATGTGCCCATTTCAGAAAATGCATTAAAAATACACTGTAATTTTCACTCACTCACTCACACACACACACACACAAGATCCTGTGTCAGGGCTGCACAGCATAAATCTTTGCATATGGAGTTGCATGTTGATTGTGTTATGGGTCAAATAGCAATGTTGTGTGACCAAAGAAGCCATCAGATATACAACAGAAAGCCCAGCTGAATGCACACCCCAAAGAAAATCTCCATGCAGAAGGGCATTACATGCACAAACCTGCCTCCATGGTCTTGAACAAAATGCAGATGTTCTGCAACAGACAAAAATGTCAATCAATTTCTGTGGAGGAACTTACACACATGTGAGATACCAACTGTATCCCTACCATTTGTTCTGAGCTCTATTTCTGGTCCTGAGTAGAGTAGACCCGTGGTATCAACTGGTTTTTACCTCCTTGTTCACTCTCTATTCATCCATTGATTCAGTGATTCCATTCGGGTTAGGACTTTTCACGGTAGTGCACTTGTACCTCTGAGCATATCAAGAGGACCAGGCAGGAAAAGTTGTTATAGTAGAGTTGCAATCAGCAGGCAAAGAAATGAGCACACAGACACAGATGTGTGTCTAAACTATTTCTCTTTACTAAAGCATATTATAGTAATATTTACAATGAGTCTGAGACTCCTATCATACAGGCTACATATCACAGCACAATGTACAGTGCAGTCCAGTCACTGTACAGCCCAGACTGAAAGTACACAGTCTGAGAGCAAAACCCAAGTCAAGAGCACAGAGACAGTGGGGTGATCTACTTATACAGTACAGATACAGTACAGTCATGGGTTATGCAATCAGTGGTTCTCACACACATTTTCTCACATACATAAAGCTCTGGCTTTCTTTCCTTCCCACGCTTGTCTCCCAGGCATAATCTAGATATGCTGGCCAGCTGCATTTAGCCTTCTTATTGCTGGCCCCTGCAAGCTGTAGCATACCATACCAGCTCTTTATAGTATAATTTTCCAGTGATTGTATATCCCAGTACCCTGACAACTCACCCATGTGTTGTTGTTAATGGCCTTTGAGTTGACTTTGACTCATGGTTATTTGTGAATGAGAGACCTCCAAGACCCCTTGTCCTCAACCGCTCTGCTCAGGTCCCGCAGGCTCAGGGCCATGGCCTCCTTGACTGAGTCTACCCATCTAGTATGTGGCCTTCCCCTTTTCCTGCTGCCTTCTACCTTACCCAGCATTATTGTCTTTTCTAGTGAGTCATGGCTTCTCATGATGTGGTCAAAGTATGACAGTTCCAATTTAGTCGTCTTGGCTTCTAGGGAGAGTTCCGGCTTCATCTATTCTAGGATCCATTTGTTTGTCTTTTGAGCCCTCAGTGGTATCTGCAGCACTTTTCTTCAGCACCACATCTCAAAGGAGTTGATTTTCTTTCTATCAGCTTTCCACATTGTCCAGCTCTCACACGCATGCATGGTGATGGGAAATGCAATGGCTTGGATGATCCTGGCTTCGCTGTTCAGTTTTATATCTTTGCACTTTAGGATCTTCTCTACTGCTTTCATAGCTGCTCTTCCCAGTCCTAGGGCTTGCCTAGGGTTATTCACCCTGTCTTGCTGCCATCTTTGAGATCCGCTGTCCTAACAGGGAGCTAGTGTGTCCTGGCTGGTGTAGATAACCCCCAAGAGTCATAGATTAACTCAGTTTGCTCTCAAACCACCATTACTTGGGAATCTCTTCCTCTGGACCTTTCCCTCATGGTTTGAAGCCCTACTTAATTCAGATTAATTTTTTTATTTTTTATTTTTTGCTCCTATTGAGTCTTTCAACATCCCTTCTGGAAGAAACTGGTGATTCATATTTTCCTTGCCAAGGGCATCACTTTTAAACCACCAAGAAATGAATTACGTTTTTATTTGGCCACTCAGTATCTGTTATTCAGGGGGTGGGAGAAACATTGAGCAATCAATCATGGTGAAGGTCATGGTTCTTTGTGTGTGTTTGTGGGTTGGGGGGTATTGTCCTTTTTCTGCTTCACAAATCCCATCAGAATCTGTTTACACAGAGAAAAACTGCCAAATACATTCTTTTTTTCAAATTTCTTTATGACTTAATAAAGCTATACGGGATGCATAATGTCTACTGATTGTTTTTGGTTTTTTGATCAATATACGTTTATGTCATCCGAAGGACCCAGCCTAAATTAGATGACAATACCATTTACATTCTGAATTCATTCCATTTGGACAAACAAAATACTGATATATATATAATTTCACCCCGTTCCTCCTTCTTGGGGGAAAAAAAAAGAAACCTTGGGAAGATGGATAAAGACGGCAGAAATGATGAGTTAAAGTGGATTTTCCTACTTTAAATGCATAGGTTACATTTTCTTTATGCAGTCTTTAAATAATTCATTAGTCCCTCAGACAGTTTTATTAAGTCTTCCGCCAGCACGATGGAATTCCAAGCAGCTATAACTTCTCACAAGCTTATGGAAGCAAGCAGTGAGAATGCTAAAACATACTTAAATTGAAATAGTCATATATTTATGCGGGGAGATTGTATTTTGTCACCCAGATTGCTGCTCTGCAATTGAAGCACATCTTGAATACTAGATGATGAGCAATCTACTGATCTGATCGCCTAGCTGTAACAAATCGATGGAGACTTGGCCACTTCTGATGCCCCCCATTGTGTTCAAAGGAACTGCAAGAATGAGGGGGAATCCCTGTGGCAGACCAGAACTACCCAGCCCTATCAGTACCACTTTTCAAAGACTTGTGGGTCCCATCACCATCACCAAGATTAACAGAAAGGAAAGGTGAGTTCAAAGGATGTCCCACAGAAGGATACAAAGATAGCATCCATGGCAGCTTTGTAGCTGTGTGGCTTCAAGTTATTTCCAATTTATGGAAACCCTAAGCCAATCCTGCCATGGGCAGGATTTGTTCTGAGGGAGTTTGTCATGGCCTTCATCTGAGGCTAAGAGATGTGAATTGCTCAAGGTCACCACCCAGTGGGTTCCCATGGCTGAGCAGAGATTCAGACCCTGATCTTCTCAAGTCCTACTCCAGAACCAAAGCCACTTCACCATGCTGGCTCACATGGCCTTCTTACCCTCAGCAATTTCCCTCAAGAATTTCTTTCCTACAGTAACAGAATCCTAGTTGAGAGCGGGTGATTAAGCTGTGACTAGTCAGAAGCAACACCTTCTTAGTGGCTACTCCCAGACTCTGGGAACCTCACCTCAGGAAGCTGAGCTAACTCCTGCTCTGTTGTCTTAAGGCCAGGTAACTTGCCTGTCACTAGAGCACTAAAATCATCATCATCGTCGTCATCATCATCCATTTGTCCTTTCATATTCACTGGGGTTTAGGTCCAGCCCCCCCCCCCCCCCCGTGGATACCAAAATCCGTGAATACTCATGGCCCATTATATGCAATGGCATAGCTAAATGGTGTCCCTTATATAAGATGGCAAAATCAAGGTTTGCTTTTTGGATTATTATTTCTTTTAAGAATATTTTCAAGCCAGTGAATACTTAAATCTGTGGATACCAAATCAGTGGATAAGGAGGGACAACTGTAATAATAATAATAATAATAATAATAATAAGTAGTAGCAGTATTTTTGCTGCTCTTGTCGTTATTTCCCTTTTTTTTCCCCATCCAGGACTCAAGGTGGCTTACAGAAGTTAGGAAAAGTAAAAGTTCATTTAGTACAAAAATTGAAAAATAGACTTATACTATCAATCAAATTAAAAGCAATCTGGGTGTTTATTCTGAACTTGAAAGGAGCTATTCAAAATGCTGAACCTATTGGGGGGGGGGATATCCAAAAGCTGTGAGCTGTTATGGGCATTGGTCCATGTTAGAGAGCACTGTTCAAATTCGGACTAAACCCTGGAGTTGTTCTCAATCCCGTGACATGGAAGCCACGTGCAGCTACTGATTCAGCTGACCTTTGGCAACTGACCTCTCTTGCCGCAGGAGTAGCTTTTATAACTGGATGGGTGCTGAGTTCCCCTTTCCTTGCTGGATCCTTAAAAGCTGTTGAAAAATTTTGTATGCTTGTACTCACTGGCTGAAATCCTACTTCCCTTCAGGATGGTGTAAATATCTACCAGAGGAGTTACATTATGCATTACCCTATGCTGAATACCAACAATACCCCAACATACCTGGATCAGTGGTCAGCTGACAACCCACTGTGCAATTGCAATCCACAATGCACAAAGGTAATAATGCATAGAGTGGTGCGCATTCACATGCTACTCTGCGCAATATGCTACCACATGCACAATGGTCCCACATGCGCAACTCCACTTATGCCACCCTTAGCCCCTCTTGCCCCTAAGACCTTAAGAATCAGACACTCCTCTTTTAGATTCAGAGTCACTCTTCTTATAGAGAGATACATTCTTTCAGATAGCCTGGACCTAAGCCATATATGGCTTTATAACTCAGAACCAAGACTTTGAATTGAGCCTGGAAATTGGATTAGTAGCCAATTAAGCTGCTTCAACATGGGAGTTCTGTGTTCCCTGTAAACAGTCCCCAACAGCATTCTGGCTGCAGTATTTTTGACCTTCAGGGAACTGTGTTCTTCAAAAGAAACTTTTCCAGGCTCAACAGTGTGGAAGGGCCCAGTGGTGGTTTCCATGGCACTTGGGCAGTGAATCCATATTGAGTTTTATTCCAAACTTTAATGAAGCTATCCAAGGTGATGAATTCTATTCCCATGACAGGTCTAACACGTTGGATAGCTTCTGTAATGTTCAAACTTAAACATACAGTGGATTCTATATTCCACTGGTATATCAGCTGCCAGCTGTGACAGTGGCTTGTAGGGATGGAAAGACAATTTGAAAATATTCCCCCAAAAATGGTCAAAGACCATGACTATTTATTTATTTATGCAAGAATCCAGAAGAATCCTGAACTGATGAGAATCTTCACAGTCCAGGACTTGTGCTGCACAAAATTCACATGTGTTTGTTTTCTGTAGAAAATTGCATTTTCAGCACAGGAAGCAATATTTCTACACAAAAATGTTATTTTTGCTGCAGACTGTTTCTATGTAGAAAATGCGGTTTTCTCTGAAACACACTCAGATGCAAATTTTGCGCAGAATGAGTCCTGAATTGCAAATTGGCATCAAATTGGTATGGTTTTCAAAGACATTCTTGCAAGGACAAGAAAACAATTAAAATTGCTTCTTGCTTCCTTTGGCCTTACCTACATAAGCTATTTACCCTTTTCTGCGCCCATCTGAGAGCCCTGCAGTCCAAACGATACAGGGCTTTTGCCCCATTCTGCTCCCGGGCAGTTCTTACAACCCCCAGGGCAGAAACAGGACTCAGACAGGGACAAGCTGGGGTAGGACTCAATACAATATTTAAAAATACCTGGTTTAATCTGTTTCTGCTGGAAGGAAATGGATTCAGCCCCGTGTGTCCAATGGAGCCCATCCCTGCAGGCTGACCCATTGCTCTAGCTGCTGGTCACCCTTACTCTTCTGGGTCTGGGCAGCAGGACTGCACCATGTGACCAAGGCTGGTCCCATGCAAGGGGGTTTGTCATACGATGCAGATCGGCTTCCTGGAACCAGCAGAGCAAGGGAAATGGTGGCGGCAACAGCTGCAGCAACAGTCTGGCATTCTTTCTGGACTCTGGCCTGTTTCGTCAAGTTTACATGAAAGAACGGGTCAGATTCACAAGCGGGATATGCTGTGGCTGGGATACGTTGGGGAGCATATCCTGGCTCATGTAGATAAACCCTTTGAGATTAAAATTAGTGAAGAATTACATCCCTGGTGGTTTGCTTAGTCTCAGTAAGAAAACTGGCACACTAACTAATGCTGTGTCTCTGACTGTCTCATTTCCAGCATTTCTTTCAAGAATCAGTTACCAGAGCTTCGTTTTCTACACCAACAACTGCTAGCAAAAAGCTCACAAGCAACACAGTAGAAATCAGAGCTGAGAAGAGTTAGTTTTGTAGACTACAATTCCCCTACTGATTGGAGGATTTGGAGAATGGTAGTCCCCCCAAAAGTAACTCTACCAAGTTTAGATTGAAATTATCATAAATTTTGTAATGTTTGGGTGTTCTCTTTAAATAGTAAACATGTTTTGCTCAATAGAAGTTTGAAGCCATTCAAAAAATCCCTTCTGCAACATTCTATTTCACTCCACTCAAACCAGAAGCAGAAAGTGATAGTGGTGGTGAAAACAGATCTATGCCACCTTCAATTCCCACCATCAGCATCAAAGTCCATCTTGAGCAGAAATGGTCTGTTAAGTTCGCCCTCTGAAACAGTTCATCAAAACCAAATATCTCTAACTTTCCATGTGCCTCTGACCTGTTTCCTGCTTCTTTCAGCAAGTGATTCATATTCCAAGGTATAATTTTCTGTCAAATGTCCCCCCTTCCCTTTCTGGTGACTCATTCATATGCCTGCTCAGAGCCACTTAATGCAAAGCTGATGGACCTACATTTTTGTTCAATATTGGTTTTCAGCTCATATTCCTTGGAGGCCTCAGTGGAAAGATGACTCATTCCAGCACAGATTTATTGGTAGTATTTTTCATAAAGATGATGCAAAATGGAGAAAGGGGGATATGATTTAACAGCTCAGCTGAGTCTTGAGATAGGGTTATGCTGACAAATGTGAGCAATGTGGTGAATCTTTCAGCAGAGCAATAACACTGGTAAGGCAGAAGCTGAGCAGCAACCAGTTCCACTCTGCCACCACCACCATCCAGGGTTACCCAAGAAAGTTAACAGGCTTAGCTTACTTTGCAAAACATACACAAGTAGCTTTTCTTGCAAAACTGTGTGCATAATCAAATATATGGTCTAATACAGTAGAAAGAGGGAAGGAAACATGATTGTTGGTTAGACTGATACAGGAAGAGAGAGGATATAGAAAAGCACATAAGCAGGAACTTTGAGATGTAGTGAGTATAGATATGCATAGGTGATATGCACAGGTTATGCCTTTGATCCAAGTTAGGAAAATTATGCTTTGGGGCTATAGCTCCCAGGATCTGTGGTTATTTGGTAGATCTTTTGAACTGTAGTTCTAAAAGGAACATTTCAAAGCTGTGCTTTGTAGTCTAGTTTAGCCTATATTTATGCACCCTCTTTTTCCTAAAGTTGGGACCAAAGCCAGCACACCACATAAAAAAGAACTGCAAGTAAAAACCTATGTAGCCAAAAGCATACAAAGACATATGTTTAAAATGTTTTTAAACTGTCTATAGAATTAAACCATTAAAAACATATGGCCAGAAACCTATTGGCACCTTTCTCCTGAGTAAATTTCCCTATAGAAGCGCTTGGACATTTTTCTCCTGGGCAGAACAGATGTATTTCGTTCAAGGTTAAGGAAACAGAATTTCACATCTGGTGCCATTTTGCATAGTTGTGCGGTGTGCATGGATGCATTGCATATTGATGTGTATGCAAGCTGTGCCTGGATGCACATTGCATGCTGCACATACAGCTGTGCATGCATATTTGGTTGCCTAACAGCACCATTCACAAATAAGTACACAACTGGAGCATACCACCATGAGCGCAACATTCTGCTCAGATTTTCAGTGCAGGATCTCAAACACATCCATTTAAAAGCAAAGGGAAAAAGCAGCAAAGCTTAAAGGGCTTATCGCACTCTGGAGTAAAATAGCAGGGCAGCCAGAAGGTTTCATCTTCCGTGCTGCCTTACTGTCCAACATCATTGTTCTTTCATTCCAGTTTCATGGGAGACTATTTCAAATAATTTTATTAGCATACATAGTCCTGTATTTGCCAGATAATCATGCTGTTTTGCATTTATATTAATATTTTTTTAAAACACATTCATTTCCCATTCCATACATTTCTCTCATCTTTTCTTTCCAAACTACTATCACCCCCTCCTTTACCTTACAACAAATTCATTCCACATCTATCTATTCTCTTTCCTTCTACTCTTACCCTTTCTTGACACTTTCCCATACCTTCTCACATACTACATTCCATCTTAACTTCTACCTTCCCATCAATATCTACACATTCATTTCACCTCCTACCCAACCGTCCCCGTACGATGTTTATTATACAGTTGACCATCTCCTATCCATGATTTCCATGGTTATTCTACTACCAAAGTCCATTTTCACCACCACACCACATTTGGGTAACATTAAACAACATTTTACCATTTAAAAGTAATCTGTTAACAGCTTACATATTTAGGTTTTTTGTGGGGGGTTTCCGGACTGTGAGGCCACGTTCTAGGAGAGATTATTCCTGATGTTCCGCCTGCATTTGTGGCTGGCATCTTTAGAGAATGGTGATGTGTGGGTGTGTGGGGTTTATATACTGTGAGTCCCTGTTGAAGAGGATTAGCATGTAAATTTGTGTATTCAGTTGTTGGATGTTCAGTTCTTAGAGTGGGAGGATATGCAAGGAGGATTAGTGTCTGTTTGGCTAATGGTCCATTGTCTGTTGGGAAATCCCCTGTCCCTGGGTGAAGTTCATTTACATGTGTTGAGTTTTTATTTTGGTGTTTTTCAGGACTGGTAGCCAAACCATGTTTACTTTTAGAGTTTCCTCTTTCCTGTTGAAGTTGTCCAGGTGTTTGTCGATTTCAATAGCTTCCCTATGCATTCTGACATGATAGTTGTTGGCCTGGTCCAGAATTTCAGTGTTTCTAAATAAATTTTTGTGTCCAGGTTGGTTTATAACATGTTCTGCTACTGCTGATTTTTCTGGCTGGCCCAGTCTGCAATGTCTCTCATGTTCCTTGATACGTGTTTGCACACTGCCTTTTGTGATGGTCCCTATGTAAACTTATCCACAGTTGCATGGTATGCAGTAAACTTCTGCAGCTGTGAGAGGGTCTCTTTTGTCCTTGAATGAGTGTAGCATTTCTTGGATTTTCTTGGTTGGTCTGTAGATCATTTGGAGGTTGTGTTTCCTCATCAGTTTCCCTATTCTGTCTGTGACTCCTTTGATGTATGGTAAAAATAGCTTCCCTTTGGGTGGTTGTTTTTCTTCACTCCTGTGGTTTTTCCTGGGTCCACAAAATGCCCTTTAGGAGGCATGGCAGTAATTTTGTCACATGTGGGGGACAGCTTGGCTGTTTTAGGACCAGAATAGGCCTTTTTAAAAAAGAAAACAGGAAGTGAATTGGAAGTTACTTCCAGATCACTTCCTGTCTCCCTACCCCCCAAAAAAAAACTTGTGCTGGATCTATGACAACCCAGGGGAGGCCAAATATAGGGCAAAAATGCCCTTACATACCCTAGAGAGAATTGGGGGAGAATAGAGGGACAACAATGATTTTAAAAGGGGGCAGAAGGTTGTGTTCCTTCAAGATTTTTTGGAGGCATAATGTTGCTCTCTAGCCCCCCAATAGTTGTCCACACTTGGGTTGGACAGAGAGACAGCACCTGATCAAAGGGAATGAAGTGAGTATGCTGTCAGTGGGCTAGGAACTTGGGTCTTCCCCACTTTAATTAGACCCCAGTCTTGCAGGAAACAATTCATTATGCATCAGGTGCCAACCCAATGAGGCAAAAACCAGAAAGGGAACTTAATGGCATCCTTTGTCCTAAGTTATCAATCTTTGGTCAGGAAATTTGACCTATCCCAGTAACTCTCAACCTTTTCTTTACCAGGGACCCCCTTTAAATATATTTTGTTGCCATGGATGTCCAAGACTTAACTCAAGATTAAAAACCCTAATAATCATAATAACAATAATAGATGATGGTGATGATCATAGAATCATAGAATTGCAGAGTTGGAAGAGACCACGAGGGCCATCCAGTCCAACCCCCCTGCCATGCAGGAAATCTTGATCAAAGCATCCCCAACAGATGGCCATCCAGCCTCTGTTTAAAGACCTCCAAGGAAGGAGACCCCACCACTCTCCGAGGGAGCGTGTTCCACTGCCGAACAGCTCTTACTGTCAAAAAGTTCCTCCTCATGTTGAGGTGGAATCTCTGTTCCTGGAGCTTGCACCCATTGCTCCGTGTTCCAGTCTCTGGAGCAGCAGAAAACAAGCCTGCTCCATCCTCAGCGTGACATCCCCTCAAATACTTAAACAGGGCTATCATATTGCCTCTTAACCGTCTTTTTTCCAGGCTAAACATACCCAGCTTCCTAAGTCTCTCCTCATAAGGCATTGTTTCCAGACCTTTCACCATTTTAGTTGCCCTTCTCTGGACACGCTCCAATTTGTCAATATCCTTTTTGAATTGTGGTGCCCAGAACTGGACACAGTATTCTAAGTGAGGTCTGACCAAGGCAGAATAGAGTGGCACTATTACTTCCCTTGATCTAGACACTATACTTCTATTGATACAGCCCAAAATCGCATTGGCCTTTTTAGCTGCCGCATCACACTGTTGGCTCATGTTCAACTTGTGGTCTACTAGGACTCCTAGATCCCTTTCGCACGTAGTCTCATTCAGCCAGGTCTCTCCCATCCTATATTTATGAATTTCATTTTTCCGCCCTAAATGCAGTACTTTACATTTCTCCGTATTGAATTTCATTTTGTTAGCTTTGGCCCAGCTCTCCAGTCTATCCAGGTCATTCTGAATTTTGATCCTGTCCTCTAGGGTATTAGCTACTCCTCCTAATTTGGCATCATCTGCAAATTTGATAAGTATGCCCCTAATTCCCTCATCCAAGTCATTGATAAAGATGTTGAATAGCACTGGGCCCAGGACAGAACCCTGTGGCACCCCACTGGTCACATCTTTCCAAGACGAAGAGGAGCCACTGCTGAGCACCCTTTGGGTTCGGCTGGTCAACCAATTACAAATCCATTGAACAGTTAACTTGTCTAGCCCACATTTTACAAGCTTGTTTGCAAGAATGTCATGGGGAACCTTGTCAAAGGCCTTACTGAAATCAAGGTATGCGATGTCCACAGCATTCCCTTCATCTACCAAGCTGGTAACTTTATCAAAAAAAGAGATCAGATTAGTCTGGCATGACTTGTTTCTCTGAAACCGATGTTGACTTTTTGTGATTATGGCATTGCCTTCTAAATGTTCATAGACTCTCTGTTTAATGATCTGCTCTAGAATCTTCCCTGGTACTGATGTCATTATGATGATGATTATGTTGATGATGATGTAATAATATAGTTACACCATCCATTAAACCTTCCCTCAGAGACACTAGAGGAGGAGGGAAGACTTTTTTCCTGCTTCTTCCTGCAAGTTTTTGGTTAGAGTGGATTGAATGGCAATGTGCAGGCCAAGCCAGCCAGCCAGCTTTTGCCTTGGCTCTTGTGCAAGCAGGGATCACCACCACTGAGGCCATGATATTGAGAACACAGCTGCGCTGGGCAGGGCACATTTCTAGGATGGAGGACCATTGCCTCCCAAAAATAGTACTCTACGGTGAACTCGCCACAGGTCAGCGTAAGAGGGGCGCTCCAAAAAAAGCGATCCAAGGACTCCCTGAAACAACATCTTAAGCTTGGCCAAATTGATCACCAATAATGGTCCTCCCTGGCCTCACATCAGGAGGCATGGAGATGCACTATCCATAATTCTGCCGTCTTATTTGAGAACTTACACCGAACAAGTCTTGAAGAGAAACAACAATGCAGAAAGAATCACAACCCAGAAACATCACCCAAGGAGACCTTTTGCTGTGCTTTGTGCAACCGGACTTGTCTATCTCGGATTGGCCTTTTTAGTCATCAGCGCGCTTGCAGAAAGCACGGGATGAGTCCTTCCTGAATCTTCGTTTGCAAAGAAAACCCAGAGAGAGAGAGAGAGAGACCATCCATTAAACCTTCCCTCAGAGGCACTAGGGGAGGAGGGAAGACTTTTGTCCTGCTTCTTCCTGCAAGTTTGTGGCTGGAGTGGATTGAATGGCAATATGCATGACAAGCCAACCAACCAGCTTTTGCCTTGGCTCTTGTCACATGGCCACTCCACTGCAGGGAGGAGGTTGCCCAAGCAGCCTTTGCAGACCCCCTGTGAGGACACTGTGGATCTCTAGGGGCCCCTGGACCACAGGCTAAGAACCACTGACCTATCCCATACTTCTACTGCCATCTGCTGCCCCACTCTTCTTATATGAATGCAAGAATCTGGTTGCTAAACAATACTGCCACACCATTGTATATTTGCATTCCTCTTCCCACCACTTCTGAAGAGTTCAGAGGATATGCTATGGTCATGGAATGAAGGCATTATTGCCTCTCAACAAAGCAGGTTTGTTTCGCTACTATAGACAACATCATGAATGTCAGAAAATGTGTGAAAGTCCTGGATCTCTCAAGCAGAGTAATCTAATTGCCAAGGCAGAAGCTGAACAATGACCAGTCCCTCCCCACGAGACAGACACACATGCACAAAGGTTCAGGTAGAGAAAAGAAAGCAAGTTTAGGGATAGTCCAGATGGTTAAAAAAATCCTCTTAGAATCTGCAGGGAATCCCATGTGTCCAAATGGGATCCTGCAGCGTGTTGTCTATTTTGGAGGGAGAGGGAGCAAAAGTCAGGGAAAGTCTACGGCAGAAGCCTCAGGAACTTTTCCCGAGTTTTTAAAAAACCCTGACAGAAATGTGCACCCTCACCCATTAGGACTACCAAATCACATTGCATCACATTGCTGAAGAGGACAGCTGATTGGTCAGAAGTGCTCAGGGGCAGAGCTTGCTTAAATAGCAGATCATGGGTCTGCCATGTTGGATTGCTGCTGTAGTGATGATGCACTGAGGCAATGAGGCAGGCTTTCTTTCCTTCTTTTTTTCTTTATTTAAGCAGAAGGTTGTTCTTCCACACCTTGGATTTAGTTGTGTTTTTTTTTTTAATTACTGTTTATTGGGGCAAGTTTGGGAATACAAATCTGTGAGTAATTCACTCATGGCCACCATCAGCAAACACAGAGAGCCAGTCTAGACAGAGGACAGCTGCTGTGAATTGGCGTTTCTGTGCCCCAATTCACATTTTGTTCCCTCATCTAGACTGGCCTTTAGTCTTTGTTGTAAAAACATAGAAAGTAGCTGTACTTACAAAAGCTTGTGCATACTCAAAGACAGGGTTTAATAGAGGAACGAGAGAAAAGGGATAAAATGGTAGCAAGTTTAAATGATGCAAAATAGAGTGGTTGTAGAAAAGCAAACAATCAGGAAGGCAGTAAACATGCAAACTAGTAATTGTTATTGGCATGCACAGATTGCTAAGCAGGAGGTAAGTTGGACGTTGACCACCAGTTTTTTCCTGGTTTCAATAAGTTCTCTGCTGGGACTAAAACATCCAAGTGAAGCCCCCAAAATTTGAAAATTGCCTCTTTGACCTCCTAGGAAAGAAAAATTCAGACCATTAAAAAAAATGGGTTGCTTGCATACTTTTCACTACGCAACTGTTTAGTATGAGCTTAGTCCTGGATCAAGATCCTACACCAGGTTGTGTCATATCATTTCACTCCTGTGTTACCCAAGGTGTTCTTGGAAATTCCAAGAAAATATTGAGTTTCGAATATGTTGGGGAAATTAGCAGCAACTCAACCTTAGCAATGTGAAAGGGGACAACAGGGAGAGGGATCTTTATACCTTTGTATATCCTGACTAACTTTGAACTGACATACACACAAGATGAAAATTAACAATGGCATTTATTAAAGACTTAAAATAACAACCCCAACCACACACACATTCATACGATAAAGTATTCTCACAAGACCACTAGGCTTGGAAGAAAGGAGATTGGATTGGAAGAAAGGAGGTTTCTCGGGTTATAGGACTGTCTTGTAGTCCGAAGTCATTGAGCAAACCGGCAATGTGGATGGATGAATCTGGAGTGGCTAACGCAAAGAGATGTAATCATATAGAATCATAGAATCATAGAACTGTAGAGTTGGAAGAGACCACAATGGCCATCCAGTCCAACCCCCTGCCACGCAGGAAATCATGATCAAAGCATCCCCGACAGATGGCCATCCAGCCTCTGTTTAAAGACCTCCAAGGAAGGAGACCCCACCACGCTCCGAGGGAGTGTGTTCCACTGCCGAACAGCTCTTACTGTCAAAAAGTTCCTCCTCATGTTGAGGTGGAATCTCTGTTCCTGGAGCTTGCATCCATTGCTCTGTGTTCCAGTCTCTGGAGCAGCAGAAAACAAGCCTGCTCCATCCTCAACGTGACACCCCTTCAAATACTTAAACAGGGCTATCATATCCCAGGAACTCATTCTATGCACACTGAGGCATGATTTGGGGCCTGTATTTATAATAAAAATATGCCTTGAACTGAGGAGTTTCATGTGTTGAAATAATTGATTCCCGGTGTTCCTAAGACTGCACAATGAGTTCCAGGAAAAACTCCTGGGTTTGACAATAGATTTCCAAAGATTCTAATGTGTTGCAACTGCTCTTAATGTCTTGGTGATTAGATTTATAAAGCTTGAGCTGCCTCCTTAATGGTTGAGTACTGGTGGAGAGGAGAGCAATACCTTTCAGTCAAAGGATTACTTCAATAGCAGGATAAATCGTCTGTCACTTGGGTGTGTGCAAACAATGTCCTTTTGACCTTTCACTTTCTTCACAGTTTCGAATTTGTCAATAGTCCTTCCTTTGGGCAATGCATGGCTTACTTAACACATGCCTTTTGGAATCCATATGGTGAGTCCCTGATATTTTACTGCTCTTCCCGTGGAAGACCACATTAATATGCCAAATTATTAATAAGCCAATTTGGGGGGTTTCTGGAGATAAGAGTCATTAGGGGCACTAATACCTGCACAGTTATGCTTTGATTGTGGTTTGCAGCCCTTGAATGGCCACACTGCACAACTGGATATGAATCTAAAATCACAACTGTGAATGTGCCTCTGTATGTCCAACGACACTGCACGAAGAACGCCACTTCTGCAACCTTGAACTGGACAGCAATGTTCTGCTTCACACAAAAATGCACCAACTATTTCTGTAGGGGAACTTCCACATTAATAAGACACCAAGAGAATTCCAACCCCAATTGCCTTTCTAAAGTGAGAAAATATCTGTCTACTTATGCTACTTGACCTGAGAATTAACCAGTTTTCAAGGTGACACCATACAGGATGCATACTGCATTAAACCAGAAAGTTCTCCAATTATTTATTGCCATTATGTTGTAAAGTACTAAGGAGGAGTAAATGGATGCATACAATGCAGAACAAGCCATCTGACAAGAAAAACACACTTGAGTATTACCCCCACATTCATTGTTCCTCTCTATTGAGCTATTTTCCTTTCCACTTCTGCAAATTTAGCCTCCTTATAAAACATATAAAAAGTAAGGATGTAGGTGGAGTGGCCAAGAGGCCAGGCGGGAGTTCTACTGAATTGCCTGTCATGGTACACGGTCTATTGTTACCATCTGTGGGAGAAGTAACCTTTTAGACTTTGGGAAAATAATTCTGCTGCTTATATAACTTCAATTATTTTGGGGAGAGCCAAAGATAACGTCATAAAGCATTCCACCTCCTAAAGCAAAAATCTGCTTTGAATTCGAAGTATTCAGTTGAGGAACAAGGGGCAGAATGCTGCTCACATAAGGTGTTTGGAGATATCCAGCTGAAAGATATCCGGTTGGACTCAAATCCTACCCTGGGGTTGTCCAAATGGTGAAAAAAATTCCTCACAGAATGTGAGGAGAATCCTACCTGTCTTAATGGCCATCCGGGTGGTTTTGCCTTATTGTGAAGGAGGGGGGGGGCAACACTTTCATGGCTTTTCACAGAGTTTAAAAAAGAACTCTTGAGGGAAATGCACCCCCCCACCACCACCATCAAGGCAACTCCTGCAAATTGTTCCGCAGTCTGGAGGGATAGAATAGACCTTCTGATTGGTCGGGGATGTGCAGGCCTGACCTTCCTCTTAACCCCCCTCTTTTTTGACAGAAGGGACCCACAGAGGGCAGTCATGGAGAGGGGGAGGATGGTTCTCCCTCCCCCCCACCACAGAAGCCTTCCCTCTGTCATCACTGGGACTGGGGAGGATTGCTTTTTCCTCCCTCCCACACTGGATACTTTCCTGTAGCCACTGGGACCGGGAGGGGAAGGATGGCTCTTTCCTCCTCTTCACCCTCCCCATGGGTGCCGTCTGTGCTGCCCAAAGCTTATGGGTGGGGAAAAAAAAAACGTTAAGACAAATCACAACTGCTGTAATTTTACATTACATACTGTGGAGCAATCCAGTTTTGGGGGGGATCGTATAGACAAACCTTGTCTCAGCAAAGGATAAATATCCAGCTACAGAGATATGCTACACTTGCACCATGAATGTACTACAGTGACTATCACCTCACCTTCCAACATTTCACAGATGAAAATTGGGAGAAATGTGTCCAAGCAACATCAGACTGTGGTCAAGGTGGCAACAGTTATTACTGAGGAAGAATCCAAATGCTAGGAGAGGCTGCAGCAGTTTGCTTTTGCCTCAGTCTACTGGGAATGGCAAGACTCTGCCCCATCCTCTCCTCTCCCTTTACTGAGTTAACTGAGTGCAAACTACTTCTGCACTTTCAAATCAATTTGCAGCAATTGAAGTAAGCTGAGGACAAAGGGGGGAGGTAGGAGAAGGAGAGAAAAACTGGGACATTTTAGATGCATCTGAAACAGTGGGACAATAGAGGAATAATCAGGGCTGGCCCTGGAAAATTGGGACAGTTGGAGAGTATGTACCACTGTGGCACAACATATGAGAAATGGTGATGTGTGGATCTATTGTTAGTTTGCACAATGCACAATGCCCAGAGTCACAGTGTCCGATGCGCTGTGTGCAATGCACACTGACATACTACCCCAGGTGTCTTATTGAGCACCTGCAAGAGTTCTGCATGTAGAACACCTTTAGATGAATATTTCTACTCTGTATTGTCGAAAAAAGTCACTCCACATGTGTAGCACAATTTACACCTGCTATATTACCAACATACGTTACCCAAATTGTGTTGGGTCCAGTGTCTCCTCTGGACACTCGCATCAGATATTAATATGGGGAATTTTAATTAGCTCAATATGGCAGCGAGAGGCTGGATAACGGTAAGCTCTTTTGAGCTATGTATAGTGGTACTAACTGGAGAGACTCACAGCCAGGAAATAAAATAAAAATGGTTTTTATTGAAAAATAGTCTCGGAAGTATTCACACCAACACTCAGGCTTCAAGCAGTCACACAAGGCTAGCGAAGAATAGGAGGAAGTATTGGGATAGAGGAATAGAGTTCAGGATGCTGGGCTATACTACACCTGTCCGAAAAGCAGAGATTCTTGCAGAGAAGAAGTATGGCTATGCACACCAGTTGACATAGCGAACGAACAGAGTGATGGCCTCTGGGAAACAGAGCACACTTTGGCTTTATTTTGGGGTGATATTTATATTCAATATTCCCCCAGAAGGGGTGTTATGACTGGAATGCACTGTTTGCTGGAGCTTCCCATAGTTCAATAATCGATGCTCTGGTTGTGTTAACGACTGTTAATGGCTGAAACATTAAGACTGATGGGTGTCAAGCAACCTCATATTGTAGGAGAGACTGTGAGGGGAAACCAGTTTTGCAAGGCAAAGAATGTCCAGCTACTCACTTCCATGTCAGTCCAGGTGAATTAGCTCATTTCCACCCTAACTACCAGTCCAAGGGTGGGTTCTCATAATTAATACCTGGGCAAATCTTTTAGGAATTTGGGATGGCTTCTTCCTTAGGTTTTCTGAGCATTTGACTCCTTGCATTTGAGAGGCCCTGGTCTACTAGTAACTATGTGGGAGGGCAAATAATAAGCCCAATTATGAAATATAGCCAATTGGTGAATTATTGGAAGGGTGGCAGTGTTAGGGCAGGTAACACATATGTCTGGCCACAGTCTCAGTGAATCTATTGCTATACTTCTAGTGCATGGTCAGAACAAATGATTCAAAGAAACAGAACAGACCACCACAGAGACCTGACATTGTGCTTGTGAGGCATAAATCTACATTCACATAGTTACACAGTGGTTGTGATACACCACCCTTCTTCTCCTTGCCCATGGTATCTGTCGGTGTTCCTTCACATTGTCCTATTGTGTGCAGTGGGAAATGAACAGGGTCTGTTTCTGCAATCACAGTGAGTCAAGTGATACATCAAAGTCACTGACAAATAGTTTTATAGATATACCCCAGTTAACAAAGTCAATGTGCTCCTGAGCTTGACTTCAGTAACAGAAAACCTGGTAGCAAAGGCAGAAATAATTTGGCACAGATAGGGATACTATAAAAAAGAACAGTAGTTCAACATACGATGGGTGACACCTATCTTGACAACAGTGCATGCTAAAGGGATCTAGGAGTCTTAGTAGACCACAAGCTAAACATGAGGGAACAGTGTGATATGACAGCTAAAAAGGGCCAATACACTTCTAGGCTGCATCAATAGATGTATAGTGTCTAGATCGAGGGATGTGATAGGGCCCCTCTATTCTGCTTTGGTCAGACCCCACCTGGAACCAGCCCAAGGTCACAATGGATTTTTTTTTGGGGGGGGGGCATAACATTTTGAAACAGTATGAAACTGAGTAGAATCCCAGATTATGGGATCCATACTACACCTACTTACCTGGAAGGAACCCCGACTGAACTGCACTGTCCTTACTCATAAGTAGATAAATTCCAGCTTGTGTTGCAATTTGGTTACATGTAGTTCCCATTGAAATCAATGTGAAATCAATGTGTTTGTTCCTGCATGGCAGGGGGTTGGAGTGGATTCCCCTTGTGGTCTCTTCCAACTTGATGATTCTATGAAACTCATTACTTCAGTCCCATTATCACTGAAACATGAGTCTGGATGAGACCCCCTGTCTTCTGTTTTGGTGGGAAGATGGAGACAGGCACATCACTGAATGCTTCTCTCTCTCTCTCTCTTTTTGAATTTGTTTTTGGTCTTGTGTCAGTTCAGTTAATTAGTCAGACTAATGAATCCACTGGAGCCTAAGAAAGGTCAATAAAAGCTACACTTTCCAAACAAAATTGGAAAGAGGAGATTAAAACAAAGTGCTGGATCAAAGGGTCAGTTGTGTTTAAGGGAAGTTTAACCCCATGTTGGCAACTCAAGGACAAGGAGCACCTTTTAAAGGAACAGTAAAAACACAATTAAAAGGGCAATAGAAAACATAGTTCATGATCATGCATATTATTTAAAAGCGTCAAAAGAGGATGGGGAAGAATAAAAGAAGTTTCTATAGTTTCTTGAATACAGCCAAAGTGGGTAAAACTGATTTCAGATGGGTTTAAAACCTCCAAAGAAGGAGACTACACCACACTCCCAGGCGGTGTCCTCCACTTCCTAACAGCTTTTCCTGTTAGGAAGTTCTTCCTTATTGTTTAGGTGGAATCTCTTTCCCTGGCATTCAAATGTAGGTCATTACTCCATGCCCTAGTCTCTGGAGCTGTAGAAAACAAGCCTGCTCCATCCTCAGTATGACATCCCTTCAAATATTTAAAGAGGGCTATCATGTCCCCTCTGAACCTTTTCTTCTCCAGGCTAAACATACCCAGCTCCCTAAGCCGCTCCTCATAGGGGATAATGGCTCTCAGACCTTTCACCATTTTGGTTTACCTCCTCTGGACACACTCCAGCTTGTCAATATCCTTTTGAATTGGCATGCTCAGAACTAGACACAGTATTCCAGGTGAGGTCTGACCAAAGCAGAATAGAGAGACACTATTACTTCCCTTGATCTAGACACTATGCTCCTATTGATGCAGCCTAGAATTGCATTGGCTATGTTAGCTACCACATCACACTGTTGGCTCATGTTCAGCTTGTGGTCCATTAAGACTCCTAGATCCTTTTCACATGTACTGCCCTCAATCCATGTGTCACCCATCCTATATCTGCACATTTCATTTTACTGCCCAAGTGTAGTATCCTACATTTCTCCCTGTTGAAATTCATTTTGTTAGTTTTGGCCCAGCTTGGGCAGCCGAATCCACCATAAACTCCATCTGGGAAGCCTTCAGGGCTTTACCCTGAATTTTTAAAACGCTTTGTAGGGGATGTGAATGTCTTATCATTAAGATAGTTGCATTCACATTGCTGCAATCAGGAAGTGCAAGCTGATTGGCTAGATTAGCATGGGACCAGGGCTTGCAAACAGGGAAATTGCTTGCTGCCTCCATTTTGGATTTTCATCTAAGCAAAAGATTGGTAAGGTGATAAAACAGTGATCTTCCCCCCACCACTCATATGGATGGGACATTAATCTTGATTTCTCCAAGTCATAGAATCATAGAGTTGGAAGAGACCACAACAACCATCCAGTCCAACCTCCTTCTGCCATGCCATATCAAAGCATTCCTGACAGATGGCTGTCCAGCCTCTGTTTAAAAACCTCCAAAGAAGGAGAGATTCCACCATATTCCAAGGCACTGCATTCCACTGCCAAATAGCTCTTTCTTGCTAATGTTCAGATGGAATCTATTTTCCTTTAGTTTGAGTCCATTGCTCCGTGTCCTTGTCTTTGGACCAGCAGAAAGCAAGCTTGCTCCATCCTCAGTATGACATCCCTTCAAATATTTAAACATGGCTATCATGTCCCCTCTTAAGCTTTTCTTCTCCGGGCTAAATATGCCCAGCTCCCTACGCCACTCCTCATAGGACATAATGGCTTCCAGACCTCTCACCATTTTGGTCACCCTCCTCTGGACATGGTCCAGCTTGTCAATGTCCTTGAGTTGTGGTGCCCAGAACTGCACATATTATTCCAGATGAGGTCTGACCAAAGCATTTTCATCTGCTTAAATCAAAGTTACCAACACTGTACTCTGAGGTTTCATGGTACAAGGCAAGATATAAACATTTTTGATGAATAAATAAGTAATTATTAAATTGTGGTACCATGGGAGCTGTAGTTCAGTGGCCATGACGGAAATAGGATTTTGAGAATGGTAATTCAAAGAGTAACATTTCTAAGCTCTGTGTCAGGCATCACCCACACAATTGCAGTCCTGCGCTATCCTGTCATAAATCCATTCTAAAGAAATATGTTTTCTGAACACTGTTTTGTCTGTTGCTTAACTCCTCAGGATTACTGTGATAAATTGAAAAGGATGCTCACATGAACTCCATTCTGTTCCCAGTTCATTAAATTGCTTTATGATTCCCTCCACATGGAATTCTCTCAGTGGATGCAGGGAAAGTGGCTTTACTTTATGAGAGAGAGGGGGGGGACTTCATCAGATGCTCTAAAAAAAAAAAAAACCGCGGAGGTCAGGAGGAGGATGCTGCTATCCCGCTTCAGGTGGTCGATACTACACACCCTGTCCTCCTCCCACCCTTCCTCCATGCTTCCTCCATGCTAGAGGGCTGAAAAAGGCACTGCTTTTCATTGACGGAAGTTTCCATCAATAAAAAGCGGCACCTTTTCCATCGCTCCAGCACAGAGGGAGAACAAACAAAGGATGGAAGGAGGATGGGGCATGTGGTATCGACCGCCGGAAGTGGGACAGCGGCGTCCTCCTCCCAACTTCCATGGGGGGGGTTAGAGAATCTGATAAAGTCCAGAGAGGGTGTTGCTTTTAATTGTCATCAAGTCAGCTTAGACTTATGCTGACCCTATGAATGAGAGACCTCTAAGTCCCCATCTCCTCAACAGCACTGCTCAGGTCTTGCAGACTCAGGCACCCATGGCTTCCTTGATTGGGTCTGCATCTGGAATATGGTCTTCCTCTCTTCCTACTGCCTTCTACCTTTGTTGTAGTTGTTAACTGCCTTCAAGTCAACTTCAACTCATGGCAACCCCATGAATGAGACATCTCCAAGACCCCCCCATCTTCTACTACACTGCTCAGATCTTCCACATTCAGGCCCATGGCCTTTCTGACTAAGTCTATCTGTGTGGTGTGCAGTCTTCCTTTCTTTCTTTTTCTCGCTACCTTTCCTAGTATTATTGAATTTTCCAATGAGCTGTATCTTCTCATGATGTGACCGAAGTACAACAGCCTCAACTTAGATTTTCTTTGAGTTTTTTCCAGGCTGTGAGACTGTGCTCTGGAATAGTTTCTTTCTGATGTTTCACCTGCATCTGTGCAGAATGATTGGGTAGGAGTGTATGTGGAGTTATATATGCTGTGACCCCCTGTTGGGGAGTATATGTAAATTTGTGTAATTGAACTTAGTCACCTTGGCTTCTCTTGTGAGTTATGGCTTGATCTCTTCTAAGACCCCTTTGTTTGTCTTTTTGCCTTCTTCCTTACCAAGCATTATTGTCTTTTCTAATGAGTCCTGTCTTCTAATGATATGGCCAAAGTACGACAGTCTCAGTTTAGTCATCTTGGCTTCTAGGAAGAATTCAGGTTTGATTTGTTCTAGGACCCACTGATTTGCCTCTTAAGTAATCCATGGTATCCACAAAACTCTTCTCTGGCACCACATTTCAAATTAGTTGATTTTCTTCCTATCAGCTTTCTTCATTGTCCAGCTTTCACAACCATATATAGAAATGGGAAGTACGATGGCATGGGCAATCCTAACTTTAGTATTCAGTGATATATCTTGAACACTTCAGGATCTTGTCTAGTTCCTTCATAGATGCCCTTCCAAGTCCTAGTACTTTATCAGACACACCCTTTTAAACGTTCTTTTGCCAGCATAAAAAAATATATGCATTTTTATGCTGGCAAAAGAACGCCCCCCCCCCACCGCACTTACCTCCTATTCCTGACAAAGGCAGCAAAATAAACATCAAAAAGTGAAGCAAAGCTCATACACACACTTAAAAAGTCCCAATTAACCCAGGGAGGGTCATAAAAAGAGCAAAACCTACCTGGATGTCCTGATATGACCCACAAATGTTCATGCTGGAGTGGGCATTGTTGGGGTAACTATGTGATTTAAATGGCCTGAGGTATCGCATGGCAACAATGCTGGCAAAAAAGCAGCAGGGAGATCTATTGATGGCTTAAGCCATCAATTAAAAACCCCAGTTTTTAGCCAAGACATAACTGCGAAAGGGCAATGTTGTCTGATCTGAGTGTCCTTTCATGGTTATGTGGTGTCGTGATAATGCCATATTTTCCCTGTCTGATAAAGTCCCTAGTCTTCTTCTGAATTCTTGACTGAGCATAGATATGTGAATGCATAACTTTTTAATCATTTTGTATAAAAGTTCAGATGCATTCCTCCCTTCATGTCTGGGTGGGATCTCAGTTGAGGGTGTGGTTGTTTGGTTGGCAACAGGACAAGACTCCTGCCACGGAGAAGGAGAGCAGCATCTGGACAGCCACTTTGAGTGGAAGCTTTCCAGGCCAGTTTCCTGTCAGGGAGAAGAAGGAGAGCAGCTTCTGGAGAGCCATTTTGAGTGGGTGAGTTTGATTTTTTAAAAACTGTTGGGAGAGGCTGCTTGTTGCTGAGGCAAGCGCAAATTTGAGTGACCAAACAAAAGTACAGCATAGAGTTCTCAGCATTAACTAAGAGTTCTTAGATTACCTAAAAGCTCTCACCATGGACACTGAGGGGCTGCGGC
The DNA here is from genome assembly GCA_030847615.1 of Gambelia wislizenii. Lineage (NCBI taxonomy): Eukaryota > Metazoa > Chordata > Lepidosauria > Squamata > Crotaphytidae > Gambelia > Gambelia wislizenii. Next base: position 331,463,547 of record JAUMIR010000004.1, read on the forward strand.
AGTCACCTGCAACACTTGTGTGATGTTTGTCTTCTTTTCTACAAACGTGGGGAACTTCACATGCACCAAGTGCAAGTTGGTAGCCCTCTTGGAGGAGAAACTCCAGCAGCTGGAGACATGGGTAGCTACACTTCAAAAGATTCGTGAGCAAGAAATTTTCCTGGATAGAACAGAACGAACAGTCTTGGACGGGGACTGCACAGAGGAACTGGTTGGGGAGGAGAGGGTCATTTCACAGACATAGGAAGTAGACAGCTGGAGAATAAGTCACACACAGAAGAATCATAGAATCATAGAATTGCAGAGTTGGAAGAGACCACGAGGGCCATCCAGTCCAACCCCCCTGCCACGCAGGAAATCACAATCAAAGCATCCCCGACAGATGGCCATCCAGCCTTTGTTTAAAGACCTCCAAGGAAGGAGACCCCACCACGCTCCGAGGGAGTGTGTTCCACTGCCAAACAGCTCTTACTGTCAAAAAGTTCCTCCTCATGTTGAGGTGGAATCTCTGTTCCTGGAGCTTGCACCCATTGCTCCGTGTTCCAGTCTCTGGAGCAGCAGAAAACAAGCCTGCTCCATCCTCAGCGTGACATCCCTTCAAATACTTAAACAGGGCTATCATATCGCCTCTAAACCGTCTTTTTTCCAGGCTAAACATACCCAGCTCCCTAAGTCTCTCCTCATAAGGCACTGTTTACAGACCTTTCACCATTTAGTTGCCCTTCTCTGGACACGCTCCAATTTGTCAATATCCTTTCTGAATTGTGGTGCCCAGAACTGGACACAGTATTCTAAGTGAGGTCTGACAAAGGCAGAATAGAGTGGCACTATTACTTCCCTTGATCTAGACACTATACTTCTATTGATACAGCCCAAAATTGCATTGGCCTTTTTAGCTGCCGCATCACACTGTTGGCTCATGTTCAACTTGTGGTCTACTAGGACTCCTAGATCCCTTTCGCACGTAGTCTCATTCAGCCAGGTCTCTCCCATCCTATATTTATGCATTTCATTTTTCTGCCCTAAATGCAGTACTTTACATTTCTCCGTATTGAATTTCATTTTGTTAGCTTTGGCCCAGCTCTCCAGTCTATCCAGGTCATTCTGAATTTTGATCCTGTCCTCTAGGGTATTAGCTACTCCTCCTAATTTGGTGTCATCTGCAAATTTGATAAGTATGCCCCTAATTCCCTCATCTAAGTCATTGATAAAGATGTTGAATAGCACTGGGCCCAGGACAGAACCCTGTGGCACCCCACTGGTCACAGAAAGAAGAAAATCCAGGGATTCTTTGAGCAGCTTGCAGCTACAGAATCAATTTGAAGCCCACTCCCTTATCAAGGACAACAAGGAAGAACAGCATGGACAGACTTCAGGGACAGAGCAGGGGACCTTGAGAGTATCACCGCAATGAGCAGCAGCTGTGAAGCCTCGGGGGAGGCGTGTGGTGGTGGCGGGGGACTCCTTGCTGCGGGGTACAGAAGCAGTGGTATGTGGGCCTGACAAGATGACTCAGGAGGTGTGTTGTCTCCCTGGGGCAAAGATCCATGATGTGACCGAGAGTCAAGACTCGTCAAGCCCATGTATCATTACCCCTTCCCTTTGGTCCATGTGGGAACCAATCATACTGCAAGGCACAGCTTTCCGATGATCAGAAGAGATTATGAGGCCCTGGGGAGGAAGCTGAAAGAAATGGACGCACAGGTTGTCATCTCGTCTCTTCTGCCAGTTGAAGGGCATGGTCCAAGAAGGGAGAGGAAAATAGCTGATGTAAACAACTGGCTCCATAGATGGTGTCGCCGAGAACAAATTGGATTCTTGGATCATGGACTGCGCTTCCATGAGGGAGGACTTCTGGCAAGAGATGGGGTGCATCTCACGACAGATGGCAGAAACATTTTTGCCAACAGTCTCAATAATTTGATCAGGAGGGCTTTAAACTGAGTCATATGGGGAAGGGAGACAGTATTCTGGAAGGCAAACGGGCTGGAGAAAATAGTGAAACTGTCATAGAGGGAACAAGGCAAACAGTGCAAGGACCCAACAGTGGGAGGCAAAAAAACTTGCACAGGCAGCAAGTAAAGGGAACACATGGTCTTAGATGTCTCTACACTAATGCACAGAGCATGGGAAATAAGCAAGATGAACTCGAACTGCTAGCACTACAAAACAAATATGATATAATAGGCATTACTGAAACCTGGTGGTATGAGTCACATGATTGGAATGTAGGAATAGAGGGGTATAACCTTTATAAGAGAAAGAGGCCAAACAGGAAAGGAGGACGAATAGCATTATATGTCAGGGATATTTATACCACTGAAGAGATCCATGTCATCAATACTGGAAGCCAGGTGGAGAGCATCTGGATAAAAATTAAAGGGGAGGAAAACAACAGGGATGTTATTGTGAGATTCTACTACAGACCCCCAAGTCAAATGGAGGAATTGAATGATGCCTTTCTAGAACAGATGAACACACATGCAGAAAGAAGAGATGTAGTAGAGATGGGTGACTTCAACTATCCTGATATTTGCTGGAAATCTAACTCGACCAAAACTTCAAGGTCTAGCAAATTCCTTACTTGCCTGGAAGACAATTTCATGGTCCAAAAGGTGGAAGAGGCAACAAGGGGGTCAGCTATTTTAGATCTGATCCTAACCAACAGGGATGACCTGGTTAATGGGGTGCAAGTGGTGGGGTCCTTAGGTGGGAGTGATCATGTTTTCCTGGAGTTTGTTATACAGTGGAAAGGAGAAGCCAGGCATAGTCAGACATGCATTCTCAGCTTTAGGAGAGCTGATTTCAATAAACTCAGGGAAACACTGGGGGTGATCCCATGGTTGGGAATACTAAAAGAGAAGAGACCTCAAGACGGATGGGGCTTTCTCAAAAGGGAGATACTGAAGGCACAATTCCAAACAGTACCAGTACCATTGAGGAAGAAAAATGGGAGGTGTCTCAAGAAACCAGGATGGATGACTAAAGTTTTAAACGGAACATGTATAGGAAATGGAAAAGGGGGGAAATCACCAAAGAAGAATTCAAACAGATAGCGAACACGTGTAGGAGTAAAGTCAGAAAAGCTAAAGTGCAGAATGAGCTCAGGCTTGCTAGAGAGGTTAAGAACAATAAAAAGGGGTTTTTTGGGTATGTCCGCAGCAAAAGGAGGAAGAAGGAAATGGTAGGGCCACTATGCGGAAAAGATGGCAAAATGCTAACAGGGGACAGCGAAAAGGCAGAATTACTCAACACCTTCTTTGCCTCAGTGTTTTCAGAAAAGGAAAAGGGTGACCCACCTGAGGATAATGGAACAGAGGACACACTAGGGGAAATCCAGCACAGAATAAGCAAAGAGGTAGTATAGGAATACCTTCTTAATCTAAATGAATTTAAATCTCCAGGACCAGATGAACTACATCCAAGAGTATTAAAAAAGCTGGCAAATGTAATCACAGAGCCATTGGCAATAATCTTTGAGAACTCCTGGAGAACAGGAGAAATCCCAGCAGACTGGAGGAGGGCAAACGCTGTCCCCATTTTCAAAAAGAGGAAAATGGAGGATCCCAACAATTATCGTCCAGTTAGTCTGACATCAATGCCAGGGAAGATTCTAGAGCAGATCATTAAACAGAGAGTCTGTGAACATTTAGAAGGCAATGCCATAATCACAAAAAGTCAACATGGGTTTCAGAGTAACAAGTCATGCTAGACTAATCTCATCTCTTTTTTTTTGATAAAATTACCAGCTTGGTAGATGAAGGGAATGCTGTGGACATCACATACCTTGATTTCAGTAAGGCCTTTGACAAGGTTCCCCATGACATTCTTGCAAACAAGCTTGTGAAATGTGGGCTAGACAAGTTAACTGTTCAATGGATTTGTAATTGGTTGACCAGCCAAACCCAAAGGGTGCTCAGCAGTGGCTCCTCTTCATCTTGGAAAGATGTGACCAGTGAGGTGCCACAGGGTTCTGTCCTGGGCCCAGTGCTATTCAACATCTTTATCGATGACTTAGATGAGGGAATTAGGGCCATACTTACCAAATTTGCAGATGACACTAAATTAGGAGGAGTAGCTAATACCCTGGAGGATAGGATCAAAATTCAAGATGACCTGGATAAACTGGAGAGCTGGGCCAAAGCTAACAAAATGAAATTTAATACGGAGAAATGTAAGGTACTTCACTTTGGGCGAAAAAATGAAATGCATAGATATAGGATGGGGGAGACATGGCTGAATGAGACTACGTGCAAAAGGGATCTAGGAGTCCTAGTAGACTACAAGTTGAACATGAGTCAACAGTGTGATGCGGCAGCTAAAAAGGCCAATGCGATTTTGGACTGCATTAATAGAAGTATGTTGTCCAGATCAAGGGAAGTAATAGTGCCGCTCTATTCTGCCTTGGTCAGACCTCACCTAGAATACTGTGTCTAGATCTGAGCACCACAATTCAAAAAGGATATTGACAAATTGGAGCATGTCCAGAGGAGGGGGACTAAAATGTTGAAAGGTCTGGAAATGATGCCTTATGAAGAGAGACTTAAGGATCTGGGTATGTTTAGCCTGGAAAAAAGATGATTAAGAGGCGATATGATAACCCTGTTTAAGTATTTGAAGGGGTATCACATTGAGGATGGAGCAGGCTTGTTTTCTGCTTCTCCAGAGACTAGAACATGGAGGAATGGATGCAAGCTCCAGGAACAGAGATTCCACCTCAACATGAGGAGGAACTTTTTGACAGTAAGAGCTGTTTGGCAGTGGAACGTACTCCCTCGAGTGTGGTGGAGTCTCCTTCCTTGGAGGTCTTTAAACAGAGGCTGGATGGCCATCTGTCAGGGATGCTTTGATCGTGATTTCCTGCGTGGCAGGGGGTTGGACTGGATGGCCCTCGTGGTCTCTTCCAGTTCTGTAATTCTATGATTCTATAAGTTCTTGCAGGTAGGTTCTCAACAAAAGTGGTGTCTGGTATCTGTGACAATAGTGGAGGAGGTAAATCTGCTCCATGTTTTAATCTGAACTCAAGAGACTATTTGAATAACCAGGTCTGGCAGCTTGTGTGGCTCCTCAAAGGTTTGGACTAAACACCAGCATGGATTCACCAGCCCCAGTGTCACCAGCCCCAGCAGCCTCCACTGGGGGAGTCCCAGGCATAATGAATATCCAGTATGCTCCAAAAATAGTATTGCTGCCTTCTATTCCCAGAACATTTACACTTCAAGTAGGATACCATTGCAGCAAGATCTATGGCAGATATAGCCGAAAGCGCTGACAGAGCAGTGGATGAAGAAAGTCAGTTATATCCAAATAAGGAACCATGATCTACTCGCCTGTCAACGAGAGAATTTCCCATCTATCTTGCCAATTTCTGTTTATTTCCCCCTCCACATTGATTTTATAATTTTTGCCTCACTCACAGCCTGAGTCAGTCATCACTAGCATAGATTCAAATAACACGTCAGCTCCAGTGCTGATATCGATCAGGACCCCAAAGCCTGGTTTTTTTCCATCCTATTAATACTTAAAGATTATAGCCTCACTTCCTTGGAAACAGTGAAGGCTGGGAGCTCCAATGCCAGTAGGGCATAGCATTTGCTTCAGACCCATAAAGGAGAATATCTTACGACTCCTCTAACGTTTTAATCAGTACTGCATATGTACAATCCTAAGTATACATTGGACTGACTATGTGACGAATGTTGCTGTCCTTGAGCAAGCATTGAGATCACCAGCATTGAGGCCATGATATTGAGAACACAGCTGCGCTGGGCAGGGCACGTTTCTAGGATGGAGGACCATCGCCTCCCAAAAATAGTACTCTATGGTGAACTCGCCACGGGTCAGCGTAAGAGGGGCACTCCAAAAAGTGATACAAGGACTCCCTGAAACAACATCTCAGGCTCGGCCAAATGGATCACCAACAATGGTCTGCCCTGGCCTCACATCGGGAGACATGGAGACGCACTATCCACAATGCTGCAGCCTTATTTGAGAACTCACGCTGAACAAGTCTTGAAGAGAAATGACAACGCAGAAAGAATCACAACCCGGAAACATCACTCAAGGAGACCTTCTGCTGTGCTTTCTGCAACTGGACTTGTTTATTTCGGATTGGCCTTTTTAGTCATCAGCGTGCTTGCAGAAGGCGCGGGATGAGTCCTTCCTCAATCTTTGTTTGTGAAGAAAAGCCAGAGATAGCAGTTGCTCTAGGTTTTAGTCTGAACTTTAAAGATGCTCTTCCAGTTGCTGAATCTATTTCAGCACCTGGGACCTGAAAAACTCCTTTAACATGGGAATTATAGTTGTAGTTGTTTTTATATTCATTTATATTCTGCCTTTTTCCCAAAAAGGGGACTCAAAGCAGCTTGCAACATATTTAAAAACAATACAAATTTAAAAACTACCCACAAACTTCAATATAAATCATGATTTCAAAGACAATTAAGGCACATCTAGACGGGAGGAAAAAGTACTTGGGGATGTGTATTAACTCACCTTCGCAGCAGTTCCCTTTTGCCTAGATGATTTTTTTCCCCAAAAAAGTTGCCTGTGCAGCAATGCATGTTAAAGTTCATATGAACGGAGCCCCTTCTTGTGAATCAGGATACCGGCTGTGAGAAAACGGCGCTATTATTCCCTCTGATTTTATCATCACTCTCTATTTTTTTTTTAAAGTATTTAAACTTATTTAGGGTTTAAAAGGGCAGAAGGGAGACCTTCCGCCTGTAACATTATTTTTTGTCCTCAGCATGGCAAAATAGTGTTCCCTTGCTGGTCTAGAAAGCCAAAATGGCCCTTCTGAATCAGCTGGAGGAAAGCCCGCCCCACTTGCACAATGGACCAGTCAGCTGTCCACTTCCTCCTGGCCCAGAATATGAAATGCTGTGATTCGGTTGTCCAAATGATCAGCAATGTGCTTCTCCAAGCAGTTTATTAAAAACTTTACAGAAAACCACATAGTGTCTAAAGGCACAACTTAGGGAGTTTTTGGTTTGTTTGTTTTTACCCCACTCCTTTTCAATATGGAGAATCTCATGCATGGCTCATTGGGACAACAGGTATTCTCCACGAATTCTATGAGGGGTATTTTGACTGTCTAGACAACGTGTTGAACAATTTATAAAGTTAAAAACATTTTTAAAATACATTAAAAGACTACACAAACCATAAAGCAGCAAAGCAGACCATTAAAAACCCACCCCATTCAGTTTCTAAAAGCCTTGTGGTAAAAGAATAGTTTAACCTGCCTGAGGAAGGAGAGCAAGGATGGAGCCATCCTCGCCTCCCTAGGGAAGGAGTTCCAAAGCTTGAGAGCAGCCACAAAAAAGTCCCTGTCTCCCTTGTTCCCATCAAAAGTGCTTGAGAAGGTGGTAGGACAGAGAGAGGGGCCTTTCCAGAAGATCTCAAAACTCTCAGAGAACTGAACGTAAAGCAGATTCACTGACTGACTAACATGGCGCACACACACACACACCAGCTTCCACCCCGCAGAGGTAAATCCCCTTTGATCTAAGCAGAACTCTGTAGGGTTCAAAATTCTTAGCATCAATATTGTACTTCCTGACACTCAGCAGGAGACAAGGGGCATTCTGCCTCTCAATTTTTCTGCAGATCTCCAAGGTTTGCAGTGCATTTTGGATAAATGAAATATGCAAAAACCATATACACTTTTCTTTAAAAAATGCAAACTGTGCAAAAATTATACCATTGAACAATACACACAAATTGAATGAAATGTCTACATGAAAAAATCTGGACAAATGTGTATAGGAACCCCCCACTTATCTGAACAGTTAGGGACTGCGGTCCTGTCAGAAATTGGAATCAATTGAAAAGTGGAAAACCGGGAGTTTTTTTAGCTTGCAAATGCAAGACTGAACACTAGCTGGTGCCAAGTTGACTGAGAGGGGAAAAAAACAGCATGACAAGTCGACTGAGGTTGAAAGAGCAAAGCAGGGGGTCAAAAGTGTGGTAGGTGGCTATAATTTAGCTCTGTTGAAACAGTAGAAGGAAAAAAAAACAAGTTGTCCAATAGTGGGATATGTCTATACATTAAAAATGCTTTCAAAATGTACTTTTCCCAAAAAATGTTTTAAAAATGCACACATATTCCCTTGGGAGGGGGGCAGAGGGGACAGACCAAAGTCTTGCAACATAATATGAATCATAGAATCATAGAATTGTAGAGTTGGAAGAGACCACGAGGGCCATCCAGTCCAACCCCCTGCCACGCAAGAAATCACAATCAAAGCATCCCTGACAGATGGCCACCCAGCCTCTGTTTAAAGACCTCCAAGGAAGGAGACCCCACCACGCTCTGAGGGAGTGCGTTCCACCGCCAAACAGCTCTTACTGTCAAAAAGTTCCTCCTAATGTTGAGGTGGAATCTCTGTTCCTGGAGCTTGCATCCATTGCTCCGTGTTCCAGTCTCTGGAGCAGCAGAAAACAAGCCTTCTCCATCCTCAACGTGACACCCCTTCAAATACTTAAACAGGGCTATCATATCGCCTCTTAACCGTCTTTTTTCCATGTGAACCAAGGATGGAATAAGAGTTCGAGTGGCTTTCAGGGAGATGCAAGAAAACAGAGATTTTTCACATCAGTATTGTCCTAAATACCCTAAAGACACAGATTTTGTCTGATCTTGGAAGTTAAGAATCATAGAATCATAGAATTGCAGAGTTGGAAGAGACCAGGAGGGCCATCCAGTCCAACCCCCCTGCCATGCAGGAAATCTTGATCAAAGCATCCCCGACAGATGGCCATCCAGCCTCTGTTTAAAGACCTCCAAGGAAGGAGACCCCACCACGCTCCGAGGGAGTGTGTTCCACTGCCGAACAGCTCTTACTGTCAAAAAGTTCCTCCTAATGTTGAGGTGGAATCTCTGTTCCTGGAGCTTGCACCCATTGCTCCGTGTTCCAGTCTCTGGAGCAGCAGAAAACAAGCTTGCTCCATCCTCAGCTTGACATCCCTTCAAATACTTAAACAGGGCTATCATATCGCCTCTTAACCGTCTTTTTTCCAGGCTAAACATACCCAGCTCCCTAAGTCTCTCCTCATAAGGCATCGTTTCCAGACCTTTCACCATTTTAGTTGCCCTTCTCTGGACACACTCCAATTTGTCAATATCCTTTTTGAATTGTGGTGCCCAGAACTGGACACAGTATTCTAAGTGAGGTCTGACCAAGGCAGAATAGAGTGGCACTATTACTTCCCTTGATCTAGACACTATACTTCTATTGATACAGCCCAAAATCGCATTGGCCTTTTTAGCTGCCGCATCACACTGTTGGCTCATGTTCAACTTGTGGTCTACTAGGACTCCTAGATCCCTTTCGCACATAGTCTCATTCAGCCAGGTCTCTCCCATCCTATATTTATGCATTTCATTTTTCCGCCCTAAATGCAGTACTTTACATTTCTCTGTATTGAATTTCATTTTGTTAGCTTTGGCCCAGCTCTCCAGTCTATCCAGGTCATTCTGAATTTTGATCCTGTCCTCTAGGGTATTAGCTACTCCTCCTAATTTGGTATCATCTGCAAATTTAATAAGTATGCCCCTAATTCCTTCATCCAAGTCATTGATAAAGATGTTGAATAGCACTGGGCCCAGGACAGAACCCTGTGGCACCCCACTGGTCACATCTTTCCAAGACGAAAAGGAGCCACTGCTGAGCACCCTTTGGGTTCGGCTGGTCAACCAATTACAAATCCATTGAACAGTTAACTTGTCTAGCCCACATTTTACAAGCTTGTTTGCAAGAATGTCATGCGGAACCTTGTCAAAGGCCTTACTGAAATCAAGGTATGCAATGTCCACAGCATTCCCTTCATCTACCAAGCTGGTAACTTTATCAAAAAAAGAGATCAGATTAGTCTGGCATGACTTGTTTCTCTGAAACCCATGTTGACTTTTTGTGATTATGGCATTGCCTTCTAAATGTTCACAGACTCTCTGTTTAATGATCTGCTCTAGAATCTTCCCTGGCATTGATGTCAGACTAACTGGACGATAATTGTTGGGATCCTCTTTTTTCCCCTTTTTGAAGATGGGAACTACGTTTGCCCTCCTCCAGTCTGCTGGGACTTCTCCTGTTCTCCAGGAGTTCTCAAATATTATTGCCAATGGCTCTGAGATTATATTTGCCAGCTCTTTTAATACTCTTGGATGTAGTTCATCTGGTCCTGGAGATTTAAATTCATTTAGATTAAGAAGGTATTCCTGTACTACCTCTTTACTTATTTTGAGCTGGATTTCCCCTATTGTGTCCTCTGTTCAATTATCCTCAGGTTGGTCCCCCTTTTCCTTTTCTGAAAACACTGAGGCAAAGAAGGTGTTGAGTAATTCTGCCTTTTCTCTGTCCCCTGTTAGCATTTTGCCATCTTCTCCACGTAGCGGCCCTATCATTTCCTTCTTCCTCCTTTTGCTGCGGACATACCCAAAAAAACCCTTTTTATTGTTCTTAACCTCCCTAGCAAGCCTGAGCTCATTCTGCGCTTTAGCTTTTCTGACTTTACTCCTACACGTGTTCGCTATCTGTTTGAATTCTTCTTTGGTGATTTCCCCCCTTTTCCATTTCCTATACATGTTCCATTTAAAACTTAGCTCCATTGAAAGTTCTTTAGTCATCCATCCTGGTTTCTTGAGACACCTCCCATTTTTCTTCCTCAACGGTACTGTTTGAAATTGTGCCTTCAGTATCTCCTTTTTGAGAAAGTCCCATCCGTCTTGAGGTCTCTTCTCTTTTAGTATTCCTGACCATGGGATAACCCCCAGTATTTCCCTGGGTTTATTGAAATCAGCTCTCCTAAAGTCAAGAATGCGTGTCTGACTATGCCTGGCTTCTCCTTTCTATTGTATAACAAACTCCAGGAGAACATGATCACTCTCACCTAAGGATCCCACCACTTGCACCCCATTAACCAGGTCATCTCTGTTGGTTAGGATCAGATCTAAAATAGCTGACCCCCTTGTTGCCTCTTCCACCTTTTGGACCATGAAATTGTCTTCCAGGCATGTAAGGAATTTGCTAGACCTTGTAGTTTTGGCTGAGTTAGATTTCCAGCAAATATCAGGATAGTTGAAGTCCCCCATCACTACTACATCTCTCCTTTCTGCATGTGTGTTCATCTGTTCTAGAAAGGCATCATCCAATTCCTCTGTCTGATTTGGGGGTCTGTAGTAGAGTCCCACAATAACATCCCTGTTGTTTCCCTTCCCTTTAATTTTTATCCAGATGCTCTTCACCTGGCTTCCAGTATTGATGTTAAGCTCTGGTTAGTTAAGCTCTGGTTAGTTCTTGGGTGGGAGACTGCCAAAGGATACCAGGTGCAGGCTCTATTACAGAGGAAATATCTGGCAAAATAACCTCTGAGTATTCCTTGCATAAGAAACCCCTAGAAAATTCATGGGGTCGCCATAAGTTGACAGGTGACTTGAAGGCACACACATACACACAAATACCTGAACAGATAGCATACAATTGTGCTGTTAGCTTCTGAACAGTGAGCATTTCCTCACTAAACAGTTATAGAACCCTGATACTACTTTTCTTCCATCCTATGGAATACTGGGATTTGTAAATTCATAAGGTATTTAAAATTCTCTGCCAGAGAGCTGTATTCATAGAATTATAGAGTTGGAAGAGACCACAAGGGCCATCTAGTCCAGCCCTCTGCCATGCAGGAATACACAATCAAATCGACAGATGGCCATCCAGCCTCTGTTTAAAAACCTCCAAAGAAGGAGACTCGCAACACACTCCAAGGCAGCATATTCCACTGCCAAACAGCTCTTACTGTCAGGAAGTTCTTCCTAATGTTTAGGTGGGATCTCTTTTCCTGTAGTTTGAGTCCATTGCTCCATGTCCTAGTCTCTGGAGCAGCAAAAAACAAGCTTACTCCATCCTCAATATGGCATCCCTTCAAATGTTTAAACATGGCTATCCTGTTGCCTCTTCATCTCCTCTTCTCCAGGCTAAACATACCAGCTCCCTAAGGCACTTCTCATAGGGCATGGCTTCTAGACCACCCACCATTTTGGTTAACCTCCTCTGGATACATTCCTCCCTGAACTACAAATCCCAGGATTCATGGTAATTGAAGTGGTATCAAAGCGATACATTAACACTTTCTGTTGCCATTTTGAGAGGGGTTGAAGAGGGGAGCACATACATGGGGTGGGGGGAGAGGGGAGGAATTTTGGTCTAGTACAGAAGTCCTGAGGTTTTTCTTGGAGTATGCTGCGGTATTTTGTGTGTTTCAACACATTTGGGAGTTTCCTCCATTCTTTTTTTTTTGGGGGGGGGGGAATCACCATAAAATCACACCAGTTAAAATTGGGTCTTTAGGGGACAGGTGGGGTGTTCCAGGAGCCAGAAAAGTGGGGTCCGGGGGCAATAATTTGCCCGCTCCAGTCTAGTTTAATAGAAGACCACTTCTTGGCAGAGATCGTACATCAGAATTGCATAGAATTACAAGCCAGACTGAGGACATTTTCAGATGCCCTTTACCGCGCAAGCAGCCTCTGGAGCAGTAACGAGGCTGCTACGCAGCAGGGGGTCATTTTCGGATGCCACCGTTCCTCTTCCGAGATCATTCGTGGCACATCCGTGAAGCTTTGGAAGCGGCTGCACCATATTTTAAGCACGGGCAACTTCAAACGGAATGAGACTCCCCACCCATATCAGATAAAAATGTCAAACCACTTCCGTTGGGGAGCAAATGCCAGCATAAGTCACCAGCAAGATTCCGGCTCTGATGTTCCCCTCTTTCTCTTATTCACTCGGTAATAATACCTTTTTCTCATCGCTGATTACGCTCATGCTGTACATCATTCCATAACCACAGACACCCTCCATGCAGCAATCTATCAATCAGTCACTCTTTATTAGTGTCATAAGACCCATTCAAATTAAAACAGGGAACACAAATAACGGAACAACAACAATGCAATTCATGCCATTTAGCTAATATAGTCAATCAACTGAACTCCCATACACAAAGCAATTAGAGGTTGATGGAGAATCATAGAAGCAGAGGAAGGGTGGATGAAAAGAAAGGAAGAAAATAGAGAGGGGAGGAAGGAGACTTCAGATGGATAACAGACAAAGAGATTATGGCAATCTTAGTGGGCTATTGAGAAAAGGTGCACAAGCTATTTTGGGTGCTGTGTTTGGCCCCATGGATAGTTCCTTTAAAATTCAGACTAAAATGCAGAGTGGATTCCCCACCACCCCAATTGCCATCAACACTCACTTCCAACCTCCACTGCTTGTCACAAGGCCAGTGACTGGGAGGGGTAGCTAATAACCCAGAAAACAGAATCTGGATTCAAGATGACAGTTTGGAAATCTAACTAAATGCATTTCAGCTGGATAAATGTGAGATACTACCTTTGGGCATGAATAATCAGGTACACAAATATAAAATGGATAGCACCAGTTCTGGACATGGATTTAGGGTCTGTCTATACTGCTGAAATACAGCAGTTTGACATCACTTTATTCACCATTGTTCTGGCCTATGTTATCCTGGTATTTGTAATTTGGTGAGGTTTTTAGCTTTTTCTATCATAGGACTCTGGTGCCTCACTAAACTTCAAATACCAGGATTCCATAGAGTAGAACTATGGTGGATAAAGTGGTGGCAAACTGTTGTATTTCTGCAGTGTAGGCAGGCCCTTAGATAAGGGTATAGAGGCCATGCTTCTCAAATTTGCCAATGGCATCAAATTAGGAAGGTTAGCTAATACCCTAGAAGACAGGATCAGGATTCAAAATGACCTTGACAAATTGGAGAGCTGGGCCAAAATTAACAAAATCAATTTCAACAGGGAGAAATGTTAGGTAGGAAAAATGAAGGCAGGAAAAATCAAATGCACAGTTAGAGGATGGGTGGCACTTGCCTTGCAAGCAGTACATGTGAAAAGGATCCAGGGGTCTTAGGAGACCACAGGATAAACATGAGTCAACAATGTGATGGGATGGTAGTGGGAGAAGCCAATGCAGTGTCCACATCAAGGGAAGTAATAGTATCATTCTCTTCTGCTTCATCTGGAGTCCTGTGTACAATCCTGGGCACCATCGTTGAAGAAGGATATTGACTAGTGGTAACATGTTCAGAGGAGGTAAAAGGTCCACCAAGAAGATAAAAGGTTTGGAAGCCAGTCCTACAAGGAATGGGTTGAGGCAGCTGGAATGTTTAGTCTGAAAAATAGAAGAATGAGAGATGATATCATAGACATCTTTAAATATCCGAAGGGCTGTCATGTAGAAATGGAACACACTTGTTTTCTGCTGCTCCAGAGACTAGAACACAAACCAATGGATTAAAAACTGCAAGAAATGAGTTCCCAACTCAACATTAAGAATGAATTTCTGATGTTCACAAGTAGAATAGAAGTTGATTGTCTCTCCTGCTTTGGAGGATTTTTAATAGTGGTTGGATTGCCATCTGGCAGGGATGCTTTTTCTGTGGATCTTGATGTCAGCCTAGCTCACCATGGGGTCCAGTCTATCTGTACAGTTGTATGACTCTAACCCACTTTTTACCCCTAACAATAATTCTTCTCTGACAGCAACCGCTAAGTCTTGGTGGCCATATTTTGTGAAACAGGTCATTGTAAATCACCTCACCAGCTTATCCATCATACAACCAAGAGACATCAGCATAAAGTAAAGGCCATTCCCAAACTAAGAAGGATGATTTATAATTAGAGTTATACTAACAATAGCCTCCATCCAACTCCAGAAGTGCAATATCCCTTACTCAATCAAGGGTCGGGACCTTTGGTTAAGGAGAGTATAATGATTTGAAATCAGGGAATAAAATTTTACTTAGCTTTCTGTCCAGGAGCTGATAAATTGATGGGATGAAAGGTCACCTTGGAACTAGATCTAAGCCCTCTGGGACCCTGAAGCAGGAAAGCAGGGCATATGTGGTAATTAAATAACAAGTCACTGTCTTGTGGACTAGGTAAATCCAAAAAAGAATGTTATTATCTCAGTATCACAGGCTACCGGGTCTGATGAATTGGAGTTTTGGACCATCAGTGACTCCAAAAATCTAGGAACCAGTGCGATATCATCAGATAAAGTGGTACATTCCAAGTTGTATCATTTTTTGTAATTGTGCTGCTGTCATTCCACTTATTGGGATTCCATTCAGGAGTTCTGTACCAAGTTCAGGAACTCCAATTAGTTCAAAATATGGCAGCCAGGTGGGTTACAAGTACATCCAGGAGTGAGCACATTACACCAATATTAAAATCACTCCACTGGCTGCCAATTAGTTTCCAGGCAAAGTACAAAGTGTCAGTTGTCATGTTTAAAGCCCTACATGGTTTGGGTCCAGGTTACCTGCCGGATCGCCTCTTTCCATACAATCCACCCCATACACTCAGGTCCTCTGGGGGACATTTACTTCAACTGGCCAGGACTAGATTGGCAAATGTCACCCAGAGGATCTTTTTATCAGCTGCCCCCAAGCATTGGAATGACCTGCCAGAAGAGTTTTGACACCTTAAACACGCTGTCTGAATTTAAAACAGTTTTAAAGACTTATCTCTTCTGGCAGGCCTACCCACTTGATTTTGAACTATGCATTTCAAATTGGCATTTTAAGCTTGTAATGGAACTTGGAGTTCCCTCTGTGCTCCCCACACCTTAGGGTTCCCCAATTCCCTTTTGTAAAGCTGTCACCATCCCTAGAATTTAACATTAACCCTTTCAGTGAAGCCCAAGGGTAAGCTACAGGGTCTGTTATTCTCCACCACTGGTGCTGCAGAAGTTCCACCTCCCTTTCACACACACCCTGGGAGGAAGAGAAAGCCAAGAGAAAGGCAAGTGTATGCATGAGCTGAAAGAAAAGTTAGAGAAGCAAGTTTATTCTAAACAGGATGCATCTCAAGGAAGACATCTCTTCATGGAAGACTCTTCTTCCAGGTATACATAGATTATCAGATGAGTGCCTGGAAATGTTATTATGGCACTATATTTTACAGTGTTCGTGTTCTGGCACAATGGCACACGTTTTTGCATGCTGCCGTGATAATGATACAAAATTGCCCCAAGAATCTGACAATATGAGCGCTCATGCTGCTTACTTCCATGTTTCTCCATGAATAAGATTTTGTGCTAAAAAAAAACCCCAAAACACCAAAATTAAATAAAAATGTTCAGAAAGGCACAGATACACATTTAGAAACTTGCAAGCAAGATGGGGAGGTTCATAAAAAGAGCGTACGGTATCTAGTTTTCCCGTTCACACCCAGAAGTGTTCTGGCAAGACCTCCCATTGATGCTGGAATCACACTAGCAGAATGGGGCACCTTTTCACACACACAAAAATCCAGAATACAACGCTACAGGAGATCAATTTTTGACTTCTCCCCAATACCTAGTTAATCCTTGGTTTTACCTGATTGACTGTGCTGGTCAGATAAAAACATATACAAGTTACTTTTGAAATGCAATTAAATAATCCATAGAATTAAAACCCTTTAAAGAAAATTCATTAGAAGACAAATGGTTTTTTTAAAAAATCAACATAGAACACCATTAAAACCCTTGCCATCAATTCCTAAAAGCCTGTTGCAATAGGAAAGGTTTCACTTGCTGACAGAAGGAGAGCAAAGGAGGGAGCCATCCTAGTCTCCCTAGGGAAGGAATTCCAAACCCTTGGAGCAGTCATCAAGAAGGCCCTATCCTTTGTTCTCTCCAAACAAGCCAGGGAAGGTAGTTGGATCTAGAAAACAGCCTCTCTCAAAGAGCTCAGAGCCAGAGCGTGTAACATATGGATTTGTCTACAAGACACACTAATAAGAAGCCATTTATACACATTTGGATATGCAAAACTGGGCTTATTTATTTATTAATTCCAGGCATTTATTTATTACCTCGTAAACTCCAGGCTCCCTGAACTAATGTGTCATCTCTTTTATTTGCATTTCTTTCAACCTCATCCATCACTCTGGAAACAATGCAATGGCCCACATCCTACCAGTAGTTGCAACTAGAGTGTTACCGAAATTGCTAGTGGAAATCCCATGCAATGTCAAGTTTCTAATAGTTTTGGGGAAATTAGCAGCAATTTGACTTAGCAACGCAAAAGGGGGCAATAAAAAGGGACCTTTACACCTATTTTTACCCCTACTAACTCTGAACTGACATACACAAGATGAGAAAGTTAGCAATGATTTTTATTGAGGATTTAAAAGTAATAACACCAATCACGCACCCATTCATACAACAAAGCATTCACACAAGACCACTAGGAATGGAAGAAGTTGACAGAGGAATAGATGGGGAGCTTTTCTGGGGTGATATGACACCTGTCCTGTAGTCCGAAGTCGTAGAGCAGTGTGGATGGATGAAGCAGGAATGGCTACACAGAGAAACAGAGTGTCCCCAGGAAAGAGATCTATGTGCAATGAGACAGGGTTTGGGACCAGTAGTTATACCCAAAAACATGCCCTCGGGTGATGGGATTTCAGGTGTTGAAACAATGGATTCCAGGAAGCTCAAGTGATTGGACAGCGGGTTTCTGGAGATTTTAATGTGTTGCAACTACCCTAAATGTTCTATTGATTAAATTTACAAAGCATGAGCTGCCTCCTTGATGTCTGGGTCTGAGGACTAAGAGGAGGGTGATACATCCAGACAAAGGAATACTCCACTCACTGATGATGGGATCAATTGTCTGCCACCAAGGTGTGTACAGGCAACGTCTTTAGGTCTTGTGTCTCCTTTACTTTGGAATATATCAATAGTTCTTCCCTTGGGCTATCCATGGCTTAGTATTTGCCTTTCGGATCCTTACAATGAGTCCCTGGGTTTTAATGTCCTCCCACATGGATGACTACATTAATATGCCAATTTATTAATAAGCCAATTTTGGCTGTTCCTGAGGGTGGGGCTTGTTAGGGGTGCTAACAAGAGTAGAGCCATTGATTTGCTGGATTTGCTTCTCTGTTGATAATGATAAAAACACAGCACACTCCAATGAAAAGACTGAAATTGTTGAAGCCCTGAGTAAACAAAAAAGGTCTTTGCCTGCTGGTGGAAAGAGAGGGAGGGAACTAGCCTCCTATGGAAAGGCATTACACAATCCACCCTCTCCCATGCCCTCACCAAATGTACTTGGGATGGTGATGGGACCAAGAGAATGCCCTCCCCCGGGGATCTTAAAACTCAGGCTCATATTGTAGGTCTGGACCCAAGCCATGTCTGGATCCAAGCCATGTAGTCTGGATCCAAGCCATGTAGAGTTTTATAGGTCACTACCAACACTTAGAATTACATCCAATAACAAAAAGGTAGTCAGGGAAGCTGTTTCTATAGGGGAGTTATATACAGTCAGACCCCCATATCAATGGGGGTTCAATTCCCAGACTTACCATGGATACTGGAAACCATGATAACAGTAAACAACACTGAAAATAATGGGACTTCTGGTTTAAAATACCACAGAGTTGCCTTGAAGGACCTATAAAATGTCTAGAGAGAATGCCTCTCTAGACATTTTCTAGGAAGACTCTATGGTATGTTTTCTGTTTTGCATCCTGCAGATAACTGAAACCACAGATGATGGTTCCGTGGATACAGAGGTCCAACTGTATTCCCTCTAACTTGCCTGAGGCAGCAATCTAGCCACAGCATTTGGGACCTGTTGAAGTTTCAAAACAGTTGCCAAAGGCAGCCCTATGTAGAGCACATTACAGTAGTCCAAATGGGATGTAATCAAGGCATCTGTTACTATAGCCAGATCTGACATCTCAAGGGACAGATGCTGCTGGCACATTAATTTTAACGGTGCAAATGCACTCCTGGCCACAGCTGAAACCTGAGCATCCAGGCTGAGATCCAAGTCCAGGTTCACACCCAACCTGCAAACCTGAGATTTCAGGGGGAGTGTAAACCCATCCAGCATAGGCTGAGTCCTTCTTCCCTGATCTGCCTTTTGACTGACTAGGAGTACCTCTCCCTTGTCTGAATTAGCGGATTCTGGCCATTGTCTCATAGAACTGGAGTAGCAAAGGTTACTGGGAAAGACCCATGGGTAGCAATAAGGGAAGACAAAACTTGGGAAGAACAGAGACCAAACCTTTGCAACAGATAGGATGGCAGAGTAAGCTTTAACAATTGCAGATTTTGCAAAATGTGGGGTATTTTTTAAATACATGCTCATTTTTGTTTCTACACTCGGCAGGAACAAAAACTCTCCATGCCTCCCATGGACTTTTCTTGCTTGTTATTTTTTCTCTTTGGTGCTTCCTTTTTATTTCAGTTTTAAAAAAAAATACACACAAGGCTGGCTTTGTCAACTTCTACACAGATGGAGAAGCAGTGCCCCCTCGTGGTGGAAGGATCATCTTTCTCTCAACTATTTCTGAGGACACATTTTGTCCTTCAAATCGGTAACTGGAATTAAGACATACTGGAGATTAGCTAACCTTGTCATAGCCCCAGGAAGAGTCTCCGAAGGAAAGTTAATCCCCCAGAAGGCCCAAATGGAAAAAAAAATAGGACCAAGCTTAGCTAAGGTGGAATTCAGTCCACTGAAGTTGTCCTTCAAGAGTCTCCTCTTAATCCATCTTCTCGCGTTTCATACCTCAAAAATGCTGCCAGCACTATTGAAATATAATTTCTGTAGGGTTCTGAGTCTCCCCATTAATGATTATTACTGGAGCTAATTGGGATGTTGGGTGGGGGGGGGAGTAATATTCAAAAAAGACTTTACCATTATAGGAAGGGAACAGCAACATCAGCACTTAGAAATGAAAACCTGCATTTGATAACCAAACTCATTAGTTGTTATTGTCATATTTATTTATACCCTGCCTTTTTCTCAGGAGATTATCAGACAGACCCTTTGGGTCCATTTCTGTGCTGCTACACCCCCATCCGCCCCTCTCCCATTCCTGCTTTGGAATAAAGAAAAAAGTTTCAGACACCTACCTTCATTCAGCAACAAGAAAGGACTCCCCCTCCCTTCACTGCCCGGTCACGACTTTTACGAAGGGCCAGGAATTTAAATCCTGGCCCTTCTCCCGAGAAAACGGCCAGAAGGGAAATTTGAAAAGACCCCCACCACCACCAGCTGTCAAAAACAAAAGCAAGCCCCAAAACACATATAAAGAAGAAAAAGCTACCCAGGAGGGGATTTTTTTTTAACTTACCTTTCTGTCCAGATCGCACCCGGAAGTGTCCGGCAGGGACCTCCCGGTGACATCCC
Organism: Gambelia wislizenii; assembly: GCA_030847615.1. Lineage (NCBI taxonomy): Eukaryota > Metazoa > Chordata > Lepidosauria > Squamata > Crotaphytidae > Gambelia > Gambelia wislizenii. Next base: position 331,483,782 of record JAUMIR010000004.1, read on the forward strand.
ATCAAGTTGTCGCACAACGGGGCTCCTGTTCACTTACCCATTGTTCCGTTATAATAATGGAATGGGCCTCTTATTCACAGATTTTTCCGTGAAGAAGAGGAAACGAGGGAGACACAGGAGCATAGAGAATCATAGAATCATAGAATTGCAGAGTTGGAAGAGACCACGAGGGCCATCCAGTCCAACCCGCTGCCACACAGGAAATCACGATCAAAGCATCCCCGACAGATGGCCATCCAGCCTCTGTTTAAAGACCTCCAAGGAAGGAGACCCCACCACGCTCCGAGGGAGTGTGTTCCACTGCGAACAGCTCTTACTGTCAAAAAGTTCCTCCTCATGTTGAGGTGGAATCTGTTCCTGGAGCTTGCATCCATTGCTCCGTGTTCCAGTCTCTGGAGCAGCAGAAAACAAGCTTGCTCCATCCTCAACGTGACACCCTTTCAAATACTTAAACAGGGCTATCATATCACCCCTTAACCGTCTTTTTTCCAGGCTAAACATACCCAGCTCCCTAAGTCTCTCCTCATAAGACATGGTTTCCAGACCTTTCACCATTTTAGTCGCCCTCCTCTGGACACGCTCCAATTTGTCAATATCCTTTTTGAATTGTGGTGCCCAGAACTGGACACAGTATTCTAGGTGAGGTCTGACCAAGGCAGAATAGAGCGGCACTATTACTTCCCTTGATCTGGACACTATACTTCTATTGATGCAGCCCAAAATCGCATTGGCCTTTTTAGCTGCCGCATCACACTGTTGGCTCATGTTCAACTTGTGGTCTACTAGGACTCCTAGATCCCTTTCGCACGTAGTCTCATTCAGCCATGTCTCCCCCATACTATATCTATGCATTTCATTTTTTCGCCCTAAGTGCAGTACCTTACATTTCTCCGTATTGAATTTCATTTTGTTAGCTTTGGCCCAGCTCTCCAGTTTATCCAGGTCATCTTGAATTTTGATCCTGTCCTCTAGGGTATTAGCTACTCCTCCTAATTTGGTGTCATCTGCAATTTTGGTAAGTATGCCCCTAATTCCCTCATCCAAGTCATTGATAAAGATGTTGAATAGCATCGGGCCCAGGACAGAACCCTGTGGCACCCCACTGGTTACACCTTTCCAAGATGAAGAGGAGCCATTGCTAAGCACCCTTTAGATTCAGCCGGTCAACCAATTACAAATCCATTGAACTGTTAACTTGTCTAGCCCACATTTTGCAAGCTTGTTTGCAAGAATGTCATGGGGAACCTTGTCAAAGGCCTTACCTCACAATCCACTCCTGCCACTGAATCTGCATCTACACCTCAGCTTCACAAGGGCCCCTCCCTCCTCTCACTCCCTTAGCCAATCAGCACCCACATGCAAATCCCCTCTCCACCTCACAAGCCACTCCTGCCACTCAATCTGCATCCACACACCCAGCCTCACAAGGGCCCCTCCCTCTCTCATTCCTTCAACCATTCACCAGTCACTGGCTGAGAGGAGACCCAGACAGTCAACTGGTGGCAGTGGCAGGATGCTGCCACTGCTACTGCAACACCATCCAGGTAGTCAACTGGCTACGGCCACAGCTGCGGAGGCAGCAGGGCAACAGAGTGAGTCACCGTCAGCAATTCCAGGAAGTGTGGAACGCTGATAAAGGGGAGAAGAAATTTAAAAATCCACTGGCCTACCTTACAGGGTTGTTGTGAGGTCTACCAGGCAAATGTCAAATCAGTGAAAAACATGGCTTATCTCATGAGAGGAGGAAGCGGCAGTGCACCCCAACAATAGTGTGACCCACCTTACCTTATTGAATGACATTGGCATGTTTCAGCTGTTCTCCCATTCCCATTCTGGTCCTGTGGGAGATGATGGTAAATGCGAGGGGGTTTGCTAACTGGAAAAGCCTGTTAGCAAAAAGACCTACATTTACCACTGTCTCCCACAGGACCAGAATGGGAGAACAGCTGAAACACACCAACGTCATGCAATAAAGCATGGTGGGACATGCTACTCTCAGGCTTCACTTTCACTTCCCTTGGTGGCTGACTGTTGAAATTTTAAAAAGTGGAAAATTGCCAGGGAAAATAGTGAAGAATATTCTGGAATATTACACAAGTGGAACACTGAAATCTCCTGCAGGATCATTCCCAGCACTTTGAGATAGTACTTTTTGGGCTTTAAGTCCCAGAAAATGCGAACCAGCATGGCCACTAGCCATGCTGACTGAGGGGTTTCGGGCACTGGTGTCCATAATGGTTACACTTCCAACCTCTGCATTCCCCATGCTGCAACATTTTGTTGTCAATCCTGTTTGTCATATCACTCCTACAAGCTGTCATCGTCCTTGAAGTCATCATAGTAGTGAGATGAGATGTGAGACAAGTGAGTATGAGATCTGACCGGGATGTTTGAAATCATTTTCAGCACTTAATTCCCTGTTGCTGGGAGGGAAAGGCATCTGAGGAGAAGCCGATGCTAGAGGAGTACAGTGCTGTATTGTCAGGCATGACAACAGAAGTCAGAATGCCTGTCTTGGCCAGCTTCTCTCTGTGAGCTCAGAAGGGCTATGAGACTCTTGAAATAAATTTTCCCTGATGAAGAAGAGCCATTGCTATTCAGGACATAAAATTATAGAGTTGGAAGAGACCACAAGGGCCATCTAGTCCAACCCACTGCCATGCAGAAATACACAATCAAAGCATTCCTGACAGATGGCCATCCAGCCTCTGTTTAAAAACCTCCAAAGAAGGAGATTCTGCCACACTCCCAGGCAGCAGCACAGTCTACTGCAGAACAGCTCTTACAGTCAGGAAGTTCCTCCTAATGTTTTAGGTGTAATTTCTTCTCCTGTAGGTTGAACCCATTGCTCCATGTCCTAGTCTCTGGAGCAGCAGAAAACATGTTTACTCCTTCACTATGACATCCTTTCAAGTATTTAAACATGGTTATCATGTCACCTCTTCACCTTCTCTTCTCCAGCCTAAACATACCCAGCTCCCTAAGCCACTCCTCATAGGGCATGGCTTCCTGACCTCCCACCATTTTGGTTGCCTTCCTCTGGACACATTCCAGCTTGTCCATGACATCTTTTTTGTCAGGATAGTTTCCTTTCACCCTTCTGAATAGCTGTTTGCTATGTCTCTTGTATCAGCTGCTTCCTGGCTCTTCTCTTCAGGAAATCAGGAGTGATTGGCTGCCAAAGAACCACCTAGCTGTAGTGTTGCATGATAAAAACATTCTCATGGATCCAGAACAGACTGAAAGGAGGGCCTATCCCATTTTCTGACATGTGAAAGAGACGGAGAAACATTCATGTCCTCAAAGATCAACCTTACTTGTGTGATGGCCCTCATCAAGCTTTCTAAAAAGGTTCAATACACTCTTCATTCAGACATGAGCATTAGCTTTGCACTGAATCTTCTCCAAAGTCAACATTCAGGGTAGAAAGTAGTAAGTTGGGAGGCGTATTCTCCCACCACCTCAACCAGTGCCATGTAGTGGTTAGAGTGCTGAATTAGAACTTCAAAAAAACAGGGCTGGAATTCCCACTCAGCCCGAGAAATCCACTGGGCAAGTCACCTCCTCTCAGCCTCAGAAGAAGGCAATGGCAAACATCCTCTGAGGAAATCCAGCCAATAAAAATCCTAGCACAGAGTCATCATGGTAAGCTGCAGTTTGCTTAGAGCACTAAAAGAGCCAGTGGGGTGAACAGTGATGTAGACTTGAGTGGATAGACTCAAGTTGGACTCCAGTAGCTCCAATGACTCAACAATAAATGACGCACTGACTTGACTTGGCTTGCAACTTGTATATTTTTAGCAACTGATTTGCTGGCCTTTGTTCAGTAACATAACACATTCAGCCAGAAACATTATGGAACGGAAAACAGTTTTCTTCCTTTGAACAATGCTTCCATGACCTCATTGCTTTTTGTCTACCGGTCACGTGATGGATGCAGTAACAGCAAATGTGTTAGGCAATGGGATTGAGGTGGAAGGATCCTTTTAAGGCATTTCAAACTTTAGATGTGCAATGGGGACAGGCTGCAGAGCAGACCTCAAGCCCCACTTCAAGCTCATTGCCTAAGGCATTTGCTGTGTTCCCCTCCAAGAAATGAGTCCCATGCTCTGCGGGTGAGTCTTGCCTGCTGCTCTTAGGAAAGGCTTTTACTAAGAGCAGCAGGCAAGAACTCTGTGTTAGGTAATGGTCTTAAAGCAGGGGCTGAGTTCTGTTTCGCACATCAGAGGTACATCAGGGACAGGCTGCCGAGTAGACCTAAATCCCTGCCTTAATACCATTATCTAAAGATTTTGCTGGTAATTTAATTTTATTTTATTTTTTTTGGCTAACTTTGTGCACATCTTTTTGATTCTAGTTATTGAAACTCCATCGTCCCTGTACACATCCCACCACCACCTCCTTTTTTCCTGTTAAAGTTGGCTCCCAGACTTGAAACTTGACTTAAGACTTGACTTGAAAGTATCTTGCAAGGACTTCAGATTTGACTTAAGACTTGAAGGTAGAGACTTGAGACTTGACTTGAGACTTGGAGTAAAAGACTTGAATACATCACTGGTGGTGATTAGAACCAATGTGGTGTAGTGGTTTGTGTTTTAGACTTGGAATCCAGAAGACTAGGGTTCAAATCCCTGCAACTGAGGAAACCCACTGGGTGATCCCAGGCAAGTCACACTCTCTCAGCCTGAGGGGAAGGTAATGGCAAAGCTTCTCTGAATAAATCCTGCCAAGAAAACCCTAGGGTAGAGTTGCCATAGGTTGGAGTAGCCTTGAAATCACGTAGGAATAAAGAGTAAGTGGACCACACGGTATAGTGGTTTGAGTGTTGCACTAAGACTAGGAAATCAGGGTTCAAATCCTGCTAGAGTTAGCAGCCTTTGCATGCCTATACTCTTTGGTAAAGTGAGCTCTCCATGTATCCGTTGGGGATTGGTTCCGAAATCCCATGTGGATAGCAAAAACCACAGATGGTAGAGTCCCATATTAATCAATGTGAGTGGCTATTTTAAGTACGGGCACTGCATCATTTTAGGTATGGACACTGCCATTTTAGGTATCAGTGATGATCCGTGGATGCTTAAATCCACTGATATTGAACTTGCAGATACGGAAGGTCTACTGTATTTTGATTGCATGTTACTCTAGAAGTTTAGGCACAGCATGTCTTTGGTAACATCCTGTTTGTTTGTTTGTTCACACCCACTCTCTTCCTGCCTCAGTGGGCTTTCCTTTGCTCTCTGGGGTCTCATCTTCTCTCACCCCATTCTCTCTCTCTCCCTGCCTGTCCTTCATGAAGCATGTGTGATAAGAGCCTCTCTAGGTGAGATGTTTCAACTCTCCTGGTATCATATAGTACTCTTTCTTTTCTTACCTTCCTCAAGAAGATGAGCCTGTGTTGATTATGCACAAGTATCCATGAGTAAAACTATCTATATATACCTTATGAAGAAGACTAATTGTTTTCTCTGCTAGATCTTCTGTGGAGGGGACAGGCTGGAATGGGCTGGTGAACCACTTGGTTTCTACCTAGCACATAAGATGCTCTGTTTGAGAGATCCACTACAATCTCTCATATTTGCCAATAAACCCACACTCAGCCAGGGAACCCCCCTAGGCCAATGGCTCTTAAATTTTTCTTTACCAGGGACCCCCTTTAAATATCTTTTGTTGACACGATCCCCCAAGATTTAACTCAAGATTTAAAACCACAACAACAACACAATTACACCATCCATTAACCCTTCCTTCAGAGGCACTGGAGGGGAGGGAAAACTTTTCTCCTGCTTCTTCCTGCAAGTTTGTGGCTAGAGTGGATTGAAGAGCAATGCACAGGCCAAGCCAGACAGACAGACAGCCTTTGCCTTGGCTCTTGTCATGTGGGCTGAGCAGTCTTCAACCCTTCACAGACCCCCTGTGAAGATATTGCAGACCCCTGGGGGGTCTGCAGACCACAGGTTAAGAACCACTGCCCTAGGCAACTTCAGGCAAGGCACCCTGTCTCAGTCTGAGAGGAAGGCGATGGCAAAACTCTGAATAAATCCTGCAGAGAAAACCAGGGTTGCCATAAGCTGGAACAACTGGAACTGAATAGACAACTAAAGGGCCATGTGCATATCATGCACCATGCAAAAGCATACCCATGCACAATAGCACTGCATGTGCAATTCAGCTTCCACAGCCTTGAACCAAATGCAGCCATTCCAGTTCAGAAAAAAACCTGTCCAACCACTTCCATGGGGGGAACTTACACATGCATAAGACACTCCCCAGGTTTCTGGCACAGCTGTATCTACGCAGTGACATCACTGAGATCAGCTGGAAATGAGGCCAGTGAAGCCAAAGCAAACCCATACAAAACAAAAGTCTTCTCAAGGAGTGGTGATAAACAACTACAAAAAGAACCATTGATCTGGCACTGGTGAAAACCTTCCTCATTGCAATCAATCAGTCAATCAACCAACCAATACCCTCCTCTCTTGGCTACCATATTTATGTCATTGCCCAAGGTGGAGGCTGTTCCTTCTTCCCCACTTCCTCCCTGAAGACCCTTTCAACCAACACAATTATAGCACTACAATTCTGGTTTAGTTGTCATAGCTACATACTATGGAATCTTGAGATTTGGAGTTTGGACTATCTAGCAAAGATTGCTAAGTACCCCTTCCTAAACTGCAAATCCCAAGATTCCATAGGATGCAAAAATGTTGATTAAAGTGGAATCACAGTGCTATATTCATGTAGTGTGAAAGGTCCCCATGTGTACAACAGCAGTTGGGGGATGGGGGTTTTCAGGTATAGGTCTGTCCCCTTCTTCCCCCTTCATTGTAGGGGAGCACCCATTCCAGCCCCCCTTGAGCACTCGAGGAAGAAAGAGTAGCCTCCACCTTTAGCATAAGGTTACTCCTTCTTCCCCAGTGCTTGTAGGCAGGGAAATGGACCTCAGCCTGTTAGCTTCTTTTGGGCACATAAGCTAAGGGATCATTGTATTATAAGATATGGGAGGTATGTCTCCTACCACAATGTTCCAAATAATAAATATGCTGGCATAATCAGAGTGGATACTGATTTAACACAGATCCATTGAAATTCATGGAAGTGACCACAATGGCCGTCTAGTCCACCCCTTTCCATGCGAGAATAGACAATCCTGAAAGATGACCATCCAATCTCTCTTTAAAGACCTCCAAATAAGAAGAGTCCACCACCCTGCAAGGCAATCTCTTCTACTGTTGAACAGTTCCGAACAGTAAAGACGTTCTTCCTAAGGTTTAGGTGGAATCTCATTTCTTGTAATTTGAATCCGCTGCTTCTTGTTCTAGTCTCTGGAGCAGCAGAAAACATGCTCACTTTTCTACATGACATCCCTTCAAATATTTAAACAGGGCTATCATAGAATCATAGAATTGTAGAGTTGGAAGAGAGCACAAGGGCCATCCAGTCCAACCCCCTGCCATGCAGGAAATCATGATCAAAGCATCCCTGACAGATGGTCATCCAGCCTCTGTTTAAAGACCTCCAAGGAAGGAGACCCCACCATGCTCTGAGGGGGTTATCATGTCACCTCATCTGTTCTCCAGTCTAAACATGTCCAGCTCATATGACTTGATTTTTAGACCTTCGGCCATTTTGTTTGCCCTTCTCTGGACATGTTCCAGCTTTTCAGTATCCTTCTCATATGACTTTCCATAGGTCTAGCCTAAGCATGGCTTGTGTAATGCCTTTTAATTACCCAACTCTAGAAAAATCCAGAGTTCTGGATCATAGATAGATCCAGAAAAGTTTTATTGAAGATCAGGTTCAACACAGTAGTATAGCTTTTGCCAGAACTGATAGGACGTAGGTTTTAGTTTTAAGAGCTCTCTTTGAGGTTCACTCACACATGTTTTCCTACACAACACCTGGCAGTACTAAGTATCTATGGTGACCTTGGTTCCCACTGAGTTACAGTCAGCACAGACTAATGAATATGGCAGAGAAGCCTGACAGCTAGTATGGATCCAACCCTCTGAGATATTAGATATGGTCTGAACCTGTTGGAGATGTTTCTCACTCCTACTTGTTTGATCTTTTTCTCTCTCTTTAAAAAAAAAAAAACTCTGCCCCATTTTTTTTAAGTTTGGCTATTATAAAACACTCTTGCTCACTATAGCTAAAGAAACACCCATCTCCTTGCTTGAAGTAATCTCTCATTGAACTATGACTCTGAATGCTTCTATGGAGGAACAACTTCAGAAGCCAACCAAAGGAATATTGGTTTTGATAGACATCACCTGCTCTCTTGCGTTCTCTTCCTTTGTGACTGTTTCTCCTAAGAAAGAAATGAAAGATCAGATCCAAACACTTCATGTTAATTTTTTTCCCCTTGAAAGCAGCATGCAATAAAATAAAATGAAATAAAGGTTAACAGATTTAAAGCTATTGTCCCATTAAATGTCTGCTATTTGTATCTTTTACCCAAGCAATCATCTGTAAGTCATTCCAACAGCTTTATGAAAACAAACAACACCTATTTTCTGTGAGTTATTTTAAGTGACACTTGGTAAATGCATGGTGATCAATCAGCCCCTTGTAAAATATTGGTTTCCAAGCTTGAGCTCTTTATAAATAAATGGAAATCCTAACAGAAAATTGAACATTGAGGAGCAGGAGGGATCCATCATGTCACAGCTCAGACGAGGACATCCCACGACAGTATGTGACTTTGGCACTATGGTAGAATCCTGACCACGCATCCTCTTAGGGTTTGTCTACACTGCTGGGAAACCTTGAACCCACCTCCTAGCTGTTGTGGACGTTTTTAATCCACAGTGGCCCTGCAAACACCACACTCACCAGGGCTTCTCTGGAGTATCCCACCACACTGTAATCAAAGGCAAACTCACACCAATATAAATGGTCAGTCCAATGCTGATCATGTGTCCCATACATTGCATTATTTCCAGGAACATGGCCAGGACTGCTCCATGTTGTTGCTTTGTTCTGTTCAATCATGCATGTGGATATATATTGTCCCAGAATACCATATTACTGGATAAATGGAGATACATGTTTACAGATATGCACGCAATCAAATTATTTATTTATTTTAAATGTAAAGTGCCAGAATGGAGTCCCATCCACTGGAAGCCCCATCCCCAGCTTCACACCCAAGCCAAACTGTGACTTCCATACAGCCAATAACCCAGATTTTCTCCTGAAATGTGGAGCAAACTGTGAATCTTTTAGACCCAGATTTTCCTGCAGAAGCCCCTATGAAGACAAGAATAACCACAAACATTGTGTGGCAACTGCCCCATGTCTATGGGGTGAGTACGGTTTTTTGGCCATGTAGACAAACCCATAATGACATCCCTGGTCACTGGCAGTGGTCAGTGGCTTCCACATTCTAGCTGCACTGAAGTCACACATGGTTTTATTCCAGGAGTTGTCCGAGGTTCTGAAGCTGAGGAGGGGTAGATTCAGGTCTTTGGACAGCTCCTTTAAAGTTTAGAAGGAAACAGAAATTTATTCACCACACCTCTGACAAAGAAGCCATCAGCCAACACTGCTGGTCACTCAGTCATTTCTTTCCAGCTTTTCTTTCTAGTGAGACCCAGGAATAGACACATAACGTCAGAAGCCATGTTAACACATGTCAGATATTACAATTGTTTTAAGCAGCAATCTTATAGCTGGAGAACAAGGACAGAATCCTGTTTGTGACATAACGCAGGTGTAAATTGTGCTAGGCAGGCAGAATGACTTTTTGAACAAAATGTGATAGTTTATTCTAACTGGTGGAGAGGGCAGATGGTGGCGAGAGTGGAGGTGTGCATGCAGAACTATTGCAAATGCATAACAATGCATCAAGAGTAGTGTGTTAATGTGCATTACACATTGTATGCTCCCATTATGCATTATTGTGCACTATTTCTATGTACATTCACCATTTCTCCTGCATTGTGCTATAGTGGTATTCAGTACAGAGATTGTATAGGGCTAGGATACAGTAACTCCACCAACGGATATTTACACAGTGCTAAGACAATGTAAGATCTCTGCCCAAATGATATGAGAGTTCAAATGGGGGGGGGGTACAGAACCAGTCCTCTTGTTTGGGCAGATTCCCTTTAAAACTTGGAATATAAAGAAATCTCAGAAGCTTTCTCATTCTTCATAAGAAATAGTGTCTCAAAACACCAAGAAAATAGTCTACCACAATGAGATTTTTTAAACTTTGGGACTTTTGTGTAAAAAAAAAAAAGTTTTCTCTCTCCCCCACCTCTGTGTATGTGTGTGTGTTTCTCTATATACTTACTTACTCTCTCTCTCTCTCTCACACACACACACACACACACGCCACCAAAACAAGGTATGTTGTTCTTAAGACACCATTTTTATGGGTATGTTGTGCTTAAGACACCTATTAGGTACAGGTCGCCCTCTTGTCCATAGAACCAATATCTGGGATTTCAGTTATCTGTGGCTGAAGAAATTGGGACACATACCATAGAATCACACTGGAAAATGTGAAGAGAAGTGTCCTCTCTAGGCATCTTCTAGGTCCTCCAATGCAACTGTATGGTATTCTTGTACCAAAAGTCCTTTATTTTAATAGGGTTCGCTATTATCTGCAGTTTCACTTATAAACACAAAGTTCAGGAATGTATCTCCCAAAGCTATGGGGAGAAACCTGTATTTCCTGTTGTCGTTGTATGCTTTCAAGTAGTTACTGATTTCTGGAGACCCTAAGGCAAATCTATCACGGGGTTTTCTTTGCAAGATTTGTTCAGAGGGAGTTTTCCTTTGCCTTCCTCTGAGGTTTAGAGAGTGTGACTTGCCCAAGGTCAGCCAGTGGGATTCGAAGCCTTGTCTCCAAGTTGTAGTCCAATGTTCAAACCACTCCCCCACGCTAGCTCTCATTAGTTATTTACATATTTATAAACAGACTTTCAAGCATGTAAAAGTGAACTGTGATGTATGCAATGCTCATATTCTCACAAAGGGAATCTTCTACAGGCTCAACATACCCAGCTCCCTATACTCAGAGAGCACAAAAGTTCCAGACCTCCCACCATTTTGGACGCCATCCTCTGGACACATTCCAACTTGTCAATATCCTTCTTGAATTGTGGTGCCCAGAACTGTGGTGGCATGGGAGCCCCTGATTTGCAACTGGACATCTTTCACTGTGCCCTATGGCACATCCTTTCCTTTCTTCTTCTTCTCCAGATTGGAGTTTTCTCACTCTTCTTTGTTACAGAGAGGTAGCTACACATGGGTTCTTATATTGGCTCTCAGCAGAGCTGCACAAATGGAAGCCACCTATCAAAGATTCTTTAATTGGAAGATTTACATAACTTAAAAGTGAATGGTGAAAACCTTGAAATAGTTAAAGACTTAAAAATAAACCTTGGCTCAATCATCAATCAAAACGGAGACCATACTGAACAAGCTTTGATGATTTAGGCTTGAAAAGGCAGCTAGGAAGAAACTAGATAAGATTCTCAAGTGCAAAGATATATCATTGTGGATATCAAGGTCAGAAGAGCCAGCATGGTTTAGTAGTTTGAGTGTTGGACTAGGACAATGAGAGACCAGGGTTCAAATCCTGCTCAGCCATGGAAACTGGGTGACCTTGTGCAAGTCACACTCTCTCAGCCTCAGAGGGTAAGCCCCCACTGAAAAAAATGCTGTACAACTGAGATTAAAAAGTGGGTTCCATGACCATTTAAAACAGAAGCCTGAATCCTGTTGTTAGTCTCAAGTAGACTCACTGAATCAATGGGATTTATCCATATGCTGATTCACCATTCCACCATTTTTCCAACAGGTTTATGTTAGTCTGGACTGGTTAAAATCAATCTTGATGGTTAAAAAAAATTAAAAACAATGAAGTAAACAACAATGAATCAGAGCCAATTCAATAACAAATAAGGGGGAAGTATATGAGAAGTGATATGATAGCCATATTTAAATATTTGAAGGGATGTCTTATTGAGGATGAAGCAAGCATGTTTTCTGCTGCTCCAGGGACTAGGACACGGAGCAACGGATTCAAACTATAGGAAAAGAGATTCCACCTAACCATTGGGAAGAACGTCCTGATAGTAAGAGCTGTTCGGCAGTGGAATGCACTGCCTCAGATTGTGGTGTAGTCTCCTTCTTTGGGGGGTTTTAAACCGAGTCTGGATGGCCATCTTGTTATGCGAAATGCTAGTGTCCATGGAAATCTCATCACATAGCAATGAGATTTCTAGCTAATATTTGAAGCAAATTGGAGGCTTCTTCCTCCTGGAGACTCTGAGAAAAGACATGTCATTACTGTTGTAAGCTTCAAAGGATTTCTGCTTCACCTTCACCTGAAGCATGAAACTTATTCTAGCCTGTCCTTTGGTGTGTACATGTGGGACTGACAGGCTCTCTAGCCCTGACTTGAAATTTCCCATCTGCCTCACAGAGGGCCTAATATTAAATGTATTTAAATTAAACATGCATCAAAATGCATAGAATGGTCCCTCTTGTTACAATCTGTTTGGGGTGCCTTGATTATGTATTCCTGCATAGTAAGGGGTTGGTCTGGATGGCCCTGGTGGCCTTTTCCAACTCTATGATTCTATGATGCTACAACAACCACCACTACCAAAATTTAAAGTACCTTCTGCAACAACTAGGCCATGGTCAAATGCCTGTCCATATAAAAAGGTTTCTGCTTGCTGAAGCAAAGAGGCCCAGCCTAGTTTCTTAAGTCTTAGATCTTAAAACTTAAATAGGCTCATATAGGGAGATAACAAAAGATCCAGGACTTTCTATATCTCCCTTTTCCTTTGGTTTCAAAGTATATGTTATCAACTCAGAAATAAATTAAAAAAAAATACTGAGACCGTTCATGGCTGGATTTATGAATAGCATATTTTAAAATATTCATATCTTCAGTGCCCACTCAGTTCCTGAACTTTGGTCTCTTTGTGGCAACCTTGATGCTGAAGCCTCCTAGAGAGAGAAATGGATGGAAGCAGCTGCTTTGCTGCAGAGTTGCTCTGAAGGTGCACAGCAGCCATGAGCAAAAGGGACTGTCTCCAAAGTGTCCTTCCTCTTTAATTTATGGTTTCCAGCCTCAACTGGATTGCACTTCTGGAGCAGAAAGGAAGAGATGGAGAGGGGAGAGAAACAGACTTCTTCAATGGCTCTGGTTTCCATTGGGGGTATAGCAGTTGGCAGCTCATGGCTCTGATCCTGAAGGAAAAGTGACTCCACCACAGATTTTAATCAGAAAGAGCTATCCAAGGTGCCAAACGTGGGGTTCAAAATAGCTTCAGCTGATTGGATGACTCATTTAAAGTTCAGACAAAAGCCTAAAATGGATTCATTACCCACTGACATCACAGGCTTCAGAGACTATTGGAAGCTAGCATGGTGTGGTGGTTTGAGTGTTGGACTACAGCTCTCGAGACCAGAATTTGAATCCCTGCTTGGCCATTAAAACCCACTGGGTGACCTTAGGCAAGTCACACACTCTCAACCCTTTGAAAACCCTGTGATAGATTCACTTTACAGTTACCATAAGTTGGAAACTACTTCAAGGCAAACGACAATAATAATGAAGTTTCAATGTGCCTTAAGGGTTGGCTGGGAATATTTGTGTGGGTTTTCATAGGTGGCTTTCTATGTGATTTGGGGCTCATAGTGATTTTTTTTTTAAAATGTGGGCTTGGAGAAACTGGCAGGGGGCTTCTAGGACCACAAAAGTGAGATCCAAGGGTCGCAGGTGACCCACAGAGAGCTGTAACTATGTACCCGTAGCTGCAATCTGTTCATACCTAGTTATACCCATCTTACATCTGGTTAGGGAAAAAAATCAAATGGTGCTTAAAGTCTTGGCATATTAAATCTGCATCCTTGGACCTTTCCAGGATGAGATGACTGAAGATGTCTTGTCAAGGGGATACCCAAACCTTGAAGGAATACCCCTTAAGGAATATTTCAGACAGTACTTTTTTGAAAAAAAAAATTGGTTCCCGCCCCCCATTTCAAAAGCCTTCTCCATTCCTTGGAACATTTAATCTTGACAAAAAACACTTAATCTTGAAAAAAAAAATACAAGCTAAAAAGAGTCCAAACACCACTGGCTCCCTTCCTATAAAGAGTGCCACAGAAAATAACTTGAAGTTACAGCATCTCCATCTAGAAGTGGAGGAGAATTTGCTGCAATAGGATCTCTTCCCAGTTTTGGACATTTGGGGAAAATGAAATGGATGTCTGTCAAAGCAGGAGGTAATTGTTCATCACTGAAAAATGCAAGCCTTTCTCTCAAACAAGAAACAATGGAAGAGATTAGTAAGCAGACTTTCTTGAATTTGTGTCTTTATTAGACAATGACTTCCATGCCATTTGGGGCAGTAAATCTATTCCACATTTTAGTCCAGACCTTAAAGGAGATAGATATCCAAGGTATTTAACTGCATTGGAGGGGTTAGGGTTCACTACTTGGATGGTAGTAGTGAGATTAAAACCGAGGGTGTATTCACACTGCACAGTTACAGTGTTATTATCCCACTTTAATTGCCATGGTTTCATCCCATGGAATCCTGGGATTTGCATTTTAGGGAGGAGTATCCTCAAATGTCAGGATATATCACTGAATACTAAAATTAGGATTGCCCATGCCATCTTATTTCCAATTTCTATGCATGGTTGTGAAAGCTAGAGTGAGAATAGCTGATCGGAAGAAAATTAATACATCCAGCTAGGTATGTTTATCCTGGAGAAGAGAAGGTTAAGAGGGGCATGATAGCTATGTTTAAATATTTGAAAGGAAGTCATACTGAAGAAGAAGCAGGACACGGAGCAATGGGTTCAAATGACAGGAAAAGAGATTCTACCTGAACATTTGGAAGAATTTCCTGACAGTAATAGCTGTTGGATAGTGGAATATGCTGCTGCCTCATAGTGTGGTGGAATCTCCTTCTCTGGAGGTTTGTAAACAGAGGCCGGATGGCCGTCTATCAGGAATACTTTGGTTGTGTGTTCTTGCAGGGCAGAATGGTGATGGACTGGATGATCCTTGTGATCTCTTCCAACTCTATGGTTCTATGATTCTATAAGTAAAGTTACAAAATGTAGACCATGATAGAGGATTCTGACCATTTCCCTTAACTGAATAGCTATAAAATACACATACATACATAACTAAAACAGAAAGATCTTCTGACCATTTGAATGATAGATGCGGAATATTTATCTTTCCAACCTTGGAGCCGACATCTTTTTGCAACTGTACAACCATGCAGGATCCAACAAAGTTGATTCTCAGTTGAATTCTATGTCAGAGGAATGTAATTTTATTTTTATTTTTTAAAGAACCACAAACTCTCTTTTCCTCAAACTCAGGCTCTTCTTCAGAAAGCTCTATACTCAATCAAAGCCCTAATCAAATTATTAAAAGGAACCTCAAAGAGGCACACAATGACTCTGGATGATCTCACACAAGTAGACTCACACCCTTACGTAAGGCACTTTCATACCTGAGCCATCCTGTGAATCAGCAGCTCTTCCTGGAGTCCAAAGAGTACAAGAGTCTCTCAAGCTTACAAGGGGAACAAGAGAAGGATGGGGGAGGCAGATGCTATCCCTGTGCAGTTGCTAAGCTACTGACCTAAAAATCTCAGTTTTACCAGGCACTTGCCAGGTAGCCTTGAAGAGAGTCCTCTTAGCCTTAGATGTTCCACCAGAAGAATGGTGAGAAGTTCTGCAAGTCATGTAATTTCATCAACCAATTATCTTGTGTTGGTGTGGAGTCCTTGTCCATGTCCGTGCACACAGAAGTTGCACAGCTGTAGTCATGTACTGAATCATTCTTCCATGTTTCCTTTCTAGTTGTTCTTCCATCATACCCAACAAAACAAAAGTTCAGGTTTCATTTGAATTTTTACATTTAAATTTTTCTCTAACGTCTTCTGAATCTGAAACCAATACTTTTTTTTCCTTTCTCACAGGTATGATAAAATGTCCCCACCTTTTTGTCACACTTCCAAAACTTATTGGAAGAACCCTTATACATTTTTGAAAGTCTTTCAGATGTCAAATACTCTTTATATATCATCTTGTAAAAAATTTCTTTAAGATAATAACACAGATGAACTTTAAACCTTTCATCCTCATTTTTCCCATTCATCCAATAGCAACTCATGACCAACATTTTGTGACCACTTTAACTTGCAGTCTTTCCTCTCCCATTTCCAATTACAACAACATTTTATACATCTCAGCAATCAAGTGGTCATCATCTGAACAGAAGTACAATTCAAATTTTGTACTTAATTTTGATTTTGATTTAGTTATTTCAAATCCATCTCTCTCTCTCTGGCTTTTCTTCACAAACAAAGATTCAAGAAGGACTCATCCCGCACTTTCTGCAAGCGCGCTGATGACTAAAAAGGTCAATCCGAGATAAACAAGTCCAGTTGCAGAAAGCACAGCAAAAGGTCTCCTTGGGTGATGTTTTTGGGTTGTGATTCTTTCTGCATTGTCATTTCTCTTCAAGACTTGTTCGGCATGAGTTCTCAAATAAGGCTGCAGCATTGTGGATAGTGCGTCTCCATGCCTCCCGATGTGAGGCCAGAGCGGACCACTGTTGGTGATCAATTTGGCCAAGCCTGAGATGTTGTTTCAGGGAGTCTTTGTATCACTTTTTTGGAGCACCCCTCTTATGCTGACCCGTGGCGAGTTCACCGTAGAGCAGTATTTTTGGGAGGCGATGGTCCTCCATCCTAGAAATGTGCCCTGCCCAGAGCAGCTGTGTTCTCAATATCATGGCCTCAATGCTGGTGATCCCTGCTTGCTCAAGGACAGCAACATTTGTCACATAGTCAGTCCAGTGTATATTTAGGATTGTGCGTAGACAGTGCTGATGACAGCGTTTGAGGAGTCGTAGGTGGTGGCGATAGGTGACCCATGTTTCAGATCCATAAAGGAGGATAGACAGTACAATGGCTCTATACACACTGATTTTTGTGCTTTGCCTCAGGTGTTTATTGCTCCAGACTCTTTTGTGAAGTCTTCCAAATCCATCTCAAATCTCTATGAATTATCTGTACAAGTACCAATGAAATCTGCAACCTTCTGGATCTAATTCATCACTTGTTTTCATTCTATATTGCCCATTCTGCGTTGTTAAGATATCTCTATAGGTTGCCCATTCATCTTTTGATGTAATTTCTTTTCTGTAAAAGACTTCATGGGGTGTAACTCATAAGCACAATCGGGAATAAATCCTAAATTTATATTGCATCCAGATTCTGAACAAAGATAACCTCACATAATGTTTGTTAAAACCCACATTTGCTTTGATTTTTATCATAACAAAGAAATCTATGCCATCCAAACATCAAATCAAAGCATTCTAACTGTAACATCCATTTATTCTTCAATTTTATCCATGCTTTCATCCATAATAGACAAGAGAAATTCAACCTCAAATCTGTCAGGTCAAAGCCACCTCTTCGTTTTGTATTCTGTAGAAGTTTAAACCTCATTCTTGGTTTCTTGCCTTGCCACACAAATGAGGAGAAAGCTCTCTGCCATTGCTCAAATGGGGCATCAATGGACAAAATCAGTATTCCTCACCTTTTGGAGAGAGGTTTGCTACTTCTGCATTATTGTTGTGCTGTTAACTGCCATCAAATTGACTTTGACTTACAGTGACTCCTTAAAAGAAAGACCGCCAAGTCCCCCTATCCTTAACAGCCCTGCTCAAGTCTTGCAGACTTGGGACTGTGGCTTTCTTGATGGAATCTACCTTAACCAATACTAGCTTGAAAGCAATTTGTTGTTATTGTCTGCAAGGCCAGAGATCAGTTCTGGTTCATTGTCTCTCTGCCTTTGTCTGTGTGACTTACCCACTTCCTTGTTATCCAGCATTTGCCTGCCTGCTTCTTATTCTTGGTGGCTGCCTACATTGTGTTGTGCATCCTTTCTATCTTCCCCTTCCTCCCCTTCTCTTTCCATGATTTTCCATCCACACTCAGCCATCTCTCCTCACACACCCTCCTTCAGTGTCCCTCCTTCACATCTCTTAACATTTACACTTGGACTGACTTGGACTTCCTTTCAAAACTTACGCTGCAACTCTATTTGGGGATAACAGGACTTGTCAATTCAGAGCAGTGATATCCCAATTTTTGTCCTCCAGGTGTTTTGGACTTCAACTCCAAGAAGCCCTAGCTGACTTGTCCAACAGTCAAGAATGTTGGGAGCTGAAGTCTAAAACATCTGGAAAAGCAAAATCTGGCAATCACTGATTTAGATGAAACCCTGATATCTCAAGAGTTAGAGTGGTTTAGCAGTTTAAGTGTTGGACCAGGACTCCATGACACCCATGTTCATATTCCCACTTAGCCATGGAAACCTACTGGTGACTCTGGACAAGCTCCACACTCTCAACCATAGAGAAAGGCAATGGTAAGCCACCTCTGAATCAATCCTGCTAAAATGACCCTCTGAATAACTCTTGCCAAGAGACCCCTGGATAATGTCACCACAAGTCAGAGTTAATTTAAAAGAACATCACAGTAAGAATAAATTGTTTTAAGGCTAGTACTGCTTCCTGCTAGAATTCTGTAACAGAGGCAATCTGACACCATTAAACTGTCATAACTGTACTCTATGACATCCTGGGATTTATAGTTTTGTCAGGTATTTAGAATTCACTGCCAGGTAGCCCTAGTGCTGCCGTTCAAGGGATGCTATGTACCTAATCAAACTATAAATCCCAGGATTCCATCAAATGGAGCCCTGACATTTAAAGTGGTATGAAAATGTTAGAACTGTTCAATGTAGATACCCACTAGGACTCTGGGAGACCAGGGTTTGAATCCCCACTCAGCCATGGAAACCTTGCAGGTCACCCTGGACAAGCCACACTCTCTCAGCCTCAGAAGAAGACAACAGCAAATGTCCTCTGAATCCATTTTGCCAGTTAAATCTTAGGAGAGAGTTAGCAAATGTCAGAGGGCCCATCTAAACAGTGAAAATACCCCTCATGGAATTTGCTGGGGATCCTATATGTCTAAATGGGATCCAGCACCAATCCACACTATTCGGAAGGAGGGGGGGCCAAAATGGCAAAAGCAAGGGGGTAAAAGCCATACTTTTTCAAAAACTGCAAAGGGGTATGTGCATTCATAATCATTTTTACTACCTCCCTCTGGCTTTTCTTTGCAAACGAAGATTCAGGAAGGACTCATCCTGCGTTTTCTGCAAGCGCGCTGATGACTAAAAAGGTAAATCCGAGATAGACAAGTCTAGTTGCAGAAGGCCCAGCAGAAGGTCTCCTTGGGTGATGTTTCCGGGTTGTGATTCTTTCTGCGTTGTCGTTTCTCTTCAAGACTTGTTCGGCGTGAGTTCTCAAATAAGGCTGCAGCATTGTGGATAGTGCGTCTCCATGCCTCCCAATGTGAGGCCAGGGCGGACCACTGTTGGTGATCAATTTGGCCAAGCCTGAGATGTTGTTTCAGGGAGTCCTTGTATCGCTTTTTGGAGCACCCCTCTTACACTGACCTGTGGCGAGTTCACCGTAGAGTACTATTTTGGGGAGGCGATGGTCCTCCATCCTAGAAACATGCCCTGTCCAGCGTAGCTGTGTTCTCAATATACTACCAAACAACAAAAAATTCAAAGGGAAGCACAAATCTGATTGGCCAGGCGAGAGTGGGGGGCGAGGCTTACTAGCAGGGCAAGTGCCTGCTGCCTCCTTGTTGGATTTTCGCCTTAGTGATCGCTCACTAAGGCAATAAAACAGGATGAATTTTTTTTTCTGTCCTATAAAATTGGAAAATTGCTCTACACACCAGTGCACCTTGGGGTGACTTTTAAAAAAACAACAGTGGTGAAGAACTAACATGAGACCAGAAAATCCATTTAGGGATGTCGCTCCTGCTGTGAGATGCCAATACTATGAGATACTTCCCTTGTGTAAATGGGCCCAGAGTCAACTTGAAGGCACATAACATCAGCAACATAGGATGTCAACTGGGGACAGGAGAATGAGAGGGGGGGGTAATGGGGTGGGGGGAGAGAGATCTGTTTAAAAAAAAGTCTGAGAAGGATTAATCTCCTGAGGTTGGGGGTTTTAGGGGAAAGATCAGTCTGGAGGGAAAGTTTAATTAAAAAGAGCAGAGTTTTTAATTACCAGGGAAATGTACTTTGAATGGTTGATTTGCATAATCCCAGCAGCAGTAAGGGAACACAGAGAAAAGATAAGGGCTCTCCCCCCCCCCCCTTCATTTTCTTCTACAATCATTCTCTTGTTCTCCACTATCTCAGTGAAGGGAACTCTGATCCCAAGCCTGTCCGCTGCAAGATTTCAACACACACACACTCACACACACACCTTTCTTTTCTAGTCATGGCTTTGTAGCTAGATAATCCCTCACTACTCTAGGCAAGAGTCCAGTTGGTGCCTTATCCATGCGCACATCCCTCTACAGAAGGGATTGGACATTTGTGTCCGCTGCAGTCTGCCTATATTCAGTTCAAGGTTGCAGAAGTGGAGTGGGGCATGCAGTGCCATGGTGCATGTGATTGCACATGGGTGTACATAGGATGCACATGTGCCCATAGAGGTGCCTGCACACATCAAAGCACTTGTACTCTGCTTTTTAAAAAATACCTAGGGAAAACCACTTCACCCTGCAAATAACAGATCAGGCCCCACGTGACTGCAGGACCCCAGACCACCATCATGGCCCCTCACTGCAGCTGCTACCTGCTGCCACTCTTCTGGAGCCAGGAAGCTGACCAGCTGCATTTGACCAGGGGGTCTTGCTCACATGCTGGAGGCTAGCATCCTGGCTCCAAAGAGTGGTGGTGGCTGCAGCAACAGGCCAGAGTAGCAGTCTGGACTCCAACCCATTTCATGCTGGTAATGTGACAGGAACGGGCCCGATCCACAGGCAGAATACACTGGCGGGGAGCCACCATATTCTCACCCATGTAGATGAGCCCTCTGTTTCTGGTTTCTGTAAACCTATATACAGGAGAAATAAAAATAACTCCTTCTTCGCATTCGGCAGAGGTAAACTATGGAATTCTGCCACCGGATATGGAGGCAGCTGGCAAATTTCGGTGGCTTCTAAGTAAATTCACGGAGGGTAGGTTCGCCTTGGATCTAGCACAAGAAGGAAGGTGAGATATAAATTAAATAAATACAGCAGGCCATCAATGGCTATGAGGCAAGGTGGCTGGATACATATCACCTTCAACATCAGGGGCAGTATGCTTCTATCTTATCTCATCTCTGTCTCTAACTATGTACAGTAGGACCCCCATATCTACTGATTCATTATCCACTGGTTCAGTTATCCATGGGACACAAAACAGCACACCTACCATAGAGTCTTCCTAGAAAATGTGTCCTCTCTAGCCATTTTCTAGGTCCTCCAAGGCAACTCTATGGTATTTTAAACCCGAAGTCCCATTATTTTCCGTGGTGTTTGCTATTATCCATGGGTTTGGGTACCCACGGGGGGGGGGGGGAGGCGGAACCAATCCCCAGTGGATACGCAGGTGGTACTGTATCTATCAGTTGCTGGGGAATATGAGGGAGAAATGCAGTAGCATTCACGTCATGCCAGTAGAATTCTTTAGGGAATCGGGTGGCCATTGCCTGTACCGAATGTTGAACTAGATTACCCTTTGGTCTGATCTAGCAGGGTTCTTCTCTTATTAGAATTATAAAGTTGGAAAGTACCACAAGGACCATTTAGTCTAACTCCTGCCAGGGTAGGATTCCATCACTAAAAGACCCTGAGAAGTAGCCATCTCATCTCTGTTTAAGCACCTCCAAAAGAAGGAATGTACATTCCATGCTTGGGCAGTTCTTGCCATCAGGAAGTTCTTCCTAACGTTTAGTCAGTCTTCCCTCTTGTACATTCTTATCACCTTGGGAAAGGGTCAGTAGATTTGGGGAAGGAGTTATCCAAGGGGAATTGAAAGTGTGTTGGGAAGGAAGGAGAAAGCTTGTCCCTACTTGATTGAGAAAAGTAACACTGGCTATGCATTTTTATTTTATTTTATTTTATTTTATTTTACTATTGGAATTTTGAGCCTACCCCTATGCCAAGGAGGTAAGATGAATGGCAATGCATGTGTAAGGGATCTAGGAGTATTACTGGACCACAAGCTAAATATGAGTTAGCAGCTAAAAAAGCCAATATCATTCTAGGCTGCATCAATAGGTGTATAGTGTCTAGATCAAGGGAAGTAATAACACCACTCTATTCTGCTGTGGTCAGACCTCACTTGAAATACTGTATCCAGTTCTGGGCAACACAATTTGAGAAGGATATTGATGAGCTACAACATGTCCAGAGGACAGCAACCAAAATGGTGGGAGGTCGGAAGACATTATGCCCTATGTGGAATGGCTTAGGGAGCTGGGTATGTTTAGCCTGGAGAAGAGAAGGTGAAGAGGTAACATGATATTTAAATATTTGAAGGGATGTCATGCTGAGGATGGAGCAAGCTTGTTTTCTGCTGCTCCAGAGACAAGAACACTGAGCAATGGACTCAAACTCCAGGAAAAGAGATTCCACCTAAACATTAGGAAGAACTTCCTGACAGTAAGAGCGGTTCGGAATGCACTGCCTGGGAGTGTGGTGGAGTCTCCTTTGGAGGTTTTTAAACTGGGCCTGGATGGCCATTGTATATTCCTGGATGGCATGGGGTTGGACTAGATGGCCCTTGTGGTCTCTTCCAACTCTATGGTTCCCTTTTCTCTGTTCTTATCACCTTGGAAAAGGGTCAGAAGATTTGGGAATGAGTGATCCACAGAGAAATTGAAAGTGTGTTTGTTGAGGGGGGGATTTTGTCGCTATTTGAGTAAGAAACATCAGACTGGCTATAGATATTTATTTATTTTACCAGTGGAATTCTGGGCCTACCCCTATGCCAAGGAGGTAGGATGAATCATGAAACTTTAGGGAGCATGATCTGTTTATCTTGGGAAAGAGAAGACTGAGAAATGACCTGATAGCCATCTTTAAATATTGGAAGGGGTATTACATAGAAGCATGATGCCATGGTTTGAATGTTGGACTAGTGAAGAGGAAGCTACTCAAACTGCAGGAAAAGAGATTTCACCTAAACATTAGGAAGAACATCCTAATGGTAGGAGCTGTTTGGCAGTGGAATGTGCTGCCTCAGGGTGTATTGGAGTCTCCTTTTTTGGAGGTTTTTAAACAGAGGCTGGATGGCTACCTGTCCAGAATGCTTTGAGTGTGTATTCCTGAGGGCAGGCGGTTGGACTAGATGGCCCTTGTGGTCTCTTCCAACTCCATGATTCTATGTATCTATTACTCCTTGACTCAAACCATCCATTCATATCGAATTGATAGATAAAATGCTATTGTGAGAGCAACAGAAGAAGAAAAAATGAGGTTTGCTGATGTTCATTAACATTAGGGATTTGGTTTGAAATTCCTGTGAAATGAGATACTGTTATTGCAGGCAAGCCTTCCTGAAATCCATATGGCTTTAGGGGGAAAAACATTCCAAACCTTTTGCAAGCTGCTTCAGGAAATGCTGAAGTGTATGCAGCATCCCGGTCAGAAGTGTTTGCAGTGATATCTCCATGTTCCCAATATTTCCAACACATTCTCTGCCAAAACTCTTCTGGCAATTTCACAGAAACATCCCCACATCACTTTCCTGACAATGAACCCCACACACACACCATTCACCCCTGTTCTATTCAAAAGGAGAAAAGAAAAGGCAGAACTAACAGCTAATTGGAGGTTTCAGAACCCACATTTCTCTCCCCCTGGGGGCCAGTTTTCTGGCCCTGACCACATGCCATGGGCTCCACAGACTGCCAAAAAAGCCAGAGCACATGAACAAAACCTAGAAGTACAGTTCTGAGTTTGAAAAATAGTTTTTTTCATGTTAAACTGTGAAGTAGGGGCCTCGAGCTATTTAAAAGATAAAATGCTGGTCCTAGGGTGTATCCATGCCAGACAGTAACAGTATTTTGATGCCAAGACCAGAATCAAAGTGTATGTTAATGTACTTTTATATATACGTAAGCTATGAAGCAGAGAAGCTAAGAAACTTGGGCTGCATTTGCACTGCAGAAATAACCCAGTCTGATGTTGCTTTAACTGCCATGGCTCCATCCTATGGAATCCTGGGATATGGAGTTTGTTGTGGCACCAGTGCTCTCTGACAGAGAAAACTAAGCATCCCACAAAACTACAGATTCCAGAATTCTGTAGCATTGAGCCATGGCAGTTAAAGCACTGTCAAACTGGACAATTTCTGCAGTACAGATGCAGCCCTTGTTAGCGAATTGTGAAAATGTGTAACAGGACACCAGCAAGAGTATTCCAATGGACATTGGGCTCTACCAAAGCACAGCAGCACTCCCCAGCCCATTGTTCAATGCAGAAGTGGACCAATGCACAACAGACGGATTTCCTGCACTGTGTGGGGTGTTGGACCTTATAGCCTTTGGGGCTCCTTCCAACTCTACAATTCTATGATTCTTTGATTCCCTCCTCATCCTCAAATTATTTGTATTGAAGCAAATTGAGTTCAAAATGCCAAAGGAGATTATAGTCAATTAGTTCAGCAGGGAGGAAAGGACAGAATCTTGCCCTTCCCAGTCAGCTCAGGCAAAAGCAAACTGCCACAGCTTCTCCTAACTCATGTGTGTTTTTCTTCCTTAATAACTTTTGCCATCTTGCCCCCACTCTGATGTTGTTTGGCCACATGTGTCCCAGTTTTCCTCTGTGAAATGTTGGAGGGTATGACATAGCAGGGCTGCCAGGTGAAATATAGACAGTGCTCCTGTCCCTTTAATGGATGTGCAGAAGGGGAAAATTCAGCATTTGCTGCTTGTCATGTAAGAACACTTGCTGAAATTCCCTATTTTACACAACTCTTCAAAGGAAAAGAGTCCTCTCCCTTATTTCAACTGGCAACCCAAACACATAGGATTGCAGGCCTTAGTGCTTTCCACCATTTGAACCTCATATGTTCACATCAAAAAAAGGAAAATAGCTATATAGCTTTTTTTTTTTCAATTTTGTCTTTATTGAGTTTTAGACCAACATAAAAACATTAAAAACATAACATGACAAGATGTACTTTTGATCCCTTGCGTAGATCAATAGTACAGTAAAGAAATGTATCAGTGAGCAGAGTCCCTCAGAGCACGGTGGAGGTTCAAAACCCTCACTACTACTTCATTCTCTATAGTTCTTCATTTGGAATATTATAGGGCTAAAGAAGACCTAGACATGAATGGCTGGAATTCTCTAGGTGTCAAACACACATGTAAGTTCTCCTGTGCATCCAATTTTACTTTTATGGCCCTTGGCCAATAGACATATTCAGTTCATGGTTGTACAAGTATAGTTCCACAAGTGCAAATTTAGCACATATAGTCCTGGTGCAAAACTATTTGTTAGTGGATTCAGTGTACCACTTGATTCACTGGTGTTGTGGAAGCAGCCATTGTGCACAATGGGGTGTACAATGTTAGCATTTAGAAAAAGGGTGGAGTAGTGTAACCACCACTTAACTGGGCCAGGTTGCCATCCATATCCACAGGGGAGACATTCCTAGATTTAACTGTTTATAAATTAAACCACAGATAATAAGCAACCCTTTTAAAATAAAGCATGTTACAAACATGCCATTGAATTTTGTTGGGGGACCTAGCAATTCCTAGAGAGGACACCTTTCTAGGCATTTTCCAGCATGACTCTATGGTATGTGTCTCTATTTTTTCAGGTGCAGATAACTGAAACCATGGATATTGGTTCCACAGATACAGGAGTGTTAGCCTGGCCTACACCGCCCTTCTGGAATGTTAGCATTGGCCTGCACACCACTTCTGGAGACCTCAGAAACTGCGTATTAATATTATTGATTTGGTTCATCAATGTGATCTTCCTCAAGGGAAAAGTTAGGATGGTCTCAAAAGGTCATTTCATTTGAGTGCCCTGCCTCATCCTGGGAAGCCTAAGGCTAATAGCTAAAATGGACAAATTTCCCAGAAAAGGGAGATAATGGGTGGGCAAAAACCTTTGTATTTGCTGATTATGAAACTTCCTTTCCTTAATCCCCAGACCTTAAGACCCTTGCTCAAGCCTTTAAAATCCAATCACTGAACATTAAGAAATACATTAGCCTCTTTCTCACCTTTTGTCAAGACCAGGAAACTCATTGTGCAATCCATGAAGGCTCATGGAATCTATTATTTCAACCCATGAAACACGACTCCCCTCAGGTGTATTTGGAAGTATAAATATCACCCCCACAATTTCCCTCAGGGCACACAGTCAGTTATAGGGAAGACCCTGTTACTCTGTGTTAGCCATCCCAGGTTCTTCCATCCATTCTGCCAGATTGACCACAGGACAGGTTGTATCACCCCAACAAATCCTCTTGCTACTCTCTATCCAATCTTTCCTACTGCTTTTCCTATAGCCTTGTGTGAATGCTTTTTCTGGGTGAATGTGTGTGTGTGCGGTGTTATTTTTGAACTCTTTAATAAAAACCATACTTAATTTTACATGTGGATGTATTCCATCCAGACTAGTACCAGTAAACAAAGGTTTGCAAGATTCCCTTGTTACCCCCTTTCACATAGCTAAAGTCGAGTTGCTGCTAATTTCCCCAACATATTAGAGACTCAATATTTTCTTGGAATTTTCCAAGGAGCATTTTGGGTAGTGGGGGAAACCTGTATTTGCAAATTTACACTATGCAAGCAAGATGTATGATTTCTGCTGAACGTTATGACTACAATCCCATTGGTGTCTTCTGCATATGTAAGTTCTTCTATGGAAGTACTCCAACATTTTTTTGTCCAGGGTAAAATGGCCACAGCTTTAAAAAAGCTATCAAGACGGATCTTTTCTGGCAGGCCTTTTCTGAAAAACTATCCCAGCCCAAAAACTTGGCTATCCTTTCCCTTTGAGCTGCCGTTGGAATTTTTTTAAAAAATTATTGTATGTTTTTAACATTTTCTAATGTAATATTTTTTTAATTATTGTATGTTTTTAATCTTTTCTAATTTAATATTATTTTAAGGGGTGGGCGGGCTAGGGTACTGATGCAATTATGGAGTTTTTACATTGTAAGCTGCCCCAATTGCATTGCAGAGGGGCGGGATAGAAATAAATTTTATTATTATTATTAATTTTATTATTCAAGTTTACAGAAATGGAGGTGCATAGGTGGCGCCATTGCACTGCTACCCAGTGCACATTGATGTGCATGTTTAGGGTGCGTGGTTTTGCATTGAATGCACATTGCACATGGATGTATGTTATGCATTGACACACATTGCACCTGCATGACATTTATTTGTGCATTTGGTTGCCTGACTTCACAAACCACTCATGAGGGGAGCATTACACAACCACTGTGCAAACAAATGTATAGTTGTTGTGTGCCTTCAAGTCATTCAAGACTTGTGGCAACACTAAGGTGAACCTACCAAGGGATTTTCTTGGTAAGATTTTTTCCGAGGAGGTTTGCCTTTGCCTTCCTCTTGAGTCTGAGAGAGTGCAACTTGCCCAAGGCCACCAACCAATGGGTGAGAGCCAATGTAGTGTAGTGGTTTGAGCATTGGATTATGACTCTGGAGACCAGGGTTCAAATCCCTGGTCAGCCATGGAAACTCACTAGGTGACCTTGGGCAAGTCAACACTCTCTCAGCCTCAGAGGAAGGTAAAGGCAAACCTCCTCTGAAAAAATCTGCCCAAGAAAATGCCATAGGGTCACCATAAGTCAAAAATGAATTAAAGGCACACAACAACAGCAACTACTACCCAGTGGGTTTGAATCCTAGTCTCCCAGCATCCTAGTCTATCATTCAAACCACTGCAGCACCCTGGCTGTCAATGTAAAGTTACCCTCTGTCTGTTCTGTGTAGGATCTCAGGCTTTATCAGCAATTTTCTTCAAAAACCATCTCCACTTCCCTGGAGGGTTTAGAAACTTACCAGAATTGGACTTTTCTGGTAACAGAGGCAGGAGAAGCACTCCACTCCATGGGGTTTAATACCAGGAAGCCTGCTTCTTATTCCTCAATGGAGAGAAGTCACTAGACTCTTCTCTTATTCATCCATTTGCTTTCTTGTTTGGCACTTTGAGCTTGGGGGATTCAAGGTCCACCCTTGTGAAGATCATTTTCTCGGGTGCTTTGAAGTGTTATTCACTGCCTACAGACAAATTAGTTAGCAATTATGAATAGCTCTGTCTTCCCCTCCTCCATTTCCCCATCCTCACTCATTCCCATTTCCCTAAATCAGTTTTCTGGTCTTGTCAACAGCTCGTGTGTGTGTGTGTGTGTGTGTGTGTGTGTGTGTGCATGTGTGTGAGTGAGTGTGTTTTCCACCCAGAATGGGTTGGAAAGATAAAAGATAAAAAGCCAATCTGTCCTCAGCTGTCAGATTGAGCACTTATTTATTTTATTGTATTGCCAAGTGAGATAATGGACAGTTATTAGCAGGGCAAATTATAGACTCTTTTCTCTGAGCACCTATGTGGTCATCAGAGGGTTTTTAAAAAGATAGATCGATAGTTATAAATTCAATGAAGGAGCCAAGGCCCACAAAAGGAAAAATAGAATGGACCAGGAGTACTATACAGAAAAATACAATAGCAGAAGAGAAAGGTCCTTTGAAGGAATCTGAGAGGTAAGAGGGGAATTGTCTTTAAATGAGACATTTCTACTTAGCACATCATGTAAAATGAGCACACTCCCTCTTCATGGGGTTAGGAGCAATGCTGCGGCATCTCCTCCACACCCCACTATATGAATAATTCCTGAGATCTGGAGAAGAAAAGTAATCTTTAGAAGCAGTAGCAGATAAGCCTGCCGTGCATAGCACCATCATACAGAATGACGTCAGAACAGCAGGCACTGGGTTTCAGGAGAAGGGTGACTTTTTTGGATGACATCTTCCAGGATCCCCATCCAATCTGGCCACTTTGGGAGTTCTGGCCCTGGGACACCAAAGAGAGGTGTTACCCAAAATGCTGGGACGGGTGGTCTGGGAGGACCCTCTAACACTCTAATATTAAGACGGGGAATTAATACACTTGACTTGGCAATGCAAGAGTTCATTTGCAAGTGTTGAGTTTTGATTCTATGGTTTTTCAAAACTGGAAGCCAGATTTTGTTTACTTTTAGGGTTTCTTGTTTCCTGTTGAAGTTGTCTGGGTGTTTGTGGATTTCAATAGCTTCTCTGTCCATTCTGACATGATAGTTGTTGGCCTGGTCCAGAATTTCTGTGTTTTTAAATAACATTTTGTGTCCAGGTTGCTTTATAACATGTTCTGCTACTGCTGATTTTTCTGACTAGCCCAGTCTGCAGTGACTCTCATGTTCCTTGATTTGTGTTTGCACACTGCGTTTAGTGGTCCCTATGTAAACTTGTCCACAGCTGCATGATATGCAGTAAACGCCTGCAGCTGTGAGAGGGTCTCTTTTGTCCTTCGCTGAGCGTAGCATTTCTTGGATTTTCTTGGTTGGTCTGTAGATTGTTTGGAGGTTGCGTTTCCTCATCAGTTTCCCTATTCTGTCAGTGACTCCTTTGATGTATGGTAAAAATATCTTCCCTTTGGGTGGCTGCTTTTCTTCTTCATTCCTGTGTTTTTTTCTTGGTCGGGCTGCTCTTGTGATGTCTGATCTGGAGTTTGGGGATTATATTTTATATGAAATAATTCCCTTGCAGGGATAGGAGTTGTGGGTGAAATACAATGGTTCTCAGAGGTCCCACACTAAAACAAAGGGAGCTCTAGAAGAGTTAATGGTCACTAATGATTGATACTTTGGAATTGAATAGTAAACAGGCCACGGCTATTGTTGGAGAAAAAGGAGAGGATAATCCCATTTACAAGCCTATTGCTGAGTTGATTAGTGATGACTCATCTCCAGGTGTTGAGTCTTACTTGAGAGTGTTTGTTTTTTGAAATTACCACTGGCCCTTCCTTTGGTCACGAATCCCACCCTGGTATTAGGGGGTCCCTGGTATACCTGTTGCCATGTGGATGGCCACATTAGCCAAATTATTTAATGTAGCCAATTATTTGATATTCCAAGGTGGGGGCTGTTAGGGTATGTAAGAGAGGGTGGGAGATGTAAGGACGTGCCTGGTGAATTAGGAGAGTGGTGGGTGCATAACGGCTTATAGCTAGTATAGTCAGACCTCTGTATCCACGGATTCTACATCCACGGATTCCACCATCCACAGTTTGAAAATATTCCCCCGAGGAAAAAAAAGTGCAAAAAGCAAACTTTGATTTTGCCATTTTATATAAGGGACACTGTATATAATGGGATTTGAACATCCAAGGATTTTGGTATTCATGGGAGATCCTGCAACAAACCCCATTGGATACGAAGGGCCCACTGTATAGGGATTGGGCAACTGCCATGGGGTATTATGATGACGAAAAATGTCCCAGAAAAAATTAAAATGTGGGGTTTGGAGTCCCCTGGAAGATTTAGGGGCCACAAAATGGAAACTCTGGGTCCAGATTTGGGCCATGGGTTGCACTCTCCCCACCCCCTGTAATGCCAGAAGCTGCCTCTAACTTTGGCATTTGGTTTGTATAGCCTTGTAGTGTCTACACAGAAACTCTTCATGGTTTTAGAACTACAGAAGAGCCCCGTAGCTGGATCACACTAAAGACCTCTCTAGCCCAGCATCCTGTTTCCCATGGCACAAGACCAGATGGGCATCATAGTTATGTGCCTTCAAATTGACTCCACCTTACAGCAGCCTTTTCCTAGGTTTCTCTTGCCAAGATGTATTTAAAGAAGGTTTGCCATTGCCTTAAGATGAGAGAATGTGACTTGAACAAGGTCACCCAGTGCATTTCTATACCTGAGTGGGTTTCTTGTTGTGAGCTCCCACCATACCTCAATGAAAAGGAATTAAAAGGAACATCAAATTGATAATGAGAAATCAAACATAGCAGTGGCCATGTAAGGTGAGCTGGAAGTCAGACCACATGGGCTGGATGCTGAGATCAAAAGAGCAGGAAATATGCAGATTTAACAGGCCTCTGAAAAAGGCCAGATGGTGATGTGGAGCTTTCTCTTGCTTGGGACAATTGGTGTGACATAAACAATGTCTTGAAAGTGAATGAAGCCACTCCCTCCAACTCATCATTTTGTGTCAGTTGCCCACACTACAAGGCTGCCCCAACAAATCAGTGATCCCCACTTGAATCAGATCAATTAATCGGATCAATTTCTTTGATCAAACACAGGAAAGGGTCATCTGCCTGTTGTTTTAGGCTCACTTCAAGGGGCAAAGAGAATATAAGAACCCTGAATTTTTTGGACATTCAGAGTGGCCCCTGACTTGCATACTTCTTTCACATCAGTCTGAGAGCTTACCCTCAGTTGCAGCTGCACCCAGGTTGACTTCCCATCTTTTCTCTGGCCAGGTAAATGTAGCTCATTATCTTTTATCGCTGTTCTCCTACTCTGTCATCTTCCTTTCTGATAGCTCTTGAAAGTGTGCATTGCTGGCTGAACATCTGCTCTTCGTCTACTAATTTCTCAAATAGAGACTACCTTTTGTTACTTAAGCTGGCGTTCTTATAGCCATACTGGTATGGGGGAAAAGATCCTTGCAAAAGCTACCCAACCTCTCCCATGCCAATTATTGAACTAATTAATTCCCCTAATTAAGATCTGAATAAAAGCAATTTGAATAACATTCTAACCCTGGTCTCCCAGTGTCCTAGTCCAACATTAGACCACTATATCATCCTGGCTCTGGTAGGTCAGCTATTCCAATGGGAAGTCCACAAGCAAGACATAAATACAACTGAACTCTTCAGTTAATGTTCCCCAACAATAGGTCAAAGCATACCAGCTTATCATGTCTTGTACTTCCTGAAATTAGAAGTAATTGTCTCAAGAAAGGGGAGTTGCTGACACCAGAGAGGGAGGGGGTCTGGGGAATTGCTTTTGCCTGCATGTCATAGCTACTTTATAAAAGTCTCCTATAACCGTAGCTCTTGGTTCTTTTGGAAACTATTCCACCAAGGGGCCCGCATGTGTGACTTCTGAATAAACTCTCTTTCCAATCCGAGGGTCTCCTGTGCCTGATTTCTGCAACAATGAAGTGAATCAATAGTTTGGCCTTTGGTTGCTGTTATGTGCTGTCAAGTCATCCTGAACCTATAGAACCCTAAGAATGAAACACTTCCAAGAGATCCTGTTATTTAACAGAGCTGCTGAGGTCTTGCAAACTCAGGCCCATTGCTTCCTTGATCAAGTGACTCCATCTGGCATGTGGTCTTCCTCATCTCCTACTGCCCTTGACTTTCCCCAACATAATCACCTTTTCCAATGAGTCATATCTTCCCATGAGGTGTCCAAAGTATGATCGCCTCAGTCTAGTCATTTTATTTAGTAGGAAGAACTCAGGCTTGATTTGGTCTCAGAAATCATACCCAGTTTGGGACTTCTTTTGTAATTGGTATTTTTGCACAGAAACTACAATTGTCTGCACAGGAAACATCATTTTCCCAATAAGCTGGGTACTTATTCTATGAAAAAAAATTAATAATAATCATACATTGTTTTTTGGTTTTGTTTTGTGTGTGTGTTTGGACATAGAAAAGAACATTTCTTGTTCAGAAAACAGAATTTTCTGCACAGAAAATAATGACCATTATTCTACATTAGCTACTTAATTACGTATACTTAACTTTCCCCAGCATTATCACCTTTCCAATGAGTCATGTCTTCTCATGATGTGTCCAAACTATAATAGCCTCAGTCTTATTCGGTTTAGTAGGAAGAATTCAGGCTTGATTTGGTCTCAGGTGTTATATATACTAGTCAGGCCTCATCTGGAGCACTGTGTTCAGCTTCTGGATGCCTCATTTCAAGAAGGATATAGACAAGTTGGATCAGGTTCAGAAAAGGACAAGAAAGATGATAAGAGATCTGGAGAAGAAAACATATAACGAAAGTCTGATGGAGCTGAACTTGTTCAGCTTGATGAAGAGAAGGCTGAGGGGTGACATGATTGCCAGAAGAGAATTGACAGCTAAACACACTGTCAGAATTTAAAACACTCCTAAAGACCTATCTCTTCCAGCAGACCTACCCAGTTGATTTTAATCTATGAATTTTAAATCGGTATGGATGATTTTAATGTAATGTTTATTTTAATCTAATATGTTTTTACTTGTATATTTTAATGATTTTATGGTACATATTGTATTTTAATTCATATTGTACCCCACCTCGAGCGTTGGGGAGAGGTGGGTAAGAAATAAAATAATAATTAGTAGTAGTTGTTGTTGTTATCATATTTAAATACCCCAAAGGCTGTCCTGGAGAGGAGGGTGTAAACATGTTCTCTGCTGCCCCGGAGGGTAGGACCAGGACTAATGGTTTGAAGTAACAGGTGGTTGCATCTCAATTGAATATTAGAAAGAACTTTTTGACAGTGAGAGAAGTTCAGCTATGGAATGAATGGCCTAGTGCTGGGTTCTCCTTTGGACATCTTCAAATAGAAGCTGGACAGCTACCTGCTAGGTTCTGTAACTTGGAGAGAAAAGTTGTGGGAGTTAGGCATGTTCAGGTCTGATGAACAGAAGACTGAGGGATTATTTTATTGCACTCTTTAAATATCTAAAGGGCTGTCACAGAATCATAGAATCAAAGTTGGGGGAGACCACAAGAGCCATCTAGTCCAACCCCATGCCCTGCAGGAATAAACAATCAAAGCACAGCCAACAGATGACCATCCAGCCTCTGTTTGAAAACCTCCAAGAAGGAGACTCCACCACATTCCCAGGCAGAAGCAAATTCCACTTCCGAACAGTTCTTACTGTCAGGTAGTTCTTCCTAATGCTTAGGTGGAATCATAGAATCATAGAATTGCAGAGTTGGAAGAGACCACAAGGGCCATACAGTCCAACCCCCTGCCATGCAGGAAATCTTGATCAAAGCATTCCTGACAGATGGCCATCCAGCCTCTGTTTAAAGACCTCCAAGGAAGGAGACCCCACCACGCTCCGAGGAAGCGTGTTCCACTGCCAAACAGCTCTTACTGTCAAAAAGTTCCTCCTCATGTTGAGGTGGAATCTCTGTTCCTGGAGCTTGCATCCATTGCTCCGTGTTCCAGTCTCTGGAGCAGCAGAAAACAAGCCTGCTCCATCCTCAGCGTGACATCCCCTCAAATACTTAAACAGGGCTATCATATTGCCTCTTAACCGTCTTTTTCCCAGGCTAAACATACCCAGCTCCCTAAGTCTCTCCTCATAAGGCATTGTTTCTAGACCTTTCACCATTTTAGTTGCCCTTCTCTGGACACACTCCAATTTGTCAATATCCTTTTTGAATTGTGGTGCCCAGAACTGGACACAGTATTCTAAGTGAGGTCTGACCAAGGCAGAATAGAGTGGCACTATGACTTCCCTTGATCTAGACACTATACTTCTATTGATACAGCCCAAAATCGCATTGGCCTTTTTAGCTGCTGCATCACATTGTTGACTCATGTTCAATTTGTGGTCTACTAGGACTCCTAGATCCCTTTCGCACGTAGTCTCATTCAGCCACGTCTCTCCCATCCTATGCATTTCATTTTTCCGCCCTAAATGCAGTACTTTACATTTCTCCGTATTGAATTTCATTTTGTTAGCTTTGGCCCAGCTCACCAGTCTATCCAGGTCATTCTGAATTTTGATCCTGTCCTCTAGGGTATTAGCTACTCCTCCTAATTTGGTGTCCTCTGTAAATTTGATAAGTATGCCACTAATTCCCTCATCCAAGTCATTGATAAAGATGTTGAATAGCACTGGGCCCAGGACAGAACCCTGTGGCACCCCACTGGTCACATCTTTCCTAAGGAAGATTCTCCCTAAGGAAGGGGGCAGGCCTATTCTCTGCCATCCCGGAGAGTAGGACAAGGTCTAATGGGCTGAAGTTACAGGAGGGTGAATTTTGATTGAATGCTAGAAGGAATGTCTTGATGGTAAAAAGTGGTTAAGCAATGGAAACAATTGCCTAGAGAAGTGGCGGGGTCACTTTCTCTGGACGTCTTTGAAAAGAGGCTACACAGCTACTACAGGAGATGCTCTGGCTGAAGTTCCTGCATTGAATGGAGGATTGGACATCAAGGTCTGGTGATCAAAGCCCTTCCAATTCTGCAGTTCTAAGATTCCACAACCCCTTTATTTGTCTTTTCAATGGCCAACAGTTTCTGCAGAACTCTCCAGCACCCCATTTCAAATACATTGATTTTCTCTTCCAGCAACTTTCTTCTCTGTCACCTTTCACATCCATACATAGACACCTGACTTTGATGTTCATCAAGATATCTTTGAAAGCCATCCAAGACAGGAATTTCTCTTCATCCTACCTGATGGTGCTGGGGCTTCAACCTGGGACCATGGGCAAATTGTATGTTCCACTCCCAAGCTGTCTGTCTTTGCTACTGTTGCTCAGTCATGCATGCCTTGGGGCATAGAAAGGTGTCATCAAGTTTGCCATCAGCTCTGTTCCCCATCTACCAGTGGGAGCTTATTAGCTCATTTTAAAAACCATGTTATTAAGTTACCATTATCTGTTTTCTTCATTTCTCTGTCAAGAAAACATGCCGCATCAGGAGAAATTATGCTAATTTCCTTTCTGAAAGTGATTAGGCAGAAGTTTCAAATACTTTTGACAACTGATCACTCCACTGCCTAAACTTCCTTGGCATTCTGTCTCAGAATGGCTTTGTACAGAGGATAAAGAACAACACAGGCAGGCATGTGGTTCAGAAGGAGGCTAATTCATGCAAATTGGCACAGTTTGGGCAGATGGAAATAACACTTTGAATATCTTCATTAGGAAGTTGCCAGCTTTTTACAAAAAAGGGAGAAAGATCTCCCTCCCCCCTCTTTTCCCCTCTTCAATTTGACTAATTAGTAGCTTAGAGGCAATTTTGGGCCTGCTCTTTAACCTCACATGCAAATTAATTTTCCCTCTTTGTAAATTCATTTTTCCTATTTATCTGAGAGATGTATTGCTCAAATAGTAGCAGTTGGGGTGGGGGACCACCTTGTCTATGTCTATGGCTGGGATGGGCAGCTCCGTTTATTCAGTCCAAAGGACCAACCAGACCAACCTTTGGCTCACAGAATATCCCATCAGTTGCTACCGGAAGTCCACAAGCCAACCATGGCCTCGATCCAGCAATCTCTTAGTGTAGCATAAATATCTGCATGTGGAAATATGCTGCACAGGCACGATACAACGCCCATGCAGAATAACAACATTGTGCAACACATATCAATGACTAGGTGCTATTGCACATGCACCATATATTGTGCAATAACCACAATGCACAGTGCAAAACCACAATGCACTGTATAGGAGGCACAACCACAATGCACAATGTGCAACCAGAATGCAAGGTATGAGATGTACAACCACAATGCACAATGTGAAACCACAATGCAAGTTATAGGATGCACAATCACAAAGCAAAGTATAGGATGCACAACCACAATGCAAAGTGTAGGATGCTCAAATGTAATGCATAGCATAGGATGCACAATCACAATGCACAATATGCAGCTTGCAAACACAAGGCACAAACAAATGTGCTGTCTGCACAACTCTGCTTCCACTGCCATCAGCAGAATGCACCCATTGCACAATGGTGACTTTTTGACCTTGCATATATAATATGACTTACATGTGTGCATGTCCCTAAGTGAATTCCAGTCCATGAGTGTAATAGCACCTCTCTCTCATGCTCCCCAGCAGCTGCTAGTCAGAGGCATGCTGTCTCTGGTCCTGGAGGGAATATATGCCCATCTGTAACATTCTGGAGAGCCTGATCCACTCAGGTCATTCCCAAGTACAAGTTCAAATGTAAAACAAAGCCACTGATGATAAATAGGACAGCTTTATTGGTACAAACAGAGAAAGAATGGATGTAGCCACAGAAATAAAAGAGAAGAAAGTGTTCTCATGGCCCTCCAGCCAAATGCAGACTCAGCTTCATGTATAGAAGTATATCACAGTTAATAACGTTGATGTGTTACTGGGCATTA
The DNA here is from genome assembly GCA_030847615.1 of Gambelia wislizenii. NCBI lineage: Eukaryota > Metazoa > Chordata > Lepidosauria > Squamata > Crotaphytidae > Gambelia > Gambelia wislizenii. The sequence goes on from JAUMIR010000004.1 coordinate 331,520,861, forward strand.
CTTCTTTAAAAGAAAATTTGGTGCCAGAGAGAGAAATAACATGGAAATAACAGGGGTAGATTCCTACCCAACCAAAAAAAGAGATGTCTTCAGCATGTTCCAACAATTTTTTAATATATATTTAAAACTGCATGTCTAAAATGAAACAAGAAGATCAGGTATGCCTTGCATAGGCACAAGAAAATATTTTGAACCTTCTGGAGACCACTTGAAGGCTTTTTCCAAAAGGCACTCAAGGGTGACTTTTCCTTTCACAAGACTCTCTTCTTATGAATTCCACTTTGGCTGCCAAACTTCATGATGCTTTTCCGTGCAGGGAAAAGGGGAAGAACATGCCAGATCCAAGGTCAGGATACACCGGCAAGGAGCTGGCATATCCTGGCTAATGTAAATGAGCCCTTTGTTGTTGCTGTGTGCCTTCAAGTCATTTCCAACTTATGGCAACCCTAAGGTGAACCTATCATGAGGTTTTCTGTGGCTGAGAGTGTGTGACTTGCCCAAGGTCACCCAGTGGGTTTTCATACCCAAGTGTGGATTTGAACCCTGGTCTCCAGAGTCGTAGTTCAACACTCAGACCACTACACCATGCTGGATCTTTACACACCCCTTTTTCTAAACTAAAATGCCACAAACATTATTGCTTTTCTTTACAAGCATTTTGGTTGCCTTCTTTCACCTTTCTCACTTCTACAATATATTTTTTGAGTTGCAGCAAGTCACTTGAACTGTACAAAGGATTCCAAGCATGGCCAGCACCATAGATGAGTGAAGTGGTTCCCAAATGTTGGTCCACTGAATGTTTTGGACGTCAGGCCCTAGAATTCCTGATTGTTGGCCAAGCTGGTTGGGGTTTCTGCAAATTGAAGTCCAATATGTGTCCAGAGCAGGGCAACCAAAGCAGTGGGAGGTCTGGAAGCCAAACCCTATGAGAAGTGGTTTAGGGAGTTGGGTATGTTTAGCCTGGAGAAGAGAAGGTTAAGAGGTGATATGATAGCTATGTTTCAATACAAAAGGATGTCATATTGAAGAGGGAGAAATAGCATTTATATTTCTATACCACTTATAAGTGCAAAGCATCCCCTAAGCGGTTTACAGTGTGTTTAGCTAATTGCCCCAAACAACCTGGGTACTCATTTTACCAGACTACAGAAGGATGGAAGGCTGGGTAAACCTTGGAGCCCTGTAGATAGAACTCACAATGTTGTGGCTGAAGTACTGGCATTTAACCACTGCGCCAGCAGGGCTCAGTGTTTGTTTTCTGCTGCTCCAGAGATTAGGACGTGGAGCAATGGACTCAAGCTACAGGAAAAGAGATGCCATCTAAACATTAGGAAGAACTTCCTGGTGGTAAGAGCTGTTCGATAGTGGAATGTGCTGCCTCAGAGTGTGTTGGAGTCTCCTTCTTTGGGGTTTTTAAAACAGGTTGGATGGCCATCTGACAGGAATGCTTTGATTTTGTATTCCTGCAGGGCAGAATGGGGTTGGACTAGATGGTCCTTGTGGTTTCTTCCAACTCTATGACTCTATGTTTCTATGAATGCAAAACACCTGGGGCACTGACCAAAGTTTGAGAACTACTGGATTAATGTATAGAGGCATTATGATATTGGCGGACTCCATTCCTTCAAAATAAGATTGAAGAGATGCATTCCTGCATCCGTAGAAGGCATTGCAAGGGATTCTGGGGCAATCTCACAGATGTTTAAAGCATGCCATGTTGGGATATGTAGTTTGCAATCCAATAAGCTGAGATGTTTTTACTGCTATAGGGTTAACTGATAGAAGCAAACAGAATGTCTGATGTAACTTCGTATTGAATTCTGATTGGACTTCTAGGGATGCACAGTCACCATGATCTTTTTTGTGTAACAGGACATGCTCTGCAGTCCTGCATATATTTTGTAATCATGTAGTATTTTTAGTTATTTTGGTAGTTATAGCCTACTCTGAATATGCTGCTGCTGTTCTTCTGTATGAAATGTTCTGAGTATGTGTGTAAATGAAGCGTTTATTATGTTAAAACAGTAACTTGGGGAAATAAGGGGTGTGGTTATCAAAGCTTGCATGCTGGAATCATATATGCAAACTGCTGTCTGTTTTTAAACAGTTAAACTCTGCTAATTTGCTGCGCTTCTGAAGGAAATTTAAAAGCCATCCATTTTATGGCTGCCTTGTCTTAGAATTGTAGAGTTAAAAGAGACCATGAGGGCCATCCAGTCCAACCCCCTGCCACGCAGGAAATCTTGATCAAAGCACCCCCGACAGATGACCATCCAGCCTCTGTTTAAAGACCTCCAAGGAAGGAGATCCTACCACGCTCCGAGGGAGTGCGTTCCACTGCCGAACAGCTCTGACTGTCAAAAAGTTCCTCCTAATGTTGAGGTAGAATCTCTGTTCCTGGAGCTTGCATCCATTGCTCCGTGTTCCAGTCTCTGGAGCAGCAGAAAACAAGCCTGCTCCATCCTCAGCATGACATCCCCTCAAATACTTAAACAGGGCTATCATATCGCCTCTTAACCGTCTTTTTTCCAGGCTAAACATACCCAGCTCCCTAAGTCTCTCCTCATAAGGCATGGTTTCCAGACCTTTCACCATTTTAGTTGCCCTTCTCTGGACATGCTCCAATTTGTCAATATCCTTTTTTAATTGTGGTGCCTAGAACTGGACACAGTATTCTAGGTGAGGTCTGACCAAGGCAGAATAGAGCGGCACTATTACTTCCCTTGCACTGAAAGTATTTTCCAGTGAAGTACAGTGGAGGAACATTTGCTGAATGTTCCATATTTCCCAATACGCCATTCCCTCATTTAGGCAGCAAAGCATCTCCTGCTAGTCCTTCTAGGGAAAGAAAAAAAGGAAACAGATAGCGTGACAAGGAGAACATGTATACCTGCACTCAAAAGTTCTGTTCGTGATTCAGGGACAAATTATCTGGCCAGAGCCTTTGGGAGGAAAACTCCTTCCTTAATAAAATATTTATGAGATGGCATGGCATCGTAAATGTTTTATCATTAAAGGTTCAGAAATATAAACTTTTCCTTTCCTTTGGAGAAAAAAACAAGCAGATGAGCATGTATTCATGCAGCAGTTTGGAGAACTGTGCATCTGTGACCCCACATTACCATAGGAAAACTACATCTTTCTCTTCCCACCAGTGCCTTCTTTGCTGTCAACACAACTAAGGTCATTTTGCAGTGGCTGGATTTTGCTAGATCAATGCAACACACTGTGGTGGAGAGTGCAATATTCTTCTGAGGGCATTCACAGGGTATGAAATAATATTACAGAGCCTGAACTGCTTAATCAGAGGAGGGCAACTTGGGAAGACTGGGAGAGTCACTTTTTGGCTATGGGGCTCCTCCACAGACCACACTCTAGACCCCCCAAAAATGTTTTTAAAAGAACAACCTGGAAGTGTGAGATCATATGGAGATAGTACAGCCCTCCCTCCATCCCAACTGCCATTGCCCTGGCTGCAGAGGGAGAGAAGCTAAGGCAGGCACAGCATGATCTTGCCTCAGCCCAGAAGCAGAACGGCCCTCCCTCCATCCTAACTGCCTTTGCCCTGACCAAGGAGGGAGAGAAAAGAATGCTAGACTTAATCCCTTCCCCTACTGCCATCTCTTACCTTCTGTATCATGTCTTAATTAGATTGTAAGCTTGTGGGCAAGAAACTGTTTTGTTGTTCTTTTTCTTGTAAAGCACCATGTACATTGATGGCACTATAGAAATAAAAGATGATGATGATGATGATGGAACACAGAATGCCCCCTACCTGTAGGCTTTTGGAGGTATATAGCCTGAACCTTCTGGAGTCTCTGATGTCCTGGGGGGGGGGAGTGGAGGTAGATTTTGCTCTGGAGTTTAGTCAAGTCAACTTCAACTTATGGTGACCCTATGAATTAAAGACCTCCAAGAGATACTGCATTCAACTGCTGTGCTCAAGTCTTGCAAACTCAGGGCTTCCTTTTGGTCTCAAAGCACCTGTCGTGTGGTTTCCCTCTTTTCCAATTGCATTCCGCTTAATTGTCTTTTCCAGTGAGTCACGTCGTCTCATGATATGTCTAAAGTACGGCAAGATGTACAAAGTACAAAAACAGTTTATCATCTTCACTTCTAGAGTGAGTTCAAGCTTCATTTCCTCATGGCCATGGCCCATTCATTTGTCTTTTAATCAGTCCATTGTATCTGTAGAGCAATTCTTCTGCACCACACTTCAAATGACAGGTTTTCTTCCTATCCTGACTTAATGATATTATCTTTGCACTTGAGATTCTTACCTTATCTTCCTTCACAGCTGTTCATGGTGCTGACCCTGTTTTGGTGATAGCATTAAACCCATTGGGTATCTCCTTTAAAGTTTGACTAAAACCTGGAGTAGAACCACTATCCCACTGACATGGAAGTTATCAGCTGCTGCCGTGATGTTTCAGGATATGTACCTCCAAAAGAAGGTATATAAGTTTAGCAAGATCTTAATTCAGATCTGAACCACTTTTGTCAGACATGTATGTATTAAAAGGGTTAACTGGACATAAAATCATAGAATCATAGAGTTGGAAGTCCAACCCCATTCTGCCATGCAGGAATACATAATGAAAACACTCCCCACAGATGGCCATCCAGCCTCTCTCTATAAAACCTCCAAAGAAGGTAAAATAAAGCTCCACCATACTCCAAGGCAACACATTCCACTGTCAAATATCTCTTGCCATCAGGAAGTTCTTCCTAATGCTTAGGTGGAATCTCATTTCCTGTAGCTTTAATCCATTGCTCTGTGTCCTAGTTTCTGGAGAAGCAGAAAACAGTTTGCTCCCTCTTCAATATGACATCCTTTCAAATATTTAAATATAGCTATCATGTCACCTCTTCACCTTCTCTTCTCCAGACTAAACATGCCCAGCTCCCTAAGCTGCTCCTCAAGGGGAATGGTTTCCAGACCTCCCACCATTTTGGTCACCCTCCTCTGGACACGTTCCAGCTTCTCAATATCCTTCTTGAATTGTGGCGCCCAGAACTGGACACAGTATTCCAGGTGAGGTCTGACCAAAGCAGATCACTAAGGGCCTTTAAAAACACAAAACTCTCTCTAATTGCATCATGTTTCTCTCAAATGTTTGAGCTATCACCACATACTGTACTTGCCAGTACAAAGTTGTGTGGAAATACAGGGTCTTTTTTTTTCTGTGTATCTCTGTAGTTCTGGTGACACTAACTTGAGTCCTTTCCCTTCCCTTTGGAGCAACAATGGCAGAACTGCCTTCTCACTTTTAGTCTCTGTTTAGCCAACCTGAGTTCTGGTTTGGGAGCAAATACAGGTAATAAATACATGCAATAGAAGCAGCAGCATCAAGAACAAGAAGATGATCTGTCTGCTTGGTCATGTGAAAATCGTAAGTCCATTTAAAAAGTGTTGCACCAGTGTTTCCACTTGTGGAACACAACTTTTTTGTCAGGAGTTAGAGACTAAACTCCATTATAAAATGGCCGAACTACTGCAGAACCATGCTGAGTCATAATGGCTGACTGCATGAACTACCAAGTCATGCCTAGTCAGGCCACTAGGGGGCAATGTCCTGTAGATAGATATATATGAGAGCTCAGAACAGAGCCCACTTCTTTCTCTTCCTGTGAATGCTGAGGCCTGGTGAACCAGTTTCTCCTTCAATTGTAAATATTTGTACATATTGCAACTGTTTGACTTTGAAGACAAAAGTTCCTCCTGCTTATTTGGACATCAAAACACTCTGTGTGAGAGTATTCTTGGGAATGAGTTGCTACTGAGTCTGCTGAGATAGTTTTTTTGGCTTCTGCTGGGGATTGAGTGCACAGGAGCTAGCTGACCATGAAGTGGCTGGAAGCACCATTTTGAAGTTTCATTATTGATTGTGCATTTTTTAAATTTTATTTTATTTTTATTTTTATTTTTATTTTTATTTTTTCTGTGTGGAGGAAACCAAATAGCTTTTTTAAGCAGAAGATTGCACTTTACGGGGTTTTTTTTAATTTTTATGCAGTGGCAACAACTTGTGAAGAATAATAATGCAAGTAATCAACTCTCAGCCACCATCTTGATTCGCAGGCATGTCTCCATGTGCACTTCAAACATGGATAGCTTTACGTACCAGCAATTTTGCCAAAGGACCATGGAGACAATTGAACGCTGCTGCGAATTTGCATTAATCCTCAGCAATCCACACTGTATCTTCTCATCTAGACAAGCCCAAGGTTTACTTCTTGGACTTTAAAAAAAAATATTTTCAAGCCATGAATGGTTGAATCTGTGGATAAAGAATCCATTACGTGCTCCATCAAAAAAAAGAGGGGGAGTAGGATATAGATAGATGCAAAAAAAAAAAAAAAAGCCCATCACTAACAGGATTCCAGCCATAGAGTTATATAGCAATTGTACAATGCCATTCTGTTAGTGAACTGTGACACTGAGCGCATCAATTGACAGTGCATATCAACATGCAGCCATGCACAGTGTGCATCAATTGTGAGCATGCTCACTAGCACCACGTGCATAACTCCACTTTTGCAACCTTAAAGGGAATACTACCATTCCAATTCAGACAAAAATGGCCAGCCACATCTGCAGGACAACTTACAAGACCACAAGACATCAATAAGTTTCTGGGCAACATGAAAAAAGACTTGTGTTCTCTATGGCTTCCCTGTACTTTTTGTGTTAGGGTTTGTTTGTTTTTTAATGGCCTGGAGCACTAACAAGTTTACATGAGAGCCTACACACACATTTGTGGATGTGGAAAGAAGTTGGAGCTACATTTCTGTTTTGCTCACAGCAGATGTACCAGTGCGTCCCTTCCCTGCTAAAAACATCCCTTACAACTCAGTGGAAACAAACAAGCCTCCCACTAGTTTCTGATTGTAGCAACATTCAAAGCTCTCCCTAGAGACAGCCCTTTGTTTAGCAAAGACCAGACTTCAACTCTTGTATGCCTTCCGGCATCAATGGTTGCAAAACAAGAGGAGGCCGGTTCAGCAAGACCTTAGCATCTGAGCATAGCCCAGGCTTCTTCTTATTGCATCCCAGTTCTCAACTTTTCAACTTTCACCTGCAGAGGAAGGGACAGGGACTGTAAAAGTACATGGCTTTTTGGTGGAGCGGGGAAGAGATGTGTCATGTCTGGGGGGGGGGGCTGCTGGCTGCTCTTTATTGCTACCAGCAAAATAAGCACAGGCAATCTATATTCTGGTAGCCCTGCAGCTTGGCTCCTTCTGTCTTTTGCATTTCTTTTTCTTTCTCTTCTCTCCACACCAACATGCTCTCTGTCTGATATGTAAGATGCCCATAGAAGAAAGGAATAGGGAGAGCTGGTGAGACAGACAAGCTAAGTACCATTCTGCATCAGTGCAATGAAACCTCAGGTTCATAAGGGCTAGAAACCTTGGCCAAGATCCTAAACGGCAGTCTACATTTCATAACATTGAATCCATAGCAACATTGCAGAAAATAAAACCCTGTGAAGTGTGAGTCCTAGTCCTCACTCAAACTAGTCTGATTCAAGCCCTTGTCTTCCAGAGTCCTAGGGTTCAGCTACATGGCAGAATCAAACACGGGAGAATTTGTGTTACTTCCATTTCGGTCCTGTCCCACGTTGTGCCCACAATGAGTCTGCATAATTGGTGACTGTCAAAATACCCAGGTTTGTAGTTCACATTCCCTGTCAGCTTGTCAGATGGGTGGAGGGTGGGGCGAGCCCTTCGACAGTGGCCCTTCAGCTCTCATCCCTTCATTTCCCCAGTGGTGGCAGCTTTCCAGGGAGGGTGGGATTAGCTGTGGGTGCCAGGTCTGCCCCACTTGGCCCTTGCCCATCCCGTGCCATGCGGTACAAGCTGCTATGGCCTAGGGTGCTTCATCCATGACTGTCAGTTATGGAGGAAGCGCCCTCAGCTGCATAAGCTCGTTCTGACCAGCACAGGATACACAAAGCACAAACGGGGCAGACCTGGCATGCACAGCCCCATCCTGCCCTCCCCGGGAAAGCCGCCACCACCTGGAAAATGAAGGGATGGGAGCTAAAGGGCAGTTATGGAGGCAGAGCCCTTGGCTGCAGCAGCCACCAAGGGCTGGAATGCTGGGCAGGACAAGCTGGTTCGGAGACGGGGAGAGCACTGGGGTTGCTCAAACTGGGCTAGAAGCAACGGCAAGGAGGAGGAGGGAGAGGAGTCCAGCTCCGGGCTTTGGCAGCAGCAGTGGACCCAACATATGGCCATTCAAAAATGGCAGATCCTCAATTGCAAGGTTTCCCTTGCAAGCCCGCCCCCTCCGAAGTCTGACCAATCATAATTCAACTCTGCTGTGTGCCCCTTTTCAGGGATAGTTGCTGATTGATCAGACAACCAATAGTGTAATTTTTCCTGGGGGTTGTTTACATGGGCAAATGTTCCTCTAAATATAGAATCATAGAATCATAGAATCATAGAATTGCAGAGTTGGAAGAGACCACGAGGGCCATCCAGTCCAACCCCCCTGCCACGCAGGAAATCACAATCAAAGCATCCCCGACAGATGGCCATCCAGCCTCTGCTTAAAGACCTCCAAGGAAGGAGACGCCACCACGCTCCGAGGGAGTGTGTTCCACTGCCGAACAGCTCTTACTGTCAAAAAGTTCCTCCTCATGTTGAGGTGGAATCTCTGTTCCTGGAGCTTGCACCCATTGCTCCGTGTTCCAGTCTCTGGAGCAGCAGAAAACAAGCCTGCTCCATCCTCAGCGTGACATCCCTTCAAATACTTAAACAGGGCTATCATATCGCCTCTAAACCGTCTTTTTTCCAGGCTAAACATACCCAGCTCCCTAAGTCTCTCCTCATAAGGCATCGTTTCCAGACCTTTCACCATTTTAGTTGCCCTTCTCTGGACACGCTCCAATTTGTCAATATCCTTTCTGAATTGTGGTGCCCAGAACTGGACACAGTATTCTAAGTGAGGTCTGACCAAGGCACAATAGAGTGGCACTATTACTTCCCTTGATCTAGACACTATACTTCTATTGATGCAGACCAAAATTGCATTGGCCTTTTTAGCTGCCGCATCACACTGTTGGCTCATGTTCAACTTGTGGTCTACTAGGACTCCTAGATCCCTTTCGCACGTAGTCTCATTCAGCCAGGTCTCTCCCATCCTATATTTATGCATTTCATTTTTCCGCTCTAAATGCAGTACTTTACATTTCTCCGTACTGAATTTCATTTTGTTACCTTTGGCCCAGCTCTCCAGTCTATCCAGGTCATTCTGAATTTTGATCCTGTCCTCTAGGGTATTAGCTACTCCTCCCAATTTGGTGTCATCTGCAAATTTGATAAGTATGCCCCTAATTCCCTCATCTAAGTCATTGATAAAGATGTTGAATAGCACTGGGCCCAGGACAGAACCCTGTGGCACCCCACTGGTCACATCTTTCCAAGACGAAGAGGAGCCACTGCTGAGCACCCTTTGGGTTCGGCCGGTCAACCAATTACAAATCCATTGAACAGTTAACTTGTCTAGCCCACATTCTACAAGCTTGTTTGCAAGAATGTCATGGGGAACCTTGTCAAAGGCCTTACTGAAATCAAGGTATGCAATGTCCACAGCATTCCCTTCATCTACCAAGCTGGTAACTTTATCAAAAAAAGAGATCAGATTAGTCTGGCATGACTTGTTTCTCTGAAACCCATGCTGACTTTTTGTGATTATGGCATTGCCTTCTAAATGTTCACAGACTCTCTGTTTAATGATCTGTTCTAGAATCTTCCCTGGTATTGATGTCAGACTAACTGGACGATAGTTGTTGGGATCCTCTTTTTTCCCCTTTTTGAAGATGGGAACAACGTTTGCCCTCCTCCAGTCTGCTGGGACTTCTCCTGTTCTCCAGGAGTTCTCAAAGATTATTGCCAATGGCTCTGAGATTATATTTGCCAGCTCTTTTAATACTCTTGGATGTAGTTCATCTGGTCCTGGAGATTTAAATTCATTTAGATTAAGAAGGTATTCCTGTACTACCTCTTTACTTATTTTGAGCTGGATTTCCCCTATTGTGTCCTCTGTTCCATTATCCTCAGGTTGGTCCTCCTTTTCCTTTTCTGAAAACACTGAGGCAAAGAAGGTGTTGAGTAATTCTGCCTTTTCTCTGTCCCCTGTTAGCATTTTGCCATCTTCTCCACGTAGCGGCCCTATCATTTCCTTCTTCCTCCTTTTGCTGCGGACATACCCAAAAAACCCCTTTTTATTGTTCTTAACCTCCCTAGCAAGCCTGAGCTCATTCTGCGCTTTAGCTTTTCTGACTTTACTCCTACACGTGTTCGCTATCTGTTTGAACTCTTCCCTGGTGATTTCCCCCCTTTCCATTTCCTGTACATGTTCCGTTTAAAACTTAGCTCCATTGAAAGTTCTTTAGTCATCCATCCTGGTTTCTTGAGACACCTCCCATTTTTCTTCCTCAATGGTACTGTTTGAAATTGTGCCTTCAGTATCTCCCTTTTGAGAAAGTCCCATCCGTCTTGAGGTCTCTTCTCTTTTAGTATTCCCGACCATGGGATCATCCCCAGTATTTCCCTGAGTTTATTGAAATCAGCTCTCCTAAAGTCAAGAATGCGTGTCTGACTATGCCTGGCTTCTCCTTTCCATTGTATAACAAACTCCAGGAGAACATGATCACTCTCACCTAAGGATCCCACCACTTGCACCCCATTAACCAGATCGTCTCTGTTGGTTAGGATCAGATCTAAAATAGCTGACCCCCTTGTTGCCTCTTCCACCTTTTGGACCATGAAATTGTCTTCCAGGCATGTAAGGAATTTGCTAGACCTTGTAGTTTTGGCTGAGTTAGATTGCCAGCAAATATCAGGATAGTTGAAGTCACCCATCACTACTACATCTCTCCTTTCTGCATGTATGTTCATCTGTTCTAGAAAGGCAACATCCAATTCCTCCGTCTGATTTGGGGGTCTGTAGTAGAGTCCCACAATAACATCCCTGTTGTTTCCCTCCCCTTTAATTTTTATCCAGATGCTCTCCACCTGGCTTCCAGTATTGATGTCATGGATCACTTCACTGGTGTAAATATCCCTGACATATAATGCTATTCCTCCTCCTTTCCTGTTTGGCCTGTTTCTCCTATAAAGGTTATACCCCTCTATTCCTACATTCCAATCATGAGACTCGTCCCACCAGGTTTCAGTAACGCCTATTATATCATATTTGTTTTGTAGTGCAAGAAGTTGAAGTTCATCTTGCTTATTTCCCATGCTCTGTGCATTAGTGTACAGACATCTGAGACCATGTGTTCCCTTTACTTGCTCCCTGTGAAAGTTTTTTTGCCTCCCACTGTTGGGTCCTTGCGCTGTTTGCCTTGTTCCCTCTATGACAGTTTGACTATTTTCTCCAGCCCTTTTGCCTTCCAGCATACTGTCTCCCTCCCCCATTTGACTCAGTTTAAAGCCCTCCTGATCAAATTCTTGAGACTGTTGGCAAAAATGTTTCTTCCAACTGTTGTAAGATGCACCCCATCTCTTGCCAGAAGTCCCCCCGCATGGAAGCGCAGTCCATGATCCAAGAATCCAATTTGTTCTCGGCGACACCATCTACGGAGCCAGTTGTTTACGTCGGCTATTTTCCTCTCCCTTCTTGGACCATGCCCTTCAACTGGCAGAAGAGACGAGATGACCACCTGTGCATTCATTTCTTTCAGCTTCCTCCCCAGGGCCTCATAATCTCTTCTGATCTTGGGAAAGCTGTGCCTTGCAGTATCATTGGTTCCCACATGGACCAAAAGGAAGGGGTAATGATCTGTAGGCTTGACGAGTCTTGTCAGCCTCTCGGTCACATCACAGATCTTTGCCCCAGGGAGACAACACACCTCCCGAGTCATCTTGTCAGGCCCACATACCACTGCTTCTGTACCCCTCAGCAAGGAGTCCCCCACCACCACCACACGCCTCCACTGAGGCTTCGCAGCTGCTGTTCCTTGCGGTGGTCCTCTCAAGGTCCCCTGCTCTACCCCTGAAGTCTGTCCATGCTGTTCTTCCTCGTTGTCCTTGATAAGGGAAAGGGCTTCGAATCGATTCTGTAGCTGCAAGCTGCTGGAAGAATCCCTGGATTTTCTTGTTCTGTGTGTGACATTCCTCCAGCTGTCTACTTCCTGTGTCCGTGAAGTGACCCTCTCCTCCACAGCCACTTCCTCTGTGCGGCCCCCATCCAAGACTGTTCGTTCTGTTCTGTCCAGGAAAACCTCTTGCTCACGAATCTGTTGAAGTGTAGCTACCCGTGTCTCCAGCTGCTGTACATTCTCCTCCAAGAGGGCTACCAGCTTGCACTTGGTGCATGTGAAGTTCTCCATGTCTGTAGACAAGAATACAAACATCGCACAAGTGTTGCAAGTGACTGCTGCAGTCCCCTCAGTGTCCATGATGAGATCTTTAGGTAATCTAAGAACTCTTAGTTAACGCTGAGAATGCTAAGCTGTACTTTTAGGTCTGCTGTATTTTTGTTTGCTTACTGAAATTCGCGCGCCGTTAGGCGCACGCCTCTGGCTCTTGAGGGTAAAAGGGCAAGGTCAGAAGTTCAATCCCCTCAGCAACAAGCAGCCTCTCCCAACAGTTTTTTAAAAAAATTCAGAAGTTGCTTCCTTCTTCTCCCTGGCAGGAAACTGGCAGGAAACTTGCTGTCCAGAAGCTGCTCTCCTTCTCTCTGGCAGGAAACTGGCCTGGAAAGCCTCTGCAAGGACTTATATAGAGCTAGGCTCCCAGCTCCACCCCCTAATGACTCACAGGTGTGACTCACAGGTGTGACTCACAGGAAGGCTCTTGAGGGTAAAAGGGCAAGGTCAGAAGTTCAAGCCCCTCAGCAACAAGCAGCCTCTCCCAAAAGTTTTTTTTAAAAATTCAGAAGTTGCTTCCTTCTTCTCCCTGGCAGGAAACTGGCAGGAAACTTGCTGTCCAGAAGCTGCTCTCCTTCTCTCTGGCAGGAAACTGGCCTGGAAAGCCTCTGCAAGGACTTATATAGAGCTAGGCTCCCAGCTCCACCCCCTAATGACTCACAGGTGTGACTCACAGGTGTGACTCACAGGAAGGCTCTTGAGGGTAAAAGGGCAAGGTCAGAAGTTCAAGCCCCTCAGCAACAAGCAGCCTCTCCCAAAAGTTTTTTAAAAAAATTCATAAGTTGCTCCCTTCTTCTCCCTGGCAGGAAACTGGCAGGAAACTTGCTGTCCAGAAGCTGCTCTCCTTCTCTCTGGCAGGAAACTGCTAAGATAGCTCATAGTTCCCATGGATCGCACCACAGCATCACCTCATTCATAAGGGGGGAAGGTAAAGAACCCAAAGATAGCATGGCAAGGGATGTCGCTACTTTTGCCGGTATATTTGCAATGTAGCACATTATTGGCAGTGTAAACAACCATTCCACTAAGGGCTACAACAGAGCTGCATTGTGATTGGTTGCTATGATGGGGTGGACTTAAAAGAAGGGGACTGAGTTCAGTAGCGATCAGGAAACTGAAAAATCTTCTCTGCTATTTTGCAAGTCTGCCAAGAAAAAGGATTCCCAAGACCTTTCAGTCATAAAGTTCCCATCTGTCAGCTCTGCTTGGGGGAGGGAGAGGGAGGGAGAGAGAAACCATTTCACTAAGGGCTGCAGCAGAGCTGCATTGTGATTGGGGGAAGGGGCGACTCAGTAGTACTCAGGAAACTTTGAAAAATCCTCTGCTATTTTGCAAGTCTGTGAACCCTGACTAAACAAATCGTGCTGAAAAAACTTGTGATAGGTTCACCTTAGGATTCACGGCATGGCAGCAAGGTCTTTCAGCAGAGATGCCAGGGCAGATGGGGAGATTGCTGTGTCTCTGCTTCAGGGAGTGACCGAGTTCATTTATAAGCAGATTTAAAGAGAGAGAGATACTTCTTTGATCTTCCCCCCTGCTGTTTTGGCAGTCTGTGAGTCTTTCTTTAGCTCAAAAATGCAGGGCTTCAAAGGAGGGTCTATGCCCTTCCCCATAAAGCCTGTCTCTGCTTGGGAGGCCACCCCCCCCCCCACTTTTTCAAGTCTGAATGAAAAAGCGGCATAATTAGGAAAAAAAACCTGACTGGCACAGCTGCGGAAAAGAATTAAAGCGCAAGTTGCCGCAATAAATCTGCTGTGTAAACGAACCCCTGGACTTTTCAAAAAAGACCACAGGAAATTCCCGGATTTGGCGGGTTTTTTGTTTCCCACCCTTCTGAATAGCATGAGTGTGGCCCACTAAATCTGAGGACCAATGAGATTCTTCCTGAATTCTTCCTGGATATTTTTTGCTGTGTAATCAACCTCCAGGTCCTCACTCAAATAAGTCTGATTCAAGCCCTTGTCTTCTGGAGTCCTAGTCTGCACTCAAACAACTACACCACTCTACATGCATGTTGTTGTTGTGTGTCTTCAAGATGACTCAGTGACCCTATCCTAGGATTTTCTTTGCATGATTAATTCAAGGGAGGTTTTACATTGCCCTTATCTGAGGCTGAGAGTGTATGACTTTCCCAAAGTCACCTGGGGGATTTCCATAGATGAGTGGGGATTTGAACCCTAGTCTCCTCAATTCCTAGTCAAGTGCACCACAACACTAGATGGACTTACAGGTCTTTGTTGTTATTATGTGCCTTCAGGTCATTTCCAACTTATAGCAACCCTAAGGCAAAACTATCACAGAGTTTTCTTGGCAAGATTTTTTTTTTAACAGATTGTTTTTAACAGAGGGGCGGGGCAAAAATTATTATTATTATTATTATTAGTTCAGAGAGGGTTTGCCTTTGCCTTTCTCTGAAGGTGAGAGAGTGTGATTTGCCCAAGGTCACCCAGTGGGTTTCTATGGCCAGGTGGGGATTCGAACCCTGGTCTCCAGAGTCATGGTCCAATGCTCAACCCACTATACCACATTGGCACAGATCTTACTGAACTTGAAATAGTGCTTCTTAGGTCACTGAGCAGTTGCTCCCATATAGCCATAATGCTGATAAAGCTCCTTGAACCCATTTGCCTGGTGTCAGAGTCACATCCACTACACATGCGAGCTGCTCAGAACAACTGACATAAATTCCTGATTAAAGATTAAATAGGATCACCATGCAGGGAGGGGGAAGTCAAGCAGACAGGGTTTTGTCCCCAGCCCCGCAAGCTGACACTGAGCCATCTTAGAAACTAATAACTCTCTCAGCTGCTTGGCCCAACCAAGCCTGAAGGCCCTGCCGGCCACTTAGTCTTTCTGACAGGAGGACATTTTCTCGGTTCCAAACTGTCACTTTGCATTAGACCAACTTCCTTCCACTGGTTTGAGCGCCAGCTGGCCAAAGGCAAAAGCAGAGAGCTGCCTGGATGCCTACCCGGGGGCAAGAGGGATGGCCTTTTGCTAACAAAGAGCCTATCACAATGCTTATTTGCAGGCTTCCTGCTGCTGCTACTACTGATACTAGAATTTCATTGTTTTGAAGATGTGGCCCACATGGTGTGGTGGTTTAGGTGTGGGAATAGGATCCTGGAGACTAGGGTATGAATCCCTGCTCATTCATGGAAACCTGATGGGTGACTGTGGGCAAGTCACACTCTCCCAGCCTCAGAGGAAGGCAAAGGCACACCCCCTATCAACAAATTTTGCAGAGAAAGCCCCATGACAGATTTGCATTGAGGATGCCATAGTCAGAAATGAATTGAAGGCACATAACAGCAGCAACCTAGTGGATTTCCATGCCTGAGCATGGATTCAAATCCAGATCTTCGAAAGTTCTAGTGCAACATTCAAACCACTATACCATGCTATCTGTCAATGTAAAGGTACCCTCTATCTGTACTATGTAGGATCTCAGACTTTATCAGCAATTTTCCTCAGAAACCATCTCCCCTTGGCACACAACTATTCTAGGACATTCACAAGGTTGCGGCTCCACAGTACACAGGGCCCAGCAGTCATTTGCACAGTCATTTGTACTTGAAGCTTACACAGTGTCCATTTGATTGTTAATTGTGAGCCAATCCAGGGGCCCTTTCACACTGCAAAATGATAGGGCTATGATTCCACTTTATCTGCCATAGTTCCATCCTATGGAATCCTAGGATTTACAGTTTATGAAGGGGTATTTAGAGTTCTCACCTAGAGAGCTCCAGTGCTTCAGCAAACTACATATCCCACAAATCCATAGGATGCAGCCGCAACAGTTAAAGAAGAATCAAAGTGCTCTTGTAATTGTGTTGTGTGAAAGAACCCCAGGACAGAACTATGTCAATTAGGATCCAGGAAAGCCGTGGGAAGAACATCAACCATTTCTGGGAGTTTTAAAAATCCCTTTCCATTCTCGCTGGACAAACAAAGGCCAGAATCCTGGTAGTACCTTATGCATGCATGCTTAAGGTCTTCTGTTGAAGTGATCAGGCATTTTTGTCTGGTGAGGAATGGCAGCGTTCAGTTCAAGGTTGTGGAAGCAGAGTCATGCATGTGGTGAGTATCATGCATGCACATGGACATTTGGTTGTGAATTGGGATGCAGATTTGGGCCGTGATTCTATAACACCAGTCTACATGGCACAACTTTATGCAAACTTAGCCATCTCCTCAGATGCCAAGATTGACAAAGAGATCAATCACAGATTAGCAAAGGCATATAGTGCATTTGGAAGACTTCACAAAAGAGTCTGGAGCAATAAACACCTGAGGCAAAGCAGAAAAATCAGTGTGTATAGAGCCACTGTACTGTCTATCCTCCTTTATGGATCTGAAACATGGGTCACCTATCGCCACCACCTACGACTCCTCGAGCGCTTTCATCAGCGCTGTCTACGCACAATCCTAAATATACACTGGACTGACTATGTGACGAATGTTGCTGTCCTTGAGCAAGCAGGGATCACCAGCATTGAGGCCATGATATTGAGAACACAGCTGCGCTGGGCAGGGCACGTTTCTAGGATGGAGGACCATCGCCTCCCAAAAATACTACTCTACGGTGAACTCACCACGGGTCAGCGTAAGAGGGGCGCTCCAAAAAAGCGATACAAAGACTCTCTGAAACATTTCAGGTTCGGCCAAATTGATCACCAACAGTGGTCCGCCCTGGCCTCACATCGGGAGGCATGGAGATGCGCTATCCACAATGCTGCAGCCTTATTTGAGAACTCACGACGAACAAGTCTTGAAGAGAAACGACAACGCAGAAAGAATCACAACCCAAAAACATCACCCAAGGAGACCTTCTGCTGTGCTTTCTGCAACTGGACTTGTTTATCTCGGATTGGCCTTTTTAGTCATCAGCGCGCTTGCAGAAAGCACGGGATGTGTCCTTCCTGAATCTTCGTTTGCGAAGAAAAGCCAGAGAGAGAGGGGTGGGGATGCAGATTTGGGCCGTGATTCTATAACACCAGTCTACATGGCACAACTTTATGCAAACTTAGCTACGTAGCAGAGGTGCTATGGAGTCTCCCTCTAGTGAATTGTGGAGATGAATATCAGATCACCCGCAAGAGTGTTCCAATGTACATTGGGCTCTATCAATGCACATTGCCAGTCCCTAGCCATTGTTTGGATGCACATTAGGAGTGTTGGGTGCACACTGGCACCCACTGCACATTGCCCCAAATGCATATTGGTCTGGGTGCACATCAGGTCCTATGTGCAATGGTGTCCGGATAATATCCCTTTAAGTGTAGTAAGAAAATGTTGAAGGAACAGGCCACTCTACTAGCACAGCTGAAGTGGGTATGTGCACAGCTGTGGCTAGGCAGGAGGTGACTAGCTAATACTGCTATAAAGATACACTCTGTATGAGTTAATGTTGTGGGTTGGTGTTGAGGAATGTTTGGAGAATTGCTGTTGGATTCATTATTGAGCTTTGCTGTATATATTCTGTGTTTGTTTTGTACTGGAACTGAAGATAAAACCTCCAGAAGGACCTTGCAGCTTGTAAGTCTTCTTATCGTTGGTAAAAGTGGGTCAGAATGGTGATAAAGCCTGCTACCTGAAGCCTTTGATTTTCAAGCCCTAATCTGCTGTGTAGTTTATCTGCTCTTTGGCTACTCCTGGGTTTAGTTTGTCCCCAGGCTGTGCCAGTCACCTCTCAGTGAACCTATACTGAGTGGGAAAATGGTCACTTTGCTAGCTCTCCTATGTAGTCACTCACAACAGCCCCTTGCTGAACACAGACATTGTGAAACATCTTGATTCTGTTTCCTGCCGATGTAAGTACACTCATGTGGACATAAGTCCCATACTGAATTTTGACCTTGACTTCTATCATACCCTGATTCCAGAATTTGGAAATGGACTCTGATTCAGAGACTGAAGCAGTGGACAGGCCAAGACCTGCTGAACCAGAGCAGGAGGATGTTCCAGAGCCACAGGCCTCAGAGACAGACAATAGTGCAGCACCAGCTCTGGCAGAGGGCCCAGCCCCTTCAGATACAGAGGACAACTTCCCTATACATACCGTCACAGCACAGACAACAAAAAGAGGGCTTGAGGTGGTCTCAGTGTATTTATAGGAAGCAGCAATTGGTTAAGCAGCAGTTGCATTAGCTGCTGTTCTATAAATACACAGCACTGCCCTTCAGGAGTTGCCAGAGATTATTTGACCAATCTGAGTACCCTTCGTGTTCCTGCTTGCTGTGTTTGACCTGGACTGTGTCTGTCGACTCTGGAGTCTGACCTGGATTCTGCTGGACTTCCCTGAACTCTGTTTGTCAGACCGGACCTCATATATTGGACTTTGCTTGTGTCTGACTTCACGCTGCCTTGATTCCTTTGTCTGTAATTAGCTTGACTGTGCCATGCCTCTGCTAGCAGCTGTATAGTAAACATTCATTAGCTGGTTGCCCAGACATTGTTTGGACAGCTTCTCAGTTCACTTCCATGGAAGATGCAGCACAACACCACCATTCAACACAAGGATCCCATAGCAAAAGTAATGTGCATCCCCATATGTGGAGATTTACGCTATGTAATGGTTTGATGAATTAGGCCAGCCCAATGCCAATGGGTTAGCGATCCTTTGTGGATGCCCAGTGGTGACTCAGAAAGAGTGGATAGGGAGATCATTTCTTATAAACTGGGAACTGTCTTGTTTTAGAGCAGACAATTACCCAAGAGTGTACACCTCCACTCCACAGAGGATATTATCAGACACGGCAAAAATCACAGGATTACGACATGACAGTAGTCGAACGGGTCCCACTATCACACAACAGCATCATCTTCACATGGTTACAGCATGCTTCAGCCAAAAAAAAAGTGTTGCTTCTAATTCATGGGACAAGTTGCAAATAGATCTTCAACATTGCTTTTTCTCTCAGTATTGATGGCATTCAAAACCATGTCCCATTGTAATCATGAGATTACAGTGTGAATGGGTTGTCCTCAGTGAGAAAACTTCCAGATGATAGCATAAAAACAAAGCACAGGACGCTCTTTTTATGAACTGCCCCATTTAGTTTTCATGTTTTTATGTTTGTTTTAGTACTTTTGTGATCATTTACTTTAAGGGTTTTTTGGAGCTTTAAGTGTGCTCATGTCTTCTCGCAAGAACTGTCTAAATCTCTCTCATGCTAAATCACAGAAGTAAACTCTCATTTCTGAAAGTGCTAGTGGTCATTGTGCAACAATTCCATCGTGGTTCTTTCGTGCAATTACAGTGATGTGCAATAATAAGTGTAATAATGTCACAATGTTTGCGCTATCCTCATTCGCAGAATTTACAGCGTTTTTAGAAACTCATCTGATAATGTCCAGAGACTGATCAGGGCAAAAGCCAGGCCAGTCCTGATGTAATACCCATGTCTGTAAATGCAGAAGCATAACCAAACAGTCCACAGTCAAATGAAACAAACCATCCTGAACCAAGTCCAAAACTGAGAAGGGAAATGCCAAAGAGATTTGTTCAAACATGAGCCAAAAGTCAGAGGTACATGAAGCTGAGGATATCACACAAGGCTATCGGGCTAGCACTGAATCTATTGTCGACAGGACCAGAATAGCCTTTGCTGAGCTAATTTATAGCCAGCAGTAAATTAGCATATTTACTTTGGGCAGATGAGAAGTTGCTGGCATTTTGGTTCTTGGCATTTGAGCTGTCAACATATGACAGGGTGCAGACACTCTGTTTCCTCCTCCAAGTCTGCAAGTTCTGCTTGAGATGGATTGGGCTCTGCTTCTGTCACAGCCTCTGGCCTGGCTGGGGCTAGTCCTCGGGCACTCATCTTCTCTTTCTTCATCTGAGGAGGCCTCCTGCAGGTACAGCATGGCAGGAACGCTTTCAGACACTCTGCACCGAAGCTTGCTCCTCCATACTCGGTCACTAATTAATGAAGTTCACAAAACCCTCCAGCTCCCTTAGTAAAAGCACTGGTGTCCTTACAAGCATGTACTGATGATGATTCCTCTCATTATTTAAAGCCACTGTTGGAAGAGCCACAGAAAGAAAGAGAGGAAATGCACTAATGAGCCACATAGCCTTGACAGGACAAGGTTTCCCCTTTAAGACTCTAATCTCAGTGTGGCTAAATAACACCAGCTGAAAAACTCACAGACCCCTAGCTATAAACCGCATGACAGCTGTTTGCCATGATACATACACACACACACATCAAGCCACAGTGTCCAATGTGCAGCCCCTCTTAGCCATCATCTAAAGCACTTGTGGCGCTCAATATGCCATAAAACACATCTCGCAAAGGAATGTTGCCATGGAAACGATCCATTAAAAATGAATTTTATTTCTTATGTTTTCTGTAAATGGGCAACTCGCTTAATGGCCTTTTATTGCAGCACTTGGCCATAACAGATTCAAGTTTAACCATATTTAATTTGCCTGTAATTTGAAACAGCAAAGCACCCTCTCCAATTTTAACTGTTTCCTCTTGCCTTTTTTTTTAAAAAAAAGATGATTGTTGTTATAACAGAATTACATCATATTGTTAGAAAATGATTCAGAAGGACCAAATGAGGCACCAGACTGCAGACATTTTATTTAAAAAACACATAATGGTAGCTCTGGGTTGAAGCCTCTACTCTCCCACCCATTTTCTCATGATTCTCTGCTCCTATCACAACTTCCAATGGTGCAGAACAGATGATAGAAAGGAGCCAGTTAAATCCAACTCAGCATTATAGGCAGCAGTGGGTGGTGATTTCCATGTCAATGGGATGATAAATCTGTTCTCGGTTTTAAGAACTTCAGAGGGTCTGTCTAAGGTGTTCAGCCCCATCCCAAAATAGACCCAGCACATTGGACAGCTACTATAAAGTTTGCCCTAAAACTTGGAGCAGATGCACTGCCCTGCTGACATGGGTCCCACTGACCTCTGGGCCAAGTGCTATTCAACATCTTTATCAATTACTTAGATGATGGAATAGAGGGTATGCTTATCAAGTTTGCAAATGACACCAAATTGGGAGGGGTAGCTAATACCCCAGAGAACAGGATCAGAATTCAAAATAACTTTAACAAATTAGAAGCTGAGCCAAAACTAACAAAATAAATTTCAACAAGGAGAAATGAAGGATATTACACTTGGGCAGTAAAAATGAAATACACAGCTGGCTTGATGGCAGTACATGTGAAAGTGATCTAGAAGTCTTAGTGGACCACAAGCTGAACATGAGTCAGCAATGTGAATCAACTGCTAAAAAAGCCAATGGGATTCTAGCCTGCATTACAAGGAGTATAGTGTCTAGATCGAGGGGGATAATAGTGCCACTCTATTCTGCTTTGGTCAGACCTCATCTGGAATACTGTGTCCAGTTCTGGGCACCACAATTCAAGCGGGATGTTGACAAGCTGGAGCGTGTCCAGAGAAGAGTGACCAAAATTGTGGGAGGTCTGGAAGCCATGTCCTACTAGGAGTGGCTGAGGGTATGTTTAGCCTGGGGAAAAGAAGGATAAGAGGGGACATGATAGCCATGTTAAAATATTTGAAGGGATGTCATACTGAGAATGGAGCAAGCTTATTTTCTGCTGATCCACAGACTAGGACATGGAGCAATGGACTCAACTACAGGAAAAAGATTCCACCTAAACATTAGGAAGAACTTCCTGACAGTAACAGCTGTTCAGCAGTGGAATGCACGGCCTCAGAGTGTGGTGGAGTCTCCTTCTTTGGAGGTGTTTAAAGAGAGGCTGAATGGTCATCTGTTGGGAATGCTTTGATTGTGTATTCCTGCATGGCAGGGGGTTGGACTAGATGCCCTTGTGGTCTCTCAACTCTATGATTCTATGGAAGCCACCAGCCACTACTGAGAGTAAGGCAAGGGGAAACAACACAGAGCTCCCATTTTTGTTGGAAGACCCATGGTTAGTATGGTCTCATCTGAAAGATGGAAGTGTTAGTCATAGTGTTAGACAGTACTGTTGTTGTTAGCTGCCATCAAGTCAACCTCGACTTATGGCAACACCATGAATGAGAGGCCTCCACATCACTCTATCATCAACAGCCCTGCTCACATCTTGCACACTCAGGGCAGTGGCTTCCTTGATTGAGTCTATCCACCTGTAAAGTGGTCTCCCTCTTTTCGTACTGCCTTGTACCTTACCAAGTATTACCTTCTTTTCTAGTGAATCAGGTCTCTTCATGATATCTCTAAAGTATGATAGTCTCAGTTTAGGGATCTTGGATTGTAGGAAGAGTTCAGGCTTGATTTGCTCTAGAATCCATTTATTTTTCTTTTTAGCAGTCTGTGGTATCCATAGAACATTTCTGCAACACCACATCTCAAATGAATTTATTTTCTTCCTATCAGCTTTCTTCACTGTCCAACTTTCACAATCATACATAGAAATGGGATAGAAAATCCTAACTTTAGTATCCACTGATATATCTTTACACTTCAGGATCTCATCTAATTCCCTCAAAGCTGCCCTTTCAAGTCCTAGACTTCCTCGGATTTCTTGAATTGCAGTCTCCTTTCTGATTAATGACTGAGCCAAAGTATGGAAAATCTTGAACTAGTTCAATGTCTTCATCATCTGCTTGAAAGTTATATAAATCATCTGTGATCATTAGTTTTGTTTTCTTAATGTTCAATAAGTGTAAACCTGCCTTTTCACTTTCTTCCTTGACTTACTTCAGTAATAGTTCCAAATCTTTTGCTATTTTCTGCTAGTAATATGGTGTCATCTGCATATCTTAAACTGTTGATGTCCCTTCCACTAATTTTCACACCTCCTTCCCCTATGTCTAATTAGCCAGTACACTTTTAGCTAATCTTTCCAGCTAGAAGACGATAGATGTGTTTTGCATGTAGGATATTCAGCAATCTTTTTTGCCATCATTCTTGATGACAGGGTTAAAAATAAAGAGTAAAGTACAGAAAACTGAGTCCACATTAAAAATGGGTGAGAATGTTTTCCCACTCATTATTTTGATAAGACATTGCCAAAAGTTTGCAAAGTTCAAAGAAATGACTGAAAGAACTTGAGAATTTTTTTAAAAGAATGAGCAGATGGGAGAGAAAGAAAAATTCAATTATATAGAAATAAGCATGATCCTCACTGCTGTCATTTTCAAAACTAACTGAATAGCCGTGATCCTGCCTCATCAGGCATAGCTATGCTGATGGAGCTCCATCATTGTAGCCACTTTTGTTAATATCACCTCTCCAAAAAAAAAAAAAAAAAAAACCCTAACTCTTAAGCCAGATAGCACCCCTGCCAAATTGTTTCCAAGGCATGGCAGATCAGGGAGCTGGGAATGATGACTGGAGTGTTCTCCAAGTCATGCAGCGCACTGAGACAGGCACCTGGAGACACCCCAGAGGATCCTGCTGCAAATGCTTCTCTCAATGTGCTCCGTGACAGAAACAGTGCTGTGGTCATCATTTCCCTACACCCCAATCTGCAACACCTCCAAAATTCTTCAGTTCAGGCAATGTCTGGCTATAGAGGTAGGTTTTGGAGGTCACATCCCATCATTAACATCCATGAATCTGAATCCCCAAACAAAAGTCTGGCTTACAATCTCATAAATACTGAAAAAGATGCCAGCTAGTATTTTCCATGGACATATATCCAAATACCTCCATAAATTTCATGGATAGGGGTCCCTCCTACATGGCCGTACATGCTATGAAATGAGAGAAAGTAACTCAATATCAGCATGAACATGCTGTCTCTCTTGCATATGGAAAACTGTGTACCAGCAGATACTGTGGTTTCACTGGCAACTCCAATTAGGACTCAAAAGAAAACACAGCTGCATCATGCCTAGGCCCAGAAACAAATGAAAGGCTCTCCTTCCATCTCCACTGCCTCTGCCCTGACCACAGAGGGAAAACAGAAGAGGCAGGCACAGCTCCATCATGCCCAGGCCCAGAAGCAAATGAAAGGTTCCCCTCCATCCCAACTGCCTCTGCCTTGGCATCAGAGAGAGAGAGAGAGAAAAAAACCCTTCCCATCCAACCTTCCCTTTTTTCTTTTGTGTCCTGTCTTAGATTGCAAGCCAGAGGGCAGGGAACTGTTTTGTTATTCTTTTACTTGTAAAGTCCCATGTACACTGATGATGATCATGATGATGAAGATCATGATGGTGATTCACATTCTGAAGATATTACCAAACTGGAATTAACAGAATTCCTCTCTGCGATCTTGGCTTGGCAACAGGAAAAATAAGAGACTTACTGCCCAACTCCATGCATGCTTACTCCGCTGAGATAAAAAGAACATGCTCACATTTTCTTATTCTTATTGAGTGTGTCTCTCAACACATTAGAACTTCACCAGCTTCCAGCTTGCTTCCAGGTTAAGTTCAAGGTGCTGGCCTTGACCTAATAAGCCTTATGTAGCTTGGGCCCAAGACAGCTAAAAAAGCATTTCCTCCTATATGAGCCTGCCCCCAAAATGTAAGCTCCTCTCAGCAGAGACCCTGTTATGTCTCCCACCATCTTATGAGATTAGGCTACTGGGTATGCATAACAGGGCTTTCTTGGTAGTAGCATCCTAACTGTAGATCTACCTCTAAGGGAATTTAGGTTGGTTCCATTCCCTCTAAGTTTGTAGTGAGCATCTAAGATGATGCTATTTCACTTGGCTTTTGGCTCTTAAAATTAGTGGTGGCTGCCTTGGGTGTTTTTAGTTGTCTGGTTTTAGAACTCTTATTAAAGTGGATTTTTGGAATGTTTAATTAGTTTTAGAGCAAATCAAACCTGAACTCTCCCAAGAAGCCCAGATGACTAAACTGGTGTTACCTGAATTGCTGAGGTCCACGGAAATTCCACGCATGTCCAAATCGTAGTTTGGGGAATGTAATTAGCTCAAATTAGCATGCGAAAGGTCAAGTAACGGCAAAGATCTTTTGACCAGTGTATACCAGTACTCACTGAAAGGACTCAAGCCAGGACATAAAATAAAATGGTTTTTATTGGAATTTAATCTTAACAAGCAATCACACAAGGCTAGCAAAGAAGGGAGGAAATATTTGGATAGAGAAGTAGATGGAGGGGATGGTGGGTTATACTATACCTATCAGAGGAGCAGAGATTTATACATCAGGAGAAGCTCAGAATATTGTTCCGAAGGTCACACAGCAAACCAGCAGCATGAAGGTATGATGAGGAATTGTGGACACATTGGTGGTCTTTCAAATATTTGAAATTTCCGTTGAAGGGATGAGATTTTAGAGTACAACACAATGTCTACTAGAGACTCCCAGGACTGGACAAAGGATTCTCTGGAGGTGTTAACAATCATTGATGGGTGAGACATTTGGGACTGAATGGGCACAGGCAACCTTCTATTGTGGATGCAGGAACAAGAGGAAAACCCACATTGCAGTCACTGAGTGCTGGGCTATCCTTGATTGGATTAATGGATGACTCACCTCCAGGTGTTTCCAGGAAGAACTCTGACCTAGGTATGACCTATCTAAGTAATTTGGAAAGCCTCCTCCCTAGGTTGGTATTTGGGGAATCCCTGGTTTACTTGCCAACCACATGGTGGGCCATAGCCAACCAAATTGTTAAATATTGCCAATTATGTGTTTTTGAAAGGTGGGGGCTGTCAAGGTAGGTAATTCTGGGACTGTCATACTTTGAACATATCATGAGAAGTGTTGACTCACTAGAAAAGGCAACAGTGCTTTGTAAGATGGAAGGAAGAAGTAAAAGAGGAAGACCGCATTGCAGATGGAGGGACTCAATCAAGGAAGCCACAGCCCTGAATCTGCAAGATCTGAGCCGGGCTGTTGAGGACCGGGGGAGTTGGAGGTCTCTCATTCATGGTGTCACCATAAGTTGAAGCTGACTTAATGGCAGTTAACAAGAAAAATTGGTGGTTAGTTATGCACATCCTCCAACATTCACAAATGAAAACTGGCACACATGTGACCAAACAACATCAGAGCATGGTCAGGATGTCAAAAGTTATTGATGAGGAAGAATACTCAACCCAGGAGAGGCAGTGGAAGTTTGCTTTTGCCTGAGCCTCTTGGAAAGGGAAAGATTATGATCCTTCTTATCCTTTCCCCCCTCCTCATTTTCACTTTAGACTCAATTTGCAGCAAGTAAAGTAAGCTGTGGGTACAGTTGCCATACGTCCCCCAAAATCAGGAAAATCCTGGATTAGAGGGACATTTTAAAACTACTGTAGCTGAAAAGGCGGGAAGGCAGAGGGCTAATCAGGGCTGTCCCTGTGAAATCGGAAAAATCAGACAGTATAGTTATATATTTAATGTTTTCAGTGTTTTTATCCATTGTGCATTGCCTCAGGGGCTCCTGGTGGGTCCAAAGATGAAAAACAAATACCAGAAATAAATAATAAACAAACAAAGCCAGTCTGCTGAGAAATAGCCACTCTTTATGAGAGTTCGCCATTCCAGCACAAGACTGAGACACAGAGCCCTTGGCTTTTTGTCAAAGTTTCTGTTATTTGCATAAAAGTGTCCCTGTTCTATATTCTGTTTGCCAAGCAAAGCACAGGCACACTCAGAGACCAAGCACAGAAGAGCTGGCTGGCAGGTTGGTGGGGTGAAAAAATATCCTCTACCTTTTTGATGCTTTTCATTTTTAAAAGGCTAGGGAACAAGGCAGCAGCAACTACAACCTAGCTGTGTAGTTGATAGAATTTGCACAGAAATCCTTCTTGCAAATGCTGAAACTCTCAAGAGACCGGTAGAAAATATAGGTCTCTCCCCTCCCGCTCCAGCCCCATTTACATGGAATTGATACTCTCTAGGCTTCTGGAAGACCATAGAGCGATCCTGGAGGTGACCCTCCTAGGCATCGGAGGTCTTCCAGTGCAACTTTATGGTCAATGTCTACCAGATGTTGGCCATAAAGTCATGCCAGATGCCTAGAGAGGTATCCTCTCAAGGCATTTCCTAGGACCTCTGGCATGATTCTATGGTATAATTGGCAGTTAGCTATTAAATGTGGGAAGGTGCACTCATTTCTTCCCATGACTGAGCTGAATCCAGCAGCTTCTCTAAATTCTGATTTGCCTTCCCACTAGTAAGTGATAGCAGCAGGGGGACCTCCTGAGGCTTGACATCTAGGACAACATGGGGCTACATGTACAGAGCTATGCATGCATGCAGGATCTTGGCCATAATGTGGAATGCAATCCTGTTTCAGTCTCTTTGTATCCTGGGCCAAACTATTTTTATTAACTGACTAGGACTCCTCAGCCCAAATCCTATGACTAGAGTAGACCCATTAATTCAGCATGCTGACTCACCATTCAACAACTGGCCTACTCTATACAATGATTTCAGTTCATATTGGTTTGAGGAAGACATTATTAAACGTGTTTGAAATAGCAAATGCTAGCCCGTCTCAGAGGAATAAAGGTTTCCTTTCTGTTAGTGTGCACTCCTTTTGTAAATCATGCCTGTTTTCAGACTATAAATCACTCCAGGCTAGTTGTTTTACCATTTCAAAAAGCATGTAAAAAGAGAAGGCGCCTGGCAATTAATAACCAAATTGCACAGCGATTCTAGCTGTAATTCTGAAATCATTTTTAAAATCATTATGTTGTGGCAGAACAGAGTGGAAATTAACTAAAGTTCCTGAGGCAACGGAGACACAGAGGATTAATATGGTGCAATTATTAAAAGGTAAATATTCATTCCTGTTTAACTCCACACTCCCAGGGCAAATAACTGATTACGAGCAGATTGATGGCTGGGGTACTGCTAAGCTAGGATTTTGTTTTCTTTAAGCATTGGAAGAATCATAGAATCATAGAATTGCAGAGTTGGAAGAGACCACGAGGGCCATCCAGTCCAACCCCCTGCCACGCAGGAAATCACAATCAAAGCATCCCCGACAGATGGCCATCCAGCCTCTGTTTAAAGCGCATCACACTGTTGGCTCATGTTCAACTTGTGGTCTACTAGGACTCCTAGATCCCTTTCGCACGTAGTCTCATTCAGCCAGGTCTCTCCCATCCTATATTTATGCATTTCATTTTTCCGCCCTAAATGCAGTACTTTACATTTCTCCGTATTGAATTTCATTTTGTTAGCTTTGGCCCAGCTCTCCAGTCTATCCAGGTCATTCTGAATTTTGATCCTGTCCTCTAGGGTATTAGCTACTCCTCCTAGGAAATTGTGACCCAAAAGCATCCTTCAGAGATGGTGACCCACCTAACATGACCCAGTCTATAGGATAATGATCCCAAAGGAACAGGGATACAATTTTTCACAAATTTTTTTCTCAAAGGAAGCATAAACTACAGTTGTCCCTCCAGATCCGTGGATTTGGTATCCATGGATTTAAGTATTCACAACTTGAAAATATTCTCAGAAAAATAATAATCCAAAAAGCAAACCTTGATTTTGCCATCTTATATAAGGGACACCATTTTGCTATGCCATCACATATAATGGGACAAGTATTCACAGATTTTGGTTTGCACGGGAGGGTCCTGGAACCAAACCCCAGCGAACATGAAGGGACAACTGTATTTCAGCAATTTTCTATCTACTGTGAGAAAAATCTTCAAAAACTACAATTTTTGAAGACTATTCCCAGTTTGGGACTTATTTTGTGCGTGGCATTTTTGCACAGAAAATAGAATCTTCTGCAGAGGAAACAATTTCTGTGACACATTTGTTTTTGTACTTCTCCTCTGAATTGTCCAGTGCATGGATAGACAAAATGTTGACTGATGTACACACTCAGAATATTTTGGAGGCCTCTTGTTAGGGATGCAAATCTACATCATGTTCCTTCTCAAAGGAAAGAAAGGAAGCTTTTGAAAATCAGTTTCCAAAGCCTATTCACAACTCAGGATTTATTCTACCCCAAATTCACACATGGATGTTTTGTGCAGAGAATAGCATTTTCTATGCAGAAAATAATATTTCTGCACAAAAGAACCAGGTGCAAATTTTGTACAGAGTAAGTCCTGAACTGTGAAAATTCTCATCAGTCCAGGAGTGTTCTTGTCAGCATTTCCCAACACTCCAAAACCATGTTTTTGAGCAATTTTTGGATATTTTTTATCATTCATTCATCCCTACCCCTCACCCTTTGACTCCCTCTTTCCAAAACAATTCCAGATCTAAAGTGATTTTCCCTCATTCCTGGAAGATTCCTAAAATAGATCTCACACAGTGTCTCCAAAATTCAACCCTTAGTGAACTTCCAGTCAATTCTGCATTTATCTTTTTAATTATTTTTTTTTGTCCAAGTACAACCTTTAGGTGGGGAATGTACAGACTCTGGACTACATGCCACCCCAAGGCAATATCTGAGACCCTTGGGCTCCCAGCACCCCCTAAAAAAAATAATCTTCTGGGGTATAAATTTTCTGCACACATAAAGGTTCTCCAGGCAGAACTACGCTATGTTTCTCTCTCACCACTATCAGGACTGACCATTTCAATGTGATGGCACACTCTTTCTGGCCATTGGGGGGGGGGGAAGCAGGGGGTGAGCCAGGGAAGCATCTGGTTACATCTTGCTAGACAGATGGAAACTGATAACATGTCAGGATCCAGGGCATGGGCATCAGGGTCTAGGAGCAGAAATGCTGGGGCTGGGCCAGGAACACAAGAAACAGAGTCTAAAGTCCAGGCAGGGTCAAAGATAAGCTGAAGCTAAAAACAGTCCAGGGTCAGAGCATGTACTAAGAGTCCAGAGGACCAGAGGCAAGGCAAGGTCCAGGAAGAGAGTACCAGGTCAGGAACACAGGAATCAGAGGTCAAGCAAGCCAAAGTCCAAAAACAGTCAAAGATTAGAGCATATACCAAATATCCAGGGGCAAGAGGCAGGTTCAAAAGGCAAGCAAAGATCCAAACACAAGGAGCAAGGCAAGGAATGAACATCTAAGAGCAAGGAGAAGCTACAAACAGCACAGAAGAGAATGCTGCTCTTAAATAGCAGCTCCCCTAGCTGCTTCATGTGTGCTGCATGATTGCAGCCAGCTGTATCTGGTAGCTTGGCCCTGGTTCTTCCAAGACTCCCACAGCCAGGGCCTGAGTCTGCAAAGAGGCTGTGCTGGCTGCTGCAGCCAGGGGCCTAGTCCTGCGAGGAGAAACAGATCCTGACATAACATCACCTGCTTTGATCCACCAGGATGCATCTTGTAATCATGCATGTCACATGTTTTGGCACATTCAGTTACTCAGCGTTCCAGTTCACTACTGTACAAATATAATGAAGTTCTGTGAGTGTAATGTTACACTCAGGTCTTTTCTGCACTGGCTGCTTAATCCGGGGCCAATCCAGAGCACTGGACTGCCCCGGATGGACCACAATGGTGTCCATACGCACCAGTGTGAGAACATGTTCTTCACACAGGCCAGCTGAGCCAACACCACATCTGGCTCTCTGTTGCTGCCTCCACCTCACCTGCCAGACCAGCAACTCTGTCCAAGATCCTGGCATCTCCCATCACTGCTAGTGATGTTGGGCAGGGGGGCAACATGGAGTGGGGGGGGGCAGGGTTCCATCCATTCACTGATCGTGTGCCTGAGATGGTAAAATTGATTGCACTCTATTACACCACTTCTGCAATTACATCTCCTTTCTGAGTCCCCAAAGGTCTATTGAGCCAGCAGATGGAAATTCAATCACATACCTCTCATCTCAGCCATCTTCTGAGCCCCTGCCTTCCTCAGACCCAGACTTTTTAAAATAGCACACTCCTTGCCTGGGAAACTAGACACCACCTTGCTTCTGCCACTCATTGGAGGGGGGAGAACAGGATTTAATAAACTGATTGTGGCTTTTACTGGCCTACAGCAAGCTTTCACTGCAAATTATGTTTTTATGATATTTTTATGATATTCTGATATGATTTTAATGACATGTTTTTAATCTATGTTGTGTTTTAACTATTATAGGTTAATAATGGTATTTATTTAGTTATTTTTTAAAATTATTATAAGTGACTTTGAATCAGATATTGGGAGAAAGATGGGATATAAATCCAATAAATAAATAAGTAAGTAGAAACTGATATACTCAGAGCATCACTGAACATGTCCAAACTTCCCTTTTCTGTACTAAACTTGCATGCACCCATATAATAAATGCTGGGAGGAGAAGGAGAATGAGGCCTGTTTTCCTATGCCCTGCTGTCCCTACCATCACACACAACTCTGTCTCTCCTTTCCACTTGACTCCAAGGAAGCTGTCTCTGTGCTAAACCAGTGTCTGCTATCAGTAATGGACAGGATAAGGGGGACCAAATTGAAACTTAATCCAGACAAGAAAGAGGTGCACCTGGCCAGTAGAAAGGCAGATCAGGGAATAAGAATTCACCCTCTGCTGGGTGAGGATCATACTCCCCTTGAAATCTCAGGTTTGCAGCTTGGATCTGGCTCCTGGACTCAGATCTGAGTCTGGATGCTCAGGTTTTGGCTGTGACCAGGAGTACATTTGCACAGATAAAACTAGTGTGCCAGCTGCACTTGTTCCTTGACAAGTCAGATCTGTCTACAGTGACACATGCCTTGATTACATCCTGTTTGGACTACTGTAACACGCTCTATGTGGCACTGCCTTTGGAAACTGTTCGGAAACTTCAGCTGGTCCAAAATGCTGCAGCCAGGCTGTTGACTGGGGCAGGCTATAGGGATCAAGTGAACCCCCCCCCCCTTGAAACAGCTGCATTGGCTACCAGTCCATTTCCAAGCAGAATTCAAAGTGCTGGTTTTGACCTTTAAAGCCCTAACCAGCTTGGGTCCAGACTATCTGGAAGAACATATCTCCTGATACAAGCCAGCCCCAGTGTTAAGATCAGCAGGGGAGGGCTTTCTTTCAGGCCCACCACCTTCACAGGTGTGGTTGGAGAGGACTCTGGAGAAAGCCTCCTTCGTGGGTGCTCCTAGACTGTGGAACTCCCTTCCATGGGAAGTCTGGCTGGCCCCCTCCCTGCTCTTTTTTTTTTTTTTTTTTTTTTTTTTTTTTTGTCTGCAGTTGAAGATGTTTCTATTTAGGCAGGCATTTGAAAAGTGAATTTTAATCAGTGTGCTGCTTTTAATGTTTTAGGTGTTGTATTTTTACTGATTTTATGTTTTTCATTCATGTTGTGTTTTTAATTATGTGGAAATTAATTACTTTTTTAATTTTTGCAAATTGTGATATTTTAGTTGTATTTTTTAATTGTTGTAAGCTGTCTTGAGTCCCGACTTGGGAGAAAGGTGGGGTGTAAATCTAATAAATTAATAATACCTCCTCCTTACACCTTTGTGTTCAGTACTACAAGTTGTCATTGACTATGGTGGCTAGGGCTGAGCTGCAGGCAATATTATCCTAAACAAGCCCAAGTTTTCCAACCTGAGCTCTAGACATGAGATGTAAATCTTCACTTATTTCATGCTCACATGCAAGAATAAAACATTCCCAAAGGTTTCATCTTGCTGGATCAGATTATTAGAGTTTTTGTGCCATTTTCAATTTTTCACATTTGGAAAAAAAATGACCAAAATGTTATGAAAGGTGTTTTGGACAAAAAGTAATTGTCTGGCATCCTGTGAGTGATTTATACATGGGTAAGTGCCCTTATGCATTTCATTGTAAATTTTTTGCCCATGGCATAACATCCATATTCAGCTGAAGATTGCAGATATGTGATGAATTGCACATGTGGTGAAATTGTGCGTTGCACATGCATTGTGAATTTCACACTGCAATTTTCATTTGCAGAGAGCATAGTCTCTCTGTATGTGCATGAAGACCTGCAACCATACATTTCACATTTGTTGATGCATTCATTTGCACAGAATTGCACTTCAGTAATGTGCAACTGTTGCATAAGTTCATGAGTATAAATTTACACTCTTATCTCCTTGATGTAAGATCTAGGTTATTGGTTTTTGCACACATAAACACATACACACACCAATATTTTACAAAGAAAATATTATATTTTGTTGGCAGGGGGACATGGTTTTGGACAAAGCATTGTATTTTGAGGCAAAATAAAATATTTTCCTGCCCCCCCCCAAAAAAAAACTTTTGCAAAATTTTGACCTGAAATTTGAAAGTCCTGAAATCTGAAAACATCTCGCAGTTGGATCAAGACATCCTTTCTAATTCTACACCTCAAATCAAAGCTAGTACTTGCTCTCTGTTCTCTGCTCCTCTAGTTGCACTTTGAACTTTGCTCTGTGCAATATGCTCTGTTGGGGGTAGTTAGGAGAAATTAACATCCTGCTTCATCCAACCAGATTTAACAATCATTCCTAATATCTGGAGCTGCGAGTGGGATAAACATACAACTGACTCATCATCCCAGAAATTCATGCAATTCCCAAGCAACAATTACATCTGGCTGCACGGTGGGAAACTCTATGAGTGGAGTTCAGCATTGATTGTGCTACTTGGCCATTCAGTTGAATGGAAATGTTGCACAACTGAACAAAGCACTGAATATACTGTACAACCAAATGCAGAATTATGCCCAAATGAATATACAACCAAATGCAGAACCAAAGAAACACTAGCACCAGTTTCACCAGGGGAAGATAGATACACATTGTGCTGGCCTTTGAGGAAGAGAAGAGCAGCCAGCCACAACTCCATAATGCCTGGATCCCAGCAGCTGGTGAGAGGCCCTCCCTCCATGTTCCAACTGCCATTGCTCTGACTTCTGAGGGAGAGAAGAGCAGCTTGGAGTGGCAGTCCAAAAAGAAGAACCTTCCCCAATCCTTCAAGTCACCTGTTAACTTATGGCAAACTCCATGCATTGCACAGGGTTTTCTTAGGCAAGGAAGACTCAGAGGTGGTTTTGCCAGTTCCCTCCTCTAAAATGTAGCCTACAGAACCTGGTATTCATTGGTGGTCTCCCATTTAAGTACTAACTAGGGATGACCCTGCTTAGCTTTCAAGATCAGACAGAATCTGGTGTTTTTACTGTATGCTCTAGAATAGACAAATACAGTTGGATCTGTGGGGGTTTGGTTCCTGGACTTACAACGGATACCATAAACCATGGATAACAATGAACCCTATTAAAATACAGATCATAGAGTTACATTGGAAGACCTAGAAGATTCCTAGAGAGGATGCCTCTCTGGGCATTTTTCAGTGCAAGTCTATGGTATGTGTCTCTATTTTGTATCCCATGGATAACTGAAAATGTGGATATTGCTTCTGCAGATACAGGGGTCCAACTGTATGTCACTTAAGAATCCATGTCTGCATGTGCAACTCTGCTTCTGTGACCTTGAACTGACTGTGGTCAGACAAAAATGCCCAGTGACTTCCACAGAGAAACTTAATGCATGCACAAGACACCAACAGGATGCTGGACTTCATTTTTCAGTTGTTTCCCGTGGTCCCCTGTGCTGCTACTTGGATCTGCCTTGTCTTGTTTAGCTTTACTGGAGAAAGGGGGAAATAACCACAAAGGAAGCTCCCCCTTCTTCTCTCTCTGAGGGAGGCCAGTTCTCAAGAGCGTTTGCTTTCATTGGCAGCCCATTCATCACTGTCACGCTAATACTGTGGCAAAGGAGAGCCTGCCTTTGTGGTTCAGTTGATGAGGAAGGGCTATTCAGTGCTCAGCTTGATTACAAGGCTCCCTAATGAAAAGACAAAAGAAAGCAATACTGGGCAATTGGAGGCTGAGACAAAGCAATTCATCACCCAACAGCTGCACACGTGGGATTTTGCAGAAAGCCCAGAGGCCAACAGACATATGTACAGGGATATCCCTGTTGGCCACAAAGAGAAAAATAATAAAAATATATATTGTGGTGATATCTTTATTAGGCCAACCAAGAGGCTCACAATCCATTACACAAGTTTCTGGAACCCACTGGCTCCTTTGTCAGGCAAGGGTGCTAGAAATCATGCCAGAGAAGAAAACCGATGGCCTGGATCTTGTTTGAGAAGTTTGCTTCAGATGATGTTTAAGGTGGTCTGGAGGGAGGGTTGGTACAGGTACATCTTTTTGGCCATGCCAGGCACAGCACCAAAGTAATAACCATTACAGTTAGCAGTTGGGTCAGATCAAGGCCAAAGTTGTTTCCCATTAGAGGTGTCAGGTTGCTTCCAAACAGCAGGGCTGATCCAACACATCAGGCAGAGGGCAACAGGATTGCTGTTGCCCATTACATATAGAGCAACTGACTGGTCTATTAACTTTTTCTTTGAACCTGCTAGTGGAGTTGTAACCACCTTCACATCTGAAGTCATCAGGGTTAACTTAGGGCTAAAACATAACTCTCTGTTCAAGCACCCTGCTGCTGGAGTGGGAAAAGTGTGTGTTACCCAAAATGCTGGGGGAACCGAGGGAGACTCGCTAACATGCTAATATTAATATGGGGTATTAATGCACTTGTCCTGGCAATACAAGAGATGGACAATGGCAGTACCTTGTAGACCTATGTCTCTCTCTCTCTCTCTCTGGCTCTTCTTCGCAAATGAAGATTCAGGAAGGACTCATCCCGCGTTTTCTGCAAGCGCGCTGATGACTAAAAAGGCCAATCCGAGATAAACAAGTCCGGTTGCAAAAAGCACAGCAGAAGGTCTCCTTGGGTGATGTTTTTGGGTTGTGATTCTTTCTGCGTTGTCGTTTCTCTTCAAGACTTGTTCGTCGTGAGTTCTCAAATAAGGCTGCAGCATTGTGGATAGTGCGTCTCCATGCCTCCCGATGTGAGGCCAGGGCGGACCACTGTTGGTGATCAATTTGGCCAAGCCTGAGATGTTGTTTCAGGGAGTCCTTGTATTGCTTTTTTGGAGCGCCCCTCTTACGCTGACCCGTAGTGAGTTCACCGTAGAGTAGTATTTTTGGGAGGCGATGGTCCTCCATCCTAGAAACGTGCCCTGCCCAGCGCAGCTGTGTTCTCAATATCATGGCCTCAATGCTGGTGATCCCTGCTTGCTCAAGGACAGCAACATTCGTCACAAAGTCAGTCCAGTGTATATTTAGGATTGTGCGTAGACAGCGCTGATGAAAGCGCTCGAGGAGTCGTAGGTGGTGGCGATAGGTGACCCATGTTTCAGATCCATAAAGGAGGATAGACAGTACGATGGCTCTATACACACTGATTTTTGTGCTTTGCCTCAGGTGTTTATTGCTCCAGACTCTTTTGTGAAGTCTTCCAAATGCACTATATGCCTTTGCTAATCTGTGATCGATCTCTTTGTCAATCTTGGCATCTGAGGAGATGATGCTTCCCAGGTAGGTGAACTGTTGAACGGACCTGAGCACAGATTTGCCAACGGCAATGTGGGGATGGTGGTGTTTGTCTTGTGGTGCAGGCTGGTAGAGAACTTCTGTTTTCTTCAGGTTGACTTCCAGCCCAAAAAGCTCTGCAGCTGTTGCGAAGCAGGATGTTTGGTGCTGCAGAGCTGCTTCTGTGTGGGCCACAAGGGCAGCATCATCAGCAAAGAGCAGCTCACGGACTAGATAGTTTAGAGTCTTAGTGCGAGCCCTCAGACGGCTTAAGTTAAACAAGCTACCATCAGTACGGTAGCGTATATAGATGTCGTCGTCTTCTTCAAGCTCTGCCATAGCCCTTTGGAGCATCATGCTAAAGAAGATTGTAAATAAAGTTGGTGCAAGAACACAACCTTGCTTCACTCCATTAGTTATTAGAAAGGGCTCTGAAAGAGCATCGCCATATCTGACTTGACCACGCTGGCCCTCGTGTAGCAAGATAATCATTTTAAGGAATTTGGGGGGACATCCTAGTCTTTCCAGGATCTGCCACAGACCTTTTCTACTTACAGTGTCAAAGGCTTTGGTGAGGTCGACAAATGTAACATGTAAGACCTATGTATACTGGTACTAAGGAGGAGACTCCAAGCCAAAAGGTACAATTAAATAATCTTTATTGGGAAATAATATCAACAGTATTCACTCAAACACTCAGACTTCAAACACTCACACAAGGCTAACAAATAAAGTAGGAAATATTTGGATAGAGGAATGGAGTAAGGGGATGATGGGTGATATGACACTTGTCCTATAGAGCAGAGATTCCTGCAGCAGAGGCTCAGAGTTGTGTTCTGAGGGTCTAGCAGCAGACAGGCAGCATGGAGGTAAAAGGAGGAGCAGCTGTAGACAATTTGGTGGTGTTTGGGGGCAATATTTATATGAAATAATTCCCCTATAGGGATAGGATTTATGGGTGCAATACAACAGTTCTCAGAGGTTCCCAGGACTATACAGTGGGTGCTCCAGAAGAGTTAACAATAGTTAATGATCAATACCTTGGAACTGAACTGAGTAGGAAACAGGCAAGGTCTTTTGTTGGAATTGAAGCAGGAAAGGAAAATCCCATTTTACAATCAACATGTTTCCTGCAGTCACTGAGTGAATTAGTGATTGGGTCACCTCCAGGTGTTAAGTCTCACTTGAGAGTGTTTGTTTTTGGGAATTTCCACAGACCTTTCCTTTGGGGCATACATGAATCCAGCCTTGGTATTTTGGGATCCCTGGTTTACCTGTAACCATGTGGATGGCCATACTGAGCCAAATCATTAAATATAGCCAATTATTTGATATTCTGAGATGGGGGCTATTGGTGTATGTAACATGTGGCCTGTGGGAAACACATGACCCCCAGACCTTTTCTGCAACCCCTCACGCCTCCCACAATGCTCCCAAATCTCCCAGAACCCAGTGCCCCTAATTTGCATCCTCATTTACATCCCACACACCACCATCCCCCTGTGACAGGCTGTGCTAAATTCTGGAGTTATGTTTGCTCAATTTAGGTTTCTGAAGCTGAAATGCTTGGGTATTAGAAATTATGTGTGCTAGTTCCATACCTGTAACCAACCTAATTATAAATAGAGGTAAGTTTGAAAGCTTGAAAGTAAATAACTGGCTTATAACAAACTCAGCTATATAGAGTTATTGGCTGATGCAATCAGGATGGAAAGGAGTCAGAAACCCAAGCATACCCAGTGTGATGTCTAATCTAAGATCTAAGTTTTCATTGGACAAGAGAGACGTTTATATAAACAA
This sequence comes from Gambelia wislizenii, assembly GCA_030847615.1. Taxonomy (NCBI): domain Eukaryota; kingdom Metazoa; phylum Chordata; class Lepidosauria; order Squamata; family Crotaphytidae; genus Gambelia; species Gambelia wislizenii. Next base: position 331,559,234 of record JAUMIR010000004.1, read on the forward strand.
GGTAGAGTTGAGATTGTTTGGCTGACTGGCTGATTGGAGGCTGGGGAGAATATCAAACAGAAGCCTTTTGAGCAGCAAAACACCAGATTTTGCTCTCAGCAAAGCTGGTCCACTTCTTGGCTGCTGTTGCACAAAGCAATAGTTGATAATCCAACCTTCTACAAGTGGCAAGTGGTATTCTTTTCTTGATGGTTAGTTATCGAATACAAATGCCAGTGTAGAAATAGTTGAAAATTGACACCCAAGGAGAGGGTTTGTAACACTTTGCTATTATTCCAAAAGAGGTAAGAATGTGCCTAGATTGGTTCAAGGTGTATGTAAACTGTGCTGCTGTGGTCAGCGGATTTTACAGCATTAGGAGCCTAGGTGACCAATACGACAAATTACAGAAAATCTGAGCAGACCCAGACCAAGAGATATAAGGCAAAAGAACACACCCTTCAATCTTCTAAAAGATATAGGGGTGGAGGAACCTAAAATTGGCTAAAACTCAAATAAATCAAAACTGGAAGTGACTTCCTGTCACTTCCAGTTTGCCAAAAACATGTTGGTGGAACCCACTGGGCAGGTGCACAGGTGAAAAATTGGCCCTGGTCCCAATGCCCCATCCCTTCCTTTCTGCCACCTGCCAGCAACTCTCAGATGTCTGGCTCACTTTACTGTTGTTGTTGTTGTTGTTGTTGTTATGTACCTTCAAGTCAACTCCAACTTATAGTGACCCTATTGTATGGTTTTCTTGGCAAAATTGCTGCAGAGGAGGTTTGTTCTTGCCTTCCTCTTAGGCTGAAATGGTGGGACTTGCCCAAGGTCACCCAGTGGGATTTCACAGCTGAGTGGGACTTCAGGACCTGGTCTCCTGGAATCCCTGTCCAACACTCAGATCATCACACAGGCTCACTCTGTCCTCCACCCTGTACCCTCCCCTCCCCTGAAGACATTAGTAAATAGTTATCCATCTTCAAGAATGTGCAACTAAATGTGAAAAAAAAGCTACATGTGCATAATTCTGCTTACACCATTGTGAATTTAACACAGGCATTACATCATGACCAGAAAAGCACAACTACAGTCATCCCTTCACATTCCCGTGGGTTAGGGGCAGACAACCCCTGTGAATGTGAAAAAAACGCGAATAAGAAATGAGCCTGCCAGCAAGCAGTTTTCCACCCTCCCTTCCCAGGGCAGCGAGGAGCTTCGTAAGAAGCCCCTCGCTGCCTTGGGAAGGGAGTGGGGTGTAGCGCGAGTGCGCCAGCTGGTTCCCAGCCCCTTCCCAAGGCAGCAAGGAGCTTCGTAAGAAGCCCCTCACTGCCTTGGGAAAGGAGTGGGGTGTAGCGCGAGCACACCAGCTGGATCCTACCCCCCCCTTCCCAAAGCAGCGAGGAGCTTCCTGAGAAGCCCCTCACTGCCTTGGGAAGGGAGTGGAGTGTAGCGCGAGCGCGCCAGCTGGGTCCTACTCCCCCCTTCCCAAGGCAGCGAGGAGCTTCCTAAGAAGCCCCTCGCTGCCTTGGGAAGAGAGTGGGGTGTTGAGCAGCAGGTGGGGGGCAGGCAGCTTTCCGCGAATGATCAAAACCGCGAGTGTGAAAGTCGTGAATGTGGAGGGGCAACTGTACATGCATCAGGGAACTTACATGTACATAAAGCATCAGCAGGGTGCCAGGTGGTATGTTGATATTGTGCAGCACTTGTATTGACTGCCAACACCACTGAAGTAAATGATCAATCAGCCGTGCCATTGGCTTTGTGGTGGAATGCACATCTCCGGGCACATCTGCATGCATGATCCACTGTACATCTGGATGGACAATGGCACCACAGACCCCACTTCACTTCTATGACCTTGAACTGAATGCGGGCACCAGTCAAAAGTGTCTGACTATTTTCTTAGGGGTACTTATACATGAGTAAATATATTCACCAGCAGGATTCTCGCTAATATGATTGTACACACAATTGTCTCAAGGCTCTCTTTCTGCACTGTTTTACCCTGGGGCTTGTCTATATGGCAAAAATACTCCTCATAGAATTTGAGGAGAATACAATTTGTCTAAATGGGATCCTGCATCAACCCGCTGTATTCAGAAGGAGGAGGACCAAAAATGCCAAATACTCTGTGAGAATCACAGCTTTTCCCATATTTGTTTTTTAAAAAACATGATGGAAATGTCCATTCCCACTCACTGGGACAACTGATTTACTTTGATGCTCATTCCCAATAAGACTGGAAGTGGAAAGCTGACTGGTCGGATGTATGCAGGGGGTGGAGCTTGCTGGCAAGGCAAGTGCCCTGAACTGCCATGTTGGATTTTCACCACAACGATTATGCACTGAGGTGAGAGAACAGCCTTTTCCCATTTTTTTTCCTATTTATTTAAGTAGAAGATCACACTTCTGCACCTTGGATTTACTTTTTTTACAAAATACTGTTCTGTTCTGTGGTGGCAAGTGGTGACAATAAAAACACAAGTAATTCACTCACACCTGCCATCTTGATTCACAGGCATGACTCTTTGAATAACAAATGCATATGGATTTGCATGCCTGCAATCTTGCCAAAACATCGTGGAGACAAATCGTGCACATCAATCCACAATTTTCTAGTTTCCTATAGAGGACCCACTGGTAAAACTGCATGAAAAGAATTGTGATAGCAATCATAAGTATTGTGATTGCCTTAGCTTTCATGCATAAATTCATACATGCATAAAATACTTCAAAATGGTGGTGGGGGAAGGAAAATGTGTAAGATCCAGATTTATTTATTTTCTTTATTTATTGGATTTATATCCCACTTTTCAGCCAAGATGGGATTCAAGGCAGCTTACATTCATTAAAAAAATACAACTAAAACATTCCAAGTGACAAAAGTTTAAAATGAAGTAAATTCTTACCATTATTAAAATACGATAGTAAAAAACATAACATGGATTTAAAACATAGTATCGATAAAAATACAACACTAAAAGCAGCACACCAATTAAAATTCACGATTGAAAAAGGCTGCCTAAATAAAAACATCTTCACCTGCTGGTGATAAACATCTTTATCAACGACTTGGATGAGGGAATTAGGGGCATACTTACCAAATTTGCAGATGACACCAAATTAGGAGGAGTAGCTAATACCCTAGAGGACAGGATCAAAATTCAGAATGACCTGGATAGACTGGAGAGCTGGGCCAAAGCTAACAAAATGAAATTCAATACGGAGAAATGTAAGGTACTGCACTTAGGGCGAAAAAATGAAATGCATAGATATAGGATGGGGGAGACCTGGCTGAATGAGACTACGTGCGAAAGGGATCTAGGAGTCCTAGTAGACCACAAGTTGAACATGAGTCAACAGTGTGATGCGGCAGCTAAAAAGGCCAATGCGATTTTGGGCTGCATCAATAGAAGTATAGTGTCCAGGTCAAGGGAAGTAATAGTGCCGCTTTATTCTGCCTTGGTCAGACCTCACCTAGAATACTGTGTCCAGTTCTGGGCACCACAATTCAAAAAGGATATTGACAAATTGGAGCGTGTCCAGAGGAGGGCGACTAAAATGGTGAAAGGTCTGGAAACCATGACTTATGAGGAGAGACTTAGGGAGCTGGGTATGTTTAGCCTGGAAAAAAGATGGTTAAGAGGTGATATGATAGCCCTGTTTAAGTATTTGAAGGGGTGTCACGTTGAGGATGGAGCAAGCTTGTTTTCTGCTGCTCCAGAGATTGGAACTCAGAGCAATGGATGCAAGGTCCAGGAACAGAGATTCCACCTCAACATTAGGAGGAACTTTTTGACAGTAAGAGCTGTTTGGCAGTGGAACACACTCCCTCAGAGTGTGGTGGGGTCGCCTTCCTTGGAAGTCTTTAAACAGAGGCTGGATTGCCATCTGTCGGGGATGCTTTGATCGTGATTTCCTGCATGGCAGGGGGCTGGACTGGATGGCCCTTGTGGTCTCTTCCAACTCTGCAATTCTATGATTCTATGATTCTAGGAAGGTGGCCAACTGGACTTCCCGTGGAAGGGAGTTCCACAGTCTGGGGGTAGCCATGGAGAACTGTGCCTGAGAAAGTAGTGGAACTGAAAGATAGCCTTTCCCTGCTGATCTTAATACTCAGGCTGGCAGATCCAGAACTAATTTTAGAGAAACAGGATTCAAGTGGAGTGAAATGCCAGACCACACAAACCAGAGAAACAAGGAAGGAGTTAACTTGAGAAAGGGGAATTTACTACTCTACCTGGAGGCTGCATATTTGGCTCCCTGGTCTGGTTTGGTCTCTCCTTTTTCATCATGCCTTTCTGTCCCTGGCTCCGAGGACCAAGCAAAGGAGGCAGTTGCTGAAGTGGGAAAGTGAATCATCTGTCTGTAACCAAACAATCCTGATATTCTCTAAAGCATCACAAAGATAATTAATGTTGTTTAGAATGTTGTGCTTGTGTTAAGTGGGGATGGTGGGGGAGTCTCCTACCACTTGAGACTCAGAAATGAATTCCAGGCAGCCATCCATGAGAACACACACTGTCACCTCTGGGACAGACCTTCCCTTACAATGCCACAATATGTGTTATTACACCTGAAAATGGAGTGTGAAAGAAAACCAACAGCTGTCGCAGAAACTGCTGAGAGAACCACCTTCCTTCCTTCCTTCTCTGGACAAAAACTCAAATTAAAGTTGTGATACTTCCCCCAAACATTGCTCTCCAGTTTGGTTCTCAGACAGCTAGGCTTCAAACAGCTAGAGTTTGTCTGGCAAAGAAAGAACCCAAGAGCCAAGATACTGCACTGTGCTTGCATATTGTCAATCTATACCATGTGATCATTATGGAAAAGCCTGCTGGAGATGCAGAAAAAGAGAGAGATCAGTCCTTATGAAAGTGTAACTTCTGACTTGCCATATAATGTAATGTAATTAGTATAGGATGCTTTACATGCAATGCAATTTCACTGTTTTGCTGGATTCCTCTTTTGTGGCATCTGAAGGTCCCAAAGACCTCTGAACCCCCATTTTAATTTTTAAATAATTTTTGGCTATAATTTTCTTTCTTTTTTTCTTTTTCTTTTTTTCTTTTTTTCTTTTTTTGCCTGAATAGGATGGAGACATCCTCCTTCAACGTCTTGACTCCAGAACTGCCCCCATGCCTCTGTTTTCAACCATATAGTGTCTGAAATGGTGGCAGGAAGTGAAGTCATGTCATTTCTAGTTGCCATTAAGCTAACTATGGACTTTTTCAGATAAGGCTTACTGCGCAACAAGCTTGCAGGAGAGGTATGGTGCTGTCGTGCGGCAGGGGGTCCGTTTTGGATGACACCATCCCTCTCTTGGAATCATCTGTGTCACTTCCATGTACGATTGAAGGCAGCTGTGCCATATTTTACTCACAGAAGTTGTCCGTGAATAAAATATGGCACGGCTGCCTTCAATCATACACAGAAGTGACACAGACAATTCCGAGAGAGGGTCGGTGTCATCCAAAATGGACCCCCTGCTGCACGACAGCGCCGTACGTCTCCCGCAAGCTTGTTGCACAGTAAGTCTTGTCTGAAAAAGTCCTAAATGGCTAGTGTATAGGTATAAGTATATATATATATTTACTATCTCAGTATCTTCATTATCTACTTTAAAATTATGTTAATCATCTGTGGTCATTATTTTTGTTTGTTTTTAATACTCAACTGTAACTCTGCCTTTGCTCTTTCTTCCTTGACTTTCTTCAGTAATCATTCCAAGTCTTTTCTATTTTCTGCTAGTCGCATGGTGTCATCTGAATATATTAAATTGTTTATGTTACTACCTCCAGTCTTCATGCCTTCTTCCTCCATGTCTAGCCCTGCTTTATGTATGATTTATTTAGCATACAAGTTACACAAATAGGGTGCTAAAACACAGCCTTGCCTGACCTTTCCTGTTGGAAACCATTCTATTTCTCTGTATTCTGCCCTAACAGTACCCTCTTGTCCTGAGTACAGGTTATACATCAGGACAATCAAATACTGAACAGCGATCCATAGTTTTTCATGAACTATACAAGCAAAGTCTTTGCTATAATCTATAATGCACAAGCTGATTTTCTTTTGAAATTCTTTGGTGTGCTCTATTTTTGCAATATGGTCCCTAGCACCTCTTCCTTTCCTGAACCCAGCTTGGACATCTGGCATTTCTTGCTTCCTATATGGTAAATGCTATAGAATTTTGACCATCAATCAAGGAAACCACAGCCCTGAGTCTGCAAGACCTTAGCAGGCCTGTTGATGATAAAGTGACTTGGAGGTCTCTCATTCATGGGATCACTGTAAGACAAGTTGACTTGATGGCAGTTCACAACAACAACATGGCTGGATAAAGAGGTGCCTTTGGACCTGGATGAGTGACTATAGCCTGCAAGGTTGGTATGAAAATTACCTCCTGTCCACTGCACAGTTACCCACTGTGGCTTATATCAAGACCACCATGTTCCTCTTTCCTTTTGGTCTATGCTAACATAGGCACTTGTGTGTTTCATGCAAAGTAAGAGTTGCCAGCAACCTTGTCCTATCAGAATCCTTTATTTCCTCTTCATCCCAATATGCATTGCAAGGGTGCAGTGTGATGCCTACACACCTACCAGTGACTGGTTCTATTACCTACACTAATATCCCCCATCTTGGAATATCAAATAATTGGCTATATTTAATAATTTGGCTAAGTATGGCAATCCATGTAGTTGCAGGTATACCAAGAACCCCCAAATATCAAGGCAGGATTCATGTAAAACCAAAGGAGGGGCCTTTGGAAAAATCCCCAAAACCAAATACTCGAGTCAGAGAGTCATTCACTAATCCACTCTATGATAGCAGAATCCTTAATGATTGTAAAACTGGGTCTTCTCCCCTCATCCCCTTCCAACAAAAGACCTTGCCTGTTCCTATTCAATTCCAAATACAGCAGCCATTAACAATCCTGAACTCTTCCAGAGCACCCCTTGTCTAGCTCGGAGAAACTCTGAGAAACATTGTATTCCACTCAAGCTCCCATCCCTTCAGGAGAAATATTTCATATCAATATCATCCTAAAACACCACCCAAGCATGCACAGTTCATCTTCTTCTTGACTCCACATCAGACTCTGTAGCCAAGTGTGCACAAACCCCCTGCTTTCCAGCTTCACATCAGTTCATATCACCAGTCTATCATTTGGACCTCTTTACTGTCAGTTTGCTTTGTGATCTCAGCTCTGCAGGATCAGTACAGTATAACCCACTATACCCCTACTCTGTTCCTCTATCCAAATACTTCCTACTACTTTTGATAGCCATGTGTGGGTGTCTGAAGCCTGAGTGTTTGCGTGACTGCTGTTGATATCAATTGCCAATAAAGACCATTTGATTGTACATTTTGCCTTAGACTCTCCTCCATTACAACCAGTATACATAGGTTAAAGGTTTCTGCTGTTACTCAGCCTCTCACATGCCAAGTTGTGTTAATTATAATTCCCCAAATTAATACTAGGACACTAGAGGGTCCCCATGGACCCCATGCAATTCAGGTAACAGTTCAGTCTGTCATCGTCACTTTGAGACTGAGTCTCAAGTTCCCAAGTGGCCCAGTTCCCAAAATAGCATGGGATTCAAATGTTATTTTTTCCATTAGCATAGCAAGCTAAAGCCTTTTAAACCAGGAGGTAATTTCTCAGTTTTCAAGCGACTCCTTGTTCTTATCCTGACATTTCCTCCACCACCCCCATGTGAGAGCACATGTGTGTCTCATTTCCTTTTTTTCAATTTTCAATTTTCTGTATTTTTCAAAAAAAAAAATAATAATAAGGATGATTTGTACTGACATACTTCTTGAGGAATCCCTCAGCATGCCAAGACCTCTTCTGTGAGCACAGATGGTGAGGGTTTGGTTACATAAGGACCAGCAATCTCTTCTGAATGTCGAAAACAGAGCAAGTGATAAAATATAAACAACTCTAGCAATGCAAGTGCATGAATGTTTCTTCAAATGTAGAGCCCACTGTGTCAAATGAGGTAAATCAGCAAGGATGACAGTCTAAAAATAACCAAATCGATTCCAACAAGTTCCAAGAGCCAGACAGGGCAGGGACTACCAGCACCTTAGGGCTTTCATATCCATTGGGTGAACCATCTAGTCCTGGTATTGGTGTCACCTTGCAAGGAGCTATCCAATGTGCTGAACCTGTTTTGGAAAGGGATTCAGCACTTTGGATAGATCCTTGGAAGATATAGATGAAAACCTGCGTTCAGCTACTCTGTGTCTGCTCCCAGGCTGTGGAACATCCTTCCATGGAAGGTCTCTCTTCTCGTTCCTCCAGTGAATGAAGACCTTTCGATTTAGGCAGGCCTTTGAAATTTAAATTATTTAGCAGTAGCGTATGTCAAGTGGTCAGCTGTGTTTTTATCTTTCATGAGTAATGATATTTTAAAACTGTTTTTAACTGTTTTAACCACAGCTTTCAATAATTGTTGTTATGGTCATTGTTAACTGTCGTCGAGTTGACTTCAACATTTGGTGACCCTATGAACGAGAGAGTTCCAAGTTACCCTGTCATGATACTTCTGTTTAATCCTTTTTAAACTTTTGTCAAATAAGAGTTTAACTGAATCTTGCTTTAAATTGTTGTAAGTGTCCTTAGGCCTACTCCTAGGAGAAAGGTGAGATATAAAGTAAATAAATAAATAAATAAAATGGTAAATACCACCCCATTGACCTGGAAGAGATTGGCCACCATTAACCTACTCCACACAGCTACAATGGTGTGATGCTGCTTTAACTCTCAGGCCTCTACCTGATTTGTAATCTGGTGAGAGACTTCTCTGCTACAGAAGTCTGAGAGGCTTACCGCACTTTGAAGAAAAGCAGCATGGTAGCAGGAATGTTCCGTCTCCCATATTGCCTTACTGCATAGCGTCATCATTTTTTCATCACAGGACCAAGTTATAACTGTGTATTTTTGCTAACCAGGAGAACCTGTTAGCAAAAAAACATGGTTTTAGCTCAGTTCCCCCATTGGGACCGCAATGAAACAATGCCGGAACATCATGCAATAAGGCAGCAGGGAAGACAGAATATTCCTGCTGCCTTGCTACTTTTCCTCGGAGTGCAGTAAACCCCATAGTCAGTTCTGTTTAAGCTAGTTGATGTGGAAGACTGGCAGAGTTCCTCCCCCCAATATGCCAGGGACCAGAACCCTATTTGTGCCCACTGACTACAACAGTTTCTTTCTTTTCTTGAACTGTGCCACAGACTGGTGAATACCTCGCAAACTGACACTGGTCCATGGGCCACCGCTTTCAATAGCTCTAAGCTATTACTCTTAACTCTAGCAGATTATCAGCATCTATATCCCACCTTTCTCCCAATAATGGGGCTCAAGGCATCTAACAACATATTTAAAAACAGTACAGATTGAAACTATGCAAAAGCATCAATAAGAGTATAAATGGAAGCATTATTTTTTTTAAAAAAAATACACATTTTATAAAGTTAAAACATTAAGAACATTAAAATTCATCAAAATACATCTCTGGACTGTAAGAGAGACAGCATGATGTAGTGGGTTTTGAGCATTGGACTATGACTGTGGAGGCCAAGGTTTGAATCCCTTCTCAGCCATAAAAACTCACTGGGTGACCTTGGGCAAGTCACATTGTCTCAGCCTCAGAGGAGGGCAATGGCAAGCTCCCTCTGAACAAATCTTGGCAAGAAAACCCTGTGATAGGTTCATCTTGGGGTTGCCATAAGTTGGAAACCACTTGAAGGCACACAACAACATAAACTTGTAAAGACAGCCCTGCACAGTATTAAAAATCCACTCCAGTCAAAAAGCCTAATGGTATAAAAACATTTTCACTTCCTGGCAGAACGAAAGCAAGGACAAGGCCACGCAGCCTCCCTAGGGAGGGAGTTCCAAAGTCTGGGAGCAGCCACCGAGATGGCCTTCTAAATAATTCTAAATTCCTCCCCAAACTACAAATCCCAGGACTCTGTGGGATGGTGCTACAGCCCCTAAAGTGGTGTAGAGTATAGAATGATATATTCCAGAACTTGCTTTTTGGCTTGGATTCAAAGTCTGATTACACAAATATGAGGTTTATTAACCATAAAATTCTGAGCTGTGGGAAGCAGGGACTTGATGTGGTTTTCTAGCATCCATCCTGCTAGTTCCAAGTTGTCAAGAATTTCCTTCTTCAGCAAAGGAACAGGAATTATTTAACTCTGAGAAACCCTGAATAACCCATCTGTTTGGAAAGAAAGTAACCATCACTAAGGGAACAACTAAGGTCTGTGGCATTCGCTGTGCAGCTAAAAACAACCGACACAGCTTAATTAAGCTGTTAAATACTAACCATTTCTTTTAAAAGCAAACAAAATTCAGCATTATTAATAGCTCAGACAGGAGGAACATGGCTCTTGTTTGGAAGGCAAACAAAGAGCATGCTGCATAAAATATATATACCACACTGGAGAAACATTACTGTAGAATTCCAACCAATGAGCCAGGCTCTCCCCAAAGAGAATTGGCAAGTGCTATACAACTCCTGCTCACACATAAATGTATTGTTGGTGTGTGTGCAGGTTTCTAAAGACAATCTTTACAAAGCATCTGTAGCTATCAACACAAGGCTTGGATTGTGTTGCTTCTGGATTGCTCCCCCGCCCTCACAACAAATATTTGAGGAGCATCTAATACAGTCTTCTTGTGCAGGGATGGACAACTGCTAGGGACTAATTTACACACCTGGATTCAAACTCCAGGAAAAGAGATTCAGCCTAAACATTAAGAAGAACTTCCTTGTGATAAGAGCTGTTCGGCAGTAGAACATGCTGCATCAGAGTGTGGTGGAGTCTCCTTCCTTGGAGGTTTTTAAACAGAGGCTGCGTAGCCATCTGTCAGGAGGGCTTTGATTGTGCATTCCTGTTTGGCAGATTCTATCATAGAACCATAGAATCATAGAGCCGGAAGAGACCACAAGAGCCATCTAGTCCAACCCTCTGCCCTGCAATAATACACAATCAAAGCACTCCTGGTAGATGGCCATCCAGCCTCTATTTAAAAACCTCCAAAGAAGGAGACTCCACCACACTCCGAGGCAGTTCATTCCACTGCCAAACAGCTTACTGTCAGGAAGTTTCTCCCAATGTTTAGGTGGAATTTCTTTTCTGTAGTTTGAGTCCATTGCTCTGTATCCTTGTCTTTGGAGCAGCAGAAAACAAGCTCGCTCCACCCTCGGCATGACATCCCTTCAGATAGTTAAACATGGATATCATGTCACCTCTTCACCTTCTCTTCTCCAGGCTAAGCATACCCAGGTCCCTAACCTGCTCCTCATAGGGCACAATTCTATGGATGCAATTACACTGTACAAATAATGCAATTTGACACAACTTTAACTGCCATGACTCCATCCTAGAGAATCCTGGAATTTGTAGTTTTGTGAGGCATCAGCATTCTTTGGCAGAAAAGACTTAGGACCTTGTAAAATTACAAATCCCAGGATTCCACACAATGGTGCTACAACACTTAAAGTTGTGTCAAACTGCATTTTTTCTACAGTGTAGATGCACCCTATAGTTGGGAAAAGATGGGGGCATGGGATACACACACAGCAAGCCCAAATATCTCCATTTTCCTCTACAGTCCCTCTCAAGATGGTGAGAAAAAGTACTGCAGAGAAAACCAGAGGTATTTAGAGGCAGTATGATGCTCCAGGGTGCCAATGGAGGGGGATAGTTTCATTTGTTTTTTAAATCACACACCAAGGCTGGAATTCATTATGGGACCTATGGCTGCTGCCACACTGCAGAATTAATGCAGTTTGACATCACTTTAACTGCCATGGCTCAATGTTATGGAATTCTGGGATTTGTAGTTTTGTGAGATACAGTATTTAGCCTTCTCTGTCAGAGAACTCTGATGCCACAACAAATTATAAATCCCAGGATTCCATAGGAGGGAGCCATGATAGTTAAAGCGTTGTCAAATTGCATTATTTCTGCAGCATGGCAGCAGGGTATATGTACGTTAAGAGGACTCTTGTGTGCAGAAAATAGAATTGAGCAGTTTTGCAACCTCTGTATTTAGCAAGGCACTGCCGTGACGTTACTACATAGGGGAGCCAGAGAACTGACCATTGCCCATTTGTCCCAATGCATATCCAAGCTGATGCACATCACTCTTGATATGCAACAGGCACTGGTATGCATCTGGCACTCACAATGCACATCAGGAAACTGGCTAGGGACTGCTGATATGCACATTGGGACACTCTTGCCAGTGTCTTGATACACATCTTCACAATTTACTAGGAGGGTTCTGTAGCTCCTCTGCTACATCAGTAAGTATGCACAATGTTACACAACATAGACCAAGATACAAAATAGCAGCCCATTTCTTTTTAAAAAATTAGGCAGGGGGGTGCTTTGGGGAACTATTGCTTGACTTCAGGTACCAGAACATCCATGTTTAACCCAAGGCTGTGGAAATGGAGTTGCACATGTGGTGCTATTGTGCATTCAGAGGTGCATGCATTGCACATGTGATGTACCTCTGCATTGGCATTCAACAAAAGAGACAATGGGGTGGGGTGTAGGGAGGCTCCAGCTTGAGCATACAGTGGATCCACACCCAGTTTTAGTCTGAACTATAAAGCAGCTATTCAAGGCATTCTGTCGAGAGTTCTAGCAATTCAGAAACCCAGGCTCCAGAGTCAATTCAGCAAACCTTTATTACGGAAGCTGCAGCAAACATCATCCACTGACTTTCATTGTCAGGACTGAGCAGCCCTCATTAGTACAATACATTTAAGACATAGCAATTCTAAACCTTTTGGTGGGCTATAATCTCATTTGTTAATTCAGCAAAACATTCTTCTTTCTCAGACTATCTAGCTTTCATTTCTACCCACCACCCTGATGTCGACATGCCAGAGCTAGATTAACAACCAGGAATGCGACAACCAGCAGGTTAGGTATGTGTTCCACAAGATCCCCTATACTACTACACATCCCATCATTCCCATCCAATAAATCTCATGGCAGGCATGCTGGTTCTAACAGCACTTGATACACTCAAAGACCAGTCTAGTGTGAAGACACAGTTCCACGTCTTCCCAGATACCACAATGGCTATGGGAGCAGCCACTGGAACAACATCAACTTGGCCTTTGTGTCAGCATTTCTTTCTTTATTTGAGCACAACGACTGGCCACATTTGGACTCTTGTTTTTTAAAGATTTTCCTTGTGGGTTTTTTTTCCCAGGCTGTGAGGCCATGTTCTGGAAGAGTTTATTTCTGACGTTTCGCCTGCATGAATGGCTCCCCCAAGCTCCATTGGCATGGCAAAAACATATGCTTGCACTGCTGCTGCACTTCTGCTGAGTGCCCAGATTAATTCTCAGTACCGTGAAGATATCATGTGTTTCCTTAGCAGCTTTACTAAAGCAGACCAAGATAATCTAATTGGATTCCAAAGCCAAGGGAGATCGTATTAAAATTACACGTAGCAGCCCATATTGCGAGCCTGAATTCTGGATACTAAAGAGAAAAAGGGAGGGAGGAATCTGTAAGCTTCATCCATTGCCTAATGGAAAGGCACAGACTCACAAAAAACATGTTGGTGCTGTCCTCATTATTTTGATGTTGGATTGTACATGCCTGTTCATCACAATGACTCAACTGGTGACTTCCATACTTCCACAGCTAGGATGTAAAGTGGGGGGGGGGGATGGACAATCTTAACCACATGGTCCTGACATCAAAGGTTGATATATAGGTCTTCCCACATATCTGCGGAGCCAATACCCACAGTTTCAGTTATCCACAGATGGAAAAATAGGGACACATACCATAGCTCTCTCTCTCTCTCTGGCTTTTCTTCGCAAACGAAGATTCAGGAAGGACTCATCCCGCGCTTTCTGCAAGCGCGGTGATGACTAAAAAGGCCAATCCGAGATAAACAAGTCCGGTTGCAAAAAGCACAGCAGAAGGTCTCCTTGGGTGATGTTTTTGGGTTGTGATTCTTTCTGCGTTGTCGTTTCTCTTCAAGACTTGTTCATCGTGAGTTCTCAAATAAGGCTGCAGCATTGTGGATAGTGCGTCTCCATGCCTCCCGATGTGAGGCCAGGGCGGACCACTGTTGGTGATCAATTTGGCCAAGCCTGAGATGTTGTTTCAGGGAGTCTTTGTATCGCTTTTTTAGAGCGCCCCTCTTACGCTGACCCGTGGCGAGTTCACCGTAGAGTAGTATTTTTGGGAGACAATGGTCCTCCATCCTAGAAATGTGCCCTGCCCAGCGCAGCTGTGTTCTCAATATCATGGCCTCAATGCTGGTGATCCCTGCTTGCTCAAGGACAGCAACATTCCTCACATAGTCAGTCCAGTGTATATTTAGGATTGTGCATAGACAGCGCTGATGAAAGCGCTCGAGGAGTCAAGCTGGAAAATGCCTAAAGAGGTGTCCTCTCTAGGAATCGCTAGGTCCTCCATTCCAACTCTGTGGTATGTTTGTACCTTTATTTTTTTAATAGGGTTTGCTATTATCCATGGTTTCATTTATAAATGGTAAGTCATAGAATCATAGAATTGTAGAGTTGGAAGAGACCACGAGGACCATCCAGTCCAACCCCCTGCCATGCAGGAAATCTAGATCAATGCATCCCTGACAGATGGCAATCCAGCCTCTGTTTAAAGACCTCCAAGGAAGGAAGACTTTAATATCCAGATTTCTCTTGAAAACCACCTTGAAATCCATGGAGGGCAGCTTATTGATTAGCAAAGGAGGCTTGAATTCTGTTGTGTGTCCCAACCTGGGTTAGACCCATGAAATCAATGGGGTTTATCCACAGGTGGATTTGTCATCCAACATGTTATGCAAGTGTTGTGTACCTGTGGGTGTATACAGTAGTATCCCCATCCCCTGTGGATATGAGGGGTGACCTGTACTGCTTTGTCAGATTTAATTACAGTGACAGAACTCCATCATCTTAGCTATATCTGACAATGCCACTCCCCTGTCACCAAGAAAACCTACTTCTTCAGCCAGACAGCACTGAATATTTTTTGTATATATTTTCAACCTTTTTTAAAGCCCCAAGTGCCCTCTAGTGGCTGTAGAGGGCAATTTTGCCATGCTTTGAGGCAGCTCTGGGTCATTTTAGGCTGAGGGGAGATCTTTTTCCAAAACAGGAAGTGATGCAAAGTCACTTCTGGTTTACTTCCAGTTTTTTTTTTAAAGGCCTTTCCTGGGCCTAGAAGGGTCCAAATGGGCCCCCAAAATGTGAGGAAAGTTTCCATAAATTGAAAAAAATATATAAAAATGGACTCCTGGAGGACCTGAGGGCTGCAAAAATGGACCTAGGACCACATTTGGCCCATGGTCTGTACTATGCCAGCCTCTGATCTAGACCAATCAATTGATTGGAAGTATAGATTCCCATAGTCAATCAATGTCTTGCATTAAAAAGGGTTGTTTTTCAATGTTCAAATTAGGATTGTCCCATAGAGTTCATTTAGCATGACCACATGGGTTAAAGTCTAACTGACAAGATATTGTACAACAAGCCATCCTGGCAGCAGAAATCACGGAAGACACCATTTCTCTCTTTCTTAAGTGGAAGGACCCTGAGGCACTCCATCCTAAAAGAGTTTCCAGGTGAGTGGATCCCAAAATTGCCCATAGAGGAGTATTTGAATTAGGCCGTATTGGGCAGTTATTTGTACACTCAAGAGATAAAGTTCAGCACCTTGGACAGCTCACTTTGCCATAAAGCACAGATTATAAAATGAAAAGTCCACCTCATCTGCAACAAGTGTGTGTTTGCACACACAACCCATTCACTCACCCATTGCCTGGCATTCTGTTTGTGACATAGTTAGGCATAGGTGGCACTATGCACAAGGAGCAATTTTTTTGGAGGGACAATGTGCAATGGTCATATCAAATTGGTGGTAATATAAGTGGAGCTGTGCATTTTGGACAGTCATGTACCACAGGGGTTCGGTTCCTGGACTTACCTCAGATACGAGAAATCACAAATAATAGTGAACCCTATTAAAATAAAGGACTTCTGGTACAAACATACCATAGAGTTGCACTGGAGGACCTAGCAGTTCCTAGAGAGAACAACTCTCTAGGCATTTTCCAGCATGAGTCTATGGTTTGTGTCCCTATTTTTTTTTCCCAGCCACGAATAACTGAAACCATGGATATTGGTTCTGTGGATACAGGGGGTGACCTGTATGTAGTAGTGCATTAAAGTACACAGAGGCTGCTGACACAGTGAAGAAATAATGCAGTTTGACACTGCTTTAACTATCATGGCTCTGTTCTATGGAATCCTGAGATTTGTAGTTTGTTGTGCCAACAGAGCTCTCTGACAGAGAAGGCTAAATATCTTATGAAACTACAAATCCCAGCATTCCATAGCATTGAGCCATGGCAGTTAACGCAGTGTCAAACTGGATTATTTCTGCAATGTGTCAGCAGCCAGAGTAAAATATGTATGTGCCTTGCCTGCATACATAGCCATTGTGGATTGTGGACTGCAATTTTACAATAGGTTATCAGTCATGTGCATTGACCCTTGACCCATATACATCACATTGCACTGGTATTCAGTTTGGGGCTACCAGTATAAGCTTATCAGTGGAAATTTGCACTACACTGAAGCAATGTAGGTTCTTGACTATTGACCCTACATTATGCTTGTGTAACTCAAATCTCTACATGTGGAGTGATGCCTTGATGGTGTTGTGCACCTCTTGCACTGAATGGCAAGATTGCACAACTTAATGAGCACCTGAATGTACAATCAAAATGCACAACCAGATGCACCTCTCATGTGCCACCTATGTGCATGCACATGTAAATGTTCAGTAGCACCCCATGTCCAACTCCACTTCTACAACCTTGAACTGAATGCAGATGTGCATCAGGCCAAATGCCCAATCATTTTTGTGGGGAACCTGCACATGTGTAAACCACCAACATGAATCTGGCCTCAGAAATACTGCTGCAAGCAAACATCTGGCAGTATCCCAATTAAAAGAGGACTAGGATTCCCTGAGCTGCCGTGAACAAGGCACTGAGAATAACACTTTCTTGACAGATTTCTCATTAATCCAGTGAAAGAGGCAGTCTCCTCGCCTGGCAGAAGCCACCCTGGCCATCCGGGATTTCACAAGATGTAGCAGAGGAGATCAAATCTCATTTTTATTTGTATGCCTTTGTCAAGGAGGCTCAGGTGTGGGCTTTTCTGAGCTAGCAGGAGACAAAGGGGCTGCTAAAAACACATCCCAAACTGTCTCTTTCTTCCCCAGCCCCTTCACCAGGCCCAGCAGTGATGCATGGACAAATGTGTTTGGACTGGAGAATCGAAAGTGTGAAAATGGGATGTCAGCAGGAATGGTGGCTGGTGATGAGGATGACTTCCTGAGCCGACACTAGAAAGATGCACTTTAATTCTGCTAGGCAACCTTTATGTTGAGTAGCAACATTACAAATCTGGACCAAGACACCAAATACACAAATGAAGCAACAACTAGATGTGTCTGCACATCCATGAGCAATGCACAATGTGCACCCATGCACAATGTGCATGTACTTCCATGAGCAATGGTGATGCAGGCACAACCCCAATTCTGTGACCTTGAACTGAATTAGCTTGCTTTGTATCAGACAAAAGTCCACCTCACTGCTTCCACTGGGGAAGTTATGCAGGTGTAAGAAAACCCTCTGATAGGTTCACCTTAGCATCGCCATAAGTTGGAAATGATTTGAAGGCACACAACAACAACAGAGATACCAACACAATCCTGGCACTTATTTATTCATGCATATGCTGCATTCCTGCAAAACTGGGACTCGAGGCAGCTTGCTGCTGCTGTCCTTATGTGCCTTCAAGTCAGCTCTGACCTCTTGGGGGTTGTCCAAACAGTGAAAAAACTCCTCATGGAATGCGAGGAGAATCCTACCTATCCTAATGGCATTCCGTATGATTTCACCCTATTGTGAAGGGGGGGAGGTCAAAAACCTGACGAGAAAAGTCTTCACAGCTTTTCCCATCTTTTTTAAAAAAAACAATGAGGTGGTGCGCATTTCTGCTCATTATGACAACCAAGTCAATCTGATTTGCTTACCCAAAAGAGAGGAAGTTCAAATCTGATTGGCTGGATGAGCACAGGGGGTGGGGCTTGCTAGCAAGGCAAGCGCCCACAGCTGCCATTTTTTTCCTCAAGCGATCCAAGATGGGGAAGGGGGAGGGCAACTGTCATTCATTCCCACCCACCTACCTGGCCACTGCCACCATGGTGGACAGAGGAGGGTTCTCTCCTCCTCTTCTTTCTTCCCCACTTCCCTTCCCCTCCCTGTCCCATCCACTTGCCCACCCACTCCCATGGGGCTGGGTGGGGGGAAGAGGGAAAAAGAGCTGTCATCTGGGATATGAAGCTTATGGGGGCTGCTGGGGACAAAACCACCAGTAAGACAAGTCACCGCTGCCGCGACTTGCTATAACTGTGGGGCACTACATTCCCCCTTCCCCTTGTATAGATAGGGCCCTATGGTGATGCTATGAAGTTTTCTTGGAAAGATTTATGCAGAGGAGGTCTGCCTTTGCCTTCTTTTAAGGCTAAAAAAGTGTGTTTTGCCAAGGATCACCCAGTGCATTTCCATGGCCAAACCCTGGTCTCCTGGAGTTCTAGACCAACACTCAAACCACTGGCTCCCCCAAGGCAGAGTACAAAAATTAAAATACAGACATATGCTCATGCAAAGACATCAGTAAAAACATACAGAAATCTTTTAAGTGCATTTCTGCTTTCTAATCCCAAATGCATTCTTATATTCTTAAACCTACGCTTGTCCCTTGGGGTTTTTGTCATCATCCAACAGACCTCTCAGTTGCCTTGCCTCCCAGAGCTTGGAAAGTTACTTTGAAAAAGTAGTTAGCTACAGTTACAGCAGTGAGTAGGCAATTGCATTGGGACAAAGAGTTGATTTGATGTGATTACCTACACCCAGCTACCCACCTGTCTTCCAGCATGACACCCAATGTCTCTTGCAGTATAAAATAAAACCAGACTCCCATTCACACTACATAGTTATAGTGTTGCATTCCACTTTAACTACCATGGCAACATCCCATGGAACCCCGGGATTTGTAGGGTAGGGAGGGGTACTTAGAATGCTCAACCAGAGAATTCTAGCATCTCATCAAACTACAAACCCCAGGATTTTGCAAGATGGAACCATGGGAGAAAATAGAGCTAGAATTGTAATGTGTGGGTGGGTCCCAGGTACTGCTAAATTTTCTGCCCTGGGATCCTCCAAGACACCACATGGATCACTAAAAACTGCCCAAAAATGTGTATTGCAGGGTGGGTGGTGGTGGAACAAAACCGAAAGTGGCTGAAACTCCACTTCTGGTTTTGCAAAACAAGGGGGGTTGCTATTAATTGGGGCTGTGACCTAATATATAGAGTGATTCACTACATCTGAAGGTTTCCAGGTAGAGGAAATCATCTGGGTTGGTTTTTGTTGTTGTTGTTGTTGTTTGCAAGAAAAAGAGCAGTTACAGGAAACATAGGAAGGGATTTGATGTAATTTCAGCCTTGCAAGAGCATATAAGGAGCAGTTTTGCCCACCCTGAGTTACAGGAACAATATGTCTCTTCCTACCACTATTTCTTGTTGCTATGTGGCTTCAACTCATGTCTGACCTATGGTGACCCTATCACTGGGGTTTCTTGCCAATATTTCTTAAAAGGACATTTGCCATGGCCTTCCTCTGAGGCTGAGAGGGTGTGACTTGCCAAAGATCACCCAGCAGGTTTCCATGGCTGGGCAGAGATTTGAATCCTGTTCTTCCAGAGTCCTAGTCTAATGTTCAGACCATGATGCCATGCTGGATCTGTTTGTGACTTCAAGTGCTTTCATTTATGGTGTGTGTGTGCATGTATGCCTGAAAATTACCTGTCGACTTTTGGCACTCCCATGAATTTCACAGGGTTTTCTTAGTAAAGGAATATTAAGAGGTGGTTTGCCAGTTTCTTCCTCTGAAATAGAGCCAACAGCACCTGGGATACCTTGGCAGTGCTTCTGTGCTTGGGAAAGGTGCTTCTTTTAGGACTATGCTGGCTGGGGGATTGTAGGAGTGACAGACCTAAAAAGGCACCTTTCCCCATACTCTGGAATTTCAGACAGGATCTGGTGCCTTTAAAATATTTAGACCCTGTGTGTGTATATGCCTTCAAGTCACTTGTCAACTTATGGAAACCCCATGAATTTCATAGGGTTTTCTTCAGCAAACAATACTCAGAGGTGGTTTTTGCTGGTTCCTTCCTCTGAAATACAGCCTACAGCACTTGGTATTCATCAGTGGTCTCCCATCCAACTGCTAACTAGGGCTAGCCCTGCTTAGCAGCCAAGATCAGACAGGATCTGGTGCTTTTAGGGTACTTAGACCCTGATTTATGGCTACCCTATCCTAATGTTTTCTTTGCAAATCCTAGTCCAACCTTCAAATCACTACACAATGCTGTCCCTTGCTGTTAACGTTACAGTTTTTGCAATTATTGAAAAGTGTTTAAGATAAAAGTAATTAAGATACAAAGTGACTAAGAGAAAATAATATGAAAGTAAATAAGAAAGCTACTTTGGATGGTTTCATCACAGGGTTTTCAAGGTAAAAAGTCTTCAGGATGGGTTTATCGTTCCTTTCTTCTGTGCTATACTAGTTCCTTTAATGTTAGCTATGGTGCCATAGAACCATAGAGCCTAGAGTTGGAAGAAAACCTCAAAGGCCATCACATCCACAGATGGTCATCCAGCCTCTGTTTAAAAACCTCCGAAGAAGGAGACTACCACACTCCCAGGCAGCATATTCCACTGCCAAACAGCTCTTACTGTCAGGAGGTTCTTCCTAATGTTTAGGTGGAATCTCTTTTCATGTTGTTCGAATGTTAATTCCACCGTGTCCTTGTCTCTGGAGCAGCAGAAAACAACCTTGCTCCCTCTTCAATATGACATCCTTTCAATTATTTAAACATGGCTATCAGGTCCTCTCTTCACCTTCTCTTCCCCAGACTCAATGTACCCAGCTCCCTAAGGGTATGGCTTCCAGACCTTTCACCATTTTGATTGCCCTCTTCTTGATGTGCTCCAGCTTGTCAATATCCTTCTTGAATTGTGGTGCCAGCCACACTGTTAGAGACAGTGACACACCTCATTAATGCTGCTGATGTCCACTAGCTGGCCACTGGCACACTGTCATTTACCATTCTTGTGGTTCACACATGTAGATTCTACTCCAGAGAGGCCCATAATCTCATTGTTTGAATCACAGCAGCAGAAGGCCAAGCGGGCCCCCTTCCCTGGCCTTTAATCTTAAAGCAAGAGCCTACGGTAATTAAAATTAAGTCTAAAGTGATTGCAGTCTTCTCTGGAGGGATGCATGCAGCATATGGACTGTCTGTCAAAATGAAAGGTGGTCCCCCTCAGTCCTTCTGCCTTTACAACCTTGGACTTCAATGATTCTCAGAAGTTTGAAGATCCAAAGAAGCAGAAGTCAGCCCCAGGGCATGCTGGGAAAAGGAAGATGCAAATCAGGTGCTTTGGGTGGTTAACTTACTTCACCTTTGCACTTTAATGGCATTTTCTGACTTCTTTCTTACTGAACCAGAGCACTGAACAAGTGACCTTGAAGGTCATGGTGGAAGTTATACAGCACTCTTCATACATGAAAATACTTTGAAATGGTGAATGAATAAAGCCACAATTTACTAAACTGCATCACTGATCCATTCATTGAGGCAGAGACTGGAAAGAGAACTTTTGTGTGACTACAGTTCCCAGAATCCCCCATTAAAATGGGAGGTGTAGTCCCCCAAAAGGAACTTTTCCAAACTTTCTGCATTAAGGTTGGTACTGTCTCCTTTGACCAACAAAAGCTTTCCAAGGCTACAATCTAACTCTTATTGGTAGTCTAGACTAGAGAAAACCCATTGGATTTGCCTAAGTGTTGACTCACCATTCAGCAATTGATCCCTTGGTGGATCCTTGGCTTCTTTTCCCATTCTGAGATCAAATACTTTTGTGTTTGAAAAATGTGTCATTTTTGAAGTTCAGCAGATTAGGACAAAGGGTTTGCAACCTATTCAAAAGGTGAATCAAAGCTCCTGGATGCTCTAAGGAGAGGCAATGCATGATCAGAGTGGGAGTAAAATGTGGTATGCAATGTTTGGAGGGATTGAGCCCCACAAAACCAACCTTAGAGGTGCACATCCAACCCTGGTTGCCCACCTTGGCTGCCCTTAACTCAGAGAGGAAAGCATGTAAAAATGCATACATTCAGAATAAGGCATACCAAAATATGCATGAATATCCATGTTTGAATAAGCAAAAATTCTCAACCTGGTAGAGAACTGGAACAGGATGAAATGTAAGTGTGATGCTGAAATTTGTTGTTATGTGCCTTCATGTCAAATCCAACCTACAGCATCCTTCCTCTTGTTGTTAATTGCAATCAAGTTGACCTCAACCTATGGCAACCCCGTGAAATGAGAGACCTTCAAGCCACCCAGTCATCAAGGCCTTGCAAACTGACACCAGTCATGGCTTCCTTGATTGTGTCCATCTATCTGTAATGCAGTCTTCATCTTTTCCTACTGACTTTCCTATCCTACTGTTTTCTTGACAAGATTTCTTCAGAGGACATTTGTCATTGCCTTCCTCTGAGAGAGTCTGACTTGGTGAAATTTCCCTGAGTTTCTCTGGCTGAGTGGGGATTTGAACCCTGGTCTCGCAGAGTCCTAGTCTGACACTCTAACCACTAGACCAGTGATGGCGAACCTATGACAAGCGTGTCAGCACTGACATGCATAGCCATTTGGGCTGACACACGGCCGTAGGCCTCCTCCCCCCACCCACCCGCAATCTCACCTCCCTCTCTAAAGTGGCCATTGGTCGCCACTTTAGGGAGGGTGGGAGGGTGGAGGAAAGTGGCAGGTGGTGCTACAAAGCCCTGATTACCACTTTAGGGAGGTGCGGGTGGATCCTTCCCCCCACCTCGCCACCCCCCTGAGGCCTGCTGTGCTTCTCCAGAGCCACCTCGGAAAGGCCGGGTAAGGCAGCGGGTGGGTGGGAGTCTGCCCAGCCTCTCCCCAGCCTTCCCAAGGGGGCTACAGGGCTTTGAGGCCCCGGAGCCACCTTGGGGATGCCAGGGAAGGCAGCAAGAGAGAGGGAGGGAGGCACTCTGCCCATCCTCTCCCTGGCCTTCCCAAGGGGGCTCCGATGCTTCAAAGCCCTGGAGCCACCTAAGAAAAGCCAGGGAAGGCAGTGGACGGGTGGGCGGTGGGAGGGAGTCTGCCCAGCCTCTCCCCGGCCTTCCTGAGGGGGCTCCAGGGCTTTGAAACCCCGGAGCCACATCGGGAAGGCAACAGGAGGGCGGGAGGGAGTCTGGCCAGCCTCTCCCCGGGCTTTCCAAAGGGGCTCTGGGGACTGAGAGCCCCATATAGCCTCGTTGGGAAGGTTGAGAGGGGTGGAGAGAGCGCAGCGTAAAGGCTTTTCAGCAACCCCACCCTCCCAAAGCCGCAGCAAGAATTGGAAAGCTCAATCACAGCTTTGGGAAGGGTGGGGGGGCTATAAAGCGCCATTCCCGCCAACTCTCTGCTCTCACGCAGCTTGGTTCTGCCCCCCCCCCCCAAATGGAGCCAAGCCCCAGGAGAGCAGGGAGTTGAGCACCTGGCTTGCTCAGCAAGCACTCTGTTTAAATCAGCTCCTCTCCCTTGAGTGGGAGGGAGAGAAGCTGATTTAAATGGGGTGCTTACTGAGCAAACCACAAATAATCAAAACCATGAGAGTGAAAGCTGAAAATGTGGAGGGGCAACTGTATACATTTATGTTATTTAAACAATAAATATCGTGCAATAATGTTTTTTTTTTCCTCAAAGTGACATACCACCTGAGTTATGCTCAGGTTTTTTGGCAAAGTTTGACACACCAAGCTCAAAAGGTTGCCCATCACTGCACTAGACTATAATAGCTTCATTATTATGTGCCTTCAAGACTTGCTGTTCTTGTTGTGTACCTTCAAGTCCTTTCCAACTTATGCCAACCTTAAGGCGAACCTATCATGGGGTGTTCTCAGGCTGAGAGTATGTGACTTGCCCAAGGTCACTCAGTGGGTTTTCATGGGTCAGCGGAGATCCAAACCCTGGTCTCTAGACTCATACACCAACTCTCAATGCAGGAACTCCAGCTAGAGCATCCCCAGCAGGTAGACTCTTTTTGAACATCCCCAGAGAAAGAGGCCCCATCACCTCTCCAGGTAATTGGTTCCATTGCTGAACTGCTCTTACCATTAAGAAATTCCTTCCAATGTTCAGTCAAAATCTATCCTCCTGTAACTTAAAACCATTAGACCCGGTCCTTGTTGGAAGTGAAGAAGCATCAATGCTTGCTTGCAGTTATCTGTCTGTTACTCATCTGTGTTTTCAAGGTTTTACTTCCTACTTGCATACAGAGGTCATTTCCCCCCTTGTTCCAAAAGTTTTAGTGTTTTGCAACTCTTTGGAGATTATCAGATGTAACAGAAAGTACTCGATCAGAATGCCAGGATGACATTCCTGTCCTGCAAACAGGAGCTAGTTTCACACAACGTTGTGCTCATCGTGTTTTGCTCCTATGCTTCAGCAGTTAGTAAGGCAGCCTTTTTCCTTGATGGGAGTTCCCCATCAATGAAAAGTGCTGCCTTACTAACTGCTGAAGCACAAAAGCAGAACGCGATGAGCACGAGGACTTGTGAAACCGGCTCCCATTTGTGGAACACGAACATTGTCCTGGAGTTCTGATCAGGTACCTTTTGCTCATGTCTAATAATCTCCTGAGTCTCAGAAGCCTGAAACTAGAAGCCAGAAGCCATCAGACATGAGGCAGCTCTGCCTCAATATGCCTTACATGCACTCATGAGAGTCAGCCTTAGGAACTCTTCTACCCAAGTAAGATAACTCTTTTCTACCTATCTATTTTTCCTATCATAGAATCATAGAATTGCAGAGTTGGAAGAGACCACAAGGGCCATCCAGTCCAACCCCCCTGCCACGCAGGAAATCTTGATCAAAGCATCCCCAACAGAATCTAAGATGTATTCTCTGCCACAATAAAAATAAGTTTTGTCTTTTTAATCTTACTGGAGCATCCAGCATGTTTTTATTCTGTTTTATATCAGAAGCTCATATTGCAGTGAGGCTACATTGCATTCTGCTTACCATAAATACCAATAATTCCCTATAGTCCTACCCTCTAGAGCAGCTGAGAACAAGTCTTTCCCCTCCTTTCTGCAACAGCCCTTGAGGTATTTAAATAGTGCAATCATGTCACCCCTCCATCTTCTATTCAACAGGCTGAACACACCCAGCTCCTTTAATCTTTTTTGTTTCGTTCTTGTAATCCTTCTCAAGACCTGCTCCAACTTTTCTATATCTTTCTTAAAGATTTTGTCACAATAGAAGCTCTTCAGGAGATCTTCATCATCAATTACAGCCCTAGGCATTCCCTGGATGGGTCTTCTTCTCTGAGAAACACATTTCTCCTGAAATACAGCTCATCTCTCTGTTAAATCTAAGCTTCAGCAACTTTAAGTTATGTAATGGATGTACATGCTGGAGGCATAAGGTGGCCCTGGGAGGGAAGAGGGGGAGGAAGCCATGCATAGCAGTGTTACATCTATATTGTTTCCCTCTTGTCATTCATTATTGGGCAATTAAGTGTGATGTGACATTTACCTGACAAAGTAGTGGCATACAGCTGTGCTTCTCCCCAGACAAAACATAAACCAAACATGGATGTGTGTCTCCATAAATCTTCTGAAGCAGCTGTACTGAGACAGAGGCAGTTGAAGGATTGCAAGGCATAAAATTCTTCATGTGGAAAGGGGTGCAAACTAGAGCTTGGATGGATCCTCATCTAGGCTGACCTTTGTTCTTCTCCTTGTTGTTGTTTTAATGTTGGGAGGACAACAGATACAGTAGGTAATGAGATTGTTAGCTCGAGCAACATTAAGAACAGGAAAAACAAAACAAATAAGGAAATAATAATTGAGAGTAATTCTCCATAATCCTTCATAGAATCATAGAATCATAGAGTTGAAGGAGACCGCAAAGGCCATCTAGTCCAACCCTGTTCTGCCATGCAGGAAAACCCAATCAAAGCACTCCCAACAGATGGCCATCCAGTCTCTGTTTAAAAACCTCCAAAGAATGAGATGCCACCACACTCCCAGGCAGCAGCGGATTCCACTGACAAACAGCACTTACAGTCTTGCAGCAAACGATATTAATTAGAGTTTCATTCAACCCATGAATATATACATAAAACTACTAGGTATGTTGCTATTCCCAGTATGCTGATTGGCTGCTTAGGAACCAATCCTAGCATTCCTTGGCCAGCCAATCAGCAGCTAGAGAGCATTTCTCAACAGCGCCTTCTAGGTCTACAATCATTACCCGCCGAGCTGTGGCCTTACCCGGCCACCCAGGGGGTCACATCATCGCCCCCCCCCCCATTCTGCGATGGCAGCGGTGGTGAGACTGGTGACAGCAGTGGCACACCACTGCTGCCACTCCAATAGGACCCATAAAGTCAACTTGGCAGCAGCAGCGGGAATGGGGGTGGTGGAATGCTACTGCTATCGCTGCAAAAGAACCCACCCATAGTTGGCCTATTGTATGTCAAGACCCAAGGCAGTGGCAGCAGTACCACCTCCTCCTCCACTGGCTCTGCTGCTCCCAGAACTGACCGTATTCAAGCCCATTGAAGCAGCAGTGGGACCAGCAGCCCCTAAGGAGGATGTGGTGGTGGTCAAGGCTGACGAAGAAGCGGCAGCCATGATGGTGATGACTGAGGAGAATCCGATGTGGGGAGGCTATAGCAGGCCTCTAGAGAGACAGAGACAAAGCAGAGGAAGAGGAGAAAGAGGCTGAGCTTAGGAGAGTTTTTTTAACAGCATATGGTACACTGGGTCCACCTAGTTGTCAAGAAAGTGTAAAGCTATATCACTGAATACCAAAGTTAGGATCATCCGTATCATAATATTTCCAATTTGCACATATGGCTGTGAAAGATGGACAATGAAGAAAGCTTGATAGGAAGAGAACCAGCTTATTTGAAATGCGGTGCTGGAGAAGAGATCTATTATCTTGGACTGCAACTAATTTGAGATATGGTGCTGGAAAAGAGGGCTATGGATAGCATGGACAGCTAAAAAGACCAACCATTGGGTCCAAGAGCAAATCAGGCCTGAACTCTCCCTCGAAGCCAAGGTGACTGTTGTACTTTGGACATATCATGAGATAAAAGGACTAACTGGAAAAGATGACAATGCTTAGTAAAGTGGTGGGCAGTAGGGAAGGAGTAAGACCACAGTGCAGGTGGATGGACTCAATGAAGGAAGCCAGAGCCCTGAGTCTTCAAGTCCTGAGCAGGACAACTAATGACCAGGGATCTTGAAGTTTCTTATTCACAGTCAGGGGCACAGACTTCGCAATCTCCCTGGCTGGGGGGAGGCATTTGGCTAAACCTGGGCAAGGGGGCTATGCTTATTTCTTGGCATTTATGTATGTATGTATTTCTATTTCTATTTCTATTTCTAGAAACCACCCTTCACCAATAGATTCTAGAGTGTTCAAAGCTACATTAAAGTAAGTAATCAACAAAAACATTACATTTTAATTATAATATTATGATGGTTTATACACTATCTCATCATCCAAAGGTTCATGAAATATACCAGTGGCTCTTAACCTTTTCTTTACCAGGGACCCCACTTAAATATCTTTTGTTGCTTGGGACCACAAAGACTTAACTCAAGTTTTAAAATAATAATAATAATAATAATACCTGACAATAATAATACAATTACACCATCCGTTAAACCTTCTCTCAGAGGCACTGGAGGGGGAGAGAAGACTTTTCTCCTGCTTCTACCTGCAAGTTTGTAGCTGGAGTGGATTGAATGTCAATGCACAAGCCAAGCCAGCCAGCCTTTGCCTGTCACATGGCCACTCCTCTGCAGAGATGGGTCAACCAATTTTCAAGCCTTCACAGACCCTCTGTGAGGATATTGCAGCTCCTTAGGGGGTCCACAGACCCCAGGTTAAGAACCACTGCAATATACCATCCAAGTTGAAGCCCAAGATAAAAATCAACAAACTCTATTTATGAATTTAAATAACTTTATTATAACTAACCAGAGGGAGCACTGTAGGGTAGATAACTAAACAAAGCACAAAGCAGAAGAAATACATTTAGGATATGCACTTCTAGGATTCTTCCACACTGAATGTATTTCAGCTGATTGGTGCTGCCAGGATGACTTCATTAGCTATCATGTTCAAATCCATCACCAAACCGATCTCTTTATGTCCATGCAGAACAGCCCTATGATTGAGCTTCGCTTGCCCCAAGCTTGGCTGCAGAAAGATCTTTATTCTATGAAGGCATGAGAGTGACCTTTCTGAGGAACATGATGAAACGTTCCATAAATCAAAGTCAACTTGATGACAATCAAGGAAGAGGAGGAGAAGAAAGTGGGGGACTGAGGTGAAACCACATCCTTTTGCTAACTGGAAAAATCCATTAGCAAAAAGACATGGTTTTACATCAGTTCCCCCATGGGACTGGAACAAAAGAAGGCTGGAAGAACAATGATGTCGTGCAGTGAGGCAGCACAGAATACAGAACATTCCTGCTGCACTGTCGCTTTTCTTTGGAGTACGGTAAACCCCAAAGTCTTTGGTATTAATTAGACTTTGTATTAAAAACAGGAAGGAGAATAAACACAGATGATGGAAAACTCGACTTGTATCTGAAAAGACACAATATAGAGAACATCTTTATTCTACAGGGTGGCAATATATGGTGTGAAGAAAGCCCTACTCTCTGCATATATTACATCTGTGGAGTCACATCCAATAAATGATTCAGAGTGGTTAATACCCCAGAGGGCAGGATCAGAATTCAAAATCACCTTAACAGATTAGAAGGCTGGGCCAAAACTAACAAAATGAATTTCAACACAGAGAAATGTAGGATACTACACTTGGGCAGTAAAAATGAAATGCATAGATATAGGATGGGTGACACATGGCTTGATAACAGCACATGCAAAAGGGATTTAGGAGCCTTAGTGGTTCACAAGCTGAACATGAGTCAGCAGTGTGATGCAGCAGCTAAAAAAGCCAATGCAATTCTAGGCTGCAGCAATAGGAGTATAGTGTCTAGATCAAGGGAAGTAATAGTGCCACTGTATTCAGCTTTGGTCAGACCTCACCTGGAATACTATATCCAGTTCTGGGCACAAGAATTCCAGAAGGCTATTGACAAGCTAGAATGTGTCCAGAGGAGGGCGACCAAAATGATGGGAGGTCTGGAAGCCATGTCCTATGAGGAGCGGCTTAGGGAGATGGGTATGTTTAATCTGGAGAATAGAAGGTTGAGAGAGGGCATGATAGCCATATTTAAATATTCGAAGGGATGTCATACTGAGGATGGAGCAAGCTTGTTTTCTTCTGCTCCAGATACTAGGACAAGGAGGAATGAACATTCGAACGACAGGAAAAGAGATTTTACCTAAACGTTAGGAAGAACTTCCTGACAGTAAGAGCTGTTTGACAGTGGAATGCACTGCCTCAGAGTGTGGTGGAGTCTCCTTCTTTGGAGGTTCTTCAGGAATGCTTTGATTGTGTCTTCCTGCATGGTAGGGGGTTGGACTAGATGGCCCTCATGGTCTCTTCCAACTCTATGATTCTATGGTTCTATGATCTTACACCCTGCATCTGATTCTGGAGCCTTTTATGGAAGAACTTACATGTGCTTAAGACTGCAACAGAATTCCACTCAGTATATAACAATGGATTTAAATGAAAGAAAAGGAAAGAAATGCTTATCAGGTGCTGGTTATCCAACACCCACAAACTATAAAACATTTAGCAGAAGAGCCTGTGGGTCCTACAGAAAACTGCAGTGTGCTACAATAAAAATTTAAAAATCATAATTCCAAAAAGCAGTCTTTCATCCCCTGCTTTGGTTATGAAAGATAAATTATAAGTTTTTATGAAGAATCTAGTTGGTACTGGGTGGACCCTAACACAAACCCCATTCATGATTAGTCTAGGCCTCAATGTTCCCTCACACACCTGAAAATATCATTAGGCATAGAAATGGACTTATATTTTTTATGCAAGCATTTATACTCCATTTTTCCCCACACACCCACAAAAAGAAAAAGAGAACTACAAATTAATACAATGGGACCTCAGTATTCACTGGGGTTTGGTTCCAGGACCCCCTGTGGATACCAAAACCCATGGAAGCTCAAGTACTATTATATACAATAGCATAGTAAAATGATGTTCCTTATATAAAATGGCAAACAGCAAAATTTGCTCTTTTTCCCAAAAATGAGCAAAAATTTTTGCTCTTTTCAAGCTATGGTTGGATGCATCCGTGGATGCAGACTCTGTGAATATGGAGGGCCAACAGTATAAAAACAATGGCAGGAATTTCATTGGAGTCTTATGCACACATACGGAATGTTTCCCTTGAAAGTGAAGTTGCATTTGTGGTACAGTTGTGCATTCAGATGAAGATTTAGTAGTGCATCTTATTGATGGATGGCAGATTGCGGTTGTGCAACATTTTGTTCCATGGCTTTCCCATTCAGCACAAGGGAAGTGTAACACAAAACACCTGAGTGCATGCAGATATTTATGCTACAAAATCCTGAAATAGGATCTTCAGTGATAGCTCTTCACTGAAACAGATTTACCAAACTAAGGGCTTTGCCCCATTTTATCCCTGGGCAGCCCTCACAACCCCCAGGGCAAAGATGGGGCTAAGACAGGGTAGAGCCTGATAAAACATTTTACAATCTCTCTCTCTGGCTTTTCTTCGCAAACGAAGATTCAGGAAGGACTCATCCTGCATTTTCTGCAAGCGCGCTGATGACTAAAAAGGCCAATCCGAGATAAACAAGTCCGGTTGCAAAAAGCACAGCAGAAGGTCTCCTTGGGTGATGTTTTTGGGTTGTGATTCTTTCTGCGTTGTCGTTTCTCTTCAAGACTTGTTCGGCGTGAGTTCTCAAATAAGGCTGCAGCATTGTGGATAGTGTGTCTCCATGCCTCCCGATGTGAGGCCAGGGCAGACCATTGTGGGTGATCAATTTGGCCGAGCCTGAGATGTTGTTTCAGGGAGTCCTTGTATCGCTTTTTTGGAACGCCCCTCTTAAGCTGACCCGTGGCGAGTTCACCGTAGAGTAGTATTTTTGAGAGGCAATGGTCCTCCATCCTAGAAATGTGCCATGCCCAGCGCAGCTGTGTTCTCAATATCATGGCCTCAATGCTGGTGATCCCTGCTTGCTCAAGGAATAATACCTGTTTAAATGCATTCCAGCCAAGATAAAACAAATGGAGACCCACGTAATCACAGCAGCCTGTTGCAGAATGCTGGCCTGTCGCAGCAGCTGTCCTCTGCCTCGCTCTTCCAGCTTCAGGAAGGGGGAACACAGCATGTGAGCAAGACTAGTCACATGGAGGGGGCCTTGCTGCGATCCTCCTGCCTGAATCTGGAGAGTGGGATGCAGGTTTTGGCAGCAGTGGCTACAGGAACAGACCAATGTCGATAGGAATCTAGTGTCTAGATCAAGGGAAGTAACAGGACCACTCTATTCTGCTTTGGTCAGACCTCACCTGGAATACTGTGTCTAGTTCTGAGCACAACAATTCAAGAAGATGTTGACAAACTAAAACATGTCCAGAGGAGGGTGACAAAAATGGTGGGGTGTCTGGAAGTCATGCCCTAGGAGGAGTGGCTTAGGGAGCTGGGTATGTTTAGCCTGGAGAAGAGAAGGTGAAGAGGGGACATGATAGCCATGTTTAAATATTTGAAGGGATGTCATGCTGAGGATGGGGCAAGCTTCTTTTCGGCTGCTCCAGAGACTAAGCCACAGAGCAATGGACTAGAGTGACAGGAAAAGAGATTCCACCTAAACATTAGGAAGAACTTCCTGACAATAAGAGCTGTTCAGCTGTGGAATGCACTGCCTCATAGTGTGTTGGAGTCTCCTTCTTTGGAGGTTTTATACAGAGGCTGGATGGCCATCTGTTGGGAATGCTTTGACTGGGTATTACTGCATGGCAGAGTTGGACTAGATGGCCCTTGTAGTCTCTTCCAACTCTATGATTCTATGATTCCAGTTCATTATGAGGAGGTAACAGGGGACTAACAGGCCTGATCCATGGGCAGAATATCCCAGTGGGAAGCCAGCATATCCTGGCCCATGTAGGTGAGCCCTAAGAGTAGCATCAGAAATCAAGAATACAAATAGCCAAGACCAACTACCAATGAGTGGGATTAAGCAACAGAAGCAGAAGTTCAAAGAGCTTGGAAAAGTTGCTTTTGTGAATTACATTCTCCAGGTTCCTCCAGTTAGCTACTGGCCATGCAGGTTGAGCAAAACTGAGAGTTTTATTCCCAAAAAGTTCTAGTCCAAAAAAGTAACTTTTCCAAGCTCCACAATCCCATTTTCCTTGGTATGGAATTTCCACCAAAAAAGCATGAGCACTGAAACATAGCCATTTAGGATCCTGAGAGTCTGGGCTCGAAAAGGACCTCTCCCAAGCCCATTTAGTCCCATCAATATAATTTAAAAAACATTTTTATTTCAAGTTGCCTTAAGTAAAATTGGTTGAATATTTCATTATTTAATGGTTTCATAAACTGCTGCTGGCTTTTAAGCAATTTCTTCTAAACAGTTTCAATTGGTTTTATAGCAGTGCTGGACTGAGCTGTTAAATGTTTTAAACTTCTGTTTTAATAACTTACGTTTCATCGGAATAAGATGTTGGAGTTCTTCCAGTAAGGTTCTTTTATGCATGTAAGCTGCCTTAGGTGGGTCCTGCCTTGCAGACACCATAAAGGTATCTCAGATAAAATTAATAAGTGAAAAATAAACATAGAAGCTGCATTTCCGAGCATCTACCCTAAAGAACAGAGTCTGCAAAAGGGCAAAAACAGCTCCTACATTTATACTATTCTTGATGTCACTCAGAAACAGAAGGACATTTTCATGGACCTTGAAAATGTCAGTTGGAGAAGTTTGTTGCTGTTGTTGTTATGTGCCTTCAAGTCAATTCTGATTTATGGTAACCCTATTGTGGGGTTTTCTTGGCAAGACTTATTCAGAAAGGATTTGCTGTTACCTTCCTCTGAGGCTGAGAGAGTGTGACTTGCCTATAGTCACCACCCAGTGGGTTTCCATGGCTGAACAAGGATTCAGACCCTCGTCTCCCAGAGTTGTAGTCCAACACTCAAACCACTACACTATACCGGCAGCCCTACCATAGGATTTTCATAGTAAGATTTATTCTGAGGAAGTTTGCCATTGCCTTCTTCTAAGGCATAAAAAAGAGAGTGACTTGCCCAGGGTCACCCAGTGGGTTTCCATGGCTGAGCAGGGATTTGTAGTCTTCTGGATTCCAAGTCCAAAATGAAAACCACTACACCACACTGGTTCTCATTACCACACTGGTTCTCTTAGTGCCTTTAAGTCCAGTTCAACTGATGGTGACCCTCTCCTGTGTTTTTCTTGGGAAGATTTGTCCAGAGCAGGTTTGCTATTGCCTTCCTCTTAGGCTGAGAAAGTGTGACTTGCCCAAGGGCTTCCATGACTGACCGGGGACTTAAACCCTGCTCTCCTGGAGTTCTAGTCCAATGTTCAGACCACAAAACACCAGCTCACTCTACCCCACACCCTGCCAAATGGTCTCTCTGCCTATTTTTTCTTAGTAATCCTTGTGAAATTCTGCCCACATAAATTCTCCCCACCTAATCAAAGAATCATAGAGTTGGAAGAGTCCATAAGGGTCATCAAGTCCAACCCCTGATGCAAGCCTGATATAGGCTGATGGGCAAATGAGTCAAAATGAGTAAACATCACTTCTAGTTCACTTTCTGTTTCAAAGACCTTTGCTGGGCCTAAATTGGCTCCGAGGGATAAAAACATCGCCCATAGGGGGCATTTAGGAGCCAAAAAATGACACGAGGCCCAGGGGAACAAAAAATGGCCCTGGGGGTGTACTTTGCCTAATCCTGGTCTAGTGAGATTGCAGCTGGGATTTAGGATGTCCCATATCACCCCCAAATGGGTGACTTTAGAACTCCCTATATAGGATATCTCATACAAAACTAGATGCATGGGAACGTTCCCCATCAAGAGTTGATTCAACTCTAGTGGGGACTAAGCCACAATTTCCTGTGCAAGAAACATATTTTCTGCAAAAGCACACGCACACACAAAAATGGGTTTTGCACAGAAAAAACAGTTGTATTTCTGCAGCAGAAATAAAATAAAATAAAATAAAATAAAAGTCCCAGAAGATTTCACAAAGTACAAAGACACTCACCATTGCATTATTGTTCGTCACTATGTTCCACTGGTGAAGGAATGGTTGTCATCGTCATCATCATGTTTATTTCTTACCCACCCCTCCCTATAGATCAAGCCAGCAAACAACAACAGATTAAAATACAATAGCAGTTTGGACACAAAATATCACCTGGAATACTGTGTCCAGTTCTGGGCACCACAATTCAAGAAGGGTATTGAGAAGTTGGAATGTGTCCAGAGGAATAGCTTAGGGAGCTTGGTATGTTTAGCCTGGAGAAGAGAAGGTGAAGAGGTGACCTGATGGCCATGTTTAAATATTTGAAGGGATGTCATACTGAGGATGAAGCAAACTTGTTTTCTGCTGCTCCAGAGAGTAAGACACAGAGAAATGGACTCAAACTATAGGAAAAGAGATTCCACTTAAACATTCCTGACAGTAAGAGCTGTTTGGCAGTGTAATGCACTGCCTTGGAGTCTGGTGAAGTCTGGTGGAGTCTCCTTCTTTGGAGATCTTTAAACAGGCTGGATGGCCATCTGTCCGGAATCCTTTGATTGTGTGTTCCTGCATGGCAGGGGGTTGGACTAGATGGCCCTTGCAGTCTCTTCCAACTCTATGATTCTATTATAAACACATAACACCAGTTAAAATAGCATATAAAACATTATATCAGTTGATCATTATCCACTGATTCAGTTATCCGTGGGACACAAAACAGCACACCTACCACAGAGTCTTCCTAGAAAATGCCTAGAGAGGCATCCTCTCTAGACATTTTCTAGGTTCTCCAAGGCAACTCTATGGTATTTTAAACCAGAGGTCCCATTATTTTCAATGGTGTTCACTGTTATCTGCGATTTTTGGTATCTGCAGGGCCCCCGAAACCAATTCCTCGTGGATACGGGGGTCCTACTGTACATATTTTTTAAAAAACAGTTACTTCATACTTTAAAACATATAACTTAAAAGGTATGTGGGTAGGCTTGCCAGAAGAGACTGGTTTTTAGTGCTGTTTTTAAATTCAGATTAATTCTATTCATTACCTCCCTACCATGTTCCTAAAACCTCTCTTTATTTTTATCTTCTGCTTTTTGCAAGGGGTATTTTTTTTTTGACAAGCAGCTTTGAAGCTTTACACCAGCCCTGTGAGGTTGATTAAGCTGATGATAGCAATGAGCCCAAAGTCAGTGAGTAAATCTCATGGCTTGGTGAGGACTCTTTCCCAATCCAAAAACCATCCATCATTCTACCCGCTGCATGATATTAGAGCTCGTTCTCTGAGGGATGGAATGATTTAATTCCAATAGAAACGGTCAGTACTTTAATCTCTTTTGCTACATGATTTTTAATCTTTAATTTTTCATCAAGAGAAATCTCAACAATATGATTATTTCATTTTCTTCTTGCATAAAGGACCAAAGGCACATTGATACAAAGAAGCTAAGAACTACTTTGCTGGAAGCAAAGCTTGGGAAAATTGCTTTTGCAGGGGACAGTTCCCAGAATTCCCCCTGGCTGAGGGAGGGAGGTGTCTGTGGCTAGGGGATTCTGGAAGTTATGGTCCAAAAAAGATGAAAGAAACTAGGTTCAAGTATTCTGGAATGCCATGCTTCATATTCTCAGGGCAGAACTTGGGGGAAAGAGCACTTTACAAAGAGGGACATCTAACTGTACTCTCAGTTTTGGCCCCTGCAGAGCAAGGGTAGCTTGCTCTTCCTAGTCTGTGGAACAGTACACTTTGGGCTTTTGTCCAAATTTTAAAGCAGCTACTCAAGATGCTAGGCCATTATGGGAGGTTCAGTGAATCCATTCTTTAGTAAGAGTGTTTTTGTTGCTTTGGGATTTTCTTTTTTGTTGGGTTGATCACCTTAGAGCTTGTCTAGCTGGACTATTTATCCCAGTTTCCCCATGGCTTGGAGCCTTGCAGTCCAAACGATGCAGAGCTCTTGGCCCATTTCCCCCCGGGCCATCCTGACAATGTCCAAGGCAAAACTGGGGGAAAGCCAGGGGAAACCCATTTGCAAACTTTTAAAATAAAATCTGGGAAAACCTGTGTTATGCAGGAAAACCCGGAGGGGTCCAACATGGGAACGCATAAGTCCATACCTGCACCCATTGACTCCATCATTGGCTGCCACTGGAGTTGATCTGCAGCTGGCAAGGAATCCCCAGCATGTGATCAAGGCCCCCTGCATGTGATCAACTTTGATCGCATGCTGAGGCTCTCCCTCCTGGCTTCAGAGAGTGTGATACTCCACAGCCGGGGATGCACGTACCAATACCTGCCAGCATGTGCATGCAGCAGCTGGCATGTGCATTCAGATTTCTGCCTGTTTTGTCACAGTAATTGGGGGGAAATAGGCCAGCTCTCGCCAGTCTAGACCAGCTCTCGCCAGTCTAGACCAGCATTCTGGCCAGTCTGGACAAGACCTTAGAAAGCTCCTTTAAAATTCAGACTAAAATCCAGAGTGGATTCATTGCCCCACTGACATGATGACCACCAGCCACCCTAACTGATGTCTAAGGAAGTAAGGCTTGGCCACATGATCCTTGCTTAACACAGACTTGGCTTGATGTAAGAACAATTTCTCTTAGGATTCATCAGACAGACAAAATATGGCATCATAACTACATAACCGGCATGCAGATCAGATGATGTTGCCCTTTCGCAATTACGTATGTCTTGTCAAAATGCCTCCCACACCTCTAGAGGGCACTTGGGTGCAAAAGGGTTTTTTTTTAAAAAATCACATTTTTTTGATAGCTGGGGACCCAGGGGATCTCCAAACATGATGGAAATGCCCTCCACACACTTCTAAATGTCATTTAGGGGCATTTAGTGCAATGGTTTACCCCTGTGTGCTACAGAAAAGGGCCCTCAGGCCACATGCAGCCCATGCATTGCACTTTGCCCACCCCTGTTCTAGATGTTATCTTGGGGCTCCTCTATACAAGGGCAATAAAATGTGGATTGGTGTGCAATAACACCAATTTGCAGCAGCTTTCATTTGTCTCCACAGGGTTTTTTCAGGATCACAAGCATGGGAAGCCATACGTGTTTGTTGTTTGTTGTTCAAATGGGCATGTCTGCAAATCAAGATGGTGGGTGTGAATGAATCCCACACATTTTTATTGTCACCAGTTGCCACTGCTGGACATTATTTTGTTAAAAAAAAAAAAAAAGGCAAATCCAAGGTGTGGAAGTGTGATCTTTCATTTAAATAAACAGAAAAGCGGGGGGGCATTTTGTCACCTCAGCACATGATCACTATGGCAAAAATCCAGCATGGCGGTTCAGGGTGCTTGCCTTGCCAGCAAGCTCCACCCCCTGTGCATGTCCAACCATTAAGCTGTACACTTCCACTCTTATCATGAATGCACAGCAAAGCGAATCGGTTGTTCTAACATTACCTTTGGAGGGTTTTTTTTAAAAAAAAATCAGGAAAATCCACGAAGGCTTTCCCCACACAGTCCCCCCACCACTTCCAAATATGGTGAGATGCTGCAGGATCCCATTTAGACAAAATGATTTCTCCTTGAATTCTATGAGGAGTATTTTTCCTGTACAGACAAGCCCTTGGTTTTCACAATTAAACCTATAGTTCAAAAAGCACTCACTAAGCTATGGGTCCACTGAACACGCTAGAACTTACCCTTCAGCAAATATGCACTGGACTGTGATGTTCCTCCACTGTTCACCAGACAAAACAAGCCATTAAATATTTAGACAAGCCCTTCCTCATATGAAACTCCAACCATAATGGTTGTCTTTTGGCCCAAATAAAAGTGTTGCTGGTTTTGTTTTTCATATGCAGTGAAACAATCCATAAAATTAAAACCATTTTGAAATCCATTAAAGGAAGAAACAAATCAACAGGACACCACACCATTAAAAGTTCCACTGCAGTCAATTTATAAAAGCATGTTGGTTCAAAAATGTTTTTACTTGCCCGCCCAAGAAGGCCCTCTCCGTTGTTCTCACCAGACATGCCTGGAAAGATGATGGGACCAAGAGAAGAGCCTCCCCTGAAAATCTTAGAGTCTAAGCAGTCATAAAGGGAGACACTGTCCTTCAAATAGCCTGGACCTAAGCCGTAGGGTCCAGATATAGGATATAGGATGGGGGACAACTGGCTTGATGGCAGTATATGTGAAAGGGATCTAGGAGTCTTAGTGGACCACAAGCTGAGTCCAGCGGTGTGATGCAGCAGC
The DNA here is from genome assembly GCA_030847615.1 of Gambelia wislizenii. NCBI lineage: Eukaryota > Metazoa > Chordata > Lepidosauria > Squamata > Crotaphytidae > Gambelia > Gambelia wislizenii. The sequence goes on from JAUMIR010000004.1 coordinate 331,597,864, forward strand.
TAAAAAAGCCAATGCAATTTTAGGCTGCATTAATAGAAGTATAGTGTCTAGATCAAGGGAAGTAATAGTGCCAATGTATTCTGCTTTGGTCAGACCTCATCTGGAATACTGTGTCCAGTTCTGGACACCACAATTCAGAAAGGATATTGACAAGCTGGAACATGTCCAAAGGAGGGCAACCAGGATGGTGAGAGATCTGGAAGCCATGCCCTAGGAGGAGCGGCTTAGGGAGCTGGGTATGTTTTGCCTGGGGAAGAGAAGGTTAAGAGGGGACATGATAGCCATGTTTAAATATTTGAAGGGATGTCATACTGAGGATGAAGCAAGCTTGTTTTCTGCTGCTCCAGAGACATGGACATGGAGCAATGGACTCAAATACAGGAAAAGAGATTCCACCTAAACATTAGGAAGAACTTCCTGACAGCAAGAGCTGTTGGGCAGTGGAATGCATTGCTGGCTGGGAGTGTGGTGGAGTCTCCTTTATTTGGAGGTTTTTAAACAGAGGCTGGATGGCCATCTGCCGGCATGCTTTGATTGTGTATTGCTGCATGGCAGGGGGTTGGACTATCAGATGGCCCTTGTGGGCTCTTCTAACTCCATGATTCTATGATTCATATAGGACTCCATAGGTCATAGCCAGCATTTTGAATTGTGCCCAGAAATAGACCAGCAGCCAGCAGAACTGTTGCAACAACAGAGTTATACACTCCCTATACAGTTAACAATCTGGCAACAGCTGATGGGAACCCAACTCCAAAATATCTCAAAGGCAACAGGTTAAGGGTGTTTGTTGTACAGATAACCCAACCTTAATGTTCACTGCAGTAGTTGCAGTAGCCATAGTAATGTCAGAGATTATTATTTCTATCTCAATTGCAAATGAAGAAACCATTTCCCCCATGAAGGCATTCTCAGCTGCCCTCGGTCTTTCCTACACAGCTCTCTAATTGCCACACCTGCACTTTCTCTGCCGTCTTTCCTCATAAATATGAAACTCTGTGCTTGGAAGAGCAAAGAACATCATTTACTGTCAGCAGCGGGTTTTTCTCGCAAACTGGGTGAAAATGAGGGATACAGGCACCTGGAAATTTGTCCCGGGAACTCTCTCAAGAGATAAGACAGGACAGCTGCTCTCCCATTTGATAGATTTGTGGCAGGTATGTTCCGAAGCCCAAATGGCTCGGAAATCATCCGTCATCTCCTACACCTCCATAATGAGATTTTAAAAATTCATAACAAATTGGAGGTAATGTTGTGGCTGGGTTTTGGAGCCCTTGGGGCATACCACAGCCATGTTTTTCAAACTATGTAGTTGCTAGCTGAAGACAGCAGGGAGGAGATTGAAGAGGAAGAATCATTTTCACTTAAAAGTTATGATTCACAAGCATAATGATCGAGGGCTGGAGTACATAAAGATGCATGCCGAGGTTTCCAGGCCTTCCTTTATTTTGCATCCAATCTCATCTACTCTCCACCTTGGTTATTCTCCTCTCCTTAGAGAGGGAAAGATAATTGGTTGCTATTCATTTCCCTGACTCTCATACAAACAAACCCTATCGGGAAGAAAAATGCAACAGTGAGATATTTGCAGATGTTTTCCAGGGATTATTCTGTACAGTAATGAATGTGAAGTTTTTGTCCTAAAAGGATGGGTTTTGCAGAGAAAACATGTTTTTTGCACTGGAAACAGTGTATTTTCTACAGAAAATATTATTTCATGCAGAAAACATCTGAATATGGGGAGAATACTGCCTCCCCCCAAAAAACAATTATCCTGCATAGAAATTATCCTTGCAGGTGAGGATGAACTACTGCTCCATCATCAGCTCCCATAACATCATGGGTTGGAGTACAGGTTGACCCTTGTATTTACAGGGGATATGTTCCAAGACACACACACACATGGATACCTGAAACTGTGAATAATAGGGAATCCTATTATCTTCAATGACAAGAATGCTGGAAGTTGACCACAGAATCACATCGGAGAACCTAGAAAAGCCTAGAGAGAACATATATTTCCTGACATGGATAAATGAAACCATGGCTTTGGTCAGACCTCACCTGGAATACTGTGTCCAGTTCTGGGCACCACAGTTTAAGAAGGATATTGACAAGCTGGAGCATATCCAGAGGAGGGAGACCAAAATGGTGGGAGGTCTGGAAGCCATGCCATGTGAGCAGGACCGGTTTAAGGGCCCTGCAGCACATGCAGCTGCAGGGGGGGCATCACTGTGGGGGGCATTATAACCCTCCTCTTGCAAAAACATTATTAGTAGTTGGGGGCAATTAGCTAACACACATTGGAAACTGTTTAATGCAGTGTAGATGTGTAAATAGCTATTGCTTAAAACAATTTGTAAGCCGCTCTGATAGCCTTCTGGCTGAAGAGCGGGGTATAAATAAATAAATAAAAATAAAATAATTTTTTTTAAAAATAAAGGCTTCTGACCCTTGCCACATATTACTGGTGACAAATTATGTAATAATCTGCATATCCTATGCTGTGAATAGGTTAGGTTACATTGGTTGTTTTCTACCGCTCCGGAGACTAGAACATAGAGCAATGGATGCAAGCTCCAGGAACAGAGATTCCACCTCAACATTAGGAGGAACTTTCTGACCATAAGAGCTGTTCAGCAGTGGAACACACTCCCTTGGAGCATGGTGGGGTCTCCTTCCTTGGAGGTCTTTAAACAGAGGCTGGATAGCCATATGTCAGGAATGCTTTGATTGTGTATTCCTGCATGGCAGGGGGCTGGACTGGATGGCCCTTGTGGACTCTTCCAACTCTACAGTTCTATGATTCTATGATTCTATGACCTGATATAAACATGCGGGGGGGGGGGGCTAAAATAAAGCATTGCAAGGGGCCCCAAAATCCCTTAAACCAGCCCTGCATGTAAGGAGTGGCTTAGGGAGCTGGGTATGCTTAGCTGGGAGAAGAGAAGGTTAAGAGGTGATATTATAGCCATGTTTAAATATTTGAAAGGTGGTCGTACTGAGGATGGAGCAAGCTTGGTTTTTTTGCTGCTCCAGAGATTAGTACACGGGACAATGGGTTTAAACTGCAAGGGAAGAGATTCCAGCTAAACATTTAGAAGAACTTCCTGACAGTGAGAGCAGTTTGATAGGGGAATTCACTGCCTCAGAGTGTGGTAGAGTCTCCTTCTTTGGACATTTTTAAACAGAGGCTGGATGTCCATCTGTTGGGAATGATTTGATTGTGTATTCCTGCACGGCAGGGGGTCGGACTGGATGGCCCTTGTGGTCTCTTCCAACTCTATTATTCTATCATACTGCATTTCACCTAATGCTAGAACCAATATCCATATTTAGCTTAAATTATTATTTTATGAGGGATTTAACACCAGTCATCAAAGAGGCTTACATGGAATAAAAATATGCAGACAATAAAACAGATACAGAGGCAAAAAAATATATATATACAATAAAGATGCATTTAAAGTTGCTATAAAATAGATGGTGTGTTTAAACAATGCAGTCTGAAATTTTAAAAAGTCACAGTACTGTTAACGTAACATTCAATTTCAAGACATAACCCCAACATTTCAATCATTTGTCATCATCTTTTAAGAAGCCAAAAGCTCTGCACAGATACTAGAAATGTAGCAGATGAAAGCATCATCAGCCTAGTTTTCCAAGCATCCTTCATAGAATCATAGAATCATAGAATTGCAGAGTTGGAAGAGACCACGAGGGCCATCCAGTCCAACCCCCCTGCCATGCAGGAAATCTTGATCAAAGCATCCCCGACAGATGGCCATCCAGCCTCTGTTTAAAGACCTCCAAGGAAAGAGACCCCACCACGCTCCGAGGGAGTGTGTTTCAATGCCGAACAGCTCTTACTGTCAAAAAGTTCCTCCTCGTGTTGAGGTGGAATCTCTGTTCCTGGAGCTTGCATCCATTGCTCCGTGTTCCAATCTCTGGAGCAGCAGAAAACAAGCTTGCTCCATCCTCAACGTGACATCCCTTCAAATACTCAAACAGGGCTATCATATCGCCTCTTAACCGTCTTTTTCCCAGGCTAAACATACCCAGCTCCCTAAGTCTCTCCTCATAAGGCATAGTTTCCAGACCTTTCACCATTTTAGTTGCCCTCCTCTGAACACGCTCCAATTTGTCAATATCCTTTTTGAATTGTGGTGCCCAGAACTGAACACAGTATTCTAGGTGAGGTCTGACCAAGGCAGAATACAGTGGCACTATTACTTCCCTTGATCTGGACACTATACTTCTATTGATACAGCCCAAAATCGCATTGGCCTTTTTAGCTGCTGCATCACACTGTTGACTCATGTTCAACTTGTGGTCTACTAGGACTCCCAGATCCCTTTCGCACGTAGTCTCATTCAGCCAGGTCTCCCCCATCCTATATCTATGCATTTCATTTTTTCGCCCTAAGTGCAGTACCTTACATTTCTCCGTATTGAATTTCATTTTGTTAGCTTTGGCCCAGCTCTCCTGTTTATCCAGGTCATCTTGAATTTTGATCCTGTCCTCCAGGGTATTAGCTACTCCTCCTAATTTGGTGTCATCTGCAAATTTGGTAAGTATGCCCCTAATTCCCTCATCCAAGTCGTTGATAAAGATGTTGAATAGCACTGGGCCCAGGACAGAACCCTGTGGCACCCCACTCATCACATCTTTCCAAGATGAAGAGGAGCCATTGCTGAGCACCCTTTGGGTTCGGCTGGTCAACCAATTACAAATCCATTGAACAGTTAACTTGTCTAGCCCACATTTTACAAGCTTGTTTGCAAGAATGTCATGGGGAACCTTGTCAAAGGCCTTACTGAAATCAAGGTATGCAATGTCCTTCATCTACCAAGCTGGTAATTTTATCAAAAAAAGAGATCAGATTAGTCTGGCATGACTTGTTACTCTGAAACCCATGTTGACTTTTTGTGATTATGGCATTGCCTTCTAAATGTTCACAGACTCTCTGTTTAATGATCTGCTCTAGAATCTTCCCGGGTATTGATGTCAGACTAACTGGATGAAAATTGTTGGGATCCTCTTTTTTCCCCTTTTTGAAGATGGGGACAACGTTTGCCCTCCTCCAGTCTGCTGGGACTTCTCCTGTTCTCCAGGAGTTCTCAAAGATTATTGCCAATGGCTCTGATATTATATTTGCCAGCTCTTTTAATACTCTTGGATGTAGTTCATCTGGTCCTGGAGATTTAAATTCATTTAGATTAAGAAGGTATTCCTGTACTACCTCTTTGCTTATTCTGTGCTGGATTTCCCCTATTGTGTCTTCTGTACTTTTATTCTCAGGTTGGTCCCCCTTTACCTTTTCTGAAAACACTGAGGCGAAGAAGGTGTTGAGTAATTCTGCCTTTTCTCTGTCCCCTGTTAGCATTTTGCATTCTTCTCCACATAGTGGCCCTATCATTTCCTTCTTCCTCCTTTTGCTGTGGACATACCCAAAAAAACCCTTTTTATTGTTCTTAACCTCTCTAGCAAGCCTGAACTCATTCTGTGCTTTAGCTTTTCTGACTTTACTCCTACATGTGTTCGCTATCTGTTTGAATTCTTCTTTGGTGATTTCCCCCTTTTTCCATTTCTTATACATGTTCCATTTAAAACTTAGCTCTGTTGATATTTCTTTAGTCAACCATCCTGGTTTCTTGAGACACCTCCCATTTTTCTTCCTCAATGGTACTGTTTGAAATTGTGCCTTCAGTATCTCCCTTTTGAGAAAGTCCCATCTGTCTTGAAGTCTCTTCTCTTTTAATATTCCTGACCATGGGATCACCCCCAGTATTTCCCTGAGTTTATTGAAATCAGCTCTCCTGAAGAACTAACTCTCCTGAAGTCAAGAATGTGTGTCTGACTATGCCTGGCTTCTCCTTTCCATTGTATAACAAACTCCAGGAGAACATGATCACTCTCACCTAAGGATCCCACCATTTGCACCCCATTAACCAGTTCATCCCTTTTGGTTAGGATCAGATCTAAAATAGCTGACCCCCTAGATCAAGTACTTCAACTGGGCATGTTGATGTACTTGATCTTTAGGAATTCAAAACCAGGGGTAGGCAAGTTTTGGAGGTCTCACCCTACCCTTGCAGCTCCCATCACTTCCAGATTTGCTATCAGCCAACAAAACAGGAGGAGGAAAACCAGGTACAAAATCCTCAACTATTTCACCTTTGAATGAATGAACAAATCAGTAAAGTACACTTGGCCCTCTGTATCCACAGGATTCAACCATCCATGGCTTGAAAATGTTTTGTTGTTGTTGTTTTAATCCAACAATCAAACTTTGCTGTTCACCATTTTATATAAGGGACACAAATTTACATATACTCCCCAACAGGGGTTCACAGCATATAAACTCCACATACACTCCTACCCAACCATTCTCTGAAGATGCCAGCCACATATGCAGGCAAAACGTCAGAAAGAAACTATTCCAGAACACGGCCTCACAGCCCGGGAAAAAAAACAAGGAAAATCTAGGCTTGATGCTATATTTGTCTATTCAGAAGGACGTCTCATTCTATGAGGTTTACTCCTCAGTAAGTATGTAAAGAATTCCACACTAGGTTTCCTTTGAAGTACTAATGGCACTTTCTTGGTAGCCTATCAGTCAGTGGCTGAAAGGAGAAGAAAAGCAAATCTACACCCCAAGAGGCACAGACTTGTTTGCAAGAAGGCCTGGGCAACACAATTCAAGAAGGATATTGACAAGCTGGAGTGTGTCCAGAGGAGGGTGACCTAAATGGTAAAAGGCCTAGAAACCATGCCCTATAAGGAGCAGTTTAGGAAGCTGGGCATGTTTAGTCTGGAGAAGAAAAGGTTAAGAGGGGACATGATCGCCATGTTTCAATATTTGAAGGGATGTCATACTGAGGATGGAACAAGCTTGTTTTCTGCAGCTCCAGAGACTAGGACATGGATCAATGGGTTCAACCTACAAGAAAAGAGATTCCACCTAAACACTTAACCACTTGCTTGTCGTCATCAGCATCCGACTGTGAACCTCACCACCCATGACATGCATACATACACAGGGACACAGACAGGCACACACAAATAAACCTAGCCTTACAAAGCATACCTGTTTCCTACAAGAAATACCCTTTTTATTTCTAGTGCACAAACACCCCCTCCTGGCTCTTGCATACTTCCAGAGACATAAATTTCCAAGAATCGGCTGTAGGTAACTTAATGATGGCAGTAAATCCATCCTCATGAATACACCATGAGAAACCAACCAGAGGGGAAAAAATTTCCTCTTACAGTGAGCCGATGAAAGAAAAAGGAAGAAAGACTCTATATTCATCACTTGGAAAATGGGTCTCCCCCCCCCCCCCACTTAATATTATTAATTTTGTTGGACAATTCTTTTGGATTTTCCTTTCCTTTCACCTTCCTTCAAATTAATGGCACCCAAATAATAGAAGAGATAAAGGTCCCATAGAGATATTAGCGTCTCATCCATCAGCCCGGCGAGACAAAAAAGGTGAGATGACAGAAACGTTGAGAGAAAACAAAGACACGGGAACCAAACACTGTGTCATTTTCATAGAATGTCAAAACGTTAATGAAACTTTTAGCCAAGAACACACACCTGGAATTAAAAATACATCCTTCCACAAAGCAAAGCAAACCAGCAAGGGTACAGTGTACTCTCCAACATTTCACAGATGAAAACCTCAACACATCTGACTAAGCGACATTATAGAACCATGGAACCATTGGAAGAGACCACAAGGGCCATCCAGTCCAATCTCTTGTCATGCAGGAATACACCATCAAAAAGCACTCCTGACAGATCAGAGTGTGGTCAAGATGACAAAAGTTATTAATGAGGAAGGACATACAAGTTAAGAGAGGCTGCAGAAGTTGGTTGTTGCCTGAGGCTACTGGGAAGAGCAAAACTCTGTCCCCTCCTATTCTTTCTCCCCTGCTAAGTTGAATGCAAACTACTTTTGTACTTTGAACTCAGTTTACTGCAATTGAAGTAGGCTGAAGACAAAGGTGGGGGGAGGAATGAGAAGCTTGGACATTTTAAAAGCAGCTGAAAAAGTGGACAACAGAGGATTAACTGGGACCGTCCCTGCCAAATCAGGACAGTTGAATGGTATAGTATTATTGTGGGAGTATCTAGCATGGCCATTCCTTATAGAAACCAGTAGCAAATTTAAGCAGGGTCAGACATCTGGAAGCAGGCTGCTGTTGTGGTATGTTCCCACATTCAAGGTCCCATCTGCCCTGTAGACTAAGTATATTTCAAACTGCATGCCTAGCAACGATGTGACCTGTACTCAGAGATGTAGTTATGGAGTGGGTGGGGCAAACTGAGGGCATTGCCCCTCCCAAATTAGAACACACACCCAAAATTTTTCCTTCAGTCCCCAAAATTATTTCACTGAGGTGAACATATAGAAATACAGTTTAGGCCTCCAAAGAAAAGGAGCAGGCAAAGTGACCAGGGGAATTCAAACACAGCAAACGTAAGAGTACTAGGTGTGGACTATTTTCAGTGTTCCAGTCTCTACCATGCTAGAAATTTGGAGACTGAAGGAAACTGTCAGGGTGGAGGATAAAATTCTTATAAGGGAGGGCAAAGCCCCCATCCCCCCCAAACTACACCCCTGTCTGTACACAGCATTTTTGCAGGGCATAGACCTTGTGCTGCTGCTGGGATGCAGCTAGCTGCACCTGGTACCTCAATCACACCTTGACCATGTAGACACCAGACTTGCGTCAGGATTTATTCTAAGGCTGCATCTGCACTGAAGAAAGAATTCAGTTTGACACCGCTTTAACTGCCATGGCTCAATGCTATGGGATTCTGGGATCTGTAGTTTTGTGAATTATTTAGCCTTCTCTGTCAGAGAGCTCTGGTGCCACAACAAACTACAGATCTCAGGATTCTATAACATTGAGCCATGGCAGTTAAAGTGGTGTCAAACTGGATTATTTCTTCAGTGCAGATGCAGCCGAGGACTTTATCAGATGGGGCTATAATTGCAGAATTACAGCGCAACAGTACCGCAAATGGGTTCCCGTTATTGCATGATGTTGTTGCCCTCCCATGCTGAATGTGTGCTCTACCTCTTAATTGCTCATCACTCATCACTCATCCATCCTCAATATGACATCCCTTCAAATATTTAAACACAGCTATCATGTCCCCTCTTAACCTTCTCCTCTCCAAGCTAAACATACACAGCTCTCTAAGCTACTCCTCATAAGGCATGGCTTCCAGATCTCCCACCATTTTGATCACCCTCCTCTGGACGTGTTCCAGCTTGTCAACATTCTTCCTGAATTGTGGTGCCTAGAACTGGACACAGTATTCCAGGTGAGGTCTGACCAAAGCAGAATACATTGGCACTATGACTTCCCTTTTTCTAGACACTATCCTCCTATTGCTGCAGCCTAGAATTGCATTGGCTTTTTTTAGTTGCTGCATCACACTTCTGACTCATGTTCAGTTTGTGGTCCACTAAGACTCCTAGATCCCTTTTGCATGTACTGCCATCAAGCCAGGTGTCTCCCATCCTATACCTACGCTTTTCATTTTTACTGCCAAGTATAGTATCCTACATTTCTCCCCATTGAAATTCATTTTGTTAGTTATGGCCCAGCTTTCTAATCTGTTAAGGTCAAGCCATTAATAAGTAGAAAGTGAGCAGCAGGATGAGACAGGAACCATTATCTTGCAATACCACCTAATAAGCATGATGACCTTGGTTGGATCATACCAACGGTGCCTATCTATCCCTCCACTGTGACCATACAATGCACAACCAGTTGCCTATGGGAAGCCCACCAGTAGGACAAGAGTACAAGTGCACATCCTCTCTTGTATTCCCCAGGAATGAATTGTAGAGGCATAGTGCCTCTCATATGAAAAGTGATTTATAGACATCCTCATGCAATCACTGAGTTGGAAGGAACCACAAGGATCATCTAGTCCAACACCCTGAAGGAAATTCACCACTAAAATATTCCTGGCAGGTAGTCATCGAACCTCTGTTTGAAATCCTCCACAGAAGGGGAGTCCACCATCTTCTTCTGTTACCCAAAGAGAGGGAGGCTCTGTGGGAAGCTGGGGGAATTATTATTTGCTGAAATGGAAGGCTGCGAGAGGCAGGTAACTTCGGGACCTTGTCACCTCTGTCTCTGGCAAACGAAGATTCAGGAAGGACTCATCCCGCGCTTTCTGCAAGCGCACTGATGACTAAAAAGGCCAATCCGAGATAAACAAGTCCGGTTGCAAAAAGTACAGCAGAAGGTCTCCTTGGGTGATGTTTCTGGGTTGTGATTCTTTCTGCGTTGTTGTTTCTCTTCAAGACTTGTTCGGCGTGAGTTCTCAAATAAGGCTGCAGCGTTGTGGATAGTGCATCTCCATGCCTCCCGATGTGAGGCCAGGGCGGACCACTGTTGGTGATCAATTTGGCCGAGCCTGAGATGTTTCATGGAGTCTTTGTATCGCTTTTTTGGAGCGCCCCTCTTATGCTGACTCTGTATACCAGTACTAACTGCAGAGAAGTCCAGGTTAAAGTGAAATAAAGTGTTTTTATTGGAAATAACACAAAAAGCATTCACATACATTCAACTCACGCTCACAAGTACATGGACCATCCATTACCAACAGACACTAATCCTCCTTGCATATCTTCCCCCAGGAACTACCCATTCAAATACACAAATTTACATATCCTCCCCAACAGGGGCTCATAGTATATAATCACACACACACACACACTCCTACCCAACCATTATCTGAAGATGCCAGCCACAGATGCAGGCAAGACATCAGAAAGAAACTCTTCCAGAATACAACCTCACAGCCCATAAAAAAAAACAAAGGAAAATCTATGTGAACAGCAAGGTTTGCTTTTTAGATTTCTGAGCAGTGGTTAGTTGAATCCATGAATGCAGAACCTGTGGATACAGAGGGCTGATTGCATTTTGTTTTGTTTTTTATGTGCCTTCAAATCATTTCTTTTTCTTTTCTTGGTTATTATCGTTTTATTATACACACATTCAGGGGCATACAACAATGAATATACATAGACTTACAACACAACATTACAACTCACAACTCCTCCCTCTTCCCTCCCCTTACCCCTCTCATATTTTATGTGTCACATAAAGAAAACACAAAAGCCAAGAAAGAAAAAGCACAAAAAAATTAATCTAACAAAATACTTCCCATATGTCAAGAGTGCAGCTTAAGTTACTGCTTTGTACTTTTCTTGAGTAAAAAATAAAAAGAGAATAAAACGTAATATTAACTTTGCCTTTTCTTTTTCCTCTCCTCTTTTTAATAGCCTCATTCTCCATATACTCTTTCAACCCTTGAATAGATAGCAATACAATCATTTAATCTATGAATCCAGAAGTTGTTAAAGTATCAAATCTCTGTTGCAAATACAGTCCTGAAATCATTTCCAGTCTTTAACAAATTTCCTCTTCATTTACTACTAATATTATTAATTTACCACTAATAATATTATTGTTGTTGTTGTGTTTCTTCAAGTCATTAGGTGAACCTATCACAGGCTTTTCTCAGCAAGATTTGTTCAGAGGAGGTGTGCCTCCAAAGCTGAGCTGCATGGCTTGTCCAAGGTTACCCAGGGAGTTTCCATGGCAGAGCAAGGATTCAAATCCTAGTCTCCTAGAGTCTTAGTCCAACACTCAAACCACTATACAGCACTGTCTTTCCTAGGCTATTCTTGGCCAGATTTTGTCAGGGCAGGTTTGCCATTGCCTTGTTTTGTGGCTGAGAGAGGGGAATATTCCCAAGGTCAGCAAGTGGGTCTCCATGGTGGAGCAGAGTTGAAACCCTGGTCACCCAGAATACTAGTCCAATATTCAAACCACTAACAAAGTTGATAAGAGGTATGGAGAGCAAAACATGTGAGGAAAGGTTGACAGAGCTGGGCTGGGCATGCTCAACTTGATTAAGAAAGATTACAATCATATAATCAGAGAGTTGAAAGAGACCCCAAGGACCATCCAGTCCAACCCCATTCTGCCCTACAGGAACACACAATCAAAGCATCCCCAAACAGATGGCCATTCAGCCTTTCTTTTAAAACCTCCAAGGAAGGAGACTCCACCACACTCAGAGGGATGACGTGATCACACCCTTTAAATACCTCAAGTACTGTCACAAAGAGAAGGGGGCAGGTTTGTTCTCTGCCACCCCAAAGGGTAGGACTAGCTCTGATGGTTTTAAGTTACAGGAGGGTAGAATTAGCTAACACACATTGGAAACTACTTAAGGCAGTGTAGATGTGCAAATTGCTATTGCTTAAAACAATTTGTAAGCCGCTCTGATAGCCTTGTGGCTGAAGAGCAGGGTATAAATAAAACAATTGCCTAGAGAGGTGGTGGGGTCTCCTTCTCTCAACATCTTCGAAAAGAGGCTGGACAGCTCCCTGCTGGGAATGCTTTAGCTGGAAATCCTGCATGGAGCAGGGGTTTGGCCCATGAGGGCCCTTCCTAGTCTATGATTCCATACACCACACTATGCTGGCCTTTTTTATCCATTTAATCCCTTTTATCCATATGAAAATCAGGAATGTATGGGCCAAGATAAATCTCCACATGGGGCAGGTGGGTTTAATGCATTAATTTTGTGTATTCCCCCTCTGTTGAGTCACAAGATGGCACAACTGAACCAAGACACTGATTGCACAACCAAATGCACGACCGCATGTGCAAGTGCATCTATGCTCATCCAAGTACAATACACCTATGCATTCCTGCACAATGCACATCCCTGCAAAATGCACATCCATGCACAATGTGCATCTCCATTTCCACAACCTTGAATAGAACGCAGCTATTTCTCATAAAACAAAAATGTAGGGAAATTTATGCATGGATGACACACCAAGGGGATTCCAGCTGTAGAATGTTAAACATGTGTGCAATTTTACTAGTAAAGCAGGATTTGCTTATTTTATGAGCAGCAGCTTGTGCTTCTCTTCTGCATAAAGAAAATAAGCAGTGAGGGGCTAGGGACCCATAACCCATAAGTTCCACATTGTTTTATATGGCCCCATTGCTACATGCACTTCTTGGCTTGATGATTATGCATGGGTGCACTGATGCCGTGGCTTTCTGGAGGGTAGCAGGTGCGAGGAACAGCAATAAAGCAATCGCCTTGTTTATCATTTCCTGGTGTATTTGCTGCTGTCATGGACCTCTTGTTAAAACTGTTATTCATAATAATCATGTGGTATCTCATCTATGAGAGGTGGGAGAGTTGAGAATCTAATTTCAGCCCAAGTTCCCCGCAGCTGAACTTCAGTTTTAAATGAACCAGGATGTCACTTATTTATTTAGTTTTTAATGTTAGGCTCTCTATCTGGAAAGGGAATTTAAAAGTGAATTTGGAAGCACCCCCTTGTGGGAAGCATCTGAAAATGTCTGAGGAAAGCAGAGGGAGCCTTAAATCAGGTCTGCGCTAAAATGGAAATGGGGTGGGCTGCCTTTGGTGGTCTTCTGGAAAGGCAAGTCATGGAAGGGAAAATGTATCTCTCATTCTGATGTGGTAGTTATACTCCTCTAGCAACTGCCACTTGGGAGCCATTTTTCCAAAACTCAGTTAAGCTAAGGAAAGTAACTTCTTGAACTGAAATGCCCAAAATCCTGTGACACCATGCTGGCTAGCCGATTCTAGGAGCAGTATTTTCCAAAAGTAACTTTTCCCAAACTTTGCATCCTCTCTGTTGGTGGTGGTTTTGCAGTGTTCCTTCAACTCATTTCTAACTTATGGCAATGCTAAGGCACACCTACCCTGGGGTTTTCTTGGCAAGATTTGTTAGAAGAGGCTTTGCCATTGCCTTCCTCTGAAGTGGAGAGAGTGTGACTTGCCCAAGGTCAGCCAGTCGGTTTCTATGGCCAAGTAAGGGTTCAGACCTGGTCTCCCAGTGTCCTAGTCCAACACTCAAACCACTAGATGATGCTGGATCTCATGCATCCTCTCTGCTCATGCTATATTGTGATAAAGCACCAGTGTTATTGTTGTTAACTGCCATCAAGTCAGCTTTGACTTAGGGAGATCTTATGAGAGACCTCCAAGTCACCCTATCCTCAACAGCCCTGCTCAGGTCTTGGAGTTTCAGGGCCATGGTTTCCTCGATTAGGTCTATCCACTTGTGGTCTTCCACTTTTCCTACTGACCTTTACCTTACCAGCCATTATTGTCTTTTCTAGTGAGTCCGGTCTTCTCATGCTCTATCCAAAGTATGACAGCCTCAGTTTTGGCTTCTAGGGAGGATTCAGGCTTGGTTTGCTCTAGGGACCATTGATTTGTCTTTTTGGCATCCCATGGCATCCATACAACTCTCCTCCAGCATCACATTTCAAATGAGTTGATGTTCTTCCTACCAGCTTTTTTCGACATGCAGAAGAGGATTGGGAAGAAGGAGGAATGGCAGCCTCCAAGAAGGTAAGAGGATTGGGAGGAAGGAGGAATGGCAGCCTCCAAGAAGATAATTTTATGATTATCTGGCCATAATCATAAAATATGAACTGTGGCAAAGATCAGATGGAGGGGACTGGAGGGAAGCCCAAAGATTTTTGAGGAGGGCAACAGGTGTCGTGGTGGTTCTAAATTCAAGCAGACATGAAGGTACCAAATCAAAAGCTATATTATGGAAGAAGAATGGTTCCTGGGAAAAGCAGGTTGCCCTCAGGTCTCCCACAGCCACCACAGTGTGGGATTGTGGAGGAGGCAGCAGAAAATGTGCAGGCAAAGGTGGAGCCAATAAGCACACACGCCTACCCCTGATACAATTGCAGATGTGTCAGCCTTGAGGCCTCTTCTTGGTCCATCTTCTACACCTCCTTGGAGCTCTCTGAGAGTCTGCTCCAGTCTCAACAAAACTTCTTAGTCTTCTACCATCTTTAACCCTCTATGGCTGGGGCTGCTCATCTTTTAAGATAGAAATGGGGAACCTGAGGCTCTAGGACCAGTCCCATCTTCTTGGGGATCCCAGTTTGCAATTTCCAAAATGGCAATGTCCCCTTCCCCTTTATACCATCATTGGTTGGTTTCCCAGATTTTGTATGAGTCCCCACATACCCCAAGAAAAGGTTTAAATGCTCCTTGTTGGCAGCAAGAACTTGAAGATAAAATAGGTGGTTATTTTTGCTCCTGCCCTTTGGCCTTAGGACAGGCCCACCACTGCAATATAGCCATCAAGAACTTCTCAGAAATTGCATTCGGCCCTTGGGAGGGAGGTTTCTCATCCATGCCTTATGTTCTCATCTTGCCCTGTGAGTCATGAAGACAAAAGGGGACCATGGGTTGGTTCGTAAGTGGCTGGTGGGTTTGATTCCAGCCAGTTGGTGGTGAATTCACTCTGGGTTTTAGTTCAGATGTTAAAGGAGCTAAGCTATCCAAGGTGCAAGACATTATCTTCCAAATAGGTGTGGTCCTGTGAAAGTGGTGGTTGTGGTGGTAATTTCTAGTGCCTTTTTCCCACTTTGGGACTCAAGTGGCTTACAAAACATTTTAAAAACACATCATTAAAAATCCACAAGATACAAAAGTTTAAAAGCAATTAAACAAGCAAAACAATTAAAACCAGATTAACATATGCATCATCGCTTACACCAGCATGACAATTAGCAAGATCCTGATGGTAAGAGCTGTTTGGCAGTGGAATGCACTGCCTGGGAGTGTGGTGGCATTTCCTTCTTTGGAGATTTTTAAACAGAGGCTGGATGGCCATCTGTCAGGAATGCTTTGATTGTTTATTCCTATAGGGCAGGGGGTTGGACTAGATGGCCCTTTTGGTCTCTTACAACTCTATGATTCTGTGATTGCTTAGGTCATTCACCAAATGCCTGTTGCAACAGAAAAGTCTTGACTTGTCTGTGAAAAGAAAGTAGGGAGGGTACCAGCCTAACCTCTCTGAGAAGGGTGTTCCAGAGCCTGGAGGCAGCCGCTGAGAAGGCCCCATCCCATGTTCCTACCAGATGTACCTGTGAGGGTGGTGGGGCAAAGAGAAGGACCTCCAGAACAGATCTCAAAGCACGGGCTGATTTGTAAGGGAGAATCTTTAATTACCAGGAATTAATAGCTTATAAATTTAATCCATAAAAGCTGTGACTGGGTTGTATTAGATCTCAGTAACTAGCTTCTGCTGACAAGAAGTTTGCAGTCACAGGTTGAACTTGAAATCACACTTATAGAAAATGTGTCTCTGTTGAACCTTTGTGGTTAGCTGACAGCAAGGGTGACTTGGGAGATTATCAGATGCAGCAAAAACTGTGTCAGAAGATCACAACAAGAACAGGAACGGACAACATTATCAGATGATGATGTCCTTCACTGTTCCAGGGGCATAGCGTGGCCGTGAATAAGGTGTCCCTTTGTATTGGTGGCTTAGCCCTGTCAATGAAAAAGTGAAGCCTTGTCCGCAGCATTGCTATACCCCAGAAACAGCTAAGGATGAGAGCATCGAGTAATGTCATCCTATCTGTTCCCAAAGCATTCTTTTGATGTGGTTTGGGATGTGGTTTTTTGCCACATTTCACCATGTCTGATAATCTCCTTGAAGGAGCTTATAAATGATGCCCCATTTATATCATCAGACAGGCAATGAATCTTTCCCTATTTTTTTTATAAATAATGCATGGGAATATGCATCAGGGCTCATTAGGACAACCAATTTGCATCACTGCACATTCTTGGAGAAGGCAGAACTGGAGAACTTATTGGTCAGACAAGTGCAAGGGGCAGGATTGCCAGCAAGGAAGTGGCCAGGAGCACCTTTTTTGGATTTTTGTGTTAGCACTCATGTGTTTTGCTGCACTGAGGCACCCAAATAATCAGCATCATTATATCCTCTTGTCTAGACAAGCCCTTAGTCTCTGGAGCAGCAGAAAACAAGCTTCCTCCATCTTCACTATGACATAGGCAACTCTTAGGAATTATCTGCGACCATACACCAAAAGGGGAAAGAAAACATTCCAGATTCCTTGCACAGCAAGCAATCTTTGTCACACTCCATTGTGAATGCAGAAGAAGTCCAAACAAGCACTGAGATGCTTTCAGCCATCATTATCTCTGAGTCAGAAGCCTACTTTTCCCTGCTCCTGTTTGCCAATGATTTACTAAGAACTACTTATGCAAGAGAAAATATTTCCTTCTCTTCCCCTATCTGTTTCCAGTGTCCTCTTTTCGCAACTCCACAACCACAGCTGTGGGATGGATGATCTGAAGCCCTTTCTTATTATTATCTTCCTTGCAAATCCAGTCAACTTCTTTGGGTTGCCCTCAAGAAAAAGACTTGGAATGGGAACATC
This sequence comes from Gambelia wislizenii, assembly GCA_030847615.1. NCBI lineage: Eukaryota > Metazoa > Chordata > Lepidosauria > Squamata > Crotaphytidae > Gambelia > Gambelia wislizenii. The sequence continues at coordinate 331,615,186 of JAUMIR010000004.1, forward strand.
TGCACCTGCCAAGGGTAGACTGGCTCCCTACACATGTGTGTGTCCCTCATCTGCCCAAGAGGAGAACATCCATGGGAAAATGCCAAATCCTTTTCAGTTTTCTTCATGGGAATCCCCTCCCTGCATTTCCTTCCCCTTCCCCCTCCCCACAAAAAATCCTTTTCATGAAGACAACTGTCTTAGCAAGGTCTTTAGGAGCTAATGTGGTGTAGTGGTTTGAGTGTTGGCTATGACTTAGGCTATGGCCTGTATTCCTGAATAGCAGGGGGTTGGACTAGATGGCCCTTGTGGTCTCTTCAGATCTATGATTCTATCGACTTTACCAGATGTGGCAAAAATCATACAATTACAATGTCACAGTAGCACAAACAGGTCCCACTATTGCACAATGTTGTCATCCTTGCATGGTCAATCTGTTCTCCAGCTACAAATAAGGCATAACTTTTCATTGATGGGACAAGCCGTCAATAGCTCTCAGTTTCACTTTTTTTGTGGTATTGAAGAGTGTGTGAAACATGTCCCGCTGTAATTGCAAGATTACAGCATGAATGGGCAGTCCTCTTTTCCCTCTCCCCATTCCCAGAAAGAAAACCTCCAGGTAAGAACGTGAAAACTATCCATAGGATGCTCTTTTTATGAACTGTTCCATTTTACAGTATTTTCATATCTTTAGGTTTGTTTAAGTGTTTGTGTGTTCATTTATTTTGTAAATTCAGGGGGGTTGGTGTTTTTAAGCGTGATGGCATCTTCTCACAAAAACCACTGAAATCTCATCCATGCTAAATCATGGAAGTAAAATCCCATTCTTAAAGTGCTAGTGGTAGTTCTGGAATAATTCCATGGCAGTTGCATTGCACAATTACAGAGATGTGTGATAATAAGTATAATAATGTCACTGTGTTTCCACTTTCCTCAATAGGAGATTAATGGTAGCTGGTGACTCCAATCTCAGTTAGGCAGTGAATCATAGAATCATAGAGTTAGAAGAGACCACAAGGGCCATCCAGTCCAACCCCCTGCCATGCAGCAATACACAATCAAAGTATTCCTGACAGAGGGCCATCCAGCCTCTGCTTAAAAATCTCCAAAGAAGGAGACCACCACACTCCCAGGCAGTGTCTTCCACTGCCAAACAGCTCTTCCTGCCAGGATACATTCTGGGTTTTAGCCTGAATTTGGCAGTCCCTCAAAGCTTGGAAGAGTTACCTTTTTGGACTATAAAACCCCAAATCCCTCAGCCACCATGGACAGTATTCCTCTTCTTTGTTGCAATCATTCCATTCAGGTAACATAGTGGTCTCCCAAAAGTAACTTTTCCCACTTCTGTATGGTTGTACTGCTACCACCAGCACCATCCATAACTTGTGTATAGAAATATTTTAGCATTCATTTTCACACACATTATCTCAACAGCCTTTTACAACAAACCTAGAAGGCAGACCAGTTTTTTCTTCCTCATACTGAGCATAGGAAAGAAGGGCTTGTGAAAGGCCACCTATGCAAGTCACAAGAGAGGCAGGGTTTGCTCTGTGGGCAGCAGCCCTGTATCTTAGCAACTGCAGGATTTTCGCTCTCACTACGCTGCAATATGAATACCAATATACCAGGAAAATAATTTGATTTAATGCATATATTAGTATGGTGAATATTTCATTATAAAATCATCTTCCATTAAGCACAAGTACTTGATTTTATTATTTAGTATTATTGTTTGTAAAAAAAATATTCCCCAGTTTTTCAGGGAATACACCTTTGCAAGGTGACTTATGTCTACACTAACAACACTATAATGAAATTTCACATTATTGACAAAAACTTTAAAACAGCATAAATATTACATTATTATTAATACTAAAAATAATAGCAACAGATAAATATTTGCTAAGAGAGAGAGAGAGAGAGAGAGATCCTTAAAATTACCAATAGGCAGACAAGAGTAAAAAAAAACAAAACCCAACAACCTTATTTAAGGATCTCCTTAAAACCATCAAATATGGGGGATTATATGTTTTTTCACCTGGCAGCCCAGAGGTATTGGGAAAGTTACTTTTTGGACTACAACTCCCTGAAGAATGTGGAAAGACTACTTTTGTACTATAGCTCCCAGAATTCGACAGCCAATGCAGCCATGTTTGGGTGGAGGATTTGGGAGGGTCTCGTTCAAAAAAAGTAACTTTTCCACACTCAGGGCACAGGTCCCCATCTCCGTCATATTCACCAGCCTGGGATATCTCCTCATCCCTTAAGGCTCAAAGAGATTCCTGTAGATGCAAGGAGTCCTTCACAGGCCACAGAAACAGGTAGACTGGAATTCTGTTGATGCCTTATGTGTGCATAACTTCCCCTACAGAAGCAGCTAAGTATATTTTGCCCAAGGCAGAACATAAGCATTCAGTTCAAGATTGCAGAAGCAGATTTGTTCATGCGGTGCTATTGTGCATGCAGATGTGCTTTGGGTTCTGTAGTCAGTTGCTCACTGCGTGGTGTCTTCGCTTGTGCAAGGCAGCCATTTCACATAAGGGTTGTGCACCACAATCAGTGTTATCCTATGTTCCAGTCAGCAAGTGTCCCAGGAATCAGGTAGTTAGAATACAAGAGCTGTTGAGTTGTTAATTTAGTCCAGGTTAGTCACAGAGTATCCAGCAGGAAGAAGGGAGAAGCAAGAGGGTGGTCAGCCAGTCCAGGAATCATTGAGCAAGTCAGTAGCCCAGATAAACAAAGCCAGCAAGAAGTAAAAGAGACTCATAAATCATAGTCAGCCTAGGATCAGGAAAACACAAATGCTGAAGAGTACTGCTAGTCATCAAGAAGGAGGGTTGAAAACAACAAACCTGCCAGGGAGTGGCTGGGAGATTTATAGGCAGCTGTCTCCAAAACACCAGGTCCCTAATCAGGTCAGCATCTCCTGTTTAATAACTACTGGGAATGACACAATCTCTCTTTGTCTCTTCATCACTCCATGAATGATGGCAATGGGTCTCCAGTATTTAGAACCTCCTGCTGGGAAGCAGGACCCACCCCCTTTGCCTCAGCCCCCAACTCCTCGGACTCAGAGCAACCACCAGCATCAGGAGCTGCAGGTTCCTGGCAATCTGCCTCTTCCCCATCAGCTAATTCTTCCAGCTCCAGAGGGTGAGTTATAACAAGTGTGTAATTCTGCATGTGGAGATCTCTGCTAGAGACTCTGCTGGTTGACTGGCCGAACCCAAAGTGTGCTCAGCAGTGGCTCCTCTTCGTCTTGGAAAGATGTGACCAGTGGGGTGCCACAGGGTTCTGTCCTGGGACCAGTGCTATTCAACATCTTTATCAATGACTTGGATAAGGGAATTAGGGGCATACTTATCAAATTTGCAGATGACACCAAATTGGGAGGAGTAGCTAATACCCTGGAGGACAGGATCAAAATTCAGAATGACCTGGATAGACTGGAGAGCTGGGCCAAAGCTAACAAAATGAAATTCAATACGGAGAAATGTAAAGTACTGCATTTAGGGCGGAAAAATGAAATGCATAAATATAGGATGGGAGAGATCTGGCTGAATGAGACCGTGGGCGAAAGGGATCTAGGAGTCCTAGTAGACCACAAGTTGAACATGAGCCAACAGTGCGATGCGGCAGCTAAAAAGGCCAATGCGATTTTCGGCTGTATCAATAGAAGTATAGTGTCTAGATCAAGGGAAGTAATAGTGCCACTCTATTCTGCCTTGGTCAGACCTCACTTAGAATACTGTGTCCAGTTCTGGGCACCACAATTAAAAAAGGATATTGACAAATTGGAGCGTGTCCAGAGAAGGGTAACTAAAATGGTGAAAGGTCTGGAAACGATGCCTTATGAGGAGAGACTTAGGGAGCTGGGTATGTTTAGCCTGGAAAAAAGATGGTTAAGAGGCGATATGATAGCCCTGTTTAAGTATTTGAAGGGATGTCACGCTGAGGATGGAGCAGGCTTGTTTTCTGCTGCTCCAGAGATTGGAACACGGAGCAATGGATGCAAGCTCCAGGAACAGAGATTCCACCTCAACATGAGGAGGAACTTTTTGACAGTAAGAGCTGTTCGGCAGTGGAACACACTCCCTCGGAGCGTGGTGGGGTCTCCTTCCTTGGAGGTCTTTAAACAGAGGCTGGATGGCCATCTGTTGGGGATGCTTTGATCGTGATTTCCTGCATGGCAGGGGGTTGGACTGGATGGCCCTCGTGGTCTCTTCCAACTCTGCAATTCTATGATTCTATGATTCTTTGACCATCCCAGTGTAGGATCTTGGATATAGACAATCTGTGTAAGTGATGCAGAACTGGAGTAACAGGATCCAAAGGCTCCTACAGGTGGTCTACCTGCTTCTTTGGCACCAACTAAAGTTTCAGTACCATCTTCAAGGGCCGCCTCATGTAGACCACATTACAGTAATCAAACTATCAAGCCTGTATCATCATCATCATCATCATCATCACCATCCCACCACTTTCCCCCCAAAACCAGGACTTAATGTGTCTTACAAATTAAAACAAATACAATATAATTAAAACATACAAAACAAAAAACATTAAAATGGTCTTAAACTCTTAAACACTAAACACTAAAAAAAAATTACAGTACAAGCCCCGTGTCCATGAGGGGTACATTTCTGGACTTATCATAGATACTGGAAACCACAGATAATAGCAATCTCTATTAAAATGAATGAGTTCTGCCCCAAGCATACCATAGAATCAAACACCTCTCTACAAATCTCTAGGTCTTCCAGCATGATTCTATGGCCAATTTCCAGCAGAAGCATACCATAGGATTGCACTGGAGGACCTAGGAAATGCCTAGAGAGACCATGTTTTTTTTTCAGATGCAGGTAAGTGAATCCATGGGTACCGGTCCCATGGATATGAGGGTTGTACTTTAAAATGTGAACAAAGCAGTTGAAAAACATTACAGCTAAACACTACAGCATGTTCTTCAGCATTTCTTTGTTTGAAAATTTTCAGTTCTCAAAAGCATGTCAGAAAAAAAGTCTTTGCCTGCCAATTTTGAAAGGATTTTATTTATTTATTTATTTATTTATTTATACCCCGCCCTTCAGCACAAGGCTATCAGAGCGGCTTACGAATTGTTTTAAGCAATAGAAATTTACACATCTACACTGCATTAAGCAGTTTCTGATAGCTAATTGCCCCCCACAAGCTGAGTACTCATTTTACCAACGTACGAAAGGATGGAAGAAAGGAAAGGAAGGAAGGATAGCAAGGGGGGGTATCCTAGCTACCCCAGAGAGGGGGAGTCCAGAAGCTCAAACTTAATCTAGCCTGAGAAAGCTCTATCACATATATAAATAGATAATGATGGTGACAACATGTCCAAAGCATCCATCAGTGAAGTACCAGCTGTCATTTCTAGATAAGGCCACAAGTTTAGCTAAAACAGCTAAAGCCACCACAAAGCATTTCTGGTTAAAGCTACCTGGGCCTTTATAGATTGTGCCAGGTCTGAAAGCATTCTGAGACATTGTGCTTGGATGCTGGGAGAGGGGGGTGCTCCTTCATCCGGGACTATCTATATACCACTACCCGGACTGGCATATTTTCAAACCCACAGTACTGCCATCTTGGCTAGATTAAGTTTGAGCTTCTTTCTCTTATTCACACACACACACACACCCCAAAACTGCCCTCAGACACCCATTGCAGGGTTTTCGCCACCTCCTTGGCATTAGAACAGGGGTGGTCAAGATCCAAGAGGTGTCAATTTTCCACTAGGGGACTCACTGACCTTCCAAAATGGGGAAGGGGGAGAAAAACAAACAAGCATAACTAGGGATTTGGTGTTGGATAAATATCCATTGGCAAAATTAATTTTATGGAGTCAAACATGAGTCCCCCATCACCACTTTCTGGGTTTGCCCTTCCAGGAAGGAACAGAACCACTGCAAAGCAGTGCCTCCAAGTCCCATCCCAGTCAGGTGGCCCACATGGAAACTATGGTCGATGGTATCAAAAGTTGTTGAGAGGTCTAGCAGAACCAACAAGGATATACTTCACCATCTACTTCCCAGTGTAAGTCATCTACCAAGGTAACAAAGCTGTCTCTGTTCCATAGCCAGGCCTGAAGCCAGACTGAAATGGAGCTGGATAATCCATGTCCCAGTTGGAAAGCACACGAGACAAGATGGAGCCTTGAGGCACTCCAAAGTGATGCAAAATAAATCGCTAAGCACCACCTTCTGGACCCTTCCTTCCAAACAAGACCAGAGCTGCTGCAACATGGTCAAGATCTTACCTTGGGGTTGCATAGCTGAAATGTCTGCCTGCATTAATTTGTGACCCACCCCCCATGTTGAATGCACAACTGAACCAATGTGTAACTACATGCACAACGCACATCCACGCAAATGCACAGTGCACATTTACTTGTGGTGTGTGCATTTGCACATGTCATGGATTGGTATGTGCAAAAGCCATGGACATTACACCCTCGATAAAAATGTCCAGATAGTTCTATTGGGAATTTGGGCATGCAAGAGACACCAAAAGATCATGCCCTATGTCCCCAGGTAGCCAGTCCAGAAAGATATTGTCATTAAACATATCAAAAATCATTAACTGGCACAGGAGAATCAACACAGACATAATCCCTCCCCCCATTCCCCCCTTTTCCCCTCTTTGTCCTCTCTTTCTCCCAAGATTTCTAGCAACACTTTGGTCCCAGACCACTATCTCTAGTCTTATCTCTGCAAAATCCATCCATTACCCTTGCTTACTGAGGGGGATTACAAATGACCATGCCAACGCCTCTGCCACCAGCCAGATCTTCCTGGAGAAGAATTTCTAATCTCTCCCCATTGCTCATCATTTCACTCCTCTTAATCTTTCATCCACTTTGAGTGTCAACAACAGTCACTGGGAATCAGCCATGAAGTGTGCTCTAAGCTGGCCTCCGATGTATTTGGAATTAATCAGGGATGACTGGAGGTGTTTTATTAGAACAGCAGCAGTTCCAGCCATGACCTTGAGTTAGAAGCTTTCTCCAAAATGGTGTCTTGCAGTTTAGAGTGTCATTTCTACCAAGGACCCAAAGATTTTGCAGGACTTGGGTGGATGTTCAGTAAGCCACCCAGTTAAAAACACACAGGACTGGTTCTTATGTCACTAGGCTGGGGCAAACCCTGCTTACAACAAAGAGCTGGACATTTTTGTTGCTCACAGGAGTTGTCCAAGACTGCCCTGCACAAGTAGCAGTGGAAGTGGGGACAAATGATGGTGGGAGGAAAGAAAGAAAGTGGCAACCACTTGACTTCTTGATTGCTTCAGTGATTGCCCTTGAGGGGTCCTCATGTAACCTGCCCTGACAGGCCCCCACCTTTTTCATAATTCAGCAATTGCCTAAATTTCATATACAGTATTTGCTTATAACTGGCACTTCATGTGGTTAAAAGTAGACAAGGGACTCCCAAATAGAAAGATTCAAGGTTTGCTCAGAAAACCTAAGGCAGTAGCCAGCTAAAATTCCTAAAACACACATGCAGGAAAGGATTGTGCAAATTCCCCTGGAAGTGATTAGTTAGGGAGAAATGGGCTAATTCTTCCTGGCCAGCTCTGGAAGTGAATCATTCAATAATCCCATCAAGAATAACTGAGCACTCAGTGCCTGCAAAATGGGTTTTCCTCCTTTTCGTAGATCACAATGGAGGGTTGCCTGTGCCCATTCAATCCCAAATGGCTAGCCCATCAACGATCATTAACACATTCAGATAATCCTTTGTCCATTCCTGGAAAACTCTGGTAGACATTGTATTCCACTTTACTCCCATCCCTTCAAGGGAAATATTGAATATAAATATCACCCTAAAGTGCCACTAAAGTGTGTGTGGACCCTCTTTTTCCCATCACTCCATCAGTCTGTGTCATCAGGACTGCAGCTTCAGCATGAATCTCTGCTCCTCTAATCAATATAGTATAACCCACAATCCCCTTACTCCAGTCCTCAATTCATATGCTTCCTACTTTCTTTGATAGCCTTGTGTGGTTGCATGAAGCTTGAGTGTTAACCTACCCTGACATCCCCCATCTTGGAATATTGCATAATTGGAAATATTTAATAATCTGACTTAATGTGGTCTTCCACGTGGTTGGCAAGTAGACCAGCAACTCCCCAGATAACAAGGCTGGAGTTATGCACAGCCTAGGGAGGGGCCTTTGGAAATTCTTCAAACAGGTCATACCTAGGTAAGAGTTCTTCCTGAAAAAACCTAGAGATGAGTCATTCACTAACCGTCTCAATAATAGTAGAGTCCTCAATGGTTGCAAAATGGGTTTTTCCTCCCTACCCCTGCTCACCATAGAAGTTGCCTGCTCCTATTCAGTTCCAAATATATTGCCAATTAATGATTGTTAATACATCCAGAGAATACTTGTTTTAGCCTAGGAAACCCCAGGAGACATTGTATTCCACTCTAAATCTCATCCCTTCAAGGGAATAATCAAATATAAATATCAGTCTAAAACTCCACCAAAGTGTGCACAGCTTCTCTTCCTTTATCCCCCTTTCTAATTTATAATCTCATCTCCCCCTTTACATATGTTATTCATGCCCCCCACAAGGGGTGGATGACAGGAGGCCCAGGACAGGGGGCCCTAGGGGCCCAGGATTAGGAGGGAGGCTGGCATGATACTATTGTAAGTTTTTATTATGTAAATCCATTTAGTTTTTTAAAAAATAAATATAACTATTACTTTGGTGTCATCATTTAAACTGACTTATTTTAATTTTTATCCTATATAGCATCTTTCTGTCCTTACCTTAGTAGTAGGTAGGGGGCCCACCAAATATCCTGGCCTGGAGGCCCACTTCAGGATGTGGAGGCTATGATGTTACTGCTTCCCACATGGATCCTGGCAAAATTTCCAGGGAAAACAGCTTCAAAATTTAGTTCCCTGAGACAGAATAGAAGTTTCTGTAGGGTGTTCACTGAAGAGCATAGAAAGACCAGCTGGATGCAAATAAGTCCACCACCTTCTAAAATGCCCTTAGGATTTCTTGGTTTAAAACCTTTTGTTCATGGAATTAAGCAAACTACTCTGATTACACTCTGAACATGGGGGGGAAAATAAGCAAAGATTCTTATAGCCATTTGGTTTTATTAAAGGACCACTTGGGAAATGTAAATTTTGTTATCTTTCAATTAATGAATTAATAGCTTCATTAATAGCTTCATTCTGGAATTAAGGCTTAAAGTCACAGTCAAATCAATCAGCTAAAAATGGCCCATATTTTCCATCAACTACTTAGTTATGAATGCATAACTAAGTAACATGTCCTGGCCCAATGCCCCCCCAAATCCACCGTTAACAGGCAGCAGCCAAACCAAGAGATCCTGATTCTGGATTGTTGTAGCCTCACTCATTGGCTTCATCTTGCTGCACTCCAATCACCAGCAGGTCAGATGTCCATCTTTCCATGCAGCTGCTGGATGTTAAATGTAGGAGGGGGGATTAAAATCATGGCAATACTGCCACGACCATGACTCTGTTACCCAAAGAGCTCTTGAATATTCCAAGAAAAGATCGAGTTTCTAATATGCTGGGGAAATTAGCAGCAAGTCAACCTTAGCAATGTGAAAGGAGACAACAGAGAGGGGATCTTTACACCAACTATACCCCTACTAACTCTGAACAGATACACACAAACGCAAAATGAAAAATTAACAAGGATATTAAGGACATAAAATAATGATGCCAAGCACACACACATTCATGCAAAAAGCATTCACACAAGACCACTGGAAATTGAAGAAGAGAGGTTGCCAGAGGGATAGAGAGGGAGATTGCTTGGGTGATACAACACCTGTTTTATAGTCTGAAGTCATTGAGCAAACCTGCAGCATAGATACATGAATTTGGAGTGGCTAACACAGAGAGAGATGTAGTGTTCCCAAGCAAAAGTTCTGTGCACAATGAGGCATGATTTGTGGGTGATATTTATACCAAAAATATGCCCTCGGGTGAGGAAGTTTCATGGGTTGAAAGAATAGTCTCCAAAGATTGCATAATGAGTTCCAGGAAAACTCCTGGTCTTGACAATACATGTCTGAAGATGCTAATGTGTTTGCAACTGCCTTAAATGTCTTAGTGATTAGATTTATAAAAGCTTGAATTGCCTCTTTGATGGCTAGGTGATTAGGGAAGGGAAGCTCAATACCTTCAATCAATGGAATACTCCATCTGATTAATGGAATCATTGCCTGTCACTTGGATGTGTGGTGGTGACAATGTCCTTTTGACCTCATTATGTTTCCTCATATTTTTGGAATTTGTCAGTAGTTCTTCCTTTGGGCAATGCATGGCTTACAACATATGCCTATTGGGATCCATACAGCGAGTCCCTGAAACCTTTCTGCTCTTCCCAGTGGAAGACCACATTAATAAGCCGAATTATTAATAAGCAAATTTTGGGGATTTCTGAAGGTGGGGCTCATTAGGGGAACTAACAACTCCATAGTGTTACTGAATATGGAGCAGTCATAGATCTGTAACTCTAGGTTATGAATCCATGGCTGCAGTACAGAATGCCAATCAAATGTAATTAAATTGCCCCTTTTCATTAGAAAATGTCTAACTTAATTGATAGCTTAACTGATTTTAATTGGATAGTTTCTGTTCAGTTGATAGGCCAGCTGCGCCCCTTCCTAGAATTGGAAGACCTAAAGATGGTAGTGCACGCACTGGTAACCTCAAGGTTGGACTTCTGCAATGTTCTGTACATTGGGCTACCTCTGTACCAAGTTCAGAACCTCCAATAAGTTCAAAATATGGCAGCCAGATTAGTTACAGGTACACCCAGGAGTGAGCATATCACACCAATATTAAAATCATGGCAAGGGGTTGGACTGGATGGCCCTTGTGGTCTCTTCCAACTCTATGGTTCTATGATTCTATGATTGGTTTCTCATTCAGATATATCTGTCTTGTGAAAAGATACTTTTCTTTCTTTATTTTTTAACCTGAGCTCAGACAAAGGGCAGTAAAATGTATATCCTTTTGCAACAGTGAGGCAACCTCTCTGGTATCCAGGATGTTTCTGTTCCTTTGTTAGGCAGAAATCATCGGATTGTTGGAGAAATCTCTGTACTGATGCATCTGGAAACAACTTTTAGGTGCTGTATAGATAAAACTAGCCAATTATAGTCCAAAAGAGAACTTTTACCTTTGTTGGAGGCACCTTTGCTGAAGTTGGAGGTTGCAAAAGGATTTAAATTTTACTGTCCTTTGCCTCAATTCCACATGGCCAAGAAGTAGGAGTGGCCTCTGCCTGCATGAATCATAGAATCATAGGGTTGGATGAGACCACAAGGTCCATCTAGTCCAACCCCCTGTCATGCAGTAATACCCATCAAAGCCCTCCCAACAGATGGCCATCCATCCTCTGTTTAAAACCTCCAAAGGAGACTCCACCACACTCTGAGGCAGCGTGTTCCACTGCCGAACAGCTCTTACTGTCAGGAAATTCTTCCTAATGTTTTGGTGGAATCTCTTTTCCTGGAGTTTGCTCCATGTTCTAGTCTCTGGAGCAGCAGAAAACAAGCTTGCTCCATCCTCAATATGACATCCCTTCAGATATTGAAACATGGCTATCATATCACCTCTTCACCTTCTCTTCTCCAGGCTAAACATGTCCAGCTCCCTAAGCCGCTCCTCATAGGGCATGGCTTCCAGACCTCCCACCATTTTGGTCACCCTCCTCTGGACACACTCCAGCTTTTCAACATCCTTCTTCAATTGTGGTGCCCAGAACTGGACACAGTATTCCAGGTGAGGTCTGACCAAAGCAGAATACAGTGGCACTATTACTTCCCTTGATCTAGAAGCTATACTCCTATTGATGCAGCCTAGAATTGCATTGGCTTTTTTAGCTGTCGCATCACTCTACTGGCTCATGTTCAGCTTGTGGTCCACTAAAATTCCTAGATCCCTTTCACATTTAAAGCCATCAAGCCAAGTGTCACCCATCCTGTATGTGTGCATTTCATTTTTATAGCACCAAATATAGTATCTTACATTTCTCCCTGTTGAAATTCATTCTGTTAGTTTTGGCCCAGCTTTCTCATCTGTTAAGGTCATTTTAAATTCTGATCCTGTCCTCTGGGGTATAAGCTACCCCTCCTAATTTGGTATCATCTGCAAACTTGATAAGAAATGAGATCCCTCACCTGAACAACATAAGCAACACCTGAGAGAACATTTAGGCTTACGACTTCAGCACTGTCACTTTTCTTTGTTTATTTTGTAACATATTTTGCCTGATGAGGAAACCAGTAGAGCTTCGAAAGCTTGCATCATTTGTTTTGCATTTTGGTTGGCCAATCCAGGTATCACTTTTTTGTGGATTCTGGATTTTGTTTTACTGCATAGTCAAGACCCCTGAGTGTGTTTCCTGTAGAGCTACAGTGTCTTATGACCAGAGGGTTAATATCAATACCCAACTGAATTATAAACTTTGCTACATTTTTCTACATTAGCAGACCCTGGTCACGGATTGCCAATATTGAAAGGAGATCTTATAATTAAGATTGTGAATTTCCTGCATGAAATTTCCATCCATGCACATCTCAATGCACAGTGTCTATAGAACGAGTGTTAATCTTGTTTAAGCATGAAGGTAAATCAAACAACCTCAGAGCTTCAGACTCCACTAGAAGCACCAAAGGAAAACCCTGGCACAGCTGACTATGGTTTTGGCCCCAGGTCTTCAGCCTTTCATCTTTCAGACAGAGAACTGATTATGCACAGCCGCCGTCTGAATTAACCCATAAGCATCTTTTGTTTGCTCAAAAAACATTCCCACGGACGGTGCAAATTAAAATTTAATCTATCTCAATGCATTATCTCTATCTGAATTATAACTCAGCTGCCTCATTTGCATAAGTCAGAGATTGTAATGACTTACTCAACTAAGCATACTCATGCAGTTAATTACTTTTTTTTCCCCCAAATGAAATGCCAAAATTATTTCCTGGCAGAGAAAGGCAATTGCTCACCCACAACGGTGTGGGATGCTGGGAGGGTGTGTTCTTAAAAAAAACAAAAAAACAATTAGTATGAAATTAATTTTTTTCAGATCACTGGACCATATTTCATGCACCAATCCAAAGGGTGGGAAGAGGCTGCCTTAACATGGCATCCGAACGGAGGCTGTGCTGCCCTCCCTTTCTCTCTGGCTGCTGAAGCTTGGAATTCAGAATCCCCCTCTGAGAGTCTTTGTCTCCCACAAGACAAAAAGGGATGAAGACGAAAAATTTCTGAGTAGGCTGTAAGGGAAGAAACTCTGCCTGAATTCAATAGAAAGGGACCTCATCTGTGGTCTCATCTATACGAGCCAGGATACACCGGCTCCCTGCCACTATATCTTGGCTGTGGATCAGGCGTCTTGTTCCCCTATTGCCTGTCTAGACAAGCCTGGTCAGGCTGGCCTTAGATATTAGATATGCTGCCTGAGTCAATGGAGCAAACATCACTCTCCCCTCCCCTGCAAGTTATGGGAACGGCCAAGTTATTTTAGCATAAAATGCCACCAGGCCACTTCCCTTTCCTTGTCAGTAAAAATGCTATAATAATAAATTACAGTAGGAGTCCCGTATCCACTGGGGATTGGTTCCGTGGGGGGGTGGATACCAAAAACCGTGGATAAAAGCAAACACCATTGAAAATAATGGGACTTCCGATTTAAAATACCATAGAGTTGCCTTGGAGGACCTAGAAAATGGCTAGAGAGGATGCATTTTCTAGAAAGACTCTATGGTAGGTGTGCTGTTTTGTGTCCTGCACATAACTGAATCAGTGGATAATCAATCAGTGGATATGGGGGTCCTATTGTAACCATCAGCTTTCATGACAACCATGATAAGAAGAGCAGGCCCTTTTGGTCAGGACATGGGACAGAGCCTTCTTGGTAGCTGCTCCCAGGCTGTGGGACTCCCTGCTACAGGAATTCTGGTTGGCCTTCTCCCTGCTCTCTTTCCACCATCAGGTGAATATCTTTTTATTCAGGTAGGCCTTTAGAATTTAAACTATGTAGCAATGTTGCATGAAGTGGTGTGCTGTAGTTCTTATCTTTTATTAATAATTATATTCCAAATGTGTTATTAACTCTTTTTGACCATGTTTTTTTTAAAAAAATACTGTTATTTGATTTTTATTCAACGTTTGTAAAATAAGATTTTAACTTAATCTTGTTTTGCAATAAAATTTGGATTGATGCGCACAAACACCAATTCACAGCAGCTTTCATTTGTCTCCATGTTTTGTTTTGTTTTCAAAACCACAGGCATGCATTTGTTGTTCAAGTGGGCATGTTTGCAAATCAAGATGGCAGGTGTGAAGGAATTATTTGTGTTTCTATTGTCACCGGTTGCTTCTGCAGAACAGTATATTTTTAAAACACATATCCAAGGTGCAGAAGTGAAATATTCTGCTTAAATAAACAGAAAAAAGAGGGGAAAGGGCTGTTTTGTCACCTCACTGCACAATCGCTATAGCAAAAATCCCACATGGCAGTTCCGGGTGCTTGCCTTGCCAGCTATATCTGTCCCTTGCACACGTCTGACCAATCAGCTTTCCCCTTTTGCTCTTATCAGAAATGTACGGCAAAGTGAATCGGTTGTCCCAACGATCGGGAATGCGCATTTCCATTGGAGTTTTTTAAATCAGCTTTCCTCTTCCACTCTTATCAGGAATGCACAGCAAAGTGAATCAGTTGTCCCAAGAGGCAGGAAGGTGCATTTCCTTTGGAGTTTCTTTTAAAAGCCGTGAAGGTTTTTCCTGCTGAGTATTTGGCAATTTTGGCCCCCCTCCTCCCAAATATGGCTCATTTAGACAAAATGTGTTCTCAAATTCTATGAGGAGTGTTTTCACTGTATTGGAAACTGGATTCACTTCATAATAGGGACTTGTAGAGTGTTCTTGAGGATTCGAATAGAATACAGTTCTTTTTGGCATCTGAGGGCTGATATCATTTTTTTAAAACTACCTTTTATAACACACTTTCCTGGAAACACTAGTTTGTGTCAGGCTCGTCCCTGAATTCTGGGTATTGGAGTAGAGTTCATGGAGGACCCTGACACAGGGTTGGTTCAGGCCTGGTTCCCTGCCTAGGCCTCTGAAAGTTTTGGAGAGAGGCCAGCCTGCCTGGTTGGCTTGGGAACGCTGCTCTCCACAGCAGCTCAAGGTCAGTGTTCCCAGGTGCAAGGCGCTATGAGAAATCCTCCCTAAATGCTTTTCTCATGCTGTGTGCTTTTATCTGGGGGTTTGCTTTGACTGTGCTCAGTTTCGGCTTTTTCCTATGTTCCTGACACATGAATCCATGTCAATAAAGCAATTTATTGAATGCATGTGAGTGTGTGTGCTTGGTACATCACAGTGTGGCTAACCTAGAATTTCCTTTTAAGGCAGGCCATCCCCTTGCCTATGCTTTTGTTGCTGCCATTTCAGTCTACAACACTCTAAAGCAGCCTTTCTCAACCTTTTTACCCTGGTGGAACCCTTGAAGCAATTTTCAGGTCTCAGGCAACCCTGCCTAAAAACTCAGGCTTGGCCAAATTGATCACCAACAATGGTCTGCCCTGGCCTCACATCGGGAGGCATGGAGACGCACTATCCACAATGCTGCAGCCTTATTTGAGAACTCACACTGAACAAGTCTTGAAGAGAAATGACAATGCAGAAAGAATCACAACCTGGAAACATCACCCAAGGAGACCTTCTGCTGTGCTCTCTGCAACCGGACTTGTTTATCTCAGATTGACCTTTTCAGTCGTCAGCGCACTTGCAGAAAGCACGGGATGAGTCCTTCCTGAATCTTCATTTGCAAAGAAAAGCCAGAGAGAGAGGGAAAAAATGTGTTTGTTTTTTTCAATCACAATATTTTGAGGAACCCTTTGTAGAACCCTAGGGTTCCAGTGAACCCTGGTTGAGACCTGCTCTAAAGGATGAGGTGGCTCAGCCTCCAACTCCTCTGCTCAAGGTCCATATCTGGTGGCCTAGGCTCTGCTTTCCAGTGAAAGGCTGCCAGCCTCCTCTAGCTCTGACTGAAGGCTATGATCTGGGCTTATCTCTTCGTTTCCCTCATCTGAAGAGGCTTCCCCAAGTGGGACATGACAGGAGTAAGCACCCACCACTGGGTCTCAGTTAAACCCTTTGAAACCTGTTTTGACAGTGAAGATAATGAGATGAGTGTGTACACCATGGGCAATGAAGCATGGAAGGAGAGATGATTCCAGGAGAGCCAAAACATATTCCATCTCGCCTTTCACCGCGAGCAAACGTTGCTCAGTGGTAGCCGCTTGCATCTCCCTGGTAACATCCCATTTGCGGCAGCTTTGCTGATCATTACAGCTAGCAAGCAATTAAAGCTTAATTTGCATCCACGCATGAGATTAAAGGAGTTGGGTAGATTAATTTTTAAAAGCTGCTACCTTTCAGGCTGGATGGGCCTAATTGATTGGACATTCGTGCAGCGTAGCCCAGCATGGGCATCTCTGCTTCTTTGCAAAGAAGAACGGAAGGAAGGAAGGAAGGAAGGAAGGAAGGAAGGAAGGAAGGAAGGACCTCTTACCATCTTCCTTGAACCTCTCAATGTAAAAGACATGATACTGGGGTGGTGTGCACCATTGAACAGAGCCATGAGGGGTGATTAGAGACCCCTTCATATCTATCACTCAAATTAGATCCAGCTAAGCTAAGAAAGAACTAAGGACATTATCAGACTAGCCTCTAAAAACACTGTAATTCCACGACTGAGGAAAGCAAATACATAGGCCCCATCTATACGAGGGGAAAAAATATAATCTCCTCCGAAGAAATAGCAATTCGCAGTGCTAGGACCTGTCTTAATGGATCCCCCTAAACTTTGCATTCCCCTTAGCCAAGATGGTGGCTGCAAGTGAATTACTCACACTTTAAAATCTGCAGCTGCTGCCCAAAAAATATGTTTTAAAAAGAGTCACCATGGGGTGCACAAGCAATACTTTGTATTCACAAAAGAAAAAAGTATAAAAGAGAGTAAAAGATCGCCATTTTATCAACATACCCACCTCTCACTTAGCTGAAAATCCAACATGGCGGCAGCAGATGCTTGCCCTCTTTGCAAGCCCCTCCTCCATGCTCATCCTTGGCACAGCAATGTGAATGTGACAATCACACATTTGCATCCCCTATGGAGCCTTTTTTAAACTCTGAGAAAAGCCTCAAAGGCTTCCCTGGTGGAGTTTAAGGTGGATTTGACTGCCCTCCTTCTGAATGAGATGTATTGATGCAAATGTCCATATAGACAAATCACCTTCCATTCAAATTCCATTAGGGTTACCTTCACTGTTTGGATAGGACCATAGTGACATGATTACAGTAATTATCACACACCGCCATAATCGTGAGATACTACTGCCACGGAATTATTGCACAGCTACCACTAGCAGATTAAGAATGGGATTTCAGCTCGCGCCATAGTAACACTTGTCTTTGCATGGCCTTCTTATGACACAATAATATGACACACTTTATGACACACTTTACTGGTCTGGCAAACCCAAAACTGAAAAACATCTTTCAGGAGTAGGCTTCATGCTAAAAACTCCATTTCCTCCAAACTCGAAACCTTGCCAACAGGACACTCCGATCGCATTATTTCCTTACGCCTTCCTCATGATGTTCTCTTTAGTATATATGCCCCAACTATGCAAGCCGAGCCTGTAGAGAAAGACAAATTCTACACAGACCTACGCCAACTCATACAAAAAGTCCCTGTAGAAGATAAAATGATTATCCTTGGTGATTTCAATGCCAGAGTCGGAAAGAACTCCGAAGCCTGGAAAGGTGTTTTAGGCAAGCATGGTGTTGGAAATTGCAATGATAATGGACACCTCTTGCTAGAGTTCTGTGCAGAACAACAGCTGACTATTACAAACACAATCTTTCAGCAGAAAGATAGCTTGAAGACAACCTGGATGCATCCCCGATCCAAACATTGGCACCTCATTGACTATGTTCTAGTCCTCCAGAGAGACATTCGCGATGTCCGTGATACCCGAGTGATGCCCAGTGTAGAATGCCAAACAGATCATCGCCTCATCAGATGTAAACTAAATCTTCATCTTAAGATCAAACCTAAGAGGGATGGCATCTTAAAGAAGAGACTCCAAGTCAACAATACCATGAGAGACAACTTCCAGGCAAATCTGCAAACAAAACTTGAAGACCATTGTACAGATCCTTCTCCTACAGTGCTTTGGCAACATATCAAAAACAGTATCCTCCAGTCTGCAGAAGAATCCCTCGGGTTCTCCCACAAGAAAAATCAAGACTGGTTTGATGAAAACAACCAAGAGATCCAGGAGCTGTTGGCAAAGAAGAGAACTGCTCACCAGGCATACCTCGCCCAGCCAACCTGCCATGTAATAAAAGCAGCTTTCCATCTCACATGTAGTAAACTTCAACAAAAACTCTGAGACATGCAGAACAAGTGGTGGATCAATATGGCAGAAAAGACACAATGCTGTCCAGATCTGGGTGATCATAGAAGATTTTATGAAGCTCTCAAAGCAGTGTTTGGACCTACTTATCAGGTCCAAAGCTCCTTATACAGTACAGATGATCAAACATTAATTACTGATAAAGCCTCCATCCTGAATCGATGGGCTGAACATTTTCAAAGTCTCTTTAGTGCCAACCAAGTAGTCCAAGGCTCAGCTATCCAACATATGATACAAAAACCAATGAAAAATGAATTAGACATAGCTCCCACTTTGGAAGAGACCCTTAAGGCCATACAGCAGATGAAAAACGGCAAGGCAACTGGGATCGATGGAATCCCACCTGAAGTTTGGAAACACAGAGGTCATGCACTCCATGATAAATTCCATGAACTCCTTGTGAATTGCTGGGGAAAAGGGGAACTGTCATCAGATCTCCGAGATGCAGTCATCATCACCCTGTACAAGAAAAAAGGAGCAAAATCCGATTGCTCAAACTATCGAGGCATAACACTGCTCTCTATTGCTGGAAAAATCCTTGGAAGGATACTCCTGAACAGATTAGTTCCTGCTATTGCAGAAGAACTTCTCCCTGAAAGCCAATGTGGCTTCAGAGCCAATAGGAGTACTACAGATACGGTATTTGCCCTTAAACAACTGCAAGAAAAATGTAGAGAGCAGAACAAAGGTCTCTATGTAACATTTGTCGACCTCACGAAAGCCTTTGACACTGTGAGTAGAAAAGGTCTGTGGCAGATCCTGGAAAGACTAGGATGTCCCCCCAAATTCCTTAAAATGATTATCTTGCTACACGAGGGCCAGCACGGTCAAGTCAGATATGGCAATGCTCTTTCAGAGCCCTTTCTAATAACTAATGGAGTCAAGCAAGGTTGTGTTCTTGCACCAACTTTATTTACAATCTTCTTTAGCATGATGCTCCAAAGGGCTAAGGCAGAGCTTGAAGAAGACGACGACATCTATATACGTTACCGTACTGATGGTAGCTTGTTTAACTTAAGCCGTCTGAGGGCTCGCACTAAGACTCTAAACTATCTAGTCCGTGAGCTGCTCTTTGCTGATGATGCTGCCCTTGTGGCCCACACAGAAGCAGCTCTGCAGCGCCTAACATCCTGCTTCGCAACAGCTGCAGAGCTGTTTGGGCTGGAAGTCAACCTGAAGAAAACAGAAGTTCTCTACCAGCCTGCACCACAAGACAAACACCACCATCCCCACATTGCCGTTGGCAAATCTGTGCTCAGGTCCGTTCAACAGTTCACCTACCTGGGAAGCATCATCTCCTCAGATGCCAAGACTGACGAAGAGATCGATCACAGATTGGCAAAGGCATATAGCGCATTTGGAAGACTTCACAAAAGAGTCTGGAGTAATAAACACCTGAGGCAAAGCGCAAAAATCAGTGTGTATAGAGCCATTGTACTGTCTATTCTCCTTTATGGATCTGAAACATGGGTCACCTATCGCCACCACTTGCGACTCCTTGAATGCTTTCATCAGCGCTGTATATGCACAATCCTAAATATACACTGGACTGACTATGTGACGAATGTTGCTGTCCTTGAGCAAGCAGGGATCACCAGCATTGAGGCCATGATATTGAGAACGCAGCTGTGCTGGGCAGGGCACGTTTCTAGGATAGAGGACCATTGCCTCCCCAAAATACTACTCTACGGTGAACTCTCCACGGGTCAGCGTAAGAGGGGCACTCCAAAAAAGCGATACAAGGACTCCCTGAACCAACATCTCAGGCTCGGCCAAACTGATCACCAACAATGGTCTGTCCTGGCCTCACATCGGGGGACATGGAGACACACTATGCACAATGCTGCAGCCTTATTTGAGAACTCACATCGAACAAATCTTGAAGAGAAACAACAACGCAGAAAGAATCACAACCCAGAGACATCACCCAAGGAGACCTTCTGCTGTGGTTTCTGCAACTGGACTTGTTTATCTTGGATTGACCTTTTCAGTCATCAGCGCGCTTGCAGAAAACGCGGGATGAGTCCTTCCTGAATCTTCGTTTGCGAAGAAGAGCCAGAGATAGTAACACTTGTCTTTGCATTGCCTTCTGATGACACAGTAATAATGCCTCCTGCTGGCTGACACATGCGCCTTTACGAAAAAAATTCTCTTACTTCCTGGATTTTGCATGGGTAAGATTTCAACTGTTCTTGCAAGAAGACGTGCGACTTCACTCTAAAACAGTAAAAACAAATAAATAACCAAAGAAATCCACAAATAAACACTTAAAGAAGCATTAAAAGGTACCAAGAAGAGGCGACAGTTGATTAAAAGAGTGTCCTGTTGGTCCACTTCACATTCTCTTCTGGAAGTTTAATTTGTGTTCTCATTGGGAAAGGGGAGTGTGGAAAGGACCCATTTATGCTGTAATCCTGCAATTATAGTGGGACGTGATGTCGTACACTCGTCAATACTGTGAAAAGAGCAATATTGAAGGCTATTGACAGGTTTTGCCCATCAATGAAAAGTTATGTATAATTAACGGGTGGAGTACACATGGACCACGGGAGGACAACAACATCATGCAATAGCAGTTACCCATTTCTGTTACAATCCCATCATATTTCATATCCCATCACTATTTCTGCCTCGTGTGATAAAGTCCTAAGTCAGATCTGCAAGTGTAAAGATATAGCTTTAAATGTCCCATTTAAATAAAATAAGACCATTTATTTGTTTTCTTGGCAGTCCATGGTGTCCACAGATCAAATTAGATCCATCTTGGCTATGAAGGAACTAGAAAAGATCCTCAAGTGTAGAGATAATAATAATTATAATAATTATAATATGTATTTATTTATACTCCACTCCTCTATTAAAATCAATCGGGGCAGCTTACAAAAATTAAAATACAATACAGATTAAAATCCCTAAACACCACCCACCCCCACCCTCCCCCATAAAAAGATATCAAACCAATATAAATTAAAAACAACTAATCTAAAATCACATTAAAAAAAATAATAAATAGCCAGCAGACTAAAAAAGAGGTCAGGAGCTCCTGAGGCCAGGATCTAATTAGGAAAGGCCTGCCATAAGAGATCCATCTTTAATGCTTTTTTAAAGCTACTCAGGCCTGTCATCTGACGGATCTCGTTTGGCAGGCCATTCCATAAATTGGGGGCGATTACCGAAAAGGCCCTCTGGGAGGTTGCAGACAGCCTAGATTTTTGTGGCTGAAGCAAATTCCTCCCAGAGGACCGGAGTGCGCGGGGAGGATTGTATGGGAGCAAGCGGTTCCAAAGATAAGTTGGACCCAAGCCATTTGGGGCTTTATAGGTAATAACCAACACCTTATACTGGGCCCGCTAACTGATAGGCAGCCAGTGGAGAGATTTTAATTCTGGAGTTATATGGTCTCTCCGAGATGTTCCCGAGACCACTCTGGCTGCCATATTTTGTACCAACTGAAGTTTCCAGACCAAGCATGAGGGTAGCCTCATGTTGAGCGCATTGCAGACATCTAGACGAGAGGTTACCAGCGCGTGCACCACAGTCTCGAGGTCCTTTACTTCCAGGAAATGGCGCAGCTGGTGTATCAGCCGAAGCTGATAACAGGCACTCCTGACCGTCACATTCACCTGACTCGTATAGTCAGATCATTCAATACCAAAGTCAGAAGCATTTGGATTTCTATGTGAATACTGGACAGTGAAGAAGGGTGACGGGAAGAAAACAACTCATTTGAAATGTGGTACTGGAGGAGAATGGGATCCTGTATCATTTCGCTGTATTTGGAAGGAAGGGGGCCAAAAACAACTCATTTGAAATGTGGTGCTGGAGGAGAGTTCTACAGATCCTATGCACTGCCAAATGGCAAGTAAATGGGTGCAAGAACAAACCAAGCCTGACCTCTCCTTAGAAGCCAAAAATGACATAACTCAGGCTGGTAAGTGGTAAGTCATTTTGGCTCAACTCAGTTAATTATGTAAATCAAGCACATCTGTGGGAATTTATTAGGCAATAATTTGATTTATAAAGAAGTGGACAGGGGGTAAATGATCTAGTTCAGCTGTCTTCTGTGACTTGTATTTGTTTTTCCTTGTACACAATCATATATATATATATATATATATATACATATATATACAATCATATATCAATTTTTTTTTTAAAAAAAAGTATTCATTACTAAGTCATCAAAGAACCAGGCAACTGAAAGAGCTACTCAGGAATAGTGACAATGCTTGAATGTAAGGGAGTGGAAGGCTATGAATTTTAAATTATGTATTGATTGTTTTAAAATGTCTTGGTTTTACTGTTCTTTTAAAGTGATATACTGTATAGATTTCCCTTTGGGTTTTTCCAGGCTGTGAGGCCATGTTCTGGAAGAGTTTATTTCTGACATTTTGCCTGCATCCACAGATGAAGGCAAAACGTCAGAAATAAACTCTTCCAGAACATGGGCTCACAACCCAGGGAAAAAAAACCAAGGAAAATCTATGGATGCCGGCCCTGAAAGCCTTTGATATACTGTATGTTTTTAACTGATATGTGTTTTTAACCAATTGTTACCCAGAGAGTTCTTGGAAATTCCAAGAAAATATCAGGTTTCTAATATGTTGGGGAAATTAGCAGCAACACTATCTTAGCAATGCAAAAGAGGGCAACAGAGAGAGGGATCTTTACACCTTTGTATACCCCGACTAACAGTCCCACACAAGCGCAAAATGAAAAATTAACAATGATATTTTTTTAAGACATAAAGAGAATAACACCAAGCATGCATACATTCATACAAAAAACATTCACACAAGACCACTAAGAATGGAAGGAGAGAGAGATTGCCAGAGGGATAGACAGGGAGGTTTCTGGAATGATACACCTGTCTTGTAGTCCGAAGTCATCAAGCAAACCAGCAGCGTGGATGGATGAATCTGGAGTAGCTAACACAGAGTGACAGAAAGTCCCCCAGCAGAGGGTCTGTGCGCAATAAGGCATGATTTTTGGTCAATATTTATACCAAAAATATGCCCCAAGGTGAGCACGTTTCTTGACAATAGATGTTAATGAGTTGCAATTGCCTTAAATGTTCTGATGATTGGATTCACAAAGCTTGAACTGCCTTATTATTATTATTATTATTATTATTATTACTACTACTACTACAACTATAGGGTTTTCACCTTAGCAGAATGTTATTGCTGTTGTGTGCCTTCAAGGAGACCCTTAAGGCAAGCTCATCTCTAACATATGATAATCTCATCATATGAGGGCTGTCTAAATGGTTAAAATACTCCTCATGGAATGGGAAAAGAATCCTACCTGTCTTGATGGGATCCTGCATCATTTCACTGTATTTGGAAGGAAGGGGGGCGAAAAATGTCAAAAACTCCAAAGGAAAAGACATTGCAGCTTTTCCTGGAATTTTTAACAAACAGTGAGGGGAATGTACATTCCTGCTTGTTTAGACAGTTGCATTCATATCACTGCACTTTCCCATAGGAGAGGAAACACAAAGCTGATTGGCTGGATGAGCACAAGGGGAGGGGCTTGCTAACAGGGCAAGCACCAGCACCACCATGTTGGATGTTCACCTTAGCAAATGATTGCTAAGGCAATAAAATTGGGTGTTGGGGCTTTTTTTCCTACAGGCAAACTATCGCCCAAGCGCACAATGGAAAAGTTTGGGGTTTTTTAAGTGTGGCAGCAGCAATTAAGTAAAAACATGAGTAAATCACTCATGGCCACCATCTTGACCAGTAGGCATGTGAAGCGTTTGGGGGCCAAAACACCATTAAGATAAATAGCAGCTACTGTGAATCGCCATTGCTGCAGAACAATCTGGGGTTTTTTTTGCCTCGTATAGACGGGACCATGGTTTTCATGGCAAAATTTGTTCAGAGGAGGTTTGCCATTGCCTGTCTCTGAGGCTCAGAAAGTGTGGCTTCTCTAAGGTCACCTAGTGGGTTTCCATGGCTGAGCAAGGATTCAAACCCCTGGTCTCCGAGAATCCTAGTCCAATACTCAGAACACAATATCACATTGGCTCATAGTAGAAAATAGGAAGACACATTACTTCAGACCAAAGGGCTGTCTAATCCCAAATTCTGTTCATGTAGCAGCCAACTAGTTACTTATGAAAAGCTCACCAGCAGGACATGAGCGCCCCTGCACCCTATGACCATGATTGCACATTGGGGTTGCATAGTGTATGAGAAATTCCACATATGGATTGTTTAAATCATTACATTTTCATTGAAATTTCAAAAACCGCTTTACAATATTATATTAAGCAAGTAACAAATGGAGTCATACAGTGCTGATCCCTATCTTTTCATCTTTGCAAAGATCAGAGAGAGTCAAATGTCAAGAATCAGCCATGTCTGAATCATGTTTTTCATGCAAAGCAGTTAGAATTTATTCAGCTTGTCACTCCAAAAGTGACTATGGAGGGGTGGAGTAGGGTCTAGTGGAGATGTCTGTGGAGTTCATGTAATTAACAAATTTCAATGAATTTGCCCTGGGGTTCAGTTCCTAGTAATGCATATGATTCTTGAGTTAACTTTTCCAATAGCAATGCAAACCTTTTGAAATCGAGCAAAGATGTTCAAGCCCGTTGTGTGCTACGAAATTGTGTGCAAGCAATTTCCAGCCTCACAGCCATGATCATAAATGTGACAAGATGTTCATGTTGTAAATTTTTATTTCCCGCCCCCCCAAGAAATAGTGATACAAGAAGTAACGAGCTGCAGTTTGTAATGTTCTGTTTAATTATGGGGGAAATCTACTGCATAAATTGAGACCAAAAGAATACACAAGTGGGCACTCTAGCCAATTGCACCTGGGGAGTTATGAGCTGACTGTACTACAGGGGGGCACATTATCAATGGTTCGATTTGTGCTATTGTGCCATGCCATGCATTGGCTAGGGGGCAAGTGCTAAAGGGAAAAAAGATACAAATTGCTTAAGGAAAAAAGATATAGTCATTTCCTCAATCTCCTGAAGTTTCTGTTATCTCCAACATTTTGTGTGTTCTTTGAGTACAGTATAACCACCATATTCATGGGGAATAAATTCCTGGAATTTACCATGGATACTGGAAAGCATGCATAATAACGAACCCTATTAAAACGAAATACTTCCAGCTCAAGCATATCATAGGGTCACGCTAGAGGACCTAGAAGATGTCTAGAAAGAACACCTCTCTAGCCATAGAATCATAGAAACATAGAGTTGGAAGAGATCACAAGGGTCATCTAGTCCCACCCTCTACCATGCAGGAATAAACAATCAAAGCATTCCCGACAGATGGCCATCCAACCTCTGGCTAAAAACCTCCAAAGAAGGAGACTCCATCACACTCCCAAGCAGTGCATTCTACTGACACACAGCTCTTACTGTCAAGAAGTTCTTCTTTATGTTTAGGTGGAATTTCTTTTCCTGTTGTTTGAGTCCATTGCTCCCTGTCCTTGTCTCTGGAGCAGCAGAAAGCAAGCTTGCTCCATTCTCAGCATGATATCCTGTCAAGTATTTAAACATGGCTATCATGTCACTATTTCTAAGCTTTGGCACAAAGGACAGCTTCTGGGCATTACAGCAGGTTCTCAGTTGGCTCTAGGGCTAGTCTAGACAAGAAGAAATAATGCTCATACCTGCGCATTATAGCAAATTTTCAGCAGCACCATTTTGTTACCATGGTGTCTTTACAAAAACAATAAGCTGAGAAGCTCTCCATGCCTGACGTTCAAATGGTCATGAATCAAGATGGCGGCTGTGTTAATTTGTTGTGGTTGGAGTGATTGGGGGAGCAAAAGGAACCTGGCCATGCACGGAGACAGTGAAGAGGGCAGTCACTCCAAGGAACAGGAGGAGAGACCGAGCCACCAGCCCTTCACCCATCCTTGCAGCAGGGACCAAATCCAGCTGCAATCAAAGGGATGGGAGAAGCCACCTGGCCAGCTGCTGGTTGTGGAAAGGAAGAGGAGGGTGGCTCTTTGACGCTCTGGCTTCATCATGCCTTTCCAGGCTGGGCTGCTCCATCTCTCATGCCGGTCCTGTGCCCTCCAAAGCCTGCTGGCATCAAGCTCCACCCTCTCCAGACTGCGCAACAAATTGAATTGGTTGTCCCAATGAGCAGGAATATGCATTTCCCTTGCAGTTTTAAAAAACCTTTGGGAAAAGCCATTAAGGCTTTTTTTGTGGAGTATTTGGAGTCCCCCGCCCCCTTCCAAATACAGTCGTCCCTTCACATTTGCGGGGGTTAGGTTCACGGACCCCCGCGAATGTGAAAAATCCACGAATATTGATTTCCCCCCTCCCCCGCCAAAGCAACCACGGGGCCTCCAGAGGCCCCATAGTCACTTTCCCCCGCCTCCCCACTCCCTTCCTAGGCCTTCCTGGGGCCTCCAGAGACCCTCCCAAGGCCCCGTGGATGCCTCCCCAGCCCTCCCCCTCCCTCCCAAGGCCTTCACGGGGCCTCACAAGGCCCCGCGGAGGCTTCCCCGGCCCTCCCCCTCCCCCCAGGGCCTTCACGGGGCCTCCGGAGGGTCTCTGAAGGCCCCGTGGAGGCCTCCCCGGCCCTCTCCGCTCCCTCCCAGTGCCTTCACGGGGCCTCCGGAGGCCCCGTGTCGCAGTTTTGGGAGGGCAGGGGGGCCTCCCAAAACTACAAATAATCAAAACCACAAATGCCGAGTTCATGAATGTGGAGTGGCAACTGTACATCAAATCACTGTTGCATTGGGACAAAGGTATTCTCCTTGAGTTCTATGAGGAGCCCCTAGTTTAGACAAGACCCTAGTTTCCCTGACATAGAATTGTCTGCATGGTGTGTTTGTGTGAAAACACTTGGACGTACAAGAGAAAATATTTGCTGTCACATTTTATTGTCACACAAAGAGAAGTTTTCCCTTCTTTTTCTTCCTTTGCCACTTCCCTACTGAATACAGCAGCAGCGATGTGATTTGCACTGTGTTTAATGATGATATATTGGAGTTAATGTCTCTTTGGCAGAAGCCTGGGAAATTAATTAGCATACTGCTTGCTAAATGGAAAGATGATGGTTAGCTGGGGCTTTTGTTCTTGTTTCTGCCGGTGCCTTTGATCATCCATTGTTTTTAATCTCATCGTGATTCTCATAACTTTACAGAATTAATCTTGCATGTAGATTAAAGCTTGGTGCATATTTCCTGAGGCCACATAATTTGATATTACCTATTAAGAGGGAGGGGCAGGGGAAGAGAGATAGAGAGAGAATCTGTCTAGTCTATGCATCTCAGAGAGAGGAAGAGAGGGAGCGCAAACAAAGGTAAAATTGTAAGAATCTTTGGTATTTATAGTAGCAGAGACCAACAGGCTAGTGTAATATGAGCATATGGAGGAAAACAAGACTCATTATTTTGTGAGCTAAACATTATAATTGCCCAACTCAATTGCCCAACAAAAAGCAAAATGTAGCTTTGTATAATTCCAAGGGAAGTGGGCTTCTGGAACGGAACCAAGGGAAATTTAAAATATGTATTGGTTCTTCAGCACAGTTTCTCATTTAATTAATTAATAACTTAACAATAACTTAATTCTGAAATTACAGCAATTCCCAATTTCCAGCTTAATTCATGAGAGAATTAAACTATGCTGCCCCCTTTCAGGAGAACAGTTCCAACAGAATTATCAGTTTAACTGATTTTAACTAGTTAGTTCTTATATCTGTTCAAAAAGCCTAGTCTTCACTGACTCTGACTCCCACATGAGGGTGTAAAATATCTCTGTGAGCAAAGGAGCCATGATCCCCACAATATTGAAGTCCACATGTATCACAGTTGTCATAATGATGGACAAGGAAATGTACAGTAGATCAGGGACTCTTTCATACAACACAGTTATAGTGTTATGATTTCCCTTTAACTGCTATGGCTGCATCCTATGGAATCCTGGAATTTGCAGTTTTGGGGAGGCAATAGATCTCTCTGGATGAGGATTCTAAATGGCAAATCCCAGGATTCCATATGATGGAACCATGGCTGTTAAAGAGGAATCATACTGCTGTTACTGTGGAGTCTGAAAGGACTTCATAATCCTCTTATCTCACATATGCAGAAGTTCCCTTACAGAAGCAATCAGATACCTTTGTCCAATGGAGAATGTCTCCCTTCACTTTAATGTGATACAATTCCTTGTGATGCAATCTCTCAAGCAGTTGTGCATGTAGATAGCATGTTGTTGTTGTGTGCCTTCAAGCCATAGGCCCAGAAGTAGATGAACGGCTCTCCCAACTGTCTCTTCTGTAGCCTCAGGGAGAGAAGAGGCAGTATCCATGGTCTTAATCCCCTCCCACACTGCCACCCCCTTTTCATTTTATATTGTGTCTTAATTAGATAGTAAGCCTGAGGGCAGGGAACTCTTTTGTTGTTCTTTTACTTGGGTTTCCATGGCCAAATGGGGATTTGAACCCTGGTCTCCCACTGTCCAAGTCCAACTATCAAACCACTACATCATACTGGCTCTCACATACAAGAATAGATAATATTATAGCATTATAGAATTGGAAGAAACCCCAAGGTACATCTGATCTCAGGGTGAGCAAAGTGTAGCCACAGGTGGCCCTTCATAGTCTTAGACGTGGCCCCTGGGGCCCCCAAAGCCTCCAATAGCCCCAGACCCCCCAATTAAATTTGGGGAGATGATTGGGGACCATTTTTAATTCCAAAAAAATGACCAAAAATCCCAAACCACCCACAAATGTGGTGGTTTGCTTTCTCTAACCGCCAGAGAAACAAATCAGCAAAAAAACAGCCAAAATGGTGGCTGCAAGGGATATTAGATCACTTCCAGTGTGTCAAAATATGTCAGTGCAGTTTGATGGGCAGGGAAAGTCTGCCATTGCTCAACCACCTGCGGTACCTGTGCAATCTGCCAGGCATTCACTTGCAAATTTGAGTGTGTATTCAGTTGTGCAGCATTGCCATTCCACTCAAGGGTTGTGCAGCGCAATCAACATGTAACTGTATAAGGCAACAGGGATGATAAGAGGTATGGAGATAAAACATATGAGGAGAAGTTGAAGGAGCTAGGCATGTTCAGTTTGGTGAAGAGAAGACTGAGGGGTAACATGATCATTCTCTGAATACCTCAAGGGCTGCCACAAAGTAGAGGATGCAGGTTTGTTCTCTGCTGCCCCAAAGGGTAGGACTAGTTCTGCTGGTTTTACATTACAGGAGGGTAGATTTTGAAAGAACATTAGAAGAAACTTTGGGCTTAATTACATGGGCCAAAAAACACCAGCTTCCCACAGGGTGCCTGCATGTGACTAGCCTGGTCACGTGCTGCAGGCCTGATTCTTGGCTTTGGAGAGTGACGGCAGATGGTAGCTGCAGTGACAGGCAGGTGGGGTGGGGTGGCCTCCTGTGGTCACGCAGGGCCCAATCTATTTTTTGCCAGCTGAAGTGGGGTTTTGCAAGGTTTTTTTAAGTAGTGTAACAAGCTGTACCCCATCTTGGCTCCAGGACTGATGTGTACTGCTCGGGGGCAAAATAGACCAAATGCCCTGTGTCATCTGGACTGCAGGGCTCCAAGATGGGGCAAAGACAGGGTAAATGGCCCATCTAAACAAGGTCTTCTTGACAATGAGAGCAGTTTGGCAATGGGGCCAATTATAGAATCATAGAATCATAGAGCTGGAAGAGACCACAAGGGCCATTTAGTCCAACCCACTGCATGCAGGAATACACAATCAAGGCATGCCCAACAGATAGCCATCCAACCTCGGCTTAAAAACCTCCAAAAAGTAGACTCCACCACTCTCCAAGGCAGCGCATTCCACTGTCGTTCTTCCAAATGTTTAGGTGGAATCTCCTTTCCTGTAGTTTGCATCCATTGCTCCCTCTCCTAATCTCTGGGGCAGCAAAAAAAAAAAAACAAGCTTGCTCCATCCTCAATACGACATCCCTTCAAATATTTAAACATGGCTATCATATCACCTCTTCACCTTTTCTTCTCCAGGCTAAACCTAACCTTTTCCCTAAGCTGCTCCTCATAGGGCATGGCTTCCAGATCTCCCACCATTTTGGTTGCCCACCCAGAGCAGTGCTTCAAAAAGAGGTTGAACAGTGACATGCCCTGGATGCTCTAGCTGGATTTCCTAGACTGAGCAAGGGGTTGGAATTGATGACGTATGGAGCCCCTTCCAACTCTGTGAGTCTATGATTCTACAGGTAGAGAGTGACCCTACTAAGCTCGCATGTAAGACCTCAGCCATAGCCATTCCAACTGAGAATGCAGCTCCAATTTATACAGGGACCTTCTATTGTTTCCTGCATTTTCCTCTGTCTTTGCCTCTCTCCTTGATCATTGCTGTATTGACACCTGCTTTAGCACTGTTATCAAGTGCATGAGCTCACCTGACAGCAAAGCCTCGCATTCGGAAGATGACATGTCAAAATAATAAACTCAAACATCGTGGTGCCAAGAGGGTGGGGCGAAGGAGAAATCAATATGTTATTGAAACAGTAATTGTGAAAAACATATTTGTCTGTCATAATAATGCCATAAATCAGACATCTGAGCTGCAGGGAAGAGAAAAAGGGAGAGGGGAAAGGAAGCATGGACATTAATTTCCTTGTCTCCAGTCACAGGTGGCCAAGGCTTCGATGTAATTCCTGCCTCATAAATTAAAGGTTTTTATGGGTTCTGCAAAGGGAAGGAAGTGTAAGACAGACAGGCCTGGGGAGTGAATGTTAAAATATAGCAGGCAGTCCCCCAAATGACAGATTTCCTCTAGTCTGATAAAAGGAGGAAGGATGCTGAAATGCTCAACCACTGTATTTCTTTATTTGTTTATTTTATATCATTATTTTCTCCCAGTATGGGACCCACAATAGCAAGCTTAGAGAAACACATTGCAATACAATAGTCTTTTGGCAGGAGAAGGTCATTTTTGGGACCGATCCTGACAGTTCCCCAATTTTGGCTGAGGTGGGAGCTTATTGTCTTGAAGTTCTTCATCAGCTATGTGTGCCACAGATTCTAGGAGGGAGCTATCCTCTGAAGCCAGAAGCCTTTCAAGAACGGACGCCTCTGCGTCAGATTCCTCAGATTCCACAGAGTGAATGATGGCGGTATGAAAACCCCATGGGGAAAAAGGGCACCTTTGAATTACAATGGTCCATTTCACCTGCCCCTTCTGTACTGACAATAAAATAAGTCATTTTCTAAATAGCTCAACCGCCATTTATAGTATGGCCCATGACCAGGGATGAGAATTGTGTTGCATTACAGATATTGTGGAACTGTAACTCCCAGCATGCAACACCATTGGGAGCATTGTTGGTGCAGTGGTTAAATGCCAGTACTGCAAGCCACCATGTTGCAAGTTCAGTTCCAGAGGGCTCCAAGGTTCACTCAGCCTTCCATCCTTTCATAGGTCGGTTAAATGAGTACCCAGCTTGTGGGGGCAATCAGCTGGAAACTGCTTAATGCAGTGTAGATGTGTCAATTGCTATTGCTTAAACAATTTGTAAGCCACTCTGGGAGCCTTTGTGGCTGAAGAGTGGGGTATAAATACCCAAATAAATAAATTAAATTAAATATAAATTGGCTATGTTGGGTAGGACTGCTCTGGATGGGACTGAACTGGGGAGGACCAACAAACTTTAGAGGGGTGTATGATTCCCAAACCCCCCCCCCCCATCCTAGGCATAGTAACTAAAGTAAGTCACATTGGCGATGATGGGAGTTACTCTCCAGGTAAGAGAAAATATGTTTCTAGCCTAAAGCCTTTAACTCAATATTTTCTCAACGTGGCACCATTCCAGCTGTGCTGATTGCAGCTCCCATCATCCACAGCCAGCTGCAGTGGGAGCTGTAGTCCAATACATCTGAAGGGCCCCAGATTAAGGAAGACTGTTTGGAGTAAGTTTTGAGTGTGTGTATTGTAGAGCAGAGTCGTACATGAAGATGATTTGTGTTGACTCTGAACACAGATCTCTTTCAAACTCTCTTCTTGACTCTGGGTAGCAGTAGCTTTCCAGGGATACAGATCCTATAAATGGGAATAAAAATGTGCAAGATGCTGCCTGGGTTAAAGGTCTAAATGGTTACCACTAGTAGCTGGCAGTTACCTTGTCAGTGGGACAATGAAAATTCTTTGGGATTTAGTGTACAAACATGAAGAGATTTGGCATCTTGGTTAATAGGTTTAGTACCTTGAATAATTCATTTAAAGTTCAGACTAAAATCCAAAGTGGATTCAATAACCCACTGATAGGGGGAGCCATCTGTTGCCTCTGGCCCCAGGTTGAACTGTTTAACCATGTTGTTGAAATATGTTGTTGTTGTAATATGTTGTAAGCTGCCGTGAGTCCATCTGTTGGGAGATGATGATGATGCAGCCATCTACCTGATATAGGAACTGGTGCTTGGTCTGTTTCAAAGAGTTTCACAGGGATTGTCTAGACGTAACAGTTTACTGCGAGTGGCTGCACATTTGATTTGTCTTCACATTTCTGCATATCAAGCATTCGCATCCATTCGCAGACACACGCACTCATACATGGCAATTGTGCGCACTGATGCGAATTCAGACAGCTACATGTCAGAAAATGCGCAGGGAAAACTGTGAATCCTTTTATTGTGTGGTTTGTAGAGTTTTTAGCCCCACCCCCATCTCTCCAACTACTGTGAATGGCATTCAGACACATTGTATTCTCTGTGAATTCATCCTGTGGACAAGCCCACAGCTGAGTACAGAATTTGAACCAAGCTTTCCCAAGTCCTCTCTTCTAGGCATGTGAAAACCTCTCAGTCTTGATTTCACTAAGTTTCTCCAAATCCCACCTGTCTTTTGTGAGACATCAGTGCTTTTTTCTTGCATTTCAAGTCAAACCATTTAAACTTAATTTTTCATAATTTGCAAATTTATTTGCACGATTTACTTAACTTAGGCACATTTCCCCCCCATTGACTAGAGAGTGTTTTCCCCAATTATGTGCATTTTACCCATCTACATTTTAAAATATGTGTGTGGTTTTCTGCTTCCTTTATTCTTGCAAACATCCTCTAAGCCAGTGCATCCAAAATGATCTCATCTGGAAGAGTGGCAATTACTTTTGTTATAACATGCCAGGGATGGGTACCACATTTATGCTCATTAGCCACAATTGAGTCTTTCTTTCCTGGAAACTCACCAGAGACCATCAGTCAATGTCTCAGGGACTGATGTTGGTCCATGAAACACCAAATTAGTAGGGGTAGCAAATACCCCAGAGGACAGGATCTGAATTCAAAATGACTCTAACAGATTGGAGAGCTGGGTCAAAACTAACACAATGAATTTCAACACAGAGAAATGTAAGATATTGGGTTTAGGCCGAAAAATGAAATGCACAGATATAGGATAGGGACACTTGTCTTCACAACAGAACATGTGAAAGGGATCTAGGAGTCTTCATGGACCACAAGCTGAGCATGAGACAGCAGTGTGATACAGCAGCTAAAAAAGCCAATGTGATTCTAGGCTGTATCAATATGAGTAGAGTGTCTAGGCTGAGGGAAGTAAAAGTGTCACTATTCTGCTTTGGTCACATCTCACCTGCAATACTGTGTCCAGTTCTGAGCACCACAATTTCAAGGGATATTGACAAGCTAGAACATGTCCAGCAACCAAAATGGTGAAAGGTCTGGAAGCCATGCCCTATGAGGAGTGGCTTAGGGAGCTGGGCATGTTTAGCCTGGAGAAGAGAAGGCTGAGAGGTGACACGATAGCCGTGTTTAAATATTTGAAGGGATGTCATATTGAAGAGGGAGCAAGGTTGTTTTCTGCTGCTTCAGAGACTTGGGACTATAGTATATAGGATACAGTATTAGTCCCACTATATTTTGTGCTGCCGTGATAGTGGGCTCTCCCATTATCTGGGCAGCACAGTCAACCAGGTAAACAAAGGGTTGACTAGGTGTTGAGAGTAAAGTTACAGTTTATTAGGGGTCAGCATCATGAAGGAATCACAGGTCATGAGGGATAGCTGACCAGTGAAGATGTCCAGCAGGAGCAAACTTGAGATGCTTCTGTGAAGAGGTGATAAATACTGTCTCAGGGCCATGAGGCAGGGAGAAGAACAAAGGAGAAGATTAAAGAGAGACCTGAGCCAGGGGGACTCGTGTACCAGCTATAGGGACACTTGGCAGAGGCCAAGTCAAAAGGCCTAGACTCCCAGTCCCCATGAACATTCAGCACATCTGGACTGCACCCTTGTAAGTAGATTAGGGAACTGTCTACTTACAAAATGCAAAAAGTGTTCCTGTTCCACAATCTCCAATCCCATCCTTGTCCTGGCACAATAACCCTCCCCATCACACTTACCTTCTCTCCTGTCGACAGGCAGCCCAGGAATGAATGGAGCTCTAAAGGAGCTACATTCCCTTCCTAGACTAAAATCCTGCCTGTTCTTGTGAGAAGACATGAGTGAGGGGGATTCAAAATTAAAAGTAAAACAACATACAAAAAGTTACACCAAGCACAGAAACACACTTTAAAACTTACAAGTAAACCAGGGAGGGTTAAAAAAAAAAGTGTGTCACTTACCTGGATGTCATGATCACACTCAGAAGTGTTCTGGCAGGACCGCCCATTGACACTGCAATCATGTGAGTTAAATGGCCAGAGGTTTCACACACTGGTAATGTCAGCACCAAAATGGGATGGGTGACCTATTGATGGCTTGGCCCTTCAAAGAAACACCATAATGACTTCAGCAGAATGCAAAAGGACGTTGTCATT
Organism: Gambelia wislizenii; assembly: GCA_030847615.1. Taxonomy (NCBI): domain Eukaryota; kingdom Metazoa; phylum Chordata; class Lepidosauria; order Squamata; family Crotaphytidae; genus Gambelia; species Gambelia wislizenii. The sequence goes on from JAUMIR010000004.1 coordinate 331,650,437, forward strand.
TGATATTGGCATCCTTTTGCGTTCCTCTGGCATCGTTATGGCACTGCATTAGCCGCATCTGATAATCTCTTTAGTTGTGTTAGGGCTTATGTTTATTTTACACCCTTGGTTGGAATGACTAGACTTATCTATAATGTGTAACTTTTAAGTTTACCTGGAAGAAAGGAGCCTTCCATGGAAAAGTATCTCTGCTATGCTTTGCAATCTGCTTAGAATAAACTTCCTTTAAATCTCTCCTTTCTGCACATTTCCTTTTCACATGCCTTGCTCAGCTTTCTTCCCACAGGGTAGGTAGAGGTAAAGCTCTGCAGAGTCAGAGCGAAAATACAAATTGAACTCTGTAACTTCCTACCGGGTTACACTGAAAGGATTAAAGTCAATGGGTGGTGGCAGCTAATATAAATGCTCTCTGGAGGACCCATTCTGCTCAGCAGAAACAGGAGGATGGGACCCACCACATGAGAGAACCATCACAGCTGATCAGGCCTCATTTGGAGTATCGTGCTCAGTTCTGGGAGCCTCATTTTAAGAAGGGTATAAACAAGCTGGAGTAGGTTCAGAGAAGGGCAACAAAGATGATAAGAGGTATGGCAGACAAAACATATGAGGAAAGGTGGAGGGAGTTGGGCATGTACAGCCTGGGGAAGAGAAGACGGAACAGTGACATGACTGCACCCTTTAAATACCTCAAGAGCTGTCATAGAGGAGGGGGCAGGTTTGTTTTCTGCTGCCCCAGAGGGTATGACCAGGTCTAATGGTTTTAAGTTACAGGAGGATAGATTTCAATTCCACATTAGAAGGAACATCTTGAGAGTAGGAGCAGTTTAGCAATGAAACCAATGATCTAGAGAGGTGGTGGAGTCTCTTCCTCTGGACATCTTCAAAGAGAAAATGGACAGCTACTTGCTGGGGACACTCTAGCTGGAGATCCTACAAAGAGCAGAGGGTTGGATTCAATCGTCCATGAGTCTCCTTCCAACGCTATGATCTTAGGATCTTAAGACTCAGGCAAGCTCATATGGAGAGGCTCATATGGGTACATCTCATTGTCTTTCCCCTTTGGCTTTGGTTATCGTGACTGATGGCGTCTTGTGATGGTTTCTAGAGCGGCCAAAATCTTGCCACTGCATCTCCCTTCCCATTCGGTAAACTCTCTTTGATGGCCTCTGTATGGCCTAAACTGGCTTAACTCACCTGTAATGGATTCCACTACTACAAGCCTGGATCCCCTGGCACCGGCTGCCAGGACTACATGTTTACAATTATAGCTTAGCCCGTTTCTGGATGATGGTGTGTCCCCCCCTTTCCTGTGGCAGAAGCAAAATGCAAAAGCTCCAGATGCCCAATCAGAACAGAGCACACATAAACATGAAAGATATCTCAATCATAAGCATACAAAAAAAAATATATCAAAACTCAAATAGCTTCCCTGCAGAAGGCACTTTCCTTGGTCCTGGAATGAAAGGGATGTTAATACAGGTAATGACTCTCAATGCAGGTGCTTCCATTTAAAGACTCATTAGCGCGGTAATCCCACTTTGTTTTGCTAAATCAATATTTTCATCCTGTTATGGGTTTTTACCAAGCAAGGCAGGAAGGAAGCGGGCCAAATGGCATGTTCTGAGAAAAATCAACATATTTTGCCTGCTAACTGACTCGGAGCTGGGAATGATCCTCACTCCTGGCAGAAGTAGTACCTGTTGTTGTTGTCCTCGTTGTCACCGTCCCACCTTTTTTCCCAGTTCAGAACTCAAGGCAACTTAAAACATTTAAAAAAAAAAATAGGAATTCACAACATACAGAAGTCAAAAAGGGATTAAACTATTTTAAAAAATTAAAACCAGATTTTTTTAAAAAAGAGAATGATAAAAAAACAGAATAGCACAACAACAAAAATAGCCAGTAGAAAATCCAGCATGTTGTAGGCCTGTCCTGCTTAAACAATCAGTCTTCAATGGCCTATCGAAGCAGGAAGGGTTTCGCCTGTTTGCAGAAGGAGAGTAGGGAGGATGCCAGCCTAACCTCTCTGGTTAGGAAGTTCTAGAGCCTGGGGCAACCACCAAGAAGGCTCCGTTCCTGTGCTCCTGCCAAATGTACCTGTGGGGGAGGTGGGACAGAGAGAAGGGCCTCCCCAGCAGATCTCAAAACTGGTCCTTCAAATAACCTGGACATGAGTCACATATTAATTGATTTTACTAAGTTTAGATTCTAAACTTTCGATCTTCAAATGATTTCTCCCACCTCATCCTAAGAAGGTGGTTCATAGGACCTCAGAAATATGTTATTTGTTTTCATTATTTTTTTTTAATGTCCCCAACCTCATTCATTCATGGCATTTATTTATTGCCTCTAGGGCCATCGAGGCCATGCACAATCAATAGAAAACACCTTAAAACATATTTAAAATAACTAAAAACCACTTTAAAACAGTTCAAACTTGACTTTAAAAATAGTTCTAAATCTAGATAAACAGTTTAGGTAACAGACAGGGCAGACACCTATAATTTTAGGAGCCAAAGATCACACAAAACAGCACAGTCTTCATTGTGCTAGGTTGCACAGATGGGCTGTACCTCACAAAGACCAGGAAGAATGTCTTTGGCAAAAGCATGGTGAATCTGACCAAGAGAGTTTGAACAAAGTCATTGGGGGACTGGAGATGATAGCTCAAACATCAGCCGAAAGGCAAGTTCTAAACACAAAGGTGTGAATTCTAGAGGACAAGCTGAGGAAGAGAATGGGATCCCCAGAAAAACTGACAGTAAATTAATAGGTGAGAACAAACAAAGCTTCAAATGTCTATACACAAACAAACAAGATGAGCTTGAAGTCTTATCTTGGAAGCTAAGCAGAATCAGCCCTGGATAGTACTTGAATGGGAAACCAAATCCTAGGTGCTGTAGGCTCTATTTCAGAGGGGGAAACTGGCAAAACTACTTCTGAGTTTCCCTTGCCTAAGAAAACCCTATGGAATTCATGAGGTCACCATAAATTGATGGGCAACTTGAAGGTACGTGCACACACACACACACACAGAGTTTATTAATATGATGCCAGCCAATATTGGGAAAGGTATTTTCTCTCTCTGGCTTTTCTTTGCAAACGAAGATTCGGGAAGGACTCATCCTGCGCTTTCTGCAAGCGCGCTGATGACTAAAAAGGCCAATCCGAGATAAACAAGTCTGGTTGCAGAAAGCACAGCAGAAGGTCTCCTTGGGTGATGTTTCCAGGTTGTGATTCTTTCTGCGTTGTCGTTTCTCTTAAAGACTTGTTCGTCGTGAGTTCTCAAATAAGGCTGCAGCATTGTGGATAGTGCATCTCCATGCCTCCCTATGTGAGGCCAGGGTGGACCATTTTTGGTGATCAATTTGGCCAAGCCTGAGATGTTGTTTCAGGGAGTCCTTGTATCGCTTTTTTGGAGCGCCCCTCTTACGCTGACCCATGGCGAGTTCACCGTAGAGTACTATTTTTGGGAGGCGATGGTCCTCCATCCTAGAAACGTGCCCTGCCCAGCGCAGCTGTGTTCTCTATATCATGGTCTCAATGCTGGTGATCCCTGCTTGCTCAAGGACAGCAACATTCGTCACGTAGTCAGTCCAGTGTATATTTAGCATTGTGCGTATACAGCGCTGATGAAAGCGTTTGAGGAGTTGTAAGTGTCAGAAAAAGTACTGATGCAACATCAGAAAAAGTGTTTGCACAGGGTCAGAAAAAATCCTTATACAATATTGGGAAAAGTACGCTAGTGGCAGAAAAAGTCCTTACATAACATCAGAAAAGGACTTCTACAATATCAGGAAAATTACTTATGCTGGCATAAACCACAATTATGGTAGCATAGGCCACCAAAAGGATTCCAGCCACTGGGTTTATATGCTGGGAGTATTCATGTTAGAAGCCATCTTGGAAGCCACCCATATGGCACCATGCAGATATTTTTCAATAAGAATGGGTTATGCTATCTAAGGACATTATCAGGCACTACAAAAATCATGGGATTACGACATCATGCTAGAGCAAATGGGCCCTGCTATCGCATGACATTGTCGTCTTTGCATGATTACTCCATGCTCCAGCACAAAAAAGATGTTATTTATAATTTATGGGACAAGCCGTGATAGCATTTTTTCTGTGCTATTGATGGCATGTGAAACCACATCACATTGTAATCACGAGATTATATCATGAATGGGCGGTCCTCAGTGAGAAAATGTTTGGGTGAGAATGCGAAAATTAAGCACAGGACACTCTTTTTATGAACTGTCCCATTTAGATTGCACATTTTTAGGTTTGTTTCAGCGCTTGTGTGTTCATCTACTTTGTTAATTAAGGTGTTTTTCAAGTTTAAAGCACGCTCGCATCTTCTCGTGAGAACCGCCAAAATCTCACCCATGCCAAATCGTGGAAGTAAATTCCCATTCTTAAAGTGCTAGTGATCATCATGCGATAATTCCATGGTGTCTCTTTTGTGTGGTTACAGTGACATGCGATAAGAAAGGTTATAACAAATAATGTTTCCACTATCCTCATTTGTGGAATTACAGCATTTTTAGATGCCTAAGTGTTTGGCATGGCATTAAGTCTACATTAATTAATTCTACATTGATTAATTCTACTTGGAAAAGTCATTTGGGGGTGGAGTAATCACAACTCCCCAAATTCCCCAGGTGAGGGAATCAAGGCATTGTCATCCCCCCAAGAGTAACTTTTCCAAGATCTGTACCTAGCAAATGTGTATTGTAGAAGCGGACGGCATAACCTGGCATGCAGCCACAGCAACTGGATCATCTTGTGGAGGGAGGCTCCTGCTCATATCTCCCTGCCTTTTGAATATTGTGTGTATGCACACATCTGTATTTTCCTCTTACCAGGCAACAGCCCTCGATTGAGATTCAAAGCCACCTTCCCACCCACCACCCCTCACTCATTCCACATTCGTTCAGAGTCGGCACCTTTCAAAACTCATTAGTGGCATTTATCCTCATTTAAATGAGAAGAAGCTGCAGAGGTGAAGGATACAGATGGTGCATTGTCTGTAGAGAGCCATTAAAACTTCCACAAGATTTAAAATGGCGGTGGGGGAGAGAGAAAGAAAGAAAGCAAGAAAATTCAGCACTAATGCATGTCAGATGTAGTCTGTCCGCCACATCTTTCAGAGAGAATGACCACATTGAACATTACAGAGCATTACAGAGATGGGAACACCATGCAACAGCCACCACAGCTTAGGTGCTCCCTTTGCCTGTCCCTCCCCAAGAGAAATCAATAATAATAGGTGCTAATATCAACTCCCTGACTAATGTTTGCAGTCCAGAAATAAGAGCTGGGGAGCAGTAAGATCCTGGCAAAGATCCCATATTGTAAATCTATACTCAGGAGATTATCACACCAGGCTTTACCAGCAGTACTAGAGAAGGATAATAGCATATGCTGCCATTCCTTATCACACCACTTTGTGTCTGTGTTGCTGGAAACCAGCATTCAAACCATTGCTGGAGGGCACCTTTTCATTGATGAGGGAAACTCATCAATAGGCCCTCGATGGCACTGTCTTTCCATTTTTACTTCTTTGCAATAAGTCCACTTCAGTTCCCATAGCGGTAATCATATGGGGTGAGTAGGAGTGTTTTTTCCTCTTCTCTCCCTCTCTCTTCCCCTTGTTTCCTCACCCTCCAGCCTGCCCAATCTGACTATTTCTCCCACCGCCCCCATCTGGGAGGTCGAAGAAAGCCTAGTTTTTAAAGGTTGTAGCAAATTCCTCCCAGAGGACCTGAGTGCATAGGGAGGATTATATGGAAGGAGGAGGTCCCAAAGATAGGTTGGACCTAAGCCATTTGGGGCTTTAAAGGTGATAAGCAACACCTTGTACTGGGCCCAGAAACTAATGGGCAGCCAGATAATACATAGGTAATCCAGGGAGTTCACCAAGGATTAAGAGAGGTACAATAATAAGGTCTCAGCCATTCCAGGATTGAACACAAGAGGACAATAATCTTAATAACTGAAGCCAAAAGTGGAAGACAAGGAAGTTGTACCACCTAGGCTAAGCCAAGGATCGTGAATCCAAATAAATCCAAGAACCTGCCAGCAGAACATACAGCAAAATGGTAAAAGGTCTGGAAGCCATGTCCTATGATGAGCAGCTTAGTGAGCTGGGTATGTTTAGCCTGGAGAAGAGAAGGTTAAGAGGTAACATGATAGCCATGTTTCAATACTTGAAGGGATGTCATACTGAAGAAGGAGCAAGCTTGTTTTCTGCAGCTTCAGAGACTAGGACACGGAGCAATGGATTCAAACTCCAGCTAAATATTAGGAAGAACTTCCTGACAGTGAGAGCTGTTCACCAGTGGAATACGCTGCTTCAGAGTGTGGTGGAGTCTCCTTCTTTGGAGGTTTTTAAACACAGGCTGCATGGCCATCTGTCAGGAGTACTTTGATTCTGTATTCCTGCATGAGAGCGGGTTGAACTGGATGATCCTTGGGAATGACCCCTCTGGGTGTCCCAACTGTATGATTCGATGGTTCTGTAGGGAAATTTAGACAACATAAGATGCCAATGGGAATCTGGCTTATGCTAAAAACACACAGACACCAAAGTTCCTGAAATGCATTGAACAATGTGCAAAGCTTCCTGCAATTTGTCCTAGCAGGGTGGAGGGGTGGGCTTTGGAAATGATGTGAAATGGTGGGAATCAAGCAAATATTTACAGATCATACTGTAACCACAGGGAGCTTCAGGCCCTTCTCTCTCTCCTTTCACCTGGTGGCAATATGGGAGACGGCGCTTTCTTGGTGGCTTCCCCCAGGTACTAGAACTCCCTTACTAGAGTTGTTAGACTGGCACCCTCCTTACTATCTTTCTTATACAGATGAAGACCTATTTATTCCAGCGGGCCTTTAAGAATTAATTTTGATCATTTTTAATGCTTTACATTATGATTTGAATTTTTTTCTTTTCTAACTTTTGTATGGGGTGGATTTTTAACTAAGGGCTTGCCTACATGGGCAATATATCCCATCTTGCCCCAGTCTTAGAGCCCTGCAGTCCTGAAAATGCAGGGTTTTTGCCCCATTCTGCCCCCGGGCAGTCCTCACAACCAAGGCAAATATGGGAAGAAGATGGGGGAAAGGACGATAAACTGTTATATTAAAATCTCTTCCTTTAATCTGTTCCTGCCAGGAAGAAATGGATCAGATCCCGCAAGACCTCAGGAGCCCATCCTGGCAGGCAGAGCCGTCACTGCTGTTGCCCTCTGCCTTGCTCTTCTGTAGTCAGGAAGGGGGACTGTAGGATGTGACCAAGGCTGGTCACATACTGGGGGGCTTGGTCACATGTTGCAGGACAGCTTCCTGATGTAGAGATTTGCAACATAGAGGGTGGCGCTGGCAGCAGCTACAGGGACAGGATGGCATGCCCGTCTGGACTTCCTCCCATTTTGTGGAGAGGAACGGGCCTGATCCGTGGACAGGATATGCCAATGGGGAGCTGGCATATCCTAGCCCATGTGGATGATTCTTATGTTTCGTTTTTGCTGCTATAAGCTGCCTTGAGTCCCAAACTGGGGAAAAGTCAGGATATAAATATAACAACAGCAATTCAGCAGCACAAAAATTGAAACAAGGCAGAGCTTTGAGCTGAGTTTTTTGCCTCTTTCCAGGAAATCTGGATGTACGCTTTTCGCTCCTCCATCCCCATTCCTCTCTACAATTAGGAAGATGATGAAGCCGGGAATTGGCCCAGAGACCTTCTGGTCTCAGTCCAATCATTCTGTCATCACTGGCAAAGCAAGCTATGTGGCTCAGCTAACTAACAAGATCTTCTCACAGCAGACATTGTCATCACTTGGAAGCAAAATGGAATCGGAATCAGCCACACTGTCTCAGAGCAGACACCTAGAAAATGCATCCCATGTGTCCAAATGCCATTCTCCCAACATCCAGAAAGAAACTTTTCATGGAAACATCTAACCTGTCTTCTCACTTTTCATAATGGTGAGCAAAACACCAGGAGTCCAAAAAAAAATGATCTGGCATTTCTACCAACTTGTACATAGAGTGCATCTACACAGTAGAAATAATGCCATTTGAAACCACTTTAATTCCCATGGCTCCATCCTACAGAACCCTAGGATTTGTAGTTTTCTGAGGCACCTGCATGCTTTGGCAGAAAAGCCTAAAGACCTTGTAAAATTACAAATCCCAGGAGTCCATAGAATGCAGTTACAGCACTTAAAAGTGGTGCCAAACTGCATTATTTCTACAGTTTAGATGCAACCATCGTTCTTTTATTTCTTTTTGTGGATCCAATTGTTTTTTTAACTTTCCCAACCTACTGGCAGGGATGACTACAAACTTCCATGTCAGAAGGACAGTGAATTCACTCTGGGCTCTGTTTCAGACTTTAAAGAAGCCATCCAAGCTAATGGCAAACCCTAACACAAGGTGCTTGAATTCTGACCCCAAATACTCATTGGTTCAACAGCCTGGATAGTTCTTTTAAAGTTCAGCTGGAATGCTGTGTCCGGTTCTGGGCACCACAATTCAAGAAGGATATGGACAAGCTGCAATGTGTCCAGAGGAGGGCGACCAGGATGGTGGGAGGTCTGGAAGCCATGCCCTATGAGGAGCGGGTTAGAGAGCTGCCTGGAGAAGAGAAGGTTAAGAGGGGACATGATAACCATGTTTAAATATTTGAAAGGATGTCATACTAAGGATGGAGCAAGCTTGTTTTCTGCTGCTCCAGAGACTAGGGATATTATCAGACACACCAAATACAGGATCATAGTAATGCCACATAAATGCGAACGGGTACACACATCAGACAACGTTGCCCTTTTGCGTTTATGTACTGGCCAAAACCTGTACTTTTTTATTGATGGCTGAAGTCGTCAATAGATCAGCCGTGGCACTTTAGTGCTGACATTGCCAGCATTTGAAACTTCGTGCCATTGTACTCACGTGAATGCAACATCAATGGCCAGTCCGGTAAGAACACTTACAGGTGAGATCACAACATCCAGGTAGGTGATGCACTTTTTATGACCCTTCCCAGGTTCCTTGGAAGTTTGTTAGTGTGTTTGTGTGCTTGGTGTAACTTTTTGAGTGTTATTTTTTGTTTTTGTTTTTGCTCCAAATAAAAGAATCATGCCTATTTGAGAATTTTTGTTGCTCAAATAGTTTATGCTCAATATTGGGAAAGAGTTGATAGTCCTTTGAGTGAAGACTAGTTAAAAAAATGCATTTGAAGTAGCGGAAATGGATAAATTAACATAGCTATTAAGGGATATATCAGAGGGGAAAAATAGAGAGATTGGAACTTGGTTATGGAATATCTGAAAAGAACAGAAGGGGATTTAATGAGAAAAGGGTCTGAGGAGTAAAAATGGAGATACTTGATTACAAGGATTGAGCAGATGTAGAATTATTATATTTTGCTTTGTAAACTGATATAAGTTTAAATTGACTGATACTTGGCATTTATGGTGGTTATAAAGTTTCGAAATAATGTGGTGATAGGAATATGTTTGTTTAAGTTAGAGAGAATAATAATGACGTATAGAGTTATTTACTTTTAGCACGTATTCGTTGGAAGTCTTTTAATGTGTTCAATGTTTTATTTGTTTAGTATATGGGTTTTTGTGTGTGGTCTTGTTTTGTTTGTTTCATTTGTTATTGTCATTGTTTCTTTGAACTGAATAAAGATTTGGGGTTTTTTTAAAAAAAAAGAGAGAGAATATTTGTTGCTGTTGTGTGCTTTCAAGTCTTTTCCAGTTTATGGCAAACCTATCATGGGGAGGTGTTGACAAGATTTGTTCAGAGATTTGCCATTACATTCCTCTGAGTCTATTTAGCCACAAGAAACTACAAATCCCAGGATTCCATAGGATGAAGCCATACTAGTTAAAGTGGTGTCAAACTGCATTATTCCTACAGTGTGGCAGCAGTCTAAAAGAGTGTGACTTGCCTAACATCAGCTTTCCAGAGCTGAGAAGGGATTCGAACCCTGGCCTCCCAGAATCTTAGTCCAACACTCAAACTACTACACCACACAGGCTCTCATTGGCAAGATTTCTTCAAAGGAAGTTTGTTGCTGCCTTCCTCTGAGGCTGAGAGAGTGTCATTTGCTCAAGGTCACCCAAAGGGTATCCATGGTCCAGTGGGGATTTGAACCATGGTGTCCCAGAGTCCTAGTCCAACACTCAAACCACTAAACCAGGGCTCATTCGGAATATAGGCCTCTGAATAGAATTAATAGTATCAAAACATGAATGCCAGAACTATGCCAACATTAGAAATATGCAATATACATACACCACAAGATGAAAGTTCAACAAACATCTACATACATTTGGTGTCATACAATTTTCTTTATTTAATTCCAAAGTTTTCCCTATCATACCATTCATTTCTTTAGTTATTTCTTGCCAAAAATTCTGCACCTTACAACATTCCCACCACATATGTATATATGTACCCTTACCTCTACTTCCACATCCATGCCAACAATTTGGTGACATAACTTTTATTATATAGGATAACTACTGTGGTGTTCTATACCATCTGCTAATTAATTTCAACTGCTGCTCCCTTACTTTAGTATTTTTAGTCTTAATAATTTCATTTTGCCATTCTAGGATTTGTTTACTAGTTATTTTTATATCTTTCCCCCATAATTCTAATAATTCATCTTCTGGTTTGAATTGGCTTTCCAATAATATTCTATAAATCCTCCCACCTCCAAAAAAAAAATAAAACTTTTTCCCCTACAAACTTTCTTATCATCATAAGAATGCTTTGATCGTGATTTCCTGCATGGCAGGGGGTTGGACTGGATGGCCCTCATGGTCTCTTCCAACTCTGCAATTCTATGATTCTATGATTCTATGATCAAATCTTCGAGGGAGATCTAGTCCAACCCCCTCGCATGCATGATTCTATGATTCTATGTTTCTTCTGATGAAGATTCTAAACTGATTTTTCCACCTGCAATTTGGATCTTTCAAATTCACCATCCTAAGATGGGCACCTCCTCTGCAACTTAGGCTCTAGTAGGCCTTTCATTCTAATAATAACCTCTCACCATCCTTCCCCTCTAACGTAAACAACCCTGGTGTTCTGCAGAATGGTAATGTAAGTGTAACCACCACTAAACTACTTTGCAGCAGATTTCTCCTGTGCAGGCATGATGAAAGATCTCAGCCAACAACATCTGTAGTTTCCCCTATGGAAGAAGCACTTGGATATTTTTGCCTAATGTAGAACAAGCCAAGTGGAGTTGCTCTTGTAGTTGAGCACTCTGTTGGGCACCCAGCTCAAAGGGTGTCATCTCCAGTCATGCATCCAAACTGAGCAACATCAAATACAAACGCATCCCATTGTGCCACATCAAACACAAGGGCTGCATAGCACAATCAATGCATTAGTCCACATGTGGAGATTTTTTTTATTATTTTATTTTATTTTATTTTATTTTATTTTATTTGCTATGCAGCCAGGATCACAGCCCCTCCTGTTCTGGTACAACCTCTGACAGTTGGCACATGGGTGTTCCTGTGCTAGAAACTTTCTCCGAGATGGTTGCTGTTTTGAAAAAGCTTCCCCTTCCTCCAGCGATCTTTCTACATGATGGTACCTCTGGGCATTTTAGGCTATAGATTCTTAAGATTATGAGCAAGCTGACAGCTAATCTGCTAGCCTAACTATTTCAAAAGTAATACCCGCTCTGCATCTCTTCACTTCCATCTGAAACTAGCTTTATTATTAAGTTCCACTCCATTCCTGGGGGGGAACTCAAGTGCGCTTGAGACCCAACAGCAGAGCCCCTGAGCGCCTGTTGCTTGTCTATTACCTCTCAGGCTCTCTAAATCTTTTTTTTTTCCCTTTAATTATTTCCTCCCTCTCTCTTCTCTTTCCTCCTTTATTGAGTTTTGCACTAGAGGTTCATTTACCAGATGGTGGCATCTCCTTCCCTCTCCCAGCCTCTACAAAAAAAATGACACCTCATTTGCCATCATTCAGCTCCCAGCAGAGCGGAATCATGAATCAGGACAAAAGAATATGAAATGCACCCAGGTGGTTAACAGAGGTTGGAAAGTTTACTTTACGAGGACTGTAACTCCCAGAATCCCTGAGCCAGTGTGGCAAGAAAGTGAGGAGAGTCGGGAAATGATCGCTTGGTATGTGGATTGGGATATAATGGTCATTTCCAGCATGTCAGGATGACAGAAATGGCAGTCTAACCTTGTCCATTGCTTTGGCCTGTCCATGGCTGCCCTGAAAGAGCTCAGGGATCCGTAGTTTGCCATGGGGTAGGGGTTGTAGTAGAGACAAGGCTTATAGAACTGAATTGGGACTTTTTGATTATGGGAGGTCCATGACATTGGCTAAGATCCTACCTTATGTTTGCATACACTCATATAATCCCATAGTGGTTCTGCTACACCACCTTTCTGCCAAATACCAACATTGTGCATGGCTTGTGTATATGCCTGTGTGTTTATTTTCCCATTGTGAACTAGGGAAAATACAATGGCTACTTCTGCAATCCAGCGAATCAAAGGGAATTTTTGATTTTCCCAAAGAAAATATTATTTTCTGCACAGAAAATGCTGTTTTCTCTGGGGCAGGGAAGGGGGAATGAACTTTGGTGCAGAATAAGTCTTGAACTGCAAATATTCTCCTCAATCCAGGATTCTCCTCATTAGGTTTGACCGACACTCAAGAAAGATTTTTTTTTACCATTTTCTGAATATTTTCAAATACTGTTTCCATCTCTCTTGACGTTACTGACAAATAGTTACTCAGCATCTAAAAATGCACAACTGTCTGATTAGAATCCTGTCAGTAAGGGTGCATCCCCTCTCTCTCTGGCTTTTCTTCTTAAACGAAGATTCAGGAAGGACTCAACCCTCACTTTCTACAAGTGTGCTGATGACTAAAAAGGCCAATCCAAGATAAACAAGTCCAGTTGCAGAAAGCACAGCAGAAGGTCTCCTTGGGTGATGTTTCTGGGTTGTGATTTTTTCTGCATTGTCATTTCTCTTCAAGACTTGTTCGGCATGAGTTCTCAAATAAGGCTGCAGCATTGTGGATAGTGCATCTCCATGCCTCCCGATGTGAGGCCAGGGCAGATCATTGTTGGTGATCAATTTGGCTGAGCCTGAGATGTTGTTTCAGAGAGTCCTTGTATCGCTTTTTTGGAGTGCCTCTCTTACGCTGACCCGTGGCGAGTTCACCGTAGAGTACTATTTTGGGGAGGTGATGGTCCTCCATCCTAGAAACGTGCCCTGCCCAGTGCAGCTGTGTTCTCAATATCATGGCCTCAATGCTGGTGATCCCTGCTTGCTCAAGGACAGCAACATTTGTCACATAGTCAGTCCACACTACACAAATAACCAGCACTTTTGGCTGGTTATCCCAGCATTCCATACAGAGGAGCCATGGCAAATAATCCAGTTTCAAACTGGATTATTTATGTAGTGTGGATAAGGGGTTAGTCCCAGCTAGAATGGACTTATTGAATCAACTGTTGAATGCTGGGTTGACACATAAGTAAATTCCACTGGTTCGATGGTTTTATCCTACTTGGGAATAACAATAGGATTTAGGCCCATACCAAATGGTTACAGTGGTAGAATTGTGCCTGTGCAAACTGAATATGTCCATTGCACAACAGCAAATAAATAAATAAATACCACCAACAGGTCCCAACCAATGTCTGCCCCCTTCTCTGCCATCTCAGGGCCCTTTTTCCTCTGGACTGAGTTGTCATCCTTGCACTTGCATTGCATTGCTGAAGAGGACAGCTGATTGGTCGGACGTGTGCAGGGGGCAGAGCTTGCTAAAACGGCAGTTCACAGATCTGCCACGCTGGATTGTCGCCATAGTGATCATGCACTGAGGCAATGAGACAGGCTTTATTTCCTTCTCTCTCTTTTTTCTTTCTTTCTTTATTTAAGCAGAAGATCGCTCTTCTGCACCTTGGATTTGAGGTGGGTTTTTTTTTAATTACAGTCTTCCTTGTCCACAACAGAAGGTTGCCTGTGCCCATTCAGTCCCAAATGTTTAGCCCACCAACAATCATTAACATATCCAGAAAATCCTTTTTCCAATCCTAGGAATCTCCAGTAGAGATTGTATTCCACTCTAAATCCCATCCCTTCAAGGGAAATTTTCAATATAAATGTCACCCTAAAATGCCACCAAAGGGTGCACAGATTCCCTTCCTCCTGACACTCTATGTATTCAGGGGTGCAGCTTCTACATGAATCCCTGATCTTCAGATCAGTATAGTATAACCCACAATCCCCTGCCTCTATTCCTCTATCCAAATACTTCCTACTTTCTTCGATAGCCTTGTGTGATTGCTTGGAGCTTGAGCATGAAGATCAATTAAAATCAATTAATTCTGGCTTTAGTCCATTCAGTGAGTACTAATATACACTGATTAAAAGATCCTCGCAGTTACCTAACCTCTCCCATGCCAATTTGTGCTAATTAAATCCCCCAAATTAAGATTCAGAAACACGTGGAATTTCTATGGACCTCAGCAATTTGGGTAATGGAGCCATTAAGCGTCATTGGCTTTACAAAGGACCACCTCCTGGTGGAAATGAAAACTCAAAGAGCTGGTTTGTTGGCATGGATCAACCATCTCCCTATATTTGTAGACTCTCCCTGGGGGCATGGCTGAAGGGGATATCATGAGGCATGCCTGTGGTTCGAAATTTCATGCTACACCGGGGGGGGGGGTGGGTGATAATTCTCTCTTCAAGATTCCTCTTCTCCACCACCAAACTATAGTGTACCTCATGTTCCCTGGGGACAAGGAACAAGTATTAAAAAAACACCTTATAAACCAACTTTGAGACATAATGCTTGCAAACTAAACAAAACCATAAATGTCTGCCTCTTAAGAAACACCAGGCTTGTCTAGATGAGAAGGTATAATGCTGACTGTTACACATTAACGCAAATTCACAGCAGTATTCATTTGTCTCCATCTTTTTGGCAAAATCACTGGTATATGAAGCTATCCATGTTTGATGTTCACACAGAGCCATGCCTGTGAATCAAGATGGTGGCCACAAGTGAATTGCTCATGTTATTATTCTCAAAAGTCGCCACTGCTACACAGTATTATTATTATTATTTAGCAATAGCAATAGCATTGATATTTATATACTGCTTATCAGTGCCAAAGCACTCCCTAAGTGGTTTACAATGTTTTTTAGCTAATTACCCCCAACAAGCCGGGTACTCATTTTACCAACCTATGCAAGGATGGAAGGCTGAGTCAATCTTGGAGCCCTCTGGGATCGAACTCAGAACATTGTGGCTTGCAGTACTGGCATTTAACCACTGCACCACCAGGGCTCCCTTACTGCATATCTAAGCTGTACAAGTGCAACCTTTCATTTAAAAAGCTGTTTGGTTGCCTCAGTGCAGTGAAAAGGTGCATGATTGCTACAGCAAAACTCCAAAATGGTGCTTCTGGACAGTTTGTTGCTGGCAAGCCCACCCCCCATGCATGTCTGACCAATTGGTTTCTACTTCTGCTGTTTTCCAGGAATGCACAGCAATGCGATTCGGTTGTCCTAACAAGTGGGAGTGTGCATTTCCCCCGTTAAAAAAAAAAAAAAAACACCTCTGGAGAAGCCACAAAGGCTTTTTCCACATAGTTTTTGGAGTTTTTGGCCCCCCTGCTTCTGAATACGGCGAAACACTGAGGGATCTCATTGGAACAAAAGGTATTCTCGAGGAGTTTTTTCACCATCTAAACAACCCCACCATTTTCTTTTTATGCTTTTTATACTTTCCCACTCTGACTTTGAATATACTAAGGGGGGATTCAACTTGTCCTTATTAGGTTCAATAGAGAAATTCCCACTGATTACAGAGATGCTAGATTACACCTTCGGAAAGCAATTGGCAATTTGATTGGAGGGATAGGTAGATATTTTTTTTAAAAAACGTTAGTTCAACTTATTCCACTAGCTAGTACATTGTCATTATGTTCATTGATTATTTGGCTCCTTAAACTGAGCACTTAAAAGGGTAGTTCGATGCTGTCCTATATTTTGAAACATTTTGCATGCAACAATTTTGCTTTCACATGATAAAACTGATTTAATTTTCCCTTTATAAGCAAGTTAACGTTATGGAGATTGGTGCGCCTGCTACAAAGTGCAATTTAAAAAATTATTGCCAGGGCAGAACGACGTCTCGCTTGCCTTAAGCTGTTTCTCATGGCAATCATTGTTTTAAAGAGCCATGCTTCAGAAGGAGAAGGAAAATGCAGACACATTGATAAAATGTTCTCAAAAGTTTTGGATCATCAGGAGTGGAGTATGGAAGGAGGCGGAGGAGGAAGAAGAAGAAGAGTGGGAGGAGGAGGAGGAGGAGGAGGAGGAGGAGGAAGAAAAGGAGGAGGAGAAGGAAGCGGAAGGAAGAAGAGAAGGAGGGGAAGGAGGAGGAAGAGGAAGAGGAAGAAGAGAAACAGGAGGGGGAAGAGGAAGAAGGAGGAGGAATAGAAGGAAGAGGAGGGAAGAAGAGGTAAAGGAAGAAAATGGGGAGGAGAAGGAAGCAGAAGGAAGAAGAGGAGATGAAGAAGGAAGAGGAAGAGAAACAGGAGGGGGAAGAGGAAGAGGCAGAAGAAGGAGGAGGAAGAAGAAAAAGAAGAAAAGGAAGAAGAGGGAAGAAGAGGAGGAGGAGGAGGAGGAAGAAAATGAGGAAGAAAATGAGGAGGAGAAGGAAGCAAAAAGAAGAAGAGGAGGGGGGAGGAAGAGGAGGTAGTATCCAGAAAGCAACTAGGGACCAGCAAAGTATTAACAGCACTAGTCTGGAAAGGCAGTCAACTGTTAATTAGCTCCCAGGAATGCAAGCACAGTCAAAGATTTAGTCCAGTAACACAGTCCAAAAGGGTCAGGGCTTACAGCAATCAGGCAGCATGGGTCCAAAGCAGTCTGTGGGTCAACAGGAGCAGGCAGCAGAGTAGTCAGAGACAGTCCAAGGTCTAAGCATGAGTCAAGGTAACAGAAGTCAAGATAACTGGAATTCAGGCACCAAAGTCAGCAGGAAGCTTTCACCAGGAAGATCAGTTGATCTCTGACAAAGCCTCCATTGCCTCTCCCAGCAGATATAAAGCAATTAAGGCTTTGCCAGGTGTTTCTTGATGAGCAAGTTCTTCTCATAAATTCTCAGAGACCGCCTTTGAGCCTCCTTTTGATCTCACTGCTGGGTATACAATGGTGGAGGTAAGTCCCTCTCCTTTCCGTCATCCTTATTTGAGTGGGCAGGACTCTCTGCTGGGACTGATGCCAACCCACTTGGACCAGGCTCTTCCTCTACTCGAGCTTCTAGGTTGGCAGGGTTCCCTGCTGGCACAGGTGTAGATAAACCTGTGCCAGGGTCCCTAGGGCCGTTCCCTGCCATGTCCTCTTCCTCCCCTGACTCTATAGCCTCATCAGGCTCACGGGGCATGACAAGTAGAGAAACAGGAGGGGAAAGAGGAAGAGGCAGAAAGAGGAGGAAGGAGGAGGAAGAGGAGGAGGAGGAGGATCATAAACGTGCATTTCAAGAAGTCATTTCAAACATTATTGACTATATATGCTAGGAATGGAAGACTACTTCTGATTTTTTAAAAAAATGGGCTGAGATTCTCCATCATCATCTACATTGCGTAACTTTATGAATCCTTAGCTAAATGGCAGAGACAGAATGAAGCCCTGTTAGTGAATAATGTATCAAAGCACCAGCAAGAATGCTCCAATGCTCACTGGGCACTTCTGAGGTTCATTTGGGCACTTCTGAGGTTCACTGAGCTCTTCTGGTGCACATCAGGCACTTTGATATGTATCGGATGTGCCTGTTGTGCTCCAGCACTTCCTAGCTGGTATCTTCATGTGCTTTGGGAATACTCTGAGGCTCATTGGTGCCCATTGCTCATTGGGCCATGGCGCATCAGTCACTCCACCACCACGCAAGGGATGCCCATACATAGTAACAGCCCAGCAGCCCCTGTGTGGATACAGACATTGTGAAACTACTCAGTTCTATTTTGCAGACTCTTAATTCCACTTACAAAGACATAAATCCCATGCTGAATTCCAGCTGTGGTTACTTTGGGTGTTAAACAATATGGCAGGTTGGGGGGTCCAATTCGCTCTTTATGTTTCATCAGAAAAAGTCTAGTTTAGGACTCATAGGGCAGATCTGTAAGGTAAAAATACTCCTCATAGAATTTGAGGAGAGTTCATTTTGCCTCAATGGGATCCATCATCATTTTGCTGTATTTGGAAGGGGGGGGCAAAATAATCCATGGGAAAAGACTTCACGGCTTTTCCAAACTTTTTTCAAAAGCTCCAAAGGAAATGCGCATTCCTGCTCATTAGGACAACTGATTCACTTTCCTGCACTTTACTGATAAGAGCAGAAGTGGAAATCTGATTGGCTGGCTGGATGTGTGCAGGGGTAGAGCTTAACGGCAAGGCAGGCACCTGGAACCACCATGTTGGATTTTCACCGTAGTGATTGTGCACTGAGGCAATGAAACAACCTTTTTGTTGTTTTGTTTATTTAAGCAGAAAGATCACACTTCCACAACTTGGATTTTTTTTAAAAAAAATACTGTTTGGCAGCAGCAACTGGTGACAATACGAACGCGAGTAATTCACTCACGCCTGCCATCCTGATTTGCCGGCATGCCCGTTTGAACAACAAATGTGTATGGCTTCGCATGCCTTTGCTCCATTGTCTACCAGCTGCCCATCCTCCATATTTTGCCTTTGTACCTTTAAAAATGGAGGAAGAGAGTGTGCCATTCAATCCGACCCCTCCACTTCTTCTGCAGGCTGGAAATAATCGCATCTCATATAAGTGCTATTGAGTGCAAATTTTTATCATGAGCATTTGTAATTTAAATTAAATCTGCAAAGAGGAGAGAGGACGGAGACGACGGCAGAAGGAACTCGTAACCGCCTCGCTGTTCATTTCAAGCTTGTTATGTGTTTCAGCGAGACCGATAACATTTTAAATGTGAACATTGTTCCAGAGCCTTGTATAAGAATTAAAGCAGCTTAAGATTCAGGGCTCCCAAACTGCTAGAATCGAGTTATTCTTGACAATGGAAAAATCAATTGGCATTCAAGTTGGAGAGATAGGAGAGGAATAAACAAAGCAATTAAAAACAAGGGGAACTGTTGGTATACTGCTTGTATATGATAACTCTCTCCCCTTTTTTCTGTTCCCACCGCCATCACCTTCCTCCAACAGATAAGCCACATTGTAGCAGGCCTAGACTTGCAATAGTAGAGCAACTTTTGTGGACATATGAACCTAGTAACCTGACTTCTACTCAGTCATTCTCTTTCTCCATCTAGATCAGTGTTGTCAATTCTGATTGGCAGCTGTGAGTCTCCAAGGGTTTGGGTGACGATTTTTCCTAGCCTTCCTTTAATACCCCAATACAATATACAGGTCTCCCCCAATATCCATGGTATTGGTAACTACAGCTTCATTTAACCATGGCCAGGAGGGAAAAGGTTTCTCTAGACATCTGAAGAGTCTCTCTGGGCATCTGGAGGTGCTCCAACATGACTCTATGGTCAACTTCCACCAGAGGTTGACCATAGAGTTACACTGGGTGACCTTCAGATGCCTAGAGAGGTATCCTCTCTAAGCATTTTCTAGGTCCTCCAGTGCAATTCTATGGTATTCTACAGTAGTTTGCTATTACCCACGATTTCACTGTAAGCCTGGGAATGTATCCCCTATGGATACAGGGAGCAACTGGAGAGGCCCTTTCACACCACATAGTTATAGCACTGTGATTCCACTTTAACTGCCATGGTTCCATCCTATGAAATCCTGGGGTTTGTAGTTTGGGGAGGCACTGGAGTGTCCTATTACCTGAATTGCATGGGGGTCCATGAGGATCCCACTAGTGTCCGAATATTAATATTGGGAATATTTAATTAGCTCAGAATGGCACCGAGAGCCCGGGTAATGGCAGGATCTTTTGACCTATCTATACCAGTAGTAACAGAGGAGACTCTAAGCCAGAACGTACAATTAAATTATCTTTATTGGAAATTATCCTTAACAGCATACACGCACTCAAGCTTCAAGCAATCACACAAGACTATCGAAGACAATGGGAAGTATTTGGACAGAGGGATAGAGTAAGGGGATTGTTCCTTATACTATACTGATCCTGGAGAGCTGAGATCATGAAGTAAACTGGCAGCGGGGAAGTCTGGAAGGCAGAACGGCTACACAGACTGACATGAAGACAAAAAGAAGAGGATTTGTCCACCTGGTAACACAGAGGGAAATGGCATCAGGAAGAAGAGGGTCTGTGCATGCTTTGGTGGTGTTTTGGGGGATATTTATATGTAATAATTTCCCTGAAGGGATGGGATTTAGAGTGGATTACAATGTCTCTCAGAGTTTCCCAGGACCAGACAAAGGGCTCTCCAGAAGAGTTAACAATCGTTAATGGGTGATATATTGGAAATGAATAGGAGCAGGCAGTATTTTTTGTTGGGGAGAGAAGAGGAAAAGCCCTTTCTGCAGCCATCAAGGACTCTGCTCCAGGAAGAACTCTGACCTGGATAGGACCTGTTTGATGAATTTCCAAAAGCCCCTCCCTAGGTTATACGTGACTCCAGCCTTGGTATATGGGTCCGTGGTTCACTTGCTAATCACATGGAAGGCCACAGCAAGCCAAATTATTAAATATTTTCAATTACAGTTGTCCCTCCACATTCGCGAACTTGACATTCGCGGTTTCGATTATTCGCGGTTTTGGGAGGGCCCCCCCGGGGCCCCCCCAAAACCGCGACACGGGGCCTCCAGAGGCCCCGTGAAATACCTGGGGAGGGGTGGGGAGGCCTTCGCGGGACGCCCGGAGGCCCTCTGGAGGCCCCGCGAAGGCCTGGGGAGGGTGGGAGGGAGGGCCGGTGAGGCCTCCGCGGGGCCTAGGAAGGCCCCGCGAAGGCCCGGGGAGGGTGGGAGGGAGAGCCGGTGAGGCCTCCGCGGGGCCTAGGAAGGACCCGCGAAGGCCCGGGGAGGGTGGGAGGGAGGCCCGGTGAGGCCTCCGCGGGGCCTAGGAAGGACCCGCGAAGGCCCGGGGAGGGTGGGAGGGAGGGCCGGTGAGGCCTCCGCGGGGCCTAAGAAGGCCCCGCGAAGGCCCGGGGAGGGTGGGAGGGAGGCCCGGTGAGGCCTCCACGGGGCCTAGGAAGGCCCCACGAAGGCCCGGGGAGGGTGGGAGGGACGGCCGGTGAGGCCTCCGCGGGGCCTAAGAAGGCCCCGCGAAGGCCCGGGGAGGGTGGGAGGGAGGGCCGGTGAGGCCTCCGCGGGGCCTAGGAAGGCCCCGCGAAGGCCCGGGGAGGGTGGGAGGGAGGGCCGGTGAGGCCTCCGCGGGGCCTAAGAAGGCCCTGCGAAGGCCCGGGGAGGGTGGGAGGGAGGGCCGGTGAGGCCTCCGCGGGGCCTAGGAAGGCCCCGCGAAGGCCCGGGGAGGGTGGGAGGAAGGCCCGGGTAGGGTGGGAAGGAGGGCCGGTGAGGCCTCCGCGGGGCCTAGGAAGGCCCCGCGAAGGCCCGGGGAGGGTGGGAGGGAGGGCCGGTGAGGCCTCCGCGGGGCCTAAGAAGGCCCCGCGAAGGCCTGGGGAGGGTGGGAGGGAGGCCCGGGGAGGGTGGGAGGGAGGCCCGGTGAGGCCTCCGCGGAGCCTAAGAAGGCCCTGCGAAGGCCTGGGGAGGGTGGGAGGGAGGGCCGGTGAGGCCTCCGTGGGGCCTAAGAAGGCCCCGCGAAGGCCCGGGGAGGGTGGGAGGGAGGCCCGGTGAGGCCTCCGCGGGGCCTAAGAAGGCCCCGCGAAGGCCTGGGGAGGGTGGGAGGGAGGGCCGGTGAGGCCTCCGCGGGGCCTAGGAAGGCCCCGCGAAGGCCCGGGGAGGGTGGGAGGGAGGCCCGGGGAGGGTGGGAGGGAGAGCCGGTGAGGCCTCCGCGGGGCCTAGGAAGGCCCCGCGAAGGCCCGGGGAGGGTGGGAGGGAGGGCCGGTGAGGCCTCCGCGGGGCCTAGGAAGGCCCCGCGAAGGCCCCGGGAGGGTGGGAGGGAGAGCCGGTGAGGCCTCCGCGGGGCCTAGGAAGGCCCCGCGAAGGCCCGGGGAGGGTGGGAGGGAGGCCCGGTCAGGCCTCCGCAGGGCCTAGGAAGGCCCCGCGAAGGCCCGGGGAGGGTGGGAGGGAGGGCCGGTGAGGCCTCCGCGGGGCCTAGGAAGGCCCCGCGAAGGCCCCGGGAGGGTGGGAGGGAGAGCCGGTGAGGCCTCCGCGGGGCCTAGGAAGGCCCCGCGAAGGCCCGGGGAGGGTGGGAGGGAGAGCCGGTGAGGCCTCCGCGGGGCCTAGGAAGGCCCCGCGAAGGCCCGGGGAGGGTGGGAGGGAGGGCCGGTGAGGCCTCCGCGGGGCCTAGGAAGGCCCCGCGAAGGCCCGGGGAGGGTGGGAGGGAGGGCCGGTGAGGCCTCCGCGGGGCCTAAGAAGGCCCCGCGAAGGCCCGGGGAGGGTGGGAGGGAGGGCCGGTGAGGCCTCCGCGGGGCCTAGGAAGGCCCCGCGAAGGCCTGGGGAGGGTGGGAGGGAGGCCCGGTGAGGCCTCCGCGGGGCCTAGGAAGGCCCCGCGAAGGCCCGGGGAGGGTGGGAGGGAGAGCCGGTGAGGCCTCCGCGGGGCCTAGGAAGGCCCCGCGAAGGCCCGGGGAGGGTGGGAGGGAGGGCCGGTGAGGCCTCCGCGGGGCCTAGGAAGGCCCCGCGAAGGCCCGGGGAGGGTGGGAGGGAGGGCCGGTGAGGCCTCCGCGGGGCCTAAGAAGGCCCCGTGAAGGCCCGGGGAGGGTGGGAGGGAGGGCCGGTGAGGCCTCCGCGGGGCCTAGGAAGGCCCCGCGAAGGCCTGGGCAGGGAGGGGGAGGGGTGTAGTTATTCGCGGATTTTTCACATTCGCGGGGGTCCGCGGAACGGAACCCCCGCGAATGTGAAGGGACGACTGTATGTGATATTCTAAGATGGGGGCTATCAGGGTAGGTAACAGCTCTGGCTGAGAAATTCTAAGTGTTCCTCCCTACACTGCCAATTCCAGGATTCCATAGAACAGAACCACAGCAGTTGCAATGGAATAACAGTGCTATAATTGTGTAGCATGAATGGGCACATGGACACCACTGTTTCACACACACACACACACACACACACACACTATCATTCACCTTTCAGAATGCCAAGCATCTAGCAGTTGTCTGGGATCTTCCCCACTCAAGTTCCATTGGCTGCTATTCACCAACTTGATTAACCCTTTGAAGGGAGCAATTAGAGTCATTGCAAGATCACTTCCAGCCCTTAGGAGATTGGTTGAAAGATTTGTCCTGAAAAGATCCAAGTGCCCTTCTTTCCCCCCCCCCATCTTCTTTTTCCTTCACAAGTTGTTCCTCATGACTGCTGGAAATCCCAACCCACCCACCCCGTGCAATTAATCCTGAATAATTGAGGAGGCTATCAAGCCACATAAAAGTTCACAGCCTTTTGAAAGTCCACAGGCTTCTTTTAATTAGATGGATGTCTTTCACGGTTATCCCCTCTCCTCCTTCCTCACATATTGGTACCATGGAAGAATGGTGGAGTGCCAAGGCTTCAGTTTTCTTCGTCCTCCCTCCAAACTCCAAAGCCACATTTCTAATTATGTATCACCCCAGAAGCCTCCAGCGCACCATCCCAGAAGTTGCAAATTATCTCTTCAGGTAGAAGATAATTGGTCTGTTCACACACAGGCAGGTGAAAGGCTCCCCTTTCAAAATGATCTTTCTGTCACTCCTGTCAGATGCAGAAAAGGAAGTGGCTGATGAATTGTGCAGCAGCATGCTTCTTCCTCTGAACTGGCATCCCTTACTGCATAGACTAGTGCAGGAACCAACAGCTACCCAGGCACTGTTGGCTATGCAGCAAAATATGGCAAAAACAGCAGAACCTTTTCTGATCTTTCTGTTCCAAAGCAGAGATGCTAGGGTTGTTGTTGTTTTTCCTTGGGGGGGTGTCCATCACCCTTCTTAGGTTTGTTGTTTCCCTCCCTACCTTAAACATTTTTGTGTTAGTAAAAACCTTGGGTTTTCCCCAGGCCTGTTGATGCCTCCCTCCCATACAAGAGTGGAGCCATTTTGACTCCATAAGCAGCAGCCCCTACTACACTGGAAAATCAGAAACCAAGGGAATGAATGTGCAAAAGGCTACTGCCATTTCTAAACAAGCTCCAGTCAAAATATTCCAAACAATGACGGAACTGGTGTCCAAAGGGAAAGGGCCTGCAAAATGCATCTTTCGGAAGCTCAAATCCCTTGTGCCCCATGTGGTCCTAGAAAAGGGGTGGGGATCACTTTCTAGCCCAGGGGTAACTTCCAATTTGGAAAGGGTCTTGCGGGGCTCATGCCAGTATTCAGTATGGCTAAAGACACAGGTGGGACCAAAGCCAAAAAAAGGCAGCTTCAAATGTAAATCTTATCAATTTGCTCCAGTGCAATAACTTTGGGGCATGCAAAATCTGGCCAGTTTGAAAATGAAGTCTCTTGTTCCATGTAAAACCGGGCCAGTCTGCAAATGAGAATGTCTCTTCCATGCAAAACTAGGCCAATCTGCAAATGAGAGCTGCTCTTCCATGCAAAATGTAGCCAGTCTGTGAATGAGAACTCTTGTTCCATGCAAAACCAGGCCAGTCTGCAAATGAAAGTGCCTCTTCCAGTCAAACCCTGGACAATCTATAAAGGAAAGCTGCTGTTCCATAAAAAATGTAGCCAATATGTAAATGAGAGCTCCTGTCCCACGCAAAACCAGGCCAGTCTGCAAATGAGATCCACAGTTGTCTACCCCTGACAGAAATCAATGGCTTCGTCACCTCCAGGGATATATTTGCAAATGGAAATACAAGGGGTTACAGCAAGCACTGGGGGACTGTACAGGCCCCCTCGGATTTCTAGTTACCTTATCTGAAATGCAATAGCACCTTGGTTCAAGTTGTACCCCAAAATTAAAACAATTTATTTGAGAATATCATGCTAATGTGAGCTTGGAGCTCATCACTCACTCAGGATTTTGTTTTCCAACCTGTCAGTTGAACCTAGTATCTCTTAATCACTTGAGATGTTTATTTAAAACCTTTGCAAATGCTTTGATTGAACAGCTTGATGTATTAGAATCAAGAAAGCTCTGTTCAACTTTGCCTCTGACTTCCATTCTCATTAGGACAAACAGTTCTAATCTGTTGGCTCTTCTTAGATAATCCTTAAAGAAGATTTCCACTTGCATTGTGGTGTTTAATTAATTTAAATAACTAATTAATGTAGCATTGTCGATGAAATCCTCTGGCCTTGGGGTAAAAGCACAACCTCATAACAATACACATAAGCACAAGCCGCACAAAAATAAACACTGAAATATATTAAGTGCTTTCAGGATTGACAGCACACCAAAAGACACCTTCAGCCCCAATATCTTTGGAGGCTTATGTGGAGGTGCAGTATTTAAAGAGGATACCTATGAACACAAAATCGGACACACTTAAGTCTACATCACCTAGGCAATTTCCATATCTTCTCTGGACTGTGCAATCTACTATGTAAACTTGATCCACTAAGTTACAGGCTACATAGAAGCATGCTGGATCAGACCAAAGGATGATCTAGTCCACTCATGGAGGTCAAGCCATTGTTTATGGGAAGCCCAACAGCCGGACATGAGTGCCACAGTTCCCTCCATCTCACGTTCCCAGGGCATTGATATACCAAGTGAGTCATACTGTCTCAGTACTGGAAGTAACATACAGAGGCAGTAGGTGGCTTCTACGACAGTGGGATGGTGATTTGGCTTTGTTACCTATCCTGGTAGTCCCCGTCTTGGAATATCATATCATTGGCTTTATTTGATAAGTTGGCTTCAGGTGGCCTTCCACATGGTTAGCAGGCATACCTGGAGCCCCAAATACCACAGCTGGAGTCACATATAACCAAGGGAGGGGCCTTTTGGAGATTCCCCAAACAAATACTCAGGTCAGAGTTAACACCTGGAGATGAGTCATCTACTAATCCACTCAAAGGTAGCAGAGTCCTTGATGCTTGCAAAATTGGTCCTTCCTCTCCTCTTCCCCTCCAACAAAAGACCTTGCCTGCTCCTATTCAATTCTAAATACATTGCCCATTAATGATTATTAGCTCTTCTGGAGGACTCTTTATTTAGTCCTGAGAAACTCCAAGAAACATTGTATTCCACTCAAAACCCCATCCCTTCGGGGGAATTATCACATATAACTATCACCCTATAACCCCACCAAAATGTCCACAGTTCCTCCTCCTACATCCATGCTGCCAGTTTGCTGTGACACCCTCAGAATGCATTTCCGAGAACCTTCTGCTGCACGAACCTCTGCTCCTCTGATAGGTATCGTATCACCCAAGAACCCCCTACTCTATTCCTCTATCTAAATACTTCCTATTATCTTCAATAGCCTTGTGTGAGTGTCTGAAGCTTGGGTGTTTGTGTGAAAGCTGTTCATATTAGTTTTACATAAAGATCATTTAATTGTACATTTTGGCTTAGAGTCTCCTCTGTTACTACTGGTATACATAGGTCAAAAGATCCTGCTGTTACCTGGCCTCTCGATGCCATTTTGAGCTAATTAAATATTCCCCATATTAATTTTGAACACTAGCAGACCCCACACAATTCGGGTAATAACTTTAGTCCAAACTTTAGCAGAGCTATCCAGAGTTCTGAAGCTAGGGGGAGGCAGTTTTCAGCATGTTGGATAATGTCTTTAAAGTCTTTAAAGTTCAGATTAAAACCCAAAGTGTTTAGTCACCACCCCAGTAAAGTGTTTAGTCACCACCCCAGTAATGCCAGCACCTGACACTGATCAACATCATCATCATCATCATCATATCCATTTATATCCCACCTTTTTTTCAATAATGAGACCTAAGGTGTCTAACAACATATTTATAAACAATACAGATTAAAACTATAGAAAAGCTTCAATAAAAGTACAACATAAAAATGTTAAAAACAATTGATGAAATTAAAAACATTAAACATTAAAAGTCATTAAAAGTCAACATACAAGTCTTAAAAACAGCACTGCACAGTATGAAAAAGCCCACCCTAGTCAGTTTTCAAACCCTGGTGGCATAAAAATGTCTTCACTTGCTGACAGAAGGAGAGCAAGAATGGAGCCATCCTGGCCTCTCTTGGGAGGGAGTTCCAATGTTTGGGAGCAGCCACCGAGAAGGCCCTCTCCCTTGTTCCCACAAAACAAGCCTAGGAAGGTGGTGGGACAGAAAAAAGAGTCTCTCCAGGTGATCTTAGAACTCTAGTAGGATCATAAAGGGAGATATGGGCCTTCAAAGAGTCTAGACCCAGTCCCATTGATGAAATATAGATATTGTGACTACAGTTGCCCCTCCCCATTCATGAATTTAGCATTCGTGGTTTTGAGTATTCGCGGTTTTGGGAGGGCCTTTCTCCGCCCTCCCGAAAGCAGCGACTGGGCTGTAGAAGCCCCGTGGCCACTTCTGGGGAGGGGGGAGAGAAGCAGGCCGAGAGGGAGTGGGTGGGAGAAGCAGTGAGGGGGCGTTCCAAGACCGCCTTGCCACTTTGGCAGGCTGGTCAGGGAGTGGGTATCTCATAACTGGAAATATTGGACACTTTGGGGTCAGGTTGGCTGAGGCAGACCAGAGGGCAGTTGGAGCTCATAATGACCTTAGACATGTCTAGAAACAGAATGGTGTGAAAAACCAGATTAAGGTTGAGCAGGAAGCTCCTGCATTAATAGGTTTATGCTAACAGCCCAGTCATTAAGGAAGTATGTGCTAATCCTTTCTTCCAGCCTTCGGCATTCCCAGCAATAATTCAATCAAGCAATTAAGTGAGTGCTCCTTAATCTATACCCTACAGAAATCTCTCCTATACCCCCCTACGTGACCAACCATTAAGAGGTTGCTGTAGAACCATCAATGTTTTGTCTTGCTGGAACCAGAGCAATCAGCTGAGCTTTGTTCCCTTTCTCTGTGCTGTGGGAAAGCCATCCAGGCTTTGTCATAACCAGAGTACCCCTTCAGGGTATGAAATTGAGTATAAATATTAGACCCTAGACCCCAACTAAGTGTGCCACAGATGGACACTGCCGGATTCTCTGTGCCACTCTCAGATGCTAGTCTGAGCATCTTTGCTGCGTGGAACACTTCTCTTCAAGACTGGCAACTATCACCCTGTCTTCCCAGATCTCTTTCTATCCAACCTCCCCGCCTTTCTTTCCAATAGCCCTTGTTTGGTTCTTAAGAGTATGTTTTGTATGTTAATGTATCACCTGTGTTATTTCCAATTAAAAAGACTTTATTTCACTTTAACTGGAGTGCTCTCTACAGTTAGTAATGGTATAAATAGGTGGAAAGATCCCCAAAGTTACCCTCCTCTCATAGGCCTCCTTTTGCACTAATAATTCCTCCAGATAATACAGGAGAGTTTGGCATCACAGGTGGGACTCTAATGTACCCCCCACCTCTTAAGGTAGCAAAGCCCGGCAAAGTGGAAGGCAGTAGGAAAAGAAGGAGACTGCATTACTGGTGGATAGACTCATTCAAGGAAGCCACAATAGTCCTGAGTTTGCAAGACTCGAGCAGGGCTGTAACAAGTCTCTTGGAGGCCATAGGGAAGCCATAAGTCACAACCCAGCTTGATGAACAAAGCAGCTTGTCAAAACCTGTAAAGGAAGGTGGGGGCCATTTTGGAGAAGGGACAGATTCCCCACACCATAGCCCTCTGCACATCACATAACCCCAATGGTATGGCCCTGGCTCTGATGTCAGAGGCATGGCCACCTTGCCTGATGTCAACAAGTTCTCCAATCAAAGAACTAGATGGCACTCTTCTATCTCATGCTTCGGCCATGGAACTAGTACTACTCTCCCCCACTCAGGAATAACAAATAAACAATAAAAAAAATGAGTAAACAATAAAATTTGAAACGGGAACCTTGATCCCTAATGTTTTGGACCACACAACGCTTTCTGGATCACAAGGGATGACCATTTGCTCTTTTGGAGTCTTGGAACCTCATGGACTGGAAACTTGACCATCGTCACTTTGGTGTCTTGCAAATGAGGAGGTTCCTTTATGGAAGCAGTTGGATATTTTTGTCAGATGCAGAATATCAGCATTCAGTTCCAGGCCATGGAAGTTTGGCTGTGTGTGGCATCATGGTGCAGGCATATGTGAATTGGTTATATTCCATTGTCCATTTGACATTTTAGTTCCATTGCACAACTTTCAGCTGAAGGTTGTAGAAGCACAGTTGTGCATGTTTTGTCATTGCATATCCAGGTAAGCATTCACTGTGCATTCAGGTGCACAACACTGCCATTTGACAGAGAGGTAGTGTAGCGCAATCAATGCATATCTCCACTTGTGCAGATCTACAATGCACAACTTCAGGATAGAACCCCTGCCTCTGGAAATCCGTCAGTTCCCGAATTCAACTTTAAATTCATTCACAAGATAATCTGGGACATCTACATCAATCCCTGCAAAAGCTGCCTTTTACCCCCATCAGGAGCTGGATGTTTCGGATAGCTTGGTGAGCAACGCATTGCAGTGGCGTGATGGCTCAGATTGAACTTCAGCTCAAGCCATTCCATCAGATGTGCAACCCCCATCCAAAAGCATCTCCAAAATCTGTGCATGATGGGACTAGAGCACAGCGTGGCCCAGAACATCTTGCAATTGCGTTCAAGCAAGCTGGAGGGAGGACGGAGTGTTGTCATCAAATCAATTGAAACCCTTAGTCACTGTTGTGTCTCCAGCGGGGAATCTATTGCCTGGCATTTCTCATTATCGCATGGCAAAGGTGTGAGGGAGTTTGCAGGAAGCATCTCCTTCCTATCCATCTGTTCAAATAAGGTCATAAGTGATGATGCTGACAAGCCACCCGGCTCCCCTGTTCCTCAATCCTCTGCTCTGAAAGGCAGATAAATAATCTCAGGAGACAAGCCATTCAACTGCTGTGAGATCTCTCACCAGGAACAAACCTGCCTCCAAGCAGGGCTCATTTTGCGCTGGCTTCCGCTGGCCGCAGTTTGCTTTTCAATTTCTTCCTTATTTATGATTTATTTCACCTGGAGAAGAGATGGTTTATAAGTGCTCTTTAATTATCTGAAGGGCTGCCATGTTGAAGATGGAACAAACTCACATCCTCCTCCTTCGGAGAACATAACCTGAACCCATGAATTCAAAGGACAAGAGAGAAGGTTCCCACTGTTGAACAGCTCTTACTGTCAGGAAGTTCTTCCTAATGTTTAGGTGGAATCTCTTTTCCTGTAGTTTGAGTCCATTGCTCCATGTCCTAGTCTTTGGAGCAACAGAGAACAAGCTTGCTCCGTCCTTAGTATGACATCCCTTCAAATATTGAAACATGGCTATCATGGCCCCTCTTAACCTTCTCTACTCCAGTATAAACATACCCAGCTCCATAAGCCGCTCCTCATAGACTATGGTTTTCAGACACTTTACCATTTTGGTCACCCTACTCTGGACATGCTCCATCCAGTCCATATCCTTCTTGAATTATGGTTCCCAGAACTGGACATAGTATTCCAGGTGAAGTCTGAGCAAAGAATAATAGAGTGGCATTATTACTTTCCTCAATCTAGACACTATACTCGTATTGATGCAGCCCAGAATTGCATTGGTTGGTTTAGCTGCCACATTACACTGCTGATTCATGTTCACCTTGTGGTCTTCTAAGACTCCTAGATCCCTTTCAGATGTACTGTTATCAAGCCAGGTGTCACCCATCCTGTATCTGTATATTTCATTTTTTCTGCCTAATATAGTACCTAACATTTCTCCCTGTTGAAATTTGTTTTGTTAGTTTTGGCCCAGCTCTCTAATCTGTTGAGATCATTCTGAATTCCGATCGTGTCATCTGGGGTATTAGCTACCCCTCCTAAATTACGACCATCTGCAAATTTGATAAGCATTCCCCCTATTCCCCCATCACCCCTTAAGCAAAAATCCAAACACCCCAGAAGCTAACCCTAAAATAGATTTTAAGAACCATTGGTGATGACACCAAATTAGGAGGGGTAGCTAATACCCCAGAGGACAGGATCAGAATCCAAAATGATCTGAACAATTCCACATATAATCTTGTTCCACATAGAATCATAGAGTTGGAAGAGACCACAATGGCCATCCAGTCCAATCCCCTGTCATGCTGGAATACACAATCAAACCATTCCTGACAAATGGCCATCCAGCCTCTGCTTAAAAACCTCCAAAGAAGGAGATTCCACCACACTACAAGGCAGTGTATTCCACTTCCAAACAGCTCTTACTGTGAGGAAGTTCTTCCTAATGTTTAGGTGGAATCTCTTTTCCTGTAATTTGAACCCATTGCTCCATGTCCTAGTCTCTGGAGCAGCAGAAAACAAGCTTGCTCCATCCTCTGTATGATATCCCTTCAAATATTTAAACATGGCTATCATGTCCCCTCTCAACCTTCTCTTCTCCAGACTAAACGTGCCCAGTTCCCTAAGCCACTCCTCATAGGGCATAATGGCTTCCAGACCTCCCACCATCCTGGTCACCCTCCTCTGGACACGTTCCAGATTCTTAATATCCTTCCTGAATTGTGGTGCCCAGAACTGGACACAGTACTGTATTCCCGGTGCAACAGGCAAAAGAAATTGAACTAAACTTTGTTAGTGCTAGCCATATTACTTGGGGTCCATGGGGACCCTCTGATTTCCTAATATTAAATTGGGGGACTTAATTAGCTCAACTTGGCATGCGAGAGGCCAGGCAATGGTTGGACCTTTTAACTTATGTATACAAGTAGTAATGGAGGAGACTTTAAGCCAAAAGGTACAAATAAATTATCTTTATTGGAAATTAATATCAACAGCATTGATGCAAACACTCAGGCTTCAAGCAATCACACAAAGCTAAAGAAGAAAGTAGGAAGTATTTGGATAGAGGAATAAAGTGAGGGGATGATGGGCAATACAATACCTTTCAGAGGAGCAGAGATTCTTGCAGCAGAAGATTCTCGGAGATGAATTCTGAGTGTTTCAAGGCAAAATGGCAGCACGGATGTAGGAGGAGGAACTGTGGACTTTTTGGTGGTGTTTTAGGCAAAATGGCAGCATGGATGTAGGAGGAGGAACTGTGGACATTTTGGTGGTATTTTAGACAAAATGGCAGCATGGATGTAGGAGGAGGAACATGGACAAAATAGCAGAATGGATGTAGGAAGAGGAACTGTGGACATTTTGGTGGTGTTTTAGAGTGATATTTATATGTGATAATCCCCCTGAAGGGATAGGAGTTTGAGTGGAATACAATGTTTCTCGGAGATTCTCAGGACTAGACAATGTGTGCTCTGGAAGAGTTAACCATCATTAATAGTTGGTGCTTTTAGAATTGAATAGGAACAAACCAGGTTTTTTGTTGGAGGGGAGCAGGAGAAGAAAAACACATTTTACAAGCATCAAGGTCTCTGCTATTGTTGAGTGGATTAGTGAATGATTCCCCTCCAGGTGTTAATTCTCTGATCTGAGTATTTGTTTGAGGAATTTCCAAATGCCCCTCCCTTGGTTTTATATGAATCCCACCTTAATATTCGGGGGTTCCTGGTTTACCCGCTAACCACGTGGAAGGCCACCTTAAGCCAAATTATAGAATATAGCCAATTATTCAATATTCCAAGATGGGGGCTATGAGGGCAGGTAACATTAGAAGAGCCAACCCAAAAACCCCTAAAAGCTGGCTCTCATGTGTGAATGTTGGCTAGTATCCATTATGAGGCTCGAGGTTCAAGGCTCATTGATGCTTCCTTCCCAGACAAACGGAGACAAAGGACTAGCTAACTTCTTGGGAGAAGGGGAAAGTGACTTCTGCAGGCAGGAAGGAAGCAAAAAGGCTTGAGAATATATATGAAAGAAAGAAACAGAGAAGTGAAATGAAAGGGCAGGCAGGCTCTCTAGAAATCTCCCTCACTAATCACTTTACAAGCACTGATGCCTCTTCGCTTCCAACAAAGCCAAACCCCTTCTGAACAAATCTTACAAAAAAAACCCCACAAAAAACTCAGTGATATGTTCATCTTAGAGTCGCCATAAGAAAACAATGGCATAAAGGCATACAACGGACTTTTTCGAACGCATCAAAAATAATGCAAGCAGCCTCGTCACATTGCGAGGCTGCTGCGCTGCAGAGCGTCGGTTTCGGATGACGCTCTCCCCTGCCGGTACTGTTGCGGTACCATGGGGAGATTTGAGCATCATATTTCGTTGGTTTTTAATCACGATCAACTTTCGTGCTTAAAAATCGACAAAATATGACGTTCAAATCTCCCCGCGGTACCGCAACAGTACCGACAGAGGAGAACATCATCCGAAACCGACACTCTGCAGCGCAGCAGCCTCGCAACGCGACGAGGCTGCTTGCATTATTTTTGACACGTCTGAAAAAGTCCAACAACAACAAATCAAAAACAGTTGCTCATAGCTTGTCATTCAAACACACAGAGACAAACACCAAGAAGTCTATTCCTATTTGGAAATTAAGACAGAAATCTTTGTTTACAGGGATATTCCCAGATCAAGGTGTCAGAAGGGGATTATTCTTTTTCACCTACTTAGAAAGATGAGGTAAGGAACATTTAATCTAGCCTACTTGCTTCTAGCAAGAAGATGGATAGAGAGCAGAATGGAGGGTGAGTCCTGGTGTCACAATGCTTGGGAGGGAAGGGAGAAGATAACTCAGGAGATTTTCACACTACACTGTTATAGTGTTACTATTCCACTTTAACTGCTCTGGCTTCCTTCTGTGGAATTCTAGGGTTTGTAGTTTAGTGAGGCCTAAGAGCTCTCTGGCTGAGAGTTGTAAATGCCCCTCCCTAAACTGCAAATCCCAGCATTCCACAGGAGGCAGCCAGAGCAGTTAAAGTGGAATAGTAACACTATAACAATATAGTGTGAAAATCTCCTAAACCACCTTGAATCCCATCTAGCTGCCTTGAATCCCATCTTGGGAGAAAGGCAAGATATAATTCCAATAAATAAATAAATAAATAAATAAATAAATAAATCGCCCACCCATTCACCCCTGAAGAGTCAAAGAATAGCAGAGTTGGAAGAGACCACGAGGGCCATCCAGTCCAACCCCCTGCCATGCAGGAAATCACGATCAAAGCATCCCCGACAGATGGCCATCCAGCCTCTGTTTAAAGACCTCCAAGGAAGGAGACCCCACCACGCTCCGAGGGAGTGCGTTTCACTGCCGAACAGCTCTTACTCTCAAAAGGTTCCTCCTAATGTTGAGGTGAAATCTCTGTTCCTGGAGCTTGCATCCATTGCTCCATGTTCCAATCTCTGGAGCAGCAGAAAAAAGCTTCCTCCATCCTCAACATGACACCCCTTCAAATACTTAAACAGGGCTATCATATTGCCTCTTAACTGTTTTTTTTTTTTTTTCAGGCTAAACATACCCAGCTCCTTAAGTCTCTCCTCATAAGGCATGGTTTCCAGACCTTTCACCATTTTAGTCGCCCTTCTCTGGACATGCTCCAATTTGTCAATATCCTTTTTGAATTGTGGTGCCCAGAACTGGACACAGTATTCTAGGTGAGGTCTAACCAAGGCAGAATAGAGCGGCACTATTACTTCCCTTGATCTGGACACTATACTTCTATTGATGCAGCCCAAAATTGCATTGGCCTTTTTAGCTGCCGTATCACACTGTTGGCTCATGTTCAACTTGTGGTCTACTAGGACTCCTAGATCCCTTTCGCACGTAGTCTCATTCAGCCAGGTCTCCCCCATCCTATATCGATGCATTTCATTTTTTCGCCCTAAGTGCAGTACCTTACATTTCTCGTATTGAATTTCATTTTGTTAGCT
The DNA here is from genome assembly GCA_030847615.1 of Gambelia wislizenii. Taxonomy (NCBI): domain Eukaryota; kingdom Metazoa; phylum Chordata; class Lepidosauria; order Squamata; family Crotaphytidae; genus Gambelia; species Gambelia wislizenii. Next base: position 331,685,398 of record JAUMIR010000004.1, read on the forward strand.
TTGGCCCAGCTGTCCAGTCTATCCAGGTCATCTTGAATTTTGATCCTGTCCTCTAGGGTATTAGCTACTCCTCCTAATTTGGTGTCATCTGCAAATTTGGTAAGTATGCCCCTAATTCCCTCATCCAAGTCATTGATAAAGATGTTGAATAGCACTGGGCCCAGGACAGAACCCTGTGGCACCCCACTGGTCACCTTTCCAAGACGAAGAGGAGCCACTGCTGAGCACCCTTTGGGTTCTTTGTAATTTGCAGCAACAAATCTATTAAGGAGATTTTCAGACTATACTGTTATAGTGTTACTCTTCCACTTTAACTGCTCTGGCTTCCTCCTGTGGAATTCTGGGGTTTGTAGTTTAGTGAGGCCTATGATCTCTGTGGCTGAGAGTTGTAAATGCCCCTCCCTAAACTACAAACCCCAGAATTCCACAAGAGGCAGCCATAGCAAATAAAGTAGAATAGTATAACTATAACTATAACGGTGTAGTGTGAAAATCTCCTAAAACTTGCAAACTGTGGCATGCTGCTGCTCTACTAGCTGAGCTGGAGATTTGCACACAAGCCTTCCCGCTTGCCTGGAGCTGAGCCACCCCAAACTAGAAATTTGCACCCTCGTCTCCTGTCTAGAGATCACTCTGGCTCTCAGAATTGGACACTCAGGGCCAGGCCCTGAGATCTGGCAACTCTACGGAGAAATCACAAAGCTTTCCCCACTGTGCCATCCCTTAGAAGTGGGTAACTATGGTAGTCTAGGAGCTGCATTAAACCCCCAAGAGAGCTTGCAGGGCTGCATGCATCAACCACACCTCCTTCAAAACAAATCACCCCAAAATACCCTCTAGGGAGTGTGGAAGCTTTTCTGCCATGTTTTTAGACCCCCGGGGGCTGTTTTAAGCCCAAGAGAGGCCATTTTAACAACAGGAAGTGACCAGAAGTCACTTCATGTTCTTTTCCTGTCTTAAAAGAAGAACTCTTTCTGGGCCTAATATGGCCCTAGAGACCCCCAAAGTGCTCACATGCTTCCAGAGGTCATTTACAGACAATTTATTTTAACTCCAGGGGCCTTAGGGGCTACAGAAATGGCCCTAGGGTCACATGCAGGCCAAAGGATACACTTTGCCCACCCAACCTTAGAGTGTCACTGATTTTTCACTGCAGATATTCCCTGACCCCTTCATTTGAAGCCTCCAAGTTACATGAGAAAAGCAGAAGTAATTGGATCCAAAGAGGCTTAAAGGAATCAATACCCGTGACCTTTGTTTAACTGATCCTTTAACATCAGGAATGATATTGAATTAACACCGCAGGGAGGGGAGGCATCTTACTGGGTTAGTCATGGCTGAGTAGCATGCATGCAGCAACTGGTACTTTCAGCATCAATGCATTCATAGGGTTTTCTTAGACAAAGAATATTTAGAGGTGGCTTTGCCAGTTCCTTCCTCTGAAATACAGCCTACAGCACCTGGTATTCCTTGGCAGTCCTTCTGGGCTTGGAGAATCATAGAATAATAGAGTTAGAAGAGACCACAAGGGCCATCCAGTCCAACCCCTTGCCATGCAGGAATACACAATCAAAGCATTCCCGACAGATGGCCATCCAGCCTCTGTTTAAATACCTCCAAAGAAGGAGATTCCACCACACTCCCAGGCAGCAGCATATTCCGCTGTTGAACAGTTATTACTGTCCAGAAGTTCTTCCTAATGTTTAGGTGGAATCTCTTTTCCTGTCATTTTGAGTCCATTGCTCCATGTCCTAGTCTCTGGAGCAGCAGAAAACAAGTTTGCTCCCTCTTCAATAAGACATCCTTTTGCATATTTAAACATGGCTATCATGTCACCTCTTCACCTTCTCTTCTCCAGGCTAAACATAGAATCATAGAATCATAGAATCATAGAATTGCAGAGTTGGAAGAGACCACGAGGGCCATCCAGTCCAACCCCCTGCCACGCAGGAAATCACAATCAAAGCATCCCCGACAGATGGCCATCCAGCCTCTGTTTAAAGACCTCCAAGGAAGGAGACCCCACCACGCTCCGAGGGAGTGTGTTCCACTGCCGAACAGCTCTGACTGTCAAAAAGTTCCTCCTAATGTTGAGGTGGAATCTCTGTTCCTGGAGCTTGCACCCATTGCTCCGTGTTCCAGTCTCTGGAGCAGCAGAAAACAAGCCTGCTCCATCCTCAGCGTGACATCCCTTCAAATACTTAAACAGGGCTATCATATCGCCTCTAAACCGTCTTTTTTCCAGGCTAAACATACCCAGCTCCCTAAGTCTCTCCTCATAAGGCATTGTTTCCAGACCTTTCACCATTTTAGTTGCCCTTCTCTGGACACGCTCCAATTTGTCAATATCCTTTCTGAATTGTGGTGCCCAGAACTGGACACAGTATTCTAAGTGAGGTCTGACCAAGGCAGAATAGAGTGGCACTATTACTTCCCTTGATCTAGACACTATACTTCTATTGATACAGCCCAAAATTGCATTGGCCTTTTTAGCTGCCGCATCACACTGTTGGCTCATGTTCAACTTGTGGTCTACTAGGACTCCTAGATCCCTTTCGCACATAGTCTCATTCAGCCAGGTCTCTCCCATCCTATATTTATGCATTTCATTTTTCCGCCCTAAATGCAGTACTTTACATTTCTCCGTATTGAATTTCATTTTGTTAGCTTTGGCCCAGCTCTCCAGTCTATCCAGGTCATTCTGAATTTTGATCCTGTCCTCTAGGGTATTAGCTACTCCTCCCAATTTGGTGTCATCTGCAAATTTGATAAGTATGCCCCTAATTCCCTCATCTAAGTCATTGATAAAGATGTTGAATAGCACTGGGCCCAGGACAGAACCCTGTGGCACCCCACTGGTCACATCTTTCCAAGACGAAGAGGAGCCACTGCTGAGCACCCTTTGGGTTCGGCCGGTCAACCAATTACAAATCCATTGAACAGTTAACTTGTCTAGCCCACATTCTACAAGCTTGTTTGCAAGAATGTCATGGGGAACCTTGTCAAAGGCCTTACTGAAATCAAGGTATGCAATGTCCACAGCATTCCCTTCATCTACCAAGCTGGTAACTTTATCAAAAAAAGAGATCAGATTAGTCTGGCATGACTTGTTTCTCTGAAACCCATGCTGACTTTTTGTGATTATGGCATTGCCTTCTAAATGTTCACAGACTCTCTGTTTAATGATCTGTTCTAGAATCTTCCCTGGTATTGATGTCAGACTAACTGGACGATAGTTGTTGGGATCCTCTTTTTTCCCCTTTTTGAAGATGGGAACAACGTTTGCCCTCCTCCAGTCTGCTGGGACTTCTCCTGTTCTCCAGGAGTTCTCAAATATTATTGCCAATGGCTCTGAGATTATATTTGCCAGCTCTTTTAATACTCTTGGATGTAGTTCATCTGGTCCTGGAGATTTAAATTCATTTAGATTAAGAAGGTATTCCTGTACCACCTCTTTACTTATTTTCAGCTGGATTTCCCCTATTGTGTCCTCTGTTCCATTTTCCTCAGGTTGGTCCTCCTTTTCCTTTTCTGAAAACACTGAGGCAAAGAAGGTGTTGAGTAATTCTGCCTTTTCTCTGTCCCCTGTTAGCATTTTGCCATCTTCTCCACGTAGTGGCCCTATCATTTCCTGCTTCCTCCTTTTGCTGCGGACATACCCAAAAAAACCCTTTTTATTGTTCTTAACCTCCCTAGCAAGCCTGAGCTCATTCTGCACTTTAGCTTTTCTGACTTTACTCCTACACGTGTTCCTATCTGTTTGAATTCTTCTTTGGTGATTTCCTCCCTTTTCCATTTCCTATACATGTTCCGTTTAAAACTTAGCTCCATTGAAAGTTCTTTAGTCATCCATCCTGGTTTCTTGAGACACCTCCCATTTTTCTTCCTCAATGGTACTGTTTGAAATTGTGCCTTTAGTATCTCCCTTTTGAGAAAGTCAAAACCGTCTTGAGGTCCCTTCTCTTTTAGTATTCTTGACCATGGGATCATCCCCAGTATTTCCCTGAGTTTATTGAAATCAGCTCTCCTAAAGTCAAGAATGCGTGTCTGACTATGCCTGGCTTCTCCTTTCCATTGTATAACAAACTCCAGGAGAACATGATCACTCTCACCTAAGGATCCCGCTCTATTCAAATAGTCTATTCAAATAGAATCATAGAATCAGAGAGTTGGAGGGGGCCTCATGAGCCATTGAGTCCAACCCCCCCCCCCCCGCTCAATGCAGGATCTCCCAGCTAGAGCATCCTCAGCAGGGAGCTGTCCAGTCTCTTTTTGAAGATGTCCAGAAACGGAGACTCCACCACCCCTCTAGGCAATTGCCTCCCTCTGAACCACTCTCGCTGTCAAGAAGTTCCTTCCAATGTTCTATCAAAATCTATGCTCCGGTAACTTACCACCACCAGACCTAGTTCTAACCTCTGAAGCAGCAGAGAACAAAGCTGCCCCCTCCTCTGTGGGACAGCCCTTGAAGTATTTAAAGAGTGCAACCATGTCACCTCGCAGTCTTCTCCTCACTAAGCTGAATATGCCCATCTCCTTCAATCTCTTCTTAAATGTTTTGTTCTCCTTACTGCTTATCATCCTCATTGCCCTTCTCTGAACTCACTCTAATTTGTCTATATCCTTTAAATTCATCAGACGTTCAAACGGGGGTGGCGGCATGGGTAGTATTAATAGGGACACAAAGTACGTTTTGCACAGTCTGGGGCCATCCCTGTTGCATCAGCCCTATTGGATGGCCAAATGTGACCCCTACCAAAGAAATGGTGACAACATGGTAAAAATGAATCATAGAATCATAGAATTGTAGAGTTGGAAGAGACCATGAGGGCCATCCAGTCCAACCCCCTGCCATGCAGGAAATCACGATCAAAGCATCCCCGACAGATGGCCATCCAGCCTCTGTTTAAAGACCTCCAAGGAAGGAGACCCCACCACTCTCCGAGGGAGTGCGTTCCACTGCCTAACAGCTCTTACTGTCAAAAAGTTCCTCCTAATGTTGAGGTGGAATCTCTGTTCCTGGAGCTTGCATCCATTGCTCCGTGTTCCAGTCTCTGGAGCAGCAGAAAACAAGCCTGCTCCATCCTCAGCGTGACATCCCCTCAAATACTTAAACAGGGCTATCATATTGCCTCTTAACCGTCTTTTTCCAGGCTAAACATACCCAGCTCCCTAAGTCTCTCCTCTTAAGGCATGGTTTCCAGATCTTTCACCATTTTACTCGCCCTTCTCTGGACACGCTCCAATTTGTCAATATCCTTTTTGAATTGTGGTGCCCAGAACTGGACACAGTACTCCAGGTGAGGTCTGACCAAGGCAGAATAGAGTGGCACTATGACTTCCCTTGATCTAGACACTATACTTCTATTGATACAGCCCAAAATCGCATTGGCCTTTTTAGCTGCCGCAAATGCTTGAGGATCTGAACAGTGACTTAGAAAAACTACCTGGAAGACATGGGAAAACTATCAGTGCAGGCTGCATGGATGGCTTATGATATGATGGTGATGCCTGCTCACCCAGACTTGGCCAACTCAATGAGACGCCTGGAAGATGCCTTTCTCACCTATAAGGAGGAAATGGAGAAAAACTGGCAAGAAATTTTGAAGAAAACTAAAGGTGGTCAACAAAAAGCAGAATAAATAGTTCTAAAATTTCTGATGGAAAAAAAAATTAGGCACACAGAACTGAATACAGTACTCCAGATGACACCTGAGTAGTGCAGAATATAGGGGGACTCCACTGGCTGCCAGTCTGTTTCCAGGCAAAATTCAAAGTGCTGGTTATGACCTTTAAAGCCCAAGTTATTTGAAGGACCATATGATCCCTTATGAACCAGCCCAGGCTCTTTGATCTGCTGGGGAGGATCTTCACTCTGTTCCACCACCCTCACAGGTACATCTGGTGGGAACTCAATGGAGAGGGCCTTCTCGGTGGCTGCCCCAGGCTCTGGAATTATCTGCCCGGAGAAGTCAGATTAGCCGTCCTTCCAGAGCCAATTAAAAACTTTCCTGTTTTGGCAAGCCTTTGCCAATCTCTGTTAATGGTTGTGCTGGGGCGTGTGTGTGCGTGCGCATTGTGTATGTGTATATGTATATGTGTGTGTGTTTTTAATCTTAGCTGTTTTTAACTTTTTTAGTTATTTCATTATGTTTTAACATTTGCATTTTGCTGATTTTCACTATGTCTTTTTATTGTATGCTCTTTTGAGTCTCAAACTGGGGGGAAAGTGGGATAAAAATAAAGATGATGATGGTGATGATGATGATGATGATGATGATCTTGACTTGAAAGCTACAGCATCTTGGAATCATACAGTTGGAAGAGACCACAAGGGCCATCCTGTCATGCAGGCACACACAATCACACCACGCCTGACAGATATGTTATGATTAATGCCAACTAAGATAGCATTTGCCTTCTTTGCTGCAGCATCACACTGCTGGCTCATGTTCAGCTTATCATCAACAACAATCCCAAGGTGCTTTTCTCATGTAGCACTGCTAAGCCAAGTATCCACAATCCTATACTTGTGAATTTGGCTTCTGTGGCCTAAATATAGAATTTTGCATTTATCTCTGTTGAATTGCATTCTGTTAATTTCAGCCCAGTTTTCTAGTTTATCAAAGACCTTTCGAATTCTGTTCCTATCTTCCAATGTGTTAGCTACCCCTCACAGTTTTGTATCACCTGCAAATCTGATGAGGATTCCCTCCATCGCATCATCTAGATCATTGATTAAAGTATTGAAGAGTATCGACCCCAGGACAGAACCCTGAAGCACTCCACTTCAGACTTTCTTCCAATTTGAAGCACAGCCACTGATGACAACTCTTTGAGCATGGTTTTCCAACCAATTATGGGTCCATCTGATGGTGTTTCCAACTATTCCATATTTAGTCAATTTGCTAATCAAAATATCATGGAGGACCTTATCAAATTCTTTGCTGAAATCCAGATAAATGACATCCACAGCATTCCCACCATCAGTGACCCAATTTAAAAAAAAAAAGACATAAGGTAAGTTTGGCAAGATTTGTTCTTAACAAACCCATGCTGACTCCTACTACTTGCTGTATTCTCATCAAGATACTTGCAGACTCCTGTATATCCGTTCTAATTTTTTTTTCCTGGTATTGAAGTCAGGTTGAATGGCCTGTAGTTTCCTGGATCTTCTTTTTTGCCATTCTTGAAGAGAGGGACATTTTTACTTGTCTCCAGTCCTCTGGCACCTCGCCCATTCTCCAGGATTTCTCAAACATGATAGCAAGTGGTTCTACGAGTATGTCAGCAAGTTCCTTCAGTACCTTGAGCTACAGTTCATCTACAGTCCTGTAAATCTGAACTCATTTGGGTTAACTAGATGATTCTGGACTAACTCCTTATCAATCTTGATTTGCAACCCTGATTCCTTACCAAGGCGTCTTCTGATGCATGGAAGTACACAGTTGTCCTTTTGGGAGAAAACTGAAGTAAAATAGGTATTAAACAATTCTGCCTTTTCATTGTGATCTTTAGCATTTTACCATCCTTGCTGAAGCAGCCCCGCCATTTCTTTTATCATTCTCTTGCTTCAAACATATTTTTAAAACCCCTTTTTGTTGCTCCTTGCTTACCTAGTCAGTCTCCACTCATTTTGAGCCTGAGCTTTCTTTACATTATTCCTGCAAGCTTGGGCTACACTTCAGTATTCTTCGTTGGTGATTCGTCCTTCCTTCCAATTATTTATACATGCTCTTTTTTTCCTCTTTTCATTTCCTCCTTGAGTTTACTGTGCAGCCACATTGGCATTTTCAGATAGTTGAGCAGCTAACCTGTGAGAGACGCCTTCAAAACCCAGTGGAGGCTTACAGCTACCATGTCACTGGGGCAATAATCTACTCTGGGTTTTAATCCAAACCTTAAGACAGTTACCCAGAGGTACTGATGCTTATTCCCAAATAGCTTCAGCACCTTGGATGACCACTTTAAAGTTCAGGCTAAAACCCAGAGTGGATTTACTGCCCATGACATAGAAGCTACCATCTGCCAGTGACTTAATTGTACAAAGCTATTGATGCCATGACCAAGAACAGCAACAAAGAACTGCAGTGAGGTTTTGCCACTGTTTTTGGAGTTAAATTGTAGGGCTAAGAGTTTCCCCAAATTCCAGACCTAACCAGACTGCCTCTGTCTGGGAGTTCTTCCTTGGTAAGAGAAACCATCAGTCTTCCAAGAAAAGTACAGTATAATGATAAAGCTGGGACACAGGAGTCCTGTATTAACAGCCAAACTAAGCGTCCCATCATGCACACTGTAGACCTAGGAAAGTTACAGAGAAAGGGAATCAGTATGGACAGAGATCTGGAATGACTTTCCTACAAGGAAAAGTTATACCTTTGGAGTCAGGTCAGTGTGGGGCGGACACGATAGAAGTTTATAAAATTGTGGACATCGCTATATTTGGCTTGACCAATCTAGAGCTTGGGAAATGATACTTTTTGGACTCCTCAATCACCATGGCTATTTTCCATGCTTGTCTGGACCAATCTAAAGGTGTTTTAGTACCTGCCCACTGTAGAGGCTCAGTATGTGCATATATCTTTTCTGGGCTGTGTCTTAAGAGCATTTCTGAATTCTCTGCTTGCAGAGTCCATGGCAGATCATCATAGAATCATAAAGTTGGAAAAGACCACAAGGGCCGTCCAGTCCAACCCCCTGCCATGCAGGAATACACAATCAAATCATTTCCAATAGATGGCCATCCAGCCCTGTTTAAAAACCTCCAAAGAAGGAGACTCCAGCACACTACAAGGCAGTGTATTCCACTTCCAAACAGCTCTTACTGTCAGGAAGTTCTTCCTAATGTTTAGGTGGAATCTCTTTTCCTGTAATTTGAACCCATTGCTCCATGTCCTAGTCTCTGGAGCAGCAGAAAACAAGCTTGCTCCATCCTCTGTATGATATCCCTTCAAATATTTAAACATGGCTATCATGTCCCCCCTCAGCCTTTTCTTCTCCAGGCTAAACATACCCAACTCCCTCAGCCACTCCTCATAAGGCATGGCTTCCAGACCTCCCACCATCCTGGTTAGTCTCCTCTGGACATGTTCCAGCTTGTCCATATCCTTCCTGAACTGTGGTGTCCAGAACTGGACACAGGATTCCAGGTGAAGTCTGACCAAAACAGAATACAGTGGCACTATTACTTCCCTTGATCTAGACACTGTACTCCTACTAATGCAGCCTAGAATCGCATTGGCTTTTTTAGCTACTGCATCACACTGCTGACTCAGACTTTGAACATCTCATTTCAAGACTTGAACCACTTGGAGTTAGACAGCTTGGGGACATGAAGTGAAATCTGGATCTTCCAGTCGCGCTCGCTCTCTCTCTCTCTCTCGCTCTCTCTCTCTTTTCAGAACAGAGCCTTTCCAGTTACGTATCAATGTGTGCCAGGGCTTCGTCAGCAAGGCTAGATTCTCAAAGCTCATGTGTTTGCTACCATGTCTGCGCACAACTGGTAATTACATTGCAAACAAAGAAACATTTATTTAATGCCTACTGTGACAAGTACAATGAGTAGTGCCGGAGATCTATCCTCATTTCTATATGACACCCGCTGCTGCGGCAACGGCATACCTGCCATAGTGATAAAGCAAATCTGCAGAAATGCTCTCCTTTCCAGCAGGGACAGCTGTGGGTTTTTAAAATGTGGGGCCTTGATCTTGTTGTATCGAGAGCTAATTGTGGGGAAAGTAGCTGGAGCAAGATAGTGTTTAGAGTTGAATGCTCTCCAAGTTAGTTTTTTCCTGTTAAAATGAATGGTTTCTGGACACTGAGGTTGGTTCCTCCCTTAATCACCTTTCCGCCAAATACCTTTCATCCTGCCTATTTTATAGATTTTCAAAACCATGCCAAACAAGACCATAATTACTGAAACTATGACAAACAAACAGCACACCCCTTGACATATCACAAATGGAAACTGGGACACATTTGGCCAAGCAAGACCAGATCAGAGCATGGTCAAGATGATGAAAGTTATTAATGAGGAAGACCACTTAAGGTAGGAGAGGCTGCAGTGGTTTGCTTTTGCCTGGATGTATTGGGAAGGGCACAAACTGCTTTTGTGCTTTGAATTCAGTTTGCTGCAAATGAAGTAAGGCGAGTAGAAAGGGGGAAGGAGAGAGGAAGACTGGGATATTTTAAAAGCAGATGAAACATTGGGTCAGCAGAGGATTAATTGGGACTGTCCCTACCAAAATAGGAGAGACAGGTAGAGGGCATGAAACAGGAGCAAAGGGGCTGCCTAAACAGTGAAAATACTACGCCTCACAGAATGCAAGGAGAATCCTGCCTGCCTTAATGGGATCCTGCATTGTTACACTGTATTCGGAAGTAGGAGGGCCAAAAATGTTTTTAAAAAACTCCAAAGGAAAAACCTTGGTGGCTTTTCCCGGAGATTTTAAAAAACATTCCTGCTCATCACTTTCTCATACACGCAGAAGTGCAAAGCTGATTGGCTGGACGAGCACAAAGGGGTGGGGCTTTATAACAAGGCAAGCGCCTGGAGCCGCCATGTTGGATTTGTGCCTTAGTAAATGAGCGCTAAGGTGATAAAACGGGTTTCTTTCCCTTTTCAGTAAAGGTGAAATATTTCTCTATCACACATAGGATTTTTTTTTAAAAAAAAAAGTTCAGTGGCAGCAAATTCAGTAAGTTAAAACTCAAGTAATTCACTCATGGCCGCCATCTTGACTGTCGGGAATGTGAAGCTTGGGGGGGGGGGGCAAAAAAAACCATTAAGGCAAATCGCAGCTTCTTGTGATCCAGCCCATCAGAAATGATGCAGCCAGGATGGAGCAAATCAGGTTTGGCTATGATAAGGTGATGACATAAAAAAGCCAAATCAGATTGAAAAAATGCTTTTGCCCTTATTCTGAATGGGAGAATGTATCTGTCTCATTTTGCAGGAAATCTGAATTATTACTCAAAACCATGGGAGAAAGTCATAGGCTGATTCGCTGCCTGACATGGAACATGCAGTCTCGTTTTCCCCACCACCTCCTGTTTTGGCTCAATCCAAGAAGTGTCATAGGCCAGAATCCTTTATGGGATTTATGTACATGTAAGCACCATAATTACAGAGCTACACAGTGAATCCTGGACTGACCTCCCCAGTCCTGACTTAGAGGCTTACCGCATTCTGAAGTAAAGCAGACTGTGCCACAAGGAAGGTCCTGTCTTCGTGCTGCCTTGCCGTATGATGTTGTTCTTCTTCTGGTGTTCTGCCATTCTGGTCCCATAGGAAACCAAGCTAAAACCATGGGTGCATTTACACGGGCAAATATTCCCTTAAAAAGATTGCTCATTGTTCCCACAGATTGTGCCACAGTATCGCCTCATTCAGAAGGGGAGGAAGGGAAAAAACCCAAATATAGTGTCTCAGGGGGTGTTGCTACTTTTGCCAACTTATTTGAAAAGTAGCGCGACTTAGCACATTATTGATTGTGTAAGCAACCATTTTGCTCAGGGCTGTGTGAATTACCAGCTATCTTCCCAATACAGTTACAGCAGAGCTGCACTGTGATTGGTTTTTATGATGAAGGGGTGGGCTGGGAAGATGCTGCTTGCTTTGGTGCCAAGGGAAGTCGAGGGAATGGGTGAGATTCGATCAGCTGTTAACCACGGAGAAAAAAACCTTCGTTTCTGCAGTTTGCTTTGGAGCCAGGGCAGACATTCCTATTGCATTCCTTTGTCCTTCTCTCCAATGCTTGGCCACACCTCCCCACATTTGCCTGTCTGAACCACCAAGCGGAAAAAAACAAAGAGCAACAAAATACAACTGTTTTCCCCATAAGCCCTGTAAACTACCCACCACTGGTGCAAAAAAGCGCTAAAGCGCAATTTATCAAAATAAAACCTGCAGTGTAATTGCAGCCCATGTCATTTTTTCTAATGGGTTTTTCTGTTTAGCAAAAAGATATGGTTTTTCCTTGGTCTCCCACAGGATTGGAATGAAAGAATGACAACGTTGCACAGTAAGGCAGCAAGGAAGACAGAACCTTCCTGCTGCACTGCTGCTTTGCTTCAGGGTGCAGTAAGCCCCTTACCAAGAAGCAGCCACTGCGATCAATAGGGGTCACATGAGGTGGGGTGGAAACAGCCATCAGCTGCTTCCTGAGCAACAGACCCCTGTTGATCACAGCGGCTGCTGCCCAGTAAGTGGAGATTGGGGGACTGTCATGGTCCTTTCCCTAAACTACGTAGAGAACAAGAATATGTAACAGTCTAAAGTGAATAACTCCAGGTTACGCTTTCATAACTTCCATAGAGGATTCTAGCCATTGATTCTAATGCCTCTTCATTTGCCAAGGAATATTCAAAAAGCCAGTGGTGGTGGGTGGCTTTGGCATCATGAGGCAGTGGAGGACAAATCATATTATAGATCCCAAGTTCTGTTATTGGAATGAAAGTCTGCATAATTCTTAATGAATTAACTCTCTCTCTGATCTCCATGTATGCAGCAGTAGCATATTCATACAATCATCAAATCATAGAGTTGGAATTGATTATGGCCTATGAACTCAAAGTATATAACAGATAATTATATCTTAAGCTGGTTAATTAATTGGAAGTTAATGTATAAGCAGTAGTGACAATCACAACAGTAGAGATGCATAGAAATATATTAGAATATCCAATTCTACGAGATTTTATAATGATAAGATCTCTTGGGTTTTTTTGTTTCTTTGTTTTGTTTGTTGTTTGTTGTTTTTATGTGTTTAAGTGTTTGTTTTATGTATGAAACTTAATTTAAAAATTCAATTGAAAAGAATCATAGAGCTGGAAGAGACCACAAGAGTCATCCAGTCCAATCCCCTTCTGCCATGTAGGAATACACACAATCAAAGCATTCCCAACCAATGGCCATCCAGCCTCTGTTTAAAAACCTCCAAAGATGAAGACTCCATCACACTCCCAGGCCACAGCATATAACACTGCCCAACAGCTCTTACTGTCAGGAGGTTCTTCCTAATATTCAGGTGGAATCTCTTTTCCTGTAGTTTGAACCCACTGCTCCATGTCCTAGTCTCTGGAGCAGCAGAAAACAAGCTTGCTCCATCTTCAATATGACAACCTTTCAAGTACTTAAACATGGCTATCATGTCACCTCTTCACCTTCTGTTCTCCAGGCTAAACATACCCAGCTCCCTAAGCCTCTCCTCATAGGGCACAATGGCATCCAGACTTCCCACCATTTTGGTTGTCCTCCTCTGGACACGTTCCAGCTTCTCAATATCCTTCTTGAATTGTGGTGCCCAGAACTGGACACAGGATTCCAGGTGAGGTCTGATTAAAACAGAATAGAGTGGTATTATTGCATCCCTTGATCTAGACACTATACTCTTATTGATGCAGCCTAGAATCACATGGCTTTTTTAGCTGCCTCATCACACTGCTGACCATTTTCATCCAGTGTCTCTACTCTTACTGTTAGTCTGAATACTAAAAGATCTATTTAAGATGCCAAACTTATTTGTGGGATTGGGTTCAATGATTGAGGTGGCTCCTTTAAAGTTCAAAGTAAAACCCAAAGTAGATTCATTGCCCCACTGGCATGGAAGCCACAAGTACCAAAAAGGCATTTCAAGGTTGACTTAGGGGTTTTCTACACAAGGAACATACTCCTCATAGAATTCGCAAAGAATATGATCCGCCCAAATGTGATTTGCAGTATTTTGAAGGAAGGGGGGTTAAAAACTCCACAAACTATGCAGTACAAGGATTTGCAGATTTCCCTGAAGCTTCCTGGAAAATGCATGTAGAGGCGCGTTTTTGGATGTGTGGCTGTTCAAATTCACATCGCTGTGCGTTTTCACTCAATTACCCTTTATGAGCGTTTGTGCCTTGCTCAATCCGAATGAATGAGAATGGATGCAAATAAGCACAGAAATGTGAAGACAAATCAACTTTGCTGCAAATCAGCAAAAATGTGCAGTAAACCGTTGTGTCTAGACAAGCCTTAGGGTGCATCTACACTGTAAAAATCATGCATTTTGACACCACTTAAACTGCTATGGCTCCAGCCTACAGAATCCTGGGATTTGTAGTTTTGTGAGGCACCAGCACGCTTTGGCAGAGAAGGCTAAAGATCTTGTAAAACTACAAATCCCAGGATTCCATAGGGTGGTGTTATAGCAGTTAAAGTGGTGTCAAACTATATTATTTTTACAGTGTAGGTGCACCTTTAGGAGCCTAATAATCTCATGCTTCATTGAAATGTTTGGGGAGCAACCAATCTGCATTTTCATAGCAGGTGATATTTCAAAAATTCGATAAAGCACAGTCACACAAACGTTGCATTCAGAGTTTGCCTTGTTTTCGCAGTCTCTGGCTGCAAAAGGTGGTAGCAGCTCTTCCAAGGCTTGTAGCAGATCATGTTCTCTCTGCGTCTTTTTAATGTTCAGGAAAGCACACATCACAAAAAGACCCACAAAGAGCATGGCGGATGGACCTCTCAGCAAAGGTCTTTTTTGCAACTATAAAAAGTGCCGCTAATTAGCAAGACGACAAAAATGTCACATGCCTTTTTGATATGCAAAGGCTGCCAGGACTTTTAAGCAAACTTTTTTTTTACCATTCTCTGGACTTTGAGACAGGCTGCTGAGCTGTGAGGGAAAGTGCAACAGTGCCACCTTTGGGAAAGCACCAAGTTTGCACTCTTCTCTCCTACTCAGTCAAAAGTTACAGGTATACATACCTCAATGAGGGAACCAATGTGGTATTGTGGTTTGAGTGTTGGACTACAACTCTGGAGACCAGGGTTCGAATCCCCGCTTGGCCATGGAAACCCAGTGACCTGCTCCCATGGGGAAAAAATGGAGCCCTGTAGGAAGCTGGAGGGAGCCTGGAAGAACAAGGGACCCATTTATGCTGGGACCAGTAAGGCCAGCAGAGCTGGAGATGGCGCTAGGAAATGGGTAGCAGATGAGAAATGGCATGCCAGCACCTTGTAAAAAAGCTGGTTAAGGTGATTAAGTCAGGGAGAAGGGAAAGCCAAGGCCATCTTGGCTTGGCTGACAAACTCGGCAGACAGGGTGAGTCCCAGTTCATTCCCTTTGATTAAGGTTGCCAGAGTGAAAACTGGAGGTAGCTCCTCTATCTTTCATAGTTGCACAGAAGGAGGAATTTCAAACAGTGTTGCTTGTCAGGCAACCAATTCACAAGTGGCCCCTGCTGAAACTCCCTCTTCTACACAGCTATTACAGGCAGAGGAGCCCTTTCCAGTTTTCACCCTGGCAACCCTACACTCTGATAGTGGCCCTAGAACAGGAGTGGGGAAAGTGTGGTCTGTAAGCTCCCCTAGACTTCACTTCTGTGGCCCCTGAAACCTCCCACCATTAGTATTTGTATGTAAACCTCCTTCTTTCTTTTATTTTATTTTCTTTTCCACAGAAGATTATTTCTCTGCTAGAACCTTTGTGGTGGTAGGGGGGACTGGTTCTTGCTCACCTTCTGCTTGCAAATACTAATTAGTCTGTTTGTGAGATACACTACTAACTCTCACATTCCCTAACAATAACCTGGTATGTGTTTATGGATTTTAATGAGCAAGAGAGATTCAGCATTCCTTTTCCAAGGGAGGATATCACAAACCAGCTGGAAAGGCTCCCACTTTGACCATTGCTGTAACCACTGTGGCACCTCTTCCTACCCAGGCACGCTCCCACTAAGACTACAAAAGGGGGGTATAGGGGTATAGGGAGGTAATATTCCAGCAAGTGCCAATGAAACAGAATTGTTGGGAAATGTGTGAGAGAGTACTGGATCTCACAAGTAGAGTAATGGAATTGGAAGAGCAGAATCTGAACAACCACCAGTACCATACCCACGCACACAGGATCTACCAGAGAAAAGAGATAAGCCCAGTCTTCTTTGTAAAAACATATAAAAAATAGCTTTACTAAGTAAAACTGCGTGCTCAAATCCATGGTCTATGGAGGAGCAAGAGAGGAAAAGAAAGAAAAATGGGTGCAGGTTCTATTGATTCAAAAATATTGTGTGTGTGTGTGTGTGTGTGATAAAGCAAACAAGGAGGAAGCCACCGCAGTGCAAATGAACTATTACTGAGCACAGGAAAGAAACACCTACTGACTATCAAGAAGCCCTGAGCTCCCATGTCTAGGACTTCAACAGGCTGATGCTGCGGAGTTGCCACAGTTCATGCTAATCCTGCTTCTACCACATCCACCTTCCTGTAAAAGCAGTGGGTGGCCAATTTGCTGAAGCCAATGTACCCAGAAGGTACTCAGATTAACTGGCAGCTGCATTTTCATCATACCCCAAACCCCACAACATATTCCATTTTTCATTTCTGTCTATGTGTCTTGAATAATAGACAGCAATGAAAAATGGAAAACATTGTGCGTTAGGAGGTATGGGAGGGTTATTCTATATTCTGTATTATTTTTATTCCATATTATTTCATATTCCTGCTTCTGGCTGAAATTCACTAAGGGCTTGCCCACATGGGCTAAATCCCAGCTTGCCCCTATTTCAGAACCCTGCAGTCCATATGATGCAGGGCATTTGTCCCATTCTGCCCCCAGGCAGTCCTCACTACTCCCGGAGCAGATATGGGGTTGGGATGGGGGAAGGTGGGGTAGGATCCAATAAAGCATTACAGGAAAATACCCAGTTTAGTCTGTTATAGGTGGCTGAAACCCAAATCAGTCTCCGCATGCCCACAGGAACCCAGCTGACACACCAGCCTTCACTGCTGCCACCATCGGCCTGACTCTCCAGGAAGCCAGGCAGGAGTCCCCCACCATGTGAGCAAGGAAGGCCACACGCAGGGGAGTGCTTTGCACTGAGAAGCAGTATCAAAATATAAATGCTATTGCTATTGCTGTTGCTATGTTGTGGGTCCCCGTCCTGCTTCCAAGTCAGCAAAGAAAATGGCAGTGGCAGTGGTTGCAGCAATGGGCTGGTGTTCCGGTTTGACCCGGCCCATTTCATAGAGGTAACAGGGGCAGAACGGGCCAGCTCTGCAGTCAGACTACCCCAGTGAGGAGCCGGCATATCCTGGCTTGTGTAGATGAGCCCTAAGGCAGTTAAGAATGAGTAGCCTAGAATTACACATTGCTGACTGGTTCGTATTCATGATCTCTACATACATATTCATTAGTTTAGGGAATATGTAGGGACTGTGAAAGTATCACAATCCCCACTTACTGGGCAGCAGCCATTGCAAGCAACAGGGTTTTTTTTCTCCTTATAATCAGGAAGCAGCTGACTGACATTCCCACCCACCAATTCCTGAGGGATCTCCAGTATCAGAGGGAATTCTGACAGGGATCCTGCTTCTGGCTGTCACATCAGAGATCACTTACAGGAGGTGGGGGGACATCAGACACCTCCTCCCCAATTGACAGAGGAACAGACTCTTGCAGTGGCTGCTGCCCTGTAACTGCGGATTTGCAGGAGTTGGGCTGGGAGACACAGTGACGCTACAAAACTAAGGTGGTTACATGTTTGTAGCTGCCTTAGTGAATTCAGGCCTCTTTTATTTGGCTTATAGTGACTTTATTGTGAAACAGTGAAGTCAGAAAGCATTCCTCCTCACTCATAGGCGAGGCAATATAATGTGGAGTGGTGGCGTTAACACCAATTCACAGCAGCGTTCATTTGTCTCCACAGTATTTTGGCAAGATGGACGGTAGCAGCGAGGTCCTCTCCCTGAAACAACATCTCAGGCTCGGCCAAATTGATCACCAACAATGGTCCGCCCTGGCCTCAGATCGGGAGGCATGGAGACGCACTATCCACAATGCTGCAGCCTTATTTGAGAACTCACGCCGAACAAGTCTTGAAGAGAAACGACAACGCAGAAAGAATCACAACCTGGAAACATCACCCAAGGAGACCCTCTGCTGTGCTTTCTGCAACCGGACTTGTTTATCTCAGATTGGCCTTTTTAGTCATCAGTGCGCTTGCAGAAAGTGTGGGATGAGTCCTTCCTGAATCTTCGTTTGCGAAGAAAAGCCAGAGAGACATTTGAGAACTCACACCGAACAAGTCTTGAAGAGAAACGACAACGCAGAAAGAATCACAACCCAGAAGCATCACCCAAGGAAACCTTCTGCTGTGCTTTCTGCAACTGGACTTGTCTATCTCGGATTGGCCTTTTTAGTCATCAGCGCGCTTACAGAAAGCGAGGGATGAGTCCTTCCTGAATCTTCGTTTGCGAAGAAAAGCCAGAGAGAGAGATTTTGGCAAGATCACTGGTATGCAAAGCTATGTCTTTCATGTTCACATGGGCATCAAGGTGGTAGGCACAAGTGAATTGCTCATGCTTTTATTCTCCATGAGTTGTTACCGCCAAACAGTATTTTTTTTACAGCCAATCTAAGGTGTGGAAGTGTGAACTTCTGCTTAAATAAGCTTTTTTAAAAAAGCTGTTTCATTGCCTCAGTGCACTGTTGCTGCCACAAAAATCCAACATGGCCTTTCCAGCCACTTCATTGCTGGCAAACTCCACCCCCCGCACACATCTGACCAATCAGCTTTCCACTTCCACTCTTATCAGGAATGCGCTGCAATCCGAATCAGTTGTCGCAATAAGCAGGGATGTGCATTTCCCTCACATTATTTTAAAAATTTGCATCTTTCCGGATCCTATTACATTCTATCTCACTCCCACAACTGTATAAATATGAATATGAATGAGTACACATTCCAGTGAGGCGGCAGGAATGGCTCTCACATGGGTGCACCAGTGTATGGGCCATCAGATTGTGGCTGGCCTGGAGTGACATCACAGGGGGAGGAGCCTAATGAGAGCCTCCCCAGACAGTGACAGTCTACCTTCTTCCATTATGCTTTGCTAGGAGGAAATATGGCTAGCTCTGACATCACTCTCACAGGGGAGGAGTCCTTATGAACTAAGGCTGCTGCCACACTGCAGAAATAATGCAGTTTGACACCACATTTACTATCATGGCTCCCTCCTATGGAACCCTGAGATTTGTAGTTTGTTGTGGCACCAGAGCTCTTTGACAGAGAAAGCTAAATCACTCACAAAAATACAAATCCCAGAATTCCATAACATGGAGTCATGGCAGTTAAAGCAGTGTCAAACGGCATTATTTCTGCAGTATGTCAGCAGCAAAAGACAGGTTCATAAATTGAATCACTGCTATATAGTAGGTAAGAAGAGCTAGGATTCCTGTGGAACAGCTACAACAGATACAGGAAAGAGCAAAGCAGGCCCAGTGTATATTAGGTTGCTTTTTTTTTTAAGTGAAGGGAATCTGTGCTGTTGGGATAATCACTTTTTTAAAAAACTGCACTGGGAAAAGTGGTCAAATCAGCTGGAGGATTCTGGGAGCTGTGGCTGGAACCAATAATTTTTCTGAGCTCCGTGGCAGCCTTCCCAGTTTCAGTATGCTCGCCTACTGCTTCTTGTAGTAGCATACCTATCCTGTCTTGGGAGCCCACCAGGAGCAAGTATGCAGAAAAGTCCACCAGGTGGGGGCTACAGAAGCTAACCAGCCAGTGTGTAACATTATCAGAGTCCAGGAAGGAAACAGTTATCAGAGTCCAGGAGGTCCAGGTCATTAGAGTAAGTCAGTAAATCCAAGACGTCAGTCCGAGGGAGTATCCAGGAGCAAGATGGGTCCACAAAGCAGAGTCCTGAAGTCAAAGAAACAGAGCCAAGAATCAAAGAGACAAGAAGGTTGCTTCCTCTGGAACAACTGGTTGTCGGCAACACTGGGCCGAGAGCAAGGCTGAGATATTTATGTCAGAGTTGGAAACTTAACTCCATTATGAAATGGGCAAACAAACTGCAGAGTCATGCCTAGTCATAATGGCTGACTTCATGAACTGCCTAGTCTTCCTTAGCTACAGAAAGAGGGTTCTTATTGGTGTGTAAAATCATGGGATTGAGTAAGCCAAAGCCCTGTAACTGTGTATATGGGAGGGTTCAGAACAGAGCTCACCCTTCTTCCTGTGAATGCTGAGGCCTGGTGAAGCAGTTTCTCCCTGAAATATTTGTATATACAGTATTGCAACTGTTTGAGTTTGAAGATAAAAGTACCTCCTGCTTATTTGGACATCAAACACTCTGTGTGTGAGTATTCTTGGGAGCGAGTTGCTACTGAGTCTTCTGAGACAGTTTTGGGGCTTCTGCTGGAGACTAAGTGGCCTATCATCCCCTGACAATTTAAGGTCTGGAATCCTCCCTCAGCTGTTGCCTGATTAATGAGCATTTTGGATAAAGCTTCTCCGAAGGACACAAGCCTTCCCCTTCCTATCTGTGATGAATTGCTGTCAGTATGGTCTGGCTTGTATCTATGTCTCACAGATACTGGGGCTGCTGGGGGGGTATCCTTGTTTGTCTCCTGCATGGACTCATCCCTCTGCTCTTCCATTTCCCTGTCAGGATCTACCCCTGGGTCCTAAGAACTAAGCCTGACACCCTCTTTGTCTGCCTCGCTGTCTGTGTCGTAATCCAGAGCAGGGGTCTGTGAGGGGGGGCCTGACAATACCTTCCAACTGTCTCAGTTTGTCAAGGACAGTCCTGATTAATCCTCTGTCACCCCACATTTTTGGCTGCTTTTAAAATGTCCCAGTTTCTGTTTCCTCTTCTCACCTTCTCCCTTCATCTTCAACTTACTTCAGTTGCTGCAAACTGAGTTCAGTTTGCACTCAATGAACCCAGCTGGGAGGAGAGAAGAGGAAGGGGAAAATCTTGCCCTTCCCAGTAGTCTCAGGCAAAAGCAAACTGTTGCAGCCTCTTCTAGCTTGTGTGTTCTTCCTCATTAACATTTGCCCTCTTGACCACACTCTGATGTTGCTTGGCCACAGGTGCCCAGTTTTCATCTGGGAAATGTTGGAGGGTATGGCAGTAGCTGTCTGCAGAAAAGCCTGCACTTCTCAAAGCATGCTCCTATGTAAACCGCAGGAGAAGCATAAACCAGAGTGATTTGTAGAAGCACCTGACCCTGTGAGGGAGGGGAGGCAGGCACATGTTCTACTTGGCTGAGCATACTAAGAATGGCAAAAAGCAAGGAGGATTTGAAAAGAAAAGGTTAGAGGATGGATGTAGGTAACAGCAGTAAAAGGCAAGCTCCTGGAACGAATAATGTAGCAATGGTGCCATCTTTAGACTACAAGGCATTATTGCATCTTATTACAATCATAGAATCATAGAATTGGAAGAGACCACAAGGGCCATTTAGTCCAACCCCCTGCCCTGCAGGAATACACACCTGACTGATGGTCATCCAGCCTGTGTTTAAAAACCTCCAAAGAAGGAGAATCCACCACACTCCCAGGCAGCAGTATATTCCACTTCCTTTACTTGATTTCACATACCTCCAAGGATAGTTGTGTTGGCCATGTCGCAAAATATAGCAAAATGAAAAAGGCACATTGCGGTGTTACTTTTATTAGGCCAGCCAAAAAGTACAAAATATATTAGGCAAGCTTTTGAAGTTCACAGGAGTCCTCATCAGTCATGGGATGTTGCAGATGTGGGCTAGATCGCAAAGGAGCTGCCTTTGTTTCTAACAATGGTGGGGGCGGGGAGGTTTATTGCTCTGCCTTGCTTTTGTGTCCTAGATGTTGCATGGCCAGCAAGGAGTGTGGCCTTTGCCTGTATCAAACCTCCCTCCATCACCATCTTAAACTGTGCTTTAGCATCTCAAGAAAGATGCAGCACTGTAAGCCTCCATTGTCACATTTCTTCCTCTAAAATGACTTTTAACATCCACACCTGATGAATAAGCCTGTGTGCTTTGCAAGCTTGCATAATGTATATTGTGCCTTTTGGTTGGCCTAATAAAGGTATCATCACAATGTGTCTTTTGGATTTTGCTATACAGTATGATCCATGGTGTTACCAGAATTACAGGGGGTTCATGGGAATCCCACACATGTCCAGATATTAGAATCATAGAATCATAGAATCATAGAATTGCAGAGTTGGAAGAGACCACGAGGGCCATCCAGTCCAACCCCCTGCCATGCAGGAAATCACAATCAAAGCATCCCCAACAGATGGCCATCCAGCCTCTGTTTAAAGACCTCCAAGGAAGGAGACCCCACCACGCTCCGAGGGAGCGTGTTCCACTGCCGAACAGCTCTTACTGTCAAAAAGTTCCTCCTCATGTTGAGGTGGAATCTCTGTTCCTGGAGCTTGCACCCATTGCTCCGTGTTCCAGTCTCTGGAGCAGCAGAAAACAAGCCTGCTCCATCCTCAGCGTGACATCCCTTCAAATACTTAAACAGGGCTATCATATCGCCTCTTAACCGTCTTTTTTCCAGGCTAAACATACCCAGCTCCCTAAGTCTCTCCTCACAAGGCATCATTTCCAGACCTTTCACCATTTTAGTTGCCCTTCTCTGGAATTTCAATTAGCTCAAAATGGCAGTGAGAGTTTGGGTAGCTATGGGACCTTTGGACCTATGTATACCAGTACTCACTGAAAAGACTCGCAGCCAGGGATTAAATAAAAATGGTTTTTATTGACAAATGTTCAAGGGAATGCACACAGGCATGCACTCAGACTTCACGCAGTCACACAAGGCTAACGAAGAAAGTAGGAAGTACTGGGATAGAGAAATAGGTTGAGGGGATGGTAGGTGATACTGTACTAGTCCTGAAGAGCAGAGATTTGTGCAGAGGAGAAGGATGGCTGGAAGCGCTGGGTGACCCAACAAACTAACAGTGTGACAGCCTCTGGGAAACTGAGCACACTTTGGCTGTGTTTTAGGGTGATATTTACATTCAATTTTCCCCTTAAGGGGTGAGTTGAGTGGAATACAATGTTTGCCAGAGTTTCCCAAGATTAGACAATGGATTCTCCAGATGTGTTAACAATCACTAATGGTTGGAACATTAAAACTGAGAGGTCTCAGGCCAACCTCTATTGTTTTAAGAGAATGGGAGAGGAAAAACCAGTTTTGCAAGCAGAGAGCACTCAGCCATCTTAATTGGATTAGTGAATGACTCATTTCCAGAGATGCCCAGGAAGAATTACCACATTTCTCCCTAACTACTCAGTTCCAAGGGACTTCACATAATTCTTACTTGGGTGTGCCCTTTAGGAATTTTAGCTGACTACTGCCTTAGTTTTTCTGAGCAAATCTTGGTTCCTTCTATTTGGGAGTCCCTGGTCTACTGCCAACCACATGGAGTGCCACTTATAAGCCAGTACATGAAACTTAGCCAATTCATGAGTTATGAAAAGGATGGGGGCTTGTTAGGGCAGGTTACATTAAAACTGTGGTGCCCAGAACTGGTCATAACACTCTGGCTGAGCTGAGTCCAAATCCTCAGGTAAGTAGGTAAGCCTGCCTCAGCATCTACCCCCAGCATGTTAAAGAAGCAGAAATCATAGAATCATAGAACTGTAGAGTTGGAAGAGACCACAAGGGCCATCCAGTCCAACCTCCTGCCATGCAGGAAATCATGATAAAAGCAACCCTGACAGATGGCCATCCACCCTCTGTTTAAAGACCTCCAAGGAAGGAGACCCCACCACGCTCTGAGGGAGTGTATTCCACTGCGGAACAGTGTATAAGTTTGGTCAACTAGCTGGACATCATAAGCAAAGGAGAGGCTAGTGAAAGAAAAAGTCATTCTTGGATGGATTTTGGAAGACTTCCAGTGGTTTCTAGAAAGTTTCTTTCTCTCTCTCTCCCTCTCTCTCTCTCTCTCTCTCTCTCTCTCTCTCTCTCTCTCTCTCTCTGCTTACACAAGAATTACCTGACCTGGTTGTTTCCTTTCATATGTGCATATTGTTAATTTTGAATACGTTTGCTGAAAGATGTTGAACTGCTCTTAGAATCATAGAATTATAGAATCATACAGTTGGTAGAGACCACAGGGCCATCCAGTCCAACCCCCTGCCATGCAGGAATACCCAATCAAAGTATTCCCGACAGAGGGCCATCCAGCCTCTGCTTAAAAATCTCCAAAGAAGGAGACCACCACACTCCCAGGCAGCAGCATATTCCACTGCCAAACAGTTCTTACTGTCAGGAACTTCTTCCTAATGTTTAGGTGGAACTTCTGTATTTTGAGTCCATTGCTCTGTGTCCTAGTCTCTGCAGCCACAGAAAACAAGCTTGTTCCATCATCAATATGACATCCCTTCAAATATTGAAACATGGCTATCATGTCCATCTCTTAACCTTCTCTTTTTCAGGCTAAACATACCCTGCTTCCTAAGCCACTCCTCATAGGACATGGTTTCCAGACCTTCCACCATTTTCGCCCTCCTCGACACAGTCCAGCTTGTCTTCTTTTTTTTTGCGGTGTAAAAAACCATTCCCATTCTTTCTATGTTATTTCTGCTTCTGACACCAAATTTTTTTGTTGAAGAAGTAAGGCCAAGTAATGCATCTACTTTGTTAACTGAGGTTAACTGTATGAGAATCCATCAATGTATTTGAACTAAGTTGGAAGGTTAGGGCAGCAGGCAGGAAGAGAACATTAGTGACCCAAAGGGAAGACTTGCAAAGGGCCCATCTACACTGCAGAAATACAGCAGTTTGACACCACTTTACCCACCATGGTTCTATACAATGGAATCCTGGTATTTGTAGTTTTGTGAGGCACCAAAGTTCTCTCAGAGAAAAAGCTAAATACCCAACAAAACTACAAATGTGAGGATTCCATGGGATAGAGTTATAGAGGATAAAGTGGTGTCAAACCGCTGTATTTCTGCAGTGTGGACAGGCTCTTTGATTGAGGGAATGGCTATTAGGAAGTGACTCAGTCCACACAGTAAAAGGACACAGCAGGAGGAGGAGCAGAGAGTGTTGAGAGTTAAATGCAAACTTGGTTAAATAAAGTTATTTGATTCTTATAACTCCTGCTGAATTCCTAGTGGTAATTAACACCACAGCCTTATTACCATAAAGGCACCAGATCCCTTCAGATCTTGGAAGCTATGTAGGGTCGGCCCCAGTTAGTATTTGGATGGTAGACCACCAATGAATCCCAGATGCTGTGGGCTCTATTTCAGAGGAAGGAACTGGCAAAACTACCTCTGGGGATTCCTTGCCTAAGAAAACCCTATGAAATTCAAAGAGTCGCCATAAGTTGACAGGGAACTTGAAGAGCACATGCACACACCACAGCATGGCACAAGAAACATTCCCACCCATATCCTGCATATTTCTGTTTGTGTTTTTAACTTTAAAAAAATATCACAGCCACAGCCTTTTTCAACAACTTAATAATGTTTAAGTTCAACAATTTAATGATGTTATAGCTAACTAGAATGGCTGCAGCGCAAATATTTATTCAGCAACATCTCATTTTCTGGATACTCTCTGTTATGGTGTAATGGGAATAAGAGAGTAGGTAGCACATAGTTTGCCCAGAGCAGGCAAATGTTTAAGCTGGCATTTCTCCCAAATAGCAAAATTTTGTTGATGTTGTGTGCTTTCCAGTCAATTCTGACTTATGGCAACGCTATCTGAGGGTTTGCTTAGCACGATTTGTTTGCCACGGCCTTCCTCTGAGGCTGAGAGTAGTAGGTTTCCAGTCGGTTTCCAGGGGTGAGTGGTGATTCGAACCCTGATCTCCCAGAATCCTAGTCCAGCACTCAAACCACTACACTACAATGGCTCTCAAATAACAAATCAGAACAGGAATTGCCTATAAATAGGGAAAGATTGATCAGCTAGGACAAGTGGAGTGTCCAGGCTCTATGGCTAAATCTAGGCCCATCACCATTGAAACCAGATGTGACCATGGGCAAGTCACAATCTCTCAGCCTTAGAGGAAGGCAAAGACAAACCCTGTCTGGCCAAATCTTGCCAAGAAAACCTCATTATAGGTTCACGTTAGAGTCACCATAAGTCAGAAATGACTTGAAGGCACACCACAACAAGAAGAACAACAATTTGAGGTGAATCAATGAAGTCCAAAGGCTTTGGTCAGCAGCCACGTTTTCACTTGGTGCCTAAATGCAATCAATGTTGGTGCCCATTAGGCCTCCAAGGGGAGGGCATTCCACAGTTGGGGTGCCACAGCTGAGAAGGCCATCTCCCATACTCCACACAGTATATTGATCTCATCGTTGGGACACCAACAGACTTCAGTCCTCAACCTGGTACATATGGGGAGAGGCGCTCTGTCAAGTATCCAGTTACCAAGCCATTTAGGGCTTTAAACATCATCACAAGGACCCTGAATTCAGACCGATAGTATCTTGGCAGTCACTGCTTTCTAGATATAAGCACTACAAAACCATTGCTTTCTGGATATAAGATGCAGTCAGAATTGCAATGGATTTTCTACGTTTGTGGTATTTTGATTTTTATATATATACTGTACATACATATATATATATATATATATATACACATATATATTATATATATTCTAGCTATACAAGTCACCCATGGTGTCTGCTGCGGGGGACACGTTCCTGGACTTACCATTTAATAGCAAACCCTATTAAAATAAAGGCCTTCCTGTACAAAACATCCCATAGAGTTTCATTGGAGGACCTAGTGATTCCTAGAGAGGATCCCTCTCTAGGCATTTTTCAGCATGACTCTATGGTATGTGGCCCTCTTTTTTCAGCCCTAGATAAAAGAAACCGTGGATATCAGTTCAGCAGATGTGGGTGGGGGGGACCCAGTATTGCCAAATGAGATCAAGATCAGCGTATGGAGTTCTGAGGAAGAAAGAAATATCAAAGGTGTCATTTTTCCTTTCACAGTGATGGGAAAACCAGTTACCCACCCCTCCCTGCACATTCCAGGTCCCATGGGGTGCTTTCCCAAGACCCGTGCAACCCTCAGCTATGGGACTGTAACCCTTGTAGCAATGATATCTAACTATGCAATCAGAGACTCAGACACCAATTCAGCGGAACAATCTTAGGCACACTTTATTAGAACAATGCAGCAGAGTGTAAAATGGACACGCAATGAGCCGGTGAGATATTTGTCAATACAGAGAAATGAATATGCAACCAGAATGTAGTCTGCTTATGTCTTTATTATAATCTGACTGCCTGTTATTTCAATCACCTCCCACCCAGCGGGTGGTAGTGGATGGACCCTAGTATGTTGAAGTAGGAGAGCCAAGCCTTAACCAGTGGAGAGGGGGGAATTGTGGGTAACACCTTAATGCAAGACCGGGTACAGAAAGAATATAACAGGCAGAGAGAGAGGACTGCCTCTCCTGAGTGGAAAGGGGTACCCAATGGCAGCTAGTGGCCTCTGTAGGCCCATTCGCACTACACAGTTAAGAGCGTTATATTCCACTTTAATCACCATGGCAAGATCCTGTGGAATCCTGGGACTTGCAGTTTATAGGAAGGGCTATTTAGAATTCGCAACCAGAGAAACTACAAATCCCAGGATTCCATAGGATGTTGCCATGGCAGTTAAAGTGGAATTATAGTGCTTTAATTGTATAGTGACATAGGACCCTGTGTCTGTGGGGTGGGAAAGTGACTCCAAGTTACAGTCTGAACTGTAAAATTCTAGCTGCTCAATCATATCCCTGAAACAGGTCCAGCACCTTGGGCAGTTCCTTTAAAATTCAGGCTAAAATTTGGGAGATTATCAGACGCATCCAAAGTGGTGTTACAGCAACGCCAGGAGATCGTAAAAGGGCTCTTGTATCAGATGTTGTTCACCTCCCGTTATGCACCTGTTATGCTGTTGTTCCACCAGTACTGCTTTTTATGATGCAAGAAGCCGTCAACAAATCCCCCGTTCCATTTGTGTTCCAGAATTACCTGTGTGCAACAAGGTGCCCCATTATGTTGGCGAGATCCCAGCATCAATGGGAGGTCCCTGCCAGAACATTTCCAGGTAAGTTCGGGACATCCAGGTAAGTGACATACTTTTTATGACCCTCCCTGGGTTACTTGAACATTTTAAAGTGTGTTTTTGTGCTTGCTGTCACTTTTTTTTATATTACTTTTAATTTTATTTTTTAATTTCCCGCGCTCTCATCTTCTCATGAGAATCCACGGGATTTCAATCCAGGAAGTAAACGGCACCCTGTTAGAGCTCCTTTCACTCCTGAGCTGCCCTGTTGATGTGAGATAAGGTATGTGCGGAGGGGAGGGTGATTGTGGGACAGGAATGAATTTGTTGCCTGACTCACATGGAAGCCACAAGCCACCACTGGAAGTGGAATTTTGGAAGCGGAGACTGGAGAAAAGAAAGAGACACAAATTTACTCCTTTTTCTTTTGTGCCATAATCACAAAAAGTCAACATGGGTTTCAGAGGAACAAGTCATGCCAGACTAATCTGATCTCTTTTTTTGATAAATTTACCAGCTTGGTAGATGAAGAGAACACTGTGGATATCGCATACCTTGATTTCAGTAAGGCCTTTGACAAGGTTCCCCATGACAATCTTGCAAACAAGCCTATAAAATGTGGTCTAGACAAGTTAACTGTTCAATGGATTTGTAATTGGTTGACCGGCCGAACCCAAAGGGTGCTCAGCAGTGGCTCCTCTTCGTCTTGGAAAGATGTGACCAGTGGGGTGCCACAGGGTTCTGTCCTGGGCCCAGTGCTATTCGACATCTTTATCAATGACTTGGATGAGGGAATTAGGGGCATACTTATCAAATTTGCAGATGACACCAAATTGGGAGGAGTAGCTAATACCCTAGAGGACAGGATCAAAATTCAGAATGACCTGGATGGACTGGAGAGCTGGACCAAAGCTAACAAAATGAAATTCAATGCGGAGAAATGTAAAGTACTGCACTTAGGGCAGAAAAATGAAATGCATAGATATAGGATGGGAGAGACCTAGCTGAACGAGACTACATGGAAAAGGGATCTAGGAGTCCTAGTAGACCACAAGTTGAACATGAGTCAACAGTGTGATGCGGCAGCTAAAAGGCCAATGCGATTTTGGACGGTATCAATAGAAGTATAGTGTCTAGATCAAGGCAAGTCATAGTGCCGCTCTATTCTGCCTTAGTCAGACCTCACCTGGAATACTGCGTCCAGTTCTGGGCACCACAATTCAAAAAGGATATTGACAAATTGGAGCATGACCAGAGAAGGGCAAATAAAATGGTGAAAGGCCTGGAAACCATGCCATATGAGGAGAGACTTAGGGAGCTGGGTATGTTTAGCCTGGAAAAAAGATGGTTAAGAGGCGATATGATAGCCCTGTTTAAGTATTTGAAGGGGTGTCACGTTGAGGATGGAGCAGGCTTGTTTTCTGCAGCTCCAGAGACTGGAACACGGAGCAATGGATGCAAGCTCCAGGAACAGAGATTCCACCTCAACATTAGGAGGAACCTTTTGACAGTAAGAGCTGTTCGGCAGTGGAACACCCTCCCTCGGAGCGTGGTGGGGTCTCCTTCCTTGGAGGTCTTTAAACAGAGGCTGGATGGCCATCTGTCAGGAATGCTTTGATCAAGATTTCCTGCATGGCAGGGGGTTGGACTGGATGGCCCTCGTGGTCTCTTCCAACTCTACAATTCTATGATTCTATGATTCCCCTGACAGCCGTTTCATGTTTAAAGACATGGTTTGAGTGTTGGACTATGACAAGAGACCAGGGTTTGAATTCCCACTCAGCAATGAAAACCCACTGGATTACTTTGGGCAAGTCACACACTCTCAACACTCCAAAAGTCCTGTGATAGGTTCACCTTAGGGTTGTCATAAATTGAAAACTACTTGAAGGCACATAACAATATAATTTCTCCAGCCCTAAATACCCTGAAGGCACAAGATCCTATCTGATCTTGGAAGCTAAGCAGAGTTAGTACTTGGGTAGGAGACCACCAGGGAATCCCAGGTGCTGTAGGCTATATTGCAGAGAAAGAAACTGGCAAACCACCTCTGAGTACTCTTTGCCTAAGAGAACCCTACAAAATTCATGGGGTTGCCATAAGTCGAAATGCAACTTGAAGGCACACGAAAAAATACATGGGGGGGAAATCATTTACTTGGGCTTATCTACACTAGCCAGGATAAACAAGTTCCCCCTTGGCATATCCTGGCCACTGAGGTGGCCCATTCCCCCACCCCATTATCTGCAGAAGACAGGCTGGAGTCCAAAGGACACCAGCCCACTGCCGAAGCCACCGTCATTTTCTCACTAATGTGGAAGCCAGGCAAGGGTCCCGCAACATGTGACTGCAGACCCCCTGCATGTGACCAGCCTCGGTCACATGCTGCAGGACTCCTGCCTGGCTTCGGGAAGAGCCAGGGAGCTTGTGGCGGCAGGGAGGAGTGGTGTGCCAGACAGGCCCCTGTAGACACACGAGGCCCAATCCAGCAGAAACAGAGCAAACTGGGTATTATTATACTGCAGTAAAGGGTCCTATCCTGACTTGCCCCCATTCCAGCCCCATATCTGTCCTGGGAGTTGTTTGGACTGCCCAAGGGCAGATCGGGATAAATGCCCTTTGTCTTCTAGACTGTGGGGCTCTGGTGTCAGGGCAAGTTGGGGTATTTGTCCAGTGTAGACAAGCTCCTCTTCTCCATGCTAAAGCTCCTCAGCATTCTCAACCAGTCCTCATGGAGCTTGTTTTCCACACTCTTCACCCTTTTGATTCAATATTTGGGTTTCCAAAAGCACCCTCAAGCGCCATGTTTGGTCACCTTTTTTTCCCTACACAAGATAAAGCATACCCTGGATATCTTTGGTCACCATGGCCTGAACTGATGATCCAGGAGGCTGCATTTATGATGCTGCAACTTACACTGAGGTCAGAGCCAGAAGACTGCTGAGCCAATAGCATCAGAGCCCAGGAAGAACTTCCAGTGAGAAACAGACACACCATCAAATGTATTTCCAGTAAGTTGGTCAGGTGTGCCAGTCATTTTTCCAGGCTGACAGTCTCTAATATCCTGCCTCTCCACCAAAGGC
The DNA here is from genome assembly GCA_030847615.1 of Gambelia wislizenii. NCBI lineage: Eukaryota > Metazoa > Chordata > Lepidosauria > Squamata > Crotaphytidae > Gambelia > Gambelia wislizenii. Next base: position 331,716,279 of record JAUMIR010000004.1, read on the forward strand.
TAGGGAAAGCCCAGTCCTGGGCAGAAGGGGAGAGTTTATTATAGAACCTGGGTGCCTCTTTTTCCTCTGATGCTGACCTAACTTAAGGAAAGTAGCTGTAGCTGCCATGGCAGGCAGTGTGTTAGGAAGGGCCCTTTCACACTGCCCAGGTATAGCACTATGATTCTACTTTAACTGCCATGGCTGTGTCTTATGGAACCCTGGACTTTGGCGTTTGGGGAGGCACTTAGTACTCCCTGGCTAAGAATTCTTAATACCCCTCCCTAACAACAAATCCCAGGATTTCATAGGGTGGGACCATGGAAGTTAAAGTAGATCACAACACTATAATTATGCAAAAGGGCCTGAAGTCCCCAGTTCAAAACATGCCTCGTCTATAATTTCCCTTGATTCTAGGCTTCAGTGTGTCCATGTTCACTTTGCCTCCATTTTAAGTATAGGATCTGACGATCCGTGGTTGCATGAAATCAGATCCAGAGGGCCCACTGTAAATAAGTAAATCTAGGTTGCACCTATTGATCTGGACCAGTTTTTGCTGTCATGATTGTAACTTCTGCACAGGAGCCTAATCTTAGAGACAGCAATATTTGTGTTACTGTATGTTATGTTAGTTATCTTGACTAGCAGTCCTGAGAGTCCCTTGAGCATAGTCAGGAAGGAGGGACAAAGCACTGTAATAATCAGGGGCATGGATCTCAAGACAATGGGAACCAGTGCTGCTCATATGACTTAGTGGTCCCAAATATGTGAGTAAACATCTGGTTCACCCATAGCATACAGCCATGTCAGGATATACACATAAACCAAGCAGCCTGAAATATAATGTCGCCCAGCATATCTGGCAGAAGTTACCATAGAGTTACACTGAAGGACCTAGCAAATGCCTAGAGAGGACACCTCTCTAAGCAGCTCCAGCACGACTCTATGGTAACTTCCAGTGAAAGTTACCATAGAGTCACACTGGAGAATCTAGGAAATGCCTAGAGAGACCATATTTTTTGGATGATGGATAATGGAAACCACAAGTACCAATTCCACACGTACAAGGGCCAACCTGTACAGAGGTTCAATAAAAGGAGCTAAAAGAAGCAAAAGGACTCCAGTCAATTTTTTTTAAGTACAGACAGAATAATACCTTTATGGTGGATCAACCAAAAAGTTACAAAACAGTCCACAAGCTGCATAGTTGGATTCCTCTTTAAGTAAGGTTGCCAGGTGAAATAAGGGACAGGGCTCTTGTCCCTTTAGTGGTTAGCTAGGAGAGGGAATTTCAACAGTCCTTGGTTGACATGCAACTAGCATCTGCTGAAATATCTTCCTCTACACAATAATTAAAAAGACAGGAGCACTGTCCCTTATTTCGCATGGCAACCCCATCTTTAAGGAGAGTGTTGTAAACAAAAGCAACAGGAGGAATATCCAAAGTCATAGTAGAGTAGGCCTTGGTTTAATTTCAGGGATGTAGAAAATGTAGTTGGAAAATTAAAACAGAATTCTTGTTTAAGTTTAAGATTTGGTTCCTAGTTTAAGGAGATTTTCAGACAGCGTTTAACAGTGCCTACTGCGGGATTAGGTCCTGGGAGAGGAACAGCGCTCTTGCACAGCAGGGGGTCATTTTCGCATGCCGCCGTCCCTCTTCCGGGATCCTTCGTGGCACGTCCGTGAAGCTTTGGAAGCGGCCACGCCATATTTTAAGCACGGGCAACTTCCGTGCTTAAAATATGGCATGGCCACTTGCAAAGCTTCATGGACGTGCCACGGAAGAGGGACGGCGGAGTCCAAAAATGACCCCCTGCCGCGCAAGAGCACCGTTCCTCTCCCGGGACCTAATCCCGCGGTAGGCACTGTTAAACGCTGTCTGAAAATCTCCTAAGTCTCACCTGGAGTAGAATCAAAACAGTCCACAGTCAATGGGATTTAGCTATATGTTGACGCACCATTCAATAGATGACTTAGTGGGTCTTCTCTAGTTGGGAAAAGGATTCAGGCCTATTTGAATAGAACTGCAGAGTTGTGTTCGGAAAATCCCATGCTACACCTTGGTACCCCCCAAATTATACTTGGGCCCTGTGTAGTTTTTCTGTGCTCGTGTGTGTGTGTGGTGAACCACAGTTCACGAACACGCAACCAGCCTTCTGATCTGGGGTCTGACAAGTCTTTCAGTCTCTTGGCCTCCAATTTTGACAGAAATATAATAGCAAGGAGGCTATGGACTTTCCACTCTTTTAAGGTTTCTATTTTTAAAAACATCGATTGAGGAAATGGTTTTCAGGTAGAAGATTTAATGCATGGTGACTTAAATGCCCTCGAGTCCCCTTCCCACCCTGCTAGGATATGCATGGAATGCAGTGGGTCATTATTTCTGTGTGTTGAAGCCAATGGACCAACTTAAGCCCAATTTGATAAAGCTGGTTTGGATGAGCAAGTGAGTGATAATGGTTTTAGCATTTAAGCAGAAACTATCTCATCCACCCTGTTTGAAAACAAGGCCCACCCCATTCTTTATCTGCTTAATTCTGCTAAGTTAAACTCACCTAAAGGTCAGGGTAGCAGCTGTTCAGAGAAAAGGAGGAGTCTTCCTTTATGTATCCTACTATTATTGCAATGATGTAAAGAACCTATTGGTCCTGCATGGTCCTTTAGATGATCCTCTCAGCCTCACGTGGTGGAACCGTTCCTTTTCAAGACCTATAAAGCAACACCAAGAAGAAAGGATGCCCCATTTCCTGCTTATCTGATGTATCGGACAACAATGAAGGCACTTATGATCTGCATATTGGCTGGAAGCCTCTTCATACAGCCAAGTAAGTCTTTCAGATGTTCCAGCTCTAGCAGTCATTTATCTGGGAAATTCAGCTCCATCGAGCATCCTTCTGCAAAAGTTGCTTGTGCCCTTTTTTTGGTTCCTGAGCTAGAAGGCCTCACTCCTATTTCTCATCCTAATCTGACTCTTCCCTATATCCAAGTTTTGAGATCATGAGGGAGAGGGACAGCTTTTGATTGTGATGTTGAAGGCTTTCATGGCTGGCTTTCTGTGGGTTTTTTTTGGGGGGGGGGCTGTGAGACCATGTTCTGGAAGAGTTTATTCCTGATGCAGATGCAGGCAAAACGTCAGGAATAAACTCTTCTAGAACACGGCCATACAGCCTGGAAAATCCACAGAAAAGCTTTTGATTGGCCCCACCACCTGCAGAGGTACATTAGTTGAGGACATAGGAGGACAAGGCTTGTGAAGCAGCTGGTAATACTTGATGTGTTGACTGCTGAAGAATAAGAATACTTAGAGGGTGCGTCTGCACTGTAAAAATAATGCAGTTTGACACCACTTTAATTGCCATGGCTCAATGCTATGGAATTCTGGGATTTGTAGTTTGGTGAGGCACCAGCACTCTTTGGCAGAGAAGGCTAAAGACTAGAATTCCCAGGATTCCATAGGATGGAGCTACAGCACTTAAAGTGGTGTCAAACTGCATTATTTCTGCAATGTAGATGCACCTGTAGCTAAGTACAGTGGGCACTTGGTATCCACTGTGCTTTGATTCCAGGACCCTCCGTGGATACCAAAATCTGTGGATGCTCAAGTCTTGTTATACATAATGGCATAGTATATAAAATGGCAAAATCAATGTTTGCTTCTTGGAATTTATTTTGGGGGGAATATTTTCAAACCGTGGATGGTAGAATGTGTGGATGCCAAATCCATGGATACAGAGGCCCTATTGTATACATAAAGTTATGCAATGTAGACAACAATATAGAATAGTGGCTCTTATCTGGGAAATTCTTTGTCAAACATTGGCTATTCTCTGCATCTTTTGCAGTCATTTAAAAGGAGAATTTTACTTGCAGTAATTTTTATTTTATTTTAATATTCCATATTTTACTGGCTTTCATAGTTGGCATGCAACAGTATTCAGCACTTGACAGTTGTTTGACGTTTGGCATGTACAAGTGGATGTAAAACTGGACTATGTCTGCTAATTGAGATGCTGCGCAAACGCGTATCTGACAGCATCTGAAAGCCGCCATGCAGAGAGGCATTGCTAATTGAGATGCAATGGTCTGTAGTGAGAATATTTAACAGTCAGAGACTTCATCTTTGGCACCTGCCAAAATCAAAAGAAGAAATGCCAACAAGTCAAAAGCATGTAGATTTCACATTTGAAACATAGCCAAACTTCAAGGGTTTTGTGTCAGCTCCAATCCAAACAGAAAGGAGAGTGGGCCTATAAATCAGACCCCAAGGACTTGCACATGCCAAGGAAGAAGTGACAATGAAGAAAGACTTGTCTTTCTTCCAGCGCTACAATCTGGGCATATATGTGCAGACAACTATGTCCAGAAGGCAAGCCACAATATATGTCTCCATAATTTCCTTCCAAGTGCTCCATAATAACTGCCTTGCCCTTCAGCCTTCTTGTACAATATGACACTCTCATATACAGTTGGCCCTCCTTATCCATGGATTTTGTATCTATGGATTCAACCATCCATGGCTTAAAAATATTCAAAAATCCAAAAAGCAAACCCCGATTTTGCCATTTTATATAAGGGATGCCATTTTACTACACCATTGTCTATAATGGGAGTTAAGCATCCACGGATTTCGGTATCCATGGGGGTCCTGGAACAAACAAGGGGCCATTGTAATCTCTCTGTGGCTTCAGCCCCCTTACTTTTTCCCACTCTTAGATCCAAATAAGATATCCTTTCTGAATGACCGTTACTCCTTTTTCTCCACAACCTTCAATTTTCCAAGTGTGGCCTTCCAGTGGTTCTCAAACTTTGGTCCTCCAGATGTTTTGGACTTAGCATTGCCAGGTGTCCTTTATTATAAGGGATGCCCCTTATGTGTGAGCTGGAAAGCTTTACCCTTATTGGGCTGGCATTTGTGTGCAGGTGGGTGCCTTCAAGTCTCCTATCGACTTCTGGTGACCCCTTGAATTTTATAGGATTTTCTTGAGCAAGGAAGCCTCAGAGGTGGTTTGGCCAGTTCCTTCCTCTGAAATGTTGCCTGCAGCACCAGGTATTCCTTGGCAGTCCTTATGGGCTTGGGAAAGGTTCTTTTTGGACTGTGACTCCCAGAATCCCCCAGTCAGCTCTTACTGTCAGGAAGTTCTTCCTAATGTTTAGGTGGAATATCTTTTCCAGTAGTTTGAGTCCATTGCTCCATATCCTAGTCTCTGGAGCAGCAGAAAACAATCTTCCTCCATCCTCAGTATGACATCCCTTCAAATATTTAAACATGGCTATCATGTCACTTCTTAACCTTCTCTTCCCTAGGCTGAACATACCCAGCTCCCTAAGCCACTCCTCAGAGGGCATGTCTTAGAGACCTCTCACCATTTTGGTTGCCGTCCTCTGGACACGTATCCTGGCCCATGTAGATGAACCCTAGGAGTAACAGTCCAAAAAGGCAGCTTTCCCCATTCTCTGGAAGTTCAAACAGGATCTGGTGCCTTTAGAGTATTTAGGCCCTGTGTGTGTGTGTATGTGTCGTCAAGTCACCTGTTGACTTATGGCGACCCCATGAATTTCATAGAGTTTTCTTAGGCAAGGAAGACTCAAAGGTGGTTTGGCCAGTTCCTTCCTTTGAAACAGAGCCTACAGTGCCTGGTATTCATTGGCAGCCTCCCATCCAAGTACTAACCAGAGCTGACCCTGCTTAGCTTCCAAGATCAGGTGGGATCTGGTGCTTTTAGGATATTTAGGCCCTATTGAATCATAGTATCATAGAGTTGGAAGAGACCTCAAGGGCCATCCAGTCCAACCACCTGCCATGCAGGAAACTGGCTGAGCATTTTGGAAGTTGTTGTTCTAAACTGAAAGGAAAGTTCAAAGCTGCAGAATGGATATAATAGGAACATGGAATGTGAGAAGCTTCAATCAAGGAAAGCTATATCTTGTAAAATAAGAAATGGAATGTATAAACATTGCAGTACTTAGGTTAAGCAAGCTGAATTGGGCTGGCAGGAGTCCTTTGTTCTAAGGAATATTGCCTATTTAAGGGTTGGGAAGCTTTTCCCTTTATATAGACTGAACAAGATGTCAAACGATCTCAAATGTTGGGGTGTAGGCCCTTCATACAGACAGAAATGTATCGCGTAACTGATGAATGAGCCCAATATGTTAATTTTACAGAGGAACACATGACTAAGGTAACAAATCATTATTTTCATTTGGTTATTCGGTAGAACACAAACTTGTTAATAGCTATCACTGTCATGAATTTCAGCTGTCTTTTACTGCTGTTTTGAAAACCTGGCAACATTGTTTGGCGCAAAAGTATATTCAAGCATTTAATTTTTATATCTGGGTTCCTAAGCTATTCAAAACAAAGTCATTCTGTGGGTCAAAATTTCAGAATCCATTTCGAGTCTGTCTCACTTGCTTTTTTTGCAAGCTGCTGTAATTGCAAGAACTGTGTTCGGGGTCAGTGTCATAGATAAGATATTAAGAACAATGTTGAAACTGTTCTACCCTGAGAACACCCGTTGTTCACAGGAATGATGACAAAGGACTTTATCAGATGCAGCAAATATGGCATCATAATGACACCTAATGAATGCAAAAGGGCACGAATTCCACATGACATTGTGTTTTCACAATTTTGTGTGGTCAATAAAGTGTTCTTTTTTATTGATGGGCCAAGCTGTCAATTGATTGGCAGTGGCATTTTTTCACGTAATTGCAAGTGTCTGAAACCATGCCCCATTCTGTTGGTGCAATTCCAGAGTCAATGGGTGGTCTCCGCCAGAACACTTCCGGGTGAGAATGTGAAAACTTGGTACAGGATGCTCTTTTTATGAATCTCCCTGTTTTGCAGGCACGGTTTTAAGTGTGTTTCAGTGCTTGCATGCTCATTTTGTTTTTTAATTTAGCTGTTTTTAGACTTTTAAGTGCACTCGCATCTTCTCGTTTTTAGACTTTTAAGTGCACTCGCATCTTCTCGCAAGAATGAATGAGATCACACGCACCCGTCAACGCGGAAGTATGGAGCTGCTTTTTTATGCGATTACCACAACATTTGATTAAAAACGATTAATTTGCCAGCACACTTATGGTTCAAAATATGGTGGGAAAGAAACTTTTTAGAGGCTCAGTCTGATAAAGTCCTTAGTCTCTGTTTTCAAGGAATAAGGCCTTGGAACTTATGCAAAACAGCTTTTTCTCATGTGCACTTTCTCACTGTTCATGCAACCCTGAAAGTCCTATAAATTGCTGATGCTTTTGCATATCTGCAAAATCTGCAAAATCTATCTGACCAGCTCTGACTCTCAGCTAGACTGAAAGCAGAGGCTGCAATGGTGATCCCTTAGCTCTGTGTGTTTGTTTTCCTTCCTATCCATATTCAGGCCTCAAATCCAGCTCCGTGTCTCACCTAGGAGATAACAGTGGGGTTGATATTTAAGCCCCACCCAACAGTACTATTTGGACTTCAATTCCCAGAAGCCCCTACCAGCTTGGCTAAGAACCAGGGGATTCAAGGAGCTAAAGTCCAAAATACCTGGAGGTATTTTGGGAAGAGAGGCATCTACTCCCTTCCCAAAGAATCTGCCATTGATAGGAATTAACCAAAGAAAAGTAATTTAAGTTATCAATTAGTTTAGAATTTTTATAATGGAATGGGGAAGGTAATGAAATTTATTTTTAACTTAATTGAATGACTTAAATTGGACCTTCAGTGTTAACTGAATTCCAGAATGACATTATTAATTAAATAATTACTTAATTAAATGAGAAACAATGTTGAATAGTGAACAGATTTTACATTTTCCAGCTGGTTCTTAATGAAGTCAGATAGATGGGCAAATCGTTCCTTATTTTGGTTCATGAATGCTTAGTTGATTACAAAGTTTTTTTAAAAAAATTAAATGGATACTGCGTAGAGACTCTTCATTTGTCTCAGGAAACAGTATGTTAAAGCTCTTATCTCTGGGACTTTTGCTGGAATCCATCTAGGAATCAGTGAACTGAAAAGGGGAGAGGTTAAAGAGACGAGCTTATAAAGTAAAGAGGGAAAGCAAGAAAATGATTTTGGTCGGGTGGATGAGAAAAGGGGTTAACAAAAAAATCATTCAGCTCAAGCTCAAGAAAAGGAGGGGGGCAGAATTACCCATGGCAGTGGTTCTTAACCTGTGGTCTGGGGACCCCCAGGGGGGTCCACAATGTCCTCACAGGGGGTCCGCAAAGGCTTGAAAGTTGCTTGGCCCATCTCCTCCCTGCAGTGGAGTGGCCACATGACAGAAGCCAAGGCAAAGGCTGGCTTGGCCTGTACATTGCCATTCAATTTGCTCCAGCCCCAAGCTTGCAGGAAGGAGCAGGAGAAAAGTCTTCCCTCCTCCTCCAGTGCCTCTGGGAGAAGGTTTCATGGATGGTGTAATTGCATTATTATCATTATCATTATTAGGGTTTTAAATCTTGAGCTAAGTCGGTGGCAACAAAATATATTTAAAGGGGGTCCCTGGTAAAGAAAAGGTTAGGAACCACTGACCCATGGTATATTTCAGCTTTATTGTGGTAAGGGTTCATGTGCTGGCTTTTAACTGAAACTTAAATGGCAATTAAACATAAACATAATAGTTAATTTCTCCCACTTCTAACACAAATGTACTCAATTAGATTGTTTTAGCTTATTAATGTTTAACTAAAAACATTGACCTTTTCTACTAACTTTCCTGTCTCTAGACTCTACCCTTGTTCCCTGACTGCTTCTTACACTTGAAACTGAATACTGGCCTGATTCCACTCTTTCTGCTATGAGATCATTCTACAAAACCCCATACCTTTCAGTAGTTTACAGAGGAAGAGCAGGACACATGTGGCCAAGCGATATGCATGGCAGGGGGTTGGACTGGATAGACCTTGTGGTCTCTTCCAACTCCATGATTCTAGAGTGTGGTCAAGATGGCAAACGTTATTAATGAGGATGAACACACAAGCTAGGAGAGGCTGCCGCAGTTTGCTTTTGCCTAATTCTACAGGGAAGGGCAAGACTCTGCCCTTCAGAGGAGGTTTGCCATTGCCTTCCCCTTAGACTGAAAGGATGTGACTTGCCCAAGGTCATCCAATGGCTGAGCAGGAATTCGAACCCTAGGCTGCACCTGCACTGCAGAAATAATCCGGTTTGACACTGCTTTAACTGCCATGGCCCAATGCTATGGAATCCTGGAATTTGTAGTTTACTGTGGCACCAGAGCGCTCTGACAGACAAGGCTAAATACCTCGAAAAACTACAAATCCCAGAATCCCATTGCACTTTCACAAAACTACAAATCTCAGAATCCTCTTGTTCTTTCTCCATTAACCCCTTGTTGCCCATTACTTCCTCTCTTGTTTCCCCATTGCCAATTTTTAGATTGCAAACTTCTCATGGGAAGGGGGCTCTTCTCTTGTACGCTCTGTAAAGTAGCTACTACAGGTTGAGTCTCCCTTATCCAGAATTCCAAAATCCAAAATTGTCCACATGAGTGGATGAGATAGTGATACCTTTGCTTTCTGATGGTTCAACATATACACAGCTTGGCTTCATGCACAAAATTATTTAAAATGTTGTGTATAAAATGACCTTCAGGCTATGTGTATAAGGTGTATATGAAACATAAAAATGGATTTTGTGTTTAGACTTGGGTCCCATCTCCAAGAGACCTCATCATGTATATGCAAGTATAGGTTGCCAATGGGATCCATGGGAGGATATATTCAGAAATGGTGGAAGTCCAAGTCACTTTCTTCCTGCATCAGCCAACTCTAATTGTAAAATGGCTGATGACTTACCCCACTGAGATTCTGTGAGGCCAACACCATAATGTCCGTGATACCCATTACAGATAGAAAATATGAGACTAGGCAAATGATATAATTGCTTTTCCAAAGTAAAATTTGCTTATAAAGGTACCTTTTGTAGCTTGTTTTTTAATATTTTTTATTTGTAATATTGAAACAAACAAAAATAAACCATACAAATTATACATACACTACAATAAACACATCACAATATTCCTTCTTAACATAGTATTAAAGCAGATATTTATATAAGTGATTCCCTCCACCCTGGGAGCTCCACTTTGCATTCATACCTTTTTCCAAAATTCCATTGTCTCCAACATTGGTTTGTTTCCTCTCCCTTTTATTAATACAAATTCTAAAAACTTGCTCCAGATATCTCCAAAATCTTTCTTAATAACCATTCCCTTTTTTTCTTTGATACTACATGTTCATTTCTCATTTATTGCTAAATCCCATACTTCACTGTACGATTCCTCTATCTGATAGAGATAGAGGAATCTCTATCTGTATTGTGTCTTCCACTTTCTTGCAATTATTACCCTTGCTGCTTGGGGTTCTTGTACTTTCTTATAAAATGATAACAACACTATTTCACGGCTTTTGTAGTTTGTTTCTGACAAGGAAATACAGGGCAACTATGAGAAGACAACACTCCCTAGGATTCTAGGGTTGTCAGATCTCAGGGCCTGGCCCTGGGTCTCCAGTTTTCACAGGTCATCTCCAGGTAGGAAACAAGGATTCACATTCTCCAGTTTTGATGGCCTCAGCTCCAGGAAAGAGGAAAGGGTTGTGTGCAATCTCCTACTCAGCTGGTAAAGCAGCACCTTGCTAAAATTTGCAAGGATTAATCCATTTGTTGCTGAAATCTGCATAGACTCTCCAGTGGGGTCTATGGGTTTACAGGTCCTCCCCCCCCCCCATAGCCACCGGGGATATGTTCCTGGACTTACCATTTATAAGTGAAACCATGGATAATAGCAAACACTATTAAAATAAAGGACTTCCTGTACAAATCTATGGCATCCATAGATTTTTCTTGGGTTTTTTCCGGGCTGCGAGGCCGTGTTCTGGAATAGTTTCTTTCTGACATTCTCTGAGGATGCCAGCCACAGATGCAGGCGAAACATCAGAAAGAAACTATTCTGGAACAGGGCCTCACAGCCCGGAAAAAAACCAAGGAAAATACCATAGAGTTGTGGTATGAGGACCTAGCAATTCCTAGAGAGAATTGCTCTCTCTAGTTGGAGGACCTAGCAATTCCTAGAGAGACATCTCTCTAGGCATTTTCCAGCAGGACTTTATGGTATGTGTCCCTCTTTTTTCAGCTGTGGATAACTGAAACTGAAGATATTGGTTCTGCAGATACAGGAGGGGATGTGTACTTAGCTTCCTCCTTTCCTCCCAATTGTTGTGGCACCAGGGCTCACCCTTTAGTCTCCTCTGCATCTACCTTCTGGCTAGCAGCAAGGAGGCTAGATTAAAGGTCCTTATCTCACCTCCCTAAGCAGATGAGAAAGAAAACCCCCTCAAATCTGGGAACAGACCCTTTGGCAAAGATTTTGTTCTAAGGAGATTATCAGACATGGGGGAATGCACCAAAAAAAAGCATTCCCGACCACATCAGAAGATCACTAGAAGAACAGAAAGGGCAACCTTACCAGATGCCACATCCTTCAGCCGTTCCTGGGGCATAGCGCTGCCACAGATGAGGCTTCACTTTTGCATTGATGGGAACAAGCTGCCGATAAAAAGGGATGCCTTACTCACACCTGTGCTATGCCCCCGGAACGCTAGAAGATGGCATCATCTGTTAAGGTCGCCCCTTCCTGGTCTCCTAGCAATCTTCTGATGCATTTTTTGCTGCATCTGATAATCTCCTTAATTTCCAAACAGGAACGTACATTCTGTGTGTGTGTGCATAACAAGCTATGAGCAACTCTTGTAGGTACTCAACACATAATTCCTAATAACATCAGCAGGGGGCATCCCTAGGTCTCAGGTTTTGGTACAAAACCTGAGATGATCCCGAACTGGCAACCCTATCCCTATCTCAGTTGTCTTCTAAAGCTGCATCTTTGTTTTGCTTGTAAGGCAGAATTCCTTCCCTGCTTCCCAGATTAAAACTTTTCTTCCTTCTCTTGCAGCCGGTTCACTCAAGTGCTACACATGCAACACACAGATCAATAACGCCAACTGTCAAACATCAGTAAATTGTGAAGGGAATGCCAAAGCCTGCAAGACAGATGTGGTTGGTAAGGCATATTCTTGGACATGTCTCTTACCCTTCCCCACCCCTCCTTCTGGGCTATTGAGTTTTTGTCCTGGCTTCAAAAAGTAGTTGGGGTTTCTTTCCAGTAGCATGCCCTTCTTAGTCTTTCATCCTATGCTCTCACACACCAGATTTTATCAGTTTTAAATTGTTGTTGTTGTTGTTGTTGTTGTTTTGTGCCTTCAAGTCATTTCTGACTTACGATCAGAAGGCAAAGCTATCATGATATTTTCTTGGCAAGATTTGTTCAGCAGGGATTCACATTTGCCTTCCTCTGAGGCTGAGAGTGTGTGGCTCACTCAAGGTCAGCCAGTGGGTTTCCATGGCTGAGTGGGGATTTGGTTAAATGCCAGTACTGCAAGCCACCACGTTGCAAGTTCGATTCCAGCAGGCTCCAAGGTTCACTCAGCCTTCCATCCTTTCGTAGGTCGGTAAAATGAGTACCCAGCTTGTGGGGGCAATTAGCTAACACATATTGGAAACTGCTTAATGCAGTGTAGATGTGTAAATAGCTATTGCTTAAAACAATTTGTAAGCCACTCTGATAGCCTTGTGGCTGAAGAGCGGGGTATAAATAAATAAATAAATGAATGAATGAAAATAGCCCAATGCTCAAACTACTACACCACACTGACTCTCTTTAAATTACATACCCCTACAATAGATAACTTCAAAAAATCCCAGAAGGTGTGTGGAGTGGGGGTGGGGGGAACAGTCACCAACATTTTTGGATCCAAACATCCATATAAACCAGAGGTGGGGAAAGTATGGCTTCACAGGACCCACAATGTCCCCTGTAGAAAATGAAGGGGCAATATTGTTGCGCATTAGGTCCAGGAGCAGCCTTTTTTTCCAATAGGAAGTGACCCAGAAGTTGGGGGGGGGAACCTCTCCTGGACTTAAAATGCCCCAGAAAGAGCCAGAAACATGGTGATATCTTCCTCACCCCACCCACTAGGTGGCAGGTTGGGGAAAATTCACTCCCCCAGTCCATTCTCAATCTTCCTGTCTTTTCCCAGTCTCACACTTCCAAGCTAATTTTTAAAAATATCAAACCAGGTCACTAATACAAATGGATTCTTTTATGCCACTGGGCAGCTGTTAACATTTGGCTGTGATGTTGAAAAGGACTCTAAGGACTTTTTCAGACACTGAAAAATAACGCAAGCAGCCTTGTCATGTTGCGAGGCTGCTGCGCTGCAAAGCGTCAGTTTCAGATGACGCTCTCCCCTTCCGGTACTGTTGCGGTACTGCAGGGAGAGTTGAGCGTCATATTTCGTTGATTTTTAATCACGATCAACTTTCGTGAGTAAAAATCAACGAAATATGATGCTCAACTCTCCCCGCGGTACCGCAACAGTACCGGCAGGGGCGAGCATCATCCGAAACTGACGCTTTGCAGCGCAGCAGCCTCGCAACGCGACGAGGCTGCTTGCTTTATTTTTCAGCGTCCGAAAAAGTCCCAAAACCCAGCTGCCTAGTGGCAAAGACCCAGCTCACTACAACCTCCAAGGTCCTCTTGGGGAGGGGGGGAATGTGGCTCTGAAGGAGACCCTAATATAGCTTTGCATGTTGCTAACCCAAAAATGCTTGCATCTCTGAAATTTGTGTATTTGTGTATCCTGGTGCTAGGGAAATTCTTCCAAAAGAACAAGCTGAAAAATTGTGAAGGTTACATAGCCTATTTCTTCCTTAAGACCTCAAGAAACAGGGGAATGGGCTTTGTGCAGCAAGCACCAGAGAATGGTTGTTTACCTTATAAGATTCTGGTCTATCAGGGTGTGGAACAGAAATGCATTTCTTTCTCTAAATAAGGTTGGATCCTTGCTTCAGCAGGCCTTTTCTAACTTCTTCTAGAGTTACCGAGGGAGGGCAGGGAAGTCACCTTCAGCTCCCTAACCCACAAGAATAGCCCACCCTGATATCAAACATTTCAGTCAATGCTTCATAAACATGCCCAGCATGTCCTCTATGCTCAGCCAGATATTAGCTAGACAGCATTTAGCTGTTGTAGAACTTTTAAATTGTTTGGGCCCACATAATTCTTGGATCCAAATTCATCAAGGAAAGATGATGAAGGCCGTTTCATCATCCACATCAGTGGGAACATAAGGACCTCCTCTCATCTACTCTCCCCGTCTCCTTCCCAGGTGTCGTAGGCCTTTTCAACGTCATCTCTAAAGAGTGTGCTTCATCATGCGAACCATACTTCAAGGACTTCACCGTGGGCAGACGGAACATTTCCTGTTGTGCTGCCGACCTCTGCAACATCAGCGGAGCCCATGGCTTCAGCACAAACTACAAGGCCCAGGTGGCTTTGGCTCTTTTTGTCAGCTTGGCCTGCATCCTTCTCCGAAGTTGACTGTGAGGGCAAGATGGGGGGAGCATGCAGCTTTGCAGAAGAGAAATAGAATCTAGATTCTTTTCAATTAAAGGTGCATTCATAACCGCAATCTTAGACTTCCACAGCATAGTTCTGTTATGTAGCACATGCTCTTTTCTTTTTTTCTCTCTCTCTTTTTTTTTAGAATGCTAAAAGATTTTTTCGAGCTTTAGGTAAGGGATTGTGGGAGTTGTTTGTGTACCTTTTACATACATAAGAAATGGCACTTGCACATTCCATGGTATGACACAGCTTGTGGTCTGAGGTTGCTTGGATACCTTAAGGACTGAGTCTTCCCTAAGGACATTCTCTTTAATCGGGTTGTGGTCCAGCATGTACAGGCTGTCTGAGAAGACTCAAGTTCAAAATCAGTCAAGTAGGAACACTGTCAGTGGTGTCCATACTACCCAATCAGAACTCTTCAATATCACTTTAACTTCCATGGCTCCATCCTATGGAATCCTTGAATTTGTAGGTTTGTGAAGTATTCAGAATTCTGTGCTAGACAGAGTTAATAATGCCATAATTCAAGGGAGTAGAATAGACATTTCTAAGAATCTCCACAAATCACAGGATCCCTGATGGTGCAGTGGTTAAATGCCAGTATTGCAGCCACAATGCTGTGAGTTTAATCCCGCAGGGCTCCAAGGCTCACTCAGCCTTCCATCCTTTTGTAGGTTGGAAAAATGAGTACCAGTACCCAGCTTGTGGGGGTAATTAGCTAACATACATTGTAAACAGCTTAGAAAATGCCTAGCATGCTATAAAGCGGTGTAGATGTGTAAGTGCTATTGCTAAAAACAATGTGTCAGCCGCTCTGAGAGCCTTTGTGGCTGAAGAACAGGGTATAAATACTTTAATAAATTAATAAATGAAATAAATACTTAAAGTGGTGTCAGACTGCTGTGAACTGTACAGTGGGGTACCTCCTTGGTTAAATGCCATGTCTGAGTAATGCCATGCTCTCCAGGACAGGTGACATAACACAGTTCTGTATGAGACTGATCGAGCCTGAATCACATTGTTAGTTCCAACTAGAGGAGATCCATTGCATCAATGGGATTTACTCACAGATTGATTCACCATTGATGATAAGCTGGTTTGCCTGCAGTGGCAGCTAGTGCCTCCCATGTCAGTGGAGAAGTTAAAGCCTAAGTTTTAAACTAGGGTCCCATCTATATGAGGGGAACATAAGTGGAGTACCTTGCAGTAATGGCATTTTGCAGAAGCAGTGATTTGTCTTAACAGTGTTTTTGCCCCCATAAGCCCCCATAGGCTTCACATGCTAGATGGCGGCTGCACATGATTTACTCAAGTAAGTACTTAGCCACCACCAAACTTTTTTTTAAAAAGATCTCCGAGGTGCACTAAAGCAATACAGTGATTATTTTTTTATTAAATTGGACAGCAAAACACAAAAAAACACCCCAAAATCCAACGTGGCAGCAGTGGCACTTGCCCTGTTAGCAAGCCCCACCCCCTGCACACAACTGGACAATCAGCTTTGCACTTCCTCTTGGCCCTTGTCCCAACAAGCAGGAATTCGCACCACCCCTCACTGGTTTTTTTCAAAAAAAACACTGTTTTGGGGCCCCCCTCCTTCCAAAGAGAGTGGATTGATGCGAGATCCTATTTAGACAGGTAGGATTCCCAGTGAATTCCATGAGGGGTATTTTCACCATCTAGACAACCCTAATCCCCCCAAAATTCCTAGGCTTCATAGGAGCTCTCCAAAGTGCTGAACTCTCCCCATCCATACATTCAGCACCTTGGTCAGCTCCTGCAGCACTATCCAAATTCTGAAATGGATTTACTGCCCCATTGGCATGAGAGCCACCAGCCACCACTGTTTGCCTACTTTGGGTAGCCTTTGCCAGCGCAAACAGGCCCTACTGGATAAAGAATAAGAGGCCACCCAGGGGCCATTCACACTGCAGAATTATAGTGCTATTATTCCACTTCAACTGCCATGGTTCCACCCTATGGAATTCTGGAGTCTGTAGTTTGGTGAGGCACTGGAGTGCCTTGGCTGACAAGTCTAAATGTCCCTCCCCAAAACTACCAATCCCAGGATTCCATAGGATGCAACCATGGCAGTTAAAGTGGAATAATAGTGCTACAATCCTGTTGTGTACATGGCTCCAGGTCTCATGGTAAGAAGCTTTTCCACACTGGCCAGACATTATGATGGTGCGGTCTTTTCCAATCTGCAGGTCAGCCTGGAAATACATTCTATTCAACAGTGATCTAGTTATCCTTCAGACAAACAAGAATTTTAAGGCTCTCAACAGGCTAAATATATTCTCCTTTATACTGCATTGCTGTGATTGTTGGCCAAAAGAGAGAGTATCCCAAAGAGCAAAAACTGATGAGAACAATCGGAAAACAAAAGCTTCATCAGTCACAGACAGAACATGGCCAAGTTGTTTTCTCATATGAGTCAGAAGGGAATTATTCATACTGGGTGGTAATCTGGTATTATTGTTCCTTTGTATAAAAAGGATGAGATCTGACCCTTAAAACTATAGACCAATGAGTTTAACATATGTTAAATGTTCAGACACTTATCTTACAATAAAAATAATGGTTAAAAAAAACAACTATAGACCAATTAGCCTCCTGGACTTAGTGTTAAAAGTACATGGTAGGTTTCTGTTGAGTAAGTGCCAAACATGGACAGAGGAAAATTACATCATGACAGAAGAACAGGTTAGATTTCACAATAGTAGGAACACAATTGATCACTGTTTTGCACTCAGCTGTTTGCTTCATAAAATCCTGATGTAACCAAGATGAAGCTTGTAAGTGGCCAAGAGGAAGCTTGTAAGAGCTGTTCGACAGTGTGTCAGAGTGTGGTGGAGTCTGCTTGTTTGGAAGTTTTTAAACAGAGGCTAGATGGCCATCTGTTGGGAGTCCCTTGATTGTGTATTCCTGCAGGACAGAGGGCTGGATTAGATGGCCTTTATGGTCTCTTCCAACTCCATGATTCTATGATACTATGAAGATTCTGAGAGTTGTAGCACAGACTGTGAGAGTTGTAGTACCAGGCTCTATTCATTTGCTGGCCATCTTCTTCTGGGCCCATCCACACCACCTCCCGTGGAGAGAAAATAGTCCAGAAGAGCCCTTTTTTTGAACAGGAAATGATCCAGAAACTGACTTCCAGGTCACTTCCTGTTTTAAAAAAGGGGTCTTTTGGGTATAAAATGGCTCAACAGGGGACCAAAAGCATGGCAAAATAGTCCCATAACCTCCCAAAGGGCAAAAAAAAAAAGAAAAATGATTTTTTTTTTTTTTGCAGCTACAACAGATGTATGGTTCTCTGAGGTCTCCAAACCCCCAACAGTTCCCACCCTTGTTTTAACAATTATTTTGAAACTGGGAGGTTTTTCAGACCTGTGCAGACAAAATACTCGAGTACAGTACTCTTGCATAAGTACTAAAAACTGCGGGTGGCCTTGGGTGGAGGCAGAAAGAGGCCACAGACTTTATGCCTGAGAGACTTGGAAAAACACAAGCCCGCCTGTCTTTCTGCAATGCCCTGGCCCAGAGACAGATGCCTTGCAAATGCTACACATACCCAGTGTTTTGTGATCGGAACAAGCCAGGGAAGGTTCGATGATTTCATTTCATTCATCCTGCAGAAACCGAGAATCATTTTATGAGTGCCATAGAGACGGGATGCCCTGCCCATGAATTATGAAACCCAAGCATTAAGGGAAGGGAAGAAGTCATTACATCCCTGGAGGCAACATCAAGTCACATCCCAGCTTACAGAGAAAGAGCAAAGAAATATCAACCCTTATGGTTGCCAGTTCTCAGGGTCTGACCTCTCTTCTCCAGTCCTTAGGGGGAAAGGGAGGAAACTCATGGTGAGAACACTTGTCTTGAAAAGCCTGTACATATAGATCAAGAATTAGGGCCAGCAGATTGCAAACTGCAGAGGGCTCCTGTACCTTTAGTGATGGTGTCAGAAGAGGGTATTTCAGCTCATGTTGCTTATCACACAACCACGTAACAAGCAATACCTGCTGAAATTCTTTCTTCGACGTAACCATTAAAGGTATAGAAGCCCTCTCTAGTTTTCAATCCAGCAACCTATTCATTAGTTAGACTTGTTTTTTATTTGAATAGCTCACTGCTTGATGCTTGAGGTATCATGTTTAATGACACCCCCAGACTCTGCCCCTTGTAACAGAGCTGTCATGTTTAATGACACACACCCCTCCCCATGACATCACAAGAGCTCTTCTCTAGGTCTAAGTCTCACCCTGAAATCTCAGGGCTTGGGGTAGTTCTGATCTGCCAACCGTAGACTCGCTCCTCTTTCTCTGTCTTATGCTCCAGCAATGTACTGACTGGATCGAGGTCATTATGTGTTGTTGACTAAATGGTATTGAGTGATTGGTTTCTCCCAGCTTAAGTAGACCTATTGATTCATATAAAGATGTATCTCCAATTTTAAAAAGTGATGTGGAAGCTGCACTCAGAGCACTTGAGAGAAATAAATCAGCCCAAAGAGATGGCAAACCAATAGAGCTGCTTCAAGCTACAGTGACAGAATCAACTCTAGTTCTAACTAAAATCTGGCAACAAATAAGAAGAAAAAACCAATGGTCCACACATTAGAAATGGTCAATACACATTCCACTCCCCAAGAAAGGGGACACCAGGGATTGCAGTAAGCACAAGACCATTTTATTAATTTCCCATGCAAGCAAAGTGAGGCTCAAAATTCTACAACAAAAACTTGGACCATAAAAGAAGCAAGAAATGCCAGATATCCAAGCTGGGTTCAGGAATGGAAGAGACACTAAGGATCATATTACAAACATACATTTGGATATTGAAGCACATCAAAGAATTTCGAAAGATAATCAACCTATGCTTTATAGATTATAGCAAAGTCTTTGATTGTATAGATCACAAAAAACTTTGGATCACTCTTAAAGAAATGGGTGTGCCACAACATTTGATTGTCCTGATGTGTATTCTGTACTCAGGTCAAAGGGCTATTGCTATGACAGGCTAGAGAGAAACAGAATGGCTTCCAAGTGGCTAGAGGGTCAGGCAAGGCTGCATTTTATCATCCTAGCTGTTTAACTTTTATGCTGAAAATATCATATGTCAAAAGGCAGCCCAGGCATGAATGGAGCTCTAACGCACTTCCTGGACTGAAATCCCGCCCGTTCTCGTGAGAAGACGCGAGCGCAGGAAATTCAAAAATAGAAAGAAAAATGCACACACACACAGTTTACACAAGCACATACATACACTAAAAAAATAGCAAGTAACTCAGGGAGGGTACAAAAAAGAGGTTAGTCTACCTGGTTCTCATGATATCCCCCAGAAGTGTTCTGGCAGGACCACCCATTGACTCTGGAATCGCAAGTCAAAAACAGTGCAAGGTTTCAGACACCAGCAATGCTGGCACCAAAACGGAATGGGCGATCCATTGACAGCTCTGGCCCATCAATAAAAAGAAGCGCCAGAATAACGATAGCAGAATACAAAAGGACAACATTGTGTGATATTGGAGCCCTGGTGGCGCAGTGGTTCAATGCCAGAACTGCAAGTCACCACATTGCAAGTTTGATCCCAGAGGGTTCCAAGGTTCACTTAGCCTTCCATCCTTTCGTAGGTTGGTAAAATGAGTACCCGGCTTGTGGGGGTAATTAGCTAACACACATTGGAAGCTGCTTAATGCAGTGTAGATGTGTACATTGCTATTGCTTGAAACAGTTGTAAGCTGCTCTGATAACCTTGTGGCTGAAGAGTGGGGTATAAATAACAAATAAATAAATAAATAAATAAATTCTGGCACCACATTAGCCACATCTGATAATTTCCTAACACAGTGATGTCTTTGAATTCTACAATGATGTAATTTGGATTTACACAAAACCATTGTAATTGTAACTTAAGGCCTTCTGGATACTGTGACATTTGCAGCACTTTGAACTCACTTTAACTGCCATTGCTCCATCTTATGGAGCTGATGGACTTAACACCATCACAACTCACCATTTATTTATTTATTTATTTATTTATTGGGCCATTGAGGGGGTTTGGAATTCTTTACTGACTGCACAACAACCATGTACATCCTTCATACCCTCCAACATTTCACAGATGAAAACTGGGATGCATGTGGCCAAGGAGCACCAGAGTGTGGTCAAGATGGGGGAAAGTTATAAATGGGGAAGAAAGGACAAGCTTGGAGAGTTTATTTTTGCCTGAGCCTACAGGGAAGGGCAAGATTCTGGGTGTTCCTGTCCTCTCCCCTCCCCCTCACTATTTAAGTGACAATTACTTTTGCACTTTGAACTCAGGGGTTGTCCAAACGGTGAAAAAACTCCTCACAGAATGCAAGAAGAATCCTACCCATCCTAATGCCATTCCGTATGATTGTGCCACATTGTGAAGGAGGGGGGAGGCCAAAAACCTCGCCAGAAAAGCCTTCGCAGCTTTTTGCATATCTTTTTAAAAACTGCAAGGGGGGGTGTGCATTCCTGCTCGTGAAGACAAGTGAGTCGATTTGATTCACTTGCCCAAATGAGAGGAAGTGCAAATCTGATTGGCTGGATGAGTGCAGGGGGGGGCTTGCTAACAAGGCAAGTACTCACTGCCGCCATGTTGCCTTAGCAGGCAAGCACTAAGGCAAGAAAACAGGGTGTTGGGGTTTGTTTGGTGTGTGGTTTTTTGTTTTGTTTTGTTTTTTGTTTTTGTTTTTTTGTTGTTTTGTTTTGTTTTTCTTTTATGTTCAAATGCAAAATTACTCAATCGCACCTTGGACATAATTTTTTTAAAAAAATATAAGGCCGTCATTGGCAAATTGAGGTAAGTGCAAATGCAAATAAATCACTCATGACCTCCATGTTTACTAGCGGGTATGCCAAGCTTATGGGGGCAAAACGAAAAACACTAGGACAGGTTGCAGCAGCTGCTTAATGTCATTACTGAGAGGGTCTCCGTTTTTTATGGGCTCATATAGACAAACCCTCCATTTGTAGCAACTGAAATGCAGGACTCCGTTTCCACAACCTTGAGTTCAATAAGGCAATTCCACATGGAACAAAAATGTCCAACCACTCCTCTAGGGGAACATATGCATACATAAGGAGGACATCAACAAGATTGTTGCCGATTTTTATTAAAACCCCACCACTTTGGGGTTTCTTATTCTACAGCATTCTCCTTCACTACCTTCAGTTTCTGTATTTCTCTTCCTGATTATGATGTCTTTCCTATGGCTCCTTCACTTCTACAAAAGTCTCAACTCTAGATCATTTCCCCCCGTCTTTTCTGTGCATAACACAGTTCTTCCAAAGGAATTAACCTTTATGGGGTTTTTTAAAAAAAAAATTAATAATCAGCATCTTCTGCTTTGGAAAAATACTTGCTTGACCTGTCTAACATGAAAACTGTGACTTGAACTGAATTTGGTGGTAGCTTTTCCATAACGTGCCCCTGGGGCTGTTGGTGAGATAAGGCAGGAGTTTCGGCACCCCAGGACTTAAGAAATTATGGCCTCATAATAATGCAGGAGGCACTGTTCAGAAGACAGGGCCTGCTACGTGGTCTCCATGAGGAAATCTTTTCCAATTGGAAAGAGAACATGTGCAGATTCTGAACCTGTCATTGACACAGGACCTGCCCATAGAGTGGTCAAACCATCAAGAATGCACTGCCTGGGAGTGTGGTGGAGTCTCCTTCTTTGGAGGTTTTTAAGCAGAGGCTGGATGGCCATCTGCCGAGAGTGCTTTGATTGGGTATTCCTGCATGGCAGGGGGTTGGACTAGATGGCCTTTGTGGTCTCTTACAACTCTAGGATTCTATGACATGTAACAAACACAACCAGATTTATGGGTGTACACTGAAGAGCATGAACCCCAATGTGAGTTCTTGGGAAAACTGATGGCATTCCCACCAGAGGTTGATATCAGAAAAGACATCCGCTAGACAGACAGCCTCTCCAGGAGACACTTTCCTGTCTGAAAGACATAATTCTTTAATCAGGATGGAAAAGAAAATCTACACCACACAGTTACAGAAGATGGCTAGTCCTTTAGCTGTCACATGGGATTCTGGGATTTGTAGTTTATCGAGGTGGTTTAGAGTAGGATGCTAGAGAGCTCTAGTGCTGTAATTCAGGAAAGGGCACTCGGTTACTTTCTCTAGCCATCTTGGGCCCCATGGTGGGATAGATATACGGTAAAATTAATACTAATACTAATAACTGTAGTAAGTACCACCAAACTACAAATCCCAGGACTCTGTGGGATAGAGCCATGAGAATTAACATGGTTTCAAACAGCTATAACTAAACAGTGTGGATACACTCTATGGCTCATAATTGAGGGAAGGCCAGAAATTGCTGCAGTTCAACTAACACAGAGACAAACAATGTCTGTAAGGGTGCCCCAACTGGGGATGTCTCTAACTGGGACTTTCACCAAATTTGCTGAGTTTGGGGAGCCAGGTGAAATTCTCTTTAATTCTCCAAGCTTTTCTTGATTAAAGCTGTTGATTTCATTACTGCCTTTTAGTGCTTCCTCAGTTTTATTTCTATGCACCTTCCTTCCTCTTTTTAATATATCAGTGGTGGATGGTGGGCGGTTGACCGTGCTACCTGCAGAATTCCAGGAGTTGTACGTTGATGGCGCTTTAGAAATAAAAGATAGAGTAGGACCCCCATATCCACTGATTCATTATCGACTGATTCAGTTATCCACAGGACACAAAACAGCACACACACCATAGAGTACTCATAGAAAATGCATCCTCTCTAGCCATTTTCTAAGTCCTCCAAGGCAACTCTATGGTATTTTAAATCCGATGCCCCATTATTTTCAATGGCGCTTGCAATTATGCATAGTTTGTTGTTGTTTTTATCCATGGGGGCCCCAGCGGATACAGGGTCCTACTGTAATAATAATAATAAAACAGTAACTTTTCCAAACTCTGAAAAAAAGTGATTTATATGACCATTTCTTAGGGAGTGAACAGAGGGCTTTTTCTTCACACATACACCCCAGGGATCTTCATATAGGGTGCATTCAGACTCATTGAAAAGTCCCAGGTCTTAGAATCATAGAATTATAGAGTTGGAAGAGACCACAAGGGCCATCTAGTCCAGCCCCATTCTGCCCTGCAGGAATAAACAATCAAAGCACACCTCACAGATGGCCATCCAGCCTCTGGTTAAAAAATTCCAAAGGAGATGCCAAGCCTTGCTCCTGTTCTTTCTGATTTTATACTGGGTTAAAATAAACCAACCTGGGGAGTTGGTATAAAAAGTCTCTGATCACACTTGCAGCTGACAAAAAATATTCTGGGATAAACAAAACATATACGGATCTTCAAAATAAAATCAGAAAGAACAGGAACAGCATCTGGGACTTTCTGGTCTTTTTTAATCTTTTGGAACGTTTGACCATACAAGATTGTGCCCACACTGGATTGTTGCAATAGTCTTCCGTTTTCTTTAAAGATGGCTCTAAAATTGTTTTATTGTGGTTACCCTATGTTCATCTAACGTTAACTCAAATAAAAGACAGGGGCTGATTTAAAAAAAACAATTATTCACACAAACACACACACATATAGGGATGACTCCTCCACTAAAGGACAGACAAGACAAAGAGACTGTTGTTCATTCTGATTAATTTCTTTTCACATATTTTGCCCTGAGGCTTCTTTCTACGCTTCAAGCCAGTAAAAAAAAAAAATCACTTTCAGTAGATTTTCTGGAAGGTAGTCTGTTTCCAAAGGTACAGAGAGAGTAAAGAAAGGTGCACCTATGACTCTCTCTCTCTCACACACACATACACATCACTGGGCTTGTCTACATGGGGTATTTACCCCATCTTGCCTCCATCTCATAGGTCTGCCATCCTGACAATGCAGGGCATTTGCCCTGTTTTACTCCCAGGCAGTCTTCACCATCCCTGGAGCAGATATGGGGCTGAGATAGGGGGAAGGTTGGGTAGGGCCCAATACAACATTTTAGAATAATACTGGTTTTACTCCATTTCCACCAGGAGGAAACGGTTCGGGCCCCACATGTCCACAGGAGCCCATCCCAGCAGGCCAGTCCTGGGTACCACTGCCATCTCCCTGGGTCTCCCAGAAGGCAGGAAGGAGTTTCGCACCATGTGAACAAGGCTGGTCATTTGCAGGGCACCTTGTTCACATGTTGCAGGGCCCCTTCCTACCTTCCGAGGCAATGAGGGAAATCGCGGCGGCTGCAGTGATGGACTGGCATGCCCATCAGGACGTCTTCCTGTTCCATGGAAGGAATGGGAGAACAGCAGGCCTGATCCGCAGCCAGGATACACCAGCAGGACTCATGTAGGTGAACCCCCTGTCTCTTTGTCAGGTCATTGGGGTTTTCTCTGTCAGGCAAAGACCTTCCAAAACTCAACATGACAACCCCTTAACAGGCCACTGGCGCACATCACTGAATATTTTTGCAAACCCTTCTGGGTGGCTGACTTTTAAATATATATTTTACATAGTCATAGGGCTTGTCTAAATTAGGATAAAAATAATCCTAATGGCAATTGCATGGAAGGCAATCCATACAAACAGAGATTTGCATAAATATGTGTCATTCAGAAGGCGGGCAACCAAATCCACCTGAAAGTCTGTGTGGGAAGTGTCTGGGGCTTCGACCAGATTTTTTAAAAAGCTCCATACGACATGCAATTGTTTGGACACTCACATTCACATTAGTACGAACACATTAGTACCATTTTAATCTCACTTTAACTGCCATGGCTCCATCCTACAAAATCCTGGGTTTGCTGCATTTGTGAGGTACAGGTATATCTCAGTTAATGAAGGAGATATTTTCCTGGGTTTCACTTCTTTAGCAGAAACTTTGATAGGAGAGGTAGAAATAACATGGAAAGAAGAGAGATAGGTTTCTACACTAAAACAAAAAAACAGTTCGACATGGTTATGTTTGGTCTGGAGAAGAGAAGGCTAAGATCCCCATCCTCAGTATGGCATCCCTTCAAATGTTTAAACATGGCTATCATGTCTTCTTTAATCCACTCTTCCCCAGGCTAAAAATACCCAGCTCCCTAAGCCGTTCCTTATAGGACATGGCTTCCAGACCTCCCATCATTTTGGTCACCCTCCTCTAGACACATTGGCTTTTTTAGCTGCTGTATCACACTGCTGACTCATGTTCAGCTTGTGGTCCACTAAGACTCCTAGATCCCTTTTGCATGTACTGCCATCATGCGCCCATCCTATATTTGTGTGTTGCATTTTTACTGCCCAAGTATAGTATCCTACATTTCTCCCTGTTGAAATTCACATCGTTAGTTCTGGATCAGCTTTCTAATCTGTTAAGGGGGTCATTTTGGATTCTGATCCTGTCCTCTGGGGTATTAACTACCCCTCCTAATTTGGTGTCATCTGCAAACTTGATAAGCATGCCCTCTATCCCCTCATCCAAGTCATTGATAAAGATGCCGAAAAGCTCTGGGCCCATTTCTGATGCATTCAAGGCAAGGGGCCAAGACTCATCACACAGTACTACATGCACAATTCTTCAGGCCATTCTTGAGGGTTCAAGTCCATTTCTGTTTTGTTGCAAATCTGAGTGCCTTTTCTCCCTGGACAGTCTTCTTTCCACATTGTTCTCCACTCCCCACCCCACAGGCATGCATCTAGAAGAAACAGGTGGAGAAGGCAGGAGGAGGGGCCTTACTCAAGGTGGAATATTACCTACTGAACAAGGAAGAGCATCTGTTCTCTGTAAGCAGGTTGTGGAGCTCTCGGATCAAGAAGAAGGGACAGCAGAGCTCACCAGGGACTTGGGAAGGACCCGAAGAAACTGGCGAAGAAAATCCCTAGCTATTTGTCTGCAACCATGAGCGTGTTCATAGCTGCTTTGCTGACTTTTATGGCATCCTTAGAACTCGGTAAGGTTGCTTTTCATGCAGGAATATTCCCACTCGCCTGGGATCTGCTTGTGAAAATTGTAGCTATGTAGGAGAGAGAGAGAGTGAAATGCATAAGGGCTGACCCAAGATGCTTTGGCTGCATAGGCTTTCTCAGGGAGGGAGGGAGACACTCAGCACCAGTCAGAATTAGATCTTTCTTTACCGTGATGTTGAGCTCTAGTTGGTGGATAAATACGCTCTTACTTGGCCTCTGAAACTAGAACTTTGGATTTTTCTGATTCTCCTTATACCACAAATGTAGGGAGTACTTGGCAACAAGGTGGAGGGGGAGAGACAGGCCTGTCTAGACATAATAGTTTACTGCAAGTGGGTGCACGTTTTCCCTTATTTGCAGCAAAGTTACTTTGTCTTCACCGTTGTGCACATATTCGCATCCATTAGCATTCATTCAAATTGATTGTCCACACATGCTCATAAAGGGCAATGGAGCGAAAATGCACAGCAATGCGAATTTTGATCTTTCACACATCTGAAAATGCACATCTACATACATTTTCCAGGAAACTTTGCAGGGGAAATTCAAATCTTTTTATTGTGCAGTTTGCAGGGGTTGTCCCCCCCCTCCTTCCAAATACCACAAATGTCATTCGCATCTCATTGAGACAGATCGTATTCTCTGCAAATTCTATGAGGAGTATTTTCACCATCTAGACAACCCCCAGGTTCCTGCCGCCTAAGTACAGACAGTACTGAATGCATTCTTCCATTCTGAGCACACAACTCCCTGGGTGCAACAGCTTTACCAGCTGCGAGTCTATTTTCAGGCACAGTTCAAAGTACTGGATTTGACCCATAAAAACCTGTATGTTTCAGGTCCAGGATAGCTGAAGGACCCAATTGCCCCATACAAATCTGCCTGTATTTTTAAATCTTCTAGGGAGGCCCTTCTCTGTGTCCCACAGGTCAGGGGAGCCTTGCAGAAGTAAAGAAAGGTGTTTTGAACCAACTGGAGACCACTAGAAGGCTTCTTCTCAAATGCATCCAAGGATGACATTTTCTTTCACCAGCCTCCCCTTTTTTCATGATTTCCATTTTGGTGGCCAAATTTAACTGTGCTCACCCTGGGGTAGCTGGTGAGATAGGCTTATCTCTTTTCTATTTCCCCCTCTGTTTTATTGTTCACACAAGATCACCAAGAGATTCTGAAGATGATTGCTGTTTCCCTTGCCTGTTGTAGGCAAGCAAGTACAGCCACAGTAGGATGAGCTAGAGTCGAATCCCATTCCTTCCCAGCTTCAGTTTTGCTTATTGCACTGACGACAATGGAAGTCTCTGTTTCTCAAGCCCTGCTTCAGCATCCTGCCAATGCTGATACTGTTTTTAAAAAGTTCTGACTAGATAGAGGACAAGAAGGAGGGATGTAAAAAAGAGTTTGTGAAAAGCAGCTTATTTGTCAGAGGCCTGGGGCTCATCTATACAAGAGGAAATAATGCTCATTCCTGCTCATTATTGCCAATTTGCAGCTGCATTCTTTTGTCTCCACTTTGTTTTGCAAAAATAATATGCTGAGAAGCTATCTGTGGTGTGAAGTTCAGACATCTGTGAATTAAAATGGTGGCTGTAAAGCAGAATGATAAACACTGCACCACTGCACAGTACTTTTTTTAATATTAAAGCAGAGGTGCGCAAATGCAACCTTCTGCTAAAAAAAAAAATATTTAGGCAATTGGGCTATATGCACTAAATCTTTTTAGGGAGGCATTCTTAGTTCTTTAGCACATCCCAAGATTCCATAAAATGGAGCCATGACACTTAAAGTTGTCTCTCTCTGGCTTTTCTTCACAAACGAAGATTCAGGAAGGACTCATCCCGCGCTTTCTGCAAGTGCGCTGATAACTGTCATAACTGAGCCATTTAGATATATTTATTTGGAGGTTTTTAAACAGAGGCTGGATGGCCATCTTTGAGGAGAGCTTTGATTGTGTATTCCTGCATGGCAGGGGGGTTGGACAGGATGGCCCTCGTGGTCTCTTCCAACTCTATGATTCTATGATTCTACTCGGTTATAGCACTGGGACCCCACCTAACTGTCATGACTACATCTTATGGAATCTGGTGGGGGCTGTATTTCTGGTGTGACACTAGCACTCTCTGCCTGAGAATTCAAGAGTCCCCTACCTAAAAATTACAAACCACAGAATTCCATAATACGTTGCCCTG
Organism: Gambelia wislizenii; assembly: GCA_030847615.1. NCBI lineage: Eukaryota > Metazoa > Chordata > Lepidosauria > Squamata > Crotaphytidae > Gambelia > Gambelia wislizenii. The sequence continues at coordinate 331,744,861 of JAUMIR010000004.1, forward strand.
CTGGTTAAAGTGGAATCATAATGCAATAACTATGTAGTGTGAAACTTCCCCCAGTCTTTTAGTTGCTGCATTTAAAAAAAACCTGATGTTTCATTCAATTGTGTTTTCTGTATTATAATTTGTTTGTGTTTTTATAGTATAAAGTTGGGGCCTAAACCCTACTGTTCATCTTGCATAGTGTACTTCCATTGAATCAATTGAATTTACCTGTGTGTCAACTCACTGTTCAACAATTGCTTCAATAGGTCTACTCTAGATTCAGAAAGGATGTTGACAAGCTGGAATGTGTCCTGAGGAGGGCAACCAAAATGGTGGGAGGTCTAGAAACCATGCCCTATGAGAGTGGCTTAGGGAGCTGGGTATGTTTAGCCTGGAGAAGAGAAGGTTGAGAGGTGACATGATAGCCATGTTTCAATATTTGAAGGGATGTCATATCGAGGATGGAGCAAGCTTGTTTTCTGCTGCTCCAGAGACTAGGACATGGAGCAATGGGTTCAAACTACAGGAAAAGAGATTCCACCTAAACATTAGGAGGAACTTCCTGACAGTAGGAGCTGTTCAGCAGTGGAATGAACTGCCTGGGAGTGTGGTGGAGTCTCCTTCTTTGGAGGTTTTTAAACAGACTGGATGGCCATCTGTTGGGAGTGCTTTCATTGTGTATTCCCGCATGGCAGAATGGGCTTGGACTGGATGGCCCTGGTGGTCTCCTCCAACTCTATGCTTCTAAGTAAACCCTGTAATAGGGTCATCTTAGGGTCAGCATAAGTTGGAAACAAATTGAAGGCACACAACAACCGAGGCTACCACCAGCACCTTGAGATGTGCCTAGAAACTGCATAGCTACATGCCTTGTGGCTGATTCAAAACCAGCATCATACTGTAAGGTTGAGAAAATTGACTCTGGAAAACAACTGACCTTGGCATTGTTCACAACCACTCAAGGGCCACTGATTAGCTCAATGAGGAATATTTTCTCAGTTTTAGTACCCCACACACCCAAGGCATTGAACTATGCCATGAAAACAGCATAGATGTTGAAGTAAAACCACAGCCAGGCACAAAAGTAATACAAACAAGTCATTGAGACATTCTTTAATGCTGTCTGAGTGATATTAGCAAAGAAATCAGGTGTTGATGTGAGACTAGGAATGCCAGCATGATCCTGGCCGATATCTCTCCATCAGGAGGGTAAAAAATGCCGTGATGACCTGGATGCTCTAATGCTGTTCCCTCTGGCTGTTGTAGGTCTTGCTCTGCAATGCTACACCTGCAAAGAGCCCACTGACCTTGGCAACTGCGTCTCCATCACAAACTGTTCTATGGACACAACTGCCTGCATGACCACAGTGCTCTCTGTTGATTCAGGTAATGGCAAATGTATGAAAACAAAAATATCAGTGGTGGGCAAAGTACAGAGTCCTCTCCGAGTCTGTCCTTGTGGTCCTCAACATCTCCTACACCACTTCTGTTTTGTAAAACAGGTATTTTTTTTAAATTAAACTCTTGGGGGCAAATGATGACCTGTTTAAAAGTGATTTGTTCCTCCTAGAGGTTTCTGAAGAAGTCATTCATGTCTTCCAACAATTCCAATTAATCCCTCTAGTGTCCCACTTTTTTCAGCTGCTGTTAAAATGTCCTGGTTTTTTCTCTCCTCTACCCACTTCCCTCCATTCTTTTCTGCTTAATGCAATTGCTGCAAACTGAGGTCAATGTGCAAGAGTAGACTGCACTCAATTAACTCAGAAGGAAAGGAAGTGGTGGTATCTTTTTTAATTTTTATTTATTTATTTATTTATTTATTTATACCCCACTCTTCAGCCACAAGGCTATCAAGAGCAGCTTACAAATTGTTTTTAAGCAATAGCAATTTACACATCTACACTGCATGAAGCAGTTTCCAATGTGTGTTAGCTAATTGCCCCCACAAGCTGGGTACTCATTTTATCGACCTACAAAAGGATGGAAGGCTGAGTGAACCTTGGAGCCTGCTGGAATCGAACTTGCAATGTGGTGACTTGCCGTACTGGCATTTAACCACTGCACCATCAGGGCACCGCAATCAGGGCAGCTTACATCATAAAAATCCCATAATTACATTAATACCCTAACCCACCCACCCCTTAAAACAATATTAAATTAAATAGATTAAAAACATACAATAATTAAAAAGAGAAAAAAATGAAATAATCCAGTGGCAGCTTAAGGGAAAAGGCAGCCAAATCTTCGGGCCAGGATAGCTATTTGGGAAAGGCCTACCGGAAATGTTGGAGGGTATGCATTTATGTTACACAAGAAAAAACAGTAGAGGCAAATTCATCCATGTGAGCAAATAGCTCCATTGCCAGTACTAAATTGCCAGTGAAGTGGTATTGCCATTGCCAATATAACTTGAAAGGAGCAACTGAGCCCTACAGATAGTTCAGCCAACTCATTCTTTCTCTGGTTTTTTTTTTTAAGTGCTTCTTTTCTCCCCCTTTCTCTCACACTGTTGTCTAATAAATATATTTCAGGATACCCATTCTTTGGAAACGTCACCGTGATAAAGTCCTGTTCCAAAGACTGCAAGCCCTCCGATCCGGATTCGATTGGCGAGAGTCACCCTGATTACTGCTGTTTCACTGATCTGTGCAACCTTACCGCAGGGCAGGAGGTCTGTGCCATTTTCTCTGCAATGGCTTTTACAGCCACTATGGCTTTTGCCCTCCTCTGGACTGGATTATAAGATTTCAGGAACAGGGTAGGTTTGAATAGGAGGCATTTAGGAAAGATGATCCACAGCAGGAAAACTACAGAGACTTCTGGGTACTTTGGGTGGGTTTCTCACTCAAATTCATTGATCAAACGGATCAAAAAATGGGCCACAAGATCAAGAAAACTTCCAGAACAACTTCCAGAACACAGCAACATGAAAGAATGGAAAAGGGGGTTAAATAGTTAATACCCAGCATACATTCAGCCTGTATCTCCTAAATAAGTTGAAAGCAGCATCTCTTTGCTTCTAATGCACAGCTAGGGATAGTATGGCCCATGGAACACATGCGGTCCCCCACAAACCCACTTATGTACATCCCAAATCCATTTGCCAGTCCTTCAACAACCCCATCTTTAAAAATAGTGTGATTTGGTGTAATTTTCACATGCATACCACACCAAAACACCCCAAATTGTGTGCAGATCCAGCAATTTGGTCATGAAAATGTAAAATACATATTTCCTGGGACATCAGAAGATATAACGATATCCTAATATTCCTCTACAGGATGAAATCAGCCAATGGTCTACTGGAAGTGCATGGGGGGAGGTGTTGTTAACTGGTATCAAGTCAAGTTTAAAGGTGTCTTCCAAAGAAATGTCTCCATGAGATAATGGCTGGAATCTTGTTGGTGACAAATGCATGCTTTATGCACAGGATTGTTCTTTTACAACCTTTGTAGACAGAGATATGCATTAGCTTCATATGCAGTGCTTTCACCTACCCTGCAAAGCCTGCTCCAAAGGGGAGACACATGCTGTCCTGGCCATTTCATAGTTGGTGGAAGGGATAGCCATTTAGTGGCTGGGGGAGCATGGTGTGGAGCACCCAGGCAAGATCCAGATGTTGTTGTTATTTGCTATCAAGTTGGCTTCAGCTTGAGACAATGCTATGAATGAGGGACCTCCAAGACACTTTATTATGAACAGCCACACTCAGGTCTTGGAAACTCACGGCTGTGGCTTCCTTGATTGAGTCAACCAACTCGTAATGTGGTCTTCCTCTTCTCCTACTTTCTTCCACTTTACCAAGAAATATCATCTTCTCCAAGGAGTCATGTCATTTCCGGATATGGCCAAAGTACATAGGGAGAAGCCAGATGGCTTCTAGTCAAAATGACTAAACTGAGGCTTAATAGGTTGTCCCTATGTGATTCACTCCTTACTATCGACTCTTCAATACAAGTTCTTTTAAACAAGACAAGAATAGCTACTTCCATTTGATTAAAGCTTCAGGGATGCTGATAAACCTGAGAATCAATTTCTTAATTTTTTTTCTCTTTTTAAAAAAACTTACTCTCCCTGATGAGTACAAAGTCAAGGGGAAAAGCACATTAATTCTTTTTACTAAAATCCTTAAGGAAGCCAGTGGTCTGGGCAGGAAAACAAAAGGGCTTGAAAGGGAAAGACTGTTTGGCAACCTGTTAGTGACATACACACACATAAGTTGTGCTGTGCATGTGGAGTGATGAGCGAGGACAGTGTACAATGGTCATATTCAGCTGACTGTGGCATAAGTGGAGTTGCACATGTGGGGCTGTTGCACATTTGGCAGTGCATTAAAGTACACAGAGTAGCATGTGAATGCACATTGCCTCAGTGCATTGCCTTTGCACATTGTGCACTGCAATTGCACAATGAGTTGTCAGTCAAGCTCATTGACCACTGATCCATGCACGTTGCACTACACTGATATTTAGTATAGAGGGTGTATTAGCTGGACAGTAAAGAAAGCTGATAGGAAGAAAATCAACTCATTTGAAATGTGCTGCTGGAGAAGAGTTCTATTGAAACCATGGACTGCTAAAAAGACAAATAAATGAGTCCTAGAGCAAATCAAGCATGAACTCTCCCTAGAAGCTAGGATGACTGAACTGAGAGTGTCGTACTTTGGCCATATCATGAGAAGACAGGACTCACTAGAAAAGACAATCATGCCTGGTAAGGTAGGCTGCTGCCACACTGCAGAAATAAAGCAGTTTGACAGCACTTTAACTAGCATTGCTCCATCCTATGGAATCCTGGGATTTATAGTTTGTTGTGGCACCAGATCTCTCTGACAAAGAAGGCTGAATATCTCAAAAAACTACAAATCCCAGAATTCCATGCCACGGTGTTTTGATTCACTTATAGTTCAGAGAAGTCATTCAAAAGAAAGCCTCAAAACCTGAGACTGATTTGGAAACTGAGAAAATGGTTTGATGTGTAAATAAGTTTCCTGGACCTCTTGTATTTTGCTTCTTTCTTGATCAAAGGGTATGTATGGATAAAACTGCGCTAAAACCTGGGGCATGGCCTGCTCTCCAACTTGGAATCCAGCAGCTTCAAGTCCAAAACCAGAGGCTAACCAGAAGCTCCTTATTTATTTATCTGTTTATTGCATTTGTATGCCACATTTCCCCCAAAATGGGATCTAAGGCAGCTCCCAGAGACAATCAGAAAAAAAAATATTCAGCATAAAATTAAAACAGTATTTTAAAAAGTATAAAAGAATTAAAAACAGACAACAAGTTTATAAAACATAGATAAAACATCCCCATAAAAAAAGCTTCCCGTGTGATGTCACAGGTAACAGGCTCATACCCTCCAGCACTTTACAGATAAAAACCAGGACGCATGTGGCTAGGAAACATCACAGTGCGGTCAAGATGGCAAAAGTTATTAATAGGAAAGAACGGAGAAGCTAGGAGAAGGTGCAGCCATTATGCTTTTGCCTGCCCCCACTCCTCTCCTTTCCCCCCTGCTGAGATAAGTGACTGCAAACTCCTGTTGCACTTTGAACTCAGTTTGCAGCAATTGAAGTAAGTTGAGGACAAAGCGGGAGAGGAGGACAGAAAAACTAGGACATTTTAAACACAGCTGTGAAAGTGGGAAGGCAGAGGATTAATGAGGGCTGTCCCTGCCAAATTGGGACAGTTGGACAGTATGTAGGTCCTGGCAATATTACAATGATGACATTACAAGGGACAACTCCTGCTGGTGTCATCAAGGAGGATACGTTAGGCATCAAACATAAATGTGTTGTGTATGCTGTTCAAATGAAAAACAAGTCTAACAAAGGGGAATACTGGTCACCCCCTGTATTCTCAAGGGATATATTCCCAGACTTAGCGCAGATTGTACTATAGAGGGGAAGAGACAGAGCCATGCCCTTCCCAGCCACGAGGAAAGCAAACCAATGGCTGGTGAAGAACCAAGGAGCACTTTGAGCAAAAGTGGTTTTAAACCTTCTCCCCACCCCATCGATTCTGCTCAATGTTGCTGGGACTTGGAGAAAACTCAAGTAAAGGTCCTCTCCCACCCCACAATCTGCGGAAGCAAAGCTGAGGACTGGATAGAAGAGTCCAGCCATGAGATGAGGGAAGCCTACGAGAGAACACAGTAAACAAGTTTCTAGTCCTCTTCCTCAGGGTCAAGAATAACACACTGAATCATAGAACTATAGAAGAGACCATCAGGGCCATCTAGACCAACCCCCTTCTGCCCTACAGGAATACACAATCAAAGCACTCCTGACAGATGGCCATCCAGCCTCTGTTTAAAAACCTCCAAAGAAGGAGACTCCACCACACTCCCAGGCAGCAGTGTATTCCACTGCCAAACAGCTCTTACTGTCAGGAAGTTCTTCCTAATGTTTAGGTGGAATCTCTTTTCCTGTAGTTTGAACCCATTGCTCTGTGTCCTAGTCTCTGGAGCAGCAGAAAACAAGCCTGCTCCATCCTCAATATGACATCCCTTCAAATATTGAACCATGGCTATTATGTCCCCTCTTAACCTTCTCTTCCCCAGGCTAAACATACCCAGCTCCCCAAGCCGCTCCTCATAGGGTATAATGGCTTCCAGACATTTCACCATTTCAGTTGCTTTCCTCTGTTCATATTCCAGCTTGTCAATATCCATCTTGAGTTGTGCCCAGAACTGCACACAGTATTCCAGGGGAGGTCTGGACATCTACTCTTATCGCTGTAACTGGAATTGCATTGGGGTTGTTGGTTTTTTTAGCTGCTGCATCACACTATTGTCTCATATTCAGCTACTGGTCTACTAAGACTCCGAGATCCCTTTCACATGTATTATTGTCAAGCCAAGTGTCACCCATCCTATAGCTCTGCAGTTCAGTTTTTCTGCCAAATTGTAGTATCTTACATTTCCCGCTGTTGAAATTCATTTGGTTATTTTTGGCTCATCCCTCCAATCTGTTATGGTCATCTTGACCATAAGGGAGCTGGGTATGTTTAACCGGAAAAAAGACGGTTAAGGAGTGATATGATAGTCCTATTTAAGTATTTGAAGGGGTGCCACATTGAGGATGGAGCAAGCTTGTTTTCTGCTGCTCCAGAGACTAGAACACAGAGCAATGGATGCAAGCTCCAGGAACAGAAATTCCACCTCAACATGAGGAGGAACTTTTTGACAGTAAGAGCTGTTTGGCAATGGAACACACTCCCTTGGAGCATGGTGGGGTCTCCTTCCTTGGAGGTTTTTAAACAGAGGCTGGATGCCATCTGTCGGGGATGCTTTGATTGTGTATTCCTGCGTGGCAGGGGGGTTGGACTGGATGGCCCTCGTGGTCTCTTCCAACTCTACAATTCTATGATTCTATGAATCCTGATCCTGTCCTTTGGGGTATTAGCTACACCTCCTACTTTGGTGTCATCTGCAAATTTGATAAACAACCCCTCTATCCCATCATCCAATTCATAGATAAAGATGTTGAATAGCACTGAGCCCAGGGCAGAACCTTGTGGCACCCTGCTAGTCACTGCTCTCCATAATCCATTGGTGAGCGCCCTTGTATCCCACTGCCAAACAGGTCTTACCGTCAGGAAGTTCTTCCTAATGTTTAGGTGAGCTCTCTTTTCCTGTAGGTTGAGTCCATTGCTCCGTGTCCCAGTCTCTGGAGCAGCAGAAAACAAGCTTGCTCCATCCTCAGTATGGCATCCCTTCAAATATTTAAACATGGCTATCATGTCCCCTCTTAACCTTCTCTTCTCCAGGTTAAACATGCCCAGCGCCCTAAGCTGCTCCTCACAAGTAATGGCTTCCAGACCTCCCACCATTTTGGTTGCTCTCCTCAACAGCATTGAGCCATGGCAGTTAAAGCGGTGTCAAACCAAATTATTTCTGCAGTGTGTCAACAGCCCCCATGTTCATCTGTGTAATGTTGGAGGGTATGTATTTTTATGTGCTCATAAACACTGCAAAATATAGAACCTTCCTGCCACTTTAACTGCCCCCACTCCACCCTACAGAAGCCTGGCATGTGTAGTACAGTTGTCCTTTCATATTCGCTGGGGTTTGGTTCCAGGACCCCCCCCCCCATGGATACCAAAATCCGTGAATACTTGAGTCCCATTATTTGCAATGGCATAGCAAAATGGTGTCCCTTATAGAAGATGGCAAAATCAAAGTTTGCTTTTTGGCTTATTATTTTTTAAAAAAATATTTCAAGCCATGAATACTTAAATCCGTGGATACCAAATCCATGGATACAGAAGGACAACTAGTTCATTGCAGCAGAGAATGCCAAACACTTCACAAAACTACAAATCCCAGCATTCCACTGGAGGGAGCCCGTGACATTTTCCAAAGGTATCAAAGAGCTTGCAGATATTATAATGTGTTTGACAAGAAAATGAAAATAAATATAAATGTATATAATTATATATAATTATATAATTATATTATATTATGTATTAGGATTTAAGTAGTAGTTAGTGAAAGTATAATTATGTAATTAAGGTAATAGGAAACAATTAAGTGAATATTATAAAATATAATCTTAGCAATGTCTTATGTGAATATAGAGGGAGAATTGAACTGTGTACTTACAGTGCTTTCAAAAAGGGGTGGGAAGTCTTTTAGAGATTAGATAGAAAAGGGGAAGATAGGAAGGAGGGAAGGGGGAACGGTTATATGTATGTTATGTTTGATATTTTTTTATGTACAATGGTAGTTACACATATAATGCCATAATGATAGTTATTGTTTGTAAAGTGAGTATTTTTTTATCCATAACGAAATGTAATAAAGGTATTCATTAAACCAAAAGAGCTGGCAAGAGGTGCAGAAGGTGTCTTGGCAATAACCAGGAGGAACACCAGGGGGCGCTGTCCGCTAGGAATTCAAGACTGAATTCAGCCAAAAGGGGGGGAGCAATGGTTGGAGCAGGAAGAAACCAAGCAGGCACTGACAGGGGGGGAGAAGGAGACATCCCTGCCCTCTGCGCTCCCCCAGGCCTTGCGAAAGTGGTTGCTCCCGACCTGTCAAAGCCGGGAAGAAGGAAGCCGGTGGTGCAGGGTGCTTTGCTTGACCTCCTGCCCTCTTTGGGGCCTGTGCAAAAGAAATCACCTTTTCTTGCATTGGAAATGGGGCTGTTACTTTGGGTTTGGGGCACTGCTGCTGCTTTCTTTGGCTTGCTAGATGGCTGGTACCTGCTCAGGATGCCCATCACTATCCTGTATGCCCAGTGGCTCCTGCCCACAGTCTGGGACCTGCTGGAAGAGCAAAGTTTCCAAAGCCGGGTGCTCCTCTCCGACCTGGACTTCTTGCTCCACATGAACAATGCACGCTACCCCCGCGAGGCGGACCTGGCCCGCTCTGTCCACCTGACCCGTTGCGGGCTTTTCCGAGCCATCCGGGCCCTCGGCGGCCACACTGTCTTGTCCGCCTCCTGCTGCCGCTACCGGCGCTCCTTGCAGTTCCTGGAGGGTTTCAGAATCCGCACTCGGCTCCTGGGCTGGGATGAACGGGCCTTCTTCTTGGAGCAGCGCTTTGTCAGTGCCCGGGATGGCTTCGTCTGCGCCGTGCTGCTCGTGCGGCAGCACGTGGTGGGGGCCTCCCCTGCTAAGGCCGTGGAGCACCTGTGCCGGAGGAAGGTAAGGCGTGATGGAGAACCACAGATGCAGCAGGCAGGGGCAGAGGGTGGCTTCCATGCCAGGGGTGCGGTGAATTTAGTTTTAGTTTCTAGTCTGAATCATAGAGTTGGAAGAGACCACAAAGGCCATCTAGTCCAACCCCCTGCCCTGAAGGAATACACAATCAAAACTCTCCTCACAGATGGCCACCTAGCCTCTGTTTAACAACCTCCAAAGAAGGAGACTCAATCACACTCCGAGGAAGCTCCAATCATATACCCAGTCCTTCTGAAGTCAATGGGACTGGTATAGGAATGTCCTATAAGAGCTTTTAAAAAGATGCTAAGATGTGTACAATTAGCATGCTACTAATAATTGGAATTCAGTAGTGATGAGGAGCGTAGGAGCATAAGGCTTGACTTTGAAACCTCCCACCATTTTGGTTGCCCTCCTCTGGACACATTCCAGCTTCTCAATATCCTTCTTGAATTATGGTGCCCACAAATGGACACAGTATTCCAGGTGAGGTCTAACCAAAGCAAAATAAAGTGGTACACTGTTACATCCCTCAGTCTAGAGACTAAACACCTATTGAGTCAATCCATTTCTAGTTCAGTTCTTTTCTTATTGACATCTGCCTTATGAAGAATTTTCCAATAATAATAATAATAATAATAATTTTTTTTTTATTTTTAACCCGCCCCTCTGCTCAGCAACCGGGGTGGCATACAACAGGATTAAAACAGCAGCAAATTAAAACAATCCTTCCCAATTCTAACCCTCCCATCCCTTAAAACTAAATTGAACTAGTGGTGAATTAAAACAAACATAAAATACAATACAATATACAAAAAAAAATGGCAATAGCAGCAGGGGGGCAGGTAGGCAATCAACTCCACTTGAGCCGGGAAGTTATTCCAGGAAGGCCTGCTGGAAGAGATCCGTCTTTAGCGCTTTCTTGAAGCTATCAAGAGTAGTGGTAAATGACATTGTCTCATGAGATGTCTAAAGTACATCTAGACACCAGAGACCAAAGATATAGACACTATACAGTGGGCCCTTGGTATCCACTGGGGTTCGGTTCCAGGACCCCCCGTGGATATCAAAATCTGTGAGTACTCAAGTCCCATTATATGCAATGGCATAGCAAAATTATGTCCTTTATATAAGATAGCAAAATCAAGGTTTGCTTTTTGGATTATTTTTTTAAGAATATTTTCAAGTCGTGAATACTTAAATCCGTGGATACCAAATCCGTGGATACAGAGGGACAACTGTACTCCTATTGATGCAGGCTAGAATCGCCTTTGCTTTTTTAGCTGCCATGGTAGTCTTGTTTCCTTAGTTTCTCTCCTTTCTGTCTGATTTGCAGGTGGAGTCTCCAGAACTTCCCGAAGAGGTCCTCCACTGGGTTAAATACAACGAAGCTAGTAGCCAAAGGCTGAGGGCAGAAAGCGATCTCCAGAAAAATAGCAAAGACCAGTAGCAAGATTCCTCCAACCTGTCCACTACATGGTCTGTTTTGAAGTATACTTGCACTTCTGCAGAATTGCTATAGGTGATGATGCCTCTTCTTCACGGCAGGTGATGTGACATCAGTTGGTGAGCCTGCTTTTCACTATGGTAGCAACAGAGCCAAAGAAACGGATGGTTAGCATCATTCCCAAAGAATTCAGACTTGAGAGGAAGAACCATTCGATGTGGTCCCACAATACCAATGGCCATCCACGTCAACGTAATGTTGTGACAGCCAAGTCATGGAACAAGGCTGTTGTACCCCTTTGAAAGTGTTCTATCTAGAGGTTCCAGCACAGGTCGATTTTAGTAGAAATCCCATCCTTATCTGATGAGCATAAACTGAGGATATGACTGAATTAGAATTCAAGGCCTTTAAGCCTGACATTCTTTGGGCAAAGCTGGAGAAGAGTAGCTCTAAAGACAACCAGCCCTGGTGGTTCTGTGATGACTATCACGACACTGACAATTTAGGACTGAGTTTTGATCTGTGAAGGAAAAACCCACTTATCATCTTGATTTGAGAGTCACCACGTATCCCAAGCACTGGAGAAACCCGAGAGCTCATGCAGCTAAGGACTTTTTCGGACAAGTAAAATGCAGCGCAAACAGCCTCGCCACGTTGCGAGGCTGCAGCGCTGCAGGGCGTCCCTTTCGGATGACGCCCGTCCCTGCCAGTACTGTTGCGGTACCGCAGGGACATTTGAATATTTTGGCGATTTTTACTCACAATCAACTTTTGTGAGAAAAAATCATGATTTACTCACGATTTGTGAGTAAAAATCACCAAAATATTACACTCAAATGTCCCTGCGGTACCGCAACAGTACTGGCAGGGACGGGTGTCATCCGAAAGGGACGCCCTGCAGCGCTGCAGCCTTGCAACGTGGCGAGGCTGCTTGCGCTGCATTTTACTTGTCCGAAAAAGTCCTATGTCTTATAATGCTAGGAGGACTTAAGCTGAGAGGGGTCCTCTACATACAGGCAAATTAATCTACAGCAGGGGTTGGAATTGTGTAGCCTTCCAGATGTTGTTGGACTATGACTCCCAGCATTCCTTACTGTTATTTATGCTGGCTAGAACTGCTGGGAGTTGAAGTCCAGCAACATCTGGAAGGGCACACAATTCCCAACCCTGATCTAAAGCGATTGATTCTCTCACCTCCAGTTTTACCTCCAGCATGGTTGCCTCCTGCATGCTTTAAATTGGCCTTCCCCCAACCTCACACACTTTAGGTCTTTTGGATCACACACACACCCTTAACCTGCTAAAATGCAGAGTGAGTACAAGAAGTAACTGCCGTGGCTTCTGTATCAACAGGGTGGTAAATTCACTCCAGGTTTTAGTGCGACCTTCAAAAGGAGCTGTCCAAGATGGTGCTTCAAAAGGAGCTGTCCAAGATTGTTTGGGCCTTGGATAGCACCTTTAAAGTTCTTACTAAAACCCAGGGCGGATTCACCACACCACCAACACAGAAGCTACCAATCATGCTATGTACAAGTCACTGCGAGGTGTTATGTCCAACTTGACTCTGTTTGGAACATAGGAAGGTTTTTTAAAAATAAATAAATAAAAATAAAAATCCAATATTAGGATTAACCTGCCTGGGAATTGCAGTTAGCACATCCTGTTCCCACAGTCTTGCATAAGCAAGCAGCCTAGTTTCACAAAAAAGCACCAGGCAGTGTTTGATGTTCATATGAGTGAATGAACAAAAGGAGCACTTTTCACACTCAATTTCTCCTACTCTCTGTTTTAACAATAAAGCACTGAAATGTTCCTTGCAGAGAGATTTAAAAGCACATCAGGAAACGTTTGTTTGTTTTATTCAATAGCCCAAACTTGCTAGATCAGTAGTTTTTGTTAAAAGTTTGACCTCTTAGAGTAGAAATATAAGCCATTTTGTTAAACATCAGCAGCAAAACAGCTGTTGCAATGCTTGTGTGTTACTTATTTATTTACTGCAGTGTTAATGCAGTATCCAAGACAGTGGAGCTGTGTTTGCCAGGTTGCAGCAAAACCAAAAGAAGTGTCTTTGTTGTTATTTATTTATTTTACATTTGTATGCTGCTTTTCCACCCCTGCATTCAAAAGGTGTTTTACAGTTAAATTAATTTTACAATTTAGTAAACTTGATACAAAGGGAGGAGATGGGAGAGAGGAATAGATTAATCCAGACACCAGTTCTTACATAGTTTAATCCGGGTTACAGAGCGCAAGGGTTGGCTGAGCACAAATGGAGACAGATTTGGGAAGAGAAGAGGCAATAGATACCAGACTGATGGATTAGGCCTCAGTGTCTCACCTATCTTGATGATGTAGCCAGGTTGAGAATATGCAACCAGTTTTCCAGTGTAACTGGAAACTATAGAAGGGTACATTTTTCCCAATTTATCTCACATTAACTTGGAAATGACCCTGATTTCTTCTGGGAAAAGAAATCAAAAAAGCTTGAATTGGATTTTCCAGGCTATTGCAAAGCTCATCACCAATTCTGACACCGCACTATTGTGTTCAGTTTGTATAGTAGTAAATAAACACATCCATTGTTTAATCTGGTGCTGTGTATTACTTGAAAAACAAAGTGGGTTTTTTCCCACCCTTCTTCATCTTTTTTTCCCCCATTTCTTTTAAATTTATTTTTTATCTATATTGCTGCTGTCATTTTTCAGGTCAGTCTCTAGCCTGCACTGTTGTGGTTAGGAGCCATCAAGCCAGCTTTGACTTACACCAACCTTATGGGCCTTATCACACCACTTCATTATTCCATTTGAAATCCTCTCCAACTATTATTGTGAAGGTAGCTGATTGTTCACACTCTCTATCGCAGACTTGCCCCATTTGCACTTTTAATAGTGTCATTTTCATGGGGGTTTTTTCATCCACATTAATGGCATCATTACTGACTCCTTTAGCCTTCCCCTCACGTCATGACTGGTTCATCTAATTTTTTTTTTAATGTAGCCATGTTAGCACAATAATGCTATGACATCATGACGGTACAATGGCACGATGTCATTACAAAGCCCTCCCTGATTGCCGAGAAATTTTATTGGAGAGATGACACAGCAAATGAAAGTGGCCACACCATCCTTCACCATATTTTACTCCTTTCTCCTGTAGAGAGAAAAGCGACTGGCATATTTCTGACTGTGCCAGTTTTGCTTTCCTTATAGCATTATAGCGTTTTGCCTCCCGTATAGCATTGTAGCAATATTCCATTGTTTTGCAATGGAACCAGTTACAATGGTTTAATGCTATAGTGTTGTGATGGTATAACAGCAAACAAAAAGAAGAGGGGGTTAAGAGAGTTTAAACATACTAGAAAATGTTCTTCCCTGCCTGAGTACTGCAAGTGGTCTGTGGCTTTTCTGCCACAGATTTCTTTGGGAATCCTTGAGGGAGGATTCCACCCACACTGCACCTACTAATGGATCATTCACAGAAGGAAGCACAAAGGAGTTTATCAGACGTGGCAAATATGTCGTCATAACGACATCTAATGATCGCAAAAGGGCACGTCTACTATACAACATCGTCCTTTCGTGATTTTCTCTTGTCAAAAAGCTGTTCCTTTTTATTGACGGGCCAAGCCATCAATATTTCTCCCCTGGCACTTTGTTGCCAGCATTGCCAACATTTGTAATAATGGGCTCTCAGATGTCATACTGAGGATGTAGCAAGCTTATTTTCTGCTGCTCCAGAGACTAGGACACGAAGCAATGGATTCAAACTACAGGAAGAGATTTCGCCTAGGCATTAGGAGGAACTTCCTGATGGTAAGTGCTGTTCAACAGTGGAATACACTGCCTCGGAGTGTGGTAGAGTCTCCTTCTTTGGGGGTTTTAAACAGAGGCTGGATAGCCATCTATTAGGGGTGCTTTGATTGTGTATTCCTGCAGGGCAGAGGGTTGGACTAGATGGCCCTTGTGGTTGTTTCCAGCTCTATGAGTCTATGATTCTTTGACTCAGACAAGGAAGCCACAGCTGCTCCAAGTTTGCTAGACCTGAGCAGAGGGGTCAATAACCGGCAATCTTGGAGGTCTCACATTCATAGGGTCACCATAAGTTGAAGTTGCCTTCATAGCAAAGAACAACAAATGTATCAAAACAGTGAACATATTAGCATTTTGCAAGTATAAATGCCTGTTCTGGTTCATCCCGTAGTTCCTGGGAATACTGCTTCTGTTCTTATTTCATATATCCTTGCACAGTTTTGATTATTAAACTGTAAATCCAGTTGTTAATCTCAACCACAGTGAACCCACTGAATCAGTTGGATTTACATAGGTGACAGTTTATCCTTATCATTTGTTAGTTGATTTGGTGGATCTGCTCTATTTGGGATTAGCAATTGGATTTAATCCCATGCCTGGAATTCTACATCAAGCTTTCATGGTGCATTATGTGTTACTTATGCTATGCACCTGAACTGAATGTAGCTCTTCCACATCAGACAAAAATGTCCAGCCACTTCTATAGGGGAACTTGCATATGTATAAAACACCGATAGGATTCTAGCCTCTGTGTACAAATGCCTGATTTTCCTAGTAATCAGCATTTTCGCTCTTCATGCACACCCAATCTCAATTTTTTGGAAATACGGGTCACCCCTCATATCGACAGAACCAATATTCGCAGTTTCAATTATCTGGTTGGACACAAAATAGGAACACATACCATAGAGTTGCGCTGGGAAATACCTAGAGAGGCATCCTCTCTAGGAATTCCTAGGTCCTCCAACGCAACTCTATGGTATGTTTATAAAGGAATTTGTTTATTTTAATAGGGTTTGCTATTATTATCCACTTACAAAGAGTAAGTCCAGGAACGTTATCCCCATGGATATGGGAGGCGACATGTAATATTAATCTTTTTATGAGAAAACTTGGTATTGTCATTTCCTATAAAGAAAAGAAACCAGTTTTAAAAGTGATGATGGTGGCATGGGTTGTGTTATTGTTGTGTGCAAGTTCGATTCCAGCAGGCTCCAAGGTTCACTCACTCAGCCTTCTATCCTTTCGTAGGTCGGTAAAATGAGCACCCAGCTTGTGGGGGCAATTAGCTAACACACATTGGAAACTGTTTAATGCAGTGTAGATGTGTAAATAGCTGTTGCTTAAAACAATTTGTAAGCCGTTCTGATAGCCTTGGGGCTGAAGAGCGGGGTATAAATAAATAAATAAATAAATAAAATGTTGCTTCTGACTTATGATGACCCTAAAGTGAACCGATGATGAGGTTTTTGTGGCAAGATATCTTCATAGGAGGTTTGTCATGGTCATCTTCAGAGGCTGAGAGAGTGTGATTTACCAAATACCACCCACTAGGTTTCTCTGGCAGAGCAAGGATTCAAACCCTGTTCTCCTAGAGTCCAGCACTCAGACCAATTTCTGTTCTTAGTGGTGGCACAATTGCATTTTATAACTTCTTTTACTTAAACTTTTAAGGCTTCAAGTGTTGGGTGTAGTCTTCTGACAAAACCAATCAGTACATCCTTCAGGAGTTTGTTTTGGTTTATCCCTTCAAGGTGTGTCTCATTTCAGCATAATTTGAGCATTGCAAAGGAATAAAGCTGTTGTTGCCCTCTCAAATACCTTGCAGGATAGTCACTTGACCATGTTACAGGGTGAGGTTTCTGTTTGTTTAATATGTTGCCCATAAGGTGTGGGGATTTTGTTTGAATGGATGTTGAATGAATGAAACTTTTACCAGCTTTATTAACCCTCCATCTCTGTCACCATATTATCTTCTACCTCTGGCCATGCTTAATGTAGCTCACATCAAATCTTCAAGATGAAGCCACAGAATTAAAGATGGATGGGAAATGTGGAGTTCAAATGGAGCAAAGAATGTTGGCCCCCATTCACAGCTGATGGCTCTAATGTCAGTTGGACAGTGAGTCCACTGTGACTTTTAGTCTGAATTTTAAGGACTTATCCAAGGTATGGAACCTATTTTGGTTGAACCTATGGAGGGTTCAGCAAGCCAAGCTACATAACCTATTTCTTTAACCTGCATAGGGTTCAGCACCTTGAATATTTCCTTTAAAGTTTGGACTAAAACTCAGAACAGACTCAACATTGGAGCCACTGCTATAATGATACCTCCAAATGGTGTAAGGATGACATTTCTAATTCCTTTTTCCTTATCTGAGTGGGCAGGTTTGCACTTTTTTAGAGCAAATAATTCTGGCTCTCCTTCAGCCAGGGCTGACCCTTGACATCCTTCCACCCGAGGCAACCAGCACCCTCATCCCTTCCCCAAATAAAGATGCCCAGTACCCAAAGCTAGCCACAGTATTTTGGCATCCAAAGCACAAAGCCCTGCAGCTATTGCTTCCCATCCCTGGTAGGAAAAAATAAAAGTAAGCAAATAACAGTTTGTTGGCCTTTTATTCCACCTTGAATGTGTTGCCTGAAGCAGCCACCTCACTCTACTTAATGAGAAAGCTAGCCTTGCACTGATTTATTTCCTTGAAGATCAAAGCAGGAGTCCATAACTGTAGGAAAAGCCATGTGCGAACACATCTTTCTAGGAGAGAATGGGGGAACTGCTTGCTGAAACCGCTGGGTGAAATGGGATTTGATCCAGTGAGTTCTTCAATGTCTGCAGCTTTTGCCTTCTGACTCACAGTTGGGCCCTGAGCAGGATGAAGGAGGAGGCAATGGAGGTTCCCACCAGAAAGTAACTCATGTGGATATTGGCTGCGCCGTCAAAGTTGCAGAGGTCAATGTTGCAGCAGGTAACCGGCCGTGTTATGCCAATCCCGTCCACGTCAGACGGGATGCATTTTGGAGAACAAGACCGTGTGACAGTTGAATTGCCCAGGAATGGATAAACTGCAAGAGAGGCGGGAGGGGGAAGAGAAAGAACCATAAAAAGTTAGAAAGATCACCCCTAGCTAAAATCAACCACAGTGCCAAAGACTGCCATTGCAGCCAATCTCTTACCACATCCCCTGCAACTAGACTGACCAGCTCTCCCGTATTTCCTGGGGCCCATTTACATGGCAAAAATATCCTGGGATGAACTCGTGATGAACACTGGTTGTTCACACATTCATCATGACGATCACAAGCTTTTCAGAAGGGGAGCCGCCATATATCCTCCAAGGAGCATGACTTTCCATCCCGCAGATTGTCCCGTGTTTTTAAAAAAGTCTCGGGAGGTTGCGGAAAATCGGATATGTGAACAAGTTGGGACAAAACATCTCGGGAGTAGGTGATGGCCAGAAATTGAGGTGGGCAGGGGCGGGCACAGAATTCAGAGAAGGAGGGGTCAGTCACCCTTTTCAATGGATTTTTACATTGCAAACCTCTCGGTTCCAAGGAAAAACTATCCTTTTCCCCACCCCTCCTCCCCTCCCGGGTGAAAGTAAAGCCAGCTTGTGCGTGTGTGTGTGTGTTTGTCTTCAAGCTGCCTATCGATTTATTGCAACCCCACAAATTTCATCCAGTTTTCTTAGGTAGTTTTGCAAGTTCCTTCCTCTGAAATAATAGCCTACAGTTCATGGTATTCAAGAGTGATTCCTGTGGGTTCTTAAAGACAAACAAGTTTTATTTGGCATTAACCTCTGTGTATTTACAGCCACGTAAATGGAGCTGGAGACCCTAAGGCAAGCCCATCAGGGGATTTTTTTTACAGGAATTGTGCAGAGGGAGTTATCTTCACCTTCCTTTTCTGACCAATGCAGAAGCTTGAAAAGACATTTGTGGCAGCCAATAGCATCGCTTATGGCAGGACACTCCACAGGAAATACGTCACTGAGGTTGTGAAAAAAAGTAATCGCATCCTTGACTGACAGCTAAAAAAAGAACCCGGAACTTTTTCCCATGTAAACAAACAAACAAACAAAAACACGGGATACTATGTCTCGGGATCTTGCTTTTGTCACAGAAAAGGATGTCATGTAAGCAACAATCCCGGGATATTGTTCATCCCGGGACAAATCATGTCAGCAATAAGAGATGAACTCGGGATGAGGATATCTTGCTTCTCCCCGTGATAAAACTGTCATGTAACTGAGCCCCTGGGAACTCCCTTATTGGAGCTAAATTTTTGGGATCCTCCCAGCTCCAGAATGGACCTTCTATTTCTCTCATATATTTAAGAAGTCCTGACATTCAGATGTCAAGGGCAAGCAAGTCGGTGCACAGAGGACACCCGTGAAGGCTGGGTATGTGTGTGTGTGTGGTCAAAAAGCAAGCCAGGAAACTCTTGCCAGCTTGAGACACACAGAAGTGACTGTAGGGCATTTTTCAGCAGTGTCTCCTTCTTCCTTCCTTTTCTGCCAGCTTGAGGTGTGTGTTCGCATTTATTTCAGGTGTGTGTATATGTGAGAGGAAGAGGGAGAGGTATGTGTGTGTTGCTGCATCTGTGTGCATGTGAGAAAGGGAAGTGTATGTTTGCATGTCCCTGGAAGAGGGGGAAATGGGGTATGTGTGTGCTTTTGCATCTCTGTATATAAAAGAAGGTTTTCGATTCATGTGGGGGTGAGTGTGTATCCTCTTGTGTCTGTTTTGATAAGATATCTGTTATGGTTCTTTCAGTTTTCTTTAAAGTTAGTAGTGGTGCTTGGGATCTGTTTAGAATAGTTTTTGTTGTAGTTCTTGTTGCTGCTGTTTAAGTTCCCTGAATAGTGCATGCATACACAAACATACAAAGCCAATCAAAATATTAAACAACTATATACCATTATAGTAGATTTGAAAGGTTCACACAGTTCAGCTACACACTATTATTTTAGACCCCCAAAATTGAAGAAGTACAGTATACCACCTACATTTGACTGTATTTCCCATTGGGGACTACTTTTATGATATATCATCTTTCTAATTTTTTAAAATATTGCATTGTTTTACATGTGGTTGGTGATTGGCTGAGGGAGTGAGGGGATTGGTTGGGTAAATGGCCAATCAGCACAATGGGAGAGGAAACATACCCAAGAGTTTTATATAGAGAGATATGGCCTGGCCATTAAAGATGTAATCCTATACCAATGAACATTTGCTGGAGTGACACCACACTGCTAAAAATGCACAAAATTTGTTGCAACTAAATCTCCCTTAAATTCATGGCTGAAAGGTGGTCAACCTACCTGCAACATTTCACAGATGAAAACTGAGACACACATGGCCAAGCAACATCAGAGTGTGGTCAAGATGGCAAAAGGTAAGGAAGAGCAGACAAGCTAGGAGAGGCTGCCGCAGTCTGCTTTTGCCCAAGCCTTCTAGAAAGGGCAAAAATCTGCCGAGTCCCTTCTCCTATTCCCCCATCAAGTTAATGGAGGGCAAACTGTTTTTGCACTTTGAACTCAGTTTGCACCGATTGATGTAAGCTGGGGACAAAGGGGTAAATTTGAGGAGAGTAGCTGGGGCATTTTAAAGTGGGCCTGGAAAAGTGAGACAGCAAATTAATAACTGAGAGTCTCCCTAGCAAATTGGGACGGTTGGAGGACATGTTACCGCCATCTGGAAATGGTATTTTTGTCACCCTGCTACTGGTTAACATGAGGCCGTCTGAATGTTTTTGGACTTCAGCTCCCAGCAGCCCTAGCCGCTCCATCCAAGGGTGAGGAATTCTGACAAATGCAGTCCAACAACATCTGGAAGGCCTCGGGATTCCCATCCCTAGGTGAAAGGAATGGATTGATACAGAATGGGCATTTATTAAAAATAATACTGTTGGAAAAGGCCAAGAGATCAGACAAGAGCTTTGAAATCATATGTCTTTTGGACAACAGCTTCCAGAATTGTCGATGGTGGCTGGATGCTGGGAGCTGTAGTCCAAAAGACACACAATTTCAAAACTCTGGATCAGACCAAACTCTGCAACCCAACACACAGCTATGGACACACCGGATTCCATAAATCAAACAAAGTGATCTTGTATTTGCTGTCATTTTGTTGTCTTTTACTTTAATTTTGCCTTACAAAGCAGCTTTGATGAAAAATAAATTTCAGTGGAGGTTGATAAATCAGTCCCAGATTCCGTCTCTGACAATCAGCTTTAAAAGAAAAGGTAGCCAGGCTGATGAGAAATATCTTTCTTAGCCTTACAAACTATGAGAGCTAAAATAAAAAATACTGAGTTAGAGAGGTGAATACAGTAGTCTGATCTGTTAGAAGACAAACCTCTTTTCTGTTGCTCTAGTCCTGATCGGCTCTTCTGATGTTTTAAAATGCAAGATCCCCTGCCCACATATTTCATAATGGCATCTATTTTTATTTTCCAAAGAGCCAGGAAAGAAAACAGATATGACAGAAAGGAGCAGCAAACTCCTGTGGTCATTAGCCCATTTTTCCTGTGTAGGGAATTACTTTTTGGACAACAGTGTCTAGAATCCTCCAGCCAGCATTGGGGAACATGGGAAGTTATAGTCCATAAAGTAATTTTTCAAAGTTGTGTGTATATGTGTGCGCATTGTGATAAAATAGACGAGCCTTTCTGGCAGAGATGCGGCCACTGAGTCTCTTACCATCCTCGAGGGAGTACATTGTTGTCTTGCACATGGTGTCACTTGCCGAGCAATCCACGATGGTTGTGCATTTCCAAGCAGCAGTGGGTTCCTGGCATGAGTAACACCTCAGCGCTTGGACTGTGAGAAAAAAAGGATGGGGGAGAGAAATGGCCTTCATTAGCACAACCGGTTTGTATCAGATCCTACCCCTTCTTCCACCCGTCTTTGCCCTGGGGGCAAAACAGGGTAAAAGCCCTGTGTCATCAGGACTGCAGGGCTCCAATACAGAGGCATGGAAACGAGCTCTTGTCTCTTAGCATCATGGGCAACTTAGCATTAACAGCTGTCCCGTAACCTAGAAAGGGTTAAATTTATATCCCATAGGCTTTGCTAGATAGTTTTGTTTCTGCTTGGGAACTGGAGGCTGGGAAAAGAAAGGCAGTTGGGAATGGGCTGTGGTGTCACAACTCTGCATTGTGATTTTCTTTGTTTGCTTCTGCACTATATAGCTTTTGGGTGTCCATCTTCCATCAGCCTTGCCTGGGTGGTAGTGGGGGAGTGTTAAACTCCAACTCAGGGACCTCATGTAGCCAACCATGGGCAACCGGAGGGTTAGTTTTGGGGTATTCTGCGGAGAATCCATTCCTTAGGGGCCCATTTCTACCACTCACTGCAAGGGGATGCTGGATCCCATCAGCAAAAGACCTGTGCTATAGACCTTTTGCTGCATCAGTTTACCTCCAATAAAGCTTATGTTAGAGAGTCCATGTAGTGTAGTGGTTTGAGTGCTGAACTAAGACACTGGGAGGCTGGGATTCAAATTCCTGCTCGGCCATAGAAACCCACTGGGTGACTTTGGACTGCAGCCAGTTCCAGTTCAAAATAACCTGTTCCCACAGGCAGGCAGTGCTTCTGTTGCTATGGAGTAGTCAATCCACTCTTGCTGTTACAGCTGCTCCTCAGACAGGTACTCCAGGTTGTACAGGGACTCCCACAGTGCCAAACTCAGGGCAGGGCACTTAGATGGCTCCCACACAGCCTGGAGCTGGGAAGAGCAGCCCTAAAGCCAAGAGCAGATTCACCGAACTCACAGAATGCATCCATTGTCCACCTCCTGCCTGTTTTCAAACTTTTAAAACACTGAGGCCTTCTCTAGATGGGCTATATACCCCGTCTTGGAGCCCTATAGTCCAGTCAATGCAGATAATTTGCCCCATTTTGTCCCCGGGCAGTTCTCATGACCCCCCCAGGGCAAAGATGGGGCTGAGACAGGGGAGAAACAGGGTAAGGCCCATTACACCATTTTTTTAAAAATACCTAGTAAAATCTGCTTCATCTGACAAAAAAAATGGATCGGGCCCCACATGACCACAGGAGCCCATTCCAGCATGCTGGCCCATTGCTGCAGCGGTCATCTGCCTCCAAGTCCTGTTCTGTGCAGACAGTGGGTGTACAGCAGGTCATATCCACAGGCAGAATATGCCAGCAGGGAGCTGGGGTATTCTGGTCCATGTAAATGAGTCCTGCGAGTGTTTGAAATAGGAGGGGAAGCTAGCCACAGTCCCACCAGACTGACCCCTGAGCATTTGGTACTCATGCAGCTATCGGGGCTTACATGTCAAATGCCAGAAGTCCACTTGGTTGGATCGCAACTGGCATAGCAACAGTTTTCCTTCTTTCCAGCCAGCCAGCCTGACACTGAACTGCAACAGAAATGTCTCACCTCACAATGGCAAGGTGCTTGTTAAAGTAAGAGCTGTGAGTCCAAATGGACACCCAGTCCTATCTTTTGGACACCCAGCAGAGACCAACAGGCACATAACAATTTAGTCAGTGAACAATATCATACCCAGCCCTGTTTTAATGCCTTCTTTGAGCTACTGCAAACCGAAATTAACAATACTCCCCAGATATATGTCTTCTGCAAATCCAGATCCTTGATAACAAGAAGAAAAATCCCCAAAATTCTTATTCAGATATTTTCTGGTGGTAGCAGGTTAATAAAAAATTGATTGATTAATTCATTGATTGTGTCTGTGCGCCTTCAATTCAACTGTCAATTTATGGCGACTGGATGAATTTCACAGGGTTTTCTTAGGCAAGGAATCCTTAGAGGTGGAATCCTCTGAAATATAGCCTACAGCACCTGGGATTCCTTGGCAGTCCTTCTGGGCTTGGGGAATGTTTTTGGACTGTCACACCCAGATTCTAAGGGCTTATCTACAAGGGCAATATACTCCGTCTTAGAGCCCTACAGTCCTGCTGATTCAGGCCTTTTGTGCCGTTCTGGCCCCGAGCAGTCCTCACATCCCCTAGGGCAAAGATGGGACTAAGACAGCCCTGTTACACCATCTGCGGCCACTCTTCCATAGCAGGAAGGAGTCATGCAGGATGTCACCCAGGCTGGTCACATGCAGGGGGCCTTGGTCAGATGTTGCAGGCTGGCTTCCTAGCTTCCAGGAGAGTGAGGGAGTCTGTGCCAGCGGCGGTGGTGGCAACAGTGGCAGCAGCAGGCTGGCATGCCAGTCTGGACTTCCTCCCATTTTGTGGAGGGAACAAAGATGAAATGGGCCTGGTCTGCAGACAGGATACGCTAGTGGGGACCTGGCTTATCCTGGCCCATGTAGATGAACCCGAGGAGCAACCGACCAAAAAGGCACCTTTTCCCATACTCTGGAAGTTCAGACAGGATCTGATGCCTTTAAAATATTTAGGCCTGTGTGTGTGTGTGTGTGTGTACACATGCCTTCAAGTCACCTGTTGGGTTATGGCAACCCCATTAATTTCATAGGATTTTCTTAGGCAAGGAATAATCAGAGGTGTTTTTGCCAGTTCCTTCCTCTGAAATATAACCTACAGCACCTGGAATTTCTTGGCAGTCTCCCATCCAAGTACTAACCAGGGCTGACCCTGGTTAACTTCCAAGATCAGACAAAATCTGGTGTCTTTAGGGTATTTAGGCCCTGTGTGTGTACGTTCGCATGCATGCACATGCCTTCAAGTTGTCTATTGACATATGGTAACCCCATGAATTTCATAGGGCTTTCTTAGGAAAACTCAAGAGGTAGGTTTGCCAGTTCCTTCCTCTGCAATATAGCCTACAATCCCTGGTATTTGTGGGTGATCACCCATCTAAGTACTAACCACAGCTGGCCCTGCTTAGCTTCCAAGATTAGATGGGATCTGCTGCCTTTAGGGTTTTTAGGCCCCTTTGATTAATTTATTTATTGGTTGCATTTATATGCCACCTTTCTCCCAGTATGGGACCCAAAGCGGCTCACAAACAATAAACAAAATTAGCTAAAAACATAACAATAAAATTAAAACACAATTTTTAAAAGTTCACTGTATTAAAATTAACATTTTAACAATATAAAATCATAAGAAACATAGAAATTGCTAGAATTGTATGTAGTTAACAACCTTTTGAATGGGAAAGTGGACAACAAGTAAACATTGGGAAGTTCAAGTTAGGTGGGTTTGTCTTCAAGTGGAAACCAAGAGGCTTTCCACACACCGAAGTAAAGTCAGAGAAAGCAATACTGGAAGGTGTGGGTGAACACTCCGAACTCATAAAGTCACCTTCCAATGAGTTTATGCTAAGTTCCTAAAAGTCTACCTTACCAGAAATTAGTTTCTCCCATCACTGTCCCAGCTAAGTCAATTATGGAACCTAACATGTTGATCACCTGAAGATCAGTGCTTTCCAATGGAGATAGTTGATCATCCCATATACTTGGCAGAACACTGACCAAATGATAAAGTGTCTAAGTAATGTCTTAAACACATCTCAAATGCCATTTGATAGTTTAGCCTCATATAGGTAGATAAAATCTCTCTTCAAGGCAAAAGGACTGAGCTATTGCCTCATCATGCCATATAATGAAGGTCTCTGATCCAACTGCAAATGTCACAGAGTAGCACTTGGATCTGCAAACACAAACATGTCCTCTTCTATCTCTGAATTTGACCTAACTTGCCCACTTTTAAGGCTTGCTTTGCAAACATGATCCTTAGGGTACTAGCTTCTTAAAATATCACAACAGAAGAGGTAGTTGTGAATTGGACAGGTGCATTGGATATGACATGAAGGGTCATGCAATAAACCAGTATTTCACTTTCCTTTTTTTCCTCCAAGATAAATAGCAAAAGGACTTAAAGAAGAAGGGTCTTACCACACTCAGCATACAAAAGCGCAACCAACAATGTTGAGAGACACATCCTGCCTCTTGCCAAACTCTTCACCATCTTAGAATGCCAGTTTTACTCTTCTGTCACCCCAGCTGCCAACACAGAGCCAATACTGTGTCCTCTGCCTTTTGCTGGTGGAAGTGATGTTCTGAGACCCACCACCTCCCACTCTGGAACAATATAACACTGAAAAAACAAGTTTGTTTTCAATCTTGAGGAGATTAGATGATCTAAAGCCAACCAGACACACCCCCATGCTTTATTCTTCTCTGCACACCCAAGCATTTCTTGAGTTTTCACAAAGGGTAATGAATCAGTTCTCTTTTTGTGGTGGAAGGTTTTTTTTTAACTGGACAATAGCAATGTTCATTTTAGCCTGGAAGGTAAATGTTACCTCACATCTACTAGGATGACAAAAAAAAGAGGTTATCTAATCGAAAGAGCTTTTGAGTGCCTGCTCTATCTTCGGTTTCTTTGCCTTTCTCTGATTCATATAGACTTTGTTTTTCTTATTTGCCATTAAGGTGACTTTTGAA
This sequence comes from Gambelia wislizenii, assembly GCA_030847615.1. NCBI lineage: Eukaryota > Metazoa > Chordata > Lepidosauria > Squamata > Crotaphytidae > Gambelia > Gambelia wislizenii. Next base: position 331,771,174 of record JAUMIR010000004.1, read on the forward strand.
GATTATCACACCAGGCTTCTAACATGCAGCAACTGCATTAGTGAAGCAAATGGAAACATACCGGCATTGATGCAATCCTTATCACACCAACGCTTCAAAACTGGAATGTTTCTATTTGCTTCACTAATGCAGTTGCTGCACAATACTGGTGGGAGGGGGGAGAAAAGAGACAGATGGGGGCAGGAGGGAGAATAGACTGGACAGGAGAAGGGCAGGAATAGTTAGATCAAGTGGGCAGGAGGGCAGAGGAAAGAAAAGAGATAAATAGGGTGGGGGGAATATATCAGGCAGTCAAGAGGGGAGGAAATAGTCAGATCAGGCTGGCAAGGGAGGTGAGAAATAGTGAGATCAGGCAGGTGAGGGGGTGGGAAATAGATTGAGCAGGCGGTGGGAAATAGTCAGATTGGGAGGGCAGGGAAACAAGGGGAAGAGAGAAGGAGAGAAGAGGAAAAACATGCCTACTGACCTCATGTGGCTGCTGCTATTGGAACCAAAGTGGAAGAGGACTTACCGCACAGAGGGAATAATGGAAATGCCACACTGTTGAGGGACTATTGATGGGTTTCCCCCATCAATGAAAAGGTGACCTCCAGCAATGGTTTGAAGGCAGATTGGCAACAGCACAGATACGACAATATGCAATCTCTCTATCTCTCTCTCTGGTTTTTCTTCGCAAACAAAGATTCAGGAAGGAGTCATCCCGCGCTTTCTGCAAGCACGCTGATTACTAAAAAGGCCAATCCGAGATAAACAAGCGCAGCAGAAGGTCTCCTTGGGTGATGTTTTTGGGTTGTGATTCTTTCTGCGTTGTCGTTTCTCTTCAAGACTTGTTCGTCATGAGTTCTCAAATAAGGCTGCAGCATTGTGGATAGTGCGTCTCCATGCCTCCCGATGTGAGGCCAGGGCAGACCATTGTTGGTGATCAATTTGGCCAAGCCTGAGATGTTGTTTCAGGGAGTCCTTGTATCGCTTTTTTGGAGCACCCCTCTTATGCTGACCCGTGGCAAGTTCACTGTAGAGTACTATTTTTGGGAGGTGATGGTCCTCCATCCTAGAAATGTGCCCTGCCCAGGGCAGCTGTATTCTCAATATCATGGCCTCAATGCTGGTGATCCCTGCTTGCTCAAGGACAGCAACATTCATCACATAGTCAGTCCAGTGTATATTTAGGATTGTGCGTAGACAGCGCTAATGAAAGCATTCAAGGAGTCGTAAGTGGTGGCGATAGGTGACCCATGTTTCAGACCCATAAAGGAGGATGGACAGTACAATGGCTCTATACACACTGATTTTTGTGCTTCTCCTCAGGGGTTTGTTACTCCAGACTCTTTTGTAAAGTCTTCCAAATGCGCTATGTGCCTTTGCTAACCTGTGATCGATCTCTTTGTCAATCTTGGCATCTGAGGAGATGATGCTTCCCAGGTAGGTGAATTGCTGCACGGACTTAAGCACAGATTTGCCTATGGCAATGTGGGGATGTTGGTGTTCGTCCTGTGGTGCAGGCTGGTAGAGAACTTCTGTTTTCTTCAGGTTGACTTCCAGCCCAAACAGCTCTGCAGCTCTTGCAAAGCAGGATGTTAGGCGCTGCAGAGCTGCTTCTGTGTGGGCAACAAGGGCAGCAGCAGCAGCGAAGAACAGCTCACTGACTAGATAGTTTAGAGTCAAAGGAGATTTTCACATTGGCTATATATCCCGTGGCAGGAACAGAACAGGGTCGGGAAAGGTTTTCCCTTTCGGATGACGTTGACCCCGTTCTGTCCTGCATCCATCCTACTCCCGTGACTGTTCCAGAACAATGTAATCATGATTTTTCATCATGAATAGACCTCCCGTTCCGTCGCTATAACGCAATCACAGGTGTGTGAATAGGAACGTGATAACGCCGGATGGTAAATTTAAAAAATAAAACTCCCCCAAATCAGTTCACCAAGCACAAAAACACTCTTTAAATCACATAATCAAAACAGGGAGGGTAAAATAAAGGGTGCCACTTACCTGGATTTCCAGATCGTACCAGGAAGTGCTCGGAACGGACCTCCCCTGGTTCAATAGGAAGGAGCCATGGTAAATAATGCAGTTTCAAAATGGATTATTGGTGTAGTGTGAATTCAGCCATCATCTTCTGATTTCTTGATGACAGTCTCCATTTTGCTTAATGACTCAGACAAGGTACAAGATACCTTTAACTATTGCAATTTCTTTGTTACCCACATTAAAGTTATGTCCTTTATTTCATATGTGATCATTATCTTTGACTTCTTAATATTGAAGCTGAACCCTGCTTTTGCTCTTTCTTCCTTGACTTTCCTTAATAGTCATTCTAAGACTTACGGTGCATCAACACTAGAAGAAGAAGAAGAATCTTTATTATGGTCATAGACCAGCACAGGTAAAAAGGGATACAGAATAAAGGTAAAAACCCAGGATAAAAACAGGCTAAAAGCAGTATTTAAAATATTAGCTCCAGTATAACAAGACTAGGTTGATACTATTCTACTGTTGAGGACATTGTCTGTCGAATTTTAACCGCAGCTGCGCAGAATCTGGCAACATTATAAGTTCTTCCTGGGTTGGTGTCTGAAAGCAACAAGTTTATATAAGAATTGTCCAGTGTGCCCTTGATATTTATGCAACAGGGGTGAAATTAGGCTGAGACTTATGTCCCTGTAGTATGAGCACTGGAGTAATACATGCTCTGTTGTTTCTATTTGGCCTGAGTTGCAGGGGCACAGTCTGTCTGAGAAGGGGATCTTCTTGTCTCGGCCTTCAAGGACAGCTGAAGGGAAGGCACGACACCATGCAAGAGTAAAGGCCCTTCGATGTTTAGGTATTTCAAGTGTTGCTAAGTATGCCAAAGGAGAGGCCAGATATCTATTGGAGTCACTAGCAATGAAGGTTGGAGTACTGGCTAGATCCAGTTGTTGCTCTATATCTACTGCCCGCTGTTTGATAGTAGCTTTCACCCTATCATATCCCAGGCTAAGCAGAAGATCTGGAGAAAGGCCCAGCATTGAAATTTTAGTCATCACTATCTGTTTCCAGCTGGATTGGAAATCATCACTTAAGGTTAGTGGAGCAAGGCCAGTGGGAAAGAGGGATAGTCTGAGCTCAACACTAGAAATAATAGATTTTCCTTGGGCTTTTTTCCGGGCTGTGAGGCCGTGTTCTGGAATAGTGCAATCTGAAATAATGCAGTTTAACATCACTTTAACTGCCATGTCTCGATCCTACAGAATCCTGGGATTTGTAGTTTTGTGAGGCACCAGCACTCTTTGCCAGAAAAGGCTAAACACCTTGTAAAACTACAAACGACACAAGATTCCATAGGATGGAGGTACAGCACTTAAAGTAGTGCCAAACGGCATTATTTCTACAGTATAGATGCACCCCTAGCTATTTTCTGCAAGTAGCATGGTGCCATCTGCATAGAATCATAGAGTTTGAAGAGACCACAAGGGCCATCTAGTCCAACCCCCTGCCATGCAGGAAAAAACAATCAAAGCATTCCCGACAGATGACCATCCAGCCTCTGTTTAAAAACCTCCAAAGAAGGAGACTCCGCCATACGACAAGGCAGTGTATTCCACTTCTGAACAGCATTTACTGTCAGGAAGTTCTTCCTAATGTTTAGGAGGAATCTCTTTTCCTACAGTTTGAGTCCATTGCTCTGTGTCCCAGTCTCAAGAGCAGCAGAAAACAAGCTTACTCCATCTTCAATATGAAATCCAATACGCAAGTAGAGTAGACTTATTGAATCAACTGAAGGAACCTAAGTGTCCCCAAGTTACCATTCATTGAATGGGTATAATTTAAACTAACTTTAAGATGTAGGCTAGCAGTGGGAATCATGCAGCTCTCCTGATTTTGCTTGGACTATAACTCATCATAATTGGTTCTGCTGGCTAGGGTTGCTCAGACTTGCACTTCTATAACATCGGAGGATCACATGCTTCCCATCTCTGGATTAGGCCGTAGTGTGAAATATCACAAGGATGCAAAAGGCTGTCTAGGGTGGCTCTTGTTTCTCTCATAGTGAAAATCCAAACATCAGGTCTGGAAGCCATGCCTTATGAGGAGCAGCTTAGGGAGCTGGGTATGTTTAGCCTGGAGAAGAGAAGGTGAAGAAGTGACAGGTTAGCCATGTTTAAATACTGTATTTGAAGGGATGTCATATTGAGGATGGAGCAAGCTTGTTTTCTGCTGCCCCAGAGATTAGGACATGGAGCAATGGACTCAAACTACAGGAAAAGAGATTCCAGATCAACATTAAGAAGAACTTCCTTTTGGTAAGAGCTGTTCAGCAGTGGAATGTACTGCCTTGGAGTGTGGTGGAGTCTCCTTCTTTGGGGATTTTAAACAGAGGCTGGATGGTCATCTGTCAGGAATGCTTTGATTTTGTATTCCTACAAGGCAGGGGGTTGGACTGGATGACCCTTATGGTCTCTTCCATCTCTATGATTCTATGATGACTCTTCTAAGAGCTGATGTCTTCACCTTGAATGTGGTCTGACAGCTTCAACTGTTTCCTGGATATCACAGAAATGCCACCAAATCTGTCATGTTCCTTTTACCAAGGGAGTGAAACTGAGAGCTTTCCTCCCATTCAATCACCTAGAATAACATGATAGTACAAGAAGGGTGGTTCTGTGTTTCTTACCTGAAACTGGCTGAACTATAAACTCCACTTTTTCTGTTTTGTTTTGGGTTTGTTGTTATTTTTGCTTTCTTGGCTTTGGACTTTTGCTGAACACATCTACATTTTCTGCCTCTTTGACTGGCATGAGGTTTACCCCCCTCTAGCAATAAAACCTTAACACACACACACACAAAAATCTATCAACGTCTGAGTCTGATCTGCAACTCCACCTGTTCTCAGGCATTTTCTTTTAACGCACGCACTGCCAATGAACTGTATTCCAGGACCAGGATAGGGTTTTTAGAAAAATACAGAAAGTGAACCAGAAGTGACTTTGGGGTCATTTTCTGATGAAAAAAAATGCTTCTGCTTGGCCAGAAACACTCCAGGGAGGCAAAAAAAATGTGATGGAAATTCCCCCAACCCCTAAAATTGTGTTGAGGGATATATATGGGCAAAATTTTGATTTATTTATTTGGCAGGGGATGCATTGATGGTTCAAATCCCCACAGTGGGTAGGAGGATGGAGACCCTTGGGCAAGTTACTCTATCTGTTACTCATCCAAGCATCACTACTACAATGAGGCAGTGATGAAATCTGAAGTGACAGTGCTCATTTTGCCATTGCCTAGAGCCACTCCCCAAGGAGAATCCAAAAATGCAGGCAGGTGGTTTGAGCCATATCTGAAAACCAGTTGTAGCAGTCTTCAGCCTCAATTCAATTGTTAGCTTTTAGTAGGGTAGACCCATTCAAGCAATAGGAACTTGGCAACACTTATATAAGTTCCATTGATTTAATGGTCAAGTCTGTTTGTGACCAACATGAGATTCAGGCCTTGATCTCCATCAAGTCTTTAAAAAAATTGTTTGGTATTGTTTGCTGTTAAGTGGACTTCAACTTACAGCAACCCTCCAAGAGACCTGATCAACACCTGTCCTGCTTACGTCCTGTAAATGCAGGGCTTTGACATCAATCCATCTGTAATGTGGTCAACCTCTTTCCTACTGACTCTCATTCAACCAAGGATTATAGTCTTCTCCAATGAGCTATGTCAACTCATGATGTGCCCAAAGTACAATTGCCTCAAACAGAAGCAGCTCTGCAGCGCCTAACATCCTGCTTTGCAACAGCTGCAGAGCTGTTTGGGCTGGAAGTCAACCTGAAGAAAACAGAAGTTCTTTACCAGCCTGCACCACAGGACGAACACCACAATCCCCACATTGCCGTCGGCAAATCTGTGCTCAAGACCGTTCAGCAGTTCACCTACCTGGGAAGCATCATCTCCTCGGATGCCAAGATTGACAAAGAGATCAATCACAGATTAGCAAAGGCATATAGTGCATTTGGAAGACTTCACAAGAGTCTGGAGCAATAAACACCTGAGGCAAAGCACAAAAATCAGTGTGTATAGAGCCATTGTACTGTCTATCCTCCTTTATGGATCTGAAACATGGGTCACCTATCGCCACCACCTACGACTCCTTGAACGCTTTCATCAGCGCTCTCTACGCACAATCGTAAATATACACTGGACTGACTATGTGACGAATGTTGCTGTCATTGAGCAAGCAGGGATCACCAGCATGGAGGCTATGATATTGAGAAAGCAGCTGCGCTGGGCAGGGCACATTTCTAGGATGGAGGACCATTGCCTCCCAAAAATACTACTCTACAGTGAACTCGCCATGTGTCAGCGTAAGAGGGGCACTCCAAAAAAGCGATACAAAGATGCCCTGAAACAACATCTCAGGCTCAGCCAAATTGATCACCAACAGTGGTCCGCCATGATCTCACATCGGGAGGCATGGAGACGCACTATCCACAATGCTGCAGCCTTATTTGAGAACTCACGCTGAACAAGTCTTGAAGAGAAACGACAACGCAGAAAGAATCACAACCTAAAATCATCACCCAAGGAGACCTTCTGCTGTGCTTTCTGCAACCAGACTTGTTTATCTCGGATTGGCCTTTTTAGTCATCAGCGCGCTTGCAGAAAGCGTGGGATGACTCCTTCCTGAATCTTTGTTTGAGAAGAAAAACCAGAGAGAGAGAGAGAATTGCCTCAGTTTGGTCATTTTAGGACTTGTCTACATAGGCAAAACATATGTGGACTCACCCTGAATCCAGCGCTAGCAGTTCAGTTGATGTACAGCTACTTCCGGAGAGGATCCACATTTCATTGCCCTTAACCTGAATTTGCTCCAAATTAAGCAAAGTTGGGGGGAAACCCAGGATGACCTTGGGGTCTTTTGCTGTTTAGACAGATGGATTGGGTCCAATTTGGTCTGATCCAGTTGCCCACACACAAACATGGCACCATCGCCCTTACCCTGTGCAGGGAAGGGTGATGGATCCCTGTTGGAGCCACCACTGATTCCTCACCAACCGAGGAACTTTGTGGACGGCCTACCCAAGTGTGCCGTCAGTTCTGCTGAGGTCAGAATGGGGTGCCCGTGGAATCAACAAGGAGGGGGTAGAGTGACCTCCTCCTTGTCAATCACATGTCTGGGTGCCCATTCTGACCTCAGCAGAAGCACTAGCACACCGGGCGGAGTTCCTTGCCAGCAAGAAAGCAGTGGTTCGAAGAACAGAGGACAGGCCAGCGGGGCCAATACAGTGTTAGCCCTACTGATGACAATGATGGCCATCATGCCGGATTTGGCCTGCTGTGTGTAGCTGCCATCATGGTTGGTCTAGGACTAGTCTGGAGCATAGTGCTCCAGTCTGGGCCCAGAATTAAGTGGCCAGTGTAGACGGTCCCTGCTTATGGTGTTCACACTTAATTTGCTCTCTCCATTTATTTGTCTTTATAGCAGTCCATGGTACACATGGAACTTTCCTCCAGCACCCCATTTCAAATGGATTGATTTTCTTGCTTTCTTGCAGTGATGTTTCTTGCAGTGATCTTTCTTCTGTTCAAAAAAACTAGAAATACAGTTGGACCCCCATATCCGCGGAACCAATACCCACAATTTCAGATCCACGGGACACAAAAAGAAGAATGTGTACCATAGTGCCTTCCTAGAAAATGCCTAGAGAGGCATCCTCTCTAAACATTTTCTAGGTCCTTCAAGGCAACTCTATGGTATTTTAAACCAGAAGTCCCATTATTTTCAATGGTGTTCCCTGTTATTCACAGTTTCCAGTATCCCTGATAAGTCCGGTCTGACTGTACTGCAGCATGAATGTTACTGCCTTTGGTATTTAATTATGTATCTGGAGATCATTATATAACACTGAAAACAGTTCTGCTAGTATAACCCTCCATCACATGAGTGGAAAACTCCTACAAGATTCCAAAAATAAAAGGAAAAAGGAAAGTGGGTAAGCCCTTTCTCAATAAACCAGGGATTGATTGATATGAGAAAGCTCTTTGCTCTTCATCAAAAAATTCCCACAACCACCACATCTGTGAAGCCCAGGGTTTGGCAATCGCCGGGGTGCAGGGAGGACACAGAAGTGCACAGGTGGAACATTACGCTCCGCCTGCTCAATGTAGAATCTATGCCATGTCTGCTGTAAATGTTCTTTGTTTACCCACCATTGTGCTGTTGTTTAACCATCTTGGCACATGCCTTTAACCCTAGCTCCAGAAAATGTTAAGGAACTGCTTCAATACCAGTTGAGAAAGAGTTGCCCTAATAAGTCCCATGTGGCTTGGATCCTGAATGACTGTACAGGTGCCCCCGCCTTATGCACCAGACTAGTAACCTGTGGTTTCAATTATCCATTGTCTGAAAAGTATTATCTCTCTAGGCATTTCCTACGTCCTCCAGCACAACTCTATGATAACTTCCATTGGAAATTACCATGGAGTCATGCTAGAGATGCCTAGATAGGCAGTCTCTCTAGGCATTTCCTAGGTCCTCCAGTGCAACTCTATGGTAACTTCTGTCAGAGGTTACCATAGAATTACACTGGAGATGCCTAGAGAGATGGCCTTTCTAGGCATTTCCTAGGTCCTCCAGCATGGCTCCATGGTAACTTCCAATGGAAGTTACCATAGATTCTTGCTGGAGATGCCTAGAGAGGCTACCTCTTTAGGCATTTTCTAGGTCCTCCAGTGCAACTCTATGGTAACTTCTGCCAGAGGTTACCATAGAGTCATGCTGAAGATGCCTACAGGATGCATCCCTATGCACTTCCTACATCCTCCAGCATGATTCTGTAGGGTTTCCTATTACCTATGGTTTTAAGTATTCATGTTAAGTCTGGGAATGTATCCCCCACACATACGGGGGTGACCTGTATCTCCCAATATGTACCTGCCTAGGTTTTAAGAACCTTAGGGGAGGTCTTTCCCTCAGTCCCAACTTCCTTGCAGGAATGTTTAGTGAGGACACAGGAGAGCGCCTTCTTAGTGGCTGCTCCCAGACTAGGGAATTTCCCTCTCCACAGGAAGGTAGATTGCTCTCTTCGTTGCTCTCTTTCCACCGGCAGCTCAAGACTTTCTGTTCATCCCAGCCTTTGGGGGTTAACTATCTGTTGCAGAAGGGTTTTGAATTGGAATATGTTGCATTGTATTTTTGTTATTATTATTATCATTATATTTTAACAGCCTTTTCAAAACTGTTTTAATTAATGTTTGTAATATCATTGATCATAATTTTTAAAAAAAACGTTTGTATCATCCATCTTTTGAACTGTATTTCCTTTTAACTCAAATAGTGAGCCATGTTGGGTCCCATATTGGAGAAAGGTGGGATATAAATTAAATAAATCAATAAAATAAATAATAAATTGGATCACCTGTTTGTTATATTTATTATAGCAAATATGCATACTAATTACACTAGTTTATTGTTAATTACTTCACAGGTACAGGTACTAATAGACCACAAGTTGAACATGAGTCAACAGTGTGATGTGGCAGTGGTTAAATGCCAGTACTGCAAGCCACCACGTTGCAAGTTCGATTCCAGCAGGCTCCAAGGTTCACTCAGCCTTCCATCCTTTCGTAGGTCAGTAAAATGAGTACCCAGCTTCTGGGGGCAATTAACTAACACACATTGGAAACTGCTTAACGCAGTGTAGATGTGTAAATAGCTATTGCTTAAAAACAATTTGTAAGCCGTTCTGATAGCCTTGTGGCTGAAGAGCGGGGTATAAATAAATAAATAAAATAAAAAGGCGAATGCGATTTTGGGCTGCATCAATAGAAGTATAGTGTCTAGATCAAGGGAAAAATAGTGCCACTCTCTGCCTTGCTCAGGCCTCACCTAGAATACTGTGTCCAGTTCTGGGCACCACAATTCAAAAAGGATATTGACAAATTGGAGCGTGTCCAGAGGAGGGCAACTAAAATGGTGAAAGGTCTGGAAATCATGCCTTATGAGGAAAGACTTAGGGAGCTGGGTCTGTTTAGCCTGGAAAAAAGATGGTTAAGGGGCAATATGATAGCCCTGTTTAAGTATTTGAAGGGGTGTCACATTGAGGATGGAGCAAGCTTGTTTTCTGCTTCTCCAGAGACTAGAACATGGAGGAATGGATGCAAGCTCCAGGAACAGAGATTCCACCTCAACATTAGGAGGAACTTTCTGACAGTAAGAGCTGTTTGGCAGTGGAACACACTCCCTTGGAGCATGGTGGGGTCTCCTTCCTTGGAGGTCTTTAAACAGAGGCTGGATGGCCATCTGTCAAGGATGCTTTGATTATGATTTCTGTGTGGCAGGGGGTTGGACTGGATGGCCCTTATGGTCTCTTCCAACTCTACAATTTTATGATTCTATGATTCTATACTTATGTGTTATATACAGTTTTCCATTCATATTCACTGGGATTTGGTTCCAGGACCCCCCGTGGATATCAAAATCCGTGAATACTCAAGTCCCATTATATGCAATGGCATAGCAAAATGGTGTCCCTTATATCAGATCGCAAAATCAAGGTTTGCTTCTTGGATTATTATTTTTTTTAAGAATATTTTCAAGCCATGAATATTTTTTTTATTTTATTTTTTTATTTAGTTAGTTAGTTATACCCCACTCTTCAGCCACAAGGCTATCAGAGCGGCTTACAAATTGTTTTCAGCAATAGCTATTTACACATCTACACTGCATTAAACAGTTTCCAATGTGTGTTAGCTAATTGCCCCCACAAGCTGGGTACTCATTTTACCGACCTACAAAAGGCTGGAAGGCTGAGTGAACCTTGGAACCCTCTGGAATCGAACTTGCAATGGGGTGACTTGCAGTACTGGCATTTAACCACTGCGCCACCCCATGAATACCAAATCCGTGAATACGGAGGGACAACTGTAATATTATTTGCTACAGAATTGGTCTGCTATCTGTTGAAGATAATTGCAGCTTTTGTTCTTCATATCTACACGCACTCATGGAGGTCAAATGATGGTGTTAAGTTGCTCTTTCTTAAGCTGACCTTCCAGAAACCAGAAGCTGTTTTGTACATTTGAGAGCAGAAAGGAGGGGAATATTACAGAGACTACGAATGTAGGTGTCTCCTATTTTTCCAGTGGCTACAGCAGTGACTATCTCAACTGGCATACGTGGATCAAACTAATGGATTCTGCACTGGGAAATTGTCCCTCAGTTGTCCATGGTCAACTAGACACCGCCCTTCCCATACATGTTCCATCCAAGGGGAACAGCCACTGACTTTGACTCATAAGACTTTTGTGGCTTTGGCCAACCCAAGGACAACCCATTCTGTGGCATTTCCAGTGGTGCGCCACTCAATTGCTGTCTTCTTTGGTGTCTCTACCTAAGAAGCCACATGAACTATGGGAGGCGGTGTCTAGTGACCATCGGCAACTGAGGGGCAATTTCCCAGAAAAGATGCACTAGACATCCCAGAAACGAAAAATGGTAGGAGACAAGATTGCCCTGGGGACTACAGCTAAAGATGGCAGAGTGAGAGAAAGCTGGCAATGAGAAAACCTTATGATTTGCTGACTGGGCAGAAGCTTTAATGTGTCTCTTTCTCCTTGCTGGGTTAGAGCACTATGCTGGTTAAAATTTTGAGGAAAATGACCATGATGAGGGCAGGGTTGCATCTTCGTATACTTGCAGCGCTGTTGCATCTGTTTTCCTGGCAGCAAATGAAAGTATGAAGCGAGGGCCAAGCTGCTTTGGCAATGGGGCATTTTTCCACACAGGCTTGCTGGAGGACAAAACCAGACCTGGCTGTAGCTAAACATAAGGAGAAATGGAAGGGAAGAGAAGGGAATGGGTAGGGGGAAAGATGGTCAAAAGGCTAGCACTATCTTGGCCAAGCAATGTCCAAGCTAAGCCCAAACTGAAACATTCCCTCCCCCAGTTTTGGTGGACAGCATCATATGACCCAAGGGATGATGTCAGTGGCAGCTCCTTGGCTTCCATGTCAGTGGGACAGCAAGTCCATTCCAGGTTTTCTTCAGAACTTGAAAGGAGTTAGCTAAGGTGCTGAAGTGGAGAAGTGAAGACTGAGAGGTGACATGATATCCAAAGATCTGAAGGGAAGCCGTGTGGAAGAAGGAGCCAGCTTGTTTTCTTCTGCTACAGAGACTAGAACATGAACCAGTGGATTCAAATTGTAATAAAAGACATTCTGCCTAAATACTAGGAAGAACGTGTTTTACTATAAGAATTGTTCAACAGTAGAATAAACTGCCTCAAGGCATGGTGGGCTCTCCGTCTTTGGAGGTCTTTAAGCAGAGACTGGATGGGCATCTTTCAGGAGTGCTTCAGTTGTGTATTCCTGCATGGCAAGGGGTTGGGCTAGATGGCCCTTGTGGTTCCTTCCAGCTCTAAGATTGTAGGATTATTTGAAGGGTTCAGCATCTTGCATAGCTCCCTTGAAGTTCATGGAAAAACATGGAACCAATTCACCACCACACTGACATGGAAGCCAACAGCTGCCACAGGGGTTTCAGTGGGCAGAACACCTAAAACCTCGGCACAGAACACAACAAAAGTGGCAATGAAAATTCTGCCTGAAAGGCTACATCGGATCTTACAGCAAGTGTGAGCAACAGTGATGAGTCCAGGGGCCAATTTTCTGACTCTGGGATTCTGTGGAGAGGTTCACACAGACTGCCCCCCCCAAAAAAAACCCCAAAAGAACAAGAACCTACAACAAGCAGCCAGACTTCCATCTCTGGTTTTTGAAAATGTTTATTACTTGATGTTTAAGCAGTACAGGGAGGGTCTGCAACCTTTTTAATTCAGGAAGTCTGGAAGTGTGAAGAACCACAAAAAGTGGCTTTGTGGGCCTCGTGCGCCCCAGGATGACACCTTGCTTACTCCTGGGGCTTGTCCATACAGCGAAAATGTTCCTCTTAGAATTCAAGGAGAATACGGTTTGTCTAAATGGAATCCCGCATCAATCCACTGTATTCAGAAGGAGGGGGACCAAAAATGTCAAATACCTCATGGGAAAAGACCTTCGCAGATTTCTCCATATTAAAAAAAAAAAAAAACTCTGAATGAAATGCTCATTCCTGTTCGTTGGGACAACTGATTTGCTTTGAGGTATGCTGGGAGCTGCATCCCACAACATCTGGAGGGCAGGGCTTTACCCACCATTGATGAACATCTTTGATCATGAAGCAACATCTGTGCAAAATCCTAGTCATTGTTCTCTTAGTTCGCCCTTTAAGGCAGTGGCTGTTAACTTTTTCTTTACTAGAGACCCCCTTTAAATATCCTTTGTTGCTGTGGACTCCCAAGATTTAACTCAAGATTTAAAATCACCACCACCACCATCATCATCATCCAATTATACCAGCCATTAAACCTCCCCTCAGAGGCACTGGAAGAGGAGGAAAGACTTTTCTCCTGCTTCTTCCTGAAAGTTTGTGGCTGGAGCAGATTGAATGGCAATGTGCAGGCCAAGCCAGCCAGCCAGGCTTTGCCTTGGCTCCTGTCATGTGGCCACTCCATTGCGGGGAGGAGGTGGGCCAAGCAGCCTTCAAGCCTTCCTGGACCCCCTGTGAGGACACTGCAGACCCCTGGGGGTCCCTGGACCACAGGTTAAGAACCACTGCTTTAAGGAGCTCTAAGAAATGGCATAAATCATAAGGAGTTTCCTGCGTGAAGTAGCTACCCATGACCGCTGAACGCAGGACCAGTTTCAGGAACTGGGAGGGGTGCTACAATGCTTTATTTTGGAGGGCCCATATGTTTATCTCAGGTCATTGTAACCTAACCTAACCTAACCTAACCTATTCATAGTACTGTACAGGATATTCAGATTATTGCTAATAATGTTTTTGCAGGAGGAGAGTTACAACAGGGGCCCCCACAATGATGGGGGGCCCTGCAGCTGCAGGGCCCTTAAACTGTCCCTGGCTGAACAGAGGCCCTGTGTTCAAACTAAAGACAGTACACTTCTGAAGAAGGCAAACCATGAAGGACAGGTGTTGCCTCTTCGGCAGGGGTTGGCAAAGTGCAGCCCATGGGCCACATGTGCTCCTTTCTCAAGGCTGCCTAGGGGTCAAAAAATCCATTCACTTTCTCTTGTTTAAAAAAGGCTTTTCCTGGGCTTCAAATGGCCCAAAGGGAGAGGGAGGGAGAAAACATGGTGAAAGTGCCTTCCATGTCCCCTCAAGGACATTTTTAATAGGTGCAGTGGAGGTGTAGCCCTCCAAGTTCTCCAGTGGGGGCTAATGTGTCCCCCAGCCTTCCACAGTTCCCCATTACTGCTCTAGGTTTACCTGAGCTCAGGAGGGTCTCTGAATCATAGGCCTGGCCTCTCTATTCCATCCCTCAGGAGAGAGGGGAGGAATCTCAGGGTGAGAGCCCCGCCTTGGCAAACTGTGTGTATAGTATGTACTCCTCATTCGTTAGACTTGTTTTATTTATATATTTTTAATTTCAACTAGCTGTACCCGACATAATATATGCCATTAAAAAGCTCTCCTAAAAACACCTGGTAGACCTCACAACAACCCTGCAAGTAGGCCAGTGGATTTTTAAATTCCTCCTCCCCCTTCTCAGCATTCCACACTTTTCCCAGAATTTCTGAGGGTAACTCGCTCTGTTGCCCTGCTGTGGCTGTGGCCGCAGCCAGTTGACTGCCTGGGTCCTATTGTAGTGGCGGCGGCAGCATCCTGCCACCTCTGTCGCCTGGGTTCTGTCGCAGCACTAGTGTCCCGCCACCACCACCAATTGAGTGCCTGGGTCCCGTCACAGCCGGTGACTGGTGGGTGGCTGAGGGAGTGAGAAGAGGGAGGGGCCCTTGTGAGGATGGGGGTGTAGATGCAGATTGAGTGGCAGGAGTGGATTGTAAGGTGGAGAGGGAATTTGCATGTGGCTGGCGATTGGCTGAGGGAGTGAGAGGAGGGAGGGGCCCTGGTGATGCTGGGGATGTAAATGCAGACTGAGTGGCAAGAGTAGATTGTGAAGTGGAGAGGGAATTTGCATGTGGGTGGTGATTGGTTGGGTGTGTTTCCTGAGCAGCCAATCAGCACACTGGGAGAGGAACCATGCCCAGGGCTATTGTACATACCCAAGCCTTGTATATTTTGTTAAAATAAAATAAAAATAGGGGAAAGAAACCCCCCACCCAGTTAACCCAGTGGGTGGTGGCAGCTATTGGATGGTTTTGGGGTCTGTAGGGAGCATCCTGGAGTGAGGATACTCAGGACTAACCCTACAGGGAGGGCTAACCTGGGGCTCCTGGGAAGTGAACTCAGGTTTGAGCCCGTGACACTCTGACCAATCAGCTTTTGACTGCAAATCAGTTGTCCAAACAGGCAGTAACGGGCATTTCCATGCATTATAAAAAATACTTTGGGAAAAGCCGCAAAGTCTTTTCTAGTGCAGTTTTTGGCCCCCCTCCTTCCAAAAAGAGCAAATCACCATGGGATCTCATTGGGACAAAAGATATTCTCCTTGCATTCTATGAGGAGTCTTATCATCATCTAGACAACAGTTTTGAGTGTCTTGTTAGGCTCTCGCTCTCAGCAATGATTTTGTATTGTATGCCTCCTGGATTTCTAGCAATAAAGTTTCCTGATGAACCCTGAAGTTTATGCTCTGAGTTTGGAAAAGCTGATACCTGACACCAGGGGATCAACCAGTGGGGCTGAGGGCAAGTGGGTCCTTAATTTCATGGGAAGGAGCACTAGGATATTTTTATTAAAAAAATAATACATTTCTGCTGAAACACTGCGCAAAAAGTTTATAGACAGTCATTTTTGCATCACCCCTCTGATGGTGTCACCCAGTGCAATCCTCACTCCCCCTTCTCCCCCCTAATGATGCCACTCCCCCCCTCCCTCACCACCCTGCCATAAAGCCCACACAGGGTTACCTGTGTATCGAACGCAATACTGATCAGTTTGGGAGCAATTTTTAATTGTGGTGCAACCGGTGTATTTGGTGTCATTGCAAACGTAGCATTCCAAGAAAAGAGCTGCAGAGGAAAGGCAAAAAAAATAAGAAGATGCATTCTTGTTGATTTTAATAAGGCAAATACCTAAATAAATAAATAAATAAAGGTTGTTAGGTTACAAGCTACAATGGGAGGGGCAGGCATTATTCTAATGTACAGCTGGACCTATTTTGTGCAAGAGAAACAGGCTTTGTGCAATTGACACAGGGGGATAGCTATGGGGAGGGGATGAAATGAGGGTATTCCCCTCCCCCAAATAAGAATTCTGACACACACATGAAATTTTCCTTCAACACCCAGAATTCTAGCATTGTTGTTGTTCACCTTCAAGTCATTTCCAATTTATGGTGACCCTAGGGCAAACCTATCACAGGGTTTTCTGAGGCCGAGAGTGTGTGACTTGCCCAAGGTCAACCAGTGGGTTTCTATGACTGAGTGGGGATTTGAACCCCTGTCTCCAGAGTTGTATTCCAATGCTCAAACCACTACACCACACTGCCTCCTAGCATTGCAGTAAATCAAAATTTCAGTAGAGCGTTTAGAGGTAGAATTTAGGCATCCAAAGAAACAGAACAGAAGAGTTCTAGGTGTGAATGATTTTTAGTTTCTCACACTCTGCAATGCTAGAAATTTAAATGTAGCAAGGTGCTGCTCTGCTCTTTCACACACATGAACACAGAGGGAGAGAGAGAGAGCAAAAGCCACCAGATGGTCATGTGGGAAAGGGGTGCAGCAGCCAAAAGGTGATTTATGGGAGGGGCTCAAAGGCAGAAATGGATACTTCCACCTGCAGAACTTTTACACTATATCTTCACAGCTGACATTTCTAGTCTTGGAAACCTCCTGTACTTGGTTGCTGTCCCCTCTCCCCAGAAAAAACAAAAATGGGTTTTAATATAATGATAATCCCCACTTGTTGTTATCTGCCATCAAGTCCACTTTGACTTAACAGCAGTTCTATGAACAAGAGCCCTCCAGATCACGCTGCAGCCCTGCTCAAGTCTTGCAAACTGATATCTCAATTCTTGCAAACTCAGTTTCGTTATCTTCAGGGTTCTTCGGATTCTCCTGGGGCTGGTGTGGCCAGGGTTGACAGACCTCAGGGCCTGACCTACCTCTTTAGTCCTCAGGGCAAGGAAGAAGAATCTTAGAGTGAGAGCACTGCCTTTAAAAGTGTGTGTGTGTGTGTGTGTGTGTGGTGTTCACGTGTGTTTTCCTTCATTTCTTAGGTTTTGCATTGTTTGTTTGTTTGAGCAGCAAACTCTGCAAGTGTGGTTGATGCTCAATCTATCACACTATCATAATGCTCAATGTGGTTAATGTTTAATCTATCATGACATCATCAGGTGCTTTCCGTTGTACCATCAGAGGCTGCCTCCTGTGACATCACAAAGGCTCCTTTCTGGATCTCAAGTGTTGCTGCTGCAATCTAGGCAACTGGATAGTCCTGACATGGTAGTCCTAGGAGTGGCCGAAACTGGATAGTGAGGACATGCAATTGCTCTCATCACTACCACTCTACAGACTTCTAGTGCTTGCTCACCCCTAACATAAATGCATCTTTGGTGGCCAAGATCAAGATGAGAACCACCATCCATCTATTGGCCACTTGCTGAACAAGATGCAGCGGCGTGTTCCACAAACCTTGTTGTCCCTCCTGACACTCCACCCAGAAATGGGCCACCCCACATGACTATCCTTCAAAGACTCACCACGCTCTGCCCCCAAGGAAATGGTGAGCAGCAAGACTAGAAGAGCGGCCATCTTCCTGAATCCTTCTCAGTGTGCGATGGAGCGGCCTCTCTTGAGGAGATGGTTCAGCTTCCCTTTATCACACAAAATCATAATTTCATCAATACTCAACCCAAGAAGTCCATGATTCCACATCATACACACACACACACAAACACACACAGCGTGTGTCTTCCATAGGAAGGGGAGGGCAGGATATGGGAAAAGAGATTCCACCTAAACATTAGGAAGAACTTTCTGATGGTAAGAGCTGTGCGGCAGTGGAATACACTGCTGCCTGGGAGTGTGGTGGCGTCTCCTACTACAGCGGTTTTTAAACAGAGGCTGGATGGCCATCCATCCGGAGTGCTTTGATTGTGTATTCCTGCATGACAGGGGGTTGGACTGAATGGCCCTTGGGGTCTCTTCCAACTCTATGATGCTAAAAGAGGAAGCACAATGAACACCAGTGTGGTAAACAGGAAGGATTCTATTTCATCTTTTGAGAAACTTGACAAAATATCCCTTGCCAAAAAGGTTCCCAGTTGCAATCACCTATTGGATGTGCAATATGAAAAGCACACAGTGGATGGCACCCTGTTAATGACATATGCAGGCATAAGTCCACTGTATGACTCCATTATGTCTTTGTCTCTTCCACTCTCTCATCCACTCTCCTCAATGACCATCCACCCACATGACTCACCATTTTACTGGGATTACCCCCTTCCCACAATCATCCCATGGCTGGTATAGGGCAGAGAGGATTTGGGGAGTGTCTGGCTATGTCTCCATAGCCAGTTCTAAAGCGATTATAATCAACCACTGAGACCTGCAGAAGCCCCTATTGGATCTCAGCAGATGATGTAATCATTTTGTGTCTGACTACTGGGACATAGCCAGGTGCCTCTCCAATGCCCTCCACTCTCCACCAGCCATGGAATGACCACGGGGAACTGCAGTAGCTAAACAGTTGGGTAAGTGTTGAGAAAAAAGGCATGGCACAGGCCTGAATAGAGACCTATTATGCTACACTCGGCAATGTCTTAGGTTAGGCGGAGGCAACTCTGACAGGTCTGGGGGCCACTTTTCTGCCCCGGGACCACACAGTGTGCCAAAAACATCCCCACATGAAAAAGACTCAACTGGAAATAGCTGAAAATCCACTTGCAGTTTTGGACAACTGGTATCTTTAAATGATCAGGTGGACCTTGCAACCAGTTTCAAGGGTGAATTGCTGTTTCTTGCAGCTTCCAGGGGGAAAACATTATCTTCTTTTATTGGCCAGAAAAGGGGATGGGTCTGGGAGGGTCTGGGGCCCCCAAATGAGCCTTAGGGCCACATGCAACCCTAGCGCCACACTTTGCCTATTTGTGCTTTAAGGCAAAGCCTGTTGTTTAAAAAAAAGATGGCAACAACTTCACACAAGAATCCAGTGCCAAAGATTTCCCTGTGTTCAAGAGTAGCTACTTGGATTGACTTTGGACTTCACTGAGTCTGCTCTGCCAGGGGCATCTGAGTTGCCCTTCACCCTGCCCAGGCTCTGTGGTTTGGCTCCAGCTCCTTTAAAGTTTCATTAAAACCTGGAATGGATTCATTGCTCCACTGACAAGGAAAAGCTAATGCTGACTCTTGCAAAAAGTCAAATTATACTAGAATTCTAAGTGGTGCCATTTCTGGAAGCTTAGAAGCCACCTCTTGCTCTTTCTTTCTCTCCCTCTCTCTGTCTCTCTCACACACACACCTCTGTGTAACCTGTGAAAGGAAAACTCCTAGAGCATCTCTTCTCAGAACCAGGAAGACCAAGTTGTTTGTTACTAACTTTCCTGTTTGTTGAATTGCTAATCTCAGAGGATGTCTAAACAGCAAAAGTATTCCTCACAGAATGCGAGGAGAATCCTACCTGTCTTATAGGCATTCCACCTCATTCCACCATATTGTGAAGGAGGGGGGCCCAAAACGCCAAAAACAATGCAGGAAAAGCCTTCATGGCTTTTCCTGGATATTTTTAAAAACAACCGGGGGGGGGGTGTTGATTCCCCCTTGATGGGATAATTAATTCAATATGAATTGCTTTTTTCATACAAGGGGAAACACAAACATGATTGGCTGGACCAGTGTGGTGGCAACAAGGCAAGCGCCCAGCGGTGCCAAGTTAGATTTCGTCTGGACAAGTGAGCGCTAAGGCAAGAAAATGGGGTGGTTTTTGTCTTCCTTTTCAGTAAAGGCAAAATATTCTCTCTGGCTTTTTTCTCTCTCTGGCTTTTCTTCGCAAACGAAGATTCAGGAAGGACTCACCCTGCACTTTCTGCAAGCACACTGATGACTAAAAAGGCCAACCCGAGATAAACAAGTCTGGTTGCAGAAAGCACAGCAGAAGGTCTCCTTGGGTGATGTTTCCAGGTTGTGATTCATTATGCGTTCTCATTTCTCTTCAAGACTTGTTTGGTGTGAGTTCTCAAATAAGGCTGCAGCATTGTGGATAGTGCGTCTCCATGCCTCCCGATGTGAGGCCAGGGCAGACCATTGTTGGTGATCAATTTGGCCAAGCCTGAGTTGTTCAGGGAATCCTTGTATCGCTTTTTTGGAGCACCCCTCTTACTCTGACCCGTGGCGAGTTCACCAGAGAGTACTATTTTGGGGAGGCAATGATCCTCCATCCTAGAAACGTGCCCTGCCCAGTGCAGCTGTGTCCTCAATATCATGGCCTCAATGCTGGTGATCCCTGCTTGCTCAAGGACAGCAACATTCGTCACATAGTTAATCCAGTGTATATTTAGGATTGTACATATACAGCGCTGATTAAAACGTTCGAGAAGTCGTAATTGTTGGCGATAGGTAACCCATGTTTCAGACCCATAAAGGAGAATAGACAGTACAATGGCTCAATACACACTGATTTTTGTGCTTTGCCTCAGGTGTTTATTGCTCCAGACTCTTTTGTGAAGTCTTCCAAATGCACTATATGACTTTACTAATCTGTGATCGATCTCTTTGTCAATCTTGGCATCGGAGGAGATGATGCTTCCCAGGTAGGTGAACTGCTGAACGGACTTAAGCACAGAGTTGCCGACAGCAATGTGGGGATGGTGGTGTTCGTCCTGTGGTGCAGGCTGGTAAAGAACTTCTGTTTTCTTCAGGTTGACTTCCAGCCCAAAAAGCTCTGCAGCTGTTGCGAAGCAGGATGTTAGGCACTGCAGAGCTGCAGCATCATCGGTGAAGAGCAGCTCACGGACTAGATAGTTTAGATTCTTAGTGCGAGCTCTCAGACGGCTTAAGTTAAACAAGCTACCATCAATATGGTAACGTATATAGATGCCATCATCTTCTTCAAGCTCTGCCATAGCCCTTTGGAGCATCATACTGAAGAAGATTGTAAATAAAGTTGGAGCAAGAACACAACAAAGGCAAAATATCACACCAGCACATATTGGAAACAGTTTTTTTAAAAAAAAAGTTTGGTGGTGGCAAATTAAGGTAAGTAAAAAAAGGGGGGGATCACTCAGAACCACCATCTTGACTTACAGGCTGCCAAAAAACATTAAGACAAGTCACAGTTGCTGCGATTTGTCATTCCTGCAGAGCAATCCAGGTTTCTTTTGGCTTGTATAGACAAGCCCTCGGGTTCTGTTGCAGGCATCCTTCTTTTCATAAGCTAGCCACATAGCTATCAGAAATACGACTCTTTCTGTGGTGGCACCACAACTTTCTCCAAATGATTTATCAGGTGCTCTTTTTTATTTTATTTTTTGTTTTAGTTTTTGTTTAAGTTTTTTAAACTTTAATTCTGTTTACTCAAACCCTTTGACAGGATAGAACACTGAGCTGTCTTCAAAACAATGAATCAAAGACTTGAAATAGACCCCCAATGGCCATCTAGTCTAACCCGTGCTAGTGCAGGGATCAATCACTAATTTTTAGCTTGGACTAATATGCCAGCTTCCCCCCTTCCTGGAGTTGGAAGTCTTAAAGTGGCAGCACTAGGGTGGTGTGGAGAGGCTGAACCACACCACTTAACAGCATCAGGGGAAGGGTGAAAGCAGTCTTAGCATTTCCCAGAGTCCTAGTCCAACAGTCACACCACTACACTGTACTTGCTCTATCTTTTACAGTATAGGGCAGTGATGGCGAACCTATGACACGCGTGTCAGCACTGACACGCATAGCCATTTCTGATGACACACAGCCGCTGAGGTGGTCGCATGCCGAGAAGGATGTTTCACACACACACATCCTCCCTAAAGTGGTGATCGGGGCTTCAAAGCCCTGGTTGCCACTTTCCTCCACCACCACCCCACCTCCCTAAAGTTTTTTCCTCAAAGTGACACACCACCCAAAGTTATGCTCAGTTTTTTGGCAAAGTTTGACATACCAAGCTCAAAAGGTTGCCCATCACTGTAGGGCTTTTGAGTAAAACATCAGCCCCACCTAGTGTCCACTTAGAATTATAGAATCATAGAGTTGGAAGACACCAGAAGGGCCATCTGGTCCAACCCCTGCCATGCAGAAATAAACAAAGCATTCCTGACAGATGGCCATCCAGCCTCTGTTTAAAAAACCTTTAAAGAAGGAGACTCCACCACACTTCCAGGCAGCAGCATATTCCACTGCCGAACAGCTGTTACTGCCAGGAAGTTCTTCCTAATGTTTAGATGGAATCTCAGTCCAAACAACGCAGGGCATTTACCCCAATCTTCCCCTGGGCAGTCCTCACCACCCCTGGGCAGACACGGGGCTGGAACAGGGACAAGCCAGGATAAGACCCAATAAACATAATACTCAGTTTAATCCAGTACCACCAGATTGGGCCTCATGTGTCCATGGGGACCCAGCCTGGCACACCATCCCTTGCTGCCTCCACCATCTCCCAGGCTCTCCAGGAAAGCAGGCAGGGGTCCCTCAGCATGTGACTGAGGTTGGTCACATGCAGGAGGCCTTCAGTCACATGTTGCAGGCCCACTTCTTGGCTTCTGCGGCAGCGGGTAAAATAGTGGCAGCTGCAGCGACGGGCTGGCATTCTGTTGGACGCTGGCCCATTTTCTCCAGGTAACAGGGGCAGAAGGGGCCAGGATACGCCCAGTTTACATCAGCCAGTCCAACCTTCAAGACACTGTAACTTTAATACAGATTGTTACAATTACTGTATTCCTTCACAATTGTTAACACAGTCTTTATTGTAACATTGTATTGTTGGTTTTCATATTTATATAGTGGATTATATGGTAAACATTATATTTTATCTTCAAAATATATCTTGTATACAGTTTAAAGTTACAGTGCCTTGCAGGTTGGACTAGCTTTAAGTAGAATCCTCCGTTTGGTTGTGGTAATAGTTTAGATCAGCCCCAGCCACTGAACAACCGAGGTTCAGTGCCACACTGCAGAAATAATGCAGTTTGAGCCTGCTTTAACTGCCATGGCCCAATGCTATGGAATTCTGGGATTTATAGTTTTGTGAGATATTTAGCCTTCTCTATCAAAGGGCTCTGCTGCTGCAACAAGCTACAGATCCCAGGATTCCATAGGATGGAGCCATGATCGTTAAATTGGTGTCAGACTGCATTATTTCTTCCATGTGGCAACAGTCTTTGAGTCACATCAGAAAAAGTATGTAATTCGTGCCATTGAGCTATGGCACAGGCTTACCCGCATCCCTAACAAGACTGACATTCATTCCTGAATTCCTCTGCTCTCCGCCTGCTCCAGCTCACTTACCTCCTATCAGGTAATATCACCTGCCCCCAAACTGCCCTCTCCAAAGGCCCCCACCCCCAGAAATGGGCACTGCTCAGAGCCCAGCAGCTGTTGTGGAACAGAACTCAGTGGCTATTGTTGTGCTGGAATCAGAATGCTGGGAAGGGGTTCAGACTGTCATCGGTTGGTGGCCCAGTGTTTGTGGTACAGTAAATCTGCCTTGGGATTTAGCCTGAACTTTACAAGAGGCTATTGAAGGAGCTGAACCTATTCTGGGCTCAGCACTGAGGATAGCTCCTTTAGAGCTCGGACTAAAACCCAGGACAGATTTGCTGCCTCCCTGCTCCATCACAGCCACCAGCCTGCCATTGGTTTCCAGCAAAGCGGCCAGAAGGGTGTCCACATGGAAAGGGGTCTTCTGGTAAATCTGGAAAGTATTATTGTTCGCATGTAATTAATACGTTTCCCTCCCATTCTAGCATTTTAGTGATATCAGTGACATTTTCATTGCTCTTGCATTTTGCAACTGTTCATTATATCCCTGGATTTCTAACCATGGCTCTAAAATAAAAGTTCATCCCTGGAGAATGTGTGGAAGCTGAGTGACGTCCTCACACAAATGAGAGGTTAAGGCATCATGAGACCTTAAAAGTGCGCAGATTTTGTCTTTAAAAAAAATGTATGCGCACCCCAAAAGCAGGAAATGATGAATCAGCAGGGGGGGGGAAGGAAGGGTTGGTGCCCATGGGGGCAGAGCTGGAAGGCCAAATGTGGTGCTCTTGCAGCAGTTTCAGATACTGCCGTAAGAGTATAAACACGACATTGGGCATAGCATCTGATACCTTTAGCTTGCTTGCAGAAATATGATCTGCTTCCTTATCAAGTGGAACAAAGCAGAATGAAGGCATGGTGTGGTAAACCTGTGAGATCCATGGGGGTCCTCCAGTGGTCTCAGCACTTCTTTAATCCTTGTGTTTGGGGGAGGGGGGTTGCCAGACGCTTCTCCAATCCCACCTGCTCACCTTGAAGCATGGAATGCCTGTGTGAGGCAGTTCTCTGGGGATTTACAGGAGGGGTCTGGGTGCTGCGCAGAGAGGAAGGGAATAGAAGCCCCTTTAGCAATCAAAAAAAGTACATCCACACACACAAGGGGCACTTACAAATGTATTATGTCCCTAATTGAATTCTGGCAACTGAGAACCTGCATCAAGCTGGGGGTTGTCTACACTGGGGGGTAAAATCTGAATGAAATTCAGACTATTTTGGCCCAGAGCTTTGATGCATGAAGTTCAGAATACTCTGGTCTGGATTTAAGCACCACATCTTACCTGGCCGAAGCCTGAATTTGCATTGTTCCTTAGCTGGGTTGTCTACACAATTCATTTGAATTTTTACCCTGTAAAGCTGTGGGTCTGCCTCCACTGACTAGCCAGTGTTTGCAGTGTTGGTGTTGGCCAGGTGTGCCCAGCTTTTCTCTTCACAGAGGGGTAACCCAACATAAGGGACCTTGAGCAACTTACCACACGGGGCGTTTGCTGGCCGGGGCAGGAGCATAGCACCAAGGGGCCATGGCGGCTGCAGCGTTCTTCTTCCCCGGAGGCTCTGCACCCCTGTGGTGCCTTCTAGGGGCGGTAGCAAAGGTGCAGGTTCCTATGAGGTTTAAACTCATTGGCTATTGAATCTAACTGGAGGGAACCTCTGCTGTCTCCACTCCAGTTGGATTCCAGGGCATAAACCACTTGCTAGCCAGCCAGTTTGTCTTGCTGCAGCATACAACCCACCCTTTATTTTCGTGTTGTTAAGGTTCTCTTGTGTTACATTTGTATTGCACAGGATTGACGTTTTCTGCCATGTCTCTGTCACAACTTTATGTAGGGGCAGTCGGCATGGGTCACAGATCCAGGACTTCATTCACCAGTGTCCTTGCAGCATTGGTAATATAGGGGAGTCCCCTTGGGGGACTTGGGGGTGTGGACAGAGATGGTGCTGTCCAGCCGGGGGCCAGTGCCTATCTGGCACCCTCAGTGATGGGAGGCACAAAGGGCTTGGCTTGTGTGGTCCTCCGGTCATTGAAGTAGCCTAACTGTGGCCAGTTGGGTTGGATCATCAATCAACAGGCAGGTTGATCAATGCCCGGATCCAGACCCATGACAAAGCCAACCCAGCTACAGCTGTAACCAATAAAAGTTGTGCCTTTCTCTTTCCAATTTACCGGTTGTGTTGTGTGTTCTTTTGAAGAGCAACTCTGCCCTTGAACCAGCAACATGCTTTATAGTGACATCAAGCCAAGTTGGGAACTGCAGTGAATCTGGTGGAGGGGTGAACAACCATGGAAGGGGGGGGGGCTGAAAAATTCAGGGGAAAAGCCTTTTCCTCTCAATTCCTTTTTTTTATGTGAACCCCTAAAACATTGGGAAACTGGGTCTTGTCACTCCATTTACAACAGGTAATTAAAAAAAACTGAAATGGAAATTCAATTTGTAAACATTGTCTGTAGAAACTGCATTTTGATTATCCTCAGGATGACAATATTATGACAATCCAAGTTATACAAGAGGGCTGGCCTTTGTTACTGCAGTTACGAATTTGTAACCTAGTTACAGGTCCATAGCTACTCTCTGTATTCAGCAAGACTATGTAGACTCACTGTAAAACTACATAAATCCCCCTACCAAGTCCACCTTAACAGCCAGCAGCTGGATCCGGCAAAAGAGGTCAATTCAGCTTCCAATCAGGCCACAAGGAAGAGGACAGCGAGCAAGACTGTGTGACAAGGACTTGCAACTGGGGTCCTGCTTCTGATTGTGACAACCTTGTTTCTTAGTGGAAGGGGGTTAGAAGTGTCATTCTCCTTGTGTCCTGATTGGCAGCTGAACAGGACTCCCTTGCCTGATCTGGCTGTTGTGGGTCAGGCCAGGCAACCGTACTTGTTACGCATATGTAACTAAACTGCAAATGCAGAATAGTGTGTGTGTCTGCGTGTGTGTACATGCCTTCTAATCACCTATCACAGTGGTTCTTAACCTGTGGCCCACAGATCCTCACAGGGGGTCCACAAAGGCTTGACGGCTGCTCAGCCCACTTCCTCCCCACAGTGGAGCAGCCATGTGACAGGAGCCAAGGCAAAGCCTGGCTGGCTGGCTGGCTTGGTCTGCTTATTGCCATTCAATCCACTCTAGCAACAAACTTGTAGGAAAAAGCAGGAGAAAAGTCCCCCCCCCTCCAGTGCCTCTGAGGGAAAGTTTAATGGATGGTGTAACATCTTCATCATCATCATCATTTTAAATCTTGAGTTAAGTCTTGGGAGTCCATGGTAACAAAAGATAGTTAAAGGGGTCCCTAAGTAAACAAAAGGTTAAGAGCCACTGGCCTATCAACTTACAGCAGCCCCATGAATTAAATAAGGTTTTCTTAGGCAAATACTCATGAGGTGGTTTTGCCAGTTCCTTCCTCTAAAATAAGAGCCCACAGTGGTGCATACTGGTGGTCTCCCATCCCAGTATCAACCAGAACAGACCTTCCAAGATGAGGCAGGATCTGGTCGCCTTTAGGGTATTTAGGCCATTGACGCATATATTTTATGTTCCCAGTGTAACACAGTGACTTTCCATGTCCAAAGTGCACTAAGATCACATTTCCCCCCATCTTTTCTGAAAATTAAAAAAAAAAAAAAAATCCTGGAAAAAAGACAGAAAATGTGGTGTGTTCCCCCCACCCCACTGATTCAAAATTTCTGAAAATTTCACATATCTAAGTACTTCTGCCAATAATAACAGAAAAGGAAACAGGTTAAGAATCAAAACATCCTTTATTGAAATTAAGAAAGCACAGAAAGAAGAAAGGTGCTGAACAACATTATGTTCCAACATTCCACATGCCTCTTTTAGGTAAAATGTAACAGACAAAATAATGTGTTCCTATCAATCATGTACCAAAAAAATTAAAAATGGTTTCATCAGGTGCTATATCCCCCCCCCATCCCACATCCAGGTTTTCCCTCCTGGTGTTCCATCAAGCAATATACACAGTTAAGGCCTCTGGGACAATTTCATTTCCTCCAAAATGATTAAGAATATTATGTTGCTGGAGGTGGGCAGTTTGGGCTGAATTTGGCAGGAGATTCCTTCAAAAACCTGCAGGGCTACACACATCAAGGTGTGCATAAATACCTCCTGCCTCAAGAGGGCAGTGTTGTGCAACAAACTTATTTTCATCTTCCCCCTTCCTCCCATGAAGGATCTTTCTGGTTCTGGTACATAGAGTGTGATTAAAAGCAATAGAGGATTATAATGCCATTAGGAATATATATGTGATTTTTGCAATATTTTGGGCTTCTCAGTGAAAAGAAAGCTGAGAGCTTATGGCTACTGTATCCAGATACTTTGCAATCACAACTTGTGTCCAAAGAGATAGAAAAAACTGGCCAGGATTCCCAGGGCCAGGACCAAATGATTGGTTTTGACGCTGGAGGCTCCGCTGATGTTACACAAGGAAGATGAGCAGCACTTCACGGACATGGCTGCAATGCCGACATTGATCCCTCCTTGTGGGCAAACTTGAACACAGCCTTTGCTGATGGACTGGGTAGAATACTCGCCTGTTAGGAAGGAAAGCAGGGAACAATTGAACACAGCATCTTGCTGGAGTTTCACAAAGGTGCGTGGTTCTCTTCCAGCCGGGCTTTCTTGGTGGATGCTCCTGAGCTGTGGAACTCCGAGGGAAGTTAGACTCGCCTCCCTCCCTGCTGCCCTTCCATTAGCAGGCAGAGGACTAAACTGGGGTGCAAATCAAAATCACACGGCCCTTCAGCCACAGATGCAGGTGAAACGTCAGGAATAAACTCTTCCAGAACATGGCCTCACAGCCCAGAAAACACCCACGGAAAACCAATGGTGAGGAATGCTAGAAGCTGCAGTCTAATATCATCTGAAGGGCCAATCCTGTTCCCCAACCCTGAATTAAAAGGGGAAACAGGAATGTTCTAATAATTTGGACACCTCTTCTAAAAGGAGACTTGTAGCCCCTGAAAGACTAATTAATTTGTTCCAGCCTATGTTTTCATGGACTACAGTGCGTTTCCTCAGATATAGCCTCTGAAGTAGTCAGCTGACTATGGTATTTGTCCCCATTTTTTCAGCTGTGGATAACTGAAACTGCAGATATTGGTTCTGTGGATACAGGGGCTGGAAGGAGGCCAATCTGTACTGGTTTCAGTTAACCTAACCATGTGCTTCTGTGCAAAATTAGCATATTGTCCACATTCATAACTTACATGATGCACACACTTCTGTCTTTATGAAGGGACCACACCACAAATACAAAAAAATCCCTTATAATACAGTGCCCCTGATAACCCTAGCTGGGTTGTCAGGACATTTTACAGTCCATTCCAACTTTCAGAAATAATCTCCAGTGAATTAAAATGAGTTTTCTCCCAGGCAGAATATCAGTGAGATGGGGAACTTGCCCTAAATTCTGAATATGTTTAAAGGATCTCTCCACGGTATTGAATCACCTCCACCAAAGAGGTTCAAATCCGACGGACAGGTCCTTCAAAGTCTAAACAAAAACTAGAGTGGATATGCCACTCCACTGCCACAACACCCTCTAATCTAAGCATTGCTTTTCCCAAGTAAGTGGGTAACGCACACAACCGTAGCCTCTGTTAGGAGACGGGAAGAAACAGAGGCCAAAACAGACCACCGAGGTCATGATAGACATAGTCCCAAAGGGAACTGAGAGTCAAATGCTAGATGGATTGGTCTTGTCCCAGAAAGGAAATCTTAAGGTTTTCAGGGAAAGACCCACCCATGTAAATTGCACTTACCAATTCCTGCTCCCACGTATGTCGTAGCACAATAGTTGTCAGAGCTGGAACAAATCTGCCACCGCCAGCAGCCCCAGTTGGACTCCGCTCCATCACAAGCCCAGCACATCAGTGGGGAAACTGCAAGACATTTTTTTAAAAAATTATTTAAACACCTACATTTTTACAATCTAAAAAAATACAAGGAAAAAAATCAAAAAAAGACAAAACGCATTATAAACTCCAAAAAAGCAACAACAAACAATAACACCCCATCTATTCTACCCCTCCCTTCCAAATCTACTCCCAACATCACACAACAAAAAACAACCTAAATAGAATCTAAATTTAAAATTCCAACTTATCAGCTAAAAGATTATCACAAAATATTATAGTATTCCCTTAAAATTTTAACCTTATCAAATTATATACAGTAGTATTATACTACGATTATAATATGAAAACGTTATTAACTTAACAACTGTTAAAAATATAGTTACATGTTGTCAAATCTAAAATGGGATATAATCTCCTTCGTCACCTGCTTATTATTTCATTCAGAAGTTAGCACATATCTTTAGTTATGTTACTGTTGCAGTTCTTCAAAAATTCTTCTATACTTTTTTAAATTCAACAGTTTTGTGAGTCAACAATGTAATTAACTTGTCCATCTGCATCATATCAAAAAATGGATATGTTAATGTCCATTCCAGGACCGGTTTAAGGAATTTTGGGGCCCCCTGCAATGCTTTACTTTGGGGCCCCCATATGTTTATCTCAGATCAATGTAACCTAACCTATTCACCGTACAGGATGTTCAGATTATAGTAGGACCCCCGTATCCCTGGATTCATTATCCATGGGACACAAAACAGCACACCTACCATAGAATCTTCCTAGAAAATGTGTCTTCCCTAGCAATTTTCTAGGCCTTCCAAGGCAACTCTATGGTATTTTAAACCAGAAATCCCATTATTTTCATATTAAGGAGGCCAACACGGGGCCCTCTCTTGACCTCGGGGCCCCCTCTTGACCTCGGGGCCCCCTGCCAATGCTGATTTGGCAGACAGGTTAAACCGGCCCTGGTCCATTCTTCTGTTACTGGAACACTTTGTGGTTTCCAATGCTGCGCATGAATTAATCTTGCCACTGTAGTCATAATATCTTATTATCTCAGAATCATAGAATCATAGAGTTGGTAGAGACCTCAAGAGCCATCCAATCCAACCCCCTGCCATGCAGGAATACACAACCAAGCTATTCCCGACAGATGGCCATCCAGCCTCTGTTTAAAAACCTCCAAAGAAGGAGACTCCACCACACTACGAGGCAGTGTATTCCACTGCCAAACAGCTCTTACTATCAGGAGGTTATTCCTAATGTTTAGGTGGAATCTCTTTTCCTGTAGTTTGAGTCCATTGCTCCATGTCCCAGTCTCTGGAGCAACAAAAAACAAGCTTGCTCCATCCTCAGTATGACCTCCCTTCAAATATTTAAACATGGCTATTATGTCCCCTCTTAACCTTCTCTTCTCCAGGTTAAACATGCCCAGTTCCCTAAGCCACTCCTCATAGGGTATGGCTTCCAGGCCTCCCACCATCCTGGTCACCCTCCTCTGGACATGTTCCAGCTTCTCAATATCCTTCCTGAATTGTGGTGCCCAGAACTGTGGTTCCCAAAGTCTTTTTCTAAAGAGTCTTCTAAAAGTCCCAGCAAAATTCTGGAAGGCAAAAGAGCTGGAGAAAATAGTCAAGCTGTCATAGAGGGAACAAGGCAAACAGTGCAAGGACCCAACAGTGGGAGGCAAAAAATCTTGCACAGGCAGCAAGTAAAGGGAACACATGGTCTTAGATGTCTCTACACTAATGCACAGAGCATGGGAAATAAGCAAGATGAACTTGAACTCCTCGCACTACAAAACAAATATGATATAATAGGCATTACTGAAACCTGGTGGGACGAGTCTCATAATTGGAATGTAGGAATAGAGGGGTATAACCTTTTTAAGAGAAACAGGCCAAACAGGAAAGGAGGAGGAACAGCATTATATGACAAGGATATTTACACCAGTGACGAGATCCATGACATCAATACTGGAAGCCAGGTGGAGAGCATCTGGATAAAAATTAAAGGGGAGGGAAACAACAGGGATGTTATTGTGGGACTCTACTAGAGACCCCCAAATCAGATGGAGGAATTGGATGATGCCTTTCTAGAAAAGATGAACACACATGCATAAAGGAGAGATGTAGTAGTGATGGGTGACTTCAACTATCCTGATATTTCCTGGAAATCTAACTCAACCAAAACTTCAAGGTCTAGCAAATTCCTTACTTGCCTGGAAGACAATTTCATGGTCCAAAAGGTGGAAGAGGCAACAAGGGGGTCAGCTATTTTAGATCTGATCCTAACCAACAGGGATGACCTGGTTAATGGGGTGCAAGTGGTGGGATCCTTAGGTGAGAGTGATCATGTTCTCCTGGAGTTTATTATACAATGGAAAGGAGAAGCCAGGCATAGTCAGACACACATTCTTGACTTTAGGAGAGCTGATTTCAATAAACTCAGGGAAATACTGGGGGAGATCCCATGGTCAGGAATACTAAAAGAGAAGAGACCTCAAGACAGATGGGACTTTCTCAAAAGGGAGATACTGAAGGCACAATTTGAAACAGTACCATTGAGGAAGAAAAATGGGAGGTGTCTCAAGAAACCAGGATGGATGTCTAAAGAAATGTCAACAGAGCTAAGTTTTAAACAGAACATGTATAAGAAATGGAAAAAGGGGGAAATCACCAAAGAAGACTTCAAACAGATAGCGAACACATGTAGGAGTAAAGTCAGAAAAGCTAAAGCACAGAATGAGCTCAGCCTTGCTAGAGGGGTTAAGAACAATAAAAAGGGGTTTTTTGGGTATGTCCGCAGCAAAAGGAGGAAGAAGGAAATGGTAGGGCCACTACGCGGAGAAGATGGCAAAATGCTAACAGGGGACAGAGAAAAGGCAGAATTACTCAACACCTTCTTCACCTCAGTGTTTTCAGAAAAGGTAAAGGGGGACCAACCTGAGGATAAAAGTACAGAAGACACAACAGGGGAAATCCAGCACAGAATAAGCAAAGAGGTAGTACAGGAATACCTTCTTAATCTAAACGAATTTAAATCTCCAGGACCAGATGGACTACATCCAAGAGTATTAAAAGAGCTGCCAAATATTATCTCAGAGCCATTGGCAATAATCTTTGAGAACTCCTGGAGAACAAGAGAAGTCCCAGCAGACTGGAGGAGGGCAAACATTGTCCCGATCTTCAAAAAGGGGAAAAAAGAGGATCCCAACAATTATCGTCCAGTTAGTCTGACATCAATACCAGGGAAGATTCTAGAGCAGCTCATTAAACAGAGAGTCTGTGAACATTTAGAAGACAATGCCATAATCTCAAAAAGTCAACATGGGTTTCAGAGTAACAAGTCATGCCAGACTAATCTGATCCCTTTTTTTGATAAAATTACCAGCTTGGTAGATGAAGGGAATGCTGTAGACATCGCATACCTTGATTTCAGTAAGGCCTTTGACAAGGTTCCCCATGACATTCTTGCAAAAAAGCTTGTAAAATGTGGGCTAGACAAGTTAACAGTTCAATGGATTTGTAATTGGTTGACCGGCCGAACCCAAAGGGTGCTCAGCAATGTCTCCTCTTCATCTTGGAAAGATGTGACCAGTGGGGTGCCACAGGGTTCTGTCCTGGGCCCAGTGCTATTCAACATCTTTATCAACGACTTGGATGAGGGAATTAGGGGCATACTTATCAAATTTGCAGATGACACCAAATTAGGAGGAGTAGCTAATACCCTGGAGGACAGGATCAAAATTCAAGATGACCTGGATAAACTGGAGAGCTGGGCCAAAGCTAACAAAATGAAATTCAATACGGAGAAATGTAAGGTACTGCACTTAGGGCGAAAAAACGAAATGCATAGATATAGGATGGAGGAGACCTGGCTGAATGAGACTACGTGCGAAAGGGATCTAGGAGTCCTAGACCACAAGTTGAACATGAGACAACAGTGTAATGCGGCAGCTAAAAAGGCCAATGCGATTTTGGGCTGCATCAATAGAAGTATAGTGTCCAGATCAAGGGAAGTAATAGTGCCGCTCTATTCTGCCTTGGTCAGACCTCACCTAGAATACTGTGTCCAGTTCTGGGCACCACAATTCAAAAAGGATATTGACAAATTGGAGCGAGTCCAGAGAAGGGCGACTAAAATGGTGAAAGGTCTGGAAACCATGACTTATGAGGAGAGATTTAGGGAGCTGGGTATGTTTGGCCTGGAAAAAAGACAGTTAAGAGGTGATATGATAGCCCTGTTTAAGTACAGTTGTCCCTTCACATTCGCTGGGGTTTGGTTCCAGGACCCCCCGTGAATACCCAAATCCGTGAATACTCAAGTCCCATTATATGCAATGGCAGAGCAAAATGGTGTCCCTTATATAAGATGGCAAAATCAAGGTTTGCTATTAGGATTGTTATTTTTTTAAGAATATTTTTCAAGCCGTGAATACTCAAATCCGTGAATGTCAAATCCGTGAATGTGGAGGGACAACTGTATTTGAAGGGGTGTCACGTTGAGGATGGAGCAAGCTTGTTTTCTGCTGCTCCAGAGACTGGAACACGGAGCAATGGATGCAAGCTCCAGGAACAGAGATTCCACCTCAACATGAGGAGGAACTTTTTGACAGTAAGAGCTGTTCGGCAGTGGAACGCACTCCCTCGGAGCGTGGTGGGGTCTCCTTCCTTGGAGGTCTTTAAACAGAGGCTGGATGGCCATCTGTTGGGGATGCTTTGATCGTGATTTCCTGCGTGGCAGGGGGTTGGACTGGATGGCCCTTGTGGTCTCTTCCAACTCTGCAATTCTATGATCTATGAAAAGTCACACCATTTTAAAAGTGTCCCCAAATGAGAGGCAGGGTTATTGAAACAACTTTCTAGTTCTTGCATCCAGACTACCCAAAAGTCTGTGTCTACCCATTGGGCCTACCCAAGGTCCCCTCTCTATTCTCCTTCCACTAGCAGGCAAAGACATTTTTATTCATTTGGGTTTGGGGGCCCCATTTACTGATTGCTGAAGAAGGGCCTTTTAATTGGGGGGTGCTATGCTTCTCCCCCTTTCTTATAAACTTCTTAGATATGTTTTTAACCTGTTTTAATTCAGAGCTGTGGTTCTTAACCTGTGGTTCATGGGCCCCCAGGGGCTGCAATGTCCTCACAGGGGGTCCACAGAGGCAGTGGAGCAGCCATGTAACAGGAGCCAAGGCAAAGGCTGCCTGGCTTGGCGTGCACACTGCCATTTATTTCACTCGAGCCACAAACTTGCAGGAAAAAGTAGAAGTCTTCCCCCTCCAGTGCCTCTGAGGAAATGTTTAATGGATAGTGTAAATGTGTTGTTGTTGTTGTTTTAAAGATTGAGTTAAGTCTTAGGGGTCACTGGTAAAGAAAAGGTTAAGAACCACTGATTCAGAGTTTGGTTTTAACAAGATAAGTTATTGGGGGGGGGGTATTGCTCTTTAATGTTATCATTTGATTGTGTTTTAGCTGTATTATGGTTTAACTCATGTTGTTAGTCACCTTGGGTCCCACATTGGGGGGAAAATGGAAAGTAAGTTCAAAAATTCACAGCCAAACTCATTTTACTGATTTACAAACTGGAGATCGTAAGAGAATCGGCCTCCCCTATCCAATACAGCTCGGTCACTATTTGCTAATGACAGATAATGCTGGGGAAATAACACATGGGGTATACACTCAATTATCATGGGGTTGTGTGATTATTTTTCAGGTAAGGCAGAACAAATCAGTTTTCAGAAACATACATAATTTTTTTTGTGTAAAACTGGTGGGGGGTTGTGCAAAAACCCCACATTTTTTGCACATAAACATTGTTCACAAGAAAACACTTATAAAGCAAATATCATCTCTTTTGAACACCCTCCCAATGTGTTTCTGTGCTGAATAATTTCCCCAAATATTTCTGGATTTGTGAATACTGTGTGAAAAAAAATGCACACAACTCTCATCTCTGTGTTAATTCTTCCTGCCTGGGTCTTCCATGTGTCACAAAAGCCATTTTTCCAGCCATGAAATAAATTATGGCAAACATTCTTTTCATACTTAATTTTGGCTTGCATTTGTTAGGGAAGCAACCCTTCCTATTCCTTGCTAAAGAAGCAAAGTATACTCTTTTTTTATTTAATGTGCAAATATTCCAAGAATGCCATTGTGGTTATTTTTCAGGCAAGGAAAAAAATGCAATTTTCACAAAGCAACAACATTTTGTAGCAAGCAGCAGGCTTAAGAATGCCTTGACCCCAAGCCCTGAAGTAATCAGGCCGTGTGTGCGCGCACGTGTGTGTCTGTCTGTCTGTCTGACAAAGAGCAGAGCAAAGCTCCCTCTGCTGGCCACCTGCTGGCATTACTGGCCTCTCCAAATATCGCACAGCTCTTCCTTGGACCATGATGCAAAAAAAAAAAAAAAAAAGCAGACTCACACCCAAATCTAGTGCTGGCAGTCCAAACAATGTATGGCTGATCCCAGGAAGGAATTGAATCTATTTATTTGTTTATTTATTTATTGCCCTTAATTCAACTTTGCTCCAAACTAAGCAAAGTCAAGGAACACTGGGGAGGGGGGGGAGTTTCCTAGGAAATTCCAGAGTGACCTCAGGATCTTTTGCTGTCTGGACAGCTGGATCAGGTGCTATTTGGCCCAATCCAGTTGTCCACATGCAAATGTGGCACCATCTCCCTTACACTGCATTGAGCAGAGCATGGAAGGGGTGGGGGGAATCCCATCAGAGCCATCGCAGCTTTGCCAGCCAAGCGGCTCCCTGCGAGAGCCCGGCTGGCGGCGTTGCTTCTGCGGAGGTCAGAACAGGGCACCTGTGCGATAAACAAGGGGGTAGAGCAACCCTCTCCTTGTTGATCACATGCCTGGGTGCCCCATTCTGACCTCAGCAAAAATGACACCACCAGCCAGGCTCTCACAAAGAGCTGCTTGGCTGGCGAAGCAGTGGCAGCTCCAAAAACAGGGAACAGGTCAGGAGGGCCGATGCATTGTTGGTCCGGCTCGCCCATGTGGCCAACGACACACCACTGCAGCTGACTTGGCCCAGTATGTGTAGCCACCATTGTGGTCAATCTGGGGCCAGGCCAGAACATAATGCTCCAGAGTGACCCTGGATTAAGCAGCCAGTGTAGACTGTCAGGGATGATGGGAGTTGTAGCTCTTCACCTCTGGCTCAAACTCACCACCTTGTTATGCAGCAGAGCCGACCAGCTTAGATCAGTGATTAATGCTTTCCTCCAAAGCAGCAGAGTTTCAGAGAATAGGCTGAAGATCCTGACAAACTCTCCAAGCCTTCTCACTCTTCTCCAGGTGTCTCCAAAACGTCTCCAGGATTCACTCAGGCAACTCAGTAGTTTTATATAAAACCTACTTTATTCTTCTATATCAATATACTATATGGTCAACAAATCACAATCTCTACACACTACTCCACAATATCTCCAAACTACTCCACCTCTACTCAACCAAAAATACATTCGCAAACATTGCAATTTTATAGCCATTGTTTATCACCACCCACTAGTTAGTTTCCACCCAGTGGGTGTGTACTTCCATCCTGATTGGTCCACATAGTTCCACCCATGCTTAAGACCAACCCATGTATTTCAACATTTCACCTTGTACACTTAATGATTCTCAGGTGTTTCCAATCTGCATTCAGTACCTCTGTCCTTGGCTCTCAGGGCTTATAGATTACATTAGCAGTTTCACCTGTGTAGCCCCATAATTGCTCTTGCTTAGTCATTGTGACTTTCACATACATATTTTATTTCTTTCACTGTATGTCCCATGTTGCATTTTCCTTAACATAGACAAGCCCTAAGACTCTGGTAGACCAGGGTTCAAATCCCAGCTCAGCCATGGAAACCCACTGAGTGACCCTGGGCATGTCACATTCTCTCAGCTTTAGAAGAAGGCAATGGCAACCCTCCGCTAAAGAAATCTTGCAAGAAAACATCTTAGGATAAGGTTGCCGTAAGTCAGTTGAGCTGAAGACTCATAATAATAACAACACTTCCAGAAGCATGGCAAAATTGCCTGCCATAACCCTGAGAGGGTGTAGGTGGCCATTTCAGACCAAAGGAAGACATTGAGAGGCACAGTGGGGTACACTGTAAGAGGGTGCATGGCCCTCCATGGTCCCACCAAGAGGCAATTATCAACCTCTGGCATTTTCCAACCCCTGGATTAGAAGGTGAGAGAGATAGGAAAAGACTCAGCTTCAAGTCCTGACTCTGCCATAAGGTTTAGTGACTGACCACAGTTGCTGTCCATCTCTCAGTGACATGAGACACGTGCATGGAACAAATGATGTATTTCTTAAATGATATTCCATTTGCTCTCTAAAGGGAAGTTTCATTTCATGGCAACTTAAAAGATTTTCCCTTCAGTGCAAATTTCTGTGCTGTATTACCCACAGAATCCATTTTCAGGGGCATATGAACATAAGAAAAGCATGTTAGTTCAGATCAAATGGTCTAACTTTCTCCTCCCACAACACAGTAGCTAGCCCATAGTTAACTTGGGGAGCCCAGAAGCAGGACAGGAGAGCCACTACACCCTCCATCTTGTGTTCCCCTGCACCTGATATACAGTGCAAGCCCCATATCAGCAGGACCAGTACCTGCAGTTTCACTTACCTGTGTCCAAAAAAACTATGTTCTCTCTAGGCATTTTCTAGGTCCTCCTATGCAATTCTATGATCAACTTCTGCTGGAACTTAACCATAGAGTCACATTGGAGGACTTTCAGATGTCTAGAAAGAGCACCTCTCTAGGCATTTGGAGGTGCCAGTGCAATTCTATGGTCAACTTCTGCTGGAAATATAGGGTTTGCTACTATCCACGATTTTCACTATCTGCAGTAAGTCAGGAAATGTATCCTCTGTGGATACGGGGCTGCGTACTGTATTGTCTCTAACAATGGAAGTGATATGTAGCCATTCTGACTTGTTGTGGTCACCAACAGCCCCATCGTCCATGAATTTATCCAATCCCCTTCAAAGTCATCCAAGTTCGCAGCCATCCATAAATCATGTGGCAGTGAGTTCCACAGCTTGATTACGCAACACTGTGAAAAAGTACTTTCCCTTATCTGTCCTGACTATTTCCCACCATTTAGCTTCCATGGATGAAGCTGGATGATGTGAACCTTTAGAATAGCAATAGTGCTTTCATTTAAAACTTCAGACAGTTCTGAACATTTGGGTAGTAGCCAGCAGGATTAACAGATGAATTGTTTCCCTTTCTGCTTCTGCCTACTGCAACCTGAGTTATTTTTATTATTTTGGATAATGCACAATGGTCATATCCAGCTGATGGTAGCCTAAACAGAGTTGTGCATGTGGGACCACTGTGCATGCAATAGCACATTAAAAAGCAGCGTATGAAAGTGCATTGCCCCTGTGCACTGCTTTTGCACATTGCTTTGGCACTATGGTTTGTCAGCCACGTGCATTGATCTTTGAGCCACATAAATTGCACTTCTTCCACATTCAGTATAGGAGTTGTATAATGTAACTCTGCAGATGGATATTTATGCTCTGCTAAAGCCACGTCGGACCCTTGCCATTCACTGCAGACTAGAGTTCAGAAAAGTTCCTTTTTGAAAATTAGAATCCCAAGGACTGTCTGAGAATCTGCTGGCTGAAGTTCCAAAAAAAAAAAAAAATCCCAACAACCCCTAACTTTTCTTTCACTCTGGACTGACTCCATAAGAACAGCCCATTTGGCTTTTCTAAGCCTGAATTCAACCTTTTGCCTGCTTCCAGTCTCACTCAAATGAATTATTACAAGCCCTCCCCACTCCTTCACTGAATTTAGCCAAGTTTCTGTTCCTCCAGACTACCAATTGTTCTTTCCCCTGTTAAGTTCTGTTTCCTGTTACATCTCCCATTGAGCTTCCTGGCAAACAGCCTTAATAAACAGGAAGTATCCGTCCATGACTAAAACGTAAAACACACCAATAGAGCTGGAAAGTGTGGTTTCTTCAGTTCTAGGTATCCCAGGACAAAGTTTTCCAGATTATAGACAAGAGACAAGGCAAACAAATTTAGACAATGCCAGGGGTCCTTTCGTAATGTATAGTTATAGTGCTATGTTTCCACTTTCACTGTCATGGGTCCTATAAAATCCCAGGATTTGCAGTTTA
The DNA here is from genome assembly GCA_030847615.1 of Gambelia wislizenii. NCBI lineage: Eukaryota > Metazoa > Chordata > Lepidosauria > Squamata > Crotaphytidae > Gambelia > Gambelia wislizenii. Next base: position 331,810,648 of record JAUMIR010000004.1, read on the forward strand.
GGGAGGGGTATTTAGAATGCTCACCCAGGCAGCAATAGTGCCTTCCCAAACTACGAATCCCAAGATTCTATAGGACGCAGCCATGACAGTTAAGGAATGAGTGCTATGTAATTGTGGAATATGAAAGGGCCCCAAGTAGATATGTCAGAAAAGGAACACAAAGTCTCTGTTTCAATACAGACCCCATCTGCATGGTTAAAATATATAACTTTCATTTCCACTTGAGTGAAACGATACCAGAGAGCTCTGCTTTCCATTCTGTAGCTAAACCTCCCACACAAACATACTAGTTGCTGTGGCCCCTAAATGGAAGCTTTTGCAAGTAACCTGTACGTTTGATACCAGTTTCACCCCCTCCAAGGCATGGAATACAGTACAGTTGTCCCTCCATATTCACGGATTTGGCATTCATGGATATAAGTATTCACGGCTTGAAAATATTCTTTAAAAAATAATAATCCAAAAAGCAAACCTTGATTTTGCCATCTTATATAAGGAACACCATTTTGCAATGCCATTGCATAGAATGGGACTTGAGTATTCACGGATGTGGGTATTCACGGGGGGTCCTGGAACCAAACCCCAGCGAATGTGAAGGGGCAACTGTATAAATATCATAGCCCCAACCACAGCAATGTGTGCCACAGCGTATGGACCTGGCCTCCCTCTTTCTTGGCGCACCACAAATTCGAACCTCCTGCCAACCTCCTGCCACCGTGCATTTCTTTAGTGCACGGAACTCTCTTTCTCCAAGACTGGTAACTACTACCCCTCCTTCCTGACTTCTCTCTATCCAACCCTTCCTACTTTTCTCTTCGAATAGCCTTGTAACGGTTCGTAAGAGTGTATATTCTTGCGTGTTAGTCTGTCTTATTCCAATAAAAATACTTTATTTCACGTTAAATGGAGAGCTCTCTACCAGTGGTTCTTAACCTGTGGTCTATAGACCCCCAGAGGGCCATGATGTTCTCATAGGGGGTCCACAAAGGCTTGAAGGCTACTTGGCCCACCTCCTCCCTGCAATGGAGTGGCCATGTGGCAGGAGCCAAGGCAAAGACTGGCTTGGCCTGCACATTGCCATTCAATCCATTTCAGCCACAAACTCGCAGGAAGAAGCTGGAGAAAAGTCTTCCTTCCCTCCTTCTCCAGTGCCTCTGAGGGAAAGGGTTAATGGAAGGTGTAACTGTGTTGTTGTTGTTATAGTTTTAGATTTTGAGTTAAGTCTTAAGGTTCACAGGAAAAAAAAGATATATAATGGGTGTCCCTGATAAATTAAAGGTTAAAAGCCATTGCTCTCTAAATTAGTACTGGTATACATAGGTGAAAAGATCCCCGAAGTTACCCTCCTCTCACAGGCCTCCTATTTGAGCTAATAATTCTCCCACTCAGGGTTTTAGTCTAAACTTTAAAAGAGTTATCCAAGCTACCAAATCTCTTTTGGAAGTAGGTTTCAGAAAGTTGGACCGCTCTTAAAGACTGACCTCAGATGGGATTTACTTCCCCAATGCTATTGAAGCCAGCAGGGCTCTGTTGTTATTATCTGCATCAAGTTGACTTTGACTTATGGTGACTCAAAGAATGAGAGACCCACAAGAGCATTGACCATCCACTGCTCAGGTCTTGCAGACTGAGGGTTGTGGCTTTCTTCCTTCAATCAATCCACCTGTAGTCTCCCTCCTGTCCTACTGCCTTCCACTTTTATTGTTGTTGTGTGCCTTTAAGTCATTTCTGACTTATTGCAATCCTTGGTAAGATTTGTTCAGAGTGGATTTGCCTTTGCCCTTCTCTGGGGCTGAGAGAGTGTGACTTGCCCTAGGTCACCCAGGTTTTTTTCCCCAATGACTCATATCCTCTCATGATATCTCCAAAGTAGGACAGCTTCAAGGCTAACATGCGTGATTTGAGTCCTTTCCTCTAAATTTGAAATTGTTTGCCTTACCATTTAAAAATGTAGGTATTCATACTTTCTTTTCTGTGGGCAATGATTGCCAGTGTAAAAAAAGCACATGAACAGACTTAAGGACCACATGAAATGTGTGGTTAGGTAAGTCTTTGCTTATGGAAGCCAAGGCAGAACCCTCTGGATGTCAGGGATGTGGGGTGGAAAACTTTCTAGTTAGTTTTTCTAGTTAATTTTCTAATTAGTTTTTCAATATTTATTCTGTGCATGGAAAATTTTCCATATTGTTTTAGGAAGATCATCATTAGTAACAATGGATGGATGCCAATACAGTACAAGTAATTCTACAGACCAAAAGATATGCAGAAAATACCTCCCACATAAGGCTTTGTATCCACTCCAAGACAGTATTTAACCCACCTCCGGGGACTTTACTTCTGCTGATCAAATGTTTTAGCTCAAATGCTTATGGGATTCTTGAGACATTTTAAAAATGTGTTTAGGTCCAATTCATAATGCTCCCCCCTCATCACTGCCAGCAATATTGGACTACAAATTCCATCACTCCCAGCCAGCAGGGCCACACTGACTGGGTATGCCTAGCATCATCCTCCTCCTCCTCATAATCATAATTTCTTACTTGCCTCTCCCCATGGATTGAGGCAGGGAACAACAGATTTATACAAAACAACTAATAACAATTAAAATACATATTGCTTAAAAATGTACAGTATACTAGTCCTGGCTGACTAATGCCCCCAGAGGACCTGAGTGTACAGGGCGGATTATACGGCAGAAGTTGATCCCATAGGTAACCTGGACCCAAACCATGTAGGGCTTTAAAGGTAACAACCAACACTTTGTACCTTGCCCGGAAACTAATTAGCAGCCAGTGGAGTGATCTTAATATTGGTGTAATGTGATCACTCCTAGGTGTACCAGTAACCAATCTGGCTGCCATGTTTTGAACTAACTGAAGCTTCCAAACTTGGTACAGAGCATTGCAGCAAGTCCAGCCTTGAGGTTACCGGCATGTGCACAACCATCTTTAGGTCTTCCAACTCTAGGAAGGGGTGCAGCTGTTGTATCAGCCGAAGCTGATAATAGGCACTCCTGGCCCCCACATCTATCTGAGCTGTCATTTGGAGCAACGGATCCAGAAGCACCCCCAAGCTCCAAACACAGCCTTTCAGGGGGAGTGTAATCCCATCCAGGACTGGCTAACTCACCTCCAAACGCAGGTTAGGACTCCTTACAGTAAGCACCTCGGTCTTTTCTGGATTCAGCTTCAGTTTGTTTTTCCTCATCCAGCCCATTACCTCCTCTTAGCTTAGACACTTGGAAGATACATCATGCCATGCAGCTGTGCTAAAGCTACACCATTCCACAATGTGGTGGTGGTGAAGCTATTTGCTGTCAAGCTGACTTTAACTTAACAGCAACCATATGAATGAGAGACTTCTAACGAACCCTGGCTATGTCTAGATGGGCTACTTGTCCAGGTTCCTCCTGTCTTGAAGCCCTGCAGTCCAAACAAGGCAGGACTTTGACCCATTTCACCTCCACGCAGTTGTGATGATGCCCCAGGCAATGTTGGAAGGAAGCCAGAGTAAACCAGATTAAAACGTTTTAACTTAACACCTGGGAAAACCCACATTATGCAGGGAAATCCAGGTTAGGCTGGCGCAGGAATACCGGTACATAGAATCATAGAATTGTAGAGTTGGAAGAGACCACGAGGGCCATCCAGTCCAACCCCCTGCCATGCAGGAATACACAATCAAAGCATCCCTGACAGATGCCCATCCTTACCTGCACACTGGCCCATATCATCAGACAATAACAACAACACTGGAGTCACCCCCAGCACATGACCAAGGCCCCCTGCATGGGACCAGCATTGATCGCATGCTGATGGCCTCCTTCCTAGCTTTAGAGAAAGCAACACACAACAGCAGGGAAGGCACCAGCTGATGCTGGCTGGCATGCAGACCCCATCTCATTTTGTCTAGTAATGGGGGTGGGAGGGAAAAGGCCAGATCCAGAGCCAGAATATGTGAACCAGAAGATGGTGTATTCTGGCAGGGCTAGACAAACCCCATCATCAACAGCCCTGCTCAGCTCTTGCAAACTCTGGGCATCCATGACCTCCTTGATTGAATTAATCCACACGTTCTGTAGTCTGTTGCTGGGCACAATTCAAAGTACTGGTTATAAAGCACTATATGGCTGAGGTCTAGGCTATCTGGCAGACTGTATCTCCCTCTATGAACCGAGCCGGTGCCCTGAGATCATCAGGAGAGGGCCTTCTCTCAGTCCCACCACCAGCTCAAGTATGGTTGGTGGGGACGTGAGAGAGGGCCTTTTCAGTGGCTGCCCTGTGACTCTGGAACTCCCTCCCCAGGAAGGCCAGATTGGCTCCCTCTCTGTTGTCCTTCCAGGTAGGCCAAAACCTTTTTATTAAGACAGGCTTTTTAAAGAACAGGCTGGAGGATGCTGTGTGGTTTTGTTGAGCTGTTTTTAAAAGCTTTTTATCTTCTTTTAAAAAAAAATGATTTTAAACACTTTTAAGTATACTTTATTCTTTTAAATATTTTGATGTTGTTTTAGTGATGTAATCGGTTTAATTCTGTTTTAATGTGCACTGTTTGTATGTTTTAATGGTGTGTGTTTGGGTCCCAGCCTTGGGGGAAAAACAGGCTATAAATAAATATAATAATAATAGTCTCTCTTTAGATTTTCCTTGGGGTTTTTTCCAGGCTATGAGGCCGTGTTCTGGAATAGTTTCTTTCTGACGTATCACCTGCATCTGTGGCTGGCATCCTCAGAAAATGGTTGGGTAGGAGTGTATGTGGAGTTTATATGCTGTGAACCCCTGTTGGGGAGTATATGTAAATTTGTGTAATTGAATGGTTAGTTTCTGGGTATAGAAATGCAAGGCTCGTTAGTGTCTGTTTGGCTAATTGTTGGTTGGTGGGCCATTATCTGCTGGGAATCCCCCCTGTCCCTGGGTGGAATTCTTTTGTAAGTGTTGAGTTTTGATTCTATTGTATTTCAAAACTGGAAGCCAGATTTTGTTTATTTTGAAGGTTTCTTCTTTCCTGGACACAAAATGCTATTTGAAAACCTACCCAAGTGAAATTTCCAAATGTAGTTATGGTAAATAAACTGCATGCAAAATGTTGTGTCTGTGTGCATTATTCAAGTGGAATGGGGTCAAAGGAGGGCTTCTGTCAGATTATCAGAGTGGTTCAGGATCTACCGACTCCAAAGGTCAAGAACCACTAAGACTGAAGTCTCAAGATGTAGGCTGGAAGAATTAATGGAGAGAAGAGACTATCATAAAACAGGCCATTTCCTCTCTCTCCCAGCAAGCCTGTGCAAGAATGCAATGAATGAGGTCAGCCCCTAAACTGCCATAAACATGTTCAATCATAAAAAAAACAAACTTTGCTTTCCAGTTTGGGAAGAGCCCTCCGAGAACACTAGGGATCACCCCCACAGCCCCACAGCCAAGAGGGGAACCAGACTGTTTTGTGTCTTTATCTTGGGTTATCAGCCTTCCTTTCTAAACCTTGGGCACAATTGTCTTCAGCAGACCAGTCACAAATTGAGTACAATGGAGCCTTCAGATCTGCATGGATTTGGTTCCATGACCCCATGCAGATACCAAAAAAGTGGATGAGCACATCCCATACTATTAAATAGCAGCAACATGAATGGAGATGCTTCATTGTGTTCATGTTGCCACCATTTTATAATATGGGTAATGATGATCCACGGTCAGTGGATCCAGAACCCATAGATCTGGAAAGCCCACTGATGACCCCAGTAGAGCTCTAAGATCATCTGGAGAGGCCCTTCTCTCTATCCGACCACCATCTCAGGCTCCTTTGGTGGGAATGAGTGAGAGGGCCTTCTCGGTGGCTGCTCCCAGCCTGTGGCACTCTCTCCCCAGAGAGGCCAGGATGGCCTCGTGTCTCTTCTCTTTTGGTCAACAGGCCAAAACATTTCTGTGCTGGCAGGCATTTGCAATCTGATGTGGGTTAGGTTTTTAAATGCTGTGTGACTTGGATTTGAACGTTTTTATACATTTTAATATTTTAACATGTGTGGTTTTAACTGAGTAAACTGTTTAATCTGTTGTATTTATACTTTTAACATTTTCTATTGTTTTTAACTTGGACTGTTTTGAACTCATTGTTAGCTGCCTTGAGTCCTTATATTGGGAGAAAGGTAGGATACAAATAAATAATGATGATGACGACAATGACGACGTGGCTTTATTACAGGTGTGTGTGTGGCTCCAGTTAAGGACAACAAAAGCAGTGGGGATTTCCATACTGAAAACAAACATGCACCCCATAAGTGTGTGCGCACACATGCTTGTGCAAGGCTCCTGAGGGCTGGCACTTTGTTGTTAACTACAGTCAAGTCAACTTCTTTGGGGTGGTTCTATTTGTTTTATTATTTATTTAATATACAAATTCAGCACAATAATTGTTGTGTTTCTTCCTCCACTATGTTTCAACCTTCATACTATTTTGTACAGTTACTGTTTTTAATTTTAAACATACAAATTATAAACCCAAGTCAAGTCAACTTCGACTTTTGAATGAGAGACCACCAAGTCACCTTATCACCAATAGCCTTGCTCAGGTCTCGCAGACTCAGGGCTTCTTCCTTGCTTGAGTCTCTCTATCTGGAATGTGGTTTTCCTCTTTTCCTACTTCCCTCCACCTTATTCAGCTTTATTGTCTTTTCCAGTGAGTCACTGTCTTCTCATGATATGGCCAAAGTATGACAGGCTCAGTTTAGTCATCTTAGCTTCTAGGGAGAGTTCAGGCTTGATTTCCTCTTGGACCCATTGATTTGGGTTCTTCTTGTTGTTTTTAGCAACCCACAGTATCCATAGAACTCTTCTCCAGCACCACATTTCAAATGAGTTGATTTTCTTCCTATCAGCTTCCTCCACTGTCCAACTTTCACAACCATACAAAGAAATGGGAAATATGATGACCTGGACCATCCCAACTTTAGGATTCAGTGATACTTGATACTTCAGGATACTTCCTTCATAGCTGCCCTTCCAAGTCCTGACCTTCTTCTGATTTCTTGACTGCCATCTCAACTCTGATTCTTGACTGAGTCAAGGTATGGAAATCTTGAACTATTTCAATGGCTGGCACTCGGTCCGAGTTAAAATGTACAATTGGGCCCCCACCCCAAAAACACATTATAGTCACTCTCTGGTGTGTTGAAACATTTCTTTTGGAATGGATTGGTCTGTCTCCTATTGGTTAGTCCTAACTCAAGTAGACCTGTTGAATCAACTGTTCAACAATGAGTCAACACATAGGTCTTGCATTTTGGTGGATCTACTCTAGTTCAGACCAATAACAGGAGTTAGGTCATGGCTTGTTTCTTCCCCACCTAGGTCTTCAGAAGGTCAAGCTCTCCAGAGGCCTAGATTATGAGGATTCTCCCCTCCCCATGTCCTGTGGGGCAATTTTTAATTTGCGTCAGCCCCCTCAGTCCTAGCATTTCCTTTTCCTCCCAGCACCAGCCTCTCTGTCCAGGATCATCTCTCTCTCTCTGGCTTTTCTTCGCAAACGAAGATTCAGGAAGGACTCATCCCGCGCTTTCTGCAAGCGCGCTGATGACTAAAAAGGCCAATCCGAGATAAACAAGTCCGGTTGCAAAAAGCACAGCAGAAGGTCTCCTTGGGTGATGTTTTTGGGTTGTGATTCTTTCTGCGTTGTCGTTTCTCTTCAAGACTTGTTCGTCGTGAGTTCTCAAATAAGGCTGCAGCATTGTGGATAGTGCGTCTCCATGCCTCCCGATGTGAGGCCAGGGCGGACCACTGTTGGTGATCAATTTGGCCAAGCCTGAGATGTTGTTTCAGGGAGTCTTTGTATCGCTTTTTTGGAGCGCCCCTCTTACGCTGACCCGTGGTGAGTTCACCGTAGAGTAGTATTTTTGGGAGGCGATGGTCCTCCATCCTAGAAACGTGCCCTGCCCAGCGCAGCTGTGTTCTCAATATCATGGCCTCAATGCTGGTGATCCCTGCTTGCTCAAGGACAGCAACATTCGTCACATAGTCAGTCCAGTGTATATTTAGGATTGTGCGTAGACAGCGCTGATGAAAGCGCTCGAGGAGTCGTAGGTGGTGGCGATAGGTGACCCATGTTTCAGATCCATAAAGGAGGATAGACAGTACGATGGCTCTATACACACTGATTTTTGTGCTTTGCCTCAGGTGTTTATTCCTCCAGACTCTTTTGTGAAGTCTTCCAAATGCACTATATGCCTTTGCTAATCTGTGATCGATCTCTTTGTCAATCTTGGCATCTGAGGAGATGATGCTTCCCAGGTAGGTGAACTGCTGAACGGACTTGAGCACTGATTTGCCGACGGCAATGTGGGGATGGTGGTGTTCGTCCTGTGGTGCAGGCACAAACCACTAATAGAAGAGGGGTCTCTGAACATGCACAGAGTGCCTTCCTGTTCATCACGGACCTTTCATCTGGAGTAAAAGGAAAGGATTTACTGCCATTATAGGATAGAGCAGTGGCTCTTAACCTTTTCTTTACCAAGGACCCCCTTTAAATACCTTTTGTTGCCCTGGACTCCCAAGACTTAACTCAAGATTTAAAACCCTAATAATAATAATAATAATAATATCTGATGATAATGATAAAACAATTAGACCATCTATTAAACTTTCCCTCAGAGGCACTGGAGTGGGGGGTGGAGACTTTTCTTCTGCTTCTTCCTACAAGTTTGTGGCTTGAGCAGATTGAATGGCAATGTGCAGGCCAAGCCAGCCAGCCTTTGCTTGGCACCTATCATGTGGCCACTCCACTGAAGGGAAGAGGTGAGCCAAGCAGCCTTTGAGCCTCTGCGGACCCCCTGTGAGGACATTACAGCATCTTGAGGGGTTCCTAGACCACAGGTTAAGAAAAACTGGGACAGAAGGAATGAACTGTTTTTATCACAGCCCAATTCTGTGAATGCTTACTCAAAAGCAAATCCATGGTGCGCCTTAAGAGATTAACGTGAGTCCTCAGTGTGCACTGGGGGTTGGTTCCAGGACCCTCGTAGATACCAAAATCCCTGGATGCTCAAGTCCCATTATACACAATGGTGTAGTAAAATGGCGTCCCTTATATAAAATGGCGACAGCAAGGTTTGCTTTCTGGAATTTTGACCCCAGAATATTTTCGAGCCCCAGTTGGTTGAATCCATGGATAAAGAACCTGAGGATACAGAGGGCCAACTGTACTCTTCTAAAAGGATAGATAAGATTGCAATGTGCAAACTAAGCAGTGATAACCAAAAGCAATGCCCTGAACTGCAACACAAGAAAAATAAACATAAAATTCCTATAGAGAGAGGGTGAGTCAGGTGTTACTCTCTGGTCCAAAAGTAACCTTCAAAACAACATAATATTAATTGTTACAGTTAAATAATTAATTAATTAGGCATACAGTGGTAGCTTCCAAGCCAACATAACATTCACTATTAACATTAAGTAATTAATCAGGCACCTTCAGGAGCATTCAAACCAACATAATATTAACAATGATTGTTAACTGATTACACATTAGTCGTTAGCCTTCAAAGTGGCATGGCCTTGACTATTAGTTAACTAATTTGATCAAGCATTCATCAGTAGCCTTCAAACTTGCATAACGTTAACCACCGAGGTTAATGAATTAAACGTCCAGCGGTGGCCATCCAACTCGCATAACGGTTTAGGTTAATTAATTAAATAATTAAACATCCAGCGGTGGCCTTCCAACTCGCATAACGTTAACGGTTTAGGTTAATTAATTAATTAATTGAACGTCCAGCGGCAGGCTTCCAACTCGCATAACGTTCACCATTGCGGTTAGTTAATTAATTACTTAACCGTCCAGCGGTAGACTAGTGTAACGTCAACGGTTAACGTTAACGAATGGGTTCGTTGACGTTAATTACTTAACGTTAATTACTTAACGTTAACGACGGTTAAGTAATTAACGAACAGGTCCATAAAATGAAAAAGAAACGTTAGCTTGTAAAGCGTTCGCGTAAAATAGAATAAAATAGAAGAAGAAAAAAAACAAGCATCATCAAATGCCTCCAAAGAAGTGGGCTGTAACGCAGGGGGAAAGAAAGCTAAAATAATTCCGTTATTCTTCTAAGATGCCAGAAGAAACCCTTTCATTACAGAAAGAGCCCCCCTCTCTCTCTCTCTTGATAAAATAAGGAGCAGGAGAGATGCCTAAAGGAAAGAAGATGGAGAGAGAAGCGCAATCCAAAGGAGGTGGGACCCCTGCACCCCTTTCCCCCCATTTTGGAGATGGGTTGCCAGTCCAGACGGAGGAGAGACGGAGGGGGGGGGTCGGAGAAGGCCTCACCTCTTTCCACGCAGAGCCAGGCGGCCAGCAGGATGGCCAAAGCCGCCTTCATCCCGGCTGCTGGCTGAATCCGGGGTTCGGGGGGTCGCCTGCCCTTTTTGGCCTTCCTCCACGCGGCACTGCTCCGCTTCGATCCCGCGTCTAGAAGGAGCCCTTGGCGGATCTTGCTTTTGCAGCTCTCCTCTGCACTTGCAAGCACCGCAGCTCAGCCAAGACCGCTTTGGGGTGGGGTTTTTGGGGGGATAGAAGTGGGTGGGAGGCGATGAGAAAGGGGGGCTGGGCAGAGGCGGGGATCTGCCCCCCACGTGCTGCTCTCTCCTCGAATCCAAGCCAGGCAACCCGAGGAGGCTTGCACAAAAAAATCCCCAAAAATCTCTTTAATATTGCTCCCAGCCAGCCAGCCCCCGCCTTTCCCTTTCGTTTCTTGATCAGCCTTTTCCTTTGCAAAAAAAAAAAAAAAACGAAACTAGCTTGGGCATGTTGCAACAATAGGGATGTAACATTTCCGCAAATTTGGAAGCCATGGAGAGAAAAGAAACAGTGTTTTTTTCTCCCCGGTTTGTTTTCAGAAAGAAATGGATTTTTTTGGAAACATTGGGGGTGAAAGGCAACATTAACACTTTTTACAAATTGAAAAGGTCACTCTATTCCTTTAGGGGCATCAAATAGGGCTATGTCCAATTTGATGTGGCATAACATTGTCATAAATGGGATACAACAGGACCCCCGTATCCACTAATTCATTATCCACTGATTCAATTATCCACGGGACACAAAACACCACACCTACCATACAGTCTTCCTAGAAAATGTGTCCTCCCTAGCCATTTTCTAGGTCCTCCAAGGCAAATCTATGGTATTTTAAACCAGAAGTCCCATTATTTTCAATGGTGTTCGCTATTATCCATGGTTTTCAGTATCCACGGGGGGGGGGGGGCGCAGAATCAATCTCCTGCAGATACGGGGGTCCTACTGTATTAAAGAATTTATTGTTGTAATGATTTTATGCATCATGCTACAATAACACATTCCATAATCAATTTTCTTCTTTTTTTCAGTTTTAAGAGCCACTGCTCTGGATAATATTGGACTGTTAATCCCAGCAGCCCTGGCCGATTCTGTCAATGCTGAGGGATGGTGGGTGTTGCAGTCCAAACAATGCCTGACCACAGCCTTGAAAGGTACTTTACAGCCCACCTTTGAGGTCCTTTCTCCAGTGGTGTGCCATCATATCTAGGTCGGGCCTTGTATCCACAGATTCACTGTCCACGGTTTTACTTATCCACATCCAAAAAAATACATTCCCTCTAGGCATTTCTAGGTCCTCCAATGTGATTCTATGGTCAGCTTCTGGGTTCATCTCATTGAAAGGAGTAGGGTTCTCTGTTATCCACAGCAGTGGTTCTTAACATTTTCTTTACCAGGAACCCTCTTTAGATACGTATCTTTTGTTGCCACGGCCCCCCAAGATTTAACTCCAGATTTAAAACAACAACAACAATACCTAATAATAATCCATAATAATAATAATACAATTAAACCATCCATTAAACCTTCCCTCAGAGGCACTGGAGGGGGAGAAAAGACTTTTCTCCTGCTTCTTCCTGCAAGTTTGCAGTTGTAGTGGATTGCATGGCAATGTGCAGGCCAAGCCAGCCAGCCCTTGCCTTGGCTCCTGTCATGTGGCTGCTCCACTGCAGGGAGGAAGTGGGCCAAGCAGTCTTTAAGCCTTTGAAGACCCCCTGAAAGGACATCATGCCCCCCCAGGTTAAGAACCACTGCTCCAGATGATATTGGATTGCTAGTCCCAGCAGCCTTGAAAGGCGCTTAACAGCCCACATTTGAGGTCCTCTCACCAGGTATTTCTCCACTGGTGCTCCTTCATATACAGGTTGGGCCCTCTATCCACGGATTTGCTGTCCATGGTTTCACTTATCCACGTCCAAAAAAAACCCTTCTCTCTAGGCATTTCTAGGTCCTCCAATGTGATTCTATGGTCAACCCCCGGTGTTCATCTCATTGAAAATAATAGGGTTCTCTAGTGTCCACGGTTTCTGGTATCCACTGGGGGGGTCTTGGAACATATCCCCCGCAGATACAGGGGTCGACCTGTAACTCCCATGTTGGAACATCTTTGCTGGCTACCTAGTTTGTTTCTGGACATCATTCAAAGTGCTGCTTATGACCTATAAAGCCCCAAAGGACTGAGCTCCAGGCTATCTGAAAGACTGTAACTCCCAATATGAACTGCCTTGAGTTGGAAAAGCCATGGGGTCTCCCAGTCCCACCACCATCATAGGCATTTTTGGTCAGGACATGGAGAGAGGCTCTCGATGGCTCCTCCCAGGGGGTGGCATTCCCTCCTGCTCCCCCCTTTCTTTCCACCAATATCTTTGAGTGTACCCAGGTCTTTGACTCTCAACAAGCCTTTTTAATTGGGGTGTGCTATTTTTTTATTTTTTATTTTTTGGTAAAGGACTTGAAGGCACACAAGAACAATGATGTTTTTCTGTGGTGCTAGAAAAGAGTTCTACAGATACCATGGACTCCTAAATAGACCAATACATGAGTCCTAGAGCAAATCAACCCTGAATTCTCCCTGGAAGCCAAGATAACTCAATTGAAGGACTTACCGCACCCTGAGGAAAAGCGGCAAAGCAGCAGGAACGTTCCATCTTCCCTGCTGCTTTACTGCAGGATGTCCTCCATCCCGTGGGGACTGAGTTAAAACCGCATCTTTTTGCTAACAGTTTTTTCTGGTTAGCGAAAGGACGCAGTTTCACCTCATTCCCCCACAGGACCGGAACAAAAGAACACCGACGTCATGCAGTAAGGCAGCACGGAAGACAGAAAGTTCCTGTTGCTTTGTTGCTTTTCTTCAGTGTACGGTAAGCCCCTGAGACTGTCAGGGCTTGTCTAAATGGTGAAAATAATCCTAATGAGATGTGAATGGAGGGCAATCCATACAAATAGACAATTGCATAAACATGTGTCATTCGGTAGGGGGGCAGCCAAAGCCACCACAAACTCTTTGTGGGAAGCCTCCGGGGCTTCTCCCAGATTTTTTAAAAAGTTCTGTACAGCATGCAAATGTATGATCATTTGGACACTCGCATTCACATTGGTTTGACCAGAAAGCATCATCTGATTGGCTGGACGGGCATGGGGGCAAGGCTAGCAAACAGGGAAAGTGCCTGCTGCCACCATGTTGAATTTTCAGCTCAGCAAGGGTCCGGTAAGTCAATAAAACAGCAATCTTATACTCTTTTTTGTTGTTGTAAATACAAAACATTGCATGTGCACACCATGGTAAACTTTTTTTTTTTTAAATGTTGGTGGCAGATTTAAACATGCAAGTAATTTACTCGCAGCCGCCATCGTGGCTAGGGGGTCATGCAAAGTTTTGGGGGGCTCATTTGACCATTTAGACATGCCGCAGCACTGCGAATGGCTACTTTTTTTGGATGTGTTCATATTTTCCCTCTCATATAGCCGGGACCTCATACTTTGGCCATATCATGAGAAGACCAGACTCATTAGAAAAGACAATCATGCTTGGGAAGGTAGAAGGCAATAGGAAAAGTGGGAGACCGCATTCTAGATCGAGAGACTCAACCAAGGAAGCCACGGCCCTGAGTCTGCAAGATCTGAGCAGGGCTGTTGAGAAGACTTGGAGGTCTCTGATGGGATCACCATAAGTCAAAGTTGACTTGACCGTAGTTAACAACAACAACTTTTTTCTCACTTTAAGGGAGCAAGCTTGCTTTGAGAATGCTTTGATTGTGTATTCCTGCAGGACAGAATGGGGTTGGACTGGATGACCCTTGTGGTCTCTTCCAACTCTATGATTCTATAGGCAGTGATGAAAGCTGATAGGAAGAAAATCAACTCCTTTAAAATGTAGGACCCATCTACAGGAGGGGGGGAGGAGTACAGTAGGACCCCCATATCTGCTGGGGATTGGTTCTGGGGGACCCCGTGGATACTGAAAACCATGGATAATAGTGAAGCCATTGAAAATAATGGGACTTCTGGTTTAAAATACCATAGATTTGCCTTGGGGGACCTAGAAAATGGCTAGAGAGGACACATTTTCTAGGAAGACTGTATGGTAGGTGTGGTGTTTTGTGTCCTATGGATAATTGAATCAGTGGGTAATGAATCAGTGGATACGGGGGTCCCACTGTGCCTCATAGAAATAGCATTTCACAGCAGCAGCAACATGTCTTAACAGTGTTTTTGGCCTCAGAAGCCCCCATAAGCCTTGCATTCCAGATGGTAGCCATGAGTGATTTATTCTTGTTAGTTTCTTGACATCACTGATTTTTTTTTTTTTAGAGTTGTCTAAGGTTCGCTGGAGTGATAGAGCAATTTTCCGATTTAACAGGAAAGCAAAAGGAAACAAAAGTTTTATTCAGATGCAAAAGTGAACAGGGGTTTTACACCTTTAAGAGTTGGATAGTGACAGCCAGTGTGGTGTAGTGGTTTGAGCATTGGACTATGACTCTGGAGATCAGGGTTTGAATCCCCGCTCGGCCACAGAAAGCGACTGGGTGGCCTTACACCAGCCAAACTCAGACTCAGAGGAAGGGAAAGGGAAAGGCAAACCCCCTCTGACCAAATCTTGCCAAGAAAACCCCATGATGGGTTCTCCATAGGGTTGCTGTAAGTCGGAAACAACTTGAAGGCACACAACAAACACAGAGAACGATATGTCCCTCTTCCCTTTTTTATGTGTGCACCTTAATCCTCCCTCTCTACCTGGGCTGCACCACCACCATTTGGACTTAGACAAGCACAGATTGCCACCGCCCCGCCATATCTGCGGAACCAATATATGCGGTTTCCGTTATCTGAGAGACACAAAATAAGGAACACATACCATAGAGCTATGCTGGAAAATGCCTAGAGATGTCCTCTCTAGGAATTGCTAGGTCCTCCAATGCCACACTGTGGTATGTTTGTACGGGAAGTCTTTTATTTTAATAGGATTTGCTACTATCCATGGTTTCACTTATACATGGGTCCCGTCTATACTGGGGGGGGGTGGATTCCTCCACAGTAGTAGCCGTTTGCAGCAGCTGCAAGCTATCTTAATGGTTAAGGGCCCCCATAAACTTTGCATGCCCCCTAACCAATATGGCGGCTGTGAGTGAATTACTCGCATTTTAAAATCTGCCGACAATGACCTTTTTTTAAAAAAATAAACAGTTCCCCATGGTGCACACAAGCAGCATTTCACATTTACAAAAGAAAAGAGAGAAAGAGAGAGAGAGAAATTGCCATTGTAATCTCATTACTGCATTACCGATTGCTTGCTTAACCAAAAAATCCAACATGATGGCAGTGAGCACTTGCCAGCCACAGATACAGGTGAAACGTCAGAAAGAAACTATTCCAGAACACGGCCTCACAGCCTGGGGAAAAATCCCAAGGAAAATCTATGGATGCCGGCCGTGAAAGCTTTCAACTTCTATGAGAATTGTTTTGACCATTCGGACAACCCCATGGTAAGTCCAAGAACATATATCGCATAGATACAGGGTCTGGCCAACCTATATGCTGAACACAAAGCCTGATAAGATCACAGGGTCTCTTGCAGGACTTAGACATTTTCCTCAGAGGCAGTCTAATGAAGAGTGCAACTCTAACCTTCATGCTACAAGATTTAAAAATTGCCACTGCAAAAACAAGACAGCTTGGTTCGTTCGCAGGCCCCTCTGCCAGCTTGACAAGGGGAAAGACCCTCTGCCTTGCACACTCTGTTTTTTTTTTAAATAAGGTGTTTATTGTCCAATTATGTAGTGTAGTTTCTTAAATTCAAAATACATTAGCCATATAAAACTTCCTGATGCAAGTCAATGAATGGCCACTAGTGGGCAGAGTTCCCTCATTTAAAATTGGCCACTAGGTGCATGTATGTAGCCCATGGCTCCTAAGCCAGCCACTTCTGTCTTTCTCTCTCCTTCCTCCCATTTGGAGCAACATCCTTTATTTAGGTAGATCTTTGGCAACTGAAGCTTCAATAGCTGTCAAAAAAAGGGTATTAACTGGGTTACTGATTGTATTTTTCTTTTACAAACATGTTTTTCAATGGTATTTGGAAAGATTTTATGCTTTTACCTATCACTTTCAGTCAATCAACCACTTTCTATATATCCCATCTTTATTTGTATCCCACTGTGTTCCCAAAAACGGGCCCCAAGTGGCTATCTATATGTTTTATCTTGTAACTGGGTTTGCGTAATTCTACAGTAAGCCACCTTGGACACCATTTGAGGGAGAAAGATGGGTTATCAATTGGATTTTTTAAAAAAAAATACACAAGGAATGGCTCAGATTCTGGACTTGAAACTGTAGGGGAATTGGGTCGCAACCACACAATTACTGGTAGAACTTCCATGGGTAAAAAGTGGTGCCTTTTCCTTCCATGCGACACGGAAGGAACATGGAGGGTAACGCGAGAGGGACGGCATTGTCAGAAACTGGCCCCCTGCCGCGAAACAGGCACATACCTCTCCCAAGCCCTCTGCAGCACTTTTTATGCGTTTGAAAATGTCCTAGGACTCTGGGAGACCAGGGTTCAAATCCCCACTCTGCCACGAAAACCTACTGGGTGACTTTGGGCAAGTCACACTCTCTCAGCCTCAGAGGAAGAAAGCAGCAAACCTCCTTGAACAAATCTTGCCAAGAAAACCCCGTAATAAGTTTGTCTTAGGGTCACCATAAGTTAGAAATGACTTGAAGGCACACAACAACAAGTGAAACTGGACAGTGACAAAAGCTGACAGGAAGAAAATCAACTCCTTTGGAATGTAGTGTTGGAAGAGAGCTCTGCAGGTACAGGACTGCCAAAACAATAAATGAGTGGATCTTAGTACAAATCAATTCTCTCACAAGAGGCGAAGATGACTAAACTTTGGCTATACCACGAAATGATGTGACTCACTGGAAAGATAATAATCCTGGGGAAGTGGAAGGCAGCAGAAAAAAAGGGAGGCTTCATCACAGGCAGATTGATTCAATAAAAGAAGCCACAGCTACCCTGAATTTGCAAGATCTGAGCAGGACAGTGTTACCCGAATGGTGTGGGGTCTGTGAGGACCCCACTAGCATCTGAAATTAATGTGGGGAATATCTAATTAGCTCAAATATAGCAGCAAGAGGTCGGGTAGTGGCAGGATCTTTTAACCTATGCATACCAGTAACAGAGGAGACTCTAAGCTGAAACATACAATTAAATGATCTTTATTGGAAATTAATATCAGTAGTATCAATGCAAACATTCAGGCTTCAGACACTCAAATAAGGCTATCAAAGATAATAGGAAGTATTGGAATAGAGCAATAGAGTAGGGAATTCTTGGGTGATATGATACCTCTCCAAGGAGAAGAGATTCATGCAGCAGACGGTTCTCAGAAATGCGTTCTGAGGGTCTCAGAGCAAACTGGCAGCGTGGATGTAGGAGGAAGAACTGCAGACATTTTGATGGTATTATAGGGTGATATTTATATGTGATAATTCCCCTGAAGGGATAGGATTTTGAGTGGAATGCAATATTTCTCAAAGGTTTCCAGGACTAGACAAAGGCTGCTCCAGAAGAGTTAAAGACCATTAATGGGCAATGTGTTTAGAACTGAATAGGAGCTGGCAAGGTTTATTGTTGGAGTGGGGAGAGGGAAGGAAGGACCTGTTTTGCAAGCATCAAAGACTCTGCTGTCATTGAGTGGATTAGTGAATAACCCGCCTTCAGGTGTTAATCTCTGACCTGAGTTTTTGTTTGAGGAATTTCCAGTGGCCCCTCCCTTTGTCATATGTGATCCCAACCTTAGTATTAGGGGGTCCCTGGTTTACTTGCTAACCACATGGAAGGCCACAGTAAGCCAAATTATTAAATATTGCCACTGATTTGATATTCCAAGATGGAGGCTGCCGGGGTAGGTAAAGGCAGCTTATGACAAGGGATCTTGGAGGTATCTCATTCATAAGGCTACAGTAAGTCCGAGTTGACTTGATGACAAATAGCAGTAACAACATTTTTATTTCTCAACTGGAGTGATCCATTGCAGTTGTTCTCAGCCTTTAGTCCTGCAGATGTTTTGGACTTCAATCCCCGGAAAACCCAGCCAGCATGGCCAACAGTCAGGTGTTCTGGGAGTTGCAAGACCCCTCCCAGTTTTGTATCATCTGCAAATCAGATAAGGATTCCCTCCACGCCATCATGTAAATCATTGACAAAACTATTGGGATAGTTGCGATGTCAGAGGTGATGAGGTATCAAAGCCATCAGGAACAGGATCATCAGCTGGTGTCACAGTGACCTGCAAGGCCACGTCCTCAGCTATGGTGCCACCTGAAGGAACACCCTCCTCCACGGAATCCACAGCTGATGGCAGCATCAGTTGCTGCTGCTGAGACTCACAGAATTGTTCCACCTGATACGCCAAATCTTCACCAATGATAGCAGGGTAATCAAGGTCAGTGTAGACCGCGAAGGTCCAGTAGCCCTTCCATCCTCTGAATTCCACTGGCACCCGGGCTGTAGGAAGCTCTGCAACAAGCATCCCTGCAATCCAGATGGAGCAGAATGATGCCCTGGAGTTTAAACCACATGGGCTTTCAGCCTCGGATGAAGACATCTATGGGCATGAAGACATTTATGAACAAAGAGGAGAAGATATTCAGGACCCCATCCAGCAACCAACTGCTAGCGCAATCCCTATGAATACTGTTTCACCAGCAGATTGCGGCTACAAATACCCTGCTCCAATGTCAACAATGACTCAATTCGGCCTTGTGATGTTAGCAGTGTTCCTGGGCTCCATTATGACTTGAATTGTTTGTAGCATCACCGTTTGGCAGAGAACTGGTGAAGAAGCATTATATGGATTCATCTGTTCAAGAGGAAAACACCCCTATGATGGCTGAAAGCACCTCTGATAATCCAAGAAACTGTAATTCAACATGCTTCATCAAAGACCAGAATGCAAGTGACAGTGGTATGGAATCATACTGTAAATTTGTAGATCTGAAATAAAAAAAATTAACTGTTAAAAAAAAAACACTATTGGAATAACCTGCTTGAATTGTATTGTAATGTATAACTTGCTTGAATTGTACTGAATTGTATATGATGGATTGTGATGTTGTACCATCGCCCCAGGGCGGATCCCTGCAGTGCTCCACTTGAGACCTCCTTCCACTTTGAAACACAGTCAAAAGGGAAGGGGTGCAATCTCTAAAGGGAAGGGGTGCAATCCAGCTCCCTTCACTATTCTGGACTGTCTCTAGACTCATTATGTCTAGGAACTTTCTTTCCTCACGGAAAAGGCTATGTCCTCGTCTCTTGTTGAGGTTTCAAAAATGGCACTGTTGTCTGGGATAATACCAAGGCAACAGACTTTAATGTGGCTTAGGCAACTTTGTAGTTGCGTAGGTCGTGAATTTGGAAATTGGCTATTGCCTGTTAGATTGAACGCTGCTGGCGGGCTTTTCCCATGGACGCACACAGGTCCAATTACTATCCATCCTAGTGACAATTTCTGTGCTATTGGCGCACCTGGAGGTCCATTTGCTTGCTTCAAGACCTGAAACAGCTCTGGGCAATCTGAGCCTATCAGGAGGGAAATTTCGGCATCTTTGTCCAATGCAGGAATTTCTTTTGCTATAACCTTCAGGTGTGCATGGCTTTCAGCTACAGCTTTGGTTGCTATTTGGTTCTTGTTTCTTGGGATAGAAGGGCACTTTATTAATGAAGGAAGTTTAATGCACCTTTTGCCACCGCATGTTGCCACTCTACCCTGCATTCGTTGTCGTCCAGCACAGGTAGATATGATGTATTCAAGCCTCTTGGCTTTGACTGCAAAAGTATTGAAGAACTCTGGTGTGGCCAGGGATGCATCGCTCTGTGAATCTAGGGAAATATGAAGTCTTTTTCTAAAGTGAGGTTTGTTCTCTGAGAAAACTTCAGCTAGACAAATTGGATGGCATATCCTACTCTGTGTTGAGTCCTGGCATAGCTTTGTGCATGCCACAACTGACTCCGCTTCTGAAGTAGGTATAACTGCCTTTTCTGCAGCCTCACTTTTAGGACTCTCTGTTTTCTTCTTGAGTTTAGGTGACACTGAAGGTGATTTAACACGGTGCATTGCTGAACAGTGCTGTGGGCTACTGCATTCTGCACATTTCACCTTTACTTTGCAGTTTTTGGCAAAGTGACTTCTTGAACCGCAGCATCGGAAGCAAACCTTTGCTTTGGTTGCTATTTCCAGCCTTTTGTCACAAGGCCTTTTTGAGAACTCTTTACAATCTGCAAGGCTATGTGGTTTGTTATGAATGGGACATGGAATTTCTTTAGTCTCTGGCTTCTTATCTGACTTGAACTGAGTGACCTTAGTAGATTTAACTACAACCGTGTTCTTCCCCATCTCTTTGATAGGTTTTTTGTCCTCCTTTACAGTCTTCCCTGGATGCATATTCTGGTACATACAGGGTTGGGAACCCAGTCTGTGGGTCATTTCTTTCCTTTGCAGCTCTTGTCACAAAGGTCACAAGGTAACTAAAGGGTGGGTAGCATTGCATGTTGAGTTCCTTATAAGAAAACACATCTCTTCCCCACATCTCCTGGAGCTGAAAGGGTAGTTTTTGGAGCACCTGCCTCTGCGTGATGTACTGATCTAAACAAGCTAGACCAGGTAACTCTGGATTACATTTTGCAGACTGAAGTTCAACTAAAAGATCACTTAAGTCCCAAAGCTGATGGTAGTCCTTTGACTTGAGGATTGGGAACTTATAAAGCCGATTCAATAAGGATGCTTCTATTTCTGTTGATGCACCATATCGCTCCTCTAATCTGTTCCACGCTGTCTGCAACGCCTTATCCGGGTCTGACACGTAGGCCGCGTAGATTCTCTGGACCTGAAGTGACGAGTTGGGCCCAACCATGCCATGAGTAAGGTGAGCTCCTCATCTGCTTGCAGCTTCAAGTCTCTAATGGCTCTCTGAAAAGTTACCTTCTATAAGATACAGTCTTCAGGAAGGTCTGAGAATTTCTGGACTCCCTTGTCTCTAAGGTCCTTCCTGGGAGTTTTAAACATAAGCAGTGAACAAGACTCCATGAAGGTGGGAATAGTCTCTGCAGGGTGGAAGAAGCATGGACTCCTTTTAGTCTGCAAATCAGCTTGACTGGCAGGCAGGTCCATAGATTCTCTAGGCCTGTAAGTCTTGGGGGCTTCAGCAGCCGGGGCTTGCTGGATGGCCACGCTAGCATGGCTGGGAATTTGGCTCCCCGCCATGGGTTTCTGGTCTCTAAAGGATTCATTGACTGGCATATTTATAGGTAGACAATCACGATGAATGACCTTCTCTTTGCAGACAAGTTCCTCTGTAGGCTGAAACCATGGAACGGCAGGCAGTTGTGTCTTGCTGGCATCTAAATTAGGAGATGACTTGACCACTGGGTCTTGTGAGGAGCTCTCACCCACAAAGAACAAGGTAGACATCCTGTCTCTAGGCTCTTGTGTAGGGAGCTTCCTCAAGTTTTCTTCACTCAGATCATCTTGGAAGGTCTTAGCTAAAATCCTGGCCTTTATGGACAGTCTTGAA
Organism: Gambelia wislizenii; assembly: GCA_030847615.1. Taxonomy (NCBI): domain Eukaryota; kingdom Metazoa; phylum Chordata; class Lepidosauria; order Squamata; family Crotaphytidae; genus Gambelia; species Gambelia wislizenii. The sequence goes on from JAUMIR010000004.1 coordinate 331,832,557, forward strand.
GCCTCCTTAGCCTTGAGTAGAAGTTTTTTCTCATTCTGAATAGCAAGTTCTTGCCTTTCTTGCTCTGCTTTAAGGGCAGCTTCTTGCATTTCTAAATCAACCTCTTGATGGGAAAAGGTTAGTTCTTCACTGGCCATTGCTGCTTCTGCTTCGGCATGCAATATTTCAGACTTCAATGTCATTCTTTCCACTTCTTTGAACTGCTGGGCTGCCATAGACGAACTCCAGCTAGCATGGGAAGAACTGCTACTGCAACCTTTACTGGAGCGGGAACCACATCTGTGCGAAGAAGACTTGCTGGTGTGACAGGTTTTTGAGCTCTTTGCAATTTGAGGTTTCCCTGGGTATACTCCTCTGCTGGACTTGGCACTGCCAGCAGGGGACCTTTCACTCTCTTTATTAAATTCCAAACTCTGCAGCCGGAACTTGACTATGTCCAAAACTGCACTGTACTCCTTTTCTTTATCCTCGACTTCTTCCAGGAACTGTTTTAGTCTGGATTCTGCATCGGGATTGTTAATGGTCTGAAGTGTTTGGACCCTTTTATTCACCACTTCTTTCCACTGTAGAAAACTGGATTGCTGGGCAAGCTCTCTTCTTTGCATGTCTTCCGAGCCACAGACTGCTGACAGCAAAGAAATAGCATGCTGCAAACTCTTCCAGGCTTGCAGTTCTTTCACACTTAAGTGCCTTTCCTCCTCCAACAGCAGTTCTAGGGCCTTCTCAGTGGGTGCCTGTCTCTGAGGGAGCGAGTGTCATGTGTCCATGTGCTGTTTCTTCAGAAAGCCTATCCATTCTGGCTGGTCCTAGTCGCCAAAGCAACAACTCAGCAAAGATGAAGAGGACTAAACGGTGTAGTGCTGATATTTACTTACAGCCTGCTACTGCTCCGCTCTCCTGCTATCACCACTCCTATGCTACTTCAGCACAGCCAGACCTGGAGTCGGTTGAAGAGTCTTCTAGCTCCTTTCTTCAGATTTGCAACATGAACAAACATAAAACACACGTTATTCTCCTTATAAAGCTCTATCCATATACTTAAGTGGAAAAAGCTCTTCCAAAATGGCCCCTGACCATGTGCTCAGAAATCTGCAGGAAGAATTACTCAAAATGGCTGCTGAGCATGTGCTCAGAATTCTGCAAGAAAAAGTAGATCCAAAATGGCTGCTGTAGCAAGACAGGCTATCTTAACACAGCAACTTTTGCTTCTCCCATTTCACAGCCACAGAAAGGTCTCTTCTCCCTCTATGCGAGTCTTGGGGAACTTGCTTCAATGCTGGGCCATGCACTGGGACTCTCTCTTGACAGACGGGAGCGGCAAAGGCCGCCAGGTATTCTTACACTGTGAAGACACACCCAACTAAAGGTGGTGGCAGGTTTGGGTGTGCAACGCCAGTACCCTGGTGAGATCAAACTCCTTTACCCAAAAAGGCTCTGATGCTGAATATCCAGTTCAAAAAAGGGGGGAAATTTACTTTAAAGAACAAAAGAAAAGGGCTTTCTCCTCCCCAGCTCTAAAAGGCTTGAAATAAAAGGTACTTTACAGTTGGAGTTTCAGCACTCTTCAGGGTGACATCTCTCTGGGTTTGATCTCCTCACTCAATGGAGCTGGTGCAAGGTCTTCCAGCTCCTGATTCCTCTGACTGTTGTTGGCAATTAATTTGGCTAATGACTGTTGGTAACTAATTTGGCTGATGACTGTTGGTAAGTAATTTGGCTGATGGTGTAAGAAATGCCCTTCCTGGCTGTCTGGGCCTGTTTGCCACCAGAACTGCTCTCTGCAAGCTCACAGCAAAGACTGCCCAAAGGAACTAAAAAGCTTCTAGGTGAACAGAGCTTGCTTGGAAAGGACAAACCAAACCTGGAAAAATGCAGGGGAATTCTTAGCTCCTCCCACAAGTCTAATACAATGAAGTATTCCTATACTCAGACATGCTAAGGCCTGAAGTAAAACAAAGAAAAATGCAGGGGAGATTTAAACAGTCCTGGCTGGATATCACAACAATGTTGCATGTATTTATTGCTCTATTTATTTTTACCCAAATGCTGTCAACTGGTCTACTCTGATCACTCTCATGAATTTCTGTACAATTGAATTTGTCTTTAACATATAATGCTACTCCCCCTCCTTTTCTGCCACATCTATTCTTTATGAATAAGTCATACCCTTCCATTGTAATATTCCAATCATGGGAGTCATCCTACCAGGTCTCTGTTATGCCTGTAAAGTCATGTTTACCTTCCTGCACTAAGATTTCAAGCTCATCTTGTTTGTTTCTCAAACTCTGTGCATTGACGTGTTGTCCTTTGAAGCTTTGTTTGTTCTCACCTATTAATTTACTTTCAGTTTTTCTGTGGATCCCTTTCTCTCCCTCAGCTTGTCCTCTAGAATTCACATCCTTGTGTTTAGAGCTTGCCTTTGGGCTGATGTTTGAACTATCATCTCCAACTCCCCAAGGATTCAGTTTAAATCCCTCTTGGTCAGACTTGCCATGCTGCTACCAAAGACATTCTTCCCAGATCTTTGTGAGGTGCAGCCCATGTATAGCCGGTAGTCCTCTGTCTAAGAAGTGAAGGCCATGGTTCCAGAAGCCAAACTTCTCCCATCTGCACCATCTACATAGGCAGTCATTCACTTTTAGTACCTTCCTGTCCCTGTGTAGTCCTCTATCCTTCACTGGCAGAATTGATGAGAATATCACTTGTGCGTCAAACCCCTTCAGCTTCCTGCCCAAAAGTTCATAGTCAGAGGTGATCTATTCAAAGTTGTTCTCAGCCATGTTGCTGGTACCCACACAAATAAGGAGAAAGGAGTACTGATCTGTGGTCTTGATGAGTTTTGGCAAGTTGTCAGTGACATCCTGAATATGTGTACACTTCCTGATCCTGATCTTATCAGGCGGACACACAGGTGTCTCAAGCTCCTGAGGAATGAGTCCTCAACTGTCAGCATCTTTCTTTTCTTCTTCTTGTGGTTAGTGGTTACCTTGTCAGGCAGTATTTCTTGTTGCTGGTTTCCTGTCAGAGCATCTTCAGTGCTGATATCTTCATGAAGATGTAGGAAGTGGTTGCTTAGTTGGAGGAGTTCTGAACCCCTTCTTTATGGTCTGCCCCTGATAGTGACTTTCCTTCAGGGTGTTTCCTCACTGTTAGTGCCTCTTCATTTTCCCTGGCAGTTTCTTCCCGTTGGTTCCGTAGAATCAATTCTCCCTGTGTTCTATCCAGGAAGTCCTCCTGTTCTCTGATGCACTGAAGGGGCTCAACACATAGCTGACCTTCTCTGCCAAGAGCGATTTGCACTTGCTGCAGGTGTAGTTGATGATGTTTTCTGGCAAGAAAACAAACATTGCACACACACAGCATCAGACAACTATGGATCGTTCTGCTTCTGTCTCTGCAGATATTTCTCACCCCTTCCTCCCTTCCCTACAGAGTTGCATTGGTTCTCGGTTTTTCCTGCATTCCTTGGAATTGTCTTCCAAGACAGCTCCGTCATTCCCTTGAAGTTTAGCAGCATTGACCCAATTGCTCCAGGGCTGCCCCAGCATTGCCTCCAGGCTAAGGAGGGACCTGTGCTCCCTGGCAGTTGCTGGTAGCAGGGCTCTTACTGGCAGAGATGGTTGTGGCCATGGTCCAGTGCCTTGCTGCCAGGAAACACTTCTTTACTCACGGTCCCACTCCCCAGCAACTCAGAAATCCCTATGTTGGTCGTGCCGCCTGGCTTCTAAGGTGGGTTTTTGAGGATTGCATTGAGAGATCCTGATGGAGGATCTCAGCTTTTATTTTGAAGATATTCATGGTGAATATCAATATATCCTTGGTAAGAATCTTGCTCCTCTAACCCAGAATAATCCTCTTTGCCTTTTCCTATTAAATTCTGAAAGAGCAGCCCAGCTTTCTACTGCTGTAGGGAGACTGGACTCGTGCATTAAAATGCCCACTCTAAGCAAACTGGATTTGCTGAAACCCTTGAATTCATAATACCTCTTGCAGGCCTGGCTCACTTATTATATACTTGTATTTCATAGAATCATAGAATCATAGAATTGCAGAGTTGGAAGAGACCACGAGGGCCATCCAGTCCAACCCCCTGCCACGCAGGAAATCTTGATCAAAGCATCCCCGACAGATGGCCATCCAGCCTCTGTTTAAAGACCTCCAAGGAAGGAGACCCCACCACGCTCTGAGGGAATGTGTTCCACTGCCGAACAGCTCTTACTGTCAAAAAGTTCCTCCTCATGTTGAGGTGGAATCTCTGTTCCTGGAGCTTGCACCCATTGCTCCGTGTTCCAGTCTCTGGAGCAGCAGAAAACAAGCCTGCTCCATCCTCAGCGTGACATCCCTTCAAATACTTAAACAGGGCTATCATATCGCCTCTTAACTGTCTTTTTTCCAGGCTAAACATACCCAGCTCCCTAAGTCTCTCCTCATAAGGCATGGTTTCCAGACCTTTCACCATTTTAGTTGCCCTTCTCTGGACACGCTCCAATTTGTCAATATCCTTTCTGAATTGAGGTGCCCAGAACTGGACACAGTATTCTAAGTGAGGTCTGACCAAGGCAGAATAGAGTGGCACTATTACTTCCCTTGATCTAGACACTATACTTCTATTGATACAGCCCAAAATCGCATTGGCCTTTTTAGCTGCCGCATCACACTGTTGGCTCATGTTCAACTTGTGGTCTACTAGGACTCCTAGATCCCTTTCGCACGTAGTCTCATTCAGCCAGGTCTCTCCCATCCTATATTTATGCATTTCATTTTTCCGCCCTAAATGCAGTACTTTACATTTCTCCGTATTGAATTTCATTTTGTTAGCTTTGGCCCAGCTCTCCAGTCTATCCAGGTCATTCTGAATTTTGATCCTGTCCTCTAGGGTATTAGCTACTCCTCCCAATTTGGTGTCATCTGCAAATTTGATAAGTATGCCCCTAATTCCCTCATCTAAGTCATTGATAAAGATGTTGAATAGCACTGGGCCCAGGACAGAACCCTGTGGCACCCCATTGGTCACATCTTTCCAAGATGAAGAGGAGCCACTGCTGAGCACCCTTTGGGTTCGGCCGGTCAACCAATTACAAATCCATTGAACAGTTAACTTGTCTAGCCCACATTTTACAAGCTTGTTTGCAAGAATGTCATGGGGAACTTTGTCAAAGGCCTTACTGAAATAAAGGTATGCGATGTCCACAGCATTCCCTTCATCTACCAAGCTGGTAACTTTATCAAAAAATGAGATCAGATTAGTCTGGCATGACTTGTGTCTCTGAAACCCATGTTGACTTTTTGTGATTATGGCATTGCCTTCTAAATGTTCACAGACTCTCTGTTTAATGATCTGCTCTAGAATCTTCCCTGGTATTGATGTCAGACTAACTGGACGATAATTGTTGGGATCCTCTTTTTTCCCCTTTTTGAAGATGGGAACAACGTTTGCCCTCCTGCAGTCTGCTGGGACTTCTCCTGTTCTCCAGGAGTTCTCAAATATTATTGCCAATGGCTCTGAGATTATATTTGCCAGCTCTTTTAATACTCTTGGATGTAGTTCATCTGGTCCTGGAGATTTAAATTCATTTAGATTAAGAAGGTATTCCTGTACTACCTCTTTACTTATTTTGAGCTGGATTTCCCCTATTGTGTCCTCTGTTCCATTCTCCTCAGGTTGGTCCTCCTTTTCCTTTTCTGAAAACACTGAGGCAAAGAAGGTGTTGAGTAATTCTGCCTTTTCTCTGTCCCCTGTTAGCATTTTGCCATCTTCTCCACGTAGCGGCCCTATCATTTCCTTCTTCCTCCTTTTGCTGCGGACATACCCAAAAAACCCTTTTTATTGTTCTTAACCTCCCTAGCAAGCCTGAGCTCATTCTGCGCTTTAGCTTTTCTGACTTTACTCCTACACGTGTTCGCTATCTGTTTGAATTCTTCTTTGGTGATTTCCCCCCTTTTCCATTTCCTATACATGTTCCGTTTAAAACTTAGCTCCATTGAAAGTTCTTTAGTCATCCATCCTGGTTTCTTGAGACACCTCCCATTTTTCTTCCTCAATGGTACTGTTTGAAATTGTGCCTTCAGTATCTCCCTTTTGAGAAAGCCCCATCCATCTTGAGGTCTCTTCTCTTTTAGTATTCCTGACCATGGGATGACCCCCAGTATTTCCCTGAGTTTATTGAAATCAGCTCTCCTAAAGTCAAGAATGCGTGTCTGACTATGCCTGGCTTCTCCTTTCCATTGCATGACAAACTCCAGGAGAACATGATCACTCTCACCTAAGGATCCCACCACTTGCACCCCATTAACCAGGTCGTCTCTGTTGGTTAGGATCAGATCTAAAATAGCTGACCCCCTTGTTGCCTCTTCCACCTTTTGGACCATGAAATTGTCTTCCAGGCATGTAAGGAATTTGCTAGACCTTGTAGTTTTGGCTGAGTTAGATTGCCAGCAAATATCAGGATAGTTGAAGTCACCCATCACTACTACATCTCTCCTTTCTGCATGTGTGTTCATCTGTTCTAGAAAGGCAACATCCAATTCCTCCGTCTGATTTGGGGGTCTGTGGTAGATTCCCACAATAACATCCCTGTTGTTTCCCTCCCCTTTAATTTTTATCCAGATGCTCTCCACCTGGCTTCCAGTATTGATGTCGTGGATCACTTCACTGGTGTAAATATCCCTGACATATAATGCTATTCCTCCTCCTTTCCTGTTTGGCCTGTTTCTCTTATAAAAGTTATACCCCTCTATTCCTACATTCCAGTCATGAGACTCATCCCACCAGGTTTCAGTAATGCCTATTATATCATATTTGTTTTGTAGTGCTAGGAGGTCAAGTTCATCTTGCTTATTTCCCATGCTCTGTGCATTAGTGTAGAGACATCTGAGACCATGTGTTCCCTTTACTTGCTCCCTGTGCAAGTTTTTTTGCCTCCCACTGTTGGGTCCTTGCGCTGTTTGCCTTGTTCCCTCTATGACAGTTTGACTATTTTCTCCAGCCCTTTTGCCTTCCCGAATACTGTCTCCCTCCCCCATTTGACTCAGTTTAAATCCCTCCTGATCAAATTCTTGAGACTGTTGGCAAAAATGTTTCTTCCAACTGTTGTAAGATGCACCCCATCTCTTGCCAGAAGTCCCCCCGCATGGAAGCGCAGTCCACGATCCAAGAATCCAATTTGTTCTCGGCGACACCATCTACGGAGCCAGTTGTTTACGTCGGCTATTTTCCTCTCCCTTCTTGGACCATGCCCTTCAACTGGGAGAAGAGATGAGATGACAACCTGTGCGTCCATTTCTTTCAGCTTCCTCCCCAGGGCCTCATAACCTCTTCTGATCTTGGGAAAGCTGTGCCTTGCAGTATCATTGGTTCCCACATGGACCAAAAGGAAGGGGTAATGATCCGTAGGCTTGACGAGTCTTGTCAGCATCTCGGTCACATCACAGATCTTTGCCCCAGGGAGACAACACACCTCCCGAGTCATCTTGTCAGGCCCACATACCACTGCTTCTGTACCCCGCAGCAAGGAGTCCCCCACCACCACCACACGCCTCCGCTGAGGCTTCGCAGCTGCTGTTCTATTTAAGACATTGTTGGGTGGGACAGGGAGGAGGAGAAGAGAGTAACAAAACCAAATTGACATGGATATTCCAGGATCTCAGCAATTCACTAAAGTTCAAAAACTAGGTCACCCTGCTCCAAGAAAACAGATTAAGAAGGCACCTCGGTGAATTTACAGAATCCAGTGGAGATGGACAATTGTGTGCAAGAGTCCATTTTAAAAACTAGTTTGGTGGCATGAACATGTTTCTAGAGAAAGATTCATATGGTGGGATTAACTAATATCATTAGAACAAGTGAAGGTAGTATTCAGGACAACTGGTTGTTGTTGTTGTTGTTTTAACTGACAGAGTTGTTTTATTATGTTTTGGGATGACAAAGTGCATGAAACAGTGCAACCATTTGCATTGTTAAGAACATTATAAAACAGTGCTGCTCAAAATGCTGGTCCTTGGACCATTGGCTTCTGGTCCCTGGCAAGTTTCCAAGAAAGAAAGGAATAGCTGTAGCCAAATGTTCCGAATACAGGCTGCCTCCCAGTATCCTTGGGGGATACATTCCGAGGGTTAGCATTTATAAATGAAACTGCAAATAATAGCAAACCCTATTAAAATAAAGGACTTGCAGTACAAACATACCATAAATTGCACTGGAGGACCTAGCGAAACCTAAAGAGGATGCCTCTGTAGGCATTTTCCAGTATGACTCTATGATATGTGTCCCTATTTTTTCAGCCATGAATAACTGAAAACGCAGATATTGGTTCCATGGATATGGGGGGCGGGGGGCAGCCTGTATAGCGACGGTCCTTGACATGTTGGAAAAAATTAATTCCTGGTCCCCTCACATCAGTTTAACCTAAGAAGCACCGTTACAACATATTGGGATGTTTATATGAACAATTCCATTTTTAATTTGTGTGATTGTGCCGATTCTTTTCCTTCCTTGTTTAAGTATTTATTTCATCACAGAGACAGAAATTTGAAAATAAAACTGTATGGTGTTATGGTAACAGTTTAAAGAGAGTATGGCCCCACCCTTGAAAAATACATGTCTTGTCTATACGAGGGGGGAAAATATGAACATGTTCAGAAAGGGAAGCATTCACAACAATGCAAACTGCCTACATAGCCAAAAGAGCCCCCCTAAACTCCATATGACCCCCACACACACCAGCTGGCCACCGCAAGTGATTTACTCATGATTTTAAATCTGCCGCCTCCAATTTTTTTCAAAAAAAAAAAAAAACAGGATGCACACAAGCAATGCTTCGTATTTACAAATAAATAAAAAAGAGTATAAAATCGCCATTTGATCAACTTACCAGACCCTCGCTTAGCGGAAAATCCAGCGTGGCAGCCACAGCTGCTTTCCCTCTTAACTAGCCCCACCCCCTATGCTCGTCTAGCCAATCAGATTGCATTGCCTGTTCATATCTGTGCAAACATGAGTGTTCAAACGGTCACACATTTGGAAGTCATGTGGACTTTTCAGAAAATCTGCACAAAGCCCTGGATGCAGCACACAGAGACTTTGCAGTGGATTTGGCTGCCCCCCTTCCAAATGACACGTATTTGTGCAAACGGCTATTTGAACGCTGATCTTTCGCATTTTGTTTGTATTATTCTGACCATATAGACAGGACCAAAGAAAGGAAAAAGAAAATAATGACCAGAATTTTCTACCGCAGCCTATATTACGTAACATTATGTAAAGTGTCCCGGTGTGCATTGGGCTCTACCTTCCAGGGAACTGTTTCATCAGCTGCCCCTAGACTGTGGAATGACCTGCCAGAAGAGAGTCGACAGCTAAACATGCTGCCTGGATTTAAAACAACATTAAAGACCTGTCTCTTCCAACAGTCAATTTTAAACTATGAATTTTAAATTGGTATATTTTAAGTTTATGTATGGATGAGTTTAATATGTAAGGGTTGTGTTAATCTTATATTTAGGTGTTTTGCCCTAAGAGTTTAATGGTTTTATGTGTATTTTAATCTATGTTGTATCCCGTCTCAAGTCTTGGGGAGAGGCGGGCAAGAAATAGAATACAGTAGCACCCCCGTATCCATGGGGGATTGGTTCTGGGTACCCTCATGGATACTGAAATTCATGGATAATAGCGAATGCCATCCACCATCACCACCCCTCTGCCACTGTGACTGGAGCCCTCCCAGAGGAAGAGGAATATTAATAATATTAATATCATCATCATCATCATCTAGAAGCATCAGCACTCCCTAGCCGGTGTCCCAATGCGTATCAGTCCCGATGATAATTTATTCCTGATGTAAATTTTGTCCTGTTACACATTGATCCGGTTGCCCATTCATCTCAATGCACAATGGTCACTTTGCTGGTTCCCCCACGCAGTAATGCAACAGCAACCCCTTGCTGAATACAGACATCGTGAAACTGCTCAGTTCTATGTCCTACAGGCATAAGTTGCCGGGTGAATTCCAGCCATTGTCGCTGCATTGACTTTTAGGCTACATTACCTGGGGTCACAATAGGACACCCAGAGAGTAGAAGGAAACAGGGTATATATCACCAAAGGTTACAAAGGAGGGGATGGGTGATGTTTTGCTAACAAAGATAATCCAATCGTGCAATAGTTTAAAGGTTGCGTCGTTTCTGCATGCAGACTAATTTGAGAATATTCTGGTATAGGATGCACAGTTGGAAGTCCAAAACTCTAGAAGTCTAGACATTACTGCACAATGTTTTTAAAAAGTTTTTTTTTAAAAAAAGTTTCTTCCATGCATGTTATATGTTATCCACCATTCTGCATTCTTCATGCATCTACAAATTATTTCAGTACAAAGTGGACATTTTTAGAGTTTCAAACTCTTATACTGACCAGGAACAAAACTGGGGGTTAGGCCTGAGTCACAACAACAAAAACAACTGCAGGGAATTTTTCAGTGCAGTTTTGATGTAATGAATACAGAGAATGGCCTCTTTTTTATTTTTAAGGTAAACTCTATGTAGTCTGGATGTGAAGAGGACTGGCATAAAATTCATATTATAAGCATTCCCCCCCCCCCCAGTTTGCTTCATGGTTATATGTAGCCTTTCTATCCTTTGCAAATTTTTGGCTCGCTCTTCCAATTAATTAATTCCCACCTCTCACCCGGCATGGAACTTGGGTCTCTCTCTCTCCGCTTTTAGTGAATTGTTGATTACAAAATTGACCTTTACAAAATTAAACTGGGTCCTTTTAAGTCACACAAACACAGAGAAATCACATGGTTAGGATTTTTTTTAACCAAAAAATATTCTTTTTTTAAGGGAACCTTGTGGGGGGCGGGGAGATAGGCACACTTTTATGGCATGGGGTAAATTTGAAATACTAGGTTCCAATCAATTGTTTCATATCCTGTAACTGTCCCAGTTTGGCAGGGACAGTCCTGATTAATCTTCTGTTACCACACTTTTTCAGCTGCTTTTAAAATGTCCCAAGTTCTCTCTTCTCTTTCCCTCATTGTCTTCAGCTTACTTCAATTGCTGCAGACTGTGTTTAAAGTGGAAAAGCAGTTTCCAGTCCATTAACTCAGCACAAGGGGGGGTAGAGTTTTGTCCTTCCCAGTAGGCTTAGGCAAAAGCAAATTGCTGCAGCCTCTCCTAACTTATGTGTTTTTTCACAGGAATAACTTTTGCCATCTTGACCACACTCTGATCTCACTTGGCCGCACACATCTCAGTTTTCATCTGTGAAACATTGGAAGGTATGCTATTCTATGAATAACAATGTTTCCCCTTTAGTCATTCCCCCCCCTTTAAATTTGTAAATTTGGCCTTACAGTAGATCCTTAAGAGAGGTTGCAATCCCAAACAGGCTCATCTTCAACCTGATTTGAAACTGTTCTGCAAGAGACCCTGGCGTGGTACTCAACAAAACACTTAAAATGTTGCAAATGTAGTTTGTTTGCTTCTTAATCCTGATGGGATTAAGAATGCTTTGATTTTTTCTGATGAGGGCTACCTGTACTTATTTTTGCTCAATAATCTCCAGTTTTAGGTGTGTAGATAAGAATTAAGTTTACTGGGAATGCTCACACTTCCCGGGCTGAAAATTTCCTTCCAGGAGTCTGTATAGTCGGACCCCCATACCTGTGGAGGTCCAATTTCCGGATTTACCATGGATACTGGAACCCGTGCATAACAGTGAACATTATTAAAATAGAAGACTTCCAGTAAAAACATACCGTAGAATTGCATTGGAGGACCTACAAGATACCTAGAGAAGATGCCTCTCTAGGCATTTTCTAATGTGGCTCTATGGTATGTGTCCCTATTTTTTGTCCTGCAGATAACTGAAACTGTGGATAGTGGTTCCGTGGATACGGGGGCCCGGCTGTATCTATGTCCAGTTCCCCCAAAGTAAATTCCAGAAAAGGCTAGGATTATCAATACCCCATTCAGGCAAGATCTCCTAATTATTTTACAAGAGAGCCCTTGGTCCTTTGTCAAAGAGGCATTAACTCTTCTGCAATATTCCCATCTTTTCAGACCAAGGGTGGGAATCTTGCAGCCCTCCAGATGTTGCTAGACTACAACTCTCAGTATTCCTTTGCCATTAGCTAGGGCTGCTGGGATTTGCGCTCTAAAAACATCTGGAGGGCCTCCGGATTCCCACCCGGTTCTGACAAGGGTTGTAAGACTTTTGCTGGCATGGGTGAGTAGCTTGTGAGTAGGTTTGCCTGCAGGATATAAGGCAGGATGCGTCCTCACAAGTGGTGTTACTCACCAGTAAGTGCCCCAGCAGCTTGCTGCTTTTGTTTAGAGGCCGGGCTCTCAAGTGGGTCTACTCATAAGGAGGAAGGGCCCAACAAGCTCCTCTATCCAAAAAGAAAATGCCATCTTGAGCTCATCTCTGTAGCTAAAGAGGCAACTTGAGGGGCTTACTCATAGGTGCCCCCTATATGATTCTTGGTGCAGAGGTCAACAAAGTGACTTTTGGACTACAACTCCCATTCTGGGAGTTTTAGTCCAAAGGTCACTTTGCTGCTCCCTGGTCTATCAGTTGCAAAATGCACAGTCCCATAATATATTGGTAAAAGATAGTGTGCCCCTGGGTTTAGAAAGAGCTCCACACCCATGTGGACATAGCAGAGATAAGCCACGAGGTACAAAGGACCACAGGAGTTTATTTGCTAGTGAGGGTCGCACAGAGTGCTCAGGAAACATGCAGAGAATTCCATCGAATGAACAGCTTTGCATGGGAAAGGCTCCATTTTTCCTGGAAGGAAGCGGCCTCAGCCACCAGTGGTGTCCCCTTCTTATTCACAGCCTGGCTCCGAAGATGTAGAATAAACTGGCCAGGGTGCCCACAGCCAGCATCAAGGTGCTGCTCTTGACGCTGATGGCGCCGCTTGTGTTGCACAAGTTGGTCTCACAGCATTTCATGGAGAAAGCCATCAGGCCCAAGTCGATGCCTCCTTCAGGGCAGGTGGAAGAGCACCCCTTGCTGATGGACTGCTTGTGTTTTTCACCTGGGAAGAAAGAACAAAGGAAGCAAGGAGGTGGTGAATTCCACTCATTTCAACCAGGTTTGCTGTTTGAATGCCTTCCAGTCATTTCTGACCTATGGTGACCCAAAAGCAAGCCTATCACAGGGTTTTCTTAGCAAGATTTGTTTGGAGGGGGTTTGCCTTTACCTTCCTCTGAGGCTGAGAGAGTTTGACTTTTGTCACCCATTGGGTTTCCATGGCCAAGTGGGGATTTGAACCCTGTTCTCCCGAGTTCTAGTCCAACACCCAAACCACTACACCATGCTGGCTTTCTAGCATTGAGCTGACAGTTTAAAAAATTATGAAAACAGCAAATAGATCAAAATCTAATTTGTTGTTAACTGCTGTCAAGTTTACTTTGATTTATGCCAACCCCATGAATAAGAAACCTCCAAGTCACCCTCTCTTCAACAGTTTGGCTCAGGTCTTGTAGACTCAGGGCTGTGGCTTCCTTGACTGAGTCCATCCACTTGTAATACAACCTTCCTCTTTTTCTACTTTTTCTACTTTACCAAGCATTACTGTCTTTTCAAGTGAGCCATGTCTTCTTAACAATATTGCCAAAAGCACAACAACCTTAGTTCAGTCATCTCGGCTTCTAGGGAGAGTTCAGGCTTGATTTGCTCAAAGACCCATTGATTTGTCTTTTTAGCAGTCCATGGTATCCGCAGAACTCTTCTGCAGCACCACATTTCAAATGTAATACAGGAGAGGAAATCAAGCGTGCTATGTGCCTTCAATTATCTCCCACTTATAGTGACCCTCTGGTAGGGTTTTCTTAGCAAGATTTAGGGGCTTATCGCATGAGGTAAGGGGAGTGGAAGTAAAAACCAAAAACCCTTATTGCACGACATTGGCAAGCTTTTCAGCTGTTCTCCTGTTCTGGTCCTGCAGGAGACAGTGGCGAAGGTGAGTCTTTTTGCTAATGGATTTTTCCAGTTAGCAAAAAGACTCATGTTTACTCTTCCGGTTCCGGAACGGAGCGAGCGAGGGGCGCAAGAACGGAGCTCCGGCTCCAAAATAATCTCAAACGGTGTCCGTGGGGCGAATCTATCTAAAACCCCGCTGGGAAAGTCTCCGAAGGTGAGGGGACCCCAGGTATCGCTGTGACTGCTGCAAAACCGGGAGTGAAAGCTTCGCCGGAGCGGAAAGGAGAAGGAGAAGGGCGAAGTCACACCGGGCAGCGGAATGGCTGAAACGGCCGTTTGAAAGAACAAAGAGGAGGGGAGAGAAAGTCCCCCTCGTGCCCTGCTAACAAGCCGCCGAGCCTCTCAGAGAAGAGAAGAAACGTCCAGAGGTGATAGTAAGACAGTGAGAAGCTTGTTCTCAGTCTGTTTGATAATTTTCCTCAGAACTTAAAGACCTCTCTCTTATAGAGATTGGTTTTTTTTTCTTTTTCTTTTTCTTTTTCTTTTTTTTTCCTTCTTTTTTTTTGTTTTTTTTTTCCCTTGGGGGCTTCTCTCTATAAAAATAAAAATAAAAAATAAAAATAAAAAAAAATCCTTTTCTCCCTCTCTCTGTTTATGTTTATATGGAGAGAGAGTAAGGTGGGCTGAAAAGTGATAACGGATGTGTTTTCCTTCTTTTTTTTTCCTCATTATTTTTCATTTTTATTTTATTTTTTTATCTTTTTTGGTGTTGCTGGCTTTCCTTCTGTATTAAGTCCCTGGGTAAATATCTCCCTCATTTTTTTTTTTTTCTGTTGCTATTGCTGGTCTCCCTTTGCCTCCTTTTTGTATAGAGAACCCATACTGTTTCAAAGTGGAGTGACCTTGAAAACGCTAACTAGCAGAAAGGGAAGTGTGAAAGGACAAAGAGAGGAGTATACTGACTATACCCACACTGATATAATTTTTGGAACCATTTTTTTTTCTTTTCTTTCTTTTCTTTCTTTTTCTTTTCTTTTTTTTCCTATTTTTGGTAACTCTGGAGTAATATTTATAATATTTATATGCCCTCTTCTTTTTTCTTTTTCTTTTTCTTTTTTCTTTTTTCTCCTCCTTTTTTTCCTACTTCCCTTTTGTTTTGTTAAATATTTTTTTTTGATAAATCTTTCTCCCCCTTACAAATTTTTCCTTTTTAAATTTTCTTTATTCAAATAGTTTTTTTTCTTGTTCCTTTTTGCTTTTTGCTGAATTTTTTTTCTTTTTTTTTTCCTTTTCCCCTCTTCCCCCCCCTACTCATTTTTTTGGGGGGGGGGCTTTGCGGTTTTTTTTTTTTTTTTGGCAAATATTTTGGATATTTTGAACCTTTTTGAGTTTTGATTTTTTTTCCCTTTTTGAGTTATTTTTTTTTCATCGGAAGGAAAGAAATAAGGAAGGACAAAGTAAAGCAGAAAGTGTGAAGGTCTGAGAAGGAGAAGAGAAGAGGAAGAGGAAGAAAGGAGCATATGAAAGAGGATGGTAGTGTAAAGTTGTAAGGAAAGAAGAAGGAAGTGAGAAATAAGAAGGAAATAGGAAGAAAGTGAAGTGAAAAGGGTGGAAAAGGTATAGGTGAAAGGAAATTGAAAGTAGAGGAACAGAAGTGGAAAAAGAATAACAACAGTTGGAGGGTTAATGTAAGTGGAAGGGAAAAGAAGAAGTAAGTTTAAGGGAGAAATAAGAAGAAGAAAAAAGAGAGAGAGATGGCATCAAACCTAAGAAATAGGAACAAAGGACATGAAGCATTAAACAGAAGAGGTTCAATGGAGGAAAATGCTCCACAATATATGACAAGGTTCATGGAAGAAATTCGTCAGTTTAGAAAAGAAACTGGGGGGTATCTGGATGACTTGAACACAAAATTTAATGCAATGCACACCTTGTTCTCACAAGTTAAAAAAGAAGTACAGGAACAAAAAGAAGATATCCAACTACTGAGAAAAGAAAACGAAGAATTAAATTTGGAACTTGAGAAACAAAGAGACCAAATGGCATTAATGGAATTAAGAGAAAAGGAGGCATGGATTCGAATGAGAGGTTTGAAGGAGCAGGCAAATGAAAATATAAGGACCAAGATTATAGACTTACTGGCCAGAAACTTAGAATGGCCAGAAGCTCAAGTAGATCAAGAAGTAGATCGAGTATATCGCTTGAATTCATTTTTTGCAAAAAAAAGGAATCTCCCCAGAGATATAATTATTCAGTGCACAAGGAAAATTACAAGAGACTATATATTAGAAGTACATTATAATAAAGGAATCACAAGTGAAGGAAAACCCCTGATAATCATGAAAGAGATACCAACTAGGATATTAAGAAGAAGGAAAGAATATAATTTCTTGGTTGAAATCCTTAAAAGAGAGAAAATCATATTCAGTTGGGACAAATTGGAAGGGGTAAACTTCACATACAAAAAAGAAAGGTATAAAATTGACTCAGTAGAAAAAGCTAAAGATTTTATTAAAAATCATAAAAAAGAATTTGGAATGGCACGAGAGAAGAAAGAGGAGAAAGACTGCCAGGCAGCTTCCTCACAAGTGGTAGAGGACAGCGAGGAAGAAGAAAATATATTGAAACAGAGAAGAGAAGAAAGAAAGAGATCAAAAAGCAAAAATAGAGGAGAACAAAGCCTGTTGGACTTGAGTATTTCAGAGTAAAAAAGAAGAAGTAACAAAACCTCAAGAAGGAGAGGGGAGGGAGGGAAGGGAGGGAGGAGGGAGGAGGAGAGGAAAGTAGAAGAGAGGGAACTAAGAGAATAGTAATGTTTGAGAAAAGAATCCTCACTTGGAACGTAAAAGGATTAAACTCTGAGAAGAAAAGGAAATTGGTTTTCCACTTTCTTAAAAAAGAAAACTTGGATGTTATATGTCTACAGGAAATACGTATAAAAAATAACCAAGCAAAATTAATTAAACAACAAAAACTGGGGAAAGAATTCATGGCCCTAAATAAAAAAAAGAAAAATGGGGTGGTGCTGTATATTAAAGAGAATTTAAAACCTAATTTGATCTTGACAGATGATAAGGGACGATTTATATTAGTGGAGGTGGAGTTAAATGGTAGGAAAATGATAATAATAGGTATTTATGCACCGGTTAATGAGAAACATACTTTTTATAGAGAAATAAGAAACACTATAACAGAATTGAACTATGACAATTGGTGTATACTGGGAGATTTTAATGGAGTTGTAGAACCACATATTGACAGATGTGCGGGTACAAAAAAAATTAAGAAGAACCAGGGTAAACTAACCAAAGAATTCTTTGATATTGTAGAAGAATTACAATTAATTGATACCTGGAGATATAAAGAAGCAAATAGAAAAGAATATACATTTTATTCGGACTCACATAAATCAATGTCCAGGATCGACATGATTTGGGTATCAAAAAATAGTGCAAAAAATGTTAAAAAGGTAGAAATATTAGCAAAGCCTATATCTGACCACAACCCGGTATTATTAATTATGAAAAATACAAAATACGAAAGAAATTGGAGACTGAATGAATTGCTATTGGATCGAGAGGAAGTAATAACAGAAGGGAAAAAGGTATTACAAGAATACTTTGAAATAAACTGTAATGGTGTCGTTTCAAATCACATGGTGTGGGATGCCAGTAAGGCAGTGGTAAGGGGGATGTTCATTAAAATAAATAAACTATGGAGAAAAAAAAGAACAGAAACAATAAAGAAACTTATGGAGGAAATTAAGCAAAAAGAAATAAAATTAATAGACTCCCCCAGATGTAAAAAAACTAGGAATCAAATTATATTATTACAAAAACAACTAGAAATGGTAATGACAGATGAAATTAAAAGAAAATTGGAGTATATGAAACAAAAAAATTTTGAATATGCAAATAAACCGGGAAGATGGTTAGCTTATAGGTTAAGAAAAGAAAGATTAAAAAAGATGATATTAAAATTAAAGGTGGGAAATAGAGAAATAACTGAGGAAAAAGAAATTAAAAAAATATTTAAGAATTATTTTGAGTCAATTTATCAAAAGCAAAATGTACCTCAAGAATCAATGAAAGATTATATTAAAAAATGTAAAATAAAGAAACTAACGGAAATTCAAAGAGAAAATTTAAATAAAGATATTTCAGAAGAGGAAATAATAGAGGCAATAAAAAAATTGAAAAGAGGCAAAAGCCCGGGGCCTGATGGCCTAACAGCCATATACTATAAAAAATTCATGGAAGAATTATTAAAACCATTACAAAAAACGATGAATGATATCTTACAGAAGAAACAGATTCCCAACAGTTGGAAAGAAGCAAGAATAGTGCTATTACCTAAAGAAAATAAGGACCCAAATTTAATGGAAAATTATAGGCCGATTTCATTATTAAATGAAGATTACAAAATATTTGCATTGATATTATCAAATAGACTAAAAGTGGTATTGCAAGATTATATACATAAAGATCAAAATGGCTTTTTACCTAAAAGACAAATTAAGGATAATGTTAGAACAGTTATAAATGCCATAGAGTATTTAAATTACCATAATGAAATAAAAGGTGCACTAATTTTTTTAGATGCCGAAAAGGCATTTGATAAATTAAATTGGCAATTTCTATTGGAAATATTAAAAGAAATGGAAATAGGAACCAAATTTAATGGATGGATACAAGCAATATATTTAAATCAAACAGCAAAATTAATAATTAATGGCCATACAACTGAGACAATAAAAATTGAAAAAGGTACTAGACAGGGATGTCCGCTATCCCCCCTACTATTTATACTGACCCTAGAGATTTTGAACTCAGAAATAAGGAAAGAGGAAAAAATTAGAGGCATTAAAATTAAAAAAGAAGAATATAAATTAAAGGCCTTTGCCGATGATTTAGTTATTTTAATAGAAAATCCCATTAAAAGCATAGATCCACTGCTAAAAAAAATAGAGGAATTTGGTAGATATGCGGGTTTTAAAATTAATAAAAATAAGACAAAAATTGTGGTAAAGAATATGAAGGGAAGAGAAAAAGAAGTATTAAAAGAAAAAACAGGATTTGAAATTGTAAAAATGGTTAAATATCTGGGAGTGAATATAACGGAAAAATCACAAGATTTATTTAAATGTAATTATGAAAAGATTTGGAAAGAAATTAGTAAAGATTTAGTGAAATGGAAAAACATAAATTTATCACTGATGGGGAAAATCTCAGTGATTAAAATGAATATTTTACCGAGGATACTCTACCTATTCCAAACCATGCCAATTAATATTTCTAATGAAACATTTGTTAAATGGCAAAAGGAAATAACTAAATTCATATGGAATGGGAAAAAACCAAGGATTAGAATGAAATTACTGACAGACATAAGAGCAAGGGGTGGGCTAAGTTTACCAGATTTAAAAATATACTACGAGGCGGCAGGCTTGACATGGGTGAAACAGTGGATAGAATTAAAAGATAAAAGAAATTTAGATTTGGAAGGCCACGAATTAAAAATGGGATGGCATGGGTATCTTTGGTACGGAAAGATTAAAATAAATGCAGAATTTAAAAACCATGCCATTAGAAAATCGCTAATAAAAATATGGAGTAAGTATAAAAAGAGACTGAGTCCCAAAGTACCTGGATGGCTATCCCCACAAGAAGCCTTTTGTAAACGTGAATTAAGGATAGAAAATTGGATAAGATATAGAGATATTTTAGAATTAAGAGAGGGAGTGTGGAAAATTAAAGAAAGAGAGAAACTAGAGGAAGAGGGATTTAAAATGCATTGGCTGAGTTACTATCAATTAAAGGCTAGAACAAAAGAAGACTTAAATTCGCTTCAATATGAAGGTGAAAAATCTGAGTTTGAAAATATATTATGTTCAGGTGAACCCCATGAGATTAGTAGAATATATAGACTATTGCTAAAATATAACTTGGAAGAAGAACAAATAAAACAATGTATGGTAGGGTGGGCACAAAATTTAGGACATCAAATATATATGGAACAATGGGAAGCGGTTTGGAATCAAGGGCTGAAATTTACGTGTTCATATAATTTGAAAGAAAATTTCTACAAAATGATGTTCAAATGGTATTTATCCCCATCGAAATTGGCTAAAATATATAAAGGGGTATCAAATTTATGTTGGAAATGCCAAAACCAAATAGGTACTTTTTTCCACATGTGGTGGAAGTGTAAAAGGGCTAAGAGATTCTGGTTTAAAATTAACAGGTGGATAGAAAAAATACTGGGGGCTAAACTACAAAGAAGACCGGAATTATATTTATTAAATATGGTGAATTTAAATGACAAAATAGAAAAAAAACATAGAAATTTAATCTGTTACTTAGTTACTGCAGCAAGGATAGTGTACGCAAGGAAGTGGAAAACCAAAGAAATACCTTCTTTTCAGGACTGGATACAGAAAGTTATTGAATTTGCATCTTTAGATAAACTCTCGAATTTAGTGAGGAATAAAACAACTGACATGTATAGGAAAACATGGGAGCCGGTTATAGAATATGTTAAAAAAGAAAATGGAGAGATAGCCATTATAGGATTTAATAGTTAATTATTTAAATATTTAGACATTTGATCTTTGGATTACTGTCTTCTAATTAATGTTATTAATGTTATTAAAGGAAATTAATGTATTACAGTATACTATATTTCACTAGATAAAAACTATGTGATTGAAGAGAGAGGTTTGAAAAAAGTTGACGATATAAATGTGAAAATGAGAAGCATATTGAAAACTTAAATGAAAATAAATGGAAAAGAATGTCGTAAATAGTGAGAGATATGGATAGGGAGGAGATATATAAGTATGAATTGGGAAAATACACTGAGAACAGCGGGAAGTCAATTTTAGGGGGGTGGGGGGGTAGGAGAGGGAGATATTTGATGTCTTTACGTTAGTCCTTTTCTTTCTTTTGTACTTTTTTCTATTTTGTCCTTTAGTCTGTTTTTATGTTAGTCAAGAGATGTCTACATATGTTATTATATGTTCTTAGTTTTGTTTGGGTTTTTTTGTTTTTTATATTTGTAAAACTAATAAAGATTATTATAAACAGAAAAAAGACTCATGTTTACCACCATCTCCCACAGACCGGAATGGAAGAATTTATTTATTTAGTTTTCTTTATTTAATTTTTATGCCACCTTTCTCCCAAGGCGGCTCAAAAAATACCACATAAAATACAGTTTAAACCCTTTAAAAACATCACGATATAAAAATCTAAAATTACAGAAAACATATAAAAGTTAAAAGATCAAAATTAAATAAAAACAAAACCACACCTCAATAAAAGCCTCCATAAGCCCAGCTACGTATTAAAAGCCTGCTTGCATAAAAACGTCTTGCATAAGAACAGCTGAAGCACACAGGCGTTGTGCAGGAAGGAGAGGCGGGTTGCGCTATTCTTAGGCTTTACTACGGCTTCCCTTTCTTCGTGCAATTCAGAAGAGGCTGATTCAGAAGAGGCTCCACTGTGGCTACAAGGTGCTAACTTGCCAACGGTCACCTTAGCTGAGCAGGGATTCGAACCCGGGTCTCCCAGAATCCCAATCCAACTCTCAAACTACTGTACCATGGTGGGTTTCAATAAGAGTAGCCAGATTAAACAATGCTTAAAATTATATCCAAGGTTTGTTTTTAGACTGTTTTTAAAAGTTTTTGAAGAATATTATCATGTGTTTTTAAAATCTTTAATCTTTCCACTGTTTTAAGAGCTTTTATCTGTTGAGCCTTGCTTTGGGAGTACTTGTGGCCTGGGAGGTGATATAAAAATACCTTAAATTAATAATACACATTTTCAGGGGAGGGGTGGAGATAAAGCTTATGCTAAAGGAATCCTTTGGGGCATCACAAAGCTCTTTGTGTTTTGAGTACTAGCTGACCCAGCATAACATACACTGTTATAATAGATTTGAAAGGTTCACATGTATTCCAGGAAAATAATATTGCATTGTTTTACATGTGGGTGGTGAGTGGCTGAGGGAATGAGAGGAGTGGCCAATCAGCACACTGGGAAAGGAAACATATCCAAGTTTTTATATATATATAGATTCCTCATTCACAATATACCATTATACAGTTGTCCCTTCATATTCGCTGGGGTTTGGTTCCAGGACCCCCCGTGGATACCAAAATCCATGAATACTCAAGTCCCATTCTATGCAATGGCATAGCAAAATGGTGCCCCTTATGTAAGATGGCAAAATCATGGTTTGCTTTTTGGTTTATTACTTTTTTAAGAATATTTTCAAGCCTTGAATACTTAAATCTGTGGATACCAAATATGTGGATACGGAGGGACAACTGTAGTACTTTGATATTGCTTTACATGTCCAGGGTCCACTTTATAGAACTCTGGGATTTGCAGTTTCACATTTCTCACTTGGTTTCACGTTCAGGAAATTGCCACCACATGCACATGCACTTTCCTGCACCAGCTCTGGCTAATATATCTGTGGCATCTATTCTTGCAAAATAATTTTGCCAGGGATAGAGCAACTGGCCAAAGGTCACTCTGTGAGTTTTGTGGAACTGAGCAGCAACTGAAATTCAAAGATGGATCTCTGGCTGGTGGATGCTTCCAGGTGGACAGCCATCTAACCAAAGAACAGAGCTGGAGGGGAGAGGAGTTACTTTCTGGACTACAACTCCCAGAATCTCCCAGACATCATGGGCACAGAAACAGCTGCGGGAATAAAGGATTCCCATTCCTGGTCTAGACTGTGTCCCTCAGTTGTAATTCAGAGCTTTGGAAAAATTACTATTTTGGACTATGACCCCCACAATCCCACAGCTTGGGATCCAAAAAAGTCATGCCCCAAAAAGTTTTTTTTTTTTTTCAGAGCCCTGCAAAAGGCTGGGCTACAGCTACTTCTTGCACCATCTGTGATCTGCTATGTTGCACAGGTCACCAGCAACCATATATTATGGTCAGAGTCCTCTTCGTTTGTCCCAACCCGAAGAGACTGATTGGCTCAGGGTGCATCTACACTTTAGAAATAATGCAGTTTGACACCACTTTAACTGCTATAGCTCCATCCTATGAAACACTCCTGGAAAATGCCAATTCAAGCTCTGTTTAAAGACCTCCAAAGAAGGAGAAAGGAGAATCCCACCACCTTCCAAGGCAGTCTACTCTACTGTCGAACATCTCTTATAGTCAAGATTTCCTCCCTAATGTTTAGCTGGAACCTCTTTTCTTGGAATCTGAATCCATTGGTTCATGTTCTAGGGTGCTACACTGTAGAAATAATGCTGTTTGATACCACTTTAAGTGCTGTAGCTCCATCCTATGGAATCCTGGTATCTGTAGTTTTATAAGGTTTTTAGCCTTCTCTCCTCTCCCAAAGAGTGCTGGTGCCTCACAAAACTACCAATGCCATGATTTTGTAGGATGGAGTCATGGCAGTTAAAGTGGTGTCAAACTGTATTATTTCTACAATGTAGATGCACCCTCAGTTGTTGAATGATGCATAAATTAATCCCATTGATGCAATGAGTCTACTCTCTTTGGGACTACTGATAGGATTCAAGCCTATCTCTTTATCAATCTTGCTCTGATTGCAACATCTGTGCAACAAAGAGTGACCACACCCTTACTGAGCTAGTCTCCATTTGGTTTACAACAACATCAGTCATGTAGGCCTAATCTGGAATATTGCAGAGTCGGTCCTCAAGTTTCGCAGGGGTTAGGGGTCCAGGATCCCCATGAAAGTGGGGAAACCACAAATATAAGATGCTATTTTTTTATACCTGTGAGAACACTTTGCTTGGCATTTCTAGGCCCTCTAGTGTAAAATGGAAGTTGACCATAGAATCTCACTGGAGGACCTAGGAAATGCCTGGAGAAAACATATTTTTTGGTTGCATTGTCATATCCTGATTCCAGAACTTGGAAATGGACTTTAACTCAGAGACAGAAGCAGTGGACATGCCAGGACCTTCTGGAGGAAGGTCCAGAGCCACAGGCCTCAGAGACAGACAAGAGTGCAGTACCAGCTCTGGCAGAGGGTCCTACCCATTCAGATATAGAGGACAACTTACCTATACCTACCTTCTCAGCACAGAGACAACAAAAGAACAGCTTGAGGCAGTCTCAACATATTTATAGGAAACAGCAGTTAATTAGCTCTATAAATACACAGCACTGCCCTCCAGAGGTTGTCAGAAATTTATCTGATCTACCTTAGTATCCGTCGTGTTCCTGCCTGGTTTGACCTGGACTGTGTTTGTTAACTCTGGACTCTGTTTGCCTGACCTGGATTCTGCTGGACTGACCTAGACTCTGTTTGCTGGACCTGAACCTTTATTGGACTTTGCTTATGGACTTGTGTTTTGCTTGCTAGTAAAGTAAGTGTCTGACTTCACGCTGCCTTGATTTCTTTGCCTGTAATTAGCTTGACTGTGCTGTGCCTCTGCTATCAGCTGTGTAGTAATCAGCCTTTGGCTGGTTGACCAGACATTGTTTGGACACGTGCATAGGGCAGCATCAGACGTGGTGGCAAATACAGTAATCTGTAAATAATCAAATCTACAAACAGTTAACCTGGAAATGTGGCGGGATGACTGTAGCACTCCAATCAAGGACACTGTCAAGGTGCAAACATACTTACCAACACCTCCTCCGAAATATTTTGTAATGCAGTATTTCTCGTTGGGAGCACATGACTTCATGCTGATGCAGTCCCAGTTAGACTCTGCATTGTCACAGGTGAAACACATCAAGGAGGACACTGCAAACATATAAACACATAGTTGTTAAGCATGGCTTACTTCCCACTTACCCCACTTCTAGAATTTTGGCTCATCAATGTGACCTTCCATGAGGGCAAAAGCACATTGGTCTCAAGAGAAAACAGTTGAATGCCATGCTTTGCCCTAGGGAAGGAAGATTTAAGGCTAAAAGCCAAAAAGGACACATTTCCCAGGAAAGGGAGACAATGGATGAAACGAAACCTTTGTATTTGCTGATTTTGAAACTTCTTTTCCCATCCCTAAACCTTAAGACAGGTTGCTCAAGCTTTTAAAATCCAATCACTTGACATTAAGAAACACATTAGCATCTTCCCACCTTTTGTCAAGACCAGGAAACTCATTGTGCAATCCATGAAGGCTCAGGAAATCTATTGTTTCAACCCATGAAACATCAAATCCCCTCTGGTGAATTTGGAGGTATAAATGACCCCCCAAAATATGCCCAAGTGCGCACAGTTCCAGTTACAGGGGAGACTGTGTCACTCTGTGTTAGCCATCCCAGGTTCTTCCATCCATTCTGCCAGATTGACTACAGAACAGGTTGTATCACCCCCAACAAATCCTCATGCTACCCTCTAAGTTTTTCCCACTGTTTTTCTATAGCCTTGTGTGAATGCTTTTTCTGGGTGAATGTGTGTGTGTGGTGTTATTTTTGAACTCTTTCATAAAAACCATACTTAATTTTACATGTGTGTGTATTCCATCTAGACTAGTACTGGTAGACACAGATTTCAAAGTCCCCTTGTTACCCCCTTTTGCATAGCTAAAGTCAAGTTGCTGCTAATTTCCCCAACATATTAGAAACTCGATATTTTCTTGGAATTTTCCAAGGAGCATTTTGGGTAACATAGTCAATGGACACAAACAATGGAACAGGGGGCATGGCCCCACATCTGGAGCACTTAGAGGATCAAATTGTGAGAGCTGGAGGCTGTTTGAATTTCTTATACAAAATAATACACCTTTCTTATCATGTTATAAAGAGTAATCATATTTAATCATTATTTACAATAGCATATCACAACTCTATATGAATATCTTCATCCATCCCCTCCTCTCTTCTCCCTCCTGCTGAGATAACTACTCTAAGTGCAAACTACTTTTGCATTTTGAGCTGAGTTTGCAGCAATAGAAGTAAGCTGAGGACAAAGTGGGAAGGGGGAAGAGAAGAGAAAAACTGGGACATTTTTAAAGCAGCTGTAAAAGTGGAACAGCTTGGTTGGCATCTGTCAGGAGTATTGTAGTTGTGTATTCCTGCATGCCAGGGGAGTTGGAAAAGATGGCCCTTGGGGTCCCTTCCAAGCCTATGAATCTACAAAATGCTCCAGCTAGCAGGAACCTTTTGCCAGAAGCAGAGTTTACGCCATCTTAAATGGGAACTTGATTTTCTGGCAGTTTATTCCCTCCAGCCAAAGTCATTCATTTGGGCTTCTATTGTGTGTTTATCTTTTGGCCCTGACTCAATAATTTGTCTGTAGGCATTGATCCGGGGCCTGAAGTTATCTCCCACCCTGACAATACAGAGATGCCTTGGGGAACTCAGTTTTCGCCTACTACAAAGGGGCCTTTGTAGGGACAGATTTAAAGTTTCAAAAGGCTTTTTAAAAAAACCAAATGGTGAAAACAAATTTTGGTGCTTTTCTTTTATTGTCTGTGTTGCTACCTGCAAGCTCCAGGCCATTGGGAGTGGTGTGCCTTGATGACTAATTTGATACTGTGCATACCATCTCACAACACCAAGCAGACTACGTGACGATAAAATCATCCCTTCCACACACACTTTTTCCCATGCATTCCTTAAAAAATGCTGGATGAATTCTTTTCTCTTTATCTTTTATGAAATTATTATCTCTTTGCCTCTAATTTTTGATTGCCGCAAATTTGCCCATCTGTTTTCCAAATATCTTGACAATTTATTCCAATCTTCTGTGTGTCTTTCAATACTTTTCCCTTTTAGAAGCATTGTTAACCTATCTAATCCAATTATATCATATAGTTTTTCTAACCACTGATTGGTCATTGGATATTCCTTATTTTTCCAGAGTTTAGCATATGTCATCCTTGCTGTTGATAACATGTAAAATAGTAGTTTGCTGTGTACATTTTCAATTTTTTCTTCTACCATTCCCAATGAAAATACTTCTGGTTCAAGAGGAATATAAATATTTAATATTTCTTCAATTCATTTTTGAATTCCTTCCCAATATTTTTTAGCAATCTTACAGCTCCACCACAGATGATAGAATGTTCCATTGTTTTCATTGCACTTCCAGCAGTTGCTTGATACATTCTTAAACATTTTTGACATTTGATGTAGTGACAAATGCCACCTAAAATACATTTTGTATAAATTTTCTCTAATGTCTTGACATAGGGGTAATTTTATTTGCACTGTCCATATCCTTTCCCATTGTCTGAGTTCTATGGAGTGTCCTACATTCTGGGCCCAACGTGTCATATTTTCTTTTACTACTTCATCTTTGTAAAATCTTGAGATCATTTTTTTGTTTCCATATTGAATTATATTTTCCCACTCCAGTTTCTTTGTATCTATTCCTTGCAACTTGAGATCCAAGTTATATGTCTGTTTTGTCTTTTTTTTAAATTTATGTATGTATTAATTAATTCGGTTAGTTGGTTTTATGTTTTATGTATTAGATATAAAAAAATAAGGATGACCAAAGATATACGTATATTTGTAAAAGAAGACTGAATAATAAAAAGATGTCCAAAAAAATGCTGGATGAAGAGACCTGTGTTTCAAAAGCTTGCACAGAGAACTTTGTTTCATCAGTCTAATCAAGGGATTGCCACAATTTGGATTTTGGAATGTCTTCGGGTTACTGTGGCTATCACTACCCTGACAGTCCTTGTGGGGGGGAATCCTTTTGGACTACAACTTCTAGAATATCCATTTTGGTTAGGAGAGGCTGGGATGTGTAGTCCAAAAAGCCATTTGTCTAATCTCTGGCTTTTTTTTCTCATTGAAGCTGGTGACACACTGCAGAAATAATGCAGTTCGACAGTGCTTTAACAATCATGGCTTCATCCTATGGAATCCTGTAGTTTGTTCTGGCTTCAGAGCTCCCAGACATAGAAGGCCAAATATCTTGCAAAACCACAGATCCCAGAATTCCATACCATTGAGCCATGGCAGTCAAAGCAGTTTCAAACTGCATTACAGTCCAACCCCTGTATCTGTGGAACCAATATCCGAGGTTTCAGTTATCCACGGGACACACACACACACACACACAAAAGGAACATATGCCATAGAGTCTTCCTAGAAAATGCCTAGAAAGACATCCTCTCTAAACATTTTCTAAATCTCCAAGGCAACTCTATGGTATTTGTAACTGGACATCCTAGTATTTTCAATGGTGCTTGCTGTTAACCGTGGTTTCCAGTATCCACGGTAAGTCCGGGAACCAAACCCTCACAGATACAGGAGTCCGACCGTATTTCTGCAGTGTATCAGTCGCCCACATGTACTTCCTTTGAGCTTGTGCCCAGTGAAAGGTATCCTACTACCATAGCTTGGAAGCAATTTAGCTATTCCAACCCAGACTTTTTACTTAATAATTTCTTTCTCAATGCCCACAAATATAGAATGCTGCCTTGTACTCTGTTGGACTGATTACTGGTCCCTCTAGCAGCCATAATGGCTTACTTCAACCATCCATGGCACTGCCATGTCCTTGCCAAAGCATACTGCCTAAGGTCTTTTTAGGTACAGATGCTAGGAAGTAAAACTAGGCCTTGTGTTATGTGCTATTCATGTTCTAAGCACAGACTCTTCTCAAAGGAAGGTACAGTGAGCAAAACAGATGGTCCAGGTCTGGGCTCAGAGCATTCTTTCAGCTGCAAACAGAGCTTGGAAAAGGCACCGTACTTTACGATACTGTTGTTGCTGGGTGCCTTCAGGTCACTTCTAACTCACAGCAACCCTAAGGTGAATGAACTTTTCTTGGCAAGATTTCTTCAGAAGGGGTCTGCCCTCACCTTCCTCTGAGGCTGAGAGAGTACATTAGGACCCCCATATCCACGGATTGATTATACACTGATTCAGTTATCCATGGGACACCAAACAGCACACCTACCATAGAGTTTTCCTAGAAAATGTGTCCTCTCTAGCCATTTTTAGGTCCTCCAAGGCAACTTGATGGTATTTTAAACCAGAAGTCCCATTATTTTCAATGGTGTTCGCTAATACCCACGGTTTTTAGTATCCATGCCCCCCCCCGAACCAATCAGGGTCCTACTGTATGACTTTGCTCAAAGTCACCCAGTGGGTTTCCCTGGCTGAGCAGGGATTCAAACCCTGGTCTCTCAGAATCCTAGTCCAACAAACCACTACACCACACTGGCTCTCATCATCACACAGACTCTCTTAGCACCTTCACGTTGACATGTTGATAGCAACCATATCCTAGGAATTTCTTGGCAAGATCGATTCAGAGCAGGTTTGCCATCTTCCTCTGAGGCTAGGAGAGCCTGGCTTGGCCAAGGCCATCGGGTAGGTTTCCATGGCTAAGCGAGGATTTGAATCCTGGTCTCCCAGAATCCTACTCCAGCACTCAAACAGCTACACCATGCTGGCTGAGTTGGGGTACTATCACAAACCCTTAGGGCTGGTGGCATCCATGCCAGCAAGGCAGGGAATCTGCCCTGGGCAAATGTTAAAAGAGCTGTCCAAGATGCTGAGATCCATTACCCCATCCACAACAATCCAGCACCTTAGATAACTCCTTTAAAGTTCAGACTAAAGTCTAGAACAGATCCATACATGACATGACATGGAAGCTCTTAGCCACCCCAACCTTGCTTGCCACTGTGGGACTCTACATCACAGAGCAATGGCAGATTGACTGTCATGGCCCCTTCATCCTAGAGAATCCTGAGATTTGTAGTTTGCTGAAGTGTGAATTTATAGAATCATAGAGTTGGAAGAGATCACAAGGGCCATCTAGTCCAACCCCCTGTCCTGCAAGAATACACAATCAAAGCATTCCTGAAAGATGGCCATCCAGCCTCTGTTTAAAAACCTCCAAAGAAGGAGAATCCACCACACTGCCAGGCAGAAGCGCATTCCACTTCTGAACAGCTCTTACTGTCAGGAAGTTCTTCCTAGTGTTTAGATGGAATCTCTTTTCCTGTAGTTTGAGACCGTTGCTCCATGTCCTAGTCTCTGGAGCAGCAGAACACAAGTTTCCTCCATCCTCAGTATGACATCCCTTCAAATATTGGAATATGCTGTTCAACACCTCTCAACCTTCTCTTCTCCAGGCTAAACATACCCAGCTCCCTAAGCCACTCCTCATAGGGCATGGTTCCCACCATCCTGGTTGCCCTCCTCTGGACACGTTCCACCTTGTCAATTGTGGTGCCCAGAACTGGACACAGTATTCCAGGTGAGGTCTGATCAAAGCAGAATAGAGTGGCACTATTACTTCTCTGGATCTAGATACTATACTCCTATTGAATTGTCCACTGAATGACAGCTGCAGAGAATTCTTAAGCACACTCCCAAACTACAAACCACAGGATTCCCAAAGAGCAAGTTGTGAAAGTTAAAAGTGGGATCAAACTGGCATAACTGTGCAGTGTGGATGCACTCAAAGTGAGACTGTTTTGGTATGGTAGATGGAGGAGGCTTGAGCTACCCATCAATTAGCCCATGACTGCTGGGCTGCCGCACCCTGTGGTTCCATCAGCTGGAACACCCTGGAGCCAACCCTCAGCCAGCTGTGTTGTTGTTCTGTGATTAACATGGGATAATCACAGTGGCATCTTCCCTTAGCTGAGTCATCAACCTGCCTCAAGTATTAATACTGCATTTCAATTTCAAACAGTTCCAAAGAGGAGGAAAAATGGGAGATGTCTAAAGAAAGCACGATGGATAATTAAAGAACTTTGAATTGAGCTAAGATTTCAAAGAGACATGTACAAGAAATGGGGGGGGAGGGGAGAATTCAAAGAAATAGCTACCACATGTAGGGGAAATGTCAGAAAAGCTGAAGTGCAGAACAAGCTCAGCTTGCTAGAGAGGTTCGAAACAATAAAAAAGGTGTGGGTTTTTGTTTTTTTTTATGTCTGTAACAAAAGGAAGAACAAGGAAATGGTAGGACCACTGCATGGAGAAACGCTAACAAGGGACAGAGAAGAGGCAGAACTACTCAACACCTTCTTTGTCTCAGTCTTCTCCCAGAAGGAAAACAGTGTCTAACCTGGGGGAAATGGAGCAGATGAGACACTAGGGGAAATGCAGCAAAGAATAGGTAAAGAAGTAGTACAGGAATACCTGGCCAGTATAAATGAGTTCAAGGACTTTTTCAGATGCGTAAAAAGTGCTGTGGAGGGCTCAGGAGAGATACGCGCCTGTTCCGTGGCAGGGGGTCCTTTTCAGCTGCTGCCATCCCTCTCGTGTTACCCTCCGTGTTCCTTCCATGTCACACAGAAGGAAAAGGCGCCACTTTTTATTCATGAAGAACTTCCGTGAATAAAAAGTGGTGCCTTTTCCTTCCATGCGACACAGAAGGAACACGGAGGGTAACGCGAGAGGGACAGTGGTGTCCGAAAAGGACCCCCTGCCACGAAACAGGCGCGTACCTCTCCCGAGCCCTCCGCAGCACTTTTTACATGTCTGAAAAAGTCCCAAGTCTCCAGGACCAGATGAACTACATATAAAAAGAACTGGCAGGAGTTATCTCAGAACCACTTTCAACAATCTTTGAGAATTCCTGGAGAACAGGAGAAATCCCAGAAGACTGGAAGAGGGCAGATGTTGTCCCCGTCTTCAAAAAGGGGACCCAAATAATTGCCGCCCAGTCAGCCTGACATCAATACCAGGAAAGATTCTACAGCAGATCATTAAACAGACAGTCTGTAAGCACTTAGAAGGGAATACTGTACAGTTGTCCCTCTGTAGCCACAGATTTGGTATCCATGGATTTAAGTATTCATGGCTTGAAAATATTCTTTAAAAAATAATAATCCAAAAAGCGAACCTTGATTTTGCCATTATATAAGGGAACCCATTTTGCTATGCCATTGCACATAATGGGACTCAAGTATTCATGAATTTTGGTATCCACGGGGGGTCCTGGAACCAAACCCCAGTGAATATGAAGGAACAACTGTAATCACTAAGAGTCAACATGGGTTTCTCAAAAACAAGTCATGCCAAACTAATCTTATCTTCTTTTTTTTTTTTTAATAGAGTTACAAGCTTGGTAGCTGAAGGGAATGTTGTGGGTGTAGCATATCTTGATTTCAGTAAGGCCTTTGACAAATGCAACTGTTAGGTGGATTTGTAATTGGCTGACTGACCAAACCGAAAGGGTAGTCACCAATGGCTCCTCTTCATCCTGGAGAGAAGTGACCAGCGGGGTGCCACAGGGTTCTGTCCTGGGTCCAATGCTATTCAACATCTTTATCAATGACTTGGATGAGGGAATAGAGGGTATGCTTATCAAATTTGCAGATGACACCAAATTAGGAGGGGTAGCTAATGCCAGAGAACAGGATCAGAATCCAAAACGACCTTAACAGATTGAAGAGCTGGGCCAAAACTACCAAAATTAATTTCAACAGGGAGAAATGTAAGATATTACATTGAGGCAGAAAAAAAGATGAAATGCACAGATACAGGACAGGTGACACCTGTCTTGACAACAGTCCATGTGAAAGGGATCTTAGAGTCTTAGTGGACCACAAGCTGAACATGAGTCAATAGTGTGAATGACAGCTAAAACGCCATTGTGATTGTAGGCTGCATCAATAGGAGAACTGTATATTGTCCAGATTGAGGGATGTAACAGTACCACTCTATTCTGTTTTAATCAGACGTCACCTGGAAATCTGTGTCCAGTTCTGGGCATTGCAATTCAGAAAGGACGTTGACAAGCTGGAACGTGTCCAGAGGAGGGCAACCAAAATGGTGGGTGGTCTGAAAGCCATGCCCTATGAGGAGAAGCTTAGGGAGTTGGGCATGTTTAGCCTGGGGAAGTGAAGGTAAAGAGGGGGCATGATACTGCTCCAGACTACGATACAGAACAGTGGACTCAAACTACAGGAAAAGAGATTCGATCTGAATATTAGGAGGAACCTCCTGGCAGCAAGAGCTGTTTGGCAGTGGAAAGCACTGCCTTGGAGTGCAGTGGAGTTTCCTTCTTTGGAGATTTTAAAACAGAGGCTGGATGGCCATCTGTCGGGAGTGCTTTGATTGTGTATTCCTGTGTGGAAGAATGGGGTTGGACTGGATGGCTCTCATGGTCTCTTCCAACTCTAAAGTTCTATGAATCTTTGAACTGCCAGGACTTTAAAAGACTCCATTTGCTGAAAGCAGCATGGGCGAGAGAACAGCTGTGCCACGCCTTGTTGCGAAGCAGTGCAGAGATAATTTTGTGCCTTGTTGGTTGGCCTAAAAAAGGGGCAGTTACTACAATATGGCCTTTGGAATTTGTCTTAGGATCAGCACAGCAACAACTATGTAAACACACATGCATACCTGTCCTCTCCCTATGTGCAAACAAAGGAAAGGAAGGTCAAGTCACCAGAAGCATTGACCACTCAGAGTCATGTGACCTGAAAGCAGTGTGAGGGAGGCGGGAATGCACACCCTGCAACATTTCACAGATGAAAACTGGTGCACGTGTGGCCAAGCAACATCAGGATATATGGTCAAGACAGCAAAAGCTATTAATGAGGAAGAACATAACAGCTAGGAGAACCCGCAGCAGTTTGCTTTTGCTTGAGTCTACTGGGAAGGCAACATGCCACCCCTTCCTCTCCTCCCTGTTGAGTTAATAGAGTGCAGACTACTACTACAGTTTAAACTCAGTTCCCAGCAATTGAAGTAAGCTAAGGACAAAGGGGGAAAGTGAAAGCAGAGAGAAACTGAGACCTTTTAAAAGCAGCTGAGAAAGTGGGATGACAGAGGATTGATTGGAACCATCCCTGGCAGATCGGTACAGTTGGAGGGCATGGCCAGGTTCCTTTTTGGGGGGACTACAATGCCCAGAATTCCCAACCAGCATGCTGGCTAGGGGATTCTGAGCACTGTAGACCAAAAAAAAAAAAAAAAAAAAAAGCTCCCCCCCCAGCTCTGTCTGAAATTGCAGCCAAAGGGTCAGCATGTGCTTTGCTTTCACCACTGCATGGGTTCACGGCCTTCTCCCAAATCATGCTCTCAGTTTATTTTACCAGTTGTGTAAGTGATGAGCTTCACTCCTGATCAGCTTCCAATGCAGTGTGTCACAACTAAGGAAACTGGCTGCATATGTATGAATGGCCTCTGCACTCTCTCTCTCTCTCTCTCTTTTTTTTTTTTTTTTAATGCAAAGTACCCTTGGAAAGCTGCCATTGGGATTGAAAGAGAGCTTGGGAGGGGCATGGGACTACTTAACCCATTCTCACCCCACCATGTTCCACCCCAAAATGCCCCCAGCTGCTTCCCTGTCTACTGAAAGAAAGACAATTTGAATCAAACTTGAGATTCAATTAAAGAAAAGCAGGGGGGCAGGTTTACCTGGTTGCAAGTGCAAGAAGGGTCTCTTGCCCTCTTTTTTTAAAAATGAAAAGCAGCCTTGGAGTCTTCCCTTGTGATTTGGAAAGCGGCATGGAGGGGAAAGACCCCCGTTAATGATTAACCCATGGAATAACGATGACAGGACACAAAAGATGGGTTGAAATATGGGCCACTTTATTTATTATCATACCTATTTATATGTTTATTTCCTGGGGTATGCGAACCCAAAGGGGAGCCCCAGTGTGGGACCGGCTGGAGCAGACGGTCACCTCACATCTTTCTCCAAGCTTCCCTGGGTCGCATGACTTCTAACGAGGCGGCCTCAAGGATAGTCTACCTCCCTGCATCCCATCCGCATGATATGCAGGTGCACTTTGATAAGCCCAACCTTCAACCCGAAATGGGGGTGCCATAGGTGAACGCTGAGTACCCTGTCCCCCCACTCCCTGCCACAGATAAGGGGCAAGTGTCAGCAGCAATACGGCAGTAAGAAGACCAGGCAACCAAGCCGATCGGGCAGGGAGGACGGGGTGGGAGCAGCTAGGAAAAGCAACCAACCACTAGCCAAACAGACACTAACGAGCCTTGCATTTTTATACCCAGAAACTAACCATTCAAATACACTCCTACCCAACCATTCTCTGAAGATGCCAGCCACAGATGCAGGCAAAACGTCAGAAAGAAACTATTCCAGAACACAGCCTCACAGCCCTGAAAAAAACTAAGGAAAACGGAATTTACTTTTATTTATTTTTTCAAGTTTTATTTGTAACAAAAGGAGCAACAATCTCCTGAACTGTATGGAACTGCTTTGATTTTGCTAGTTTATGTGGAACAGACAAAAAAAATTGTAAAAAGGAAGAAATATATCTTGCTCTTGCATTGCAGAGTTCCGTTTGTAACCTAGGACTTACTTGTCCTCAGTGCACAGAAATTAGAATAATCTCATACTGTACATAGTTTTTAGAAATGATTTGGAAAATATATGAACACCTGGTTTTAAAGATTTTATTCATCATGCTAAAATAAAATGTTCCATGATCAATTTTCTTCCTTTTTTGAATTTTTCAGAAAAACACAAAAAAGGCTTCAGGGGGGAAAAATGGGGACAAACCCCTTGTATTCTGAATGTTCCCGGGCCTTCACATCTCTACTCAGGACTTTATGATTTTGGTGAGAAACCGTGCACTTACCTCTTTGATCCACAGCGGCCTCGTAAACGCCACATTCACTGGGCTTCTCCAATTGTAGATTGGAGTATCCCGCTACTTGCTAATCGCGTTACACCTGTGTCAGAATAAATGGGTGTTCCTACTCTGATCATGTGTCCTATACTTTGTACTATTTCTGGGCATACAGGCAGGGCTGCTCCTCTTTTTTTTCTTGTTTGGCCGTGCATGCAAATAAGTGTACAGTATATACATGGTCCCAGAGTACAGTTTTACTGGATAAGCATAGATATACTTGCCCAGATATGCACACAATTGAATTTTTTAAAAAAAAAATTAAAAAGCATCAGAACAGAATCCTGTCTACAGGAAGTCCCACCCCAGCTTTGCTCCGAGGCCAGTCCTCGGCTGCCACATAGCCCAAACTCTGGGTTTCCTCCTCAAATCCAGAGTAAACTGCGACTCTTACAGATTCCTGCAGTAACCCAGATGAAAATGTGCATCATCAAAAATGTTGTGTGTCAATTGTGCCGTGAATATGGGGTGAGTATGGGTTTTATTGCCCGTGTAGACAAGCCCTCAGTCTCCCATCCAAGGTCAGGGCAAACCTCCTCTGAAAAAAATCTTACCAAGAAAACCTTGTGATAGGTTTGCCTTAGGGTGCTGTAAGTCTGAGACAAGGTGGAAACAGCCAAGAAAGATACTAGCAAGCTGGAACATGTTCTCTTGAAGGATGTTGACAAACTGGAATGTATCCAACAGAGAACGGTGACCAAGATGGTCAGAAGTCTGCAATCTAAACTTTATGATAAACAACTTAGATTCTTGGTTATGTTTAGCTTAGAAAAGGTGAAGAGGTGACATGATGTGCCTTCAAGGCCTGTCGACTTATGGCAACCCCATGAATGTCACAGGTAGGATTTTCTTAGACAAGGAATACTGAGAAGTGGTTTTGCCAGTTCCTTCCTTTGAAATAGAGTCTATAGCACCTGGTATTCCTTCACAGTCCTTCTGGGCTTGGGGAAGGTTCTTCTTTTTGGACTACTAAACTGGCTGGGGGATTCTGGAAGTGATAGTCTAAAAAGGCATCTTTTCCCATGCTTTGGAAGTTCAGACAGGATCTGGTTCCTTTAGGGTACTAAGGCTGTGTGTGTGTGTATATATACATGCCTTGAAATCGCCTATCAACTTATGGCGACCCCATGAATTTCATAAGGTTTTCTTAGACAAGGAATACTGAGAGGTGGTTCTGCCAGTTCCTTCCTCCGAAATAAAGCCAACAACACTTGGTATTCATTGGCGGTCTCCCATCTAAGTACTGATAGCCATCTTCAAATATTTCAAAGAATGTCTGAATAGTGCCAGTCTATTCTGCTTTGGTCAGATCTCACCTGGAATACTGTGTCCAGTTCTGGGCACCACAATTCAAGAAGGATATTCACAAGCTGGAACATGTCCAGAGGAGGGTGACCAAAATGGTGGGAACCATGCCCAATGAGGAGCAGCTTAGGGAGCTGGGCATGTTTAGCCTGGAGAAGAAAAGGTGAAGAGGGGACATGATAGCCATATGTTTCAATATTTGAAGGGATGTGATACTGAGGATGGAGCAAGCTTGTTTTCTGCTTCTCCAGAGATTCGGACACAGAGCAATGGGTTCAAACTACAGGAAAAGGGATTCCACCTAAACATTAGGAAGAACGTCCTGATAGTAAGGGCTGTTTGGAAGTGAAATACACTGCCTCGGAGTGTGGTGGAGTCTCCTTCTTTGGAGGTTTTTAAATGGGCTGGATGGCCATCTGGAGTGTTTTGATTGTGTATTCCTACATGGCAGGGGGTTGGATTGGATGGCCTTTGTGGTCTGTTCCAACTCTAAGATTCTACGATGGATTTGCCCCCTCACTCCAAACACAGGCAGAACCCCCCCCCCCGAAACCAATTATTATGCCTCTTTAATTCTCTTTTTTCCCCACCCCACCCTCCACTGAATAGGAGGTGAAGCTTTTTCCAGTCTCCCAGCAACCGTCCTATCTCGCCCTTGGAAGGGAAGCTTTTTTAGTTAATCATGAAAATGCTGGCTTGGCTCCTTTCTCAAAGAGAAATTAACACAGCCACAGTGGTAGCTAACAAATATCCTCCTTGGCAACACTGGGATGTCTCATTCTCTCTCTCTCTCTCTCTCTCTCTCTCTTGTCATGGTTCCAAAACGCTTGCCAAGTAGAGTTGACAAAAAAAGAAAGGTGAGTCTCCTCTTTAGCGAGCAGCTGACTTCATCAAAAAGGTAACAAGCGTGGAAAATAATTTCCAGCTTGCGGAGGCTGTAATGATTCCAGTCAAAGACGGCGTCAGAAGCATACCCGTAAGGGGTGAAGCATGCCTTTCAACCACCCTGATTTCTCAGAGACAATGCCAATGAATCCTGTGTTGTTCCACTTTTTCGGCTGCTTTTCAAACGTCCCAATTTCTCTCTTCTCCTCCTAGTTTTCCACCTTTGTCCTCAGCATGCTTCACGTGCTGTTAACCAAGTTCAACGTGCAAAATACTTTGCACCCAATTAACTTAGCTTGGGGGAGGGGTGGAGAAAAGAGCGGGCAGAATCTTGCACTTTCCAGTAGGCTTAGGCAAAAGCAAACTGCTGCAGCCTCTCTTGTCTTGTATGTTCTTCCTCATTATTAACATTTACCATTTTGACCACACTCTCTTGTTGCTTGGCCACACGAGTGCTGGTATTCAACTCTCCACCACTGCACGGATGCACTAGAACTGGGCTTCCCATGCTATCTGGTGTGAGGGACCAGTAATATTTTTTTCCCCTCAGTGTGTCAGATACTGGTACTATATTTGTGCCCACTGGATATTGCTATTTCTTTCTCTACTGGAAACTTACCATGGACTGGAGACCAATGACTTAGGGGACAGTTCCAATCCACAGGCCACCTCTTTGAGTAGCACTGCTCTAGAGCACTCTGTCATTGCTGTTGTTATGGGCCTTCAAGATTTATTCAGAGGGTGCATCTACACTGTAGAAATAAGGCAGCTTGACACCACTTTAACTACCATGGCGCCATCCTAGAGAATCCTGGGATCTGTAGTTTTGTGAGGCACCAGCACTCTTTAGTAGAGAAGGTTAAAGACCCTGTAAAACTACAAAGACCAGGATTCCATAGGATGGAGCTATAGCACTTAAAGTAGTGTCAAACTGCATTAATTCTACAGTGTGGATGCACCCAGAGAGGTTCACCATTGACTTCTTCTTAGGATGAGAGAACAGGACTTGCCCAAGGTCCTCTGGTGGGTTTCTGAGCAGGATTCGATCCCTGGTCTCCCAGAATCTTTGATTGTCCTAAATATGCTAAAGGCACCAGATCCCATCTATCTTGGAAGCTAAGCAGGGTCAGCCCTGGTTAGTACTTGGATGGGAAACTACTAACAAAATTCCAGATGCCATAGGCTCTGTTTCAGAGGAAGGGACTGGCAAATCCACCTCCGAGTCTTCCTTGCCTAAGAAAACCCTAGGAAATTGATGGGGTCACAATAATAATAATAATAATAATAATAATAAATTTATTTTTACCCTGCCCCTCTGCTAAAAACAATCGGGGCAGCTTCCAACAATTAAAATGCCACAATGCCAGCTAAAATCCCTACGCACCACCCAACCCCACCCTCCCCCATAAAAAGACATTAAACAGTATAAAATTAAAAACCACCTAACTAAAATCACATTAAAAAAAAGAAATACAAACAAGTCAAAAGAGGCCAGGAGACGCAGCTCCTGAGGCCAGGATCTAATCAGGAAAGGCCTGCCGAAAGAGATCCATCTTTAGTGCTTTTTAAAGCTACTTAAGCTCGTCATCTGACGGATCTCGTTTGGCAGGCCATTCCACAATTTGGGGGCAATTACTGAAAAGGCCCTCTGGGAGGTTGCAGACAGCCTAGATTTTTGTGGCTGAAGCAAATTCCTCCCAGAGGACCGGAGTGCGTGGGGAGGATTGTATGGGAGGAGGCAGTTCCGGAGATAAGTTGGACCCAAGCTATTTAGGGCTTTAATGGTAATAACCAACACCTTATACTGGGCCCGGAAACTGATAGGCAGCCAGTGAAGAGATTTTAATACTGGAGTTATATGGTCTCTCCGAGATGTTCCCGAGACCACTCTGGCTGCCATATTTTGTACCAACTGAAGTTTCCAGACCAAGCATGAGGGCAACCCCATGTAGAGCGCATTGCAGAAATCTAGACGCGAGGTTACCAGCACGTGCACTACAGTCTTGAGGTCCCTTACTTTCTAGAAAGGGCACAGCTGGCGTATCAGCCGAAGCTGATAACAGGCAGTCCTGACCGTCGCATTCACCTGACTGTGATCTGAAGCGATGAATCAAGGAGCATGCCCAGACTGCAAACACAGTCCTTAACAGAGAGCGTGACCCCGTCCAGGACTGGAGGTTGCAACCCAACTCCTGGTTTCAGGGCCAATACCGTGAGCACCTCCGTTTTGTCCGGATTTAATCTCAATCTGTTTTTCCTCATCCAGCTCATTACTGCTTTAAGACAGTCATTAAGAGGAGAGATGCCATCGGAATTCAAGGCTGACGATTGGGACAAGGAGACAAGATCTGGGTGTCATCAGTATACTGATAACACCCAGCCCCATAACTCTGAATAATCTCAACCAGCGGCTTCATATAGATGTTAAACAGCATCGGGGACAGGATGGCACCCTGCGGAACACCACAAGTAAGGTCCTTTCTGCTGGAGCAGCTATCCCCAAGCAGCACCCTCTGGGACCTGCCTGAGAGGAAGGACCAGAACCACTGGAGCGCAGTGCCTCCGATTCCAACCCCGTTCAGGCGATCCAGGAGGATGCTATGATCTATCATATCGAAAGCCGCTGAGAGGTATAGATGCACCAACAGGGTCACACTACCCCTGTCGATACTTAGATGCAGGTCATCGGTCAAGGCAACCATCGTGGTCTCAACTCCAAATCCCATCCTGAAGCCAGTTTGAAATGGGTCTAGATAATCAGTTTCATCCAAGACAACTTGGAGTTGAAGAGCAACTGCCCTCTCGATCACTTTGCTCAAGAATGGTAACATAGAAACCGGCCTATAGTTGTTCATGTCCGGGGGTCCAGGGAAGGTTTTTTCAGGAGCGGCCTAACGGCTGCTTCCTTTAAACAAGATGGAACACACCCTTCTCTGAGGGATGCATTGATGATGTCCTTAAGGAACACCATCAAGGCACCCCCCCATGGCCAGCCATGAAGGGCAAGGATCAAGAGGGCAGGTCGTCTTCCTTACTCTACCAAGTAGCTTGTTCACATCCTCAGTACTCACGGATTGAAATTGATCCAGTAAACTTACATCAACGGAGTTGCTGGACACCTCGTCAATTGTTTCTGTCAAAATACTGGCATCTAAATTGGCTCTTATCCGAGAGATTTTATCTGCAAAGTAGTTGTTAAACACGTCACAACAGGCCGCTGTTGGGTTAAGCAGGAAACTTGACGGCATGTACACAGACAAGGTGTCTTTTTCTGCTGCCACTCCCAGAATCCCCTAGCCAGCTGACTGGGGGATTCTGGGAGTGGCAGTCCAAAAGGAAGAACTTTCTCCAAGCCCAGAAGGACTGCCAGGAAATCCCAAGTGCTGCAGGCTCTATTTCAGAGGAAGAAAATGACAAAACCACCTCTGAGTTGTGACTTGAAGCCACACACACACACACACACACACACACACACTCAGAGAGTCCTAGTCTCAAACCACTCCGCATAAGAGAGCATTATAACTCTTTTAGAAAGGAAGGAAGGAAGGAAGGCAAATACTGTAGAGGTTAATGTTTGTTCCAATGTGTCTTGAAATTAAAAAGAAACCTATTTGAGGATGGGAATAAAATGTTGCAGTTGGTGCTGAAAATTCCCAGAAAATAGTCTGGGGAATGGAAACATCATTTGGATTTTTTTAAAAAAACGCACTCTGAATTACACCAACAAATACTGCAGACTTCTGACACATTTGCCTTGTCTGGAGTTAAAGAGTAAAGAAATTTTGTGGGTCATTTCAAGTAGCACCTGTGTTGTGTGCCTTAAAGATTGATAGAACTTAGGGAAAAGAAATAGTTGCAGGCGAGGATGTGTAAATCTGGCACATGCAAAATGCAGTCTTCCAGATGTTGTTAGATTGTAACACCTAGCAGCCCTAACTAGGATAGCTTATAAGAAGGAATTCTGGGAATTGCAGTACAGCAACACCTGGCAGGATGCACCTTCTCCAACCGTGGTCTAAAGTAGTAAAAATTAAATCACCCAAGACCAGTTGTTCCTTTGCTTCAAAGGGACATTTAATAGAACTGTGGGTCTATATTTCTGTGAGGTGCAATAATATATGAGTATAAACTGGGCAGTTTTGATATGGCTTGTGTGTGTGTGTGTGTGTGTGTGTGTGTGTGTGAAGAAGACTACAGGTGCATCTATACTGTAGAAATAATGCAGTTTGATACCACTTCAACTGCCATGGCTCCATCCTACAAAATCCTGGGATTTGTAGTTTTGTGAAGCACTAGCACTCTTTAGCAGAGAAGGCAAAAAGACCTTGTAAAACTATAAGTCCCAGGATTCCACAGGATGAAGCTACATCACTTAAAGTGGTATCAGACTGCATTATTTCTGCAGTGTAGATACACCCTAAGGTCCTTTCTCAGAGCTTCCTTGGCTAGTGTGTTTGCCAAGCAACCTGGTGCCTCAGTGGATCTCAGACTAAGCTAGCAACTAGACCAACTCAAGTTTCCAGTTCAGTTCATTTATGAAAGTACTGAGCAGAGAGGTGCTCAGAAATAACTAGCTGCTTTTAAAATTGGTCCTAACAACAGATTAGAGCATGGGTGGGAATCCTGCAGCCTTCCATAAGTTGTTAGACTGGAAGTTCCAGCAGCCCTAACCAGCATTGCCAGTGGTGAGGAATGCTGGGAGTTGCAATCCAAAAAGATCTGGGCAGCTACATGACTCACAGTCCTGGGTTAGGGTTATGTTTCATGGAAGATGGAGCCATCACTGGCTGCTAGTCAAGATGGCTGTATATTATCTCCAGTACCAAAGGCAGCATGCTAGATGATGAGGAGGAGGAGGAGGAGGAGGATGATAGTAGTAGTAGTAGTTGTAGTACAGGTCAACCCCCATATCCACAAGACCCCACCCCCTGTGGATACCTGAAACTGTGGATAATAGGGAACACTATTATTTTCAATGAGATGAATGCCGGAAATTGACCACAGAATTGTAGCAGAGGACCTAGATTTTGCCTAGAGAGAACATATTTTTTTCAGACGTGGATAAGTGAAACCATGGATACTACAGGTCAACCTGTAGTAGTAATCCTATTTTCCCCCAGTTCGGGACTCAAGGTGGCTTACAACAGATTTAAAAATTCACAAAATAGAAATGTTAAAAAGTGATTAAACTTTCATAAAAACGAAAACTTGTTACAAACAGAAACCGTAATAAACACCAGAGCACAACAAAAATAAAAAATAGGAAATCCAATATATTGTACAATTGCCTGAACAATCAGTCCTCAAAGGCCTGTTGAAAGAGAAACTTCTTCGAATCATAGACTTCTAGAGTTATAAGAGACTACAAGGGCCATCTAGTCCAGCCTCCTGCCATGCAGGAATACACAATCAAAGCATTCCCAACAGATAGCCATCCAGCCTCTGTTTCAAAACCTCCAAAGAAGGAGACTCCACCACACTCCCAGAAAGCAGTACATTCCACTGCCAAACAGCTCTTACTGTCAGGAAGTTCTTCCTAATGTTTAGGTGGAATCTCTTTTCCTTTGAACCCATTGCTCCATGTCCTAGTCTCTGGAGCAGCAGAAAACAAGCTTGCTCCATCCTCAGTATGACATCCCTTCAGATATTTAAACATGGCTATCATGTCACCTCTTCACCTTCTCTTCTCCAGGCTAAACACACCCAGCTCCCTAAGCCGCTCTTCATAGGGCATGGCTTCCAGACCTCCCACCATCCTGGTTGCTCTCCTCTGGACACACTCCAGCTTCTCTTGACTTGTTTAGGGAAAGAGAGTAAGGTGGATGCCTGTCTAACCTCTCTGGGAAGGGAGT
This sequence comes from Gambelia wislizenii, assembly GCA_030847615.1. Lineage (NCBI taxonomy): Eukaryota > Metazoa > Chordata > Lepidosauria > Squamata > Crotaphytidae > Gambelia > Gambelia wislizenii. Next base: position 331,876,082 of record JAUMIR010000004.1, read on the forward strand.
TCCAGAACCTGGGGGCAGCCACTGAGAAGGCCCTGCTCCTGTGTTCCCACCAGAGGTACCAGTAGAGTGGTTGCAACAAGGTTGTAGTGCACTCATGTACCTTTTAGTGGGCTTCTTGGAAGGCACTGAGTAGAAATGTGAAGGCCTGGGGAAAAAACTGGGAAAATTCAGAAAAAAAAAAACATAATGTTATGCCCCTGTTTTTTTCCTGAAGCCTTTTTTGTTGTTTTTTCCAAAAAATTGTGGGGGGGGGGGAGGAAGAAAATCAATTATGGAATGTTTTGTTTTAGCATAATGTATAAAATCTAAAACTGACACTGAAACTATTGCTCAGAAAATGAGTCTGATTAAATGTCATGCCTATTCATTGAATCTTAGTCCCTCCCTCCTCTCTTCCACACACTTCCCCCCCCCCAATTCTTTTTATGGGAATGGATGCTTTATGTCTATTTGGAGAGGAAAAATAAAAAAAAAATCTTTGTTACTAATCTTGATGGTTTCTTTGGGGGGGGTTTAATATTTTTTTTTTGTCTGCTCCACATAAATATGCAAAACCAAAAAGGTTCCGTATAGTTCAAGAGATTGTTGCTCCATTTATTAAAAATATAAATAAATAAATAAATAAATGTAAATTCCATTTGTAATAATTCTTTGAATACGCTGTATTTTAATATACCAATTCTGATAATTTTATGCCAAATCAAATTGTACATAGTCATATTTTATGTTTCTATAGTAACAGAGTGACTTTCAATCTGTAAAAAGTGTGAATGTTGCTTTTTTTTTTTTTTCAATTTTCTGAAAGTTTCCAATTTTTCGGGGGCGGGATGGAAAAAAAAGCTTCAAAATCTCCGGAAATTTTACATCTCTAGCACTAGGTGGCCACTATGGGAACAGAATGCTGGACCACGCAGGTCTCAGGTCCAACTCAGTTCCTTAGTTCCTCTTGTTGGATCAAAACTTTATCAGGAGTCTCAGAATATCTCAGCAAAGCAGCTTATGGGTGGGCCACCCCCTCGGGATACCATTGCATATACCTGGAGGCATAATTCAGCCATGGGAAATTCTCACAATGAAAGGCAGTGTTGACTGCCCATGGAACACTGATTTTGCTCCTGGTTTTAGTCTGAACTTTAAAGGAGGTGTCCAAGGTGCAGAACACTTGGGATGAGTTTCAAAAGTATGAATAGTTTCTTCAACATTCAGACTAAAAACCAGAGCAGATTCTAACCCACCCACCCCCGACATGGAAACCACCAATCCTCAGGGAAGGAAGGTACTGTAGGATCCCCGTATCTGCTGGGGATTGGTTCTGGGGGCCCGTGGATACCAAAAACTGTGGATAATAGTGAATGCCATGGAAATGAATGGAACTTCTGGTTTAAAACACCATAGAGCTGACTTGGAGGACCTAAAAATGGCTAGAGAGGACACATTTTCTAGGAAGACTCTATGGTAGGTGTGCTGTTTTGTGTACTGTGGATAATGAATCAGTGGATATGGCGGGGGGGGTGTCCTACTGTATTTCTTTGGGGAGTTGGCCAAAACCCAGAAAGAGAGAAGGTTGAGAGAGGACATGATAGTCATGTTTAAATATTTGAAGGGATGTCATACTGAGGATGGGGCAAGCTTGTTTTCTGCTGCTCCAGAGACTAGGACATGGAGCAATGGGTTCAAACTACAGAAAAAGAGATTCCACATAAACATTAGGAAGAACTTCCTGACAATAAGAGCTGTTTGGAAGTGGAATACACTGCCTGGGAGTGTGGTGGAGTCTCCTTCTTTGGAGGCTTTTAAACAAAGGCTGGATGGCTATCTGTTGGGAATGCTTTGATTGTGTATTCCTGCATGGCAGGGGGTTGGACTAGATGGCCCTTGAGGTCTCTTCCAATTCTATGATTCTGTGATCTAAAGATGCTGGACTACAAAAGCAAACTGCAACAGCTTCCCCTACCCTGTGAGTTCTTTGGTATTAATAATTTTTGCCCTTCTGACCATATGCTGATGCTGTTTGGCCACATGTGTCCAAGTTTGCATCTTTGAAATGTTGGAGGGCATGTACTGGGCTAGATGGGCCAATGGTCTGACTCAGTATAAAGGCAGCTTCCAGCATTCCTAAGCAATTGCTGCTTACTAATTATAATGGCTACAGTCTGCCATTATTATATTTATACCGCCTGGCACAGACCTGATCTTGTTTTGGGAAGCTGAGCTGGGTTTGGCCTGAGATGTACTTGGATGGGAGTACCAGGGATTTCTAGGTCAGGCTCACAAAGCATCGTGCCAGAAATCTCAATGAGACGCACCTGCTTTTCAGAATGGACAGTGCTGGGCTTGATAAATCAATGGTTTGACTTTATATAAGGCAGCTCCCCTGGTGAAAGATCTCCCTGCATGACAGCCTGAATCAGGGGGGACTGAAGACTGTGGTCTTTTAGGCTTGTTGGCTTTGTTTGGACGCTGGCTGCTTGGAATCACAATCAAAGAGGTTTTACAAGTGGAGTTCTTGTATGCCTTCAAGACATTTTCTGAATTATGGCAAACCTAAGGCGACCCCACCATGGCTTTTTCTTGGCAAGATTTGTTCGGGAGGGGTTTGCCATTGGCTTCCTCTGAGGCGGAGAGAAACACAATCCCTTGGTTTGCGTTCTAGTTTCTGGAGCAGCAGAAAAGAAGGTTATTCTATCTTCTACATGACATAGAATAGAATCTATCTATATATATAATTCTCTTGGGTATGTTGCCTTTCCCAGTGTGCTGATTGGCTGCTCAGGAAACATACCGAACCAATCACCACCCCACCTGAAAATTCCCTCTCCACCTCATAATGCATTCCTGTCACTCAATCTGTGGCTCAGATTGGGACCCAGACAGTCAACTGGCAGCAGTGATGGGTGGGCGGGACCCAGGCAATCACTTGGTAGCAGCAGCAGCAGCAGAGCAACAGAGCGAGTCACCCTCAGCAGTTCTGGGGAAAGTGTGGAATGCTGAGAAAGGGGAAGAGTACCATAATTTAAAGCTACCTGCCTACCTTACAGGGTTGTTGTGAGGTGTACTGGGTGTTTTGGGGGGAGTTTTTTAATGACATATGGTATGCCAGGTCCAGCTAGTAGAACAGAATCACAGAGCTGGAAGAGACCACAAGGGCTATCCAGTCCCATCCCCTGCCCTGCAGGAATCCGCAATCAAAGCACTCTTGACATGAGACTTTAGAAAGAAAAGGCACAAGAGGACTACTATGGAACTATTTTCCAATTCATGGTTCTTGCACTCAGTGCTGGAATGAGCAACTTAGGGGGTTTGCGGGGAATGCAACCCCACCTTACCCTCTGAAAAAAAAATGAAAAAAAATCCCCCTAGTGTTCCATAGCATCTCACCACATCTTTGGCCCACTTTAGGCCATTTTAAACCAAATAGAGATCCTTTTCCAACAGAAAGTCAGCCCTGAGGGACTTTGGGCTCTCAAAAACAACCCTGGGCCAAGAGTTTCCCCTCCCCTGGCTTGGAGACCAGGGACAAGAGAAACAAATGGAGCCTCCTAAATACATCCATTATCTTTTCTGTCAGGGCATGTTCTCATCCTCTCTCTATGGCCCTGACAATGCATCTTAAATATGCGAAGTCGAAGGCTTTCAGGGCTGGCATCCACAGGTTGTTTTTGTGGGGGGGGGTGTTTCTGGACTGCGAGGCTGTGTTATAGAAAAGTTTATGCCTGACGTTTCACCTGCATCTGTGGCTGGCATCTTCAGAGAATGGTGCTGTGTGGGTGTGTGGGGTTTATATACTGTGAGTCCCTGTTGAAGATGATTAGTATGTAAATTTGTGTATTTAGTTGTGGGATGTACAATTCTTAGGGTGGGAAAATATGAGAGGGGGATTGGTATCTATTTAGCTAATGGTCCATTGTCTAAGTAAATACAGTTGTCCCTTCATAGTTGTTAGGGTTTGGTTACCAAAATCCGTGAATACTCAAGTCTCATTATATGCAAAGCATTATATGCATAGCAAAATGGTGCCCCTTATATAAGATGGCTAAATCAAGGTTTGCTTTTTGGATTATTATTTTTTTAAGAATATTTTCAAGCCGTGAGTACCAAATCCGTGGATACAGAGGGACAAATGTACTTGGAAAGCTTACAGAGGGATGGGAAAATGTTGTACAGGGAGGCAATAAATGCCTCCTTCCACGACATCCAAAAAGGGATGTATGCATATATAACATCATGCATATATGTCACCAACTGACCAACCCTTTTTCTTATATTGTGTGTGTGTGTGTGTGTGAACAGCATAAGGAAAGGGCAGTGGTCAAAATGGGAGTGATTTCATCTCTCATTCCGTTCCCCCTTCCATTCCAACAGACATCACCAAGGACAGTGAATTATGAAGTAGCTGCTGCTTTTTGTAAACACCTATTTTCAAGCATTTATCTCAATCTAATTCAGCTTTATAATATCATTCTGGGAGCCAGATTCTACCTGAAAAGAACAGTGTTCAGTTGCTAGACAGAGCTAGGGGGTAGGGGTGGATGGATGGACCCATGCAATAAAATGAGGTAATATGAAGGAATGAGGCCACCACATGTGCTAACTGAAGCATGTCCAGTTAGTCTACAAAAACAATAAATACTTTCAACAAAGCAAGCTGCCATTCCCAGTCAGACAGTGAGAAAGACTCTCCTCCCTTTTCCCAGAGCTGTTAATCTTGTCAAAATCTTGGTGACAGCCCTGTGTCCAGACCTGCACTCAGGTCATACCTTATGACCCATGGAGGTCCTTCTCTCCTTGACTGGTAAGCAGAAGTGATCAAAGCAACTGGGTGGGAGGACAGGGCTCGGTCAGATCCACCCACTCCTTTGTTACAAAGTGGAGATGGGCTGTCATGTAAAGATGCTTAAGCAAATAAAAGATCAGATTCAGACTTTCAAAAAGCCCCAGCGTAATGCAGAATCTGAGCTGGTAAATGGCTGAGCATAGAGGATGTGACAGTGGGAAGCAGACAATGCCTGCCTGCTTGCCTTCTTTCCCACAAGGAGATCTCTTGCTCTACCATTTTCAGTACATCTCTTATACATACCCTCCAACTCTCTTGATTTGGCAGGGAGAGTCATAGTTAGTCCTCTGCCATCCCATTTGTTTCAGCTACTTTAAAAATGTCCCGATTTCTCTCTTCTCTTCTCACTTTCCCCCATTGTCCTCAGCTTATTCCAATTGCTGCAAACTGAGGCTTTATTTGCACAGGCTGAATGAAATGCCCCCCCCACTGTTCCCACATCCAGCTGTTTGGATGATGCAGGGTTTTGGTCCCAATTCTTGCCTGTCCTGTCCAGAAGAAATCCAGGCAATTTCAACTAGAAACCTGGGCACACACACACACTCACACGCAATACACTGTATTGGTGGATTCTTCTTCCTCTATCACTGGTGTCATGCATCACACTTTCTAAGATCACAATGAGCCCCCCAGAATGTAACCAAGGCTGGATGCCTCATTTCTGGCCTCAGAGAATGTGATGCATGACACTAGTGGTAGTGGTAGAAGCGCCCACCAATACAGCACAGTGCGCATGTGCAGACAGCTGCCCATTCCCACCACAGAATGCAAGGTAAGTGGGGGGAAAACTGGGGCTACTATGCACTGGCCAGAATGCAGAGTACTCTGGCCAATGCAGACAAGACTTGAGTTCAGAGTGCAAAAGGAGTTTGCCCTCCATTAACTCAGCAGGGAGAGAGGAACATAATCTTGCCCCCCCCCCAGCAGGCTCCAGGAAAAGCAAACTGCTGCAGCCCCTCCTGGTTTTGTATGTTCTTCCTCAACTTTTGCCATCTTGACCGCACTCTGAAGTTTCCTGGCCAAACGTATCCTCTGTAAAATGTTGAAGAGCATGCTTGCACCAGGATAATGCCTGCATCCAGGCATTTAATGGGCCCTCCAATCACAGCATCCATTTTGACAGTTGGATGAGAGTCTGGAGAGTGGGAGTGGCAACAGGAGCCCCCCACTGGCTCAAGGTTTGGGGGAAATGCCCTCTGGAGCCCAATAGTCGCTATGCTCCTTCCTTGGACTGTTTCTGGAGGGAGGGAGAAAAGAAGAGAAAGGAGTATATGTGCCCCCACCCTTCGCACCCTAGTTTGGCAACATTTATTCGAAGCCCTCTTTGTTCCGAGGCAAAGAAGCTGAAATGAAGAGGCTAAAACGAAGCTGAAACAAAGAGGCTAAAATGAAATAAATTACCAGCAGAAAGCAGATTGTGGGCAAGGCAGGCATGTTGCCAGCCTCAGCCGCACCCACATCTGCCCCAGAATCACAGAGTTCTCTCCCTCACCCGAAAGCTTGGGAGAGTGGCTTTTGTAGACTACAACTCTCAGGACCCTCTATTTGTGGACAACACAAAAGCAAAATTTTCTTAGCTCTGGCCAAAGGCAAAGCCACCCTTTTGTTAGTATGCTAATTCATATTTATCCATTCAGGCTTCCATGTTCCACAAGCAGAGGGTGGAAAGGAGCCAACTGAATTTCATTACAATCTCTCAGGACAGAAGAATTGCTCTGCTGGATGGGAACAGTGTTCAAGGAAATCCAGCACTTTGCAGTGGCCAGCTTTCAGGGAAGCTCACTAGCCAAGGACAAAGCAGCAGCCACTGTAGGAAGGGTACAGAAGCCATTCTGAAGTGTGGGCATGAAAATCCCTGTAGAAACACCACCAAGAAGAGTAAAAAATAAAAATAAAAAAGCAGACAGCTCTGTTGATATATATACACACACATACAGTCGGGCCCCCATATCTGCAGAACCAATATCTGCTGTTTCAGTTATCCACAGCTGAAAAAATAGGGACACATACCATAGAGTTGTGTTGGAAAATGCCTAGAGAGGCATCCTTCCTAGGCATCCTCTAAGTCCTCCAACTCTATGGTATGTCTGTACTGGCAGTCCTTATTTTAATATGGTATCCACGGTAAATCTAGAAACTGAACCCCCACAGATACAGGGGGCTGACTCTCTTTCTCTGTGTGTGCGTGTGTGTTACTCAAGCAGTATTCATTTCTACCAAGAGCAGGTCTTTTGTAAAGCTAATGGCTCTTGTCTCATTAGAAGCAAAGACGACCTAAACTGAAGCTGTCACATTTTGGCCATATTGCGAGATGGCATGACTCACTGGAAAAGGCACTCGTGTTTGGTAAAGTGGGAGGCAATAGGAAAAGAGGAAAGCCGCATTATGGATGGATGGATTCAATCAAGGATGCTCTGACTCTGAAAGACCTGAGCACAGTAGTTGATGACTGGGGTTTTTGGTGATCCTTTACTTAGTCAAAGTTGACTTAACAGCAAATAACAACAGCAACAACAGCTCTTACTCATTCAAGTCTCAACCACCCGACCCCATCCCCTTGTAATACTTTGGATTACAACCAAGATTGCTAAGAAAAATGCATGTTGGGAAACCGCATTTCCCCCTCCATCTGCCATGGGGATCAGTTGCATCTAATAGCTCCCAGGTGGTTATGCTTGTTTCTCAAGCAAATTCAGAGGGAGGGAAGGAATGTGGGAAGGAAGGAAGGAAAGGGGCTCTCTCTCTCTCCCTCTCCACCCCACACCCTTGATTATTAAATCATCCCAGTTGTGGGTGTTTGCATATGCACCCACACACTGGTGGGCATCCTTGGCCACAGACAGATTTTTCAGCAGTGGAAATGCACTGCCTCAGAGTGTGTTGGGGTCTCCTTTTTTTTGGAGGTTTTTACACAGACACTGGTTGGCCATCTGTTGGGAGTGCTTTGATTGTGTATTCGTGCAGGGCAGGGGATGGACTAGATGACCCTTGTGATCTTTTCCAATTTATGATTCTATTAATCTGTTTTATGATTCCCCCTAGCGACTCAAGGAGTTGGTTCACCAAGGCATCCACCTCCGAAGGGAGATTTACAAAACAAAAAGTTTATAAAGCAAATCTCCAGTCCAGAGCCAGCAGGGACCCATCTTGGCACCAAATCTCCACCCTTTGACTTTTATGTCTCAGATTCACCCCCTTCCTCCATTCCTGGTCTTTGAGCCTGTAGAGAGCTGTTCTTAGCATTGTCCTTGTGGTTATTATCACAGTTATTACCTTCAGGAACAAAACAAACCACCCATTCGCCTCCTGCAGAGAAATCTTCCAGTACTTTGGCTGTTTTCAGATTAACCTGCCCAACCTAGTTGGTTTCATGCAGACAACAGGGGAGGGGAGAGGGAATTTGCTTTTTCCGTCACTAAGGCAAGGAATGGAAGCAGGCAGAGGGATCTGCCTTCGCTAATGTCAAAGCCAGCATATACAGTAGCCATATTCTGTCCAGTGAAATTCTGGACAGACTTTGCACATGCACCAACAGCTAATATGTGTTGCACATTCTGGAAAGCCATTGTTTCTTCAAAGTAGTGATGTCTAGAGAGTCAATGTGAAGTCAATGGCTTTCACAGCCAGCATCCATAGATTTTCCTTGGATTCTCTGAGGATGCCAGCCGCAGATGCAGGCGAAACGTCAGAAAGAAACTATTCCCGAACACAGCCTCACAGCCCGGGGGTGGGGGGAAGGAAAATCTCTAGAGAGTCAGTTGCTTGCTGGATCCCTCCCCACAACCAGATCTCACTGTAGGCTTGTGGTTTTTGTGTCAAATAGGGTGGTGAAGCATCTCCAGATTTTAGTCCAAACTTCAAAGGCCCCATCCAAAGTGCTGAACTTATTTGGGGGGATAAAGCTCCTAAAACCCCTTGTTTGTCAAGCTCCTTTAAACTTCAGACTAAAACTCAGAGTAGATTCACTCACCCCTACAGAGAGAGAAAGAGAGAAGAAGCCTCTAGCTGCCATCCCCATGTTTTCCTCAATCCTTCTGTCTCAGAAGTTGCTTCCACCATTCTGACTGGCAACACCATGCTTCTCAGGTGAAGCAGCACAGAATTTTGGTCTGCACACTGTTCCAGCCATCTGAGGAAGTAGACTAAAGTCTACAAAAGCTTATTATGCTCCCATTTTCTCTCTCTTGGTTAGCCTCAAAGGTGCTACAAGATCCCCTCGCTTACTGATACCACAGACCCCCTGAAGTGAGTGCCCTCTTAAGTGACTGTCAAAATCGAAGCTTAGAGGACCCTTGTAAGCGCCTGGGGCAACTTGCTTGGTCCATGGTTGCAACGTGACCAAAAAAATAAAAATAAAAATTGGTGTGAATGGTAACAACACAAGATGCAGTTCTTTTTAACTGCGAGCCCCCTTGAGCCCCAGTCTTGAAAAAGAGACAGGATAGAGAGAGAGAGAGAGATGATCGATGGACAGATAGAGAAGATAAGAAAAAAGGCAGGAGCTAATCCATCCATCTTTTTCCTTTCCGAGAAATCTTGGAGCAACAACGTTGCTTCTTGCATCTTAACATCAGCTCTACGTGGCTTCCCCTCCCTGCTTCTTTCCTTAGAACAAACGCAGGAGATACACAACGGATGAGAAATAATGTGGATGGGGGACCAAGGTCACCCAGCAATCTCCCAGTAATTTAAACCTCTCTCCCCAATTGAGCAACCTCAGGAAGGATGCTCTCTTGCATCTGCTCTTCTTTTATTTTTTGCTTCACGAAGGGATGAGCAAAAGCTTTTCTTCTCCTTACCTCTCTCCACGCAGAGCAAGGCTGCCAGCAGGGCTGCCAAAGAAGCCTTCATCCTGGGGTTGGGGGAATGATACCTTTGCAAGCCAGACAAGCAGACAAGCAAGCAAGGTATGCAGGCTGTATTCTTCTTGAGGGCAGACACTCCAAAAGCGCCCTGCCTTTGGGTGTGGGCTATAAAAGGCAATGCGGCAGGAGGAGGGGTTGGGAAGGGTGGGGACGGAGGAGGAGGAGGCTCACTCCCTCCCTGGCCTTCTGGGCAGCTCCAAAGAAGCCCACTCCCCCAACCTGGAGGCAGATTGGCAAAAGGCACTCCACCCGAAAGAGCCTGGGCCAGTCCATGGGTCAAGCTACTTGAGTTTCTGTCTTTAGTTGGCTCCACTGACTCAGTTCCAAGCTGGGGAAGAAGTGCAGCCTTGAGAGGAACAGTGGCTCATTCTTCTGCTGCGGCCAAAGGGGAACAAAGAGCCAGGTTGTGTCCATGCCTTATTTATGTGCCAGAGTGAAGGCGGCATTGAGGGCTGGAGAGGGCTCTTGAACCAGGGAAAGGGAAGAAAGAGGCAGGGAAGAAAGCTGTGCCCATCCAAAAAGCAGTGGGGCCCTTTGAGTGTGTGAGTTGCCACAAGCGCAGCAGGAAAAAGAACAGGCAGGGAGGACCCTAGCTCAGGGTTAATGTTTGCCAGCATTGCTTTATGGAGACGACAGCTCCTAGAGGAACCCCAGCTAGCCCTGGTCAGGATGCTGCCTGGGTACCATCATCATCCATGATCATCATCACCCTTATCTGTTGTTGTGTGCCTTCAAGGATTTTATCAGACAAGCCCCTAAAAACGTTCTTTTGGCACCATATTTTACAATGTGTGCTGGCAAAAGAATCCAAAATATCAAATGTGCCACGATTGTGTGAAAAAGCAGCCTCGTACGTCTGTGTTCACTGCCGAGCGTGATCTCGGCGGTTCTCGCGAGAAGACATGAGTGCTCTTAAAAGTCTAAAAACAGTTTTTAAAAAAAAGTACCCACAAGCACTGAAGCACACTTAAAAACTTGCCTGCAACACAGAGAGGTTCATAAAAAGAGCATCCCATGGCCAGTTTTTATATTCCCACCCAGAAGTGTTCTGGCAGGGGTCACCCATTGATGCTGGAATCACGCCAGCAGAATGGGGAGCAGTTTCACATGCTCACAATCATGGCAAAAAAAAAAAAACACCCCAAAACATCACACCTGATCTATTGACAGCTTGGCCCAACAATAAAAAAGAATGCCTTATTTTCAACACATAATCGCAGAAGCACATCATCGTCTGGTATTGGCACCCTTTTGCGTTTATTAGGTGTCATTATGATGCCATATTTGTCGCATCTGATAAGGTCCCAAGTCATTTCTGGCTTATGGCAACCCTAAGGCAAACCTATCATGGGGTTTTCTTGGTGAGATTTGTTCAGAGGGGTGCTGTTTTTGGGCTTTACCTTTGCCTTCCTCTGAGGCCGACAGAGTGTGGCTTGCCCAAAGTCAACCAGTGGGTTTCCATGGCTGAGTGGGGATTCGAACCCTGGTCTCCAGAGTCACAGTCTAACACTCAAGCCACTACACCACGCTGGCTCTCTCTTTATTTATACTCCATCATTTCCCCAAAACGGATTCAAAGCAGCTTAAAATGTGTGTGTATGTGTGTATCTCACAACAACAACAAATTCCAACAAAGTTTTTAAAATACAAAAGATCAGCATTAATACAGAAAGAAACTATTAACAACACAGATGAGAATTTGAAACACAACTAAAATGATAAAAAGTAGTTTAAAAATAGTACTATTAAAACAGTATGGGATCCCTTCAAAAACTCTTTCTTTAAAAACTTTCCATTCAAAAAGTTTGTCAGGAAAAAAATAAGGTTTTGCCGGCTGACTGCAAAGAAGGAGCCATTCTGGTCTTCCTAGAAAAGGAGTTCCAGTGAGTTGTTATAACAAAATCCAATATCCACAAACAGTGATAGAATTTGCCTCCTCCTCCTCCTCTTGGCTGAGATCCTTCCTTGTCACTGCATAGCACAACACTCTGCATGTGGAGTTACTTATTTATTATGCTGTGCAATCCTTGTGCTGAAAGAATTTCATCTTTGCACTGTACAGTACAACCCCATAGATGCTGGGGTATACATTCCCAGACTTACTGTGGATACAGGAAACCACAGAAAATAGCGAACCCTATTAAAGTGAATCGCTTCTTGTGCAAGCATAGCATAGAGTAGTGCTGGAGAACCTAGAGATTTTTAGAGAGAACACCTCTCTAGGCATCTTCTAGGTCCTCCAGCATCACTCTATGGTCAACTTCTGGCAGAAGCATGCCAAAGAATCCAAATAGACCGTATTTTTTCAGAAGCGGGTAAGTGAATCCACAGGTACCAGTCCCACAGATACATGGGTCATAGTGTATTAATGGTTGGGATCCAGCATGGTGCAGTGGTTTGAGTGTAGAACAAGGACTCTGGGAGACCAGGGTTCAAATTCCCACTTAGCCATGGAAACCCACTAGGTGACCTTGGGCAAGACACGTTCTCTCAGCCTCAGAGGAAGGCAGCAGCAAACTTCCTCTGAACAAATCTTGCCAGGAAAACCCCATGATAGGGTTGCGATATGTCAGAAATTACTTAAAGGCACACAACAGTTCTACATCCTACACATAGAGAATTACGCATTAATTGCAATATTAAACCCTTGCATTGAATGGCAACACTGCACAACTGAATCAAGGCACCAAACTGTGCAACTGAATGCACAACCAAATGTGCGGGCGTATCCATGTGCAGTGGACATCCGTTGCCAATGGCACCACATATGCAGCTCTGCTTTCAGAGCCTTGAACTGAATGCAGCCATTCCCCTTTGCACAAAAATAACTAAACACTTCAACAGAATAACTGACATGCAGATAAGACACCAACAGGATTCCAGCCATATCGTCATTGTCATCATCATCGCCATCAAAGAATCATAGAACTGGAGGAGACCTCAAGGGCCATCTAGTCCAACCCTTTGTTCTGAAGGAAAACATACTAAAGCACTTCTGAAAGATGCCCATCCAAATTCAGTTGAAAGACCTCCAAAGAGGGAGGGTCTGCCACCATCTGAAGCCATCTATTGTTTGGCTGAGCAGCTCTTACAGTGAAAAAACAAAAACAAAACCTTCTTCCTAATGTTTAGGTGTAAATCTCTGTTCTTGCAATCTAATTCCAATGGTTCCTGTCCTAATCTTTGGAGCAGCAGAAAACAAGCTTCATCTACTTTCTAGATGACATCCCTTCAGCTCACCACCACCATCATCATCTTCATCATTATCATCAATTTTGTTTACCCCACACCCATCACCGAGTAGGGTACCCAAGTCATCCTCATCATTTATTTATTGCAATCCACAGATCCGTCAAAAGAAGAACTTAAGCATAAGACAGAAAATAGACAACATATTTAAAAGGAAAGATCAGAACAGTAAGAGAATTATAATCAACTTTTATCTAATACACAATGAGCTCTAATCCTGGCCATCTCTGTAAGAAATGTAGCAACAGCCAAGGTCTCTTTTTGGGGGGGTGAGGTACTCAAGTTGGCTTATAGTGTAGATGAGGACCTAACCCAGCTAAAAAAAACATCATAATGGTAAAAACCAGTGCAAATAAACAATAAAACAAGTAGATCTTTCAAAAATAGCATTAATTCAAAATGCAAAAGGATCTGGTACCACTTTAGAGACTAAGGAGATTATCAGGCGGGCCTTTGTAGCCCGTTTCTGTCCCGCTACCCACCCACCCACCCCACTCCCATTCCTGCCGCGGAATAAAGATAAAAGTTTCAGACACTACCTTCATTCAGATACTATCTTCATTCCACGAAAGGAATGGGCTCCTCCTCCCTTTGCTGCCCAGTTATAAATGCAGACATCATAAGGCTGCTTTTATGACCGGGAACTGAAATCCCGGCCGTTCTCGCAAGAGAACGGTTGGGTGGCAAATTCAAAGTATCCCCCCCCCCAGCTGTCAAAACACTAAAACAAGCCTGAAAACACATTTAAAAAATTAAAAGCTACCCAGGGAGGACGGGGGAGGGGGTTTACCTACTTTGTCGTCCAGATTGCATCCGGAAGTGTCCAGCACAGACCTCCTGGTGATGTCACGTTCCGATGTCATCACAGGAGGAGAATGGGGCTCCTGTTCACTCACCCCTCATTCTGTTACAATAACAGAACGGGCTTCTTAGTCACAGATTTTTCCGTGAATAAGAGAAAGTGGGGGAGGAACAGAAGCAAAACGGGAGCATCCCAGGACAGGGATGACATCGTCTAAAAGGTAAGCCTTTTAACAATCTCCTGTCGTCCCTGTCCTAGGATATTTTTTATCATCGGATAATCTCCTAAACCTTCATCTACACAGGCCAGAATATGCCAGTTCCCTGCCGGCAAATTCTGGCCATGGATCTGGTCTGTTCCTCCCCTCCATCCCGGAGATGGAGTCCAGACCGCCACGCTGCCCATCTCTGCAGCCGCTGCCACTTCCAGCCACGTCACACTCTCGGAAGCCAGGAAGTCGGCCCGCAGCACATGTGAGCAAGGCCACTTGCATATGACCAACCTCTTCTCATGCTGCAGGCCGGCTTCCTGGATCCAGAGATTGTGACGTGGATGGTGGCTGCACTGAAAGGCCAGTGTGGTGGTAGTCTCCTGCAGTCCTGCAGTGTCCAATCTGTTTCTTCTAAAGAGAAACTTTTTTCCAGGTATTTTAATGCAACAGTTTATTGGGCTTTACCCATCTTAGCCTCGTGCATTGTGAGGACTTCCTGGGGGTAAAACGGCGCAAAAGCCCTGCATTGTTAAGACTGCAGGGCTCAAAGATAGGACCAAGATGGGAAAATAACCTGTTTAGACAAATGAGAGAAAGAAACTGCAGTGTAAGCTTTTGTAGACTTAGGACTTTATCAGACGAGCCCCTTAAAAGCGTTCTTTTGCTGACATAAAAAAAAATCCATTTCTATGCCAGCAAAATAACGCCCCCCACCACACTTACCTCTAATCCCGGCAATGAAAGCGGAAGTGAACGGAGCTCTGCTCACTTCCTCCTTTGAAATCCCATGGATTATTACGATACTTCATCACATCGGAAATTTTTTTTTAAAAAAAACACCTCTCTCTCTCTGACTTTTCTTCGCAAACGAAGATTCAGGAAGGACTCATCCCATGCTTTCTGCAAGCGCGCTGATGACTAAAAAGGCCAATCCGAGATAAACAAGTCCGGTTGCAGAAAGCACAGCAGAAGGTCTCCTTGGGTGATGTTTCCGGGTTGTGATCCTTTCTGCGTTGTCGTTTCTCTTCAAGACTTGTTCAGCGCAAGTTCTCAAATAAGGCTGCAGCATTGTGGATAGTGTGTCTCCATGCCTCCTGATGTGAGGCCAGGGTGGACCATTGTTGGTGATCAATTTGGCCAAGCCTCAGATGTTGTTTCAGGGAGTCCTTGTATCGCTTTTTTGGAGCGCCCTTCTTACGCTGACCCATGACAAGTTCACTGTAGAGTACTATTTTGGGGAGGCGATGGTCCTCCATCCTAGAAATGTGCCCTGCTCAGCGCAGCTGTGTTCTCAATATCATGGCCTCAATGCTGGTGATCCCTGCTTGCTCAAGGACAGCAACATTCGTCACAAAGTCAGTCCAGTGTATATTTAGGATTGTGTGTAAACAGCGCTGATGAAAGCGTTCGAGGAGTCACAAAAAAATTAAACAAAGCACATACACACACTTTAATGATCCCAAGTAATCTGGGGAGGGTCGTAAAATGTGTGTCACTTACCTGGCGGTCGCGATCTCACCTAAAAGTGTTCATGCCCGACCAGCCATTGACGCCATATTGACATGAGTACAATGGTGCAAAAACTTGTTAAAACAATATGTAGAAATGCTCATTACCAGCCATTTCGACATCCAATTCGAATCACAGCACATTCTCAGAGATGAACGGAAGTGGAAATCTGATTGGTTGGACATGCATAGGGGCGGGTTTGCTGGCCAGAAGCACCATTTTGGAGTTTCTCAGTAGTGACTGTGTACTTTTGCACTGCACTGAGATCACCAAACTGTTGTTTTAAGCAGGAGGTCACACTTGCGCATCCTTGACTTACATTTTTTGAGGGGGAAAAATACTGTATAGCAGCAGCAATTTGTGGAAAACAATAATGTGAGTAATTCACTCATGGCCACCATCTTGATTCACAGGCATGGCTCCATGTGAACATCAAACACGGATACCTTTGCATACCAGTGTTTCCCCCTGCCCCGCAAATGGAGACAAATGAATGCTGCTGCAAATTTGCTTTAATAAACAGTAACCCACATTATAATGCCTTGTCTAGACAGCACCTTTGTTTACGAAAGCTTATGTTGAAATTTCTTTCTCTCACTTAGAAGATTTTCACATGGGCTATATATCCCGTGGCAGGAACAGAACAGGGTCGGGAAAGGTTTTCCCTTTCAGACGACATCGACCCCGTTCTGTCCTGCATCCATCCTGCTTCCATGCCTGTTTTAGAAAAATGTATTCATGATTTTTCATCATGAATAGACCACCCGTTCCGTGTCTGTCACGGAATCATGGGTGTGCGAACAGGAGCCCCGTTCCTGTTCCGAAATGACAGCCACGGAGGGGAGACCCATTCCGAGCACTTCCTGGCACAATCTGGACATCCAAGTAAGTGGCACCTTTTATTTTACCCTCCCTGTTTTGATTCTGTACTTTAAAGTGTGTTTTTGTGCTTGGTGAACTGATTTGATGTTTGGGGGGCGTTTATTTTTTTAAATTTATCGCCCAGCCATTTTCTCATGAGAACGGCCGGGATTTCAGTTTGGCAAGCCAGGGGAGGGGGAGCCTGTTCCTGCCGCGGAATTAAGATAAGTGTGTGAAAGATTTACCTTATTCCATGGCAGGAATGGGAGAGGAGATGGCGGGGCAGGAACAGGGCATTTTGGCCCCATGTGAAAATCTCCTTAGTCTCTAAGGTGCTGCAAGATCCCTTTGTATACGGATATTGCAGACTAACACAGCTATGTCTTTGAGCACTAATTTAAAACAGTTTAAAAGCATATGGAGCATATCAGTAAATGTAAAAGTACAACATCCAGAGACTAGGACATGGAGCAATGGACTCAAACTACAGGAAAAGAGAGTCCACCTAAACATTAGGAAGACCTTCCTAACAGTAAGAGCTGTTTGGAAGTACTGTAGAATCAGCTGCTGCCTGGGAGTGTGGTGGAGTCTCCTTCTTTGGAGGTTTTTAAACAGAGGCTGGATGGGCATCTGCCAGGAATGCTTTGCTTGTGTATTCCTACAAGCCAGGAGGCTGGACTAGATGGCCCTGTGGTCTCGTCTATGATTCTATGCATCTATGATCCCACATTCAAACACCTTTCTGCAACCCAAACATTCTCTGAATAAAAAAGTCTTTGAAACACTAAGTTTTCCAAGCTCTTCAGGCTTAGAACATCTCCTTTGCCTAGAAAAGGGCCCCGATTCAACTGCTGGCACATCTGGTTAAAGGATCTCACAGGAACATAGGAAGCTACCTTATAATGAGTCAGGCCATTGGTCCATTAGACATGTCATTGATCTGTGTTTTCAAGGTTTTGCTTCCTACTTGCATGTAGAAGTCACATCCATCTCCCTTCCCCGCTTTGCTCCAAGAAGCTTTAGTGTTTTACAGACCTCACTTAGAATACTGTGTCCAGTTCTGGGCACCACAATTCAGAAAGGATATTGACAAATTGGAGCGTGTCCAGAGAAGGGCAACTAAAATGGTGAAAGGTCTGGAAACGATGCCTTATGAGGAGAGACTTAGGGAGCTGGGTATGTTTAGCCTGGAAAAAAGACGGTTTAGAGGCGATATGATCGCCCTGTTTAAGTATTTGAAGGGATGTCACGCTGAGGATGGAGCAGGCTTGTTTTCTGCTGCTCCAGAGACTGGAACACGGAGCAATGGGTGCAAGCTCCAGGAACAGAGATTCCACCTCAACATTAGGAGGAACTTTTTGACAGTAAGAGCTGTTCGGCAGTGGAACGCACTCCCTCGGAGCGTGGTGGGGTCTCCTTCCTTGGAGGTCTTTAAACAGAGGCTGGATGGCCATCTGTCGGGAATGCTTTGATTGTGATTTCCTGCGTGGCAGGGGGGTTGGACTGGATGGCCCTCGTGGTCTCTTCCAACTCTGCAATTCTATGATTCTATGATTCTATGATTAACCCTTTGTCCGGGAAGCCGGCAGACCTAAGACAGCTCTGACTAAAGATGCCTTACACCCACTCATGAGAGTCTGTTTTAGGGGCTCTTGTACCCAAGTTAGATAACTCTCTTCTATTTCTCTATTTTCCTATATCAGATGTATTATCTGCCACAATAAACATAAGTTTTGCTTTTTAACCTTACCAGAGCATCCTGCATATTTCTATCCTGTTTTATACCATAAACTCGTATTGCACCTGGGCTACACTTCACTCTGCTTAATATAAATACAAATAATTTCCTTCACTTGTATGGGGAATTTTCATGTGGTTTCACATGTTTTGAGGACTTTCTTCATAGTTTGGGGCAAAAATTGCTCCAAATCACACCTTTAAAAAAACTGGGTGGGGTTGGGATTGTTGGGGAACTAGTTGAGAGGCATCAGATCCCACAAAAATGTGATCCTAGGGCTGCATGCAATACTTAAACCCAAGGTAGTGAAATGGAGCTGAGGAGTAGATTTATATATCAGCTGAAGATTTCAAAGGTACCTTCTCCTCATAACATTTCAGGGTTTCAATGCCAGCACCTTGAACTTGTTGCAGAAAAAAGCAGGTCAACAAACAAGGTAGTAATCTATTGGTGTAATGTTCTCTGGTCTCCTAGGGGTTGTATAAATGATGAAAATGCTCCTCATAGAATTCAAGGAGAACACGATGTGTCTAAATGGCATTGTGCATCAATCTGAAGTATTTGCGGGAGGGGGCAAATCCACCAAAAACTCTGAAGGAAAAAACTTTACCGCTTTTCATGACGTTTTTAAAAAGCTCCATGGGGAATGTATGTTCCCACTTGTTGGGACAACCGATTTGCATTCATTTGCATTTCCAAATTTCCAATAAGAGCAGAACCAGCAAGCTGATTGATCAGATGTGGGCAGGGGGCAAAGCCTGCTAACAAGGCAAGTGTCTGGAACCACCATGTTGGATTTTTGCCTTAGCAATCGTGTACTGAAGTGACGAAACAGCCTTTTTCTTTTCTTTTCTTTTTTGTTTATTTAGATGGAATATTGCACTTTTGCATGTTAGATATGCTTGTTTAAAAAAAAATCTGTTCGGTGGCAGCAATTGGCAACAATAAATATGCAAATATGCACGTACAGTAGGACCCCTGTATCCGCTGATTCATTATCTCCTGATTCAGTTATCTGTGGGACACAAAACAGCACACTAACCATAGAGTCTTCCTAGAAAATGTGTCCTCTCTAGCCATTTCTTAGGTCCTCCAAGGCAACTCTATGGTATTTTGAACAGGAAGTCCCATTATTTTCAATGGTGTTCACTGTTATCCACAGTTTTTGATAACCACAAGGCCCCCCGGAACCAATCCCCAGCAGATACAGGGGTCCTACTGTAATTCACTTGCGCCCACCATCTTGATTCGCAAGTATGCCCGTCGGGACAGCAAATGCAGACAGCTTCGCATGCCTGCGATTTTGCCAAAAACCCATTAAGACAAATTGAATCTGCTTCGAATTGGTGTTAGTGTGCATCAATCCATATTTTCCCCCTCGTATAGACAAGCCCCTAGCCTCCTAGCAATGACCAAAGATGCAACCTGAAACCCATACCCTCCAACTGTCCTGATTTGGCAGAGAAAGTCCTGCCATCCTAATTTTTCAGCTGCTTTGAAAATGTCCCAGTTTCCTTCAATCACTGCAAACTCAGTCCAAAGTTCAAAAAAGTAGTTTGCCCTCAATTAACTCAGCAGGGAGGACAGCAGGGGAGAGGGCAGAATCTTGCCCTTCCCAGGAAGTTCAGGCAAAAGCAAACTGCTGCAGAGTCTTCTAGTTTGCCAGTTCTTCCTCATTACCAATGTTCACCATCTTGGCTGCACTCTGATGTTGCTTGGCCAAACATGTCCTGGTTTTCATCTGTGAAATGTTGGGGTATAAGGAAACATCGTCTACTGAACAAGAATTTTAAAGAAATCATACAGGACAAAGTGAACCCAAAATCAGGACTCACTGCAAAGTGGAAAAATCCATTTCAGCTCAATGCCAGCTGGAAAACAGAAAGGTCTTGCATTCCTTACGAAAACATAGGGGTCGTTTACACGGCAGAAATAATCCTCAAAGAATTCACCAAGAAGCCTTATAGTTCCGATGTGTTCCGCATCTCCAGTGACCTTTTCAGAAGGAGGGAGTCTGAAAAACCCCTAAGTGGCGCATTTAATGACACCGCTGATTTTCCGACTTTTAAAAAAAAGTGCCGCATATTTGTGCATTAACGCATTTGTGAACTATCCAACACTTTGAAGTTCGGAAGATCCACCATCCACAGAAGTGGGCGATTCGGTAACGTGACGCCACAGAAACCCGCCCACATATCCATCGTACGTTTCCAGTAAACATCTGCTTTGAAGCATCCTCTTAAAACATCTTTCATTTTCCTAATGGAGGCAGTTCAGAGAACAAAGAAGGGTGGCAGGGGAATAGCTTGAAGCCATACCGAGACTCTTGATTTACTGGATCTTTGGGGGGAAGAGAAAGCACAACAGCAGTTACGTTTATGTCACCGGAATATTGATGTGTTTGAAAAAATTGCCACAGGAATCTAGCATAGCTAACACCTCCATGGCTGCTACAATAAATAAATAAAAATAAATAAATGTTTATTTATTTTTATTTTATATTGTAAATAGGGAAAATCGACTGTCTGCAAAGCAGGAACCTTTTTTTAAAAAAAAAGCGGCGGGAGATTTTAAACCGCCGCTTCGCTTGCTCGCTCCAGCCAGCGTGGGGGAGAGGGAGTCATATGGAGTTTAGGGGGGTAAAAAATTGTGTGGGCGGTTCGTATGCATACGAACGACAGCATATTCGTATTTTTTACCCCCCAAACGGATTTTTTTATTATCGTTTGCCCCACACACACAAAGTTGAGTCACCACTATTGAAAGAACAAAGACCATAAATGATGACGAGAAGCCCAATCAGAACTCAATGAGGGGGGGAAACAGCTGATCAATGGGAGAACGAGTGGCAGGAATTCCTGAAGGAAGTACGTTGGAAAGGAATGACGTACTTCGTTGATTGACAAGTAAGATCATTAAAATATGCAGAATATCGATGTCGTGGGAACTAGAACCTCGTGAAGAACCTCGCATCTTATTTAAATGCACATTATAATCACATCTGAACTACATCGCGGAACTAAGTAGGATTCGAAATAATATCGTGGGAACTTTGCGACACTAAATCGAAACTGCGCTAATGCAATAAATACCACAACAAAAATAACCGTGGAACCGGCCCCATAGTAAAGAGAGAAGCTTCCTATTAGCCTCTTTCCAAAAGGAAGTTCCAAAGGCTGGGACGCGGGATGGAGAGGTTAGAGCAACATTGCTGCAACTCACAACTTTTAAGAAACTGGTTTGGAAGCATACCACTAATTTGTCCCACTCATAAGGATCATTATGCACCAGTTTGGCACATAGTTCTTAAACGAGCTGAAATTAAAACCTTACTGATTTTGCCTCTAAGCTCCAGACATCAGCTGCTGATTGCAAAGAGCCAAGGAAACACCCAGAAGTGTATTCCCGGAGGCTTGGGCTGATTTCAGCTTCACACGGTTCTGCAGTTTGTAATTTTAAACTGTATCAGCTCTTCTTTAGAACTCAAGAAATGCCATTTGACCCAGTGTTCTTTGCCTGAATCCCAGTATTTGTTTATTACAGTTGTCCCTTCATATTCGCAGGGGTTTGGTTCCAGGATCCCCTACCCCCCATGAATACCAAAATCCGTGAATACTCAAGTCCCATTATATGCAATTGCAGAGCAAAATGATGTCCCTTATATAAAATGGCAAAATCAAGGTTTGCTTTTTGGATTACTGTATTATTTTTTTAAAGAATATTTTCAAGCCATGAATACTTAAATCGATGGATACCAAATCAGTGGATACAGAGGGACGACTGCATTTATTTATATGGGTCCCATTCTGGGAGAAAGGTGGCATAAAAATTAATTAAATAAATAAATAAATAAAATGTATTTAGCATATTTATACCCCGGGCACCCCCAAGGCTTCCTTTTAATGATTTGTAAACTGCAGGGCGGGTTACAAATTATCAATTCAATAGTTTCCTGCTCTCAGGTTTACAATCTAAATAAATTTAGACTAGAGTCTAAAAAATGTTGTAATTCCACAAATGAGGAAAGTGGAAACATAGCGGCATTATAACATTTATTATCTCATGTTGCTGTAATTGCATGAAAGAACCACCGTGGAATTATCGCAGAATCACCCCTAGCACCTTAGGAATGTGACTTTACTTCCGTTATTTAGCATAAGCGAGATTTCGGCAGTTCTCGCAAGAAGACGCAAGCATGCTTAAAAACATCGAAACCCCCTTAATTTACAAAGTAAAAGAATGCACAAACACTTAAGCAAACCTTTAAAACATGCAAAGAAACCAGGACAATTCATAAAAAGGTATCCTGTGGATAGTTTTCACATTCTCACCCAGAGGTTTTCTTGCCAGGACTGAGGGCGGGAGAAAGAGGACCATCCACCATCCGTTCACACTGTAATCTTGCAATTACAGCATGATGTGTTTTCGCATACTCTTCAATACCACGAAAAAAAAATAATACTGAGAGCTACTGATGGTTTGTCCCATCAATTAAAAGCAACACCTTATTCGTGGCTGAAGCACACTTTGACCATGCAAACACAGCAATCTCATGCCATAGCGGAACCCATTTGCGCTACCATGATGTTGTATTTTGCCATTTTGGCTGTGTCTGATAAAGTCCTAAAACAAGATGCATAAGGAATGGGGAATCTCAGTGAGGGAGAGTGTTAAGGCCCTGGTGGCGCAGTGGTTACCCAGCTTGTTGAGGGTAATTACCAAACACATTGTAAACCGCTTAGAGAGTGCTTAGCACTATAAAGCAGTATAGAAATGTATATGCTAAGTGCTATTAAGACCAGCAAATGCTGGCTACTCTTCTCTCCCTAAGGGGCCAGAGCAATGGCAGTTGGAAAATGGAAGAAGGGGATCTCCCCAGCTGTTGGGGTCAAAGTGTGATGGAGCTGTGCCTGACTGCTCTTCTCTGACCTGAAAGCACAACTTCACAACCCTGCCTGAGGGTGCATCCACACTACACCAATAATCCAGTTTGAAACTGGATTCTTTGCCATGACTCCTTCCTATGGAAGCTTGGGGTTTGTGGTTTAGTGAGGCACCAGCATTCTTTGGAATAGAAGAATAAAAACCTTGGGGTTGTTTAGACGACGAAAAAAATCCTCAAAAAATGCAGACAGAATACCTTTTGTTCAGATGAGCACCTGCTGGGATTTGCCATATTGGGAAGGGGGGGACTGAAAACTCCAAGTAGTTCACAATAACAGCTTTCGCTGTTTCTCACAATCTTTTGTAAAAAGTACGCAAAAATGTGCATAACAAGCCATCTGAACAATCAATTTGAATTGGGGCACATCTAAGAAGTCAAAACATGATTGGTGGGATGTGAGAGAGGGTGAGCTTGCCAGTAATGAAGTGGCCGGAGCTGCCATTGTAGTTTTCGGGGACACGATCGAGCACTATTTTCAAGTGGCAGAGCAAAAAAAAAAAAAAAATGTTTGCAAGCATAAGAGATCACTCTTCCGCACCTGTCATTTAATGGTGCAAAGGGAGGGGGGAATGGAGGGAGCTTTGGGGGAGATAATAATACAGGTAATTCGCTCACGGCTATCACCTTTTCTCGCAGGCATGCTCTGTGCGAACTGCAAACTCGGATAGATTTCAATGCCAGCGATTTTGCAAATGCTTCATGGGGACAAATTAACCCTGCTGCAATAATGAGGTAATGCACTATTTTTCGCAATTAATTCTCCTGTCTAGCTGAGCCCCTCTTAAAATCACAAAACCCATGATTCAGTAAGAAGGAGCTATGATAAATAATCCAGTTCCAAACTGGATTATTTGTGTAGTGTGGATTAGGCCTCTCTCTCTCTCTCTGGCTTTTCTTCGCAAACGAAGATTCAGGAAGGACTCATCCTGCGCTTTCTGCAAGCGCGCTGATGACTAAAAAGGCCAATCCGAGATAAACAAGTCCGGTTGCAAAAAGCACAGCATTAGGCCTCACCGCCCACAAAAACATACTTACTTCCCTGCACAGCCTGCTGTTTCCGACTGCACTGTTGTCTTCCATTCCTGCTGCTGTTGGGTGTTACATTTAGTACAGGCGGGATTTTCCCTGAATCCCAGTTGCAAAACCTGTAGGGCTCACCAAGCTGGGAGGCTCTCCTGGGATTGTGAAAATGAGAAAGAAAGGAACTTTGGAGGGCAGCGGGGGAGGAGGGCAATAAATTGTATAATGAAGCAAGCTGACTCACTTGGAAAACTTGTTGGGCTGAATTTAATGTGAGGGAGAGGGTGGAAGGAATAACAGGATTCACTGCAGTCTGGGAGAGGCACAGAAGCTCAGTACAGAATCTCACCACCTCCCTAAATTCCTATTTGCAATTTCAGTAAGCCTGTCCATGCTGTACAGTTGTCCCTCCATATCCACGGATTTGGTATCCACAGATTTAAGTATTCATGGCTTGAAAATATTCTTTAAAAAATAATAATCCCAAAAGCAAATGTTGATTTTGCCATTTTATATAAGGGACACCATTTTGCTATGCCATTGCATATAATGGGACTTTGAATATTCACGGATTTTGGTATCCACGGGGAGTCCTGGAACCCAACTTCAGTGAATATGAAGGGACAACTGTAAACACATTATCAGTTTTATACCATTTCAACTACAGGTCAACTCCCGTATCTGCTGGGCATATGTTCCAACACTCCCCGTGGATACCTGAAATTGTGGATAATAGGAAACTCTGTTATTTGTAATGAGATGAACACCAGAGGGCAACCATAGAATCACACTGGAGGACCTAGAAATGCCTAGACAGAACTTTTTTTCTGGATGTGGATAAGTGAAACTGTGAATACCGAATCCGTGGATATGCGGGTTGACTTGTACCCTGTTTTTTCTCCATAGCAGAATAGATTCCAGAGAGCCAGCATTGTGTCATGTTTTGTGTGTTGGACTACGGATTTGGGAGACCAAGGTTCAAATCCTCCCTTGGCTATGGAAACCTGCTGGTTGACCCTGGGCAAGTCACACTCTCTCAGCCTCTGAGGAAGGCCAGGGCAAACCTCCACTGAGTAATCCCAACAAAGAAAGCACTAGGAGATGATCAGTCAGGGAAACACAATTGGCTGATATTGGACAAGTCACACTCTCTCAACCTCTAAGGAAGGCAATGGTAAACCTCCTCTGAAGGAATCTTGCCAAGAAAACACCATGACAGTTTTCCCTTATGGTTGGCCTAAATCAGAAACAACATGAAGGCATTCACCAACAACAAAGAGTAGATTCTAAATTTGAAGGGACTCAGAGCTTGGGAAAGTTCTTGGGGGACTATAAATCCCAGAATCCACAACATGGTGCCACTGGCCATGCTGTCTGGGGCAGGGTATTCAGAGAGTTGTAGTCCAAAAAAGGAACTTCCCTAACCTCAACTAGGCAGGCATCAGAGCTGATATTACCTGATCAGTAATCCACACTACACAAATAATCCAGTTTGAAACCATGGCTCCTTCTTATTGAATCCTGGGATTTATAGTTTTACAAAGCCTTTAGCCTTATCTGCCCAAGAGTGCTGGTGTCTCACCAAACTACACATTATTTGTGTAGTGTGGACGCACCTTTCTCTAGACCTGGAAGCTGCCCATAAATGCCAGTTCCTGAGCCTGTCCCATAGGATCATGGGAACTATACTTTTGGAATAAGGTATTCTGCTAGAAACTGCTAGCATTAATGTTAACTGCACATACATACACTATGAGCACCTGAAGAGAGATGTAGATGCTCATCAGAGAAAACTGGGGGTTAGTCTAGACGAGAGGATATAATGCTCTTCCTGCACATTATTGCAAATTAGCAACAGCACCCTTTTGTCTCCATGGACCTTCAGCAAAAACAATATGCTGAGAAGCTATCTGCATTTGAAGTTCCCGTGCCCACAAATCAAGATGGTAGCCTTAAATCAGCGTGTTATACGCTGCTGCTGCTGCACTTTTTTTTTTTTTTTACATTAAAGCAAAGGTGCGCAAGTGTGACCTTCTGTTTTAAAAAATTATTTGGGTGCTTCTGTGGAGCAAAAAAGGACATGATCGCTAACACAAAACTCCAACAGAGCAATTCCGGGCACTGTCTTGCTGGAAAGCCTGCCCCCTGCGCACATCCAACCAATCCAATCGCTAGTTCAGCCCTCTCTGAGAATGTGCCGCAAATGGAATCAGTTGTCCTAATTAGTACTAATGCGCATTTCATCGCATTATTTTTAAAAATGTAGGAAAAGATGTGAAAGCTTTTCCCACACCATAAATGGAATGGAGCTTTTGCACGGGCCCTCCTTCCCTGGGATCCCTTTGGGACAAAAGGTATTCTCCTCGAATTCTATGAGGAGTATTTTCATCATCTAGACAAGCCCAAAGTGGTTTTAGAAACAAGCATGCAATGAGCTTGATTGGGCTTTTTTTCTGAGCCAGGTCAGCTTTTAACAACTTAATTCTGGTCCCCAAAATTTAAGGAACAGGAACTTGTAGTGGAGCAAGAGGACCACTCTTGTGGTTAGGCGCAATGTTTCTCATGCTTACAGGAAATGTCCCGAAGTGCTAATCATCATTTTTGCCTGTGGGGGGGGGATGGGAGGAGGCAGGGAATGGGCCCTCCTCGTTCAGGGAGACTAAGGAGCTTGCCACACTACACAATTATACCAGTAGGATTCCATTTTAACTGCACAGCCTCCAGTATTTCACAGATGAAAACCAGGGCATTTGTGGCCAAGCAACATCGGAGTGTGGCCAAGATGCCAAGCAATTAGCTAACACACATTGGAAACTGTTTAATGCAGTGTAGATGTGTAAATAGCTGTTGCTTAAAACAATTTGTAAGCCACTCTGATAGCCTTGTGGCTGAAGAGCGGGGTATAAATAAATAAATGTAGGAAGGTAATGAGTCTAAAAATAAAATTGCAGGATCTAGTCCTTTAAAAACAACAAGAATTATCTCCTTTTTAAAAAGGTAAAATCATTCAGTCACATTTGACTTCACGCTTTATGCAGAGTGCGATTAAGAAGCAGACTTAAGCTCTATTATCATTTGAAAGTGTATTCAGAGATCTGGGATCCCCCAGTTAAATTAGACTCATTACAAAACAATGGAGTCAGTTTAAAATGCAAAACAAAGTTTACTGAAGGTATATCAGTCTCAATCTACATACTAAAACAAACTTAAGAAAAGGTCCCTAAACTGACTAAGAATGGGTAGGAAAGACTCACCAGCCTTGGCTGGGTTCCAATGCATCATGGCATGGTTACAGGAAAGCTTAGGATGCCTCCATTCTCATGGAGAGTCAGATTCAGAAGAAAGAAGTCCCACAAAAGCAATAAAATTCAAATTAGGTCATGTGTGAATCATCCAGCACTTCTAGTTGGCTAGAAGTGCCCAGTGAAGTAAGAGAAGGGAATTTTGGGAGAACAAAATGCATGCAGGGAAAAAACCCTAGACTTATCTAAGATTGTGAATGAGGTACACAAGATTGCTTTTACATTACAATGATTATTTCCCCACATACTACAATAAATAAATAAATAAAAGCATTATCTGTGAGGAACACATGAGCAAGGAAAGGCTGCAGCGGTTTGCTTATTCCTGAGCCTATTGGGAAGGGCAGGATTCTTCCTCCTCTTCCTCTCCTCTCCCTCCTGAAGTGTTGAGTCGAAACTAAGGGGTTGTCCAAACGGTCATTAAAATCCTCACAGAATTCACTAAGCAATCAATCTGTCTAAACAGACATTTTCATCGATACATCTTATTCGGAAGGGAGGCAGCTAAAAACTCCCGAAACTTGACCGGAGCACCTTCGGGACTTTTCTCAGCGTTTTTAAAAAGCGCAGTAGGGGATGTGCATGCCCGCTTATTTGGACAGTCGCATTCGCATTACTGTGCTGAGACAGTGCAAGCTGATTGGCTGAAAGAGCACGGGCGGTGGGGCTTGAAAACAGGGCAAGCGCTCGCTGCCACCATGTTAGATTTCCAGCTTAGCAAGTTTTCAGTAATGCAATAACACGGCGACCTCTCTCTCTCTTTCTTTCTCTTTTGACTTTTTTTTTTCTTTCGTAAATTTGAGATATTGCTTGTGCACACCATGGGAAATGTTTTTTTTTTAAGAAGGTCAGCGGTGGCAGATTTTAAAACACAAATCGTTCACTCATGGACGCCATCTTGGCTAGGGGGCATGCGAGGTTTATCAGGGCCTTTAAGCATCAAGATAGCTTGCAGCTGCTGTGAATTTCTACTACTGTAGGGCAATCCATTTCCCCACACACACACACTTTGTATAGATGGGACCTTAGGGCTCATCTACACAAGAGGGGGAAATGGAGTATCTCGTAGTAATGGCATTTTGCAGAGCAGCAACAGTGTTTTTGGCATCAGAAGCCCCCATAAGCCTTGCATTCCAGATGGCGGCCGCGAGTAATTTACTCGTATTAGTACTTTGCTGCCATCAGTATTTTTAAAAAGTCATCTAAGGTGTGCTGGAGTGACATAGCAATTTTTTTTATTTAACAGGAAAGCAAAACAAAAACAAAACCCACCCCATTTTAGCGCCTTAGCAATCGCTCACTAAGGTGAAAATCTAACATGAGAGCACTGAGCACTTGCCCTGTTGGCATGCCCCACCCCTGCTCTCACCCGGCCAATCAGTTTTTGTGCTTCCTTTCAAATTGCTTGCCCTTTTCTTGTCCTAATGAGCAGGAACATGCACCCCCTCACTGTTTTTAATAAACTATGGGAAAAACCATGAAGGTTTTTGCCGTTTTGGGCTCCCCTCCTTCTGAATAGTGTGAATTGGTGCAGGATCCTATTTAGACAGGTTGGATTCCCAGAGAATTCTATGAGGGTTATTTTGACTGTTTAGATGGGCCCTCTGAACTCAGTTTGCAGCAACTGAGGGAAGCTGAGGACAAAGGGGCAAAGTGGGAGCAAGAGAGAGAAACCGAGACATTTTAAAAGCAGCTGAGACAATGTGGTGGCAGAGGATTAACCAGGACTTTATCTGCCAAACTGAGATTGTTGGAATGGAATGTAACTGCCATGCCTCCATCCTATGGATTCTTGGTCCTTCTTGGTGGTGACTACCAGGAATTAGAATTCTCTTCCACAGAAGGCTTGGCTGGCTCCCTCTTGGCTCTCCTTCCACCAGCAGCTAAAGACCCTTTTGCTGAGACAGGCATTAAGCAAATGACTAGTTGTACAGAGGAGTCATTGGACTTTTATCAGTCGGACAAAATATGGCATCATAACAATGCCACATAACCGCGGAAGGGCACACATCTCAGACAATGTTGCCCTTTTGCTGTTATGATTATGCCAAACCCCATGGTTTTTAACTGACAGCATAAGCCGTCAATAGATCCCCCTGCCGTTTTTTTGCTGGCATTGCCAGCATGCGAAACCTTGGGCCATTTAAATCACGTACTTACCCCAACAACGGCCGGTCCAGTACGAACACTTCCAGGTCAGATCAGGGCATCCAGGTAAGTGTCACTCTTTTTATGACCCTCTCTGGGTTACTTGGGACTTTTAAAGTGTGTGTATGTGCTTCGTGCAACTTTTTGCGTGTTTTTATGTTTTTAATTTTGAAGTTCTCACGCGACAAAGTCTTGCAGGATTTCAAGCGAGGCAGTGAACAGGACTCTGTTCACTTCTTCTTTATTGCCGGGGAGACTTTGCTGGATAAGGAGATAAGTGCAGGGCGGAGCATTCTTTGCTAGCATAGAAATGGTTTTTTTTATGCCAGCAAAAGAACGTTTTAAACTTCTTCGTCTGATAAAGTCCATTGAGTGGGGAGCATGCTGCACTTTCATTCTCATTGTTATTTTTAAAAATGTTTTTATACTTTTTTAGTAGAAGAGCTTATTTATTTGTGAGGATTTCTTTACATTTTGTTCTCAGGTTTTTAGATACTGTATACTTTAATCTATGTTGCAAGTTGCCTGTGTGCCGGATGTTGGAAGAAAGGCTTGTAGGGTTGCTTATGTGCTTTTTAAATGAAATTGCTTGTTTATTTTTTTTAACTTCTGTAAAATAAGATTTTTAGTTGCACTTTGTTTTAACTGTTTATAAGCCTCTTTGAGGGCTTGTCTACACTGGCCAGAATACGACAGCTTCTTGCAGGTATATTCTTGCCCCAGATCAGGCCTATTCTCTCCCCCATTATTTGGACGAAATGAGAGGACATCTGCATAGACATGCTGGCCCACACTGTTGACCACCTTACTGCCATCCCCATCACTCTTTCTGAAGCCAGGAAGGATGCCTGCAGCACATGATCAAGGCCTCCCTGCATGCAACAACCTTGATCACATGCTGCAGGCATCCTTCCTGGCTTCAGAGAGAGCAATGCAGACAGTGGTGGCAGATACAAGCCAGCATGCCAGTATGGACTCCTGCATTCCTGTGGGCCTGATCCAGTTTTTCTCAAATGAAGTGGTTTTTCTTGTGTGTTAAAATATGATGGTTTAACAGGCTTTACCCTGTCTTCCCCACTTCCATCTTTGCCCCGAGTGTCTTCGGGACTGCCCTGGGGGCAAAACAGGGCAAAAGCCCTGTA
This sequence comes from Gambelia wislizenii, assembly GCA_030847615.1. NCBI lineage: Eukaryota > Metazoa > Chordata > Lepidosauria > Squamata > Crotaphytidae > Gambelia > Gambelia wislizenii. The sequence goes on from JAUMIR010000004.1 coordinate 331,906,708, forward strand.
TCGTTTAGACTGCAGGGCTCCAAGATGGGGGAAAGGTAGGGTAAATAGTCTGTCTAGACAAGCCCTGAGTCCCTTGTCCAGAGAATGGCAGGGATTAAATGAAATAAACAAACACACACACATTGGGGGAGGGACTCTCCATGCCCACCTCCCAGATGATGTCATGTTCCATGTTGGAAGAAAGGTTTGTAGAGTTGTCTGGTCAGGCTCATGTCAGACTGTGAGATTTTCAGGCCAAAACTAGAGAGCTAGGAATGGCCTCTTGCTGACATCATGGTGGTTGGCCATGGTGATGATGCCATTAAACGTTAGGCATTAGGCCATAGTAGCCACATTTATGCACAGCTTGACAGTCAGATATAAACACACATGTTGAAAGCACATACTTTCTGGTTTGGATATCAAGGCAGCAATCCTAACTAATGGGGCTATTTCCAGATCAAGGTGATGGGATGGGATTACTCCTTCCCATCTGTATAAGGAAATGTTTATTTTCACAGTAAAAGAAAAATAGCATACAAATTGCACCAAATCAAGGCTGACCTTTGGAAACTAAAATCAATTAAGGTCTGCACATCACAGCAAGCTGCACAGCCAGACAGAAGAGCACAGAGCTCTCTTTTTTAAAGTAACAGAAAGCAAGGAAGAGAAGGGAAGACAGAAATAGACAGGCAGCTGGCAGAAATCCCCCCTGGCTGCAGATCTGCATACAGCCTTTCTCTTGCCCAGAGCGGACTCTGCTAAAACTGGAGACTTTAATCCCTGCCTCCCACCCGAAGGTAACCCATGAAAACTGGAGACTCAGGTATTTACCACACAGAGGTGTGACAGTGTAATGATTCCATCATGTAGATGACGGATTCATGTCCGTATCACACCACATATTTCGGGCCATTCCGAAACAGAGGCAGAAGAGCAAGCACGTTTTGCGCTTTTTGCACACCACATTGGCGTTCTATATCCCTCCCTTCTGTTATTTTCCCATTTCTGCATCAGTCTCCTCCTTCTCACGTCACTTCCTGATGTTATTGTGTGCATGCGTGATCTTGCTGATCTATCCGTGGCCACGTTTGGCTTTCACTTAATCGTGCAATACTTTGGCCTGTGGCAGGGATTTTTCTGAAATAGCGCATGCGTACTTATAAACATGGATGACGCAGCAATATGACCAAAGTACTTTCACGGCACACTAATTCAACATTAAATATTCCCGTAAGTTGGTTTAACTATTCAATTTGATTGTATTTTCCCAGGGCATTGCGCTAGAACTTGAAAATAAATAGCAGCGCCACGACGTCTGAGTTGATTGACATCAATACTGGAAGCCAGGTGGAGAGTCAGATGGAGGAATTGGATGATGCCTTTCTAGAACAGATAAACACACATGCAGAAAGGAGAGATGTAGTAGTGATGGGTGACTTCAACTATCCTGATATTTCCTGGAAATCTAACTCAACCAAAACTTCAAGGTCTAGCAAATTCCTTACTTGCCTGGAAGACAATTTCATGGTCCAAAAGGTGGAAGAGGCAACAAGGGGGTCAGCTATTTTAGATCTGATCCTAACCAACAGGGATGACCTGGTTAATGGGGTGCGTGGTGGGATCCTTAGGTGAGAGTGATCATGTTCTCCTGGAATTTGTTATAGAATGGAAAGGAGAAGCCAGGCATAGTCAGACACGCATTCTCGACTTTAGGAGAGCTGATTTCAATAAACTCAGGGAAATACTGGGGGTGATCCCATGGTCAGGTATACTAAAAGAGAAGACACCTCAAGATGGATGGAACTTTCTCAAAAGGGAGATATTGAAGGCAAAATTTCAAATAGTACCATTGAGGAAGAAAAATGGGAGGTGTCTCAAGAAACCAGGATGGATGACTAAAGAAATTTCAAAAGAGCTAAGTTTTAAACGGAACATGTATAGGAAATGGAAAAAAGGGAAAATCACCAAAGAAGAATTCAAACAGATAGCGAACACATGTAGGAGTAAAGTCAGAAAAGCTAAAGCGCAGAATGAGCTCAAGGCTTGCTAGGAAGGTTAAGAACAATAAAAAGGATTTTTGGGGTATGTCCACAGCAAAAGGAGGAAGAACAAAATGGTAGGGCCACTACGCAGAGAAGATGGTAAAACGCTAACAGGGGACAGAGAAAAGGCAGTGTTTTCAGAAAAGGAAAAGGGGGACCAACCTGAGGATAAAGGAACAGAGGACACAATAGGGGAAATCCAGCACAGAATAAGCAAAGAGGTAGTACAGGAATACCTTCTTAATCTAAATGAATTTAAATCTCCAGGACCAGATGAACTACATCCAAGAGTATTAAAAGAGCTGGCAAATATAATCTCAGAGCCATTGGCAATAATATTTGAGAACTCCTGGAGAACAGGAGAAGTCCCAGCAGACTGCAGGAGGGCAAACGTTGTCCCCATCTTCAAAAAGGGGAAAAAAGAGGATCCCAACAACTATCGTCCAGTTAGTCTGACATCAATACCAGGGAAGATTCTAGAGCAGATCATTGAACAGAGAGTCTGTGAACATTTAGAAGGCAATGCCATAATCATAAAAAGTCAACATGGGTTTCAGAGAAACAAGTCATGCCAGACTCATCTCATCTCTTTTTTTTGATAAAATTACCAGCTTGGTAGATGAAGGGAACGCTGTGGATATTGCATACCTTGATTTCCGTAAGGCCTTTGACAAGGTTCCCCATGATATTCTTGCAAACAAGCTTGTAAAATGTGGGCTAGACAAGTTAACTGTTCGATGGATTTGTAATTGGTTGACCGGCCGAATCCAAAGGGTGCTCAGCAGTGGCTCCTCTTCGTCTTGGAAAGATGTGACCAGTGGGGTGCCACAGGTTTCTGTCCTGGGCCCAGTGCTATTCAACATCTTTATCAATGACTTGGATGAGGGAATTAGGGGCATACTTACCAAATTTGCAGATGACACCAAATTAAGAGGAGTAGCTATTACCCTGGAGGACAGGATCAAAATTCAAAATGACCTGGATAAACTGGAGAGCTGGGCCAAAGCTAACAAAATGAAATTCAATACGGAGAAATGTAAGGTACTGCACTTAGGGTGAAAAAATGAAATGCATAGATACAGGATGGGGGAGACCTTGCTGAATGAGACTACGTGCAAAAGGAATCTAGGAGTCCTAGTAGACCACAAGTTGAACATGAGTCAACAGTGTGATGCGGCAGCTAAAAAGGCCAATGCGATTTTGGGCTGCATCAATAGAAGTATAGTGTCCAGATCAAGGGAAGTAATAGTGCCACTCTATTGTGCCTTGGTCAGACCTCACCTAGAATACTGTGTCCAGTTCTGGACACCACAATTCAAAAAGGATATTGACAAATTGGAGCGTGTCCAGAGAAGGGTGACTAAAATGGTGAAAGGTCTGGAAATGATGCCTTATGAGGAGAGACTTAGGGAGCTGGGTATGTTTAGCCTGGAAAAAAGATGGTTAAGAGGCGATATGATAGCCCTGTTTAAGTATTTGAAGGGGTGTCACGTTGAGGATGGAGCAAGCTTGTTTTCTGCTGCTCCAGAGATTGGAACACAGAGCAATGGATGCAAGCTCCAGGAACAGAGATTCCACCTCAACATGAGGAGGCACTTTCTGACAGTAAGAGCTATTTGGCAGTGGAAGGCACTCCCTCGGAGCGTGGTGGGGTCTCCTTCCTTGGAGGTCTTTAAACAGAGGCTGGATGGCCATCTGTTGGGGATGCTTTGATCGTGATTTCCTGCATGGCAGGGGGTTGGACTGGATGGCCCTCGTGGTCTCTTCCAACTCTGCAATTCTATGATTCTATGATTCTATGAATGCGTCAGGTACTGCATGGGGCCTATATGTACAACTTACGTCCTGTCATATTGTCGGCGATCATGTCAAAGAGGGGAGCCAGGTGGACTAGAGAGGAGGTACACCTCCTCCTTCGGGAGGTTAGGAAGGGTGGGGGGGTTGAGACTCTTATGAGAAGTGCCTCTGTGCTGAATAGGCACTTATACAGAAAAATTACTAGGGCTTTTCTTTTTGCAGGGCATAATCACACCCAGAGGCCCAAATTGCATCAAAGCTAAAAGTAATGAAGGCAAGGTTCTACCATGCCATGGAAATGTTTGACGGCAGGACTCCTCCAAGGCATCAGCCACCTTTCTTTAAACAAATGTATAAGCTTTGGAAACTTGCAGGAAGGCCCAGAGGGCAGGAGAAACATATATATGGTGAGTGGTCCATTACAGTGACACATTATGTTTTATTACTTACATGTAACCCAATGTATTCTCCTTGTATTATGTTTAAAAATACAAAAAATAAAGATATTATAACTGTATGTACTCATTAGATTTTTTTTTTTTAAAGAATAGAAAAAGTAGTGGGTTTTTTTTGTTTTTTTTTAGGAATAAATGTTAATAAGGCCTCCACTTATTCACATAGGTAATACATACTCCAGTTCTTACTAGTTCAAGCAGGATTGCTGTAACTCAGGTTTATTGATAGCACTGCTGTACCACATCCAGACCTAACACTCGATTCATGCAATACTGTAAGCATGTACTGCAAATCATCCTGATATGCTGCTTCTGTTGCTGCTGTCGTACTGATGCTCCATAACTTTTGTTATTGTTGTTTCTAGGACAGGCATCTAGACCTGAGGGGCGTTCAGGCCATTCTACAAGGAGAAAAAGCCGAGGTAAGACAGAATGCAGTAAGACCTCACACGTAATTCCATTGAAAAGCCCTGCTATTCTAAAAATATACATCTGTATCTCTCTCCTCCAGTAAGGCGAAATACGCCAGAGGAGGTAGAAGCCTCGGATTTGCAGCTACCTGTGCATCTGTCCCCTGCATCTCCTCAAGGTATATCATACCTCTCCATTGACGCCCCCTTGTCGTGGGAGAGAGGCTTGCATACCCTAATGATGTTTTGAGCTATGCTGACGGTGGCATAATAGCCACTGGTAGGGTCTCCCACGCCAGACAGGTCAAAACCGAAGGGTCTGACAAAGAGCGTCAAAGTGCAGGATGGGCTCTTTAGCCTTATGGCAACCATCCTAGGAGAAGGAAAACTCTAATCCCAAACCCGGGCAGGTGGTGCCCATCCAACCCTGTAAGGTCAACCATCTAAGAGAAGGAAACTCTAATCAAACCTATGACCCGAGGACCTCACTGCTACGTCCATGCTTGCAAGGCCACGGCAGATGAACCTCTGGTTTAAAGGGTAAGGTCAGTTCTGTGCACGCTGAGCTCCACCAGAAATCATACATTGTTTACTTAACCCCTTTATGTGTGCTGTCTAAACGCTGGAAAGATGCAGATTAAAGAAATTACACTTCCTTACGCTTCATTTATAGACAGGAGTGAAGATGATGTCACAGAAGGCGCTGTGGAAGCACAAGCACAAGTGAAAGTGCTTCAACCTACTAAAATGTCATCAGCTGCAGCTGAAAGTGACACCCAGCTGCAGAATATATCTTCTCCACTGAACACTGATGTTGTGGTTCGAGATATTGAGTTGCCAGAGATAGAAGGGCCAAATTACTCAATTGTGTCTGAAGAAGCGGTTGAAAGACACCGCTCTGAAGGTAATGCGCTAGATGCTATTTAATAATTACTTCTAACCTGAGTTTAACCAATAGAGCAAATACAGTGCTCCGAAATACCAATGTTAATTCATGTTGCAAGCAGGATATAGGGAACATTACACCGCCTTTTTTTAAGCTGGTCTAGGTGCTGATAATAAGTACGTACCTATTAGTATATAACATCTACTGAAAGGGGTTTATTTTCAACGTCTTTTTCAGAACTACAAGTCAGTACTGTTACTCACACAGTTACTAAAGAAATTGGTGTGCAAACTGTTCATTGCGAACTGCGCAACACAGCAGTGCAGACAGACCTGGGGGTTGGAGAATGTCCATCCAACATGTGGGAAACGGTCAAACTGCTGCTTCTTGTCCAGTCAGAAGGCTTGTACTACACTTCTCACTTCAAAATTTACTGCTGGATATAATGTTTGATAGAATACATTTACACAAGAACATAGTGTTTTGTTTGGTTTACGATTGAGGAGATTGTCACACTACACTGTCATAACACTCTTATTCCTCTCCACTGTACATTCTGCAGCTACCTCCTGTAAGATTCTGGTGATTGCTGTGTTGTTAGGACAATGAACTCTCTGTCTCTCAGTCATCGGATGGAAACTAAAAACACCTCCATTGATAGATCAATGATACCGTACATCTTGATGTATGCTTCGATATTATAGCTTCTCACAATCAATAATCAACATTTTGTCTTACTCGTTCCTTACAGTTGTACGCCTTGCAAGACAATTGGACATCCACTTTACTAATCTGGATCGACACTTAACAATGGTTGAAGTTACAACAAACAGACACAGCGCATGGCTGGAACAACTCTGTAGGTGCACTCAGCCATAGTGACAACAAGATGTCTACCTTAAAAAGAAACATGCTATCTTTGTGCCCATTTAATTTATTGGGAGTTGCTAGACATGCCTTTCTGAGTACTTTTATGGAGTGCGGAAACATTATTTTGATATTATGTTTGCATAATAGTTACGACTGCTGGTTCAGAATACTTGAAATTTGAGTGTGGATCCTGCTATTGAAAGCGTAAAATTATGTTTCATTTTGCAACATATTTCATACATTTCTAGTGGCTAAATAGCATAGCACTTATTAATGACCACACTGTAATTATCTCCTTCCTTTCTTTAATTTTTTAAAAAGAGTTGTGATTTACAATATAAAGAATTTTTATATAAAGAATTTATATATTGTCGCATAATACTTTTTTGTGAATTCACTATTCCAAAAGGAACCACTGTGGCATGCTGTTGCTTCTGAATACTACACAAACATACAGTGCCTTCGCTTTCCTATGTAATTATAGGTTAATGCTTCTTGCAAGTCCGGGCTTCATTACTCCAACTCTACATTTGAATCTGGTGGTGTTTGTTTTTTAAGCGTTGCCTTCACCAATGTCTATCATATTGCTTTTTCATTATTCATGACATAGGTTTACTCATCGGTGGTGACTTACATATGCAAAACCTCTTACACAAATTTGTTTCCCACCAATTGTGTAATGTACTAGCAATAAGTAAATAAATAGTTGCACAGAGTACTTTAATGAAACATTTCCAAACATGTATTGCACACTGCACCTCTATTCTGTAACCTTTGGAAGCATCACCATGCTTGGAATCTTTATATGGCGACTCCTTTTATATAGCTAGTCATTACAGTGTAGTATGTAAGAAATTGATATAATAACAACATACCAATCAAATTTTTTGGTTTTACTTAATAGAAGTTTTATTTACCACAACCCTTAAATAGAGCACTGTAGACCACTATATTTCTATGTTGAAAAGCCAGAGAGAGTGTCTTTTCAAAATGTGATAGCCCCCTGTGGTCTTTTGACAATAGCGCTGTCTCTGGCTTTTCTTTGCAAACGAAGATTCAGGAAGGACTCATCCCGCACTTTCTGCAAGTGCGCTGATGACTAAAAAGGCCAATCTGAGATAAGTAAGTCCAGTTGCAGAAAGCACAGCAGAAGGTTTCCTTGGGTGATGTTTCCGGGTTGTGATTCTTTCTGCGTTGTCGCTTCTCTTCAAAACTTGTTCGGCATGAGTTCTCAAATAAGGCTGCAGCATTGTGGATAGTGTGTCTCCATGCCTCCCAATTTGAGGCCATGGCGGACCACTGTTGGTGATCAATTTGGCCGAGCCTGAGGTGTTGTTTCAGGGAGTCTTTGTATACAGTAGCTCTATATTATAATCATAATCATTGAGTGTCTGGGAAAGAAATGATGCCTACAGGTAGCATTCAGCCACCAGATGCAACTTGAGTGTCATTACAAACTGAGTTAAACAATTACTAATACATATCTAAATTAACATAAACGTTGCTTATAATATCTGTAATTGCGGCGTATTAAACCAGCACTAAAAAAGGAAGCAAGTGCTATTCATCCAGAATTACTGATGTCATTGAAGTTCAGCTCCCTATGAGTGCTCTTTTCTTTTTGTGATCAATTTTTTGTGGTGTTGAGGTCATGCAAGGACGGTTTATCTCTGAAATGGTAGTGGCATCATTGTCTAACTCTTCCTGCCTAGAACTGTTGAGCAGTAGCTTATCATGTACTGTACTATGGTGTTGCAATGAATTTTTTGCAATATCATCAATTACTGGATCTAGAGCATTTGCCAATGCAGAAATTGCCCTGTTTGTTTCATGTAGTGTGTTCAAAATTACTCTAATATCCCTAATTGCTTTAGTTGGAGAAGATCTGCAGCCAAATATCAGTGGGCTCTCTGAGTTTCAGTATCGATCATTACTCTTTGCCTTTTACTTCTGTGCTGTGTACTCGTTAAATAGTGGATTGGTTGCGCTTCATGACAGGAAACAAATCCTAGAGAAAAAAGAAATTTAAAAAGTGAATGTAAGCAAGATGAGAAGGCCATGGCTTGTGCCCATAGAGTGGGCATTGATATCCCCCTACGTGGCATACATTTTGTATGGGTATCTCTCCCCCGCCCTTGCCTTAGTAATGCCAAACCTGGAGCAAGCTTTTCCTCTTACCTAGAAACAGGTACACGGTTCCCTTTTAATTTATGTTAAATGGATAATGACAAGGAGTAAAGAGTACCTGGTTGCTTTGTGAAGTTGTGAACAAGTGTGATACATACCTGTACACAGTGCAGGGCACATAGCAGAGCTGCAGCAGTTATGGATGCCATTGCCTGCATCATAAACATGATTCTTTCTCTTGTACTGCTTTTGTGGGCAGTGCCAATCCAACCTGCATTGTGAACATCCTCCACGGTGGCCATTGTACTGATTCCCTCCTACAAAAGAAAAAGATAAGATTTCAGACATGCATGTATACAGAAAAATACATGCAAAAATACAGAAAACTGTAAATTATAATGTAGGGAAAAAATATCCGATGTGCATACCTTGATGGCTAGTTTTCACAAAGTGGCCCTGGGAGTAGCAAGACATTGTTTAATATATTGCCGTATGTAGAAAATTTTTCCAAATTGTGACCTAAGAGGAAATATTTAAAAGAAAGAGAAATCAAAAGTAGAACAAGGTAAGAGTTAATCAAAGCGAGTAATAGTGCAAATATATTTCACATCATTATTCCTGAGTGTATAACCCTGCAAGCAGAAATAACATGAAGGGAAAAAAATCTAACCACCAAGCACAATGAAAGCATCCAAATTGGAGGGAAAATGGTGGCTGGCGACATGAACAAGCAACCTTCTGTAACGCATAATGGCGGTTCAGCAAAGGAATAGTATTTCATGTGAAATCACATAAAGCAATATATGAAGCATAGGTGGTCAGAAAGTATTGTGCACACGTTTTAAAACTCCTAAGTATTTGGGAATAAAAAAATATTAAAAGTGACTATCGCATACCTGATCTTCTCCCTGGTGTCAACAAAATGGCCACCGGAAGTTGAGTTGAGAAGACTGCAGGGGCAGAGAGAATAATGAGAAGGCTAATCATGCCCTCGCGTGATCACGTAATGAAGAGAAGCTGGAACAAGCACAAAATTTCGTACCACATGTGGTGTTATGCTGGGAGTATTGTACGATCAAGGTCTATTAACGGGGGGAAATCGTCAATAGGTTGTAGTGCACCAGAACTCGAACAGAGACAGAGGGAATACATACGGTGTTGTGTGGGCCGTGAAAATTCAAGCCAACACTGAAGCGCTTTCACAACAGAAAAAAGCCTTGTGTGGTGAACTCCTCAGGGCAGGGCAGTGAACTCTGCTAACACTAAAGGCAAGATCAAAGCAAAACAGTTCAGATCCAGACTACCTAAAAGACCACATCACTTTAAAAGCCAGCTTGAATTAAGATTGTTGTTGTCAGTGATGTAGGCTCGAGTCAATTGGCTCGGACTCAAGTCAGACTTAAGTCACTTCAATTACTCAACTTGGATTTGACAATAAATGACACACTGACTCGAGTCCACTCATTACTTGTATATTTTTAGCAAATGACTTGCTGGCCTTGATTCAATAACATAACGCATTCCTCTGGAAATGTTACGAAACGGAAAATGACCATTGCCTAACACGTTTGCTGATATTTTTTTAACCTCACTTTGTGCACATCTTCTTGATTTTCTAGTTATTGAAACTCCACCCCTGCACGTACGCACACACACACCACCTGTCAAAGTTGGCTCCCAAACTTGAGACTCGACTTGAGACTCAACTTGAAAGTGTCTTGCAAGGACATGAGACTCAACTTGAGGCTTGAAGGCAGAGACTTTAACTTGAGACTTGACTTGAGACTTGGAATATTATCAGACATAGCAAAAATTTCACAATAACAATGTCATGGTAGCGCGAATGGGTCCTGCTATTGCACGACGTCGCCCTGCACCCATGGGCAGTCTGTGCTCCAGCTTCAAATAAGGCGTTGGTTTTTATTCACAGGTTAACCCATCAATAGATCTTCAATATCATTTTTTCGTGGTATTGAAACTACGTCCTGCTGTAATTGCGAGATTACAGTGCAAATGGGTGGTCCTCTTTCCCACACACCCCATTGCCTCCGAGAAAACTTCCAAGTGACAACAAGAAGACAATTGACAGGACACTCTTTTTATGAACTTTCCCGTTTTGCTGGCAAGTTTTTATGTTTCTTTCAGTGCTTGTATGTTCATTTACTTTGTTAATTAAGGTGTTTTTAGATTTTTAAGTGCGCTCATGTCTTCTCGCGAGAATCACCGAAATCTCAACCATGCTAAATTGCAGAAGTAAACTCCCATTCTTAAAATGATAGTAGTGGGCTTGTGATAATTCTGCGGCAGTTTTCTTACGTGATTACAGCAATGTGCGAAAGAGTTATAATGCTACTATGTTACCACTTTCCTCACTTGCAGAATTACAGCATTTTTACATGCTAGTCTGATAATGTCCTTGGAGTAAAAGACTTGAATACATCACTGGTTGTTGTTGCTGCTGCTGCTGTTGTTGTGTGCCTTCAAGTCATTTGGGAAGGGCTTTTTCAAGTCATTTAGGAAGGGCCACCCACCTGTCAAGTGTGCTATAGCAGTGGATTCCTGCATTAGGAGGAGGTTGGACTAAATGGCCCTTGGGGTCCCTTCCAGCTCCATGATTCTATGCTTTCTTTGTAACAGCTGTGTTGGGAAGCAATTGCAATCAGTGACATTCTGGGAAAATAAGATATTATCTCAATGTCCTTTGCAGCTGCAAAATTCAGAAGTTCAGTTGACACATAAATACGGTGGTGAGACATCTCCTCTTTAAACACCTGTGTCTTTCCCCATATTTTAAATGCCTCATAGAATCATACAGCTGGAAGAGACCACAAGGGCCATCCAGTCCAACCCCCTGCCACGCAGGTATACACAATCAAAGCACTACCGACAGATGGCCATCCAGCCTCTGTTTAAAAACCTCCAAAGAAGAAGACTCCAACCACACTCTGAGGCAGTGCCCAACAGCTCTTACTGTCAGGAAGTTCTTCCTAATGTTTAAGTGGAATCTCTTTTCTTGTAGTTTGAGTCCATTGCTTTGTGTCCTAGTCTCTGGAGCAGCAGAAAACAAGCTTACTCCATCATCAGTATGACGTACCTTCAAATATTTAAACATGGCTATCATATCACCTCTCAACCTCTTCTTCCCCAGGCTAAACATACCCAAATCCCTAAGCTACGCCTCATAAGGCATGGCTTCCAGACCTTTCACCATTTTGTTTGCTCTCCTCTGGACATGTACCAACTTGTCATATCCTCTGGAATTGTGGTACCCAGAACTGGACACAATATTCCAGGTGAGGTCTGACCGAAGCAGAATAGAGTGGCACTGTTACTTCCCTTGATCTAGATACTATGTTCCTGTTCATGCAGCCCAGAATTGCATTGGCTCTTTTTGCTGATGCATCACACTGTTGACTCACGTTTTGGTTGTGGTCTACAAAGACCTCTAGACCCTTTTCACATGTATTGCTTTTCAATGTACTGTCACCCATCTTACATTTCTGAGTTTCATTTTTCCATGTATTGTATTGCAGTAGCTAATGTTGGGCTAAGCACAAATTAAACAAAAACAGTAATTCCAAATATGGTTGTGAATAAGCACAAACAAAATAAAAATAATTCCATTAGTAAAAAATTATACTCTTGAGCAGAATTTTTTACTGCTCTGGTAAGTGTAAAACACAAGAATAATATCAATCAGTCAATAAATTGCAATATTATATATATATATATATATATATATATATATATGTAATCAATTGCAATAATGTTATCTTGCTACATGAGGGCAAGCACGGTCAAGTCAAATATGGCAATGCTCTTTCAGAGCCCTTTCTAATAACTAATGGAGCGAAGCAAGGTTGTGTTCTTGCTCCAACTTTATTTACAATCTTCTTCAGCATGATGCTCCAAAGGGCTACGGCAGAGCTTGAAGATGAAGACGGCATCTATATACTTTGCCTTGTTGATGGTAGCTTGTTTAACTTCAGCCATCTGAGGGCTCGCACTAAGACTCTAAACTATCTAGTCCATGAACTGCTCTTTGCTGATGCTGCTGCCCTTGTTGTCCACACAGAAGCAGCTCTGCAGCGCCTAACATCCTGCTTCGCAACAGCTGCAGAGCTGTTTGGGCTGGAAGTCAACCTGAAGAAAATGGAAGTTCTTTACCAGCCTGCACCGCAGGACAAACAGCATCAACCCCACATTGCCGTCGGCAACTCTGTGCTTAAGTCCGTTCAGCAGTTCACCTACCTGGGAAGCATCATCTCCTCAGATGCCAAGATTGACAAAGAGATCAATCACAGATTAACAAAGGCATAGAGCGCATTTCGAAGACTTTACAAAAGAGTCTGGAGTAATAAACACCTGAGGCGAAGAACAAAAATCAGTGTGTATAGAGCCATTGTACTGTCTATTCTCCTTTATGGGTCTGAAACATGGGTCACCTATCGCCACCACTTACAACTCCTTGAGCTGTATATGCACAATCCTACCAAATCATCAGCACTGTATATGCAAAATCCTAAATATACACTAGACTGACTATGTGACAAATGTTGCTGTTTGAGCAAGCAGGGATCACCAGCATTGAGGCCATGATATTGAGAACACAGCTGCGCTGGGCAGGGCACGTCTCTAGGATGGAGGACCATCGCCTCCCAAAAATAGTACTCTACGGTGAACTCGCCATGGGTCAGCGTAAGAAGGGCGCTCCAAAAAAGCAATACAAGGACTCCCTGAAACAACATTTCAGACTCGGCCAAATTGATCACCAACAATGGTCCGCCCTGGCCTCACATCAGGAGACCTGGAGACACACTATCCACAATGCTGCAGCCTTATTTGAGAACTCACGCTGAACAAGTCTTGAAGAGAAACGACAACACAGAAAGAATCACAACCTGGAAACATCACCCAAGGAGACCTTCTGCTGTGTTTTCTGCAACCGGACTTGTTTATCTTGGATTGGCCTTTTTAGTCATCAGCACTCTTGCAGAAAGCGCGGGATGAGTCCTTCCTGAATCTTCATTTGCGAAAAAAAGCCAGAGAGATTGAGAATAAATGTGTTTGCCTGAAATGCAAACCACAAACATAGTAATTCCATAAACAGCTGAAAATGGGAGTAATGCTGTTGACAATAACTTGCGCTGAAGCACAGTGGAGAATCCATTGCATCCTGTGGTGTGTCTATGACACTTTTAGGTGGCTGAGGAGCATGTTTTTTATTATTATTATTTATTAATTTATACCCCGCTCTTCAGCCACAAGGCTATCAGAGCGGCTTACAAATTGTTTTAAGCAATAGCTATTTACACATCTACACTGCATTAAACAGTTTCCAATGTGTGTTAGCTAATTGCCCCCCACAAGCTGGGTACTCAATTTACCGACCTACGAAAGGATGGAAGGCTGAGTGAACCTTGGAGCCGGCTGGAATCGAACTTGCGACGTGGTGGCTTGCAGTACTGGCATTTAACCACTGCGCCACCATGGGAAATTAGGAGAATTTTTTTAAAAATCTGAAGTTACTATCAGTATACCAAAATGTCTTTCCATCCTGTCATCATCACAGGTAGGTTTAGGATGCTGGCACACTGCAGAAATAATGCAGTTTGATACAGCTTTAACTGCCATGGCTCAATGCTATGGAATTCTGGAATCTTTCATTTTGTGAGATATTTAGCCTTCTCTGTCAGAGAGCTTTGGTGCCATAACAAACTACAGATCCCAGGATTCCATAGGATGGAGCCATGATAGTTAAAGCAGCATCAAACCACATTATGTCTGCAGTGTGTCAGTAGCCCCAGTGAGGACAAAGGAGAGAGCCTTCTCGGTGGCTGCTCCCAGACTGTGAAATTCCTTTCCATGGGAGGTTCAGTGGTCTCTTTCCACTGGCAAGCAAAGACTTTGTGATTTAGGAAGGCCTTTGGGGCTTAAATTACATGGCAAAAGAGTGTTTTGAATGTGGAGGACAGTTGGACCCCCATACCCACAGGGGTTTGGTTCCTGGACTTACCGCGAATACGGAAAACTGCAGATAACAGTGAACCCTATTAAAATACAGGACTTTCAGTAAAAATATATCATACAGTTGCATTGTATGAAGATGTCTGGAGAGGATGCCTCTCTAGGCATTTTCCAGTACAACTCTCTGGTATGTGTCCTTATGTTGTGTCCCATGGATAACTGAAAACATGGAATATTTGTTCTGTGGATATGGAAGTCTGACTGTACTATGCTTTTATGTTTGATTTATGGTTTAAATGTGTTTCAAACTGTTTTAAATGTGTGCTTTTTAAATGAAATTGCTTATTTTTTTTTCAATTTCTGTAAAATAAGATTTTTAGTTGCATTCCGGACTTGTCTAGACAAGAAGATATAGTGCCGATTGGTGCAAATTAACACAAATTTGCAGCACTGTTCATTTGTCTTCACGTTTTTGTTTTTGCAAAATCAGTGATGTGCAAAGCTATCCATGTTTGATGTTCACATGTAGCCATGCCTGCGAATCAAGATGGTGTCCGGGAATGAATTGCTCACATTATTGTTCTCAACAAGTTGCCGCTGCTGCACAGTTGTTATTTTTTTACTGTAATTCTAAGGGGCGCAAGTGCAACCTTCCATTTAAAAAGTGAAATGGTGCTTTGTTCCTGGTAAGCCTACCCCCCCTGCACATCTGAGCAATCAGGTTTCCCCTTCTACTCTTATGCAAGAATTGCTGCAACGCTATTCAATTGTCCTAATGAGCAGGAATGCACATTTCCCCCCGCATTTTAAAAAATGGCTTCTCCCATGTAGTTTTTGGCCCTCCTCCTTCCAAATACGGTGAATCACTGTGGGATCTCATTGGGACAAAAGGTATTCTCCTCGACTTCTATGAAGAGTTTTTTCACCATCAAGACAACCCTTCAGTTTTAACTGTTTATAAGCCTCTTTGACTCCCTTGTCATGAAAATGGCACTGAATAAATTAAATAAACACACACACACATGGGGGGGGATGAGTCTCCACGGCCACCTCCCAGACGATGTCATGCCCGGTCCTGGTGCTACCTGTGACCATCAGAACAAAGATATGATCCAACTCTCAACGAAACTTCAAGAGGCATCTCACAATTTGGCGTAGTTTAGATGTCACAGGTGAGCAAAGTGCAACTCTGTGACTGCATGTGATTCCCAAAGATAATTTGTGGTCCTCAATTCCTCCAGATTCTTTCCAACCATCCTTATTTGGGGCCAAAAAGGAGTATTTTTTTTCCCTCCTAGAAGCCTTCAAGGATAGCAATTCATCTTTTACATAAGTTCTGGGGCTTCCCTGTCAGTGGGATGGTGTACTCTCGAACATCAAAAAGTACGAATTTTTCAACGCCAGAAGTGTTCTCCTGGCTGTCTCTGGATTTGGTTCCCCCTCCCCAGATTTTTGCGAGTCTGTGCAGCCCATGGAAATTTCCACAAGCAGGAAATTGGCCTCATGCCTACAGTAGAATCATAGAATTTTAGAGCAGGAAGGAACCACAAGGATCATCAAGTCCAATGTCCTGCCATGCAGGAGTACATAACTAAATCACTCATGAAAGATACCCATCCAACCTCTGTTTAAAGATCTCCAAAGATGGAAAGTCCACCACCCTCCAAGGAAATATATTCCACTGTCTAACAGCTCTTACAGTTTGAAAAAAAAGTTCTTTCTAATGTTTAGGTGGAATCTCTTTTCTTCTATGAAGTCATAGGTTTGTATTCTAATCTCTGGAGCAGCAGAAAACAAACTGCCTCCATCTTCTACATGGCACCCTTTCAGATACAGGTCAACCCTGTATCCTCAGGGGATACATTCCCAGATTTACTGTGGATACGTGAAACTATGGATCATAGCAAATCCTATTGAAATGAATGACTTCTGACCCTACTTCTGGCAGAAGCATACCATAGAAACTTGCTGGAGGACCTAGAAAATGACTAGAGAGGACTTTTTTTCAGATATCATGTGGATAAGTGAAAGTGTGGATACCAATCCTGTGGATATGGGGGATCAGCCTCTATTTAAAAATAGCTGCCATGCTGTTGTTGCTCACCCCATAGGCTTCGTGTCTAAGAGCAGCCAACTGAACAAGACACACCTTTGTGTCCCCAGCTTCTAAAGCTTTACAAACTGGCAAGAACTCTGTGAAAATTGCTATCTTTCCTCTGCACTCCATAATGAGTTGAATTAGTTGACTTTAAATTGAATTAGGCTGGATTAGTTGATTTTAAGTCCTTCCCTGTCTGAGACATTGGGGATTTCTCTCTCAGACTCAGTTCAAAAACCCCTAAAACTTTTTGGAATGAATCATAGAATCACATAAGGGTTTGGTTCATTCCAAGGCTTTGCAAGTCCAAGAAATATCTTCAGTGCTGAATGCAGCAGATTTAGCTGTGCTTGTTCTGGCTTTGTTTGATTTCAAATTGGGATTGTGAGGATTTTTTAGATGAGCCTGACCTTCCCATGGGTGTGGTGATTTGTAGTTCGCTTGGAAAACACAAATACCGGTAACATAATAATGTAGTGTGGTGTGTGTGTCTCTGTGTGTATAACGTGGTATGTGTAGAGTGGTATGTGTGTGTGTATGCACGGTTGCATGGCTGCAGCGGAGGGGTCCTTGCATCCTGGCACGTGGTGTGTGTGTGTGTGTAGCATGGTGTGTGTGCATTCCATGGCACTGGAGGGGCTCTTGCATCCTGGTGCGCACGGTGTGTGTGTCTAGCATTGTGTGTGTCTATGTGTCTGTGTGTACTTGCGGTTGCATGGTGGCGGCGGAGGGGCTCTTGGCATGAAACTAGCCATTATAGTTGGTTTGAAAGGTTATGTATTAAGGCATCAAATGATCATAGTGTTGACATGTTTTCTAAATGGCCACTCAGCAGAGTGGGAATGGAAACATACCGAAGAATTTTATATACGTAAATAATGATGTATGTTACACTGGGTGTAGCTAGTCAGAAAGAATTTCCTGATGGTAAGAGCTGTTCAACAGTGGACTATGCTGCTGCCTGGAAGTGTGGTGGGGTCTCTTTCTTTTGAGGTTTTTAAACAGAGGCTGGATGGCCATCTGTCAGGAGGGCTTTGATTGTAAATTCCTGCAGGGCACAATGAGGTTGGACTGGATGGCCCTTGGGGTGTCTTCCTACTCGATGACTCTATGGTTCTATGGATGTATGCTTTGATGCAGGGTGAGAATGAGATACCTATCCCAATCTGGGGAAACTGGTTGCTACGTGCCCAACTTGTTGCCTGCAGTTAGAGATGGATTAGAAGCCTGAGCATGCTTAACACAAGTCTTGCAGAGAGTAATGTAGGTCAATGTGAACCTGCTTGACGGATGAGCGGCACCACTTCCAGCAGAAGTTCCCATAGAGTCGCACTGGATGACCTAGGAAATGCCTAGAGAGACCATATTTTTCGGATGATGGATTTTCACCAGGTATTTGTGCTCTCCTGGGCTATTAGGGGAGCAATTTGAGGACAACAGTTTGACCCCTGGGGTCACAAAAATGACACATGGGCCACCCTTTGCCCATCCCTGACCACCTATATTAATTGCTGAAGGTCTACATCAGAGTTGTAGAACATAAACCTCCACATATGGCGCTATGTATTAATTTGGCTGTTCAACCCTTGCGGTGAATGGTAACATGGTGCAACTGAACCAAGATGCCCAAGATGCAACTGAGTGCACAACCAGCATCCATGTGCATCCATGCACAACAGCACCACGTGAGCAATTCCAACTCCATAATTGTGGACTGAAGGCAGTCTTGCCACATCAAATAAAAATGTCCAACCACTTCCTTAAGGGAACTTAATGCTTAAGACATTATGCTCAAGGCACCAAAAGAATTCCAGCCATTGTCCAAGAAGGCTAATTGGCCTGCTATTCAGTCTACCTGTGAAACTCTGGCTACTGTAAACTGCATGAAGCATTGATAAGCTGCATTTGGAGGTGTTCATTCAAGAGTATCTTCAAACCATGTCCAATGGCATCCTGGGATATGTATTTATTTATTTATTTATTGGTTATTTATACCCTGCTCTTCAGTCACAAGGCTATCAGAGCAGCTTACAAATTGTTTTTTTAAGCAATAGCAATTTACACACCTACAGTGCATTAAACAGTTTCCAATGTGTGTTAGCTAATTGCTCCCACAAACTGGGTACTCATTTTACCGACCTACAAAAGGATGGAAAGCTGAGTCAACCTTGGAGCCCTCTGAAATCGAACTTGCAATGTGGTGATTTATAGTACTTGCATTTAACCACTGCAATGGTGAGGCACCACCATTCTTTGGCAGAGAAGGCTAAAGACCTTGTAAAACTACAGATCCCAGGATTCCATAGGATGGAGTTGTGGCGAATAATCAATTTTCAAACTGGGTTATTTATGTAGTGTGGATTTGGCCTAAGTAACCTCTCCTGTCCTCCCACCCAAAACCCGACAGAAACATCATTCACCCATGCTCTGATTGCTGAACCTCCTTCTCCCTATGCAGCTAAGTAGCAATCATAAATATGGAACCATTCATTCATTCATTCATTCAACCCTAGATCTAGTTACCTAGATTTACTCATCTGTAATTGTTCCATATTCACAATTGCTGCTTAGTCAAAACTGTGATACTATTGCCATGACCATCATGGAGGAAAGAAGATCCATTCTGCTGGCAATTGGAGCAAAAGTGAAGGTTGCTTCCATCAGGTTTTTGGAGAGGGTTCAGGCCAGGAGCAGTTATCTAAGTTAGTTATCTACCGTAAGTAGCTACGAGAGAACATAGGTCCGTATTTGGAAAGAAGGCTGAGCAATGGCCCATTGTTTTTAGAAACCAAAGGCATCATGTAATTTGGTTGCCAGGCTCACCCTCAGAAATTAAAATAGCTGCATATGTGAGTAATTAAGGTCCAGAGTTTCCAGAATACATTTGTTATCTCTTTCCTAACTCCAGATTTAATTATTGTTCCATCAGTTTCTCCATCTCTGCTACCTTCCAAGCAAAAGTGATGAAAAGGGAGGAGGAGGAGGAGGAGGAGGAGGAGGAGGAGGAACACAGATGTCTAGCCTGGAAAAGAAAAAGTTAAGAGGATAGCCATGTTTAAATATTTGAAGGGTTGTGATACTGAGGATGGAACAAGCTTGTTTTCTGCTGTTCCAGAGACTAGGGACTTTATCAGACTATGTAAATAAGGGTGCACATACCAGACAACATCATCCTTTTGCAATCATGTCCAGTTTAAAAAATGTCCTATTTTATTGACAGCTAAGCTGTCAATTGATCCCCTGTGGCACTTTTGTGCCGGCATTGCTGGTGTTTCAATCCACGCACCATTGTATTCATGTGAATGCAGCATGAATGGCCAGACCAACCAGAACACTTCTGGGTGAAATCATTACATCCAGGTAGTTGACACACTTTTTATGCCCCACCCCCCTGGTTTACAGTTGTCCCTCCATATTCACAGATTTGGTACCTACAGATTTAAGTATTCACGGCTTGAAAATATTCTTTAAAAATTAATAATCCAAAAAGCAAACCTTGATTTGGCCATCTTATATAAGGGGCACCATTTTGCTATGCTGTTGCATATAATGGGACTTGAGTATTCACAGATTTGGGTATTCACGGGGGGTCCTGGAACCAAACCCCAGCGAATGTGAAGGGACAACTGTACTTGGAAGTTTTTAAGTATGTTTATGTGCATAGTGTGACCTTTTGTGTGTTATTTTTGGTTTTATTTTTTAATTTCCTGCACTAGGTATTCTTGCGAGAATCCGCAGGATTTCAGACGAGGAAGTGAACAGAGCTCTGTTCACTCCTCTTTCACTGCCGGGTAAACCTTTTGCCAGGATGGAAGGTAAGTAAGGTATGGGAAGTTCTTTTGCCAGCATAAAAACAGCAGTGGTTATGCTGGCAAAAGAATGTGTTTAGTGGGTGGGGGGGTGGTCTGATAAAGTTCTCAGACACAAAGCAATGGACTCAAACTACAAGAAAAGAGATCCCACCATTAGGAAGAACTTCCTGACAGTAAGAGCTGTTTGACAGTGGATTAAGCTGCTGCCTCAGAGTGTGCTGGAGTCTCCTTCTTTGGAGATTTTTAAACAGAGGCTGGATGGCCATCTGTCAGGAATGATTTGATTGTGTCTTCCTGCAGGGCAGAATGGGATTGGACTGGATGGTCCTTGTGGTCTCTTCCAACTCTATGGATTTATGACACACCACACAATGACATTATGTCTTGCTTTGAATTGCCTGACAACCCAAGAGAGAGGGGAAAAATCCAGTGAGAGCTCGGTGTATCTCATAACATCTTTTCCCCATGTGCTCTTCTCAAAGGACAACTGAGTTAATAGCTGTTAAGTATAATGTACAGTATGTGGGAAACATAATTTCTCCAGCACTGATTCCTTGGGACAGTTGAGTAAGATCAGGGCGTTCCCGCAGAAACAGAGAGGCATCCAGCTCTGGGGGAGGTGGATACTGTAAACACATTGCAGCAAATGATTTCCCCGTGGCTGTTCTGGTGAGGAGAACTTGTTTGAAACCTGCCTCTCTGGGAGCTTTTAATGAAGAGGCTGAAGCAGTGACTCATCAGCAAAGGTCCACATTGCCTCTCCCCAAAGCAATCTCCGATTTGAGATGGGAAACAAAAACAGGCTGGCAGTTTTGAGCAGAGCAGGAACTCTTCCCACAGACAGGAAGTGGGCAAGAGCATCTTCCTTCTTTGTCAAACAGATGCAGAATGTAGTGGTATGAAGAGTAGCTTCAGCTGTGTTTCGGTCAGGCCAGGGTGGAGGACTGAATATTAGTAATGGTCAATAACTGATTTTGGACTACAACTCCTAGAATTTCATAGCTGGCATGGCCACAGTTGTCAGATAGAATCATAGAGTTGGAAGAGACTGCAAGGGACATCCAGTCCAACCCCATTCTGCCATGCAGGAATACACAATTAAATCATTCCCAACAGATGGCCTTGCAGCCTCTGTTTAAAAACCTCCAAAGAAGGAGACTCCACCACACTCGGAGGCAGTGTACTTTTTCAAGCTCTGGCAATGGGGCTTCCCTTCTGTGGACTGTAGGGCTGCCAGTTGAGGATCATCCCAGGCCCTGAGGTTTCTGGACCAAAACCTGAGACCAAAGGACCTCCCCAGTGATGCCATTGCTATTCAACATCTTTATCAATGACTTGGAAGAGGGAATAGAGGGCAATCTTATCAAGTTTGAAGATGATACCAAATTAGGAGGGGTAGCTAATACCCCAGAGGACAAGATCAGAATTCAAGATGACCTTAACAGATTGGAGAGCTGGGCCAAAATGAACAAAATGAATTTCAACAGGGAGAAATGTAGGATATTATGCTTGGGCAGTAAAAATGAAATTCACTAGTGTAGGATGCGTGACACCTGGCTTGATGGCAGTACATGCAAAAGTGATCTAGAAATCTTAGTAAATCACAAGCTGAACGTGAGTCAGCAGTGTGATGCAGCAGCTAAAAAAGCCAATGCGATTCTATACTCCATCAATAGGATTATAGTGTCTCGATCGAGGGAAGTAATAGTGCCACTCTATTCTGCTTTGGTCAGACCTCACCTGGAATACTGTCTCCAGTTCTGGGCACTGTAATTCAAAAAGGATATTGAGAAGCTAGATGTCCAGAGGAGGGCGACCAAAATGGTGGGAGGTCTGGAAGCCATGCCCTATGAGGAGTGGCTTAGGGAGTGGTGTATGTTTAGCCTGGAGAAAAGAAGGTGAAGAGGTGACCAGAGAGCCATGTTTCAATATTTGAAGGGGAGTCATATTGAGGATGGAAGAAGCTTGTTTTCTGCTGCTCCAAAGACTAGGATGTGGAGCAATGGGTTCAAACTCCAGGAAAAGAGATTCTATCTAAACATTAGGAAGAACTTCCTGACAGTAAGAGCTGTTCCATAGTGGAATATACTGCCTGGGAGTGTGGTGGAATCTCCTTCTTTGGAGGTTTTAAAAGAGAGGCTGGATGGCCATGTGTCGGGAATGCTTTGATTGTGTATTCCTGCATGGCAGGGGGTTGTACTAGATGGCCCTTGTGGTCTCTTCCAACTGTATGATTAAATGTTATACCTTAAGGACCAATCACAGTTGCTCACAGCTTGTTATACAGACACATCCATATACACACAGAGAACATCCTAGCCCAACATCCTAGTTCCCAGATCAAGGTGGAATAAGAGGATTATTCCTTCTCATTTACTTAAGGAGAGAAGGAAAATTTATGACCAAGATGGCAGCCCGATCGGCTATAGTTACATCCAGGAATGAGCACATCACACCAATATTAAAATCACTCCAATGGTTGCCAATTAGTTTCTGGGCGAGGTAGAAAGCGTTGGTCATGACCTTTAAAGCGCTACATGGTCTGGGTCCAGGTTACCTGCTGGATCGCCTCCTCCCGTACAATCCCCCCTGTACACTCAGGTTTCCTGGAGGACATTTACTTCAACTGGCCAGGACTAGATTGGCAAATGTCACCCAGAGCTTTTTGTCAGCCACCCCCAGACTATGGAATGACCTGCCAGAAGAGGCTCGACAGTTAAATGTAGCATCTGAATTTAAAACAGTATTAAAGGCCTATCTCTTCTGGCAGGCCTACCCAGCTGATTTTAAACTATGAATTTTAAATTGGTATTTTATGTTTATGGATTATTTTAATGTGTAATTGTTGTTTTAATTTTATGTGTATGTGTTTTAACCTAAGTGTTAAATGGTTTATGTGTTCAGTTATATATTGAATTTTAATATATGTTGTACCTCCCAAGCCTTGGAGAGAGGCCAGTAAGAAATAACAACAATAGTAATATCTATGCTGCTTACTTCAAGGCACACATGTGCACACATGCACACATACGCATACCTCTAGCCAAAATGTGCATGCAGAGCAAAGGGTGAGCCATGGCACTAGAACTGGGATGGAAGGAAGAAGCTAAGCAAATGCAGAGACACTCTCTGGAAAGTCTCTGTGATTTAGGATGACCACCTTTCGGCCATTAATTTAAGGGAGATTTAGTCGCTACAAATTTTGCATATTTTTAGTGGTGTGGCATCACTCCAGCAAATGTTGATTGGTATAAGATTACATGTTTAATGGCCAGGCCATATTGTTTAATATTTTGATTGGCTTTGTATGTTTGTGTATGCATGCACTATCCAGGGAACTTAAACAGCAGCAACAAGAACAACAACAAAAACTATTCTAAAAAGATCCCAAGCATCACTACTAACTTTAAATAAAACTGAAAGAACCATTACAGATATTTTATCAAAACAGATACACAAAGCCATACACTCACCCCCACACAAATCAAAAACCTTATTTTATATACAGAGATGCAAAAACACACACATGCCCTATTCTCCCCTCTTACAGGGACATGCAAACATACACTTCTCTTTCTCACATGCGCACAGATGCAACAACACAGAGATACCTCCCAAACACTCCCATATAGTCTAAGCAGAAGATGCATTGTGTGTGTGGGTTGGTGTTGGATTTGATACTGAAGTTTGCTTTATATATTCTGTGTTTGTTTTTTACTGGAACTGAAGATAAAGCCTCCAGAAGGACCTTGCTGTGTGTAAGTCTTTTTATTGTGGGTGAAAGTGGGTTAGAGCAGTGATAAAGCCTGATAGCTGAAGCCTTTGTTTTTCAAACCCTATTCTGCTGTGTAGTTTATCTGCTGTTTGGCTACTCCTGGGTTTAGTTCATCCCCAGGCAGTGCCAGGTACCTCTCAGTGGGCCTATACTGAGTGGACACACACCTGCATCCAGCCTTCAACAGTTCCCTCTGTGTACTGACCTGCTTTCCCTTGACATCTGAATGTCAGACCTTCATAAATATATGGGAGAAATAGAAGGTCAATAAAGGAGCCGGGAAAATTTTTAAAAATTAGTTTGAATAAGGGAGATCCCAAGAAATATGGGAGAATTGGTCAGTCTGCTGTAACTTGCAGCAACCAATCGATGAAGCCTTGGAAACTGTATCATGCTGATACTCTGCTAGCTTAGCTGGAGATTTGTACATAGCCTTTTCCCTCTTTCCTGGAGCAGAGTCCCCCAAAACTGGAGAAATTGCACCCTGGCCATTATCTTGGACGACAACTCCCAGAATCCTCAGTTGCAACCAGGAAGAATCCAAATGTGGGCCTACATTCTTTTACTCTTGACCAGAGTAGACCCATTGAATCCATTAGGTTTATCTGTGTGGTGGCTCACCACTGAATAATGGATTGAATGGGTCTACTCTAATTGGGAATAACCAACAAGAAGCCAGCCAGAACCTCCTTGCAATGTTTTCCCAAAAGATACTTAAACTATCATGTCAGAATTCATAGAGAAGCTATTGAAATCCACAAACACTTGGACAATTTCAACAGGAAAGAAGATACCCTAAAAGTAAACAAAATCTGGCTGCCAGTCTTGAAAAACACTAAAATCAGAACTCACCACTTGCAAATGAACTCCACCCAGGGACAGGGGGATTTCCAGCAGATAATGGACCATTAACCAACCATTAGCCAAACAAACATTAATCCTCCTTCCATATCTCCACCCAGAAACTAGCCATTCAAATACACAAAAATACTCCCCAACAAGGGTTCACATTATATAAACCCCACACACTCCTACCCAACCATTCTCTGAAGATGTCAGCCACAGATGCAGGCGAAACGTCAGAAAGAAACTCATCCAGAACATGGCCTTACAGCCAGGAAAAAACCCATAGAAAATCTATACTGAAACTGCTTTTTTTTTTAAAAAAAAATTCCTTTTTGCATTTTATACTTCTTACACCCTTGGTGTGACATCAGATTGTGCGCACCCAGATAATTTGCCCATTTGGCATCCTTCCACCTCTCCTAGTTTCACCTACTCCTTGCTGATATAACTACACATAGCAACTGTAAGAGGAGACATTCCAAGATGGGGCTCTTTCATCACGAGAAACCATTAGGAGCAGGTCCCACACTATAAATGTTTCAGAAGCTTCTGCTAGCCAGAAGGAAAGCTATGGAGAGCTCTGAGTATTAGATCTTTTGGGGGGCGGGGTGGTGGTGGTGGTGGTTACAAGTAGAATTTGGACCACAGCTTTCCCCCAAGATAATTTGTTTGGACTTCAATTCCTAGACTCGCCAGGTGTTCTAAGATTCAAGGGCTGCATCTGCACTGCAGAGATAATCCAGTTTGACACAACTTTAACTGCCATGGCTCAGTGCAATGGAATTCTGGGATCTGTAGTTTTGTGAGACATTTAGCCTTCTCTGTCAGAGAGCTCTGGTGCAACGGCAAACTACAAAACCTAGGATTCCCTAGCATTGAGCCATGGCAGTTAAAGCAGTGTCAAACTGGGTTATTTCTCCAGTACAGATGCAAGGCTTGTCTACACAGGCAATTTACCCCAATTTGGCCCTGTCCTTGAGCCCTGAAGTCCTAACGACACAGGGCATTTGTCCCATTTTTACCCCCAGGCAGTCCTCATGACCCCAGGAGCCAAGACGGGGCCAAGATAAGGTAAAGCCTATTACACCATTTACATATATATATATATATATTTAACCATCAAAAGAACTGGAAAGAAGTTACAAGCTTTTTGGAAAAGAAATGGGATCCAAATGTAATAATAAATCAGCTAAGATAAGAAACTAATAAGTGTGATAATAGTATTGAGATAATAGGAAATTTGAAGAAATAATTCTTACGAAAGGAAGTAATAAGAAGTAACAATTTAAAATGGAAATGTTAATTTTTCAGTCTGTTAGTATCATCACATCTCAAATATTGGAGTAGAAATACGATCATTTAGCTATCAGTAATTGGATGGTCGGAAGTTAAAATTGTCGTTGTGTGTGTGTTTTCCTTGTTTAAGTGAGATAAATCGTATACAGATATAACAATAAGATAAGCATGACTGTAATTGTGAAGGAAAGACCACACAGTCAAAGATATCAAGAAACTAACTTTACTATACCAGGAAGGTGATTTCCAATTGATTTCCAGGAGGCCTTTTATACTACACAGTTATAGTGCTATCATTCCACTGACTGCCATGGCTGCATCCTGTGGACACTTGAGATTTGTAGTTTGGCAGGACAGTAGAGCTCTTTGGCTGAGAATTCTAAATGCCCCTCTCTAAACTGCAAATCCCAGGCGTTCATAGGATGAAACTGCGGCAGGTAAAGTAGACTCATAGCACTATAACTGTGTAACATAAAAGGTCCACAAGCCTGTGCAACTGTATCAGTTTAAACAGCCAGTTAAAATATTTGCAGTTCTTCTGAATCGTAACAGCACTTACCAGGTATCAAACCCTCTCCCCAATAAAATGGCTTTCAATGGGAAACAAAGAGTGCATCTACCCTGTAGAACTAATACAGTTTGACACCATTTTAAGTGCTTTAGCTCCATCCTCACAGAACTACAAATCTCAGGATTCGGTAGTCTGGAGTCATGGCAGTTACAGTGGTGTGTGTAGATACACCCAAAGACATCCAATTTGGCATCAGTAATACTGATTTAAGGCTTAAGATGGGAGATGAAACCCAATGTAGCTGCTTGCTACATAGTTGTTGCACTTCAATACCACAGTAGGACCCCCGTATCCAGTGAGGATTGGTTCTTGGGGGGGGGCGTGGATACCGAAAACCGTGGGTAATAGCGAACACCATTGAAAATAATGGAACCTCTGGTTTAAAATACCATAGAGTTGCCTTGGAGGACCTAGAAAGTGGCTAGAGAGGACACATTTTCTAGGAAGACTCTATGGTAGGTGTGCTGTTTTGTGTCCCGTGGATAACTGAATCAGTGGATATGTGGGTCCTACTGTACTTTAACTTCCATGGCTGCATCCTATGGCAATCTGGGATTGGTACCTGATCAGGCACTAGAACGTTCTGGCAGAGAATTCTAAGCACCTCAGAAAACTATGAATCCCAAGATTCTACAGGATGCAGCCACAGAAGTTATAACTGTGCAGTGTGAAGGGGACTCTCTCAATTGTTGCCCTCCCAGACAGGATTTCATCTTTTCTCCCCCATCTCCACCAAGCACATTGGGTCTGTTTTGAGCTTCCAATGTTCGTGAAGCCCAGAGCCATGACCACCACTGAGGATTCTGGGAGCTGTAGTGGTCCGCCCTGGCCTCACATCGGGAGGCATGGAGACGCAATATCCACAATGCTGCAGCCTTATTTGAGAACTCACGACGAACAAGTCTTGAAGAGAAACGACAACGCAGAAAGAATCACAACCCAAAAACATCACCCAAGGAGACCTTCTGCTGCACTTTTTGCAACCGGACTTGTTTGTCTCGGATTGGCCTTTTTAGTCATCAGCGCGCTTGCAGAAGGCGCGGGATGAGTCCTTCCTGAATCTTCGTTTGCGAAGAAAAGCCAGAGAGAGAGAGTCCAGCGCTGTCAATTTTTCCCAACTCTGCAAGATTGTTGGTTTTGTCTTTGCCCACCAGGGGGCAGCAAGGGAACCTTCAGCGGAAAATGCACCTGATTTCTTCCAAAATAAAAAAAAGAACAAATATTCCTAAATCATGGCACCCTGAAAGCAATCAAACGTACAGTATTATTCCATGAGGTTATGGGGACTCTAGCCCACTTCTTCAGCGGCATGGACTGTTATCTACAATTTAAGGTAAATATGCAGGTAAATTTCAGGTAAATATGCACAACACTGAGAGGGATTGCCAACAGTAAAGTCAGTGGGAAATTAAACAGGGAAAGTAAGGCCAAATGTTTCTCCTGTTGTTTCCAAACTATGATGCACTCGGGTGATGTGCTTTTTTTCTCTGAGACTTTGCTCACCTACACCCCTATCACCCAAGGTTTGTTCCCCTACAGAGTGTGGCAAAGCTCCTTTTGGACTTGAAGACCAGTAATCCCCCAGACAGCATGTTGGCCCAAAGATTCTGGAAGCTGCAATCCAATTTTGATTCTGGAAGCTGCAATCCAATTTTTTCCCTGGATTCTGGGGTGGATTCTGGGATCTCTAGTCCAAAAAAAGGAAGCCTGGCATCCTGTTTGTAAGCTGGACTTGAGATTTTGTAACTGCTGGTCATTCACATTTGTTATATATCCCCCACTGTACCCCAGGGACAAAAGATTAAAAGGAACATCATATTGATGCCGTGAGGATGAATCAAAAATAGCAGAGGCCATGTAGGTAACACTGTCAGGCACATACCACATGGGCTGGGTGCTAAGATCAAAAGGGCAGGAACAATACGATTTTAGCAGGCTGCTGTGAAATGTGAAGCTTCCTCCTGCCTGGAAAAACGGTTTCACAGAATCACAGAGTTGGAAGAGACCACAAGGGCCATCCAGTCCAACCTGCTGCCCTACAGGAATATACAATCAAAGCATGCCTGACAGATGGCCATCCAGCCTCAGTTTAAAAACCTCCAAAGATGGAGACTCCACCACACTCTGAGGCAGCATGTTTCACTGTCAAATAGCTCTTACCATCAGGAAGTTCTCCCTAATGTTTAGGTGGAATCTCTTTTCCTATATTTTGAGTCCATTGCTCTGTTTCCTCGTCTCTGATGCAGCAGAGTAAACAAAGTCATTATGCTAATATGTGGCCTCCCATTTTTGTGTCAATTTTCCCAACACTGCAAGGCTGTCTCAACACCTCAACGACTTCCACTTCAACCAGATAGGATCAGTTCCTTTAATCAAGTACAGGAAAGGGTCATTTGGCCCTTGACTTACTTCAAAGTGAAAAAAGGGATATAAGAACCGATTTCTGGCCATTCAATGTGGCCTTCAACCTGCATGCATCCTCCATGTCACTCTGCACACAGTCTGAGCCTTCATCTTTTTCTCTGGACAGGTAAATATAGCCCATCATCCTTGATCTTTAATCCCTTACTCTATTACTTTCCTTTCTGAAAGCTTGTATTACTGTCCAGATGCCTTCTTTTTGTATGCTGATTTCTCAAATAAATATGATCTTTTGTTACTTGGCTGGAGTTCTGACAGCCGTACTAGTAGACATAGAACACAAGATCCTGCAAGTTACCCTGCCAATTATTTCAGCTAATTAATTTCCCTAATTAAGATCTGAGTAAGAGCGTTTTGGGTAACACTTTTGTGGTTGTTAATGAGTGACCATGATGCCCAAACCCTATCTTTTCAGGAAGGTTGGCAGACTGGACACTGGAGAGGGCTGGCATATCTTTCAGTGGTTGCGTAGAGGAGGCAAATCTGTCAAGTGTTGTCACACCACAAGGTAACAAGCAGCACCTCTGAAATTCCCTCATCTACACAACCATTAAAGGAACAGGAGCTCTCTCTGGCTTTCCCTCTGGCAACCCTCCTTGTCAGCCTAGGAGTGCCCCAACTGATGGGTTTCTGTGGTGCTGCAGGTCACGGCACTGGGGAATGAAGTCTGCAGCACTGTCTGGATCCAGAGAGCATTGAGAGGATCAGTTGTGGTGGGACCCCAAAGTGTTACCTGGCTTTACGCCCTCTCTCACTAATATGTCATAATTCGTCAATTTTAAGATGCTCCACAAGGTCTAGTAGATCAGGGAGGACCATAACTGAGGTTAGTGGGAGATCACTAGGACCTAAGCGAGGCATCGTGGAAAAGTACTGGCATCCACGCCCAAGATAGGATTATGCAGAGCCACCTAGTAAACAAAGCCATCACCGAGGTATGTGCTAATCCCCTCTTGGATGCATTAGCTATGAGTCATCTACCACAAACAAACAGTGACTGGAACCCCCATTATCCCCAGAACACCTTTCCTCACATCTTTCCATCACACAATAAGGAGGTTGTCATAAAGCCATCAACTCTAATTTTTCAGCCTTTAGAGATCATTGGAGAAGTTGTAGTTTAACAGTGAGAAACCCATCTAAGCTTTGTTTCAAAGCTCAAACACCCCTTCAGGATACAAAATTGGGTATAAATATTAGCCCCAAATAATAGCCAAATGTGCACAGTTTTACTGACACCATCACTCTGTTGGATTGCTGTGTCACCCTCAGATTCACCTCTAAAGAGATTATCATGTAAAAAACGGCATCATGATGACACCGTGAGATTGCAAAAGGGCTTCCTTATCAGACGGTGGCATCCCCCATCGTCTCCCAAGCATTCTGCTGCCATTATGGGGGCATACCTTTTTATTGTCGTGGAGAAGCCGGCAATTGATCTCCCATGGCATTTCCGTTCAGGATTTGCCTGTCTGTGATAATGTGCCTCGTTTTGCTGGCAAGATTCCAGCGTTAATGGGCGGTCCTGCCAGAACACTTCCGGATGAGATTGGGACATCCATGTAAGCTACCCTCCTTTTTGTACCCTCCCCGGGTTACATGTAATGTTTTTAGTGTGTTTAGGTGCTTGGTGTCACTTTTTTGTGTTTATTTTTGTGTTTATTTTTGAATTTCCCATGCTCTCATCTTCTTGCGAGAACAGGCGGGATTTCACTCCAGGAAGTGAACGGAGCTCCATTAGAGCTCTGTTCACTCCTGGGCTGCCTGAATGATGGGAGAGAAGGTACGTACAGTGGGAGGGGGTTATTGTGCTGGGACAAGGGAGAAATTGGAGATTGTGGGACAGGAAGGCTTTTTGCGTTCCTGTCTGATAATCTCTTCAGTCTTCTTCACTGCCCCAAACCTCTGCTCTTCAGGACAGGTAAATATCACCCATACCTCCCTGAATCTAATCCTCTATCCAACTTTTCCACCTTGACCCTTTGTTAGCCTTGTGTGGTTCTTGTGAGTGTGTGTGGATGTGCGAATGCTGCCATGATTATTTTCCAATAAAAGCCATTTTATTTCATTTTAACTCAAGAGTCTCTGCACTGAGCACTGGTATACACAAATGCAAAGATCCCACAGGTTACCTGACCTCTTGCAGCCATACCTTTCAGCTAATTAAAATTCTCCAACTTAATATCGTAATTTTAGTGTCATGGGTAGGTCCTTCACAGACCTCAAGCATTCAGGCAACATCACCAAGTGCAGCTTGGTGTGGCTGAGCAGCAACAGAGTTTAGTGAAAAGGATGTGCTACAATACTTGGAAGGTAAACAATAAATGCAATAAATACAATAAATAAGACTATAAACGTGTCTGTGTATTATTAATAATTATTCATATATCAAGGTATTAGTAAATACTACACACATTTGTACTTTCCATAAATACATTACAAAATGGTTAATAATCCCATGGTCTCAATGAGAAGTCCACAAAAGTATCTCTGAGAATTTCCAATAGATGTAAGACATTTCTTCAATCAACTGGAATCCTTTTGTAAAGTACATGCAGTTTGTAGAAAATATTATCCAACAGTTCAATTCTCCATAGTTCTTATTACAACAAGGATAACTAACTGAAAAAAATCTCCAGAGGTAAGGAATAATATACTGGTCTCACAGGTAGTATCTCATGTAGGCAGATACAGGTAACCAATGCTGTTGTGTAAATAAGTTACCAATTCATTTATGCATCTGATACCATATATTTAAGTTGTCACACAAACAGTCACCTCTAGAGAATTATAGTAGACTGTTTTGTCTTCTTCCTCAATGAGTAAGTATTCTATAATAAATTACATGAATTGAATAATATATTTAGGCATAGTATTAATTGTTTACATTAAAAATACCATCAAAATATGATAAGGCTTACTTCCTTGAAATGCAGTAAGTTCATACATGAATTACCATTTCACTCTGCTGCCAAATGTAACATAAAGCTTCTATGTGTGATTTATATGGATCACTTCTCTCAGTGATTAGTAATTGACACATATCCTGATCCTATTGAAACCAATTACAAGCCTCATGAGCTTTACCCTAGTTACTTCCCAAGACACGGAAACCCTATTTGGCAGAAGCAGCCATTCACAAAACACCAAAGTTCATTCATAAATTAGTCATTCACAGAAAACCAGTAAAGTCTAGCAGTTCATTTAAGCCTCTGGGCTTTCTAGTGCCTAATTTAAAAATCCAAAAAGCTTCTCTTTGTTGAAGTCTTTTCTGTAGGGATCCTGAGCTGTATTTACTACAAGTTAAATGTTCAATTATAAAAAATCTGAGAGATTCTGGAGCATGACGTTTTTGCACAAAATGATCCACTAAAGGACATCCTATAGTTTGGTTTCTGATTCAGCTCTTATGTTCCATAAATCGAATCTTGATCTCACGCATGGACAAACCCACATAAAGTAGTTGGCATGGACACAATACTATATAAATTGAATTTTTAGTGTTAAAATTAGTGAAGCTTTTTAATTAATACTGTTTAGTATTCATTAGTAATAGGATGAATAAATCTTTTAACAGTCAGTGACTGGGTACAACACGTGCATCGGCCACACGTAAAGTGACCTATGGTGAGATATTGGGGTTTACTGGTTGAGTAAATGTCAGAGTGAACTAATACATCTTTTAAATTTCACAATTGCCCGACTTCTTGCATGCTAATTTGAGCTAATTAAATCCCCCAAATCACAATTCGGACATGCATGGAAATTCCACGGACCTCAACAATTTGGAAATATATCCCCCCCAGCACTCATAGACCCACATACCACAAAACAAGGTCCGCCAAGCCTTTCCCACCATGAGCTCTTTTATGGGCTACAGGTGGTTTTTTTTCAAGGGAAAGCACTCAGGGGTGGTAACCCTTCATTGCAGTACCAAGAGAACAATGTCATTCTGTGACAGATGTGGAGCAGAACCCAATTAGGCCAGCATGTTTGTGGGTTGTTGGTGTGGGTTTTTTTTTTTAAGCCAAGAGTTTTAGTATCTTCTGTGATCTTGTAGAGACACATAGCCAGAGGTCTTCTTTCAGCACCTCATCAGCATCTGATCCACAAGATGGCAAACAAGACAGTCACAGTTGCCATAACCATCTTGTTTTTCACATCATTGGACCCACTGTAGACGTCATTGCAGTAGTTCTCTTTACAGCACACGACTGTAACGCTGCCTTTCACTGTCTCGCTTTGAGTTAAGTTTCTGGGGCAATCCTTTGCACACCTTTTGCTAATGAAAAACTTCTCATCTGAAAAACAGAGAATTTGAATGAGAGTCAAGAAAACAGGTTTCACTGCACATAAAGCTGACGGGAAGCAAGCTAAAGCTGAGTAACAAAGCTTGGTCAGGAGTCTACATTATGGTCTACATCAGTGGCTCTTAACCTTTTCTTTACCAGAGACCCCCTTTAAATATCTTTTGTTGCTGTAGACCCCCAATACTCAAGATTTAAAACAACAACAATAATACAATTATACCATCCATTAAACCTTCCCTCAGAGGCACTAGAGGGCGAGGGAAGACTTTTCTCCTGCTTCTTCCTGAAAGGTTGTGGCTGGAGCATATTGAATGGCAGTGTGCAGGCCAAGCCAGCCAGCAAGCCTTTACCTTGGCTCCTGTCCTGTGGCCACTCCACTGCAGGGAAGAGGTGGGCCAAACAGCCTTCAAGCCTTCACAGACCCCCTGTGAGGGCACTGTGGCCCCCTGGGGGACCCTGGACCACAGGTTAAGAACCACTGGTCTACATTGTATAACTAGGGGTGCATCTATACTGTAGAAGTAATGTAATTTGACACGACTTTAAGTGTGGTAGCTCCATCTTATGGAATCCTAGGATTTGTCACTTTACAAGTCTTTTGCCTTCTCTGACAAAGAGTGCTAGTGCCTTACAAAACTACAAATCCCAGGACTCTGTAGGATGGAGCCATGGCAGTTAAAGTGTGTCAAACTTCATTATTTATACAGTGTAGATCAGTGATTCCCAAAGTTTGGTCATCCAGTTGTTTTGGACTTCATCTCCTGTGTAGATGCAACACTTATGAATAAGGATACCTATGTTGTAGAGGTGCAACAAAACCCTGTTAGTGAATTGTGAAGGTATGTATTCAGGCACAGGTAGGAGTGCTCTAATGTGCACTGGGCACTTCTGATGTGCAAATTTGGACACTTCTGATGCATCTGATGCTCATTGAGGTTTTCTGATGTGCATTGGGCACTTCTAATGTGCATTGGAGACTTCTGATGTGCTTTGACACTTCCAGTGCACAACAACTACTCCTGTTGTGCTCCAGCACTTCCTAGCTGGTGTCCAGATACACATTGGTGGGGGATACCCCAATGCACATGGGTGCCCATTGCTCATTAGACCACGGGGCATCAGTCACACATAGGAACATCATAGCAGCCTCTCCGTAAATATGACTGTTGTGAAACTATTCCATTCTATTTCTCACACATGTAAGTCCATTTATGAAGATGTAAGTCCCATATAGAATTTCTGTCCCTATTCATATTAAAACTGCAATGCTTAATTGTTTGGGGGATGGGTTAGAGAAAATCGGCAGCTGGACATTCAAATGTCAGTAGGAGCAGTGAATTCATTCCACTATCCTGGGTGCTGAATATATGTCAGAGCTAGGGTTCAGCACCTTATATAGCACCATTAAAACTCGGATTAAAGTCCACAGTGGAAAGGCCTCCCCAACTAGAATCTGTGAATCAATCAATTAACGGGGTGCCCCTCCTCCAATTAATCAGACTGAAGATGTTTTATTTAAATAATAAAACAGATGGCAAACTCCACTATAAAAGAATCCTGCCTGCAGGTGGTAAACTCCATTAGAAAGGAGTCTTTTCTTTATGTCTTTTCTAAGGCAATGCCTACTGTGATGTTTGTGGGCCCATTCACACTACAGAATTATACCACTATGATTTCACTTTAACTGCCCTGGTTCTGTCCTATGGAATCCTGGGATTGTTAGTTTAGGGAGAGGCATTTAGAATTCTCAGCCAGAGCACTCCAGTATCTCACCAAACTACTAGTCTGTAAGTCCGTGGCAATTAAAGCATATATATATATGGTATGTTGCCTTTCCCAGTGTGCTGATTGGCTGCTCAGGAAACACACCCAACCAATCACCACCCACATGCAAATTCCCTCACCACCTCACAATCCACTCTTGCCAGAGCACCCCAGTATCTCTCTCACCAAACTACCAGTCCATGGCAATTAAAGCATATACATATATATATATATATATATATGGTATGTTGCCTTTCCCAGTGTGCTGATTGGCTGCTCAGTAAACACATCCAACCAATCACCACCCACATGCAAATTCCCTCTCCATCTCACAATCCACTCCCGCCACTCAATTTGTGGCCCAGATTGGGACCCAGACAGTCAACTGGTCGTGGTGGCGGCAGCAGCAGCAATGGAGCAAGTCACCCTCAGCAATTCTGGGGAAAGTGTGGAATGCTGAGAAGGGGGAGGAGGAATTTAAAAATCCACCAGCCTACTTTACAGGCTCGCCTTGAGGTCTACTGGGCATTTGTGGGGGAGTTTTTTAATGGCATATGTTATGCCCATGTACAGCTAGTAGCTCTATAATTATGAAGTGAGAACCGGCCCTCTGTACATCATCTAGGAACTTAGAAAATCTCTTGCCTCTGCTGCAGAAATCCTGTTCTGTCCTCTCGCAAATTCATGCATGTTTATTTCACAGGGTAATGGACTTCACTAAGGGCTTAGCTACATGGGCAATTTACCACATCCTGCCCCTGTCTTGGAGTCCTGCAGCCCTGACAACACAGGGCTTTTTGCCCTTTTTGCCCTCATGCAGTCGTCACGACCCCTGAGTCAAAGATGGGGATAAGATTGGGTGGGGAGAAGGGATGGGGCCCATTACAACATTAAAAAAAACCCACAAACCTGTTTAAATCTATTCCAGCCAAAATAAAATGGATTGGGCCCCGCATGACCACTGGAGCCCTTTCCGGCATGCCAGCATGTTGCTGTAGATGCCAGCTGCCCGACTCTCCCAGATGCAAGGCTATTCACATGCAGGGGGCTTTGTTCATGTGCTGTGGGCCTCTGGTCTGGATCCGGAGAGTGGAGCACAGGTGGTGACAGCAACTGCTGCAGGGATGGGCTGACACGCCTGTCTGGACTCCGGCTCATTTCATCCAGGTAATGGGGGAGGAACGGGCCTGATCCACAGGCAAGATACACCGGCGGGGAGCCAGCAGGAAGCTGGTGTATCTTGGCTCATGTAGATGAGCCCATTGTGTCATTATAGAATCATAGAGTTGGAAGACACCACAAGGGCCATCTAGTCCAACCGCCTGCCCTGCAGGAATACCCAATCAAAGCATTCCAAACAGATGGCCATCCAGCCTCTGTTTAAAAACCTCCAAAGAAGGAGACTCCACCACACTCTCAGGCAGCAGCGTGTTCCACTGTTGAACAGCTCTTACTGTCAGGAAGTTCTTCCTAATGTTTAGACAGAATCACTTTTCCTGTAGTTTGAACCCATGGCTCTGAGTCCTAGTCTCTGAAGCAGCAGAAAACAAGCTTGCTCCACCCTCAGTATGACATCCCTTCAAATATTTAAATACAGCTGTCATGTCACATCTTAACCTTCTATTCCCTTCCCCATGATATTCTTACAAAAAGGTTGGTAACATGTGGGCTAGACAATACGACTGTTAGGTGGATTTGTTGATTGATTGACCAGCCAAACACAAAGGGTGCTCACCGATGGCTCCTCTTCATCCTGGAAAGAAGTGACTAGCGGGGTGCCACTGGCTTCTGCCCTGGGCCTAGTGTTATTCAATGTCTTTATCAATGACTTGGATGAGGGAATAGAGGACATGCTTATCAGATTTACAGATTACACCAAATTAGGAGGGGCAGCAAATATCCCAGAGGACAGGATCCAAATTCAAAATGACCTTAACAAAGTGGAAAGCTTGGCCAAAACTAACAAAATGAATTTCAACAGGGAGAAATGTAGGATGCTAAACTTGGGCAGTAAAAACGAAAAGCACAGATAGAGGATGGGTGACACCTGGCTTGATGGCAATACATGCAAAAGGGATCTAGGAGCTTTAGTGGACCATAAACTGAACACGAGTCAGCAGTGAGATGCGGCAGCTAAAAAAGCCAATGCAATTCTAGGCTGCATCAATATGAGTATAGTGCCTAAATCAAGGGAAGTCATAGTGCCACTCTATTCTGCTTTGGTCAGATCTCACCTGGAATACTGTGTCCAGTTCTGGGCACCACAATTTCACAAGGATATGGACAAGCTGGAATGTGTCCAGAGGAGGGCAACCAAAATGACAAAAGTATGGAAGACGTGCCCTATGGGGAGCCGGTTATGTTTAGCCTGGAGAAGAGAAGGTTGAGAGGTGACATGATAGCCATGTTTAAATATTTGAAGGGATGTAATACTGAGGATGGATCAAGCTTGTTATCTGCTGCTCCAGAGACTAGGCCACAGAGCAATGGACTCAAACTACAGGAAAAGAGATTCCACCTAAACATTAGGAAGAACTTCCTGACAGTAAGAGCTGTTCAGCAGTGGAATACACTGCTGCCTGGGAGTGTGGTGAGGTCTCCATATTTGGAAGTTTTTAAACAGAGGCTGGATGGCCATCTCTTGGGAATGCTTTGATTCCTGTGAAGCAGGGGGTTGGAGTGGGTGGCCCCTGTGGTCTCTTCCACCTCTGTGATTCTATGATACTATGATTCTAGTTCTCAATATCTCAACAAACTACAGATTCCCAGAATCCAAAGAAGAGAGTAATGGCAAAAAAGTGGTATTAATCTGTGCATGGTGGGTGAACAGTTATGTGTTTATGTCACAGGAAAGGACTCAAGCAGCTTACAATAATTTGGTGGTCTCTTCCAACTCTATGGTTCTATTATTTTCTACAATACTCCCTCCTTTTTGGCAAATGGAATATCAAACTCTTTGAAACTTACCAGCAGTTTTGTTATAAATGGCAATACAGTATTGTTCCATATCTTCACAAGGATGCGCTAGTAAACAACGTTGGTCAGAGATTACATTTTCGCATGTGTAACAGCGGAGTGCTAAAGCTGATTTTAAAAAAAAGAAGAAGAGGAAAAGGCATGAAAATTACTATAGGTATAATTTGCTTGGGGGACCCATATTGCACCCAACACTGCTCCCAGAAAAATGGCCAACCCCCCCCCTCACCAGTTTGGGCCCCAAAATTACCCGTCATATTAGTTACTGCTGAATAATTCTGCTTGGAAGGGGCACCATGCACACCCTCCAACATTTCACAATTGAAAACCGGGACACACCTGTCAAAGCAATGTCAGAGGGCAGTCAAAATGGCAAAAGTTACTAATGAAGAAAAATAGACAGGCCATGAGAAGCTACAGCAGTTTTCTTTTATCTCAGTCTACTGGGAAGGACAAGATTCAGCTTCTCCTTTCCTTTCCTTTCCTTTCCTTCCTGCTGAGATAATTAAGTACAAACTACTTTTTCACTTTGAACTCTGTTTGCATCAAATGAAGCAAGCTGAGGGAAAAGAGGGAAGGAGGAGGAGAGAGAAACTGGGACATTTCAAAAGCAGATGAGAAAGTGGGATAGCGGAGAACTAATCTGGACTGCCCCTGCCAAATTGGGACAAATGAATGGTATGCATCATGATTAGCAAAAGACACCCCTCTCCAAAGCTCCCAAAAGCATCCTGGAGTGATCCCATGCCATTTCTGGTCACCCAAAATGGCAGCCATAGCAGTAAAACCTAAAATGGCATGGGTTGGCCCCGAGGTTCTGGAGCATGGCCACCCCTGCCATGGCCTTTTGGGGGAATACAATTTGGTGGAGATGGTCAGAGCCACAATCACCAAACTTAAGCACCTACCAAAGCCAGAGCTTGGTAACATTTTTTGTGACTACAACCTTGTCTACATGGGCCAGATAAAATGGCCTCCCCATTCCTGTGCCCAGCATGGTTTTTGCCCCGATCCTAATCCAAACTGTCCAGTTGACATCCGGGCAGTTCCAACAACAATCCGGGGCAGATACCCCTTAAAATGGAGTGGACGTGTGGTAAAAAAAAACCTCACAATTTGCTGCAGTTTTTCTGAAGAAAATTATGAGTTTTGTTACTACAGGAGAGGGGTGTCTGTGCACACAGCCCATACAATGCCAGGCGCATCCATTTCCTGGCCGGGTCACGGGCATCATATCTGTTGAGGTAACTGTGTGGTGCCCAGCCACGTGACCACAGCCTTATTCCTGGCCTTGAAAGATGTGAACAGAGTGGGGAAGAGAAACGCGGGTTGGCGCACAGGCTGCAGGTGTGTGGACACTGCTCTGTTGCTTCAACAGAAGGGCAGATAATGAGGGGGGAATGCCAAAGGCCTGGGGCTGGAACACTCTGGCCAAATACACCCCTCTCCAAACAGGGAGTATTCTGGCCAATGTAGACAAGCCCTACAACTCTCAGCATCTTTCAGCCACCTTACTTCAGTGGCTGCAGCCTGAGTTAAAAGTGCAAAAGTAGTCTGCAGTCAGCTTGCTCACTGGGAGGTGGGGGGGAGAGGAAAGGAGAGATGGAATCTTGCTCTTCCCAGTAGGTTCAGGCAAAAGCAAACTGATGTAGCCTCTTCTAGGTTATTTGTTCTTCCTCATTAATAACGCCTGCCATCTTGACCAGTCTGATGTTGCTTGGCCAGTTTTCATCTGCAACACACAAGTACTCACCCCTCTAACAAACTGAATACAATATCCCCCAGAATGGATGGGGAAAGTACAATAGGACCCCCATATCCATGGGGGATTGATTCCGGGGTGTGTGTGTGTGCATACTGAAATCCATGGGTAATAGCGAACACCTGGGACCATGGAGAGCCTGGTGGCACCGCCCATTTCCCAGGCTTTCACCAACAAAAAGGAAGGGGGGCAGCTCCCAGAATGCCACCTTGCTCACTTGTCCTTCTTTGATTCTCCTGGCCAGGACAATATGCGGGCCGCAAACATGGCACCTGCCCATCACAACAGCCTCCCCAGTGCTCTAGCTGCAGCTGCTCCACAAGACCAGCCCTCCAGTGCTCACCTGTGGGAGCCGCAAGCTCTCGCCACCGCCACTGCCACCACATCCGCACGCCCACCCAGCTGCTCCCCCAACACCAGCCCTCTGGCACTCACCTGAGGGAACCACAGGGACATGGCTGACAGGCCCTCCTTTCGGTCGGAGACACCAGACTGGGTCCGGTCTAATGGCAGCAGCAGTGCTTGCTCCTGTGCCTAGTTCCAAGCGGAGCAGGCTCCAGGGAGGGAGAGGTGGAGGATACCACATTGTGGTGGTTGCTTGTGGACTCCCAGTCAGTATGGTAGCAGAGGTGGGCCTGGCAGGGTTAGGATCCAAGGAAATTGCACCCAATTTTTTTCCTTCCCCTTTCGCCCCTTCCTCCTCCTCCTGTCTGCTGATATCGCCAACCGCAGATAACTAAATCAGCGGATGGTAGTCCAAAATCTACTGTTTATGCCGTATACTTAAATATATGACTGCATAATCATCAGAACATTACAGAAATGACCAAGCCATGAAAACATAAACAAAAGTACATATTGTAATGGTGTGATTATAAACATAAGATGATACATTCCACAATCATTGCCAGTTGAAGGATGGCCCTTGTGATCTCTTCCAACTCTATACTTCTATGACTCTATAAAAACTCTTTTTATTTAAATCCTAAGTCAGACTCTACTCACAATCTCTTGGTCTCATGAAGAAGTAAATTCATTAGAACTATTGATCTCACCATCAGGTTCAGAAACCCTCTCTTAAGCATAGTCCAATATTTTTATTCCACTTAATTAAGAAAGTTGGTTATACAGACCTTGGGTCCATTATCTGATAGGCTTTTTCATGCTGGGGCAGGTTCACAGCCTTGGTCTTCTCTTCACCTGCAGCCTCAGTCTTCCCCTCTTCATCTGCAATTGCTCGCCACCAAGGTGGTGATTAAAATGCCAGGAGCTTAGGCTTGCAGACCCTTATGGATTGTCCCCCTGTTTCTCTTTGCTCCAGAGATCATAGGATCATAGAATCACAGAGTTGGAAGAGACCACAAGGACCATCCAGTTCAACCCCCTGCTTTGCAGGAATAAACAATCAAAGCATTCCCTACAGATGGCCATCCAGCCTCTGTTTAAAAACCTCCAAAGATGGAGACTCCACTACACTCTCAGGCAGCAGCATATTCCACTGCCGAACAGCTCTTACCATCAGCAAGTTCTTCCTAATGTTTAGGTGGAATCTCTTTTCCTGTAATTTGAGTCCATTGCTTTGTGTCCTAGTCTCTGGAGCAGCAGAAATAAAGCATGCTCCATTCTCATTATGACATCCCTTCAAACATTTAAACATAGCTATCACGTCACCTCTTTACCTTCTCTTCTCTGCGTTAAACATACCCAAGCTTCCCAAAGCTGCTCCTCATAGGGCATGGCTTCCAGACCTCCCACCATTTTGATTGCCCTCCACTGGACACGTTCCAGCTTGTCAATATCCTTTTTGAATTGTGGTGCCCAGAACTGGACACAGTATTCCAGGTGAGGTCTGACCAAAGCAGAATAGAGTGGCGCTATTACTTCCCTTGATCTAAACACTATACTCCTATTGATGCAGCCCAGAATCAAATTTCCTTTTTTAGCTGCCACATCACACTGCTGATTCATGTTTAGTTTGTGGTCCACTAAGATCACTTTTTGCCAATCCAAATTCAGTTTGGTTGGCGATCTTAAAGTGTCCCCTCCTGCAGCAAGTCAGCCACAGGAGATGACTATTGTCTGCCATTCCAATCTGGAAGTCCCCCTGTACGCTATAAAGGTATGCACGGAGGGAAATACATTCCCATATTTAATACGAATAATTGAAACTGCAGATAATAGTAAACCCCATAGAATCACTCTGGAGGACCTAGAAAATGCCTAGAGAAGCCACCTCTCTAGGCATCTCCAGCACAACTCTATGGTAACTTCCAGTGGAAGTTAAGATAAAGTCACACTGGAGGACCTAGGAAATACCTAGGGAGATCATATTTTTCAGACGATGGATACACATACAGAGGACAATCTATTCCAGACGAAGGAACTGGCAAAACCACCTCTGAGTATTCCTGGCCTAAGAAACCCCTATGAAATTCATGGGGGTGCCATAAGTCAACAAATGACTTGAAAGTACATAGAGACACACAACTCCTTGTTATCCTAGCAAA
Organism: Gambelia wislizenii; assembly: GCA_030847615.1. Classification (NCBI taxonomy): domain Eukaryota; kingdom Metazoa; phylum Chordata; class Lepidosauria; order Squamata; family Crotaphytidae; genus Gambelia; species Gambelia wislizenii. The sequence continues at coordinate 331,949,382 of JAUMIR010000004.1, forward strand.
AGCCACCAACAGGATTCCAGCCTGGGAGATGTATTCTCAAAAAGTACTTTTTCTAAAATCTGTGCTGAATCAACCACTCCTCAATTTGACACTTCCTTTCACCAAGGTTTCCCCACACACACCTTCATATTATGCACTCTGTTCTAAACAGGGTGTCACCCTCCTTATGCAACTGCAATGTTGAACATGGTGGGTATTATACAAAGATTACAATTGATCTTGAAATGCCAGTCAGGTATCTCATCTTGTTTCTTTCAGAAGAGGGAGTTTTTGTTGTTGTTGTTTCCCCAAGGTCTCAGTCTTAGAGGAAAGCAAAGGTAGGGATGGCAGGCAGCTGGCCAAGCTTTCAGCAAAGCATCAAAGAGATGCCAGTCCAACAGGGGTGTTTACAGTCATAAAACCAGTCCATGAATTGCAGGAGAGGGAAGAGACAATGATGCCAAATTGCAACACAAACCAGGTCTTCTAGAAACAGCACTTGGGATTTCAACATGCCAAATTTTATAGGCACAATGCTGATGTCACCTGCCGCAGAAGACTTTATTTTTTATTTTTTAATATTTATTTCTATCCCACCTTTCTCCCAAGATAATGACTCAAGGAAGCTAACGATGAATCTAAAACAATGCATGCAATATATAATACAGAAACTACTTGTGTGTTTTCTTTAACACCGTGGTTCCGAGGACCAGTGGAGTCATTTTGGTGCCTGTGATAGAAGAAAAATCCTAACAGCCAGTGATGTAGTGCATAATCCACTAGGCATGCTTTTGTATGGCTTTCTTTCAAGAAAGCACACTTGGCAGAAATGTTTGGTGGTGATCTATCAATCTACTTTTTAAAAGCCTTTAATACAAGGATGTGGGGGCACTGTCGTGTGGCTGGTGCCATATGTTATTTAGAGTGCTGGGTTTTGTAGTGAGTTAGCATAGCTGTCGCTATTAGTAATTGCACCAGCGACCTGACATGGGCAAAGGGCATTCTGGGAATTAGGTCTGGTATATGCTAGTAGAAAGCTACCTGGCGGGCCAAGGTAATTCCTCTGAGAATGTTTAAGGAGGCTTGCATAGAACTGATAGCTGCAATTAGCCAGGTGGTGGTGATGGGAAAACGAAACTCACAGAATGTATTAACAAAGGGGTTTTGGCACCAAGATCTCAGAACTGTCCTTGGAGTGCTACTGTATGCATCTAGACTCTGACAATAAAGTATTCTGAACGGATGCTTGTTGTACATGTGAGTAGGTGTTAATGGAGTTCACCACAGGCATAGAGTCCCGTTCCTCCCCGACATTGTGTTGCAGAAATCATGGAACAGCAGACCCACGGATTGGAAAGAGAGTTTTATTACACCAGTGGGCCTGACTGGAATATCTTCCAAAGAGTCAGAGCCAAGAGCTATGGCTACAGAATACTTTTATACAGTAATGGCAGTATGCAAAGAGCAATCCCTCCTCCCTCTCTCTGGTGTCAGCAACTTCCCTTCCTTGCGACAATTGTTGATAGTTCTGAAAGTATAGGACAAGATAGCTTAGGAACATTTGGGTACAGTTTGAGTGTTATTAGAGAAAGAATTGTTTACATCAGCATATTGTATGTTTATGGAACATAGAGTTGATTAGTAAGGAACATTGACTAGGCCTGAGAGTTAAAGGAAAAAGACTTTGCAGAGTTCCAGAGTCTTGTGGGCTATCTAGTCTGACCCTGGATAGTGATTATAAGGTGACAGCATTCAGCAAATAGACATTAGGGTCCACATGGCTACTTCAATTGTGTTCATCTACCATATACAGAGGCATTGGAAGTGACATTGCATTATCTCTGCTCATCATTTTGCTATAGGGACAAAGAAATAAGGGGGTTTGGGGGGGGAGTTAAGGGTTCTAGAGAAGTAGAGGAGGGAAAACTGTTTTTAGCCACCTTGAGTCCCTATATTGAGAGAAAGGCAGGTTACAAATAAAATAAATAAATAAAACTGTCATTTGGGGGCATGGTTTCAGATATTTTTGTATGGTGTGGCAGGGGGAATAAACCCAAAATTGCACCTTTTTTAATTTGGGGGGACTAGGAAGGCTGGCTGGCATATTCAGGGCCACAAAAGTATGGTTTTGAACCCATACTTGGTCCATAGGCCACAGTTTCCCCACTCTTGCCTTAATGGCACCCATTAATTTTGGAAAAGTTACTCTTTCAGATGACAACTCTAGAACCTACCATAGAATTATGTTGGCTAGGTGATTCTAGGAGTAGGGCTAATGCAGCCCATTCCATACCCTCCAACATTTCACAGATGAAAACCGGGACATGTGTGGCCGAGCAACATCAGAGTGTGGTCGAGATGGCAAAAGTTATTAATGAGGGAGAACAGACAAGTCAGGGGAGACTGCATTAGTTTGCTTTTGCCTAAGCCTAAGAAGGGCATGATACTTTGCTCTCCTCCCTACTGAGTTAACTAAGTGGAAACTGCTTTTGCACCTTGAGTTCAGTTTGCAGGAAGGATGAAGGGGGAAAGTGAGAGGAGGAAAAAGAAACTGGGACATTCCCAAAGCAGCTGGAAAAGTTGGACAACAAAGATACATTAGGACAGATGGAGCATCCCTGATGTATGGTGGCACAAGACATGCACACCACCTATTTCAGTAGCAGCTGATGTCCACTGGGAATGGTGGAGTGGATGGCAGGGTCCCCCACAGCCAAAGCCAAGGGATCACCATAGTCAGTGCCAGCTACATCTAATTTGTTACTCAGCCTACACCTTCTGCTGTTGGAGAAGATGGTTGGGAGTTAGCTGGGTGATGCCAAATCTGCCCAAATGGTTGGTCCACCCCTAGGGAAACCCATTTGATGTCAGCTATCATATCTATGTTCTCTTTTTCTCTCCCCCCACCCTTCAACAGGACCAGTTTAAGGAATTGGGGGGGCTGCAATGCTTTGTTTGGGGGGGGGGCATATGTTTATCTCAGTCAATGTAACCTAACCTAACCTATTCACAGTACAGGATATTCAGATTATTTCTAATAATGATTTTGCAGGAGGAGGGTTACTACAGGGGCCCCAACAATGACAGGGGCCCCTGCGGCTGCAGGTGCTGCAGGGCCCTTAAACCAGCCCTGCCCTTCAACAAACTAACACAGCTACTCCCCACCGGTTCTTCCTTTGACATTCTTGCTGAGATTTAACTGCTCCCAAGCAGATGGGCTGTGGGTGTGTTGCAAAAGAGCAGAGAATATGCATAAGTTCCAAAACCTGTTCTGAGCCATGCTGGGCTGGGCTATTCTTTCTACAGCATCTCAGCAACAAAGATAGTACCAACACGCACCCGGGATCATCCCAAAGTGTTTCCCACCTCTCTTCTCAAGATGTCCTTTCTACTACACCCAGTAGAATTTTTAAATTCCTCCACTCACCTGTCTCCTCACAAAGTCCCACAATCAAGATCACAAGAGTGAGGGTCTTCATTCTGGCCAGGTATTTCCAGCTTCTAAAAGACAGTCTGCTACCCTGAGCTGATGTATCTCATAACTACTGTGTCATCACACGCCTGTCACAAATTGAGTCTGGTGTCATCAGGGGGAAATATATGGCTACCCAAAGAATAAACTGGGTTTTATTTCACATTATGGGAGTGGTTTATCTTTGGAAGTCCATGCAGAGCCTGTGGGAACTTGCAAGGAATTTCCCTATGTTTCTCACCCCACCTTCTTTCTTGAAGATGATGCTGAAGCTGTTTACCTTATACTTGGTTTCTAGTTCCTCACTTGTACAAAACATCAAAGCATAGTTCAGTCATTAAGCCAAAAAAGGTCCTGAGGGAAATATGTGCCTGAACCCTACATTTGTTTCTTCATCCTTTGATATCTGGGAACAGAATAGTTAGGAAGCCTATTAGTCTTTAAAGAACCTTATATTTGACTTGGAATGCCAGTTTGGTTGGCATCAAGAGTTCATCCCACATGACTTCACCCAGACCTGCATTTATGGGGTTGGCAGTCCACTCTGTTACATGGGGTTACTATTCTTGGTGGCTGCACCCCAGCTTCAGAACTTTCTCCTTAAGGAGACCTGGATGGCTCCCTCTTTGCTCTCTTTCTGTCAGAAACTAAAAACTTCCGTATTCCAACAGACTTTTAGGAACTCATTGCAATTAGCTCTTTAAAAAATATATTTTTATTCCCTTTCCCAATAACAACATAAAACAAATAAGACAAAATAGACATATAAGACAAAATAGAGAACACCACCAAAATCCACATCTTAAAACTCTTCAACATCTTCAATCAAATGTGTGTTTTGATGATGTGCTTCTTTTTTGATGATGTGCTTCTTTTGATGATGTGCTTCTTTGTGGATTTTTATATTCTGTCTCTTAACGAATTTTAAAATGGTTTTAATGTTATAGATTTGTGTGTGTGTGTGATGGTTAGTATGCTGTTCATCTGGTTGAGAAGCCCTCCCTCTATTCCAGCTGCCACTGCTATGGCCTCTGAGGCTGAGAAGAGCAGCCAGGCACAGCTCCACCATGCCTTGGTCCCAGTGGCTGGTGAGAAGCTCTCCCTCCATCCCAACTGCCACTGCTCTGGCTTCTGAGGTAGAAGAGCAGCCAGGCACAGCTCCATCATGCCTTGGTCCCAGTGGCTGGTGAGAAGCTCTCCCTCCATCCCAACTGCCACTGCTCTGGCTTCTGAGGTAGAAGAGCAGCCAGGCACAGCTCCACCATGCCTTGGTCCCAGTGGCTGGTGAGAAGCTCTCCCTCCATCCCAACTGCCACTGCTCTGGCTTCTGAGGTAGAAGAGCAGCCAGGCACAGCTCCACCATGCCTTGGTCCCAGTGGCTGGTGAGAAGCTCTCCCTCCATCCCAACTGCCACTGCTCTGGCTTCTGAGGTAGAAGAGCAGCCAGGCACAGCTCCATCATGCCTTGGTCCCAGTGGCTGGTGAGAAGCTCTCCCTCCATCCCAACTGCCACTGCTCTGGCTTCTGAGGTAGAAGAGCAGCCAGGCACAGCTCCATCATGCCTTGGTCCCAGTGGCTGGTGAGAAGCTCTCCCTCCATTCCAGTGCCACTGCTATGGCCTCTGAGGGAGAGAAGAGCAGCCAGCATCTGCTGGACTTTCCCCACTGGTGTCCCCCCTTTCCTTGTGTGTCGTATCTTTTTAGATTATAAACCTGAGGGCAGGGAACTGTCAAATTAACAATTTGTAAGCCAGTCTAGGAGACTTTTTGGCTGAAAGTGGGTATAAATACTTGTTGTTGCTATGTGCCCTCACATTTGAGTCCAACTTATGGTAGTCCTGTCATAGGGTTTTCTTGGTGAGATATCTTCTGAGGAGATTTGCCATTGCCTCCCTTTAGGACTGAGAGAGGGTAACCCAACTGCCCAGGTGGTATTTATTTATTTATTTATTTATTTTTATTTTATTTTAATTTATTTAGTTATTTATACCCCGCTCTTCAGCCACAAGGCTATCAGAGCAGCTTACAAATTGTTTTAATCAATAGCTATTTGCACATCTAACTGCACTGAACAGTTTCCAATGTGTGTTAGCTGCTTATGGCAACCCTACGGCAGGTTTCACAACAGGATTCAGCAAATAAGGCAGTCACTGAAAGATTTCTATAGATTTAGCCTGAACAAGAGTAAATTAAAGGAGAGTTCTTGTTTTTGTTGTATGCCTTCAAATCATTTCCAGCTTATGGCAACCCTAAGGTGAACTTATCACTGGGTTTTCTGAGGGCTGAGAGTGTGTGACTTGCCCAAGTTCACCCAGTGGGTTTCCACGGCTGAGCAGGGACTTCAACCCTGATTCCCAGAATCGCAGCCCAACACTCAAACCACTATGCCATGATGGCCAGGAGACATGACCCCAATTTTCAAATATTAGAAAAACTGTCAAGCAGATGAAGGAGCAGACAGAAGACAGGAAGACTCTGGGAGTGGCAACTCCTCTTTCTCAATAAGTTGGTGTTTAATATGTTTTTAAATGACATGCCAAAATGCTATTGTTAGTCTCCAATACAGTAGGGCATTTGCTTCTTCTGTGTTGGCTCACCATTCAACAATTGATTCAGTGGGTCTACACTAAGAACACCAGAACTGTTTTTAAGGTTGGGTTTTGTCAGGGTGGTTGTTCTTATTCATTTTACCTTCTTGCAGGAGGAGGAGAAAGTTCTTTTCCCCTTTGTTATCACTGAAACATCCCAGAATGTGAAGACTCTGATAAGCACAATGTGTTAGCAGTTCCCTCCATGAGTACAGTGTTGCATTCTTCCAAATAAGTGTGCACAGGAAAGACGGCAGGCGGTTTTCTGTATTCCTAGTATGGCTCAATGGCAACCACCATCTTAATATTTCTGAGTGCTTGATCACATAGTACAGGTTGAGTCTCCCTTATCTGAAATGCTTCAAACCAGAAGTATTTGGGGCTTTGGAATATTTCAGATGGTGGAATACTTGCATACACATAATGAGATATCTTGGGGATGGGGCCCAAGTCTAAACAAATATTTGATTACATGTATTGATCCATTTGTTTTATTTGTATATTTTCTTGCTATATTGTTTTGTTTTTGTTTTATAGTTATCCAGAAAATTTGCTTTGCAATTGTATTTTAAATTTTGTGTTTATTATTCCTTCTCTGTGTGCATCCTTATGTATATACTTGCTTTAGATTGTACACCTTTGGCAGGACCCAATGAGTTTGTGTGTGTGTGTGTGTGTGTGTGTGTGTGCTTGTTTTACTGTAAAACGTCATGTACATAGACAGAGCTAAATAAATAAATGATAACAATAATAATATGAAATCCATTTATGTTTCATATACACCTTATGCACATAGCCCAAAGGTCATTTTATACACAATATTTTTAATAATTTTTTGCATGTAACAAAGTTTGTGTACATGGAACCATCAGAAAGCAAAGGTATCACTATCTCAGCTAATCATGTGGACAGTTTTGGATTCTGGGATATTTTGGTGTTTGGGGTTCTGGATAAGGGAGACTCAACTTGTATTATCAGTCTGGATTATTAATACCTGAGGAGGTTCAACTATATGGGAGTCCTGTTGGTCCAATTTTGCCAGATTCATTCAGTGGGGCTCAACTCCACCTGCCAGCTTAGTCTTAGAGGAGTCTTGAGTCTATTAGTAGAATGGAGTCTACTAAATGGAGTCATGAATGGAGTCTCTTAGTAAACTGAACACAGCAGTTTATTTAATGCTGAAGCACTAGATAGAATGTGATTTAGAAACCTAGGGAACACAGCAAACAAGGGGTTAAACCAACCTTGTATTAGATTCTTACAAATACATGCTGCAAAATGGTATGACAGTCATACTTGGTCATCTCATACACTTGATTGGACATTCAACTGCATGGAAGTCACAGTGGCTCAATTTTGCCAGATAGTGTCAAGGAAGAGTAGCCTCTATCCCAGTCCTCTTCTGATGCCCATGGCAATGAGGTTATGAGAAACTGGGAACGTACAGGTGACAGGAAGAGAAAAAGAAACGTGCAAAAGACAAAGTCAGTTTTGAATCAGGAACGGAAGAAGAAGAGAAGAGGAAATCGAAGAGAATGAAAATACGGTAATATCAAATGGTGAATTGTTAAGGTTGGGACTGCACCGTTCTTGAAACAGATGGTAGGATCATGTTCCCAGATGATCCCTAGACATAAATGGGTCTCTTTTCACAACATGTTGTAGACCAGCCTATCAATGCACTTAAAAAAAACGAAGAAAGGAGATTTTGGCTAAGTTTCAGGAAGAACCTCCTGACAGTCAGAGGTCTTAGAATCACAGAATCAAAGAGTTGGAAGAGACCACAAGCGCCATCCAGTCCAACCCCCTGTCATGCAGGAATACACAATCAAAGCATTCCTGACAGATACCCATCCAGCCTCTGTTTAAAAACCTCCAAAGAAGGAGACTCTACCACACTCGGAGGCAGCGCTTTCCACTGCCAAACAGCTGTTACTGTCAGAAAGTTCTTCCTAATGTTTAGGTGGAATCTCTCTTTTCCTGTAGTTTGAGTCCATTGCATTACTCCGTGTCCTAGTCTCTGGAGCAGTAGAAAACAAGCTTGCTCCATCCTCAATATGACATCCCTTCAAATATTGAAACAGTCTTCAGTAGGAGCACTCAGCAGGCAATGGGCTCTCTTTCTTTGGACATTTTTAATTAGCAGTTGGATAGCCACCTCTTAAGGATGTGTTATTTTCAAATTCCTGTGCTGGGAGGAGATTGCACTAGATGTCCTTTGAGATACCTTTCCACTCTACTGTTCTGTGATCAGAGAGAGGGCTCTGCCAAACCTTTTCTCCCAGATGTTCATTTATTCAAGAAAATGCAAAATATGCAAGACATTTTTACATAGGAAATGTTTTGATGGTGACGTATTATATTTGCATGCACAGGGAAACAATCTCATTCGCTGGCACATACAGAACAGACCTCAGCCAGAATTTTAAAACCCAGAGATGTTTGCGTCTCTTGTGGGCTTCCAGAGGTCGACAACCAGAGGTCTTCCTTCCAGGCCCCATCAGAACCCCGTCCGCAGGATGCAGAACAAACTGGCCAGGGCTGCCATGACCATTAAAGCGTAACTGGTTTTCACACTGCTGGGTCCACCACTGTTACAGTAGTCGGTATCGCAGCAGGTAGATGAAACCCCTGTTTTGACCCCCTTGATTTCACTGTAGACATTTAGGCACTGTGGGGCACACCATTTGCTGATGGAAAGCTTCTGTCCTGAAAAACAGAATTTAAACAAGAGGGGGAGGAAAGAAGACAGGCTATATGAGAAACTGCCAGGAGATCCGACAGGCTTTGACACTCAATGGAATCCTGTCTTCTTCTTCATGCTTTGTTCCTTTAAGTCCTTACTGATTCATGGAGACCTGAAGGGGCTTCCTTGGCAGAATTTGTTTTCCATGGCCTTCCTCTCAGAGATTCTGACTTGCCCAAGGTCACCCAGTGGGGCTCCATGACCAAGCAGGGATTTGAACCCTGGTCTCTGGAGTCTAGTCCAACATTTAAACCACTAAACCACACTGCCTTTCCAATCCTGTCCTAGTGCCTTACTGCACTCTGAGGAAAAGCAGCAAAAGCATTCGCTATTATCCACGGAATTCACTATCCGGAGGGTGGGGAACCAATCCCCCATGGATACGGGGGCGCTACTGTACATAGAGTATGACTGTATTATTTTAGATTGTTGAATAATTTTTTAATGTATACATTGATGTATACTGATATATATTAGTTATCCTAACTTGATCGATTTGGGGGGCCAATGGAGCCACCTTCAGTCCCACTTTGGGGGAAAAGGTGGGACATAAATAAAATGGAAGATGGGTGGGTGGGTGGGTGGGTGGGTGTATAAATGGAATTCCTTCCCTTTCTCTGCACAAGAGGTAACAGGATTAGCAGTTGTATCTCACTGTCAGCAGCTGATGCCTGAGGCAGCTGCCTCACCCTGCTTAAGGATGGGGGCTACAGCCGGGCTAGAAATACCCCCAGTTCCTTTTGCTGTTCCTCATAGGATTCACTGTTTAAATAGCAGCCATTCTCTGTAACTTACCAGGAGGCTCATTATACAAGGACACACAATGCCGGTCCATATCTGAACACTTAGTACGTTCTGTGCATTCCTCATGAGATTTTGCATTTTCACACCTGAAACACTCCAATGATGACACTGTAAAAAGAAGGATCAGGAGAGGGACAAAGAAGAGGAGGGAAATGAGGAGAAAAAGAGGAGGAAGAAGAAGAGGAGGGGGGATAAAGAAGATTTTTAAGTTTCCATAGTATAATGTTTTAAAAAATACAATGGGCTGGTATATGCATCCTGGAGCAGTTGCTTGAACCAGAGCTTGAAAAAACTACTTCTGGGTCTTCCACTCCCAGCACCCCCACTGACCCTGCTGGCTGGAGGATGTTGGGAGTTGTAGTCCCCAAAAGGAACTTTGCCAAGCTGTGTGTCAGACACCTTTCCAAAAAAAAAAAAAATGTGCCTGTAGCTTTGAGCAGCAGGGATTATCTGATCTTTTAATTTCAAAAAATTCACCCAGCTTAGGGCCTGTCTATACCACAGAAATACAGCAGTTTGACACCACTTAATCCACTATAGTTCTAGCCTATGGAATCCTGGTATTTGTAGTTTGGTGAGACACCAGAGTTCTCCGATAGAAAAGGCTAAATACCTCACAAACCCACAAATACCAGGATTCCATAGGATAGAATCATAAAGTCGTGCCAAACTGCTGTATTTCTGCAGTATAGACAGGTCCCTAGTTTCAGTCTGGGGCACTGGGAGAAAATAAAATGGCAGCTCCTCAAAACTTGGTCCCCCTGGAGTTCTACTGGGCCCATCAGCACTTCTAGCTCCAAACGCACACAGGCACAATGTTTGTGGATGGAGACGTTATCAATTTTTTATTTTCTTTTTGAGGGGGTCGTTCAGCAAAACTCAAGATTCCTCTGAGCATAATAAAACTTCCTTTTGTGTATGGCTGGTGTTGCTTTGGCCATATAAATATCAGCGCTTGAACCTAGGGTATATCCACACTAGCCAATTATAGCATCTTGGTTCCACTTAAAAAGCCAGCATGGTGTAGTGGTTGGAGCATTGGACTACATCTTTGGAGCCCAAGGTTTGAATCCTGGCTCAGCCATGGAAACTCACTGGCTGACCTTGGGCAAGTCACACTCTCTCAGCCTTAGAGGAAGGCAAAAGCAAACCCCCTCTGAACAAATCTTTCCAAGAAAACCCTGTGATAGGGTTGCCTTAGGGTTGCTATAAGTTGGAAACGACTTGAAGGCACACAGCAACAAAATACTCCTTAAACCTTAATGGCTTCGTATGACTGAATCCTGGGATGTGTAGTTTAGTCAAGTACCATAAAATTCCCAGCTTGAGAGCTCTATTGCTATAGTTCTGAGGGAATGCACTAGGTTGGTTCTCAAACTGTGGCCCTCCATATGCTTTGGATTTCAACACGCAGAATTTTTGAGCACTGGCCAAACTAGCTGGGACTTCTGGGAGTTGAAGTCCATAACATCTGGAGGTCCACAGTTTAAGAACCACTGCACTGGGAGATTCAAGGTCCCCTCCCACTACAAAAAATACAAATCATAGGGTTCCCTAGCACAGAGCCATGGCAGTTAAAGTGATATCAAACTGCTATAACCATGAAGTGTGCATATAGTGTTAACATAGGTATACACATATACATGCATACAAACACACACACACACACATTCTGATTCACAGAATTTTATAAAAGCTGCAAATGATGACGAGATCATATTTCCCATTTCTATGTATAGTTGCGAAAGCTGGACAGTGAAGAAAGCGGATAGGAAGAAAATCAACTCCTTTGAAATGTGGTGCTGGAAAGGAGTTCTACGGATAGCATGGACTGCTAAAAAGACCAATAAATAGGTCCTAGAGCAAATCAAGCCTGAACTCTCCCTAGAAGCCAAGATGGCTAAACTGAGAGTGTTGTACTTTGGCCATATCATGAGAAAACAGGACTCACTAGAAAAGATGATAATGCCATTGTGTTAGAAGGCAGTAGGAAAGCATGGCATCATGGTTTGAGAGTTGGGACTTTTTTGGACGGGGATTTGTAACGCAAGCAACCTCGTCCCCGTTGCGAGGCTGCTGCGCTGAAGGGGTCCGTTTCGGATGACGCTGTGCCCGTGCTGAGACTGTTGCAGAAGAGCTGGGAGGCTGCAGTGCCATATTTGGCAATTTTCTACTCATGGAAGTTGATCGTGATTAGGAAATCTCCAAATATGATGCTGCAGCCTCCCAGCTCTTCCGCAACAGTATCGGCGTGGGCACAGCGTCATCTGAAACGGACCCCCTGCAGTGCAGCAGCCTCGCAATGGGGATGAGGCTGCTTGCGTTACATATCCCCATCCAAAAAAGTCTTTGGACTACAACGGAAGACCAGGGTTCAAATCCCCACTCAGCCATGAAACCCACTGTGTGACTGTGAGGCCATGTTCTGGAAGAGTTTATTCCTGACGTTTTGCCTGCACCCGTGGCTGGCATTTTCAGAGAAAATTCTCTGAACACCCCCGCCTCCTCAGACCATGTGCTCAGGGAGAGCAAATGGCCAAAAACAAACTCTGTTCCTCTGTGCCTTTAAAAAGACAGTGGATTTGTTCAGAGGATGTTTGCTATGGCTTTCATCTGAGGCTGAGAGAGTGTGACTTGCCCAAGGTTACCTACTGGGTTTCTGTGGCTGAGCAGGGATTCGAACCTTTGTCTTCCAGAGTTCTATTCCAACACTCAAACCAATTACAGCACACTGGCACTCTACACGAGGGGTATGAATGACAAAATCTTCAATTTAATTTGGAGTTAAACCAGAGTTTTGATACAAGCAAATCCTGAAAATGCTAGAGTGATAGGAGAGTGCAATGATTATTTTTTGGAAATTTCTACCTTCAAAAAGGTAGGAAACCAAACATATCTATTAAGGGTTTTGATTAACACTGTGTAAAATCCCCAGATGACAGAGTAATATATTGTTTCAGGGACTAGTTGCCAATACTGAAAATATAGAACAACAGGTTTCATCATTTGAAGTCTCCATATGGAACTCTCAAGTCAATATACTGAATTCCTGCAAGAAAAAAAAATGATAATAATTTGGCTGCTATAGGACCAGATGGCAGATTATAAGGCAGATCGCATCAGGAAGAAAGCAAAGTTTGCTGCACAGGCAACAGTATATTAGCTCAAGTGTTATCTCCCTTGTTTTCAGAGATCGCTAAGAGCTTAGTCCTTAGGTTTGCATGTTTGGAGGTAAACAAATAAGACTGGCTGTGTGTGTTCTTTTGCGTAAGACAGCCACTGCAAAACCTTACAACACTGTTAGGGTTTTTCTAGAAATTTTGACAAATGTGCTTGAGCAATATAGAGGCTGGGTGGCCATCTGTGGGGAATGATTTGTTTGTGTCTTCCTGCATGGCAGGGGGTTGGACTGGATGGCCCTTGTGGTCTCTTCCAGCTCTGTGATTCTATGAAATGTCAGGAATAAACTCTTCTAAAAACTTTCTCTGAAGATGCCAGCCACAGATGCAGGCAAATCATCAGGAACAAACTCTTCCAGAACATGGCTTCACAGCCCGGAAAAAAACTCACAGAAAACCTATGGATGCCAGCCAAAGGAAGGCCATGGCAAACCTCCTCTAAACAAATCCTCCCAAGAAAACCCGTGATAGGTTAGATAAGAAAAGAGATAAGATTAGTTTGATATGACTTGTTTTTGAGAAAGCCATGTTTACTTTCAATCAATCAATCAATTGATCAATCAGTGTTCCCATTCCTTCCTGCCTGCTTCCAAGGCTGGTTTCATGTAAGATACTCTCTTCTGTACTGGGCACCACCCTTCTTATTCAAACTGGGTTGTTGGGCAAGGCAGAGATTATCTCATGATGAAGAGTGGTTTCAAAGCGTCAGCCTGGCCTTGCAGCAGGTGGTTTGCTGCATGCCTTTGTCAGGAGTGGATTTTCCCAGGGCATCTCAGCCTTTGGGAACAAGAGAAAATAGATGTGCCCAGCCAGCTGGGTGAGGATTAATTGGGCAAAGCGTGGAAGCTCATGGCAGCCTGGCACTTAATGTCATAAAACCAGTCCATGAAATGCACGGCACGTGAAGTGAGAAAAGGTGACAGTGCCAACTTGCAAGATGAATCAGGTCCTTTGGATTGTAACATGCCAAATTTTATAGGCAAAACTCTGGCTTCATCTGCAGCAGAAAAACATCTGGGTTATGTTTCATCCTGAGGTTCCCAAAAAGCATTGGTGACATTTCAGTGTACAGGACAGGAAAAAAACCAAACAACTTCACCACACAGGGACAAATCCACTGCTGACGTGCATAATGCATCATGTATGCTCTTGCTTGGCTTTGATTTATTTCAAAGACTTGTGTCCAGGAGAAATTGCTGGTAGGAATCCATCTTTCTCATGGTCTAAAGCCCTTGAGTGGCAGCCAGTTGCTTTGGGAAGGTTACTTTTCATTTTCATTGTACTACAATTTCCATAATCCTGTTGTTGCATGAGACTGGCATAAGTTGTTGGAAGCAGGAGAAAAAGGGTATTGGATGCAGGCAGAGTAAAACAGGTAAGGTGTTATAGAAAGAGGTTGCTCAGAACTGCCAAGTTTGTCAGCATTCTCCCACCACTAGCGGAAGCCCCTGGGGAAATGGTGACCACTGTCATAGTGTGCCAACTGGTTTCCAGCCTTCGTTTGTCCCCAGCCTCCACCCTTGTAGCCCTCCGATGGTTGGAAGGATTTCTGGAGGTTGGATGGATGGTGCCCAAAACAGTAGAGCCACCTCTGGTGAGACTCATCTGCATAAACTGAAGTGAAGTTTTCACAAAGCAGATGGAGATCATGGTTACACATCACAACCAATGATGATCTGCAACTGTATCAGGTACCGAATCCAAAAATGTCAATAGCAATACGCTCTGTATGGCTGTCCATTACTCATACATATGGCTCAAGTGTTCAACTCATCCCTCATTCAACAGGACGGACAGCAGCATAAATTATTTCCATAACTGTTCCCAACCACAGATATGCAATTGGCTTAATTTGATTACATCTTCTGCCAAGTGCCCCCTCAGGACATGCATATACATGCAAATATATTGCTTGACTTCTAGAGTTGAAAATCACACATATTTACTGTATATACTCATGTATAAGTCAAACTCCTGTATAAGTCGAGGGCAAGTGTGGAGGCCAAAATTACAGATTTTGATATGATCTATGGATAAGTTGAGGGTCATTCTGCAGAGACGGGGAAACAACAGCATCATCTCAGGGAGGAAGCCACCCTGGCTGCTGCCACCACCATTTTTCTTCCCATGCATTCAAAAAGGCCTTTCATCAATCTACTCAGAGAAGGGGATAGTTATTTTGTTTGGATAAAAGTTAAGGTACAGTATTAACTCATATATATATATATATATATATATATATATGAACCATTCCCTTCTCTGAGCAGAGCTTAATCTGTCCTGGGAGAACTCAAAAGAAGCACCAACCCCTTCTACTCTCTCAGTGCTCCTTTGAGGAGAAGCACCGAAGAGCCACCACCGTGGCCATTTTCCCACCCAGGCATTCAAAAAGGCCAGAAGTGGCACCATAGCAGAGAGAGCAGAGGGAATCAGTGCTGCTTTTAGGTTCCCCCGGGAAGGACTAAGCTCTCTACTTTTGCCACTCTACTCAGAGAAGAGAATGGTTCCTTTTTTGATAAGAGTTAAGATGCAACACTTACATTGACCCATGGATAAGTCAACCCAGGGTTTTTGGTTCCATTTTTTACTGAAACATCTATAAACAGTTTCTTTAATGCCAAGGAATTCCATAGCACTGTAACCTTCATTTAAGCCAGGGGTGGAAATCAATGCAGCCTTCAGAAGCTGTTGAACCACAATTCTCAGAACTCCTCACCTTTGGCCAGTCTGGCTAGGGGTGCTGGGAATTACAGTCCAACAACATCTGGAGAGCTATGGAATTCTCACCCTGATTTATTCTCATATGGTGTGAACATCAGTCTTACTGCAAAGAGTTACACTTAATAATGCAGGCATTTATTCTGCATGCATACACACACACACACACACACACACACACACCTCTTGAATAACTAAGCAATCCAATGTTAGCTGTGGTGGGTCTGGGACTAAGAAAATAGATCATGAATTTTGATAACAAGGGATGCTGCTGGGTAGGTTCACCCAGGGTGTGTCTATACCATAGAAATACAGCAGCTTGACACTGCTTTAGTCACCATAGTTCTATCCTATGGAATCCTGGTATTTGTAGTTTGTGAGAAATTTAGCCTTTTTTGGTGCCTCACCAAACCACAAATATCATGATTCCATAGGATAGAACTATGGTGGATAAAGTGGTGCCAAACTGCTATATTTCTGCAGTGGCCACTGACTGATGGACAGACGAGCCCTCGGCCATAACACCCACAGCAGCTGCCAAGGGCTGGGGTGCCAGGCAGGATGGGTGAGGACTGGGCAGGGTAGACTCGGCATACACCACATGGACCGCCTGCCCCGGGAAGCTGCCGCCGCCACCACAGACACAGAGGTATGGGCAGCTAAAGGGCTGCCACCAAAGGGCTTGCATGTGATAAGGAAATATCAAACTCAAAACTAAGCCAGTGCAATTGTGCAACAAACCTATCATGTGATAAAGTCCTAGGTCTCTCGCATCTGATGTGGGTTGAGGACCACACAAGTTCGCTCACATTAGCCTTTAAAGATGCACAAGACTTTTTCTTGTTTTTCTTGCAACTGACTAGCAGAGCTTCCTCCACCCCTTTGAAATTCTTGCTTTATTGCAAGAGATCCCAAGCAGATTGGCTGTGGGTACATTGCAAAAGAGCAGAGAATATGCAACAGTCCCAAAAACAGTTTTCTGTAGCTGCTATATCTGCTGCAACATCTCCAGAATAAAGGTTTTTCCATGTATCTATGATCATTCCCAAATGCTTTCCACCTCTCTTCGCACCCATCCTTCATTCTACTATAGGAAGGGACCTCTTATCCCCCCACTCACCTCTCTCCACACAGAAGGCTGTGACCAAGAGCACAACAGTCAAAGTCTTCATCTTGGTGAGGTGTTTTCCAGCTTGTAAAATGCAGGCTGCTACCCTAACATTATATATCTAGTAGCTACTAACCTACTCTGTCATCATAAATGTGTCACACATTAAGGGTGGTGCCATTAGGGAGGAGCATATGGCTGCCCAAAGGCTGCCTATTGTGCGCATCAGGTTTTGCACTGCATTATGGGTGTGGTTGTCACTGGAAATCAATGCAAAGCATGCTGGAACTTGCATGAAAGTCCTCCTCTTTACTGCTTTCTTGAATATAATGCTAAAGTGGTTTCCTTAGTTCTATCTAGTTTCTATCTATCTACAACTACCATGTCTGTTGTTTTGTAGTTTGCATGAGGAAAGCCTTTAAGATCATATCAATTCAAAGAGGCTGCTAAATTCATGAAATTCAAATTTAGTAGCCAAGGCGGTATTGTATGAAAAAGATGTTTGAATTAAATATTCCCAGAGACGATTTCACATCAACGTAAATCATAATTTGATGCCAAAGGCACTGCAGAAGCCACGTTCTTCTTCAACACCAGCAAATTGTAAAGCTCTCCTGGCACACTTATTGTATGCAGTGGGTTTCTATGAGTGTATCTGGTAGATTTCCAGCTGTTTCAGGGGCCATTCCAAGAAAGATCCAGTGGTTGTTCTGATGGGGCGGGGAGGGTAGAGCTGTGCCTGACTGTTGTTGCAGTGGGAATAAATGGCTTGCAAAAGGAGCTACTGGATACCTCCTCTCTAAATTGGGGTAGGCAACTGCAAAGTGGCCAGGGGCCAATCCCCCCCCCAATCGCCCTCGGGCTGTAACACACACACAGAGGGAGGTGAGGGGAGAGGGAGAGACCAAACACATGTTTTCCACTTCAGACCCTCTCAAAATGGTGACAGGAAGCAACACAGTGTCATTTCCAGCTGCCATTTTGAGAGGGATCGCAGAAGAAAATGAGGTATCAAGGAGACGTATAGGGTTCTGAGGTGCTTGTGAGGGTGGGGGGAGGTTATTTTTTCATGTTTTCACACATGGGGGGTTGCATAGTTTGGGCAAAAAATGGCTCAAAAATAATACTGAATTGTGTTTTTTTAATGGGGGCACTGGCACAAAAGTATCTAGAGGCCACCCACATATGGCCTGTAGGCTACACATTACCCACCCTGGTCTAAACAGTACAATTGCCACCCCATGAGGGCTAGAATCCTCTTGATACATTGTTGTTGTTGTGTGCCTTCAAGTTGTTTCCAACTTATAGCAACCCTAAGATGAACCTATCACAGGGTTTTCTTGCAAGATTTGTTCAGAGGTATTTTGTTTATTTATTTGTTTGTTTGTTTGTTTGTTTGTTGTTTTGCCTTTGCCCTCCTCTGAGGCTGAGAGAATATGATTTGGCCAAGATCTCTCAGTGGGTTTCCACAGCCAAGCAGGGATTCAAACCCCAGTCTCCAGAGTTGTAGTCCTACACTCAAGCCACTGCACTATTACCTTACACATGTGGAAGAGGATGGACATTTCTGTTTGATGTAGAACAACACATTCAATTCAAGCTTGCAGAAGTTGAGTTGCCAATTTAAAAACAATCACTTCTCTGAATGCCATCAGTGATGCAACACAAGGAAAGGTATTATCAGAAGGGCAATTTTTTCAGATGGCTGTAGGTATCAAGGTTGGGCATAGTGAATTGAGGCAGGTTCTACAATTGGGTATGTTGAGCCTAGGGAAGAAGAGGTTAGAGGGAGGGACCCAATAGTAGTTTTCCGATGTTTGAGAAGTTGCCATCCAGAAATTGGATCAGACTTCATAGAATCATAGAGCTGAAAAAGATCACCAGGGCCATTCAGTCCAATTGTTACATGATTTGCTAGTGTCTGTGGAAAATCCACAAATGTCTTTGGGGAATATTAATTAGCTCAGTTGGCATGTGAGAGGTCATGTAACTACAGGACCTTGTGCCCTGGGTATATCAGTACTAACTGGGAGAGAACGAGCCAAAGAAACCAAATAACCTTGAAAACTTTATTGAAAATAAAGTAAGGCTGCATTTACACACGCATTCATTCATCCAGCACATTCACAAGAACTACTGAAGAAAAGCAGGAAGAATCTGAAAGGTGGGTTAGATTGAGGCTTTCTAGGTAATACTGTACCACTCCAAAGCAAAGAGGGATTTACTCTTGGGTAGCTTGCAAGGACAGACAGTGAATGGTTAACATGAAGGGGGGAGCAGGAGGTTAGAAGCTTGAGAAAAGAAGTTTTTGTCCAGCAAAGAGAGAGATTAAGTGGGAGGAAAAGAGCATTTGTCAGGCAGAGAGGGAGGGATATTTGGAAGGGAAAAGAGAAAAAAGCAGGGAAGGAATTCCGACTGACACAGAGACAGGAGGGAAGTGGGGACCAAGTGCACTAAGAGGAGATTTGGGGGTATATTTACACACAAAATCTGTCAGGGATGATGGGAGTTGTAGCTCTTCACCTCTGGCTCAAACTCACCACCTTGTTATGCAGCAGAGCCAACCAGCTTAGATCAGTGGTTAATGCTTTTCTCCAAAGCAGCAGAGTTTCAGAGAATAGGCTGAAGATCCTGACAAACTCTCCAAGCCTTCTCACTCTTCTCCAGGTGTCTCCAAAACATCTCCAGGAATCACCCAGGCAACTCAGTAGTTTTATATAAAACCTACTTTATTCCTCTATATAAATATACTATATGCTATAAGGTCAACAAATCACAATCTCTACACACTACTTTACAATATCTCCAAACTACTGCACCTCTACTCAACCACAAAAATACATTGGCAAACATTGCAATTTTATAGCCATTGTTTATCACCACCCACTAGTTAGTTTCCACCCAGTGGGTGTGTACTTCCATTCTGATTGGTCCACATAGTTCCATCCATGCTTAAGACCAACCCATGTATTTCAACATTTCACCTTGTACACTTAATGATTCTCAGGTGTTTCCAATCTGCATTCAGTACCTCTGTCCTTGGCTCTCAGGCCTTATAGATTACATTAGCAGTTTCACCTGTGTAGCCCCATAATTGCTCTTGCTTAGTCATTGTGACTTTCACATACATATTTTATTTCTTTCACTGTATGTCCCATGTTGCATTTTCCTTAACAATCCCCTCCGAAATAAAATATTGTATGTGTCTTACAATGTCATTCCAACCATTTGTGTCAGCCTTTCATGTTTTTCTGCTGTCAATGCTTTTGTGAACAAATCTGCTATGTTGTGTTGTGTTTCTATATATCTCAATTCTATTTCACCCTTCTGAACCATGTCTCGCACATTTTGATATCTTACACCAACATATTTTGTTCTGTTCTTCAAACTTTCAGTTTCAGCCATCGCTATGCATGACTGTGAATCTTCCAGTATTTCCACTGGTATCTTGTAACTTTCATTTAAATCATTTAACAATTGCTTAATCCAGTGTACCTCATTTACTATCTCATTCAAAGCAGCGAATTCTGCTTCCGTTGTGCTTAACGCTACATTAGTTTGTTTTCTACTTCTCCAAACTATTGGACTTTCACTATATTTAATTATCATACCTGTAACTGACTTCTTGTCTCCTAATTCTGATGCAAATGAACTGTCTACATAACAATCTAGATCTGAACTATTGTTTCTTATAATCAATTTCCTATCTAAGGTTCCTTTCAAATATCTCAATAAATGTTTTACCGCTGTCCAGTCTTCAATTTTTGGATCATTAACCCTTCTAGACAATACATTTACAGCATAAGAAATGTCTGGTCTGGTGTGGCAAGATATGAATTGTAAAGATCCTATTATACTTCTGAAGAAAGTCTTGTCCTCAAACGCTCTAGTTGTTTCCTCAGACACAAAACCAGTTGTCATTGGAGCTCTTACTATTTTTGCATTCTGTAATCCACACTCTTCAATCAGTCTTTCAATTTTATTTCTCTGACTTAATAAACAATGTCCTTCTTCTGTCCATTCAACACAAATACCTAAATAAGACTTCAATACACCTAAGTCCTTCAAAACAAACTTCTTAGACAATTCTCTTTTTACTGACTCAATTTCCTGTTTTGACTTTGCTGCTACGCACAAATCATCTACATAAATCACTAATACTATGTCTCCTTTTGTATAAACACAAGCATCTGCAATGCTCCTCTTGTAACCTAGCTTAACTAGCTCATCATTGATGCACAGATTCCACGCTCTGGCACTTTGCTTTAAACCATACAACGCTTTCTTTAATTTATATACTCTCTGACTACCATTTTCTTCGAAACCTTGTGGCTGTTCCATAAATATTTCTTCATCCAGAACCGCATTCAAGTAAGCTGTCTCAAAATCAAAATGTTCTACAACTAAATTCCTTTTTACTGCTACAGCTAGAACCATTCTCAGACTTTCTGGCTTTGCAGTTGGAGAATATGTCTTATCATAGTTCTCATACTGCTGTTGTGCAAAACCCTTAGCCACTAACCTAGCTTTATATTTGATACTTCCATCTGGCATTTCTTTCCTTTTGTATACCCATTTACAACCAATTACTTTCTTGTCTTTGGGTCTGTCAACAATTTCAAAAACATCTTTATTTACCAGGCAACCAAACTCCTTATCCATTGCATCAAGCCATCTTTCCTGTTCTTCACTAGGATAACTTTCCAATTCTTCAAAACTTTCAGGCTCCTCTACTGCTAAACAAGCTCTTGCCTTTGTCACAACAAACCTATCTGGAGGCTTTCTAACTCTATGACTACGCCTGGGAATAAAATCTGCTGTTCTGTCTCTTTCATCCTCACTTTCTCTACTGGGAGTTGTAGTTCTATGACTAAATCTCTTGTCTTCAGTCATTCGAGTAGTAGTAGGCCTAGATGCTATCTCATCATCAGAAGAACTACCACTGCTGCTAGGTGATGCTTCCTGCTTAACTGTAACCCCTCCGTTTCCTGAGGTTGGTTCAGTTTGTGCTTCTGGCTCATTTGAACTCCCTAACCTCAAAAACACTTCTTTATTGGCATGCAGTTTGTCCCAACCAGCATGTCTCTCAAAATTTGCAGACCTAGAATACTGCACTTGTTTTCCTCCCAAATGAAACTTGTAGCTATTTCCAGAATACCCCAAAAACCTAAGCCTTTTGCTTTTGGGTTCTCCTTTCCTCCTGAAACAAGCAGGTGTGTAAACATGAGCAAATTGTCCAAAAACCCTTAAGTACTTGTAATTTGGCATTCTCCCATACAATACCCTGTAGGGAATGTCTTCAATTTCTGAATGATACAATCTGTTACTGATATGTATTGCAGTCAAAGTTGCTTCTGCCCAAAAACTATCTTTCACCCCTGCATCTGCCATCATACAAGCAGTAATTCTTTTTATATCTTGTATTTTCTTTTCTGCTAACCCATCCTCACTAGGACAAGCAGGGTTTGTAGTTTCATGCCTTATTCCCACCTTGTGAAACCAGTTAAACAATTGCTTATTTAAAAATTCTCCTCCTCTATCAGTAATGATGGTGCCTACTCTGCTATCAAATTGTCTTTCCACCATTCTTACCCATGCTTTTAAACTTTGCCCAGCGTCAGATTTGTTTTTCATTATTCTCACAAATGCAAATCTTGTATACCTATCAACAATTACTAGGAAATACTTGCTTCCCCCTAAGGACAAACAATTAGCTTGGGCAACATCTGCATGTACATACTGAAATGGTCTTTGAGCAATTCTTTTTGTTTTCTTAGCTACTGGAAAAGCTCTGACCTTTACCTGTTGACATACCGTACAATCTAAGTGGTTTTTGCATTCAGTAACTTTTAAATCTGGACACATACTGATTAAATTCTTTAAACATTTGAAGCTCGCATGGCCGAATTTTCTGTGAAGCTCGTGTATGCAGTCTTTGTAGATTGGAATATTTTCTATGTTATTAGCTTCTTCAACCCTGTAGCTATCAATATTGTCCTCCAAATAATAAAGTTTGTCCTTTTTCAAACCTATGCCACGCAATTCCCCATTCAGTTTTATCTTACACATGTTCTTTTCAAAGATGACTGTGTAGTCTCTTTCTGTTAATCTGCTTACTGATAACAAATTATTTTCTAACTCCTTTACATGTAAGACATCATTAAAATTCTCTTTTAGCCCTGGAATGTACACAGTACCCATTTGATTTACAGTACTTAGCTCTTTCCCATCAGCCAAAACTACAGCATTTACATTAGCTGATTTTCTACTACTTATTAAATTTATATCATTACACATCAAAGATGTGGCTCCTGAATCTACTAGCCATTTAGAATTTGCATTTTGTTTTTCCTTAATCATGGTTGCAACCCCCTTTTTATTACCAGTGTCCCTCAAAAATGGAGGTCTGGACTGTTTTTGATACTGCCGCGGCTGCCATCTGCTCTCTGCTTGCTTGCGTCTCTCAGCTGCAAAATGTTTACAATGTCTCTGCAGATGACCAATCTTCTTACAATAAAAGCACCTCCGTTGCTCCCTTGTAGAGGCTGCTTCCTCCTGCGTTCGCCAGTCAGGAGTTGTTTGTTGTTTTGGCACAGTCTTTAAACTTGCTGAGTCACCCTGCTCAGACATTCTTCTCTGGTTCTCTTCCAGTATTCTGGCCACAACTAAGTCTCTATTAAGCTCAGCTTCTGGCAAGTTCTGCAAGCTGTTCGTTATGTTGTCCCACGAAGAGTCTAGCGATTCTACTAAAATGTAGCATTGCTGCTCTTTGCTAATTTGCACTCCCCTCAGTTCAGCTTGCACAAACAAGTCTTGCATTATTTTTAAATGTTCTATCACACACTGCCCTTTAGTCATCTTTTGCCTGTATATTCTTTTAGACCATAGCATTTTTGCAAAAGCAGTTGAAGGAGTGTGTAATCTCTGCAAGGTATCCCACACATCCTTGGCAGACGTTTTATCTCTGACGTCATTAATTAAGTCTTCTTCAAGCATGAGATAAAGACAGGCTTTTGCTTTACTATCTCTCTCTTGAGTGGCTGCATTAGCATCAGCTGCCAGCCCTGTTTCAACTGTTGACCACAGACCTTCCTTTACTAGTAGAGATTGGGCATAAATCTTCCAGGTAGAGTAGTTGTTTCTATTTAATTTACTAAACTTTAGAATTTCCATCTTGATTTGTGCAGTGACTCAATTTGACACAGTCCTTCTGAGTATGCACAGCCGACCCGTCTGGGCTTAAGCAAAACACAAAATGATTTACTCACGAGGCTTATCAGTGCAGCACAAACAACTTGCTCTGATCTGTCGTCCACAAAGCTTTCTTCCACTTTCTGGAACTTTCAGCTTCTGTGGATGCTGGGTGCTCTAGTAACTGGGCCCATAACCCTTGTCAGGGATGATGGGAGTTGTAGCTCTTCACCTCTGGCTCAAACTCACCACCTTGTTATGCAGCAGAGCCAACCAGCTTAGATCAGTGGTTAATGCTTTTCTCCAAAGCAGCAGAGTTTCAGAGAATAGGCTGAAGATCCTGACAAACTCTCCAAGCCTTCTCACTCTTCTCCAGGTGTCTCCAAAACATCTCCAGGAATCACCCAGGCAACTCAGTAGTTTTATATAAAACCTACTTTATTCCTCTATATAAATATACTATATGCTATAAGGTCAACAAATCACAATCTCTACACACTACTTTACAATATCTCCAAACTACTGCACCTCTACTCAACCACAAAAATACATTGGCAAACATTGCAATTTTATAGCCATTGTTTATCACCACCCACTAGTTAGTTTCCACCCAGTGGGTGTGTACTTCCATTCTGATTGGTCCACATAGTTCCATCCATGCTTAAGACCAACCCATGTATTTCAACATTTCACCTTGTACACTTAATGATTCTCAGGTGTTTCCAATCTGCATTCAGTACCTCTGTCCTTGGCTCTCAGGCCTTATAGATTACATTAGCAGTTTCACCTGTGTAGCCCCATAATTGCTCTTGCTTAGTCATTGTGACTTTCACATACATATTTTATTTCTTTCACTGTATGTCCCATGTTGCATTTTCCTTAACAAAATCTCCATTGAAGGTGTAGTTCAAAAAAGAAAACAATTGTTTATCGGAAGATTTCCAACTTTACAGCAAAGGAATTGTGGATGAGTTGGTGCTGTGGGAAATGGGTAAGTTTCAAGACTGATGGACGTCAGACAACTGTCTTTGGGATGTAGATGGAAAGATGAGGAAACCAGTCCTCACACAATGATGAAATTTCCAGCTAACTTTTGAAGTGGTCAGAAGGATGCTTCATCCTGGCACGTTCTCAGAAAACATGACATTATTCCTGCAAACTTCAAAGAAATCTGCTTCACCCTTACCTGAAGTGTGAAAAACATTGAGGAATCTGAAATGGCCTGTCCTTCGGCATATACGTGCGGGGTGAGTGTGCTCTAGTCCTGACCTGAATTTCACCGTCAGCCTTGCGGAGGGCCTGATAACATGTATCAAAAATAAATAGAGTGGTCGCTCTGGTTACACAACCCCCTGCCATGCAGAAATACACAATCACAGCATTCCCAAGAGATGGCCATCCAGCCTTTGACTGAAAATCTCCAAAGAAGGAGACTCCACCACACTCCCAGGCAGCAGCAGATTCCACTTTCAAACAGCTCTCACCATCAGGAAGTTTTTCCTAATATTTATGTAGAATCTCTTTTCCTGTAATTTGAATCCATCACTCTGTGTCCTAGGACTTTTTTGGATGTTGATTTACTGCACCAGAAAGCTCGTAAAACTTGCAATGCTGCTGAGCAGCAGGGGCCCCATTTTGTACAATACTGTTTCAGTACCATGAGAGATTGGAGGCAGCCGCGCCATATTTGGCCATTTTTTATTAATGGGCAACTTCCGTGAGTAAAAAATGGCCTAATATGACACAGCTGCCTCCAATCTCTCGTGGAACTGAAACTGTTGATTTTGGCAGGGGGACGAAACAGGTCCCCTGCCACACAGCAGCGTTGCGAGTGTTACGAGCCTTCTGGCGCGGTAAATCAACGTCCGAAAAAGTCCCTAGTCTCTGGAGCAGCAGAAAACAAGCTTGCTCCATCCTCAATTTGGCATTCCTTCAAATATTTAAACATGACTATCATGTCCCCTCTTAACATTCTCCTCTCCAAGCTAAACATACCCAGCTTCCTAAGCTGCTCCTCATAGGGCTTCCAGACCTCCCACCATTTTGGTTGCTCGACTCTGGACACATTCCAGCTTGTCCGTATCCTTCCTGAATTGTGGTGCCTAGAACTGGACACAGTATTCCAGATGATGTCTGACCAAAGCAGAATCGAGTGACACTATTACTTCCCTTGATCTAGGCACTATGCTCCTATTGATGCAGCCTAGCATCACATTAGCCTTTTTTTAGCTGCGCATCACACTGCCAACTTGTGTTCAGCTTGTGGTCCACTAAGACTCCTAGATAGCTTTCACATGTACTGTGGTCAGGCCAGGTATCATCCATCCTATATTTCTGAAGTTCATTTTTC
Source organism: Gambelia wislizenii (assembly GCA_030847615.1). Lineage (NCBI taxonomy): Eukaryota > Metazoa > Chordata > Lepidosauria > Squamata > Crotaphytidae > Gambelia > Gambelia wislizenii. The sequence continues at coordinate 331,975,515 of JAUMIR010000004.1, forward strand.
TGTTTAAACGTAATACCTTACATTTCTCCCTGTTGAAATTCATTTTGTTGCTTGCATTGCTCTATAAGACAGAGCTAGAGCCAACAGATGAAGATTGCTGGAAGGAAATTTTGGCTGTTAGGAGAAACTTCATTGCAGAGAAAGTTGTTTGGCGATGGACCACATTGCCACAGGAAGAGGTAATTACTTGAGTGATTTAAGCCGAAGCTGGATGCTCATTTATCCTGTGCTGAAGAATCTCCATTGCTCAGGGAATTTGACCACTTGTGGCTGGTGGCTTCCCTGTCAGTGGGACTGTGCATTCAAATTTTAATCCAAACTTTCAAGGAGCTCTCCAAGGTTCTGTACTCCTTCCCCAAACTATGTATCAGATCAAGAAGGATAGTGACAAACTGGAACGTGTCCAGAGAATCATAGAATCATAGAATTGCAGAGTTGGAAGAGACCACGAGGGCCATCCAGTCCAACCCCCTGCCACGCAGGAAATCACGATCAAAGCATCCCCGACAGATGGCCATCCAGCCTCTGTTTAAAGACCTCCAAGGAAGGAGACCCCACCACGCTCCGAGGGAGTGTGTTCCACTGCCAAACAGCTCTTACTGTCAAAAAGTTCCTCCTCATGTTGAGGTGGAATCTCTGTTCCTGGAGCTTGCATCCATTGCTCTGTGTTCCAGTCTCTGGAGCAGCAGAAAACAAGCTTGCTCCATCCTCAGCGTGACAGCCCTTCAAATACTTAAACAGGGCTATCATATTGCCTCTTAACCGTCTTTTTTCCAGGCTAAACATACCCAGCTCCCTAAGTCTCTCCTCATAAGGCATCGTTTCCAGACCTTTCACCATTTTAGTTACCCTTCTGTGGACATGCTCCAATTTGTCAATATCCTTTTTGAATTGTGGTGCCCAGAACTGGACACAGTATTCTAGAAGGGTGACCAAAATGATCAGAGATCTGGAAACCACGTCTCATAAGGAATGACTGAGGGATCTGGGTGTGTTTTGCTTGGAGAAGACTGAGAGGTGACATGATAGCTATATGTGAAGGGACATCATGTAGAAGATGGGGCAAGCTTGTTTTCTGCTGCTACAAAGACTAGAACACAAACCAATAGATTCAAATTGCAAGAAAAGGGATTCCACCTAAACATTAGAAAGAACTTTGACTGCTTGACAGTGGAATAGGTTGCCTTGGAGGATGGTGGACATTCCGTCTTTGGAAGTCTTTCAACAGAAATTGGATGGGTATCTTTCTGGAGTGCTTTAGCTGTGTCTTCCTGCATGGCAGGGGTTTGGACTAGATGGCCCTTGTGGTCCCTTCCAATTCTAAGAGTCTATTATCACTTCTTTAAGGTTTGGACTAAAAGCATGAGTTGATTCCCCATCTCACTGACAAGGAAGCCACCAGGCACCACTGGGTTGAACTATATGACCTTCAAGATCCTAGCTCTCAAATTCTATGGAATCCTGATGAACCCCATAGAGTCCAATGAACTATGATCAGTTCAAACAAAGCAGAAATAACAATGCTTCCATGCATGTGCAGAAGGCCTTGCCCATGCCCAAGCAACTGTTTGCATAAGGCGTCCTCCTATGAGTATGAAGTCACCAAGTCTGTTCCCTTGAAGCTGGGATAGACCCATCACACTCACATTTTTCTTCACAACGTCTGTCCTCTAAGATGTCTCCGAACCTTTACAAACACCTCCTGTCACCTCAAATTCTTTGACCAGAAGCTCCCAGGAGCTGAACTTGGGGACACTGTTGTTACTCAGTTTCAGAGCTCCAGTAAATCACAGAATCACAAAATGATAGCGTTTCAAGGGTCATCGGGTCCAATCTGTTTTTTTTATATATATGTTTACAATCTGAGTCATTTCAACCCCTTCACTTCCTCTGACTGAAGTTTACCACCAAAATACTGGGTTTCCTTTGATGCAACTTCTTCCTTTTTCACCACTAATGTTATGCAGCTACACTGTTTCTAAATTCTGCATGGATGAATATTCCTACACACACATAAATATAAAATCTTTCTTCCAATATCCGTGTCACAGACCTATTTCTTATTCACCAAGCTACAAGCATGAAGTACTCTGATACTCGGGTCATTCTATGCCAAAGTGTGCATCCCTTCATTTCTAGCCCAGACCATTCTGTTTATCCAGCAAAGATCTATTCACAGAATGGCAGATGAAATTTTGGGCTCTATAGGCTAACCCCAACTTTATGACAATGGCCTAAATCTGCTATTGTTAGAGGTAGCAACCTCAGCATGCCTATACTCAGTCATTGATAATAATCAAAGACACAGCTGTGTTAGTCTGTTTTAGCATAAAAAGAAATAAAGGAATCATGCATCACCTGAGTCAATCTCAAAGCTGCTACAGATTTCAGTAGTAGTTTGCATGTCTCTAGAGTTTAGGCATAGATGTAGACATTCATACTATTTCCTGTATGTAAGTCTTAGCCACAACTTCTCTCTTCCTGTACCTGTTAGTCTGAGTTTGTCCATGCCACCATTTTGTGGCCTGTAAACACCCTAAAGCCACCCAATCCCATTTTGGAAGCTAAGTAGGATCATCCCTGGTTAGTACTTGGATGGGAGACAACCAACGAACACCTTGCCAACGAAAACCTTATGAAATTCATGGAGTCACCATAAGTCGACAGACAATTTATGGCGTCATCTATCTGAGACAAAATAATGCACACACTTGCACATTAAAGACAATTCACAGCAGCTTTCTTTTGTCTCAACTCAAAATTGAGTGCATGGGAGGCTCTCTGACTGATGCTCACATGGCCACAAATCAAGATGGCAGGCATATTGTTTTGCATGGTGAGGGGGGAGGAAGGTGAAGGGGACCATGGCAGCAGCACTGGTAGCATGGAGTGCAGCCACAGGGAGGCAGAAGAGGAGGGGAGAACCATCCACACTTCACCAATCATGGCGGCAGCGCCACGGAGGGCAACCATGGGGAGGAGTAAGAGGAGGGCTGCTCCCCATCACTGGCTTCATCTTGCCTTCCCAGGCTGGGTTGCTCCTTCAGGTGAAGCCAGAGCAGTGGTGGGGAGGCCCTCCTCTTCATCCTCCCCATAGCTGCCCTCTGTGCTGTCGCTGGGCTGGGCATAGGGCGGACCACTCTCTCCTCCTCTTTCTTCTCATTGTGGCTGCCCTCCATGCCAATGCCACCACTGGGATCAGTGAAGAGTGGGGATTGGCTGTTTAGAGAGGGGCAAAGGCAACCCCCCCCAAAAAAATGAACCATGCCAAGAAAATCCCATGATAAGTTTGCCTTAGGGTCACCACAGGTCAGAAATAACTTGAAGGTACACAACAGCAACAGCAACAAACTGAGAATTCTCTTCCAGAGCACCTTAGCAAACTACAAACTCCAGGATCCTATGGGTATGTTGCCATGACAGTTAAAGTGGAATCAAAGTAGTCCTATTGTGTAGTGCTAATAAGACCTTGGCCTCATCTGACTTTGGAAGCTAAGTGGCACATCAAGCAGGGTACTGCGGAAGAGATTTGTTTCATTTTAATCATTAAATCCTGAGCGAGGCGATTACCAACATTTTATTTTAATTCAGGCCAAGAATCTCTGGACCATTACGTGGGGCCCTTTCACACTACATCGTTTTCATGCTATGGTTCCACTTTAACTGCTGTGGTTTGCATCCCATGAAATCCTGGGGTTTGAAGTTTAGGAAAGTGTATCTGGAATTGTCAGCCAGAGGGCTCTAGTGCCTCACCAAACCATGTATTCCAGGATTTCAGCCATGGCAGTTGAAGTGGAATCATAATTATGTATATATTATGTATAATTATGCAGCATGAAACAACGCCAGGGAAGGAGGATCTGGCTTTCTCTCTTGACAGAGATGACTTACTATGCCAACCTGCCTCCCATGCCAGGGTACCTGGAGACATTTTACACCTGCTGCCCTGCCACTACTTACACTGTTACTGCTACTTACGCCAGCCATAGCCAAACACGGGTGAGTGTCACCAGACTTTGGGGTGTTGCACTGTGATGACACCTTACTCTACATATCTCAGCTTTCCATCAGGTCCGGGTGTAGCAATTGAGGCACTGAACAGAGACTGCGGTTTATTGATTAATTCTGTCCTACTCACGTCACACCCTTCATTTAAAAAGAAAACATTCCAGGGTGGGGAGCATCAATATTAAACACCAGCACATGGGAAATAAACATCCATTATAACCAATAAAGGAACGCAGACTCAGCCAGTGGAAACAGAGACCCTTACCGTACTACATTGTTATAGTGCTATTATTCCACTTCAACTGCTACGGCTACCTCCTGTGGGATTCTGGAGTTTGTAGTTTGGGGAGGCAGTAGAGGAGCTCTCTGGCTGAGAATGCTAAATGCCCCTCCCTAAACTGCAAATCCCAAGATTCCACAGCAGGCAGCCGGAGCAGTTAAAGTGGAATAATAGCACTACAACAGTGTAATGCGATGAGGCTTGAAGGTTGTCTATACAGTTAAAAAAACTCCTCACAGAATTCGCTGGGAATATGAGCTGTCTTATGGGATCTCACAATGCCTCATTGTATTGTGAATGAGGGGGCCAAAAAAGACCAAAAATCACATGAGAAAGCATTTGCAGCTTTTCCCAACTTTTTAAAAAAGCTACATGTGATATGCGCATTCTCACTCATTAAGACAAGTGATTCAACATGAATCACTTTCCCATACAAGAGGAAGTGCAAACCTGATTGGCCAGATGAGTGCAGGGGGCAGTGCTTGGTTACAGGGCAAGTGCCCGCTGCCGCCATATTGGATTTTCATCTTAGTGAGTGATTTAAGGTGATAAAATGGGGATTTGTGTTATCTCTCTCTCTATCTATCTATCTATCTATCTTTTTTTCCCCCTTTTTGGAAAGGTGAAATATCACTTATGCGCACCATAGAAATACGTTTTTTTAAAAAAAAAAAAGTTCAGTGGCTACAAATTTAAAAACATGAGTAATTCACTCATGGCTGTAAAACCATTAAGACAGGTCACAGATGCTGAAAATTGTAATTACAGTAGGACCCCCGTATCCACTGGGAATTTGTTCTGGGGGGCATGGATACCGAAAACCATGGATAATAGCAAACCCCATTGAAACTAATGTGACTTCTGGTTTAAAATACTATGGAGTTGCCCTGGAGGAACTATAAAATGGCTACAGAGGACACCTTTTCTAGGAAGACTCTATGGTAGGTGTACTGAGGATTAATCAGGATAGTCCCTACTGAATTGGGACGGCCGGCGTGTATGCTGAAATAACTAGAAGGCTTCTGAGGACTGGCTATTTTACAACAATTTTTCAGGGGTGTGGGTGTTGTCTCATTTTGAAAAATAAGTGGTATAGCCCACTGAGGTCTGATAAGGGTAAAAATGGTCCCTAGACATTCTAAACCTGCCCATTCTGGTATAGACAGTGGGTGGATTCGACAAACCTCAAGCATGCTTCTTCCTGTTATAGATGAGATTTGGTTTACTGCAATTTGAGATTACTCCTAGAACCAACACTGACCCTGGATTTTCAGGTGGTGTCAGTTTGAGAACTCATGCCAAACAAGTCTTGAAGAGAAACGACAATGCAGAAAGAATCACAACCTGGAAACATCACCCAAGGAGAGCTCCTGCTGTGCTTTCTGCAACTGGACTAGCTTATCTCGTATTGGCCTTTTCGGTCATCAGCGCGCTTGCAGAAAGCGCGGGATGAGCCCTTTCTGAATCTTCGTTTGTGAAGAAAAGCCACAGAGAGAGAGTCAGTAATCTGGAGCAATTTTTTTTACCATTTCTAGGGGATAAGTTATGTTTGAATTCCTATACTGGCAGGAATTGGACTACATCAGTCTTGGAGTTCCTTCCAACTCTATGATCCTATGATTCCATCTTAAGCCAGTGATTCCGATGCGCCCTCTCCTGGCTAAGAATGGAATCTAACCTCTGCTACTCCTCCACACTGGTGACCTCCAGGTAAGGCTGCAGGTATCCTCAGTTAACAAAGTGGAAGTGTTACTTCCACTTCCTTTGTGGATGCATTACTTCCTTAACAGAAAATTTGGTACCAGAGTTAAAAACAACATGAAAAGAATAGGGTTAGGTCCCTGCAGCAAAAAAAAGTAGAGCCATTCAAACATTTTATTCAAAATTAACAATATGCACATGTAAAATGTAAAATGTAAAATGAAACAACCAGGTCAGATAAGCCTTGAATAAGTAAGCAAAACAAAAAGACATGCAATCTAAAATATATGTGAATACACACACACATACAGAGAGAGAGAGAGAGAGAGAGAGAGAGAGAGAGAGGAAAGGAATAATAAAACTATAAAACTATAAAACTATAGAATACAATGTAAAACAAATTATCTAGATAAAATACAAAAAACACAATATAATATAAAGCAAACTAACAAATACATATAATCAAAATATACAAGATTATAAAACAATACTACACTAAAATTCCAAAAAGCCTTGGAAAACACAAACGTTTTTAATTGAGATTTTAAAATAACCTACATTGGGCCCTTGGTATCCACTAGGGTTCCAGGACCCCGTATGGATACCAAAATATATGGAAGCTCAAGTCCCATAACATACAATGGTATAGTGAAATGGTGTCCCTTATATAAAATGGAAAAATCAAGGTTTGCTTCTTGGATTTTTTAAAAAATATATATTTTCAAGCCATGGATGGTGGAATCCATGGATGCCAAACCCGTGGATACAGAGGACCACCTATAGTGTCAAAAAGCCAAATTAATGGATATGAGAGTAAATCAAACCTGAAATCTGCCTAGAAGTCAAAATCACTAAACTGAGGCTATTGTACTTTGAACGTAGCATGAGAGAACATGGCCTGTTGGAAAAGGTGATAATGCTGGGAAAACTTAGAGGCAGTAGGAAAAGAGGAAAACCCAATTACAGGTGGATTAACTCAATACAGGAAGCCTCAGTTTGCAAAACCTGATAATAGCAGGCTGTCATGAAGGTCTGTCATCCATAAGGTCAGTGTCAGTTGAAGACAGCTTGAGAGCAAAAACAAATATAGTGCAGTAGCTGAATTGAGGTATTTAATTGGGTGCTCACAACACATCATGTATTCGGTTATTTTGGGGGGTTTTCTGGGTTGTGAGGCCATGTTCTAGTAGAGTTTATTCCTGACTCTTCTAGAATACGGCTTCACAACCCAGAAAAAACCTATGGATGCCGGCCATGAAAGCCTTCAATTTCACCCATCTTGTTTTACTCCAATAATTCAGTATTTTGCAAGTGGATTCTCTCTTGATTTTCATAAGCGTCTTTATATTCTAACTTTCCTCCAGGGTACTTAAGAAGGAGTACAGGACTTCCCTTTGTTTTTGCCAACACAACCCTGGGAGATAGGTTTTAAGAAAGGTTTGACCACCTGGGCATGTTGGGGATTTCCTGGTTGAGCAGGGATTTGAAAGCACGATTGCTCATACAGCAGTGTTGCACAGTGAGCATTGCCAAACAGCCCCCAGTCATTAGCATGTGTTGTGCCATGTTGCTATTCTGCAGGGGGATTGCATAACAGTGGCGCTACGTATCTCCACATATGGATGTTTACACTTACTGTTGTGTCCCTTCAAGTCATTTCTGACTTATGGCCACCCAAAGGTGAACCTATCACAGGGTTTTCTTAGCAGAATTTGTTCAGAGGGGATTTGCCCTTGTCTGCCTCTTGAGGCTGAGAAAGTGTGACTTGCCTAAGGTCACCCAGTGGGTTTCCATTGCTGAGAGGGGATTTGAACCCAGGTCTCCAGAGGCTTAGGCCAGTGCTCAAACCACTACACCATGCTGGCTCTCATTTACACTACATGAAAGGAATGTCTAATATTTTCTCGATCAGAAAAATACTTGAAAGGCCAACTATGAAGGAATTAGACAAGATCCTGAAGTGTAAAGATATATGAGGACTGTCTATTAAATAACGAGACTGATGGAATAACCGATCTTTATAATTCTAATGCTTGTCCCCTTCAATATACTCTGCATTCACACTCACACACCAATGCATTTTCCACTGGTCAAAGGCATGGAGCAGATCAGTTTCTGTTAGCTGTTTCAACTCACCTGCCATTTTCTTCTTTATGCATCAGTTGACACAAAATGTGTTCCTTTAAGCATCAATTTCACTTTAGGGAAAAGAAAAAAGTCACATGGTGCTAAATCTGGTGATTATGGAGGATGTTCAAGTGTAGTAATGGGTTTATTGGCCAAAAACTGCTTCACAGAAAGTGCTGTGTGAGCAGGTGTATTGTCTTCATAGAATCATAGAAACATAGAGTTGGAAGAGACCACAAGGGCCATCTAGTCCAACCCCATTCTGCCATGCAGGAATACACAATCAAAGCACTCCTGACAGATGGCCATCCAGCCTCTGTTTAAAAACCTCCAAAGAAGGAGACTCCACCACATTCTGAAGCAGTGCATTCCACTGATGAACAGCTCTTACTGTCACGAAGTTCTTCCTAATGTTTTCCTGTAGTTTGAGTCCATTGCTCCATGTCCTAGTCTCTGAAGCAGCAGAAAACAAGCTTGCTCCATCCTCAGTCTGACATCCCTTCAAATATTTAAACATGGCTATCATGTTACCTCTCAACCTTCTCTTCTCCAAGCTAAACATGCCCAGCTTCCTAAGCTGCTCTTCATAGGGCATGGCTTCCAGAACTTTTGTCATTTGGTCGCCCTCCTCTGGACACATTCCAGCTTGTCAACATCCTTCTTGAATTGTGCTACCCGGAACTGGACACAATATTCAAGGACAGGTCTAACCAAAGCTGAATCGAGTAGCACTATTATTTCCCTCAATCTAGGCACTATACTCCTATTGATGCAGCCTTTGCGGCTTCTGGGACATCTCCAAGAGTAGCCCCACGGAGAATGCATCACAGTAGTCTAATCGAGAGATTAGCAGTGGCTGAAGTACTGGGACTGAGAACCTAGAGGAACCAGGTCTAGATCCAGGGCCTTTGGTTCCTCACTCCTGGCATATAGAATATGTGTTTTATAGGCAGTCACTCCCAGATTCAATAGCTAGAACCTTTCATACAAGCAAGGCTGAAAGGGTTGTGTTGGTCCCTCACAGTCAGTCAAAACAGGCAATAATCTGGCATCACCCAGCATCATGTGTTCACATCACTAGGTAGCATAACAAAGGAGAATAACCTACCAGTTTTAATGACTTATTTCCCAATGCTGGATTAAAATGAAGTAATTAAAACCATGTGATTTGTGAGTATGTCTGTGTCACAACAAGCCTCAAGCTCTTTGACTCCTGTTGCTTTGTTACTGGTGTAATGAAGGGCTGGAAGAGTCTGTAATTTCCCAGTTTAAGAAGTGGCAGTGGTCGCAACCCTGCTCTGGAAGATTAGCCCCATAGAATCATAAAATTATAGAGCTGGAAGGAACCCCAAGGGTGCTCTAATCAAACCCCCTGAGACGCTGGAATATACAACTGAAGCACTCCCAAGATGGCCATCCAACCTCTGTTTAAAGACCTCCAAAGATGATGAGTCCACCAGCCTCTGAGGCAGGCTATTCCACTGTCAAACAGCTCTTACTGTAAAGAAGTTCTTCTGAATGTTTAGGTAGAATCTCCTGTTTTGCAAATTGCGGTCATTGTTTTGTGTCGAAGGGATGATCTACACCCACCAGTATACATCGGCTCCCTGCCAGTGTACCCTGTCTGAAGAGGTGGCCTGTTTTCCCCCCTTTACCTAGAGGAAATAGGCTGGAGTCCACACAGAAACGCCATCCTATATTTGCAACCGCAGTCACCATTTTCTCTGCTTTCAAAGCCAGGAAAGGGGCCTGCAACATGTGACCAAAGGCCCCCTGCATGTGACCAGCCTTGGTCACATGCTGCGGGACCCTTGCCTAGTTTCCAGAAGAGCCAGGGAGCTGGTGGTAGCAGCAAGGGCCAGCATGCTGGATGGGCTCCTGTGGACATGCAGGGCCTGATCTGGGTTTTGGCTGGTGGTAACAGATTTAAACGGGTACTATGCTTTATCAGGCCCTACTCCAGCTTGCCCCTGTCTCAGCCCCATATCTGCCCCAGGGATGGTGAGGACTGCCCTGGGGGGAGAATGAGGCGAATGCCCTGTGTTGTTTGGACTGCAGGGCTCTGAGATGGGGGCAAGCCAGGGTATTTAGCCCATGTAATTCTACATCTTCTACAAATTCTACATCTCTGGCATAGCAGAAAACAAGTGTGCTCCCAGTGGCAGCACCAGGGGTGTGCAGAGAGGCCGAACTGCACCAGGTGACACCAGCCTTAGTGACGCCACAGTTTGCTCCATCTTCTATATGACATCCCTTCAGATATTTACTGATGGTTATCATATTACCTCTCCCTCTTTTCTTCTCCAAGCTAAACATACCCATCTCCCTCAGTCATTCTTCATAGGACTTGGTTTTCATATCTTCAGCCATCTTGGCCACCCTCATAAGGACATGTTCCATCTTGTCAACATTCTTCTTGAACTGTGGTGCTCAGAACTGGGCTTGGCATTCCAGGTGAGGCCTAACCAAGGCAGAATAGAGCTGGACTGTGGACATTATCAGACTAGCATCTAAAAACACTGTAAATCTGTGAATGAAGATAGTGGGAACATTGTGGCATTATAACACTTATTATTGTACGTAGCTGTAATCACGTGAAAGAAATGCCATGGAATTATCACACAAAGGCCACTAGTGCTTCAAGAATGGGAGTTTACTTCTGCAATTCAGCGTGGGTGAGATTTCAGCATTTCTCACAAGAAAGTAAATGAGCACACAAGCACTGAAGGAAACCTAAAACGTGCAAACTAAAGGGAACAGGCACAATTCATTAAAGGAGTGTCCTGTGCTTCTTTTCCACGTTCTCACCCAGAAATTTTCTTGCTGAGGAGTGACCATTCACACTAATCTCGCAATTACAATGGGACGTGGTTTTGCACTCAGGCAATAGTGCAAAAAGAGTGCTATTGACAATCTATTGATGGCTTGTCCTGTGAATGAGAAAGAATGCCTGATAATGTCCTATGACTTCCTTTGATGTGAACACTATCTCCATTGAGAGACAGTAGCTTGTTTGGTGTCCTGCTGGCTTGCTGCACCCACAATTTCCATCAAAAACTGGAAACTTTCTTTACAACATGGCAGACTTTAAAAATCTGCAGTTACATGAGTCTTCCCCACTCCGCCAACACCAAGCTCCTAGCAAATTTATCCAGAGACCAGTATGTCTTCTTTCGCAGCCAACAGGCATAAAGAACAGATGGGACTTTTGAGGATGATAGACCTTTATAAAGCAGGTGTGATCAGCACCATGTGATGCCAGGTATTAGCGTGCACTGGGTACCTCTTCAAAAGGTTCAGGCAGCAAAAAATGATACAGTACTTGTTCCTTCAGGCATAAGAATAAAGGCACACACACAGGGTTGTGTCTGAAATAAACTTCTCTTTACTTGGGCATAATAAAGAATATTTACAGATATATACAGCATTCAGAAGAAAACATCTTCACACATCGAGGTCTAAAACAGAACTGCTCAGTTCAGCTCTATAGGACAAACTAAATACCCAGCTCTGCAGAGTTCCTAAACACCTCCCCCAGTCAGCTCTGCACCAGAGCTGAGAGCTCATCAATATTGATACATTTGTTAGCTTTCTGGAACACTAGCTCTCTCTCTGCTGTACTCTGCAGACTGTTTGTTACATTCCAGCTCTTTACAGAATATTTATTTATTTATTTATATCCCACTCTTCAGCCTCAAGGCTATCAGAGCGGCTTACAAATTGTTTTAAGCAATAGCTATTTACACATCTACACTGCGTTAAGCAGTTTCCAATGTGTGTTAGCTAATTGCCCCCAGAAGCTGGGTACTCATTTTACTGACCTATGAAAGGATGGAAGGCTGATAAATCTATTATATGTCCCAATATCCTTACATGTGACAGCTAAAAATCTACCTAAGTCCTACACCAATGGGAAGGAACACAAGCACACCCCTTTAGCAACAATATTGTCAGCAGCAACAAGGGAGAAACAATTTATACATTAAGAAGACTAGGAGCTTCTTTCTGAGCAAAAGTACTGAAGGTGTCAGAAAGCATCACTCAACCAGCAGATTGAAAACAATGGCCCTCTGTTGAGTTTTTTTTCTTATATAAAAGAAAGCCACTAGTGCATAAAAACCACATCAGCATATTATTACAGACAGTCAGGCTTGAAATTGTAAAATGTGGGAAGATACTAGCAGATATGAATGTGGTTTAATTATGGGCTATTGTATTATATGAAAAACTCTCTTGTGAACTCAGAATGACAGATGGACTGGGCTATTATGACTGTTTTACAGATCCACAAGTGCCAAGGCATCATATTAAATACCAAAATCTGGATCATCCATGCCATAATATTTCAATTTCTATGTATGTGTGTGAATGACTCATTAGAAAAGACAATAATGCTTAGTAAGGTAGAACCGCGGTAGAAAGCTGGGCAGTGAAAAACGGTGACAGGAAGAGAATTAACTCATTTGAAATGTGTTGTTGGAGGAGAATTCTGCAGATATCATGGACTGCCAAAAAGACAAATAAATGGGTCCAAGAGCAAATCAAACCTGAACTCTCCCTAGAAACCAAGGCAACTAAACTGAGGCTATCGTAGCTTGGACATATCGTGAAATGACATGACTTACTAGAAAAGACAATGTACAGTAAAGCAGAAGGCAATAGGAAAAGAAGAAGTGTACACTACAAGTGGTTACATTCAAAGAATATGTTGAGTACTTTTAAGTATATGTTATTCTTTTAAATATTTTGATATTGTTTTAATAATGTAATTAGTTTAATTCTGTTTTAATGTACACTTTTTGTATGTTTTACTTGTGTGCTTTTTAAAAGTGTGAGCTGCTTTGAGTCCCAGCCTTGGGGGGAAAGCGGATTATAAATAAATAGAAGAAGAAGAAGCCGCAGCCCTGAATCTGCAGGACTTGAGCAGGGCTGTTAATAACAAAGTTTCCTGGAAGTCTCTCATTCATAGGGTCACTAAATGTCAAAGTTGATTTGACAACAATTAACAACAACAGATGGAGACATGTTTTGTTTTCATGGACTACACAAAGGCCAGAGTGCTCAGCAAAAGTCCACTTGGAGAACACACAGACAGTTTTGGCCAGAACTGAGCTATGTGCCTAAAACAATGCCAAGACAACAGGACTGCTATTAGTGACACTTAGATGAGCCTCCTCAACTAGGACTCTATACTTGACCTGTAGAGAAAGGAAAGTAATGGATTACTGTCAGACTGACACCATAGCCTACAATGACCCAAACCAAGCTGCTTAATCTACTGAACCCACCATATTTCAAGAGCCACTGTTGTTTCTTCTTATTATTATTATTCTTTGCCTTCATCATCATCTTCTTTTTCTTCTTTTGTTTTGTTTTTTATTCCTCCCCCCCCTTGATTTACTCTATGGACATTATCACACCAGACTCGTCTCTCATGGCTATCACGTTATTAAAGGAAACGGGAACATACCGGTTGCAAAATGTTTATTATCACATCTCTTTTCATTCTCACGACTGTGCTCCTTTAGCAACCCCTGGTGTGATAGGTCCCTTCAGTTCTGGGATGAGTGCAATCACATGGCATGAAGGGGCTTGATTCTCCTCCTCTCCCCCTCTTTCCCCGTCCCTACTCCAAAGCAGGCTGACTCTGTGCTCATTTGAAGATTAGTGAAAAAGAAAAGCGGGGAGACTCTACCGCCCCTTGAAGACTAACTGGTTTATATTTTAGTGTGAGCTTTTGCAGATATCAATCCACTTCCTCAGTCATTGCATCTGAGGAAGTGGATTGGTATCTGCAAATGTTCATGCAAAAATATAAACCAGTTAGTCTTAAAAGGGGCTGTTGGATTCCTTTTCATCCCCTCCCACTCTCTTGTTCCTTCTGCAGCAACAGACTAGCAGGTTTCTTCTGCCAGTGGGAATGGTTCCATTTTCAAAAAGAGGTGGTACCTACCATGGCCCACCCCTATTTCCTCCCTCCTTTTCTGCCTTACTCCAGGAAGTCCCAAGGGGAGGGGAGGGAGACAGGCTTCACTTGATGCGGATTGTGTCTTCTGCTCAGCTCACGTTACTCACAGCTGTCCCCTTCATCCCTTTTCTGATGCCTCAAGGAGGGAGGGGGATCCACCACCATTACACCCCCTTATTTTGTATACCCCAGGGTGGAGCACACACACCCTACCCCATTAGGATGCTACTGGCTCCACTACACCACTGGTGTGGTATCCAAATATATCCTGCAATTGATGTCCTGCAATATATCCTGCAAACTGGAGGTCCTCCATAACCTTCAGATCTAGTAACCACTGATGTTACTCCATGGATTTGCCCGATCCCCTTTTGCACTCATCCAGGTTGCTGCCCATTGTACCATCTTATGGCAGTGGGTCCCATAGCATTGTGTGAAGACTTCATTTCCTCTCTTCACCATTCAGTTCTCTGGATGAGTCTTTTGGCTTCTGGTAACATCAAATTGGTCCAATAGCTGATCAGTTTTGACTTTGAGTCTAGCAAAAAAAAATATAAAAATCTCCTACATTTGCACTTTCTAAAATAGAGAAAGAAGCATGCCAGAAGACAAAGCTGGCCCTTCTTAAATATGAAGAGAAAAAAACCACAGCAACTTTGAGAAGAGTGGAAACACCGTTCAAATGATGGTGTGTTCGTTGACATGATCATAGAATCATGGAGTCACAGAGCTAGAAGGGCCCACATGGGCTGTATAATCTATGCAGGATTCCACATCTAAGGGCTCATCTGCACTAGCCAGGATACACCAGCATCCTGTCAGCATATCTTGGCTGAGGAGCTGGCCCATTCGCCCTCACCCTGTTACCTGGAGAAAATGGGTCGGAGCCAAACAGGGAACTGGCCCATTGCTGAAGCTGCCACCACTGCCATTTTCCCCACTAATGTGGAAGCCAGCCAGGGGTCCTGCAACATATGACTGCAGGCCCCCTGCATGTGACCAGCCTCAGTCACATGCTAAGGGATCCCACCTGGCTTCCCAGAAAGCCAGGGAGTTAGTGGTGGCAGCAAGGAGTGACATGCCAGACAGGCTCCCATGTGCACGCAAGGCCTGACCCAGATTTTCCTAGGTAAACCAGATATTATAAGAGAACAGTTTATCAGGCCCTAACCCAGATAGCCCTCATTCCTGTCCTGTATCTGTCCTGAAAGTTGTTTGCACTGCACGGGGGCAGATCGGGGTAAATGCCCTGCATCATTTGGACTGCAGGGCTCAAGAATGGGGGCAAGTTGAGTTAGTTAGCCTGTGTAGATAGGCACTCCTGAGAAATGGGGACAGGTTTTACCCTTCTCCAGTCTGTGGATTCACTAACCCATGTCTGAAAAAACATAGTTTCTCTAGGCATCTTGTAGGACCTCCAGCATGACTCTATGGTATGCTTCCACCAGAAATCATTCCTTTTAATAGGGTTCACTATTACCTGTGTTTTCTGGTATCCACAATAAGTCGGGGGATGTACCCCTTGTCAATATGGGGGCCTATCTGTATTTTGAAGGCTATATCTTGCCATATATTTGTTCCCACATGGATCAGAAGAAAGGGGTTATGGTTAGTGGGTTTGATGAGTCTTGTCAGCCTCTCTGTTACATCATGCCAGCTTCAGACACATGTCCCTGGTCCCCTTAAGATACCTGATCACTCTCTTCAGGGCTTTCTAATCCACCCACCTAGGTTTGGAGACCCTCCTACTAACCACACCAACAGCAAAACTTATGTCAGGTCTGGTGTTGTTGGCAATGAACAACAAACTACCAACCACAGAGTGAAACAAATCAGGCCTTTCAAAACACTTTTCTGCCTCCAAATTCATAAAATCTGTAGTCATGGGGGTTCTGACTACCTTGGCCTCACTTAGCCCACACTTGGCTACAAGATTGTCTATCTTTTTGCTTTGGCTCAGGAAAAACTCACCAAGACCGGTTCTCTCTACTTCTACACCTAAATAACACTTTAGGCTGCCTAGGTCCTTCAGCTTGAACTATCTTTCCAACTCCACCTGCACTTGCTTCACATCATTGTTTACTGCCACACAAAGGTCATCCACATAAATCACTAACATGATAGCAATGTCACCTGCCCCCTTGGTATATACACAAGCATCAGCAACGCTTTTTGTATATCCAGGTGACACCAAAACTTGATGAATGCACTTGTTCCAACAGTGTGTGCTTTGCTTCATGATATAAAGCGCTTTGTACAACAAGTACACCTTACTCTCTCCTGCAATATCATATCCTGGGGACTGCTCCATGAACACTGTCTCCTCCAGATCAGCGTTCAAATACACTGTCTCAAAATCAAAATGCTGCAGTATCATTCGCCTTTTGTCTGCTACAGCTAACACCATCCTCAGACTCTCTGGCTTCACTGTGGGAGAAAACGTCTTATCAAAATTGGTGTAGCTCTCTTGCAAAAAACCCTTCGCTACTAAACATACCTCACACTTCTGTGTCCCATCAGGCATGTCCTTAAGCTTATACACCCACTGGCAACCAACAACCTTTTGGTCTTTGGGCCTCTCAACTACTTGGAACACTTGCCTCTCAACCAATGACTCAAACTCAGAGTCCATTGCTGAGTTCCATTTTTCCTGCTCTTCCTGAGGAGGCTTTGGGAGATCTTGAAAGCTTTCAAGTTCCTCTGCCGAAACATTGCACAATCTGGTCTCTTGGACAATAAACCTGTCAGGAGCTTTTTTAACCCTCCTAAACCTCCTGGGAATGAGCACTCTTGTTCTGCCTGACTCATCTTCACTTACGCTGCTGCTACTACCTCTCTTTGTGTCAGGCTTTCTTTTTAGGAACATGTTAGGCTCAATGCTTGTTTGTGGTGGCGTGTGTGTTGGAGTGGCATGGGAAGTGTCAGGTTTTTCTTCCTCTGCTTCCATTGCATATCAGACATCACCTCCCCTCCATTTGTAGGACTTTTGGGAGTTGCTGGCACATCCCTCCCCAAGGGAACAAACACCTCTTGATTGCAATGCAATCTATCCATCCTGCATGCAATTCAAAATTTGCGCTCCTGGAGTACACCACCTTTCCATGGTGAAAAGAAAATTCGTACTTATTGCCCTTATAACCAAGGACACACAGCCTTCTGGTTTTAGGCTGCCCAGGCTTCCTTAGGCTTGAGGGTATCAGGACATTTGCATGCTGGCCAAATATTCACATGTGTTTGAGGTTTGGTGCCCTACCATACAGCAGATAATATGAGGTCTGATTGGCACTAGACGTCCATAATCTATTCATATGGTAAGTAGCAGTCAACACTGCCTCGCCCCATAGCCCAGCTGGGGCTTGTGCATCTTCCATCATGCACTCCTGCATTTGTTTTAACATCCCAGTTTTTGTTTCTGCAAGCCCATCTTCCCCTGGAGATGCGGGGTTTGTGGTTTTGTGCCTACTGCCCCTCCTACACACAATTTAAGAAATCTAATAAAGTATTCTAGTCTTGCACATCAAGATTCTTTGAAAGACAAGGAAGATTGGAAAGAGAAACAGCAGAATTGGGATCTATCCTCAAGTTTCAGTCCTTCGACTGTGTGTTGAACAGAGAGAATGGTTTCCTGGCACACAACACATCTTATAACACCAGTTAACACCCTGAGGGCTCTTTTGGCCAGTTTAACACATCTCCTTTCTGGTTCCCAGCCAGCATCGCACTACATTTTAATATCTCCCTCCACCATTCAAAGGGTTATCTACTCACCCTGGCTTTAGGCAACATCTTTCCTCCTGCCTTTCTCCCTTGATGAATATCATTAAAACTGAACTTGTCACCTCATCACCATACCCACAACTTTTGCATTTCTGTGGCTACTCATACGTACAGCCTGCGCATAAAGATCTCTTCCTAGGCACTTCATTCCTAGCATGAAGGAGTAGACTTAAGTTTATGATAGCTTATGCTACCAACTTCTTTCTCTCTGTTAAGGCTTGTCTACATGGGCAATTTATCTAGTCTTAGCCTCATCTTTGAGCCTGCAGTCCTGACTACACAGGGCATTTGCCCTGTTTTTCCCATGGACAGTCCTCATGACCCCTGGGACCATGACAGGGGGATGATGCAGAGGGGCCCAATAAAACATTTTAAAATAATACCTGTTTAAATCCGTTCCCACTGGCAAAAACCAGATCAGGCACCGTGTGACCGTAGGAGCCTGTTGCAGGACGCTGGTCCATTGCTGCAGCTGCCTTCTGCCTCACTCTTCCATAGCCAAGAAAGGGGTCTGCAACACTGGTCACAAGCAGGGATCTTTGCTCGCATGCTGCGGGCTGGTTTCCTGACATCAGAAAGTGCAACAGTGGCACTGGCTACAGGGACAGGCTGGCATGTTTATGTGGAATCTGGTCTGTTTCATACTGGAACAGGCCAGATCTGCTGGTGGAATACACTGGTGGTGAACTGGCATAATCTGCCCAATATAGATGAGCCCTATGTCTCTGACATTTTAAGTTACTGCAATGCTTGAAATTTGGGAACTAAAGGAACATTTTGGGAGGGGGCAGAATTCTTACATGGGGGCATATAAGAATTCTTATACCCACTGTATAAATCTTCAGTTCATATGTGCCTTCAAGTCGCCTGTCAACTTATAGCAATCCCATGAATTTCACAGGGTTTTTACAGGGGTGGTTTTGCCAATTCCTTCCTCTGAAATATAGGTTAGACAACTATGGGGCTGACTGTATTTTCAATTAGACAAATGCTGGAAATTGTCCACAGAATTGCATGGAGGATCTATTGGAAAAGCAAACCGTGGATAAAGAATCTGTGGATATGGGGGTCGACCGGTACTTGCTGTTTGTGTTCCTTTGGTCGCTTTGTCTGCCCCTTTTCTTTGGATGCCTAAACCCTATTTTTTAAATTTAATTTAATTTAATTCTAAACAGTCAACTGATGATTTAAGTTACTGAAAAGGTAAAGATTTGAGCACTGAAGGAAAGTTTCCTATGGCATACAGAACTCTTATTTGAGGCACTATTGTCCTCATTGTGCCTGCCCCACCACCACCATAGCTATTTCCCTGTGTGATTTGGGAGTAGTTGTAGTCTGAAGAAGTAACTCTTCCAAGCTCTGAGAGCTACCTGTTAGTGAACATACAGACAGTACTGAACTAGAGAACGTAATGGTCTGACTCCTTCCTTATCTCCTTCCTTTGCAGTGTAAATGCAAGAGGTCAAACTGGAACTGTCTCCAGCTGATTGACTGCCCTATTGGTGCTCAGAAATGCCTGACCATTGGGTCCCTTTCTAGAACTGGTAGGCAACCTAGTGACATGACAACCCAGGCCCACACACCTTTGTCAGAACATCCCAGTAATGAAATTTATATTCCATCACCTCTAACCTTTCACGGGCGGAAACTGTGGGCTTGTCTATACGAGGGGGGACATTGACTACTCCACAGTAATAATAATTTGCAGCAGCTGTGACCTGTCTTAATGGTTTTACAGCACCCATGAAATTGGCATGCCCGTAGCCGGGATGGCAGCCACAAATTACTCGCGTTTTAAAAACTGCTGAAGATGACCCGTAAAAAAACTATTTCTATGGTGCGCACAAGCGATATTCCACCTTTCAATTTTTAAAAAAAAAATACCACAAACCCCATTTTATCACCTTAGCGATCACTTGCCAAGGCAAAACTCAAACATGGTGTAGCAGGCGCTTGCCCTGTAACCAAGCCCCGCCCCCTGTGCTCATCCAGCCAATCAGGTTTGCGCTTTGTCTTGTATGGGGAAGCGATTCATGTTGAATCGCTTGCCTTAACGAGCGGAAATGCACATATCACTGGAGCTTTTTTTTTAAAGCTGGGGAAAGCCGCAAATGCTTTTCTCATGTAGTTTACATGAGAAACAGGGTCCTCTGTAACTATCATGCAGCTGTTTGACTTTGGAAAATTAACTTGTTGCCTGGAGCTTTGCTACTGTTTCTTTGGTACCATTTTTCTCTCCATCACGGCTTGCTTTCACACAGAGATCCCTTAATGAGCCACATAGTAAGCTATTGAGCTTAATTTTTCTGGGGGGACTAAAGGTACAGCTACCCAGTTTGGCTCCTTATCAACATGCTTTGTGCATAAATTCACCTCCAGCCTTGACAATACAATACAATACAATACAATACAATACAATACAATACAATACAAAGTCATCCTGAGGAATTCACCTACAAAGGATCCTGTGAAATTCACACTGAATAGAGACAGGTTTGAGTTTCCAAGCAATGTAATGGTTTGGTTCTCAAATACTCTTAACACTCATTAAGGTCCTACCTCATTATTGGGTAGGGTAAATCTACACTCACATGAGGACACAATGTTTGCGTTATGCCACCCTTCTGCTCAATAGCGTAACTGATTCTGCATTTTCCCATGTGCCTGCTTCTTGTCCCATTATACAATAGGGAAAACATAGTGGCTGTTTCTGCAAGCCCGCTGTAGCAAAGGGTAGGGTTGAAGACACTGGCAAAGAACTATGCCCCATCCCAAGACTGTGCCACTTGATGTTACACCTGTCAAATTCTGTTTACACAGTAGTAAATTGAATATGGATGTTACACAATAGCCAAAATACTTTCCAGCTATTGTCACTTCCCCCCTTCCCCTGCATGCTTTTAAAAATCATCTTTGCCTGATGCAGAAACCTGTGTGTTTCAAAAGCTAACACAAAGAATATACAGTATGATCCCCTTATCTGCAGGAGATACAGTCCTGTATTACCCGAATTGCATGGGGGTCCGCGAGGATCGCACTAGTGTCCAAAATTAATATGGATAATATTAATTAGCTCAAGAATGGCATGCAAGAGCTCGGGTAACAGCAGGATCTTTTAACCTATGATACTGGTAATAACACAGGAGACTCTAAACCAAAATGTACCATTAAATAATCTTTATGGAAATTAATATCAACAGCATTCATGCAAACACTGAGTCTTCAAGCAATCACTCAAGGCTGTCAAAGACAGTAGGAAGCATTTGTATAGTAGAATAGAGTGAGGGGATTGCGGGTTATACTGTACCAATCCCGCAGAGCTGAGATCGCAAAGTACACTGACAGCGAGGAGGTCCAGAAGATGAGATGGCTACGCAGTCTGACTTGAAGTCAAGAGGAAGGGGAACCGCGTCTGGCCACACAGACTGATAGAGTGTCTAGAAGAAGGGGATCTGTGTGCACTTGGGTGGTGCTTTAGAGTGGTATTTATATGGAATGATTCCCCTGAAGGGATGAGATTTTGAGTAGAATACAATGTTTCTCGGTGGTTCCCATGACTAAACAATGGGTGCACCAGAAGAGTTAATGATCATTAATTGGCACTGCATTTGGAACTGAATAGGAGCAGGCAAAGGTTATTGTTGGAAATGGGAGAGGGAAGGAAGGAACCATTTTACAAGCATCAAGGACTCTGCTATTGTCGAATGGATTAGTGAGTGACTCACCTCCAGCTGTTAATCTCTGACCTGATTATTTGTTTGGGGAATTTCCAAAGGCACCTCCTTTTTTTGTTACACATGAACACAGCCTTGGTATTAGGGGGTCCCTGATTTACCTGCTAACCTCGTAGAAGGCCACATTAAGCCAAATTATTTGCCAATTACTTGATATTCTAAGATGGAGGCTATCAGGGTAGGTAACACCTGGAAATGTGAAACTGCAGATAATAGCAAACCTATTGGTTGTGCTGTAGTGCCTTTTGGATTGCCCTAATAAAAGTATTGCCACAACATGGGCTTTGTAACTTATCTTCCAATCAACACAGACTCAGTGTCGGCCACATTAACATTGTTGCTGAAGACAAATGAAGCAGCAGGAACTCACCTTAATGAAGAAATGAAACACACCCATCCATAGCCAAGGCAACTAGGAAACATCTCCCGTATGACCAATTGTTTATCTGGATTGTACTCACACTGCACAATTATAGCAGCTTGACCACACTTTAATTGTCTTGGCTCAGTCCTATGAAAACCTGGGATTAGTCATTTGGTGAGGTACATAGAGTTTTTCTACTGTGCTCCTTAGCTGTAGCACTAGAACTTTCTGGCAGGGCACTCACCAGACTACATGTCCCAGCATTCTATGGGAGAGATCCATGGCAGCAAAAATAATATCAAAGTGATATAATTGCATAGTACAGATACATCCCTGTTTGCTTGGTTTTGTTTCTGTCCTGCTTTTGTCCCCCAGAACTTGGATTCAAGGCCACACTGTGTCTCAAGGACAGATCTGAGGTCTACGTACACCAGAGGTGAGCAAGGTTGGACCTGTGCACCATATACAGTCCTCAAATCATTTGTGTGACACCTCCCCAAGAGTGCACCCCCAATTTTGCTTGGGGTGTCCAAAATGCACAATAGCTTCCAATGGTTGGCTATTGGCCAATTTGTGGTACTTTCCCACATACACACCTGTTTTATGCCTGTCCCACCATTCACTGACCAAAAAAAATTCAGACCAAAACAAGTTTGAGGGTTGGAAATGAGGTGTGTGTGACCATCCCAGTCCTTAGTGGGTAATCTACATTTCTACTTCCCTCTGTCCTTCTCTCCACCACTCTCTCTCACACACAGTGCCCTTTTTCCAAAATGAGGAAACCCTTTTGGTTTACCTCATGTTGGTACCCCAAAAGAACGGGATGTACTCTTCATAAGGCAAAAGGGCTCTCTCCCTTACGTTCACTCCACCCTGGGTGGTGGTTTATTGTATTTATCAACCCCAGCTGCCTTTTACAGCGCTCAGTGTAGTATTCATGCCTCCTTCATTTAATGCTCACAACCATCTTACAAGGTTGGCAAGGATGAAAGAAGCTAGCAGGCTCAGGTTGTCAGTTCACCATCGTCCCAGGCCCCGAGGTTTGTGATCCTAAACCTGAGACATTAAGGGCTTGTCTTGAACTTCCAGAATACGCTGGCTTCTCTAAACAAAATGGGTGGAAGTCCACATGGACAGGGCAGCCCTTGTTGGCAGCTGCTTCCACTGCCATATGTGAAGCCAGGAGGGATGTCCGCAGCAGGTGAACAAGACTGGTCATGAGTAGGGGGTCTTGATCACATGCTGTGAACCTCCATCCTGAATTCAGAGAGAATGACACAGGCGGCAGCAGTTGCAGACACTGTGTTCACACAGGGCCTGATCCAAGTTTTTCAAAACAACATGGATTTCCCCGGGTATTTTAATAAAATTATTTAATAGGCTTTACTCCATCTTCTTTACTCTGTGTTTGCTCTGGGTGTTGTCAGGACTGCAAAACGACTGCAGGGCTCCAAGAAAGAATTGTTAACACCTTGCCAATTTTAGGCTCATCCTACCATTCACTGACCAAAGAAAAATTCAGACCAAAAAAAGTTTGAGGGCTGAAAATGAGGTGTGTGAGAGACCACCCCAGTTCTTGGTAGGTAATCTACATTTCTCAGATGCACACACATACACACAAAGAGCCTATTTTCCTGTTTGGAAATTAAGATAGAAGTCTTAGCTAAAGGGCCTGTTTCTAGATCAAGGGAGATTATAAGATGTGGCAAATATGATGTAATAATGTTGATAGGATACCACAAAAGGGTTCCCCTATCACACAATGATGACATCCTTCATGCGTTCTGCTGCTGTCAAAAAGGCATTCTTTTTTATTAGCAGGCCAGGCCACAAATTGATATCCCATGGTGTTTTTTTTCACTGTATTGCTTGTGTGCAAAACTGCGCCCCATTCTGCTGCCGTGATTTCAGCACCAATGGGCAGTCTTCGCCAGAACACTTCTGGATAACAACACAAAAACTAGGCATAGGACGCTCTTTTTATGAACCTCACCATTTTTCTGGCAAGTTTTTAAGTGTGTTTCAGTGCTTGTGTGTTCATTTTGTTTGTTAATTTAGGTGTTTTTAGACTTTTAAGGTGTTTGTGTCATTTCACAAGAACTGCCAAAGTCTCATCCATGTGAAAACACGGAAATAAACAGCACTAGCGGTTGTGTTGCAATAATTCAGGGGTGGCTCTTTGTTGTGATTATGGCATTGTGTGATAAGAAGTGTTATCATGCCAGGATACTTGCGCTTTAAAATATAGTGGGGGGAGGAAACATTTTTAAATGCTCATCTGATAATCTCCAAGGTGAAATGAAGAGATTCTTCCTTCTCATTTACTTAAGGAGGTGGGACAAGGGATGTTTAATCTACCCTACTTGCTTATAGGACAGCCAGCATGGTATCATGGTTTGAGTACTGAACAACAGCTCTGGATGCCAGGCTTCAAATTTCCACTCAGCCATGGAAACCCTCTGGCTGACCATGGGCAAGGCACATTCTCTCAGCCTCAGAGGAAGGCAAACACAAACCCCCTCAGAACAAACCTTGCCAAGAAAGCCCCATGATAGGTTTGCCTTAGAGTTGCCATAAGTGAGGGAAAAAACTTGAAGGTACACAACAACAACGACTAGCCAGAAGGCGGATGCAGAGTAGAGTGGAGGGTGAGCTCTGGTGCCACAGTGACTTAGAGGGAAGGAGGAAGCATCTGCACTGTAGAAAATATGCTGTTTGACTTTAACTGCCATGGCTCCATCCTACAGAATTCTGGGATTTGTAGTTTGGTGGGAGCACCAGCACCAGCAGAAAAGGCTGAAGACCTTGTAAAACTACAAACCCCAGGATTCCGTAGGATGAAACTACAGCACTTAAAGTGGTGTCAAATTGTTATTATTTCTCCAGTATAGATGCACCCTAAGTAATTACATAGATCCCTTGGAGACACTTTGCAAGTTGCAGCAACCGGTTAGTCAAGCTTTGGGAATTGTAGCAATGCAGCTACAATTAGTCAAGCTTTGGGAATTGTAGCAAAGAAGCTACCATTTGTACAGAGCCCTTTCCTCTTCCCTGGAGCTGAAGCCTTCCAAACTGGGAAAGTGCTCCCTTGACTCCTTCCTGGGAATGGCTGAGTCATTGGCTGAGGAAACTTCAGGGGTCAGTGAAGATTTAAAGGCAGGTGTCCTCATTTAACCCCAGAGCTAGTCTTAGGAAAAAATAAATCCACAGACAAGATCACAAAAGTCACGTACATTGATCTGAACATTGATCACTACATCATCATCATCTCTCTCTCTCAAAGGAAGGGCTTGCTTTCTGTAGGTTGTTCCACCTTCCATGCAAATTCCCAGATTAAGTAATTCTTTCAAAACAGCTCACACCCTCCTGCACGTGACATCCAAAAATTCCAGAGTGTTCCCTTTATCCTGCATTTAGGTGGCATATAACCTTCACTCCAAGGATGTGCTTGCTCATCTGAATAGAATTGGAAAATCAGCATGAAGGCAACATTCTTCCTCGTTTCTTTATTGGGTACAATTGTCTTGTCCGCACAGATAGGTAAGAGCTACATTGTGTGCTATTCAGCCCAAAACCTGGGAAAGTTACTGCTTTGAATGACAGCTCCCAGCATCCACTAGCCAGCATGGCCAATGAGGAGTTCTAGAAGGGTGCAGTCCTTCAAAAGGTAATTTTTCCAAGTTTTCAGGCAAAGGATAAAGATCTGAGAAGAGGGGAGGGATAGTGAAGCCACTCAGATTTTGCTGGGCTGCAACTCCTGGCATCCATAGCCATAGTAAGGCAAGGAATGCTGGGACTTACAGTCCAACAATATCTGGAGCTGCCCAATTTCAAACCTTGCCTTTGAAAGAGAAGGTTGGGTTTAAAAAAAAAAAAAGAGGTTGCCAGCAAATAGATGTTGCTTTCCAGCTTTTGGTAGTATGATACTCCCCTCTGTGTTGACATGGCATTTAGTCCCGCTGGTTTCAATGAGAATTGTTTACAATCAAACAAGATGGCATCCCCAAACAGGAATCAATTTTGCATTGATTTCAAACCAAGTTGTCAATGGTTTCTTTTTAGCAAAAGGGTGGCACAGTTGATGCCCCTTCTAGTGAAGGAGGAATTGCTTCACTTGGAGGCGGGGGAATCCAAGGCTCCAATAGACTAAGCCTGATCCTTGTCACTTCTGATGGTGGAAGAAGTTATGGTTGAGAGCTGCCATTAGAACAAGAACTTCTGGTACTGACGTGGAGCTAACCTGATTCTCACAAACTCCATTGGCCCAAAGAGAGAGTGCTGTGGGTGCGCGGAGCAGAGTTTTGCAAACTCTGAGAAAAGAGAACGTAAAATGTAACCAGGCAAGGTTAAAGCTCCTGATAGGATTAAAATGGTTCTTTGGATCCCACAAAAGGAGAGAAGGATACATCTCATGATGCTAGAACAGTTGTGGGCAGATGTGGGGTAGTCATTCTGCCCCACTCAGCGGGTCCCACAGACACATTTCATCACCCCACAAATGATATCATACTACTACTGGCCACCATTTTGGCTGATTTTTAACCAAGTTATGTTTTAGGTTGATCTGAGGAGACTCTGGTGGGTGGAGACATAACCTTAAAAAAAATTAAAGAGTTAGATGAAAGAAATACCAGTTATTGACAATGGGGTAATCAAATTAACGGATATGAAGTTAATGAATAGCTTGAGGACAATTATCAAAGAGAACTCACTTACAAAATATGAACAAACATTGAAGCATTGTAATAGAAGTTTTGGAGCAAAAAGGAGATAAGACAAATATAAATTTAACAACTAAAACTTGAAAATAAAAGAATTTTATACTTCTGATTACAATTAACAAACATAAAGACCATGAGCAAGAGTTGGGGAATATTGATTTCAGTTGTCCCTTCACATTCGCTGGGGTTTGGTTCCAGGACCCCCCGTGCCTACCAAAATCCATGAATATTCAAGTCCCAGTCTATGCAATGGCATAGCAAAATGGTGTTCCTTATATAAAATGGCAAAACCAACGTTTGCTTTTTGGATTATTATTTTTTAAATAATATTTTCAAACCATGAATACTTAAATCTGTGGATACCAAATGTGTGGATATGAAGGGACAACTGTAAATATGATGGAAAGAGGATGTAAAAATAAATGCTAGTGGGATTACATTGCTGGGCTGGATAAGCAATAAAGGGAAGGATGAAAGAAGGATAAAAAATGTTATCTTAATGTATGTATTTTTAAAATAATTGGTATGTATAGCAAACAAAGTAATGATGGAAATTATTTATGTTGGGCAAATTTTCTCTTTTTTGCTTCTTATTTTTTTTAAAGTGTAAATTTGCCCTCCAAGCCATAGGACCAAATCAGCAAACCAGTTTCAAATCAGTAAACAACTTTTTTTAACCAGATTTTAAAAACCTCTGGGGTACCTTGGTGTAGATCGAAGAAATTGCTATAAACAGGCCCCCTCAACATTGGAGCAAGTGGACACAAATGCCACAACAACTGGAAAAACCTAGCAAAACCCAAGGAGCTATATTGTGAGAACTCACAGTTTTTAAAACTAGTTTGGAAGATCCCATAATATCTTGCAGCAAAACCACAGAGTCTTGTGGTACCGCAAAGACCAAGTTTTATTTGGCATAAACACCTGATGAAGACGGTTGTAGTCCATGCAAGATAAAATGACTGGTTTTATACTTAGGCATCTTTTTTATCCCCTGGGCTACTGGTTTTAAGGGCTTGTTATGTTACCTTTGTCTTACTCTGATTCCAACCTGTAAAATCCTGAGTAATTCATGATCTATAGAATCGGAAGGGGTCCCAAAGGTCATCTAATCCAACCCCTGCTAATGCAGGAAACCTACAGCTAAAGCACCCATGAGAGGTGGCTGTGCTTAAAATCCTCCAAAGGAAGTGAGTCCACTTGCTTCTGAAGGAGTCTATTCAGCTGTCAAAAAGTTCTTATGATCAGGAAGTTCTTCCTGATGTTTATGTGGAATATTTGGTTGTAATATAAACCCATTGGTTTTGTTCCTGCTCTCTGGAGCAACAGAAAACAAGTTTGCTCCATCTTCCAGGTGGTAGCCCTTCATATATCTGTCACATTGATGGTTGAGCAAGTATACTGTCTGCGTTCGGAATTCAAATTATAAAGCAAGAGGTTTCAACCACAGAGTAGGAAGAAGTCAGTTTAAAGCAACCTTCCACAGTCTGATGCTCTCCAGATGGTTTGTAACCCCAACACCCATCATCCCTAGGCACTGGAGGTTAGGCTGGCCCCTTCTGTGTGCTCCTTCAGTCAGCAGGTAAAGGTGTTTTTATGGAAACAGCCTTTTGGCAATTAAAAGTTTCCCCCAAAAAGGGGCTTTTGAATGGGGTCCATGTGGTGTGCTCTTATTTTTATTGTTACACTTTCAATGCTTTTGTAGTACAATTGAACTCCCATATTCACAGAACCAATATACACGGTTTCAGTTATCTGGGGGACACAAAATAGGGGACACA
This sequence comes from Gambelia wislizenii, assembly GCA_030847615.1. Classification (NCBI taxonomy): domain Eukaryota; kingdom Metazoa; phylum Chordata; class Lepidosauria; order Squamata; family Crotaphytidae; genus Gambelia; species Gambelia wislizenii. The sequence continues at coordinate 332,003,976 of JAUMIR010000004.1, forward strand.
TATCATAGAGTTGTGCTGGAAAATGCCTAGAGAGGAATCCACTCTAGGAACCTTTAGGTCCTCCAATGCAACTCTATGGTATGTTTTTACCAGAAGTCCTTCATTTTAATATGGTTTGCTGTTATCCGTGGTTTCCAGTATCCATAGTAAGTCCGGGTATTGAACCGCATGGATACCGGAGTCCAACTCTATTTAAAATCTGTAGTGTCTTTAATAGGATCATCTATTGAATTGCTTTTTAGAAAACTACTTTGTTTAATCACCATTGTTTGTTGGCTGGACATTTTAGCTGTTGAAAGAAAAGAGGGATTGGAATTAGATAAACAAATATACCACCCACCCCACCTAGAGTCATAGAATGATGTTCTTGGATAGGAACTCCTCATCCATGCTGTTGGCTAGTAGCTTTAGCTGTGAGTTCCAAACCTATGTTTTCTGAAGGGTAACACATCCCCCCCCCATTTCTGGGGTACACCCTCCATTAATTTGCCATTAAAATCTGTTGTCATTCTCTTTGGCTTGCAGCTCATGCGCTGATTTGCTTCACATGTGAAAATGAGATCTCAAACTGGAACTGCCTTAAGATGACCGTTTGCTCCAAGGAAGAGCAAAGATGCATAACCGTTGGTACAGTTTCAAGCACTGGTAAGCTTTTTATTAGTCTCATTCTCAGTTTCCCTATTTATCAAATGTTATTGGTGTTGTGGGCCTTCAAGTCATTTCCAGCATGGGGACCTTACCAAATGTTCCTGTGAAGGTGCTAGGATAGTGGTTCTTAACCTGTGGTCTGGGGACACCCAGAGGTCCGCAATGTCCTCACAGAGGGTCCTCAAAGGCATGAAAGCTGTTTGACCCACCTCCCCTGCAGTGGGGCAGCAATGTGACAAGATCCAAAGCAAAGGTTAGGGAGCTGACTTGACCTGTACATTGCCATTCGGTCCACTCCAGTCATAAACTTGCAGGAAGAAGCAGAAGAAAAGTCTCCCCCCGCCCACTCCAGTGCCTCTTAGGGGAGGTTAAAGACATGGTGCAATTGTGTTATGGTGGTGGTGGTGGTTTTAAATCTTGAGTTAAGTCTTGGTGGTCCACCACAACAAAAGATATTTAAAGGGGGTCCCTGGCAAAGAAAAGGTTAAGAGCCACTGTGATAGAATCAAGAGACAGCCCTCTCCCAAATATCTTAGAGCCTTGGAAGGGTCATATAGAGATATGTGGTTCTTCAGCTAGCCTAGACCTGAGTGGGAAAGGACTTTATAGGTAATAGCACCACTTTCATTGTGCGTGAAAACAGACTAGCAGTCAATGGAATGTTTGCAACAAAGTACAGTGGGCCCTTCAGATCTGTGAGGGTTTGGTTTTGGGATCCCATGCAGATACCAAAAAGCATGGGTGATCACATCCCATAATGAATCCCACCTTGGGAGAAAGATGAGATACAAATCCAATACATAAAAATAAATAATATTAACTGGCAGTGACATGAACACAGACCATTTCAGCATGTCTGCATTCACATTGCCACCATTTTATAATATGGGATGCGATAATCCGTGGTCAGTTGAATTTGCGGATCCAGAGCCCAAGGATCTGCAGAGCACTCTGTAGTCATATGTTCCCTGTAACCTGCCCCTGCTAGGAGTGTGGTTACAGTTCTTTGGGCCAACTGGTGCATACCTTCCAACTGTCCTAACTTGGCATGGGCAATCCCAATCAATCCTCCACCATCCCACTTTCTCAGATGCTTTGAAAATGCCTGGGGACCATCTACACAAGGGGGGGAAATCCCAAATACCTCATACTATTGGCATCTCGCAGCAGCAGCAACATGACCAAATGGTTTTTCTGGCCTCAGAAGCCCCCATAAGCCTCGCATTCCTGATGGCGGCCACAAGTGATTTACTCACGTTAGTTCTTCACTGCCGCCAGGGTTTTTTACAGTCATCCCAAGGTGTGCTGGTGTGATAGAGCGATTCTCCAAAGCAAAATAGAAAATACTGATCCTTTTTATCGCTTACCGAGCGACTAAGGCGAAAATCCAACATGACAGCAGTGGCCGCTTGCCCTCCAAGCAAGCCCCGCCCCCGCTCTCACCTGGCCAATCAGATTTGTGCTTCTCTTCAAGGTTTTTATTGTTCTATAGTCTAAATGAGCAAAAATGTGCACCCACCTCAGGGTTTGTGAAAAAAGTACAGGGAAATCTGCGAAGGCTTTTACCCCACTGTTTTTGCCGTTTTGGGACCCTCTCCTTCCGAATAGTGTGGATTGACACTGGATCCCATTTAGATGGGTAGGATTCCCAGCAAATTCCATGAGAGGTATTTTCACCATTTAGACGGGGCCCCGGTTTCTCTCTTCTCCTCCCACTTTTCCCCTTTTTTCCTCAGCTTACTTCAGTTGCTGAAAACTGAGTTCAAAGTGCAAACGTAGTCTGATCTCAATCAACTCAGCAAAGGGGAGAGGAGAGGAGATAACAGAATTTTGCCCTTCCCAGAGAGTTCAAGCAAAAGCAAACTGCTGCAGCCTCTCCCAGCTTCTGTGTTCTTCCTCATTAATAACTTTTGTGATGTGACCACACTCAGATGTTGCTTGGGCAAATATGTCCCAGTTTTCATCTGCGAGATGTTGGAGGGTGCACAATGTTGGTGCTAATCGGGCATCTACGAGCCTCCCACCAGCAAATTCAGTTATACATACACACTTAGTCGACATTTTCGTTGTGAGCAAGGGCTTCACTGATGCTTTCTCTAGTGTTCTCTCTTTATATTTCCCATTCCTTCATCAAGATAATGAAACCCAGGTGCTCATCACCAAGAAGTGTGCCCAGAGGTGTCCGTCTGAACGGGATTATCCCAACCGAGCACTCAGTTCTCTTTTCTGCTGTGATCGTACCTGGTGCAACATCCAGCGTCCAAAATAAAGAACAACCAGTTGGAATGGAAGGTTTCATCTGGAACAATTCAGCTGCTGGATTCTCTGAGCTCAGATATTCTCGACTACAAAGAAAATGTGAAGGTTCATTGGCGTACATGCCCATCTTAAGTCAAGCCTGAAGGTTTCTTCTGCTATTAAAAGTTTGCATTATAATATTCCTGAGTGGACTCAGCCATAAGTATACATTTGCAGTACAGTCACATCCCATATCCACAGGGATTTGGTTGCAGGACTTACCGCGGATACCGGAAACTGTGGAAAACAGCAACTCCTATTAAAAGAAAGGACTTCCAGTAAAAACATGCCATATAGTTGCATTGGAGGACCTAGAGGATGCCTAGAGAGGGTGCCTCTCTAGTAATTTGCCAGTGCAACTCTGTAGTATGTGTCCCCTATTTTGTGTCCCACGGATATCTGAAACCATGGATATTGGTTCCGAAGATACAGGGGTCCAACTGTATTACTGTGCAGCTCTTGATTTAAGCAAGGCATCCCACCATTCCTCTGTGGTCACAATCCTTGGGATACACTATAAAACCATTCACATCTCCCAATCTGGGGGCTTCCAGACATGTTAGACTACAACACCTGTAACACACACACTCCCAGCCAGCACACTGGTTAGAGATGCTGGGGACAGGATTGCCAGTTCAGGACCATCCCGGCCCTGAGGGGTGGTTGTTCACACCACTGCTCTTCCCTTGCAGCGGGAGGCCTTGGCTACCTCCTTGGACAAGCACCAAAATTCTCCTGAATATCTCCTTGATTGAGAGTTATAATACATTTGACTCCATAGGATCCTGCTCTCTGTAAAAAAAAAAAAAAGGTGGGGGGAGCTAAATAATGCAGAGCTTGGAAAAGGTACTTTGTTGGACTATAACTCTTAGAATCACCAAGTTAACCCAGCTGGCTGAGGGATACTGGGAGTCCTAGTCCAAAACATTACCTTTTCCAAGTTCTCTATAAGGATGGGGATAAATCTGTTCTGCAGTTTGTGGCATGTATGGTCAGTAGTTACTAAATTAGATTATCAGGGAAGACTAAGTCTGTAGAAACAGAATGGCCAAACTTTATTAACAAACAATAATATAGAGTCCAGCTTCCTTTCAAACTGTTATCTTTCAACATTACAAAGGCTGGAGGTGCAACATTTTGTTGAAACGGATGCTATGCCGTTGTCCACCTTGCGCTCTGTGCAGTTTGAAGAACAGCCTTTGTTGATCTGTCGCTCATTGCTCTGACCTTTGCAGAGGGGAAAAATGAAAAAGGACAATTATACAAATATATTGCAGACCCAGAGCCTAATATTTGACTTGTTCCTCTGAGCTGAATTGTGGAATCCAGCCCTATCTTGATACATTTCCATCAGGAAGTGTCAGCTCCTCATTTGTGGGTGGGTGTACTTCGAGTTGCCTGTCGACTTATGGCAACCCCATGAATTTCACATAGTTTTCTTAGGCAAGGAATACTCAGAGGTGGTTTTGCCAGTTCCTCTGAAATATAGCCTATAACACCTGGGATTCCTTGACAGTCCTGAGCTTGGGGAAGCTTTTTCTTTTTGGACTGCCATTTCCAAAATACTGGGAGTGACGTCCAAAAAGACATCTTATGTACACACCTGCCTTCACATTTCCTGTTGACTCATGGTGACCCCATGAATTTCATAAGGTTTCCTTAGCCAAGGAATACTCAGAGGTGGTTTGACCAGTTCCTTCCTCTACAGCACCTAGGATTCTTTGGCAGTCTCCCAGCCTCTCCAAGTACTAACCAGAACTGACTTGGCTTAGCTTCCTAGATCAAACAGAATCTGGTCCTCATAATTGTGGGTTATTCCCCTAATGACTGGTGCATGAAAAATGTTCTGCAGTTACCCATGGCTGAACAGGTTGACCCAAGCCCTTGTAAGCTCTGGCACAAAACATCTCCCATCTTGAGACAATACCTCCTCTCCACCCCCAATCCCATTTGTGAGGTTTTTCCATCAAACAGCCTGCCCTGCAGCCTCACATCAATGGAATTCCACAAGGTGCCACTAGCCCTTCCAACTCACAAAGTAGAAAGTCAGGCAAGGGCAAATATTCTGTGTGTAACCTCACAGCAGCTCATCTAGTAGCTGGTCTTAGGAGCTGCTAAACAGACCACAGTTGTGTCCTCATAGCCATTCAGTCAATAGTTACAGAATTCCAGACAAGCTGTGGTTCCGTGACATCACAGCAACTCAACCAACAGCTGCTCCTAGGAATTAGGTCTCATTTCTGTGACCTCACAGCAACTTAGCCAATAGTTGGAGATAAGGGCTTCCAAATAGCCCACAGGTCTGTGACCTCATAGCAATTTGGCCAACAGCATGGGTTTGGTGCTTCCAGACAGCCAATAGTTCTGTGACCTCACAACAACTTAGGGGCTTTCCACACTCCAAAGAAAAGTGGCAAAGCAGCAGGAATGTTCTGTCTTTCCCACTGCCTTACTGCATGGGGTCACTGTTCTTCTGGCGTTCTTTTGTTCCAGTCCCGTAGGGTAAAACCACGTCTTTTTGCAAACGGATATTTCTGATTAGCAAAAAGACACGGTTTTACCTTGGTCCCCCACAGGACCGGAACAAAAGAATGCCGATGTCATACGGTAAGGCAGCAGGAAAGATGGGACATTCCTGCTGCTTTGCCACTTTTCTTTGGAGTCCAGTAAGGCCCACAGCCAATAGTTGAGGATAGAAGTTTCCCAATATTCCACACGTCTGTGACTTCATAGTAATTTGGGCCAATAGCAGGGGTTAGGTGCTTCCATACAGCCAATGGTTCTGTGACCTCACAGCAGCTCAGCCAATAGGTGAAGTTGGGGTTTTCTAGATAGGCAAAAGATGACAGCTACTTTTTAGCAGCCTTAGGAAGTTTTGAGTGTTGGAAGTGGATAAGAATGCCACCAAATCAAGAACAGGGGTGGACAATTTATGTGGTGGGTGGTAATTTTCTGCACCTGAGACTTTCCAGGGACCTCATGGAGTACCAAAAAGTTTTCTTTAAAAAAAACAGAAGTAGTCCAGAAATAGTTTTTTTTAAAAGTTAAATGGCACACCCTCCAACTATCCCTGTTTGTCAGGAACAGTCCTGATTAATCCTCTGTCATCCTGCTTTTTTTAGTTGCTTTTTAAAAAATGTCCTGGTTTCTCTCTCTTCCTCACACTTTACTCCAACTGTTGCAAACTCAGTTTGAATTGCAAAATTAGTTTGCATTCAATTAATTCAGCAGAGGGAGGCAAGAGGAAAGGCTGGAATCTTACCCTTCCCTGTAGGTCCAGACAAAAGCACACTCTCCTATTTTGTCCATTCATCCTCATTAATAACATTTGCCATCTTGACCATATTCTGATGTTGCTCGGTCACACATGTCCCAGTTTTCATTTGTGAAATTTTGTGGGGGGTATGAAGTTTAATTTGTACACACACACACACACTTTCTCCCAGTTTAAGACCCAAAGCAGTTTACAAGACAGGTATTGTAAAAAGTATAGCTAACATCAATCTTAGTAGAAATCAAATCAATCAATAAATCAATTATCATATTAAAAATGACACTGAATTTAAAACTGAGGAAAAAATAACCCCCATCTGATATAAACTGTTATTATATTAGAGATAATCTCACTTTTTTTCTTTCACTAGCCTTTTTTCTGAGAATGCAATTAGTTTAGCTTTTTAATGACTTTGTATGGTTTTTAAAGATTTTGTTAGCTGCACCCACTTGTTCTGTGCAAGTGGGTGTCAGTGACTCTACTCTAGCTGGGGCTAACAATGGGATTTAGACCCATGTGAAATGGTTACACATGTGCAGCTCTACTTACACAAACATGAACTGAGCATGTCCGTTCCACAATGGTCAAAATAGTGCAACTGTGTAGGCAAGGGAACATAGGCGGGTATACGAAACCAACAGGATTCAGCCATCGTATTTGCTCAGTTCTTGGTCATGGTAAGTGTTCCGAGGCCTGCACCTGAAGTACGGATGAAGGAACAAAGATGCCACTTGGAAGAAAACAAAGGAGTTGTCCCAACGGCAAAAAAAGTTCCTCACGGAATGCGAGGAGAACCCTACCGGTCTAACTGGCAAGCTGCGTCATTTCACTGTTTTGTGAAGGAGGGGGGGACCAAAATGTAAAAAACTACATGGGAAAAGCCTTTGTGGAAATGTAATAAAATTTAAATATTTTGGTTAATGGTTAAAAGCAAAATGCAAACTATGGACTTTTTCAGATGGGCTTTATATTCCATGACAGGGTCAAGAAAGAGTTTCCCTTTCACACGATGTCGACCCCATCCCATGCTGCTCCCATGCTGACCCTGTGCTGCTTCCGATTTATTGTAATCATCAGGAAACATCATGAATAGACCACCCATTCCGTTTCTGTCACGGAATAACAGGTGATCTGAAAGGCGCCCTGTTCCTCTCCCGCTATGCTGGCATGATGCCAGCCGCACTGGAGGTCCACTTCCAGGGGGAGGAGCCAAGCTTCAATGGCGTAGGGAGAAATTCCCAGGACGGGTGCTCAAGGTAATGGAATTAAATGAATAATTTCCCCTCAAAAAGGCATGAGGAGAGCTTTGAGGGAAGATTTATGGCTGTGAATCACTAAGGAATGTTAATGGAAGAGAAAACTGCAGCTCAAAGAAGCCTAAAGTAAACAAATAATTACTTTCGGTTTTGCCCGATATTGGAGCTACCTAACTAAAAGGAGGTCCACTTCCAGTGGAGATCGGGAGAAAGAGGTAAATGACACCCTTTTCCCCCACTCCTTGGGTTACTTGTAAACTTTAGAGAGTGTTTTGGGGCTTGGGGTTTTTTTTAAAGTTTATTTTGACTTTTATTTTTAAATTTCCCATGTAACCATTCTCTCGTGAGAACGGGTGGGATTTGCCAGTTTTACGATGGCTGCATTTACTCCCGGCAAGCCATGGGGAGGAGGAGGACATTCCTGTCCCGGCAGAAGGTAGGTGTGCAAACGTTTTCCTTTTATTCCGTTGCAGGGACAGGAGTCAGGCAGGAGGGTGCTTAGAGAGGCAGGAACGGGGTAAAAGTCCCTGTTTGAAAAAGTCTTATGTTAAAGAGGAAATTGCCACTAACACCTGAATTTTTTCTATTAAGGGTAATGCAACCTGTAGAAAATAAGGATAAAGAAATAGATAGGATATGCTGGAATATGATTACAGTGGCAAGGATTCTAATAGCAAAAAAATGGAAAAAAGAAAATGTTCCTTCAGAAGAGGAGTGGAATAAGAAAGTGATAGATGTTGCTGAACTAGATAAATTGCCTTATGTTCTCGGGGGGGAATCAAAAAATAGATTTGCAAAGGACTGGGATTGTGTTCTGGAGTATCTGGAAAACAAATATGATGCTTATGTAATGTTGGTATTCAAAGAATAGGTAATAAAGTTGTATTCACTGTAGATTAATGTTTATAGTAAACAAAATAATTCCTGAATACTTGGCATGTACTAGATTGTGTTAAGGATAAATATGATTTTCTTTTTGTGAAATATTAACAAGAAAGGTATATTAGTTTAAAATAAGATTAAGCTGTTCCCTCATTGTTAAGGAAGTACTTAAGTAACTGTTTATGTAAATAAGATATATGTTAAAGATAGTGTATTATTTATGTTTGGAATTTTGCAATACAACATAATGTCAAATATATTTATTCATAAATGAGAATAAAAATATCAATTAAAAGAAGAAGAAGAGACCTCCAGAATATCATATGCACAATATGCAGAGTGGAGATTACCAAAAAGTGTTCCTGTCCCAGAATCTCCAATCCTACCCCTGTCCCAGCACAATAATCCTTCCCACCGTACTTACCTTCTTTGCTGTGGAAAACGCAGCTCAGGAATGAACAGAGCTCTAACAGAGCTCCGTTCACTTCCTAGACTGAAATCCCTCCCGTTCTAGTGAGAAGACGCGAGCGTGGGAAAATCAAAAATTAAAATTAAAATAAACATAAAAAAGTGACACCAAGTACCTAAACACAATTTAAAAGTCCCAAGAAACCTGGGGAGAGTCATAAAAAGAGAAAAAACTTACCTGGATGTCCCAATCTCACCCGGAAGTGTTTGCACTGGACCGGCCATTCTCTCTGCATTCACGAGAGTTAAACAGCCTGAGTTTTCGCATGCTGGCAATGCCAGCACCAGAACGGAACTAGGGCATCTATTGATGGCTTCAGCCATCAATAAGAAGGAACTCCAGCATAACACCAGTGGAATGCAAAAGGATGATGTTGTCTGATATTGGCATCATTTTATGTTCTGCTGGCATTCTGCTGACATCACATTAGCCATGTCTGATCAGCTCCATAGATTATAGATTTACCTTACACAAACACAACATTTCACAGATGAAAACTGGGACATCTGTGGCCAATAATCACAGAGCATAGTCAAATCACAAAAGTTGTTAAAGAGAAAGAACGGACAAGCTAGGAGAGGCTGCAGTGGGTTGCTTGTCCCTAAGCCTACTGGGAAGGGCCAGATTCCATGTGTCCTCTCCCTTCTGCTCTGCTTAGTTAATTGAGCACAAACTACATTTGAACTCAGTTTGCAGAAACTGGAGTCAGTTGAGGACAAAGGAGGAAAGCAGGAGGAGGTGAGAGAAACTGGGACATTTTAAAAGCACCTGAGAAAATGGGACAACAGAGGATTAATCGTGAGCATCCTTGCCAAATCAGGACAGTCAGAGGGTATGACAATGCAGGATCTTGGCCAAAGACTGGACATAGCAGACATACCCCCTCCTGCAGCGATGATTGTTGTGACGCAGAATTTGTCTGCTTCAGTGCACGTAGCCATTTTCGAACAATCCCAGATGGAAGTTGCATCTTCACAATGAAAGCAGACGAGGGAGTGCCCTGAGTGAGAAGAAGACAGAGAAGCAAAACCAGTGTTTGCAGAAGCATGTTTCTCTTGGATAATTATGCCTCCATAGTTGCTACACTATGCATATACTATGACCTTGACCTACAAAAGCCTACCATGTTCTTACCACACTGGAAAATCCAGAAACTAGTTAAATGACAAATGAATACAAATTAAAACCTAAATTAAAACCTACAAATTAAAACCTAAATTAAAACCTACAGCAGAAAGGTTAGGAACCTTGTCTGCTGCCACCCGGCAGAAATAATGCAATTTGACACTGCTTTAACTATCATGGTTCCATCCTATGGAATCCTGGGATTTGTAGTGTGTTGTGGCACCAGTGCTCTCTGAAAAAAAAGGCTAAATATATCACAAAACTACAAATCCCAGAATTCTATAGCATTGAACCATGGCAGTTAAAGTGGGGTCAAACGGCATTAATTCTGCAGTGTGGCAGCAGCCCTTTTCTACTCAGTTAGCCATTTTTTCCCTTCATGGTTTGAACTGTTTAAACTGACTTTATTTTTTTAAAAAATTAGTTATTTATACCCCGCACTTCAGCCACAAGGCTATCAGAGCGGCTTACAAATTGTTTTTTTTAAGCAATAGCTATTTACACATTTACACTGCATTAAACAGTTTCCAATGTGTGTTAGCTAATTGCCCCCACAAGCTGGGTACTCATTTTACCGACCTACAAAAGGATGGAAGGCTGAGTCAACCTTGGAGTGAACCTTGGAGTAGGACTTTATTGTATCCTACCCTGAGATGTTGTTGTAGTTGTAATGCATCTGACTTGTGATGACCTTTATGGGGTCTTTGGCAAGATTTCTTCAAAGGAGGTTTGCCACTGCCTACCCTTGAGGCTGAGACAGTGTTACTCAAGTTGCTGCTGCCAAAAAGCATTTTTAAAAAACCTAAATCCAAAGTGTAGAAGAGCAATCTTCCACTTAAATAAACAAAAATAGAAAAAAAGGCTGTTTCGTTGCCTGAGCACACTATCACAAAGGCAAAAATCCAATATGGCAGTTCCAGGCGCTGCTTTGTTAGCAAGCTCTGCCCCCTGCGCACGTCCAACCAATCAGCTGTCCACTTCGGGAATGCACAGCAATGTGATTTGGTTGTCCTAATGAGCGGGAGTGCGCATTTCACCTGCAGTTTTTAAAAAATTACAGAAAAGACCCAAAATCTTTTCTGGCATAGTTTTAGCAGGTTTTGACCCCCCGCTCCTTCCAAATACCACGATTCAAATCAGGATTTCATTAAGACAGATGACACAAATTCCATGAGGAGTTTTCTCAACATCTAGACAGGCCCCTAGTCTAACACTGAAACTATGACACCACACTGCTATTATTTCAGAGTTAGAACAGAAACAATACTAATCTTAAAACAATGTGTTGTTGTGTGCCTTCAGTGCCAACCCTATCATAGAGTTTTCATGACAAGATTTCTTCCAAGGAGGTTTGCAGTTTCATTTCTCTTAAGCTGAAAGCATGCAACTTGGTTAGGGTCACCCGGTGGCTTTCCATGGCTGAGCAGGGATTCCAGAGTCCTAGGACTTTATCAGACCACCTTCCAGAAGAGTTCTTTTGCCAGCATAAATTGTGATATTTTTATGCCAGCGAAAGAACTCCCCCACAAGATCTTACCTTGCTTGCATGACAGAGGCTTCCCTGGCAGTAACGGAGCTCAAAGAGAGCTCTGTTTACTTCTGGGTTTGAAATCTCCAGATTCTCGCAAGAAGATGCTTGCGTGGGAAATTAAAAACACACACACACTTCAGCAAAGTACTAAAACACATTTTTAGAGTCCCAAGTATCCAGGGGGGGGGGGGCTCATAAAAAGAGCTTACCCTACCTAAATGTCCCGATTGCTTCCGGAAGTATTTGGGAATTGATGCTGCATTCACGTGAGTACAATGGTGCATGGATTTAGACGCCGGCAATGGCGGCACAACATCACCATGGGAGATCAATTGATGGTTTAAGCTTTCAATAAAATAGGATATGTTTTCAACAATATATGATCATGAAAGGGCAACATTGGCTGGTGTGTGTACCCTTTCTCAATCATTAGCTGTCATTATGACGCTATATTTGATTGGTTTGATAAAGTCCCTAGTCCGACACTCAAACCACTAAGCCACACTGGCTCCCTCTTGGATATAGGGTGGGATATAAACATTTTCATAAAATTAAAATTAACTAAAAATCTACTTTTCTTTAATTTCATTCCATTCTTTTTTGAGTGAAATTTTTAAATTGAATTTCGTTCCATTATTGTCCACCTTCTTTTCATGACTGGCTGTTGCTCTATGCCTGCTGTTTTCAGTCCTGCTTTTAAATCATCTAAAAATGTGCCTTATCCATTTCTTCATATACAGACTTCTTCCATCTAGGATTAACATATTCGTCATGTCAGATTTAAAAAAAAATCAGCCTGCACAATTCAGCCCAGTATTGCAAAGGTCCAAGGAGTGTACATATCAGATCTCTTGTTCCACACAAGGGATTATGATTCTCCAATGCTACACTCAACCTAATGGAAGCCAGCAAAGCATGACCCTCCAGATCTTGTGACATTCCCAGAGGCCCTCTCCATGGGTTACGCTAGCTATGACTGATGAGAGTTGCAGTCCAACAACATCTGGACTAAAGGGAAAGCCTAAACTATCCTCTTGAATTTCCAAATCTCTTTATTTGGAACCTCTCGCTATTTTATCCATGAACTTATTGGATTAATCAAAGATACAATTTTATTTGGCTTACCTTTCTCAAGGTATATGACTGCCACCAACAAAGAGGCAAAGAATAAAGTCTTCATCGTTGTCAGCTTCACTGAGCTGGGAGAGGCAGCTACTGATTATATACACCTCTGAGGTGTTCCCTTTCCGTATGTTTCTATGGAACCAGTTGTTTCCAGGTTTGAGGTGGAGAAAAAGAGGTCAAACAACAGAGTGAGAGGAACGGCAGAGGGTGTGGGTTCTCTGAATATATTTTATAGATGACAACAGGGATACCACTTAGGTTTCAGTAAAAGCAAAGGTTTTCTTTGTAAGGCATGGAGCTACATGTTCCTGTGAAGCCAGCAACATGTTCCCGCAAAGCCTCTTCAAGTCCATGTTCAAACAGTGTGTGTTGTGGGCAGACCCAAAAGTGGAGGAAGTTACAGATCATTGAATCATAGTGTTGGAAGAGACCACAAGGGCCATCTAGTCCAACCCCCTGACATGCAGGAGTGCCTGATCAAAGCATGGCCCTTGTGGTATCTTCCAACTCTATGATTCTATGATTCTATGAAATCATCCCAAGAAAATCCTGTGATAGGGTTACCTTAGGGTTGGCATAAGTCAGAAATGACTTGAAGGCACACAGCAACAAGAAAACGTAGGAGAAATCTAAGGATCCTCTTGTAAAGCATGTATTGTGGCCAAGTCTCTTGAGAGTTGAGAAGCTGAACTTCTTGTGTTATGTCCATGTTTTAGACTTTTTTACACCTGTATTGTGTGGTTTGCAACAGCATCTACTGCCTTCCATGTCAGCAGGATGGTGAATCCCTCACAGTTTTTAGTCTGAACTTTAAATGAGACATCTAAAGGTCTGAACTTATTTCAGGGTAAAGTTCAGAATCTTCGATAGCTATGTTATTGAGTTCAGGCTTAAAATTCATAGGAGGATTCACTACCTTGCTGACTGACATAACCATCAGCCACCTAGAGTTCTTTGCAATAGCCTGTGGCTAGGATCAATAAATAGGGATCAATAGGGAGTGAAATCCATAGGGATCAATAGGGATCAATAGGGAGTGAAATCAAAGACCAGGGATGTTATCCACACTGCACAATTATAGCAATTTGACACCACTGTAACTGTCATGGCATCATCCTGGGATTTGTAGTTTCATGAGGTAATTCCAGTTTCTCTGCTAGAGACCTTTTGCCAAGCTACAAATCCCAGGGTTTGGCAGTATGTTGCAATGACAGTGGCAGAAGGAACAAACTGTAGTGCTTGCACATTCTCTGACTGACAGAAAAGTACCTGTATAGTCAGGGATTGTGTTGAAGCAAGTTGTGGTCATGTTAGCATGCCCTGCTACCCCTTCCCTGTGAGACTCCATAACTTGAAATATTGGACTTTTTGAAGTCACATTGAATTTTTGAAGTCACGTTGGCTTAGGCAGACTGGAGGTCAGTTTGAGGTCACAATGGCCTGAGATGTGTCTAGAAATATAATGGCGAGAAAGCCCAAATTAGGATTAAGCAGAAAGCCCCCATAATGGGTTCATGCTAACAACCTCATCATTATAGGGGTATGTGCTAATCCTTTCTTTCAGGCTTGGGTGTTTCAAGCAATAATTCAATCAAGCAATTAAGTGACCGTTCCTCACTCCACACCCTGCAGAAATCTCTCCTGCACCCCGTCCTGTTCAACCTTATGAGGTTGTTGCAAAACCATCAATGTTCTGTCTCTCTGCAATTAAAGCAATCAGTTGAGTTTCAGTCTCCTCTGTCTATTCATGAGTCAACACTGTGATGTGGCAGCTAAAAAGGCCAATGCGATTTTGGGCTGCATCAATAGAAGTATAGTGTCTAGATCAAGGGAAGTAATAGTGCCACTCTATTCTGCCTTGGTCAGGCCTCACCTAGAATACTGTGTCCAGTTCTGGGCACCACAATTCAAAAAGGATATGGACAAATTAGAGCGTGTGCAAAGAAGGGCGACTAAAATGGTGAAAGATCTGGAAACAATGCCTTATGAGGAGAGACTTAGGGAGCTGGGAAAAAAAGAATTTAGCCTGGAAAAAAGACGGTTAAGAGGCGATATGATAGCCCTGTTTAAGTATTTGAAGGGGTGTCACATTGAGGATGGAGCAGACTTGTTTTCTGCTGCTCCAGAGACTGGAACACGGAGCAATGGATGCAAGCTCCAGGAACAGAGATTCCACCTCAACATTAGGAGGAACTTTCTGACCATAAGAGCTGTTCAGCAGTGGAACGCACTCCCTCGGAGCGTGGTGGGGTCTCCTTCCTTGGAGGTCTTTAAACAGAGGCTGGATTGCCATCTGTTGAGGATGCTTTGATTGGGATTTCCTGCGTGGCAGGGGGGTTGGACTGGATGGCCCTCGTGGTCTCCTCCAACTCTGCAGTTCTATGATTCTATGATTCTATTCCTTAAGAGAGCCATCCAGCCTTTATATTGTGTGGTTTGCAATGGTGTCTAAACTTGCCCCTTCAAGGAACGGAATAGGTTATAAATATTAGAGCCCTAACAATAGCAGAGGAGTGCCACACTGGATGGACCCAGCCACTCTCTTGCTTGGCGCAACCTGTGCCACCTCCTGTGCCACACTCAGACATCTGTCTGAATATCTTCGCTGCTCTTCAAGACTGGTGACTATCAGCCTATCTTCTCAGACCTCTCTCCAACCTTTCTGTCTTACTCTGCTATAGCCTTCTATGGTTCCTAAGAACATGTGTTGTGCAGTGCATGTTAGTTCGCTTTTTGTATTATTCCAATAAAATACATGGTTTTACTTCAACTGGAGCTTCCTCGACAGTTAGTACTGATATGCATAGGTGAAAAGATCCCTGAAGTTACCCTCCTCTTGCAGGAGCCCTGGTGGCACAGTGGTTAAATATCAGTCCTGCAAGCCACCACATTGCAAGTTCGATTCCAGCAGGCTCCAAGGTTCACTCAGCCTTCCATCCTTTCGTAGGTCAGTAAATTGAGTACCCAGCTTGTGGGGGGCAATTAGCTAACACACATTGGAAACTGTTTAATGCAGTGTAGATGTGTAAATAGCTATTGCTTAAAACAATTTGTTAGCCGCTCTGATAGCCTTGTGGCTGAAGAGCGGGGAATAAATAACTAACTAACTAAAAAAAATAAAAATCTCTGGTTTGAGCTAATAATTCCCCTAGCTAGATTTTGGCATCACAGGTGGGATTCTAAGCTACACCCCCCACACACACACTTCTTAGGGTAACTATCAGGGGTGTCTGTGCTTTTCTTAGATTCACACCCTTCTACCTGACTGGAACTTCTGGGCTATTCCTAGGAGAGACACAATTTCCCCATGTGCTCTAAGAGATGTGGGAGATCCTGTTTGAATCTGTATGAGGTTGCTTGTACATGTGAGACTGTACCTGAGCCTGTACAACACTCATGAGGAAGCAACTCCTCTGAAACAGGTGTGAATAAATTGTTTCCTTGTGCCTTTGTTGTAAGACCCACACTCTGAAAGAGATCAGACACCCACACAAAGGGATACCTTTACTGTGCTGACCTTGTGCTGCCTCTCTAGTAGAGGAAGGAAGTCGCCTAGCATTCCCTAGGAATGTCCCCAGCAATCCCATGATCTATCCACAAACATGTTATCTTTTTGTCAGTGCTTGCTCCCACAGAGTCAAACTAATGTTTAGCATGGTTTTGGAAGAAGTGCTCTCCCAAGTGGTTAAAGATGTCTGCTTTTCATAGCATATGTTTTTTCACTATGACGTGTCTTGCATATTGCATGCTTTAGTTAGTGATTGGTCATTTGAATATACATGCAGGCTTAATTTGCAATCTGATTGCTGAGGGTTGCATCTCTGAGGAAATCTCTTTGCAGGGAAATTAATCAGAGGAAATTTTCATTTTCCTTTACATCTTGTTTGGTCCAAAGACCTTGACAACACTGCCTACTCCAATACTGCTTCTGGTATTTCCATATTTTGCTTCCCCATCCCAAACAACTTATTCACTGGAATATTAATGAAGACTAGAAAATTAAAAGGATATATTTTATTAACAAACACTCTAATGATACAAATCAAAGGATCAAAAACAGCAGAATACAGTTTCAAATGTAGATCAGTGTACAGTGCTGAAGAGGCTGGAAAAATATTAGTTACACTACAGAGAATAACAGAGTGAAATACAAATACGGTACAATAGAAGATAGTTGGAAGAAACCTATCATGTCTATGATAACTTAGGAACTGGCAGATATTTGTCTGAAGTTGGAGCAAGCAAAATTAGGAGGTAACTTGTTTTGTAATGAGTTACTATGGTAACTAGTAACTTTTTGAAGTAACAAGCTTGAATGGCATTTTTATTATTTTTGCTCACAATGGCCATGGTTGTAATTCACTGCTTTTCAGTGGAATGGAAATGGGTTCTCTGTCTCTTACTTATTTCTGGGTGTGCGTGCTGACTCAGCATGAGCAACAGGATGGGTGAAAGGAAGGATCATGTGGGTGGCTGCCTCGTGGTGGAGCCAGGAAGGTTTGCTTTATAATATCTTTTGCATTTTTCTCAGAATTTCAATTGTGCAATATCTGAATTGGCCACTTGGGGGAACCAGAGAGCCTTTCTTTGTATGCCACAATAGTAACAGTAATGTGTTAGTAACAAATAACTCAATGGGTTATCTTTCTGGACCAAAGTAAGTATAACAAGAACTAACTTGTCACCTGATCAGCGTATTTAGGTGTTGTTTTTTTTAAATGGGGGTGATATTTACAAGGAAAAGCTCCACAAAGAACAAGGAAACTGGGGTGATGTAGTCCCAGAAATATACCAAGGGAGGGACCCATCTGTGGATTTTTCAGAGGAAGGGCCAGTGGGCATAAGCAAGCCTTTCCTTGATGCTTCAGGATTCAAGGGGTGAGATGGAGAGTCAGCCCTGCTAGCTTTTCAGGTGGAGATATGTGAGCTTTCTCTTCACACCTTCACAATCCTGACCGGAAGATGTAGAAGAAACTGGCCAAGATCCCCGCTGCCACCACTGCGCCGCTTGTTTTCACACTGTTGGCCCCACTAATATTGCACAGGGAGTGCTCGCAACAGTTAGTTGAAACAGATCCCGAGCTGGTATCGATGAAGTTCTCAGTACAGGTGGGAACACATTTCTTGGTAAGACGGTATGAGCTGCCCTTGTCTTGAGGAGGGGGAAAAACAGAACTATTATATGCAGGATTAGGGGGCTCTAGAGTCAAAGATTTGGCTAGTCCTTCTGAATAAAAAATGTAGAAGCTTACATGCAGTGTATTTGCACTGCACGGTTATATCTGGTTCGTACCACTTCAGCTTTCATGGCTTTGCCCTACAGAACCCTGGGATGTGGAGTTGGATAAAGTGTTTGAAAGTCTCTGTTGATAAACACTAGAATTCTGTAGGAGAGAACTCTAAGCACCTCACTAAATTATACATCTAGATTTTCATAGAATGTCGCTATGGTAGTTAAAAGTGGCATGGAACTGATATAAATGTGTAGTGCAGAGGCACTCCTGGATGCATTCCCTGCACCTTTTCCCGTGAGACTCCTGCCCTCTAGCCAATGAGATTTGTGTGAGATTCTGTTGGCTGGAATCCTGTTAGTGACAACGGACTTTATCAGACATGGGGAAACATGGCAAAATACCGCATCCCAAACCACATCAGAAGAACGTGACGATACCAGAAAGGGCGACATTATCAGACACTCAGCTGTTCCCGTGGCATAGCGCTGGCACGGATGAGGCTTCACTTTTTTATTGACAGAGTTAAACTGTCGATAAAAAGGGACACCTTATTCACACCCACGCTATGCCCCCAGAATGCTGAAGGATGACAACATCTGATAATGTTGCCCGTTTCTGTTATTGTCGCATTCTTCCGATGCAATTTTTGCTGTATCTGATAATCTCCTATGATGATATAACTTCCCATTATGCCAGCAGATGTACTTTTTCAGCTGTTGCAGAAGGAGATATTCTTTATCTCCTTACGCAACACTCACTCTGTGGAAGTCCAACTTATTAGAAAAAGGAAACAGTCATACACTGGAGGTCGACACTGGCTAAAGCTGGATGGTGCCCATTAACCCTCTGCACTGATGGGCCATGGAGGTAGATACAAATGCTCTCGAGTTGTGTTGCACTGCTGGAAGTCCAATGAAGTATAGATCCCAGCAGAAGAACAAAGGTAGAGATTTTTGCTCCACTAGCACTTGAACAGGTTGTGGCCTTCATCTTTATCTGCCTTTGCCATCTTGGCATTCTGAACTCTGGCCCCCATGCAAAACATTATTCCTCTTGCCCCAGACCCAGGGAGGGAATGATGAGGCCTTCCAGATGTTTTTGGACTGCAGTTCCCAGAAGTCTATAGCCAGCACAGCCAATGGCAAGGGATACTGGGAGTTGCAAACGAATAGCATCTGGGGGGCTATGTGATTTACACCCATGCCCTAGACCTAGTAGCATATTTTGCCATCTCCTGCCTGGCCTTTAATCTTTTCATGCACGTTTCATCACATTATTGTTATGAACGCTCCATGTTCTACCTCTCACCCTTTCTGCTCATCAATTAGAATTTTTGGCAACATTTTATGCCCTCACAGTAACTCAGCCAACAGGTGGGGCTGAAGGGCTTGAAGATGGGTGTGAGATGTCAGCTATCTTTCAGGTACTTTGGAGGAATTCCAATTTGCATTTGAAAACAGTGGCTTTCTCTGAAGTCAGAATGGGTGGCTGGCCTCACAATGACGGTCGTTCTGACTTCAGAGAGAGTGACTCGTGCTAGGGCTTTGCTTTCACAGAGCTCAGAGAGGGTGATTGTGCCCTGGAAAAGCAAAGCCCCAGCATTAGTCGCTCTCTCTGATGTCAGAAAGACCAGCCCATCCTGCCATTGCAAGGCTAGCCACCCGTTCTGACTTCAGAGAGAGCAACTAGTGCTGGGGCTTTGCTTTCACAGAGCTCAGAGCTCTGTGAAAGCAAAGCATGAGTAACCCTAAGTGTGAGTAACAGCTTTGAGTGGAAGCCAAGTGCTTCACTGGGGAGTAAAAATATGAATGTAGATTCAGGCTTTGGCAAGTGCGGTCCTTAAATCCAGACCAGAGTAGTCCAAATCATGCACCACAGCATGAAAGTAGTCCAAATTTCATCCGGATTTTTACCCACCACCACTACCCCATGTAGTCAAGCCCTGAGAGTGGTTAGGAACAGTACCTACCCCTGCCTAAAGTAGTAACAGTTGTGGAACAGTATTTGTCCGTTTCTGCACACTTAACCATTTTCATACAGTTCCAGTTGGAAGGTTCATCTTCACATCGGTAGCACCAGAGAGAGTGCCCTGGAGAAAAGGGAGGAGAAGGAAGGAGGGAAGAAGAGAGACGTTTATACTATACAGTACAGGAATCTTTTTCTTGGACAATTTTTCTGACTGCTTTCCCTGCTGCATGTCTCACTCTGCCTTGAAAAGCCCTAAGCCACTCAGGAACTGTAGAGATCAAAGAACTGTAGAGTTAGAAGGGATCCTGACTACAGTTGTCCCTTCACATTCGCTGGGGTTTGGTTCCAGGACCCCCCATGAATACCCAAATCCATGAATACTCCAGTCCCATTCTATGCAATGGCATAGCAAAATGGTGTCCCATATATAAGATGGCAAAATCAAGGTTTGCTTTTTGGATTATTATTTTTTAAAGAATATTTTCAAGCCATGAATACTTAAATCTGTGAATGCCAAATCCGTGAATATGGAGGGACAACTGTATATCTAGACCAATCTTCTCCCAATGCAGGTTGTTGTTATTTTATATGCCTTTCTCTAATTTACAGTGACCGTGTCCTGGGGCTTTCTTGGCAAGAGGAGACTTGCCATTACCTTCAAAGGCTGAGAGAGTGTGACTTGCCCAAGGTCACTCAGAGAAGGCAATGGCAAACCTCTGAATAATAAAGCTTGCCGCAAAGACACCAGACTGGGGCCACCATAAGTCAGAGATGAGGCCAGTGTGGTGTAGTGGTTTGAGAGTTGGTCTATGACTCTGGAGACCAGGATTTGGATCTCTGCTCAGCCATGAAAACCCAGAGTGGCCTTGGGCAAGTCACATACTCTCAGCCTCAGAACACCTTGTTGGCTTTCGTTTGCCTATTGTTTTTGTTGTTATGGGCTTTCAAGTTGACTCTGACTAATGCCAAGCCTATCACCTAAGTCAAAAAGATTTCCTAATTATGTCTTAGTTGCTGCTATAATGAAGGGTTCTTAGAGATTGTTTAGGAATAGATCCTAGAACGATTGTTTCTTACAGGAAAAAAAAGATCCTCCTATGTATCAAAATTGATGGCTCGGTTACCTCCACTATTAAAAAAAAAAAGCTGATATAGAATATGGGTGTTCAAACCAAAAGGTAAGATTTTAAGAAGGAAATCCAAAAAGCTTCAAGACAAAGCTATTGTAATTGGTTATCCATATGTGTGCATTGTGGTTCTACCTCTATTACAAAAAATACGATGGAGTCTGGGAATGCAATCAGTTAAGTTTCAGTTTCCTTTGTTCACCTGGTGGAAAACCCACCCAGGCTTGGTCATAACCTAAGTACCCTGTCAGGATATGAAACAGCATCATGCTTCCTAATCAGCCCTGGCTCTGACTTATGGGCTGTTGCCCCACTGCAGAAACAGTGCAGTTTGACACTGCTTTAACTGGCATGGCTCAATGCTAAGGAATACTGGGATCTGTAGTTTTGTGAGATATTTAGCCTTCTCTGTCAGAGAGCTCTGGTGCCACAACAGACTCCATCAGATTTATTTATTTATTCATTCATTCATTTATTTATTTTGGTAATAGGGGTAGTACCACAACATGCACATATGGATAATCAATTACAGTTGCTTCATCGTGAAGCTTTTTTATTTCTTAAAAACTTACTCACTTTTTGGTTTGAACACCCATATTCAATATCAGCATTATATATATATATAGGAGATAACTGAACCATCAGTTTTGATATATAGGAGGCTCTGTTGTCATGTAAGAAACAATTGCTCTAGGATCTATTTGTGAACAATCTCTTTTTTTTTAATTAATAATTTTATTAATTTTTTAAAATAAAAAAAAACCATACAATTACTACATAAGACTTAACAAACATATATAACAGTGATTCCCTCCACCGAGGGACTTCCCTTTACATTCATCCCTCTTTCCAGAAAATCATTGTTTCCAACTCAGGTTTGCTTCCTCTCCCCTTTATTAATACAAATTCTAAAAATTTACTCCATTGTTATTTGTGAACAATCTCTAAGAAACCTATCACCTTGGCATGATTTCCTCAGAGGGAGTTTGCCCTTGCCTTCCTCTGAGGCTGAGAGAGACCGTAAGTTGCCCAAGGTCACCCAGTGAGTTGCCACAGCTGGGTGGGGGTGCAAACCCCGGTCTCCCAAACACAACGCTGACTCTGCCAGCGCAGGTAACTCTAGGCTGTGAAACAGGTTCTGAAAATTCAAGACATGTGCTACTTGTTATTTCCATTCCATACAACGTCCAACCACTCATTAGACACAAATTACTGGGTTGTTGTTGCCTCTTCTTTGAGTGAGGCTCAGTAAACTGAAGGAGTGACCTAAAGCAAAGCTTCTTAAACTGCTGGTTGCGACCCCATGTGGGGGTCATGTAACTGAATGTGCAGGTCGCAACAACTTTTGGCAACAGTAAATTTGATTTGTATATCTATTTTATATACCTACTAGCTATACCGGGCATAACATACGCCATTAAAAAACTCCCCCCAAAATGCCCGGTAGACCTCATAACAACCTTGTAAGGTAGACCAGTAGATTTTAAAATTCCTCCTCCCCCTTCTCATCATTCCACATTTTCCGGAAGTGTTGAGGGTGACTCGGTCTGTTGGCTTGCCTTGCTATGGCCACCGCCACCACAAGTTGGTTGCCTGGGTCCCATCACAGGTGGCCTGTTACTGCTGCCAGTTGACTGTCTGGGTCCCAATCCGGGCCACAGATTTAGTGGCAGGAGTGGATTGTGAGGTGGAGAGGGAATTTGCACATGGGTGGTGATTGGTTGGGTGCATTTCCTGAGCAGTCAGTCAGTCAGCACACTGGGAAAGGCAACACACCCAAGAGAATTATATACAGTTGTCCCTTCATATTCGCTGGGGTTTGGTTCCAGGACCCCACGTGGATACCAAAATCCGTGAACACTCAAGTCCCATTGTATGCATAGCAAAATGGTGTCCCTTATATCAGATGGCAAAATCAAAGTTTGCTTTTAGGATTTTTTTTTAAATATTTTTTTATTTTTTTTTATTTTTTTATTTTTTTGTGAAATACTTTTTATTAAAAGAATTCTCTTCCAAGTTATCTCCATACATCAAACAGAGCATATATGGTTTTCACCTTATCTGGATAAAAAAAGTGTGAAATCTACAAAGCTTCATTACATATTTGCATATATATATATATATATATATATATATAGTATTGAATCCAATACTACATTGAATTCTTCTATTTCTATATTCCCAATTTCTTATTTCCCATATTTCTCTTTGTCTTCCCATCACCAACCAAAGTACAATACATCAATAAGTATTATTTTAATCTCCGTTTCCCATATCTTGTATGCACCTCGCTCTCCTAATTCTTTTTTTCCCTTGATCCATGTTTAATTTGACTAAATTATTAAATAACATCTGTGAGATGAAACTTAGTATTATACCATATAGTTAGTTAAGATGTTTATATTAATCTTATCACAAGTCAAATTTTCCAAGTCCTCTCCATTTCTTTTTCCAAAAACTTTTGACAGGTTTCCATCCTTCTTTGACTTCGTTGAGCAATTTCCCCCTAATTGTGGTGGTTAAAATATCCATGTCCATCATCTGATGGAATTTTATCAGCCATTCCTCTAGAGCAGGGTTCTCTTTCATCTTCCATTTAGAGGCATATAGCAGCCTCACTGCGGAGATCATATATAATATGATTTTTTCCCTAACTTTGTCTATCATATTTAACAAGTATACTTCGGGGTCCATAGGGAACCTGATTCCTAATATTTCATTAACCGCTCCATGAATTTTTTTCCAATATGTTTTTACGAACTGACAATTCCACCACATGTGAAATATAGTGCCTTTTGCCTGTTCGCATTTCCAGCATAGATTACTTCCTTTATTGTACATCTTATTTAACTTTGCAGGTGTTAAGTACCAACGATGAAATATTTTCAGAAAGTTTTCTTTTAAGTTTTGGGAAGCTGTGAATTTCTGTGTATGACACCATGCCTTTTCCCATCTGACTAGTTCAATATCATATCCTATATCCTGTGCCCACTTTATCATTGATTCTTTTAGGATTTTTTATTTTTTTAAAGAATATTTTCAAGCTGTGAATACTTACATCTGTGGATACCAAATCTGTGGATACAGAGTGACAAATGTATATAGATCTAGCTGGAAGTGGGAGGGGTGCTTCTACCCTTTTTGGCACCCCATTTATGGAATGCTTCAGCCTTTGGGTCCTGATTGGCACCCATGTTGATTTCTTTTAGGTGCCAAGCTAAAACATGGCTTTTTATTAGAGCCTTTGGGACCAGATAATACTATTTTTAAGAAGACGTGTACCTGGTTTTTAACTGTTTTTAGCCTTTTCTGCTGTTTTAAGTAGTGATCCCTTCAATAAGCTTTTTGCCTTTTAAAATTCATAAGATGACCCCCTAATTTTGAAAAGATTTTGAGAAGGTTAAAAAGTCATCTTATACGCCAGATATACTGTAATGTAAATGTCATTTACAGGGGAAATAACTTTTAAAAAAAACTGTTGTGCTTTTATTACTTCCCCAAAATAAAAAGTAACATTATTATTTATAAAACATTCCCTCCAAGCTCTGCTTGCCCTTGTTGCGAATTGACTTTCTGACTCCACCATATAAGGAATCTGGTTTGCCTGTTTGTTGATGCCACAAAGCCAGTTCAGAGCAATGTTTTGATTCACAGCCCTCATTTTCAGTTGCGGTGATTCCTCATTGCATACACTTTAAACCAGGGGTGAGAAACCTATGGCCCTGCAATTCTCATAGTATCAGCCAGCAGAACCAATGGTGAAGGATTATGGGAACTTAAGTTCAACCACTCCTGCTTTAAACTCCCTATTCCCCTGAATTTCCCATTCTTCTCCCTCTTGCTTTAAACCCAGAGGCGACATCTGTCCCTCTACATGTTGTTGGATTGCAGCTCCCAACTTTCCTCACCGTTTGGCTATACTGGCTTAAGCTGATGGGAGCTGCAGTCCAATAACATCTGGGAAGGCTGCAAACTGCCCTGCTCTACCATTATTTGTCTAATGTGAAAAAAAGAACCTTTATTCAACTTACCTTTTTCTACAAATAAAGTCACTACGAACAAAGCGATGCATAAAGTCTTCATTGCTGCCATGTCCCTGGAGTCTATACCAGTCAGGCAACCTCAGTGGGAGAGATTTTTATATACCACTTAGGGTGTTTCCTTCTGGTTGCCATGAACCCCACTAATTTAGGGGTTTGAGTGTGAGAAAACAAGAACACAAAGAACCAACACAAGACTGGTTGTGGCAGTTGGCCTATATAGGTACAGGGTGTGGTCTACACAGAATGGCAGAATATTTATTCCTCATGATGTCATGGGCAGGAAAGGCAAAGCATGGAGTTTTTAGCCCATCGCAGCAACCTGAAGGGACAAAATCCTTTTTTTTTTTTTCCCTTGTGGGAGATGCCAGCTTTTCATCCTTATCATCTTCAGTTAGTTTGTAGTTCAGGGTAGAGAAATGTGTGGCCATCCAGGAAACACCCCTCTCTAACAGGGTTACCAGGTGTCCCTTATAGAATCATAAATATGTACTGTAAGGGACCTCAAGGGCCATCTAGTCCAACCCCCTGCCATGCAGGAATACACAACTAAAGCACTCCAGCAAGTTGAGGGCTGGGAGACTTTTACTTTTATATAGACTGAATGAAATGCCAAAAAATTAGCTCATTTATTTGGGTGTTGGCCTTTCATAAAGACATAAATGTGTGCATCATGCAGTTTTATGAATATGAACAACATGTTAATTTTACAAAGAAGTATGCAGCTAAGTTAATTGAAATGTGTTTGCTGTGTAAGTAACACGCAAACTTGCTAACTTCTATTTCCGGATTATCAGTCCTACATATTCTGAATTCTGAACTCTCTACCCAAGCCATGACTCCCTTGTTACAATAGCTCCACTGGCTGCCAGTTTGTTTCTGAAGCCAATTCAAAGTGCACTTTATGATCTACCTAGATGGCTAAGGTCCAAGCTATCTGAAGACTGCATCTCCCCATATGAGCCTGCCCAGGCTCTAAGATCTTTCAGGGAAGCAGTAGTGTATTCAAGTCTTTTACTCCAAGTCTCAGGTCAAGTCTCAAGTCTCTACCTTCAGGTCTCAAGTCCTTGCAAGATACTTTCAAGTCGACTTTCAAGGCTGGAAGCCAACTTTAATATGAAAAAAAAGAAGGGTGTGTGTGTGGGACGGTGCATTTTCAATAACTAGAAAATCAAGATGTGCACAAAGTTAGGTTAAAAAAAATTATGTTATCAGCAAATGCGTTAGGCGGTGGGTTTGAGACAGCCTCTCCTCTCCTCTCCACTCCCACTGAGTGCAAACTTCTTGTGCACTTTGAATTCAGTTTGCAGCAGTTGAAGTAAGCTGAGGATGAAAGGAGAAAGTGGAAAGAGGAGAAGAGAGAAACTGGGACATTTTAAAAGCACCTAAAACAGTGGGATCAGAGAGGATTAATTGCGGCGGTCCATACCAAAGCGGGACAGTTGAAGGGTGGAATGAAACAATTGCCTCCTCCAAAAATAATGCCTCCAAGGGCCTGTTTAGGGCCATTTTGTCACACTTTTGGCTTTCTATGCCATTAGAGGCAAAGAGGGCCCTTTTTTCCAACAAGGAGTAACCTCTTCCCAAAAAGCTTCTCCTGGGCCTAAAAAAGAGCCAGGGAGCCCAAAACATGGCAAAATTGTCCTCTGCAGCCCCTAGAAAGCATTTGGGGGAGAGGGGAGGACTAATGTACCGGTACTTACTTCTGGGTCCAGGGCTGCAGTTTCCCCACCCCTAGTAAATACAGTTCTGTTTTTAGTCATAAGAGATTTATTTTAAAGAATCATCACATATTTCAACTTTACTTAATATTTTAGCATTGATATTTTACATTATCTCAGGTTAGTTTCAAGGTAGTGAGGTGGAAATGAGAATAAAGTAATGATATATATATATATTTTAAAAAAATGATAATGATTCCATTAAGGCAGCTGTGGTTGTCCTAAGTTTGCAAGATCGGAGCAGGGCAGTGGATGATCAGAGAAGTTAGAGGTTTCTCATTAATAAAGTTGCCATAAGTCAAAATCAACTTGACAGCGAACAATAACAGCAAGGAAATGATAAGAGCATATGGGAGAAAGGTCTTTATGGCTGCTTGCTTTCTAACAAGGTGCCCCTTTATGGTGTGGTGGTTGTGTGCCTTTAAGTCATTTCCAACTTATGGCAACCCTAAAGTGAACTTATCACGGAGTTTTCTTGATGAGATTTGTTCAGGGGGGGTGCCTTTGCCTTCCTCTGAGGCTGAGAAAGTATGACTAGCCCAAGGCCACCCAGTGGGTTTCCATGACTGAGTGGGAATTCGAACCATGGTCTCCAGAGTTGTAGTCCAGCACTCAAACCACTGCACAACACTAGCTCTCCCCTTCATGGTAGATGGCTGATAGTGAGTAAAATATGATGGTAGAAAGCAAAAATATCACGGTCAAATATCCCAGCGGTACTGCAACAGTACCGCTGAGAAGGAGCGTCGTACGAAACTGACGCCCTCTAGCGTGCAGCGTCACAACCTGGCGACACTGCTTCCGTTATTTTTACATTGTCCGAAAAAAGTCCTATGTACCCGCCCCCCCCCCAATTTCACTGTGGCCTTGGGGAGAAAGACTGATGGGGCCTGAGACTTACGGACACTTTTACGATAAGATGTCTGTGCTGGGAATAATTTCACTAAATGTCAAAGGTTTCAGGTCTGCAATTCAGAGAGCCAAAATTGTCAGACAACTGAAAAACATCCATCCCAACATAATATCTCTAAAGGAAACACATAACAAGGGTAGCAAACCAGTTCTGCCATCTTCACTATTTGGTTACCAGTACATTGTTGGAGGAATGGGAAAGGCTAAAGGGGTGGAGGTTATATTCCACACGACTTGCTCCTTTCACCTGGAGCATTTGTCACCAGACAAGGCAGGAAGATATATTATTCTGCAGGGCAAATTACAAACCCATCCAGTCACCCTCAGGATCTTTTATGCCCCAAACAAGAACCAAATTAATTTCATGGACTCTTTTTTCTGTTTGGTTAATGACTTGGCTGTGGGTGACATTATAGTAGGAGGTGATTCAGACACAAGGCTTGATGCTAATTTAGATAGAACATGTAAAAACTCTGCCAAATGCTCCCCGCTGGATATACAACTCTCCACCTGCTCTAGAATATTCCATGTAAACAATCCATACAAAAAAAAACCTATTTCCCTCTTTTATAAAGAGAATAAAACCCCACATACCCCAACCTCCTTGATGTGGGGCACACTTAAGTCAGTATTAAGAGGGCTCCTCATCCAGGAAGGAGTGAGGCACAAAAGGACTAGAGTGGCTAAACGCACACAACTCCTAAGAGAAATTGCCATGCTTACACTTTCTCACAAAGCCTCGCAAGACCCAAATACCCTTTCAATTTTACACAAAAAAAGCAGAACTGGAGAAGCTTGCCCTCTGCAAAATTCACACTTTTATGCTGTACATTAAGGCCAAGTTCTACAAACATGAACTCAAGCCTGCTAGCCAATGCAGTCAAGAAAAAAAGCACTCAAATAATCCCTAGTATCTCTACAACCAAGGCAGAGTTGAAAACCAAAACTGAAGAAATCCTGTCAGAATTTGAGAAATGCTGTTCCAATCTATACACACCCAAGCTGGAAAAAGTGACAGAATCTGTACACCTGCTACCCATTAAAAAAATGTAGTGGTTGTCAAGACAGTGAAAAAACTCCTCTTGGAATTTGAGTTGAATTCCATTTGCTCTAATGAAAACCTGCATTGAATTCTGAAGGTGGGGGGCCAAAAATGAGAAAAACTACATTAGAAAAGACTTTGGAACTTTTTCCAAGTTTTTTAAAAACTGTGGGGGAAATGTGCACTCCCACTTGTTAGGAAAACTGGATCACATCTCTGCACGTTCCCAAAGTGGATAGCTGATTGGTCAGACATGGGGGGGGTGGAGCTTGCCAGCAAGTCAGCGCCAGGAACTGCCATGTTAGATTTTCACCATAGTGATCGTGCGCTGAGGCTACGAAACTTTGTTTTTTGTTTTTTTAAATGGAAAATTGCATTTCCACACCTTGGATTTAGTTTTTTTTTTTTTTTAAATACTGTTCGGCAGCGACAACCTGGAGAGAATAAAAACGCAAATAATTCACTTGTGTCCACCATTTTGATTCGCAGGTGTGCCCATTTGAACAGCAAACGCAGATAGCTTCACATACCTGCAGTCTTGCACACACACACACAAACATGGAGACAAATGGACCCTGTTGCAAATTGGCAGTACTGTGCACCAACCCACATTTTATTGCCTTGTATAGACAAGCCCCAACTGAATCTTACTGGTAACAGCTCAACAACAAATGACACAGGGAGTTCGATGCCTGAAAACAGGCAAGTCCCCTGGTCCTGATGGTTTTATGGGAGAATTTTATAAAGCCCTGCTTGAGGAGTTAACCCCCCACATGAACAAACTATTTAATGAGTTATTAAACAATGCACATCCCTCAGATAGCTGGGCACTGTCCAGGACAATCCCGATACCAAAGACTTCAGAAGAGAATCCAACAGTGGCACCTTTCCTCCGGATAGCACTTCTTAACCAAGATGCCAAAATACTAACATCAATTATATCTAAGCGAATAAACTCTTTCATCACTGAATACCTATTATCTTCAGGCCAAGTAGGCTTTATGCTTACCCATAATTTTGGCAGACGCCATCAGGAAAACTTTGAATATAATACATCATCCCAACACATGTCATACACCAATCACTATGTGCCCTCCTTAGATGCCCTCAAAGCCTTTGATAGACATGAAAGGCCATTTCTTTTTAAAATCCTGCATGCCATGAACTTTGGCAAAGCATTCATTGCCCTCGTTCACAACCTACACATGTTGACCATATTCTGGGACTCTGGCCCATCTTCTGCAGGTAACAGGAGAAACAGGCCACCTCCGCAGCCAGGATACGCTGGCAGGGAAATGGTGTATCCTGGCTAGTGTAGATAAGACCTTAGTCATGATTGTAACACTATTGCCAGGAGAAGTTACTTAATTAAGAACAGTCAGACCCCCCATATCCATAGAACCAATATCCATGGTTTCAGTTATCAGCAGGATACAAAACAGACACATACCATAGAGTTGCGCTGGAAAATGCCTCAAGAGGCATCCTCTCTGGGCATCTTCTTGGTCCTCCAATGCAATTCTATGATATGTTTTTACTGGAAGTCCTTATTTTAATAGGATTCTCTGTTATCCGCAGTTTCTGGTATTCACGGTATGTCTGGGAACCAACCCCCTGTGGATATGGGAGTGTGACTGTATACTTAACTAAGCAGGTGATACAGAGAGGACCAACATGGTGCATTGGTTTGAGCATTGGACTACGACTCTGGAGACCAGGGTTCAAATCCTCACTCAGCCATTGAGAACCACTGGGTGACCTCGGGCAAGTCACCTCTCTCAGGAGATTTTCACATGGGGAAATTATTCCCTGCGGAGATCGAGAGAGAAATGGGGCTGTTCCAGTAGCAGCGCCCCGTTTCGCACACCCCCTTCCTTCTCGCGATCTCCCATCATCTTCCCTCCGTGCTGCTTCCATTTCTCTCTTGGTATGTTCCGTGATTTTTTACTAACGAACAACGTTATGTTCGTTTTTTGACTGATGCTGAGGTGGAGTGATAATGGCTCCTTGTCTGTGTTGGCCAGGTCTTTGCGGCCTCACAGCCCGAAAAAAAAACCAAGGAAAATCTCTGTTTTTAAGAGCTTTTTATCTTTTTAATAGCATTTTTTTATTCTTTTACTGTGAATTGTTTGAATACTGCAAATATTTAATTCTGTTAAATATTTAATGTTCTCTTTTAATGCTCTCTTTCTGTATGTTTTTTATGGTACATTTCTTTTAAATTGTGAGTCACTCTGAGTCCCAGTTTTTTTGGGGGAAAGCGGAATAGATGATGATGATGATGATGATGTCATGACTGACACTACTAGGTCCAGTATCTCTGTTGGGAAATCAGAGAATCCCAGGACAGGATTTAACACAGTGGAAATCCTGATGGATGTAAGAGGGGGAAAAAAACATCAGCTTTAAATATCATGCATAGTTTACGTGGGAGTCTCCCGTATGGCAAAATAGTTTCAGGCTCTCTATGCCAGTGTTTTGGAAGAAGCTGGTTATGCAAGAGCTTACATCCTCTAACTTTTTATGTTTGGAATAATGGCCCATGCCTTCTGGGGTGGCAGATGAAAAGCACAGCAAGTTTAATAAAGGTTTTCATTAGAAAAGGCAGGCAGGATGGGTGGAAGCACCACCTCAGTTTTTCCCTGGCCGGATGTCTTCAGCCTAAGACACATTCAGTTACTGCTGGTGGGGAAGGAGAAGCTTAGAAAGATGGGAGTTTCCCCCAGTCATTTCACAAAAGGGATCAAGGCAGGGGTAACTCCTTGGGGGTGTTTGTGAGCTAGAAACCCACCTCCCAGCATAGGACAGATTTGGGGAGTAAATTAACATAAGCCTATTCTAGTTGGCTAGTCCCAACTAGAATAGATCCGTTGACTCATTTGTAGAATGGTAAATTAACACTTAGGTAATTCCCATTGATTCAGTGGGTTTACTCTAATCAGGATCGACAATGGGATTTGGGGTGAGGTTGGAGGGCATGGTCTTTCCTCCCAGAGAACTGCCCAACTATTTCCATGTTCTCTGAGGACTGTGACAACTAGAGGACCTGTCTATACAAGGGGGGAAATGTGGACTGATGTGCACTATCACAAATTCAAAGCAGCTTTAATTTGTCTTAACTGTTTTATAGCAAAATTGCAGGCGTATGAAGCTATTAGCTTTTGCTGGCCCAACAAGCAGATAGAATCATAGAGTTGGAAGAGACCACAAGGGCCATCCAGTCAACCCCCTGCCATGCAGGAATACACAATTAAAACATCCCTGACAGATGGCCATCCAGCGTCTGCTTAAAAACCTCCAAAGAAGGAGACTTCAGCACACTCCGAGGCAGTATATTCCACTTCCAAACAGCTCTTACTGTCAGGAAGTTTTTCCTAATGCTTAGGTGGAATCTCTTTTCCTGTAATTTGAGTCTATTGCTCCGTGTCCTAGTCTCTGGAGCAGCAGAAAACAAGCTTGCTCCATCCTCAGAATGACATTCCTTCAAATATTTAAACATGGCTGCCATGTCACCTCTTAACTTTCTCTTCTCCAGGCTAAACATAGCCAGCTCCCTAAGCTGCTTCTCATAGGGCATCATGGCTTCCAGACCTCCCAACATTTTGGTTGCCCTCCTCTGGACACGTTCTAGCTTGCCAATATCCTTCTTGAATTGTGGTGCCCACAACCATAGCTAGAGCAAGATTCAAGGACACCCAATGAACTTAATGGGTTACATAGCTGAATTTGGATCCTGGTCAACAACAAAATCCAATGCTATCCCTATTTCCCCCTACATGGTACCTGGTATCCTCCATATGTTTGGGACTTTACCACCCACAATCCCTCACCAATAACCATGTTCGCTGGTGGTGGGAGGACCTGTGGTTCAAAATACCTGGAGGCCACTTGGAGGGAGCTCTAACCACTCCTCTACACTGTCTCACATTCAGGAAAGGCAGTCCAGTTTCTCTCCCTGGAGATGATTAATATCTGGTTTAATAAAGGTTCATTGGCAGAGGAGTTTGGCTGAAAGGACATTGAGCAGTGGGATAAGTTTCAGGGTGTAGCAGTGCATACCTCAAGGTGCATACTTGAGGCTGAGTCATAACTGAACAAAGGCTACAACTATACCAGGAGAGAGGCTGTGGGTAAATTATACATTGCCAGGCATGCAGGGATGTTGTTAAATATAACTCAGGTCAATTAAGGTGTCAGGTTGAGAGTTACAAAACAAGCATATGGAGTTCTAGCAGAACTGGGCTCTCTTGATTCTGCCTGTCTCCTAGCTACACAAATCCACATTACATAAATAATCCAGTTTGAAACTGGACTATTTGCCATGTCTCCTTCCTATGGAATCCCGGGATTTGTAGTTTGGTGAGGCATCAGCACTCTTTGGCAAAGAAGGCGAAAGGCTTTGTAAAACTACAAATCCCAGGATTCAATAGGAAGGGGCCATGGCAAATAATCCATTTCCAAACTGAATTATTTACGTAGTATGTATTCAGCCTCTTGAGGGTCAGCAGGACTGGGAGACAAAGTGGTACAGTGGCTCCGCCTGCAAGAGAAAGGGAAGAGAATGAGGGTGCTAATTTGGAAGCACATGGGGCAGAGCCCTTTTCAGATGTTCAGAGATGACTTAGCAGGTGGTGGTCAGTGGTGCAGTGATACATTCAAACTGAACACAATCTCTGTGACAGGACCTATGGCAACACTCCCAAAATGCAGGCAACTGTGTTGATTCGTATCAACAAACTACTGCTAGGGGTTGTCTAACCAGTCAAAATGTCCCTCATAGAATTGGCTGGGAATCCTACCTGTTTAAATGGGATCTGGCATCAATCCACAGTATTCAGAAGGAGAGGGGCCCAAAATGGCAAAAACAATGCAGAAAAAGCTTTTGCAGCTTTTCCTGTAGTTTTTTAAAAACAGCGAGGGGGTGCGTATTCCTGTTCATTGGGACAAGCAATTCGCTTTGAATTGTTTCCCCATATGAGAAGAAGCACAAATTGGTCATGCAAGCATGGGAGGCAGGGCTTGCTAACAGGGCAAGCGCCCGCTGCTGCCATGTTGGATTTTTGCCTTAGCGAGTGATCACTAAGGCGATAAAACAAGGTGGGGCTTTTTGTCTCATTGTCCTTTTAATTAAAAAAAAATCACTATATTGCTCCAGCGCACCTTAGATTACTTCTTTAAAAAAAAAGTTTGGCGGTGGTGAAGAACTAACATGAGTAAATCACTCATGGCAGCCATCTGGCATGCAAAGTTACTGGGGGCTTCTGGGGCCAAGACACTGAAGGTGCAATTAAATGTGCAACCTAAAGCACAGCTGCATCCACACACAGTGCATAATGAGCATGTAACCCCATGAATTATTGGTTTAGCCCAATGAGTGGGGAAACCCTAGGGATGGGGCAGTACTTGCTGGCTGGAGAAAGGGAGGGGGAAACGAGGGGGACAGGAGCTGCATTGGCCAGGACTAAGGATCAGGCCCTTTTCACTTTGACTAAGGGCATGGGATTTTCAGTGATGCATTTAGGATGGAACAAAGGGGTACATTCTTTGGAGCAAAGCTTCTATATTGCATTTGCTTCTGTTCTGCATTTTTTATTTAGACCTTCAAAACTGCATGCACATGTTGCAATACTACTGACCAGCACAGGCAGAAGAGTCCTTTGATCAAATCCTGCACTGGCACTTCTTTCCTTGGATGCAGGAAACTTTTGACCATATGTGTCAAACTTAACAAATGACGTGTTGCATTGTCGTTGAAAATAATGGCTGGAATTCATTAACCTAGAGTTACACATCTGTAAATGATTCATATTCACAGTCTCTGTGTAATGTGTTCCCTGCAAGAGGGGCCAGAGTCCAAAAAGGATGCCAGCCCGTCGCAAACGCTACTGCTGCCACCCCCATTTTCTCACTAACACGGAAGCCAGGCAGGGATCCGGCAACGTGTGACAGCAGGATCCCTTCATATGACCAAGCTCAGTTACATGTGGCAGGCTCACAGCCTGGCTTCCAGAAGAGCCAGGGAGCTGGCAGCACCAGGCAGAAGCAGCATGCCAGATGGTCTCCCACAGACACATGGGGCCCGCTCTGGCAGAAACAGAGAAAACCAGTATTATCTTATATTGTGGTAAAGGGTCCTATCCGGCTTGCCCTTGTTCCAGCCCCAGTATCCTGAGTGACTATAAGGTGAAGGCAGAAAATAGTGGGAAACAGGGGAACGGAATGGCATATTTTGGAAGAAGATGTACCTAGCTAGATAGTACCTTAAACAGAGAAGCACTTTACACTGCATCCTTTTATTTTCTTTTTTTTTTTCCCAATCTTATTATTGGTATATAAAATCATCAAAAATTCAAAATAACACAACACGTCAACCATACAATTAGAGAAATAAAAATAAAACATTTACAAACAATACACTGCATCCTTTTCAAGTACCAGGTCCTGTCTGAACATGGAAGCTAAGCAGGGTCAACCCTGGTTAGTACATGGATGGGAGACCACCAATGAATCCCAGGTGGTGCAGGCTACAGTTCAGAGGAAGAGACTGGCAAAACCACCTCCAGTATTCTTCACCTAAGAAAACCCTATGAAATTCATGGGGTCACCTTAAGTTGACAGGTGACTTGAAGGCACAGGCACACACACAAGATCTGACCTTGGTCCCTTTGGAGGCTAGAACTTCCAGAGCATGGGGAAAGGTTTCTTTTTGGACTGTCCCTCCCAGAATCCCCCAGCCAGCTCTTAAGAGAGCCATAAAGCATTACCCATGACAGCCCTTGTTCAAAAGCTCCCCCT
Source organism: Gambelia wislizenii (assembly GCA_030847615.1). Classification (NCBI taxonomy): domain Eukaryota; kingdom Metazoa; phylum Chordata; class Lepidosauria; order Squamata; family Crotaphytidae; genus Gambelia; species Gambelia wislizenii. The sequence continues at coordinate 332,039,423 of JAUMIR010000004.1, forward strand.
AAGGGATTGATTAAAAATAGACACACTCCTTCTAGCTTCACGGTCATACAGTAGCACTTGAACAAAAGAAAGACCTTGGTTCTATAGAAAGTTTGCCTCTCTTGCATTCAGACAAGAACAAAAGTGAGGCAGGTATCAGCACTGTTAATGAGGAAACTCTCTGGCTTTTCTTCGCAAACAAAGATTCAGGAAGGACTCATCCCGCGCTTTCTGCAAGCGCGCTAATGAGGAAACACCAGGGCCAGAACCCTGTTGGTGTCTAACGCTGGTATGCCTAGGTTCCCCTGCAGAAGTAGGTGGACATTTTTGTCCAATGCCTAATGTCGCTATTCAGTTCAAGATCATGGAAGTGGAGTTGCCTGTGTGATGGGGTTGCACATGCAGAGGCACATACATACCAGTTGCACTTTGGAGACCTGAGATCAGTGGTGTCACTGGGGAGGTGCGGACCATACCAGGTGACACCATCAGAAGTGGTGGTGCCCAAATGACTGTGTATAAAATTTGTGTGCATTGTTTCAGCAGAAATTTATTATTTTATATATAAAAAAATCTCTGGCACCATGTTTAGCCAGGTGCCTTCTAGTTCCTCTCCCACATGTAGGTTTTTGAATACCCTCAAAGTTGCACGCAGATTGTGTACACTCCTGGGATTACTAAGGATTCTGTATGGTCTGGTGCAGGAGGAGATCCATGGGGGTGATGCCATAAGTTATCGCACTGGGTGATACCAACCCTAGTGCCGCCACTGCCTGAGATCCCAACACTCTACCTGCAGAGTGCTCTGTCATTTCCCCCCATCCCAGTGGTTATTACATCCCCAGTGAAGAGAGAGGCAGCTGAGACAATGAAGAAGCAGATGGTCTCAGCTCAGGGGGGAGGGAAAGAAGAGTGCACTCACCGACGTAGTGCACCCTCCTTTCCCTTCTGCTTACAGCTGAGACTAGTGTCATCTTTATCATCATCTTCTCTGCCTGGAGAAGAAAAGGTGATGACATGATAACTATGTTTAAATACTTGAAAGGATGTCATATTGAAGTCGGAGCAAGCTTGTTTCCTGCTGCTCCAGAGACTAGGACATGGAGCAATGGACTCAAACTACAAGAAAAAAGATTCCACCTGAACATTAGGTAGAATTTCCTGACAGTAAGAATGGAATGCATTGCCTGGGAGTGTGGTGGAGTCTCCTTCTTTGGAGGTTTTTAAACAGAGGCTGGCTGGATGACCATCTGTCAGTAGTGCTTTGATTGTGTATTCCTGCATGGAAGGGAGTTGGACTAGATGCCCCTTGTGGTCTCTTCCAACTTTATGATTCTCAATATGATGCTCAATAGTCCCAATAAAATAAAACAATCTATAAAATAATGATACCTTTATCCGCCCTGGCCTCACATCGGGAGGCATGGAGACGCACTATCCACAATGCTGCAGCCTTATTTGAGAACTCATGCCGAACAAGTCTTGAAAAGAATCGACAATGCAGAAAGAATCGCAACCCAGAAACATCACCCAAGGAGACCGTCTGCTGTGCTTTCTGCAACAAGACTTGTTTATCTCAGATTGGCCTTTTTAGGCATCAATGCGCTTGCAGAAAGCACGGGTTGAATCCTTCCTGAATCTTCGTTTGCTAAGAAAAGCCAGAGAAAGAGAGAGAGAGATGCACAAAGCTCATTGTGCAAGTTTTCAAAGCTCCATTGGTTTCTTCATCAGGCAAAAGATATTTAAAAATCATACAGGAGAAGGAAGATTTGCAAATGAAGAATTACACAAGCAAAGCAAGTGTGGAAGGAAATAGGTGGTTATCTATCACTGCACTGCCATTCTGGCAAGAAACTCTACATAACAGTAGCATAGTGGTAAATTCTGAAATGCAGGTCCTCAGCATGACAGTCCTAGGGGTCGTCTATACAAGGTGGGGGGATGGATCGCTCTTAATAGCAATTTGCAGCAGCTGCGAACTGTCTTAATGGTTTTACAGCCCCCTAAACTTCACATGCTCCCTAGCCATGATGTCAGCCATGAGTGAATTACTCCCATTTTTGAATCTGCTGCCACCAAACTTTTTTTAAAAAAAAGTTTACCATGGTGCACACAAGCGATATTTCACATTTACCAAAAAAGAAAGGAGAGGAAAGATAATACAAATCGCTGTTTTATCACATTAGCGATCGCTTGCTCGCAGGACAAGAGCACTGCCTTTGAAAGGTGTGTGTACTTGATATACCTTTTCTTCATTTAACAGATTTGGTGCTCTTTATTTGAACAGCATACTCTGTGCAATTGTGCTTAACTGAGTATGCTTAATGATATCAGCGTAATGATATGCTTAATGATAATGAAAGAACTAGACAAAATGCTAAAGTGCAAAGATATAAAACTGAACAGTAAAAGTCAGGGTTGTCCAAGCCATCATAGTTCACATTACCATGTATGGAAGTGAGAGCTGGACAGTGTAGAAAGATGATAGAAAGAAAATCAACTCGAGATGTGGTACTAGAGGAGAATTCTACAGATATTGTGGAATGCCCAAAAGACTAATAATAAATAGGTCCTAGAACAAATGAATCCTGAGCTATCTCTAGAAGCCAAGATGACTAAACTGAGACTGTTGTGCTTTGGCCATATCATGAGAAGACCTGACTCACCAGAAAAGACAAAAATGCTAGGAAAGCTGGAAGGCAGGAGGAAAAGAGGGAGGACACATACCACTGTAGATTGATCGATTCAATCAGTGAAGCCACGGCCCTAATAATCTTGACCAGGAAACCGTAGTCACCACAAGTTTGAAATTATTTGAAGGAACACACATCACACATAGACACACACACACACACACACACACATGCCCCTTTGGTAAACTTTTTGCAATGATCCCAAGAGGTTTCTTATTTTCAGTCTGTCTGGATGTGATTCTAGCTATTCCCTTTCCAAGACCTAACTCATCCAAGCCAACCCCTCTCTGCCCTCATTAAATCCTGCAAAGTATTATGTGTTGAGGCAGCCTTGTGTCCCATTCTGTAATAGAAAGGAAAGAGTGGGCAGCAGGGAACAACAGCAACACCTTTGTGTCAGTGTGTTTATTCAAAGGTGGAAATGATTACAGAATTATAATAGGAAGCCACATTAGTCTTAAAAATAACAGGATTTTTAAAATCCTTTTTTTAAAAAATAACCCATAACTTTTTTTCAAAGCCTAAATAGCGTCTGAAGGTTGCATAAGTAGCAATGAATTGCTATGCAAATCACAGCTCCATGATTGGTCTTTTGCAGATGGATGTGATTTTCAAGGAAACTCTTTTCATTTCCCATCCATTGCAGGTGGGTCTAGGAGAAAATAGTTTTTATACGCTTTCATTTTTATGACACAGCTTAGATCATCTCTAAAAAATTTCCAGGTTTCAACAAGCTCGGGGAAAGTCAGGGTGGAGACTCTTGCCTGTTCGCATGGCTTAAAAACCATCCTGTGACAATGTTCCCGAGGGCCAATGTGTTGCAGTGGTTTGAGTGTTGGACTGGGACCATGTGAGACCAGGATTTGAATCTCTAGTCAACTGTGGGTATCCAGTGGATGACCTTGGGGAGATCACAGCCTTAGAAGAAGGCAATGGCAAACCCCTCAAAATGAATTTTGCTAAGGAAGCCCTAGGAGAGTCATCTTAAATTGGAGCTGGTTGGAAAGTACATAAAAACATTTATGGGAAGATTGGGAGGGATAAAGACACCCAAGATGTATGCTTAGTTGTGTTGAGTACCAAACTGAATCAGCGTGGGCACATGCTGTGACTATTTTGGAGTGCCTCAGGAAACCCTCAGGCTTAAACTCACAAAAGACCTCTTGCTGTCTGTAACAATACATTGTCATGTTCAATCGATTTGTCACTTTGAGAAATACAGCCATTCTCTCTGGAGGTTTGTCCTGACAGACACAGAGCATGGAATTGGGATTAGCTTGATCAGAAGGTATGGTCCAACCTTTTTTAAACAGGCTCTCATGATAGATGATGATGGAGATGATGATGATGATGATGATGACATTTATATCTCACCTTTCTCCCAGTTTGGGACTCAAGGCAGTTTATAACAGCTTGGAAAAAGGTAGTTGAAAATCCACAAACTGCAAAAGTTAAAAAGCCTCTCTTTGCAATTCAGGTAATAGCATTCTTCTAAAGCTACTGTTTGCATTAGTGTCAAGAGGTGATTTCCTCCCAATACAAATTGTAGCTTCAAGGGAGCAGATTTTAAAACAGTAGGAAACAGAATAATTTAACTCCCCCTCCCAGTTTGCTATGCCCTACTTCCTCAGATGCAATATAAAAATGCAAGCCAGTTGTGCCAAAATGCATTTAAGGACACATCTACTTAGTTCTCATGGGTGGAGGTTTGACAGTATCATTGCACCTGTCATTGTGGAATTGCTTTTAAATTACTCTTCAGCTCTTTCAAAACCTCTCTTTGTGATAAAGAATTATATCATGGAACCACAGAGTTGGGAGAGACCATGAAGGCCACCCAGTCCAACCCCCACCATGCAGGAATAAACAATCAACCCCCCCATCAACAGATGGCCATCCAGCCTTTGTTTAAAAACCTCCAAAGAAGGAGGCTCCACCACACTCTGACTCCACCAGCATGTTACGCTGCCCAAGAGCTCTTACCAGCCTAAAAATGAAGGTTCAAAAGTAAGTAATAAAATGTTACTCATTCACCAATAAAATCAGCATCATTTCTGTCTCTCACATTGCTTTTGAAATGTGACTTCCTTCTGCCCTGGTTACCAAGAAAAGTAACGCACCTCAGCAAACTATGTTGTTTGTAACTTTTTACAGGTCAACCCCCGTATCCATGAAACTGGTATCTGTGGTTTCACTTATCCACATTTGAAAAAAATCTGTCCTCTCAAGACATTGTCTAGGTCCTCTGGCATGTCCCTGTATGCTTCCGCCAGAAGTTGAGTCGGAAGTCATTCATTTCAGTAGGGTTTTCTATTATCCATAGCAGATACAGGGAAGCAGGGGAGCAACCTATACTTCCAAGTTCTAGCCTTAACTGCAAAAAAGTAATTTCAAAAACTATGGTGAGTTCCTGCTCCCTCATGTGGTGAGAAATAGGATTACTTTGAGAGAAACAAGAAATCCCATCTCTACAAACAGGGTTTTGTGTGTGGCTGTGCACCTTCAAGTTGCCTGTCGACTTATGGCGACCCCATGAATTTCCTAGGGTTTTCTTATGCAAAGAAGACTCAGAGGTGGTTTTGCCAGTTCCCTCCTCTGAAATGTAGCCTACAACACCTGGGGATGTTGTCTAGATGAGGTGATAGAATGTGGATTGCTGCACAGTAATGCACAATCGCAGCAGCGCTCATTTGTCTCCACATTGTTGATTTTTTGCAAGATTGCTGGTAAGCGCAGTTGTCCGTGTTTGAAGTTCACACACAACCATGCCTGGGAATCAAGATGGTGGCCAGGAGTGAATTACTCGCAATATTATTCTCCACAAGTTGCCGCCACAGCACTTTTTTAAAACTTTAAACCTAAGGTGCACAAGTGCTTTAAAAAGCTGTTTGGTTGCCTCAGCCCTGCAAAAATGCACATGATTGCTACCACGAAACTCCAAACTGGTGCTTCTGGCCACTTCATTGTTAGCAAGCCCACCCCCACCCCCACATATCTGACCAATCAGCTTCCCACTTCCAGAATGTGCTGCGCTGTGAATTAGTTGTCTAAACGGACTGTAATGTGTATTTCTGCATTTTTTTTTAAACTTCGGGAAAAGCCGCAAAGGCTTTTAGCACAGTTTTTGCAGTTTCTGGCCCCCCCTCCTTCCAAAAACAGCAAATCACCACAGGATCTCATTGGGACAAAAGGCAGTCTCCTCAAATTCTATAAGGATTTTTTTCACCATCTAGACAAGCCACTGGGATTTGTTGGCAGTTTCCCATCCTGGTACTAAACCTCAAAAAACCCAACTGGAGACAGAATGAACCAAGTAGCACCACACTCAATGTGAAGTACTCCCATCTCCCCTTCTCCACATATAGAAGTGGAAACATCTGCAAAGGGAAGCAATTACACTTTATCCATGGAAGGTGAAGGAATTACATCCACCAGAAACCAGAAAAACAGATCAATTGATAACCTTCCTCACTTACCAGTATTTGCCATCTCGGGGGGGGGGGGAATGAAGGTTTAAGGCACCTTTTGTTACATATTGAACCAAGGCAGATAGCAACACAAGAAGACTGTCTCATCCTAATCTACATATAAGTTGCCACCCCAACCCCCATATCCATGGAACCGTATCTGTGGTTGCAATTATCCATGGCTGAAAAATAGGGACACTAGAGTTGCACTGGAAAATGCCTAGAGAGGCATCCTCTCTAGCAATCTTTGGGTCTTCCAACACTACTCTATAGTATGTTTGTACTGGAAATCCTTTATTTTAATAGGGTTTGCTATTATTATTATTTTTAGGCATCAGTAAAATAAAAATCATTATGGCCCATTTCCAACACAAATATGAATGTGCTATCTCATATAATGGAACTGAAACTTATTTGGATTGTGAAATCATGGTTTACAAATTGCAGAGTTTACACTAAAAATTCTGAAATATTAATATTTAATACTTCAAGGTGCAAATTCTAATCTTTGAAGTACTCCATACCCACTGAGATGTGCAGCTACTGCTTTGAAAATGTCCTGATTTGAAATTCAATTATGTGATTGTCAGTGACAGAAAATTCCACATTTAATAAACTCAAAGTGGACATCTGATTCTTTCAGGTTTGGATGCAGCCATTTAAAAACATAATCAAAACCAGGATGTTAAGCTTCAAGGCTACTTCTTGTTCTAACATAAACCATTTTGCCTGTACTCTGCTGGAAACCAAAACTTTGTTAGAATATGTCCATTTTCCTTTTGCTTCCATTATCAGCACACTGTCCAAAAAGCAGAGACCACTACAGACCAAACACACATATTTTAATAAAGCACTTCCTAATCAACTTAGTGGCAAACAGGCAACAAACAAACAAACACTCAAAATCTTGAGTTCCTTGAAACCTGAATGTAATTGTAGAAAATTACTAGACATGAGAGAACTTCTAACCGTTGGTGCTGCCAGTTGCAAATGCTGAACTGATAAGGAACAGAAGTCCACATAAGCTTTTGATGGAGAACCAGTGATTAGCACATTACATAGGAACAAAATAACTTTTATCCCACCACTGCTTACCCCTTGTAAGAACACCAGCAAGATGGAAGGCGTCATGGTCAGGACTTTTGAGCATCATCCACAGTATTTCTTCTGTTAGAAACATAGGCTCCCCTCACCTGCACCCATCACAATAAGCTAGAAATATTGTCCAAGAAGACTCAGTGCTGTGCTTTGCTATTTTGACTCTAAATCTACAGCATAACCATTTGCAATCCAGCTCTCTTTTTCTTGTTCTCTGCCCCCACCCTGCCCTGGCCCCCCAATTTTATAGCTAATGTTTCACTATAAACGGGAATTTGTGGATTTACCTACCTAGATTAAACCATCACCCCTCCAGTGAAGGTGAACACAATGCTAGATTTATCAAGAGGCCACACACAGGGGATAAACCAAACATTCTTGAGTAAATTCAAGTGACAGCCACTGATGGTATAGCCTAAGCATCCTACTCTATACTTGGTGGCAGTGGTGTTTTTCCCCCTTAACTTGTTAATATAACATACACTTTCCTACATTCTGCTGGAACTCTTTCCACCAAAAGTCATTATTCAGAGTTAAAAATGAAGCTCTGAAAGACTCCTCTCTGCTCTTTGTCTTTGCACAACTACCATTAAGCACAAATTCAGCTGTTTATTTCATCATGTGCCCTTCAAAGAGAACCTTAGAACTCTCAGAGCACAGCCCCAATTTTCTGAGTGTGCAAACTTATGAAGGGCTGAGATGAAGAGCATCTTTGATACAGAGAAGATAGCTTAGAAAAACCTAAACAAATTCGTCATCTGTCTTATTTCAGGGGATGAAAAGGAACTTTCCCTCTTCTTATCTACAAGTCACTGAAGTATTTCTGGTCAGTGTGGAGTTGCCTCACTAACTGTTTTCCTCAAGAGGCTGATGTCCTCTTTAAAGAGTGGGGGAGTGAGGTAGCCGGTGACTGCAGGGTGGCAACTACTACCACAAATAAATGTGGAAAACAAAATGACTGCCCTACTGGGTTTTTGCCATCTCATAAATCAGGCACATAAAAAGATAACATAATTGAACAGGCAATGAAGGACACAACTTGCCTATGGTACATCTACACTGTGAGTCTGAACTGGTTCAAACTGTAATGCCTTTCCCTCAAAGAAGTGAGGGAGTTGTAGTTTCCTGGCACGCTGAAACTTATCTGATGCAGGCCAGAATCTTGGCAACTTAGTAACAAGTGAAAATCCTTTTTATGACATTGTACAAGGAGGTATACAATGCCTCCTTATGCCACAATTTCTTCTGCTAGGTACAACTGTACTCCTCCCCAGCCCAAAGGGCCACTCGTTGGCTACAGGGCCACTGGCAAAGTTTCTTCTGTGCTTGATGCCCCCCTGGACCGCCACTGTCTTGAGACAGGACCTGTGGTTCTTTGGGAGAGTAGCCATGGTAGCTAAAGACACTGTTGAAATAACCACTTGTTGCAGCCACTGAGTAGACCAAAAGAAGAGACCAAGGAGATGGCTCATGCATTCGGAGACTCAGGCTATACCAAGTGCCTTTCTTGTCTTTTAGATATAAGAAGAAACTAGGAGCATGGCATCTTCCTTTAGTGATGTATTTTACATACACAAAAGAGGCCACAATAGAGGTGTAAAAATGCTGATGAGCTCCCCAAACAAGCAAGCAACAGTCTAGAGTCTGCTAGAATTCAAAATCTTCATCCGCCATCGCTATGGCCCATGCAAACTTCTCTCTCTGGGTCTTGTTGTAAATCTTCTCAATGGGTACATCAAACCTTTTACACCTGTGGGGGCAAAAAGCACATCAGAAAGGGGACCTTTGGGTGTCAAAGCAGGGCTCTTGGAACAGACATTCAATGCTGGGAGAAAAGCAGAAATGTGCTGGCCCTGTGGCCTGCAAATTGCCCAAACACACTGGCTGCCATTCACTCACCAGGCCACACTGATGCGAGGGTCCAAGTAATTCAGCTTGGACGTGCCCAGAGCAATCTGCTTGTTTTCCTCCTTGTCTGTGGCTTGCATGTTCAGCTTTGCCAGCTGCTCTTCCATCTTCTCTATCAGTTTCTTTTTCTTTTCCACAGCACTGCTTTCAAAGAGAGGCATCAAGATAAGAGAGATGGGACAGTTATGCACACAGATACCTCAAGAGTGGGCAACTGCACAGCGACTGGAAGGCCAACCCTCTGATATGTGTGCCTAAATACCTCCCCAAACCCCTCTGTTTTCAACCATGTCCTTCCTAATCATGTCCTGTCACCATTTTGAGAAGAACATGGACAAAAATTGACTTATTTGGGGTGTGATGGTCTGTGGGGGAGCTTTGGGGGTTGGTATGTGTTTGGACAGCTTTTGGCACAGTTGCGGGGTCAAAAATAATCCAAAAATCATGTCCAAACTTTTAAAAAACAAAAATGGGAGGTTTGGGGGACTGACATGTGACCTATGGGCTGCACTTTCCCCACTCTATATATACACATGAGCAACACTACTAGAACAAATGTGAACAGCCAAGAAGTAAAGGTCCTAGTCCTCATGGGCCACTAAACAGATTTATTTGACAAGATGTCACTGCTTAATTTACCAAAAAAAAAAAAAAAAAAAAAAAAAACGACAGAAAGGACATGAGAAACAGCCAGCCATGAATTAAAATAACTCAGGATTTTTAAAAAGGAGCCAGGATGACTCACTCTTTTGATTTCACATCCTTTTTGGCTTTGTGGTCTGCCTTCGCCCTCTTCAGCTGCATTTTTGCATCATTCAGCTGGGCCTTCTTAGCATCAATCTGGAACACCAAAAATCAAGGGAAGTCCAGATTAGGCCTCCTGTTTTTTTCTAAGATAAGCCTGGGGGGATCCTCACAGCTAAGAAATTCTACACAGAGCATCTTCATAGGTCTGCTTCACTTTTGGAAAGCAAACTCATCCCCGCCTTACACAGCTTGCTTTGCAGTTACCACCTGACCAGTACCAATAGAGCACCAGCACCTGTACAGAAATGATGCCGCCTCCCATACTCATATCAAAGAAGGATGATTGCAGTCTAACTCCAGAGTCAGGCAAGGGGTGACTGACCAAGGGGAAAGCCTCCCACCCTCTCCCACACAGCCCTGGTCTGCTGTGCCCCTCCGCCAGCTGACCTTCGCCTGGAGGTTCTGCATAGATTTCTCAAAGGTCTTTGGCGTTGCCCGCTGATGGTTGCACAAGATGGCAACAGCACGGTTGGCTCTGTTGTAGGAAAGCAGCTTGGCAGCAACACTGTCTTCCTCTGTTGGAACAAAAGGAAGAAGAGGAGGGGTTGGGGCTAAGAGGGAAAATGACTGGACCAAAAAGTCACGAAATGGGCACAATAATTCCAGAAGAGATGGTTTCACAAATTGTCTGCCTCTTCAACTTGATTGATCCTTCAGCATATTTACTTTTGAGATTATTCTATTTAATTTAATGGAGCTTACCCTAATAAGCATGCATAGGAGTTTCCCCACCACCACCACATCCATCCATCCATGCGCTAAAAAACAAAACAACATGGAGTGACTTTTAACCTCTGGGTATGCATTAAAGCAGTGATTCCCAAACTTTGGTCCTCCAGGTGTTCTGGACTTCAACTCTCAGAAGCCCTAGCTGACTTGGCCAACAGTTGGGAATTCTGGGAGCTGAAGTCTAAACCATTTGGAGGACCAAAATTTGGGAACCACTCCATTAAAGTAAAGCATCACTGGATGGTTTGTTCTGGTTTGTTTTGTTTGCAAAATATTCTTATGAAAAAAGGAACAAAATTTGCACATTAAAAAAAGTTCTTCAGAGTAGTTCAAGGTTTAAAAAATGGGTAGTATTGGTAGTAGCATGGTACTTTTTGGCTTCGTATTTTTAACAGATCTGCCTTCATACTGCCCTTGCTCTGAAGGGGTAGAGAAATGTACTGCATCTCTCAGATAAAATGAACCTCTGGAAGAACAATGAGCTCACTCTTTAAAAGTGTGTATTTTTCTGAAGTTATTCTATTCACTGTCATGGCAGCCCTCAACAAGTGGAAAATAAATGGAATCTGGAAAGTTACTTCTTTGATCTCCCAGATATCCCCCAACCAACAAAGCCACCTCCATTGTGCTGATGGAAAAAAAGCAAGCTCAGAAGCATGACCTCTCTCCTCAGCAGATACAGATGGACAAAGACTTTGTGCTCAAGCCTGGCTGGGAGAACTTCTCTCAGGCCTGCTAAGTGCAAATGAAAGCCCCTCCCACAGATCATACAGCCAAGGTCACCTGATCCTGACATGCCATGACAGGTCTTTGATCTTTCTCGCCATGTCTTGGTTGTACTGTCTGGCAGTGATGTATGCAGTCTCTGGCAAGGTTACCTTCCCAGCTCTGATAATGTAAGATCTATTCACTGGAGATAGCCAGGGAACTTCTGAATGCAAGCCAGGTGCTCTACCACTGAGTTACTCACCCCTCTACCCTCTGCTCCTTGACAACAACAAAAATGCCCTCTTATGCACACCCTAAAATTTTTGGAAGTGATCTCATTCTCTGGGGAAGGGGTCTCCATTTGATCCCCATCTGCTGACTTCTTGTCCTTAATATTATTCCACAAGAGCGCACATTGCTTCAGCTGAAACAAGGTGGCAGGACTGGATTGCTGATAATAATTTGTTAGTGGAAGAACAAGCGGGTTTCAGACCAGGTAGATCCACTATGGATAATTGCTTTATTTTACACCATCTCATTACCAAGTATATATCTGAAGGCAAACAACTGTATACAGCATGTATTGATCTCAGATCAGCATTTGATACAATCAATAGAGACATTCTTTGGTCCAAACTGGCAGATATGAACATGGAGCCAAGACTCCTATTTCTGCTTAAAGGTCTCCATTCTGATACCTGTCTCAAAGTGCGTATTGGTGCCAGTGGTTCGCTGTCCAAGGAAGTTAACGTGTATAAAGGTGTTAGACAGGGATGCATCTTGGTCCCTATTCTATTCAATTTATATGTTAACGATATACCTGGTTTTCTTTCCTCAACATCGGTCCATTCCCCAAAGATTTGTAATATATTTCTCAACATTCTTCTTTATGCTGATGATAAGGTTCTGATTGCTCATTCGCAAGTAAGTCTGAGACGGCTGTTACAGAACCTAGCCACCTACTGTGCTTTGAACTCCTTAGTTATCAACAAAGGTAAGTCCAAGGTGATGGTATTTGGGGAAAGGTTTAAAAATCATAATTGGTTTCTGGAGGGAGAACCTATTGAGCAAGTCAATTCTTATTTATATCTAGTGTTATCTTTCTCAAATACCAGGAAATGGACAAGTCACCTAAGAAGGAATAAACAGAGAGCTATAGTGAACTCTTGTGTATTCCATAAACTGATAAAATCACCCTATTAGTATATCTCCTATCTTAAAAGTCTACAAAGCTAAAATCATGCCCATTTTATAACATGGCGCAGATCTCTGGGGTCACTTGAAAGTTCTGCTTTTGGAGCAGGCACAGAGCTGCTTCCTAAGGAGGATTTTTGGAGTAATAGATAAAAACAGGCCAGCCCAAGCAGTGAGAGCAGAACTTGGAGCTCATTCAGTTCAGTGTCAGGTTACAATAAAAGCCTTCAACTACTGGCTAAAGACTCTCAAAATGGAGTTCGGGAGACTCCCTAGACTTTGTTTAGAAGAACAGTTGGTTATAGGGAGTTCAAATTTCTAGGTATGCCAGCTGTCCGCACTATTGTACCAGTTAGGTTTTTTTCCCTCTTTACTTTCATTATTCTGGTCACAAGGCTCAGGAAGCCATAAAACAAAGGGTTTGGGACATTAGTGCACAATCTGACATAGCCTCGTTGGCTGGTTGTAAATCATTGCTCTAGTTAGCTAAAAATAAAACTGTGTTTGGCCTAGAAAACTATCTTAGGTTACACCTAACTCAGAAGTTGAGAACTGCTTTCACTAGAGCTAGATTTGAGCAATTGAATTCCATGGTAAGAATAGGACGATTTCAAAAAATACCCTTTCACAAAAGAACATGTATTTGTGGTGCTCCCGCTGTAGAGGATATTACACATATCTTGTTCTATTGTTGTATTTACGATAACGAGAGGTCCCATTTTTTACAACCATTTTTGGTTAGAATGAACAACTCTTAATTTGTCCCATTTCCTCGTTGGAGAGAAGCTACAACTAGTGCGATGTACTGCAAAATTTATCATAAAAGCTGCCCACCTAAGAGATCAGTTTATAACACAAAATGGGGTTCCGTGCCATGGTGACGAGTTTATTTAAATCTTCCTATAGAGCTCCTTTAACCCCCTCATTTTAGCTTGTTCTATTTCACATGACATTTTATTTTATCTTCTACTTTATTTTATCTAATTTATTTTATCTAACTTTTATGTGTTTCTTCACATAATCCCCCCAATTATAGGGTTTAATTTCCTAATTAATTTTATATATGAGTTTTAGACGTGATCTAATTCATTTTTGTATGTACTTTGGATATTCAGATACTTTGTATTCTATTGTATTCTACTGTTGATATGGTCAGTTGACTAATCAATAAATTTGTTGTTGTTGTTGTTGTTGTTGTTGAAACAAGGTGGCAGAAAACTCAGAGGGGACAATGAATAATGGCACCCAGGCATGACTTCATTTTCACCTTTGGGGGATCCTGGGTTTCAAGACAGAATAAAAGCTGCCCCCTCTACTGTCAACAGAAGCTGCATCCTCTAACGCCAGTCCCAAACCATAGACATTTGAAATTGTTACAGAGGTTCTGCAAAGCCTTGCTGGAAATAACAAGAGTCCAATTTTGGAGGGAAAGTAGGGTATGATTAAAGTAACAGGAATAGCCTGTTGGGTGGTGGTGTAAATCCACTTACCGTTTGTCAGAGCTTCCAGTTGTTCCTGCAGTGTGATGGAAGCATTGTATGTTCTGAAGACCTTGGCTGTCAAGCCATCCATCAGGTCCTGGAGATGTTTATTCAAGGAGGTGGTCTGGAAAACAAAAGGGGGAAGGTGTTTTAAAACAAATGAAGAGAAAGCCCACCATGCAGGAGTTGTTAGCTAGCCCCAGATTTCAGGAGGCCATTGATGGGAGTCTGAATTCTGAGGTACCTGCTTCCCTTTTCCCTTGGGAGCCAAGCCCCCTTTCCTCTAAGCATTCATGACTACTGCATCTGGCAGCACTCATATGTTATTTCAAGAATCCTCCCTTTCTCATAGGTCCAGGAGACTAAGAACTATGTGGTGGGTAGTGCAGGATCCTAATTTATCGTCAAATCCCACCATTCTTCTGTTATGGAACCCACAGCACCAGAAATGGTATTTGTGATGTCACAAGTCTGTATTTGAAAATGTTGTTGGCTTACTGATTGTATATTAGAATATGAGATAAGGAGCTGTTGGGAGTGGGGAGAGAATGGAAGACCGGAGTGGATTCTGTTTGGTGGGATGCTTGAGGAGATTTGCATAAGGCGGGTGAATGACAGCTAGGAGTTCAGTTTGAGTAGGAAGTTTATGAGACTAGGTTTTGAGTAGAGTACACTTAGAAAGGGTTTGTAAGTTAGTCTAGGTTTGGAGGAGAGAAGACAGTTTTGGTTGGGGGGTTGGTATGGTTGGTCTGTGTTAGTTCGAGAGAAGTATATGAGAGGATGTGTGGCATTTTAAAAATAATATAGTCTGCTGTTTTATGTTTAACTTCTGTAAATAAAGTTTTGCTTTTGTTTTTATATACTTTTGGCCTCCGGAAAAGGTATCTATCTGAGAGCCTGGATTAAGACAAGGTGTCTGTGGTGGCAGCATTCAATATAGAAGGGTGGTATCCATTGAGGATATAAGTTGCACAAATCCTCATGGTACCTTGAGGGCATGTAGATGGTCCCCAAAACTGGTGTCACAGAGGTAGGGATCAGAGAAAGCCCTCACTCTTGGTAACTACAGTGAGCACCGTGGAAGTCTTCACAGTTGGTGAGTTAAAGGGTAGAAACCCCACATTTGGCTACAATGGTGGGATTACCTGAGAGGAATCCTCACCATTGGTGGCACTGGTGGGATTGCCCAAGTATTAACCCCCCAGTTGGTGGGATAAGGGTTGGAAAACCCACACATTTAGGGACCACAGCAGTGGGATAAAGGGTGGAGTCCCCACAGTTGGTGGAAGCATGGAGGAATAAAGAAGGAAACCTCCCACAGTATTCCTAGTATATGTACTCAGCAGACCCAGCCTTGTTTCATTTTAGGTGCCTTCAGACCATGCCATGGTCAAGGTGGTGGATCACGTGCCCCCTCTCCCCAAACTTCTCTTGCTCCATTAAAGATGGAGTCCAAGTTTCTTGCCTTGAACCAAATCAAAGAGCCACACTGAGACCAAAAATTTCAACCTCTAGAAGGAATTATGCATGCTAGAGACATGAGAATGAAAAATTCAGGAAGGCCACCCAAGAGTCCAACCCAAATTGACCTCCAACTCACAGACAACCTATCAAACAGGCAATCTCCAGGTTCTTTGTTCTCCATGAATAACTGCAAGTTCTTGAATACCTGCATCAAACAAGAAGGAAATTTAATGACGAAGTCCTCTTAGCAACATGTGGAAAAACCTTACTAGAAATATTGTTATTGAAATGTAAGCATGCAAAGGCTCATGTTGTTCTAAGTTAGATGGCTCCAAACATGGCACCCTTTCCTCAGCCTCTTGGTCACTTTGATGGCGTTGTAGAACACCTTTTCTAGCTCAACAAGATCCTTTTTGAAGGATGCTGACAAGAACTGTACATGTGCTTCAAGTGTACATGCACGATAGATTTGTGTAAGGACAGTATGATTAGAAAACAAATAATGCTTGAAAATCTCAGAGCAAGCATGGTGTAGTAGTCTGGGAGTACAAATCCCATTCAGCCATGGAAATTTACTGAGTGAACTTGTGAGTGTCACACTATCTCAGACTCTGAGGAGGGAAATGGTAAATCTCTCCTAAAGAAACCTTGCCAAGAAAACTCTGATACAGTGTGGTGTACTGGCCTGAGTGTTGGACTAGGACTGCAAGAGACTAGGACTGGAATCCCCGCTCAGCCATGAGAAACCCACTGAGTGACTTTGGATAGGTCACACGCTCTCGGCCTCAGAGGAATGCCATAGCAAACCTCCTTGCCTTAATGTCGCTGTAAGTCTAAAACAACGTGAAGGCATACAAGAACAACAAAATGTTGGAATTTCTTCCTGCATTAACACAGGCAAGAGAAGAAATGAGGCAACCAGACTGGGCAACAATGGAGATGCGACTGGCAGCACTGGGGAGGAAAGGGATTTAATGCTTCTGGCAAAAATAATTGTTGGCGTTCTCTTTGTATCTAGTTCTAGACAACAGTTGGTAAAATTATGTTTGCTCTGCTGGGGTTTTCCAAGCTGCATTGTGCTAATGAAGGGATGATGGAACATGGCATTCCCAATTACAGGAGTTTCCTGATGGGTCAAAACCCTCCAACACTGCTCCAGAAGCCAGCTTAGAACCAGAGCCTGGAAAAATTCATGCTGGCTGGAAGATTTGGGCAGTTCCCCAGGTTTTGCCTCCGTCACCTACTGAATCTGGCTAGCTCCACTGAATTCCCTCACCTGTTTCTCCACAGGCACTTTGTTATAGTAGCGGATGCAGTCCTTTCCCAAGAAGTCAAACTCCACCACGTTCTCCTTTCCTTCCAGCCGAGGGTGCAACGTGATGTGTTCCACACGCAGGGAGCAGCAGCCCACTGTGTCTGCCGTCTCGCCCTCCTCTTTCTCATTCCCTGCTCTCAAGGCCAGCTGGAAAGACACATGGAACAAAAACAGTCAGGCATGTGCCAACCCAAAGGGAATGAATGGCTTCCTTGTTTGTATGTGTATTTTTTATATTTATTTATTTATTTATGTATACCCCACTCTTCAGCCACAAGGCTATCAGAGCAGCTTACAAATTGTTTTAAGCAATAGCAGTTTACACATCTACACTGCATTAAGCAGTTTCCAATGTGTGTTTCCAAAAGGAGCGGCACTGTGGGGAAACGTACGGTGGTTTGATCTGACCAGATTCTTTTATGTTCTGATGACAGCTAAGAAAACTTAATTTTTTGGACTATGGCTCCCAGAATCTCCAGGCCACCATAGACAGTTCTGGAAGCTGTAGTCTAGCAAAACAACTTACACCCGACTGTGGGCTCCTCCAAATGGGGCAAATGGGTCAGGAGGTTGCTGGTAGTTGCAGTATTGGTTGCTATAGTTTTCTGTTTTTTAAAAGTATTTTAAAACATGGATTGATAGTTTTAATATGTATGTCTTATTTGTTCTTTTAAATTATGTATTTTAATTGATGTTGCGTGTTTTTAACTGATGTTGTATGTTGTTCCCTGCCTAGATTCATGGGGAGAGGTGGGTAAGAAATAAGTATTGTTGGTGGTAGTGTTAAAAATTAGTTTTCGGGCCCAGTACAAGGTGTTGGTTATCACCTTTAAAGCCCTAAATGGCTTGGGTCCAACCTATCTTCGGGACTGCCTCCTTTCATATAATCCTCTCCGTGCCACATTGAGGATGGAGCAAGCTTGTTTTCTGCTGCTCCAGAGACTGGAACACGGAGCAATGGATGCAAGCTCCAGGAACAGAGATTCCACCTCAACATTAGGAGGAACTTTCTGACAGTAAGAGCTATTCAGCAGTGGAACACACTCCCTCGGAGCATGGTGGGGTCTCCTTCCTTGGAGGTCTTTAAACAGAGGCTGGATGGCCATCTGTCAGGGATGCTTTGATCAAGATTTCCTGCATGGCAGGGGGTTGGACTGGATGGCCCTCGTGGTCTCTTCCAACTCTACATTTCTATGATTCTATTTTTTAAAAAATCAAGGAGGACAAAATTTGTCCTTCAAAACAGAAGACCATCTCAGCAAACCATATCCCTTTAAAAAAAAGTCTTTTGAAGAGCCCTAGTGCAGATCCAAGAAATCACTAGAAACAGCCCCCAAAAGAATGGAATGAGTGGACATGGAGATGACAACAAACGACAAAACTCAATGAGTTATATCACAAGAACTCATGGTTCTTTACACCAGTCTAAGTCTAGAAGAGCCCTCTGTGTACAAGGATGTACAGTATGATGCCCATATCTGTGGAACTGGTACCCACAGTTTCACTTACTTGTGTCTGAAAAAATATGTTCCCTCTAGGCATTTTCTGGGTCCGCCAGCATGATTCTATGGTATGCTTCTGCCAGAAGATGATCATAGAATCATACTGGAGGACCTAGAAAATGCCTAGAGAGGTGTTCTCTCTAGGTCCTCCAGCGTGATTCTATAGTATGCTTGGGCTGGAAGTCATTCATTTCAATAGGGTAAACTAGTAGTTCTTAACCTGTGGTCCAGGGACCCCCAGGGGTCCGCAATGTCCTCACAGGCTTAAAGGTTGCTTGGCCCACCTCCTCCCTGCAGTGGAGTGGCCATGTGACAGGATCCAAGGAAAAGGTTGGCTGGCTTGGCCTGTGCATTGTCATTCAATCCACTCCAGCCACAAACTTGCAGGAAGAAGCAGAAGAAAAGTCTTCCCTCCCCCTCCATTGCCTCTGAGGGAAGGTTTAATGGATGGTGTATTGTATTGTTGTTGTTTTCAATCCTGAGTTAGGTTTTGGGGGTCCGCCACAACAAAAGGTATTTCAAGGGGGTTCTGGTAAAGAAAAAGTTAAGAGCCACTGGGTTACACTATTATCCAAGGTTTCACGTTTCCACAACAAGTACAGGAATGTATTTCCTGCGGAGATGGGGGTCGCATTGTAGTTTGGAGCCTACATGAATCCCAACCCGTACATATGGTCAAATAAGTCTGTTCACCCTGTCTTCGTGGCACTGCTGTCTTTTGTGACTTCTCACCAAGAGACGAGAACACAGCAAGGAGAATTACACACTATTTGGAGAGCAAGAATCCAACCATGAAAAAAAAGCAGCCTCTTACCCTGTCGATGAAGTAGAGTGCCACAGATCGCTGTCGTTTCTTCATCTCCTTGGATTTCCAGTCTGCTCGGTACTGAGAACGGATCTTGTCAACCACCCCTTTCAAGCAGCGAGCCACTTCATATTTCTGCCAGTCCTTCTCCCCCTGGAAAGAGCAGCGGGAGGTATGAGTTCTCTCATAACAGATACCATGGCTGCCCCAGATTATCCCTCCCATCAGGAAAGGGAAAGAGGCCCCAATCTCACTGGGAGCCTTTGGAATTCATGGATCTCTTCATGGAAGCTGCTAAGCTGCATCTATTTAGTTGCCCATTAACATTAAGTGCATTTTCAGGTTCTCTTAAGTCAGGCATCAGCATCTTTAAAAATGTAATACAGGTGAAAGGTCCAAAAGGCAGAAAGGAATGAGATTCATGACCAAAGGCAGAAAGAAATGAGATTTAAGATTTGTTCAGAAGGGGGTTGCCTTTGCCTTCCTCTGAGGCTAAGAGAATGTGACCTGCCCAAGGTCATCCAGTGAGTTTCATAGCTGAGCAGGGATTCAAACCCTGGTCTCCAGAGTCCTAGTCCAACACCCAAACCACTATACCACACTGGCTCTAGGAAAAGAAAGGAAGACACATAAATATCAAATGTGTATTTCACTCTATGTAGGTTTTCCTTTGAAATTACATAATGGAAAATGCAAATACCAATTTAAATCAGAAATATAACCATGCCTTTGAAATTGGCTGTAGACTAGTCCCTCTCTACTGAATGCTGATAAACCAAGTCGCTTTATTTTTTAAAAATAAAAGGTGTCTAACAAATAATAGTAACATATTTTATGTATGCCCACAACACAATTATAGTGCTTTGATGCCACTTTAACTGCCTTGGCTCCATTCTAGGAAATCTTGGGATTTGTAGTTCTGCAACCGGACTCGTCTATCTCGGATTGGCCTTTTTAGTCATCAGCGAGAGAGAGAGAGAGAGAGAGATACTCTTATGCTGGAGTTCAATGCAGTGCAGTGGAAAATTCTGGTGCCACACCAAACTAAGTACCTCATCGAATTCTCAAGTGCACTCCCTTGATCTATAGTACTAGAGCTCTCTGGCAGAAAGTTCCAAGTACTTCGCCACACTACAAATCCCAGGATTCCATAGAATAAAGCCATGACAGTTAAAGATGTACCAAACTGCTACAGTCTAGCGTGCATATACTGGGACAAAAAGCTGTACATGGCTAATGGCTGGAATTTGGGGATATGGTTTACAGTGGTGCAGGGGACCACACACCGAATGTCTACACAGTATGTATGTGGTTCTGCATGGAGCCTGCAATAAATTGCAACTCTCCTGGTGCACAAGAGTTTTAAGAATTTGTGTAAATGATGCCTAACTGCAAACACAGTGGGTGGATTCTCATTCTCCTTGAAGATGCACACATGTGTAAAAACATATCTGATACTCTCTAAGAAGCCAGATTTTATTTGAAAGGGTGGCTAAACAGCAGAGGCCTTTGATCAATAAAATGCAATATTATTTGCAATCAGAATTTTGTTCTGATTTTGCTAAATACGCTGATAGAAGGGAGCTACACAGAGCAACGTGACACAGCAAATTCCAGGTTGGAAAAGTTTCTGCCACACTAATGGTGCTAGTTTTTAAAGTGTCACAGGACTCTCTGTGTTCCTTTGTTGCAGTGCACGGATAAACAGAATCACTTGTAAAGAACAGTCACTTGTTCAGCACCCAGCCCACTCCTGGTCAGGGTCAAAGAAAGAGTTTTCAGAAAATGGTTCCCACAGGGAAGACACATCCCCACCTTCAACTTTGAACTGGGGTTCAACATAATATATTTTATGGCCCCCTGGATATTCTCTGTCCACGATGCCAGCCAGGTGACGGTATTGTCACATCTCACTTCTTTCCATTTGTGGCCTGGAGGGGGACGTGGGATCTTTGAATCCCTGGCGGGGTGGTGGGGGAAAAATGAAGGGAAAAGAATATAATTAAGTTTTAAAACATTAGCGGAACCACAAAAGCTAACCTTTATATTACCACTACTAATTAATATCCCACCTTTTCCCCAATATTGAGAATTAAGGAGGATTACAGAATATTAAAAGCCGAAATTATCATCTGCTCCAGGGATGGAAATCAGGCAGCTCCCCTAGATACTGTTAGACTGTATTTTCCATCATTCTTCACCTCTGGTTATGCTGGCTAGGGCTGATGGTATTTGCAATCCAGCAACCTTTGGTGGGCCACATGATCCCCACCTCTAACTTACTTAAAGAAAAGGGAACCAGGCCCATAATATCCCACACGATATCCCCAGTTCCCCAACCTCCAAATGAAAGCGTGTTAAGCATGCCCACTCAACTTCTTACCCTATTCCATCTGAACACCCCACCCCACCCAACATCCTGGACATTTGCAACATTCACTTATATATCCTACTCCCTGTAGTGATATCTGTCCTATTTTTTTTTTTATTAACCCAAGCCCCAAATTCCAGTACCTTCTCAATAGAGCCCTCCAGGTTCTTTCTTATGACGATGCCCAAGGAATTATTCTATTATCTGCCACTATACCAGAAGCTCCAATCATGCTGCAAAAGTCCCCAGGACTTTTGATGTTTTGGGACCCCCTCATTCCCAATAAGGTGAAATAATGCAGAATGCCATTAAGACAGGTAGGATTGAAGGATGTCATACTGAGGATAGAGCAAGCTTGTTTTCTGCTGCTCCAGAGACTAGGACACGGAGCAATGGACTCAAACTATAGGAAAAGAGATTCCACCTAAACATTAGGAAGAACTTCCTGACAGTAAGAGCTGTTTTTGGCAGTGGAATACGCTGCCACGGAGTGTGGTGGAATCTCCTTCTTTGGAGGTTTTTAAACATAGGCTGGGTGGCCATCTGTTGGGCATGCTTTGAGTGTGTATTCCTGCAGGGCAGGGGCAGGGGGTTGGACTGGATGGCCCTTGGGGGTCTCTTCCAACTCTATGATTCTATGAAATTACAAGAAAGGAAGAACACCGCTTGATTCGTCGCTTCAGATGACGATTCAAGTGAATGCGACAGTCAGGAGCACTTGTTATCAGCTTCGGCTGATACGCCAGCTGCGCCCTTTCCTGGAAGTAAGGGACCTCGAGACTGTGGTGCACGCGCTGGTAACCTCTCGTCTAGATTTCCGCAATACGCTCTACATGGGGCTACCCTCGTGCTTGGTCTGGAAACTTCAGTTGGTACAAAATATGGCAGCCAGAGTGGTCTCAGGAACATCTCGGAGAGATCAAATAACTCCAGTATTAAAATCTCTCCACTGGTTGCCTATCAGTTAGCAGGCCCAGTATAAGGTGTTGGTTATTACCTTTAAAGCCCTAAATGGCTTGGGTCCAACTTATCTCTGGAACCGCCTCCTCCCATACAATCCTCCCCACGCACTCCGGTCCTCTGGGAGGAATCTGCTTCAGCCACAAAAATCTAGGCTGTCTGCAACCTCCCAGAGGGCCTTTTCGGTAATCGCCCCCAATTTATGGAATGGCCTGCCGAATGAGATCTGTCAGTTGACAAGCTTGAGTAGCTTTTAAAAAGCACTAAAGACGGATCTCTTTCGCCAGGCCTTTCCTGATTAAACCCCGGCCTCAGGGTTTCAGTCTCCTGGCTTTTTAAAATTATGTATATATTTGTTTTTAATGTGTTTTTAGTTAGAAGGTTTTAATTTTATAGTGTTTAATGTCTTTTTATGGGGGAGGGTGGGGGTGTTTTTAGTCATTATTATAATGTTTTAATTGTTGGAAGCCGCCCCGATTGTTTTTAGCAGAGGGGCAGGGTATAAATAAATTTTATTATTATTATTATATTAGAACGTCTTGCCTTTAAGAGCTATTTGAGAATGCAATGGGCTGTCTCAGAGAGTAGTGGACTCTCTGAGGTCTTTTAACAGAGGCTGGATGGGCATCTTTCAGGAATGCTTTACTTGTGTATTCCTGCATGGCAGGAGGATAGACTAGACAGCCCTTGAGGTCCCTTCCAATTCTATTATTCTATACACACCATTGGAAAGGAGAGAACCCCAGGCTCCCCATTCTCACATATCCTGTCCCAATTCTCCACTGCATATCTCTCCCTCTGAACTTCAAGAGATGGAATTGTCTTTCCACCCAGTATGTAGGGACCACTGATCCACAGTCACACTTCTGGTACCTACTTGCTACAGTTGATGATGACATCTTCAGGCATTATCCTCTTCTTGAGCATTCCCATTTTAGGGTGGTCCCCACGGCCTCGGAAGAGACCCGGAGGCTCAGTCTTAAAGTTGCCAATCTTTTCCCGGTGCCCATCAATGAGGCAGTAACCATATTCCTCCTGGATTTTTTCTGCCTCAGCTTTCAATTTCTGATTTAAAAATAAATAAATAAATTCCTTTTATTTATATTAAAATATATAATAAATATTTACGTTTTATTTTATTAAAACATTTACATCCCACACTTGCAACCGGACTTGTCTATCTCAGATTGGGCTTTTTAGTCGTCAGCACATTTGTTAGAAAGCACGGGATGAGTCCTTCCTGAATCTTTGTTAGTGAAGAAAAGCCAGAGAGAGAGTATCCCAAATGGTTCTCAAGGCAGAATACAATGAAATCATTTTCAGCAGTTTAAAACAAGTAGACACAGTAAAAGGTAATATAAATAGGCCGAAAACATGTTAAACTCTCCGACAAGTTCAATGAGAACAGTTTAAAACCAGTTAAGGCAACTGAAAACAATTTTAAAGACCATGCACATCGGCAAATTTGGATTAAACCAATTGACCTACATGGGAACAAATGATACTCCAAGATTTAGCCTTCAACATGTATTTGCAAGTGACTAGGAAGCTCTGGGGAGGAAGCTGAGGGAATGCTCACCAATGGTTTCTCTTCATTCTTACAGAGGCTTTTTACTGGGGTGTACTTTTATTTTAATTTTATTTTTATCTTTTAACTTTTATATGTTTTATATAATTTTAAATTTTTGTATTGTGATTTTTAAATTGTTTTAAATTATATTCGATATGACCTTTTTTGTGAGCCGCCTTGGGTCCCATTCTGGGAGAAAGGTGGCATATAAATTAAATAGATAAATAAAATCATTCTGGAGAGAAGTCACTAGTGGGGTGCTGTGAAGGGCTAAACCTGGGCTCACTCCCCTGGACTCCAGGTTAGCTTCCCTATAGAGGTAATCCTGAGTAGCCTCACTTCAGGAAGCTCCCTACAGACCCCAAAAAAACCCACAATGTAGCTGCCACCACCCACTGAGTTTAGACTGGGGGTTCCTTCCCCTTGGGGACCCCCCCTTTTTCATACACAGCACAGTGGGAAGCTGTGTATAATCTCTGATAACTAGTGGAACTCCTTGCCACTATAGAGTGAACTAACTCCTTCCTCTTAACCCCAGAGAAAGACTCAAAGTAGCATAATCAAAAGATAGGCACATGTAAGCATCAATTATAGGAAGGTTAATAAGTTTACTTTATTCAAATGAATTCAGTCATGCAATGTCACATGAGGCAGGATTCTCCCATACCTCCAGGTTTAGCCCTTCACAGGTGCCTCAAAGATTCTGCCCTGGGCCCAGTGTTGTTAAATGTTTGTATAAATGACTTGAATAATCTAAGAGAGGGCATGCATATCAAATTTACAGATAACACCAAATTAGGAATGGTAGGTCCCCCTCTTCCCAGGTTTTTAGGAGCGGTACTTGTGGTCCCTTCTAACTCCATGACTTTATGACCACAAAGACTCTGGTAAAAGCCATCAGCCATCCAGGAATGACTCTGGAGTTTGTGCCAACCAGGCCTCTACCTATAGGAGGAAATGGAATAACTGGGGTGCCAAAGCAGAGAAGGCCCTCTAATAATAATAATAATAAAAAGATTAAATGGTATGTTAATGCAGTGACTCATTTCAATCTGATAGTTTTAAGTCAGACTTTGGTAAAGCAAACAAGGCCACACAAATGCTGACACAGTGGTTTGAGGGCATGCAGTGTTTCACTGGGAGTGAACTAACCGTTCAGCCTTCAACTGCTTGTTATAGGTGACCCCATGTTGAATGCATTTGCAGTAGCCTAGCCTTCAAGATTGTGAGGTAAGGAGAGAAACAACAAAAAAACCCAAAAGTTTCTTAAAGGAATTCTAGAAGTTTAATCGCAGTCAAAGAGACCTTACATTCTGTCCACAAGTAATGGTAACCAAACCTGTTTCTCCTCCTTGGGCAGAGCCTTTTGGGCTTCATGTTTATCCACAAAATACTGGTGGATCTCTCTGAAATCACACTTCCGCAGGTCTTTTATTTTCTTCCGCTCCTCCGGTGTCATCTCCTATGGGAAAAGGCAGAGGCAGCTACTTCAGTTCTAAAACTTCTTTCACACTAGGGAATAAGACATGATAAGGAAATAAGGAGGCCTGCTGTGTGAATAAGCAGCCATGGAACTAACTAGAGCTCTCCTTCCCTCTACCTGAGAGTGGCTGACTGGGAAAGGCCATGCCTTGCTCAGCACTGCCTACAGATCTGTATTGGACATCACTATGTCAGAGGAAATATATCTCTGAGCACCAGACCCTGAACCATAGGGCCTCACCAGCACCTTCACTCTATCTGTAAGCTTCCCAGAGACATCTGGCTGACTGGTGCTGGAAACCAAACATACTGCTCTGATCCCTTAAGCTTACCAGGACCTGATTATCAATGGTTCAACTGGAGCAACTGCTCCAGTACCTTCACAGGCTAGAGGACCAGTGCTGGAAGGAAACGTTAGTGTGTTTCCTCCTCTTCCCCAGTCATGTCATGCATCTCCCAATTTTTTCTTGTTCAGTGGGTCCTCAGTATCTGCTGGGGTATGGTCCCAGGACCTCCATGGATATCAAAATATGTGGATACTCAAGTCCCATTATAAACAATGGCCTAGTAAAATGGTGTCCCTTATATAAAATGGCGAACAGCAATCTTTGCTTTTTGGACTTTCTTTCCCCCCGTCGAATATTTTTGATCCATGGTTGGTTGAATCCATGGATGCAGAACCTGTGGATATGGAGGGCTGACTGTATCCTCAATATTTTGTGGTCACTTGAGTAATTAGTAAAATACATGGGATCAGGCAGTTAGTTTCACTGAAGTTGTTAGGGATAAAAATGAGTTCACACATGAGGATTTTTTTGCTGCTGTCTATTGTACTTTGCATTTTATTATTTATATTAATTAATTTCTATGTAGACAGTCCCAGAAGTCACACATGCAGAAAGGTCACCTTGGTTTTGGAACTTAATTTGGCCTTGAGGAGTGCTCTTAGGTTCTTCACCTGAGCATCTCAGATGGGACCTCTTAGAGATGTCTCAGGATTTTAAAATGCTTTCAGGAAATTAGCTTGCACTTACCATAGAGGCGTGACTATAATGTCAGTCTAACACGAATCTGGGCCCCATTGATTTGTGAGACTCCTGATATCTCCCTATGGTTCTCCTGTCTCAGGTCTGTGCCTGACTGATGCAACACAAAAATGATGCAAACCTTTAGTTCTTTTTTTCTGGAAATGTCCCTGTTCACCATTCTAAAAGGGACACTAATGGGCAGCCACTAGCAGACAAGTACAGTCAGATCCCTGTATCCATGAGGGTTTGGTTCCCAGACTTACTATGGATACCGGAAACAGCAGATAACAGAGAGCACCATTAAAATAAAAGACTTCCAGTAAAAACATACCATAGAATTGCACTGGGGGACCTAGAAGGTGCCTAGAGAGGATGCCTCTGTAGGTATTTTCCAGTGCGACGCTATGGTATGTGTCCCCTATTTTGTGTCCTGTGGATAACTAAAAATGTGGATATTGGTACCATGGATATGGGGGCCTGACTGTACATACACCTAAGCATGCCAAATACCTTAATCCAGTCATTGAAGAAATTGTTCTGGAAAACTGCCTTGGCTGTGTACTCATGATCTAACATCTTAGCGAAGAATGTAGCTATCTCCTCTGCGGCTGGACTGAGTTTCATAGGTTTGCCTAGAAGAAACAAGAGTGGGCCAGTTGTCAGTGGATTGCCTTACAACGTATCAATAACTTCTTCCCCCCACCCCTCCAAATAAGCAGCCAGCCAACCAACCAACCAAAATCAAGGTAGCTTCTCTCCTTCCCATCCTTTGGGAGTTAATAGAGGCACCCTTGCAATCTTTCAAGAAAAATAAGATTCCTCACCGTTGTAATAGAAGCTGACACCACCTGGCAGAGGTTCATAGGGTGGTGCGAAATATGGGCCCTTGTGCTCCAGCTGATGCCATTTCACCCCATCCTCACGCTTCTCCTCTTCCCACCTTGTGAGATGAAATTTAGAAGTCATGCAAGTGTTATACTTCCTCCAAGGTTACCCAAAGTTACGAGGGACTAATTATTTTATTCATCTAACCAATATGGCCCCTGACCATAAAATATTTACTGTAGATGACTTAGGACAGTGCTTCTCAGGCTCTCTGATGTGGGAGACCAGCAATCACCCACTCACCCTGCATGTGCCAGGGATCAACATTAAATTTGTGCCCATTGGCGACAATTGCTTCTTTTGAAGGGAACTGCCATTTCAGGAGGTGTCCAGAAGTGACTATCCATCCTCCCTTTTTTGTTAGAAAAAGAGTTGTCAAAGGAATATGGAGGGATTGAGGGCTGACAAAGCAAGCTTAGGGGTTTTCTTGGTTTTTTCCAGGCTGAGAGGTCGTGTTCTGGAATAGTTTCTTTCTGACATTTCACATGCATCTGTGGCTGGCATCTTCAGAGAATGGTTGGGTAGGAGTGTGTGTGGAGTTTATATGCTGTGAACCCCTGTTGGGGAGTACAGGTATATGCAAATTTGTGTAACTGAATGGTTAGTTTCTGGGTATGGAAATGCAAGGCTGATTAGTGTCTGTTTGGCTAATCTGGCTCCCAGTTTTGAAAAACAATAAAATCAAAACTCAACACATACAAAAGAATTCCACCCAGGGACAGGGGGGATTCCCAGCAGATAATGGCCCATCAACCAACCATTAGCCAAACAGACACTAATGAGCCTCACATTTCTATACCCAGAAACTAACCATTCAATTACACAAATTTACATATCCTCCCCAACAGGGGTTCACAGCATATAAACTCCACACACACGCCTACCCAACCATTCTCTGAAGATGCCAGCCACAGATGCAGGCGAAACTTCAGAAAGAAACTATTCTAGAACACGGCCTCACAGCCCAGAAAAAAACCAAGGAAAGTCTATAGATGCCGGCCACGAAAGCCTTCGACTTCACAAGCTTAAGGGTTACATTTGGCCACAGGGCTGCACTCCTGCCATAAATGAAATCCCTGAAAGGCAGTGGCAAGCTCCAAACAGGCAGCCAATGTTAATTGGATTGTTTTAATAGTTTATTTTAATCATATTTATTTATTTATTTGATTTTTATGCCACGTTTCTCCCAGATTGGAACCCAAGACAGCTCACAACACATAAAAAACCATTTAAAAAGATACAAGTTAAAAGGTTAAAAGCAATTAAAATCATTAGAATTTAAAATTATATAAAACCATATAAAAGTTAAAAGATAAACACAATAAAAAATAAAAACAATAAAAATAGCAAATATTTGCTTTTTAAATTGATGCTATGTATTTTAATAGATGTTATGTGTTTTTAACAGGTGTTATATGTTATATGTTAATCCATTTTGTTCCCCGCCTCAATCCATAGAGAGAGACGGGTAAGAAATACATATTATTATAGTTTGGATTAGGGGGTTAGAGCCCTTGTGTGTCTTAGCTAGTGTTTCATGTTATGGTTAGTAGCTATTGTTTCAATTTAGTTTAGTGTATTAGTATTGTCTTTGAGTGTTAGTTTAGTTTTAGTCCTAATTATGTGTGTGTGTTTCTTTATATATCTTTAAATATGTATATTTTTTCTCTTTATGCTATATTTTGTTTTTTGTTTAGTTGTGAACTATACTGTACTGTCTTAAAACTAATATAGGTTGAGTCTAATTTATTTGAAATGCTTGGGACCAGAGGTATTTTGGATTTTGGAATATTTCAGATTTTGGAATACTCGTGTGTGTATATATATATATATATATAATGAGATACCTTGGAGATGGGACCCAAGTCTAAACATGAAATTAATTTATGTTTCATATACACCTTATACCCATAGCCTAAAGGTAATTTTATAGACAATATTTTAATAAGTTTGTGCATGAAAGAAAGTCTGTGTACATTGAACAATCAGAAAAAGCAAAAGTGTCACTATCTCAGCCACTCAAATGGATAATTTTAATATATTTAGGATTTCAGAATCCTGTATAAGGGAGGCTCAACCTGAAAATAAATAAGTAACAAAAACCTAAACAGGAAGACACCTAGAACAGTGGTTCTTAATCTGGGTCCGGGGACCCCGGGTGACACAATGTCCTCACAGGGGGTCCACGAAGGCTTGAAGGCTGCTTGGCCCACCTCCTCCCTGTAGTGGAGTGACCACGTGACATGAGCCAAAGCAAAGGCTGGCTGGCTTGGCCTGCGCATTGCCATTTGATATGCTCCAGCCAAACGTGCAGGAAGAAGCAGGAAAAAAGTCTTCCTTTCCCCTCCAGTGCCTCTATGGGAAGGTTTCATGGATGGTGCAATTATATTATCATAACACGCAGCTTGTGGGGGCAATTAGCTAACACACATTGGAAGCCGCTTAATGCAGTGTAGAGGCGTAAATTGCTATTGCTTAAAACAATTTGTAAGCCGCTCTGACAGCCTTGTGGCTGAAGAGCGGGGTCTAAATAACTAAAAATAAATAAAATTATCATTGTTGTTGCTGTTTAAAATCTTGAATTTATTCTGGGGGTCCATGGTAATAAAATATATTTAAAGGAGGTCCTTGGTAAAGAAAGGGTTAAGAGCCACTGCCCTAGAAGGTCTCTCAGCAGCTTTCCTCTTGCAAGGGTTCGAGGCTGTCATTGCAAATCCCTCCTACCTGGGGTTATGAGTCTTCTTCAGATTTTTGTGCCCTGCATAATAAAACCGACTCAAAGCAAGTGTCAGGAAATGGCAAGGCGAGGCAGGGCAGTGCTGAAGACAAAAAGGGTAGGCTGACCATATAGCCAATGTCCAGGGAAGCCTAAGCATGCCAGGAGTCCAGTCATGGCAAACTGCAAGCAGATCTGACAGCAGCTGGGTAACTGTCAGGCTCTGAGCTGCATTGCAAGAGCTCTCCAACTTGCAAAGGTTTAACCTTTCACCCGGCAATGCTTCCATCTCATTCCCAACCCCTTGAACTGGGGGATTATAAAACCAGTTAAAATTAAATGCATTTGTTTGCAGCTTGCTTACAAAGCAACTACAGAAAACTCACTGAAAAATATAATGCACCTTGGAGAGAAAAAGATAAAAATAAAAGTCCTATCCTTGCAATGATGCTTAGTTTTGACTACCCACAATGCCAGAGCCCCAAGGAGAGATGGGAAATGTAGTCTAACCCTGATGTTGCCTCTCCCCCCCCCTTGCTGGACATGTGATGCAAACAAACTGGTTGCCAGATAACCAACACTCTTGCTGGAGCAGCCAAGCCCACTTAAAGAAACACTAGCATTTAAGGAGTTCCTAGTTTGAGGAACAGCCTAAAAAAAGAGTTGTTAATAATCTTGCAATTTATTTGCTTTAAATGGTGTCGATTCTATGCATAGTTTAATTGCACTTTAATAATAACTTTTTACAGGTTTAGACTTATGTCTTTGTAAGTGCTTTTGACTGTTCTAATTTATTTCCTTTTATTTATATCCTGCTTTTTTCTCACTGTGAGACCCACATGGTTTACAGTGTAAGTTAAAATAAAACCGAGGTAAAACAACACAAGGTACAAAAATTTAAAAAAAATAATTAAAGAAGCAAGCTTAAAAAACACGAATTTAGAATAATTTTTAAATCATTTAAAACAAAAACAGTGGATCTCACAGGACATCAATGACTTGGATGAGGGAACAGAGGGTATGCTTATCAAGTTTGTAGATGGCACCAAATTAGGAGGGGAAGCTAATACCCCAGAGGACAGGATCAGAATCCAAAATGACCTCAACAGATTAGCAAGCTGGGCCAATATTAACAAAATAAATTTCAACAGGGAGAAATGTAGGATACTGCACTTGGGCAGTAAAAATGAAATGCACGGATATAGGATGGGTAACACATGGCTTGATGGCAGTACATGCGAAAAGGATCTAGGAGTCTTAATGGACCACAAGCTGAACATGAGACAGCAGTGTGATGCAGCGGCTAAAAAAAGCCGATGTGCTTCTATGCTGCCTCAATAGGAGTATCGTGTCTAGATCAAGGGAAATAATCAGTGTCACTCTATTTTGCTTTGGTCAGACCTCACCTGGAATACTGTGTCCAGTTCTGAGAATAATTCAAGGAGGATATTGAGAAACTGGAATGTGTCCAGAGGAGGGTGACCAAAATGGTTAAAGGTCGAGGAGCGACTTAGGGAGCTGGGTATGTTCAGTCTGGAGAAAAGAAGGTTGAGAGGTGACATGATACCCATGTTTAAATATTTGAAGGGATGTCATATTGAGGATGGGGCAAGCTTGTTTTCTGCTGCTCCAGAGATTAGGACATGGAGCAATGGGTTCAAACTACAGGAAAAGAGACTACACCTAAACATTGGGAAGAACTCCTGACATTAAGAGCTGTTCAGAAGTGGAATACACTGCCTTGGGGTGTGGTGGAGTCTCCTTCTTTGGAGGTTCTTAAACAGAGGCTGGATGGCCATTTGTCAGGAATGATTTGATTGTGTATTCCAGCATGGCAGGGGGTTGGACTGGGTGGCTCTTGTGATCTCTTCCGACTCTATGATTCTACGATGCTATGATCTAGTCCGACCCCAGCTAAAGCATTCCTGGCAAGAATCTCAAATCAGAAACCCACTTTGGACATTTATCCATCTGTATTCATTCAATTTAAAAGGCCAGTCCATGCAACACTTACCACTTCCACTTTTCCTCCTTGACATTTCCCTTTTCTTTCCCACTTTCTTCCCTCTTCTTTTTCTTCTTCAGGGCTCCCTCCTCTTCTTCGGCTTTCCTCTTTCGGGAGCCTCCCCCAGCCCCTGCTTTTGAGGTGGCTCTTTTGCTCTTACTCCTCTTGGCCTTCTCTCCCCTGCCATCCTCTGGAGTCTCTTTTCCTTTGCTCGTCTTCTGCTTGGCAGGTTTCTGCTCTTCAGAGCTGCATTCCCTCTTGATTTCTAAGGGCAGCCCAAGCTCATGTCCCCCTTCCACTAACTCCTCTCCCTCCTTCCTGGATGCCCTTCTGGCCATTTCCTCCTCACCTTCCAACCCGCTCTCTCTTTCTGACTCTTGCTTCACTTTGCTCTTCTTCCTCCTTTCCAACACATCTTCTCCCTCTTTTCCTTTATTCTTCTCTTCCTTCTTCAGCCACTTTTCATTATTATCCTTTTCTTTTGTTGCTTTAGATTCCTCCTCCTCTGCAATCCTTGCTTTGCCACAGCCTCCTAGTCTCTCCTCCTGTCCTCCATGCTCCTCTGTCTCCTGTCCTCCATCAGAAGCTTTCTTTTTCTTAATCCTCTCCTCCACTGCTCTGTTGTCAGTTTCTGAAAAAAGCAAGTCTTTCTTCACCTGCCGGCTGCTAACCTGCTTGAAAGAAATTGGGGGTGGCAGAGTGGGTTTACCATAATCACAAAGTACCATATTGCTGTTGCACTAGGCAAGCCTTTGAAAGGGATAGGAAAAATGACCACCCTTTTTGTTAATTGCATTAACAAAATGTTGTCACTGTGTGCCTTCAAGTCCAATGTATGGCAACCCTAAGGCGAACCTATCTCAGAGTTTTCTTAACAAGATTTGTTCTGAGGGGGTTTGCCTTTGCCTTCCTCTGAGGCTAAGAGGGTGTGACTTGCCCAAATTTAAAGTATTTCTCCACTCATTTCTGACTTATGATAACCCTAAGGCAAACGTATCATGGGGTTTTCTGAGGCTGGGTGTGTGTGACTTGCCCAAGGTCACCCAGTGGATCTCCACAGCCAGGTGGAGATTTGAACCCTTGTCTCCAAATTGTAGTCCAATGCACACTGGCTCTCAATAACAAAATATATACATACAAGTTTCTAGTCCTTCAGGCTACAAAGGTCGTCTTGAACGCATATGGGTGTTTTCTTGAAAATTTCCTGCATGGATTGGAGTAACTGGATAGCAAGATAATTCTTTTTGCCTTTTTCATAACCATGGAAGCTCATGGTCACCCAGAAACATTAAGTGCCAGCACTTTTCAAGGTACTTAAAAGAAATAATCTCTTCACACAATGCACAATGGCTTTGCAGCCATGTGATGCAACAATAGTCACTAACCTTTAAAACAGGGTTGGGCAAACCATGGCGCTCCAGATGATGTTGGAGTGCAACTCCCATAATAACTAGCTAGAGCAGAAAATGGTGAAGGATTGTGGGAGTTACAGGTCAAACTATCTGAAGCATGTTCTCCCACCCCTGCTTTAAAAGGAGAGTGGATCAGCTTTCCCCAACCTCTTGCTCACCAAATATTTTGGACCACAACTCCTATCATTCCCAGCCAGCTGGACAGCACCAGCTTGTGAAAAGCTGGATTAGATAAATTCACAGAGGCGGGATCTGTTACGATGGCCAAATAAACCCTCCACGTTCACAGGCAGTTTATCTCTTTAAACATCCATTGCTCAGGGACAGATGGCAAGGGTGGGCTAATTCAAGGCCTTCATAAGCACTTGGTTGACCAACTCTGGAAAATGATATACTGGGCTAGATAAGCCTTTGTTCTCATCCAGCATTTTTTGCTGCTGTGTGCCTTCAAGTCATTTCTTGACTTATGCCAAACCTAAGGCGAACTTATCGCAGGGATTTCTTGGCAAGATTTGTTAAGAGGGGGGGTTGCCAGTGCCTTCCTCTGAGGCTGAGAGAGTGTGATTGGTCCAAGGTCACCTAGTGGGTTTCCATGGCTGAGCAAGGATTTGAACTCTGGTCTCCAGAGTTGTAGTCCAGTGCTCAAACCATGATACCACCGTGGTTCTCACCCAGGATTTATCCTGTGAAAATGGGGCTTCAGAGTTATGCATGGCTACAGGATTCCTGGACATAATAATCTGAAAAAGTAACGTTTTTGAGCTCCAGTGACTGACTTCACCCATGACATCCAGGATCAGGGGCACCTTGATTCAGAAACTACTTTATTAAAACATATACCACCACACACTTATGTTGCAGTCACTGCCTGTGGTTATTGTGATAGCAGGATCCAAAGACATAGTCTGGAATATCAGTATGCAAACATATCTCATAGCACCTTTGAGAATGAGGCTGAATCCAATCTACATAAAAAATCCAGTTTTGAAACTGGATTATTTGCCATGGCTCCTTCCATGGGACTTGTAGTTTTACAGGGTCTTAAGCCATCTCTGTCAGAGTGCTGGTGCCTCACCAAACTACAAATCCCAGGATTCCATAGGAAGAACCATGGCAAATAATCCGGTTTCAAACTGGATTATTTGTGTAGTGTGGATTCAGTCTGAGCGAAAGAAGTTGTAGCATAAGCTTTTGTGGACTAGGGTTGCTGACACACTGCAGAAGTAATGCAATTTGACTCCGCTTTAACTGCCATGTCTCAATGTTACGGAAGTCTAGGGGGCCGTTTACACGATGAAAATGTCCTGGTAAGAATTCGTGTCGATCCCTGGCAGTTTACACGTACATCGGGTCGGGTACATGATTTTCGGAAGGGGGGCCACCTTTTATCCCTCAACCTGCGGGACTTCCAGCCCCGCAGGTTGTGCTGGTTTTTAAAAAAGTCACTGGAGGATTCGGAAAATCGGAAATGTAAACAGCGTGTGACAAAAAGTCTCGGTACTGGGATGACCGGAAATGGTGACTGGGGGCGGGCTTAGAGCTCAGGGACCAGAAAAGGAGGGGTCAGTCACCCGTTCAACAGATCCAGCCTCACCAGCCGAAAACAAAGGCATCCCTTCCAGCTGCACGAAGGTTGATGTGTGTGCACGCGCGTGTACTCAATTACCTTTTTAAATGGATTTCTACACTGCAAACCCTTCAGCTTTACCTTTTCCTCAACTGCATGTTACAGAGAGATCGTAGTAGCCAATTCATCCCCTGCCTTGGTCACCTCCCTGGCACATTACAATATTCAAGCCTCTGAGCGAATTAGCACCCTTTAATTCCCCCTCTCTGTGTTTGTGTCTTTCAAAACGCCTGCCTATAGCCATCTCTGCAGCCTGCTGTAGGGGTTAATATTTTAAAGAGGCAAGAGGAAACCCAAGCGGCTTGATTTCAAAAGGAAAGCACTCAGCTTGCTTTCAAAGCACTCAGCTTGATTTCAAAAGGAAAGCCCTGCGTCTGAGCGAAAGATCTGTCTGGATCTTTCAAAATGCTTTCTGCCTCTTCTGAAAGGGTTAAAATGTTCAAGAAGCAAGGGGGGAAAACAAACCTCTGCCCCCCTCTCTCCCCCCCCCAGCCAGCCAATAGCATCGCTCGTGGTGCGGAACTCTAAAGGAAGTGCGTCACCGAGGTTGTGAAAACACGAGTAATCGCATCTTTGATTGACAGCCAAAAAAAAAATTTAAAACCTAAACAAAACCAGAACTATGGATGTGTAAATATCAGTCACGGGACTACCCAGGATATCCAGATCGGAGACATAAATAGTATAAACAGTGAGGGACGGATTCATGATCACTATGTCATGGTAGGCAACGTGACAATTTCTGTCGTGTAACTGGCACCTAGGATTTGTACTTTTGTGAGCTATTTAGCCTTCTCTGTCAGAGAACTCTGGTGCCACAACAAACTACAAATCCAGGATTCCATAGGATGGAGCCATGATAATTAAAGCGGTGTCAAACTGCATTATTTCTGCAGTGTGTCAGCAGCCAGAGTCTACTTCTTCAGATGATAGCAGGAGTTAGAACAGAACATATGGACCTCCAGTTATAATTAAACTACAACTCCAAGCATTCTTCAACATCAGCGATGCTGACTCATGCTCCTGGGAGTTGTGGCCCCAAAGCTATTGGCTGATCCCATGATTCCCATTTGATTCTAAGTTCTGCTATTACACAAATTCCATTGTACAATATATAAATATGCTATATCCTGTATGAAATTCCACCATACTTACTGCCTTGTTTTCATCCCTATTTGTGCACACCCTCTCTTCTGTTTCCAGCCTGATTCTCTTTCTCACAGGCTCTATTCTGAAAAGCAAACACATAAGGAACGTTCACACAGGTGTATAAGAACATCTGCCGTAACTTCTTGCGAGGGTCAAAATTCAGTACCGGACAACTAGGGCCAGACTTACCACTAAAGAAAATGAAACAGCTGCCACAAACAGCATGTTTGTCATGAAAGGGCAGCAAGTTGTTACCTATTTAATTCAGGGCATTTTAAAAGAAATGTTTACTGGGTGTCCATCCTCCCACTCAAAAGGATCATGAGTGGAAGCTTCTCCACTATGTACAATCCTGACATTTAGATTGTGTTGAAAGTGATTTTTAAAAAAGAAGTCAATACAGAGCTGCAAATACATTTATGCATATCAGTATCCTACCAGTTTTTATTATCCTGCCTACCAAGAAAACAATTGAATTAAAAATAAGAAAAATCCCCCAAATGCTTATCAAGCCTTAGAAAAAAATGGTTAAGAAACACAACTGATCTAGGATTGCAAAAGACATATATCTGGGGATTATTTTTATTTTTGGTTTGAAGAAGGCATGAAAACAGGGGTGGAAGCCATGCAGTTGAGTGATTAAATTGCATATGTCCATTTGTACCCAGTGGGTGTCCAAAAGCCAGGACTGGGCATTCATTTGGACATACAACTAATATTTTCATAATAACTTGAGTCTGTCTACACTGCAGAAATACAGCAGTTTGACACCACTTTATCCAGCATAGTTTTTCCTATGGAATCTTGATATTTGTAGCTTTGTGAGGTATTTAGCCTTTTCTATCAGATAACTCTGGTGCCAACCAAACTACAAATCCCAGGATTCCATAGGAAAGAACTATACTGGATAAAGTGCTGTCAAACTGCTGCATTTCTGCAGTGTAGACAGGCCCCTTGTTTTAATTTATTATTGCATTCTTACCAGTTGAGATGAGAAGAGGCTTTTGTGGGATTTTCTGTCTCATGTACCACCATAACTTGGCTGCCTTGGGGTACTATGCAAATTGGACAGAGGGCGGGGTGTGCATGTGCCTTTGTCTATTCTCTTTCATGTAGCAAAATAGTTTAAACATAAAACTATAAAATACAATTGCAAAACAAATTATCCAGATAACTACAAAACAAAAATAAATCAATATAATATGAAATAGCAGGAACATTAAAAAAAATAAACAAACTGATCAGTACATGCAATCGAATATAAAACAGCAATATATACACAAAATATAAAACAAACTGGCCAATACATGTCAGTTCTACATATACTTCTATGTAACCATATACTTCTACAACCTAATACTGCCAATGCTGGTAGCGGTCAAAATATCTGGACAGCCAAAGGTTCCCTACCCCAATTTAAAGGGTGGAAAGACCAGCACCCCACCATCCATTGCAACCCTATCCAATCTGGTTTTTATTGACTCAGTACAGAGAGTGTAAGTCAGGATAAATTCTAGTATAAAAACAACCAAGTTTGTCTTCTGCCTTTACAAAAAACCTATGAATAGCAAAGGTTTTTGATAAACACTTGACTATTTATTACAATTAGTTATGTCCTGACTTTCACCAGTCGTTTCCCAGTGGATTATTTTAAGCCTTTGGGGTCCTGGATTTGGTCAGAAGGTGGGATATAAAGAAAAGTAGTGGAGAAGAAAAAGGAGAAAAATGATTTATTTATTTTTGCAAAAGGCACAGTCTAAAAAATCTACAACTTTTGCTTCATTGCCGTTTTAAACAAAGTAGTAGACACAGCTTTTATCACCATGCACTCACTTTGATTTCACCCCCTATTTTTGAGGCAGCAAACCCAAGAAATACCTCCACACAACTGGGCACGTTTCTAGGATGAAGGACCATTGCCTCCCAAAAATACTACTCTACGGTGAACTCTCCACGGGTCAACATAAGAGGGGCGCTCCAAAAAAGTGATACAAGGACTCCCTGAAACAACATCTCAGGCTCGGCCAAATTGATCACCAACAATGGTCCGCCCTGGCCTCACATCGGGAGGCATGGAGACGCACTACCCACAATGCTACAGCCTTATTTGAGAACTCATGCCGAACAAGTCTTGAAGAGAAATGACAACGCAGAAAAAATCACAACCCAAAAACATCACCCAAGGAGATCCTCTGCTGTGCTTTCTGCAACCGGACTTGTCTATCTCAGATTGGCCTTTTTAGTCATCAGCGCGCTTGCAGAAAGTGCGGGATGAGTCCTTCCTGAATCTTCATTTGAGAAGAAAAGCCAGAGTAGACACAGCTTATATCACCATGCCCTCTCTTTGATTTCACCCCCTATTTTTGAGGCAGCAAACCCAAGAAATACTTCCATACAACTCATGCACTCTTCTTTGAGAACATTACAGTGGGCCCTTGGTATCCACTGGGGTTTGGTTCCACAGATCAAAATCCATGGACGCTCAAGTCCCACTATATACAATGGCATAGTAAAATAGTGTCCTTTATATAAAATGGCAAAATCAAGGTTTGCTTTTTTATTTTGGGGGGAGGGTGGGGAATATTTTTAAGCCATGGATGATTGAATTGGTGGATGCAGAATCTATGGATATAGAGGGCTGACTGTAAGTTGCTCTTAATAAAGATATTATTCCTACCATCTTTGATTTCCCCTCTCTTTTCCTGTGTGTACACAAACTGCCTTTTTAGAATCTCTCTTTCTTTCTGTCTGTTTGTCTCTCTGGCACTCTTTATAAGAACTTAAACTAATTTGGTCATCATACTATTAGCGTGGGATGACTCCAAGTGCAAAATTATTTCCATGTTTCCTTTCTCATGGAGTTACTAATCCTGACTTTACCTCAGATGAGAAAGACTATGGCCATTACAGTCCGCAAAATCCATGGTATTCTTGAAACCTCTGGAAGAGAGAAGAAATCAGTTTGTCTTCTAGAAAAACAAGACACTGGGTAAGGTATATCCTTATGGGACTATGGAACCGACAGTCCAAAACAAAAAGATGTTGAGACAATTTAAGATTTCACATTAGATCTGGGCCATATCATACTCCAGTCTTTTTTGGACCTAGAACAACGGAAAATCTAGTAGGGCCATGATAACGGGTACTATTTTGATAAGAAACCCACAATGGAATTGATGCCAGCCTATGGCCAGAGTAATGGCAGAAGAAGGGCAAGATACTGGTTGCTAGGCGACCGCATTACAGTTCTCTGCTCTTTGGGCCTAGCAGTTTTATCACATCCATCTCTCCTTCCACAAAACAGGCTCACTAAAGATTTTGAGCTTTTGCTATACTTGCCCAAAAGAGATACAACAGTGGTTCTTAACCTTTTCTTTACCAGGGACCCCCTTTAAATATCTTTTGTTGCTGCAGACCCCCACGACTTAACTCAAGATTTAAAACCATAACAACAACAATAAATAAATAAATAAATAAATAAATAAATAATACAATTACACCATCCATTAAACCTTCCCTCAGAGGCACTAGAGGAGGAAGGAAGACTTTTCTTCTGCTTCTTCCTGCAAGTTTGTGGCTGGAGCAGATTGGCCACTGTAGACCACAAGTTGAACATGAGTCAACAGTGTGATGCGGCAGCTAAAAAGGCCAATGTGATTTTGGGCTACATCATTAGAAGTATAGTGTCTAGCTCAAGGGAAGTCATAATGCCACTCTATTCTGCCTTGGTCAGGCCTCACCTAGAATACTCCTAGAATACTGTGTCTAGTTCTCGGCTCCACAATTCAAAAAGGATATTGACAAACTGGAGCGTGTCCAGAGGAGGGCGACTAAAATGGTGAAAAGTCTAGAAACCATGCCTTATGAAGAAAGACTTAGGGAGCTGGGGATGTTTAGCCTGGAAAAAAGACAGTTAAGGGGTGATATGATAGCCCTGTTTAAGTATTTGAAGGAATGTCACGTTGAGGATGGAGCAAGCTTGTTTTCTGCTGCTCCAGAGACTAGAACACGGAGCAATGGATGCAAGCTCCAGGAACAGAGATTCCACCTCAACATTAGGAGGAACTTTTTGACAGTAAGAGCTGTTTGGCAGTGGAACGCACTCCCTCGGCACGTGATAGGGTCTCCTTCCTTGGAGGTCTTTAAACAGAGGCTGGATTGCCATCCGTCAGGGATGCTTTGATCGTGATTTCCTGCATGGCAGGGGGTTGGACTGGTTGGCCCTTATGGTCTCTTCCAACTCTACAATTCTCTGATTCTATGAATGGCAATGTGCAGGCCAAGCCAGCCAGCCAGCCAGCCAGCGCCTTGGCTCCTCTCACGTGGCCCCTCCACTGCAGGGACGAGGTGGTCCAAGCAGCTTTCAGGGCTTCGCAGACCCCCTGTGAGGACATCATGGACCCCTTGGGGTCCCCGGACACCAGATTAAGAACCATTGAGATACAGTTTAAATACAATGAACTAATGGTAAATGGTTTAAATGCAGGCCTTCATCATGACAGTGCCTTTAGCAATACTCACAAGAAGAGTTCAAAAATCAAGGTTGTGTTGACCTATACCGCGTTCCACAACCTGAGGCTCTCCACATGTTTGGATTACACCTCCCAGTATTCTTGACCACAGATAATAACAGTTAGGGCTCAAGGGAGGGGAGGTGAAGGCACTAGATGTATGTGTCTATCTATACACATCTTGCTTTTTCCACACCTAGGTTGCTGTGATGAACCCATCATAACAGTTACGCTACACATTCAGTTGTACTTTTTGGCCCATGCTGTAATGTCTGTAGTAGTAATAATGATAATGATAATGATAATGATAATAATAATAATAATTATTATTATTATTATTATTATTATTTCTTACCTAGCTCTCCCCAAGGCTCGAGGTGGGGTACAACATGAATTAAAATAGAATACAATACAATAGTTGGCATAAAATCATTTAACTATGGCCCTCCACATGCTGAAGAGGGCCCCACACCAGACTCTTTGGTGGCCACCCTACCTATTGCTAAGGTTAAAGGCAGCGAGATACTCTACAGGATTTAGGATAAGAATTAAAATAAGCCCGCTTAAATTATGACACCAAAGTAATATTTATATTTATTTAAAAAATCTAAACAATAATATCACACCAGGGTCCCCTCCTAATCCCAGGTGCCCGGGGGGCCCAGGCTAGAGCCCTGTCAGCCCATGCATTTAACTTAGAGATAAAAACACATCTGAATCTTGCTGAACTGAAGGAGGACTCAGCTGGCTATCAGCAATCAGCTCCAACTCTGGTACATTTGCTTCATCTTCTGAGAAAGACAAACTCTCAAGAAGGGGTCAAGACTGTCAGGGATGATGGGAGTTGTAGCTCTTCACCTCTGGCTCAAACTCACCCCCTTGTTATGCAGCAGAGCCGACCAGCTTAGATCAGTGGTTAATGCTTTCCTCCAAAGCAGCAGTTTCAGAGAATAGGCTGAAGATCCTGACAAACTCTCCAAGCCTTCTCACTCTTCTCCAGGTGTCTCCAAAACGTCTCCAGGATTCACTCAGGCAACTCAGTAGTTTTATATAAAACCTACTTTATTCCTCTATATAAATATACTATATGGTCAAAAAATCACAATCTCTACACACTACTCCACAATATCTCCAAACTACTCCACCTCTACTCAACAACAATACATTGGCAAAGATTGCAATTTTATAGCCATTGTTTATCACCACCCACTAGTTAGTTTCCACCCAGTGGGTGTGTACTTCCATTCTGATTGGTCCACGTAGTTCCACCCATACTTAAGACCAACCCATGTATTTCAACATTTCATCTTGTACACTTAATGATTCTCAGGTGTTTCCATTCTGCATTCAGTACCTCTGTCCTTGGCTCTCAGGACTTATAGATTACATTAGCAGTTTCACCTGTGTAGCTTCATAATTGCTCTTGCTTAGTCATTGTGACTTTCACATACATATTTTATTTCTTTCACTGTATGTCCCATGTTGCATTTTCCTTAACAATCCCCTCCGAAATAAAATATTGTATGTGTCTTACAATGTCATTCCAACCATTTGTGTCAGCCTTTCATGTTTTTCTGCTGTCAATGCTTTTGTGAACAAATCTGCTATGTTGTGTTGTGTTTCTATATATCTCAATTCTATTTCACCCTTCTGAACCATGTCTCGCACATTTTGATATCTTACACCAACATATTTTGTTCTGTTCTTCAAACTTTCAGATTCAGCCATCGCTATGCATGACTGTGAATCTTCCAGAATTTCCACTGGTATCTTGTAACTTTCATTTAAATCATTTAGCAATTGCTTAATCCACTGTACCTCATTTACTATCTCATTCAAAGCAGCCAATTCTGCTTCCATTGTGCTTAACGTTACATTAGTTTGTTTTCTACTTCTCCAAACTATTGGACTTTCACTATATTTAATTATCATTCCTGTAACTGACTTCTTGTCTCCTAATTCTGATGCAAATGAACTGTCTACATAACAATCTAGATCTGAACTACTGCTTCTTATAATCAATTTCCTATCTAAGGTTCCTTTCAAATATCTCAATAAATGTTTTACCGCTGTCCAGTCTTCAATTTTTGGATCATTAACCCTTCTGGACAATACATTTACAGCATAAGAAATGTCTGGTCTGGTGTGGCAAGATATGAATTGTAAAGATCCTACTATACTTCTGAAGAGAATCTTGTCCTCAAACGCTCTAGTTGTTTCCTCAGACACAAAACCAGTTGTCATTGGAGCTCTTACTATTTTTGCATTCTGTAATCCACACTTTTCAATCAATCTTTCAATTTTATTTCTCTGACTTAACAAACAATGTCCTTCTTCTGTCCATTCAACGCAAATACCTAAATAAGACTTCAATACACCTAAGTCCTTCAAAACAAACTTCTCAGACAATTCTCTTTTTACTGACTCAATTTCCTGTTTTGACTTTGCTGCTACGCACAAATCATCTACATAAATCACTAATACTATGTCTCCTTTTGTATAAACACAAGCATCTGCAATGCTCCTCTTGTAACCTAGCTTAACTAGCTCATCATTGATGCACAGATTCCACGCTCTGGCACTTTGTTTTAAACCATACAATGCTTTCTTTAATTTATATACTCTTTGACTACCATTTTCTTCGAAACCTTGTGGCTGTTCCATAAACATTTCTTCATCCAAAACCGCATTCAAGTAAGCTGTCTCAAAATCAAAATGTTCTACAACTAAATTCCTTTTTACTGCTACAGCTAGAACCATTCTCAGACTTTCTGGCTTTGCAATTGGAGAATATGTCTTATCATAGTTCTCATACTGCTGTTGTGCAAAACCCTTAGCCACTAACCTAGCTTTATATTTGGTACTTCCATCTGGCATTTCTTTCCTTTTGTATACCCATTTACAACCAATTACTTTCTTGTCTTTGGGTCTGTCAACAATTTCAAAAACATCTTTATTTACCAGGCAACCAAACTCATTATCCATTGCATCAAACCATCTTTCCTGTTCTTCACTAGAATAACTTTCCAATTCTTCAAAACTTTCAGGCTCTTCTACTGCTAAACAAGCTCTTGCCTTTGTCACAACAAACCTATCTGGAGGCTTTCTAACTCTATGACTACGCCTGGGAATAAAATCTGCTGATCTGTCTCTTTCATCCTCACTTTCTCTACTAGGAGTTGTAGTTCTATGACTAAATCTCTTGTCTTCAGTCATTCGAGTAGTAGTAGGCCTAGATGCTATCTCATCATCGGAAGAACTACCACTGCTGCTAGGTGATGCTTCCTGCTTAACTGAAACCC
Organism: Gambelia wislizenii; assembly: GCA_030847615.1. Classification (NCBI taxonomy): domain Eukaryota; kingdom Metazoa; phylum Chordata; class Lepidosauria; order Squamata; family Crotaphytidae; genus Gambelia; species Gambelia wislizenii. Next base: position 332,083,591 of record JAUMIR010000004.1, read on the forward strand.
CTCCGTTTCCTGAGGTTGGTTCAGTTTGTGCTTCTGGCTCATTTGAACTCCCTAATCTCAAAAACACTTCTTTATTGGCATGCAGTTTGTCCCAACCAGCATGTCTCTCAAAATTTGCAGACCTAGAATACTGCACTTGTTTTCCATCCAAATGAAACTTGTAGCTATTTCCAGAATACCCCCAAAACCTAAGCCTTTTGCTTTTGGGTTCTCCTTTCCTCCTGAAACAAGCAGGTGTGTAAACAGGAGCAAATTGTCCAAAAACCCTTAAGTCCTTGTAATTTGGCATTCTCCCATACAATACCCTGTAGGGAATGTCTTCAATTTCTGAATGATACAATCTGTTACTGATATGTATTGCAGTCAAAGTTGCTTCTGCCCAAAAACTATCTTTCACCCCTGCATCTGCCATCATACAAGCAGTAATTCTTTTTATATCTTGTATTTTCTTCTCTGCTAACCCATCCTCACTAGGACAAGCAGGGTTTGTAGTTTCATGCCTTATTCCCACCTTTTGAAACCAGTTAAACAATTGATTATTTAAACATTCTCCTCTTCTATCAGTAATAATGGTGCGTACTCTGCTATCAAATTGTCTTTCCACCATTCTTACCCATGCTTTTAAACTTTGCCCAGCGTCAGATTTGTTTTTCATTATTCTCACAAATGCAAACCTTGTATACCTATCAACAATTACTAGGAAATACTTGCTTCCCCCTAAGGACAAGCAATTAGCTTGGGTGACATCTGCATGTACATACTGAAATGGTCTTTGAGCAATTCTTTTTGTTTTCTTAGCTACTGGAAAAGCTCTGACCTTTACCTGATGACATACCGTACAATCTAAGTGGTTTTTGCATTCAGTAACTTTTAAATCTGGACACATACTGATTAAATTCTTTAAACATTTGAAGCTCGCATGGCCGAATTTTCTGTGAAGCTCGTGTATGCAGTCTTTGTGGATTGGAATATTTTCTATGTTATTAGCTTCTTCAACCCTGTAGCTATCAATATTGTCCTCCAAATAATAAAGTTTGTCCTTTTTCAAACCTATGCCACGCAATTCCCCATTCAGTTTTATCTTACACATGTTCTTTTCAAAGATGACTGTGTAGTCTCTTTCTGTTAATCTGCTTACTGATAACAAATTATTTTCTAACTCCTTTACATGTAAGACATCATTAAAATTCTCTTTTAGCCCTGGAATGTACACAGTACCCATTTGATTTACAGTACTTAGCTCTTTCCCGTCAGCCAAAACTACAGCATTTACATTAGCTGATTTTCTATTACTTATTAAATTTATATCATTACACATCGAAGATGAGGCTCCTGAATCAACTAGCCATTTAGAATTTGCAATTTGTTTTTCCTTAATCATGGTTGCAAACCCCTTTTTATTACCACTATCCCTCAAAAATGGAGGTCTGGACTGTTTTTGATACTGCCGCGGCTGCCATCTGCTCTCTGCTTGCTTGCGTTTCTCAGCTGCAAAATGTTTACAATGTCTCTGCAGATGACCAATCTTCTTACGATAAAAGCACCTCCGTTGCTCCCTTGTAGAGGCTGCTTCCTCCTGCGTTCGCCAGTCAGGAGTTGTTTGTTGTTTTGGCACAGTCTTTAAGCTTGCTGAGTCACCCTGCTCAGACATTCTTCTCTGGTTCTCTTCCAGTATTCTGGTCACAATTAAGTCTCTATTAAGCTCAGCTTCTGGCAAGTTCTGCAAGCTGTTCGTTATGTTGTCCCACGAAGAGTCTAGCGATTCTACTAAAATGTAGCATTGCTGCTCTTTGCTAATTTGCACTCCCCTCAGTTCAGCTTGCACAAACAAATCTTGCATTATTTTTAAATGTTCTATCACACACTGCCCTTTAGCCATCTTTTGCCTGTATATTCTTTTAGACCATAGCATTTTTGCAAAAGCAGTTGAAGGAGTGTGTAATCTCTGCAAGGTATCCCACACATCCTTGGCGGATGTTTTATCTCTGACATCATTAATTAAGTCTTCTTCAAGCATGAGATAAAGACAGGCTTTTGCTTTACTATCTCTCTCTTGAGTGGCTGCATCAGCATCGGCTGCCAGCCCTGTTTCAACTGTTGACCACAGACCTTCCTTTACTAGTAGAGATTGGGCATAAATCTTCCAGGTAGAGTAGTTGTTTCTATTTAATTTACTAAACTTTAGAATTTCCATCTTGATTTGTGCAGTGACTCAATTTGACACAGTCCTTCTGAGTATGCACAGCCGACCCGTCTGGGCTTAAGCAAAACACAAAATGATTTACTTCTGAGGCTTATCAGTGCAGCACAAACAGCTTGCTCTGATCTATCATCCACAAAGCTTTCTTCCACTCTCTGGAACTTTCAGCTTCTGTGGATGCTGGGTGCTCTAGTAACTGGGCCCATAACCCTTGTCAGGGATGATGGGAGTTGTAGCTCTTCACCTCTGGCTCAAACTCACCCCCTTGTTATGCAGCAGAGCCGACCAGCTTAGATCAGTGGTTAATGCTTTCCTCCAAAGCAGCAGTTTCAGAGAATAGGCTGAAGATCCTGACAAACTCTCCAAGCCTTCTCACACTTCTCCAGGTGTCTCCAAAACATCTCCAGGATTCACTCAGGCAACTCAGTAGTTTTATATAAAACCTACTTTATTCCTCTATATAAATATACTATATGGTCAACAAATCACAATCTCTCCAAACTACTCCACCTCTACTCAACAACAATACATTGGCAAAGATTGCAAATTTATAGCCATTGTTTATCAACACCCACTAGTTAGATTCCACCCAGTGGGTGTGTACTTCCATTCTGATTGGTCCACGTAGGTCCACCCATACTTAAGACCAACCCATGTATTTCAACATTTCACCTTGTACACTTAATGAATCTCAGGTGTTTCCATTCTGCAATCAGTACCTCTGTCCTTGGCTCTCAGGACTTATAGATTACATTAGCAGTTTCACCTGTGTAGCTTCATAATTGCTCTTGCTTAGTCATTGTGACTTTCACATACATATTTTATTTCTTTCACTGTATGTCCCATGTTGCATTTTCCTTAACACCACCCTTACCCTAGAACCTTCATCAGCCCATGTGCCACTCTTCAATTATGAAATTAGGTGGCTGAGCACCAACAAAACAGGGACAAACAAGGCCACTGTACCAAGATACAAGGGGAAGAAGATAATCAGCTTATTTAGAGGATTCTTTATAAAATAATCTAAGGGATATATATGTGTGTGTGTGTGTGTATCTACGGGATGTGTGCGTGCGTGTGTGTGTACATATAGAGAGAGAGAGAACCCAAAGGGCATGCAAATAGCCACAGAATATTCAGCATCACTGGGGGGAAAAGAAAATGGGAGGTGTGAATCATAGAATTGTAGAGTTGGAAGAGACCACGAGGGCCATCCAGTCCAACTCCCTGCCACGCAGGAAATCTTGCTCAAAGCATCCCCGACAGATGGCAATCCAGCCTCTGTTTAAAGACCTCCAAGGAAGGAGACCCCACCACACTCCAAGGGAGTGCTCCAAGCTCCAGGAACAGAGAATCAGAACAAGTATGCTTCCAAAAATCAGTTAGCTCCTTTGGGGAAGCAGTGGGAGAAGATTATTGGCCCCATGTCCTATTTGTGGGATAGCTGCAGGCATCTGAGTGGCCACTGTAAGAAACAAGGCAATGAACAAAACGGACCTTTATTCTGATCCTGAAGGTACCTTCTTAAACTCACCATAAATCCCATGGTTTACAGCTTGGTCATATAGTATAGTCCCAAGATAGTGCTATCTTAACAGGAGCCTATCAACAATCTGGATTAATTAACACAACAGATGTTGACATGCAAGAAGCATGCTGAGTTCATGATTTAATGCCTCCAAAGTGTGTGTGTGGCAGGCGGGAAGATGCATGACACAGATATGAGGATTAACAATTGGTTTGTTACTGGTCAGAAAGAAAAACTCTTCTGATATAGAGAAGAATAACTGCCTAGTCTAAAGGGCTGAAAGTACCAAGAGTTTTCAGGACTTTTCATTTTAATTGTACCTGCCTATCATTGCTTGTTTCTTGAGATATCTCAGGTTTTCTGCTTCCAAATAGGTGTTTTCCACGGACCTCAGATGGATGTTTTTTCACTCACCCCTGTTTTCTTCTTAGAGGGTTTTGCTTGATTTGTCTGTGGGTGTGTTTTCCTTGATCTCCATACTCCCCCCTCCCTTGAAAGCTCCAAGACAGCAGAAGCAAACAGCCGGTTAAACCGGTCCATTTCATCCTGGAAAATACTGGATTAAGATAAATTGACCTGGGGAGCTGGTTAAAAAGTCTCTGATGTAAAAGGCGAAAGATTTATACGATCTGAAGAGAAACCAAAGTACATGATTGACTGGGCTAAGGATTTTGGATATTCACTAGAACTAGAAGCATGGGAAAAAGCCAGAAACAGAACATATAAATTTTCAAATTGTCAAAATCTGAAAGAGAACTATCAGAAGGTAGTTCACAGGTGGTATTTCACTCCGGTAAGATTAAACAAAATTAACAACTCTATCAGTAACAACTGTTGGAAATGTCATGAAAATGTTGGAACCTTAATACACATGTGGTGGAGTTGTAAGATAGTAAAGAGATTTGGGGGTAAAATACATAAAATCTTGGAAGAAATCTTTCAATTCCACTTTGATTTAAAACCTGAAATATTTTTGTTAAATATGATTGAGAGACTCGAAAAAGGTGTAGTAGCAAGAATTTGGAAGATTATACTGTATTTAATATCAGCGACTAGACTAACAATTGCACAGGTATGAAAATTACATAAGGCTCCCACGATAGAAGACTGGTTAAGAAAATCTCAAGATTTACTTGAAATGGATATACTGACCTCAAAAGTTCATAATCTACCCAAGAAGAAAACACTTGAGAAATGGAGTCCAGTACTAAAGTATTGGGAAACAAGAGGACTGTGTTAAGATGAAGAGAATTTGTTATTAATGGGATAAAGAGGGGAAGGATAAAGTAAGTAAGGATTGTATTGTATTAGAAAAGAGAATACTGTAGAGATCTTTAATATAATTTGGAACCATAGGAAGTTGTATGATGATTTGAATAAGCAAGATGTTGATTTCAAAAGCATCACCTTATAGGAAGTCATAAAGTGTTGGTTATTTGGTTACGGTATTTAATGTGCAAAATGCAAAAAAAGTAACCAAGGTTATTAATATATGGCTATGTAATATTAGAAATAAGAGTTATAACTAAAATTCAATGTATAAGTGATATGTTGAAGAAAGATGTATTAGGAGAATGGAAAATGAATAAAATATGAATGACAAAAAAAAAGTCATAGAATCATAGAATCATAGAATTGCAGAGTTGGAAGAGACCACGAGGGCCATCCAGTCCAACCCCCCTGCCACGAAGGAAATCTTGATCACATCCAGAGGAAATATTCTGGGATGACCAAAATGTTGTATGGATCTCCAAAATAAATTCAGAAAAGACAGGAACAAAATCTGGGACTGCCTGTATTTTTCCCCCAATCTGTCTGATGTGCCTAACTAAGCCTATCTGGTAAATTAGCCATCAGTTCCAACAAACAGTTGCATTGAAGAAAGCAAAGGTTTGTCCTCTGTAGTGCTGAAGTACAGAACTAGATCTAACAAGTTTAAATTACTGGAGAAAGGATTTGGTTGAACACTGAGAGAAACTAAACTGTAAGCCCAGTTTGGTGATGGAGCCAGTTACCTGTGACTTGGTCAGCTCTCCCTTTTAAGTAGTAGGGAGACAGCCATTTGTTATGATGCTGTAGTTTTCCTGCACTGAGCATGAGATTAGATTAGATGGCCTAAAAGCCCAATCCAATTCCATTATTCAATGTATCATGCTTACTTAACTTATGAAAAGCCAGACCAAACTAGATACTCACCTGGATGAACTCTGCTCTTCTGCCAAGGAAGTTTGGGACTGAGTGGATTCAGCCTTACCCTGAAAGAGAAAGTACCGGTGAGAGCTGAACTGTTTGGCAATGGAAGGCGCTGCCTTGGAGTGTGGTGGTCTCCTTCTTTGGAGGAGAAGGCTGGATGGCCATCTGTCAGGCATGCTTTGATTGTGTGCTCCTGCAGGGCAGGGGGCTGGACTGGATGGCCCTTGGGGTCTCTTCCAATGCTATCATTCTATGACCCTGCCAGCATCCAAGAAAGGCCCAGGAAAGAGGTTAAGGCATCTTATTTTGGTAACAGCTTCATAACTACAGGGGAACCTGAAGAGATGTGGGCACCCAGGATAATTCCAGACCCTTTCCTGGATTTTCAACTTCCATTTGTTTACAAATTAAGTTTCTAGTCCACTTGATTCAGCAAAATAAGGGAAAGTGTGTAGGCAGCATGCTATCCAGTTGCCCACTGAGAATTAAAACTGTGTCACACCTTTCAGCATTCTGGTCCATAACAGACATTGTCCTGAGCCTAGAGGCGGCAAGTGCCAAGGAAAGCAGCAGCAATTATAAAGGATAATCAAGGGAGCTGGCCAAACTTAAAGGGGGGTGCAATTACAAAGGTTTCTGCCATTCCAGAATCAGTCACAAGTAGTCATTTGGCATGAAAAAAACCCAAAGGGGAAATACCAGTCGTACCATGTAACCTAATACAAGAGTCAAGAATTCAAATAAATTCCAGGGTGCAAGTGCATTTTAAGAGGAATCCTTGCATACAATAAGAACTCCCACTCACTGATGGAATATTTATAGCCATCTGACCTTGAGAAGCCAACTGGCTACTGGCTTAGCATTTCTCATTTAAGCCTCCACAATGTTGACTCTTCTGACACTGCTCCTGTTCCTGTTAACCTGATGCAGATGATGGGGGTCTCTCCTCAGTGTCTCTCCATGCCAGCAAGGTGAGGGCTTATCTTGCTGAAGGTCTTCAGTAGCTGTATCTCTCACTGCCTGCCCAGATTCTGGGAGGGAGCTGTCATCTGGGCCAAATCCACAATACACAAATAATCCAGTCTGAAACTGAATTATTTGCACTGGCTCCTTCCTATAAATCCTGGGATTTGAAGTTTTACACAGTCTTTAGCCCTCTCTGTCAAAGAGTGCTAGTGCTTTACTAAACTACAAACCCCAGAATTCCATAGGAAGGAACTATGGCAAATCATCCAGTTTGAAACTGGATCATTTGTGTAGTATGAATTTGGCCCAGGAGCCAGAGGCCTTTCTAGGTCTGACTCCTCTTATCAGATTCCTCTAGGTAAGTGAAGACAAACATGACTGCATTGCCCAATACGCAAAAGATCCCCACACCAGTTGGCAAGCCACTTGACCATGAGAATCATGGTCACTTTTCCTTTGACATTTCAACTGCACTTTCTGAACAACACATCTCACCTTGGATTACTGTTGGGAGGTATGAATCTAAAATTAAAAATGTATTTAAAAATTCCAGGGATCTAGCCCTTTTAAAAATAAAAAAAAATATCTTCTTTAAAAAGTAAAAACCTTTTCTTTCAAATTCAAGCAGAGTAAAGGGTGGGAATGCAGACACAGCTCAATTAACATTTAAATGTATGGTCTGATCACCCAATCAACTAGACTCATTAAAAACAAAGAAGTCAGTTTAAAAATACATATCAAAAGTTTACTGAAGGTATATCAATCTTAATCTACATATTAAAACAAACTTAAAAGGTTCCTAACTAACTAAGAGGGTTTAGGGTAGGAAAAGACTCACCCAGCCTTTAAGCAGTGTGGGCTACATGGTGACTTGAAAGAACACAAAACATGGCTACAGTTACATGGAGCCTTAACTTTAAAAAGAACTTAAACAAAGTGTCATATAATATTTGAATTAGGTCATGTGATGAATGACCCATTGCTCCAGCTGGCTGAAATTGCCTAATTAAGAAAAGGGGGTGTGAGAGAACTGAAGCATGCAGGGGAAAATTCCTAAACTGATCTTAACATGGGATACACAAGATTGTATTGCATTACAATAATGATTTCCCCACATACTACAATTACATACCTGATGGTGTTTGGTCTTTCCTGTCTTCACAGCACTGTTTCCATCTTCTGCCTTCCTGTTTGCAACTTTGACTTTGCTGGCTTCCTTTGATTTTAGAGAGCTTCTTAGCAAAATGAGTAAACAGAGAGATCAGATAGATGGAAGAGTGAATGTGATGTCAACCTATTGTCTCTCGTTTCTTTCCCTGACCCATCTTGTGTGGCTAATGCCAGCCAAATCCTAAATTGGGCCTAAATTGCTTACAATGAGATTCTCAACAAACATGAAAGATTAGCAAAACTTCAAGTGCTACAAAACCAAGAATCCTTTGCGCCAGTCAAGTTATCTGATGTGGGGGCCTAGAATTGTTTTCTCCCAATTTCTAGAGTTGCTGTTGTTTCTATGGCTGCTGCAATGCTGCAGAAGTAATGCAGTTTGACACTGCCTTGGCTCAATGCTATGGAATTCTGGGATTTGTAGTTTTGTGATATTTAGCCTTCTCTGTCAGAGAGCTCTGGTGCCACAACAAACTACAAATCCTAGGATTCCATAGGATGGAGCCATGGTAATTAAAGAGGTGTCAAACTGCATTATTTCTGCAGTGTGGCAGCAGCCTATGCACTTTTAAGTCAACTCTGGCCCTATCCTAGAGTTTTCTCAACAAGATTTATTCAGAGGAAATTTGCTATTTCTTTCCTCTGAGGCTGAGATAATGTGACTTGGCCAAGCCTTCCCAGTGAGTTTGCATGGCTAAGTAGGGAGTCAAACCCTAATCTCCCAGAGTCCTAGTCCAACACTCAAACCATCACACCACACTGGCCAGGTTGCCAGGTGTCCCTTACTATAAGGGATGTCCCCTATTTGAGGGCTGAAAAGCCTTTTTTTTAATATATAGACTGAACAAGATGCCAAATCCCCCCATATTTTTGAGTGTGAGCCCTTCATAAAGAAAGAAACATGTCCATCATGCAATGTATGAATGAGGATAATATGTTGATTTTACAGAGAAATACATAGCTAAGTTAACTGTAGTACTTTCAGTTGGTATTTAGATAGAATGCAAACTTGTTAATAGGTACTTCCTGACTGTCAATTCTTTGCCTCATTAATTTTAACTAATATTAATGCTCAATATATGTCTACTCACCTACCCCATTCAGTTACCATGCCTTACACTCCCTCCCTATAATATTTAATAATTGGCAATATTAAGATGCTTCATGGGGTCTAGTAGACCAGGATGGACCAAAAGTGATTCCAGGTGGAAGTCACCAGGACCTGAGGATGGCGTCATGGAAAACTACCAGCAGACACACCCAAGATAGGATTAAGCAAAGCCCCCAGTAAACGGAGCCATCAAAGTAGAATGTGCTAATCCCTTCTTGGAAGCCATTGGTGATGAGTCATATCACAAACAAACAAGTGACCTGCACACCCCTCATCACCAGAAAATGTCCCTTTACACCTTTCCTAGCCTACAATACGGAGGTTGTCATAAACCCATCAATTCCAATATCTCAGCCATTAACAGTTTCCTTTGTTTAATCATGGAAACAGTCACAGTTTCTTTTGTTTAATGGTGAAAAATCCATCGACATGTTGTTTGAAGCTCAAAACACCCCTCCGGGATACAAAATAGAGCATAAATATTAGTCCCCAAACAATAGCAAGGTGTGACACTGTGCCACCAAGACTATACCTGGACACTATCAGCACACCCCCAGAACTGAATTCAGGGCCAGCCTCAGATTTAGGTCTGAGTCCTTCACTTCTCTCTCTTCAGGACCAGTAACTATAGTCCCTACCTCCCAAATCTATCCCTCTATCCAACTTTTCCACCTTTAACTCTTTGTTAGCCTTGCGTGGCTCTTGTGAGCATGTGCATGTGAGAATACTTCCATGTTATTCTCCAATAAAAAACATTTTATTTCACTTTAACTCGAAGTCTCTGCAGTTAGTATTGGTATACATAAGTGTAAAAATCCCGGAAGTTATCCGACCTCTCACAGCTATCCATTTGAGCTATAATAATTCTTTTATTTAATAACTAAGATTTGGCATCACATATGGCCTCCCCACAGACCCCCACCTATTCGGGTAACTGTTCTTCCAACTACACATCTATCAGCTTTCCAACTGTACCTTTTTGCCCTAGTAATACATTTTCTCTCCAAATATACTTTAAAAAAAAAATTTTTTTTTAATCCTATATCCACATATGAAGCCCCTTCCCCCACTGGGCTGGGGAAGCTTGCTTTAGAACATGGTATGAAGCTTCAGCATCTAAAATAAGCCTTGAAGTCTGAGCACAAATGTTTCCAAGGAAGTTTTTCATGGATTTATCTGAAGAGTCCACAGCTCAGTGGTAGAACATATACTGTACGTGGAGAATTTTGCAGGCCCAGTCCTTGACATCTCCAGTTAAAAGAACAAGACTAGACTTGTCTCTGCCAGAGATGCTGGACAACCCTTGCCTTTCAAATAGGACAAAGCCTTGCTGAAGCACTGGCTAAAGCAGAAAGCCATCAAAGTGGTAAAGGACTTAGAAACCAACCCCTATGGTAAAGGGTTGAGGGAGCTGGGTACGTTTAGTCAGGAAAAAAAAATATGGAGGGGTGATATGAGAGCCATCTTTAAATGTGCAGTCATCACATGCAAGATGGAGGAAGATTGTTTTCTGCTGCTCCAGAGGTTAGAACTTGAACCAATGAGTTCATACTGAGAGAATGGAGAAACCAACTAAATGTTACAAAGAACTTCTTGAAGGCAAGAGCTTAATGGCAACAGTGGAAGAGACTCCTTCAGAGATGCTCAACAATCCTGTCTCACTAACTGGATTCTTCCTCATTGGAGATTTTCAAACAGAGGATGCATGAGCATCTTTTAGTTAGTGCTTTAGCTGTGAATTCCTGAATGGCTGGAGGTTAGACTAAATGGTCCTTGAAGTCCCTCCCAACGCTATGATTCTATGAAATTCAAAGAGGTTTTCAGTTTTCTGGAAGAAAGCATCCAAGAATTCTAATACAATTGGAACTCTGTATCCACGGAACCAATACCTGCAGTTCAGTTGTCTGAGGAACACAAAATAGCGACACATACCATAGAGTTGTACTGGGAAATGCCTAGAGGGGCATCCTCTCTAGGCATCTTTTAAACCCTTGGATGCAACTCTATGGTATGTTTTTAACAGAAGTCCTTTATTTTAATGGGGTTTGCTGTTATCTCCGGTTTCCGGTATCTGCAGTAAGTCCGGAAACCAAACCTCTGCAGCTGCAGGGGTTTGAGTGTAATTTTAAAAAAAAATAAAAGAATAGAAAGGAAAATAACTTGAGCACCTGCAAGACAGCTTCTCTGCTTCTCCGTCCAGTGTCTTGCCACATTCTCCTGTGGCTCAGAGTCTGAAAATGTTACTTTGAAAAACTACCACTCCCAGATTTGCTGCTCCACATTAACAAGGAAAGTTCCTGGAACTTCAGTTCAAAAAAGACTACATTTTCCAGAACTTGTTTTGCATTGCGGATGAGACCATTAATTTGGCCAAGGTTTCATTCGGACAAAAAAGCTTGACAGCTACTGTGTGGTTTTGTTTTGTTTTTCCCCTTCAGCAACTTCTATGATTCCTGGAAATACATTTTGAAATGCGCTGCCGGGGAAAAAGTGCAACAAGGTTAGGGATCTTTGCTACTTCTCTCCACAATGAAGGATGTGTCGTCATGCTGCTTCTGAATAAGCATGTGAAATTTTCCCTTTCCGGGCCTCCAGCCCTAGCATGCTTCAACGGTTCTTTGCACCTGCTTATGCCAGTGGAATGGAGGTCAGAGACACAAAAAAGCAATCCCTTGTGTATCAAGTAAAGCTGGAAATGTATGCTACAAAGCCTGGATACTGCTCAACCATTTCCCGTTATTTTGGAAAGAAAAACACTCTGCTGGCTCCCTGTTCCAGGCATCCTTTCAGGACTGACGACACAGAAATCATACCAGTAATGCAGACAACTGTTTCCGCTCTGCTATCCTGTTTTATTAATTGGAAAGAAAAACGTAATCAAGGTCTGGTAGGAGATAAATGCTGTGGGTTCTTGCATATATCCGGGTTGGCTGCCAAGCAAGTGATAAATGCGCCAACAGCTTTGTAAATCATGAAATGGAACAAGATGCTTGCAAAGTGTGGTCTGTATTTAGGGATTATGTTACAAATTGAATGGAAATAAAAATGTTATGTATGGAATCCTGTTGGCGCATTAGAACTATGGGCTTGTCTATACGAGGGGGGGGGCGGAATGTGGATTGATGCACATCAATGTCAATTTGCAGCAGCTTGTATTTGTCTTAATGGATTTTGGCAAGATTGCAGGCATGTGAAGCTATCTGCTTTCGCTGTTCCAATGGGCATGTCTGCAAATCAAGATGGAGTGTGCAAGTGAATTACTAATATTTCTATTCCTACAGCCGAACTATATTTTTAAAAAAACTAAATCCAAGGTGCGATCTTCCACTTTAATAAAGAAGCAAACAAAAAAAGAGGCTATTTTCTCACCATAGCACATGATTGCTATGGCGAAAATCCAACATGGTGGTTTCAGGTGCTTATCTTGTTAGCAAGCTCCACCCCCAGAGCACATCTGACCAATCAGCTTTCCACTTCCGCTCTTATTGGGAATGCACATCAAAGCAAATCAGTTGACCCAAAGAGTGAGAACGCACATTCCCCACAGAGTTTTTTAAAAAATACGGGGAAAGCTGTGGAGGGTTTCCCTGTGGAGTTTTTGACGGGTTTAGCCCCCCCTTCTTCTGAATATGGCAGATTGATGCAGGATGCCATTTAGACAAATCATATTCTCCTCGAATTCTATGAGGAGTATTTTTGCCATTTAGACAACCCCTAAGCTAGTATAGGCAAAGAAGAGCAGAAGGGAAAAGACCATAGGCACAGTCACTGTGGAAGAAGTACAGCTCAGGACTAGGGTTGCTGGAGTGAAAAATGGTGCTATCTTGAAAACTGGAGACAGCATTTGCACCTTTAATAGTCATACAGAACACAGAATTTCAGCAGGTGCTGCTTGTTACTATTGGGATGTATGAGTATAAAATTAAAAATTCATTAAAGATTCCAGGGAGCTAGCCCTTTAGGAATATCTTCTTAAGAAAACTTTCTTTCAAAGTAAGCAGAGTTAACTTAGGGAAGACTTTGACCCAGCTCAATTTTCATTTGTATGTGGTCTAATCACCCAGTCAAGTAGACAAATCAAGGACAATAAAGATGTTTGCTTAAAAATGCATATCAAAAGTTTGCTGAAGGTATAGCAATCTTAATCTACATCTTCAAAACAAATCTAAGTCCTTAACGAACTAAGAGGATTATGGTTCAGGGTAGAAAACTCACCCAATCTTGGGAAGTTCAGGTTAGGATAATCAAATCAGAAGTTTCTAAGTATAATAGCAGTAATATCCACATATCCTCAATTAAAGAGGTCAGCAAGAGCTCACTTCTTTTTTCATTTTTTGGAAGTCAGATGCATGGAGGAAGGGGGGGAAAGGGAAGAAGCAGCCACATGGAAAAGCTGCAGAATTCCCCCCAAAACGGAACACAAAGCATCATAAAACATTTAAATTAGGAGGCCATGTGATGAATGGCTCAATGGTCATCCCTCAATGGTGGTGCAGTGGTTAAATGCCAGTACTGCAAGTCACCACATTGCAAGTTCGATTCCAGCGGGCTCCAAGGTTCACTCAGCCCTCCATCCTTTCGTAGGTCGGTAAAATGAGTACCTAGCTTGTGGGGGCAATTAGCTAACACACATTGGAAACTGCTTAATGAAGTGTAGATGTGTAAATAGCTGCTGCTTAAAACAATTTGTAAGCCGCTCTGATAGCCTTGTGGCTGAAGAGCAGGGTATAAATAAATAAATAAATAAATAAAACATCCCATAGCTCCAAATGGCTAAGACAGCCTGAGAAGAGAAGGGGGGTGGAAACTTGAGCATGTAAAGAATTTCCTAAACTTACTAAGCAGGGGTGCAAGAAGAGTGCTACATTTCCCATAGTTACCTGGTTGTGTGACAAGCAACCTCCGCTGAACTTCCCTCTTCTACACAACTATTAAAGTCACTCTTAGATGCATTTTGGAAGAAGTCTTCAAGTGATCTTTCAAAGGTTCAAAATATTTTCCTTTACTTCTGCAGTAAAGAAGTTACTGCATCCGATTATTCCCTGATCCGATTGTTCCCTGATCTGATTGTTCCATTTTATAAGTGCATATTAGTTATTATTAGGAGTAGGTATATCCCACCTCTCTCCCAAAATTGGGACCCAATTGTAAAACGTTTACAATTTTAAAAGAACAATGCAGCTAAACACATACAAAAACTTGAACATTAAAATGGAATTCAACTCATCACAGTATTAAAACAGTTCAGATGTACACCTAATAAAATGCAACTAAAAAAAATAAGCTATTAAAAACAGTTGGGTTTAAACCAATATAGCACTCCTTAGCCTGTTCTTTAAGAACTTTTTGTATTAAACAGCCTGTCAAGATAAAAAGGGGTTCGCCTGTTGACAGAAAAACAATGAGGGGGGCATTCTGGCCTCCCTGGGATAGGGGTTCAAGTCTAGGAGTAGCCACCGAGAAGGTCCTCTCGTGTCCCTATTAACTATACAGTTGTCCCTCCATATCCACAGATTTGGTATCCACGGATTTAAGTATTCACAGCTTGAAAATATTCTTTAAAAATAATAATCCAAAAAGCAAACCTTTATTTTGCCATCTTAGATAAGGGACACCATTTTGCTATGCCATTGTATATAATGGGACGTGAGTATTCATGGATTTTGGGAAGGAAGGGGAGGGAAGACGTTTCTCCTGCTTCTTCTTGCAAGTTTGTGACTAGAACGGATTGAACAGCCATGTGCAGGCCAAGCCAGCCAGCCTTTGCCTTGGCTCCTATCATGTGGGCAGAGCAGCCTTTAAATCTTTGCAGACCCCCTGTGAGGATACTGTGCCCCCCTGGAGGTCCACAGACCACAGGTTAAGAACTAATGATTTAAACTAGCATGACCAACTATCAGTCACTGACTCTGGCCATTGTGTCTAGCAGAGACAGGTCTTTCCCAATTGCCTGTTCTTTTGACTGAGGTTTCCCACTTTTCTTGGGATCTTTGGCATGCAAAACGTATGCTCTACCATTGAGCAATCATTCCTGGGAATGGTCAGGAGATGCAGATAAATTGCCACTTTGCATCAGGTAACAGAGAATACTTATCATCTGTCTCTTAAAAGGGGAAGAATGAAAATGGCTTTATTATCAGGGCTACCACCAAGGAAAGAACCAGCATGGTGCAGTGGTTTGAACATTGGACTGTGACTCTGGAGACCAGGGTTCAAATCCCTGCTCAGCCATGGAAACCCACTGGATGACCTTGGGCAAGACATACTCTCTCAGTCTCAGAGGAAGGCATGGCAAACCCCCTCTGAACAAATCTCGCCAAGAAAACCCCATGATAGGGCTACCTTAAGGTCACCATAAGTCGGAAACAACATGAAGGCACACAACAACAATCAAGGCAGTATGAGAGGCATTTTCAAAGTTTCAGCAGTTAAGCTTGCTGTTAAGGCAACGTATCCTCAGTAATGGGATTCTTAAACTGAAAAGCTGAATAAACAGTAATGCTTTCCCCCTCCAGATGTTTTGGATGACAAATCCCAGAATCCCTTAACACAGCCTGTGATGGCTGGAACTTCTTGGAAATGGAGTCCAAAACATCTGGAGGGCCAAAGGAGCCCATTCCCGTTTTTAAAAGAATGGAGCTTGAAGATCATAGAGGCTGTCTAAATAGTGAAAATACTCCCCACAGAATTTGAGGAGAATACCTTTGTCCCAATGGGATCCCGCATCATTTCAGCATATTTGAACGGAGATGGGGAAATATTCCATATGCTCCACAAGGAAAGCCTTCACAGGTTTCCCGAAAGTTTTTTTAAAAAACAGCATATGAAATGCGCATTCCTGCTCATTGGGACAAGCAATGAGAACTGATGCGCTTTCCCAATATGAGAGGAAGTGGAAAGATGATTGGTTGGACATGTACGGGGGGAGGAGCATGCCGGCAAGGCAAGTGCCTGGAACCGCTATCTTGGATTTTCACCATAGCAATCATGCACTATGGCAAGAAAATAACCCTTTCTTTGGTTTGCTACTTTGTTAAAGCGGAAGATCATACATCCGCACCTTGGATTTAGGTGTTTTTTTTTAACTGTTTGGTGCCAGCAACTCAAGGTAAATAAAATGTGAGTAAGTCACTTTTGCCCACCATCTTGATTTGCAGGCATGCCCATTGGAACAGCAAAAGCAGATAGCTTCGCTTGCCTATGATCTTCAAAAAAACCCATTGAGACAAAGAGAAGCTGCTAAAATTACTGCACACCAATCCCCATTTCATTGCTTCGTATAGACAAGCCTATAGCCAAGTATTCTAGTGAATGAAGAACTCCACACAAAAGGGTTCAAGACATACTATGTTGCAGATGAGAGAAACATTACCTGGAAATGGTGTTTTCCTGTAATGGCTTCTCCTTTGATAGCTGCTTCTTGCTTGTACTTTTCAAAGCAGAAGACTGCAAGAGAGGAGCATGAAAAATAATGAGGGGCACAGACAAATACACCCACAAATAAAGATTAGGGCAATTTCCATCCCTCCTCAACTTGTGGTCTTTATTTTCCCCTGCTTCCCTCAAACAGTGCATTTACTTGCCTCTGACTTCCTGCTCTCTTCCATTCCACTCCTCAATACTTTCTTTAGCCATGCTATCCACTTCTGTATACAGCAACGTTTGACTAAACAATTCTTTGGTAGGTGGTTGTTTTTGGGTGTGTTTTTTTTGGGTGGTGGTGATTAAATGAGTTCTTTTCTTTGAAACAGGAGTGAGAAATAGGGCACAAGGCTACATTTTCTGCAGCACTCAGTTCTTCCAGACTGTCATGACATTTACAAGACAGGAAACCCAACCCTTGCCACACTTCAAAAAGAAAAAAAGAAAGGACACAATCCCAGTGTATGGTGGGCATGATTGGATGCAGGGGCAGGACAAACCGCTATAAGGTGTATAACTCAGAAACAGAATAGCTCCACATTTACCAGCAATACTGGCCACCTGGAGGAGCCCAACATTACTATTCTAGGAGCTACTGTCCCACAACAGCCTTAAACAGAAGTTGGACAACCAACATTCATGAGCGCTTCAGCTGTGTATTCATCCATGGCAGAGGAATGGACTAGATGGCCCTTGGAGTACCTTCCAACACTATGATTCTAACGTATGGAAAGTCACCGGTTCCTCACTCCTGCTTTGGACAGGCATTTTTTAAAAAATCTGTGTTAAACTGTGAAGACTATGCACACAAGCATTACTAAATTTTAAAGGGTTTTATTCATCCCCCTTAACTGGACAGGTAACAGACGATCCAGGACTGAACTGGAGCTGAAATGGCCTGAAAGATTAAAACTTTGCCCACACCAACTAAAGCCTTACTTGATTAACCTACCAATAATTTTTGGAAAATTTGCAATCTTATTTTTCCTTTCTGTATTTTACATTTATTTATTATTGCTTTTCTAAATTGCTATTTTTATGTGACATTCTCATTTTCATGTTAATAGTTGTCGCTACATGCTGTCACATTGCCTTCGACTTATGGAGCCTTATGAATGAGAGAGCTTCTCACATCCACAACCCTGTTCAAGTCTTGCAAACTCAGGACCATGGTTTCCTTTCTGAGCCCTTCCAGTTTTTCACTTGCCTTTGACTTTTCCCAGTATTACAGTCTTTTCCAATAAACTGTTTCTTCTCATGATACGTCCAAAATACAATAGCCTCAGTTTAATCATTTTGGCCTCTAGGGAGAGTTCAGGCTTGATTTGCTCTTTGACACATTTGTCTTTTTGGTAGTATCGGCAGAACTCTCCTCCGACACCATATTTCAAATGAATTGATCAATCAGCATTCTTCACTGCCCACCTTTCACACCCATACCTAAAAATCAGAAGTACAGTTGGAACCCCGTATCCACAGAACCAATATCTGTGGTTTCAGTTATCCATGGGCACAACATAGGGGACACATATCATAGAGTTGTGCCAGAAAATGCCTAGAGAGGCATCCTATCTAGGCATCTTCTAGGTCCTCCAATGCAACTCAGAAATCTTTTATTTTACTAGGGTTCACTGTTACCCACAGTAAGTCGGGGAACCAAACTCATGTGGATACAGGGATCCGACTGTACCAGGGTGTGGATGATCCCGCTTTGGTATTCAATGACAGATCTTTACATTTGTGGGTTTTTTCTAGCACCTTCACAGCTCCCTTTCCAAGTTTTCTTGTTTATGTTATAGCCATCATTATTTTAAAGATTTTGGACCCTTCTGGAAGAACATGGAAGGTTATAAATCTGGTGATACTTTGACCGTTTGGTTTAAAAGAGAAACTGGGTCAAGTATAGGCTGGAGAACTAAATGCAGCAGCAAAAGGATTCAAACGCATCCAATATTCTGTGGCATTTTGCATCCTGAGGCACCAAATTTGTCATCAGAACCGGAACACTGTCCATTCATATAAAAGTAACATATCAGTCTAGCCATCAACTTGTCCATCCAACACACCTTATCGTCACATTGGATTTGTTGCTGCCCATTGGCAGGAGCTTTTCCCCTTGGT
Organism: Gambelia wislizenii; assembly: GCA_030847615.1. NCBI lineage: Eukaryota > Metazoa > Chordata > Lepidosauria > Squamata > Crotaphytidae > Gambelia > Gambelia wislizenii. The sequence continues at coordinate 332,102,299 of JAUMIR010000004.1, forward strand.
TTCTTTGGCTGTTTGGGCACTGGTAGTACATGAAGCTGTTTCTTATTTCTTCAAAAAGGAACAAATAATATGATTTAGAAGAACAAGTTCAAAACACACCACCCCTGGGATATGGAGGGTGGATGGTTGATGGACAATCAACCCCTCCCCAAAAATGACAATACACAGTTGTCTCTCCACATTTGTGGGTTAAGCATTTGAGGATTTAATTATTAGGGGATTACTGTATTTGCTGCTGCTTCCGCTGTTGCCCTATACAGGACCCCTCAAAAAAAGAAGTTCTCACTAGGCATTTCTAGGTCCTCCAGTATGATTCTATGGTCAACTTCCACCAGAAGTTGACCAGAGCAGAATCACACTGGAGGACCTAGAAATGCCTAGAGAAGTGTTCGCTCAGATTTTTTTAAAAAAGCATTCACAATTATACGTGAACATTGTTATGCGTTATAAGTCCCGGAATGGATCTCTCACATAATACGTGGGCCTATATTTGCAGTTTTTCTACTTTTGTGGGAATATTGCACCCCGAGCTCCCACAAAAGTTGAGGGCCCACTGTAATCTCTTTCATACCACCTGGTACTTCTAATCATTTTGCTCCACTCTATTCACTTCTGAACCCCCTACACACACACACACACACACACTATCTCTAGGGTTCAGGAAAGAACTGACAACCATGATATATCCTGGTGACCATCATTATCATCACTTTTTCCAGTCATCAAAAGACCTGTTATGCCCTTATGTTAGGGGTAAGAAACATACGGCCCACAAGCTGGACTGCAAGTCCCAGTGGCTATACCCAATAGTGAGGAATGCTGGGAACTGCAATCCAGCAACATCTGGAGGGCTGCATGATTCCTACTGACTTTGTCCATAATGAATGATGAGCAACATAATTTATATAGCCTGAAAAGAGTTACCCTTTTTTCAGTAATGACATTACAAAAAACAACAACGTTATACTCCAGAAGTTAACAAGTGGGAATGAAGACACTCTGCTGGTGTAATGAGTAACATCTTCTAGCCAAGTTACTTTTAAAGGACATTTTAAGAAGTAATGTTCCAAGTTTTACACCATTCGTCAGTTCCCACCTTCTGAAACCAACATGGCCAATAGCTCAGTTTGATGGCAGTTGGGAGTCCAATATAGTTGTCCCTTCATATTCGCTGGGATTTGGTTCCAGGATCCCCGGTGGATACCAAAATCCATGAATACTCAAGTCCCATTATATGCAATGGCACAGCAAAATGGTGCCCCTTATATAAGATGGCAAAATCAAGGTTAGCTTTTTGGATTATTATTTTTTTAAGAATATTTTCAAGCTGTGAATACTTAAATCTGTACATATGGAGGGACAACTATACTTCTACTCCAGGGGTGGGTAAAGTGCATCCCTTTACAGGTCAAATATATATATATATATATATGCACCCCTAGGCATTGTGGGGTGCATTTCTACATATTTTGGGGAACCCAGCACAATTTATGCCCAGGAGATCCATTTTTTTAAACAGGAAATGACTTCTATTCACTTCCAGTTGTTAAAAATGTCCCCTAGAAGGTGTTTGAGGGCAAATATATAAAATAAGGGGGGAATGGATGTAGTGTGGGATGTGTGGCACTCCAAGGTCTCCGGGAGGGGGGGTTAATGTAACCCCCTTGCCTTTTACAGCTGCCCAACCCTGAGCTACTCCATGGAATTCACTCTGCAAATCACTACTCCTTAACCCCAGCACAAACACTAGATTTGGGGGTGTGCTTTAAATGGGCCTTTGACTTCGAATGGTCTGATTATATATAAGGTGTTTCCTATTTTCTTGTCCATCAAGAACTCATTTTATATAATCCTTCTCTGAGCCTGGTGTTCCTATGATGACGACGAATGCTTCTTCTTTAAATTGACGCATCCAAGGCAGCCAGGCGGCTGAATTTCAGTGCCAGCAGCTGAGAGCATCACCTGACGCCATTCTCTGCATCTGGCGTTCTCATTAGGAAAGGCTCTTTAACGTCCCCCATTGTCTGCGCAGTTTGCCCTTCCCAATAGGTCACTTTGCCAACTTACATCTGCAAGAAACAGAGATTATTTCATTTTGTGCTTTCATGGTCCACCTTCCACATATTCCTCCCTGCCCCACAAATGGCACACTCATGCAATCAGATCATAATTATTTAATTTATTAAAACATTTATGCTGTTGGGTGCCTTCAAGTTGTTTTCAACTTATGGCACTCCTAAGGCAAACTTATCACAGGGTTTTCTTATCAAGATTTGTTCAAGAGGGTGCTTGCCTTTGCCTCCTTCTGAGGCTGAGAGGGTGTGATTTGCCCAAGATCACCCAGTGGTTTTCCATGGCCGAGTGGGGATTTGAACCCTGGTTTCCAGAGTCATAAATCACAACCCGGAAACATCACCCAAGGAGACCTTCTGCTGTGCTTTCTGCAACCGGACTTGTTTATCTCGGATTGGCCTTTTTAGTCATCAGTGCACTTGCAGAAACCGCGGGATGAGTCCTTCCTGAATCTTCATTTGTGAAGAAAAGTCAGAGTAAGAGAGAGAGAGTCCAACATTCAAACCAGTACACCATGCTGGCTCTCTACAAAATGTTTATATCCCACCCTATATCATAAAAGCTCAAGGAGGTGTACAAGTAAAAGTAATGAAACAGTATAAAACAATTTAAAATTTAAAAACAATAGAAATACACTAGGAGCACCATATCCATGGGGGATTGGTTCCGGGCCCGCAGATACCAAAAACTACAGATAACAGTGATCACCACTGAAAATATTGGGACTGCCAGTTTAAAATACCATAGAGTTGCCTTGGAGGACCTAGAAAATGTCTAGAGAGGATGCCTCTCTAGGCACTTTCTAGGAACACTCTATGGTAGGTGTGCTGTTTTGTGTCCCACGCATATTGGTTCCGTGGATATAGGGGTCCTACTGTAATTTAAACAGACTAGAAGCATATTAAGGAGAGCCAGCATGGTGTAGTGGTTTGAGCATTTGACTACAACTCTGGAGATCAGGGTTCAAATCCCTGTTTGGCCATGGAAACCCACGTAGAGTGCATTACATTATTCTACAGTCCAGTTGAAGTTGACTTGATGGCTATTGGCAGCAACAACAGCTTACCCCTATGTAGGAAAGGCTGTACCTGGTGGACCCAGTCAAGTGAACACCAACCATTAGTACAGGCAAATAGCTTTGCCTGCCACGTGCTGGCAAATACTCACGTTTTGGAGTCAATGAAGCCAAGAAACCTGATTTTCCTTCCCCCCCACCCTTGAGATGTTATTGACTCTGCCACAACTCAGCAGACCAATCTCAAAGGAGATGGAAAGCACTGTGACACTTGCGGCCAGCTCAACCAACCACTCTGGCTCTCCTAACTAAGTCACTATGACATAGGGTAACCCATAGTTATTCAGTGGAGCTAATTCACCTTATGAGTTTGCTTTTCTACCCTCCCATCCAGAAAGTCAATGCTGAAGACTAGAGGCCAGGGCAATGGCATCAGATGCTTCATTATATATTTAAACTATTTCTTTGTGCACCTAGTCACCTATGGCATACACGGATCATCAGGTGTAGAAAATTTGGTTCTTTCCAGCTGCAAATGACCAAAAGCAAAGTTAGGAAAGTTAGTTAAAAAGGGTTTGTGCATTTTACTATTAATAAGCTAAACAACAAACAAACAAACAAACATTCAGTCATATTTATGTTGAAAGTTACATTTACACTGAAAATTTAGCTTAAAATCTTTAAATTGCTGTTAAACCAGTGATTCTTTTGTAGAGGGGTGGGATATTATTATTATTATTCTATGACTCTATAAAATGCCTACACTAAAAAGCTTACCAGAGTGAAGATGAAACACTATTCCCACCCACCCTCTGCTCCATCCCTATCTTGAGCTTGGAAGAGAAGGAAGCAGCTGCACAATTTTTTGGAAACCCCATTTTTCATCCACTCCCACCCCCCGCAAAAAAAAAAGCAGCTCTTGATTTCCCTTTCCCCCTCCCTGTCTCATCTTGTTAGCTTTCTCCTATCTTTGCCTTACTGATTTGTAGTTTCCTAGGACAGCTAAGGAGTGTCTATGTGGCATCTGGTGTACAAAATAGGAGGGCCATCTGGATGCATCCCATTCCAAGCTCTCCTTACTTCTTATTGGCTTCAATTCTTTTAAACTTGGAATTAGAAGGTAGAGGCTGGATGGCTGCTTCTCAGGAGTTCTTTAGTTGTGTGTTCTTGCACGGCAGGGGTTGGACTAGATGGTCCTTGAGGTCTTTTACAGCTGTGTGATGCTATGATTCTAACCAACCTTTCACCCTCCAATCATCAACCAAAAACTGATTGCTACAGTCATTTGCATTTGCAGTGGTTTGAATTTTGCAGCTTAAACACTGCAATTCACCAACCCTGAGGGAACTAACAAATAGAGGCAGTTTTTCAAAAAGACCCAAAAATGAAACTTTGGGTAAAGAACCAACTGGGAAATGTAAGATTTGTTGGCTCTTCAGTGCCGTTTCTAATTTGAAAGTTTACCACCAAAAGCCTATTTAAGTAAAAAGGTCTTTATCTCCCAATGGAAGGAGGGCCTTCTCAATGGTCCTAGGCTGTGAAATTCCCTCCCACGGGAGGCTAGGCTGGCTCCCTCTCTGCTTTCCTTCCTTTGGCAGATAAAGTCTTCTTATTTAAAGAGGCTTTTGCCAGTAAATTAGTTTTATAGAAGGATCTCAATACGGTGCGTGTGCTATATGTTTGTTCTTACTGTTAATACAGGTTGAGTGTCCTTTATCAGAAATGCCTGGGACCAGAAGTGTTCCATGTTCCAGATTCTGGAATACTTGCATATATACAATGAGATATCTTGGAGATGGGACCCAAGGGGATTACCGCATGCTGAAGTAAAGCGGCAGTGCAGCTGGAAGGTTCTATCTTCCATGCTACCTTACTGCACGATGTTGGCGTTCTTCCATTCCAGTCCTGTGTGAGACTGAGGTAAAATCGTGTCTTTTTGCTAACCAGAAAAATCAATTTGCAAAAAGATGTGGTTTTACTTTGGTCTCCCATGGGACCAGAACAGAAGAACAACAGAAGAACTACGACATCCTACAGCATGGAAGACTGAAGCTTCCTGCTGTACTGCTGTTTTACTTCGGAGTGTGGTAATCCCACAACTCTAAACATAACATTTATTTATGTTTCATATATATTTTATACACATAGCCTGAAGGCAATTTTATACAGAATATTTTTAATAATGTTGTGCATGAAACAAAGTTTGTGCACACTGAACCATCAAAAAGCAAAAATATCACTATCTCAGCCACTCGTGTGGATGATTTTGGAGGATTTCGGATTCTGGGATTCTAAATATTCAATTTGTATTTTAAAAATGCTTTAGTACGCAGCTGCGCTGGGCAGGGCACGTTTCTAGGATGAAGGACCATTGCCTCCCAAAAATACTACTCTACGGTGAACTTGCCACGGGTCAGCGTAAGAGGGGCGCTCCAAAAGAGCGATACAAAGACTCCCTGAAACAACATCTCAGGCTCGGTCAAATTGATCAACAACAGTGGTCTGCTCTGGCCTCACATTGGGAGGCATGGAGATGCACCATCCACAATGCTGCAGCCTTATTTGAGAACTCACTCACGCCGAACAAGTCTTGAAGAGAAACGACAACGCAGAAAGAATCACAACCCAAAAACATCACCCAAGGAGACCTTCTGCTGTACTTTCTGCAACCGGACTTGTTTATCTTGGATTGGCCTTTTTAGTCATCAGCGTGCTTGCAGAAAGCGCGGGATGAGTCCTTCCTGAATCTTCGTTTGCGAAGAAATGCCAGAGAGAGACTATTTTAAACTAGTGATATTTTAACAGGATTAAAAAAAAAAAACTTTATCGTCACTGCTTTTTACCTGTACTTTTGTCTTGATCTATGCTGTGAGCCTTTTGGGTTCCATGTTGGGAGAAAGGTGGGACATAAATAATAAACAATTTAATTCTGAAAAGATGCTGATGCTGAAATCTGTTTGCTTCCAATAAGCAGATGATAGCATAATCAATACAAGGTGATTCTTGAACAAAATACCTATGGTCAGATTATAAAGGGAAACAGCTCAACAAGAACTGATCAAGGGGTCTGAGCTGAGGTTTTTTTAAAAAAAATCAAATCAATTTATCACCACACTTATATAAGGAACCCTGTGTTAGTATAATTCAACAGCTATTTTGAATAGCCACACTGCTCAAGTAATTCATAGATACTGTACAATGCTTTACTTTTTTCATTTCTGTTCTATCTGCCAATTCAAACAACACTCCATGCCTCTTATGATTAGTGCACTGGAGTCCACAGAACTTTATGCAATACCACAATTCATTCATCTTTAAAGGACTATTTACATCTTTCTTCTGGATGAAACAGAGTAACACACCTATTTTCTGTTACCAAAACATCAACTCAAAAGATGCCAATAACCAAAACCATGCAACAAAACAGTAACAACTTTATCACTAAAGTAAATGCAACCAGGACCTTTGACACATGCAGGTCAAGAACTTATGAAAACAGACACATGTGACCCATCATCCTATGCATTGGGTCAAGCAAGTAATGGTGCAACAAAGTCATTTTGGACTCTAGATTTCATCATCTTATGGGTGATCTCTCTCTCTCTCTCTCTCTCTCTCTCTCTCTTTAGCACTTTTTCCAAATACAGTAATATAACTGCATTTGGGGTCCCTCCAATTTATTCTGCAGTGTGGTGCTCTAGACATGTGTTCCAAGGTTTTACCTTGGGTCCTACACAATTGTCCTACACAATTATAGTACTATCATTCTACTTTAATTGGCATGGTTCCAATCCTATAGTATCCTGGGATTGGTAGTTTGGTGGGGGGCTCCAGATCCTTCTGGCTGAGAATTCTAAATACCTCTACCCCTCTGGAAGATATTTTTAATCACCCAAAAAAATGCTCTCCTCTGGAGTTTGGAGAAGGTTCTTTAAAAACAAAAACAAAACTACAAACCCCAGAATCCTGGGGGAAGTACTGGAAGTTGTAACTGAAAAAGCACTCTTCCAAGTGTTGCCCCTCCCAAACCAAGCACATGCTAGTAGTCACTATAGGTCTTTTAAAAGATCAAGACTTGAATATCTTTTAAAACTAGGCTAACTTTTCCATCTCTTAAAATTCTTTTTTGGGGGCTCCTCCACCAATACTCAGAACCAGAGAGAAAGTCAAGAGCCTGGCCACTGGGAAATAAGATCAGGCCTGTTTTAAAACTTTTCTTCCTTTCTTCTGCTCTTCTTCTTTTGCAGATTTTTAAATTTAAGGCTCTTGTACCCACCTGCTAAGCCTTGCCCTTGAGCTCTGTTTAGCAGATATTGCAAAAGACCAGAGAGAGCTTCTTGCAAGCAGACTTCTTTCCTCCTCCTCCTCCTTAAAGGAAACTCATTTCATAGAAGTTACTTTAATTATGCTGGTTACCTCTAATTGGAGGTGGGGTGGAGAGGAGGATCATACCTAAAAGGATTCTGGGAAGGAATACTGTATTGAATTGAGGGTTGATTTATAGGACAAGAGGCTTGGAAACTTGAAGTGAAATATAAAGTTTTTAAAAAGCCAAAAGCAGATAATAATGAGCAGCAGTTCTCTAAAATGCTCTCTTTGTCTTACCAGATGACTACTTTGGTTTTTGTTCTACTATAAGTATTTTTATTATTGTCTTGTTGCATTCTTATTGTTGTTCTGTGTTTTGCAAGGTCTTTCATCTTCTCTGCCAAAGAGTTCTAGTGCTTCGCAAAACTACAAATCCCAGGATTCTCTAGGATGGAGCCATAGCAGTTAAAGTGGCGTCGAGCTGCATTATTTTTACAGTCTGGATGGACTTTCCTGAGACTGAAACTATCGTTTTTTCTCTCTCCCTCCACCCCGCTCCCACTGTTAAACAATTGTGCCAAGGGCTTTCACCGTCTCTGCCAAAGAGTACTGGTGCCTCACCAAACTACAAATCCCAGGATTCCATAGGAAGCAGCTATGGCAAATAATCCAGTTTCAAACTGGATTATTTGTGTAATATGGATCTGACAATTTATGGCAACTCTGTTGTAGAATTTGCCCAAAGTCACCCAGGGGGTTTCCATGGCTGAATGGGAATTTGATCCCTGGGGCTCCCAGAATCCCAGTACAATACTCAAACCACTATGCCACACTGCCTCTCCTCTTAGAGTTGACTCCACCTTCCAACTTATTATGATCCTACGTTAGGGTTTGCTTGGCAAGATTTATTTGGAAGAGGTTTGCTATTGCCTTCCTCTGAATCTGAGAGACTGTGAGTTGCCCAAGGCTATCCTGTTGGTTTCCTGGGCTGAACAGTGATTTGAACCCTGGTCTTGTGGACCTTCATGGCAAAGTTGTTTGAACATTGGACTACAACTCTGGAGACTAGGGTCTGAATCCCTGCTCAGCCATGAAAACCCACTGGGGGGACCTTGCCCAAGTCAGCCTCAAAAAAACAACAACACTGTGATAGGGTCACCATAAGTCGGAAACAGCTTGAAGGCACACAACAACAACTCTTGGAGCCCTAGTCCAACGCTCAGACTACATGGTCTCTTTGGATTTTTATTATGTTAGTATTGCAGTGCAACAACTGTGCAGAATGCCCAGGGAAATATGTTTTGTGGAGCATTTAATAAATCCAGTAAGTAATGTAACAGGCAGCAAGTTTGTTCTTTGCTGTTTTACTCTATCACAATCTTATTCTGATTTTTTCCAGAAAACTCTGGGGGGCCATTTACACAACAATAAAAAACCCTGAGAGGAATACATGTACAGTAGATCCCTGGTAGTTCACACACATTTTTTAATTTTTTTTTTAATTTAGTTATTTATAACCTGCTCTTCAGCCACAAGGCTATCAGAGCGGCTTACAAATTGTTTTTTAAGCAATACCAGTTTACACATCTACAATGCAATAATAATAATAATACAATTTATTTATATCCCGCCCCTCTGCGAGCAATCGGGGCGGCTTACAACAATAAAATAGTACACAGTAAAAACAACTCAAAATCCCTTCCCTCCCTTAAAACATTATTAAATTAATACAAATTAAATCAGTATATAATACAATTTATTAAAAACCCTTTAGACCAAGCAGCATCAGTTTGGAGGTCCAGAAGCAACCTCCAGAGGGGGTTCCTGAGGCCGGGGTTAGCTATTCAAAAAAAAAAAAAAATCCACCGAAATGGCACCAATAGGCAGTTTCCAATGTGCTAATTGCCCAACGAGCCAGGTACTAATTTTACCGACCTACGAAAGGATGGAAGGCTGAGTGAACCTTGGAGCCCTCTGGAATTGAACTTGTAACATGGTGACTTGCAGTACTGGCATGTAACCACTGCGCCACCAGGGCTCCTATTCGGAAAGAGGGGATAGCAAAAGCCCAGTTAACCCATGACTTCCCACCCCTCTACTTTTCAAGGACTTTCTGGGGAAAGTCCGAGGCAGCCCGTGCTATTGGTTGTCCGAACAACCAGGAACCATCCCAGGACATAGGATCATTTCTGATTGGTTGGACATTGGAGGGGGGGGGCTTGCAAGGGAAGCCTTGAAATCGCTACTTTGTTACCCCCTTGGGTCCTCCACTGGCTCCAAAGAAGCCAGCTGAGTGCCAGGCAGGGTCTCTCCCCTCCCCTGCCCACCCCAAGCATCTACACAGAAGTTCGCCCTCTTCCCCCAGCCTTTGCAGCTGCTTTGGGCGGGGGTCTTCTCCATGACTGTCATGGAGAAGACCATCCCCCACCCCATGCACCTTCCCCCGCCCTGCGCGCCTACCCCCCCATCCTTGCAGCGGCATGGGGCAGGGGGGTTTCTCCATGACTGACGGTCACAGAGAAGCCCACCCCCCACCCTGTGTGGGTTTCCCCCTTGCCTTGCAGCCGGGTGGGGTGGGGGGGTCTTCTCTGTGTCTGCCAGTCACAGAGAAGACCACCCCCACCCCGCGTGGCTTCCCCCCTTTCCCTTGCAGCCACTTCCAGTCACAGAGAAACAGACCCCCTGCCCCATGCGGCTTCCCCCACTGCCCATGGAGCCGTGCGGGGTGGGAGAGGCTTCTCTGTGATTGCTAGTCATGGAGAAGCCCTCCTGCCCTGCGCGGCTTCCCCCCTTTCCCTTGCAGCCGCATGGGGTGGGGAGGTCACCCCCCCACCTTGCGTGGCCTCCCCCCACTGCCCTTGTAGCCACGCAAGAAGCCTCTCCTGCCCTGTGCGGCTCCGGGGCCGTGGAGGAAGCCACGCGGGGCGGGGGGTGGTCTTCTCCATGACTGGCAGTCATGGAGAAGACCCCCCCACCCCGCACAGCTCCAGGGGTGGGGGGAAGCCGCGCAGGGCAGGGGCGGTCTTCCCTGTGACTGGCAGTCATGGAGAAGACCCCTCCGCCCCGCACGGCTGCAAGGGCGGTGGGGGGGAAGCCGTGTGGGGTGGGAGGGGTGGACCCCCCACCCCACATGGCTGCAAGGGAAGGGAAGGAAGCTATGCGGGGCGGGAGGGCTTCTCCGTGACTGGAAGTCATGGAGAAGCCTCTCCCGCCCTGTGTGGTTCCAGAGGGGGGGGTTGGTCTTCTCCGTGTCAGTCATGAAGAAGACCCCCCCACCCCGCGTGGCTGCAGGGGCGGGGGGCAAGCCGCGCAGGGTGGGAGGGGTGTTCTCCGTGTCTGTCAATCACAGAACCACCACCACCCGTCCCATGCGGCTGCAAGGGGTAGGGAAGCCGAACGGGGCGGGAGTGGTCTGTGCCTGGCAGGGTAGATTTGACCTTTCCCAAAATGGCAGAGCCAGCCTTGCCAGGCTTCTGATGTAAGTCCATCCCCTCAAAAGTCTAACCAATCAAATTACTTCTCTGCTGTGTGCCCCTATACCGGGATGGAGGCACTAAGGGCAAGAACTATAAAAAACCGAGACTTCTGTTACCGTGACAAATCGTGTAAACAACAAGGGATGAACTCGGGATGAGGGAATCCCGTTTTTCCCTGTGACAAAAATAGTCGTGTAACTGGCTGGGTTTCTCACCCTAGGGGAATCTGGCAAGCGACTTCTCTGTGTGAATACCTTGAAGGCAGCAATCCACTTACCTGGAAGCGAGCTCTACTTACTGATATAACAGCTTGTTATTCCTGTTAATCTCTCCGGATGGGGCGGGGAGGTCACCCCCCCACCTTGCGTGGCCTCCCCCCACTGCCCTTGTAGCCACGCAAGAAGCCTCTCCCACCCTGTGCGGCTTTATGAAAAGTTTGGGGGGCCATCCTATATGATGGCTCTTTAAAACTGCCATGATTGGATGGCTTGTACTGCTTGTTTGATGTTTTCGTAGCTCTGGCTTTTGTAAGGTACCCTGTCAGGAGTAAAGTGCTAGAAAATAAACTAAATAAAAGAAACATACACACCCTCCCCGGTAGCTATAAAATGGCTGCAACCTGCTGACGGAAATTTAATAAATGCAACAGTAGACACCCTGTGGGAAGACACCTTGCTGCTGGGCACCACCTGTTGGATTTCTGCTTGCTTCAAAGGTTTTTGCACAGGGAAGATTTTCCCCAATGAGAGCCCGAACATTTGGCAATCCCCCCCACACACTGGGTATACTGTATTTACTTGGAAGCAAGCCCCGGTCATTGCAGTATTATAAAGTATTGCATATTACTCCGAAATAAAAGTGCATGGTGGAAGTCTAACAGCATTAGCTGCTGTTCTGAAAAGAGATAAAAACCATTAAGCACAATTGTTTAACAGTGGAGAGGGGGGAAAGAATGGAAAGAGAGAGAGAGAGAGAAAAACAATAGTTTCAGTTGCAGGAGGGTCCATCTATACTGTAGAAATAATGCAGTTTGACACCACTTTAACAGAGCTCCATCCCACAAAATCCTGGGATTCACAGCCCAGAAAAAAAACCACGAAAAACCTATGGATGCCAGCCAGGAAAGCCTTCGACTTCACACTCAAGAGATATTGGCATGCAGTTTTAATCTTTATTGTGTTGCACTCTTTACATTTATTGTTTGTGGGTCGTTGTATCAAAGCTGTTACTGTACAATAAAAGTTTTTTTTTAAATGCAAATGGTTGACATTATCATCATCATCATCATTAATAATAATAATAAATACCAAGTATTGGTAATAATGATAATAATACCAAGAATATTATTGTTGTATTATTAATAATAGTATTAAAATTATTAAATTATTAATACCACCCCTTCAGAAATGCAGGGGAGAGACAAAGCTGCAATACTGGGAAAAATAAAATGCATTTCAAGGGGGAAAAGTGGGGTGAAAGAGTTGGTTGGGGGGCGCACCCCAGTTTTGCGCATGCGTTCTGGATGGCGCCGCACGTGATTCCTACCAGACTGAGCCCCCCGCCTCCGCCTCCTCAAGCTATGACGTCACCCGCGTTCTAATTCCCACGGTTGCTACGGGAGACCAGCTCGCTCGGTTCTTCCCCTCCCTCTCTCTCATTGACTCCGCCCCCCCTCTGCGTTCTATTCTTTCAACCCTTCCGAGAGAAAGCAGGAATTCCCCGCCCACTGTATTTGCATACCTCTCCTTTCTCCTATTGGGTGGACGCGCCGCCCTTCTACGAGCCGCCGCTTCTCTATTGGCTGGGGCTCCTCCCGCCTTCTCTTGCTCTCCTTTGCTGCTGCTGCTGCTGCAGCTCTAATAGTCCAAAGCCTGCCAGTGGCTATTGTCTGTTGGGATCCCAGAGCCATCGCAGCTCCTTTGCAGCTGGAAATGCACCCCTCCTTTCTGCTTCCAAGGAAAGGCACCCAAGGATAAGAGGTTTGGGGGAAGAAAGCACTAGCTCTCAACCCAAAGCATGCCAAGCTCCTAGTCCTCAATGAGGCTCTGAGGGTTTGCTGGGGGGCTGTAGTGCAAGGATCTGCCAGGGGCAGAGCAGGGGAGGAGACTGGCCAGGTTTTGGGGTGCCCAAAGGAGAGGATTCCCAGCAGGACAGGTTGGTGGGGTTGGGCCAGGTGAGGCTCAGACAGGTAGGTAGTTAGGTGTGCCCCAGGACTCTGCAGAAAAGTTCCTAGAAAGCTGCTCCTTTCTTTATTTTCTTTATTTCATTTGCATGCTGCCTTTCTCCCTACAAGGCACCTTCCATAAAACCAATTAAAAATACTGTGCCACTTCTTAAATTAAGGGGTCCTAGGATTCAGGGATCTTGCAGGTTGGGGGTTCCTAAGAGAAGGACAGGTTGCACAGAATCTCAGGTAGCCCTCTTTAAAAAAAAAGTGGGGACAGCAGGGGGATCCTTTTTAGGGGGAGTATTTAGGGTTCCACTTTTGGGGGAGCCAGGATTTTGGGGTTGGGGGGAGAGAGTGTGTCCAGAGACTCAGACAGGGAGTAGATGTGTCTCCCACCCTCTCCTTCACCCCTACTTTAAAAAGTTCCACCTTTGGGGGTTCCACCTTTTGGGGGAGCCAGGATTTTGGGGGTGGGTAGGTGGGAGAGCGTGTGTCCAGCGCAGGGTTTCCCAACCAGGGTTCCCTGAAACATTAGGGATCCACAAGAGGTTGTGAGGAGTTCTGCGATATATTGAGATTGAAACAAAATCAACTTCTTTTTTTTTAGCTATAGATATAATACTTTTTAGGGAAGGGTTCCCTGAGACTTGAAAATTGTTTCAAGGGTTCCACCAGGATAAAAAGGTTGAGAAAGACTGGTCCAGAGGCTCAGACAGAAAGCCTGCAGGGAGTGTTTGTCCTCCTCACCTCCTTCGCCACTGCTTTAAGTCAGGGCCACGGTCGTGTCCCAGAGCTGCGATTGTCTGGCCGATGCCCCCCCTGTGCCAGCGGAGATGATCCCAGAAGAAGAGAGCCCCCCAGGAGGAGACGGAGACGGGGACAGCGATGGCACCGGCGTCCCTCTCCTGTTGCAGCCCTGCGAGGGTGGCAGCATGCGGAAGGTGAGGCCGCACTGGGGCGAGATGAACATTATCTTTGGCAGAGTTTCTTACCTGGGATAGGAGCAGAGAGGTGGAAATTGGAAATATTATTATTATCATTGTAATTATTTTGCTGTGTTTGTGTCCGAGAATGGGACTTGGCAGATATTAGTATACCGTGCAGGTTCTGTCTGTTTCTTCTCATGCCACATTGCAAATAACATGTGTGAACTTGAGGATTTTGAAATTTATTATTATTATTATTATTATCCCACTTTTTCTCTAGTTTGGGATTCAAGGTGGCTTATAGCAGATTAAAAATTCAAGAAGACTTAGTTAAAAATTCACAAGATACGATAGCTGAAAAATGATTAAACTATCAAAAGAATTAAAAGCAGTTAAAAACATAAACTGTTAAAAGAAAACCAGCTCATGAAAGCAGTGCCTAACTGTATGTTTGGATTTGAAGGTTCTGTTGGATACGGCAGAAGTTTGGAGAGATAGCCAAAAAATGTTTAAATGCCTTCCAGGGATGTCTGGGTAGAAAATAATGAAAGTTATTCCTGGACTACAACTCCCATGATCCTCCTACCCAGCATAGTAGTCCAAAATGTTTTTCTTCTTCCCCATGGCACCACAGAAAAGAGGAGGTTGATTCTTCCCAACACAGCCATAGAAGTGGTTATAATGTGCCACAACCCGTCCCCAGGGTTAGTCATCCTTTTAAAAAGTGAAAATCTCAGTTTTTCCCTCTCCTGCCTGTGATCCCTTTCCAAGTCAGCTTGGGCTAATGTTTTATGCTGGAGTTGTTGTTTTTCCCCCCTTTTCCTACCCCGCAGGCTGTATGACGACTAGGTTTTTGGCAGCTCTTCAGGACGGCTAATAACCAAGCCCAGGCCAGAAAAACATGTAGGCTCAACGTAGGGCTTTCCAGGAGGACATTTTTCTGGATTTGACTGATCAATGCTCTCCAGTCTGCCACTGTGCTACCCCTGAGAGCAGAGGGTGGGCGATGCCCTATAGAAACAGCCGTGGAGCGTGTCCTCTTGTGATGTTCTCGTCTGTGGTTCTCCTTGTGACCAGAGTGCTTCATTCCTGGCTCCTGGGTTTAAACCCAAACTGGTAAAAAAAAAAAAAAAAACTTTTATCAAACACCAAGACTCTGATCTACGTTTTCTGCCAGGATTTCGACCTCCTGGATTTACAAATACATTTCTGAGCTGTGTGGGTGATTAATGACTTTGGGATGTTTGCAGAGCTGTATTAAAATTCAGTTTTGAGCCTTCCCCCCCCCCCCTTTCCTTTGTGTTTCCTTATTGTTATGTGCTTTTAAGTCAATTCAACATTATGGCAACCCTCTCCTAGGGTTTTCATGGCAAGCTTTATTCAGAGGAGGTTTGTCATTGTCTTCCTTTTGGGCTGAGAGAGTGTGACTTGCCCAGGGGCAACCAGTGGGTTTCCATGGCTAAGCAGGGATTTGAATTCTGGTCTCCGGAGTCCCACACTCAAACCATTACACCACACTGAGTTTATTACAGACTTATGCAAACTGGATGGCCATCTGTCGGCAGTGCTTTGATTATGTATTCCTGCAAGGCAGGGGGTTGGACTAGATGGATCTTCCTGGTCTCTTCTAACGCTATGATTCTATAACAAGAAGCAGTACTAGTCTTAAAACAATTTGTTGTTATGTTTCTTAAGGGCTGAATCCACACTACACAAATAATCCAATTTGAAAGTGAATTATTTGCAGTGGCTCCTTCCTATTGAATCGTGGAATCTGTAGTTTTACAAAGTCTTTAGCCTTCTCTGCCAAAGAGTGCTGGTGCCTCACCAAACTACAAACCCCAGGTTTCCATAGGAAGGAGCCATGGCAAGTAATCCACTTTCTATTATAGACTTCCACACCTCTTAAAATTCATTAATAGTTTTGCCATTTGACAAAGTATAGTACGTAGTTAACTTATTCATTTCAACCATGTCATAAAGCTTCAATAACCATTCTTCTAGTGCCAGAACAGACTTTTGTGCTGGAACAGACAACTAAGGGTTTTAAGTTACAGGAGGGTAGAACATTAGAAGGAACTTCTTAACAGTGAGAGTGGTTTGATAGTGGAAACAACTGCCTAGAGAAGTGGTGGGGTCTCCTTCTCTGGTCATCTTCAGAAAGAGGCTGGACAGCTCCCTGCTGGGGATGATTCTTTCTCTGGAGAACCTACACTGAGCAGGGGGTTGGACTAGATGGCCTACAGGGTCCCTTCCAGCTCTAGGATTCTAACAGGCCTTGGAGAACTGAGTGATAGGATTTTAGGGAGCTTATAAATTGAGTGTTTATAGAAAAAGCCTCCTAATTAAGTTGTATGTGTGTGTGCACACACACGCCTTCAAGTCACCTGTCAACTTCCAGCAACCCCCATGAATTTCATAGAGTTTTCCTAGGCAAAGAATATTGAGGTTATTTCCCCATTTCCTTCCTCTGAAATAAAGCCTACAGCACCTGTCATTAATTGGTAGTCTCCCATCCAAGTACTAACCAGAGCTGACCTGCTTACCTTCCCAAATGAGACATGATCTGGAGCCTTAAGTTGTGTATTGCTTTTATTACCTTTTTCATGGATATACTTTATATTGTTTTTAATTCTACAGATAGTTTAATTGCATTTTAACAGTAACTTTTTGTAGGTTTTCAAAACAATAGCTGTGTTTGTTTCAGTATACAAATGAAAAGCATCTAAAGATGGGGACAGAAATCTATGGAAGCTCATGCTAAAATAAATGAATTATAGATTTTCCTTGGGTTTTTTTCCAGGTTGTGAGGCCGTGTTCTGGAATTGTTTCTTTCTGACGTTTCGCCTGCATCTGTGGCTGGCATTTTCAGAGAAACGTCAGAAAGAAACTATTCTAGAACACGGCCTCACAGTACAGAAAAAAACCAAGGAAAGTCTATGGATGTCGGCCATGAAAGCCTTCGACTTCACATAAATGAGTTAGTCTTAAAGGTGTCATTAGGGTCCTTTCAATTTTGGTATGTTTTTACCTATAATGTGGTTTTTAATTAAAGCATTTTTGTAACCTGCTTTAGTCCCAGTTTTGGGAGAAAGTAAAGATATGAATGACAATAAGATGAAGGTTTGAATCCCTGCGCAGCTGTGGAAATCCACTGGGTGACACACTCTCTCAGCCTTGGAAGAAGGCAAGGGCAAACCCTTCTAAATAAATGTTGCCGAGAAAACTTTATCTCAAGGTTATCATAAATCAAGAGCCAACTTGAAGGCAATAAGAAAATGAGTGTGGTATAGTGCTTTGGTTGTTGAACCAGGACTCTAGGAGATTAGGGTTCAAATTTCCATTCAGCCACGGGAGACTCTGGACATACAGTGAGCCCTTGGTATCTTCTGGGGTTTGGTTCCAGGACCTCCCATGGATACCAAAATCCGTGGATACTCAAGTCCCGTTACATACAATGCCACAGTAAAATGGTGTCTCTTCTATAAAATGGCAAACAGCAAGGTTTACTTTTTGGAATTTTGTTTTGTTTGAATATTTTCAAGCCATGGATGGTAGAATCCATGGATAAAGAATCCGTGGCTGTGAAGGACTAACTGTATTACACTCTCTCAGCCTTAAAGGAAAGCTATGGCAGCAACCCTCCTTTTAGGAAATCTTACCAGGAAGACCCATTGAGGGGTTGCCATAAGTCAAAGTTGACCTGAAAACATGCGATGACAAAAACACATTTTAGATCTGTGATCTTCTGCCAAGGGAGAGTGGCTTATCCACCATCACCCCCCAAAAAGCAACAGGGACACCCAAGTTTTTCTCCTGAATGTTTCCTTATTTTTCCAGACCTTTACATCTCTAGTTGCAAACAACTATTGTTGCATTCACTTTTCACACCTTAGTGTACCTCAAGCAATCTCTTGAAACATGGCAGGGGGCTGGACTGGATGGCCCTTGTGGTCTCTTCCAACGCTGCTTCTGTGTGATGTGTGAACTGGCTTTCATGGCAATATGATTCTGCACAGTTAGGTTGTGAGTATAACACAAGGAACATAATCCATGTGAAAAGCTGGCAGATTGTGAGCTTGCTGTCCTGTGTGTATTCTGCCTACTTTTAATAAGGACTTAATTGTACAACTGTTTCCTATTTATATTACTACAGCTATTTTTAAAGGATTTAAAAAAAATCCAATGAAAGAGGCCCATATCACAGTAACTTTTCAATGTGTCTACCATGCCTTGGGCAAGATTTGTGTGTGCTCTGTATTTACAGTTTCTCCAAGTACTAATCATTATGAAACTGCCTGTAACTTAGAGGGAAATGTTAGCTTTCAAAATTGTCCCAAGCCATTAACCTGTTTGGTGACAATTGCTAATGTGTCTCCTAACTTGTTTATACCAGATTTTTTTTTAAAGTGTTTTCTGGTGGCTCAAACAAGGGTAAGAAAAAATACCAGGAAATGTCCCCTGTTCACACAACTCCTGGGTAATAGGATGCTTTCATATTTTTCTTGGCTTAGCAAAAAAAAGTAGTGGCGAAGCCACAACCTGTTGCTACTTGCTAGACAGGTGAGCCATTTATTGTCTTTGTTTCAAGCAATGACATCAGGTTCTGTGGGAAATTGGATTACTTATTTCTGCAAAGGTTTGTTTACGCAGCACTCTCTGTGCATAAGCCATTTGAGAATAACTCAAGGCAAGAAGTAGGTATGGGGCAATTGTATTTCCACACTTGGGGTTCGCTTTGAGCAGGGTTGGAAGCCAGTGAGTTTTACCAAAGGCTTCCCAAATGCTGTGTACATACTGTTCTAGGGAAAGAAACCTGAATAATACATCTTCAAAAAATACAGATTGTCCCCCGGTTACATTTTCCATTATTTCCCCTAATGTCAGTTGGGGAAGGAAAGGGCCATAGAGTTGTGCCAGAGGTGGTCTCTCTAGACCTGTCTAGCTGTTCTGATTTTCCACTTGAGGCCTGGAGATCCAGAAAGTTATTTATTTTAACTTTATTTATACGTTTATTTATTTATTTAACGTTATTTATACCCAGCATGGGATGGGCTCTTTCCTTCTTTCGTTTGTTTAATTTTTGCCTGTGCATTTTCAAGGCGGAAAGAGAAAGTGCAGGACAGACAGACCAGGGAAAGAGGAAGCAAAAGGAAAGTATAACATACAATTGGTCTAACATAAAATGTGGTCTAACATAAAATTGTACTCTGTTCTTGCAGACTGGGTTTGGTTTTGAAAATGGATGGGGACACCAGATGCTAAGTTTGCAAAGGTTCCAACCCAGACTGCAACTGTCAGCATGGCCAACATGGCTAGGGGATGTGGGGAGTTGTAGTCCCCCAAATTACAGTTGTCCCTCTGTATCCACAGATTTAAGTATTCTCGGCTTGAAAATATTCTTTAAAAAATAATAATCCGAAAAGCAAAGCTTGATTTTGGTGTCTTATATAAGGGACACCATTTTGCTATGCCGTTGCATATAATGGCACTTGCGTATTCAAGGATTTTGGTATCCATGGGGGGTCCTGGAACCAAACCCCAGTGAATATGCAGGGACAACCGTATACAATTGGAACCCCATATCTGTGGAACCAATATCCATGGTTTCCATTTTCCTCAGGACACAAAATAGGAGACACATACTGAGGGGTCATTTTGGGAAATGCCTAGAGAGGCATCCTCTCTAGGCATCTTCTAGGTCCTCCAACACAACTCTATGGTATGTTTTTACCAGAAGCCCTTTATTTTAACAGGGTTCGCTGTTATCTGCGGTTTCTAGTATCCATGGCAAGTCCAGGAACCAAACCCCCGTGGATGCAGAGGTCCAACTGTATTTATTTATTTGTTTGTTTAACATTCCACTTTTCTCCTCCACAGGAACCAAAGGGGCTTACATTTTACATTAAAACAAAATTGCTAAACCAATCTGTAATAATAATAATAATAATAAAATTTTATTTATATCCCGCCCCTCTGCAACACAAACATTTATTTATTGTATTTATATCCTACCTTTCTCCCAAAATGGGATTCTAGGTGGCTTACAATAATGTATGAAGAGCATGGTAATACATTAATTTATAAAAGTTAAAAAAGAAGTAAAAACCCTTCAACATAATTAAAACATATTTTGCAATAAAGATTTAAAAATATAGCACCACCACTTTACACACATACATTTCAGAGGCCTGCCTGAATAAAATGTCTTCACTTGCCAGCAGAAAGAAAGTGGGGAGGAGGCCCACTGGTCCCCTGGTGGAAGGGAGTTCCACAAATTAAAACATTGAACAACAATCCAGCTAAACATTTGGAACCGTTTTAAGCACATTAAAACCTGTTTCCGATTAAGAACCAGCACACCCATTGCACTGCCCCAGCCAGTTAAATAAAGGCTGAAGGGCTGTTTAAATAAGAAGGTCTTTGCCTACCCGTGAAAAGAGAGGAGACGTGAGAGGCCAACCAAGCCTTCCATAGGAGGGCATTCCACCACCTGGGAGCAGCCACCAAAAAGGCTCTCTCCCAAATCCTCACCAGACGAACCTGTGATGGTGGTAGAACCAAGAGAAAGGCCTCCCATCACAAGAACTTAAAACATTGGGTAGGCTCGTATAGGGAGTTATGGTCTTTTAGATACAGTGGGCCCTCAGTATCTCCTGGGGCTTGGTTCCAGGTCCTCCATGGATACCCAAACCTGTGGATGCTCAAGTCCCATTAGATACAATGGTGTTGCAAAATGGTGGCCTTTATATAAAATGGCGAACAGCAAAGATTGCTTTTTGGATTCTCCCCCTCCCAAAATATTTTTAATCTGTGGCTGGTTGGATCTATAGATACAGAACACATGGATATGGAGGGCTGATTGTGTTCTGAAAGTGTTATTTTGCCCAGACCTGAAAAAACTAAGGGTTTGTCTATACGGTAAAAATAATACAAATGACATATGAATGGAAGGCATACGATCCATTCGTAAGGACATTTGCACAAATACGTGTCATTAGGAAGGGGGCAGCAAAATCCACCACAAAGTCCATGTAGGTAGCATCCAGGGCTTCGTCTGGATTTTTTAAAAAGCTCCGTACGACATGTGAATGTGTGATCGTTTGGACGATCGCATTCATGCAGATATGAACAGGCAGCGCAATCTGATTGGCTGGATGAGCATGGGGTAGGGCTAGCAAAGAGGGAAAGTGCCTGCTACTGCCATGTTGGATTTTCAGTTAAGCGGTAGTCCGGTAAGTCTATCAGACAGTGATCTTATACTCTCTTTCTTTTTCTTTTTCCTTTTTCATAAATACGAACTATTGCATGTGCGCACCATGGGAAACTTAAAAAAAAATGGCAGTGGCAGGTTTAAAATCGCGAGTAAATCACTCACGGCCACCATCTTGACTAGGGGGTCATGTGGAATTTAGGGGGGCGCTTTTGACTGTTGAGACAGGTCGCATCGTTGTAAATGCCTGCTTTTTTGGACGTGTTCGTATTTTCCCCCCTTGTCTAGACGGGACCTAAAGGTGGCCAACTTTGCTCCCTGCTGATTTTTCATAACAGTTTCATGCTCTCTTATTATAACAGGCTTCTTGATCGCTCATAAGGAAGTGGGCAAAATTTGGGTGCCCATAAGGCTGTCTTGTGATCCTCGACCCAGGCTTCCTGGCCAAAAGAAAGGCTAATAGTTTATACAGTTGTCCTTCCATATCCACGGATTTAAGTATTCATGGCTTGAAAATATTCTTTAAAAAATAACAATCCCAAAAGCAAACCTTGATTTTTGCCATCTTATATAAGGGACATCGTTTTGCTATGCCGTTGCATATAATGAGACTTGAGTATTCACGGATTTTGGTATCCAAGGGGGTTAGGAATTTTTTATTCCTAAGCAATTATGAAGGGACAACTGTACTAGCCAGCAAGCACCAAGACCTGGAAGGGGGATGAAGGGAAGGCTGTATCTCAGGCGCATGGCATGTATTGTTGTGATGAGAGCATTGCCATGGTGATCCCAACAAATGGCATGGCAAACTGGAGATAGGCCCATTACCTTTATCTCCCTGGTTGGATAATATTCTTTTGTCCCGGAGGCCTTCATAATTGCATCTGTTTCCTCCTCACAGTTCCCAACTTGGGTTCCTGTCCTCATTTGGCATGTGTAACATGTTTGGCTGTTGTTTTTCAAGTCTATGTTTTTCCCCCCTTTGTCCCTACACAAACACACACACATATCCTTTTGTCTTTTACATGCAATTTGGACTCCTAAGGTTGCCAGGTTGAAAACTGGAAAGGGCTCCTGTCCTTTTAATGGTTGTGTAGAAGAGGGAATTTGAGCAAGTGTTGCTTGTTACCTGGGGCTTGTCTATATGAGGCAATAAAACGTGGATTAATTTGCACTAACGCCAATTTGCAGCAGCTTTCATTTGTCTCCATGGGTGTGTTTTTTTCAAGATCGCAGGCTTGCGAAGCCATACACGTTTGTTGTTCAGATGGGCATGCCTGCGAATCAAGATGGTGGGCACAAGTGAATTACTCATGTGTTTTTTTGTCACCAGTTGCTAAGAGTACTTTAAAATAAAAAGCATATCCAAGGTGCAGAAGTAAGATATTCCACTTAAATAAATAGGAAAAAAGGCTGTTTTGTCGCCTCAGTGCACAATTGCTATGGTGAAAATCCAACGTGGCCTGCACACGTCCAACCAATGAGCTTTCCATTTCCGTTTTTATCGGGAATGTGCAGCAAAGTGGATCGGTTGTCCCAACAAGCGGGAATGTGCATTTCCTTAGGAGTTTTTTTTTTTTAATGGGAGAAGCCACAGAGGCTTTTCTCGTGTGGTTTTTAGCGTTGTTGCCCCCCCCCCCATGCTTTTAAATACGGCAGATTGATGCATTTAGACAAATAATCCTTAAAATCTATGAGGAGCATTTGTGCCATTTAGACACACCACTGGTTGCATGACAAGCAACATTTGCTGAAATTCCCTCTTTTACCCAACCAGTTGGGGGCTAGCCCTACTCTAAGTTATCGTTTACAGCATTATTATTAGTATCATTATTAACATCCCATATTTCTCCCAAATTGGGCTTACAGTTTAAAATAAGAACAATACAGCTAAAAACATACAAAAATTGAACATTAAGATAGAATTAAATGATTTATAACATTAAAACAATTAAACACACTCTTTAAAAGATTTTTTAAAGCAGTTTTTTAAAAAGTGAAATGATCTGTAACATAACTTAGAAACCTCAAGCGGTTGAATGAGTATTCCTAGAATGAAAGAGCACCAACCTTGGCTGTTTTGGAAATAGTTGTCATTCTTATCTCTGCAAATACCATGGCAATGCTAGCAATGCCAGAATTCTAACAATGCAAGAATTGATTTGCTTTTAATTCAATTGATAGTATAATTATATTTTAACTTTTGCATGTCTTTAGCAATGTGCGTTTCAGTTTCCGTTTTGGTAAGCCACCTGGAGTCCCCAGGTTGAATATTAGTTGTTGTGTGCCTTCAAGTTGTTTCCGACTTATGGTGACCTATGGCAAACCTATCAAAGGGTTTTCTTGGCAAGATTTGTTCAGAGGGTTTGCCTTTGTCTCCCTATGAAGCTGAGAGGGTGTGAGACTGTGAGTTACCCAAGAACACCCATTTTCTATGGCTAAGCAAGGATTCAAACCCTGGTCTCCAGAGTCATAGTGCAATGCTCAAACCACTACACCATGCTGGCTCTTGCATCTGTTTTCATTTTTGTAATCCTTCATGAGTTGGATATAAAAGGTGACATATACATAAATAACAATAATAGGCTTTCACCAGTCATATTTCCATCTCTGGTCAATGGCTGCTTCCCACTGCCTACGACAGGGGTGGCCCCCATGGTGACTTTTATGGGGCCCAGGGGTGAAAATAATTTTTTTCTCTCTCCAGAATTCCCAAAAATGATCTCTAGGGGACATAGAGGGCATTTTGACATATTTGGAGCCCTCCTGGACCTGTTTTGTTTGGGGGGGGGTTGTTTTTGCAGGAGCAAGTGCAGTTGCCCAGTCCTGATGTAAGAGAAAGGCACTGGCAAAGAAATCTGGTCAAGAAAACCCCAGGATAGGATCACCATAAGATAGACTTGAAGGCACACAACAACAGCAACTTAAATACTGGTCACACACATCCCATAGCCATGGGGATACATTCCTAGACTTACCGCAGATAAGTGAAACTGCATATAATAGCTAACGGCCATAGAATACCATAGAATTGTGCTGGAGGACTTAGAAAATGCCTATAGAGGACACCTCTCTAGGTATCTGGCATGCCTCTATGGTCAAGGTCTGGCAGAATCTGACCATAGAGTTGTGCTGGAGGACCTCCCAATGCCTAGAGAGCCTATCTCCAGCACAACTCTATGGTTCTCCAGATACCTAGAGAGACTTCCCCACCCCAACCGTGGATAAGTGAAACTGCAAGTACCGATCTCGCATAAATGGGGGGCAGGGCAACCTGTAAAATAATCAGGACTAGAAGCATGGCTTTTTCTTTGTTGTTTTGCTAATGAAAGCTGAGGTCTTAAATGCCCTCATTGTGCATTTTTATCTTGCTTGCACGGAACAGCCTGGAGATAGTTTGCACTGAATTCTCTGTAATTCAGAGGTACAAAGTCCACAAGTGGAATATACGTGCACAACAGAGCATTGGGAACACCACCACTTTCTATGTAAGAGAAACTCACTTTTCTGTTTATTTTTTAAAATCGTTTTATTGCTTCAGTACTTTTTTTTTTTTTTAAAGCAAAATCTTTTTATTGCTCCAGTGTCATTTTTCCACAAGGCCAAATACTCTCCTGTTTTATTACAGAAAAAAACCTGAGCCCTAGCACTATATTTCTCCTTTTACTTCCACGGCTGAATCCTAAGGAAAGTTTCGGCTTGAAAAAGTTTGGAGGAGCACTGGACCTCTCTGGCAGGAAATTTTAAGTATCCCTCCCCAAACTTCAAATGCTAAGGCCCCATGGGAGGGAACCATGACAGCTAAAATGGAATCATAGTGCTATAACTATGAGAGGACCCTGAGTTTGGAGATCTGCCCCCCCCCCTCCTTTTGCCCTATAGAGCAGTGGATGTGATGCTGTTGTGTGACCCAGCCTGGACTCTCTAGTGCTTTGGAGCATTAGCTCTTAGACCTGCTTTGTCAGAGGCAATAAATTTCAGTATTCAGTGTTATTCAAGTAACTTAATGACCCACAAAGGCCATGTACATTTCCTGAGTGTGGTTATTTAAAATATGTTACCTACACCAGCTGCTCTCACATCTGCAAAGAGGAAAAGATATATAGGTAACCCTGTAAGGTTTATTCACAAAAGAGGCAGTGACATATGTGATTATTTTGCATGAGTTGATTGTAAAAATACCAAATCTTCATAGAATTTTGTAGTTCTGATCAGCACTTGGACAAAAATGAGTTGCTTTGTACTACGACCCCTATGAATTCCCCCAGCCATGCTGGCTGGGATATTTTGAGAGTTGTAGTCCACTTTTTCTGGTTCCGATTATGTATGTTTCCTTTTCAAATGGTTTTACTGTTCTGTCATTTGGGAAGTTCATTGCAATGGTTCTCTGTAGGATATTTAGAAATGGCTTGGTATGATGCATTCAGTTCTGTCTGTATTCTTGGTATTGTGACAACCTTTTTGAGTTGCACAATGCAGCTGCAAGACTTGACTTGCCTGTTCAGAAAGGTGTGCCTTGCTTCCGTCCTGCTTGCCTAGCTCTTTTTCTTTGGCCAAGAAAACTTCTATTGAAATATGTCATGCAACAATCTCCCACAGTACTCTTCAGCTTTGCTTCTGAGATATATAAGTTATAAATGATCATTCACCCCATTGTTAGTAGGATCAGAAATATACCTCATGCTGGTATACCTCATACTTTGAAGCAAACAGAAATCCTGGTTTCCAGTTTGAGTTTAGAGACAAACCATGGCTTGTTCAACTGGGGTATAAACTCTTTATCAGAAACCAGAAAGTGAGGAGAGGAACTGAAGGATGACAAAAGGAAGAGAGGGTACGCAAGCCACCTGAACTGACTTTGTAATAAATTTGGAAGATGAGTGGAAAGGGGTCATTTGCCCACTCTGGCTACATGAGCTGAGGAAGTATTGTTCCAGGTCAGCTACAAAGATGTTTGCAAACAGTAGTGCCATACAAGTGTCCATTGCAGTGTCATTATAGAATCACAGAGCCATGGACCACAAGGGCCATCTATTCCAATCCACTGCCATGCAGGAATACAGCATTTCTGAGAGATGGACATCCATCCTCTATTTAAAGGTCTCCAAAGAAAGAGAGGCCACCACGCTCTGAAGCATTCTGTGCTGCTGTCAAGCAGCTCTTACCATCAAGAGATTCTTCATCATATTTAGGTGGAATCTCTTTTCTTCTAATTTGAATCTATTGATTCATATTCTAGTGTCTGAAGCAGCAGAGAACAAGCTTGCTCCATCTGCTACATAACATCCCTTCAGATATTTAAATATGACTGTCATATCACAATCTTTGGTTCCCTAAGCTAAATATACCCAACTCCCGAAGCTATTCCTCATAGGGCTTAGTTTTACCATCTTGGTCATCCTTCTATGACAGCTTGTCAATATCCTTCTGGGAACTGTGGTTGCCAGAACTGGACACAGTATTCCAGCTGAGGTCTGACCAAAGGAGAATAGTATGGTACCATTACTGTGCTTCTGTGTAACCCAGAGGTGGGAGTCATGAGTTCCTCTAGATGTTCTTCAGCGCCAACTCCTCAATTTTTTCACCCTTGGTTATGTTGCTGGGAGTTGCAGTCCAACACCACCTGGAGGGCCGCACTGTTCTTACCCTTGGTGAAATGGTTATGTGCTGCAGTGCATAAATGCAACATTCCAGGTTGAGGAAACCTCTCAGGGGACCAGATTCTCTGCTACTTTGGCTGAAGAGCTGTGGAGGTGCAGAATGAACCCTTAAGCTTACCTCCCCTGACCTTCTATATCTACTCTTAAAATTCTGTCCAGGCCCGTCTTGCTTTTCTTTGTTATTACAGCATGTTCTCTCCTGTTGTTCCTGGTTAATGCAACCCAGATGAAGGAGCTGATAACACCCCCATTACATATTACTGCCTTAATACAAGGTGATATAATTTCCGAACCAAAGCAGGTATCCAAGAAATGCCCTTAAGCTGGTACAACCACTGACTGTTAAAAACAAACAAACAAACAAACCTCTGCTCACCCTTCTTCCAGCTTTAAGGCAATGCCTTAATCAGATCTAAGTGGTGCAACTCCCACCTGTATGTGTGTAGATTCTGGAAAATATATTCAATATTTGGTTTTAATTCTGTATTATTGTTGTGTGCCTTCAAGTCATTTGCAACTTATGGCGACCCTAAGCGAACCTATCATGGGGGTTTCTTGGCAAAATTTGTCCAGAGGGGGGTTGCCTTTGCCTTCCTCTGAGGCTGAGAGAGTATGACTTGCCCGGGCTCACCCAGTGTGTTTTCATGGCTGAGCAGGATTCAAACCCTGGTCTTCCAGAGCAGTAGTCCAACATTCAAACCACTACACCATGCTGTCTCCTTAGACTGGACTTATTGCCCCCATATGACATATTTATTATTGTTGTTATGTACCTTCAAGTGAACTCTGATTTTTAGCAACCCTATCATAGGGTTTTCTTGACAAGATTTGTCCAGAGGGTTTTGCCATTGCTGCCTTCTTAAGCTGAGAGAGTGTGACTTGCCCAAGGTCACCCAGTAGGTTTCCAGGGCTGAGCAGGGATTTGAACCCTAGTCTCTTGCAGTCCAACTTTCAGACCTTTAGGTAATGCTAATTCAATTCTGTAGTTAATTTAATTGTATTAATAAATTAAACTAGTAAATGGTTTTAGTAAATGCTTTCAATACTGTCAGTAGTTTAATTTTATTTTAACAAATAACTTCTTGTATGTGTTTTACTTACATCTTTGTATGGGCTTTTATCTGTATTTGCTTTAATTGTCTAAATTATTACATAATTATTGTTATTAATAATACAGTATTTCACTGGAGAGGTGAACATATAGTTTGAGTCTCCTTTATCTGGAATGTTTGGGGCCAGAGGCATTTACAAGGGTCAGAGGTGGTTTACAAGTCCCAATTCTTTGACAACAATGACAAGAAAAGCCCCCTCCCTTTCCTAAATGATGCTACTTAAATTTTTTAAAGCTTGGGGAGAAATAGATGAAAAAAGTATGTTTTAAAAAAATTGTATGACCTCTAGGTTTTTTCTTTCTTTGCCAGAGTTATGTTGAGGAGCAGTTTGTTGTGCATTCTATAGGTGTATCCACACTGCACAATTATAGTCATTTTATGCCACCTTAACTGCCATGGCTCCATCCTCTGGAATCCTGGGATCTGTAGTTTAACAAGATACTTGGAATTCTTTGCTAGAGCACTCTAATCCTATATTTTGAGGAAATGAGCTAGAGCTTTCTAGTGGAGAATTCCAAGTACCTCACCAAAGTGCAAATCCAAGGATTCTGTAGTATGCAGCCATGGCATTTAAAGTTGTATCAAATGGCTATAACTGTACAGTATGGATATATGCTATGTCCACCTTCTTGAGTCATTGTTCTACATCTGGGTCTGGCATGGTAGACCGTGGTGTTCTAGTGAAAACCAGAGTAGATCTTGTGAGCCTGATATCCATCTACCCCTGTTTGATTCTGGTCCAGTGGGTTGGTGACAGGCTTCTAGCAGAAAAAAAATAAAAATAAAAGTACGTCTCATAGATCTATATTCTGTTGGCCCTTGTTAGCCTCTTACCATCTGCATTGGTTCTCAGAGTTTAGCGCAGAGGTCTTCCCCAGTCCTCCTAGCTGAGCTGTGTTTGAAAGTGGAGACAGCTGGAATTGAACCAGTGTTGTTGGTGTGTCTACCAAGCTCTTATCGCAGAGACACACTGTCTTGTCCTCTGCTTTTGCAGCTTCCTTCGCTGGCACGGGGTTGGACTAGATCACCATGGGGTCCCTCCCAACTATGTGATCTCAAGACTCAAATTGGCAAACTGCAGCAGAGTTCTTCACTAGGCAAGTGAGCCAAGTCAGATACTAAAGAAAAATGAGAAATGGAACATAATACAGACACACAGACACCAGTGCTATGGAGTTGGAGTCCTGGAGCCGGAAGCAATTTTGGATGGAGTTGGAGTTGGAGTCTATAGAAATGTACCTACTCTGACTCCAGCTTCAGAAGCAAAAACTGATGATATTAAAGGTCTAGTGTGTTGAATATTTACTTTCATAGGAATTTAGGAAAGTTTATTGTTCAGAAATTTCAACTACATGTACTTTATGTCCTATCAGTCTAAGTAGCCTGATGGTTCGGTGGTGGTGATGAAATTGGTTATTACTAATGACAGGTCAACCCCCATATCCATGGGGGATACCAGAAACCATGGATACCAGAAACCATGGATAATAGGGAACCTTATTCTTTTCAATGAGATGAACACCGGAAGTTAACCACAGAATTGCACTGGAGCACCTAGAAATGCCCAGAGAGAACATATTTTTCAGTTGTGGATAAGTGAAACCATGGATACAGGGGTTGGCCTATAAAATACATTTGCCATTAATGAAGGAGTCAGAGTTGGAGTTGGGCAGCAGAATAATTTCAGAGTTGCAGATTTGGTGTACCAACTCCACAGCCCTGACTCGTGCATGGTTCCCTGACTCCCTGAACAATTGGTGTGTGTGTGTGTGTTTTGGAGGGAGAGCATTCTTTCTCAGCTCCAACGAATCCTGAAATGCTTAGGTGGACTGGGCTGCGTTGCTAAGGAGGAGGCTAAACCTTTGTGCTTCTGTAAAAGGGAGGGTCTCCAGGGGTCTTTTTGGTTTCTGAGTCACCCACCGCTCTCAAAAGGACCTTTTCTTTGCATCCCTGGGAATCGGGCAAACTCTCTTTCATCATTTATGCGAATTATCCCTCTGAACAATGAGAGCAACTGCCTCCCATCCCCAACCGCCCCAAGTGGGTAGCAGTTTTGTTCATGATTATTTTGGTCCAAGATCTTGGAAGACTCACCTCTCCTTTTTGTGGGGGTGCTTCAGAATAACCCAGCTTATGTGTTTCAAAGCAGCCCACCGAGCTGAGCGGGAGTTGCTCCCAAGTAAAGCATAGCCAGTATAGTGTCATGGTTTGAGTGTTGGAGTAAGACTCTGGGAGGCCAGGGTTCGAATCCCGGCTCAGCCATGGATACCCACCAAGTGACCTTGAGGAAGCCACACTCTTTTTGCTTAGAGGAAGGCAGCCACAAACCCCGTTGAATAAATCTATCCTAAGAAAACCCTAGCCTAGGGTCCCCATAAGCTGGAGTTGACTTGAAAGCACGTGATAACAAAATATACATCAGATTGTAGCTGTGGGCTCAAGCTCAGCATTTTAAAGAAGGGGCTCAAATGATTTTTGGGTGGCAGAGTAGTTTTGTCTTACTGTCACCCCTGCAGGCATAAAAAAGCATATCTGCTAGACCTATTTCCAAAAGCAACACAGCAAGCATTATGCCAAAGTCAGGGCTTCCTCTTTGAAACCATCACCGACTCTTAAGTGGTTGGGAGTATGTGGGGGGAAAAGACAATACCTGTAGTCTGTTTCCAAAGATTTATTAGGTTGCAATTTAAAATACAGGTCTGAAAATTCTTGGCTTGGAATACAGGTCACACACACACCCCATATCCTCAGAGGATATGTTCCCCATCTTACCATTTATAAATGAAACCATGGATAATAACAAACCCTATTAAAATAAAGGACTTCTGGTTCAAACATGTCATAGAGTTATGTTGGAGGACCTAGCAATTCCTAGAGAAGACACCTCTAGGCATTTCCCAGTGCAACTCTATGGTATGTGTCCCTATTTTTTCAGCCATGGATAACAGAAACCATGGATATTGGTTCTGCAGGTATGTGGGGGTGACCTCTTGACAAGTTGTTTGGAATGATTTTGTTATTTGGAAGGAGAGCCAGCATGATGTAGTGGTTTGAGTGTTGGACTATGACTCTGGAGACCAGGGTTTGGATCCCTGTTCAGCCATGGAAACCCACTGGGTGATCTTGCACTAGTTACACTCTCTCAGCCTCAGAGGAGAGCAAAGGCAACCCCCCTCTGAACAAATCTTGCCAAGAAAATCCTGTGATAGAGTCACCCTAGGATCACCATAAGTTGGAAACAACTTGAAGGCACATAACAACAATATGACTAATTCTGTTTGTAAGCTAATTTGTCTTTAAGGTGAGTATTGGATGCATCTGTTTTTCTTAATCTAATATCAAGATTGCAAAAGAATGACATTTTGGCAAGACTGGTGCATTTCAGATTGAGAGTGTTTTCGTAATCTACTGTATTATGAATACCTTAACTGAGATAATGCGTGTGGACATTTTGGACCTCTTTAGAAAAGTACCAGTTAGCTCATTTTTGAAAAATTCAGGGTGCAGTAATGTTTGCAGGGTGAAAAACCAACATTTTGAACATTTACAATAAAATCACTGTGGATTTCTACCTTTAGAGCTGTGGTGGGAATCATGTGAGGAATCCAGTTGTTGTTGGGCTGCAAGTCCCAGCAGCCCCTAGCCACTGCTGAGAAATGCTGGGAATTGCCATCTGGAGGGTAGATGATTCCCCACCCCATGCTTTCGGCAGTGGAACGTGCTGCCTCAGAGTGTGGTGGAGTCTCCTTCTTTGGGGGCTTTTAAACAGAGGCTGGATGTCATGCTTTGATTGTATGTTCCTGTATGGCAGAATGGGATTGGACTAGATGGCCCTTGTGGTCTCTTCCAACTCTATGATTCTATGATAGGTGTGGACAACTGTCAGGGATTTGGGGGCCATGTTGACTCCCAAAGAGACCTTGGAGGGCTGTACCCACTGCCACGACAAAAGTGGGCAAAAACATGGCAAAATACACACACCCCTTTGGTTTGGGGGTACTTGGGCACAAACAGATTTATTTTCCAAAAAAATTGGGGAGACCCTGGAGGTCACATGTGGCCCACAGATTGCACTTTGCCTACGGGAAGGCTAGAATGCAAACCTTCAGGTAAGACTCACAGAGAGAGACTGCGAAGTGGGTGAGCCATGACTAACCACCTCTCCTGGCCAAGCAATGTTTTAAATGTTGGCTTCCTTTTTGACAGGGCTGCGACCCTTTAGCACAGTCTCAGCGCAGCAAGTTGCAGCACCGCCGGGCGCGAATTAACCAGCAGATCAACAAAGAGATGAGGATGCGAGCTGGTGCAGAGAACCTGTTCAGGTGAGTCATTGCCCATTCCCACCTCTAACATCCATATATATTTTCATTTTGAAATATACACCTCCAAGACTGTGATGGCTAGAATCTTTGCGCTACTACCAGAGGTTGAGATTCTTGGGCCGAGATCCTGTATCAAGCAAGTGGAGTGTTACAGTCCAGGCACACAAATCTATGTCCTCCCTTTGGCCTGGAAGCTGTCAATCCCCAGGAGGGGCTGGTGCTGTTTTCCAGTGTGGAGGAGCAGGAAGCAGGAGGCAGTCAGACAAGGAAGATGCAGCTGGCCTGGGCTCTGAGGGGAAGGAAAAGGAGGATGCATACCATCTGTGAGTAGACCCTCATTTCCCTCCCCTTCTGAGCTAAGACCAGCTGCATCTTCCTCTTCTAAATTGTTCCCACCTCCTCACAAGTATGCAACGTGAGCAGTGGCCTCTCCTGGGGCATGACAGCTGCCAGGAGGAGGTTTTTTGGATGAGCATAAGGGACTAGAGAACAGCTCCCCTTTCCGAAAAGAGGCACGTGTGCATGTAATCCACACTTCTGCACACATATGTCACTAATAAGATACCACCTTCCCATCAGCCCTAGTCAGTGTAGACAGTAGGGAGAAGTGCTGGAACTTGCAGTCCAACCTCACCTGGAAGCCTTCTCTTGGGTTCACCTTCTGGCCTAAATCCAATTGCCTTAGTCACAGCTAGAGTAGATCCATTGCATAAATGGTATTTACATAAATGTAGACTTAGCATTCAGCAGTTGAGTCAAAGGATCCTGCTAGGATATGACTAGCAATTGGGTTTAGGCTTTCAGGGTGTTTTTCTCCCCCGCGTTGCTGTGAAGACAATTCTCTGACCAAAACTCAAACTCGCATGTGTTTTGAAAATCTGGCTAGTAATGCAGACTCTGGAGACCGGGGTTAGAGTCCCTGCTCAGCCATGGAAGCCCACTGGGTGACCTTGGGCAAGTCACATTTTCTCAGCCTCAAAAGCAAATCTCCACTGAACAAAGGCACAAAACAAGGACGACAATGCATTGTCTTGAGTACCTGGATTGTGCTAGGTGATTCACAGAATAGAGAAGTGACTCACTACTTTCCAAGACAGGTTGCAATTTTCATTGAGAAGGATGCTGTTAGAGAGGTGAGAGGCTGACAGGTGAGTAAGGGATAGGGGAGGGGAGGAAACTGACGTAGCAGCCGAAGAGCAGGTAAGGGTATGCTCAGATACATTATGAGACATTTGCCATTGGAACAAACACCAGAGTTCAGTTTTTCTTCTGAAATCTGCATTTCATTGCCGAGTTGGTTGCAAGAATTGAAACTATTTTACCATTATTATTATTAGTAGTAGTAGTAGTAGTAGTATTTGAATCCTGACAGGTGGTGTTTTTCTCCTAGAAAGCCCCAAAACAATCTCTTGCTTAGTTGATTAACTAATTGTATTTTTTATCATTTAACCTGACAAGAGTCTTGAGGCACGATGTGCAACAGATTTTCTCTCTCTCTCTGGCTTTTCTTCGCAAACGAAGATTCAGGAAGGACTCATCCCACGCTTTCTGCAAGCGCGCTGATGACTAAAAAGGCCAATCCGAGATAAACAAGTCCGGTTGCAAAAAGCACAGCAGAAGGTCTCCTTGGGTGATGTTTTTGGGTTGTGATTCTTTCTGCGTTGTCGTTTCTCTTCAAGACTTGTTCGTTGTGAGTTCTCAAATAAAGCTGCAGCATTGTGGATAGTGCCTCTCCATGCCTCCCGATGTGAGGCCAGGGCGGACCACTGTTGGTGATCAATTTGGCCAAGCCTGAGATGTTGTTTCAGGGAGTCTTTGTATCGCTTTTTTGGAGCGATACAAAGCCCCTCTTACGCTGACCCGTGGCGAGTTCACCGTAGAGTAGTATTTTGGGGAGGCGATGGTCCTTCATCCTAGAAACGTGCCCTGCCCAGCGCAGCTGTGTTCTCAATATCATGGCCTCAATGCTATAAAGTATATCAAAACAATTATTTATAACCATTAAAAAAAACCACACACACACTTCCCGAAGCCAACGTTAAAACTGATAGTCAGAGGAAATATGATAGGGATGAAGCTCATCTGATTTTCTTTGGGAAGGAAGTTTCACCATTGAGGGGCAGCTACAAAGAAGGCAATGTCTTGTGTAGTCCCCAAAAGAGCAGGTGGATTGAGCTGCAGTCCTTGATTTTATTCTACAATGACAGGAGAAAGGTGAGATATAAATAAAATAAGATAGCACAGTAAATCCATGATGGCTCAAGGTGGAACATGAGATGGATGGTTGTGGCTGTGGCTTGGCCCTACTCAGCAGAAGAAAAATGTCCCGAGACATTCCAGCATACCAACCTGAATATATCAGAATTCTTCTGATTTTACAAACTAAGCAGGGTTGGGCCTGGTTAGTACTTGGATGGGCCATCACCAGAAGGAAATGCTAAGAATTTCCTGGTAGAGTTGCCTGTAATCCTGGAGAGCTACAATTGCCAGTCAAAGTTGACAAAACTGAACTGGGTGGTCCAGTTGTTTGGTCTCAAGGCAGCTCCCTGTGTGTCTAAATGTCCCGTTAATGACTGGTAATGGCCAAGGACAGTAGGTCTTGGAATTAAGGGGTCCCACAGCAGGCTGATGGGAGCAGGAAAAGGAGAATGACATTGTTAGAAGAGTATGTGACAGAGCCAGCTTAGACTCTTAGGAAGGGCAGATGGTACTGTACTGTCTTCTGCACAGTCATACCCTCTTTCAATACAAGCCCGGGTGCTTCATTAGGGGTGCTCTAGTGTCAACAGTCCCCAAGACATTGCTAAAAACAGCCACAACGTCAACCTTTCAGGGAGAAGGGAAGAATATATGGATGGGTGGGTGGAGGGTTTTTTGTTTTTTGTTTTTGAAAAGGGTGTATTGCATAGGAGAATGGAGGTAGGGATGAATTTGCAGATGCGTTCTGGACTTGCCAAAGAGGAGGACTATAGCATGGTGGAGACAAGAGGCAGGCCACCCAAGGGTAAGGTTTTCGCAGTTGGTACTGAGGGCAAAGGGTGCCGCTTGAAGACGCTAAGCAAGAAGACATAACAAGATTGCAACAGGTTGTGAAAGAGTTAGAAGAAAAAGGGAAGGATTATGATGAGAATGCTTTTTCTAACAGCAACAGAGAGAAATAGGGACAAAAGATGGTTTAAGCTAGCCTTCCTCAATATTCGGGCCCTCCAGAGATGCTGGGCTACAATGCCCATTATGTCAAGGGTAATATTGCTTTAAGTGCAAAAGGAAAAATGTTGGAGCAACAGACCACAGGCTAGCACAGCTGGAGTGGGTTTGGTCACAGCTGAGGCTAGGTGGAAGGCTGACAATCAAACACTCCTATATAGTCAAAGCACAAAATGCATTGTGTGGGGGTTGGTGTTGTGGAGAAAGAGGAGTGGATTGCTGTTGTGTTTGTTAGTGAGGTTTGCTATGTTTATACTGTGTTTGTTTATTCTGAGACAGAACATAAAGACCTCCAGGTATCTTTGGAGGAACCTCACAGTCTGTAAGTCTGTGTGTGAAAGTGGGTTAGAGTTGTGACACTGAAGCCTTTGTTTTTGTGCCCTTTCTGCTGTGCAGTTCTGCTGTTTGGCTACTCCTGTCCTCAGCAGTGCCAGGTGCCTCTCAGTGGCCCTGTACTGAGTAGACACATTATCCCCAGCAGGGCATGATGGGAGATGTAGTGCAACACCTTCAGAAGGCCTCAGGCTGGGCAAGGCAAGATTTTAGGTAGAAAGATTAAGGGTTTCATACTTGATTGTAATACAAAGTTGAAAGCCAGAAAGCTTGTTATTGGTGCCTGTGGGTGAACAGCTGTGGGAGGCCAAGGGCTGTTTTACCTCCCCCATGAGACCTTGGGGAGGTGAACCCCATCATACCCACCTAAAAAAATTATTCCAATGGGGGGCATTTTCACCATGCTTTTAGGTCCCTTCAGGCTACTTTAGTTCCAGGAGAAGCTGTTTTTTTTCAAAACAAGAAGTGACCAGGACTCACTTCTGAGGTACAGTCGGACCCCTGTATCCACGGGGGTTCGGTTCCCAGACTTAACCATGGATACCGAGAACCAGAGATAACAGCAAACACCATTGGAAATCATGGGACTTCCAGTTTATAATACCATAAAGTTGCCTTAGAGGACCTAGACGATGTCTAAAGAGGATGCTTTTCTAGGCAGACTCTATGGTGTGTGTTTCTTTTTTTGTGTCCCACAGATAACTGAAACTGTGGATATTGGGGTTCCATGGATAGGGGGATCTGACTGTACTTCTGGTTTAAAAAAAAAGGCTTTTCCTGGACCTGAAATGTCTTGTGGGAGGGGATGCAGCAAAAATGCCCCCTAAGGTTTTTTTCTTTTTTCTTTTTGAGAAACGTTCTTTTTGACCCCTTGGGACCCTGAGGACCACAAAAAGAGTCCTAGTGATTCATAAGCAACCCATGGGCCATAGTTTCCCCATCCCAGCCTATAGAGTAATTTTTTGGGAATACTGCTTGGCAGAAATTTTGGTCTTGACTTGGCAGGAGTGTGTCTGGATCAAGAATGCAGGAGTTGATGCTGACTCTGTTTTGAGACTGTGGTCTAATTGTTGGCTAGTATGGGACTGGCAAAGGATACATTTCTTCCCTGAGGGGGAAATAATAGGATCTCCTTTTGTAGCTAATTGTGAGGTTGTACCAGAACTTATAAAAATTTCGGTCTAGAACCGTGGTCCCCCATGACAAGAGTTGTAGCCCAACACCTCTAGACGGCTCCCAAGTTGGAGAAAGGCTAACCTAAACCGTCTTTCTGTCCCTGCAGTTGTTGTTGGTCTTCAACTCCTGGGCTCCCTAGGCTGGCTGGGGTTTCCAAAGTCTAACAACATCTGGAGAGCTGAAGATTAAGAACCGTGATCCAGGACATTTCCTGCTGGGAACTCACAGGCACTGAATAGGATGAGTGGCAAGGGTCTCCCTCCTGCTACACAATTGTAACACTTTGATAACCACTTTAACAGCCTTGGCTTCATCATATGATATAATCCTGGGATTTGCAGTTCCATGGGGTACTTGGAATTCTCACCCAGAGAGCTCTAGCACCTCACCAAACTACAGATCACACGATCCTGTAGGATGAAGTCATGGCAGTTAAAGCGGCATCATTGGGTGTGACTACACGGGTGGGAAACCCTGCATCTAGTTCGTAGCCGCGGCGGATTTCTTTGATCGATAGCAGCCCTGTAAATGACACACTCAGCAGGCTTCTCCGATTGTAGATCGGAGTATCCTGCAACATGCTAATCACTGTCAGAGTAAAAGGGTGGGCCTATGCTGA
Source organism: Gambelia wislizenii (assembly GCA_030847615.1). Classification (NCBI taxonomy): domain Eukaryota; kingdom Metazoa; phylum Chordata; class Lepidosauria; order Squamata; family Crotaphytidae; genus Gambelia; species Gambelia wislizenii. The sequence continues at coordinate 332,139,906 of JAUMIR010000004.1, forward strand.
TCACGTGTCCTATACGCCGTGCTATTTCCAGCCACACAGCCAGAGCTGCTCTGGATTCCCCCCCCCCCCGGTTCGGTCATGCATGCGAATAAGTGAACATGCGTGGTCCCAGAATGCTGTAAAATTGGACAAGCATACATATGCCTATCTAGAAATGCGCACAATTGATGAATAAAAAAATAAAAAACCCACACCATAGTGGAGTCCCATCCACCAGAAGTCCCACCCAAGCTTTGCTCTGAAGCCAATGTTCGGCCGCTACATGGCCAGTAATCCGGGTTTTCCCTTCAAATCCAGAGCCAACTGCAAATCTTCCTGATCTGGGGTTTCCTGCAAAAACCCCAGTGAAGATGCGAATTGTCGAAAACGTTGTGTGTCAACTGTTCCATAAATTCAGGGTGAGTACGGGTTTTATTTCCCGTGTAGTCAAGCCCATTGTGTAGTGTTAATGAGATCCTGGTCTTTTTTAAGTAGATATGTTAGGAATTAAAGCTGGGGTCATCTTCATGCATGATATATACTCTAATACTGAGTAAGACCCTGCCTCTTCTCTCATATGTTATGAGGTACACATCTGTCATTTCAAAGAGCTCAAAGCAGTACACAAAGTGGTTAAACTGGTATCCAAGTGCTAATAATTGTGTGGCATAAAAAAGGCCAAGATCACCTACATCAGGGAAATTTATTTATTTATTTATTTATTTTGAAAAAAATGTAAGCTATACTGGGAGGCAACTGGGGTATAAATTAAATAATTAAATGAGTTAGGTTGCTGCTGTATTTAAGTATGCCATTAAAAGCAAAAAGATTGGGAAAGGGAGACCAAAACAACTGGGGGAAGACAGGTCATTAATCTGCCATCTTGCTAAAATTGGGAAGAATGTGTGGGGGATTTTCTTGGTCCTTGTGAAGTAATTAACAAGCAATTCTGAAGCAAAGCACCAGATATCCTGGGAGTTAAAAAAGCCTTCCTGGATCACTGAGTCAGACCTTCTCCTTCACAATGCTGTGATCTTCCTGAAAACTTATTTGGGTAAAGGGTGGTTTGCAAACGTCCCAGTAACACATACTTTTAGAAAGCAGAAAGAAGTCCATGCAAAAAAAAAAAAAAAGTCAATTCCCCTAGTACCGTATGTCAGGGATCGGGGTGGTAGCCCAGCCATCTCCATGAGATGCTAGCTTTCTGTGTAGCGGTGATTTGCAAGATGGGGTTATAGAGGGAGGTTCCATCATGTGACATGCCTTCCCTCATCCTGCACATTTGAAACGGTACAGTTTAGGCAAAGGCTTGCTATCCCATCTCTGGCTTGTCAGATTTTATTGTGTTTTTTAACACATGGTTTGGGAAAGTTTCTTTATGGATTGATGCTCCCACAATCACCCAACCTGCATGGCCTTGGCAGCAAAGTCAATGTTGACGAATGATGGGAATGGCTGTGCGGCAACCTATCATGTGTCCTTCATCCCTCCTTTTATCTGACTACATGGGCATGGGCAAGCTGTGCCTTCCCAGTGTGGCCTACCTCACAAGGTTGTTGTGAAGATAAAATGAGCAGATCTCTGCTTTCTGGAGGACAGGTGTGATAGAAATTTGGCAAATAAGTTTCTTTTTGCTCTAATTCCAGGGCCACCAGTAACCACAAAGTAAAGGAAACGGTCGCCTTAGAACTCAGTTATGTCAACTCCAACCTGCAGTTATTGAAGGAAGAACTGGAAGAGCTCAATAGTTCCATGGATGTGTACCAGAATGACAGGTAGGATGATGGTGCTGTTGAGCTTGGAGCATCATGAACATACATGTGAAGCTTCCGTGTTCTGGATCTGACCATTTTAACACATGCATTTTAGCCTAAGGTTGCCATAGTTTTTTTGGTGGGGGGGCACATTGGCTGTCTGCATTACTGCTCCATGCCTGTGAGCCTCCAAGTTATTAAAAACTTCTTTCTAAACTTAAAAGGTGATTTTGCCATGTTTTGGAGACAGGGCTGGGCTGTTTTAGGTCCAAGAAAGGCTGTTATTAAACCAGGAAGCAAACTAGAAGCAGAGATCTAGTGTGATGTAGTGGCTTTTGAGTGTCGGATGTGAATTCTGGGAGATCCCCACTCATCCATGGTAACCCATTGGGTAATCTTGGGCAAGTCACACACACCCTCTCAACCTCAGAAGAAGGCAGTGCAAACCTTCTTAGAATAAACCTTGTCAAGAAAACCCTAAGATAGGCTCTTCAAAAGTCGGAGCTGTCTTGAAGGGTCATAACATCACAACACCACCTTTCAAATGAGTTGATTTTCATCCTGTCAGCTTTCTCCACTGTCCAGCTTTGCAAGGATCTATTTTCATGGCTTTATAGTCCCCAGGATGCTCAAGGTTTTAGTTTGTTCTTTTAGCTCCTTGCTTTTTCCAAAGCTGCTGATTTGATCCATTTGCTTTTTGACTTAATTGCTGAGGAGTCCTTTTGCTTGGCTAGGTTTTTTTTTTTAAGTGCCATAATTGCTTTGAAAGAATTACTGCCCTAGCCTCATCTTCTTAAGGGCTCGTTCTGCCACTGAGCCGACCTGCTGCTATGTCTCAGCAAACCTCTTATTTATTTATTTTTAATCCTTGCAGAAAGGGATGAAAATCTCTCCAGTGCTGTGTCAGACTTTTGAGCTTGAAATAGTTTCCTTGCTCCTTTTATCACCAGTCACTCCCTCAGATTCCACCTCCACACTGGCTCAGCACTCTTGGGTCTTAGTCCATAATCTATACAGGGAGTGCCTAGGTTTCTGCAGGAGGAAAGGTTTTCCATGAGCCACTTACATCATTTGGTGTATTCTGTGATCATTTCAAGCAGAGGAACAATACATAACCCTTAGTAATTATAAGCATTAGTAATAAATCCATTTGAAATAGATAAAGTTATATGCATGTATACATATTATGTACTTAGAAACTGAGAACTATCAGTTGCCAAGGTGAAGGCTTTGGAGACTCATTTTTTAAAAGTCCTTGCAGGTAGATTTTCAAATTGCAAAGCAGTTTGCAAAGCAAGACATAGATTACAATTTGCAATGCAAAACATATATCCTTAAAGCAATACTTTGTAAACATTTAGAAAGTTACACACAGGTAACTCCATTTAGTTTCTGTTTTTATTTCTTAAAGATTATATTTTATATGCGAGTTAGTAAGAGGCTTATGTACACTTAATTTTTTTGTACTTCTTGAGAGGATCAAGAAGCTGCAACGGCTTTTCCTGCGAAGTTTTCGGCACTTTTGGCCCCCTCCTTCTGAATACGGCAGATTGATGTAGGGTCTCATTAAGACAAATTGTATTCTTCTCAAATTCTGTGAGGAGTATTTTCGTCATATAGACAAACCCCTAGTCAGACTCCCTGCTATGCAGGAATAGTCAAAGCAATTTGAAAAACTACCTGCAAGGATTTTTTAAAAAATAGATCTCCAAAGCTTACACTTGGCAACCAACAGTTCTCAGACTATGAGGCAAACCATTGTAATTTTGAATGTTTTTTTCCTTCTGCGTTTATGAGGGTCGTCCTAATCATAATAGCTGGGTGGCAGAGGCAATATGTTAAAACCTGAAATCTAAAGGAGAGGGATCAAGTCTCCACTGTGTGACTTTGGGCAGGTCACACTCTCTCAGTCTAAGAAGAAGGTAGTGGCAAAACCTCTCTGCATAAATCTTACCAAGGATCTTGGTGAATCTTACCCTAGGGTAGTGTTGCCAAAATTTGGGGTACACTTAAAGGCACATGATGACAAGTTTAGACATCATGGGGCTAGAATACCAGCCTTCAGTGTCTAGTACCATTTCCTTTCTCAATGTTGTCATTCCAGTGGAAGAGTGTATCTAGCACCCAGAAACAGAGAACAAAGAATGCTTTGTAAGTGTATGGAAAATGTTGTTTTACAACTATCTGGTTCTGTATATTATTTCTTAAAGATTTTGTTTTATGTGCAAGTTAGTAAGAGGCATATGTACACCAAACGTTTTTGTACTTCTTTAGTCTCTACTTTGCTTATATAATCATAAAATCATAGAGTTGGAAGAGACTACAAGGGCCATCTAGTCCAACCCCGTGCCCTGCAGGAATATACAATCAAAGCATTCTCAATCTAAGTATTAATACAGATGTATTGTTCCCTCTTCCTTTAACAGCCCCTGAAGAAGGCCATACAATTTTTTCTTGACTGAAATGTGTTGGCTAGTTTCGTGGAATCATAGAATTGGAAGGGACCACAAGGGGCATCTAGTCCAACCCCCTGACATGCAGGAATACACAGTTGCAGCACTCCCGAAAGATAGCCATCCAAATTCCATTTAAAGACCTTCAGAGAAGCAGAATCCCCCCCCCCCCACGCGCACGTGCCACAAACCAGTGCTTTGATTCCATGGCCCTGCTTGGGTGGATAAAAGGAACACCTTTTTTTCTCTTTTTCTTTTTAATCTTTCATGAGCAAGAGGGTACATTAGCCAGAGGGCAGGTTTTCCTTCCTGTTGCTTTCAGACCCTGACTTCAGCGAGGCTTCTGCAAAATTGTTCCCCACTCCACCCGATTATGCCAAATGCATTTTAGTCTTGTTGGAGGCTGTTGTGTGCCTTCAAGTCATAGAATTATAGAATCATAGAGCTGGAAGAGACCACAAAGGCCATCTAGTCCAACCCCCTGCCCTGCAGGAATACACAATCAAAGCATTCCCGACAGATAAGTCATCCAGCCTCTGTTTAAAAGCCTCCAAAGAAGGAGACTCCACCACACTCCGAGGCAGTGCGTTCCACTGCTGAACAGCTCTTACCATCAGGACGTTCTTCCTAATGTTTAGGTGGAATCTCTTTTCCTGTACTTTGAACCCATAGCTCCGTGTCATAGTCTCTGGAGCAGCAAAAAACAAGCTTCCTCCATCCTCAGTATGACATCTCTTCAAATATTTAAACATGGCTCTCATGTCACCGATCACAGATTAGCAAAGGCACATAGCACATTTGGAAGACTTTACAAGAGTAATAAACACCTGAGGCGAAACACAAAAATCAGTGTGTATAGAGCCATTGTACTGTCTATTCTCCTTTATGGGTCTGAAACATGGGTCACCTGTTGCCACCACCTACGACTCCTCGAACGCTTCCATCAGTGCTGTTTACGCACAATCCTAAATATACACTGGACTGACTATGTGACGAACGTTGCTGTCCTTGAGCAAGCAGGGATCACCAGCATTGAGGCCATGACACTGAGAACACAGCTGCGCTGGGCAGGGCATGTTTCTAGGATGGAGGACCATCGCCTCCCCAAAATGGTATTCTACGGTGAACTCGCCACAGGTCAGCGTAAGAGGGGCGCTCCAAAAAAGCGATACAAGGACTCCCTGAAACAACACCTCAGGCTCTGCCAAATTGATCACCAACAATGGTCCGCCCTGGCCTCACATCGGGAGGCATGGAGACGCACTATCCACAATGCTGCAGCCTTATTTGAGAACTCACGCCGAACAAGTCTTGAAGAGAAACAACAACGCAAAAAGAATCACAACCCAGAAATATCACCCAAGGAGACTTTCTGCTGTGCTTTCTGCAACCAGACTTGTCTATCTCGGATTGGTCTTTTTAGTCATCAGCGCGCTTGCAGAAAGCATGGGATGAGTCCTTCCTGAATCTTCGTTTGCGAAGAGAAGCCAGAGAGAGAGATACATGTCACCTTTTCACCTTCTCTTCTCCAGGCTAAACATACCCAGCTCCCTAAGCTGCTCCTCATAGGGCAAGCCATTCTCGATTTATATCAGCCATAAGGTTGCAAGGTTTTCTTCGTGAAATTTGCTGAGAGGGGGTTTGCCATTGGCTTCATGTGAGTCTGAGAGAGTGATTTGCCCAAGGCCACCCAGTGGATTTCCTTGGCTGAGTGGGGATTCGAACTCTGCTCTCCCAGAGCCAAGATTGAACGCTTAAACAACTACACCACACTGGCTTCTTGGAGATTGTTTACAGTTAAAATAGGGACAATAAAAGCAGCTCTCCAGTCTCAGTGCCAACATTATACATAAGAGTGATCCACAATGATTTGTCCCCATTTTCTGGTATCAAAGCCTTGGCTCTGATGTTGCTATAAATGGCTTATAGTTTCTCAATTTTTTCTCTTAGGGTTTGACCTTCTTTCTCTCTGTCCTTCCCACTATTCTCTTTGTCCCTTCACAGATGAAATAGCCAAACCCTCTTTTTGCCAATTTTTATTACATTAGGAACAATTTTGATGTAATATTGAGACCGTGTGTGTGTGTGTGTGTGTGTGTGTATGTGCGTAGCCCATCCAGTGCTAGGTGTTGTGTAGAAGTGGTTACAGAAAGAATCCAAACCTATTTTTCCATCAGTAAAGTTCCATCTGTTCTGCAGGGCTGGTTTCTTTCCCCCCACAAACAAGGAACTGCAGATGTGCTGAAATGGGAATGTTCTTAAATAAAATAATTTTAGATTTGGGGGCAATATTACCCTGCTCCAGAAAACAGATGCACTGGTTCCTTTTGGTACATACAGTACAGTCAGACCCCAATATCCATGGGAGTCCAGTTCCCAGACTTACCATGGATACTGGAAACCGCAGATAATAGCAAACCCTATTAAGATAAAGGACAACCGGTACAAACATAGCATACAGTTGTGTTGGAGGACCTAGATGATGCCTAGAGATGACAGGTGGGATCTCAGATAGAAAATGTTTAACCTCTAACCCTCTCTTTTAGTGATTCTATCAGTGTTCCCATGATCCCTTTGGGGCTTAAGGAAACCAAGGAATTGGACTGGGCAGCACCATTGAAGGTAAATGCTCTTGCTGCTCCTTTAAATGTGTAATGACACCACCTTTCCAGGGATGGCTTTTTTGGATTTATTTCATCTGTTTGATTCACGCCTTTCCTAAAGGTTGCTTGCAACAAGGTGACCTAAAAAACCCAGAAAGTACAGATTAAAGAGTATTATTTTTTTAAAGGTTTTAAATTTTTCCCCTGTGTGCTCCTAGGAAATGATTTGGGATCATTACAGTGAGGACAGTGCCTCATACGAGATGGAGATAAAAAACCTCATGGAGCTGCGACAGGTATGGATACTGTGGGGAGTTACCATTTTACCCACTTCTTTTTCACCAGTTGTGACACTCTGCCTAAACCTCCACTGCTACCAAATGTGAAGACTTCCACAAATATCACTGTTATAGTGCTATTATTCCACTTTAACTGCTCTGGCTGCTTCCTGTGGAATCCTGGGATTTGCAGTTTAGGAGGAGGGCCATTTAGCATTTTTAGCCAGAGAGCTCTTAGGCCTCACTAAACTACAAACCCCAGAATTCCACAGGAGGCAGCCTTAACAGTTGAAGTGGAATAATAGCACTATAACAGTGTAGTGTGATAAAGTCACAAGAGTGAGGGCTTTCCTTTGCCCCCACCTCTGCCACCAATGTAAGGACCTCCTCCTGTCCTACTGCTGTGGCCACCAACTGTGGAGACCGCCTTGATGCCTCCAAGGTACCCGTGTGAGATACTATGCAACTTACAGTATGACCCCCATATCTGTGGGACCCATATTCCCAGATTTACGTACCCATGTCTGGAAAAAAAAAAGTCTCTCTAGGCCTCTTCTAGGTCCTCCAGTGCAGCTCAATGGTATGCTTGGACCAAAAGTAATTAATTTTAATAGGGATTGTTATTATCCACGGTTTCCAATATCTACTGTAAGTCCGGGAACGTATCCTCCATAGATACGGGGGGCATACTGTATAATCCTGTTGAACACCACCCTTCTTTATTCACTGCTGCCACAACAGACACTGTGTCTGAATCCAGGCTTTCTCATATCCAGGGATACATTCCCAGGCTTACCGCAGATATGTGAAACCTTGTATAATAGCAAACCTCCATAAAAACCATAGAATTGTGCTGAAGGACCTAGAAAATGCTTAGAAAAGACCCTCTCTAGGAATCTGGTACAGTGGAAGTTGACCATAGAGTTGTGCTAGAGGACCTACTGATGCCTAGAGAGACAACCCCCCCCCAAAAAAAAGCTGGGTAAGTGAAAATTTGGGTAACGATCCCATGTATAGCATTCCTGGAGGCAAAAAAAACTGCACGTTGCAAAAAAACCCGTGCATTTTTACAACCTAAAAACCAGAATGGGTTAAAAAATGAACAAAAACATCTATAAGAGTATGTAAAAACTATTTTTAAAAGAGATTAAACAATCTATAGAATTAAAGCCATTAAAAATTCATAAACAGACTATAAAAAATAACAGACTATGAAAAATAAGGGAGCCCTGGTGGCGCAGTGGTTAAATGCCAGTACGGCAAGTCACCACATTGCAAGTTGGATTCCAGAAGGCTCCAAGGTTCACTCAGCCTTCCATCCTTTCGTAGGTTGGTAAAATGAGTACCTGGCTTGTGGGGGCAATTAGCTAACACTCATTGGAAACTGTTTAATGCAGTTTAGATTTGTAAATAGCTTTTGCTTAAAAACAATTTGTAAGCCGCTCTGATAGCCTTGTGGCTGAAGAGCGGGGTATAAATAAATAAAATAAATAAATAAATGAATAAACACAACCATTAAAAGCCCTTGCAGTCAGTTCCTGAAAGACTGCTGGAACAGGAAAGTTGTCGCTTGCTAAAGAAAGGGGAGCAAGGAGGAAGCCATCCTAGCCTCCCTAAGGAGGGAGTTTCAAAGTCTAGGAGCCGCCACAGAGAAATTCCCCTCTCTCTCATGTACCCACCAAATATGCCTGGGATGGCAATGGGACTAAGAAAAGGTCCCATCTTACGGCTTGAGCCTGTTCCTCGAGGGAGATAAGGTCCCTCAGAGCTTTGTCTAGATGAGGAGATACAATGCAGTTTGGGAGCCCTGGTGGCGCAGTGGTTAAATGCCAGTACTGCGAGCCACCACGTCGCAAGTTCGATTCCAGCCGGCTCCAAGGTTCACTCAGCCTTTCATCCTTTCGTAGGTCCGTAAATTGAGTACCCAGCTTGTGGGGGCAATTAGCTAACCCACATTGGAAACTGTTTAATGCAGTGCAGATGTGTAAATAGGTATTGCTTAAAACAATTTGTAAGCCGCTCTGATAGCTTTGTGGCTGAAGAACGGGGTATAACTAACTAAAAAAAAATATACAAATTTGCAGCAGCGCTCATTTGTCTCCAGGGTATTTTGGCAAAATCTATTGAATGAGAAACTGTCCACATTTCAAGTGCACATGCAGCCATGCCTGCAAATCAAGATGGTGGCCGAGAGTACAGTGCATTATTATTCTCCACACGTGTTATTGCTGTGGCACATTTTTTACTTGTAAATCAAAGGTACGCAAGTGCAGCATTCCACTTACAAAAAGCTCTTTGGATGCCTCAGCACAGCAAAAAAGCCTCAGCACAACAAAAAAGCACATACACGGTAACACAAAATGCGAAAATGTAACTTCCGGCTGCTTCCTTGCCGGAAAGCCTGCCCCCCACTCCACCTGCAACCAATCCACTGTCCAACCAATCCACTGTCCAACCAATCCACTGTCCACTTCCACCCTTGCCAAGAATGCACAGCGTCCCAAACTGGATGTCCAAGCAAGTGATAATGTGCATTTCCATGCATTGTTGAAAAAACTTTGCAAAAATTCGCAAAACCTTTTCCCCTTCAGGAGATGGATTTTTTGGCCCCCCTCCATCCAAATACCGCAAATCTCAATCACAGCATGTTGGGACAAAAGGTATTCTCGTTGCATTCTATGAGGAATATTTTCATCATCCCCTCAGATGATAGAAACAACCCCTCAGATAATCCAGACTGAGCCATACAGGGCTTTAGAGTTCATGAGCAGTACAGCACAGTTGTCCCTCCGTATTCATGGATTTGAGTATTCATGGCTTGAAAATATTCTTTAAAAAAAAAATCTTGAAAGCAAACCTTGATTTTGCCATCTTATATAAGGGACACCATTTTGCTATGCCATTGCATATAATGGGACTTGAGTATTCACAGATTTTGGTATCCATGGGGGGTCCTGGAACCAAACCCCAGCGAATATGAAGGGACAGCTGTACTTTGAATTGTCCCTGGAAATGGACTGGCAGCCACTGGAGCTGTGTTTCAGCCAATGCCATGCAGAAAGCTTGAAAGAAAAGCCATGTTTTTCTTCCAAATAGGCTGTGGGTCTACACCGTTTTCTTTTTCTCTTTGACACTGTGCTTCCTTTCCTTGCCTCCTCTTTCCAAACAGGCCATGCGGACACCCAGCCGGAATGAAGCAGGCCTGGGGCTGCTCATGGAATATTACAGCCAGCTCTACTTCCTCGACAACCGCTTCTTCCCTCCCAATAAGAACCTGGGCCTCTTCTTCCACTGGTCAGTTGGGCGCCTTAGTGAACTTGTCAAAGGAATGGGTGCATTCTTAGGGGTGGGCAGCCACCATTGCCTGGAGGCCTCATTGAAACCATTTATTATTTATATATTTATTAAGATATTTCTCTCCCACATGGTTGGAACTGCCTATGGAAATCCATCTCAGCCCAGTCAAAAGAAACTACAGTGAGATCTCCATATCTGCAGGGGTTTGGTTCTGGACCCCCACCCACCCACCCAGACAGCAAAAACTATGGATGTTTAACTCCTATATAAATCAATGGCTGCCACCATTTTAAGTATGGGCACCACCATTTTAAGTATGTGGCAGCATCATTTTAAGTATGGGCAGCACCACTTTAAATATGTGCCAACAGTCTGGATGCTGGGGTCTGTGGATACTGAACCCGCAGATAGAAGGCCCACTGGACATACAAAATTCTATACAGTATGTTTGTACTGGAAGTCCTTAATTTTAATAGGGTTCACTGTTATCCGTGGTTTCCAGCATCCACGGTAAATCCTAGAACCCCGTGGATACAGGAGGCGACTTATATCTCTCTTTCTTTGGAGTATGGAGCAGAGTCATAGAGCTGGCAATCAACTTCACCCTTACGCTCTGTGGTTGAGTTGGGGAAACAGTGCAGTCTTCCAGATATCATTGGACTGCAAGTCCCAGCAACCTTAGATGCTCTTAGATATCAGTGTTGAGGAATGCTGGGAGCTGCAGTCAATTATCAGGGTGATGTTTCCTAAGACAGGTAGGAATCATGTAGCCCTCGGGATATGGTTGAATTGCAATTTCCAGCATTCCTCACCATTGGCTATGCTGGCTTGGACTGTTGGGACTTGCAATCCAACGATATCTCCAAAGTCACCACATTCCCACTCCTGCTCTATGGGCTGAATTCAGTGCTTAGTCTGAACCCATTGAATCTTTGTGAACTTTGGTAAGTCTCAAGTTTTTGTGATTTAATAGTTTCTGCTCTGTAAGTTTCTGTGATTTCATAGTTCTGCTCTGACTGAGACTAAGAATTAGATTTACCCTAGTTTTCAACACACCCTATCCTGAATTGACTCCTTTTCTGCCCCAGCAATGTTCCTCTGTGGCTATCGTCAAAGAAGCAGATATATGTCTGTGTGCGCACAGCAATGTCAGGCCAGCCTACAGTACAGAAGCTAAATTTGTTTTTTTAACAGTTAAGAGAAAGAAAATTATACCTCTTGTTTTCCCTCTGTCCCACCCAGCAAGCCCTCTTTAAGGTTCTGATGCAATTTCTAACCTTTTAAGCAATTCTTTTGTTACTGACCTTCTGCTTTCTAGGTATGACTCTCTGACAGGTGTGCCCTGTCACCAGCGGGCTCTGGCGTTTGAAAAAGGGAGTGTGCTTTTCAATATTGGAGCATTGCACACCCAGATTGGAGCTCGCCAGGACCGTACCACCTTGGAAGGTGTGGACTGTGCCATCGAAGCTTTCCAGAAGGCAGCTGGTATGTGTAGCAGTTCCTTGGCATTTCACATTCATTGTCAAAATGAAATAAATACATAGTTCTTAAGGTGGAAGTGCAGCTTCCACTATTCTTGACCAATGGCTGTGCTAGGTTCTGCTGATGGGAGTTGCATCCAACAACATCTGGAGAGCTGCAGTTCTGTGGTTTGCGTTATCCCTAAGATACTGTTTGTTTTTGGGACAAGACGTAGAAGGCTGCCAAGCAATCCAAAGTAAAACTGCTGCATCAGTTTTATTGTGAAGGTTATCTCTGCAGTCTACTGAATCCCAGTTATTAGTAGTATGCTAATTGTATACAGCTTAGCATCTGTTAAAAAGCTCTTCTAGGACATTCCTATGCCAGTCCCATTGCCTTCAGAGGGACTGGGTATATGATTTGAGCTTCCATAATTATTGATGATGATTTACATTTATATCCTGTCTTTCTCTCATTACTCATTATATCATAGAATCATAGAGTCGGAAGAGACCACAAGGGCCATCCAGTCCAGCCCCATTCTGCCTGCAGGAATACACAATCCAAGCACACCTCACAGATGGCCATCCAGCCTTTGCTTAAAAACCTCCAAAGGAGACTCCACCACACTTCCAGGCAGCGCATTCCACTGTTGAACAGCTCTTACCATCAGGAAGTTCTTCCTAATGTTTAGGTGGAATTTCTTTTCCTGTAGTTTGAGTCCATTGTTCCGTGTCCTAGTCTTTGGAACAGCAGAAAACAAGCTTGCTCCATCCTTAATATAACATTCCTTCTACTGAGACTCAAGATGGCTAACAACATATTTAAAAACAATACTGATTAAACACTATACAAAAACTTCAAAAAGAATCATAAATATAAACATTATTTTAAAACAGTTACGCAATTTATATGGTTGAAAACATTAAAATATTTAAACTGTTTGGAAACCATAAAAACAGCACGGCACAGCTTTAAAAGCCCACCTCAGTCAGTTTCTAAAAACCTGACAGAATAGAAAAATCTTCACTTGCTAGTGGATGGAGAGCAAGGACGAAGCATCTTGGCCTTCCTAGGGAGAGAATTCCAAAGTCTGGGAGCAGCCACAGAAAAGGCCTTGTTCCCACCCAATGAGCCTGAGAATGTAGTGGGACAAAGTGAAGGGTCTCTCCTGAAGATCTTAAGAGCTCTAATGGGCTTATAAATTTATCCTGATGGCATGCTTTGCAGAATATTTTGGGAGGTCTGAAATGAAGGGCACATAGTTGACACTTTGAACAACATATGATTGGATCTCATAAAAAGTCGGAGACAGACTTAGGCAGGCTGCAAAAATACTTCTGTCAGCTATATGCAAGAGTTTGGGAGGTGTGTTATGCTGTGTCAATCCCTTGGTCCATCTGACCAGGAACAGGAACTCTCTAGGGTTTCAGGTAGGCCTCTTTCCTGGACCTACCCAAAGGTCTTCTGGTGGTCTGTGTCATAGCTTTTAGCCCTTGAGCAAAGAAGAGAGGGCTAGGAAACAGGAGCTCCATGCTCTTACCCACCCACTCCCCAGTGCCTTCTTCTCCACCTTCCTCAGTGGAAATATGAGTAATCAAAAGTAAAACCACTTTTGCCTTCCCTCCCCCTTGAGAAGAAAGGAACCTGTGCGTGTGTGTGCCATATAGCCAAAATCACTTCGAGGCTTAACAAAGAGTTTATGAAAGTGTCATTCTATGCAAAACAGATTATATCTTGATTTATATTGACTTAATGTTATATAAATATGAGGTGCTTTGTGATTGTAGACCATGGTGAAGTTTTCAATCTCTTGCACAGTTTTTTTAAAGTAACTTTCCAACACTTTGAGGAGCTGCTGCTAAACATTGTCAGTAAGATCAGTGATCTGACCCTGTAATAAAAGGTATCTTTATAGGTGCTGAGAAAGGGCCTACACCACAGCAGAAGACTTCATAGATTGCAAACAGAAGGTCCTAGCATTGTATCCCTGGCAATTCCACTTAAAATAGGGATCCCCATCGGACCCACAAATGTCTTCTACTGTTATCACCAATCAGTGATCAGAGATAATATGCCTTGTAGAGCCTGGGAAGCTGTTGCATGGAACTGGGCTCTGGTTTGCAGCCTGGGAAGCTGTTGCCTGCAACTGGATGCTGGTTTGCAGCCTGGGAAGCTGTTGCATAAAACTAAGTTCTGGTTTGCAGCCTGGGAAGCTGTTGCCTGCAACTGGATGCTGGTTTGCTGCCTGGATCTGTGATATCAGTTTTAAGAATGACTTCCATCTGCCTGAGAATATGGAGAGATAGTGCTATGCAGAGTATGCCTTGCGCGCTAGTTGGGGCAATGATCTGGCTCCATGTAAGGCCATTTAACGTGTAGAGTAATACTGGGTTGTTACTTTTTTTAAAATGAAAGAACTGCAATATAAATTGGAATGTAAATTAATGAATTACAATATAAACAAACAGTGAAATGTTGTCATTTGTTCTTTCTAATGTTAAGAAACCTACGCTTCGTCAGCGTGCACACTTTGAATTTTAAAGTGGAGAAACAATGACACAGATACCACTCTGTTCCCACTTGCATTATCCGTCTCTACCCTGTTCAAGTGGAAGGATCCATGCAGGAGAGTGACAAAACAGGGCTTTTTCAGGCGTGGCCCCCATTTGTGGCACCACTTGCCTAAAGACACCAGGCTAAGATCACCAACCAGCAGGGATTTTCTAATGCATAATCCCTCTGGTTAGCATTTTAGCTTTCCTTACCTATGCAGGAATGTAGGTTATTACTGATTTTTAATAAGTGGACAATCCCATGTTACAAGCTGCAGGAATATTAGAGAAGGTCAAGACACTTGAATCTAGGAGGTATCCTTTCCAGGCCTAGAAATTTCCTATCTATAGACCAGGGCTGTAGCCCATACACTTTTTTTATATTTAGTTAGTAATAGTCTGCTTTTCTCCCACCGAGAAGGCGCTCTCCCATGTCCTTAACAAATATGCTTGCCAAGGTGGTGGTACCAAGATAAAGCCCTCCCTTGCAGATTGCTAAAACTCAAGCTGGCTGGTAGAGGGAGATACGGTCTTTCAGATAGTCTGGACCCAAGCTGTGTAGAATGGGGCACGCAGCCTTTCTCGGACTTTCTCTCATGCCAGTCCTTTCACCCTTTCTCCAGGAGCCTTCAACTACTTGAAGGAGAACTTCTCCAACGCCCCCAGCCTGGACATGAGCACAGCCTCGTTGAACATGCTGGTGCGCCTGATGATCGCCCAGGTCCAGGAGTGCGTCTTCGAGAAGGTCATGCTGCTCAGAGCCCAGAGTGACTTCCTCACCTGCCTACAACTTGCCCAGGAAGCAGCCAGGGTACTAACCAGCGTGTGGACACATTGGGGTGGAGGGGTGGCCTCAGAGGCATGGGGAAAGGGCCCAGAATTTGGAAATACAGTAGGACCCTTGTATCCGCTGATTCATTATCCACTGATTCTGTTATCCGCGGGACACAAACAGCACACCTACCATACAGTCTTCCTAGAAAATGCCTAGAGAGGCATCCTCTCTAGATGTTTTATAGATCCTCCAAGGCAACTCTATGGTATTTTAAACAGGAAGTACTTTTATTTTCAATGGCATTCGCTGTTATCCACAGTTTTTGGTATCCACGGGGGGGCCCAGAACCAAACTCCCATGCATATGGGGGTCCTACTGTACAGTTGGCCCTCAACTTTTGTGAGGGTGAGGGGCGTAAGATCCCCACAGAAGTGGATAAGCCATGAATGTAGGCTTGCTATTTGTTTTACTTGAGATAACACTTCTTTCAGGGTCCTCCAGAGCGTGATTCTGTAGTATGCTTCTGCCAGAAGTTGACCATAGAATTGCGCTGGAGGACCTACAAATGCCTAGAGACATGTTCTCTCTAGGGATCTCTAGGCCCTCCAGTGCAACTCTGGTCAACGTCCGGCAAAATCATACCATAGAATCACACTGGAGAACCTAGAAAATGCCTGAAAGGAACATGCTTAGTAATCCACAAAGAATCAAATCTGTGAATGCTTAGCCCATAAATGTGGAGGGGTGACTAGTTGCTTGAGAGAGAGAGAGAGAGACTTGTTTTCTGTTGTTATGTGTCTTCAAATCAGCTTCAACCTGTGGCGACCCTACAAGTGAGAGACCACCGAAAGCCCTAGTCGTCAACAGCCTTGCTAACTTAGGGCAGCAGTGGCTTCCTTGGGTGAATCAGCCCATCTGTAATGTGGTCTCCATCTTTTCCTATTGCTTCCCATTGCTGGGACTCATCCTTCAGAAAAGTAACTTTTCCAAACTCTGCCATCCAACACCCCGATGCTGACACATTGCTGAAGCTAAGCCAGTGGGTGGACCTGGACAGTTGCAAGGAAACAGAGGTTTTTCTGTTTCTTATTTGCTTCCATGTCCATGTTTCCAAGGGGTAGCTGTTAATGGTTTTCTAGAATCACAGAATCATAGAGCTGGAAGGAACCCCAAAGGGCATCTAGTCCAACCTCTTGCCAGTACAGAAATCTATAGCTTGGAAGGTTGGCTGCAACATCTACATCCTCACCTGTTTTTATCTGTCTTTGGTTCCTTCCAGGTCGAAGAGGTTTACACTCTGGTGTATCACACCATGACCCAGCCACACGTGAAGGACTACGTCCCTTTCTCATGGACCACCATGGTGCACGTCAAGTCTGAGCACTTCCAGGCCCTCTCGCACTACTATGCCGCCATTGCACTTTGTGACTGCCCTCGTGAGTATCCTGGGTTCAGTTTTGCCCATGTTTTTCCTCCAGGGAGGTCAAAGTAGCTCTCCTCCTTCTGATTTAACTCTCCCAACAACAATCCTGTGAGGTAGGCCAAGGTACAGTGACTGGCTCAGGTCTGTTAGTTTGTTTTGCTGGGGTGGAGAAGTGAGGAGCTAGTACATGAATTTATTTTTTAAAAAACATACAGTAGAACCCCCGTATTCACTGATTCATTATCCACCGATTCAGTTATCCACGGTTTTGGTGTCAGCACAGCTACCACAGAGTCTTCCTAGAAAATGCATCCTCTCTAGCCATTATCTAGGTCCTCCAAGGCAACTCTATGGTATTTTAAACTGTCCCATTATTTTCAGTGGCATTTGCTAGTGTTCACGGTTTTCAGTATCCACAGCCCTGCCCCCCCCCCGAATGAATCCCCAGCAGATACGGAGGTCCTACTGTATCTCACAAACTTTACATTTTAACGTTCCACAATACCTTACAAACAAACACAAGCACCATGAACAAACACATATTTAATTAGGTATTTATATCATGCTCTTCAGCCACAAGGCTATCAGAGCGGCTTACAATTTGTTTTAAGCAATAGCAGTTTACACATTTACAATGCAATAGGCAGCTTCCAATGTGTGTTAGCTAATTGCCCCACGAGCCGGGTACTCATTTTACCGGCCTACGAAAGGATGGAAGGCTGAGTGAACCTTGGAGCACGCTGGAATCAAACTTGCAACGTGGTGGCTTGCAGTACTGGCATTTAACCACTGTGCCACCAGGGCACTAACAAAACTAACAAAAAAGAATGACTTCCTACTTTCTTATTGGAAGTTAATTTACAGTTTATTTATTAATTAAAATGTTTATCTTGAACCATATACTCATGGGATCTCAGGGAAACACACAAGTAAAATTAATTTAAACAGTTCAAAACACTTTCAAATTTAAAACAATGGAAATTTGCAAAAAGCAGTGTGCTCCCATCTGAACCTGTCTGGTGGAGGTCAGAAAAATTTCATCTTTGGACTGCAGCTCCCAGAATCCCCCAGCTGGGATATCCACTGCTACAGATGCCACAGGGGAAAAAAATAGCTTTTCCAAGCTTCTCATGGTTTCAACTCATTCTCCTTTATGCATTTGTATTTGTTAATTAATTAAAATATTTGTGTGTGTGTGTCCCCAACCCACATATAGCAAGATCTCAGGGCAGCGTGCAAGTAACATCAATCTGAACAATTTAGAATGATTTAGAGTGCTAAAAATTATTTGAAGAGACTGAAAGCATATTAAACAATTTAACACATTAAAACAAGTTAAGAAAGTTGAAACACTATGTGGATGTACATTTTGGAGAAATCCAGAAGCTTTAATAAAAAGTCCTATTTTACCTTGGTGCCAGAATCAAACCATTGTGCTAACCCAGTGGTTCTCAAACTTTTTACCTCTGTGACCCCCTTTATATCTACATGCAGACATTGCAGACCCCCCTGGAGTGGGGGCGGTAGTGAGGAGTCCCAGGCGCCAGGTGTGCATTATTTCTGTTCCGCCATGTCTGGGGAGCACGCCTGCTGTCGCTTCCCACCTTTGGGAAGGAAAGAGCAGAAGCCCCCAAGTCTTTTCTATGGCGGCTGCCCTGTGCCATAGGGACTCGCTTCTCTGTCCTCTTTCCACTGGAGAGCCCGCCAGTGCCTGCTTTGCAAGCTCAAAAATGCACGCCTGGCACCTGGGAAATTGGAGGGGGGGGGTCAGTAATAAAAGTAAGGTAAAACTGGAAGGGAGCATAAGTTTTGTTTTGCCTTCATTTTCATATCAGTGCTGCCTGTCCAAAGGGAAGGAACAGGTCTTTGGAGGTCTTTAAACAAAGGTTAATGGACAGCTTTCAGGGGTGCTTTAGTTGTGTATTCCTGCACAGCACGGGTTGGACTAAATTGCCCTCACAGCCCCTTTAGAATCATAGAATCATAGAATTGCAGAGTTGGAAGAGACCACGAGGGCCATCCAGTCCAACCCCCTGCCCCACAGGAATCACGATCAAAGCATCCCCGACAGATTGCCATCCAGCCTCTGTTTAAAGACCTCCAAGGAAGGAGACCCCACCACGCTCCGAGGGAGTGTGTTCCACTCCTGAACAGCTCTTACTGTCAAAAAGATCCTCCTAATCTTGAGGTGGAATCTCTGTTCCTGGAGCTTGCATCCATTGCTCCGTGTTCCAGTCTCTGGAGCAGCAGAAAACAAGCCTGCTCCATCCTCAACGTGACACCCCTTCAAATACTTAAACAGGGCTATCATATCGCCTCTTAACCGTCTTTTTTCCAGGCTAAACATACCCAGTTCCCTAAGTCTCTCCTCATAAGGCATCGTTTCCAGACCTTTCGCCATTTTGGTTGCTCTTCTCTGGACATGCTCCAGTTTGTCCATATCCTTTTTTAATTGTGGTGCCCAGAACTGGGCACAGTATTCTAGGTGAGGTCTGACCAAGGCAGAATAGAGCGGCACTATTACTTCCCTTGATCTGGACACTATACTTCTATTGATGCAGCCCAAAATCGCATTGGCCTTTTTAGCTGCCGCATCACACTGTTGACTCATGTTCAACTTGTGGTCTACTAGGACTCCTAGATCCCTTTCGACTCTGAGATTCTATGATTCTAGGTGTAAAAACTGGCCACCGCTGGAGGTTGCCCAGTCTTGGTATAAAGGCTGCTTCCTGCATGTCTGTAGACTGTTTTTTGAATACATGTGCAAGTTTGCTCCTAAACCTGAATTGGACCATTTTGGTTCTTAAAACAATAGCATTACACAGCCTTGGTTCATTCCCTTCAGAAGCCCATCCCTCTGGTTTGGAGCAAAAGTTCTTTAGCACACTCATTTGTCTTGTCAACAAATTCTTGGCCCAAGCAGTCTCCCCCACCATCCCACTCTGCCTGTCCCCCTTCTCGCTGCATATGCCCCAAAGCTGGCATGTGCTGAGACTCCAGGCCCCATGGTGCCAAGATGATGGTGCCAGCCCTCTCTTCTTCTTTGATCTTAATGGGTTTATAACTGCACTTCCTACCAAGGTGTTGGTTTTGGGAGCAGGGCGGAAGTTGTACTGCTGCCAGGTGGCTCAGCTGAGCATCTGTGGTGCTCTGGAAGTCCAGAGGCCCATCCTTAATTGCTCATCAGCTCCTTCTGTTGCTAAGAGTGGCCTTAATCCTGGGCTTGATCTTCACCTAAGAAGCTTAGCTGCAGCTTTGGCTGGGGAATGTTAATGAATACGTACAGGATTGATCCCATCTCTTAGAGGAAGGGGTGCGGGGCAGCGCATCTCTGTGTGTTTTCTTCTCACAAGGGCTTGGTCATGTGGACCTCCATGTTGAGGGCTGAGCTTGGAAAAGTTCCTCTTTTTGGACCACAACTCTCAGAATTCTCAGTTATGGTCCGGAATCTCAGGCCACTTGGGGAAGGTGTGGTCACTTCTTGGAGATTAATTTTCACCATCCCCTGCATAGGAGATAAGAAGCTGCCTTATATTGAGACAAGTGGTCCATCTAAGGAATCAGTGAACACTAGAGTTCTCTAGCACAGAATTCTAAGCACATTGTCACCAAACTACGAATCCTAGGATTCCCTGGGATGGAGCTGTGACATTTCAAGTGGTATCAAATTATTGTAAGGAGATGATGATGATGATGATGATTTCTTACCTGCTCTTCCTATGGATCGAGGCAGGGAACAACACATTAACACTTAGACATAACATTGGTTAAAAGCATATATCTATTAAAAACATATATCAATTTAAAAGAACAAGTAAAACCAAGACATTTTAAAACAATCAACACACAATTTAAAATTCACACTTTAAAATCATTTGAATAGACCTGCCGGAAGAGGCTAGTCTTTAAAGCTGAATTCTGATGGAGCAGGAGGTCTTTAAACAGAGGCTGGACTGCCATCTGTCGGGGATGCTTTGATCGAGATTTCCTGCGTGGCAGGGGGTTGGACTGGATGGCCCTCGTGGCCTCTTCCAACTCTATAATTCTATGATTGTATGATGTATGAGCATGTGGGAATTAACTTCAGTCCTTCCTCTTCTCTCTTACTCATAAAAGTCCCATTGAGAATGAGACTTCACCCACATGTGACTCCTCTTTGTCTCTGAGAGCCCCAGTTACTCCCTCCAAATAATGGATGCAGAGGAGGACGTGGCCTTTCTCAAATAAACCAATGGGCCTTCCGCCCCTTTCCTCCCAAGTAAGCCTTTGCCCGGTCTGTTTCCTGCAGCCGCATCTGATGCCGATCTCCCAGAGCACGAAAAGGCCTTCCTCCAGTTCCATGTCACACCACCAGAAGGGCCTGCCTTGGCTCTCCTCTTGAAAGATCAGGAAGAACGAAGACGGCTGGGTAAGTGACCCTCCTGCCACAATTTGTCCACTCCCCCCTCCCATGGCTGATAATGGTGTGGGTAAAAAAGCAGAGCTTTGTAAGTTTACATTTTGGGGAGCAACTCCAAAAGAAGCTGAACTTGTGTTGTCTTCGGTCCTCATAATGGTTGGTGATGTAAATCTTTGTAAGTTTTGTCCTCACTGGCAAGAAACAAAAAATAATTCCTGTGTAGTGTAGTGGTTTATGTACAGGTCACCCCGGTATCTGCGGAACCAATATCCACAGTTTTAGTTATCCATGGGACACAAAATAAGGGAACACATACCATAGAGTTGAACTGAAAAAATGCCTAGAGAAGCATCCTCTCTAGGTATCTTCTGGGTCCTCCAATGCAACTCTATGGTATGTTTGTATGGGAAGTCCTTTATTTTAAAAGGGTTTGCTATTGTCCACGGTTTCACTTACATGTGGTAAGTCCAGAAAACCCCGGTGATACAGGGGGTGACCTGTATTGTACTAGGACTCTGGGAGGCCAGGGTTTGAATCCTCACTCAGCCACAGAAACCCACTGGGTGATCCTGGGCAGCTCACACTCTCAAAGCCTCACGGGAAGGCAATGCCAAACTTCCTCTTCCTAAATCTTGCCAAGAAGATCCTGTGATCTTTAGGGTTACCATAAGTCAGAAATGACTTAAGAGGCACATAGCAACAAATTCTCTTCAGTGGTTGAGAACACAAAGATTTCTGCACAGTTCCCAATCGCTGTTTACACTTTGGGAAGTTTTCATCTGTACAGAAATACATGTTGTCGTTTTTCTGTGTAGAAAGCACATTTTCCTATGTAGAAAGCACACTTGACAAGCAGGAATATAGATCCTTTTTTTCCTCACCCAAATTTTCTGTATACAGAACTGATTTTCTGCACAGAAAGGATGTGCTTTTTTGTGTGCAGCAAAAGTGTTTTCTGTGCAGAAATACAAATGTTTTTTTTCTATAGAGAAAACACTTTTCTGGGTGGAAATACATCTGGTTTTTTCTGTACATAGTAATAGGAAACCCCATAGAATCGCACTGAGGACCTAGGAAATACCTAGAGAGACCATATTTTTCAGACAGTGGATAATTGAAACCACAGGTACTGGTCCAGCGTGTGTGTGTGTGTGTCCGTGTCCTGTAGCTTGCATATGAGTAATGTTTTTTGAGATCTGTTTTGCTCATAAAGTCTGTTACTTTCAGAGTGTGAATTAGTATACCATGGAGGTTTTTTTAAGGAACGCAACTATCTCATTTAAACCAGAACTTACTGTATGTACTTCTGCATAGAAAAGTGTGTTCTGTACTCGTAAACGTGGTTTTCCTACTCAGAAAACAAGTTTCTTCACAGAAAAAAATGCATGCATTTCTGTACAGACAAATATTTCTCAACGTGCAAAGCATCTCTCAGCAGCCATATGGCAGCCTGTATTCTTCCTAACAGCATTTCCGGGTATGGAGCAACCCCTGTCTCAGCTGTGAAACAAATAGCAAACTAGCATTCTTTCAATTCTTCAGCATGGTTACAAAGAGATCAATAATCTACTAGCTGTACCTAGCATAACATATGCCATTAAAAACTCCCCACAAAACTCCCGTTATACCTCATGACAATGCTGTAAGGTAGGCTAGTGGATTTTAAAATTCCTCCTCCCCATTCTCAGCACTTTTCCTGGAATTGCTGAGGGTGACTTGCTCTGTTGTCCTGCCATCGCTGCTGGCAGTTGAATGCCTGGGTCCCGTTGTAGGCGACCTGCCAGTGGCGACAGTGGGCCCATCGCAGACAGGCCATCACCAGCAGTTGACTGTCTGGGTCTCATCGTAGTGGCAGTGGTGGTGTTCTGCGGTCACCGCCAGTTGACTGCCTGCATCCCATTGTAGGCAGCCCGTCGCCGCTGCCAGTTGACTGCTTAGGTCCCAATCCGGGCCACAGATTGAGTGGCAGGAGTGGATTGTGAGGTGGAGAGGGAATTTGCATGAGGGTGGTGATTGGTTGGGTGTGTTTCCTGAGCAGCCAATCAACACACTGGGAAAGGCAACATACCCAAGAGAATTACATATAGAGATGTTTCTACAGGAAAAGCTCACCTCAAAAAAGCCATCATGAGGCACGAAGAAGCCATGAGAATCCACAGCTTGTGCAAGATTTTGAGAAAGATGGACATTCTCCAGGAGGTGCTCTGCTTTGCCCACAAGCGTTCACTGAGCAAGTACTCTGAGATCGACCACGAGGAAGACTTCTTCGAAACAGCAGATGCCCCCGACATCCATCGTAAGTGAGCCGCTGATGTGAGCCCATCTTTGGACTTATAAATGTCATTGATGTCACTTGCCTTGGCAACAGATGGTCCTTGCTGTCACTTGGAGATGCCACATTGCAACATTAACCTTGACAGAGTAGTTGATAAGAGTTTTAAAGGATTTGGTTTCTTTCCTATCTATCTATCTATCTATCTATCTATCTATCTATCTGTGTTTACCAATCTGTCATGTTTATTAATTCCTTTTCTGGGACATCCAAGTATAATATACAATAAAACATACCAGTTTACCTCAGTTAACCAAGTTGATGTATTCCCGGGCTTTACTTCTTTAACTAACTTTGATACCAGAGACAGAAACAACATGGCAAGAGCAGGGATAAGAAGAGCAGTTCAACATTTTTCAGCAGACTTTTTATTCAAAACTAAGAAATATACACATGTGAAATGAAACAAGCAGATCAGGGAAGCCTTGCATAAGGAAACTAAAATATTTTGAATCTTCTAGAGACCACTTGAAAGCTTCTTCCCAAATACATCCTGGTATGTTTTTCTTTTCTTTCAACAGAATCCACCTTCCATTTTAAAGACTTGTAATAAAGGAGTGTCTTTGTCAGAGGCTTTGTTAACTGAGGTATATCTGTATAAGAAAACATTATTTTAAAACAATTAAAGAAATTAAATTAGAAAAGCAAAGCCCTACAGAATAATATAGTTTAGAGTCTAGCTGTTTTAATTGTCTGTTGTTTTTAGACTGTTTAACTTTGTATTTTTTACTGTCTTAATGTGTGTATTTAAAGTTTTAATTTTTTAATATTTTCAATCTTTTTTGTTTGGCATACTTTGCTGGGCTGCGAGGTAATAGATAAATGCTTCATAAAGAAATAGTTTGGGCTTCCTGCTGGAATCTCAACAGGTATAGAGCCGCCTGACTTACTTTGGGAGGCTATTCCACAACTGAGGTGTCACCACAAAAAAAGTCCTATTATATATGCATACTAACTTAGTCTCTGGAGGGTAGCAGGTTACAAGGTGGGAGGCTCTTGTAGAAACCCATATGACAGTTGGGTCCAGGGCCCAAGAATATAAGCATTTCTTTTAAAAAATAAGACTATTTAAAAAAAAATAAGAAGAAACATACAGCAGGCAGAGCTGAATTTTGTACAGTACAGTATATCTGCAGGATACAGAAACTTGTCCAAGGAAAGAAAGTGGAGATGATCAGGATGCTGGCGTTTTGTGTGTTTGTGCAGGGTTGTGAAATATACACCTGCTGTTCTGATGTGTATCTTTGCGCCTAAAGCCTGAACCTTCACTAATTAGGAACACCAGTCCAGTAAATTCACTGGCTGATTCATTGGCCCTGTAATTTAAAACAAGGTTTCCATCTCCCTTCCCACCCCTTTCTTCTTTTAGCCAAAACACACCAGAGACCAGAAATCAAATCCCCCAACTTTTCCAAGGTGAAGGTGACAGACATCTTTCATCGGCTGGTAGGTACAGCAGGGTCGGATGTTTGTGGAAACAGAGAGGGTGTTGTGTGGATGTAGTGTCAGCATTCAAAAAAGTTATGGATTTTGGAATATTTCAGATTCTGGAATTCCAGATAAGAGAGATTCAACCTGTAATTAAAAAAAAAAACACCTTGATGTGTTTTGGCCTGTGTGTACTTTTGTGTATTCCTATACGGCAGGGGTTGGACTGGATGGCCCTTGTGGTCTTGTCCAACTCTATGATTCTATCATTCTACTTCCAAGGTCTTCTTGCAGCAGTACAAAACAAGCACTCCCAAGAGGTGGCCCTCTGATCTCCAAAGAAGAGGAGTCCACCACCTTCTAAGGTTGTCCATTCCACTGTAGAACAGCTCTCACAGACAAGAGGCTCTTCCTAGCATTAAGGTGGAATCTCTTTTTTTCTGCTGTGAATCCACTGATTGTCTCCTAGAACTTGCCACACTCTGAACAGTTATAGTGCTATTATTCCACTTTAACTGCTATGGCTTGCTCCTGTGAAATTCTGGGGTTTGTGAAGTTGAAGGCTTTCATGGCCGGCATCCATAGATTTTCCTTCATTTTTTTCCGGGCTGTGAGGCCGTGTTCTAGAATAGTTTCTTTCTGACGTTTCGCCTGCATCTGTGGCTGGCATCTTCAGAGATCTTTCTCTGAAGATGCCAGCCACAGATGCAGGCAAAACATCAGAAAGAAACTATTCCAGAACACGGCCTCACAGCCCGGAAAACCCCCAAGGAAAATTCTGGGGTTTGTAGTTCAGTGAAGCTAAAGAGCACTCTGGCTGAGAATGCTAAATGCCCCTCCCTAAACTGCAAATTCCAGGATTCTATAGGAGGCAGCCAGAGTAGTTAAAGTAGAATAATAGTCCTATAACAATGTAGTATGATAAGGCCTGGAGCAGCAGAAGACAAACTTGGTCCATCTTCTACATGACCTCCCTTCAGATATTTAAAGAGAGCTATCATGTCACCTCTCAACCTTCTCTACTCCAGACTAAAGATGCCCAGCTCCCTAAGCCACTCCTCATAGGGCATGGCTTCCAGACCTCCCACCATTTTGGTCTCCCTTCTCTGGACATGTTCCAGGTTCTCAATATTCCTCCTGAACTGTGGTGCCCAGAACTGGACACAGTATTCCAGGTAGGGTCTGACCAAAGCAGAACAGAGTGGCACTATTACTTCCCCTCTCCAGTAAGTGGCTTGTGAATACTTGGTCCAGAAATTTCTGTACTTTGATTTTAAATAACTCCTGAGAAAGCCTTTGGGAGTACAGACAGGACAAAACATGTTGGGCCTTTTTATTAATAAAATAACCATCTTTCGTGCATCTTGAGATGTGTCTCCATTTTCTTTTGTGGAATTCACTGGATGCTGCCCAATCTCTGCTTCTTTCCCCTTACAACCCATGCCGTTCCGCTTTCTCCCAGGGCCCGCTGTCTGTTTTTTGTGCCAAGAACAAGTGGCACCCTCCACGGACGGTGCATCTCGTCCGAGGAGAGAACGGCTTTGGCTTCACCCTTCGAGGAGACTCGCCAGTCCTCATTGCTGGAGTCATCGCTGGAGGCTGTGCAGCGGTGAGTGTCAATATTTCTCCGAAGCGGGGTTGGTTTGATTCAAATCATTTCTCAGCAGGGCTGAATTTTAACAATGTAGATCACAGTTTAAGCCACTAGATTGTATTGATTCATCATTTTTAGAAGTATATTGTTATTTAATAAAACCTTGATGCTTATTCAAAGATGTAGGTTTCTTTAGAGGGTAAGAATACATTGAGCAGTTGTTCTGAATTACTTTCAGATTGATTGGTTTTCAGGTCCTCAAAAAATGAGACCCCCTGCATTTCCATTCAGGTGCCTCTTCCTTTTTGTAGATCTGCTCCGTTCCCCCAAAACTGTCTTTCTGTCTGTGCACATAGGAGGGGGGCAAAGTTAAGAGCAAGAGAGAGAATGTGTGTCATTCATGTACATCACCTGCAGAGTAGGACTGATCAGGGTGTCTGCTGTTGACATCCACAGATAATAATTTGCAGTCATATACAGCGGGCCCTCTATATCCTCGGGTTCGATATCCGCGGATTTGAGCAACCGCGGATTGAGCCTCACAGCAGCAGGAGGAGGAAGAGGACCAGACCCTGCGCATCGCCACAGCCTCAGCTTCCCCACCAGTTCCTGGCCTGCAGGATCCTGCTCCTCCTCTTCTTCCTCCTGTGTGCTGTGCGTTCCACCCGGGTAACCAGCAGCAACATCTTGCCCTCCTTTTCCTCAGTTCCCTCCATGCTTCAGTTCCCCCGTGCCCTCACCTGCTAACAGCCCGAGTCTGCCCAACACTGTCACCCCCCGCTCTACCTATGTCCAAGCGGCAGCTCCAGGTGGAGACACCTCCATGAGGGAAGCAGTAGAGGGCCAGGACTTTGCTACCATTTTCTCCATGTCCAGTAGCTGATGCTCCTGCCTGGGGCAGCTTGCCAGAGCCGCCACTTCCTCCACAGCTTCATGTGCTCCAACCCGGTGAAAGAGACACGAGCAGCGTGCAGAAGGAGGAAAAAGCGGAGGAGCAGAATCCACGCTCCGCCAATGCCTCAGCTGCTTCGCATCTTGCCTACAGAGGAGGCCTGCTCCTTCTCTTCTTCCTCCTCCTGCAAACTGTGTGTGTCTCTTTCACCCTGGCTAGGGCATGAAGGCGGAGGTAGAAGCAGCAGTGGCCTCTGTGGCTGTTAGGCAAGGATGGGGGACGGGGACTGAAGCGTGGACCATCCATACCTCAGTTTCCTCCATGCTTCAGTGCCTCCCCCCCACGCCTCGCCTACTAACTGAGTCCTGGAGGAGGAGTAGTCTGGCAGGATAGCTGAGGAGGTGGAGCATGGATTCTACTCCTCCGCTTCTTCCTCCTTCTGCAAACCATGTGGAGTCTGCAGCGGCCTCTGCAACTCAGTTAGCAATGGGGTCGGGGAGGCAGGTGAGGGCAGGGGAGGAATTGAGGCATGGATGGCATTGCTAAAAAACAATGACAACATCATTTTAAAAAATCAAATGAACTTCCATATTACAGCGCCACCAGTTTAAAACAGTATAAAAAGCATTCAAAAACATTAACCCTGAGAATAAAAGCAGAGCACACATACCTCTAAAAACCTTTCTGCCCAACCAAAGCCCTGTTGAAAGTGTTCACCACATCTGTTGTTATGTCTTCCTTGACTTTCTCTTTGCTGCTTAATGATCCTTGCCATCTGAATCTCAGAGGCTGTGATGCACCAAGTGCCCTCTAATATTTCCCCCCCTCTGGTGTGTTTACAGGAAGCTGGTCTGAAAGAAGGCGACTACATTGTCTCCATCGACAGGAAGGATTGCAAGTGGTCCAAGCACGCCGAGGTGGTGCAGTTGTTGAAGGTGGCTGGAGAGGAGGGGGCAGAGGTGGGCGTCATTACTCTGCAGTACTCCGAAGGGCAAAGCATGGTAAGGCCAACCCACTGCTTGCACCGGGCAAAGGAGGGGTCAGGAAGGGCACGAATTGCAGGAGCAACATGACTAGGGCCATACCTGAATGCACACCTGATAGTTTAATTTAAGATGGTGAACAATGCCCTCTTGGCCTGAAGGAAAGTGTCCCACAGTCCACAAGGAAGCTTTCCTACATAAAGTCATAAAAACAAAGGAAATTGGCCTTATGCTAAGTCAGGGTGATACGTTCCCAGACTTACCGTTTATAAATAAAACCACTGATAATAGCAAGCCCTATTAAAATAAAGGATTTCCAGTACAAACATACCATAGAGTTGCATTGGAGGACCTAGTGATTCTTAGAGAGGACACCTCTCTAGGCATTTTCCAGCATGGATCTATGGTATGTGCCCCTATTTGAGGCCAGCTGCTTCTTAATTATCTGAACTGCCCCCCTCCCTCCCCCCACAGCTGCTGGGGTGGGGTGGGGAAATGCAAAACTGCATGAGTGGAACATTATGCTCTGCCTACTTCATGTAAGATCTTAGCCAGTGTGTGTACAGTCAGCCCTCCACATTTGCGGGGATTAGGGGCAGAGCACTCCCGCCAAAGTGAAAAAACGTCCTCCTCAACATGAATGCTACAGAGTCCTCTCCCATCAAATTCTTATAACTTTCCCAGCTGAAATCCCTTCCTGCCCCCTTCCTTCAGTTCCGCTTTCTCCCGACTGTCTCCTGTCCTGCTAAAACCTCCAGTCACTTGCTTGGGTTTCCAGCTTGCAACTGGTATCCCTCCCTCTTATTCTTAAGACTTTCCTGGCTGAAAGACCATCCCACCCCCTCCTTC
Source organism: Gambelia wislizenii (assembly GCA_030847615.1). Classification (NCBI taxonomy): domain Eukaryota; kingdom Metazoa; phylum Chordata; class Lepidosauria; order Squamata; family Crotaphytidae; genus Gambelia; species Gambelia wislizenii. Next base: position 332,168,961 of record JAUMIR010000004.1, read on the forward strand.
AGTTTCTCTTTCTCCCAACTGTAGAAGCCCCACCGTCCTCTGCTTTCTCCACCTCCAAAGACATAGCGAGGGAGGCATGCCTTCCTCCAGCATCTCCGGGCATGGAGTAAACTCCCAGAGGAGCCAGAAAGAAGCCCCGCCATCTTCTGCTTTCCCTGTCATGGTGGAAAGCCCCTCTGAAGAGAGAGTGGGGGGCGTTCCTTCCTTCAGAGTCCGCGGACACAGAGTAGGCTCGGAGAGCTTAATCAAATTTGTGAATGCCAAACCCGCAAAAGTGGAAAGCCGAGTGTAATTCATGGTTAATTGATTTCTGGTTTTAAATAATTGTATTTTTTATGTTTTTACTGCTTCTTATCCATGGCTGCTTGTCTTCAGTTATGAGAATTGTCATGTGGTAGGCTTGTTCTTCTGTCTCTTGTGTTTTCCTTTAAGTTGCTCTCGGTCAAAGAGCATGATAGAAATCCTGGATCATCCAAATGATGACGGCTCTCCTGTTCTGTTTCTTTCTCTGGGAAGGTGGACAAGAAGTCTGCGGCAATGTCTTCGGGCTCTGGCAGCCTGCTGAAGGGCAACAAGGAGAACAGCCGCAAGAGCCTGATGCAGAGCAAGGGGCCCAGCACCCTCCTGGCCTGGGGCAAGAGGAGCAAACGCAGCAAAACCAGCAGCACCTACAGCCTCCCTTTCTCTGCCGTGGGGGACAACGACCTGGCGTGCTGAGTTCCCTGGCTGTCACTCGGACTGCAGAAGGAGGTGGCGGGCCCTAGGGAGAGGAAGACCCGGCCTTCCCTGTTCCTGGGACTTTTTACAGCAAGTCGCGCTCTGGCAGTGAGCGTCAGTGGATTTGGCTGTGGAATCGAGGATGTTCTTATTTTACCAGCGTACATGAAGGCTTGCTTCTGAAAAGGGATGGGATTAAGAAAAAGAAATGAACTCTGGGCAGGCAGACTCCTGGTAGCTAAGGTAAGCCTCTGTGCTCAGGGGCAGTCTACCTCCAAATGCCAGCTGATGGAGACAAACGATAGGAGAGGGCAGCACCCTTTATGCCCAGCTTGTGAGTTTCCTGGGGAAGCACCTGGAGGCTGATCTTTGATGACTGGACTGGACTGGATTGACTGTTGCTAAACCGCCTTGAGAGTTGCTTATTCTAGCAAATGTAAAAGGCTTTTGGGATGCTTTGAATGGAGTTCTTAATCTCATTCTGCTAAAGCCAACTCCTGAGCAACACCTGGAGGTGAGTGCTCCCTGCCTGTCTGCTCACAGAGCCAAGACCTTTGATTCCGGTTCTGAGCCACCCAGCTTGCAGAGGGACGGACCAGTCAATGGAAGACAATAACAAGGTTTTAAGAGGTTTGGGAGGAACAGCTGGTGGAAACATCCACCTGCAAAGCTAAATTGAAACAAAGGAAGGTGGGCAGTTGGAAAACATTTTACAAAAAGCCGAAGGGTGAAACATGCTTCAAAAGGGAATAGAGGTAACATAGCGGCCAGCAGCCCAGTCCTGTACATACTTACTCAGCAGTGCATTCCTCTGGATTCAGTGGGGCTTGCGCCCTGGTAGGTATGCTCAGAGGATCGGCCAGGAAGTCCATAGTCCTGATTTTGCTGCTATCTCTGTCCACATGGCCTTAGGGAAGCCTTTCTCTGACCCCACCCCTATCTACAATTTGTGCATAGTATCAACTTACTTTATAAGGTTGTTGTCAAGGTTTATGAGGTAGTGTCTGGAACCCAGTTGGTGTCTTACTTGTGTGTAAATTCCCTTCTGAATGCAGTTGGACATTCCTTTCCAATGTGGAATTGGCTGCGTTCAGTTCAAGGTTGTGGAAGCAGAGTGGCGCCTGCAGTCTTGATGCACACACAATTGATGGTACACCAGTGCTACTCAAAATGGTGGTTGGTGGACCAGTGCCAGTCCACAAGGTATTTGCTGCTGGTCCATGGCAAGTTTCCAGAAAAGAAGGAAACCCTTGTAGTCAATGGGCACAAATAAGGTGCCAGTCCTGGCACATTGCAGGGAGGGGGGGAGAGGGATGACCCTGCTATTCCCCAACATCAGATAGCTTAAGGAGCACTGTGGTACACAACCCTGATCTAGGATCTCAGCCATACGCTGAAATCAGCATCACTTCAGTGTAGTGTAAATTTACACTGGCAGTTCCACCTATACAGAATATCAATGTAGCACAACATATGTGGATCAGTGGTCAGTGCATATGGCTGACAACCCATTGTGCAGTTGCAGTGCTCAGTGTGCAAAGGCAATAAATAGAGGCAATGTGTATTCACATGCTTTCTGTGTACTTCAATGTGCTACCGCATGTGCAACAGTCCCACACACGCAATTCCACTTACTCAGCCATCAGCTGCTTATGACTGGTGCACAATGTAAATAAATAAATAAATAAAGCATTCCACACATGTAGCACCACTTTACCCTGTGTATATCACTAATGGGATGCTGGCCATAGTCTGCCAGACATTTAGAGCATTCCAGAAAATGCTGTATGGGCATCAAGCATGATTTGTTAATTCTTTTTGCAGTCTGGAATGTGCCGTTCATAGAATCATAGAGTTGGAAGAAATCACGAGGGCCATCCAGTCCAACCCCATTCTGCCATGCAGGAATAAACAATCAAAGCATGCCTGACAGATGGCCATCCAGCCTCTGTTTAAAAACCCCCAAAGAAGGAGACTCCACATTCCAAGGCAGTTCATTCCACTGCCAAACAACTTTTACTGTCAGGAAGTTCTTCCTAATGATTAGGAGGAATCTCTTTTCCTGTAGTTTGAGTCCATTGCTCCGTGCCCTTGTCTCTGGAGCAGCAGAAAACAAGCTTGCCCCATCCTCAGTATGACATCCCTTCAAACATTTACACATGGCTATCATGTCCCCTCTTAACCTTCTCTTCTCCAGGCTAAACATGCACAGCGCCCTAAGCTGCTCCTCATAGGGCATGGCTTTAAAATTTCCCACCTCCTCTGGTTGCCCTCTCTGGACTCATTCCAGCTTGTCAGTATCCTTGAATTGTGGAAAATGTGGTTAATTTTGTTTTAAACATTTAGCCTACATAATTCTCCCTAATCCTCAACAACTCTTTCAGATGCCAACATCTGGATTGGAAAATGAGAAGAGAGGATGGGTTATCCCAGGCAGGTTAAGGTTTTCCTTCCTTAGCGATTTCCCAGCACAGGTTGGTGATGCATGAGTGTTTTGAGAGGGGGGAATTGGGGCAGGAGGCAGGGGGAAGGCACAGCCATCCAGATAGCCATCCACCTGCCCACTACCACCACATACATTTGGACCACAGCATTCAGGCATTAGAGATCAACTCCATGTCCCATTCCTGACTGAGCAAATGACTGCTCAAGGAAGCAAGGCCATGCTGCTCACTTCATTGAACCCGGGTTGCAGGACTGGCACTCTGTTGGTGGCACAGGCAGGGGTTTATGCCTGAATAGGTACTTTTTGGACCTCCTGCAAGGCCTGCAGCCCAGTCCACAACATCTCCCTCCTGCCAATCAATACGATTGTGCAAAGGACTTCTGATGGGGTCCTGCTTCTGATTGATGCAGCCTCACTCATTTGCGGGAGAAGGGTAGAAAGATCCTCCTTGCGTCGGCATCAAAAGATGGACTTCCTTCAGCCCACCCAGCCACTGGCTCTTAAGATGGGATTGGGGGGTATTTATGTAGTTTTACAGTAAGACAATGAAGCACCACACAAAGGTGTGATGGAAAGTGTTTCTGCCTCCATGTTAAGCTCAATATTTGAAAAGGAAAACCGTGGGGGGGGGGGAGATAACCCTTAGTGTTTCTGTGTTTTCCCACCTTTTATCTGATGCTGACAGCGTTGATTTGAACCCAGGCGAAAGCACGGAACTTACTTCCCATGACTGATCTCAGCCTTGGGGACAAAAGTGACATAGCAATAAAAGGAGTGGCTCAGGACATGCATAGTCTGTTTCTTTTTCTCCACTAAGTAAACACAGCCAACTTCCATGCCTCTGCCCTTGGATGGAGGAGGTGGGTGTACAGCTCCAGTGTGTATCCCAGAGCGGAGGAGTAGCCCTGGTACCTTTTGATCTGGACAGTTGTGCCCAGGACACGTAGGTGGCTTTGTCCAAGAGACTTCAAGGTTATCATGTGAGAAGCAGTAAGTCTGCAAGAGGGAGGACAGGGATTTGAACTTGGGGTATCAGCAGTCCTTGCTGCAGCTTGGAGAATCAGAGAATTAGAAGGACCATCTAGTCCAACCACCTGCCAAGCAGGAACACATGGCTAAGGCATTCTTGAGGGATGGCAGAATTTCTTCAGAGGAGGTTTACCATTACCTTCCTCTGAAGCGGAGTGTGACTTGCCCAAGGCCACCCAGTGGGTTTCCATGGCTGAGCAGGGATTTGTACTCTAGTTTCCAGAGTCATAGTCCAACACTTGAACCACTGCACTACACTGGCCTTCTGCCTAGGAGGGTTCTAGACTTCTTTGGGGGTCTTAGGAGAGTCCACCATCCTCCTAGGCAGTCAAGTCAAAATGTTCTTACAGTCAAGTTCTTCCTAAGGTTTAAGTAAAATCTCTTTTCTAGTAATTTGAATCCACTGGTTCTCATCCTAGTCTAGCAGTAGAAAATAACCTCTCTTCATCTTCTACATGACCTCACTTGAGATATTTGAAGATGACTATTATGTCTCCTATCAGGCTTCTCTTTTACCCCTTTCGATGTCCTCCTCTGAACATGGTACAGCCTGTCGATCTCCTTGAACTGTGGTACCCAGAACTGGACACAGAGAAGATCATATTGCCATGAGTGTTTACTTCTGCTGTTGGCAAATTCTTTAGCACATTCATTGGGGATCATAGACCAAAACCTTGTTGGGACACTTCATTAGCATAATAATTTGTGGAAGTAGTTACACTTTTGCAGAGGTTGATAAGCGAGGTCCCGAGTATAGCCACACATACCTTCTCACACACTCCTCTGACTTGGTGGGTGAGGGAGTTGATCATTGTGTAATATGTGAGGTCATGGCTATGTTTGTTGTACAATTGCAATCCAGTGTACTGGTGTTGTTGCCTGTTTGTGCTACACTGAAAAGTGCACAGAATCTTGGCTATAGTTATGGGATGGCACTATCTAATCCTGTATTTTGGTGACACGATGGTCACCCAGTTGCCTACAATAGTGATTGTCAATCTTTGGTCCTCCAGATGTTATGAATTTTAATGATGGAGTTATGTAATGTGTGTATGCAATTGGTGTGCTGTTTTTTTTAATGCTTTTAATTTTTAAAAATTGAAACTGTTTTAATTATCTTGCATTTTTAATTGTTAAAATTATGTTCTAATAATACAGTTGTACCCCCACATCTGCAGAACTGATAGCTACAGTTTCAATTATCCACAGAACACAAAATAGGAACACATACCATAGTCATGCTGGGAAATGCCTAGAGAGGCATCCTCTATAGGCATCTTATAGGTCCACTAATTCAACTTTATTACATGTTTTTACCAGAAGCCCTGTATTTTAATAGAGTTGGCTGTTATCTGCGGTTGCCGGTATCCACCGTAAGTCCTCAGATGTGGGAGTCTGACTGTATTTAATTCTTTTTTAACTTTTGTAATTAATGTTTTAGTTGTATCCTTTTTAAATTATTGTAAGACACCTTGAATCCCATTTTGGGAGAAAGGCAGGATATAAATCCAATAAATAAATAAATAAAATAAAAATAAATGCTTTGGACATCAGCTCCTAGATTTGCTGGCTACTGGCCAAGCTCAAGGGGGCTTCTTGGAGCTGAAAAAAACTGGAGGACCAAAGTTTGAGAACTAGTGGCCTTCAGGAAATCTCATAGCAGGACATGAGTGTGGCCACACCATCTCAAACTCCCAGCAAGAGTTGAGACAGAGGCATACTTCCCTGAATACTGGAGATGAGCTATAGTCAGTCACCCTGTCTAGTAGACATTGATGGGTCCATCCGCCATAAATTTATCCAGTCCCCTTTTAAAGCCATCTAAATTTTCAGCCATAGCTGTCAGTTACCTCCAACTAGAGTTGGCCAATTGTTGGCTGGTAAGTCAATGTGCAGGTAAATCCCGTTAATTCAATGGATCTTCTCTGGCCAGGAATAACAATAGGATTTAGGCCATAGAGTCCTGGCTTGGGGGCAAATGCGGGGTGCAAACAGAGGAGAAAGAGAATATGACCGTTGTGGCAGTCAATTCCAGTTTAATTATGCTGTGTGAGAAGGGTTGCTTTTTCTCTATCTGTCTTGCAGGCTGACTGAGTACATGCCTTGCACCCAGACCAAAAACACAAGGCTGGATAGACCAGCAAGGTCATGCGTTTGGGCACCATGACTTCCAGAATCAAACACAAAGGTCCTCCCAAGGATGTCCATATTCATCTTTTATTCACACAACATGGAGTTGCATCTACATTTCCATGCTTCATAATTACAAGAGTTAGTCAGACAACGTTACACAGTAGGTTGCCCCTTTCACTTGTCCCGGAGGCCAGCAGCATTCTAGACACACTCCTTCTCCATCCCGTTCGAGCGACTGACCGCTCCAACTTGCTTGCTGCTTGCCCTGTGACTGAGATGATTGTCCAAGGGAAAAATCCAGGATTTTTTTTTGTGGGGGGGGGGATCTGAGTTTTTGAAAACAGGTGCTGGAGAAGACAAGGAAAATTCAAAAGACAAAATGGAATTGCTTGCCCATCCTGGCCACAAGATCATCTTGTGTTCCATTTATCTCAGTCCAGTAATTTAACATAACTTCCTGATTTACATACACACATACAACTTGAAAAGAAAAACCAAATGTGGGAAGGGGGGGGGGAATTCTATACTGATTGTTTCTATCCAAATAGTTTTCAGTTCTGTTCCAGACTCTGTTTTTGAGGCAGCTGGCATTCTGAATGAAACCAAACTGAGATAGAGGTGACAAACTTGAATGAGAGTTAATGGCAAAACCAGGCTTTTTCTCAACCCCCAGTTCCTGACCAGTTGTTGCCTTCCTGGTTTAATCATGGCTGGTTTCTTTGCTGCAAGGTGGCATCTGGCTTTTTTGCACAACCTGCTTTTCCATACTGGCACCAGTCTTACAAATACCCATCCATGAGTTCCAGTGAGCAAAGACTAAAACATATTGTCCTCTTCACACATGGCTTATTGACAATACCATGGAGGTGTATGATGGGCTGTGGGTGGGTGGGGAAACCTGGGCTGGAATTCATGATCACAGTTACGAATGTGCCATTTACAGTTACATAGCTGTAACTGAACTGCTTTCATGAGCCGTACGTATTCAATAGTGCAGGGAATACGTAAGGATCATAGAAGTCCCCCAACCCTGCTGTACCATGCAGCTGTTGCTGTGAGCGTTGGAAGACTGTTCTGTTGATCAGGATGCACAGGATCCACCTCCCTCCTGTGAGTGATCTCTAGTGCAAGGAGGATTTGCAACAGGGATTTTACTTCTGAGTGTCGCACTTAAAATCCCTAGTGGGAGGGGTGTGGAAATGTCAGTCTGCTGCATCCCAATCCTTGGAAGTCAGAATTGCGGGGGGGGGGGTCAGGAAACATTACTTAGTTACACAATTCAGGTAGTTGCATAACTCTAGAATCTCAGCCCTCCATTTGGCAGCCTCACGTATCCCATGGTGATGGATGCCATGTAGTCAGTTTGCCATGTGCTGGGAGCTGGCAAGAGGCAAGGATTCCCATGCATCACTAGGTTGACCGACTCAAAATTTACAGCATTTTTTCCTCTCCAGGAACAGTATTTCATGACATCCTGGATAATATCTTGCCAAGTAGGAGGTGTGCCAACCTCAGGCATTCCCCGTCTCCCAAAGTATCACATTTCTGTGCATCAACCCTCCCACAGAGTTGGGCCTGTGATGCCCCCATTGAATTCCCCCTCCCCCTGATTGGTGGTGGGGGCTAATTTGTTTTAATGATTAGTACCCCGCAAATATTACAACAATCTCTCAACTACTGACAGATTTGGGTGTTCAACTGGTACTAAAACAACATACACAAAATTTTCCTTTTACAAACATAATTTGGTGCATCTGCACTGAGAGACTGCTTGCAGTAAAGGCAGGGATGTGGGATGCTCTTCTGGGCGTGGCAGTTCAAAGATGCCACATTTTGTAGCCATTCACAAGAGATCAGATAAATGCATTTATGACAGAGCAGATAAATTCATCTCAGAGAAGGCTGATGTGACTGTAAAGATGCCAACTATACCTCAACGATGGATACTTCTTAATTATTATTTTTGCTTATGCTAAGTAGGCCAGACACAGAGTCCAGCTGATCTGGATGGGGGGGGGGGCTACAACAATAACACCCACCACCACCACAATTCTAGCGATTTTTCTGTCATGCCTAACCTTGCAGATTACTTAGTCGTTCATCCCACAGTAGCTGATTTGCATGTGTACTGTTGAAGGAAAGGTTCACAGAGAAAATTACGATTAGACTATCAATGGCGGGTTGCTGGTGGCAGACTGGTGAATGCTGAAGTGGTCTGCTAACCACCCCTTGGGGAGAAAGTAATCCAGTTAACTGGGCATTTTGGCTCGGGATACAAGGAGAGAGAGCTCAAGCAGAAGTGTTAATTCTACTTGTTTGCATTGGTTAAAAATTGGTAATTGCTAAGAAAGAAAGAAAGTCTTCAGAGAAGATGGCTCTGTTCTCAAGACATGGCCATCTAAAGCCATGGGCCCTGTTGAAATAAAGTAACAGTGCAGTCCCATACCTTGTTGTTGTTAACTGCCCTCAAGTTGACTTTGACTTTTGGTGACCCCATGAAAGATAGACCTCCAAGTCACCCTCTCCTCAATAGCCCTGCTCAGGTCATTTCCCCACTTCTGGTGCTCAGAATGACTCACAGAAAGATACTCATGGTGATACATGATCAATTTCAGCCTTGAGGTAAGACATGTTCGGTAGGGGGACCATTGCAAAGAAGCATGCCCCAAATGAAACCTCTCTGCAGAGGAGCTACATCATTCCCATCTATTATTCCTCCTCTACTGAAGTCAGGAGATGTACTGCATTTCCTCCATAGCTTTATTTTATATTATGGAACAAAGCTACTTAAACCACGGAAATTCTGATGAACTCCAATATCTGTTTCCACCAGCAAGTGAGAAATGAAAAAAATCAAGGTGCCTCAATTATTCTGCTCCAAATACACCCCACATTATTTCATTTGGATGACTTCATTCTGAAAACTCTGTGCACCGACCCTTCAAAGTAAACTAAATCTGCAAGTGTGAATGGCTCAGGCTTTAGCTTTGTCAGTGATAAGCAATGGGCCATTCAGGTGTTAAGGCACTTGATTATGCAATTGGCCCTCGATTCTTGTGTTTGGGGCAGAGGATGCCTATGAAAGTGGGGAAACCACAAATAGAGGCCGGCTATTTCTTTTTTACCTGAGAGAACATTCTCTAGGCACTTGTAGGTCCTCCAGCACAATTCTATGGTCAACTTCCACAGGACATACAAATGCCTAGAGAACTTATTTTGTAATCTGCAAATAATCAAACCTATGAATAATTAACTGCAAATGTGGAGGGATGCCTGTGTTAGGTTCTTTGCTCAGGTAGTGTCCAAAACCAAGGAATAACTTCTGTCACAATTAATACCTTGGTCATGTTAATTTGGACGCTGATAGGTAGTTGCTTGCATTAGTCATGAGTGCATTTTCTAAGCTGCACTGTAATTCCTGTTTATCGGTCAAAAAAGATTTTGGAAGGATGGGGCGGGACTTCCTGTTAGCAGATATGACAGGCAGGGAGCACGAGGAAGGATCGCCATATCCCTCCATAAGAAAGCAACTTGGGGTCAGGGGGAACTTGCTTCTATTTCCAAGAGTGCAAGTGCATATTGGCAACCCCTTGGCTTGGCTGCTCTCCAGCACGCAACCTGTGCAGGAGTGATGGACAACACAGAGTGGATTATCATGGTCCATCATCCACTGACGTGAAAGCAAACTACACACATGGCCACAGGCTGCTCCAGTTTTAGCTTTGACAGACTGTTGAGGCAAGCAATGCAAAAAAAAAAAATTAAATAAAATAAAACAGAATTTCTCAATTAACATAAAAAAAATTAAACACCACAAAATTGTTAGCAAATTTCCCAGAAAGGAAGTCATATAGTTTCAGGCCACCAAAGTATCTTGCTGGAAAGAGAGATCTGGAAATTAAAAGAAATGTGATTTTTCTCCAGTGATGTTTGCGGAGGGGGGGTGTTTTGGCAGTGGGAAACAGTAAGCAATGAAGCTGCAGCCATCCAGGTGAACAGAACAGAGTGGAGTGGCTGCAGCCTGAATTGATGATAATTTCCATTCCATTTGTTTTTCTCCCTTAAAAAAAAAAACCCCACCCAATTCTCACAGCAGTTAAATGCCTTTTGTTTGTAGAAAATTCCAGATTGTGGTGGTACAGACAAGACATGGGTGCTGCTTAATCCTTTCATCCCAGTTAGAAAGCTCTGTCACCAAGAAATAAGGAATAAATATATTTTTGGTCAGACTCAAGGAGGAGAATTTTTTTTAAAAAAAATCATTAACAAAATAAATAGGAAAATGAAACCCAACATTACAGCAATCTTCCACCCATACAAATAAAAGAGCTGCCCATGGTGGACAATAAGATATATACACCTCTGGATTAAAACTTTCTTGTTAGCAAATTTATAATGGGACTTTATCTTTCCTTATAGCTCTAAGTAATACATTTTTACTGGCCAGGAAGAGACTGGGGACAGAAATGCTCTGTAAATCTTGAGTCCAGGAGATAAAAAGACCATACAAGCAAAACATATTTAAAGGAGTCTATGGATTAAACCAGCAATTTCCAATGCCTGCTGATTCCTCATCTGTGTGCTAAGGAACTGCAGTCAAGTTGACTTCGACTTACAGCAACCCTAGGAATGAGAGACTGCCAAGTCCACCTGTTATCAACTACCTGTACTCTACTCAGGACTTGCAAACTCAGGACTGTGGCTTCTTTGATTGTGTCCATCCACCTGTAATGTGGTCTTCCTCTTTTCCAAATGCCTTCCCCTTACCAATGAGTCTGTCTCAAATACGGGTGCAGTAGATAAAGATTCAGTACCCTCCCTCTTTAATAGGCATCTTAAATTGTGCACAACCCCTGTCCAGCCAAATTTCTTTGTGTGACCCTTCCCAAAACCTAACCTAATTTGTACTTTGGATGAGCAGACTGGTCAGGCCAGGCACAAGGTCCCTGAGGGCAGCTTTTGCACCATCACTGATCGTCCCTCATCAGAGAAGTGCCACTGGGTTTCCTGGCAATTTTAACATCCTTCAGGAACGCAAGTGGGAGAGGCCTGGGCTGGTCTTTTCCCCCGCTCTAAAGGATCTCTCTCTCACACGTGTACACATATACACCCAAGTCCCAAGCACCCAAATGTAGCCTCAACACCATCACTTGAAACACTCAGAAGCCATGGCTGGATGCACTTAGGAGCTGTGAGACTTGTTTCTTTTTGGTATCCATCTTCAGCAGAGGAAATATCTACAGCAAAAGGACCCTCTAAGTTCCCAGGCGTCTAGCCAGGAGAGGGAGAGGCCTTTGCGTGGCAAGATGGGACCGGAGAGGTTGCAGTTCTGAGCTGGGGTAAGAAATAGAGGCAAAAGTGGAGGTCCATGAAGGGTGTAGCTACAGGGGGTGGGGGGTGGAAATGACGGCATTGCCCTAAGTAAGATTTCGGCCATGAAATAGTCCTCCAGTCTCCAAATTTCTAACACTGTAGGAATTTAAAACTTTAGCCAAGCATTTACAAATACAGTTTAGGCATCCAAAGAAAGGCAGCAGGCAAACGTCCCAAGGGAATTGATTTAGATATTTATTTATTTGCCAACACAGCAGAGTTCTAGGTGTGACTCATTTCCAGTATCTCACTCTCTGCCATGTTAGAAATTTAGAAACAGAAGGAAAACTTAATGGGAGGGCAAATTCTTATTTGGGGCAATGCCCTCATTTTGAGCCGCATCCCCCCCGCCCGCCATAGCTATATCCCTGTGCTCCATCTCTCCAAATCTTCCTGCTAAATTCCAACTAAGACTCTTTTCTTTCTGAGCTTGCAATCCCCCATCCCCATCCTGTCTCGGCCTGTGGCCAACGCTGAACCTTTAATGCCTGCCAATCAAATTTCTCTGTGATTTTTTTTTCTTCAAAGGTTTATCAGACTCTCCAACTGTCCAAATTAATCCTCTGCCATTTCACTTTCTCAGCTGCTTTTAAAGGGTCCCAGTTTCTCTCAGCCTTCTGCTTTCGCCCTTTGTCCGCAGCTTACTTCCATTGCTGCAAACTGAGTTCAAAGGGCAAAGGGGATTTGCACTCAATTAACTCAGCAGAAGGAAAGGATAGGAGGGGGTAGAATTTTGCCCTCCCCTGTAGACTCAGAAGCAGCCGCTCCTAATTTGTGTGTTCTTCCTTATTACTAACTTTTGCCATCTTGACCACACTCTGGTGCAGGTTGGCGGTATGTGTTCCGCTTTCCATTTGTGAGATGTTGGAGTGTATGACACAAATCTCAGAGCATAGCTCGAGGTCTAGCAAAGGAAAGGAATGGTGCTATTGAAGCCCAGGAGGCATCTGAGAGCCCTTGTGAAAATAAGCACACAAAGTGGCTCTGCCTGACCAGAGAAAAGGCAGGGCTGCCTCTCTTCAGGCCTCCTATGGGAATAAAAGGCACTTTTTCTCTGGAAAGCCACATTGAGCCCCCAAGAGGAAGCTCTTTGGAAGGCCTAGCACCCAAATGTGGACAGAAACTCTCCGAGGTGGCTTGGGTGGTGGTGGCTGCAGCTCTACAGCAAATGATTTGTCGGGAAGCTCTGCCGGAGAACTGACCTGCATCGTCCTCACTTCCACCCCTTCCCTGACCATTTTGCCTGGCCAAGAGAAATGGGATTTTGGGTCACAGGAGCTGAGCTATGCCTGAAGCACTAGTCAGAAGGATCAAGACTGGGGTTGGATGGTAAGGACACCCCCTCTACAACACCTAGTTTCTCAAGGGTGGAAACCTTTTTTCCCATGGGGAAGAAGGGGGTGCAAGAGGTGGGCTTGATAAGCATCTGCCCAGCTTTCTGAGAAAATGCTCAAGGCAAGGCTCAATAAATCGGAGGCAAGATCTACAAACCCTCAGTCCTGACACCGTCATTAAATAAAACCCAAGCCTGCAACTGCAACAGGGTTGTGCAGGAAGAGCAGCGATAAAAGCTCCCCCCCCTCCAAACACACACCTCAGCAGCCAAGCAACCCTCTGAAACCACCCCAAAACTCTCTTGCACTTTACACACATTAAATGAGATATTCTACATTTGGGAGGGTGGATAGTGGACTTGATAGGAGGAGTTTACTTACCTCCCCTCCTCAGAGATATTCCAAAATATTTTGCAGAGAAGGGCTGGCAGTCAGGAGGTGGTTGTGGGGGGAGGCTTCCCATTCTTAATACTGTATTACTTTTCCCAAGGAAAATAAACTGAAATGAAATTCTGGGTGGAAACAGATGTCTCAGCAGCACTCAGACAGAATAACAGGGGAAAGAAAAATGAGAGTTCTGAGAAGACACTATACTACAGATCAAAAAGGAGCAAATTAAGATATTCAAATCCTTTTCACTGCTGAGAGGAAGCATTTCAGAAAAATGTACTTTCATCCCTCTTTCCCTGCAAATTTTCATATATATTTTTTCCTGCTCAGAGGGTAACAGGAGGAAAAACAGGTGAAGGGCAGCCTATTGGTAGGTAAGGCCATTTTCTCAAATGTTTTTTTTTTATCTCACACTGACCACCTAAGGGAGGGGACACCCACTCATCATTAGCTCTTTTGCTTGAAAATACTTTGGGATCCTTGCAGAGAATAATCCTAAAGCAATGAGAATTGGTGTGTGTGTGTGAAGGAATCTGCCTGAGTCATAATCTCAAGGTTCAGGGCAGAGCAGGAATCTCGGCACAGCTTGGCTTCTCTCTGACATTCATCTGGGTGAGAATATCTCCTGCAGATGATTTTGGCGCAGGAGGGGCTGCTGGGAACAGGAGGCCAAATGGGGTGATCTCATGTTTCTTGCTGTGCCATCTGCCAGTTGGAGAGGTTCAGACTCTGTTCTGGCCTCCTGCACCCATCCAATCCACACAAACAGACCCAGGTTTGACCAGCTGTTCCAGGAGAGGCTACAAACATGGGAGCCGCAGCTCTTGTTGGATTCATGTGCTAACTGCCTACCCTTCCCACCTCAGCAAGGCAAGCAAGGAAAGGGGGCCAGGTATCTTGTGGCCATCACGCTTAGCAGAACTTTCTTGTCGCCCAGTTCTGACACCTAAAGTAGCCACCGTTGGGGGCCTGTAGGATAACCAGCCGGTTTCATGGGGTTCAAGAGAGAAAGGGATAAAGAGGAGGCAAAGGGGCATGGCTTGGCCCCTTCTGGCAGTGACTGTGCTGGAACAAGGAAGGGAAATAGTTAACGGGGGACTGTGAGAGAGCAGCACCAGGGTCTGCTGCATGTAATTGGCCCTCAGCAACAGCCCAGCACCGGTGATGGCTATCTGGCTACTCCAGTTTCAACGTCACCTCTGGGATGCTCAGCTGGGAACTGGTGGCCACCACCTCCTCCTACTCCTCTAGAGGGTCTCAGCTAGCAGGGTTTGACTGGTGGCTCCTTTGCCTTTCTTGGGATGCCAACCACATGCAACCCCCACCCAGTCACTCTTTATGGCCTCAACAGGATCCACCGGCCATCTTGAGAATCAACCCCATTCACAACTCCCTTGTGGATTCCAAACTGTCCCCAACCCCTGGATCTGGCAGCCTCTCCTCAGGAAAGCAGGTAGGAAACGTAATCAGGGATGGGGGCATCAGGCCTCAGTGCTTTTCCCACCCACCCCCACCCCTCAACTTTACAGTTCACCTGAAGTTTGCCAGGCTGCTCATTAATTTATATTCTCCTTGTGAGGAATGGTAGTCCTACCATAGGAAGATACATCCCTTCGGATGTCCTGGCTGGGGTGTCTCCAGGGAGCTACTGTTGGGCACAGTAGCTTTTTGTTCAGAATGAGGGCAACAGAGTTTCCTCTGCAATGTCAGGTGGCACTGAGGCAAGGCGGAGAAGGCGGGCAAAGCCTAGACGATGGCAGCATTTGCTCTGCCCTGGTGCCAACCAAGGACGTTTCCTTTGCTGTGTTAAAAATATTTCTCGCTGACTGATTGACTTGGGGTGTGTGTGGGGGGGTTGGTACGGCTTGGAGGGAGGAGGTCCAATTCTGTTCTGGTTCTGTTGGCACCGGTGCTATAGGACCCCCTCCATGAAGCTTGTGTCCAGGTGCTGGATCAGTACCCGGATGAAGGACATTTCCTTGCGGGTGTTCTCAAAAATGATCCGCGGGTCGTCTGACTGGCAGCGGAGGCAGTTGGGAGCCATCACCATGGCCAAGTTGTTGACGTCCATTTTGGTGATGGCCACGTTGCCGGGCTGCACAAACACCTGGTGGGGAGAGTAGAGAGGTGAGTCACAATCGGCCAGTTGGGTCATTTGCACAACTCGTTCCGTTTCTAAGCCAGTAGTAGTAGTAGTAGTAGTAGCAATTGTTGTTGTTATTATTTCTTACCCACCTCTCCTTATAGACTGAGGCAAGGGACAACAGCAGATTAAAATACAACAACAGAATGGACATATAACATCAGTTTTAAAACACATAATATTAGAAGATAAACTTATTTATGTATATCACTTATCCGCCACCTTTCCTCTATAGTGGGGGACCCAAGGTGGCTCACAAAAAGAATCAGCTAAATACCTAACAATAAAATTTCAAACACAGTTAAAAGCCACCATGTTAAAACAATAGGTTAGAAACAGTATACAGATTACCATTAAAAAACATACAAAAGTTAAAAATAAAGAGAAGCAGCTGATCTCAGCTTGGTTGGGAGAAGAAATGAGGGTTAGCTCTAGAATGGTGTGCACCCACCTTTTCCTTCCCCCTGGAGCCCAGAGCAACAGCATCTTCATGGTCTGAATTGCTTCACATAAACACTCCCCTACTTCATGAGTAAGCAACAGCAACAGATGCCCCTGTGGAGCTTGGCAGCTGCCAGGCAATGGGAGGACTCTGGACAGAGGACAAGGGCAAGCAAATACCCCTCTGTGCCTCATCCAACAAGGGACCTACGTGCACATAAGTCACTAAAAGAATGCTGGCCACAACTCTCACCCCCAGCCCCGTCAAATACTCAAGCCAAACAGAAAGGCAACAGCATTTTCCCACTCCAACAGCTAGTATCCCATAGCACTCTGCCTCTGGAGTTGGAAGTGGCCAGCAGGTATCAGGTCAAGCAGCCCCTGATAGCCTTATTTCCCTGTGAATGTGCCTAATCCTCCTGCCTCCTTAGGACCACCTGAGCTAATGGTGTTCCCTTGGCATCGTCATACTGGATCAGAACAAGGTGGGTCCACCCCATCCCAGCTGCAAGCCAGATGTCTTTAGGGGCTTGGACACAGGGGGTCGACAGGTGACAAAGTATCTCTACCTTTTAGCTAATGGGTTCCGGCATCCCCTTGCAGCAAGTGGTAGAAGTGGGCCTTTAAAGAACGAAGCTTACCCAGGCTAAACAATGGCTGAGATTTCACATCTCTGTGGCTTCGTTGTTTGTTCAAATGGTCCCTACCCAAAAAAGTCTGAAGGTGGGAAGAGGCCCTGAGACAATGGCTTCTCATTTTTTATCCAACGTGGGCTGTGGGGGTGAGGTGGGGATGAGGATGTGCCAACACCCGCCAGAGCCCAGGAACTTCCTTCCAGGCCAAAGTCTGGAGCTGCTCTTTGGGCCACCGTACCTGGAGGAAACGGATGAGGTAGCAGAGCACCATCTTGTTGATCCTGGGCAGGGAGTGGACGACGGCGATCGCAGCTTCGGGGTTCTCATAGTGAGTGATGCACTGTTCATAGAAGTCGTGGGGGATGAGGGGTTCCTCCAGTTCCCGATACCAGAGCTTCAGCAAGGAGGCTGTGGGGCGGAGGCGGGGTAGGGGGGCAGGGGAGAAAAGAGGCTGCTGAGTCAGGCAGGGCTACGAAGAGGAAGGGGACTAGCAATGAAAGGGCAGCCAGGAAATGGGCCCAGGGCCCCAGATCTTGCAACAGAGCCAAATTCAGACACAGAAATCTCAAAGGAGTCCTGTCCACTGCAGGCAGCTCCACCGCCCTCCCCTTCTCCCAATTTTTACCAGGGCTCATTCCTATCCACTGTCCTCCTCCATTAGCTCTGTAATATGAAAAAGAATATAAGGGTGCCTTTGGTACTTTTCTCAAAACACTATGTTAACAGTACATCTGGGATGAGAGGCCACAGAAAGGATGTCATCACGGGTGGGGGGAGATAAAATGAGAGCATTGCCCCCATAAGAATTCTGACTCCCTCATGAAATTTTCCTCCAGTCCCCAAATTTCTAGCATTGCACAGAAAGTGAGTGTGTGAGAGAGAGTGAGAGAGCACATCATTCACACACAGAACCCTTCTCTTTGCTGGATTGGCATTCCCTTCGTCACTTTGCCTTTCACTTATCTTTGGATGGCTAAACCATAATTCTAAATGCTCGACTCGAATTTTAAGTTACTACACCCCTGGGCCACTTGGTGCATCCAAAAGCGAAACTCTGAGCCCTGGCACCTCTGCTATTGTTCTTCTTATTTATTAGTCATTTGCACAAATTTATGCCGCTCCAAGCTTTAAAACACCACGGCTGAGCAAGTGAATTTCTGATTTCTTTCTAAAGTATGTCTAAACCCTCTTTTCTTTTCCTATTTTTTTCTCCAGCAACCCAAGGAGCGAGAGCCAGCCTGGTGTAGTGGTTTGTGTGTCAGACTACAACTCTGGAGACCAGGGTTCGAATCCCCACTCAGCCCTGGAAACCCACTGGGTGACCTTGGGCAAGCCACACTCTCTCAGCCTCAGAGCAAGGCAAACGGCAAAACTTCTGTGAACAAATCTTGCCAAGGTTCGCCTTAGGCACACAACAACCAAGCCCAAAGAACAATCTGGTTGCCTGGGATCCCTTCCCCCTGGCAGCTGGACATTAAGACAGAGGGTCTCCCTCACTCCTAGCCTCAGGCTACCCTCCTCCACCCCTACAGACTCACCAGGAACATGAGGATCTTCCAAGCCTGTGGGGATCTTCCACTGGTCAACCTGCAGTTTGAGGGCATTGACCTCGTCAATGTCTCCAGGGACTCTGGAAGAAAAGAAAGATAAGACTCTGAAATGGTCCAATCTGCAGATACATGATCTGGATAGCACCCAACTGCTGCGTATTCTGCTTTCTCTGGCAAGCAAGGACAGCCATTAAAGGCTTAGGACTCATGGCATGCTTGTTATTCCAGGGTTAAATGAGAAATGATATTAACCACCTCTCTCGCCCCTCCAAAGCTGATAATTGAATTTCAAAGGAACCCTCCTTTGGCACTAACAGCAGCTCCAAGGAACCATGTTACTTCAGGAGTGCATCAAGGAGGGAAAGGCTTAAGTTTCCAGTGCTGCTCAGGCTCCCCAAAGGCTGCTATTTATATTATATAAACAACAGACAAAAAAGTCCCCCACCCCATTGCAAAAACTGCACATTAACTGCATTCGTGCAGGCAATATCACTGGCCCTTGAACATGTTCACCAGAGGAAAACACACTCCTGCATGCATGGCCATGTGTGAATATTACAGCCAGTGTAGTGTAGTGGTTTCAGTGTTGGAAATAAGACTCTGGGAGACCAGGTTTTAAATCCCTACTCAGCCATGGGAGCCACCTGGGTAACCTTAAGCAAGCCACACTCTCTCAGACTCAGAGGAAGGCAATGGCAAACTTCCTCCAAACAAATCTGGCCAAGAAAACCCAAGGGAGAGGCTCGTCAAAGAGGTAATTTGAAGGCACATAACAACAACAAATCCATTTTACTGCACAGAAATGAAAAGCAGCAGTGGGTATCTGTCATGGCTGCAACCCAACATGTGATGGCCTGAGAGAAATGGTTCCGGGGGGGGGGGGTAAGATGCATCCATGTGATGGAAGAGAAATGAGCCTTCTCCAGCCAGGTGTTCTGAAGATCTGATAGCCTTTGTGGCTGAAGAGCAGGGTATAAATAAATAAATAAATAAATAAATAAATAAAGTGCCAGACTACAGCTCATAATCTCTAGCCAGGGATGAATAGGACTGATGAGCATTATAGTCCAACACAACTGAAGGAGAAGAATGTTGTACAACAAGGCAAATGTCTTCCCGTTGGTGTAGGAACAACAGTAAAGGATCACAACACTGCAATGAGCACAAACACCTATGCATGACCAACATGCCCACAGATCAACTGAGGCCACATGAACTGGAAGCTTCAGCATAAATGAAATGCCAGAGAGAGCACATTTGTGTGACTACACATTTCACCCTCCCCACATTTTTTTGGTCCTGAGTTACCTCCCTTTGTTCTCTGGGACATTCTTCTGTGTACGCATGTGCCTGTGTTTTAATTTCCTGGCAGTGTTTGGACAGCTGGGCAGTTTTCATGCTGCATCTATTTTCCCTATGTGTCTCTGATGTGCTCATGTGTATGGATTAAATGGGCCATAAAAGAAATTTCAATGGAACCATGAAATTACATTCAGATTCTTTTTGATGTTGTGATACAGTCTATGAGAGGGCACACATGGAGCATCAGTAAACATTAAAGAAAAAGAAAGAAGACGCAAAGTGAACCGTACACACAACCCATTCTGAAAGCAATTTAAGAAATGCTCTTAAGTTAAGCAAGAACAAACAATAAGGTCTAGCATAGAGCCATAGAACCCTAAAGTTGGAAGGGGCCTCATGGGCCTTCAGGTCCATCCTCCTGCTCCAGACAGAATCTCCAGGTAAGGCATCCCCAGCAGGGAGCTGTCCAGCCTCTTTTTAAAGATATCCAGAGAAGGAGACCCCACCACCTCTCTATGAAATTTGGTTCACTCTTACTGTCAAAGATTTCTTTCTAATGTTCAGTCAAAATCTACCCTCCTGTAACTCCTGCAGCTTCACTTGATAATAATGGGAGAGAAGCCGGGACAGGGCGGGGGGTGGGGGGGATATGCTCAGACCTACTTCAAATACAGTGCTTTTGAGTGAAACCTTGCATTCAGCTGCCAGCCATTAATGAAAACTGTGCAGCCTTCCAGTTGTTGTTGGACTGCAGCTCCCAGAAGCCCTTGCTAGCACTGCCAATTGTGAGTAAACCTGGGGGCTGCAGTTTAACAACATCTGAAGAGCTCCATGGTTCCCATCCCTGCACTGACTGAGGATGATTCAAGGGATGTGTATACATATGCACGCCAGTCTCCAGGTGCCAGCTCTCTCTTTTCTCCCTGCTGTCCCACTTTAGACCATTCTTTCCTTCACATGCCAGCACATCTATATTATCAGCTTGCCATCTCCTTGCTTTCAGCCACCATTCTGCAAAATAATTCTAAGAATGCTTTGCCAGCAACAGCTCTATTGCCTTAATTGTCAACACCCAGGTGTCTTCTTTGTCTGATCCAAGACTCCTCCCTAGACCTTTCAACATGAGCCAGACAGACTTTAAGCCAGGGGTTGGCAAAGTGTGGTGTGAAGATGGAGACGCCCCCAAGGCCATTTCTGTGGCCCTTCCGCAAAGCTCCTTATCTTCTCTCCCCAAATCTTTTGTTTTTCCAGCAAAAACTGCCTCTTTTAGAAGGCTTCAGGAGCTGCAATTCACCTTTTAAACAGGTTGTAGGGCCTACTCACATAATTTAACACTTTTTAAAAAGCTGTCTTGATTCCCAATTTTGGGGGAAAGGTGAGGTATAAAGAAAGAAAGCCATCATGGGGTAGGGGTTTGAACACTGAACTATGACTCTAGAGACCAGGGTGTGAATTCCCACTCAATCACACTCTTAGCTCAGCCTCAGATGAAGGCAAAGGGAAACCCCCTCTGAGCAAATCTTGCCAAGAAAACATCTTGATAGGTTCACCTTAGGTTTGCCACAGGTTGACTCTAAAATCAACTTAAAGGCAAATGACAACAATACTAAAGAATAATTAATGTATTTCTTTAGTAATGCTACAAATATAATATTAATATGAATATATTATTATATTATACCATTATCATATAATGTTAATATAATATTAATAATATTAGTACTCATTTTTCAAAACCAGAAGTTGGCTTCCAAGTTTTCAAAATTCTCTTTTTTCTATCTGCCTGTCTTTTTGGCAGTCCTTGTGGCCCCCTGGATGATTCCAGGGTATGAAACCTGGCCCCAGGACTCAAGAAAATTGCCCACTCCCCCTTTTAAGCCTTCAGGTCACAGACTACATAGAATCATAGAATCACGATTTTTATGTGCTGGAGAACAACACAACCTGCTGTCTGCACTCAAAGGAATGCTAAGAACATCACAAGGAGGCTGGAATGAAAGGCAATAGCAAAGCCCAAGAGAGAAATACCAGTCCTGCTCTCCTATCCTGGGTTCCTGACAGTGTCTTGTTGGGGGTGGGGTGGCTGTCTCAGGAGCTCATCTACCTGGAACAGCCCAGCTACCTTGACAGGAAAAAGGGTGTTCCCAAGTGAGGGGGGATTACCTGAAGATGCCCTCGGTCTGGTCCCCGTTGAGGGCCAGGACTTCTTCTGACAACCTCGTCTGCACCCATGGGAGCTGGCGGTCGGGGTACCTTTCCTTCTGCATGTTCATGATCTCTTGCAGAGAGCTCCCAAACATGGATGGACTGAAGACAGCGTTCTTGGCATGGCGGATCTCTTCGATGTTTGGCTTCTTCAGGCCCTACAGGAAACACAAATGGTGTAACTACAGAGTTAAATGGCTGACATAAGGCTCGGCACTGGTGTGGCTTCCTAACCAGCTGGAAACCCAGTCACTTGCTCATTATCAATATTTCCACAGTGCCATCAGTGTATTTGGCTCTGCAAGGAGTAATATGTGCAAAAGGGAGGCACTTGCCTCAAAGAGCTAACAAACCAACTTTAGAAATTGAGTCAACAAAGAGACTTTGGGAGATTTTCCTTGGTTTTTTTCTGGGCTGGGAGGCAGTGTTCTGGAATAGTTTCCTTCTGACATTTCGCCTGCATCTGTGGCTGGCATCTTCAGAGAAATTTCTCTGAAGATGCCAGCCACAGATGCAGGCAAAATGTCAGAAAGAAACTATTCCAGAACATGGCCTCACAGCCTGGAAAAAAACCCAAGGAAAATCTATGGATGCCAGCCGTGAAAGCCTTCGACTTCACAAAGAGACTTTGGCTTTGTGGCATTTGGGATTAAGGACTCTGGTGAGCCAAAGTCTTCATGATAGGGGTGAATCCTGAGAAGGGATGTGAAGAGAGAGAGAGATGGAACCATACAGGAACTGTAGCTCAGAGAAGTTAATTCTTCCAAGCTTTGTCTCTTTGGGATCTTAACAAGCTTGTGGTGGACCAGTGGATGCTCTCAAGAACCAGGCTCAAAAATTTGTATCCTGGGAGGGACTCAAACAGCAATGCCAGTGGCCAATCCCAGTTGTCAGAAAACTTGTCTAAAGCAGCTGAAAGCAAGGAGTAAAAGTCTTAATGGAACCAGCATAGCATAGTGGTTTGAGCATTGAATTATGACTCTAGAGCCCCGAGTTAAAATTCCTGATCGGCCAAAAAAACCATTGGGTGACCTTGGGCAAGTCTCACACTCTCAGCCTCAGAAAACCCCATGATAGGTTCGCTTTAGGGTTGCTAGAAGTTGGAAATGACTTGAAGGCATAGAACAACCAGTCTTATCCATGGCAATCAAGCCTCTGTCCACAGAGGGGCAGCATTACTCTGGCAGGGAGGCAGGAAGAAGCAGAGCAGAACCAGGAAGGCCTGCTAAACCAGGTGGGTGCAACACAGACATAGAAAAGTTGGGGGATGCTGCTGTGTCCAGAAAGACACAGAGCAGGGGTGTCTTTGGCATCACCAGGGATGCCAGGCAAGATCTCCAAGGAGGCAACTGAGCTGGGAGCTGCATGCCTTAACACCAAAGGGACACCACTCCCATCAGAGGGTTCAACAGCCTGTATGAACTGCAGGAGAATAGGAAGGAGAAAGAAGATAAGGAGTGGGAAGGCGATGCTCACATGGTGAGTTTTTTGCCTATAAGAATGATGTTGCTTTGCAGAATTCAAATAGGTATTTTACATAAAAATCATGAAGGGTGTGTGCAAAAATATGTTTTTTATGCAAACTCCCCCACCTGTGTTTCCAATAGCATGTATTTGGTACAAAAAAACAAAACAAAATATGTTGCTATCAGGAAAAACATGTTTTTGCACAACCCCCCCCCTCCAATGTAGGTATATTTGGCGACAGAATAATTTCCCAAAACACTCCTGCATGTGTGATTTCTGGAGAAGAACTGCACAGAAATATTGATTTTTCTGGCAGCTGGGGAAAAAAACCTGAGGAAATCATTCAGCCTCACATGCAAAAGCAAAATAACTGTAAATATTTAAAAATAATTTTTATAATGTAAATAATTTCTGAGAAACTGACATTCTCAGAAAGCAAAGTTCTGCACCTATTAGCACTACCGCACTCTGCTTTCTTGCAAAATCATGCAGAACCCTAAGAACAGGATAAGGACAAAGACTTGGAATAGCAAGCAGAGGCTTTTCCCAGCCCAGTTATGGGGGTGCTTTTAATGGGACAGGCCTAGGAATGAACCTGGGACCTGCTTGTGATATTTCTGTAATGCCTTCCAGACCACAAGGGCTCCTGAGACCAGAAACAAATAAAAACAATTAAAATAGATAGTAGTTTTTAAAAACGCATTAAAATAATCTTTAAAAACAGTCTTAAGAACAATCCTGAAATGTAACTTTAAAACAGTTAAAACAGCCATTTTAAACATTAAAGGCCATGCCAAACAGTACTGTTTTGACTGCCCACCGGAAAGTCTAAAGAGATGAAGCCAGCCTAATTTCTTTGGGACGGGAGTTCCACAGATGGGGTGTTACTACAGAGAAAGCCCTTTTACATGTACATGCCAATCTAACTTTATGAGGTGTTGGGACATGCAACGGAGCTTCCTTAAGAACTCAAATTTTGGGCAGGCTCATATGGGAGGAAGTGGGCTTTCAGATACCTTGGCTCCAAGTCACTTAAGGCTTTGTAGGTTAACACCAGCACCTTGAATTGAGCTCAGGAGCAAACTGGAAGCCAGTGTAGTTTTTGCAAGACCGATGTTACATGGTTTCTAAAATGCACATCTGACACCAGTCTGGCTGCTACATTCTGCACTAGCTGCAGCTTCCAAACACTTTTTAAGGGCAGCCTCACGCAGAGTGCGTTAGCGTAGTCTAAGCGGGAATCTAATCTAATCCTTCTACATGCAAGGTATATGCTGTACCCTTCTAGTATAGTACAAACTGTGTTTCTGCAGCCCTGCTAGATGTTACCAAGATGCCCACAAACAGCAGCATCTGTCTTCCCAAACAGGCCAACCCAACTGAAGCCCGCCTGCTGAGGGCATGGAGTCCATGGCCTTTCCTGCTATTTGCTGCATAGCAGCTGATGCTCATTACCAATGCACCTTCTGTTTTGCAACAGAGTCTAATCTCTGCAGAATATAACATCCACCATGGTAAAAACCAGTCTCTGCACTCCCTACGTTCGGTTTGTATTTCCAATGCTCAGATCTTTCAAGGTGGTGCAACAGGTGGGGTGGGACTCGTATGGCCAGGTGTTGTTGGACTGCAAATCCCTGCAGCCCTTGTAAGCAAGGCCCATGGTGAGGAATGCTGGGATCAGCAGTACCAACAACACCTGGAAAGGCTGCACCATTCTTGTAGTGTCCACAGATTTGTTGCACCCCCACAGCACAATCCTCAATCCCCCAACTGTCCCGGTTTAGCAGCGACAGTCCCCATTAATCCTTGGTTATCCCATTTTTTCAGCTGCTTTTAAAATGTCCCAGAGGACATTTTTTCTCCTTCTCCTCTCTTTCCTCCTTTGTACTCAGCTAACTTCAATAGCTGCAAACTGAGTTCAAAGTGCAGAAGTAGTTTACCCGCAATTAACCCAGCAGAGGTGAGAGGAGGGGGCAGAATCCTGCCCTTCCCAAGAGGCTCTGTCAACAGCAAATGGCTGCAGCCTCTCCTAGCTTGTGTGTTCCTCCTCATTAATGACTTCTGCCATCTTGACGGCACTCTGACATTGCTTGGTAACCCATGTCCTGGTTTTCCTCTGTGAAATGTTGCAGGGAATGAATCTTCCCACTTGGTGCTCCAAAAAGCTCTCTGCCCTCTTACCAACTGGTTTATAGATCAGGTTTTGAAGAAGGCTCCTTGGGCGCCCTCTGCTGGGCCCTCTTGGAATTGACACGTGGTTATTCACCTGCAGGTGTGGTTTCAGAGGCAGAGGCAGTCCCTGTGGAAAAGGCTTTGAAGCCTAGAAGGGGAAAATCCACATGGCCACCCACCCCTCCCTACCCCTGGCCATTAACATTTAACTTTTGCATTCTGCCAGGTTTTTGAGAACTGAGGATTTTTCAGGATGGGGCTCTTAAAGAGTGTGCTTGCACTGTTGTTTTTTTTAAACTGCTTTTTAAACATTTTTAATTGTTATCTTTTAAACTGTCTTCAGTGCTGCAGACAGTTTAATGCTAGTTTAATGTTGTATTTTTTTTTTTAAAAAAACTATATTGCACTTGTTTTAATTTGTTAGCCACCTGAAGTCCCCATTTGGGGTTGGGGATGGAGTGGTAACAATAATTGCAGGCCAGGAAACAAATGAGCAGAAAGGTCTCCTGCACTGGACTCTTGCCTGCCCAAGTCAGCAGGGCATGTGCAGGTGAATTGCATGCCTGAATCATAGAATCTTAGAGTTGGATGGGTCCAAAGGGACCATCTAATCCAACCCCCTGCCATGCAGGAATACGTAACTATAGCATATCCAAGAGATGTTCCAATTTCAGTTTGAAGACCTCCAAAGAAGGGAGACTCCACCACCCTCTGAGGCAGTCCATTCCACTGCTGTACAGTTCTTAGAGTCAGGAAACTCTTCCTAATTAGATGGCATCTCTTTTCTTGTAATTTGAATCTATTGTTTCTCTTCTAATCTCTGGAGCAGCAGAGAATCCTTTTCCTCCTGCTCCTCTGCCACTGTGTCTGTATATGTGCCTTCAAGTTGCCTGTAGAATTGGATGACCCCATTAATTTCATAGGGTTTTCTTTGGCGAGGAGTACTCAGAGGTGGCTTTGCCAGTTCCTTCCTTTGAAACGGAGCCTACAGCACCTGGCATTCATTGGCAGGCCTTCTGGCCTTGGGGAAGGTTCTTTGTTTTGGACTGCCCCTCCCAGAATCCTCCTGCCAGCTATGCTGGCTGGGAATTCTGGGACTGGCAGTCCAAAAAGGCATCTTTCCCCATGCTCTGGAAGTTCTAGCCTGCAGCATTTGGTGAAAAGGGACCAAGGTCAGATCTTGTGTGTGTATGTGCCTTCAAGTCGCCTGTCTACTTATGGTGACCCCATGATTTTCATAGGGTTTTCTTAGGTGAGGAATACTCGGAGGTGGTTTTGCCAGTTGCTTCCTCTGAAATAAAGCCTACAGCACCTGGTGTTCGTTGGCAATCCTTCTGGGTTTGGAGAAGATTCTTCTTTTTAGACTGCCACTCCCAGAATCCCCCAGCCAGCTATGCCATATTCCTCTAAAATTCTTACAACCAACCCCCCTTGCAGCCTTTGGATAAGGCAATTTTGCTGTGATTTTTATCTCCTCTGAACAGTTTGATTTATTTATTTATATATTTATGTGCATGTTTATATTCCTTCTTATAACATGGCATCTCAGGGTGGCAAACAAGTAAAATCCATTTAAAGAGTTTAAAACAACTGATCGTTTCAAAGGATAAATATAAACAGGCTAAAACCAGGCTTTAGTAAAATTAAAGCAGGTTTAAAAGGTTAAAGCAGTTTAAAATTATGTACAGATGAATTTTGGAAGAACTTAATTACTTTAATAAAAAGCCATATTTTAACTTGGCACAGCAATAAAGCCAACGCCAACCAGGCCTCCAAAGGGAAGGTTTTCCAAAACCAGGATGCCACAATAGAGAAGGCCCTCTCCCATGTCATCCCACTGTGTAATGCTCCCAATGGCAAGTGAGCCAAATTTTTTTAGGCCCAGGGAGGCGCTTTTTTTTTTTTTTTTTTTTAAGCAGGGAGAGACCATAAGTCATCAGAGTCTCCAATGGGCACCACTGGACCCTGGGGCAGTCAGATTTTGTCATTTTTAGGTGCTGGGGGCACAGGAAAAACTCAAGGCCAGCTTTGGGGTTATTGCATGCAGCACACCAATTTGCTCATGCTGAACAATAGGACACCACTGTCGTTAATTCTCAGATTTCTTTTTCTCCCCATCTTATTCTACCATAATCTCTGCTCCAACAGTTTTTGCAAGGTTTTAATGGGGAGTGGGGAGCCCTGCCACAAAACCCACAAACCCTGTTGACCAAGGACATTAATGGACTCAGGACACATCCCTTAGACACTGATGGCTCTGCTCTATCTCCTCCAGGATTTTCCCATAAGCCTCCCTGATAATGTATTCAAAAGGGAGGGTCTCACTCTAAATAATATAGTAAATAATGACAACAACAGGAATCCAGTAGCACCTTTAAGACTAAATGGAAAGATGACATTTCTAGCATAAGCTTTTGGGGACTCAGTTTGCTTTATCAGATTGAGTCCATAAAAGTTCATGCAAGAAATTTCTTCTTCTTAGTTAACCTCAAAGGTGCTACTGGCTTCCTTTATGCCTTTTTATGCTAAAACAGACGAACGCAGCTACATCTTTGAATACTTCAGCAATTACAATAGTAATAACAATAGCATCTCCAAAGTTAGAACTATTTTGGGTATGAAAATTAAGAAGGAAGGAAACACACAAGTAGAATCCACTCTAGGGGAAAAACGTCATACCTCAAATCTAATTTGCCTACACTTTTCCAGCACCCAATACCCAGACGTTGGCCTCTGGCTCTTTCTCTTCTTTTCTGCTGGGCATGAGGAGACTGAGCATGAAAAGTGCTCATTGTGGTTTCACCTACAAGCTGCCTTCAAACAGCTGGCCAGATCTGGTAATCCTGATGCCATTAAGGAACCATTTCTTTAAATTAAGTGTTTGATGCAAAAAGTGACTGAAGCAAATTCGAGTATGGATAGCTCACCTCTTTCTCCTAACCCAAGGAAAACTTTGGGTAACTAGTGCTACAAGAAGAACTTAACTACCACCTCTCAAATCTTTTTATTCCCTTTCCACAAGGAAGGTAGGATGATGGGGTAGCACTGCAGCAGACTAAGAATGCCAAACCCCACCTTCTTCACCATCAGTGAATGAAGAGGACAAAAGATGGGCTGAAATGGGCCTTATAACACGTCCACTGGTAGGTCCCATGTCAGCAGGGTGATGAATCCATGCCAGTTTTTGGCTAGCTTTAAGGAGCCATCCAAAGTGCTGAAGCTATTTAGAAATAGAGGTTGGCATCTTGGAGAGCTCCTGGAAAGCCTGCAATAAATCCTGGAGTGGATTCACTGCCTCACTGACATGGGATCCACCAGTCACCACGGCTTTACATTATGCTTCTTCTGTGCCCTGTTCATGTGAGCAAGGGGGGCAAGGTTTTTACACTGACCCAGTGCCACCCAGAAATATTTTTGGGGAGGACATCACCTGTTTAACTTTTCTGCACAGTTTGCAACTGTCACCTTTAAAACCCGCTTCCAAAGACCATGCAAACAAGAGAGAATGGAGATACCTTCTTGGCTCCGGTCAACGCTGCTTTCTGGAGCTTGTTGTAACAATACTTGGCATAAGTGCTTATTGCCACCCCTAAAGAGAGACAGAGAGAGAGAGAGAAAGGGAGGGGGCAGAGAGAAAAGTCAGTGCAAGGACAATCCAAAGGGCCACCCCAAGAGAAAGAGGCAAAGAAGAGAAACCCCAGCAGCATCCCGAAGTGAAGCAACCTAAGCAGCATTTTTAAAGCTAGGTTCACAGAAACTGAGAAAATATCCACAGTGGGACTTGGGCAGGCACAAGGCCTTTGATGAACGTTTGCTCCAGCGGTGAATCTGGCAAGGATCACATACTTGCAACATGCCATGGTGTCAACTCACCAGGTGAACATTGGGCCTCAACTACTTCTCCCCAATCCAGCTGTCCCCCTCCTGCTGATCAACTCTCTCATTCCTTTTTGAATTCATTCCGATGCTAGATGCTTTTAAGGGGAGTTCTGGACTCTACCAACAGCTGAACTTAGGAAGCTACTTCACAAGACAGTCCCCTCTGAATAGCAGAGATGCTCCAAGGTTTCTAGCAAAGTCTTCCCCAGATCCTAGGAATCCAAGCTCACTTAAATACCACCAATCTGATGGGTATGATGGGCATTTGAAATGCAAGGGACAATTTGACAGCAGATTTATTTCTAATGGAGTTTAGATTTTACTGCCCCTTGTCTCAGTCCCTACATGGCCAAGAAGGGGAGAGGCCTCTGCCTGCATGTGCCATCCCTCCAAACCAACTGAACTACAGCAGAAACAACATTTGATACAAAATGTAGGCCTGTGATTCTAACATCATCACTTTTCTTCTCCTTTTTCAAAAGATCTTTTGTTTGATGAATAAGCCAGTGGAGCTTTGAAAGCTTGTTTGATGTATTTTGGTTGGCCAATAAAAGTACCCCTCTTTTGTGGATGATGTTGTATTTATTTCCACAGCATCTAGCAGCCTGTTTTTATGGGTGCTAATGCACCACAATACTGGCTCTTCTCTAGAGATGGAAAGGATATTCCTTATTATTTGTTTCCCATTGAAAAATGAATAATAAACCAGCAACACTATAGCACATCTTCTCCCAGTATGTCCTGAAGTGTTCTGGAAGATTTTTCTGTGCAGGAAAATACATGGGTTTCTTGTGTAAAAACAAGAAAATGTGGTTTTACTACTCCGAATGTATGATTTTTGTGCAGGAAATGTGCTTTGCGTAAAAAAAAAACAACCCTCATGTTTTTCTGCAAAGAAATGTATTCCAGAATACTTGAATACAGGGAAGATACTGTGCCAACAGTATTTGTTTTCTGTTGTAGTAGGGAGAAAACTAAAGTAATAATTCATTGTGGCATACAAAGACAAAATAACTGAGGATTTACATCCTCGGTCTATGTGCAAAGAGTGAATATTTTACTCCGCCAACCCTTCTGCAAGACTACTGCCCCATTCTTCTTCATCCCTTTTTCTTTTCATGTTGTCTTTTTATACTGTAAGCCACTGGGCAGTGTTCAGAATCTTTTGGCAAAGTAGGCTGGCCATAGAGTAACCTTTATGCCAGTCGAAGTACTTTTTGGCCAAGAACATATCCTGTTCATGGCTGCACCAAACGAAATTCTGCAAACAGTTGTGATTTCTAAGTCATTATGCAACAGTGTCCCTTGGCATAAATTGGGAATTTCCAATGTCCCCGGGATGGCTTGACTCACCAAACCATGTGGTATTTCTGCCGTGTTTTCTTACTGCAGGCAGAAGGTTGCAGAAGGCTATAGATACTCCACTGAACATTAGTAGGTTGATATTAACCTACTGCGTTCTTGGTGTACCCTCTATTTTAGAAACAGAGGAGCAACTCCAATTTTGCTGTAAAGCCTGTTGCTTGATAACAATTCCTCACAGCCATTTGAAGCAATGCCTGTGCACAGCCAGTGAGGTATAGTGGTATGAGTGTTGGACTAGGACTGTGGGAGACCAGAGTTCAAAACTTCATTCAGCCATGCAAACCCACTGGGGAGGCCTTGGGCAAGTCACACCCTCAGCTTTTTGTTGCTCCTTACATTCAAGCTATGTCTGACTTGTGGCAACCCTAAGGAGAACCTATTACAATTTTCTTGGCAAAGTTTGTTCAAAGGAGGTTTGCTACTGTTTTCCTCTGAGGATGACTGTGACTTGCCCAAAGTCACCTAGTGGGTTTCCATGGCTGAGCGAG
Organism: Gambelia wislizenii; assembly: GCA_030847615.1. Lineage (NCBI taxonomy): Eukaryota > Metazoa > Chordata > Lepidosauria > Squamata > Crotaphytidae > Gambelia > Gambelia wislizenii. The sequence goes on from JAUMIR010000004.1 coordinate 332,200,030, forward strand.
GTTTTGAACCCTGTTCTCCTAGAGTCCTAGTGCAACACTCAAACCACTACCACACAGGAGAAAGGCAATAGCAATCATCCTCTGAAGAAATTTTGCCTACGACAGTCAGTATAAGTTGAAGTTGACTTGAAGGCACATAGCAACAAGCAACTGTGCAGCTAGACTGACTCACGTCCCTATAAAGTGGTCCTGGTCCTCCCTCCCTCCTTACTTCTGTTAATATTTTGTTTGTAAGCCACCAGCCTCCCGGCTCCAAGTTTCTTTCTTCACTTTAGCTGAGCCTTCTCCTCCTCCAAACTGCCTGCTTGGTCAAGATTTCGTGGCTCTCAGGCTCAGACTTTACCAGAAGTGGTCAGGTTCTGCCTAGACTGTACCATTGTAGCCTGCAGATGGGGAATTATCTGACGGAATGACCTTCTGGAGATGAAGAAAAGTCCTTGCAGCTAGAAAACCAGGTCTGGGAGAAGGACGAACGAGCCCTTCATATCTAGCTTTCTAGGTGGAATGGATTTTTGTATGGAAGAGAGCTCTGTCACATGAACCCACATTCATAATCTGAAGTGGAACAGTCCAGATACAAGCAGACCACCTCCACAAGAATCTATATAGACACAGAAACAGACACACTTACACAGAGATCTGACTTGGCACGAGGAAGACATCACCTATTTTTCCATAACTTAGTATATATAATTTGTGCATTTGTTATCCCTTCCTGTCTCTCAGTTCCATGCTTATACAGTATGACCTCTGTATTGGTGGGACTAGTACCTGTGGTTTCACTTACCAGTGTCCACAATAAGTTGTTCTCTCTAGACATTTTCTAGGTCCTCCAGCATGATACTATGGTTTGCATCTGCCGGACGTTGACCACAGAGTTGCGCTGGAGGACGTAGAAATGCCAAGAGAGGTGCTCTCTTTAGGAATCACTATGTCATCCAGTGTGACTCTATGGTATGCTTGGACTAGAAGTTATTCATTTCAATAGGGTTCACTATTATTTGCACTTTGGTGTTTCCATGGCAAGCCCAGGAACATATGAGGGTCATACTGTAACTGCTTCTTCCCCGACTTTTGAGGAATGTCAGAGCCACTGGTGATAATGCAGACCTCTTGAAAATGCAGGGGAGTCTCTGGAAACTTGGGTAGGTAATCATCTGAATACAGCAGCCCACAATTTTATGAAGACTGGATTAAAATACTGCATCAATAGAAGTATAGTGTCCAGATCAAGGGAAGTAATAATGCCGCTCTATTCTGCCTTGGTCAGACCTCACTTAGAATACTGTGTCCAGTTCTGGGCACCACAATTCAAAAAGGATATTGACAAATTGGAGCGTGTCCAGAGGAGGGTGACTAAAATGGTGAAAGGTCTGGAAACCATGCCTTATGAGGAGAGACTTAGGGAGCTGGGTATGTTTAGCCTGGAAAAAAGACGGTTAAGAGGCGATATGATAGTCCTGTTTAAGTATTTGAAGGGGTGTCACGTTGAGGATGGAGCAGGCTTGTTTTCTGCTGCTCCAGAGACTGGAACACGGAGCAATGGGTGCAAGCTCCAGGAACAGAGATTCCACCTCAACATTAGGAGGAACTTTTTGACAGTGAGAGCTGTTCGGCATTGGAACGCGCTCCCTCAGAGCGTGGTGGGGTCTCCTTCCTTGGAGGTCTTTAAACAGAGGCTGGATGCCCATCTGTCGGGGATGCTTTGATCGTGATTTCCTGCATGGCAGGGGGTTGGACTGGATGGTCCTCGTGGTCTCTTCCAACTCTGCAATTCTATGATTCTATGAAAAGCCACCTTGGGTATGCAGAATCAGAGATCAGATCTCCGAAAGCTGAAACTGCCATAGCACAGAAAAAGCACAGAAGACAAAATTCCTGCGTAAATATCAGAAGGCAAAATCCATCTAGAGAGTCAGAAAAATCCATCCCAAGAATGACCTTCAAGTCACCCTGGAGGGCAGTGAGAGTCCATTGACTGGCACTCTGATCTTTCAGAGAGGCAAGCGGCTATTAATAGGCTGGCCTCACATCCCCGTGGGTCCAGTAATCCAATTAAAGTCACGGCACAGCAGCTCTGCCAGGAGATGGGCCTTTGGGGGCAGAAATGCCACGTGGAGAGTACAGCAAATAAGCCAGTCTTTCCCTTTCTGTTGCTGTTTCTCCAGTGCTCTTTTACAGCCCCTCCACCTGAGATCTTTTCGCCTGGAGATGCTGGGGACTGAATGCAGGTGCTCTGTCTCTGATCTATGCTTCACACCCCATTCTGCCCTATAACAGTCCTGTTCCAGCCTTTTCAAGAAGTGTGGGTGATGTCTATGGAACTGCAGACTGATTTTGCTTGCTCTTAGATCTTGGAGGGCTGTGCTCTCAACACATGCACTACACCCCAAAATTTGGCCCTCAAACTACAATCACTTCCCCCAGAAGCCTCCAGGGCCCACAATCTGAAAAGTAAAAGTAATTCCCATTCATCTGTGTACCATTTTAGGCCTTAAAAGACCTTTTAAAGAAACCAAAAGAGACTAACCAGCTACTTCCTAAGTCTGAAACAAGACCTTTTAAGGCCTGAAACATCTTTCAGGAGGCTAGGATTATGTTCTAAGTCTTTTTCACACTACACAGTTATAGCACTATGAATCTACTTTAACTTCCATGGCTCCATCCTATTGAATCCTGGGATTTGTAGTTCCATGAGATAGTTAATTTATCTGCCAGAGAATGCTATTGCCTCCTCAAACTACAAACCCCAGCATTCTATAGGGTTGTGCAGCAATAGCAATTAAAGTGGTATCAAAGTGCTATAGTTGTGCATTGTGAAAGAGACCTAAATAGCAAATTATGCTTTCCCTGTGTGAGAACTTTATTTTGGGGGGGAGAGAGGAAGCAAACATTTTGAGATTCTTGGTGGAAGGGACTGTCTAGGAAGTTACATGTGGTCCTGGGGCCACACTTACGCCCACCCCCTGCCTTACAAGGGGGCTTATTGATAGTACTTCCATTGTGATGTTGTGAGTGCAGTAGAAAGCTCAACACGTGAAGGCCTTCCCATTCTTCACCCTCATTCCCACTACAGTACAGCTCCCATATCTGCAAATTCAGAATCTGTGGTTTTTTGGGGGAAATTTACTTTCTCTCTGGGCATTTCTAGGTCCTTTAGTGCAATTCTGTGGTCAACTTCCAGCCCAAGCGTACCACAGAATTGTGCTGCAGGACCTAGCAATGCCTAGAGAAGTACTGTATTCTCTCTAGGCATTTTTAGGTCCTCCAGTGTGATTCTATGGTATACGTGAGTTGGAAGTTGTTCGTCTCCCTGAAAATAATAGGGTTTCCTCTCTCTCTCTCTCTCTCTCTCTCTCTGGCTTTTCTTCGCAAACGAAGATTCAGGAAGGACTCATCCCGCGCCTTCTGCAAGCGCGCTGATGACTAAAAAGGCCAATCCGAGATAAACAAGTCCGGTTGCAAAAAGTGCAGCAGAAGGTCTCCTTGGGTGATGTTTTTGGGTTGTGATTCTTTCTGCGTTGTCGTTTCTCTTCAAGACTTGTTCGTCGTGAGTTCTCAAATAAGGCTGCAGCATTGTGGATAGTGCGTCTCCATGCCTCCCGATGTGAGGCCAGGGCAGACCACCGTTGGTGATCAATCTGGCCAAGCCTGAGATGTTGTTTCAGGGAGTCCTTGTATCGCTTTTTTGGAGCGCCCCTCCCACGCTGACCCGTGGCGAGTTCACCGTAGAGTAGTATTTTTGGGAGGCGATGGTCCTCCATCCTAGAAACGTGCCCTGCCCAGCGCAGCTGTGTTCTCAATATCATGGCCTCAATGCTGGTGATCCCTGCTTGTTCAAGGACAGCAACATTCGTCACATAGTCAGTCCAGTGTATATTTAGGATTGTGCGTAGACAGCGCTGATGAAAGCGCTCGAGGAGTCGTAGGTGGTGGCGATAGGTAACCCATGTTTCAGATCCATAAAGGAGGATAGACAGTACGATGGCTCTATACACACTGATTTTTGTGCTTTGCCTCAGGCGTTTATTGCTCCAGACTCTTTTGTGAAGTCTTCCAAATGCACTATATGCCTTTGCTAATCTGTGATCGATCTCTTTGTCAATCTTGGCATCTGAGGAGATGATGCTTCCCAGGTAGGTGAACTGCTGAACGGACTTGAGCACTGATTTGCCGACGGCAATGTGGGGATGGTGGTGTTCGTCCTGTGGTGCAGGCTGGTAAAGAACTTCTGTTTTCTTCAGGTTGACTTCTAGCCCAAACAGCTCTGCAGCTGTTGCAAAGCAGGACGTTAGGCGCCTCTCTCCCACGACAAGGGGGCGTCAATGGAGAGGTAGGGTTTCCTACTATCTGCAGTTTCAGGTATCCATGGGGAAATCTTGGAATGTAGCCTCCACAGATGTGGGGGCCGTACTATATGTGGTTTGGAAAAGGTGTGCTAGAGACACCAGATGCTCTCTCAGAGGCCCCCTCAAAGTTCACATCTCACACTCTCACCATCAGAGTTCTTTCCCATCAGGAACAATATAGTGCCAGGAGAAGAACAGCCAGTCAATGGTTCCAGAACAAAGCATAAAGACTCCCAGCCTGCTTCTCTCTCCTCTCCAAAAGCAAGGCCATTCGGCAAGTTTCTCCTGGCAGCCACAATTAGAATTTTAATCCGATTAAGATGCAGACTTTCCAAGTCCCCAGAGGAGTGCTCAGGACAGTTGCTGGGCAGGGGGCATGTCCTTTTCTTTTTCAAGCAACTAAGGAACCTTGCGAGCTCCAGATAAAGCCAACCTGGAAGATTAGCTTCACCATCTCACTACTGTATCACCAGAGGAGGGCAGGGTGAGCAAAGCACTCCCAGCTGATGGCGGGGTGGGTGAAGAAGCCAGAGTCAGAGTGACTCTTCCCAACCTCCTGACTCTAGGATTGTTAAACAAAACCAGCAGGCACAATGACAAGATATGTTTTTGGCCCTTTAAGAAGCAAACAGGAGAGGGGGCAGTACAGACGAAAATGGCCACAGAGGCAAAACAGGCTAGGCGCATGGCGCTTTGGCTAAAGGCATAACTGAGATTTGAAGAAAGATGACAAACAATGACAGCCACCTTGGGCAAGTGCTCCCTTTTCCTAGAATAAATGACCATGGGAACAATGCAGGCAGGATCACTGTCACAGTGGGTGAAGTTCATGGGCCCCAGAATTATTTTGTGTACAGTTGTTGTCTCAAGATGACCAACCTGAGTTAACAACCTCCAAGACCACTTGAAGGCTGGGAGGGCAGAAGATACAGGGAGGTACCAGTAAATCTTTTGACTATTTTGTAGTTGAACACAAGGACACACAACTACTATAGTTTTCTGACCATTTTGTGGGGGCGAAATGAATATTTCTGCATGGTTTTAACCCAGTATTTGCACACTGTTGTTGGCTGTGTGCCTTCAAGTAGTTTTCAACTTATCATGGGGTTTTCTTGGGATTTGGTCAGAGCAGGTTTACTTTGCCTTCCTCTGAGGTTGAGAGAGTGTGACTTGCCCAAGGCAACCCAGGGGCTTCCATGGTTGAGTGGAGCTTCGAACCCTGGTCTCTAGAGTTATAGTCCAACACTCAAACCACTTCACACTGCTAGCTCATATTCACACATCCCTAAGGGTTTTGGGAAATTATTCCTCAGAAAAATACACATAGGTTATTTTGGTGCAAACATTTTGGAACTGGGAAAAGTAACACCTAGAGTGATCGAGGGGGTGGGCATGGAAGTCAGATAAAGGAGAGTTCAGTTTCCGAGCTCCTTGTTGCCCTCCCACCTGTGACACTGGGCCTAGAACAAACAGGCAAAAAAATATGAACAGATGTGCATGGTTGTCTCGCCTGGTTTGGCTCTAAAATCCTTGGGTGTTTGATGTCTTTTCTCATCAAAGCATCAAGCTCACTAGGGGGATCTCTTGCTGAAAAGGGTCTACTCCCATGGTGCCCATCACTCTTAGTGACAGCATGTTTGTTCTGCTTGTCTTCTCCTGCTTCTTGGGATTGGATGTGCAATGCTGACACAGACATTTTCTATGCGGAGGGGGGCCTTCCAGGTCTGTCATGCTCAAGGACAGAAAGAAGACAGTAGCACTCAGGTCTGCCCTAGCCAAGAATTCCCAAGGCCTTCCCAGAGCCTTTGAGACGTACTGCTGTGCTCTGTCCTACAACCACCGTCATATGACAGCCTCTCTCAGCAGTTTTGGGAAGAAGCAGTTTCTCAAGGGGAACCCCATTTGATGCTGCGGTGCAAAATCAGCCTGATTCAACCTAAAGGCTTACTGCACTCAGAAGAAAAGTGGCAGTGCAGCAGGAAAGTTCCATCATCCGTGTTGCCTTACTGCACAACGTCATTGTTCTTTCGTTCCGGCCCCATGGGAGACCGAGGTAAAACCACATCTTTTTGCTAACTGGAAAAACCCGTTAACAAAAAGATGTGGTTTTACCTTGGTCTCCCATGGGACTGGAATGACAGACCACTGTAAGAACAATGATGTCATGTGGTAAGGCAGCACCAAAGATGGAACCTTCCTGCTGCACTGCTGCTTTTCTTCCGAGTGCAGAAAGCCCCCCCTAGTCTTGTGGTCATATTTATTCAGGGCTCTCTTGCAAGAGAAGCAGGCTTTTTTTAAAAATTCAGGCAGGCTTTTTATTTATTTTTTTAATTTTATTTTTTTTTCCATATATAAAATCATACATATTACTCAGTATGCTTAAATGTACATTCAACACAGAAAATTCAAATAACATACTAGTCTTTGCCAAATAGAATACTTTTGTACATCTAAAAAAAACCCACACACACAATTCCATTAGTCCTTTTAATGTATGTCAATCTTTACATGAAATTGTTGCAACTTCACTTCCTAAATTGTTTCTGACCGTTATTGATTTATAAAGTATTTGAACTAGGCTTCATAATACTAACATATTTTTATATTTACCATCCACCTACCTTTCTCATTATGTACTCTTAAAAATTATTGTGGTTTCTATATATCTATATTCCTAATATATCTATTCCCTCTACTGTCAGTTAACTGTTAACTCACTCTTTTCTGGTCCAATTTCCAAAAAACTATGACTGGTGCCCAGTCTCTTTCTACTACATCTGTTGTTTTGAAATTCAACTAGGCTGTTAATTTGTCTAGTTCAGGCAGGCTTTTTAAAGTACAGGCGGTGTGTGTGTGCTGTGTGGTTTTGTTGGGCTATTTTTAAAAGCTTTTTTTTCTTTTCTTCAAAACCGTTTTTAATACTTTTAAGTGTATTTTATTCTTTAAAATATTTTGATGTTGTTTTAAAGATGTAAGTGGTTTAATTTTGTTTTAATGTGCACTTTTAGTATGTTTTAATTGTGTGTTTTTAAAACTGTGAGCCGCTTTGGGTCCCAGCCTTGGGGAAAAATCGAGCTATAAATGAAGATGATGATGAGCAATGAGCAAACATGGGGCACAAGAGTTGCACACCATAGACTCTACAGACTACAAGGAACCTGCATCAAAGAAACAAGTTTACAAGAGAGAGAAGCTTTTTAAAAAGGGGGCAGGCAATGCCAGTTCCTTCTAGATTCCTCCTTTCCCTGTTAACTCCACAGACCCTGTACCTATGTCTATATTTTTACATTGCAGCAATGGGACAGCCTTGGATCTGAATATTATTTAATAAATGTCTGGCAAATGTGAAGAGGGGCACAATGGGACACTGGGGTGTATGCGCATTGTAGGGATAGAATGAATATTCGAGGAAATTCAATCCATGGGCAAAAAATGGAAAAGGGATATGAAAATCCCCTTGCAATGAGCAGCTATGCAGTTCAGGACTTTTCTGTATGAAAAAAAAATCTATGTGGGTTTTTTGCACAAAAGACGACACTTTATGAGTAGAAAACAAACATTCCTGTGAAGTCGAAGGCTTTCACAGCTGGCATCCATAGGTTTTCCGTGGGTTTTTTTTCCAGGCTGTGAGGCTGTGTTCTGGAAAAGTTTATTCCTGATGTTTCGCCTGCATCTGTGGCTGGCATCTTCAGAGAATGGTGGCATAGGGGTGTGTGGGGTTTATATACTGTGAGCCCCTGTTGGGGAGAATATGTAAATTTGTGTATTTGAATGGTTAGTTTCTGGGTATAGAAATGCAAGGAAGATTAGTGTCTGTTTGGCTAATGGTTGGTTGATGGACCATTATCTGCTGGGAAATCCCCCTCTCCCTGAGTGGAGTTCATTTGCATGTGTTGCGTTTTGATTGTAGTGTTTTTCAGGACTGGTAGCCAAATTCTGTTTACTTTTAGGGTTTCTTCTTTCCTGTTGAAGTTGTCCAGGTATTTGTGGATTTCAATAGCTTCTCTGTGCATTCTGACAACTATCATTGGTTCATTGGACTCGTCTATCCAATTGCAAGGGGGGGTGGGAGATTCCACCTGAACATTAGGAAGAACATCCTGGTGGTAAGAGCTACACCTGAAGAAATGGCCTTGGTGGGTGGTAGACCTTCTTTGAAGGTCTTTAAATAGAGGTTGGATGGCTATGTTTTGGGAGTGCTTCAGCTATGCATGGCAAGGGTTGGACTAGATGGCCCTTGTGGTCCTTTCCAACTCTATGATTCTTTGATTCTAAGATAACTGTCCAAAACAACTGGATTTCCTGGGTAACAATAGGCACTTTCAGTGGGCAGAGACTGGGGACCATGGGGAAATGAAGGAGATTTTTCAGATATTCTTAAATGCAATGGCATCTCTTATATGTAGAAATGTTTGAGTCTGTCCACATGGAATTATTTCACCTCTGAAAAAGAAGCATAGAGTTACTGAATTGCAATGGTTGGGCCTCTTCTAAGAGTGGGAAAGTCTCCTATTCCCCCCTCCAGCTCTCAAGAAAAACCAGATTGAGAAACCCAAACAAAAGCCCCTTTCAATCCTCTTTTATCAAGCCGGATTCTTTCACAATCTCTGCTCTTTTTGTTTTCCCCAGGATGTTGCAAATGAATCCCTGGAAGGCAGTGGGCTCTAGCAAACTGAACAAGTGAGCTGCAGTTCTCTCACAAGCTGCCAAGGTGGGAATATGAAACTGCTCAGTAGCATCCATGGCTTCGCAGCCTAGGCCCCCTTCTCAACACAACACAGTCAGCGTTTTTTTGCTGAATTCTATTTAGGGGGAGAGGTCTAAAAATAATAACAGGTCATATTACTGCTCACAGTTCTGACACCAGAGTAGAGGCAAGACAACAGGGAAGTGAGATATCCACTTGTCTGCACTTGCCTGGAAAGATCTCAACAAGCATCAAGTGGGAGAGTCCTGGGAAACCTCCAGGATTAGAAGCATGGCTGATCCCTTTATGCTTCACAGGTGTGCCTGGTGTGGACCAATCTCAATTTTGTGCTCCTTGTTACCCATCGGTATCCACTTGTGCTCCTCATCCTCTGCTTTTCCCAGGATCACAGAGCTGGGAGGGATTGCAAAGGCCATCTAGTCCAACCTCTTACCAGTGCAGAAAGCCACTTTTAAAGCATCCCACACAGGTAGGACATTTTCAGACATGTCTTACCGTGCTAAAAGCTTTTGGGAGAGCTTCAGCGCTGCCATGCGGCAGGGACTCCATTTCAGACAACGCCGTCCCTCTGGTGAAATCGTCCGTGTCACTTCCATGTAGGACTGGAGGCGGCCGTGACATATTTTATTCACGGACAACTTCCGTGAATACAATCTGGCGAAATATGGCTCGGCCACCTCCAATCCTACATGGAAGTGACACGGACAGTTTCACCAGAGGGACGGCGGTGTCCGAAATGGAGTCCCTGCTGCGTGGCAGCGCCGAAGCTCTCCCGAAAGCTTCTAGTATGGTAAGAAGTGTCTGAAAATGTCTGTAATCTCCAAACTCTGTTTTAAAACCTGCAATGAAGGAGAATCCAGCACCTTCGGAAGGAGTCTGTTCTGCTGGCAAACAGCTTGTACCATCAAGCAATTCTTCCTAATGCAGGATTGGGAAATCATGGCAGATTTATTTATTTATTTATTTATTTATACCCCACTCTTCAGCCACAAGGCTATCAGAGCGGCTTACAAATTGTTTTTTAAGCAATAGCTATTTACACATCTACACTGCATTAAACAGTTTCCAATGTGTGTTAGCTAATTGCCCCCACAAGCTGGGTACTCAATTTACCGACCTACGAAAGGATGGAAGGCTGAGTGAACCTTGGAGCCGGCTGGAATCGAACTTGCGACAGATCTAGGGGGGCATAATCTGTGCCTTCAGAATTACCCTCCTACCCCAAACTGGAAGTGACTAGAAGTCCACTTCTGGTTTTGAAAAACAGCAATGTTTAATGTTAAAGAGTGCTGGATGGCCCTGAAACAGATTTAAAATGTGAACTGCCATTCATGGAGGCCTCCAAAAGGGGCAAAACAGACACACACACCTCTCTTTGCCCACAAAATGGGCAGATCTGGAGTCTGGAAGGATTCTGTAAAAACAGCTGTGGAGGAGTATACATTGTCCATCCCATTCTAATCTTTTGTGAGAATATGCTTTTGTCAGAAGATACTGCAAGTGAATGACTGGCTACACAGATGATGCTGATAGCAGAGATATTGCTTCTGGGATCATCGTCTTCACTTCCTAGACAAAGGACTACTGGCTACACATGGGCTACACCTCATGAAGAACAGGAAGAACGTCTTTGGCAAAAGCACAGCGAATCGGATCACAAGGGCTTTAGCATCACAGAATCGTGGAATCTTAGAGTTGGAAGAGACCCCAAGGGCCATCTAGTCCACCCCCATTCTGCCTTCTTCCAGAATTATCACACTATACAATTATAGTGAATTGGCATGGCAACATCCTATGGTATCCTGGTATTTGCAGTTTAGAAAGGAGTAGTAGAATCATAGAGTTGGAAGAGACCACAAGGGCCATCCAGTCCAACCCCCTGCCATGGTGGAATACCCAATCAAAGCATTCCCAACAGATGGACATCCAGCCTCTGTATAAAAACCTCCAAAAGAGACTCCACCATACTCCAAGGCAGCCAAATTCTCAGCCAGAGTTCTAGTCTAACCCCAGGATTCCACAGGACATTGTCATGGCAGTTGAAGCGGAATCATCTCTATATAGAAAATTCTCATGGGTCTGTTGCCTCTTCCAGTGTGCTGACTGGCTGCTCAGGAAACACACCCAACCAATCACCACCCAAATGCAAATTCCCTCTCCACTTCACAATCCACTCCTGCCACTCAATCTGTGGACCAGATTGGGACCCAGGCAGTCAACTGGCAGCAGCAGCGGTGATGGGCCACCTGTGATGGTACCCATGCAGTAAACTAGTGGCAGCGGCAGGGCAACAGAGCGAGTCACCCACCAATTCTGAGAAAAGTGTAGAATGCTGAGAAGGGGGAGGAGGAATTTAAATCCACTGGCCTACATTTCAGGGTTGTTGTGAGGTCTACCGGGTGTTTCGGGGGGAGTTTTTTAATGGTGTATGGTACACCGGGTCCAGCTAGTAGTGCTATAATTGTATAGTGTGAAAGGTTCCTTCACACTACACAATCATAGCACTATGATTCCACTTTAGCTTCCATGGCAACATCTTATGGAAACCTAGAATTTGCAATTTAGCTTTTTCAGCCAAAGATCTCTAGTGCCTCCCCAAACTACAATTCCCAGGATTCCACAGGATGTTGCCATGACAGCTAGAAGTGGAATCAGAATGCTATAACTTAATTGTGCGAAAGGGCTCTTAAGACTCAGCTTCCCAGGCCCATAAAGCCTCCAGGGACAGGCGCAAAGGATTCCAAATGCTTGATGAACAAACAGCTTCACTTTAGTTTTGCAAATCAGGAAACACTCAGCACTTCACGGGGTTCTGTCCACCACTGGCCCTCTTTTCAAGCAGACATCCGCCCGTCTTCATTCTGAACTCCAGAGATTAAGAGGCACATACCCAGCTCAGTTTAATTAAGGGTTAAAAAGTGGAGGAGAGGCTTTGAGCAAACAGATCCATAATTACTCCTTACAAGGCCCCTAAAGGAAGCAAGGGCATTTAAAAACCTGACCCATGCATTCCCAAGGTTGTCTTCATTCTGATTCTGCCCCCTACACTCAGTGCACAGATATTTTTAAAACACAGACAAAAAGAGTCTGCTCTAAATTAGGCTACACACCTGCAAGCCCCGTTAACCAGCTCCAGTTAATTACACCACAATCTATGTCCATTAATGTGCATGTTTTAAATAAATTAGGGAGCCTTGTTCAAACAGGTGCAACGTAGCTGTAGGGCTGGCTGGCAGGAGGCAACATTATACAAGGCAGCACATCACTTACCGTAGGCTTTTCTTTAAAAAAATCAGCAGTGAGAGCTTCGAGGGCCACATGTGGCATGCAGGTGCCATGTTGTGCTGCCCTGGACTACAGCTATACCAACTGTGGGATTATGGGAGTTGCAGTCTAAATCATTTGGACAGTGGAAAGCTAAGCTAAAGATTCTTCTTCAATGCAATACAGAAGACTGAGAGACCACATATAAAGTGGCCTCATACTGAACCAGACCTCATCTATCCCAGTTTTGTTTATTCTGACTGGCAATGCCTCCCTTGTGGTCTTGAACAGTGGAAGGCCCTTTTGCCCGAGCTGTCACCTAATCATTTTTTAAAAAAAAAAAATAACCCTGGAGGTTTCACAAATTGGCACTGGGACCTTCTGTATGGAAGGCATACAGTGGATATTAGTGTTAAGAGAAAAAGCAAAAACTGAGGAGCTTCCAGTAGAATCTACAAGAGGCCAAATGCACTAGGAATTTCTACTAATAAGGAAACCACCTTATGAGCCTTTTGAGACATGTCTCCTGTTTCTCTGGTGGGTTCTAATATTAATCCATCAGCCAGGATTTCTCCAGTATGAATCTCGCCTCTGCCACTTTGTCACCAGGCCAATTTGGAAATCCACTTTTTCTTGGGCTCTCCCCCATCAGCACTGGGATGTCATCTACCTCATAAGTTGGTTGTACGAATTACTGGGATAATACATGTAAAAGTAAAAGCTAGCATGGTGTTGTCGTTTGAGTATTTGACTACGACTCTGGAGACCAGGGTTCAAATCTCCACTCGGCAGTGGAAACCCACTAGGTGACCTTTGGCAAGTCACCCTCTCTCAACCACAGAAGACACTGGCAGATCTCCTTTGATGAAGTCCTGCCAAGAAAACCCCAGGGCAGGGTTGCTGTAAGTGAAAGTTGACTTAAAGGGACATATCAACACAAAGATGTGCCTTCCTGTAGCCTTTCAGCTAATCCCCATCAGTCCCAGCCTGCCAGGCCAATGGGAAGGAGTGAAAGGAATGGTTGTCCATAAATCAAAAATGATTTTAAGGCACAAGAACAACAGGGAAAGTGTGTCAACAGAAGCTAAATTATACTGTGTTACCTTGTGTTTAAGAGAATAAACCCTCAGAAAATCCATTCCCAGAATAACATGCAATGAAGTCCACTCCCTCTATGTTAGGATTCCCCTGTTAAGCAGTATCTTTATTAAACAAAACAAAACAAAACAAAACAAAAAGACATGTTTACTAAAGTATTTAGTTCCAATAAGGACCAGGACTCTGGGAGACTAGAGTTCAAATTGCTTCTCAGCTTCATTAGGGCTCAAATCCCTCACTTGACCTTGGGCAACTCACTCTCTCAGCCTAAGAGGAAGGCAATGTTGGCAAACCTCCTCTGAAGAAATCTTGCCCAGAAAAACCCTGTGATAAATTTACCTTAGGGTCACCCTAAGTTGGAAACGACGGCACACAACAACAACTCCTACTACTACACAGCAACAACTACTACTTTACAAACTGCCTTGAACATTAAAGCTAAGTTCTATTAGTAGTGGTGGTGATGGTGGACGCTGATGAAAACCGCTGATGAAAACCAAAATCAATAAGAACATCATTGCCATCGTCCTCATCATCATCATCAACGTCATCCGGCATTGTAACCATTGGTCTAGAGAACCCATATAATATTAACACACCAGCAATCCGGTGTGGATGGTGAGCTACTTTTCCATATCAAAATGCAATGCAGTCGTGTTGCATGCGAACAAGCTTCTGACAGCCCTGCTTGTGTGAGACCCATTAGTCAGAGATGAGTTAAGAGCAAACAGATGCCTAACCGCCTCTCAGGGTCAGGGGGCGGCCAGCTGTGTTTGTGCCAGCAGGTCTGTTTCGCTTGCATTACTACCGATGCAGCTGTGTGGTTGCATGATGGGTCCCTTGCCTCCCCATCCCCCCCATCCCAATGCAAGCATCGGGTCTCAAGCAAAACCTGCCCCTTGAAGGTCAACCCATGATCAGGGCCACTGCTGAAGGAAGCATGATGGGCAGCTGTTGACCTGAGCTTGGCCGCTGGAGAGGCACGTCCAAAATTAGCAGTTAAAAGGGGAAGAGGGGAAAGAGAGAAGCGTGAAGCCAATGTTAAGAAGAAAAGGTGGAGTGGAGGCTAAAGAAGCTGCAGAGAAATAAAGCAGAGTTGGCATCTACGTCTAAGGAGAGGAAGGTGCTCATTGAGCGCCCAGCTGTGGCACCCTACCATCGTGTTCTTCGATATAGGGCTTGGGTTTCTTTCTCAATTTGGACTTCTTCTTACTGTTCCTTTCCAGAAGTTCTTTAATGTGCTGAGTAACTGGGAAACAAACAGAACCATGAGGACAACAGAATGGAACACAAGTGGGGGTGGTGATACAAATTTCAAACAAACAAACAAAAATCAAATGGACATGAAGCACTGCTTTCAATGCCGACAGGCTCAGAGGGAGTTGTACATTTTTTGAGGTGTGGGGGTATCTTGCTGGGCAAAGTTGGGAGGAAGGCAGGGAATCCACAACAGAGGTGGGCCAAATAGATTTGAGTTTCCATTTGTAAGGAAGGGAGAAGCAAATCCAGCAGGGGAGAAAAACAAAACATTTTCATCTTGCCATTTCTTACCATCTTTAGTTCTGATCTGGTGTCACCATTACCACCCTGGCATTATTGCGCTCTCCTGAATTAGACATATGGCTGATCTTATCCAGTCTGGATTTATACAGTAAATAGGGTGGATACAACAATGCTATTGTAGTGAATCAGTTTGAGCTACATAATGAAGCAGGGTTGGGAATCATGTGGCCCTCCAGATGTGGCTGAACTCTACCTCCTTAGGTCCACATAGCCCCAGGTGAGGAACAGTGGGAGCTGCTGCAATTCAGTAACATCTGGTGGACTGCATGATTCCCACCCCTGCTCTTACGGCAAGCAGGAAGAATGTAGAATGAACAATATGTAACTTACAATTATTAAAGGCAAAGAAGACTAATAAAGGTTTGGATAGGATATACAAAGGATACTTTCCTCCTCCACAGTTCCTTTTACCTACAGAGATCAATACCTGAAACTATTCTGCAGGTGCTGGGAGCATTTGATAGTCTTGTGGTACTCCAAATGAGGAACTCCCTCCCCCTGCCTCAGGTGATCTGTCTAATCTCCTCTCTGATTCTACAGTGGCATTAATTGAAGACTTCTTTACTCTGACATGATCTCTTACTATCTTTATGAGGTAGCCAGCGCCTCCTCATCACCTATCCTGCATTGCCATTTTAACTGTATATGTAATTCCTGTCCGTGTTAAGTTGTTCTGTTTTATTCTTCAGTTTTACATTATATTTACTTGAAGTTATACTCTGCCCTTCAAACCTACTACAAGCTAAGTCTCCCTTATCCGGAATTCCAAAATCTGAAATATTCCAAAATCCAAAATGTCCACATGAGTGGCTGAGATAGTGACACCTTTGCTTTCTGATGGTTCAACATACACAAACATTGTTTCATGCACAAAATTATTAAAAAATATTGGATATAAAATGACATTCAGGTTATGTGTATGAGGTGCATATGAAACATAAATGAATTTTGTGTTTAGACTTGGGTCCCATCTCCAAAATATCTCATTATGTATATGCAAGTATTCCAAAATCCAAAATATTCCAAAATACCTTGGGCCCCAAACATTTTAGATATGAGGGACTCAACCTGTAATGAGGACAGCTTATGAATGTATGCCACTTTGGGTATTTTTTGTTGAAAATAAAAACTGGAATCTAATATTCCTGTAACTAAACAAACACATTTGCACAAGAATTGTTGAAAATCACCAGAAAAAGGGAAGCAAGTTTACTTTCTTAATTTGTTTTTAAGCAGTGTTTCGCTCTTGCGCAGTGCACCTTACAGGAATGAAATCTGTGAGGCTTCACTTGACCAGTGCTCACCCTTGGGACATGTGAAATGTCTCTGAATGCATGGCTTCTTGTGATTACAGCAGAAAATCTATGGGTTTCAAAAAGAAATGAGCAACTAAGAAACTATACAAAGGCATTGTTTGCAGCACAGCCATCTGCAAGATGTGTACAGGAATTAATTTCACGGCCATGCAAAGGAACACAGAGAGGCAACAAACTTGCCCAATTCATTTCTTGAAGGGGACCCTCACTTCAACGTTTTTAGGCAGAGTTGTATAGAAGGCAGTTACTTTTTTTACCCCACCAAGGAGCACAAGTTCCTTTTCTTCTACTAAAAATAAAAATGGGCAAACCTCAGCACTCAGTCAGATCAGTGAGACCCTCCCCAAAAGGACACCTGGCGTGCAACTAGATAAAAGTGTGTGTGTGTGTGTGTGTGTGTAGAGAGAGGGGGGGGGATTCCAATAACATTAATATAATCTCTGTTCTCCTGGGTGGAAAAGTCCAAGAAACCAAACGCGTAATGATTGCTGCCCAGAGAAAGGCTGCATCTTCCAAGGCTCCTTGGTTAGATATCTAAGGCAACTCTGCAGGAAAACCCTTAATCTGGGCCTTCTTTCCATTCAGCTTCGCAGGTTCTTGCACCAGGAGGCCTCCGAGGTACGTAGGAAAAGCCTTTTTATAGCCCAACCTCAGAATGTGGGAGGCCAACATGACATAGCACAGCCAGTGCCAGTTGCCTTCTGGGTAGTGGCTAGCAGTAACACAAAGGCTCTGCAGACAGCACCATCATGGGAAAGAGCTAGTGTCGTGGTATTTGTTTTGTGGCTTTGCGCACACATATGCACACACAACAC
This sequence comes from Gambelia wislizenii, assembly GCA_030847615.1. Lineage (NCBI taxonomy): Eukaryota > Metazoa > Chordata > Lepidosauria > Squamata > Crotaphytidae > Gambelia > Gambelia wislizenii. Next base: position 332,217,143 of record JAUMIR010000004.1, read on the forward strand.
CTTTGGAGTTCACAAAGACACCAGAAGCAATCCTGACCCCTTAGAAATCTCCATGGGTGGTGTGTCATAAGGCAGGGGTGGGGAGAACGTAGCCCAGAGACCGCACGTGGCACCCAAAGCCATTATGAGGCCTCCATGGGCTCCCAGCACCCCAGGCTTTGTCCTGGGGGCATGAGGGCCAGTTTTGCCTTCCAGGTCACTTCTGCATCCCTTCCCGTTGGACAAAAGACCTCTCCTGGGTCTAAAATGCCCTAGAGCCTCCCAAAAAACATGGCAGAATTGCCCCCATGCCCTCTAGCTGAGGAGGAAATAACTATTTTTGAGAATTTTTTTTTTAGGTGGGGGCCACAAGAAGGGTGAGGCCCTCCAAGGTCCCCCTGGCAGTTGCACACATCTGCTTTTTTACCCCACTGGCAAACAAGTGCTTGAGGGCATCCCTTTCCATCAGAAAGTTTCGATCCACTGTGAACACTGAAAACAAAAATGTATTGGTGGTGATGAGCCAAACAGCATTTTAGGCAAGTTAAAAAAAATCTCTACCAAGAAAGAAAGAAACAGCCTCCCTCTTTTTGATATTGCAACATTCAGAAACACAGAATGTTTCATGACACAAGGGATACAGGTTGATCAATGGACAGAGTTACTAATAATGCTAATTGAATCTGAGGGCTACATCCAACTTGCTCAGGAGGAAGGGGATAGACAACTACTGGCTGTTTTTGTGAGGGCAGGGCCCATTCAAAACCTCTTCTGGACCAGCCAGATTCCAACAGCTCAGAAAAAAAAAGGCTCCTGTTAACATAAAATGGCACAAAGTGGAGAACAGATATAAATGAATAAAGGATCTGATTGGCATACACCAGGTGTAGCTGGGGTCAGGTTTTACCCAATGGTAAGACAAAGAAATTGTGTTGATATTGAACACTGGCACTCCCAAGAAATGAAGACGGCTGAGACAAATCCAGCATGGATCACAACAGTGTGCAAGAAAACAAGTTTTCTGTAGGCCAGAGCAGCAGAAATGCATGTTTACCTCATGGTCACAAATGGGTGAATGGCAGCCATGTTCTTCATTGAAAACCATTCCATTTCTTCAGAAAAGAAATGTTTCAGTCATTCACACATTCTGACTAGTTGTGCATTCAATCTCCTGGCTGCTATATTCACACTTAAGTGGACACCACTGTGTTTATGCAGGCGCGTTTGTGTGCGAGAGACAGAGTATATCATGTTGCAATAGTTCCATCAACCTGCACTCCTTTGCTCAACTAATTTGCAAGCACGAGGTTCTAGAGAGTGGGCTGTGGCAGGTGCTGAAATTTTCTCAATGGCAAGTATAGCGGTACCACAGCTGGCTCTGAAATCTAGGCCAAGTGTGGGTGGAAGCAAGGAAGGAAGGAGGGACCTTTGGCTGATCAACACAAGTTTACAGCTTTAGGAATAACCAAGAACAAGCAGTTCTTTTCTGGTTGCTGCAACAAATTTGCAGGCAAAATGGATACACTCAAGTTGGTTTACAAAAACGGATTTTGGACAAACCAAATTACATCTTAGCTTTGATTAGATTCTGTGGACTGGTTTCATTGCTAAAGAGCCTGAAGACAATCCGAGTCCATCCCAACTGGCTGAGATCCTGTGGGAGACACAGTGTGTGTGCTGTTGACTGGGCAAAGGCAAGGCAGCTGCCAGTTACAGAAATGTAAAAGCAGCATGACATAGATCCTAAACAGGTGTGTCCAGAAAGAGCACAGCATGAAGGTAACAGCCTTTTCCTATTCAGATTCTGGGAGTTGGAGTTCAAAGAAGTAACTTTTCCAACTGTCCCTATTGTTTTTGTTCTCCACCACCTGCAATTCAGAAACCTGAAGTCTCTGAAGGAGTAAAAGCCATCGAGGGGCCCACTTTTGAAGCAGGAGAATGGCGCCTGTGGCAAAGTCATGCATGGGTATAACTGCAATAGGACAGCGAGTGGGATGAGGCAGAGCCTCCATAAACCAATAGGAGAGCCTCCAAAAACTGTAGAGGCTTCTCCATCACTCCTAGGTGCCTCCGCCAACACCATAGGGTGGCCAATTAACACATCACCAAAGCTGAGGACTGAAGAGAGCACAGTGATTTACACAAAACAGTAAACCCTAATTCAGCAGTTCTCAAACTTTGGCCTCCAGTTTTTTTGGACTATAGCTCCCAGATGCCTCAGCCAACCAGCTGGGCCAATGACCAGGGATTTGGGGAGTGGAAGTTCCAAACACCTGGAGGGCCAAAGTTTGAGAATTACTGTGGCTAATTTATAGCTAGAGATTGCAGAATGACAAATCATTTCTATAATTTAAACGGACTTATAATACATCTCACTCATGATGGGGGAGGTGATATGAACAGGTAACCCCACCTGCCTCCTGCGTATGCTGTCCAGATGCTGCTAACTGGGGATGATGGGCAGCTTGAAGGTTTCTGTTCTCTCTTTCTTATGGTTCTTCATCTTTGATTTAGGTTTAGACTTGAACAGGATACAGCCCTTCACAGAGAAGATGACTTCAAAAGGAGGATTAATCTGAGGCCAATGGAGGATTGTATTCACCCAAAAATCTAATGGGCAGGGACCTTGATGCTCAGCCTTCAGCCCTCCTTCCCCTGGCAGAGCTATTCAGGAGGAGTCTTCTGGTCACCTGGCCACCAGTTATTTCTGGCTTTACCTTCAACAGCCACTGAAGGCTTGGCTAATTCCAGGAACATAGAGGCCTAATTAAGGGCTGCAACCAGGCCAGCCAATAGAGATATTAACAGTTCTGGGGTGGGGGGAAGCAATTACATGTTTTTCAGCTTCAGGGCAGAGGCTAGTTACAGGCAGTGCATATTCTCAATGGAGCTCTTTGATACAACAGTTGATATACAAATACAGTTGTCCCTCCATATACACGGATTTGGTATCCACGGATTTAAGTATTCACAGCTTGAAAATATTCTTTAAAAAATAATAATCCAAAAAGCAAACCTTGATTTTGCCATCTTATATAAGGGACACCATTTTGCTATGCCATTGCACATAATGGGACTCGAGTATTCACGGATTTTGATATCCACGGGTGGTCCTGGAACCAAACCCCAGCGAATATGAAGGAACAACTGTACTGTGCTTCAGGAAAAGCTTGAGTATGAATAGGCAATGACACTGAGGAAGGGGACTCCACTTAGAAAGACATAAGCTTTTGCTCCTCCTCGTACACCCATGCTGGGTAGGGGGCTGGGGGAGATAGAGCTCAAAAATATTTGTTTGTTTGTTCATCCTGCTTTTCCCCTAATATGGGACTGAAGGCACTTCACAATACAATTGGGGGGGGGGAATCCAGCTCAAACCAGTCACAGTATCATAGAACCACAGACTCACTGAGTGGGAAGGAACATCTAATCCAACACCCTGTCACTCGGGGATACACAATTAAACCTCTCATAGGAGATGCCCATCCAGCCCTTGCTTAAAGACCTCGGAAGGAGACTTCACCATCTTCCAGGCAGCATATTCCATGGTTCAACAGCTCCTACCATCAATAAGTTCTTCCTAAAGTTTAGGTGAGCTCTCTTTTCTTGTAGTTTGAATCTATTGGTTTGTATTCTAGCCTCTGGAGCAGCAGAAAACAAGCTTGCTCCATCATTTACAAGGTTTCCCCTCAGGTACTCAAATATGGTTATCAGATCACTTCTCAGTCTTCTCTTCTCCAAGTTAAACATACCCAGCTTCCTAAGCCACTACTCACAGGACTTGGTTTCCAGACCTCTGACCTTGGTTTAAAAGCCATTAAATTAAAAAAAAAATCCTATAAAAACAGCACTAATTTAAAACAATTTAGAAGCATTTAAAATGCAAGAGTGTATCATTTTGATATCAAAATGCTATAAAATTCTATTGGAAAGAGAGACTGAAACGGAGAAGATATCGGATGCAATGGTTCGATGGGCGCAAGATCTGAAAGAATCAATATCTATGGAGGAATGGGAGAAGGCGTGGAGAGATACGGATGAGTTTACGGCTTGTATATCCCTCAAAGAAAACCATTTTAAAATTGTGAATAGGTGGTATTTATCACCACAAAGGCTTAGCAGAATCTACAAACTGAAAGAAAATAAATGCTGGCATTGCGAGAAAGATATTGGGACATTATATCGTATGTGGTGGGGATACTCCAAATTACAAAACTATTGGTGTAAAATTCATAAGAAAATACAGAAGATTTTTAAGGCGCAATACCCGATGGATCCAAAATTGTATTTATTGAACATGATGTCAAGTTTGCAAACAACCTTTGTTAAAAAACATGGAAGAGTACTGTTATATTTAGTGACGGCGGCAAGAATAACGATTGCGGCAAATTGGGAAAAAAAAGAGCTACCCTCAATAAATGAATGGACATTAAGCCTGAAAGAAATGTTTGAAAATGATAGATTGACATATATTATCAACAAGAAAAAGATGCGGAAATGGGAGGAAGAATGGAAACCAATTTGTGATTATTGGGAAGCGATTTGGGATATTACTGGATAACTACATAAATATAAGTACATTATTATATGAATGTAGATAAGTGAGGTTACAGAGTTAATTTACGATGAAAAGGAAAAAGAATGGTTGAAATCAAGAGCACAAAATTTATAATCTAAAGAGTACACTAATATAACTGTTATGGAGGCATAGATAAGTGGAATAAAAGGGAAGGACTACAAGACTGTAAAAGGGGAATATAAAATATAAAGTAAAACTTAAGGATGAAGTGGTAATAAAACATAATGGGACAAAAATATAAATATAATGGTGTAAGGGAGATTATATATATATATATATATATATATATATACTAGTAATATTTTGCTCAAAAGAAAGCAAAGAGGGGAGGTCTAGACTGTGTGAGTGAGAAGAAGAGTGAAAGAAAAAGGAGAAGAAGGTGATAGTATGTAGAGAAGAGGAGAAGAAAGAGAAAGGAGATATAGATATAAGAATGAAAGAGAGGGAATGAGGAAGGGTGGAGGGGAGAGGGTAGAAATTGGGGAGAATTTTAAAAAAGTGGATGTAATATATATAATATATATAAGCTGTCTGGTTTTTTATGAGGAATTGATTTGTGTTAAACTATAAATAAATATTGAAAAAATAAAATAAAATGCAAGAGTGTAGATGAAAGTACAACTCTCCCCCATTAAAAGATGTTTCTTCAGCAACCAATTAATAGCCAAGAAAGAAAAGAACAAAAACAAAAAAGATGGATGGAAGGAAGAAAGGAAGGGAGGGAGGGAGGGAGAGAGGGGTCACTTTACTAAGCTCTGAGCAGCACTGCTGATTTGTCATCCTTAAAAAATGTTGGGTTCTCCGCAGATCTAGAGCACTTAGCCGAACATATGTTACTTTTAATAGAGTAGGGGGTTTGCCGGGTGGGTGGGTGGAAGGAAAAGGACAAGTACATAAGGGACATGCAGTGACTCCAAGGACAGGGAGCTGGTATGACAATTCTTGCATTAAACCAAAACCAGATTTCCAGCATGGATAGACGGAAGGGGAAAGCCAGGGTGAGGGAGAGTGCAACACAGCATTCAGCACTGTTCCTCTCTGGGACACAAGAGCAGGTCTGTTGCTGGCACGGCCCACCAACATCCTGGAATGACAAAGAGCTACAGAAGAAGGGCAGAGGGTGTGATGTCGCAGCCACCCAGCACAAGAGGGGGCAGAGAGGGAGAAAAGGTCCTGGACATAGAACAAGGTGGCCTCTGTTGTGGCTGGAGCAGCATCCCTCCCTGCTGCCCATGTGACCTTTGCAAGGATTGGCAGCCCTGTGGGCAAACGAGAGAAAAGGAAAAGAGCCTCAACATGCCTGATTGGGGGGGGGGGTGATGCCCCCTCCCAAAACCAGCACTCCTCGAAGTGCCAGTATTTAAGCCCCAGGGGCCTCAGAATAAGGACCCCAAATGGGCAGTGTCTTGAAGAACATTGCTCCATGATCTGCTTGTGTAAGAAAATAAGTCCTAGCACTGATCAAAGAAAGGGGGATCATTTCAGTAAATTTTAAGATAACCAGGACTCTCTTTTTTGTTTACATGGATCTCTGTGCATTAAGATATCAGAAAGGATTAGGAGGCTCTGTGTAGGAAACAGAAGGCCTTTGAGGTCATTTTGTTTCTCTTCCCAACTGAAGGACACAGCCGAGGAGGGGAGAGAAGAATAGTGGAGGTGAACTGCGGGCTCCACAGATGGTGCCACCGGGAACAATTTGGCTTCTTGGACCATGGTCTGTGGTTTCATGAAGCTGAACTTCTGGCAAGTGATGGGTTGCACCTCATAGCAGTTGGCAGGAACATTTTTGCTAAGAGGCTAAAAAATCTGATCAGGAGGGCTTTAAACTGAGCTATGAAGGGAAGGGAGACAGTATTTTTGAGGGCAGAGTTCATCAAGTGCTGGAGATAATAGCCCACTTGTTTTAGAGAGAACTGGCCAAATAGTACAAGAACCCAACAGTGGGAGGGGGGAATTTTAAAAAGCAGATAGTTGGAATGGCCCATGATCTTAGATGTCTCTGTACTAACGCACAGAGAATGGGAAATAAACAAGCTGAACTAGAACTCTTAACACAGCAAAGCAAATATGATATAATAGGCATCACTGAAACCTGGTGAGATGAGTCTCATGATTGGTATGTGGTAATAGAGCGGTATAACCTATTTGGGAGAAATAGACCAAACAGGAAAGGAGGAAGAGTAAGCATTATATGTCAAAGATGTTTACACCTGTGAAGAGATCCATGACTTAAATACTAGAAGCCAGGTTGAGAGCATCTGGATAAAAATTAAGGGGGAGAGAAACAACAGGGATGTCATTGTGGGGATCTACTACAGACCCCCAAGCCAGACTGAGGACTTGGATGAGGCCTTCCTCGAAAAGATGGCCAGACATCCAGACAGGAGAGATGTAGTAGTAATGGGGGATTTCAACTATCCTGATATTTGTTGGAAGTCCAACTCTGCCAAGAATTTAAGGTCCAACAAATTCCTCACTTGTCTTGTAGACAATTTCATTGTCCAGAAGGTAGAAGAGGCAATGAGGGGGTCAACTATTTTAGGTCTGTCCCTAACCAACAGTGATGACCTGGTTAATGGGGTGGAAGTGGTGCGATCCTTAGGTGGGAGTGACCATGTTCTCTTGGAGTTTGTTATGCAGTGGAAAGGGAAAGCCAAGCATAGTCAGACATGCATTCTAGACTTTACACCTATTTCAGTAAACCTAGGGAAGTACTGGGTGTGATCCAATGGTCAGGAATACTAAAAAAGAAGGGAGTTCATAATTGAAAGAAGTTTCTTAAAAGTGAGATATTAAAGGCACAACTTCAAACAGTTCCAATGAGGAGAGAAAAGGGGAGGTGTCTAAAGAAACCAGTATGGAGGTCTAGAGAACTTTTAACTGAGCTAAGATTTAAAAGGGACATGTAACAAGAAATGGAAAAGGAGGAATCACCAAAGAGGAATTCAAATGAATAGCCAGCACACGTAGGGGGAAAGTCAGAAAAGCTAAAGCACAGAAAGAGCTCAGGCTTGCTAGAGAGGTTAAAAACAAAAACAAAAAAAGGGCTGTTTGGTTAGGTCCAAAGCAAAAGGAAGAACATGGAAATGGTAGGGCCACTGCTTGGAGAAGATGGCAAAATGCTAACAGGGGACAGAGAAAAGGCAGAGCAACTCAACACCTTCTTTGCCTTGGTCTTCTCCCAAAAGGAAAACAGTGCTCAACCTGGGATAAAATGGAACAGATGATGCAGCAGGGGAAATGCAGCACAGAATAAGTAAAGAGGTAGAATCATAGAGTTGGAAGAGACCTCAACGGCCATCCAGTCCAACCCCCTGCTATGCAGGAATACACAATCAAATCATTCCCAACAGATGGCCATCCAGCCTCTGTTTAAAAACCTCCAAAGACGGAGACTCCACCACACTCCAAGGCAGTGTATTCCACTTCCGAACAGCTCTTACTGTCAGGAAGTTCTTCCTAATTTTTAGGTGGAATCTCTTTTCCTGTAGTTTGAACCCACTGCTCCATGTCCTAGTCTCTGGAGCAGCAGAAAACAAGTCTGCTCCACCCTCAGTATGACATCCTTCAAATATTTAAACATGGGGTAGTACAGGAATACCCGGCTTCTCTGAATAAGTCCAAGTCTCCAAAAAGAGGACCCAAATAATTACTGCCCAATCAGCCTGAAATCAGTACCAGGAAAAAAATCTAGAGCAGATTGTTAAATAGTCTATAAACACTTAAAAGTCAACATGGGTTTCTCAAAAACAAGTCATGCCAGACTAATCATAACTCTGTTTTTGATAGAGTTACAAGCCTGGAAGATGAAGGGAATGCTATGGATGTAGCATATCTTGATTTCACCCATTATACATTTGCAATTAAGCTAGTAAAATGTGGGCTAGACCGTGCTACTGTTAGGTGGATTTGTAATTGATTGATTGACTGACTGAACCCAAAGGGGCTCACCAATGGCTCCTCTTCATCCTGGAGAGAAATGACTAGTGGGGTGCCACTGGGCTCAGTCTTAGACCTAGTGCTATTCAAAATATCTTTATAAATGACTTGGATGATGGAATAGAGGGCATGCTTATCAAATTTGCAGATGACACCAAATTAGGAGGGGTGGCTAACACCTTAGAGGATAGGATCAGAATTCAAAATGACCTTAACAGATTACAGAACCGGGCCAAAACTAACAAAACGAATTTTATTTTTTTTCTATTATATGTTTTATTTGTGCTTCAAAAGATAGACAATCTTAAACTGCATTACATTTACGTTACATTGCATTTATATATATACACATTTATTCAATTTAATTTACACTTTACAATCATCACTTTACAACCGTCCTAGTCTTTCAATCATCCCAATCTTTCATTACCTCCTCTTTACCTCCATCGTAACTCTTCATTACCTTCTCTTAACTCTTCCCTTCTCCTACCTCTCCATCCATTCTCTTTTTCTTCTATCCCACCCATCCCATCCATACTTTCCCAAAACTTACTCTCACGATAACTAACAAAACGAATTTTAACAGGGACAAATGTAAGGTACTAAGACAGGAAAATGAAATGCAGAGCTATAGGATGGGTGACACTTGGCTTGACAGTACATGTGAAAGAGATCTAGGAATCTTAGTAGGCAACAAGCTGAAAATGAGTCAGCAATGTGACAGTGGCTTATACAGGAAAATTTCCAAACAGTCTTTGCCTACCATCTGGATTCCAAGTTATTGATATTTACATATTTGAAAGGTGGTCATATTGAAGATGGAGCAAGCTTGTTTTCTGCTGCTCCAAAGACTAGGACAAAGAGCACTAGATTCAAACTACAGGAAAAGATATTCCACCTAAGCATTAGGAAGAACTTCCTGATGGCAAGATCTGTTCAACAATGGAATGCACTGCCTGGAGTGTGGTGGAGTCTCCTTTGGAGGTTTTTTAAACAGAGGCTGGATGGCCATCTGTCGGGAGTACTTTGTGTATTTCTGCATGGCAGGGGGATTGGACTGGATGGCTATTGTGGTCCCTTCCAACTCTATGATTCTATGAGAGAGTATGTCTTGCCAAAGGTACCAAGAAAGAAACAAACAGACTTCCTCTTTTTGATATTGCAATATCCAGAAACACAGAATGTTTCATGACACAAGGGATACAGGTTGATCAATGGACAGAGTTACTAATAATGCTAATTGAATCTGGGGGCTACATCCAACTTGCTCAGGAGGAAGGGGATAGACAACTACTGGCTATTTTTGTGAGGGCAGGGCCCATTCAAAACCTCTTCTGGACCAGCCAGATTCCAACAGCACAGAAAAAAAATGGCTCCTGTTAACATAAGATGGCACAAAGTGGAGAACCGATATAAATGAATAAAGGATCTGATTGGCATACACCAGGTGCCGTTGGGGTCAGGTTTTACCCAATGGTAAGATGAAGAAATTGTGTTGATATTGAACATTGGCACTCCAAGAAAGGAGGGAAGGGTCACAGCTCAATGGTAGGTAGCCTGGTTTACATGCAAATGGTCCCAGGTTTGACACCTTGCATCTCTTGGCAGAGCTGTTATAAAGACTCCTGCATGAAACCCAGGAGAAAGCTACTGCCAGTCCGTGTCAATAATATGAAACCCAATAAATTTAATGTAGCATGTTTTAACGCAACATCCTATGTCTCTCAGAATTCTCTCTGATTCTAGAACAGAAGGTAGATGTCCCTGTCATTTCACCCTAGGACAGTTGAAATGCAGGTGCATATCAGTGATATGCCCACAAACATATACAGTAGTTCAGGAGAGAGCTCGTTGCTCGTCAGAGAAGACCATGCCTGAGTTTTTCTTCTTTCTGCCTCTGTTGAAAAGGCGGATACAACTAAAATGAGAACGTCATTTCTGCACAGTCAGGGACAGATGCAAGTGCAAAAAAGCTCCAATCTGTTTCCCTCATGGGTCCACCAAACTGCAAATTACACCCAGAACAGGGATTCCTTCTCCAGCAAGTGGGTGTTGTTGCAGGCACACAAGGGGCCTTCTAGATGAGGCAATATAATGTGAATTGCTGCACATGAATGCAAAATCTCAGCAGCGTTCATTTGTCTCCATGTTTTTTTGGCAAGATCACTGGTATGCAAAGTTATCCGTGTTTGAAGTTTGAAGCATGCTTGTGAATCAAGATGGTGGCTGCAACTGAATTACTCGTGTTTTTATTCTCCACAAATTGCCACTGCTGCACATTTTTAAAACTTTAAATCTAAGGTGCGCAAGTGTGACCTTCGACTTTAAAAAGCTGTTTGGTCATCTTGCCACTGCCAAAATGCACATGACTACTACCACAAAACTCAAAAATGGTGGTTCTGGCAATGAAGCCCACCCACCACCGGCACATCCGACCTATCAGCTTTCGACTTCTGGAATGTGCTATACATCAATTGTCCAAATGGGTGGTAGTGTGCATTTCTGTGCATTTAAAAAAAAAAAAATTCAGGAAAAGCCACAAAGGCTTTTCTCACAGTTTTTGCCCCCCCCCCTTCCGAAAATGGCGAATCACCGCGGGATGTAGTTGAGACAAAAGGTTTCTCCTCACATTCTATGAGGAGTTTTTTCATAGTCTAGATAAAGCCAAGGTTAGAAGCCCATGAAAAATGCAGAATGTGGCAGTGGGTGCAGAATCCAACTAAGCTTTCATTTAAATGAAGGGAAAAAAGCAAGGCTAGATCTCATGGCTCCGCTCTGCTAGTCAAAAAGGTCTTGGTATAGAAAAGATTATGATGATGGCTGAGAGCATGCAAACCCTACCTACCAAAACTTCAAAAGACAGATTTGTGTTAGGTAAGGGGATCAGAAGAAGGTTTCCAGAGGTGAATACAGGATCTGTGCCGTTCCTCCAATCACTAGCAAAACAAAAATAATATTGTACCAATGTGCTTACTTTCATCATTGTACATAGGCTGGAGAACCCCTCTTTTCTCAGTTCAAAATATATTTATTTTATGATGTGGATCCACCAGGCCTCACCCTGGGCAACACACTCCCACAGCTACACAGAACCCTGAGCATGAAGAAACGATTTTCAGCCACCACTCATGGACTGAAGGGACTTTGGTAAGAAAAGAACAAGAGTTAAAAGCATATCAAGGGCCAGTGAAACCTGCTACGATTACAGCTGAAAGGCTGGTATCATTTTTTGGCTGTTCGCCCCCTTAATCTTCTTTTTAGCTGCTTTATGTTCCAAGAAGAATTGCAGTCAGCAGGCCAACGCACTCTCAAAAAGCCTGGAGCAGGAGGAGGGAGGCCCAGCATTCCTTATAGTTGCTTTGGTGAATACCTATCAAATGATATTTCCTTCCCTTTCTAAAACCATATTGTGAATGCTACATCCTTATCTTTCAGAGGCATCGTACGGGTGTCTCATCTGAGCTGGCACTTTGAGGCATAGTCTGGAGCTGGGAGAGGTTTAACAATGGAGTTTTGTGTGCCTGTTGATTGTTAAACATCCCCATTTGTTAATGGAGTGGAAGTGGCAGAATCCTTAGGGGGAAGTGATCATGTTCTCCTGCAGTTTGTTATATGGAGGAAAGGGGAAGCCAAGCATAGTTAGACATGCCTTCTAGATTTTAAAAAAGCTGATTTCAGAAAACTTAGGGAATTATTGAAGGTGATCCTATGGTCAGGAATACTAAAAGAGAAGAGAGTTCATGAGGGACTGGAGTTTCTTAAAAGTGAGATATTGAAGGCATATCTTCAAACAGTTCCAATAAGGATGAAAAATGGCAGGTGTCTGAAGAAACCAGGATGGATGTCTAACGAAATCTCAACTGAGCTAAAACTTAAAAAAAGACATGTACAAGAAATGGAAAAGGGGAGAAATCACCAAAGAGGAATTCAAACAAATAGCCAGCTCATGTAGGGGGAAAGTCAGAAAAGCTAAAGCACAGATGGAGCTCAGGCTTACTAGAGAAGTTAAAAACAACAAAAAGAGTGGGGGGTTTTAAATTGTTGTTATGTCCGTAGCAGAAGGAAGAACAAAGAAATGGTAGGGCTGCTGCATGGTGAAGATGATGAAAGGCTAACAGGGGACAGAGAAAAGGCAGAATGACTTAACACCTTCTTTGCTTCAGTCTTCTCCCAAAGGGGGAACAGTGCTCAACTTGGGGAAAATGGAGCACATGATACAGTAGGGGAAATACAGCACGGAATTGGTAAAGAGGTAGTTCAGGAATACCTGGCCAGTATAAATGAATTCAAGCCCCAAGGGCCAGATGAACTTCATCCAAGGGTATTAAAAAACTGGCAGAAGTAATCTCAGAACCACTGTCAATCATCTTTGAGAATTCCTGGAGAGCAGAGGAGGTCCCGGCAGACTGGAGGAGGGCAAATGTTGTCCCCATCTTTAAAAAGGGAGAGAAAGAAGACCCAAATAATTACCGCCCAGTCAGGCTGACCTCAATACTAGGAAAGATTCTAGAGCACATCATTAAACAGACAATCTGTAAGCACTTAAAAAGAAGTGCCATGATCACTAAAAGTCAATATGGAATTCTCAAAAACAAGTCATGTCAGACTAATCTTATCTCTCTTTTTTTAATAGAGTCACAAACTTGATAGATGTAGGGAATGCAGTGGATGTAGTGTATCTTGATTTCAGTAAGGCTTTTGACAAGGTCCCCCCTGATATTCTTGCAAAAAAGTTTGTAACCTGTGGGCTAGAAAATGCAACTGTTAGGTGGAATTGTAATTGGTTGACTGACCGAATCCAAAGGGTAGTCAACAATGGCTCCTCTTAATCCTGAAGAGAAGTGACCAGCGGGGTGCCACAGGGTTCTGTCCTGGGTCCAATGCTATTCAACATCTTTATCAATGACTTGGATGAGGGAATAGAGGGTATGCTTATCAAATTTGCAGATGACACCAAATTAGGAGGGGTAGCTAATACCCCAGAGGACAGGATCAGAATCCAAAATGACCTCAACAGATTAGCAAGATGGGCCAGTATTAACAAAATGAATGTCAACAGGGAGAAATGTAAGCTACTACACTTGGGCAGTAAAAATGAAATGCACAGATATTGGATGGGTGACACATGGCTTGAAGGCAGTACATGCAAAAAGGATCTAGGAGTCTTAGTGGACCACATGATGAACATGAGTCAGCAGTGTGATGCAGCAACTAAAAAAGCCAATGAGATTTTAGGCCGCATTAATAGTATAGTGTCTAGATCAAACGAAGCAATAGTGCCACTGTATTCTGCTTTGGTCAGACCTCACTGGAATACTGTGTCCAGTTCTGGACACCACAATTCAGAAAGGATATTGACAAGCTGGAACGTGTCCAGAGGAGGGCGACCAGGATGGTGGGTGGTCTGGAAGCCATGCCCTATGAGGAGCGGCTTAGGGAGCTGGGCGTGTTTAGTCTGGAGAAGAGAAGGTTGAGAGGTGACGTGATAGCCATGTTTAAATATTTGAAGGGATGTCATACTGAGGGTGGGGCAAGCTTGTTTTCTGCTGCTCCAGAGACTAGGACATGGAGCAATGGGTTCAAACTACAGGAAAAGAGATTCCACCTAAATATTCTACAGCTAGGGTGTCACCTTTGAGGAAGCTCTGTTACACATTCTGGAGGTCCAGCTTTTGCTAAGTGATGATATAATCCAAAGGACTCTATCTAGTGGATCTCAATTCACAGACAAGATGATAAGTGGGAAACATGCCCTTAGATAAGTAGGTTCTAAGCCATTTAAAGTTTTATACATTAAAATCATCACCCTGAATCTGAATCTGTGACAGACAGGCAGCCAGTGGCACCCCAGTGTTATAAGGCCTTGCATATTTGTACCAATTAATATGGGAGGGGCTGAATTTTGTACAAGCTGCCTTCTCCACTTTGTCTTCAGGGGCAACCCAATATTGAGCACCTTAGAATAGTATATTCCATGCAATGTAGATCTTGGAAAGGAAGATTCATGGTCCAGAAGAGGGGTGGGTGGAGGAGGAAGTGTGCAATCCTGCAACCTATTATTTTATTACATTTAGCTGGAAGCCAACTGCAAACATTTGTACAGAGAATAGGTGCAAGGCAGTAGAATCATAGAGTTGGACGAGACCACAAGGGCCATCTAGTCCAACCCCCTGCCATGCAGGAATGCACAATCAAAGTACGCCTGACAGATGGCCATATAGCCTCTGTTTAAAAACTTCCAAAGAAAGAGACTCCACCACACAATGAGGCAACGTGTTCCACTACCAAACAGTTCTTACCATCAGAGATTCTTCTCCCCTACTAAAGAAAAGTAATATAAAAGCAGGGCAAGGGGGAAAGAAAACCTTCAAAAGGAGGATCTATGTGTAAAGAGAAGATGATTGCTGTGTCTAAAATAAAGGTGCATGTAGGGGGATTTGGGATTTCCAGAAGACTTGGCAAGGAGTGATTGTTAGCTCTCATGTTCACCCCATACATATATTTTATATGTTTAAGGGATGCATAACATAGTAACTGGGTATTTGCTAGTTAATCAAGCAGGCTTGTAGTGCATAAACAATAATAACACTGCTTTCCCTAGCTGCAGCTTCTCTAGCTGACTGAGCAAGGTCAGCTCACATTGAAGGGATAGATAAGAAGGTTTCCATCTTAGAAAGCCTGAGAAATTATTATTTTGTTAGCTAGAATGTGATGACTCTTCCCCCAACCCTTGCCTGTAAAGAAAGCCAGTGTGGTATAGTGGTTTGAGCATTGGATTATGACTCTGGAGATCAGAGTTCAAATCCTCACTCAGCCACAGAAATCCACTGTGTGACCTTGGGCAAGTCATACTCTCTTAGAGGAAAGCGAAGGCAAACCCTCTCTGAACAAATCTTACCAAGAAAACCTGTGATAGGTTCACCTTAGGATTGCCGTAAATTGGAAGCGCTGTGATGTGAAGGCACACAACAACAACAACTTGCCTGTAAAAGTGTCAGCACCTTCTACAACAAGGAAGAAGAGGTATTTAAAAATCAGGAAAGATTAGATAATTGATTTCATTCTGAGAGTGTGAAATCTACTCCTGCTCCAAGCCCAGAAAATAGGTCCCTTGAGGCAACATTCCATTCATCCTGGGGACCCTGGTAGACAGCAGCTGACTAACTTCTCCTCTGCCTTGAGTTTTATTGCTACATCCTGCTTGATATCTCCATGTGATCAATAAACCATTGTTTTGGTCCACCTGTGACTACATTTTATTTTGACAGGCCCTCAAGCCTGAGTTGGCCTGAGAACTGAGTGGATCAGGGCCCTGGACTCATTACAGTACGCAACTTGTTGCTGTGCGCCTTCAAGTCATTTCTGATTTATGGTGATCCTAGGACGAACCTATCACAGGGTTTTCTTGGCAAGATTTGTTTGGGGCAGGGTGCCTTTGCCATCCCACTGAGGCTAAGAGAGTGTGACTTGTCCAAGGTCACCCAGTGGGTGTCCGGGGCTGAGCTCATTCAAACCCATTATCCAGAGTCATAGTCCGATGCTCAAGCCATTACACTATGCCGGCTCCCATAATCCGAACTTGTCCTGAGATTTGCAGGTACCTCACCCATGAGCCAAAAATAGCTTCCCAAACCCTTGGGCATCTATGCCTACCAGACTGCTACTGTGGCCAGCACAGGGCTGCCAGGTTGGATATGGGATGGGCTTCCTGTAATTTTAATCCTGAACAGATTTTGGAATAGGACAAAGCTCCATCAAGCCAGAGAAGGTACTGGTCCTCCCCTACCTTCCAAACTCCAACTTTCAACTGCAGCCATCTCCTCCCAAGATGGCGCTTGAGTCTTCAGTTAAGAGTGGGGAGGGGAGGTGGTTCAGAAGAGCACCCAACTCGACTCTTGTCCTGCTGCCCCACATCCTCCTTCAATGGCAAGGCAATATCCATTTTGGGAGGTGACAGTTGTGACTGAATATTGGAGTCTAGTTGTTTTAGCCTCTGCAGAGAGCAGACTATAGTTACAGGGAATGGGAGAAATAGGGCTGTTGTCTCCAAGGGTTACATGAGATGGCATCACAAGGCAACAAAGTAAGGCATTTTCACACCTCGTTAATGAAATCACCTCTCCATTGATGCCCCCTTGTTGTGTGAGAGAGGCTTGCTACCCTAATGATGTTTTGAGCTATAGGATCTCCCATGCCAGACAGGTCAAAACCAAAGGATCTGACAAAGAGCGTCAAAGGGCAGGATGGCCTCTCTAGCCTTGTGGCAACCGTCCTAGGAGAAGGAAAACTCTAATCCCAAACCCAGGCAGATGGTGCTCATCCAACCCTGTAAGATCAACCATCTAAGAGAAGGAAACTCTAATCCAACATACGACCCGAGGACCTCGCTGCTATGTCCATGCCTGCAAGGCCAGAAGATGAAGCTTTGGTTTAAAGGGTGAGGCCAGTTCTGTGCACGCTGTGCTTCACCAGAAAAATCCATTGCACAGGCTCAAAGGATAAATCCAGTTCCAAAAAAGCCCTGTAGCGACTGGCGAGGGACAAAACGGCAGGTGTAAAGATGCACTGGAAGCCGCAGCCCCAACCCTGCATGCAGGCGGTTCAGGACATTGGTCGCTCGAGGCTGACCCGGGAGATGACAGTCTTGTTCGGCAGCATCCTGAACGACCAAGCAGCCTTTTTTAAGGAGAGCACTGCTTGCTCCATATGGAGAGGGGCCTAGAAAAGGTGGCCTAACGAAAGCTCATCCCCAACTACCTGGTTGGCTAGCCGCGGCCAACGGGCATCTTCTGATGCGGTCAAACCAAGGCAAAGAAACAAAGGCACACACCGGCCTCCAAAGGTGTAAATAAACTGACACTGGCATGCTGGAACTCAGAACCATGCGAGACTCTGAAGACAGTGGACAGCCTGAGCGTCATTCTGCCCTAATAGCCCATGAACTATCACGACTTAACATTGACATTGCTGCTCTTAGTGAAGTTCGCTTCCATGAGGAAGGCAGCATTAAAGAACATGGCACCGGCTACACACTTTACTGGTCTGGCAAA
The DNA here is from genome assembly GCA_030847615.1 of Gambelia wislizenii. Classification (NCBI taxonomy): domain Eukaryota; kingdom Metazoa; phylum Chordata; class Lepidosauria; order Squamata; family Crotaphytidae; genus Gambelia; species Gambelia wislizenii. The sequence goes on from JAUMIR010000004.1 coordinate 332,234,690, forward strand.
CCCAAAACCGAAAAACATCTTTCAAGAGTAGGCTTTATGATTAAAAACTCCATTGCCTCCAAACTCGAAACCTTGCCAACAGGACACTCTGATCGCAATCGGGGCGGCTTCCAACAATTAAAACATTATAATAAAGACTAAAAACACCACCCACCCCCACCCACCCCCATGAAAAGACATTAAACACTATAAAATTAAAACCTTCTAACTAAAAACACATTAAAACAAATATATACATAATTTTAAAAAGCCAGGAGACTGAGCTCCTGAGGCCGGGATCTAATCAGGAAAGGCCTGGCGAAAGAGATCCGTCTTTAGAAAGCTACTCAAGCTTGTCAACTAACGGATCTCATTCGGCAGGCCATTCCATAAATTGGGGGCGATTACAGAAAAGGCCCTCTGGGAGGTTGCAGACAGCCTAGATTTTTGTGGCTGAAGCAAATTCCTCCCAGAGGACCGGAGTGCATGGGGAGGATTGTATGGGAGGAGGCAGTTCCGGAGATAAGTTGGACCCAAGCCATTTGGGGCTTTATAGGTAATAACCAACACCTTATACTGGGCCCGCTAACTGATAGGCAGCCAGTGGAGAGATTTTAATACTGGAGTTATATGATCTCTCCGAGATGTTCCTGGGACCACTCTGGCTGCCATATTTTGTACCAACTGAAGTTTATGGACCAAGCACGAGGGTAGCCCCATGTTGAGCGCATTGCAGAAATCTAGACAAGAGGTTACCAGCGCGTGCACCACAGCTTCGAGGTCCCTTACTTCCAGGAAAGGGCGCAGCTGGCGTATCAGCCGAAGCTGATAACAAGCGCTCCTGACCGTCGCATTCACTTGACTCGTCATCTGAAGCGATGAATCAAGGGGCACCCCCAGACTGCGAACACAGTCTTTAACAGAGAGCGTGACCCCATCCGTGTTGTTATGTTTTTTTTCTTGGATTTTGCACTTGGGTTTTAATTGCTGTAAGAAGCTTCGGGAATCTCTTTTAGGTAGAAATTGTGGGCAAATGTGCAGAGACGGGAAGTCCACCCAATCTTAATCAAAACAGCAGAGGCAGCAGGGACGGAGCTGAGGTCTGCCTGATAATCTCTAACTATTGGTCCCTTGGTCCCTAAAGATCAGCAGTGAAAATCATGTGGTCCTCCAGATGCAGTCAGACTGCAGCTCCCAACATTCCTCACTACTGGCTATGATGGCAAAGGTTGCTAGGATTTGCAGCCCGACAATATGTGTAGGGCCCCATCATTCCCACCTCTGTTAAAATGAATTCCCTACATTTTACAGCAGATACATATTTATCTAGCTGTCCAATAAAGACTAAGCCCAATGCATCAGTGTCATATATTGGGCAGCACCCTGCTAGTGACATATGAATGTGTAAGTGCAGCTTATATGCATGTGTGTATCTTTTTGGACAGGGCACAGGGAGCTATTCTCTAGTCCTTTGGGTCTCATCCTAAACCTCTCCACTGCAATTGTCAAGCTCTGGAAGGGGCTGCTGTTGCTTACAACTGGGAAGAGGAGGAGGAAGCCATAGAGATGACAAAGAAGCAGCTGGCCTCAGCACAAAGGGGAAGGAAACCACCCTTCATTCTTTCCCCGCTTTGAGCTGAGACCAGCTGCTTCTACACCTTCTCAATTGTCATCTTCCCTCTCCTCCTCACCAGTAAGCAGCAGCAAGGGCCCTTCTGGGATTTGACAGCTGCTGAGGCAGGGGGGAGGATGCAAAATTGCATTGGTGGAACAATATGCTCCACATGCTTAGTGTAGGATCTCAGCCACTGGGTCTAAAGCAGTCTTCATCAATCTGGTGACATCCAGATGTGTTGGATTATAACACTCCAGCCAACCAATTGGTGGTGGGGGGGCTTCTGATAGCTGGATTCCAACACATCTGGAGGGCACCAGGTTGGGAAAGCCTGGTCTAAATCACCCCAAGTGCTCCATCCAAATCACAACTAAATGGCAGTGAGGTAAAAACAACCACCTAGCACACTGCTTGCAAAATAGACTGTTTAGGGGCATTATTAACAATCCAGATGGCTCAAGCAAGCCATATCATTGTTCATTAAGTACTTATGGAGGGTTAAAAAAGAGATATGCTTTCCAGTCTAAAGAGAATCGGCAGGAAATGGAAAGGAGTACAGTAATTCATTAAAGTTTGTGTGAGACATAAAAAGTTATTGCTATATGATTTTCCTTTACTCACAGGAAGAAAAATACAATTATGAAAGAAAGCTAAAGAGGAAATAACAAGATGGCATTTTTGAAGTTTCATTGCTGAAGAAGTGTGATATGCAGGTACTGATGGTGACATGGGGAAAGATGAAGAAGTCTCAAGGAAAAAAGGAACACTAGAACATAGAAGGGAAGAGAAGCAGGAACTTCCTCATCAAGGAAGACAATTCTCCCCAACTCATTAGGCAGCGAGAACCAGTGTGGCGTAGTGGTTTGAGTGTTGAGCTAGGACTCTTGGGAGACCTGGGTTTGAATTCCTGCTCAGCCTTGGAAATGCACTGGGTGATCTCGGCAAGTCCCACTCTCTCAGCCTGAGAGGAAGGCAATGGCAAACTTCCTCTGGACAAATCTTGCCAAGAAAACACCACAACAGCCTTACGATAAGTCAAAAATGATCTTAAGTCACAAGAACAACAGGGAAAGTGTGTCAAGAGCAGCCAAATTAGATTGTAGTACCTTGTGTTTGAGAGAATAAACCCTCAGAAAATCAGTTCCCAGAGTAACATGACATGAAGTCCACTCCCCCTATGTTAGCATTCCCCTGTTCAGCCACTAAGTTCAGTATCTTTTTTTAAAAAAAAATCCAAAACACATTTTATTAAAGTGTTAAGTTCCATAAGGACCAGGACTCTGGGAGACTAGGGTTCAATTTGCTGCTCAGCTCTGCTAGGGCTCAAATCCCTGACCTGACCTTGGGCAAGCCACACTCTCTCAGCCTTAGAAGAAGGCAATAACAAACCCCCTCTAAATAAATTTTGTCAAGAAACCCCTGTGATAGGGTCACCCTAGGTTAGTTGATTTGAGGACTCATAGCAACAATAATTAGGCAGGACCTCCACCTTACAACACCTAGAGCAGGGCTGCTAATTCTACCAAGTCCATAGGCGGGCATTATCTGGGCAAAAAATCAACAACATCTGAAAAGGGATGGGAAAAAACTCAAATGTAAGTGTGCACTTGCACTAACATGTATGTGTGTGATCTCAGGTCTAGCCAAAGCCCATCAGATTTGTTTCATGTGAGATCCCATGCTGGATTTTGTTGAGCCTTGGGAAAGGAGAGCCAGTGCTAACATCAACAATGGTTTGAGTTCATCTGAGTTGGGAGGCTGCCACCTTGCGGGGTCAGTTGCCAGTCGAGAACACTAAAAGAACAACCCATTTCCAGAGGGGAAGAGTGTCTCCCATTCTTGCCCTTACCTTTTGTGTCATTCACTGGATCCATGTGCCTGTAAATGTATCCCTCAAGGTAGGAATGGAACTTGGGAGTGGGTGGGAAGAAGGCCAGGCAGATTGACATGAGCTCCCAGCCTCGAGCAAGGCTCTCATAGCGGAAGTTCTCCGTGGTCTGTCGGCACAGCTGGATGTACAGTTCGTCCCGGAGGCCCTGCATGCTCCAGCCTTTGGTGGCAATCTCCAGAGCCACATTGAGTTGGTCCGTCTTGGCCCGTCGGTCCCCCATATACATTTGGATCAGTTTGAATATCTCGCAGGCTTCCTTCTTGACGTTTCGGTCGGTGGTCATGATCATGGGCTTCTTGATGGACTCGCTGCTCCAAGCCAGCATGTTGGCAATGGAGACCTTGCGCCGAAAGAGCCCTTGAGTGTGCTTGTTGAAGTGCTTGGAGGCCCAATTCTCAATGTCCGTCTCTGAGGAAGGCTTCCTTAGGTTGAAGGTGGGGAAGACACAGCTGGTGCTAGGCATCATGTTCCGGTTTTGTCTGCTGCTCTCGAATTGTGCACAGGCACCAAGATCCTCTGACTGGGAAAAACAAAGGCAAGAGAACAAAAATATGGTGACCATCTATCTCCCTGATATGAGAGAATACCAGCATCAGTCATTGTGGAAACATGACTTCTACCCACCTCCCACTTTTCCTTCCTCCTTTTCCATACTCAGCTGGCAAGTTGGAAATAGCTGTTACTGCCCATTTTGCAAAGTTGTGTTTCTTCTGTGTTCCACTAAGTGCCTCTAAATGCCAGCCTGCAATATGGCAGTCCTGCAATCATGATCACTTACTACCCCTCCCATTTTCTAAGTTTTGTTCTCCAGCTTTGCAGTCCAAGCTGGTAATTATTACAGAGTATCTCAAGGAGAAAAAGTGGCTGGAATGTTGGTTAGTTCCAACTAGAATAGCCCCACTGAAACTGTTGAATGGTGAGTAAACACACATAAATCCAGTTGTTTCAATGGCTCTACTCTAATCAAGACTAACAACAGGATTAAGGCCATTGTTTGGAGCCTCTGCATAGAGAAGGCCTGAGGCTGAATCTGTTCTTTGCTGCTCCACACACCAGAACACAAACCAAGGGATTTAAATTAAAGGAAAAGAAATTCCACCTAAAGATTAGGAAGAACATCTTTACTGTAAGAACTGCTCAACAGCAGAATAAACTATCTCAGAGGGTGGTGGGCTCTCCCATCTTCAGGGGGTCATTAAACAGAGGCTAGATGGGTACGTTTCAGCAGTGCTGTAGTTCTGCATTTGTGCAGGCAGGGGGATGGACTAAATGGGCCCTTGTGGACCCTTCCAACTTTAAGATTCTATTATTCTGTCTCAAGCTGGGAAGCCCAGTTGGGTTAGGTGTCAGCTTCAGCCTGTGAATAACTGTTATCAGCCAAGGTTCAGTAATTTTCCGTTTGATAACTACTGATGATATGATGGGCCTAGACTAAGGGAATGCCTTTCTATATAGCAATACACATAGCAATACATATTGGCAAATTCTACATTTGGTATTTAAAAAATCAATAATCTCAGCCTGTAACTTTGATTTTATTATTCCCTGTTGTGGCACCTTTACAAGTGTCAATGAAAGTATCAAATTAAAATTTTTAACCAGCATTCCACATTCTGTTTTTCTATACCTCTTAAACAGATTCTAACACTGAGAGTATCAAGAAGACACGGATCCAAACTGTTTCTTTTACAAACATATTCGGGTTAAGAAAATATCCCCCAGAATTTTTTTCATCTCTAAGCTAAGGGACCTTTCTCCCATGAAGATGTTTTTAAGTTGCTTTAAATTGCTTGATACCAAGTTAGACCTAACCATACCATTGTGAACACACCCAGTTTCATCCGGTTTCATCTGCACAGAGGTTAATCAGGGTTGGGCTTGGGTAGTCCTGAGATTGAAGACCACTTGGGAATACCAAGAAACTCCAAGTAGGACCAGGAAAAGAATCCTGCCTGAAACCCTTGAGAGCAGCTGCCAGCCAGAGATGGCAACACTGGGTGAGATGAACCACTGGTCTGACTCAGGGTAAGGAAGCCTTCCTATGTCCTTCTAGCATCATACAGTGTACTCTGACTCCAGCCCACTCCTGTCTGGTCTCCGGCAAGTGTCTTTCCTGCTTAGCCAGGGTCTTTTGAGGTGGAGACTCTGGGGATTGGAGCTGATGCTCTGTGCAATGCTAACTGAATTCCACACGCTACCTGTAATTCTTAAAGTCTCAATAAAACAGTTATATTAAAAAAAAACCCTGAACATTCACTTCCCCCTGACACTATCCAACCAGTATTTCATAAATAAAGGTAATCTTTGCTGGAGCTCAGCTAAGAGATCACGGGCTGGCCCTTTGCACCAGCTCAGCTCCTCTGTACATTACTTCAGGCAATCTCCACATTTTCAAGTGATAGTCCAGACCTAGATGAAATTTTCCCTCACCTAGATCACCAGAAACAAGCGTTAGAGATATATGCACACAATTATCTTCTTATTACAATCAGATCCATACAATTATTTGCCATGACTCCCCCCACCCAAAAAATATTATCCAAATCCTGACAGGGTTTATGGCTTTTTAAGTCACCTTCAAATCTCCTGCTCAAACTGCTTTCCTCATCCATTCCCAGTAGATTCAGACAAAATGCCACGAAAGTAGCCAAGTGACACTAAATCATCTCCAAATGCTGACAAACTTTGAACAACTAAACAGAAGAGACTTAGACTGGATAAAGCTTATAATAAATCACACACTCTGTGTTAATGCATAGGAGGAAAAGCTTGGAGGGTTTTGGAGCTATAAATTGTTGTGGAAAAAAGCCATAGAGCAGATATAAGCAGCCCAAACTCTTGGAGAGGGAAAAGAGGGCAAACAGAGAACCAAGAATCTGCCCAGGAAAAGACAGCATAGGGCAGAGAGACTCCTAGTCTTCTAGAGTCCCTCGAACAACCATACTCAAAGAGAGCCTCAGATCCGTCTGGGGTTTAAGCCAAGGGAAAGCAAGGAATTAATGGTCACATATTCTGATCAATAAGTCCAGAACTGTTGGAAGTCTTCAAAAGCACCTCTGGGCTCTAGATGCAAATCCTCCATTATTTTGTCCTTGCATGCAAGGATGAGTAATTATGGTAATTTTCCCCAACTGTGGGTGAAAATGAGCAGGATTCTCTCCATATTCAAACAGCCCAAAGAGGGTGGCAGGAGTTATTCTAGAGGGAAAAAATGTTTCTTTTTGCACAAAACCCCTATTTACGTATGTAGGAAATAGTGTTTTCTACACAGGAAAAATGGGGGTTTGCACCAAAAAAAGTGCAAGCATGTTTTCTTCTGAAGAATAATTCCTCTGCATCACCAACGGCACTACCTTTCCTTGGTAGGGGGATTGCATGTTCCTATGAGGTAAGAGGCTACGCAACAGGCTGTGCTGGTGGCAGCAGTGCCACTGGTAGAGTCTCCCATGTCAGGCAGGCTTTTGCTGAGGAGCCAGAATAAATGTGCCAAACAGCTACCGGGCAGCAGCAGTGGTGGAAGGAGAAACTGGCAGACGGTCTTTCAGAAACAACGGCAGTGCCACTATAGATAATGCTTATTAATACTGCACAGAGGGAGGTGCGGTAAATATCCTTTTGAAGATATTTTACCACAAAACCTATGATGAGACAAGTAAAGAGTGACAGAAATAGTCAGAATCCTGAATGTAACTGTGCACAGGGACAAAGGGAAATACTATAATAGGCAATGCAGAGAAATAGAGAGTGATAACAAAAAAGGAAGAACAAGAGACCTCTCCCACAAGATCCGAGAAATCAACGGGAAATTTAAATCAAGAGTGGGGATGTTCTTCAGCCAGCAAGGGAATACATTACTTGACCTAGTAGAAATAAAAAGATGGTGGAAAGAATACACGGAAGAACTATATAGAAGAGAATAAAGGATGATAGATTCATTCAAGGAAAAATCATATAAAGATGAAATTTTAGAAAGTGAAGTGAAAGCTGCACTCAGAGCACTTGGGAGAAATAAATCACCCCGAACAGATGGCATACCAATAGAGCTGCTTCAAGCTACAGAGACAGAATCTACTCTAGTTCTAACTCAAATCTGGCAACAAATGTCAAAAACAAAAGAATGGCCCACAGATTAGAAATACTCAATATACATTCCAATCCCCAAAGGAGATACTAGGGCTTGCAACAGGACTATTACATTAATTTCCCATGTAAATAAAGTGATGCTCAAAATCCTACAATAAAGACTTTGATCATATATGGAGTGAGAAATGCCAGGTGTCCAAGCTGGGTTCAGGAAAGGAAGAGGCACTAAGGATCATATTGAAACCATGTGTTGGATAACAGAACGGACCAAAGAATTTCAAAAGAAAATCAGCCTGTGCCTTATAGATTATAGCAAAGACTTTGATTGTATAGATTATGAAAAACTATGGATTGCTCTTTAAGAAATGGGTGTTCCACAACATTTGATTATCCTAATGAGTAATCTATACTCAGGACAAGAGGCTACTGTTAGGACAGAATATGAAGAATTGGAATGGTTTCCAATTAGCATGGGGATCAGACCAGGCTGAATTTTATCACCATATCTGTTTAACTTGTATGCTGAACATATCATATGTAAAGCAGGATTAGACTCGGAGGAAGGAGGTGTGAAAACTGGAGGAAGGAACATCAACAATTTAAGATATGCAGATGACACCATACTACTCACAGAAAAACGCAAAAACTTAGAATGATTACTGAAGAAAGTCCAGGAAGAAAGTGCAAAGACAGGTTTACACTTGAACATTAAGAAAACAAAAATAATGACCACAGATGATTTACAAAGCTTTAAAGTAAACAATGAAGACATTGAAATAGTTCAATATTTTCTATACCTTGGCTCAGTTATTAATCAGAATGGAGGCTGCAGTCAAGAAATCCGAAGAAGACTAGGACTTGGAAGGACAGCTATGAAGGAATTAGACAAGATCCTGAAGTGTCAAGATATATAATTGAATTCTAAAGTAAGGCTCGTCCATGCCATCGTATTTCTCATTTCTATGAATGGTTGTAAATGCTGGACAGTGAAGAAAGCTGATCAGAAGAAAATCAACAGATTTGAAATGCGGTGTTGTAGAAGGGTTCTATGGATACTGTGAGCTGCTAAAAAGACCCTTGGTATCCACTGTGGTTTGGTCCCAGGACACACACACCCCATGGATACTAAAATCCATGGATGCTCAAGTCCCATGTATATAGTGGCGTAGTAAAATGGTGTCCCTTATATAAAAATGGCAAAAATCAAGGTTTACTTTTTGGAGATATACATACATACGGAATATGTTAAAGCTGTGGGTGGTGAAGTCCACGGGTGCAGAATCTATAGATACGCAGGGCTGACTGTAAATGGATCTCAGAGCAAATCAAGCTTAAACTCTCTTTAGAAGCCAAGAAGGCTAAACTGAGAGTGTTGTACTTTGGCCATATCATGAGAAGATGTGACTCATTAGAAAAGACAATGATGCTTGGAGAGGTATAAGACTGTAGGAAAAGAAGAAGAATACATTCCAGATGGATAGACTCAGCCAAGGAAGCCACAGCCCTGAGTCTGCAAGACCTGAGCAGGGCTGTTGATGATAGGGTGACTTGGAGGTCTCTCTTTCTTGGAGTCGCCATAAGTCTAAGTCAACTTGTCTGCAGTTAGCAACAATACTTTTGGACATCAAATATCAGGAGGAAATTGTCCAAAATTCTAATTTTGTCTGTTATTTTTTCTGATGTCAAGAAATCTGTTTTTTGATGTGAGAGTGAATAATTACGAATACACTTTCCATACCTCCTGTGGTCCTTGCTCATTCATCCAGTCCATTAGTACAGGATCACACCACACACTGAAGCATGTCTGTGTTGCTTTGAACCTGTCTAGGCACACTGTCAAGAAAGAAATCCTGGTGGTGGGTCAGTGTTGGCTCTCAGTAGATGAGGCTCTACACACAGCTGTTTCTCCCAACTATCCAAGTTGCCCAATGGAAGGGCCAGCCACCATGAGGACCCCAGGCTCCCTTTATTCCAGCTCTCGACTGCTAGGATCTACCTGAGTTCAGCTGCCATGGTTCACCTTTTCTCCTCTCCATTCAATTGCCCATTCTCCTCACCTCCATGATCTGATCCATCAGCAAACTACTTCCTGAGGCACTCTTCTTTCTTCATTCCCACCCACTCCCACACAGCATTTGGATAAATGGAACGCACTGGCTATGTTCTCCCAGACGTGAAGACCTGTTATTCCCCCTCTGAATGCATCAGTGCTCCAGCATTTACACTCGCTACCACCTGCCTTCCAGCATGCATGATCAGAAGTGCTGCTTTTGACATTATTAAATCAGCTCCACAGTACCTCTGGCTACCTTCTCTCCTTTTCTTCATCAATCAAGAGTGATATTGTGAATGTACCATTCATGTACGTAATCTGAGTGGCAACAGTACACAGAGAAGTCTTCTTGAAGGCTGTCCCACATTTGTGTAATTCTTTCCCCCTAAGCATGATAGGAGAATAGGAAGCACCTTATTCAGACTCAATTGTTGGACTATTTAGTCTTCTTCACACTGTCCATCCAACTAGCAGTCGCTCTCCGGGATCTCAGGGTTTTCCATCAGCAGCTACTACCTGCTCCTTTCAACTGGAGATGCCAGGGACTCTGCATGCCAAACACACTCTTTACCATTGAGCTATGGTTCCTCCCCTAGCTGTCAAAAGTCTGAGCCAGGGTAACCTTTGGGAGCAAAGGAAGATTCTCCTGCTGATTTCTCCAGCTCAGCTTTTCTCTAATAAATCTTTCTGCTTCACCCATGACAGAATGCTGAGCAAAAAAACATTTTTACAGGAACTGGAATCATTTGCAATAGACGGTGCCCTATCAAACAACTGAAAGGATACTTTCTAAAATAAGAAAAAGGGCAGATTCAAATGTCTGGCCTCAATGAATAAACTGAGTGAGAAAACTTCCAGGGTGCCTTTATGAATCAGAGAAGGAGATGGGGAATAGGGGGGAGAGATTGGGTCAAGTCCATTGATGCTATGCCGGGTGTCAGCACGCTCAAAGTATGACTCATCCAACTTTCTTTGAAACCCTGTTTCCTCCACATACTATTCGCATACAGTCTTTCATTTCCTAGAATCAAGTGCTTTTGAGCTATTCTTTCATGCCTTTTTTTTTTTGTAACTTCCTTCAAATGTCAGCTATTCAGTGCTGCCAAGATCAGAGGTGAGAAATAAGGCGACATGGTTCAGAATCTATACACATATACCAAAGGTTTGGGAATCCTGGCAAGCTATGTTTAATCAATGCATTCCGCTCCTTTAAAAGGCTGACATTCAAAATGGATGTTATATTTCTAGAGAGGGGAAAACATCCAGAGGTCAGTTCTTCACACCAATTATGACAGGGCACGTCAGCTAAGAAACATAATGTTTCAGACTGAGGCACTAGGAATGCAAAGATTATTCACTGTTATTCAATTCCTGGCTGAAACATGGTTTCTCCAAAACCTCAGGAAACTCAGTCAGAAAGAATCACACAGTGGCAAGAACTCTGCATGGGTTTTTTTTCTCCAGCATTCATGCATCCTGAAGTGTTTCAGGAAATTATTCTGCACAGAAACCGTTTCTGTTTATGGGAGTTTTACATGAAAATTGTGAGGTTTTGGGCAAAAAGCTGCTTCCAGATAGCCATGTCGTGGGTTTGGGGTGGTGGTGATCCCAAATCACTCTTGGTTTTTTTTTTGGGGGGGGGGGGGAGGGCAATTTACGTTTTAAAAAAATCTACCATGTAGCTATCTGGAAACTGATTTTGGTGTGAAAAACATGATTTTTGTGGGGAAAAACTGTTTTTGTGCAAAGAACACGTTTTCCAGAAAAATACGTGGCTTTTTGGTGCAATAACTTCTGGAAACAGTGGGTTTTTGCATGAAAAATCTGGGTTTTACAGAAAAACACAGTTTCCAGATGATTTTTTTGTATGTGTGCAAAATTGCTTTTTTTCCTATACAGCCAAGCAATTTTAAACAAAAAAAGACTTCATTTAGAAACACTGTTTCTTGCACAAAGGGGGGGGGGTTGCACAAAACCATAATTTTCATGCAAAAACCCCTAACCCCACATGTATTTCTGCACACGATAATCCCCCCAAACAACTTTGTGATGTGCGAGTATCAGGTGAGAACTGCATAGAAATACTAATTTTCTCTCACAGTGGGGAGGAAACTGGAAATCATTCCTCCCTGCATATGAAGATGAAATTGACCAATATTTGCATCCCCTTTCCCACCACCAGATAAACACGGGTGGGATTTCATCATACGTCCTCAAAAGTACATCTCCTAGTCCCCTGGAGAGGCGACCGTGGCTCAAAAATAAACAGAATTAGTAGACCTCAACTTGTTAATAATAAATAATCCTATAGAATTTGGGACAGGAAAACTGGCTTTGCCAATACCTCCAGTTTCTCCTTTTGCTCAAAATCATCTCCAGCTTCTGGTGTTAAGAACTCATTGCTCTTCTGCTGTAAGCAACAAGTGGACTTCCAATGGAGGATCTACCACTGGATCACCAATGGTACTACCTTTCCATGTTGGTGGGACTGTGTGCTCCTGTGAGGCTATACTGTTGGCGGCAGTGCTGCTGGTAGGGTCTCCCCATGTCAGACAGGCTTTTGCTGAGGAGAGGCCCAACTAAATATGCCAAACAGCTACTGGGCAGCAGCAGTAATGGAGGGTGACACTGGCGGAGGATCTCTCAAAAACAATGGCAGTGGCACCATAGCTAATGCTTGTTAGTACTGCACATAGGGAGGCACACTACACCTCCTTTTGAAGATCTTTTACCATAAAACCCTATGATGATACAATCCAAAATGAAACAAGAGATTGTGCCAGAAGATGAAACTCCCAGGTCACATGGCACTTAACAAGCTATTGGGGTTTCTGTGTTTTGCCAGTCTTACCTGGGACGGATGCAGGTAGGGTTCAGGTGATGCCAAGTTCGTCTGCACAGACACACTCTTCTCCAGCAGGATCTGTGGGAAACCCAGCTTCTCAAAGGTATTCCTCTTCCAGTGCTTGTTCTCCTGCTGGGCCAGAGCCTCATCCTCACTAAACGCTCGCACCACCGGCCCTGGCATGGGGAGCGGCACAGCCCCATCACTCTCATAGCCTGAGCCATCCTTCTGGGAGTCCCAGCTGCTCCGCTGCTTCATGTGGTAATGAGCTTGCTGGGCCTCCCATGCCAGCCGAGCCTGGGCCAAGAACGGCTCTGGAAAGCCCCGAGTCGATTCAGCCTCCACAGACCTGCTCTCCATGCGGTTCATCTGGGGCCTGCTGCAACTGGATGGAGGCCTCTCCTCTGGCGGCCCTTCCTCTCGCTCTCCAGAGCCGTCAGTGGAGGAGGCATTGGGGTCATAAGAAAGGGAGGGCTTCCTGCTCTTCCGCTTCCGGGAACCTGGGGAGTAGCCAGTGGAGGACATGGTGTTCTGCTGGCTGGACCACGACATGGAGTCCTCACCCTGTGAAGCCTGGCTGACTGGGGGACTGTGCCGGATGTCAGCCCCTTCCATGCTGCTGTAGTCCCCCGATTTGACCTCCAGGCGTTGGTCCCTCATCAGGCAGGGGCTGTGCTGGAGGGAGTAGGAGCCACCAATTGGGTTGGGAGAATATTTGTGCCGGAGGCCCGTTTTCATCTTGGGGCTGGAGCCCGACTGCTCGACGTAGACTAGTTGCCGGACATACTCCTTGCCAGCAGGGCTATACTCCAAGCTCATGAAACGGTCCGGACCTTTCTGCTTGGTCAAAACAAGCTGCTGGTAAGGGGAATTGGAGCCCTGTTTGGGTGACTGCAGGAAGGGATGGGGCTTACGGATGGGCGACTTCTGGGGTGAGCCAGCTTTGTAGCTCCCACTTGCCTCAAACTGCATATCCACTGGAGGCTCGTCATAGATGGGGGCCTGATACTCCATAGGAGGTTCCTCATACAAGGGAGGTTCATAGGCATAACGCGGGGAGGAGGGCTGGGACTCGCTGGAGTGCTTTCGGTGCTGGGCTTGGAGTGGGGAGCAGAAGGACTCACCCCGCCCCAGCAGTGGGGAGCAACTGCCCACATGGTCCGCCCGTTTCAGGAAGGGTGACTGCTTCCTCTCTGGGAAGAAGACAGAGTTGTCCGAATCGGGGGTAAAAGTCTGGAGGTTTGGGGATGGCTGGCCGCCTGAAGGCCTACGTGATCGGGTGCCCTGCTGGTTGTCCGAGGTGTAGCCATTGCCCTGGTGCATGAGGAAACTGGGCTCACGGTCTGTGACCTTGATGAGCATTCGTTCCTTCGTCCCTGTATTCCATCTGAGAGATGATGCCCTGAACAAAGGAAAGAGAACACAAGGCAGCAGTCAGGAAGGAGGGGCAATGTGAGCAATACCTTCATGTAAATATGTACATTCTTGTTAGTGCTCTATACTGTCTCTGCCCTGGTCTCTGTATATAAGCATAAACAAATGAGACACAGTACAGGTTGAGTATCTCTTATCTCAAATTTTAAATACTCCAAAATCCAAAACTTTTTGAGATTCATGCCAAGCACTATGTTTGGATTTCTCCCATTTGACAGATCTCAGTCTCTATTCAGCCTCATTATGTCTCTTTATGTATATGCAAATACAGGTATTCCAAAATCCGGGAAAAAACCAACATATGGAACACTTCTGGTCCCAAGCATTTTGGGTGAGGGTTACTCAACCTGTACCTGCCCACTGAACTTACAAGAAGAAAGTATATTTGCAGCGCCCAATGTAACATTTTGCATGGACAAGAACCTCACTGTTTTTAGACTAACCTGGACATATGTTGAAGCATTTGGAATATTCACAACACATGGTGATAAAGGAAGCAGGAAGCAACACTGGCTTACTTAAGAATGTGGTCTGTGGCTTTGAGACTTATCCTGAAGAGTCAAAGTCTATGGCAAAAGAGGAATGCTCATGAAACAATAACCAGGTAATATACAGCATATACAGAAAAGTGTGAAGAGAATGAAATTCATGGATCAAAGGAGATGCCCCTGAAATTCTTTTCACAGGAATAGAGTGCAAAGAAGTGGAAGTGAATAAGACAGATAACTTATCTTCATGAGATGCAGCCACCTAGTAACAAAAAAAACCTAACCACTTGCACCACTCTCTACGTAAAAGCCAACATCAGTGTGTTCTTGCTGACAGGATGAAGATCTTCAACAGACCCAAGAAGTCAGTGATAGTCAAAATCAGCTATTGCTCAGTGCCTGGTGAGTTTCCCCTCTTTCTCTCTTTGGAGTACTGCCTTCTGTATCACATCTCAACCTCCTTATCTTCCCCCTGCCCATTTTTTACTTCTGCCACAACTCTAAAAAGCTGTATCTTGAAGGACATAGTTGGGTAGCCATCTGCTTGTCTACAATGTCTGCCCTCTCTGAGCTCTTCACTGCCTACAAACCTTGGTCTTTATCCTTTACGCCAGGTACTTAGACCTGATTTAGGATTTCGAGAAAGTGAACTGGGTTCAGACTAAGCTAGATAAGCTTTGGTCCTATTGAAATCAGTGGGACGTGTTGGCCATGATTTAAGTCCCATTGATTTCAGTGTGAACCAAGCTGAACTAACCTAGATCCATCTCTCAGTCTCTAAATAGTGCAAAGTAATCAGGATTCAGCTTAGTTAATAATAATAATAATAATAATAATAATAATAATAATATTATTTATTTATACCCCACCCCTCTGTTAAAACAATTGGGGCGGCTTACAAAAATTAAAATACAATACAGATAAAATCCCCAAACACCCCCCACCACCTTCCCCCATAAAAAAATATTAAACAATTATAAATTAAAACCAACTGATATAAAATCACAATTAAAAACAATAAATACTATAAAATACTATAAATGGCCAGTGTACTAAAAGAAGCCAGGATCCCCTGAGGCCGGGAACAGTTAAGACATTTGGTGCAGGACTCTTCCTAAACCAATTCATCTCAAGCTACCTGGTGTACAGGATTGGGAATCTCCCTCCCCACAATGTATCAGGGATCAATACCAAATTGGCTACAACAATTTATTTATTTTCTGGAAACTTGCAAGACATGGGTAAGCAATGCCCATGGGCCAGCTCTGGTCCATGGACCCCCACTCTGAGTAGCACTGTCCTAAACTTCAGCTCAACATGGCAGCACCAGGGAACTTGGAATATGAGCTATAACCCTGTCTGTGCCACTGCAGACCAGGATTCTGTGTTCTTCTGTATCCTTCAGGCTACTGCTTCAAGCTCAATTGTGGGAGACAGAAGACAGGTTCATAAGTAGAGACTTCTTGGGCTAAACCCAAGATCCACCTCTTCCAGTACCTTGTTTCTGATGGTGACCACTAGCCAGACACTTCAAGGAAGCCCAAAGCAAGCGCTAATAGGCTTCGTCACTCTAGAATCTTTCTACTGCCTGCCAACTGAACACAAGACATTGCCTTATACTGTGTCAGGTTCTTTGTCTATCTAATACAGGATACTTCCAGTGCTACTGAAAGTGGTGGACCCTGGACTGACGGTCCAGGGTCCCCGGTCTACCAATCCACAGAAACTTTTGAAGAAAGGGAAAAACAGATGTAACCAATGGCCACAAATATGGTACCTGTTCCTGACACAACAGGAGAAAAAGGACTGCCATTCTCCCTCATCAGATAGCCTGCTCAACTCTGCTGGGACATAGCTCCCCAAGGTAACATGCAGAAAAGAGCCTGTACCACCCTACTACCTGAAATCCTTTTAACTCAGGGGTGGTCAATCTGGGGCCACCCTATTCCCTTATTTGTATCTGAGGATGGCTCTCAGGCCTGGGCACACACCAGCCCTGGTTGCTCACTGAAGCAAAGTCCCAACCTCTGGATACAACATGCCAACATGAACCTGGATCTTTAAAGTTAGTGACAGGCTTCACACATAAGCAGGTAGGACTTGTTTGAATGACCATTATTCTAAAACAATATGGCTGCTCTTTGGTTCTCAGCCAAGTGTGGAAGGACAGAAAAGATCCTGGAAAACTTTCTGCCTCCTCCTCTTTCTCCCACCATACCATGCCACACTGGCTGCTCACACATGAGACCCTGGCCTTCATTAAAGCAGACCTACCACTCCCTATTTATTTATTTATTTATTTTATATGCCACCTTTCTCCTAGAAGGGACCCAAGGTGGCTCACAAAATATCACATAAAATACAGTTTAAAACTATTTAAAACATCACAATATAAACATCTAAAATTGCATAAAACACATAAAAGTTAAAAATAAAAATAAAAACAAACCCCAATAAAAAGCCTCCATAAGCCCAGATACATATTAAAAGCCTGCTTGCATAAAAGCAACAAAAGGAAAGCAGTGAAGGGGCCAGCTGAGCCTCCTGTGGAAGGACATTTCAGCGGGTGGGAACAGCCACTGAAAGGGCTCTCTCTTGTGTCCTCACCAGATCAGCCTGTGATGGTGGCAGGAC
Source organism: Gambelia wislizenii (assembly GCA_030847615.1). Classification (NCBI taxonomy): domain Eukaryota; kingdom Metazoa; phylum Chordata; class Lepidosauria; order Squamata; family Crotaphytidae; genus Gambelia; species Gambelia wislizenii. The sequence goes on from JAUMIR010000004.1 coordinate 332,251,712, forward strand.
CAAAAGAGAAAGCCTTCCCCTGATGATCTTAAAGTTCGTACTGGGAGATACGATCTTTCAGATAGTCTGTACCCAAGCTGTATAGGGCTTTGAATTGTGCCCAGAAACAAACTGGTAGCCAGTGAAGCTTTTTTTAACAAGGGCGTTATATACCCCCTATAACTTTAAGTTCGCAGAAACATACATTCTTCTGAAATAAAAATTGTGAAAGAAAAAGAAAGACATACACACACTTGATTCTGTGCCCTCGAGATCGGAGACCTTCCTTACAATTACCATTCCAGTGGCTTATCCTCAAGTTAGGCACTTTGGACTCTTAATTGGAATTTGCTGTGAAGCCAGAAGTTTTCTTTTCCGCTTCCAATTAATATTTCATGAACAGAAATAATTATAATCCCTGTATGATCTTTGCTCCACAGCATTAACTCTTTAGAATTGAATTATTGAAAGTTCTAGGACAATAACTTTCACACGTGTTGTCCTGAGGGCAAACATTTCCACCACAGACCTGTCTCAAGACAGGTTTCTACATTTCTGCCATAGAGCTCTCATATTTCTCCCAGAACTTCAGGCATATCCTAGTACAGCTGTCTACAACCTGGTGCTCTTCATATGTGTTGGACTATCACCCCCATAATCCCACTGCCAGTTGGTTCTGGGCAGCCCAACACATCTAGAGGGTACCAGATTGAGAGAGGCCACTTTTGAATAAATAGCAGGGGATTAGTTACTGTGAAGGCGGGGGGGGGGAGCAATATGAAGGCATTACCCTCCCAAATAAGAATTCTGCCCCATCTAGCTTTACAGTAACTTAAAATGTCAGTTGACCATTTAGAAATACAGATAAGCTGTCCAAAGAAAAAGGGAGGCAAAGTGACCAAGGGAAGGTAAACGCAGCATGTATCCGGGTTCTATGTGTGAACTATTTTCAGTGTCTTGCTCTGCAATGCTGGGAATCTGAGGACTGAAGAAAAATTGATGAGTAAGAATTCTCACTTGGAGGGGCAATATAATCATTTTCCTGTCACACACCCCCAGCTAGATCCTCGGTAACAAGGCTGTTTACATGGGGCACTGGCCACTACTACGGGGCTTAATTTGCACCCAGTGTGAACTGAGAGCACTCCCTTAAGGAACCAAATGCTCCCCCTGCATGCTATGTGTCTTTGGGGGATGGGTTGCAATCAGAAGAGGCAAAATGGCTCTCTTCTGGGACAGCTTCTCCAGCATTGCTGAGCTTCCCATGGTAGGAGGACTGATAAAATAAGGCAACATAAAACACGTTAAAATCCCTCCAAACACAGCACTGTTCAGGTCCACACTGGGAGTGTTTGGTAACAGTCACATGGCCATTGTATTTAGTCATTTATTCACTGTATAAGTGTTGGCTAATAAATATGATATCCAGGCTTTTAGGAATGAATGGAATGAAGAATTGGAATTCCCTGTTTTTACTTGCAGCTTTGGTTTCTATATCCACTTTATCTGTGAGAACTCACGCCGAACAAGTCTTGAAGAGAAACAACAACGCAGAAAGAATCACAACCCGGAAACATCACCCAAGGAGACCTTCTGCTGTGCCTTCTGCAACTGGACTTGTTTATCTTGGGTTGGCCTTTTTAGTCATCAGCGCGCTTGCAGAAAGCACGGGATGAGTCCTTCCTGAATCTTAGTTTGTGAAGAAAAGCCAGAGAGAGAGAGAGAGAGCGATCTGTGGATATTTACCTTATCCAGCAAAAACTAATGCTTCCCATCTCCTGGACACCATGAATCCTTTTTAGTAAAGGTTTAAGTCAGCTAAGTGCTAGCACTGGAATTCCCCTCACACATCTTTTAAACATAGGTTCTGGTTATGTCCAGTTATAGGTTCTGGAGGAAGAGTTATTAAATATGTGTTATTCTTATATTGCAGCAATCTTTGAAACTTGCAGAGCTACCTGTTCATTTAAACTACAGGACGACCGACCCCTGTATACACGGATTCAGTATCCATGGTTTCATTTATCCACATCTGAAAAAAAATATGTTCTCTCTAGGCAGTTCTAGGTCCTCCAATGCAATTTGATGGACAACTTCCAGCATTCATCTCACTGAAAATAATAAGGTTCCCTATTATCCACGGTTTCATGTATGCACAGGGGTCTTGGAACATATCCCTTGTGGATACGGGGTTGACCTGTACTTAGCTTTTACTTAGATGTTAACTAGTGGTGTGGGTTTTGAGGGAAAGATGAAGTATAAATAATTATGATAATCAGAGGTAGATGTGTTGGCCATGTAGCAAAATACAACAAAATCCAAAATTGACAGAGTGACTCTTTCTTTCCTGGAAACTTGCTGTGGACCAGCAGCCAATAGCTTGTGGACTGGAACTGATTGATAGGAGTATAGTGTCTAGATCAAGGGAAGTAATATTGCCACTGTATTCTGCTTTGGTCAGATCTCACCCGGAATACTGGATCCAGTTCTGGGCACCACAATTGAAGGAAATTGACAAGCTGGAGTGTGTCCAGAAGAGGGCGACCAAAATGGTGGGAGGTTTGAAAGCCATGTTCTATGAGGAGTGGCTTAGGGAGCTGGGCGTGTTTAGTCTGGAGAAGAGAAGGTTGAGAGATGACATGACAGCCATGTTTCAGTATTTGAAGGGATGTCATACTGAGGATGGGGCAAGCTTGTTTTCTGCTGCTCCAGATACTAGGACACGGAGCAATGGACTCAAACTACAGGAAAAGAGATTCCATCTAAACATTCGGAAGAACTTCATGATGGTAAGAGCTGTTCAGCAGCAGAATGCACTGCCTGGGAGCATGGTGACGTCTCCTTCTTTGGAGGTTTTAAACAGAGGCTGGATGGCCCTCTTTGGGGAATGCTTTGATTGTTTTTTCCTGCATGGCAGGGGGTTGGACTAGATGGCTCTTGTGGTCTCTTCGAACTCTATGCTTCTATGATTCTATGATACTTTTATTGGTCACTCCCCTTCTTGGCCATGTGTTACTGTGAGTCTTCAAGTCATTTTCAGCTTACAGTGCCCCTAAGATTAACCTGTCATAGGGTTTTCTTGGCAAGATTTGTTCAAAGGGGGTTTGCCATTGCCTTCCTCTGAGGCTGAGAGTGTGTGACCCGCCCAGTGGGTTTCAACAGCAGACTGAGGATCCGTACCCTGTTCCAGGGACAAAGGGCAATAAAAGACAGGTAATGAAAGTTCAACTTCATTAGCAACAGAAGACTTTTCTGTTGTCAAAGAAAGTTACTTTTCTGTTGTTAAGGAGTTAAAATTTTATTACCTGTCTTTTATTGCCCTCTGCCTGCATTGAGATTCCTCAATACCATCTTAACAGACAACAGAAATAACATTTGAGATAAAATGCAGGCCTGCGATTCTAACATCATCACTTTTCTTCTGTATGATTTTTAACATCTTTGCCTGATGAAGAAGCCAGTGAAGCTTCAAAAGCTTGCATGGTTTATTTTCTGCATTTGGGTCGGCCAATAAAGGTATCGCTCTTTTGTGGATTTTGCTGTATAATGATAGTAATGATAATGATAGTAATTATAACGATAGTGCTAGCAGCAGTTGTCATCATCAGCAGAAAGTAATCAATGCTTTTAGGTGGTTGAAAAACTTGTAATGCTGTCTCTCTCTCTCTGGCTTTTCTTTACAAACGAAGATTCAGGAAGGACTCATCCCGTGCTTTCTGCAAGCATGCTGATGACGGAAAAGGCCACTCCGAGATAAACAAGTCCAGTTGCAGAAAGCACAGCAGAGGGTCTCCTTGAGTGATGTTTCCAGGTTGTGATTCCTTCTGTGTTGTCGTTTCTCTTCAAGACTTGTTCGGCGTGTAATCTATTGCTGTTGTAATCTAATGCTGAGTTCAGTAATGCTGTACTGAAAAGATAAATGCCAATCTCCTACCATTCCACAGAGTAAGAATTTACCAGCCTTTCAACACTGGAACATACAACATATAGATATAAGGATATTTATCTCTATAATTGGTCACCTTTTATTCAGCTTTTTAAAAACTGTCATTGTGCTTGTAGTGTACCTTCACATCATTCCTGACTTACAGTGACCCTAAGGTGAACCTATCGCCGGTTTTCTTGGCAAGATTTGTTCAGAGGGAGTTTGCCAGGGAACCACAGAGGTGGACGGCTGTTACCCTCCTGTACTGTTTCTGGGCTATCAAAATGGATCTGATTGGCCACTGTGGAATGACTGTGAATGGACTAGAGAGGCCTTTGATCCAATCTGGCTACAAGGCTGTACTTCTGCTGAGCAGAGACAAGATGGAGACAGGTAAGCAGCTCTAACCCCTGCTTTCATTTATGACTGGAAACCCAAACCACAGGTTTGATATGATGTCTGAGTTCAGCCAATTACTTTTTCATTCTCAAACAAGAGAAAATGAGAATAATAGTGTAAGAGGCTTAATTCATGTTGGGTCAAGATACAGCCCCACTAAATGTCAATGAATAAGAAAAGTAGATTACTGAGTAGTGAGGACCTGCAGAAAGGCACGGAAGATTCCTTGTGGGATTTCAAAGAGGACAAGCATCAACGTCACACAGAGGAAGCGGTCAGTCTTTGGAAGACATGCAATGGCTCATCGGCCCCCAGCAACACTTTGCTGCCCCAGTGGATTTTGCTCCATGCTCTCTAAGATTTACTGCACAAATGGGGGAAGGAAGGGGGAGAGAAGGCCTTACTGGCCAGGCAGCTCCACCACTCCACTTTGGCACCAGCTGCCACAAAGGACGCCAGCAGTACCAAAGCTGTCACGCCATGCCTGTACAGAGTTGGAGACAGCACTGCAAAAAAGCCCACACACTGCTTGTGGCAAATGGAAGGTCACATCAAAGGAGGAAAACACCATCCCCTGAATGCCACTGAAAAGCCACCCAGAGGTTTTGCTGTCCATCCCAACAGGCAAAAAGGCAGCCCGGGTTGCCAAAATTAACCTCTAATGTTTCAGGGAATGGAGGAAATGCAGAGCAGGGGTAGGGGAGGAGCAGAGCTGGTAATGTTTTACTCAAATTTTTAGAACATGGAAGTGCAGCATTGATTTCTTGTGGCAAAGTATTATTCTGTTTTTATGAACCTGTGTGAGTAGAGCACAATCTCTCTCGGCTTCACTTCTGAGGGTTGCTAACAGGAATCCAGAGGCCCTTTCAAACTACACCAGGGACCTTAGAACTGTTTTTAAGATTGACAGGAAAGTGGTTATTAATTTTGTCTGCATGCTTGTACTTAGAGGGGAGGACTAATTACTTTCCTCACCCATTATCATTCACGCATCCTTATATGTGAAGACTCCTACAGGTACAGGGTATACTTAGAAGTGCCCTTCATGTGTTCACTGTAGCTTACTTCCAAGTAAAGTGTGCACAGGACAGATTGCAGGCAGCCTTTATAATTCCTGAGAGGGTTAAAAAAAAAAAACAATTGCTGTCTTAATCATTCTTAGTGCTAAATCATTCAGGACACATCTGATTGATCTTCCAGGGGTGGCACAACTAAATATGAGTCTTGGTGGTCTATTTTTGCCAGATTAGTTTAGGGATGATCAGACCTTCAGCCTGCTCCTGTCCTACAATTATAGCACTACAATTCCACTTTAACTTCCATCGCTGTATCTTATGGAATCCCGGGACTGGTAGTTTGGTGAGCTCTCTGGCTGAGAATTCCAAGTACCCCTCCCTAAACTGCAAATCCCAGGATTCCATAGCATGTTGCCATGGCAGTTTAACTGGATTCATAGCATAATAAATGCTTCCAGAATAAAGAACATGACAAGACCATACCCCAAGAGACAGCAGGTTTTGTTTTTGTTTTTTAAAGAGAGAGAGTAGTACTCAGTTTCCAACTACTGTCTCTTGGGTTTCTACTTGGTACAACTAAGCCACCCTACTGGGCCAGGCATTTATCTAAAGCACAATGTGTCAAAGGGGGGGGGGGATGAGGCAGAGAGTTCTGAGGGTGCGTGCATACACAAACAGGCCCATGCACTTTTCTATCTCAGCAGAGACTTTTCTGAGCAAACTCTGCTCTTAACCCATGGCTAGCAAAGACAGGACTACCCAGAATGTGCCACTCTCTCCACTGTTCAGGTACTCCTGGTGTGATCAAAGATTGCCTGACACCAGACATATATGTGGCTTTCTCCCCAGGTCATAAGCCACTGCTGACTAAAAGAAGAAGAAAAGCCTGGCCTAATTCCTGCAGTGTAAAAAAACCAGGACTTTCTTGATGCTCCTTTGTCTCAAAGGGGGTACATCCACATTATGTAATGATAGTGCTTTGATACTACTTTAACTGCCATAGCTCAATCCTATGGAATTCAGGAATCTGTAGTCTGGTGAGAGACTTAGAATTCTGTGACAGAGAGCTGTAGCACTAGAGACTGTTGTTGTAATCATTGCCATTTATTTATATAGCGTCATCGCTGTACATGTAGCTTTACAAGTAAAAGAACAGATTCCTTGCCTTAGATTCCTTGCCTTTGGGCTTACAATCTAAGACATGAAACAAAAGGAAAAGGGGATGGCAGTTGTGGAAGGGGATTAAGGCCAGCAGATATTGCCTCTTCTTCTCTCCCTCCTTGGCCAGGGCAGAGGCAGTTGAGATGGAGGGAGGGCCTTTCATCTGTGTCTGAATCTAGGTATGATGGAGCTGAGCCTGCCTCTTCTTTGTTGTGTGTCTTGAAGTCATTTCCAACTTATAGTGACACTAAAGCGAACCTCTCATGAGATTCTGTTGGCAAGATATGTTCAGAAAGGGTTTGCCATTGCCCTCCTCTGAGGCTAAGAGTGGGACTTGTACAAGGTCACACAGCAGGCTTCCATGGCCAAGGAGGTATTTCAGTCTGCTAGAGTCCTAGCCCAATATTCTAACCATTACATGATGCTGCCTTTCACACAGTAGAGACTCTCTGGCTTTTCTTCGCAAACGAAGATTCAGGAAGGACTCATCCCGCGCTTTCTGCAAGCACGCTGATGACTGAAAAGGCCAATCCAAGATAAACAAGTCCGGTTGCAGAAAGCACAGCAGTAGGTTTCCTTGGATGATGTTTCTGGGTTGTGATTCTTTCTGCGTTGTCGTTTCTCTTCAATACTTGTTCAGCGTGAGTTCTCAAATAAGGCTGCATCATTGTGGATAGTGCGTCTCCATGCCTCCCGATGTGAGGCCAGGGCGGACCATTGTTGGTGATCAATTTGGCCGAGCCTGAGATGTTGTTTCAGGGAGTCCTTGTATTGCTTTTTTGGAGCACCCCTCTTATGCTGACCCATGGCGAGTTCACCGTAGAGTACTGTTTTTGGGAGACGATGGTCCTCCATCCTAGAAACGTGCCCTGCCCAGCGCAGCTGTGTTCTCAATATCATGGCCTCAATGCTGGTGATCCCTGTTTGCTCAAGGGCAGCAACATTCGTCACATAGTCAGTCCAGTGTATATTTAGGATTCTGCGTAAACAGCGCTGATGAAAGTGTTCGAGGAGTCGCAAGTGGTGGTGATAGGTGACCCATGTTTCAGACCCATAAAGGAGAGTAGACAGTACAATGGCTCTATACACACTGATTTTTGTGCTTCGCCTCAGGTGTTTATTACTCCAGACTCTTTTGTGAAGTCTTCCAAATGCGCTATGTGCCTTTGCTAATCTGTGATCGATCTCTTTGTCAATCTTGGCATCTGAGGAGATGATGCTTCCCAGGTAGGTGAACTGCTGAACGGACTTAAGCACAGATGTGCCGATGGCAATGTGGGGATGATGGTGTTTGTCCTGTAGTGCAGGCTGGTAAAGAACTTCTGTTTTCTTCAAACTACAAAACTACAAATCGCACAATTCCTAAGGATGGAGCCATGGCGGTTAAAGTGGAATCATGGTGCTATAATTTTGCATTGTCTCTCTAGCTTCTCCATATTTTTCAAGGGCTAACTTTTCCATTTTCTCATCAGAGACAATATCTATGTCTCTCCAAAGGGAAAATTGATTAGTCGCGTGTGTGTACATGTACAGTATATGTGTGTGTTTGTGGGTGTATCTTCATTTAGCAGAGGAAACTCATAAATTGCAGAGCTACCGACAAAGGAAGCAGTCTCAGTATTGCTTCTGGCCACAGGAACTGTACCACTCAAAACTAGCAGAAAATTCACAGAACAGCTTAATGTAGATCAGAATGTCATCACTGCAATACAAACCAGCAGAAATACTCTGAGATCAGCAGTGTTTGAGCAAAGCAGAGAGCACACTTTGCAAAGGAAGTACTTATTTGCTGAGAAAACAAGTTATAGAAGTGCTAGCTAAGTAATATCAAAACAGGCATAAAAAAAACAAAAGTATTTGGGAAGGGGGACAGGTTACAGATCACCATGCAGAATACCAGAACTGTGCCTTTCGTCCCCTTCTCATTACATCTCCTTGCTTTTACCTTCCCTGCTCTGACATAACCATTAAAGAAGGGGTTACCTGCAAGGCACATGAATGCCTCTCTTGGAGTCCTTGAAGGGAATAGGTTAGGTAGGCATAAACATCCCTAACCATAGGACAACTTAAGACCTGCATGACAATCTCCAGCAGCTGTAGTTTTAAACATCATATTACACTTAATCTTGGCCAACAGGCTGAGAAGCGATATTGTATTCATGGCAGGAGGAAAGGGAAGCTAAAACGAACCCCAATAATTTCTGGGCCAGTTTTCTCTTACCCATCTCTAATCAGGGGCCAATGGAGAATTTTATTTCACCAGTATTTATAATCAAGTTGACTTAATTCACACTTCCCTGACTAAGATGAGGTTTTGAAGCAAACTCTCCACTGAATCCCATTTCTTCAAACTTGGCAGGCCAGTTCTCAGTGCATTATATCCCCAAATGTGAATACTAGAGAACGTTGTGTACAAAAAAAATGCACCGCATGTGTTACAGAAAGAGGCCTACAAAATATGAGGGAAATTTGTGTTTGAAAATGTCATTTTTGTGTGGTGGGTAGTGTTAAAAAATACTGCAGAAGGATGTGGAAATTGTGAAGAACATATTTATAGTTGAAATCATACAAAAGTGACACAAAGCAGATATAAACTGATTTCTACACACCTGCCCATAACCCAGGGATGATAGGTGGTCCACCAATTTGGGGGCTGGCAATTAAGTCATTTCAGGCACATGTTTTCTGTGATTCCTCTCCAGCTTTGTTTATCTCCCACCAAATCCTCCACTTAACTGTTCCCAGCTCTTGGATGTCTGGACTGAATCGGTCATGGCACAAAATGATTCTGATCCTTCCCAGGCCCCTGTGAATGGTAATTCAGCTCTCGCCAGCAAGATCCCCTCATCTGTGTTTTATCAGCCACGGCATCTCCCCAGCAAAGGCACTCAGCCAGGTAGCTCATACTGAGAGTGCCCTTGGCAGCAGCAGTGGAATATAAAACAGCTCCCCTTCATCTGATGCTGTGTAAACATGATTAAAGCAGAGTTAACTGGGGCAGGAAAAAGGGGGCAAGCCCCAGCCTTGCACTATTGTGAGCCACAGAGTACCACTGAGGAGAGCTGGAGAGCTCCACAGACAAAACAGATCCCTGGCCACTGTTAGCCACATGGGAAAGAAGAGCACAAGAAGAAAAAGAACAGGAAGGCTTATTAATTTATTTTTCATTATTTTTAGGAAAGGGGTAGTAGGGTAGGAATGAAACCCAAGACAAAGCAAAACCAGATACTGTCCTACAGTAGCCCACTGCATACTGCTCTGAGTTAAAACTATCACAGCCACACAAAGCATTATCTCAAAAAATCCTTGGCTTGGAATGCAAGTATTTTCGTATTCTCAAGGGATATGTTCCTGGACTCACTGTGTGTAAGTGAAACTGCAGATAATAGCAAATCATATTAAAACAAAGGACTTTCCTGTACAAGTATACCATAGAGTTGCATTGGAGAACCTGATTCCTAGAGAAGACACATCTCTAGACATTTTCCCACGCAACTCTATGGTATGTATCCTCTATTTTGTGTCCCTCAGATAACTGAAACTGTGGGTATTGGTTCTGTGGATACGGAGGGTTACCTGTGTACTTGATGCACTAAACAGGGTGTGAAGGTGTTGGACGCAGCAGCCATATTCAAGTGGAGAAGAGGGTGGCCTAAATTCTTACCCCTCTCCCACAAATGCTGTTTCTCTTCCCACCACAAGATCACCCCACTTGGATGAGCAGCTATAATCCTAGCAGAGCTAATTTTGGGTCTCAGGGCCAGGCGGAGAGAAAAGTGGAATGGGGAAAGCAGCAGTGAAGGTGATCATCCAGCAGGTGGGAAAGGGCTCAGCACCTGTATCGCAACGGATGTTCTCTCCTTAAAACTGACCTCATGTTTTTCCATTACAACTGTTTGATGAGGCCTGTGTTGTAAGAAACAGGTGTAGAGTAATATTCAGCCCTGAAGGACTTTTTACTAGCAAGGAGGAGGGATCAAGTTTGAAGACTTTATTATTATACATGGTGAATGCCAGGGAGGAAAGCTCAGAATCTGGCAGAATCTCCTCTATTCAGGAGGGTCCACATAATGTGTAAAATAAATGTCTGTTGGTCCCACGGACTGGCACCATTTTGCAAAGCAAGCCAATATATAGAAATAATGTACACAGACTGCACTGATGAGGACATAAATAAGATATAGTTTGAAAGAATGATTTAACATTTGGTTTTCTTTGCAAATTTGGTTGCCAGTACTAAATCCAAAATTATACTCCCTGGTAGATAAGACTGTGGGATGAAAAATGGAAAATTGGTAGCCAAATGCTGGAACAAGGATAGTCTTTTATATATCCTGTTTTTATGAGAGATTTTTGTGGAAAATTCACCTACATAATATTAATCCCACCAACTGACAGGAATATATGCCAACTTTTAAAAATTCTTTATAATATAAGAGGGCAAGTAATGTCCTCTGTTTTGAAGATATCATTCTGCCTGTGAAAGTATTACAGAATATCAGTTACAGAAATGAGCCAAACTCTGGGGAGAATGAGAGAAAGCAGAACTAGAAATTTTTCAGAATAAATTTTTAAGGATGATCTAAGGACTCTCCAGGGACACCATCTACTGAATTTGAAGTACCATTTCCTCCTGGTAGATCTGACCTGTATTATTTGAGATACTGGTTCAGAGTAAGTGAAATGGAACATACAAATCTTACCAAACCATGTTGATTGGAACAACTAAAAATGGGGCACTGGGCACAGAGAATAAATCAACCATTGGAAAATTACTGGCCTCAGACCATCACTGAGCTCTGAAGGACTGGGATTCCAGCTGACAGGAAAACTAAGAAGTCAACAATTGCCCACACTTCTCTTGGTAGTATGTTAAAAAGTTAACGAAGATTGCAACAGGGAATATTGTTTTTAAATGCTGGCCTTCTTCAGATATACAGGGACTTAATGGGATGTAGACCCCCCAAATCATAGCATCTGCTTATCCCAAAGGGCAAATCTGTGTTGCTATGTGTCCCACAGCAACAAGGTAAAAGTGCATTGGATGGAAATGTACGGGATGTACGTAATTCTTTATTTATGATTCTGCCCACTGCATGGTGACCCAAGAGAATTCTTTTAAATCAAATGTTCTCTTATAGTAACGAGTTAAAATACCTCAAGCTATTGTGACAAACGTTAGGATTAGATGAATAGTGTTATAATATCTGTACAGTGGCATTATTTGCCACAGATGCCACGCTTTGGGCTATACGCAATAATGAGATTTCAGCTTGACTTGGAAGAGAATTCAGCATAGCACTTTCTTTTTTTTACAATTTGCACAGAACATACACAACTCACCCATACAGTAGGACCCCTGTATCTGCTGGGGATTGGTTCTGGGACCCCCTGTGGATACTGAAAACTGCGGATAATAGCAAAAGCCATTGAAAACAATGGGATTTCTGGTTTAAAATACCATAGGAGGACCTAGAAAATGGCTCATGAGGACACATTTTCTAGGAAGACTCTATGGAAGGTGTGCTGTTTTGTGTCCCACGGATAACTGAATCAGTGGAAACGGGGATCCTACTGTACTTATAGCACCAAGCTAACACTTCTAAAATGTCTTAGTTGAGCTACAGCTTGGGGGGTGGGGAAGATATTCCAAAAGCCTAGCAAATCTCTCCAAGTGGCCTGTGGAATCTTTTCCTCTTCTCCCAAGTTGACATTCTCACACTATCTTCTGCTGTGTCTCTTGGCTGGTAGTCAAGTCCCTTTGGTTACATTTCCTCAGTACTGCACACAATTGAGAAGATAGACAACATGCAAACAAATATGGTGGTACACACAGGCATTCACAGTTACCCTCAGTTCTTTGGACACAAAGAACGCCCCCTGCTGGCTGAGACAAAAGCCCAATGCCAGCAAAATGTGATGGACTTTAAGCCTTGTCAAAAAAAAGCATAAGCAGGCAGGCAACCGGCCAAATGAGAAACTCCTAGCCTCTTTGTTTCACATTTCATAGTAAGAAGGGTAGAAAAAAAACAGAGTTGGCAAGCTGAAATGCAAGAATAATGGGGATCAATGAAGTGTCGTTCTCATGCAGGAAAGAGAAATGCAAGCTGTAGTTCTGCGTGGATTGTGTATCTATGCTGCACAAGTGGGGATTTGGGGGTTAAATCCACACTACACAAATAATCCAGTTTGAAGCTGGATTATTTGCCTTAGCTCCTTCCTATGGACTCCTGGGATTTGTAGTTTGGTGAGGCACCAGCACTCTTCAGCAGAGAAGGCTAAAGAACTTGTCAAACTACAAATCCCAGGATTCCATAGGAAAGAGCCATGGCAAATAATTGAGTTTCAAACTGGATTATTTGTGTAGTGTGGATTTGACCTTGGTCAGTGTTGAAACTTTAGAACGACCTCCCAAGAGATTGTGGGCACGTGCACACACACACACACACACACACACCATCTCACAACGGATCCTTGAGACTATTTTATCCTGGCAGCCATTTTGGTGTTGAATCTTCACATGGTTTTATTTCTCCTGTTGCTTTTATGGTTTCAGTATTTACATTTTTACTGCCAATACTTCTGCTTTTAATGCCTGCACACTACATTTTTATTAGTAAAATTTCCTAGAAAGGCAATGGGCTTATTTGCAAGTGATCCATAAATAAAATTAGAGGTGCAACTTTGCTGTTAACACAGCACATCTTCAAAAGAGATATGATCTTTTTGGCTTCTCTTTCAGCCTGGACAGATTAAGCTGCCTCCCACTTTGGGAGAAAGGCGGGATAAAAATTTATTAAATAAGTAAATAAATGGATAAAGGAGAACAGCATCTATCACAGGAAGCTACAGAGAGCTGTATGTGCAGCTTATGACTCAGAGGAGTTACTGCATGCTCATCATGACAGAGCATAAATTGAAACCTCTCCATGTATTAAAAGAGAGTGTGTCTCTCTCTTTCTAACTCTTTCTAACAAACAGTTTTGCAGGACTCTTGGGGTTCTGTTTTACAGTGATACTATTAGTAGCCCTTGAAGAATAACACAAAGTGGCATTAATCCCAGTCTCAATATGCTACCATTGTGTCCTGTCATCTGTGACACTGGGTAACAACTTCTGTTTGATTTGTCTTTCCTCCTGTACTTATTCTCCACCCCATCCTGGGTACCAATCCTGGTTCAGAGATGCCTGCCATAACAGTCCATGACCAGCAGGAGGAGCTCTGCTATACACCTGATAGTTGGGAGCAGGGTAGAACCTTTTCTGGAAAACAGATGTAAAGCAAGGGAGTTGCATACCTGATCCTAAAGCAGGACCACTGCAATGCTCTATGACCGATACAGGCATGGGAAGCAAAGATTATCTTATCATTGGAGGCACCAGGACACAACAGAAAATGTACAGAACCACAGAATCACAGAAAGGGACCACCAAATGTTATTTAGTACAACACACTGCCAAAGCTAAAGCATCCCTGAGAGTATTGCTTACACAAGTCTAATCCTTGTTAATACGCTGATAAATGACTTATTTGAATTTTACAAATTATATAAACTATGTCAATTTGTATGTTTATATGTTTGTTTATAGACCTCACCTAGACTACTGTGTCCAGTTCTGGGCACCACAATTCAAAAAGGATATTGACAAATTGGAGCGTGTCCAGAGAAGGGCAACTAAAATGGTGAAAGGTCTGGAAACGATGCCTTATGAGGAGAGACTTAGGGAGCTGGGTATGTTTAGCCTGGAAAAAAGACGGTTAAGAGGCGATATGATAGCCCTGTTTAAGTATTTGAGGGGATGTCACGCTGAGGATGGAGCAGGCTTGTTTTCTGCTGCTCCAGAGACTGGAACACGGAGCAATGGATGCAAGCTCCAGGAACAGAGATTCCACCTCAACATGAGGAGGAACTTTTTGACAGTAAGAGCTGTTCGGCAGTGGAACACGCTCCCTCGGAGCGTGGTGGGGTCTCCTTCCTTGGAGGTCTTTAAACAGAGGCTGGATTGCCATCTGTCGGGGATGCTTTGATCAAGATTTCCTGTGTGGCAGGGGGTTGGACTGGATGGCCCTCGTGGTCTCTTCCAACTCTGCAATTCTATGATTCTATGTAACATGAATGGAAAGGGGATGGGGGAGGGAAGATGGGGAGAGAACTGATGTTAGTACTACTTGCTTGCCTATCTGGTTTGTTATGTTTAAATATATGTGAATTTATGTGAAAAACTCTAATAAAAATAATTTTTTTAAAAAAAGATTTGTTGAGAAGGAGTTTGCCATCATTGCCTTTCTCTGGGGCTGAGAGTGTGGGACTTGCCCAAGGTCAGCCAGTGGGTTTCTATGGCCAAGTGGAGATTTGAACCCTTGTCTCTAGAGTCATATTCCAACACTCAAACCACTACACCACACAGATGTGGACAAGAAAGGATCCATGGGCAACTGGATTTAGCAGGAGTGAGCAACTGCACAGGGGAAAAATTTTATCTCCAGTGCTCCTTCTGGTCACCATTTTTTCACCAGTTTATGGCAAAAAAAAATCAGTGTTTGGGGTGAAGGTGGCATAGGAAGGTTTGGGGAGACATAGGAAGCCAAACCACCAAGTGCATGGATTTTGAGTTTCTCATTGTTTGGGAGGTGAAAAAATCACCCAAGACTGCCAAAGAAATATTTAAAATTAGGGGACGTGAAGAGGGATTTGGGGGCTATAAAAGTGGGGTTCACAGGAAACATACAACCCCAGAGGGGGCACCTTTCCTACCTCTAGTCTAAAGCAAGGCATAGGGATTTGCTTTTAGTATGTGTTAACTTCCAGTTTTAAATATAAAATTAAAATGGGGGGGGTCAGGGGATTTTGGGGGACTGCCACGAAGTTTTGTGCTTTGTAAAAGGAGGGTTTAGGGCCAGCATATAACCTTCCCCGCCTCTGGTCTAAAGCAAGTATACGTTCACAAATGGCCTCCATTTCATAACTGGCACATCCCATGGTGGGTTAGGAATAGGGCTGTGGAGTCAAAGTCATGGAGTTGGAGTGATTCTGACTCCAAAATAAAAACATATAATAGTAAATGCCTAGTTTGTTGCATATTTACTTTCACAGGAAGGGGATCTTGCAGCACTTTTTGAGACTAGAGAAAGAAGTTGGCAGCATAAGCTTTCATAGATGTTAAGTCTACTTCAACAGATGCTTATGATCTCTTTGCATACATACTGCTATTCCAGACTAACACAGTGATGTTTATGAATTCTACTTTCATGGGAATTTAGGCAAGTTTACTTGTTCAGATATGTTAATCAAATATAGGTTGCCCCCCATATCCATGGGGGATTATGTTCCTGGACTTACTGCAGATATGCAAAACTGCATATAATAGTGAACCACCATGGGATATTATAGAATCACATTGGAGGACCTAAAAAATGCCTAGAGAGGATGCCTCTCTAGGCATCTGACATGACTCTATGGTCAACTTCCAATGCCTACAGAAACCACCTCCAGCATGATTCTATGTCCTCCAGATACCTAGAGAGACCTTTCCCCCCAACCGTGGGTAAGTGAAACAGGTACTGATCCAACCATACCAACTCCACAGCCCTGGTCAGGAGGAAGAAGTGGCCCCTGGCCCACTGAAGCTCAATCAATGACCTTCCTCCCAAGCATGGGACTCAAGATGGCTTACAGAATAAAAAGGGATACAAGTACTTTTGTGTGGTTTTGCTTAAAAACATGAAAAAAAGTTAAGATTACAGTAGTATTAAACCATCTACAGAACTGTAACCATATAAAATATTCACTGAAAAGCATAAATTAAAAACATTACTTTAAATGTGCCCTATGACAGATGAACAACTGGCTAATGTTGACCAGCAATTGGCCAGCCAAAGCAACTATAGGAAAGACACAGGTTGTGATGCCCCTAAACGGATCCAAACTTCTTCTGCAAAAACAGTGAAAGTGCTACTCGCAATCGTGAATTTGCAACAGCATGAATATTTTATGTCTGGCTGCATACGTGTCTCTCTTTGGCCAGACTGCACAGAGAAAGGGAAAAGGGAAGGCACTGCTACATCAAGCTGGCAAATCTGCCCCTGACATGAACCAGCAATAGGGAAAGCAAGAGGGCTAGAACAGAATTTTAAGAAACATGAACCAAGTTGAGCGATTAATCCCAGATCATATGGAACAGAAAGCCTGGCTCCAGGCAAAATTTAATTGTTCCCTGTTGGAGTGGAGGGGAGAAAGGAGTGGTTTTTATTAAAAAAAAAATATGATGGGAAGAAGAATTTCAAAGAGGCAAGGAGTAGCACCCAGGAATATGTGCAGGGACTACCCACAACTCTATTGGACATTACTGTGAACTAGCGTGGCGGTGAAAAATGATGATGAGGGACATAAATGGTAGAGCAGCCTTCCTCCATTCTCACCCCTCCCAATGAGTTGGACTATATGCCCCATAAGCTGTGCTGGCTGTGAATAGTGGAACATGTAGTCCAACACATCTAGAGGATGTGAGAATAGTGTGGGAAAGGCTGTGCTTAGATGCATGTGGCAAGCCTGAAATGGAACAATGCTTCCTCAGCTCCTGCTTGCAGAAGCATCTCTTCTATCTGAGGCACACTGATGACATCTTTATCATTTGGAATCATGGAAAGGAGTCACTTGAAAAGTTCCACCAGAATGTCAACAACTTTCACTCTACAATCAACCTGGGCCTGGAACAATCAATGCAACAAGTTTCTTTTCTTGACATCAGTGGGCAGCTACACAGTGGACAGTTAAGAACACAGCACACACCACCAAGTCTATTGCTTAGAGCAGTGGTTCTTAAGCTAGGGTCCTCCAACTGTTTTGGGCTTCATTTTTCAGAATCCCTGACTACTGGCAGTAAATTCTGGAGAATACTGCCCTCTCACAGACTTTGGGTGGCATGCCCAAATTACTGGCCTACAAACAGCCCCTCAACCTTGAAAAACTAGTCATCTCCAACAGAACAAACAACATGGATGGAAGTACACGGACAAACCCAGATGATAACTGTGTCCCAATCCACTCTGGTAGTGACATTATAGGTTCTAATAATGTCACCCACGTCAGAGACCCCGCCCCAGTGTGATATATGCCATCTTCTGCCAGCAATGCCCCTCTGCACTTTACACTGAACAAAAAGGACAGTCTCTATGTAAGAGGATACAAGGATATAAATCATAGAATCATAGAGTTGGAAGAGACCTCAAGGGCCATCCAGTCCAACCCCCTGCCATGCAGGAATACACAATCAAATCATTCCCAACAGATAGCCAGCCTGTTTAAAAACCTCCAAAGATGGAGATTCCACCACATTCTGAGGCAGTGTATTCCACTTCCAAACAGCTCTTACTGTTAGGAATTTTTCCTAATGTTTAGGTGGAATCTCTTTACCTGTAGTTTGAACCCACTGCTCCGTGTCATAGTCTCTGGAGTAGCAGAAAACAAGTCTGCTCCATCCTCAGTATGACATCCCTTCAAATATTTAAACATGGCTATCATGTCCCCTCTCAACCTTCTCTTCTCCAGACTAAACATGTCCAGCTCCCATTAGGAACTGCAATATTCAAAAACAGCGATAGAGCATTTCAACATTCCTGGACATTCAATCTCTGACCTACAATGAGCTGTTTTGCAGGAGGCGGGGTCAAAGGAAGACTGAAAAGAGAAAACAGTTCAATTGCAATCTATGCACAAATTCCAATCCATTAGCAAAAGTTTCTTGGCCATATATGGGTTTTCAGCACAGTCACATGTAAAAAAAGAATTCTCTCAGAAGATTTCCTCCATTAAGGAAATGGACTCTCAGGGAAACAGAATGTGTTGCTTTCACACCTCAAGCCTGAAAGATCAGCCACATGACAGACCTGTATCACCATACAAAACTCTTTGAGGTTTTATGGCCAATGTCACAATTTGCATCATTCTGTATCCCATTACATTCTTATCCCTCCCTCTTAACTATGTAATTGCTTAAATAGCTCTGGCAATAATTTTGGACTCCATCAGTGCATTTGAAGAAGTGGATTGAAATCAATGAAAGCTCATGCTAAACTAATTCAGTTAGTTCCAAAGGTGCTGCAAAATTCTTTCTTTCCCACTGCACCCCCATATGTATCCCTTTTGTGCTGAAACAGACTAAACACTAAACACAGCTATCTCCTTGAAGGCTTTAAATGAACTCTTGGCCTATGAAAATGAGAGGATGCTGAAAGATGAATGCAATGAATAGCAAAGGTGGAGTAAAGGTTGGTGTTAACTTGAGATGTTAGCTGACCCTTGACCTGCAGTTCAGGTAAGCGGCTGCCTGTAGGAGTTCTGATGCTGGCAAGTCACAGGTCTAAGCAGAGGTAAGATCAGACTTAACACAGAGGGCAGGAGCTGTGGAAGACCAGATCTACCCTAAGACCTAACTGAAAGAAGAGGGTTATGTTTTTGTGCCACTAAAAAGAACAGCAGTTCAACACATTGCAGCAAAACAATTTATTCATTCAACAAACTATATATACACGTGAAATGAAACAACCAGGTTAGGGAAGCCTTGCAGACGTAAACAAAAAGCACCTTGAACCTTCTAGAGACCATCTGAAGTCGTCTTCCAAAATGCATCCAGGGATTACTTTTTCTTTCACCAGCCTCCACTTTTCTGATATGTTCCAGTTTGGTGGCCAAGATTCTAAATCTATGCTTCTTCTTCTTCTTTTAAAACAAGCATGGGGCAGCTGGTGAGATAGGCTTATCTGCTTTCTCCTTTTCTCTCTAATTTGCTGCTCACACATGCTCAGTAAGGGATTCTTTAAGCAGATGCTGTTTCCCTTGCCTGTCATAGGCAGATATTTATTTATTTATTGAATTTATATCCCACCTTTCTCCCAAGATGGGGTATGCACAGCTACAGTAAAAATTGCTGGAGTAGGATCTCACTGTTTCCCAGCTCAAACTTTATTTACTGCATTGTTTACTGCAGACACCTTGTCAGAACCCAACACTGAAAGACTTTGTTTCTTCAACCATTCTTCACCATCCTCCCAATGTCAATCCTGCTAAAAAGAAAAAAATCCAGATAGACCAAGGACAAGGAAGAAAAGTGGGGGTGGGAGCTGAACAGGTGTAAAAGGCCTTTGTGGAAAGGAGCTTTGCTGTCAGAGGTTTTGCTAACTGAAATATACCTGTAATACAAATGCTTTATCTTGCAATTGTGGTCAAGTCTGCACTAGACTTTTCCCTAATCTAACACAAAAATCCATTTCTCTAATGAGACAGTAAAAATGAAGAAAGCCACATATAAAGCAGCAATGGAAATTATGTGGATCCCCCTCAGTACTGCAACTCCCATCATTCTTCATATTTAGCTATGCTGGCCAGGGCCGATGGGAGTTGCCACCCATCAGCATCTGGATGAAACCTGCATGGTTTCCATTGCAGGAATGCCTCTGAGAAAAAGGATGGGGTGAAAGGACAGTCACCACTTGCTGTACTTGTTGCTTTAAGCCTGAGATATATTGCAAGTGCTTTTTGCTCAGTGTGCATCTAGCCATGTGGTCTAAATTAATGCAGATATGAAAAATGAACTGACCTAGTTTCACAATGCACTGCCTGGGTTTTGGGGGAGATGCCCATGACAGTAGCTGGGATTTCTGCATCACAAGAACCTTTAACATTATCCCTGTAGGGTCTTCCCAGTAGGGGCCATAGTTAAGCTTGGATGATGCTTCTATCAGCAATAAAACTGAGCCACCTCCAGCCAGTCCTAGGTTCAGGGCCTGCACCACTGCCTCTAGCGATCCCATGCTGTATACAGATATATATGGATACATGCACAAGCCTCCTCCTATGTCTTGCTCTACTTGCCTGCTTGGTAGATATGACTACATCAGCATTCAAGAGCAGCAGCTGCCCTCCAGCTCCCAACAGCTCGTCCATATTAATTTGTTTACAACTCGGCCATCATTTCCAGCAGCATGAAAGCAACTCTCAGCCAGGCTCATCTTGACTTGAATCATCCGATTGCCCTTGGCCTTCAACTTGGGTATTTAGAGACCCATTCAGAGAAGGGACAATATGAGCTCCTCAATTTTTTTAAAAAAGAGGGGGGATAAAATAAAACACCCTTTTTAGATCAAGGTTTTTACATGCAAGCTCAAATTGTAACCCTTTAAACTAAGGGTGTGGATACTAGTCCCTGAAATAACAGAATTCATAATTCTGAGAATGTCCTTTGGAAAAGCAGTTCTCTGATCTTTAACAGAGGCAAAGATAAGCTTGAGATTGTATAGGAAATACTCTCAGAAGAGTGTGTGGGTGCGTGTGCGTGCACGCAGGGGGTGCCTTTATTATTTCAGGGCTGGTCGGGTTTCTATGTCCATCCAGGCCAATATATATACAGTATATATATATCCAGATTCAGAATCTGTGAAAGCACAGTGCACACACTGAGTATGTGAATTTACACTTGAGTTTTTCAGCTGTTCCTGACTGGGGGTTATCAATGTGAGATGAGATGTTTGCCAGGTCAGAGACATTGGAAATATTTTCACAAACTACAAATGCTCCAATTTTGGTGGCCTGGCTGGTTTTGTGGTAGTCACACAGGCCAGAGCAATAGTCACAAGAACCGTCTGTTGGGAGCTCCACCACAGAAAATAATCTGTAAGAGAAAGGGTGCAAGCCAGAGGCAACAAGAGAGGTCAAGGAGAATGCAGCCAATAGATAAAACAAATTGATACATACATATGACAACAGAGGAGAAAAGGGCCATACCCTCCAATTATTCCAATTTGGTAGGGCCAATCCCCATTAACCCTCTGTCATCCCACTTTTTCTCCTGATTTTAAAACGTCCCAGTTTCTCTCATCCTCTCACTTTTCCTCTTTCATCTTCAGATTACTTCCATTGTTGCAAACTGAGTTCAAAGTGCAAAAGTAGTTCATGCTCAATTAACTCAGCAGGGAGGAGAGGAGAGGAGAGGTCAGAATCTTGTCCTTCCCTGTAGTCCCAGGCAAAAGGAAACTGCTGCAGCCTCTCCTGTTCTTCCGACGTGAGCATTTCAAAAACAGGACAGAGCTGGCAAAGGGAGCAGTAAAAGAGAGGCATGAAGGCCACAGGAGACAAGTGGCTAAATTCTCATTAACATCCTGAACTCAACCAGAAAATCCAGCCAATAAGTTAGCATGACACACAGAGGGCCAAAGCTCAACTAGAGGGTCCAGCCAATCAGTTTGCAGGGCAGGCAGAGGGCCAGGGAAGTGTACCTCTGGGTGGAAGGCAGGAAAGCTGTGAGAGTTGCCTCCAGGTATCAGGCCTCATCCTTTGATCCCAACAAATGCCATGTAGAAAAAGTTTCTGCACACAATGTAAGGACAGGAAACCTGTGACAATCCAGATGTTGATGGACTTCGGCTCCTTTTAGCCTCCTTTCGCTAAGGGCCATATGAGGGGACAAAGAGGTCTTTCTTGCCAGGGTGGTAGGGATGACACTTGGATGCTTTTCTGAACAACTGCAGCTACTCATGGTCACAGGAAAGAAAGCGGGCACAGGTGGCGAGATGGCAATGAAGAGGAAAAGAGGGAGAGGGAGAAAGAGAGGGGGAATCCTCTGCAGCTCTGCCTTGAACAGCAAATGAACAGAAGTGCTTGCCCTGAGCTCCTCCATTTTGAAAGTAAATGGAAACATTTCAGGAAAGAGACGGTAAGACGACAGGTTCCAAAATACCATTCTTTCACACCCTACGCCAGAAAAGGCAGAAGGGACTCCATGAGAAACTGGGCAACAAGGAGTAATGTTCTTGAAATCCCATCCCTTTTGGCCTGTCTCCTGCTGATGAGATCTTCATCTAGTCACTCTTTTCCTCTACTTGGTACAGAGCAAGATGCTTCCATCAACACCCTGCCTGCGTTTCTGGCTAGGACACTGTTTTGCTTCCAATGTGACCTGTAAGTCCATTCCTCCTCTGTTCTTCATCCAGTTCTGCTAGGTTGCAGCCTTCCCCAGCTGCTCCACTGCTCCCACTTCCTTCTTCACAGAGTCACAGAATCATGGAGTTGGAAGGAGCCCTATGGGCCATCAGATCCAACCCGCTACTCAATGCAAGAGCCCCAGCTGGGAATCCCAGCAGGTAGCTGCCCTGTCTCTTTCGGAAGTTGTCCAGAGAAGGAGACGCCACCACTTCTCTAGGCAACTGGTTCCAGGCCAATCCTTCTCCATCTCATCCTCGGAAAAGATGTGCCTCATTCTTGTCTCCTCACAACCTGCTTTGAAAGCCAAGCTGGGGCTATGGCATAACAGAGTAACACAGCCAGGTGCAGAGCAGTTGGACAGATGACAGCCATCTCCCCTCATTTGTTTCTTTCTTTTTCCCTTTCTTAAGTGAAGGCCTGACAGGCAGAAGCAGGCAGAAGCAAGAAGGAAAAAAAAAATTTCAACAGCCAAGCAGCAGACCATGAAGGGGCCTCTGGAGGCCGCAGCTGATACCAAGGTGTGGTGCCGAATGCCAATTCGGCCTGGGCGAGGCGACCTGGTGTCAAGCAACAAGCAAGGAAACCCAGTCTGAAGCAGGGAAAAAGAAAGGAGGAACAATGGGTAAATGGACCAAACTGTCTTCATATACCCAGGTTCTCAAACAGAAAGGGTGAATGGTTGGAAGGAAAGATTATTGGATCTGATCTTGAGCTGTCCCATATTGGGAGAAAGGCAGGATAATTAATTATGACAAATGAACAGTGCTCACCCAAGGCTCAAGATGCCTTTGAGAGTCCAGGTTCATCTAAGCCTGTGAATAATGTAGTGTCAACCTAAATTTAAATTCAGATTCCAGGACAGCTTTTGATGTGCTGGCTAGTCACTTGCTAAGGACCTAAATACCCTAAAGGCACCAGATCCTGTCTGATCCCAGAAGCTAAATAGGGTCAATCCTGGTTAAAAGTTGGATGGGAGACTGCCAATGAATACCAGGTACCATGGGCTCTATTTCAGAGGAAGGAACTGGCAAAACCATCTCTGGCTATTCTTTGCCTCCTCCTCCTCCTCCTTATTATTATTATTATTCATTTATAGCCCACCCCTTTCTCCCAATAATGGGACTCAAGACACCTAACAACATATTTAAAACAATACAAATAAAAACTATACAAGAACATTAATAAAAGTATAAATATAAGATTTTTTTTAAAAATTCAACAATTTATAATGTTAAAACATTTTTAAAAACCAAACCTTAAAAACAGTACTGGAGGGCATTAAAAGCCCAACCCTGATTAGTTTGCAAAACCCTGACAGCACAGAAATGATCTGACCTGCCAACAGAAGGAGAGCAAGGACAGGGCCATCCTGGCCTTGCTAGGGAGGAAGTTCCAAACTCTTGGAGCAGCCAAAGAGAAGGTCCTTTCCCTTGTTCCCACCAAGTGAGCCTAATAAGATGGTGGAGATGGGCCTTAGAGATCTAATAGGCTCATAAAGACAATCCAGATGCTCTAGAGCTCTAATAGGCCCATAAAGAAAATGCTGTGAAATTCATGAGGTCGCATAAGTCAACAGGGAACTTGAAGGCACACAAACACATTTCCCTTACTCCCTTGCTTGGCCTCAGATTTTCCTTCTGCACACAATGTAAGGACAGGAAACCTGTGACAATCCAGATGTTGATGGACTTCGGCTCCTCTTAGCCCCAGCCAGCATAGCCAGTAGTCAGGGAGGGAGGCAGTTGTATCCCAACAATGTACAGAAGGGTCACCATCACCACCACCACTGCCCTCAATGTAATGAATCCAAAAAGAGCCAATCTTACATGTTGAAAACTGTAATGCATTTCTGCAACAGGCAAGTGCTGCATGAAAGTTATTATTATCAATAACATCTGAGACACAGGTATACATCAGTTAACCAAGTAGATGTGTTCCTTGGCATTACCGGTAGTTTTTTAACTGAACATTTGGTACCAGAGGAAGAAATAACAGGGACAGAACAGGGAGAGGTTTCTATTCTACAAAAAGAAGAGCAGCAGTTCAACGTGTTTCAGCAAACTTTGTGTTCAAAACAAACAATATTCACATGTGAAATGAAACAATCAGGTTTGGTGAACCTTGCAGATGTAAATGAAGACATTTTGAACCTTCTAGAGACCACCTGAAAGCTTCTTCCAAGAGGCATCCATTTGGATGATGTTCTTTCATTTGCCTCCCCTTTTCTTATTGTTTCCATTTTGATCATCAAACTCATATTACAGATCTGTGCTTCTTTAACTTGCTGTGGGGTAACTGGTGAGTTTGACTTATCTGTTTCCCTCTTTTCTTTGTGTTTTACCATTTCTGTGTGCTCAGTAAGGGATTCTGGAGACAGCTGCTGTTTACTTTGTCTGTTGTAGGCAGACAAACACAGCTTGGGTAGGATCAGCTAGAGTAGAACTCCACTCTTTCCCAGCTCAAGCTTTCTTTATTTCTTTACTGCATACATGAAAGATTTTGTTTCTCTACCCCCCTTCACCATCCTCTCAATTAGCTAACACACATTGGAAACTGCTTAATGCAGTGTAGATGTGTAAATTGCTATTGGTTAAAACAATTTGTAAGCTGCTCTGATAGCCTTGTGGCTGAAGAGCGGTGGGGTGTGTGTGAATAAATGAATAAATAAATAAATAAAGTTGATGCTGCTAAAAAAAAAAACAAAAAAAAAACCCACCAGCTAGACAGGGACAGGGAGGAAAAGAGAGCTTGGTAAAAGAAGGAATTCCTTCCTTTTCAAATGATCCATTAATGTTGTCCTTGACCATAAGCATTCTT
The DNA here is from genome assembly GCA_030847615.1 of Gambelia wislizenii. Lineage (NCBI taxonomy): Eukaryota > Metazoa > Chordata > Lepidosauria > Squamata > Crotaphytidae > Gambelia > Gambelia wislizenii. The sequence continues at coordinate 332,276,986 of JAUMIR010000004.1, forward strand.
GTCTTGGGGGGCAGTGTCCTTAGTCTTTCTACTTGAAGAATGCTTCTGTGCAACCCAAAAGTTGACAAAGTTTTCCAATGAGCAAAACTGCCTTAAAGAATAGACACTTCTCCATCCATTTTGGATTTCTGATATTACAGAATTCAAAACTCACCTGACCTTGCAACTCAAAAAGATACACATTTACCAGTCTTTCCTCCTCTGCCTCCAAAACTCCCAAATTGGAGGGTGTTAATTATACCATCTGCCTCCAAACACCCTTTAAATTGGGGTGGGGGTGGTAATAATTATGTTTTGTTGCCAATAAAGCTGAGTGGGAAGTGGAAGGATTTATTTCTGGTTGCAAAGCATGCTCTAAAGCAGCCAATCCTTGTGGGCTCACCATAGTGAAATCTAATCTCTTAATTGCTGGAAAGGGCTCTGCATGACTTGGGCAGCTATTAACAAAAACAGATCTGCACTGGGCAGTACACTCCTTGTGTTACTGGTATTTCTTCTTTTCAACTGAGTAATAATCTCTAATTCTAGGGCATAGGTCAGTTAAACAGTAGCAATTTCATACCAACAGAACTACAGTATTACCAAGATTTCGAACTTCTATAGCCAGTTGTGCACTGAAATAAGCAAGCTAACACAATACGCATGATTACAAATACATAGGAATTACATTTTGTCCTAAGATTATGGGAACTGTGCAGCCTATATATAGCCACATGTGGCTCATGAAACCCCCCAACACAGAAGCTGGGACACCCCATGGTGGGGGGGGGGGAATGAGCTACAAAATGGGAAATACACACCCAGAAACCTCCAAGGCAGGCCACAATTATTAAATCTTTGTGGGGGGAATATTTCACAAGTCTGCAGTAGCTTCCCTCCACCTCTGCCTGCTGAACCTTTGAAATAAAATAGGCAGGTGCAGCCTTCAGGGGTTTGGGAGGTCTACAAAATGAAGTAGGAAAGCTATAGGCTGATTTGAAAAGTGGTGCTGGAGAAGAGTTGTATGGATACGGCAGACTGCTAAAAAGACAAAATACAGTTGTCCCTTCATATTTGCTAGGGTTTGGTTCCAACAACCCCCCCCCCATAGATACCAAAATCCGTGAATACTCAAGTCCCATTATATGCAATGGCATAGCAAAATGGTGTCCCTTATATAAGATGGCAAAATCAAGGTTTGCTTTTTGGATTATTATTTTTTAAAGAATATTTTCAAGCCGTGAATACTTAAATCCATGACTACCAAATCAGTGAATATGGAGGGACAACTGTAAATAGGTCCTAGAGAAAATCAAGCATGAACTCTCCCTAGAATCCAAGATGACTGAACTGAGACTGTCATACTTTGGCCATACAATGAGAAACATTACTCACTTGAAAAGACAATAATGCTTGGTAAGGAAGGAGGCAGGGAGCTAGCAAGGTGTAGTGGTTTGAACACTGGATGACAACTCTGGAGCCAGGGTTCAAATCCCTGCTAGGCCATGGAAACCCAGTGGTGACTGTGGGCAAGTCACACTCTTTTAGACTCAGAGGAAGGCAAAGGCAAATCCCCTCTGAACAAATTTTGCCAAGAAAACCCCATGGGATCGCCATAAATCAAAAATGACTTGAAGGCACACAACAACAACAATGTAGAAGGCAATAGGAAAAGAGGAAGACTATTAAGATGGACTAAATGAAGGAAGTAATGGCCCTGCGTCTGCAAGGCCTGTGCAGGGATGTTGATGATAGGGTGTCTGGGAGCTCTATCATACACAGGGTTGCCATACGTCCAAGACAACTTGATGGTAGTTAACAACAAACCCCTGTACCCTCTGCTGCTGTCCACCCAAAGTAGATTTCTTGACAAACATGTGTTCCTCACCCACAACCTTGTGGCATCTGATTTATTTTGTTCCTCCCAGGATCACCATTTTGTTGACATGTTGGTAGATGCCAGTCTTCCCCTGCTGGATGAAGTTTGGTTCAATTGCTTTAAGACACCTTGAGGTCCATGTTTGCAGGTTCCAGCCCTCTGCTAAACAGATTCATTTACTTCTTCTGACAGACATTACTGGCAGATTTACCCTCCCAAGAATTTGTCCAGCTTTTTAAAAATTTACTAAGCTGGTCTAAGCTGGTATCCATGAATTCCCCAACAAATTCCCTCCATCCCAACTGCCATTGCCCTGGCTGCAGAGGGAGAGAAGCTAAGGCAGGCACAGCTCCATCTTGCCAAGGCCCGGAAGCAGAATGACACTCCCTCCATCCTAACTGCCATTGCCCTGACTGCAGAGGAAGAGAAGGAAAGGCATGCAGAGCTCCATCTTGCCTCTGCCCAGAAGCAGAACAGCCCTCCCTCCATCCCAACTGCCACTGCCCTGGCTGCAAGACGGAGACAAGAAAATATTAGACTGAATCCCTTCTCCTACTGCCATCCCCTTTCCATTTGTATCATGTCTTCATTAGATTCTAAGCTTGAGGGCAGGGAACTGTTTTGTTGTTCTTTTTCTTGTAAAGCACCATGTACATTGATGGTGATACATAAACAAAAGATGATGATGATGATGATGATGATGATGATGATTTCCCCAATAAGCTGTGCATGATGAAATATTTCCATTTGTGCATACTACAAAATTGATTTAACACTCACTCTTCATTCACATTCTCTATGTTATTCAAAGAATCACAGAGCTGGAAGGTAACTCAAGGGCCATCTAGTACAACCCCCTACCATGCAGGAATACACTACAAAAGCACTTGAAAACAATGGTCATCCAAGCTCTCTTTAAAGTTGTCCAAAGAAGGAGAGTCCATCACCCTCTGAGGCAGTCTATTCCATGGCTGAACAGCTCTTACAGTAAATAAGTTCTTCTTAGTTTTTTTTAACAGTTCTTCTTGTTGTAGGCCCTCAAGTCATTTCCAACTTATGATAAGCCTAATGTGAACCTATCACAGGATTTTCTTGGCAAGATTTTTCAGAGGGGGTTTACCATTTCCTTCCTCTTAAACTGAGAGACTGTGACTTGGCCAAGGTCACCCAGTGAGTTCCCATGGCCAAGCAGAGATTCAAACCCGGGTCTCCTGGAGTTCTAGTCCAACATTTAAACCATTACACCACACTAGTAACCCTTGAACAACTCTTACCATCTGTAGATTTTCCCCAATGTTAGGTGGAATATCCTTCTTGCAATCTGAATTCCATTGGCTCATGGCCAAGTTCCTGAAGCAGCAAAAAACAAGCTTGTTCCATCTTCTACATGAGATCCCTTCAGCTCCTCAATGATGCCTATCATCTCACCTCTCAACCTTCTCTACTTGTGATTCATAACCTTCCATCTGCAATATCTCACTGTGGCAGGGGCTCAGCAACGTTAGCTGGTCTGGGGGAAGGGGCAGCTGATAGGTCAGCTGCCGTGGGTCTGGCATATCCACTCTTGTTTTTCCGTCCACTCCTCCCGCAGCTGCTCCAAGTTGAACGGGAGGTCTCGTGATGCTGGACCCTATCCCTGGAGGTCTGGCACCAACAGAGCTCCCAAACAACTCAGATCAGCTGCAGGAGAGGCAGAAACATCATGAGTGGATTCGCAGCTCCTGTTTAAAAAGTGATTCACCACTCCTTGAGACTTCCAAGAGAATCCTATCTTCAACTACACCACCCCACACAAATGGAGGTCTGGTAGACAGGTGGGGTTTGCAAAAACAGCCTTGGAGTGCTATGCATGGCCCTAAGGCTGCACTTTGCTACCTTCTGCTCTTTAGTCACTTTTGTCCTTACCTAATGATGGTATTAAGCCATTTTTCTCAGCAAAAGCAGGTTATCTATTCTCCCCTTCAGTTGTTTCAACTGTCCGGGGCTGTATCTTTCCCAGTTCTACAATACCCTCCCACAGATCAATAAAAGATCACATGCAGCATTCTAAAGGTTACTGCAAGATTTGTTTATATAGTGGTGTTATGACATTTGCCATTTTATTTTCAATCTCTGTCCTAATAATCCCTTACATGTATTTAACTTGCTTTCCCCCAGAGCCTCAGTACACTAAACTGAGCTTTCCAGTGAGTTTCCTGAGACATCTTCTAGGCTATCTTTGGTACATACAGCTAACAATGTAGGACTCATCAGTATATGGCTGAACACTGTTAAAGCCAGGCAGAAAACAAGACAGACAGGTAAATCTATAGAGACCAGGGGTGGGCAAAGTCTGGCCCACAGCCCACATGCTCCTGAAGCTCTCCATCAGTCTCCAAAAGGCCCGCAACCCCTCCCCCATTTTTAAAAATGTTTGGCTTCATTTACTGGCAATGTTTCCTCCCAAATCATGCAGAAAGGTCCCTCACGGCACAGGGAAACATGTAAAAAATACCCCTGCCCCAACCCTACAAGCACCCCAGAACCCCATCCTATGCCCAGCTTGGGCAGCTTTAAAAAAGGATCAGATAAATCCATGGAGAACAAATATCAATGGCTGCTAGCTCTAAGGGTTAAACACGAGCTCTAGGAGCAAAGGCAGCCTTGTCAGAATGCCAAATCCATGGGTGGGGAACAACAACAAGAGAAGGATGTTGCTCTCCTGTCCTTCCAGTGTGCCTCCCAGGGTTCTCTGGTGACCCTGTGGAACTAGATATCGGACTGCAAGGCTCTCTGTACATTCTTACAACAGCTGTGCACCAGTAAGAACAGAGGTCAACATCTCCCAGAATCCCCCAGCCAGTGTGGGCACTTTTCCAAGGTCTGAGTAAGACCACAGTCTTGTATAAAATTGTATCTTGGGCTATTTTTTTCATGCTGCTTTGCCTAATTATTTTAATAGCTTTTCCATTCCACATTGTCAATAAATTTTCAAGTCGTAAATATCATTAAATAAAATCAATTTACAACCTTTATTTGAATTAAATGTACCAAATCTACCTTTAGAAAAATATTAAATCTCATTTTGGCTTAATCTAGTTATTTAACAGAAATGTATTATGTTTGCCTTATGAGTTTTTAAAATTTATGAAAGGGAAAGAAAGAGATTAATTTCAAGAAAGGTAAATTAAGCTTGACTACCAATTTTTCTAAAAAGAGGTTGATCAAAAAGTCATTCTTAGTTTTAAACAGAGAAAAAACATACCTCATTAGCATCTTGTAGAATAGAAATTTGTGATAAGACTTTTAGTTCTACTTGGATAAGGGGAGAAAAGAACTAAAAAAAATTAAAAACAAAAACTGAAGTTTCAGCTACTTACACTACTAACTTGCATTACAATTGATATCGTTTGTGGGGAAGGGAAACCACTGCTGCCTTGTGTTCTTTATGATATTTTTGTTGATGTTACATGTTTTCAAGTCAATTTCAATTTATGGCAAACCTATTCTACAGTTTTCCTGGAAAGATTTATTCAGAGGTGGTTTACCACTGCCTTTCTATAAAGCTGAGAATGCATGACTTGCGCAAGGTCAACCACTGGGTTTCCATGGCTAAACAGGGATTTAAAACCTGGTCTCCTGGAATCCTAGTCCAACACTCAAACTACGACATCAAATTAGTTCCCATCACCATGCTGGCTCTCTTAATTCCTTTAATTCAAAAACATAGCCATGTCAGTCTGGTTCAGTATGCAAAGGAATCTGGCAGCACCTTTGAGACTAACTGGGAGAAAGAAGCTGGTAGCAGAAGCTTTCATAGAATTAAGTCTACTTCATCAGATGCATGACTTCTTTCTCTAATTTTGTGCCTTTAAGTGAACTCCAACTTATGGTGACCTTCTCCTATGATTTTCATAGCAAGATTTATTCAGAAGAGGTTTCCTACTGCCTTCCCCTGAGGCTGAGAAAGTGGGACTTGCCCAAGACTACCCAGTAGGTTTATATGGTTGAGTGGGACTCTGAACCCAGGTCTCCCAGATTCCTAACCCAATGCTGAAATCACTAGACCATATTTGCTCCATCTCTTCTAATATGGGGTGGGATTTAAATATTTTAATAAAGAAATGAAAAGGGTCCATTTCCTACTGCCTTCAGCCTGTGGCACCTTTTGCAACTGCCAGGGCAATGATGGAGGAGTCAATGGTGTCAGTAAGCTTTTGAGGTGATGGAGTTATATTGAAGTCACCAGTCCTTTGAAAGGCAATACAACAGTTCTGGCTTCATGAAGAGCTTTCCGTTTCCCATCCTTCTGCCCAAAGTGGAGATTAAGTTTGACAAGCCAGGCAGCCAAGGTAAATGAATATGTCTAGTGGGGCCAGCATGGCTGGAATGAAATTACAGGGCTGAAGAAACACCCTTGGGGAAGGAGATGTTTACGTCTGATTACATATGCCAAGCACATCATTATTTTGGCTCTTGGAGGGATGGAATCCAACTCCTAACAGACTTGACTAAGCACCCAACTCTGAGAGACTAAAGAGAGTCTTCTGCCATGCCTGGCTGAATGAGTCCCTTGGATATCTGCCATGCTCTCTCTGTCTCTCATATATATACACACACGCACACACAGATTCCTCTAAATCAGGGCTGGAAATCTTAGGCGGGAGGGGAAAATTCCCCTCCAGCTGCCCTTTGTGGGCCACCCACACAGTGCAAGTTCAAGTGCCCCATTTTCCTCTGCAGTCCCTCTAAAATGCCAACAGGAAGTGACATCACATCACTGTTGCCATTTTGAGAAGAACTAAAGAGGAATATGGAGTAGGTGGAGGTAGTACGGCGTTCTGGCTGCTTGTGGAAATGGGCTGGGTGTATTTTCATGTGTAAGGGGGTTCTATATGGTTTCAGGGGCAAAACTTGCCCAAAAATAATGTCAATTTTTTTGAAAATGTTAGGAGGCTTTGGGGAACTGGTGGGGGGCTTCAGGGGCCTCAAAAGAGTAACAGGAGCCACACGTGGCATATAGGCTCCACTGTGCCCACTCCTTCTATAGCTATTGTCTTCTTCTCATTCCTTGACCAGTCCTGTCTGGAGCAAGGAAGATAGTAACACTAAATGCAGGAAACATGAATACCCCGCACTTCTTCTTACCTGACTGCTTTGTTTTCAAAGACAGAAGATAGCTATTAATGAGAAAGGAGAGCAAATATTGACAGTTTGTTCCACCCAGGCTCCCGTGCAAACAGCTGGGTGCAATTCAAGTGACAAGATTATAGTGCTGAGGAGATTTCAGCAGCCAGGCTGCCTTCTATTTGAAATGCAAGTTTTATAACCTCTGAAATGAGCTTGCAATTGTAGTATGTGGGGAAATAATTATTTGTAATGCAAAACAATCTTGTGTACCCCATTCACATCCTAAGATAAGTCTAGGAATTTTCCCTGCATGCTTCTGTTCTCCCAAACTCCCTTTCTCTTATTTCACTGGGCAATTCCAGCCAACTGGAGAGATGGGTCATTCGACACATGGCCTAATTTAAATTTTATTGCTCTGTGTGCAAGTTCTCTTTTTAAGTCAGAGTCTCCATGCAGCTGTAGCCATCTTTCTTTGTCTTAGCCATCTTATGAAGCCATGCCATGGATGCCATGCTGCTGCTATGATGCTATGCCATGATGCTCACAATGCAGCCTCTACCACTAAAGCCTGGGTGAGTCTTTCTACCCTAAATCCTCCTAATTAGTTAGGAACCTTCTTTTTAAAGTTTGTTTTAGTATGTAGATTGAGATTGATATACCTTCAGTAAACTTTTTATTTGCATTTTTAAACTGACTCTTTTGTTTTTGTAATAAGTCTAATTTAACTGGGTGATCACAGACCACAGACCTCTGAATACACTTTTAAATGTTAATTGAGCTGTCTGTTAGTCAGCATTCTTAAGCGTCACTCTGCATCACTTTGAAAGTAAATGATTTTAACTCCTTTTTTAAAGAAGATATTTTTATTGCTTTTTAAAAGGGCTAGATCCCTGGAATTTTTAATACATTTTTATTTTTAGACTCATTACTCCTACAGGAATAAACATTGCCTCAGACAGCTGTACTCCCTGTACCGCAATGGAAGGCCGCTGATATGGGGAAAGCAGTGCAGCTACTCCTGAGAGCCAAACACCTGGCTCTATTGGTAGCTGGCTGCTTGTTATTTACTTTGCTCAGATTCTACCCCAACCCTTCCCCCAAGGAGTCTGGGGGAAATGGGTGCTTTTGCACTTCATTGGGAGGAATGGTGCAACATGGAGAGGCAATTCCAGGTACCCCATGTATCATACATTCTGAGTTCCAGATGTTACACGTCCTTAATAAAACTCCCCACAGTCCCTCCCAGAGTTACCTTTTGGACTACAGCTCCCAATACCTCCCTATGGGCATGGCCAAAAGCAGCTTTCCCAGGTCTCCTTCTTTTACACTAGATTGAACAACTCCTCAAGTCCTCCAGTCTAAAAGTAACTTTCCTAAGCTCTGCTTCCTCCGACACTGGATTTTCCTGACTCTGCACTAAACATGGCAGTTGAAAGATTCCTGCCTTTGGCTTATACTAGTTCTTGTTCTCATGACTTCTTGAGATCCTATGAATGATGGACCTCCAAGATCCCTGGTCATCTACTGACCTGCTCAGATCTTGCAAACTCAGGGCAGCCATGGCTTCCTTTATTGAGCTAATCCACCTGTAATGTGGTCTTCCTCTTTTCTAAATATTATCACATTACAACTCTCTTTAATGATATGGGAAACGGGCAACTCACCTGTAGTGGAGTCGTTGCCCATCGGTGCTGTAATCCCGGTAGATCTCATATTCTTTCTCAAAAACTCCAGGTGGTGAGGAACTGCAAAACAGTGTGAAGGGGGAAAAATGAGGCTGTTAAAGCAAAGCAGGTAGGAAGCAGTGTTGGTCTTCTCATGTGCAATTTGGGGTCCCTGGTGACAAGGATGTATCCTTAATTTCCATTGGTTTTTTGCAGTATAGGGGCCCCTTCTGATTCACAGAATCCAGGTCCATGATTTTGAGCAACTGCGGATCGTCATGTCCTATACTTAAAATGGCAGTGATGTGGACGTGGATGCACTGAAGCGTCCATATGCATGTTGCCACCATTTATTAATATGGGATGCAATCATTTTTTGTCATTCACAAGGGGACACAGAACTGAACCTCCACAAATCTGGAGGGCCCACTGGATTCAGACTTGAAAACCCTTTCTCATAAACTAATCCTAGCCAAAGAGGCAGAACCTATGGCCTGGAAGAGCTAAGGAATCTCTTTGAGAGACCTTGTTGCTTTCCCAAGAGCTTATTCAATAAATTTGAACCCTCTTTTCCTTGAAACAAAACACCCAGGTGGCTAACACATCTGACATAATCAAAATTAAAGTTTACAAAATCAAGGGAGAGCAGATAAAAACTGCATGAACAGATTAAACATTAAAAGCACCAGCTGTCTAAGGGTGCAATCCTCTTTATGACATGGTGAAGCATAAATTTCTACCAGCTATGTTCTGTGGCAATTCTACTAACCCCTTGGGCTTCTGGCTGCACAGCAACAGTGTAAATGCACCAGGGTATAGCCTCATGGCCAATCAGCATTGGATACCTACTTGTACAAAAAGTGGGAAAGTATTTACGCAGACTTAATGTGAGATTACACCAGCGTACATCACCCAGAGGATTCCAGCCTGAATGTATAAAAACCAGCAGCAGTTAAAATTACTTCAGCAAGCCTATGTAAGCAGGAAGGTCTATAGGGGTTTTCAGAAGGCTAAAAGAGATGAAGTAAAATAGGCCTGCTTTTGGAAGTGGGTTCCAAAACCGGGGACCAGACGTGAGGCTTTTCCTCGTGTCCCCATCAAGTATGATTCAGATGTAGGCGGGACAGATAGAAGGTCCTCTCCTTAAAATCTTAATGCCTGAACAGATATTCTCGTCCCAATGTAACAGCAGCCAGAAAAATTGTTATAAGTGTAGAATCACTTATTTCCCTATAAATGGTCTTAGTCAACAGCTGGACCATAGTGTTCTGGATCAACTGCAATTGTTGAATAGAATTAAACAGTCATAAGAGATGGAAGAGAGCCTGAGGGCCATCAAGTCCATGCAACACCTCTGAGAGAATAGTTTTCAGAGGCAGGCCCATGGAGAGAACACAACAGTAATCATCAAATCAAGATGTAACCAAAAACATTAACTTGCAGTCTTTTCAGAACTAGGATTTTTGTAGCCCAAACTCTCATTTGAGAATCCATTTCTCAACTTTTTACTACACACGTATATTGTGGAAATGCTGTTGCTGAGATGTCACTTAGGTCAGACGAAAGATTGGAGGTGGATCCTAACATACCAGTTGAAGATTAGAGCACCAACGCAATTGTCAGTATGGCCAGATTTGATATTTCAGAGAATATTAGCCTCGCTATCAGCTTCATCTGCATAAAACTGCTCCTGGTCACCACAATTACCTGAGTATCCAAATTCAAAAAAGGAGTCCAGGAATCCACTTGAACTCTAAACCACTTCAGGTTTTAGACCAAACTATAAGGATCTCCAAGGTGCTGAACTCTTACCCCAAAGTAGGATCAGCACCTTGGATAGATCTTTGAAAGCTTAGAGTAAGACTTCTTGGGGACTCATCACCCTACTGACATGAAAGTCACCAGCTATCACTGCCCATAACTGGACCAGAAAGAAAACTGAAATGGTCTAGATAAGCTATATCACCCTGTAAATTATGGAACTGAGGCCCTCTAGGACCTTGCCCAAGAACAAAACAGTCTTCATATGACTTTGTTTCCTACGGTTATGCAGAACTGACCATTGCCTGTACTACTTTCTACCAGCTGTGTCTCCTGGTACCATACCCCACATGTGATGCAGCCGGAAGGACAGGTCTAGCCACCCCATGTCTATTCCTATGGATAATTGAGTTCCGTCTCTGTGGACCTGAGGACGCCAAAATCAACTTCTCTTCCTTTCCACAACAAGATGTTTGCAAGGTAGGTTTTCTGTTTATGGGCCTAACATGGGGGGCGGCAGGGCCGATGTTGGAGAAGGTAGAGAGCAACACACACACTCTGGAAAAAAAAGTTTTGCACTCAGATTCCCACTGACACTCTTTGGAAATGTGGGGATGTATTTTCACCACATTTTTTTGCCTCCCTGGGCTGTTTTCAGCCCAGGACAGGACTTTTTTTCCCACAAGGGGAAGTGACCTGGTGTGATGATGGGGCGTACTTCAGTTCCGGTCATCCTGCAGGTTCAGAGATAATAATAATAATAATAATAATAATATTTATTTATACCCCGCCCCTCTGTTAAAACAATCGGGGCGGCTTACAAAAATTAAAATACAATACAGATAAAATCCCCAAACACCCCCCACCCTCCCCCATAAAAAATATTAAACAATTATAAATTAAAACCAACTGATCTAAAATCACATTTAAAAACAATAAATACTATAAAATACAATGAATGGCCTATCTGCAAGCTCAGCTATAAGGTAAAGAAAGAGTTAACCAGAGGTGGGGGGTAAAGGGATACCTCCTGAGCAGCGTCATCAACAACATCACAGATCATCCGAGGCAGGACTCACCAATCAGGGACTGCCAGAGGGACAATTTGAAAAATGCTCGGTGCAGCCTAGGCTAGGAGTTGAACAAAAGGAGTTGAACAAAGAGGACTCTGAGCCACGTCGCAAAGAAGGAGGAAAACAATGGGACTTTGCAATGGAGGCCTCATGTCTCTGAGACCCCAACACTGGTCAGATAGAAGAATGCCTTGGGATGGGCTCATCTCAGGCAAAGATGAACAAAGACTGAACTTCATATTGTGAGTAGATTTTAGGGAAAAGTGATTAGCCAGTGTGTTAGGGATTATGTTTTATTTCCTTTGGCTGAATGTAACTGAATACTTTGCTATCTTTGCAACTGTAAGACTGAACCTGAAGAAGGGCTTCTTCATAAGAGATTTGCATGTCTTAAGCCTTGCTTGAATAAAATAAGCTTTTGCTTTACTCTTTCATAGCTGATGGTCCACATCCCTTTGCTTGATTATTTTAGTCTCCCTGCTTCTGGATAGAAGGGAGGGGGTGGTAAGCTCTACAGTGGCAACGAGTTCCACTGGTTATTCCAGTCTCTCACTGGACTGGCAAAATAACTCAGTGAGTGGTGGCAGCATACCTGAAGAGAGACATAGTTTTGCGGATTTCCAGACTAGAGGGATCCTGAGAGTGTGTCTTGGGAGGATCAGCTTAGGAGTTCTCAGTTAGAAAAACTCTTGAACTGTATCACAAAGGTAGCCTTGCTTCCCAGGTGTGCGCATGCATGTGCGCGCGTGCACACAGAGAGTTATATCACACCTGGCTTCCAGTTTACTTCCTATTTTTAAAAAGGCCTCGCTTGGGCTGTAGTGTTTTAAACTCAACTGATTTTAATACTTTCTCCCCTCTTTTTAAACTGTATATTTAAGTATAGTTCCGAACTGTTTAAATACTGTGATTAGCTTAACTCCATTTTAATGTTCAATTTTTGTATGTTTTTAGTTGCATTTTTCTTTTTAAATTGATTACTGCCTTGAGTCCCAATTTTGGGAGAAAGGCAGGATGATGATGGTGGTGGCCAAAAAGTAGCAAAACTGCCCCTTCCATCTCCTAGAGGGAGTCTGGGGGCATTTGGGACCTTGGGAGAAGACTTTGCTCACCCTGGCCAAAATACATATGCAGTTGGACCCCTGAATCCATGGGGGTTTGGTTCCCAGATTTACTATGGATACCAAAAACTGCAGATAACAGAGAACCCCATTAAAAGAAAGTACTTCTGATAAAAGCATACCATAGAGTTGCCTTGAAGGAACTAGAAGGTGCCTAGAGAGGATGTCTCTCTAGGCATTTTCCAGTGCAATTCTATGATATGTGTCCCTATTTTGTGTCCAGTGGATAACTGAAACGGCAGATATTGGTTCCGCGGATACAGGGGTCCAACTGTATGTTCTTTTACATCCAATCTGTGCATAAAAGCAGGACAAGCTTAGTTAGACCAAAGTTGTGCCAATGTGTGGTGTCAAGTTTTATCTGTGCTTTTCAAAACAAACCATCTGATTATCTCTCTCTGGCTTTTCTTCGCAAACAAAGATTCAGGAAGGACTCATCCCGCGCTTTCTGCAAGCGCGCTGATGACTAAAAAGGCCAATCCGAGATAAACAAGTCCGGTTGCAAAAAGCACAGCAGAAGGTCTCCTTCGGTGATGTTTCTGGGTTGTGATTCTTTCTGCGTTGTCGCTTCTCTTCAAGACTTGTTCGTTGTGAGTTCTCAAATAAGGCTGCAGCATTGTGGATAGTGTGTCTCCATGCCTCCCGATGTGAGGCCAGGGTGGACCACTGTTGGTGATCAATTTGGCTGAGCCTGAGATGTTGTTTCAGGGAGTCTTTGTATCACTTTTTTGGAGCACCCCTCTTACGCTGACCCGTGGCAAGTTCATCGTAGAGTAGTATTTTTGGGAGGCGATGGTCCTCCATCCTAGAAATGTGCCCTGCCCAGCGCAGCTGTGTTCTCAATATCATGGCCTCAATGCTGGTGGTCCCTGCTTGCTCAAGGACAGCAACATTCGTCACATAGTCAGTCCAGTGTATATTTAGGATTGCGCGTAGACAGCGCTGATGAAAGCGCTCGAGGAGTCGTAGGTGGTGGCGATAGGTGACCCATGTTTCAGATCCATAAAGGAGGATAGACAGTACGATGGCTCTGTACACAGAGGATCTGGTTATAATAACTTTGTGAATGAGGTTCCATTCACATGTGACCACAGGTGAGACTGTTCTGCAAGCACCAATTAAATATTGTGGGTCATGGTGAGAGCATCAGGAACTTTAATGTAAAAAGTACAAAGCCAGAAAACTACTCTGGCTTTGGAATTTAAAGAAGAAGAAAGATACACGGGGAGGAAATGTTTGCATTAATGAGGGAGATTAGGGGATGCTTCCAGAACAAAGAGAAAGAAACAAGTTGTCCTAATGGGATGGAAATGTTCATTAAAAAAACAAAAAACAAAAACAAAGTGGCAATAAAAATTAGCTTTGACAGAAGCTTAATTTTAACAAGGCTTCTGAGCATTGGAATTACGACTCACAGAGGTGTTGTGTGGAAAATGCTCAAGTGCTTTCCTTGCTTTCTCCTGCGCGCATGTGCATATTAGGTCTCTGTGCTCCCCTGTCATCTCTACACTTATGCGCACATGTTATTTCCATGGCTAGCAGCAGTGGTAAGTGATGCGCATGAAGTAAGAGAATTGGCTGACTGGATAACAACTGGCCACTCACCACAGCACCTATTGGAGCCCAAATACAAAGCCTATTAGATTCTACACACAGCTCACCCTACGCCTCCGTGCAAGAGGCTGCAGCTTGCCATAATCTTGTGTGTGTGGAGGGAGGGGTGTGATTTCAGAAAGCTGTTGACTTTGACTACAGCAAACAGTGACCTGGCTCCCCATCAGGGCAACTAGGAGACAAATTCAGTGTTCAAAAATGGAGCAGAGAGGCAAATGATGATTACTCTTCATGACTGTGGATGTGGACCTTAATTGAACTTCTAACCTTAATGCAAGGGTCAGCAATTGTTGAAGGTTAGGGAAGGGCCGCATTAGCCCCCCAGGAGACCTTGGAGGGCTACACCTCCCACCATACTCCCCAACAGGGAAAAAAATACAAAATTATTTTGACCCAAATGACTTCTAGGGGCCATGGGTACATTTTCACTATGTTTTGGGGTTCCTTGTGTGCCATTTTAGGCTCAGGAGAGACCTTTTGTTTACAACAGGAGGTATTCTGGAAATTACTTCCTGTTTTGAAAAAAGGGCTCTCCTGGGCCAAAAACATGGTGAAAATTACACACACACACACACACACACACTATCAGAAAGCATTTGGAAGAATTGGGGAGAGGGGAGAAAATGCTTTTTAAAAATTAAAAAAAAATGCCACTGGGGGGAGGAGGAGAGAGGACTGTGGAGCCACAAAAAAGGTCCTGGGACTGACACTTTGCCCATTCCTGCCTAGTGGTGGGAGAAAACAAGCCATTTTTCCTTTTCCCCCACAAAGGCCAAGATGGTACACAGCTGGATCTTTCCCAAAGTTCAAAGGAGAAATGACTCCTCCCTCCTGTCTCTCTCATATCCTTCTCCTTTGTGCCAATCAGTGGGAAGGCTGGGAGGTGCTTTTCGCTCATGCTCTTGTCTACGGCACAACTTCATTGTCTATATGGAAATCACTGTGTCATGTATTAGAACAGAGGGAAGAAGGGAAGATAGTCAGAGATGCTCCAGTGGTGGATTCCTCCCTGGGCAGGTGGCTGAACTACATAGCCCCTTGGGTCCATTCCAAACATACATGTGTACTAGCAACAGCAGAAGGGGTTACTCATTGACAAGCTGGAACATGTCTAGAGGAGGGCGACCAAAATGGTGGGTGGTCTGGAAGCCATTATGCCCTAGGAGGAGTGGCTTAGGGAGCTGGGCATGTTTAGCCTGGACAAGAGAAGGTGAAGAGGTGACATGATAGCTATGTTTAAATATTTTAAGGGATGTCATACTGAGGATGGAGCAAGCTTGTTTTCTGATGCTCCAGAGACTAGGACACGGAGCAATGGACTCAAGCTATAGGAAAAGAGATTCCATCTCAACATTAGGAAGAAATTCTGCAGTTCGGCAGTGGAATGCGCTGCCTGGGAGTGTGGTGGAGTCTCCTTCTTTGGAGGTTTTTAAACAGAGGCTGAATGGCTATCTGTCAGGAATGCCTTGATTGTGCATTCCTGCTTGGCAGAAGGGGGTTGGACTAGATGGACCTTGTGGTCTCTTCCAACTCTATGATTCTATGATTCCTTGTCAGAGTTCTCTCTTTTTTACCAGTTTTGGATTTTTAATGTTTGCCCCCCTTGTTCTTCCTTAGGGTTTTAAGGCCTCTTAGAATCATAGAATCATAGAATTGCAGAGTTGGAAGAGACCACGAGGGCCATCCAGTCCAACCCCCTGCCATGCAGGAAATCACGATCAAAGCATCCCCGACAGATGGCCATCCAGCCTCTGTTTAAAGACCTCCAAGGAAGGAGACCCCACCACGCTCCGAGGGAGTGTGTTCCACTGCCTAACAGCTCTTACTGTCTTACTGTCACTCTTATATTGTTCTTTAAGAGGTTCATGTTGTGGAATGGTTTTTGAGTATAAGATTCCTCTCATGGATAGACACCATTTTTCTTTTCTTTGTTTAGGAGAATGGCACTGGATGACACCTGTCAACATTGCCTCAGTTTTACCAAGCACCAGACATCCTATCCACCAGAAGAATAAGCATTTCCTGCGTGGCAGAGGGTTGGACTGGATGGCCCTCGTGGTCTCTTCCAACTCTGCAATTCTATGATTCTAAGATTCTATGATCTTACTGGTGAAGACTGTAAGCCCAGATGTTACTGAGTCAAATTACACCTTAGCCATGAACCCAGAAGGGTGACCTTGGGCAAATTACAGTATTATATTTGTGACTTGAACACACCATCTGCCATGTGGGTTCATAATAATGACCTATGTGACAGGACTGATATAAGGACTACAGGTACATCGTTTATGTGAAGGGCTCTGAACACTTCAAAGGCAAATTATTTATTAGGATTTGTTGTTTCAATTTTTCAAATGTTAACTTGTGGCCTACAAGCCTAAATTTTTTGCTAATTGCTCAGACTGCTTGAATATTAACTAAACAGCTGGATTCCCTCCCTCATTGGATTTTGGCATGCAGAGCTGGTGTGGACTTCCTTATTGTTCCCAGTTTCCAAATTGTTCAGCTTTATTTGAAAGAAAAACACAGTAAAATTTCAGTGTCTAGCTTCCTGGACACATGACGGTAGATCTGAAGGGCACTGAATTTTGCCACACAAGAAACAAATCACTTGCATTTGCCTTTTAGGAGATCCAGGACTGAACAATACTCTGTGATGCTGAATTCAGCCCCCAGCTGCAGACCCTGTTTTGCCTCTAATCCCTGTTATTGGAAACTTGCCCGAGATAGAAAGCTTTTGTTTAGCTTAATCCACTTTCTGAAGGCTGGGCCTTGAATGGGAGCCTTCAGCCTTCTGGATACTGCAGTTGTCTGAGCCAATCTTGAGTACTCAGTGTGGATGCAACATGGAGATGGCAGGAGAGGCCTCAGAGGCAGGTCTGTTCAGAAACAGAAAGAGTATGTGTGTGTTGGTGCTTATGGAAGAGAAGAGGCCTAGCTAGGGCTTTTGGAGCCAAGTGTTGCCGATACCCAACTGGGAGATGCATCCTTATCCTCAAAGAGGGAGACTGAAGTCTCACAGGTACAGCTTTCCCTTCTGATCTAGGTGGAGCCATTTCCTCCTGCCATTTGTTGATAACCATAACAAGCTTGGTGCCTCTGTAGGTCATACCGGGCAGGATGGAGGGAGCCATTCCTTCTTGATCTTCCTTAGGAATGGAATGAACATGGAGGGTCTGTTTCACTATGGCTACTACTGACCGCTTATGACGGGCCTCTTTTTTCTGGCTTGAGAGGAACAACCTCACCTGCAGACCATGGTTCACTTTCGGAGTTCTTGGTCAGGCAATATCCCATTCTTGGATGACAGTTCTGATTTTGAAGGACTGTGGATATTTATTTATTTAATTTATACCCCTTTCAAGCAGCCCTGACGATTACTTGTTCCCTTTGCTGTTTTCCCTCTTGTCTTCCAAAATCCACTCTGCTCTTGCTTTGCAGAAGTAGAAACAGTATATATGTTCCCTCAAGTTGCCTGTTGACTTATGGTGACCACATGGATTTCAGAGGGCTTCCTTAAGCAGGAAATATTCAGAGGTGGTTTGCTATTGCTTTCCTTCCTATGCACCTATGTGGTCTCTCTCCCAAGTACTAACCAGGCCTGACCCTGCTTAACTTTCAAGATCAGACAGGATCTTGTGCCTCTATCACCACAAACTGTCTTTGTGGCCCTCAGCCCCTTCAGATGCCCTGGGCTGCCCTTTCTCTGGTCAAAAATGTGTGAATTCTTTCTCCAGGATGCCCTCAAGACAAACAGTTTACCTTCTAAATAAGTTTCAGTCATAGAATCATAGAGTTGGAAGAGACCACAAGGGTCATACAGTCCAACCTCATCAAAGCCCTCCAGACAGATGGCCACCCAGCCTCTGTTTACAAAGCCCTCCAGACAGATGGCCACCCAGCCTCTGTTTTAAAACCTCCAAAGAAGGATGAGGCAGCAGCATATTCCACTGCTGAAGAGCTCTTACTGTCAGGAAGTTCTTCCTAATGTTTAGACGGAATCTCTTTTCCTGTAGCTTGAGTCCATTGCTCCGTGTCCTAGTCTCTGGAGTAGCAGAAAACAACCTTGCTCCATCCTTAGTATGACATCCCTTCAAATATTTAAACATGGCTATCATGTCAACTCTTTACCTTCTCTTCTGCAGGCTAAACATGCTCAGTTCCCTAAGCTGCTCCTCTCAGGGCATGGCTTCCAGACCACCCACCATTCTGGTCACCCTCCTCTGGCCATGTTCCAGCTTCTCAATATCCTTCTTGAATTGTGGTGCCAAGAACTGGACACAGTATTCCAGGTGAGGTCTGACCAAAGCAGAATAGAGCAGCACTATTAATTCCCTTGATCTAGACACTATACTCCTATTAATGCAGCCTAGAATCGCATTGGCTTTTTTAGCTGCTTCATCACACTGCTGACTCATGTTCAGCTTGTGGTCCACTAAGACTCCTAGATCCCTTTCTCGTGTACTGCCATCAAGCCAGGTGTCAGCCATCCTCTATCTGTGCTTTTCATTTTTACTGCCCAAATGTAGTGTCCTACATTTCTCCCTGTTGAAATTCATTTTGTTAGTTTTGGCCCAGCTGCCTAAATCTGTTAAGGTCATTTTGACATGGAACACAGGTCAAAGAAAAGCAAAAAGGAACATTGGTCTTACCTGTGATACATTCTTTTCCAGTGGTGAGGCAAAGAGAATCCGACAGCTTGGGTTGTCCCTCCCCACTTGCTCCTAGTAGGCAGGAAACAAAAGATTTTGGACTGGCCCCGGTGATGTCATCTGAGAGGGACGACCTCCGGCTGGCCAGTCTATATCAGCCTCACGCAGCTGTAGTATCCAGAGTCGGGACTCAAGAAAAAGAGAGAGGTCCATATATGTCCATCCATGTGATGTCTCACACCAGACCGTTGTCACCAGACCGATCCCAGTTGTGATACTGTCCATTGTGTGCCACCCCTGGTCCCCAGTCCTTCTCTCACCAACGGGTGGGTCCAGATGCTCTTCACCTCACCACTGGAAAAGAATGTATCACAGGTAAGACCAACATTCCTTCTCCCTGTGGGGAGGGCTCCAGAGCATCCAACAAGTTAGGATATACTAAAGCCCCAACCTAGGGGGGGGGGTCTGGTGAGTCATGACCTTCTATGCCTGGACCACTTGTTGCAGAATGCTTCTGCCAAACACTACTTCTGCGGATTGCATCTTATCCAGTCTGTAATGCCGTATACACGTAGAGGACGATTTCCATGTCGCTGCTCTGCAGATTTCTTCCAATGGTGCGTCCTTTAGCCAGGCCACTGATGTAGCCGCACTTCGTGTGGAGTGTGCCAATATTCCCTCTGGCACCTCCAGGCTCAATGACTGGTAGCATGCTGCAATACAGCTTCTAATCCATTGTCCCAGTGTGGAAGGTGAGACCTTCCGCCCCAAATACTTGGTATGAGGGGAAACGAACAATACTTCTGAGACCCTGAAAGGCCTAGTCCTTTTAATGTAAGCCTGGAGAGCCCTGCAAACATCCATCATGTGCCATATTCTTTCCAGCTCCCTTTCAGGTTTTGGGCAGAATGATGGTAGCATGACTTCCTGCGATCTATGGAACGCCGAATTGACCTTTGGCTTGAAGTCCGGCTGTAACCGTAGGACCATCGAATCTGGTCTAATTGACAGAGCTGCCAGTTCAGAGATTCTGTGTGCCGACATAATGGCCACCAAAAACAGCACCTTCCAGGTCAAAAACTTTAGCGGAATCTCCTTCAGGGGTTCGAATGGGCGAACTGTTAATGCCTTCAGGACGTATGGAGGTCCCAAGATGGAAATCTAGGTACTGTTGGTGGTGCCAAATTTGACAGTCCCTTGACAAAGCAGCGGACGTGAGGGTGATTGGAAACCAATGACACCTTCTCTGGAGGAACGAAGGAAGTTATACCTGTTATGTGTCTCTTAATGGTATTTGGACGAAGACCGGCCTCGACCCCATCTTGTAGAAACTCCAGTAACGAAGGGACCGAGACCTCTCTGAAGTCCATTTCCTTGCGCCTGCACCATCAACGACACACTCTGAAGGTATATTCATACATATGTTGTGTGGACTCCCGTCTAGAGGCCAGTATAGTTCCCACTACTGTCAGGGAATATCCCCTAGCTGCTAACATCTGCCTCTCAACTTCCATGCATGGAACCGAAGCCAGGTGGGATCTGGATGATGAACCTGTCCTTGAACTAGTAGATCTGGCCATGTCGGGAGTGGAACCGATGTCAGGGTCATGTCCAGAACATCTGGAAACCAGGACCGTCGGGGCCAGTCTGGTACCACCAAGATGACATCCGCCCCCTCTGATCGAATCTTGCTGAGAACTCTGGGAATTAGCTGTAAAGGGGAAAACGCGTACAGTACTGACCATGGCCAAGGGCTCGTCAGTGCGTCCATGGCCTCTGCTCCTTCTGTGAGATATCAAGAAAAGAAGCAGGAAAGCTTCGTGTTCGCTAGTGAGGCAAATAGGTCGATGGATGGTCGACCCAAGGTTTACGTGATGCTATCAAACACTTCCTCATGTAGACTCCACTCGCCCTGATTGACATCTGAGCGGCTGAGCCAATCCGCTTGAGTTGAGCGAGCCTTGAAGATATTCCGTCTCTATCAAGATCAGGTTCTCCTCTGCCCAGTCCAACAGAAGAGTCGCTTCCACCATGAGAGTGCGGGATCTGGTGCCCCCCTGGCAATTTATGTGCACCTTTGTTGTGATGTTGTCTTTTCAAATCAAGACTGCCCTTGACCTTGATCAGACCCTCAAATGCTATGAGAGCTAGCCTGACCGCTCTGAGCTCCAGCCAGTTGATGCTGTGGGATGATTCCCCCACCGTCCATCTGCCCTGTGCCAGGTGGGGACCTCAATGAGACCCCCACCCCCAAAGGCTGAAATCCGTCATGATTTGTACACTGTCCAGTTTCCACAGCAGTCGGCCCGTGTGTAAAGCTGGAGAGGTCCACCACTGTAGTGATGCTATAACCTCCTGCAGAAGTCTCACCAACCGGTGTTTCTTGAAGGCAATCTCATTCTGAAAGGTAAGAAGACACCACTGCAGTGTCTTGGTGTGGAACCTTTCCCATGGGAGGCAATCGATTGCCGCAATCATCAGTCCCTGTAGATGAGCCAGGTGCATGAGATCCACTCTGGGGCTGTTCTCGACCTTCTGTACAGCCCGTCGAATGGAGCGGACTCTCCCACTGAGTCCACCAATGCCCCCAAATGCTGTATTCGCTGAGATGGTACTAGCTGGCTCTTGTCAAAGTTGATCTGAAACCCATGTGCCTGTAGGGATTCTAGTACCAACTGGACTTCCCTCTCCACTCCCTGTATGGAGGAGGATGGGATTAAGAGGTCGTCCAAGTAAGGATAAACATGCAGCCCTGATCATCTCCATCTTGCCACCAGGGCCACCATGATCTTCGTGAAGACTCTGGGCGCCAAGGATAGTCCAAAGGGGAGAGCATTGTACTGGAAATGTCTCTTGTTGTAACAAAAGCGAAGAAAATGGCAATGTTCCAGGTGAATTGGGATGTGAAGGTAAGCATCCCGTAGGTCCAAGGATGACAGATAGTCCCCTGGTCTCCAGGCCTCCAGAATATGCTTCAGTGTCTCCATCCTGAAGTTTTGCTTCCGCACAAATTTGTTGACGCCCTTGAGGTTCAGAACTGCCCTCTAGGTGCCGTTCTTCTTCAGCAACCAGGAAGAGAATGGTATAGCAGCCCATGTTCCATTGTGATCCGTGGACCTCTTCTATCATGCCCAGGTGCAACAGATGTTGAATGGCATCCACCATTAGACGTTTTTCTGCGTCTCTTTGGAGTGGTGTGGGGATGAACCAACGTGGAGGTAGTCGAGAAAACTCTATCTGGTAGCCCTGTAGGACCCACTTGTCCGAGTCGGTAGAGGCTTCCCATACTTCCACAAAGGCCTGCAGTCAACCTCCCCACCAGGGAAATGTCGCCATTGCTGATTTCTGTTGTTGGTCTTGGCAAGCTGAGCCTGGGTCAGTTTACCTGTGGCTCCCTGATGGGTATGATGGTGGTATCTATTGTCGCCCCATCATGATCTTGATGGTCTGTAGTCTTGTACCAGTGGAGGCTGAAGCTGCCGAAGAACCTTGGTAACCCCCTGAGGGACGAAAAGGCCTGTAACGCCTGGCAAACCTTCTCTCTTTTTGTCTCCGGGCGGAAGCCAGGGTCTTCTTCTTCTTGTCTTTATCCTCCACTAGGACCAGCTCCAATGACTCGCCAAATAATTTGTCACCTAAAAAATGGTGATAAGACCAGATTTTGCTTGGATTAAGTCAGCATTCCAAGACTTCAGCCATACCTGTCTCCTGGTTGCCATCGTTGTGCCTTGTGCCCTGGCGCAGAACTGGACTGAGTTTAGGGTGCTATCAGCTAGGAAGGCAGAGACCTTCTCCAACTTGTTGAGGTTCTGCCTGAGATTTTGGGACATCAGCCAAAGCATCCTTTGACCACTGGATTGCGGCCCGAGCCATCATGGTGGTGGTAGTAGAGGCCCGAATGGGCAGGGAGAGTGCCTCATGTGCCTGCTTTAATGCTGTATCCATACGTCTATCCTCAGAAACCGTCAATGTTTCCTCTCCATCGCGACAAAAAATAGCAGATGACACTAGTGCAGAGACGGGAGCGTCAATGAGTGGCACCTGTAGCTTGCCCATCACCTTCTTGGGAAGGGTGAGGAGCTTCTTGGCATAGCTTCGTTGTCCCTTGGCAAAGGCAAGAAATGTCTATTCATTGCAGATCAAATGTATCAGTGGGGCTGGGACTGGCATCTCTAACACAACTAGCTGGGAGTCATAGAATCATCACAGAGTTGGAAGAGACCTCAAGGGCCATCCAGTCCAACCCCCTGCCATGCAGGAATACCCAATCAAATCATTCCCAACAGATGGCCATCCAGCTTTTCTTTAAAAACCTCCAAAGAAGGAGACTCCACCACACTCCGAGGCAGTGTATTCCACTTCCGAACAGCTCTTACTGTCAGGAAGTTATTCCGAATGTTTAGGTGGAATCTCTCTGCTGTAGTTTGAATCCATTGCTCTGTATCCTAGTTTCTGGAGCAGCAGAAAACAAGCCTGCTCCATGCTCAGTATGACATCCCTTCAAATATTTAAACATGGCTATCATGTCGCATCTCAACCTTCTCTTCTCCAAACTAAACATGCCCAGCTCCCTAAGCCATTCCTCATAGGTCATGGCTTCCAGACCTCCCACCATCCTGGTTGCCCTCCTCCGGACACCTTCCAGCTTCTCAATACTCTTCCTGAATTGTGATGCCCAGAACTGGACACAGTATTTCAGGTGAGGTCTGACCAAAGCAGAATACAGTGGCACTATTACTTCCCTTGACCTAGACACTACACTCCTGTTGATACAGCCTAGAGTCAGGGAAGAATTCCCCAGAGATCTCCGGTAGATCAGGATCCATCTGCACTTGCTGAGGGGTTGGAAGCTTGAGGCCCAATGTCCTGACCGCCTTCTTCAAAAAGACAGAGAAATCATCCGTGGCAAAATGGCAGGCCGAAGGGCGAGCTGGGTCAGGTGAGTTGCCCGCCTCTTCCTCTGAAAGCTCCCCCTCCTCCCAGTCGGATTGATCGTGCGGATCACCACCAGCTCCCATGGAGGAATAAACAGACACCACCTCTTCCTCATCCTCCGAGACCTGTCCCGTTTGATGAGTTCGCCTCTGACTCTGACACTGCTCCTCCTCCTCGTCACTAAGGGGTCTAGCTGTCCGCATACATGGTGATGCGTGGCTCACGTTGATATGGCTGAGACCTGGGAGCATATCCCGCTCCCCTCCTCCCCCGGTGGTCACCACATGGACTGGAGGCCGCTTGGACTTCCTTTTGTCTGCCCCACTGCTCCACTGCCCTTGCCACCCTGTCAGGCATTGCGTCATTCCTGGGGCCCCTCCTGCAGGGGTCTGATCACTGGGGGTATAGAAGCAGTTGTGTTCTGGATTCCCAGGGTCCCGTTCCCCCCCCCCTTTTGGGAGGTTTGTGAGTCCCCCGCAGGCTCGGCTGGAAAAGGCTAGCCGCCAGCCAGCCCGCTGCTTCCCTGGCCAAGATGCCTCTAAGCCAGTCTGGGATGGCTGAGGGTGCTCCCCCCCCCTGCTGCCCCATTTCCCAGGGGCCCAGCTGCACTCACAATGTCCACCAGCAGCTGCTGGGGACAAGGACCGGCTCCTCCAGTGTTGTCCAGGGGTTGGGCCAGGGGCGCCAATGCGGCAGAATGCACCCCATTCTCAGGGCCGATCCGCACCTCCTCCTCCTGGAGGGGCCGCGTGGTGACTTCTTCCTCCCATCTGTCTCTATGCCCGTCCAGGCAAAGCGGGACCAGGGCGCAGTCAGCGGTGGCTGAATCAAAGGTCTCCCCCCCCCCTTTGCTGGCCTCTTCCTGCCACCGCCGTTCTTTCCTGGGGCTGCCTTGCCACTGCCCTTGCCAGCGGAACTCTTGCCTGCGCTGCTTCAGCAGCAGCGTTCATGCTACTACTGCATTGTCTACTGTCCCTCTTGCCGGCGATCACCGCTGCAATGATCGTATCCATCTCTTCGCTGGTACTCATCTTTTCCCCCTTCCTCCAATGGCCAAAGGTGAGTAAGGATTGAAATAAGAAAGTTTAAAAAAAAATTTAAGCAGGGGATCCAAAATGGCCCCGGCCATGTGGAGGGAGGGTGAACAGAGAAACAAAGATCCACGTCCTATCAGGAGTGTAGGCAGGAAACAGACTGGCCAGCTGGGGGTTGTCCCTCTCAGATGACCTCACGGGGGCAGTCCAAAATCTTTTGTTTCCTGCCTACTAGGAGCAAGTGGGGAGGAACAACCCAAGCTGTCAGATGCTCTGGAGCCCTCCCCACTGGGAAAACGAGGAGAAACAGAAGCTCCTTAACAGTGAGGAAATTGTCAAGCTTACAGAGGGAAAGCTCTCCACATGCTGGTATGGTGTAGAATTGAGTGATAGTCTCTCCTTGGGCCTTGTGAAATGAGGGAAGAAAGTGAGGTTCCCTCCCACAAACACTCTTGAGCTCTGGGAGGTTCCAAAACAGGGCTCTGCCTGGGGACCTAATCCATATTTGTGATGTAAAATGGCCATATCAAAGTATTATGATCTTCCCTCTTAGGGAGGGGTGCTGTGGAAGTAGCTAGAGTGGGAAAAGTACTGATAAGCAGGGCCAATGAGCCAATGTTCTGAGCTGGAACTGGCTGCAATGCCAGGACTTGCCAAGATTTTGTTTTATACCCAAAACTGCTACACTATATTGGTGATAACTGATGCAGCACACGATCTACAGCCAAAAAGGCATTCCAGATGGAAAGGGGAAGGCTTGGAGACCGGCGACAGAGGCAGCTACAAACTTGTGAATAATCAAAACTATGGAAGTAAAATCCACAAAAGTTGAGGGCCGACTGTATATACAATATTTTTATTAATAATAAAAAGGCAGCTGTGTGATATATACATCCCGATGGATTATAGCTATTGCTAGATTTTAATATTTTGTGTTCATTCAGACATTTTATTAGTTTTTTTCATGGGTTTTAAAATTGATAGCCACTCATCCATGCCCTCAGGAACAGAGCAGGCTTTTAAAACAAATCTTAATAAATTACTCATCTATTTTCTAGTACATCTGCATAACCCTAGGGCCAGCTCTGATACAACAGTAGTCTCGGCAGAAGAGAATCTGAATTTAGTCTTGTAGACACCGTGCCCGAAACTAATTCACAGACTTTATTCTCCAGCAAGATTCTTACAGCTTCTCTCCACCAGACTACACAAAAAGGAAAAGAACTCTGCAGATCTCGAATTCCAAAATAATCTGACACATTTATTTCCATGGATGCAAGCTCAGAGGAGATCACAGGATGGTAACATCCCTGCTGAGATTTAAAACTACTATATTCTGAAGTCGTGGCATGAGATAGCAAATAATTAAAAAATTAAATTTCATTAATCTCAGTAAGATTGGCAACATGTCCTAATATTTCTTCCATAGAAACTTTCAAGAAGAAAAGCCATGCTGTATCACAATTATTTCCCAAACTTTGGTCATCCAGGTGTTTAGGACCTCAGCTCTCAGCATCCCCAGCCAGCCTGGCCAACAGTCAGGAATTTTGGGAGCTGAAACATCTGGAGGACTAAAGTTTGGAAACCACTGCTGTATCAGAACCAAAGAACTAGTCTAACATTCTGTTCCCAATAGAGGCTAGAGACTGGAACTTAGTTAGCTGTAATATGTGACTAAAGTATAACTAAATTGCATTACAACAAGGGATGGGAAGAATATTTGAAAAATGGTTGAGAAACATGTTTTCTGAGCATCGAGAAACCCTGAGGAAAAGAATCCTGGACTGACAAGAATCATTGTAGTTCAGGACTTATTCTCCACAAAAAATCCCACCTAGTTGCTTTGCAAAGAAACCAGTATATTCTAAACTTGTAAAAAGCTACCTCAGGTGCTGAACTCTATACCCAACACAGATTTGGCACCTTGGATGAATATGGGTTAAACCTGGAGTGGATTCACCACCTCATTAACATCGAAGCTGCTGCCATAGAATAGCAGCCTTCCATTTGTGTTCCTCAGCAAGTTGCACTAAGAGGCATCTCTCTGCCTTCCCTTCGCAAACGAAGATTCAGGAAGGACTCATCCCACGCTTTCTGCAAGCGCGCTGATGACTAAAAAGGCCAATCCGAGATAGACAAGCCCGGTTGCAGAAAGCACAGCAGAAGGTTTCCTTGGGTGATGTTTCCCATCATACATACATACTGCCTCAGCTTATTTCATTTCATTTATTTATTTATCAAAATATTGTTATCCTACCCTACATCAAAAGTTAAAATGGTTTAAAACAATAAAAACAAATTAAACTATATTAAACATAATTTTCAAATTAAAACTAATTAAGACAGTTTAAAACATGTACATTAGCAGTTTAAATAAATAAAATGAGACACAAAGCTTTGGTGAATAGCCAAGTTTTCACTCAGCATATAATTTAAACCAGTAGTGGCACTAATCAACCCTCCAAGGAAAAAACATTTCACAACAGCATTGCCATGATTGAAAAGGTCCTCTCCCATGTCCTCAACACTGGCCTCACTGGTGGGACACAAAAGACACGCCCCTAGCATACCTTAATCCTCATTATAGAGCACATACAACTCCCTTGCTGAAACCATGTCACTGGCTACCAGTCTGCACAATTCAAAGTCCTGGTTGCTATCTATAAAGTCCTACACAGATTGGGTCTGGACTATCAGAAAGACAGTATCTCCCTAGACCAGACTGCCTGAAGCTTAAGACCATCAAGAGAGAACTTTTCTCTCTGCCCCACCACCATCACAGGTATCTTTGGTGTGGTTACAGGAGAAGGCCTTTTCAATGGCTCCTCCTTGGCAATGGATCTCTTCCCATGGGAGGATAGGTTGGCCCCTCCACCAATAGGCTCAGAACTTTTTATTTAAACAGGCCTTTGGTGTTTGCCTGGGTGTGGCCAGA
Source organism: Gambelia wislizenii (assembly GCA_030847615.1). Taxonomy (NCBI): domain Eukaryota; kingdom Metazoa; phylum Chordata; class Lepidosauria; order Squamata; family Crotaphytidae; genus Gambelia; species Gambelia wislizenii. The sequence continues at coordinate 332,304,742 of JAUMIR010000004.1, forward strand.
AGGTCTTTTCATGGGCTGTGCTCTACCTTTATCTTATTTTAGGTTTTTAAATTTATTTTAAATGGTTTTAAACGTGGGATGAGTCCTTCCTGAATCTTTGTTTGCAAAGAAAAGCCATAGGACTATTACATATTTAATTATTTTAATTTTTGTACCATGTATTGTTTTAATTGTTTTTTATTTGAATTCTACACTGTAAACTGCCTTGATTCACATATTGGTAGAAAGGCTGGATATAAATTAAATACACAAACAAACAAACTGGAGATGACACATGGCCATCCTGATAGTTTAATCCAGTGCTTTTCAAAGTGCCGGTCTGTGGAGCAGTATTGATTGCAAGTCCATGGAAAGTGTCCAGGAAAGAAACAAATATCTGTCCATGGGCAGAAATATGTTACCAGTCCCTAGCATATCAGGAAAAAAATTGTCATTCTCCCACATCACCCTGAGAAGTACTGGCCTAATCCTCTAGGGCTGCATCTGTTGTGCAGAAATAATCACCACTTTAACTGCCATAGTGCAATGCTATGGAATCCTGGGATGTATAGTTTGTTGTGACAGCAGAGTTTTCTAACAGAGAAGGCTAAATATCTCACAAAACTACAGATGCCAGAATTTCACAGCACTGAGCCATGTCAGGTAAAATGGTGTCACACTAGATTATTTCTCCAGTGCAGATGCAGACTATGAATGGTCCCAATCCACTTTTAAAGTTCTCTGTGTTGGTACACCCTAGGTAAGAATGTCTTCTTATATAGCTATTCATGAAAAAAAATCCTTTTACTATCCTGACTCACCAATAGGATGACCCTGAGATATGACTCTGTATGGATCTTGCACAGTAAATGGGAGAAGCATGTTGTTGTTGTTGTCTGCCTTCAAATCAAGTCTAACTTGTGGTGACCCTATCATAAGACACTCTTAGCAAGATTTATTCAGAGGCAGTTTGCCATTGCCTTCCTCTTAAGCTGAGAGAGTGTGAACTGCCCAAGATCGCCCAGTGGGTTTCCATGGCCAAGCGGGGATTTGAACCCCAGTCTCCCAGAGTCCTAGTTCAACAGTAAAACCACTACACCACATTAGCTCCATTGTTCTGTGCCTCCAAATTAACTGTGGCTTTTATCCTATCATTTTCTTGACAAGATTTCTCAACGGTGGTTTGCCACTGCCTTCCTCTTATGCTGAGAGAGTGTAACCTTCCCAAGGTTACCCAAGGGGTGTTTCCATGTATGAGCAAGGATTTAAACCCTGGTCTTGCAGAGTCCTAGTCAAACACTCAAACCACTATGCCTGGCTGGCCCTCCAGAAGCAAATCATCCTGCAAACATATTTTTGCTTTTAAAGTGAGATTTAAAAACTTCTCTACCAATTTGTCAGCCAGTGTTCACAGGAGACTGTTGAAATGCTACACTGCATGTAGAAATTTCCCCAAAGATGCTGCTGAGACACTGCCTGGTCCCCCATCCCTGGCAAACCTGCTTGTCACCTTGAATGTTGAGCTCTGACAGTCCTTGCCTTTCTGAAGCAAACAAGCTAAAGAGGTTTGGACAGGGAAGGATGGTAGCAAGAGGCTGGAAAGCACAAAACCTTGCTGTGACAGGAACCTGCATGAACACAAACCAATCGCTCAGGCTGAGAGGTGTTCATTCTGCCAGGAAAAAGCCGCTGGCATGTCATTTAAGGAAAAACAGACAGCTTCTTTTATGACAGACCGCTTAAAGCTCTGTTGTTCTCTTATGGCTGGCCATTTTAGATTGCTTGGCAAGAGGTTGGGGCAGTGTTGGTAAATTACTGTCTTTCCACAGGTCCTTTTCTAGTCCTCCTGAAACTCAGTGTTTTTGATATGATAAATGCCTGCCATCCCACCAGGGCAAAGTCCAACATAATCATATCCACAGGCAGCGGCTGCTTTAGGCAGTCAAAGCTGGATTTGCTATGCTGTAACAAAATCTTACACTATATCCTCATCTCCAATAGCTGGGCACCCATTCAGGATTCCAGCCAGGTATTCATTCCAGCCAGGGCAAAACTCACTGCCTCATAGAATCCTAGAGTTGGAAGGGACCCCATAGGCAATCAAGTCTAGGCCCACCCACCCTTCCCCACTCAATGCAGAAATCCAGCTAGAGCATCTCTAGAAGGTAGCTGTTTGCCTTCTTTTTTAAGATGATCAGAGGAAGAGACCCCACCACCTCTCTAGGCAACTGGTTCCACTGTCGAACAGCTCTTACTATCAAGATATTCCTTCTCATGTATAAACAAATTTTACTCTCCTGTAACTTAAAACATTAGACCTGGTCCTACCTTCTGGGGCAGAAGAGAACAACCCTGCAATCTCCTCTCTGTGACAGCCTGTCAGTTATTTAAAGAGTGCAATCAAGTCACCCTTCAGTCTTCTTTTCAACAGGCTGAATATGCTCAAATCCCCCACAACCTTTCCATATATGTTCTGTTCTTCATACCTCTCATCATCTTTGTTGCCCTTCTCTGAACCTGCTATATCCTTCTTAAAATGAGGCATCCAGAACTGAATGCAGTATTTCAGATGAGGCCTGAGCAGTGCAGAATATAGTGGGACTATCACTTCCCTTGGCCAGTCTAAATATCCTAAAGGCACAAACCCATCTCATCCTGAAAGCTAAGTAGGGTCAGCCCTGGTTACTACTTGGATGGAAGACTGCCAAGGAATACCAGGTGCTGTAGGCTATATTTCAGAGGAAGGGACTCTGAAATATTCCTTGCCTTCTTTGCTGCAGCACCTCTAAGTATTCCTTGCCTTCTTTGCTGCAGCATCACACTACTGGCTCATGTTCAAGTTATGATCAACAATTATCCCAAGGTCCTTCTCACATGTAGTACTGCTGAGCCATTTTCCCCTGTCCTATAAGTATGCATTTGGTTTTTGTGGCCTAAATGTAGAATTTTGTATTTGCCTCTCTTGAATTTCATTTCATTAATTTCAGCCCAATTTTCTAATTTATCAAAGTCCTTTTGAATTTTGTTCCCATCTTCCAATGGGTTAGCTACCCCTCCCAGTTTTTTATCATCCCCCTTCATTTCTGTTTCACTTCCCAAATGATGCCAAACATCCTGAGACTACTAAGTGTAGTCAGATCTCATTAGACTACTTGGAGGAGGAGAAAGGCTCTGGTATTCCACAAAACCCAACTTCTAAAAACTTTAGGTACCCTCCTACAAGCATGGCAGTACATCCCTCTTCTTTCTCAGCAACCCCACTTCAGCTAAAATTTTATTGGCAGTCATCACCTAAGTTAGCTTTTAAGGTAGAGGTGGGAATCCTGCAGTCTTTCAGGTGTTGTTGAACTGCAGCTTCCAATATTCTTCACCATGGGCTATGCTGGCTAGGGCCAACGGGAGTTGCAATCCAACAACATCTGAAAGCCCAAGCAATTCTGATTCCTGTTTTAGCAGGAAAGGAATGATAGAGTCTGCTACATTTACATATTGTTGTGCCTGTCTGTTCATATGGCAAACGACTTAATGGTTAAGTGGAATCTCTTTTCCTATAGTTTGAATTCATTGCTCTATGTCCTAGTCTCCAGAGCAGTAGAAAACAAGCTTGCTACATTTTCAACATGACATCCTTCAAATATGATTATCATGTCACCTCTTAATCTTCTCTTCTCTAGGTTAAACATACCCAGCTCCCTAAGCGGCTCCTCAGAAGGCATGGTTGCCTGACTTTCACCATTTTGCCTCCCCCCGCACCGGGCATGTTCCAACTTGTCAATATCCTTCTTGAATTGATATAGAGTTACATGGAGACGCACTATCCACAATGCTGCAGCCTTATTTGAGAACTCATGCCGAACAAGTCTTGAAGAGAAACGACAACTCAGAAAGAATCACAACCCAAAAACATCACCCAAGGAAACCTTCTGCTGTGCTTTTTGCAACCGGACTTGTTTATCTCGGATTGGCCTTTTTAGTCATCAGCGCACTTGCAGAAAGCGCGGGATGAGTCCTTCCTGAATCTTCATTTGCAAAGGAAAGCCAGAGAGACAAGCTTGGTAGATAAAGGGAATGCTGTTAGATGTACCGTATTTTGATTTCAGTAAGGCCTTTAACAAAGTCCCCCCCCCCGATATTCTTGCAATTAAGCTAGTAAAATATGGGTTAGACAATGCGACTGTTAGGTGGATTTGTAATAGGTTGACCGACCAAACCCAAAGGGTGCTCACCAATGGCTCCTCTTTATCCTGGAGAGAAGTAACTAGTGTGGTGTCACAGGTTTCTGTCCTGGGCCCAGTGCTATACAACATCTATATCAATGTCTTGAATGAGGGAATAGAGGACATGCTTATCAAGTTTGCGTATGACACAGATTAATACCCCAGAGGACAGGATCACAATTCAAAATGACCTTAACAGATTAGAAAGCTGGGCCAAAGCTAACAAAACGAATTTCAACAGGGAGAAATGTAAGGTACTAAATTTATGAAGAAAAATGAAAGGCAGATATATAGGATGGGTGACACCTGGCTTGACAACAGTACATGTGAAAGGGATCTATGAGTCTTAGACCACAAGCTGAACATGAGTGAACAGTGTGATGCAGCAGCTAAAAAAACCAATGTGATTCTAGGCTGCATCAATAGGAGTATTGTGTCTAGACCGAGGGAAGTAACAGTACCACTTTATTCTGCTTTGGTCAAGCCTCACCTGGAATACTGACTTCTTCAAGCATTCCCTGCCCCCCAGGCCTTGTTCATGTTCAGTATCAGAGCTGGACTGGAGAGACGTAGCTTTAAAGAGGTCACAAACAAGGGGGTAACCATGAGAGAGACTTCTTTACTTCTCTCATGAACATGCCAGAACTCAACCCATGGACATATAAATGACAAGGGCAAGATGCCACAGCCACAGATGCAGGTGAAACATCAGGAATAAACTCTTCCAGAACACAGACTCACAGCCCGGAAAAAAACCACGGAAAACCTGTGAGTCTGTCATACTTTGGACGTAAAGTGGGAAAAGAGGTAGACCACATTACAGATTGACTGATTGGTTGATTCAATCAAGGAAGCCAGGGCTGCCTTGAGTTTGCAAGACCAGAGAAGTGCAGTGGATGGCTGTGAGTCTGGGAGGTCTCTTATTCATAGGGTCACCATTAAGTCAAAGTTGATTGATGGCAAATAACAACAACCACCTATAAAGGAACAGGACAGATGTGACCACTCAATATGCTTGTTCCTGCCACATTCTCTTTGGCCCTTTTCCAACACTACTTCTACTACAGCAAGATCTTCCAGGCCTTTACTGGATCCTATCATACCTTTCCCAACTGGTTTGGCAACTAGGGTTGCCAGACTGAAAGCTAGAGATGGGTCTTGGACCTTTCATGGTTATGTAGAAGAGGGAATTTCAACAGGTGTTGCTTGTCATACAGCCAGATACCTAGCAACACTTGTTTGAAATTCTCTCTTCTACAGAATCATTAATTGTACCTAAACCTCTTCCAGTTCCTGAGACTGAAGACCTACAGTATCGAAGCGGGGTCTGGAATCAAAACTGCCTTGTCCTTGTGGGTAAACAGAGAACACTTTCTCAGCTGATTGGGCAGGTTCATGAGAGAGAACGTGACCCTTCAAATAACCTGGACCTTAACACTATGTCTTTCATGCCTTCCTATCAGGTACCTCCTCAGACCAGCCCTATTTTTTGCTCCCTGCGGGTTCCATCAGTCCTCTTCTGCTGTCATTCCCCAGGACACTGCTGGTAGGAAGCTCTCTTTCAGCCCCTCCCCACTGACTGCTCTCACATTGGGTAACCAGGAGGCCATAAATCAGTGAGGTCCAAGGGCAGCCTGCCACTTGTGCAGCCCATAACAAAACCAGCTCTGCTCTTTCATCCATGACTCAGAACTGCTTCATGGGGATAAACAGCACCAATTAGGAACAAACTATCTTTGACAGAGGGAGGGAATTTAGGCTAGCTTGCCAGAGGAGGTCCTTCTTAAAATGAAGTAGGTAGAACTGAACACAATACTCCAAATGAGGCCTGACCTACTGAATTTCATTCTATTTGTTTCAGCCCAATTGTCTAGTTTATCAAGGCCCTATTGAATTCTGTTCCTATCTTCCAATGTGTTAGCTACGCCTCCCAAGGACAAGCAATGCTCTTTGTTCCTGGAAGAAAGACTCTGTGGCCTTGTTTCAGACAGGGCAAAAAACACTGTGCCTCTAGGCCAGGGGTGCACAAGGTGTGGCCCAATGCCATATTTGAGGCCCTCTTCCAAAAAAAAAAAAAAAAAGATTTGAAAAACTTCCTTTAAACTAAAAATGCCCCACATCATCATCTAGGGCAGGGGTGAGGAAAGGACGGGGCAAGAGATGCAGTGTGCATGCAGCCCCCAAAGCCATTTTGCTGCCCACCCAGTAATCCCCAAAATACATTTTGCCCTAAATGACCTAGGGGGGTTGTGGGGAGCAGTGTTACCCATGAGATCATTTTTCAACAGTAAGTACAGCTCTCAATGCCCCCCTGGGGTGCCAGCACCGCCTCCAACCCCTGCCTGTAGCCCACCTATACACTAGGGCAATTTTGCAATGCTTTGCCCTCTCCCTGGGCTGTTTTAGAGTCCCAACTCTAATGTATGATCTTTTTGTGGAGCTGATCCAGCAGGTCCCTTCTACTTTCTTATCAGCTTGCTGTCCTCAAAAGTGATACTTTAAAATGTCCCCTCACCACCACCACCCCACAATCCTTCTGTCCTTTCCCAGCTTCACTTTAAGAAACCATGATAGCTTCTAGTACCGCGTTACAGTACATTGTGGGGTGAAGTCTCCCACAAAGGACAAGGTACACCCAAGAGGGGAGGGAGAGAAAAGGCACAGAGAAGGGCTTGTTTCTGTGTAAAACTCTCATAGCCAGCAATGGAGTGGGTAAAAGGAATTTAAGCTATGAAGTCAGGCTGCAAGATGAAATCACTCTATACTTCTGTCTAAAGCAGTCTATTAAGACAAAATATCCAGACTGTATCTCCTTACATGAGGCTGCTCAGGTTTTACATTCGGGGGGGGGGGCTTTCTCTAAGTCCCACCATTGTCACAGGCCCACCTAGTGAGGACCACATGAGAGGGCCTTCTCAGTGGTTGCTCCCAGGCTGTGGAATTCCCTTCCACAGGAAGCTACACCGGTTCCCCCTTTCTGTTTCCCTTCCATCAGCAGGAAAAGACCCTTTTTATATATACAAGGTAACTGGTTGTACAGAAGAGTCGTTTCATGGAGGGGGGTGTTGTACTTTTATTCTTTTTCTTATTGTTAATGCTTTTATGTTGTGTTAAATTAGTTGTGTTCTAATAGGAGAAAGCTTATTGAAATAGTTTTAACTGTTGCTTGTTGTGGTTGTGGGCCTTCAAGTTGTTTCCAACTTATGGTGACCCTAAACCAAACCTTGCACAGGGTTTTGTTGACAAGATTTGTTCAGAGGGGATTTCCTTTGCCTTCCTCTAAGGCTGAGAGAGTGTGGCTTGCTCAAGGTCACCCAGTGGGTCTCCATGGCTGAGTGGGGATTTGAACCCTGTTTTAATCTACTTTGTAAGATGGAAGAAAGGTAGGGTATCAATCAATCAGTCAGGTGACTGTAAGCCCACAGGGCAAAGGCAGAGCCACTTCTCTGTGTTGTGCAGCTCCTGGCTCACCCATTCCAGAAGGAGCAACAGGTCTTCCTGGGCCAGGCCTCCAGATTCCTCAGACACGTTCCTCTTCCCTTTCTCTCCCAACTCCCACTGCTGATCTCCAAGATCTTTTGCTGGAAAGAGACATGTCAATTGACTTTCCAGACACATCTTGGCAGCCTGCCCAGGAGCACGGCTTGCCTGGCGGGGGATCTTGGGAAAGCAGAGAAGCGGCATCTGCTGTCAACAGCAGTTCCAGCAAAGGCTTCAAGCTTTGAAGGGGGAAAAAACACAGGCTTCTTGCATGGCAGCACTTTCTCTCTCTCTCTCTCTCATACACATACACATACACAAGTCTAGCGGCTTTGCCCAACAGAGCATGTTGCAAAATAGAGGCTTCTGGGAGTAAGCACGCCTGCTTCTGGATGCTTGTTGAGAGATTGAGGTTTCCTCTTTACAAATGTGAGTCTAAATTACTGCTTCTCACTGATGTTTCCTAAGATGAATATGATATGTTTGATCCCTTACTTGAACTGGCAATATATAAGAATGCACATAGATAATGAGAAATCTATGTTCTTCCCCAAAGAGGTTGGGGTAAGGCAAAACAACAACAGTCTGCAATCATGACCAGGAAGTTAAGGCAATCAGTGGCCAGACATTTCAACTCAGAACATCACTGCCTCTCCTATCTGTTCCTGTTTGGTACTGAGGTGCCATCTCCTTCAGGCATTTTGGACAAAAGGGAGAATTTCTGAATCTATAGACTTAAGACCCTAACACCACATAGCCTCAACCCAGAGGATAATGCCATCATCCATGCTCACCTTGGATGCAGCGCAGTTTCACCTTTAGCAACTGAAGAAGGCAGAACGTTTTGTTTATTTCATATTTTTAAGTTCTGTTTGTTAATTTGCTTCCATACACACACAGAGCTCTCTTTATATTAATAAAATACCCTAAAAGACTACTAAAAACCCGGTTCATTCTCCAATGTTAAATATCCTAAGATTCCAACATCTAAGAATCCTTAAGGGGAGTGCTGATGCTACATCTACCTGTTTGGACCATACTGTTGATCACGTACGTGTTGGGAATTTAGGTAACCAGAAAGTGCCCAGAGGGACCTCCATATGGATACAGGTTAGCTGACAAACAGCGAAGAACTCTCAGTCCCTCAGACCTAAGAGATAGTGGTGAGGAACCATGCCTGTTTCAAGCAGCAGCTGTATGATCAGTTACAAGTGCATGCTGTGCAGGGGTTTTCCTCCTTTAATGTGGAATTGTTTCTGCCATAGAGAGAGTTAAAAGACACTCTGCCCCCCATCAGCCTTTGGTTCATTGCGGCCACTCTGATCTCTTGCAACCACTGAGGCTTAAGAGAGGAGATGATCAAAAGGAAGGGCAGGGGTGACCCTCCTGCTCAAAAAAACCCCACAGTGTAGTCCTTCACAGTGGGGAGGGGGAGAGAGAAAGAACCAGAGCTGGAAGAAAAGCTCAGCAAGAGACAAAGGTTTCCCACAATTATGCCAATTTACCATCCCTTGCTGTTTGGGGAAACCAACTGGAGATCTGTATTACCTTTAAGACTAATGTACTGTAATATGGGATCTGGCCCACTTCTTCAGATGCAGGAAGGATAATACAAAGATTTCAGTCTCTATGCAGTGCACATGGATTGGGGAGTGCGTCCAAGGAAGTAGGCTGGGTGTGCATAAAACCTCATGAAATAATAAAACTGTAAGTCTTTAAAACAGCACAGGACTCTTGGTTGATTTTGCTCTAGGAGAGTGCTACTTGACATGTTGGTCTAGAATCATAGAACTGTAGAGTTGGAAGAGACCACGAGGGCCATCCAGTCCAACCCCCTGCCACTCAGGAAATCACGATCAAAGCATCCCTGACAGATGGCCATCCAGCCTCTGTTTAAAGACCTTCAAGGAAGGAGACCCCACCACGCTCCGAGGGAGTGCGTTCCACTGCCGAACAGCTCTTACTGTCAGAAAGTTCCTCCTAATGTTGAGGTGGAATCTTTGTTCCTGGAGGAACTTTTTGACAGTAAGAGCTGTTCGGCAGTGGAATACACTCCCTAGGAGCGTGGTGGAGTCTCCTTCCTTGGAGGTCTTTAAACAGAGGCTGGGTGGCCATCTGTCGGGGATGCTTTGATCGTGATTTCCTGCGTGGCAGGGGGTTGGACTGGATGGCCCTTGTGGTCTCTTCCAACTCTACAATTCTATGATTCTATGTTGAATAGCACTGGGCCCAGGACAGAACCCTGTGGCACCCCACTGGTCACATCTTTCCAAGACGAAGAGGAGCCATTGCTGAGCACCCTTTGGGTTCGGCCAGTCAACCAATTACAAATCCATTGAACAGTTAACTTGTCTAGCCCACATTTTACAAGCTTGTTTGCAAGAATGTCGTGGGGAACCTTGTCAAAGGCCTTACTGAAATCAATGTCCCAGTGCCTCTGCTGCCAATCACTGGAGAGCATCTAAGAAAGAAAAGGGTAATTGTAGCCAACAGCCACAAATATGGTACCAAGGCCTAGCACAAGGGGGGGGGGACTGCTGGTCCCCCACATCAGATACTCTGAAGATAGCATAAGAAGCACTGCTCTAACAGATCAACAGCTATCTCTTTGGAAATGAAAACAGAGGCATATGGAGAAGGAAGGGCAAAAGGCCAGAATTAAGTCTCCCCCGCCTCTTAAACCACAGCAACATTTTGAATTTAATGTAACCACTGGTTTTTTCTGAATGAGGGCATCCAATTAATCTAGCCCAGGGCTCTCCACCCAGGGTTCAAATCCCCACTCAGTCATGGAAACCCACTGAGTGATCATTGGGCAAGTCACACTCTCTTTGCCTCAGAGGAAGGCAAAGGCAAACCCCCCTCTGAACAAATCCTGCCAAAAATGCCTTAGGGTTCCCATAGATCAGAAATTGACTTCAAGGCACACAGCAACAGCAGCAGCAACAGCAGCAGCAACAGCAGGGTTCTCAATTGCGATCAACCCCAATTCTCCACCAGAGACTGTTCTTGGTCCTAAAGCCAATGATCCTTTTGAATGGAGATGTCAGGGATGGGAGCTAAGAGGAACCTCTCCATGCATGCCAGGGACTATCCTGCCGAGGCATGGCCTGATCTTATGGCAGGGAAATGCACGGCAGAAGACTTACAAGTTTACCCAGAAAGATCACATTCCACATGGCTGATGATGCTTGCAGACAAGAGAGTTCTTAGGGCTAGCAATCAAGACACTGTGTAGCTTTTCCTAACAGATTTTTCTGCAACAACTGAAAATACAGTATCATGGGAAAACACAAGAGGGCTGCAAGTTGAAGATGACCATGTCTGGGCCCTCTGGAATACTCTGTGAATGAGGCAATGCAAACACACAGTAACAGCCTTGTCTGGAACCATCAGCAAAAGGAAATCTACATCTAAAAAGAAGAAAGGGAGAGGGAGGGGGGAATTTAAAAATGTGGAAGCATCTCTCCTCCTTCCATTATTTCTTTCCCCCCCCCCCCATATTTCTTCTTTTCTTTTTTTTCCCTCCCCCTCCATTCCTCTTTTTAAAGACTAACACAGCTACTTCTCTGAAAAGTTCTACATCTAAAAACAAAACAAGGATACACTCCAAGAGGCTTAGCTAATCATGACCCTTAAACAAGTATACCTGGCATGCAAACATATCTGTCACATGTACGCTTGTTATGAGAGCCAGCATGGTGCAGTGGTTTGAGCACTGGACATGACTCTGGAGATCAGAGTTCAAATCCCGCTCAGCCACCAAAACCCACTGGGTGACCTTGGACAAGTAACATGCTCTCAGCCTCAGAGGAAGCCAAAGGCAAACCCCCTCTGAATAAATCTTGCCAAGAAAACCCTGTGATAGGTTCACCTTAGTGTCACCATTAGTTTGAAATCACTTGAAGGCACACAGCAACAACACTTGTTATGTTTTAAATGTACAATTCTAAAAGAAGCTATAATGTCTTGGACTGCCTTTGGAATGCCCACTTCCACCAGGGATGTTTATATGATAAGCAACCACACAGGCCAGCTAATAGTGAAAGAAGGCACAGAAATATATGAATCGGAAAATAGCTGCAACCCATTCTGAGTGGGCTACAAATGCAGCTAGACCAGGGGCTCTTAGCTAGTTGTCCATGGACCTCCAGGAAGTTCTATGGGTAGGCATCAGGGAATCCATGAACTAGACACAAAAGAAATAATGTTATTTCCCCCCTTCAATTTCTTTCCCCAAATGGTTAAGAACCAATGAATTTGGCCATCCTACCACCCCTAAGCACTACCTGATGCTGCCTGATTTGGGAAACCAGGCAATGTTAGGCGCGGTTAGGCTTTAGATGAAAATGCATGCAAAGAATACCAGGGATCTCCAAGTATGGCTAGGGAAGAATCCTGCCTGGGAGCCTGGAAAGCCACTGCTGCCAGAGTTGACAATAGTGGGCTAAATGGACAAATAGTCTCAGTGTATGGCAGCTTCCTAATTAATTGATGGGTTGACTAGTTATGGCTGACTCTGGGGTACTGTCTGGATGGTGAAAAAAATCCTCAAAGAATTCGAGAATACCTTTTGTCTAGATGAGCTCCTGCCAAGATTCGCCATATTCAAATTATGGAATGGCCTGCCGGACAAGATTCATCAGATGATGAGTTTAAGTAGCTTTTAAAAAGCACTAAAGAGGATCTCTTTAGGCAGGCTTTTCCTGATTAGATCCCGGCCTCAGGAGCTGCGTCTCCTGGCCTCTTTTAGTCCTTTACCCTGACTTGCTGACTGTTGATTTTTGTATTTGTTTATTTTATGTGACTTTTAAGTTTAGGTGGATTTTAATTTAATTTAATTTAATTTAATTTGTTTTTAACAGCGGGGCAGGGTAAAAATAACAATAATAATAATTGTTGTTATTATTATTATTATTATTATTATTTTCAGAAGGAGAGCGGCCCAAAATTCCAAGTACTTTATGATAACAGCCTTTGCTGTTTCTCATGAAGTTTATATATATATATATATATATATATATGGAAATGCACATTCCAGCCCATTTGAATAACCAATTTGAATTGGGACACATCCCGGAAGTCAAAACCTGATTGATCGGACATACGTGGGGGCAGGCTTGCCGATGATGGAATGGCTAGAGCCACCATTGTTGATTTTCACAGAAGCGATCGTGCACTATTCTTCTACATCTAAAAACAAGACAAGTAAACTCTCCAAGTGGCACAGCAAAATATATATATTTTTTTAAAGCAGAAGATTGCTCTTCCACATCTCTGATTTAACAAGACAGGGAAAAAATGGGAAATGGAGGGAGCTTTGGGGGAATAATAATGCATGTAATTAATTCACATCACAGCACCATCTTTACTCGCAGGCATGCTTGTGTGAACTTCAAATACGGATAGCTTCCCTTGCCAGTGATCTTGCGACTGTAGCATGGAGACAAATGAATGCTGCTGTGATGGTGAGTTAACGCTCTGTTTGCTGCAATAAATTCTCCCATCTAGCTGAGCCCCACTCATACGCATTCTCAGTTCCCCCCAAAGGAGGGTCAGCTTGACATTTGAAGACAATGAACTGTATAAACTACATTCACCTGTCCCACCCCTCCCACCAAATGTGAGGACTTCCTCCTGACCAACTGCTATGGCATCAATTGTGGGGACTTTCTAAATGCCCTCATGGTTGCTGTGTGAGACTTCATTTGTCTAATCCCACCACTCTCAAACAGCTCTTACTGCCAGGAGATTCCTCCTAATGTTTATAAAGAATTGCATTTCTTGCCATTTGAATTCATTGGTTTGTGTTCTAATCTCTGGAACAGTAGAAAACAACTTCATTTCGTCTTCTATACAACATCCCTTCAGGATAAAGGCAGCCCACAAGATGGGCTTTAGAATGATTATATTGTGTGGCCATTCATATCGCTGGGGAAAAAAGCAGGGCTTTCTTCTCTCCCGCCGTCACTACTGGCATGAACCTCAGCTTCACTGCCAGTTCTACCCTAAGCATACTGCCATAAAACGTTTACAAGGTAAAATCTGAGGTATCCAAGATGAGAAAGCAAGGAGTACATGCTGGCTGTCGTCCACTGACAACACGAGAGTAGTTCCATCCACTAACAGGCTGGCCTGGACCTTCAGAACATGCATGTGCCTTTTTCAAATCAGGATCATCCAAGGCATGTTTCTTTAATTGGCCACGCAGAGCCCTGGCAAAGGGAAAGCACCATGCCACAGGCACTGCAGCCACCAAATAAACACAGTAACATTCATTAGCATGCATTATGGTTAGAGGCCTCCACCCTAGAGATGCACAGGGACACCCCTATCTCACCTGCTCTGTATTTTTGCACAAAATATCAAAGGGCCAGAAATGAAATTTGACTCTCATTATCTCTATCCCCTGGTCCCTCTTTGGATTCTAAAGAAAAGCCCATTCCAAAGCCAGGGTTTTAAGAAGTTCTTTCCAGCTAATGGAAAGCTTTTCTTCCCAGCTCTATGTTAGCTTTCCCTGTGCTCCGCACCTTGTCATCCCTCTATTTTCCCCAGTGTTTTAGTTTCCCTATCCTATGTTTATTCTTTTCATACACTGCTAGTAAAGGAACATAAGGGCTTCTACCTGCCCTTGCTCATCAACACAGACTATCAAATTGAGGAGACATATTTGCTGGGCAGTCTATCAACTCATTGGAAATGTGGTGTTGGAAGACCTGTCAGGTGAAATCACAGCAACTCAAGGGGGACCAAAGTGCTCCAATTTGCAGTGTGACAGAGACCACAGATAGCAAAAGAGAAATAAGCCTTCCATATTCAAGAGCGGCAAGCCAAGAAGGTAGTTCAGCACAGAGTTTGTGCAAGTAGCTGGGGGGGGGGACTACAACTTCCAGAATACCCCAGCTAGCACACTAGAACACTGAACACATCACTGTGTCTTCCCCAGATCTCCACTGGAAGCTGGTGCCTTCTATACCACCAGGGTGCTGATCCACTCTGGGTTGTAGTCTGAACTTTAGAGGAGCTATCCAGGCTGCTGAACTTATTTTGGGGATCAGATTCAGCACCTTGAATGGATCTTTAAAGTTTGGACTAAACCCCAGGGTGGATCCATCACTCCACTGCCATGGGAGCCATTGGCTGCACTCTGCTGATCTTTCTACAAGGCCACTGTTGCAGGGAAAATGAATTACAAAATAACTGCAAAGTGAACAGAAAAATCCTTCAGAAAATAATCACCTAGATTCTGAATCAGTTTTTAAAGATATTCACAAACAGTGACAGGCATAAAAATACGTGTGTGTTGATATATGTGTATATATTACAGGCAAAAACAGTCATTTTTTTAAATTTTATTTTTGCTACGTAGACCCAGTAATTTCCTAGGGGTTTAATTTGCCTGAAACCAGGCCTTGGAGAGACGCTGACCTTAGTTCTGAACTTGGCAAAGGAGCAATTAGAAGAGAGATTTTGCATTTTAACCTGCTAAGCAGGGCTTGGTGCAAGAAGAGGAAAACCCAGCAGAAATCTTCAATTTCAATGGGCAGGACACATTTGAAGACACTGAAGGCAAGAGCAAAGTTCTCCTCCTCTGCTCCTGTTTTCTGTAAACACGACTCTTCTAATTGGAAGATATCAGCTGGTCTGGATTCTAGTAGGCAAAGCAGAAAGTACGCTCAGGCATTCAACAGGAAAGCTCTCACACACAACACATACTTCTTTGTATGTATCCATGTACAATACGTATTTTCCTCTTCATTCCTAGAGGGTCTACTAATGTTAGACTCCCCCCAAAAGAGACAACTGTTTGCACCCATCATAATCTAATGGCCAGATTAAAAGTCAGGCCTGCAAAGGCAAACACATCTCCAAGAATCATTGCTGGGGATAGGAGGGAATCAAGGACTGGCTGAGGTAGCAACTCACCTGTATTAAAAATCGATTTCTAGCCATCAGAAACCTATTTTATGTGTCCCAACAACTTATCTGCCCTGGATCCCACTGGTCGGCCCACAGACCTTTGTATGATGTTTGGAGTTCATTCATTTTGCAAGAGTATCATCTCCTTCACTAACACAAGCTCATTGCCACACTGAAGTGGGAGTTACCTTAAAGGCATTTGTGCTTTGGAAGGGTCAACATTATGCATTTGGTTTCTTACAGAAAGAGTAACCTTACAGATGGTGGGCCTGTGCTATTCTAGATGCTGCTAGACTACAACTCCTACCAAGACCAGCCACAAAAGCCAATAGCCAGAGCTGATTAGAAAGAGTTGCAGTCCACCCTCCAGAAGGCCATGCTTTCCACTTTCACCTTTGGCCACTCCACTCATCACAGGCAGGCCATAGGACGCTGCCTCCATTCATCCAGACCAGTACTGTATGACTGGCGGCCACAGCTCCGCAGGGTTCTGGGTAGACTCTTCTCTAATCCTGCCTGCATTTCCTGCGTAGTTCCCCAGAGTTCCCAGCCGAGTACTAACTCAGCCTCCAAAACAGATGAGAACGTCTGTGTTCAACACATGTCCTTAGGCCCAGCATCTGAGGAAAGGCCTTTTGGCTAAGATCAAGTGTAGTGTAATAAAGGCCCTCCCTCCATCCCTACTGCCACTTCCCTGGCCTCAAAGGGAGAGAAGGAGAGGCAGGCACAGCTCATCATGCCCAGGCTGAGAAGCAAATGAAAGGCCCTCCCTCCATCTCAACTGCCCCTGCCCTGGCCTCAAAGAGAGAGAAGATTATTATTCTCTTATATTTCACCTTTTCCATAAATCTAGGACTCAAGGTGGCTTACAAAAATGAAAACAAATATATATAACCCCCCCACACACATATATAACAACATAAGTGAAAACATACAAAAAGTTATTGTTAAAATGCAATTAAAATATCCATAGAATTGAAACCAATAATAATAACAATAATCCTTTTTAAAGGCTGTAAGAGTAGAGATGTGACGGATCTCCTCCAGAGATATCCATAACCATATCCATAAAAGACAAAAGTCAGTTCAACAGCACACTATTGAAAGCCCTTGTGGTCAGTTCCGAAAAGCTTGTTGGGACAGAAACAAAGTTCACTTGCCAATGGAAGGAGAGCAAAGTGCGAGCCATCGGAGCCTGAAGTGCAGCCAGCAAGAAGGCCTTTTTCTGTGTTCCCACCTGATGCACCTGTGAAGGTGGTGAGATCAAGAGAAGGGCCTCCCCCAAATTTCTTAAGAACTCAGGCAGGCTCATATAGGAACTTATGGGCCTTCGGGCAGCCTGGGTGTGCATGGTTTTGCCTGTGCTCCCACCAATATGCCTCTTCTGTTGCTTCCCAATTGTGGTGGGTTCAACTGATACCTACTATACTCTTATGCTTTCCAAAAACAACTTGGCACAGCTGGGAAGATTCTCTGCCAACCCTACACTTACACCCAGTTTTGCCCTTCCACCTACCCTGTGAGATCAACTCTGCTGTTGCCCTGGGCACATCATGCACTTCTTCAAATGTAATTAAAGGAACTACCGTATTCCAGCAGCACTGGAGGTAGAGGAAGACCCCTGCAGAAAGCCACCTGTTGCCCCCTCCCAGCTGATCTTTAATTACTACTGACACCGATCTGCTAATTGCTATTATTAATTATATTAATGATCACTGTTCACAGCCTCGAGTGGATTGTGCCGCTAAGAAGCTGAACTTGTGCTCAAATTAGCAATAAGATACACGCCTTCTAGTATTCCTTGCCTAAGAAAAGCCTATGAAATTCTTGGGGTCGCCATAAGTTGACAGGCAACTTGAATGCACATGCACACTCACACACAACCTCTCCCCCCACCCCCCCAAACCCTCTACCAATAACTAGGGTTTTCACCAGCTGTTTCTCAGGAAAGGAAACATTGCCTCTAGAAATCCACTCCGGATTTTTTCTTTCTCTCCCCCAGCCTGCACAAGGCTCTGTCACCTGCTCTGCAGGATTACTGGCTCACAAGCCATCTGCAAACAAGGCAGGCACCTGAGGCAGGCAGAGCTCTGAAGCACCTGCCAGGACTGCAGAGGGACATAGAAAGCAAGTAAGGGAGGATGACCTGCCATTCAGAGGGGAAGAAAAACCATTTGCCTCCTCCTTGCCTACTTCATGAAATTGCTGGAGCATGCAGGGAGAAGGGAGAAGCCAGGTCCATCTGCACAGATTAAAGTCTCCGTTCACATTCCAGTTAACTCTTTGCACTGCCTCCGAAACTCTGTCCACCTTTGCACAGCACCTAGGCCCAGCCTGCAAATGCAGCTTGTCTGCCAAATCAGGCTGGTGGGAATCCAAGATAATAGCAAGACTCCCAAGAAAGAGAGGCAGAATGAAAGCCAGCAAACCAGACTGGAAAACAATTCAGAGAAAAATGAGATGTGCCCAAGGGAAGGAGGCTCCAAATTGCTGATGAGTGACAAGCAGGACAAGCTAAAAGCTACTAATATGAAATCAGGCCCTGCTGTTGGATCACCAAAGCCTTGGGGGCTCTGCTCTGCAAATGAGGCTGACTTTGTCTTTCCCCAGAAGCCTCTCCCCACTCTGATCTCTCAGATCTTTGTAGTTGGGGCTGCCAAGGACTTGTGGTAGACCTTCAGCATGAAAACAATGCAGCCTATTCCTTCTCCCCAGAGAGGTAAGCCTGCTGAAAGAGGAACATTAATTGTCCATAACAGGAATGGTGACTTGAGGTCCTCCAACTGTTCGTGGACTGTAGCTCCCATCAGCCCCAGCCACTAAAGGCAGGGGTGAAGAATGGTTCAAGGTGGTGTTCAACAACATCTGGAGAGCTACACAGGGTCACAGAATAATAGAATCTTAGAGTTGGAAGGAGCCACAAGGGTCACCTAATTTAACCCCCTGCAATGCAGGAATATACAACTAAAGCACTCCTGAAAGATGCCCACCCAATCTCTGCTTAAAGGCCTCTACAGAAGAAGAGTCCATCACACTCTAAGGCAGTCTATTCCACTGTCAGGAACATCTTCCTAATGTTTAGGTGGAATCTCTTTTCATGTAATTTGAAACCACAGGAGTGTTCTAGTCTCTGGAGCAGCAGGAAACAAGCCAGCTCCATCTTCTAAATGACATCCGTTAAGGCATTTGAAGATGGCTGTCATAGCAATGCTCAGACCAAATCCACAATACACAAATGATCCAGTTTGAAACTGGATTATTTGCCATGGCTCCTCCCTATGGAATCCTAGGATCTGTAGTTTTACAAGGTTTTTAGCCTTGTTTGCCAAAGAGTGCTGGTATCTCACCAAACTACAAATCCCAGGATTCCATAGGAAGAAGCCATGGCAAACAATCCACTATCAAACTGGATTATTTGTGTAGTGTGGATTTGGTCTCAGTCTTCTATTCTCCAAGCTGAACATACCCAGCTCCCTAACTCATTCCTCAAAGGGGCTTGGTTTCCAGATCTTAGATCGTCTTGGTTGCCCTCCTCTAGACATGTTCCAGTTTATCAATATCCTTCTTGAACTGTGGTACCAGATCTGGACACCTTTTTCCAAGTGACATAAGACCAAAGCAAAGCAGAGTGGTACTATTACTTCCCTCCACTTGGACACTATACTCCTGTAAGAAGTCCAGAATTGCACTGGCTTTTTTGGGCAGCTGCATCCACACTGTTGACTTAATAGACAGCACAAGCTACCTGTGTTTTGGTCCATCTCAGTTCCTTTTTCAAGAACCTCTGGAGCTGATGAAACCAGACTGTCCACCTTGATATACTCAGATTTAGTGCAGGTATAAATATTTTAATAAATAAATAAAATGAAATAAGAATTGGGCCTGCTAAATTACTAACAGGAACTGAGGGCTGGGGTGTACCAGTTGCACTGGTTTTCAGTCCATTTTGTGGCCAGTTCCCAGTGGTCTTTTTCTACCTTTAAAGCCTTTCATAACTCAGGATGAGAATATTTGAAAGATGCTTGTTTTTATACATGAGTGACCATGAACTATTGTAGGACACAACAATGGATTGGATGTAGACTAAAACCGGGGTTCTGTTTAGTCAGCAGAGAAACCAATCTGGAACTGAAAGTACAGTAACTTCTGGATGGGAACTGCATTCTTCTGAAAGATCAGCTCTACATATAGTGCTTGCTTGGTGGTGTTTCTAGACCCAGTCTTGCCCATGGAGGCTCAGACAGTTGCTGTGGTCCAATTGTCCAGCTTCCCAAGGGTGGCAACTGCACCTTCTCCTGGAGAAATGGCAGATCTGGTCAGAGGGACCAATGCCAAAAATCACCTCCCCTTTAGATTACTGAAATGTGCTCTGTGTAGGACTGTTCTTGGAAATTACAGCTATTGTGATATATTGCTGCAAAATTGTCTTCTCATCTGCTTTTTGTAGATGATTTAACACCAGTCCTACTTGTTGTTGTTTGTTGTTGTTGTTGTGTGCCTTCAAGTCGATTCCAACTTATGGCAACCCTGAGGTAAACCTATCACGGGGTTTTCATGGCAAGGTTTATTCAAAAGGGGCTTGCCACCACAGACTTCCTCTGAGGCTGAGAGTGTGCAGCTTGTCCAAGATGACTCATGGGATTTCCCTGGCTGAGCATATTTCATACTGAAGTTTGCTTCTTACTTACTTGTTTAAATATTGTTATTCTGCCCTATATTATATGATCTTAGGGCCCATATCAGGCACCAGGTCCAGGAGCTGGTTCTTATGTAAAAAATCCATAATACTTTGGAGCCATGAGCTTTGGAAAGGGTTAAGAGAACTCAGTCTTGCCGGCTTCAAGGGGGGGAAAGATGAGCTGCAGAGACAGCAGTAGACAGGGTCTCAGGGAATGGGCTGCCTTTGGAACTTTGGAACTAAGCAAGCAAGGAAGACAGGAAGACAGGCACTTCGACAGCAGACTCAGCACTTGCTTGAGGCATGGTTAGGAGGAGTGCATGAAACTGCCACAACACTGACATACGCTTCGGACAATGGGCCACAAGTGCTCAGGCCAAAGCATTGCACCAATTCCTGACTTGGAGAAGGAGATTATGATACAGCAAGTGGAGCATCTGCTCATTATGGCGGCAGCAGCTACTTGCCATAAAGGCTGCTTGCCCCAAGCAAAATGCAGTGCTTTTGTAAGCAAGCCTCAGAGTGCATGTCTTTCAATACAGAGCTTCCAAATAAAAGGAGAATTAAAATATGAAAAATTGGGATGGGCACAGCAGTCAAAAGAGCTCACAACTCTCAGCAGTGTTGTTAGTTTTATTCATGTCTACAAATGCTCCACTGCCATTTCTACCACACTAGATCCTCCTTCCTCCCTGCTCCAAATGGAGCTTAAGACAAGAGTTCAGAGCACTAAGCAAGAAAGGCCAATGCTAAGATAGCTCTGCTCACCATGTCCCCAATGCCAAGCTGCTTACACCATGAAAACCAGAGTCATAGAATCATAGAATTGCAGAGTTGGAAGAGACCACAAGGGCCATCCAGTCCAACCCCCCTGCCATGCAGGAAATCTTGATCAAAGCATCCCCGACAGATGGCAATCCAGCCTCTGTTTAAAGACCTCCAAGGAAGGAGACCCCACCATGCTCCGAGGGAGTGTGTTCCACTGCCGAACAGCTCTTACTGTCAAAAAGTTCCTCCTCATGTTGAGGTGGAATCTCTGTTCCTGGAGCTTCCACCCATTGCTCCGTGTTCCAGTCTCTGGAGCAGCAGAAAACAAGCCTGCTCCATTCTCAGCGTGACATCCCTTCAAATACTTAAACAGGGTTATCATATCACCTCTTAACCGTCTTTTTTCCAGGCTAAACATACCCAGCTCCCTAAGTCTCTCCTCATAAGGCATCGTTTCCAGACCTTTCACCATTTTAGTCACCCTTCTCTGGACACGCTCCAATTTGTCAATATCCTTTTTGAATTGTGGTGCCCAGAACTGGACACAGTATTCTAAGTGAGGTCTGACCAAGGCAGAATAGAGTGGCACTATTACTTCCCTTGATCTAGACACTATACTTCTATTGATACAGACTGTATAAAGAGAAAAAGCAGAGGGGGAACTATCTAGTGGCACCTTTTAAGGCAGATTTATTTTAGCAGGAATGCTTAAATACCCTAAAGGCACCAGACCCCACCTGATCTTGGAAGCTAAGTAGGGTCAGTCCTGGTTAGTACTTGGATGGGAGACTGCTAACAAATTCCAGTTGCTGTACTGTCATTTCTTTCAGAGGAAAGAACTGGCAAAACCACTTTTTATACCTTGCCTAAGAAAACCTTTGAAATTCATGGGGTCACAGGTGACTTGAAGGCAGGCACGCACATGTATACACACACACACACACTTTAGCAGGAATTTTTGTGGACTTTTTCAAATGTGCTGAAATGAAAACTCCAAGCCAAAAGTATTTAGTTACATAGTTGTGATGGGAACAATGTATAATGACACACAGAAGATGCAAATTGTGACACTGACGATAAATCTTCTGTGTAACAGGCCTGTGAACCACACGGCTGGCCCTGAACCCCACTTTTTGCAACCCTGTATGCTCTTCCCAGTCTACCAAAGCTGCCAAAGCCCTATTTTTTTAAAAAAAAAAATTGCACAAATGCCAAGCAATTTTTGTCCAAAACCCATACAGAAAGCCCTTCAAATGCATAAAAACACATGACAACATGCCCAACCCCAACACACAATGCCCAGATCCCTCTACTACACCCAAATGCCTCATTTCCCCTCTGTAGTCCCTTTCAAAATAACAACAGGAAGTTACATGCCACTTCCATCTGCCATTTTGAGAGAGACTGCTGAAGAAAACAGAGGTATTTCAACTTGTTGTTGGGGAGCTGCGCCCCCCAGGAGTGTTGAAGGGAATTGGCCCCTGCCCCCAAAACAGTTGCTCATCCCTGGTGTAAGATGATACAGGTCTGTCAAGCAAAGGAACTTTTAGTTTTGAGGTGTCAAGCAATACATTCTGTTTAGCCAAAAGTTAGTTCTACTCAAGTAAGTGATGCATCTAAGGATTCTTTTTGTTTCACATGTGATGAGTACTGGCATATTAATATATCTAGTATGCCAAGAAAATATTATCTCTATTCATACCTCTGTTAGCAGATTAGAAGTTTTGAATACATTATATCCCAATTCTGCTATTTCTCTTTCTCCTCTTTTGAATTTTTTTTGTCCCAGAATAGCTATCTGAAAGTCAGTAACTATATGTCCACAATCTACATCTTTTTGTATCCCATTACAGTCTGATCCCACTTCCACAACTATTTAACTGTGCTTGAAGACTGCATTCCATCAATACTCTTGAAGAAGTGGACTGAATTCACAAAAACCAAATTTTACTGCCTCTGTTTTACTGCCTTTGTTCCCAGCCAGCTTATGCAGGGGGTTGGTGTTACTTTTTTGTCTGCAAATATTTCCTATACTATATCCCAATGCAAAAACGGAGATGCTGCAACCACAACACTGTTACTATCCTTACTTTGAATACTATTTTACCTTCAAGAAGCTCCATGGGGTTTGAAAGCTAGTGTGACGCTTGCTTTTTGGTTGATCTAATAAAGGTATCATCACAAGATGGATTTGGGATTTTTTAAAAAAACTATGGTCAACATGGCTACCTCTGCAACCTTTTGCCAAAATGAAATAGTTATTATTAAAGATGCCAGTAGACTCCTTGCCTCTCCCATCCTGCCTTTCCTATTTATACTGAAACAGAATAACATGGTTATCTCTTTGGAAACAGAAACTGACAATATCTCAGTGCTTGCTCTTAGGCTGTGGAACTCCCTTCCTAGAGAGTTTAGAATGGGCCCCTCCTTGTTGTCCTTCTGCCAGAATGTAAGACTGCTTTTTTAACATTTTAATTGTTTTAAGTGTTAATAGTCTAATTCTTTATTATTTATTTAATTTGGTATGTTTTAATTATTTAATTTTGTAAGCTGATGGAGTCTCACTTTCGGGGGAAAGGCAAGTATAGATCAGCCTGTGGGCCTTATGGGGCCCATGAAGGCCTCCACCAGTTTACCACATTTTTAAAACAAAAATCAGGGTGATTTTCCAGCAGTTGTTGCCCCCAAAACCACACAGAATTCCCCCAACATGTGAAAATATCCACCTCACCACCAGAAGCACCTCAGAACGCTATACTGTCCACAAACATCCCCATTTACTTCGGCAGTCCCTCTCAAAATGGTGACAAGGGATGAGGCAACTGACTTACTGTTGCTATTTTGAGAGGGACTACAGAGGAAAACAGACATATGGGCTTGTTGTGGAGCAGTCTGGGGATGGAGATAGGTCCCTGGCCCCCCACACAGTTGCCCACCCCTGGTATAAGCAATGCTGATGGCAATAACAACAACAATGACAACACTAAGCCAATGAGGCCTTCAGAGCCATTCCTCTCCAGACCCTCCCTCCCTTGCAGTGCTACCTTTCCGTTTCTTCTTTGACGGTGGCGAACTGGGAGGGCTGGCGGTTTGGCCGGTTCTGCTCTTGCCCTTTCTCCCCGCCCTCCAGCTCTTGTTCCAGGGAGGAGCTGGTGCTGCCTTCCCGGCTGACATTGCTGCTGCGCCCAGGGCTGTTTTCGGTGGAGGCTCGAGGAGACTCGGTGTTTTGCTTCAGAGTTTGGAGCTTGGCCAGTGGGATGATGTCGCAGTTCTGGGGCCGGTGCCACACCGTCCGCTGGGTGGTGGCATTGTAGTAGTAGAAGCGGGAGGTGTTGGGGTCAAAGAGCTCCCACCACTGGTTCTCGTTGGTGCGCTTGATGCGGACGCCGGTGGGGGGGTCCCAGACACACTCCCCCGTGATCAGGTTGGCATACATGCGCTCCCGTGTGCGAGGCTCTATGATTTCCACCCATTCTAGCCTGGAGAGAGAAAGCACAAAGAGAAACACTGAGAAGCAGGTATTTGTCACTGGTAACCATGGCCAGGTTAAGGAGCTTGGGCCCCTGGTGCTGTTCAAAAAGAGGGGTCCCTTTCTGTACATACAGTACATGGCCTATTCTGGGAATGATGGCAGAGAAACTTATCAATTAAATAAATGAATAAATTAAAAATACAATTCAAAGTACCATAGACAGCAGCACATACACAGAAATCCTCATGTCTGAACTCATTTTCAACAGTGCAACTTGAGTGTGACTAAAAGCCTGATCCCCATGCATTTTATTCATTTCCTATACTGATGTTATCAGAAAGACTGGGAGATTTAGGAAGTGAATGGGAGAAAGACGAAGAAAGCTAAACTGTTTTCCCCTAGCCTAGAGCCCCTAGCTTGTGAAGGGCCTGGAGCAATTGCTCCAATTGACATTGGTCATCTGGTCCTGCTGATAATGAACTCAACTCAAAACAAGGTCCCTGGGAGCATTCCAGGAGGGTCCCTTGTTCCGGTATTAGATCCAGGTCAAGAATGGCTTAACCTTGGAAGGTAAATAGCACCCAGGAAGCACCTTTTAAATGGTTTCCTGTCTAATGCATTACAACATAACTGAGAGCAACACTTAAGCTAGAATACTTCACATCCATAAATAATAAGTACACTGATGTTCACTACCAAAAATTAATAATGGGACATGTAAGATGTTCAATGTGAAGAGCTAAGGCCCTTAACTAGTGCATTATAACACCACAATGTGCTAAGAAGTATATCCACATGCTGTTCCATTAAGTGCCATGATGTATGCATCCTCCAAACTACTGGCAAAGCAAATGCTACAAGGGAGACATGGCCCAACAGATTATAATTTTATTTTATTGGAAAACAGCTTTTGGCGCTATGATATGCAGCAGAAGGGATACATAAGCCTTACCCTTCTTACACGCACACACACACACACTTTTCCACCAGCCTAATTTAATACCCCCAAAATGAAAAAAAAAAAAAAAGTGGAATGCATAGCTTCTGGGGAACAATTTTGAGGGCATAAACTATACAAGGGAAATGTTATAGCAGCCCTGCCATTTCTCTGTTTGAAGCTGGTTGTTTCCCATGGCTATTTCCGGCAACGCACACACACACAGAGAGAGTGGACTAAATTATGTTTTAGAAAGAATCCATGTTACAGGCATGTGTAACACTTATTTTGGCCCACATTCCACAATTCAAGTTGAGAAGAACCTAGATCCACAGTTGGAAAAAGTGACAGGAGACACACAGAGTTGGTCTTAGACTATTTGTAAGAACAGGTGGGAAATACACCCACCTGAAACACTGGAAAGTTGCAGGCAATATTAGGCTAGATAGACCAAAGGTTCCTATATGTACAGCTTTGCTCGGTATGTACAGGAAAGTCTTGACTTTTACTTAAAGATGGGTAGTAGTAGTAGTGGCATGTTTCTAGGATGGAGAACCATCGCCTCCCAAAAATACTACTCCACGGTGAACTCGCCACGGGTCAGCATAAGAGGGGCGCTCCAAAAAAGCGATACAAGGACTCCCTGAAACAACATCTCAGGCTCGGCCAAATTGATCACCAACAATGGTCCGCCCTGGCCTCACATCGGGAGGCATGGAGACACACTATCCACAACGCGGCAGCCTTATTTGAGAACTCACACCGAACAAGTCTTGAAGAGAAACGACAATGCAGAAAGAATCACAACCCAGAAACATCACCCAAGGAAACCTTCTGCTGTGCTTTCTGCAACCAGACTTGTCTATCTTGGATTGGCCTTTTTAGTCATCAGCGCGCTTGCAGAAAATGCGGGATGAGTCCTTCCTGAATCTTCGTTTGCGAAGAAAAGCCAGAGAGAGAGAGAGAGAGAGAGAGAGAGAGAGAGAGAGTAGTAGTAGTAGTGTGCCTTCAAGTTGTTTCCAATTTATGGCAACCTTCAGGCAAACCTATCATGGGCTTTTCTTGGCAAGATTTGTTCAGAAGGGGTTTGCCATTGCTCTCTTCTGAGGCTGAGAGAGTGTGGCTTGCCAAAGTCACCCAGTGGGTTTCCATGTCTGAGCAGGGATTTGGTCCCTGGTGTCTTGCAGTCCTAGTGCAACACTCAAACCATATACCACGCTGGCTCCTAGATAAGACACCCAGATATATGGTTACCCATACTTTGCAGATGTGTTCCAGCTATTTCGTAGCATATTGCACAGGGTTACCTTTTTGTGATAGTTGCTCTAAGACATCATTTTGGTCACGTTCTTCTACCACCCTCCTCAACACTGCTTTTCTTCTGTGCGCTAGTTTCAGAAAGCAGCATCTTTTAAGTTGTGATTCCCACCAGCAGCCTATCCTGACCCTCTGAACAAAGAATGCAGGCAGAAAGAATGAGCAATTTTCACTAGCCTCCTTTTAAAAAATTTACTCTTCCCAATAAAGAAATGGAAGCTGGTCTCTCAGGGTGCGAGAGCGGGAGAAGACCCTTCACCACCATCTCCCTGCAGTCAGGAAACCATGGAAGACACATTTCCATGACCACATTTAAAATCAAACAACTAACAAAAAATTCTCTTGGCATTTAAAAGTGCATTATGCAGGTCAGGATGCCACTTCACCCATTCGCTAAACAGAAGCAAGAAATAAAGTATTTTTTGAAAGCAGCCTACATCTGGAACAGCTGTTGTACAGATTGGCATCGAAGATGCAAAGAGCTCTTCAAAAGCCTGAAGTAAGGCGTGGGTGAGGAGAGGGGGCAGGATTCTGCTTTGCAGTTCTTGGTCACAGGGTTGCATCAGAACATCTGGTCACAGGAATCCTAGAGGCTAGAGAAGATCACAAGCAAATATCTCTCTCTCTCTCTCTCTCTCTCTCTCACACACACACACACACACACAGAATACTTCAAGAAAATGTATTTTGGAAAATATGGTCACCTTATATCAATCCACGCACCTAACCAATGTTTGTATCCTTACTATTACTTCATTTCTCTCCTTTGCTACTGTTTTTTTCTCCTTTCTAATTGTATTTTAAAATGTCAATTAAAAAAATAAACATACACACAGTACGTAAATCCTTGACTTTTCATCTCTGCACGTGGAGACAAATAATTACGGTAATTTTCTCCCTGCTGCTGGAGAAAACAAACATTCCACTGCAATATTCTCTGCATATTATAATGTCCTGAAGTGTTATAGAGGAATTATTTTACATACGGGAAAAAAGTGGCCATTTGTTCAAAAAAGTGGATGTTTTGTGCACAGAAAAAAATATTTTCTATTCAGGAAACTGTGTTTTCTGCACAAGAAACCTGTTTTCTGCACAGAAAGCTAGTTGTTGAGCACCCCCCCCATATTTTTACCATAGAGTGGCACTATTACTTCCCTTGTTCTAGACACTATACTCCTATTAATGCAGCCTAGAATTGCAATGGCTTTTTTAGCTGCTGCATCACACTGCTGACTCATGTTCAGCTTGTGGTCCACTAAGACTCCTAGATCCCTTTCACATGTGCTGCCATCAAGCCAGGTGTTACCCATCCTATATCTGTGCATTTAATTTTTACTGCCCAAGTGTAGTATCCTACATTTCTCCCTGTTGAAATTCATTTTGTTAGTTTTGGCCCAGTTTGCTAATCTGTTGAGGTCATTTTGGATTCTGATCCTGTCCTCTAGGGTATTAGCTACCCCTCCTAATTTGGTGTCATCTGTAAATTTGATAAACATACTCTCTATTCCCTCATCTAAGTCATTGATAAAGATGTTGAACAGCACTGGACTCAGGACAAAAACCTGTGGCACCCCACTAGTCACTTCTCTCCAGGATTAAGAGGAGCTATTGGTGACAACCCTTTGGATTAGGCCCATCAACCAATTACAAATCCACCTAATAGTTGCATTGTCTAGCCCACAGGTTACTAACTTTTTTGCAAGAATATCAGGGGGGACCTTGTCAAAAGCCTTACTGAAATCAAGATACACTACATCCACTGCATTCCCCTCACCTATCAAGTCTGTAACTCTATATAAAAAAAGAGAGAGATAAGATTAGTCTGGCATGACTATTTTTTTCAAAAACCCATGTTGACTTTTAGTGATCATGGCATTCCTTTCTAAGTGCTTACAGACTGTTTTAATGATCTGCTCTAGAATTTTTCCTAGTATTTTGTTTGTATAATGTTTTGTTTGGTGTTTATGTGGCTTTGTCTGTTTTGTTTTATTGGTTTTGTAAATTTAATAAAATGAAAATAAATATATTAAAAACAACATCAACCCTAAGCCACCTATTGTGTGGCCTCCCTATTTCCCTACTGCCTTCCACTTCTAGCGTTCCCTGATTTATGCATCTTACAGTCTATGTTTCTACTACATAGATTGTGCAGCTTTGGACCTTTCTTTCACCTCTGAGCATGTCAACAACTGAATGTCCTTTCAGCTCATTAGACACAGCACTATTTTTACTTGTTCTCTGCTCTTCCCCATAGTTGGAGGAGTGCCTTCCAACTAGGGAGTCTCGTCTTCTGGATTTTGAGTGTCTCAAGGTAAAAGGGTTTTCAAGGTTTTCAAAGATGGGTTTTCAAAGTAAAACCCTTTAGGAGTGGTTTACCATTGACTGCCCTCTTCTGTGCACTACTGGCTCCATTAGAGTTATCTATGGTGTCGCTGCTGTTGTTTCTGAGTTTGCAGCCCTGAGTTTGCAGGACCTGAGCATGGCAGGGATGAGTGGTGATCTTGGAGATCTCTTATTCATAGGGTAACTTTACTACAAATAACCACAACAGCACTGTACCACATCTTGCATTCTGGCCATGGTGCAAAGATCTGTTAAAGCCACATTATTCATACCTACATTACTCACAGGTATTAATAATAGATCCTAAATTTCAAAACAGTATATATCAATGAAACACAAAAAGCACACCATACACAAGTTAACATATACTCTTTATACGATCCATGAAATAGATGCTCAATTGGACTAAGGCTTGGAGAAATCAGTATGTTGGGTTTTTTTTAATGAATGTTGCAGTATGACTTACAAGGAAGAATACAGGATTGAGCTCTTAATAACCATCCTCCCTCCTGGTCTCAGGTCTCCTCCACCCTTGCTGGCATTTCAAATCTTTTAGTGAAGCCCTGTTCAAGCCAAGAGATTTGACCTATGAGGTGTTCAAGCCAAAGTAGGGCAGGTTAAAACTCACTAGAAAGGCTGGTGGGGCTGTGGGGTGAGCATTAAGAAGAATCCTGCTTGATCAAGGAAACCCAGAAATGCATCAACATTGCCTACAGCAATCTCTCATAGAATTGAAAAGGATCCCAGGGCCATCTAGTCCAACCCCATACCATGCAAGAATACAAAACTAGATCACTCCTGAGAGATGGCCATGTAATCTCTGTTTAAGAATCTTCAATGAAAGAAGAGTCTACCAACTTCTCCAGGGAGTGTATTCCTCTGTCAAACAGCTCTTACCATTAGGAAGTTCCTCCTAACATTTAATTGGATTTCAGTATAAAAAGGGGTATGGAAGAAGAGGCACCGTTTAAGACTAGCAAATTAGTTTTAGCACAAGCTTTCATAACTTACTGGTTTTTTTCTTCAGATGCATTGATGGAGTATAGTATTCAAGCCTCGGGTACATATGCATGGTTACATAGCTGTGGACATGTGATCAAAGTGAAATCTCATTTCTCCCCCCACCCCACGGCAGCTATATGAGTATATGTATAAACCCCAGGCTTGAATATTGTACTCCATCAATGCATCTGAAGAAGCAGACTCTAAGCCACAAAATTTCAGGCTAAAACAAATCTGTTAGTGTTAACAGATCCCACAAGCCTTCTTCCCTTCCCTCTTTTTATAATGATTAATTCTCTCTCTCTCTCACACACACACACACACACACACACATTCATGCGAGTACACCTGCCTGGGCAGGGGACTATGGCTCAGAGATAGGGACTTATTGAAAGATGCCAAGTAAACTCAGGATAAGCTGAAGATCTGAACCTTCCTGCTTATCTAGCTCATATTTACAGCACATCTACACCTACCATGGACCTTGTTGCTACCGTCCATGCAAATGAACCTTTGGTTTAAAGGGTGAGGTCAGTTCTGCGCTCCACCAGAAAAATCCATTGCACAGGCTCAAAGGATAAATCCAATAGAAAGCATGGGATGAGTCCTTCCTGAATCTTCGTTTGCGAAGAAAAGCCAGAGAGAGAGAGAGAGAGAGAGACCACCAGCACTGGGATTCTGTGAACTCCAAAGATGAGGAGAGCCCTGCAAGACCTCCTAAAGCTGCTCCACCGACCTCATATTTTGCCTACAGCCCAGGCTAACTAATCCTTTCTTAGGAGCACCTGCCAATTGCAGGCAGACCCATCAGAGGCCAGGCTCATTCAAGTTCCTCTGTGGCTGGTTAATTCATCCCAGCCTGCTCTTCCAGGTCTCTCTCTTTTTCTGGGCTTTGCAAATTCATGCTCTTCCACCTGCACTGTGGAATAATTAAGCAGAGGGGGGTCCCCACTAGAGGGGGCAGCCCCACCCAGCAAGAGGAAATGACTACCAGAAGATCCATTGCTTGAGCTCCAGCATGGCACTAGTTACAGTGGCACAACAGAACTAGCTGGCCTTGGTCAGCTCTGACTTGGGCAACCTGCTGATACAAAAGGGTCACAGCTGTTGGTTATAAAAAGTTTGGACCAGCCAGTCCCCTTTCGTAGCAGGTCACATGAGGAAGAAAATCCTGTGTTAACTGGAATTCCACAGTACAGATAAAGCCCCGTTTCCACAGGACCCGTATCCACAAATTCACTTAACCCGCATTTGAAAAAGATGGTCTCTTTAGACATCTTCTAGGCCCTCCACCATAACTCTATGGTATGCTTGGGCTAGAAGTCATTCATTTTAATAGGTTTTGCTATTATGCGCAATTTGTGGTATCCACGATAAATCTAGAAACATATCCTCCGCGAATGTAGGGATCTATATGTATACAACGAGGCAACTGTTGGGAGCAAGGGGTCTGTATTGCCACCCAATGGGCAGCTTGGAAGGCCACGCCTCAGCACCATGAACATGCACACACCAAAATATTGACATTTCTTTGCCCACAAATGCCCCTAACAGACCCCTAGGTGCCACGGTGAGTGGGCGATCTGACAAGGTTTTTGGCCTTGTTTGAGCTATTTTAGTCCTAAGGGAGGCCCTTTGTCCAATAGAACATGACCCACAAAAACAGATCCAGAACACCCGGCTCATGGGCAACACTCTCCCCGCTCATGGTCTATATAATAAATGACATCAGGGTGGATCATTTTTTACTACAAGGTATCTGGTCTCAATTTCAAATCACAAAAGGCTGGTTTTAATGGCTTCTTTAAATTAACTTTCCAAGTTTGTAATGTATGATTTCTCAAGAGGAAATCCATACATTTGCTATAACAAGGGCTTTGTTTGCAACTTTAAAAAACACACAATCCTTTTCACCCACCAGGAGCACCCACACAACACACATCCCTCTCATATCTCAGAAAGTACTTTCTAGGAATGGCAGGGCTGAAGCACCATAAAGGCACCGAATCCTGTCTGATCTTGGAAGCTAAGCAGGGTCGGCCATGGTTAGTACTTGGATGGGAAATACTTGGTGCCTAAGAAAACCCTATGAAATTCATGGGGTAGCCATAAGTTCATAGGCAACTTGAAGGCACATGTACACACAGAGAGCCTAAAGGCACCAGAACCTAACTGAACCTCCAGAGCATGGGAAAAGGTGCCTTTCTGGACTGTCCTTTCCCCCAGCCAGCATGTCCAACAAGAACTTTCCCCAAGCCCAGAAGGACTACCAAGGAATAGCAGGTGCTGTAGGTTATGTTTCAGAGGAAGGAACTGGCAAAACCACCTCTGAGGATTCATTGCTCAAAAAACCTCTATGAAATTAATGGAGTCGCCATTAAGTCGATAGGCAGCTTGAAGACACACACATACACATGCGCGCTTGGACTAGGGCTCTGCGAGACCACAATTCATGTTCCCAATAATAATAATAATAATAATAATAATAATAATTTTTACCCCGCCCCTTTGTTAAAAACAATCGGGGCGGCTTACAACAGTTAAAATACAAAAATACAGACTAAAATCCCTAAACCTCACCGACCCCCACCCTCCCTCATAAAAAGATATTAAACTAGTATCAAATTAAAATACCTAAACTTAAAATCACATAAATAAGCAAATACAAAAATCAACAGCCAACGAGTCAGGGTAACCCAATGGAGGACATCTGGCAAGTCTCTTTCAGCTTCAGAAGAAGGCCATGGCAAATCTCATCTGTATAATAAATCTGGCTAAACAAACTAAGAAAACTCTAGGATAGGATGGTCATAAGTCAAGAGTCAACTTCAAAGCACACAACAACAATCCTCTCCACTGATACAAACCCAAGAGAAATTGCAACTGCTAAGCATAGTACATCCACAGGATTCTAGCCTGAATTCCCAGGCTGTATGGACTGATCAATAACCATAATCTTAATAACAACTACTATTAGTAATGGTGAAAGGTCTGGAAGCCATGCCCTATGAGGAGCAGCTTGGAGAGCTGGGTGTGTTTAGCATAGAGAGGAGAGGGCTGAGAGGTGACATGATAGCCATGTTTAAATACCTGAAAGGATGTCATAGGGAAGAGGAAGCAAGCTTGTTTTCTACTGCTCCAGAGACTAGGACACAGAGCAATGGACTCAAACTACAGGAAGAGTTTCCACCTAAACATTAGAAAGAATTTCCTGGTGGTAAGAGCTGTTCGACAATTGAATCTGCTGCTGCCTTTGAGTGTGGTAGAGTCTCCTCCTTCTTTAGAGGTGTTTAAACAGAGGCTGGATGGCCATCTGTCGGGAGTGCTTTGATTGCGTCTTCCTGCATGGCAGATTGTGGTTGGACTGGACAGCCCTAGTGGTCTCTTCCAACTCTGTGATACTACTACTACTACTACGGTAATCTCCTCCTTCATATTTATAATACTTGACTGCAAGATTCACTCCTGGTTTCTTCTTTAATGTACATAAACAAATTTTAATCCATATGCTGTTTTCAGACACCATAAATTTTGGATTTACTTACTTACTTACTTACTTATTAGTGAAGAACTCCACCACAAAGTTCAGAAAAGTCCATACTGGAAAGATAATTAGATTCTAAGCCATATGTGAGTCTGTGTAGACATAAGGTTAGCTCCTGCAGAAATTTGCTCCCTCAAAACCTTCAACCATCCCTATGTCAGCTCAAGGTTCTCTCCCACTCTTGCTATCCAATGTACTTTTAAATGGAGATGGCAGGGATTTAACTTAGGCCTTTATACATGCAAAGCTTATGTTCCATTCCGTGAGCTATGGATCCCCCACCACTGTGAGCTTCTTGGGGCAAGGCCTTATTTTTTTAAATCCCTGTAAAACATTCATAGGACAACATTTCTGGGAGCAAAAGAGAAATTCAGAAACAAACTCGGTCTCCCAAAAGGAACAGAAACCACTCAAGGGGGACACCATGCGCTTGGCATGAAAGTGGTCAGTCAGAAGAGACAATAAAGGGCTAGACAGAGCAATGGTCTTAACTGCTTTAAAGGTGCTTCCTTTTATATTTATCCTCAAATTAGAAAAAGCAGATGTTTGGGACAGACAAAAAAAAATACTCAAAACATTTCAAAGATAAATGCACATCTTTGCCTCATTTTAAAAAAGAATCCACCACAGAGCACAGTCTTAGAAGTTACTTTTATGATGTGGCATATTTTGCCCTGCCTAAGGCCTTTTTTGCAATGGGATACCAAACCATGCGTATTTAATATGCTCAGAAACAACCTCAAAAAATGAAAAACAACCATCAGACCATTTGCTGGTGTATTTGTGAAGATCAGGTGGTTGAGAGCATTTGTTCTTACCCACTCTCATTTATTCTAAATGCAGAAGAATATTCACCAAGCTGTTGCTGCCACGTCTGACAGCAAATCATTTTCTGTCAAATGAAGAAAATGTGTTATATTCAGGACTCAAATGTTTCCTATTGTCACCCAGAATATGAGAACAAAATTTATTGCAAGAACTCCTGCAGACTGTAAAACCATGTGTCTGGTGGAGATGGTGCTTTTAGCATATGGTGTGCCTACGCAAAGCTCATTTGTAGCTGTAATCTAACTCTTGCTTTTGCATTTACCTGCAGTGATGATGAGGTCTTACAATAACCTAATTGATTAAAACAATAGATATTTCACTAACTTTGCTGATGTGACTCTATAAAGTACCATGTGCATCAGTGCGGCATTACAGATAACATTATCAATTTATTCATTATTATTAATAGTGACAGTAGAGCAAAGTATCTCCCAGTACACTGAGAGCAACCAACAGAACGGCCAGCTGTTCATGCAAGTTCTACATGGTTGCCACAAGTTCTGGGAGAAAGTGATACACCCTCCTCTTCCTGATCTACATGGCTGTGCCAGTCCCCACACCTTCAAGCTGGGTGTCCATGGGATCCAACCTGCCCTTAGGGAACACATAAAATCTGCCTTTATGAGTCAGACCCTTGAGGCAGAACCAGTGTGGTATAGTGGCTTGAGTATTGGACTACGACTCTGGAGTCCAGGGTTTGAATTATCAGGGGATGATAGGCCACTCAATCCCCAGCAGAAGCCAAAAAATTATCTCAGCAGACCCAGTAGGAACCCTTTCCCAAGAATACACACACACAGAGTGTTTGACATCCAAATAAGCAGGAGGCACTTTTATCTTCAAATCAAACAGTTGCAATATGTACAAATATTTACAATTGAAGGAGAAACTGCTTCACCAGGCCTCAGCATTCACAGGAAGAGAAGGAAGTGAGCTCTGTTCTGAGCTCTCTCTCTCTCTCTCTCTCTCTCTCACACACACACACACACACACACGGCATTGCGCCCTAGTGGCCTGACTTGGTAGTTCATGCTGTCAGCCATTATAACTCAGCATGGTTTGCGGTTGTTTGGCCATTTTATAATGGAGTTGTCTCTAACTCCTGACATGAATTGCTGCTCAGCCATAGAAACCCACCGGGTGACCCTGGGCAAGCCGCACTGTTTCAGCCTCAGAGGGAGGCAAAGACAAATCCCCTCTTAACAAATCTTGCCAAGAAAACCCTGTGAAAGCCAGAAATGACTTGAAGGCATACAATAGCAACAAAGATCCTTGAGCCACCTAGAGTAGTCTTGTCAATTTGGACAGCCATGGTTCACTATTGTTTCAGTCCAGGTTCTTTCCTAGATCTTCTAAGAGAGCCCTGGTAGTATCTCGTGATCTCTCATCCAAATGTTAACTAGGCCCTGCTTACCAGCTAAAATCAAACATAAGCAGGTATACTCTGAATGGTATGGTGATAGAGTGATAGAGCTCTTTTCCCATGGGGTCATTGTCATAGTGCGAGTTTAATACTTCATACCTCACAAACACGCTAGATGTTTCCCATAGAATTAGCAGAACCATGCCCAGAACCAATCTGGGATACTGGGAATCAACCAAAGCTTTTACAAGTGGCTTTAGAGTACTCTAGCTCCCCTGCTGGCTGTGGGATTCTGGGAGTTGTAAACAAAAAAGGATTTCCCCCTTCCCTCCCCACAAAAAAACATGGGATCACCACAATCATTTGGGTCTTCATTCAGTGGTTGGTGCTGGGTGCTGTCCTGAAAAGAAAAATCCTTATGATCAGCCCTACTCATACCCATGTTTCAAAATTTCACTAGCTGGAGGAGCACCATGTCATGAAATTTCAGCTCCCCACTCAAAAAAAACAAAAAAACAACACCAAACCAATCCCAGCTCTCTACAGCACTAAGTTCAAAGGACCCTCTTCAGATAACCTAATAAGCAAGCAAGCAAACAAACACTAAGCTCAATTCTGCTGACAAATGAGGGGCAAGGTCAGATTCCAAGTCCCCTCTAAGATTTTCATTCATCTAGTTCAGACCATGTGTGCATATTGGCTGCTGTGATTGGTGTACCAGCCAACAGAAATACATGGCATCTGTGACAACACGAGATTGCCATGTTGCTATGGCTCTTTTGCACACTTCTCCCCCATCCCCAATAAAAAATTCCCAAAATTCCCAGTCTCTGAGCATCAGTAGGCAAAAGCCAGTAGGGTGCTGGTGTCTGTTTGCAAAGAAACCATCCCCTTCTCTACATGATGGCCTTCCCTTTGCTCACAAGGGAAGGGACCCATCCACCTGCCAACACTTTTCAATTTACCAGGCAATTATTAGTCCACACACACACAAAAAGAATAAGTCAATGGCCAAGGTCTGTTTGCGCCAGCTGTTTGATTTAGCGCAGCCTTCCACAACAGGTTTCCCTCCAAATACATTCAACTACAATTCCCATCATCCCATAGGAATGCTGGTGGGTGTGACAAGCAAGGATCTTTCTCTGTAGAACGGCAAAACCCAGTGAGCCTTATGAGCAAACAGCCAGCTTCAAGGGGAAAAGAAGTGGGGGGGGGGAATGTTAAAAGATCTCCAGAGCTGTGAAACCAAGTAAGGGCAAAAGTGCTCTCAGAGAACAAGGCCACCCTAGTTTGCACTGGGAAGGAAGGCGATGGTGGAGGGAGGAATGAGTCATCCTTTGAGAGCATTAGCCGCTT
Organism: Gambelia wislizenii; assembly: GCA_030847615.1. NCBI lineage: Eukaryota > Metazoa > Chordata > Lepidosauria > Squamata > Crotaphytidae > Gambelia > Gambelia wislizenii. The sequence continues at coordinate 332,341,946 of JAUMIR010000004.1, forward strand.
TGGCTTTGCAATTTCAATCAAGTGTTGAAAGCAACAGGGGAGGAAGAAGATAAAAGCCTTCAACCAGAGTGGGGTCCCCCCCCCCCTCCGCCATTCCTTTGTCCTTTTATCGATTATGGACGGCCTGTTGAGCTGATTACCTTTGATGATGAAAAATAAAAAGGGGCCGTGCAAGCGGCAGGCTGTGCTCTCTTGGGGAGCAGGGAGGCGAGGAGATTCGCAGCACATCGCAGGGAAAGCTGGTACAATCTAAAAGAAACTAAAAACAATGATCTGCAGAGACATGAAGTGCCACTTTGAGTCACAGCCTTGTTGTTGTTGTTATATGCCTTCAAGTCATTTCCACCTTATAGCAACCCTAAGGCAAACCTATCACAGGGTTTTCTTGACAAGATTTGTTCAGAGGGGCTTTGCTGAGGGAGGGTGACTTGCCCAAGGTCAGTCAGGGGGTTTTCCATGGCTGAAGGGGGGCAGGGGAATTCAATCCCTGGTCTCCAGAGTCACAGCCTAGCACTCAAACCACAGCCGCTAAGTATTTAAGCCCACTCTGCATCTTGCTCCATTTGGCCTGTGGTTGTGAAATGAAAATGCTGCTGGTCTTCTACATGAGGATTTCCCCCTATCCGTTCAATGGGTGTTTGCATTTAAGTGACTGGAACACAGAGCAATGGATGCAAGCTCCAGGAACAGAGATTCCACCTCAACATTAGGCACTTTTTGACAGTAAGAGCTGTTCAGCAGTGGAACACACTCCCTCGGAGCGTGGTGGGGTCTCCTTCCTTGGAGGTCTTTAAACAGAGGCTGGATGGCCATCTGTCGGGGATGCTTTGATCAAGATTTCCTGCGTGTGTTCTGTGTACATCACAGGGGGGTTGGACTGGATGGCCCTCGTGGTCTCTTCCAACTCTGCAATTCTATGATTCTATAAGTGGGACCACAGATCCAAGAGGGGAAGCAGGAACAAAGGAAATAAACCACAGATAACCCTGTATTTCAGGGACTGGGCATCTTGTTGTTCCTGTAATGTGCTATCAAGTCAGCTTTGACTTATAGTGACTCATATCAGTGAGACGACTCCAAGAGCCGCAGTCATCAACAGTGCTACTCATATCTTGCAAGCTCAGGATCAGTTCATGGTCTTGGCTACCTTGATGGAGTCAATCCACCTGCAATGTGCCTTTTGCTAAGCTTTACCATCCTTCCCAATGAATTGTGTAATGTCATGTTATATCCAAAGTACAACACCCTCAAGTTGAATCATTTTGGCTCCCAGGGATAGGTCAGGCTTGATTTACTCTTGGTCCCATTCATTTGACGTTTTGGTGCTTCATGGTATCTGTAGATATTTCCAGCAGCACATCCGAAGTGACTTTATTCTCTTCCAGTCAGCTTTCCTCACTGTACATAGTTATAGCAGTTCGATCCCATTTTAGCTGTCATGGCTCCATCCTACAGAATCCAGGGATTTCTAGTCTGGTTAGGTTTGGTTGAAACTCTCTATTTCCCTCACTAAACTACGATTCCCAGGATTCCATAAGATGGCATCATAACAGTCAAAGTGAGATTAAAGTCCTATAACTCTGTACTGTGGACACACTGAAATGCCTCTCCCACCACTTAGTTACTTGCAGAAAAAGCTTTAAGGGGAAAATGTGCCAGTATTTTTGGTACTGCCCCAGCAGGCCTTGCCCTCCTCACAATTCTTATGAAATTGAATTTGGCCCACAGGCAGCACTCCAAATATACTCCAAATACACAGACTAAGGCTCCTCTATTGGTCCAAAGATCTTTCCTACGTGTAGTGAGAGCCTTCTCCACGGCTGCTCCCAGGCTGTGGAACTCCCTTCCATGGGAGGTCTGGTTGGCCTCCTCCCTGCTCTCTTTTCACCAGCAGTTGAAGATGTTTTTATTTAGGCAGGCGTTTGAAATGTGAATTTTAGTTGTTGTGCTGCTTTTAATGTTTGTAATTTTTATTGATATATGTTTTTACTCCATGTTGTGTTTTTAACAGTTATATTTTAATAAAGGTAATTCCATCTTGGGGAAAAGGCAGGATATAAATCAAATAAATGAAATAAATAAATAAAAATAAATAGTGCAGAGAGGGAGGAAAGAGGCAGGGGTTGTACACAAACACAGGGTTGTTCAGATGTGCAGACAGTAGTTCAACAGGGTGAGGCAGGAAAGGTTTAGATCAGTGTTACTCAAGTGGTTGTCCATGGAGCAGAGCCATTCTCAAGGCACTGGCTGCCAGTCCATCAAACTTCCAGGAAGGAAAGAAACAGTTGTAGCCGATGGGCACAATATGATGTCTCTCCCTGAAACAGTAGGAAAAGATACCTGACTGTCCCTGCCATCAGATAACTTGAAATGCACTAGTTTTGATTGAGTAAGGTAGGGGAGAAGAGACAGCCAGTATGATGTAGTGGTTTGAGTAATGGGCCAGGGCCCCTGAGGTGGAGAACTGGGCAACAAAAGAGGAGAAGGGAAGGGTCCAAGATCAGAAGATTGGAATGGGGCAGGGGTGCACTTTATTCAAAGAGTTGAGGAAGGCTGTTCAAGACACAAGGAGCAGGAAGGCTGAAGACTGGAACTGGAAAAGAAGAGGCAACCCACCTCCCCTACACAAACATTCCCCCCTCTCCAGCTGAAGTCTAGTTAGAGCATGCCAATAAACTCCACACAGATTTGCTTGCCAAGGTCAGAGGGAAGTCACAGCTGCTCCAGAACAAAATGGAAAGCAGCTGGGCTGCCAATGAGGACACAGAGTTTACAGCCTATTCTGTGGCCACAAGCTCAGCCTGTTCTTCAGTCTGGGCCCTGCGCTTACTCACCTATCAGCACGGCTATAGAAGGTTCTAGAGTGGGGTTGGGCCACTCTGGTGAGGGTAGAGGCCATTCCGCATCAAGCCCTCTGGGCCGGCAGCACTGTCACTTATTGGACACTTATTGGCCAATTTTTGGCCTCCCCCCTAAACACATACAAAGTTGGGGGGGCCTGGAAGGGTGGGAGAAGTAAACTGCCAGCTTTGGATTGATTTAGCCTATCTTAGGATGGGGGGAAAAAATCTCCCCAAATTGGCACAACATTTTTAAAATCTGAGGGCTTGGGGAGGGGGCGCACACTTTGAGATCCCCAGTTCCACACAAGGTTCATGGGCCATACTTTGCCCACCTCTACTCTAGAGGAGTTTTTCCATTCTAAATATCACAGGCAAGAACTCCCATCTCCAGCACGCATGGCCAATGGAACAAGGTAATGGATGGCGGAGTTCTATGTATCAGGAGGGTATAGAATTAGGGAGGGGTACTGTGAAGAAAGTGGATGCTTTTCCCAGCAAGAAGGAACTCTCTTACTGCCAGATGAGGCCCGGGATCTTGCTGGGAAGAAGATAGGAATCTTCTCCATTTCAGAACAGACTATTTGTTCACACAACCCAATCATTCTAGCTCCAATAGGCTCTTGGGGGGGGGGTCTCTGGAGAGGCCTGTTTTCCTACCACCTGATCATTCTAATTAGAGATTCCAAGGACTGCATCTTGTGTAGAGGCTACAAATATCTGCCTCTGTGGACCTGAACTGAGCAGCCTAGCTTTTTTCTGCTACTTCACAACCTATCTGCCACATTTTTGAGGAACTTTCACCACTGTATGGGCTCTACCAGGAGCAGGAATTATCACCTTAGGGTCACCATAAGTCAGAAACAATATGAAGGCACAACAAGAAACAACAACAACTGATTATTATGGTGGTCTTTTCTCCTTGCAAAGTAGATTAAAATTTGTCCTTGAGACTATTATTTTGAGAATAATCTACTGCCCTCCTTGTGCCAACAGATATGCACAACTAGGGGAAAAAACAACAGAAAAAAATGAGGGTTTTTCCAAGGATAATTTTTCCAGAGGTAAAACTAGAAAACTGGAGAAACAATGGAGGAGAAAACACTGAAGAATTCTCTTTTGAAATTAATGAAATCCTTTTAGGACAAGATTTTACATTCAGATGTCAAGAACTACACAGAATGAAGACTTCTGGAGACCAATAATTCCTATGCATACTGCAGGCATATAGAACACACAAATAAAAGATGGGTGCTGCCAATTTGATGAGAAGAGCCTGAGGGCTTTCTTCTGATGAGTCTTCAATTTTTTAAAAAATCTGTATTTTCAATGCTGAGTTAAATTTTATGTCTGAATATGCTGCTGGCCTAGTACTGCAGACTGTGACCAGGTGAGATTATTTCTCCCAAAGTAATAAGCTATTTTTAAAACTTCTCATGTGGCAAAATCTAACATAACTCTGGTGGTATAATTGCAACAGTTTGTGGCTCTGTCTTCAGTATACAGCATAGTCACTATTTCTCTCATACACAACTAAAGATTTGATATTTTAGAATTTCATAAATATGTGGAATAATGGAAGTTTATATGTCAAGGAACAAATGAAGCATTTTGTGTTGCTAAAGCAGCACAATATGTAGACTTGTTAAGTAAATAAGTACGGTACTGTTATTTCATATCTATTAATTTTCCTCAAAATTTCACTATCCAATCCGCCCCTAGATAAGTTTTCTCTCCTTCCTCCATTTCAAAATTTCTGGAAATTCTATATCTATATGTAGTTTCCCTCTCACAAGTTGAAAGTTAGCTTATAACACTTGCAGTTCCTCTTGCCTGAACACCTGAGTGATCTGAGGGATGGTTGCAAAAGTTCAGTGGAGCTGTTGCAGCTTGGGTCTGCCACCACCTCAGCAGTTGAGTACCCTTTGCACAACTCTGATCTCTGGCATGTGAAACACATGCTCCACAACACTAAGTCCTCCCACAGTAGGAGCATTTGGTGACCTATGGCGGTTCCATTGAGCCAACAATAAACATCTTCCTGTTCTCTTCCATGAATCTGTCTTCTTTAAAGTACATAGTAGGTCAATGGCAATGGCATTAGAGCTTTTTCAGCTCTAATGGAAGCCTTCTGGCCTTCTCTTTCCCATCATGAGAGAAGTCAAGGGCAAGGTCATCAATCAAGTCACCAGGGCCCTGGCTCCAGTCTGGTGAGCCATCTTAAGTGGATAACAGCCAGGGAGGCAGTGAGGTGCCATGTTCTTGCCAGAGATGACCTGGGAGGGAAAGAGTAGAGAGCTACAGGTGTACAGGCCCAACAGACAAACAAACAGACACACACACACACACACACACAGAGAGAGAGAGAGAGAGAGAGAGAGAGAGAGGAGAAAGGGACACTTAAGAGCAAGTACTACAGTCTGCTAGGGAACTAAAACCTACTTATGAGTGCAGCAGTATCTTGCTCTCATGCACGTCTCGCTTATTTAATGAACTTTGCATGGGGGATGCTGCTGGTGGAATTTGCCCCATTGATAATAAGCACAAGAGATTACATCTGGATTTTACACTTTAGCCTGGTCCCAACCTTGGCAAGTCTATTTTGCACTATGTGAAAACAGGCTAGCAGTGACACTAGCCTATTGCCAGGAGCATCCATCTCCCCGATATCCCAGGTGCACATTATGGCTGTAACACACTTCCTGAAGCCACATTCATGCTTCTGTGCCTGAATCTGAGAAACACAGAAACGTACTCTCTATGTCCAGGCTTTGCCATTAAAGGGAGTGTCCCTTTTAAAGAACACTGCAACAGGATACTTAGTGACAATAATTTTCTTTTTAAAGGCCACATGGTGAGCATTCTCCACACTTTACAATTTGATGCCCTCACCAGTGAATATGAAAAGGCAAATTCCACCCATTCTCCAGCCACCCACCCGCTTGATCTCTCTCCCATTTAAAACAATGTTCAGGAAAGAAAAGGAAACATAATTGTCCCTTGTAACCACTTGCATTTCAGACTCCAAGGGGAAAAACAAATGAGCTAAAAACAAAGCCCCTAATTCATGGATCAGGCTATCGGTTTGCAGGCTGTAAGGATTCCAAGGAAATGTAATCTTCTCCCACCTCTTCCGCATACACCTCTCAAAGATGACAGGCTTAGAATACAATGAAGGAAATGTGAGTGCCAGAGATACCCTGTTGCTGTAGAAACAGCAGCACAGGAGAGTGGGATCCAGAAGGGCTCTTAGCTTTGTAGGCCCTGAAGACTCACCTTTCCAGTTACCATAGCCAAAAACCAACCACACACATCCCTCCATTTTCATTCAGCTGCCATGTACAGTTACATCTCCCAGGAAACAACTGGTTTAGTACTGATGCCCTACTATCTCAAGAAACCTTTCAGCCACCCTACTCAGTGCCGCCAACACAAAAATCCCCCTTCCATGGACAAAGATCACAGAAGCAAGAGAGAAGAACATATAAGCACTGCAATCCAGATACCCCCCCCAAAAAAACAAAACCCTAACCCTGGGTACCAGTTCTGACTTCCAAATTCCTGAATGGTTGATGCCCCCTTTTTTTCTTCAACCATCTTTCTAAAAGACAACATATACTACCGGTACATGCATACAAATGGAGCCATTATAAAGCCAGCTCACAGCTTCAACAGCAAAGTAGGAGACAGAAGAGACTCCCTGCTGCAAACCCCAAACCAATCCTCAAATCTTATCAAATGGGTCAAAGGAAGCTGTCAGACGCCACAGTCAGTTGGAAATGATAGTTTCCACTTGGAAACACAATGAGAGAACATCAGAAAGAGTGCTGCTGTAGAGGCATATGACTCCAAGCTATAGTAATCATGGAATCATAGAGCTGGAAGGGACCACAAGGGCCATGTGGTCCAACCCCCTGCCATGCAGAAAGACACAACTCCAATACTTCAACCTCTGTATAAAAAAACTCCAACAAAGAAGAGTCCATCACCTTTAGAGGCACTCAACTCCATTGTTACAATCAGGAAGTTCTTCCTCATATTTGGGTGGAACCCTTTTTCTTGTAATGTGGATTCAATGCTTTATGTCCTGGTCTCTAGAGTAGCAGAAAACAAGCTTACTCCATCTTTTAACATTACATCCCTTCAGATATCTGTCATCAATACCAGGGAAGATTCTAGAGCAGATCATTAAACAGAGAGTCTGTGAACATTTAGAAGGCAATGCCATAATCACAAAAAGTCAACATGGGTTTCAGAGAAACAAGTCATGCCAGACTAATCTGATCTCTTTTTTTGATAAAGTTACCAGCTTGGTAGATGAAGGGACGCTGTGGACATCGCATACCTTGATTTCAGTAAGGCCTTTGACAAGGTTCCCCATGACATTCTTGCAAACAAGCTTGTAAAATGTGGGCTAGACAAGTTAACTGTTCAATGGATTTGTAATTGGTTGACCGGCCGAACCAAAAGGTGCTCAGCAGTGGCTCCTCTTCGTCTTGGAAAGATGTGACCAGTGGGGTGCCACAAGCTTCGGTCCTGGGCCCAGTGCTATTCAACATCTTTATCAATGACTTGGATGAGGGAATTAGGGGCATACTTATCAAATTTGCAGATGACACCAAATTAGGAGGAGTAGCTAATACCCTGGAGGACAGGATCAAAATTCAAAATGACCTGGATAGACTCAAGAGCTGGGCCAAAGCTAACAAAATGAAATTCAATACGGAGAAATGTAAAGTACTGTACTTAGGGCGGAAAAATGAAATGCATAGATATAGGATGGGAGATACCTGGCTGAATGAGACTACGTGCAAAAGGGATCTAGGAGTCCTAGTAGACCACAAGTTGAACATGAGTCAACAGTGTGATGCAGCAGCTAAAAAGGCCAATTTGATTTTGGGCTGTATCAGTAGAAGTATAGTGTCCAGATCAAGGGAAGTAATAGTGCCGCTCTATTCTGCCTTGGTCAGACCTCACCTAGAATACTGTGTCCAGTTCTGGGCACCAGAATTCAAAAAGGATATTGACAAATTGTGTCCAGAGAAGGGTGACTAAAATGGTGAAAGGTCTGGAAACCATGCTTTATGAGGAGAGACTTAGGGAGCTGGGTATGTTTAGCCTGGAAAAAAGATGGTTAAGAAGCGATATGATAGCCCTGTTTAAGTATTTGAAGGGGTGTCACACTGAGGATGGAGCAGGCTTGTTTTCTCCTGCTCCAGAGACTGGAACACGGAGCAATGGATGCAAGTTCCAGGAACAGAGATTCCACCTCAACATTAGGAGGAACTTTTTGACAGTAAGAGCTGTTTGGCAGTGGAACGCGCTCCCTCGGAGTGTGGTGGGGTCTCCTTCCTTGGAGGTCTTTAAACAGAGGCTGGATTGCCATCTGTCGGGGATGCTTTGATCAAGATTTCCTACGTGGCAGGGGGTTGGACTGGATGGCCCTCGTGGTCTTTTCCAACTCTGCAATTCTATGATTCTATGTTTCTATGATATTTAAAGATGGCTATCAAAAGCCTCTAGATCTTCTCTTCTCCACACTAAACATACCCAGTTCACCAAGCCATTCCACATAGGGTTTTAACCATCTTGGTCACCCTCCTCTGGACACATTTCAGCTTGTCCATATTCTTCTTGAACTATGCTGCCCAGAACTGAACACAGAATTCCAGGTGAGATCCAACCAAAACAAAAAAGAATGGTACTATTATTTCCTTGGATCCCTTGACTCTATACTCCTGTTGATGCAGCCTGGAACTGCACTGGCTTTTCTCACTGCCACATCAAACAAGAAATTCCAAATGAAATAAATCATAGGCCAAAACTTTTGCACACTGCAGGATCAGGAGAGAACCAGAGTCCCTTGATCATATGATCTAAGCTGCTGGAGCCCCCTCCCATTTCACTTTTTGTCCCTGTAAGCATTCTTCTAGAATAGCAAGGTGGTAAGGATTGCACACCTTCAAAAGAGTAGGCAGCCCTCTGCTTCTGAGTTCACTGAATGTTCTGACCATATCTCTTGAAGGAGGGAGGTATTTTTAGAAAAGCAACTCAGGCAGCAACATGCCATACCTCTCCCAATGGGATGGGCAACTGTGGTAGATCCAGGGGCCAATTTTGTTCCACTGAGACCCTCCAGGGCCACATGTTGTGGTGGTGATGGTAGTGTGCCTTCGAGTTGTTCCTAAGGCGAACCTACTGCAGAGTTTTATTCGCAAGATTTGTTCAGAGGGGCTTTGCCTTTTCCTTCCTCTGGGACTGAGAGAGGGTGACTTGCCCAAGGTCAGCCAGGTTTCCATGGCTGAGCGGGGATTAGAACCCTCCCCAGAGCCCTAGTCCAACACTCAAACCACTACACTACGCAAGGCCACATACATAGTCAAAAACACTAAAAAATGAAAAAGCAAATTCCAGAAGTCCAGTTCTGGTTCTGAAGACTGAAATTCTTACAGTGTTTACCAGAGCAGGGAGGCCTATTTAAAAGGCAGGCTTCTGCTCCTGTAAGCTTCCTGGATATATGGCCATTCTCAATCTCTCTCTCTCTCTCTCAATCTCTCTCTCTCTTTTTATTTATTTATTTATTTATTTTTATTTTATTTTTGGCCAGAAAGTAGGAGGACCAGAGAGTCTGGAGGAACTGAGGGACACAAAGCAGCCTTGAAAGCCACATGTAGCCCCCTGAGCTGGACTTTCCCTACTCCTGATTTGGAAAGAAACTGCCCAGAAAGATGTCAGATGCTGGGCATAAACCAAAGGGTAGTGAGAATTTTTTCTTTGTATCAAAGGCAGCAGAAAGAAGATGCTGCTGATTCAGCTTTGCTTAGAATAAAACTCAAGGGCATCACTAGCCCATGCAGACACAGGCCATACACAGTGAGTAAAACCTTCCAAGAGATCAAAATACTTTCAAAAAGGCCTTCTTCACAAGTATCTGGCTCTCAAGCAGAAAAGTGTGTGTTACCAAATACACTCCCCACCTCTGCCACACAGGAAAACTGCTTTCATCTTGAGGCCACAGTGCCGGAACAGAGGTGTGTGAGCCTTTCTGCAAATATAAAGCTACTTTACTGCAGCTCTTAGGAGACCTCCCATTTATGTTTCAAAACAACACATACAAAGAAGGCAAGCAAGACAGAGTTCTCCACAGGCTACCTTTTGCAAAATTTACTGCCTGGCGTTTCACTAGTGAGAAAACTCAACCACTTTTGTAGGGAAGAGGAAAGCTCTCAGCTCAAGAGCAAGGTTCCCAACTTATGTAGATTTTATATACGCAAGCAAAGAAGAAAGGGCTCTAAACCAAGATCGGAGAAGAATGGTGGACCTAAGATGTACTGTATTTATTTAATATTTATATTTATATCTTGCTCTGTATATCATAAGATCTTAGGATGGTGTGCAAGTAAAATGAGTTTAAGCAAATTATAAAAATTCAAAATAATAACAGTAACTTAGATTAAAATCATATTAACAATTTAACAAGATAAAGACAGGTTTAAAAGCTTAATGCATTTTAAAACCATATACATAAACAACTGGGAGTTAATCAGTCCCCCAAACGCTTGAAAAGTATAGTGGTTTGAGTGTTGAACTATGACTCTGGAGACCAGGGTTCGAATTCCCGCTCGACCATGAAAACCCACTGGGTGACCTTGAGCAAGTCACACACTCTCAACCCCAGAAAACCCTGTGAAAGGGTCGCCATAAGTCAGAAATGACTTTAAGGCACACAACAACGATATTCCAGTCAGCAGTCTATCTGCTGTGTTTTTCCCTAGCTGCAGCTTCCAAGTCACACATAAATTTAGCATTGATTTAGCACACATAGGACAGCCACACATAGATTTAGCAGTGATCTACTGTCCCACTTCCATGCCTGGCAGACAGACATACTCAAGAGCCAGCTTGATGTAGTGATTTGGAGTGCTGCTAGGAGATCGGGGTTCAAACCCCCACTCAGCTATGGAAACCCACTAGAAAGCCTTAGGAAAGCCACACACTGTAAGTCTCAGAGGAAGGCAATGGCAGGCCCTCTTTACATAAATCTTGCCAAGAAAACCTCATGATAGGGTTACCTTACGGTTGCCATAAGCTGGAAACAACTTGAAGGGACACGACAACAGACAAATGCCACTGTGTTAAAACCATGCAAAACCATTTCAGAACAAGCAGCAACGTATACAGTCAGACCCCCGTATCCGTCAGGCTTTGGTTCCTGGACTTACTGTGGATATCAGAAACTTTGGATAACAGTGAACTCTATTAAAAATAATGGACTTCTGATAAAAACATACCATAGAGTTGCCTTGGTGGACCTAGAAGGTGTCTAGAGAGAACAGGTCTCTAGACATTTTCTAGGATGATTCTATGGTATTTTTCCCTGTTTTGTGTCCCGCGGATAACTGAAACCGCAGATATTGGTTCCACCCATACAGGGGTCTGACTGTACTTGGGGAAGATAATAATGCTGGGAAAAGCTGAAGGCAGCAGGAAGAGAAGAAGATTGCAGTACAGGTGACTTGAATGAATCTAAGAAGCCACAGCTGCCCTGAGTTTGCAAGACTTGAGCAAGACTGATGATGGCCGGGGCTCTTGAAAGTCTCTCCGTTCATACAGCTGCCATAAGTTGAAGCTGACTTGATAGCATATAAGCAACAACATCACATTAGTTTCTTTAAAAGGTGATCACCTGTTACCAGCTACAATTAGGCCCTTCTAAGGAATGGCTAAAAGGTGCCAATGTCTCATAGTCAATATATGTTTGTCCAAATCTGCACAGGTGGATGGTTTTAAGGTTTTTGATTTGTTTAAATCTGTTTTGCTATTTTTAAATACGCATTTCGACTGCTCCAATTAATCCTACTGGTAGTTGTGGGGGGTTTTTTTAATTTATTGTTTCAAATTGTTTTAAATAGATTCCATCTATGTTGTTAGCCTCCTTCAATCCCATACTAGGAGAAAAGCAAGATATAAATCAAATAAATAAATGTGGAAAGCTCACAGATAAAGAACTTGGAGGAAGCTATCACAAAGCCTGGTGAACTCTGTTGTCTGGTCTAGAGAGAGTCTCATTCACCCTTCTTATAAGAGAGGAGAAGAGTAAAGGAAAACTGGCAGCAAGGCTTAGTGGCAGCTACACTATTTATGAAGCATTGTGACATGTTCTGTAAGAGATAAAATAGCATAGGCTTTGTCAGAAATGTTTCCATTTGAATAATGAGAAGCATTAGCCCCCAAATCAGTTTTCCATGCCCAGGAATCAGCCCTGGGAAGAGCCAAAAGAAGAACATGATTTCATTATAAGTAATGATGGGGAAACTTTAGCTCTTTGCTTTGGACTGCAATTCCAGTAATCCTTTACCACCAGCCATGCTTCCAGAGGCTTCTGGGAGCTGAAGCCCCATATATCTGGAAAGCCTAAGGTTACCAATATTTACTATACGTTTAATGCAATGCAGCTCTCTGCCAGCCCCCACAGCAGGCTAGTAAACAACAAATGAGCCTTGTATGAGTAGGTTTACTTACAATTTTAACTACAGTAACTTGCCTTGAATCCCATCTTGGAAGAAAGGCAGGATATAAATTCAATAAGTAAATAAATCTGGTTTAGACAATTCCATGTGACACAACATTCTGTCAAGATTCAAATTGCAAGACAAGAGATTCCACTTAAACATTCAGAAGAGTTTCGTAACTGTAAGAGCTGTTCTTCCTCTGAGGTGGCAGAGACAGGGGTGGGTGGGTGGGATGAACCCCTGGAGCTGTGTGCTCCCTATGCTGTTTTTGTAGTCCTCAGCCCCTCCAGATTCCCCAGTCCACCCTATTTCAAGCTTAGCAATTCATTTTGTAAATAAGTTACAGCCCCCTGCATTGTTTTAGCTTGTTAAAACACCCATTTTCCAAAACCAGATGTATACTTCCAGACACTTACGGGGGTTTTTGTGTGAGGGGGTGGATTTTTGACAATCCATATGGCCCCCCAGAGGATTACCTGGGCAGAAAATTGGCTTCTGGACTCACCTCAGTTACCCAACACATTCTAGGCATTAAACCCAATTGGCTAATTCTTCAGATTGTTATGTAACTCACAATCTTTCCCCGGATTTACCCAGCAGCCCAGGCCTGGCAACCTTCTCATGACATTATGAGTCAGCCAGTCAAATCCCCTCACTATCAAAGGAAGGCTGCATGTGACCACACAGGCGTGCATGGAATTAACACATGTGGTAGACAACAGCTGGCAAGATCAGGAGAAGCAACTTCTCTTTGATGGTTTCGAAAGAGAGAAGAAACAGACGTCAGACTCACAATCAGAGTATGAAAAACTGGACATGCTGGCTGGAAATGGGGAGGGGGATTCTGTGATGTGCAGTCAAAACAAGTAACTTTTTTCAAGCTCTGGTCACAAATCAGCTGGCTCCAGGATGCATGACTTGCTTGTTACCAACCAGTTGCTTGTTTTGTCCATGATTCTGCGAAATCTACAGACTGGATCAAAGCAGTAGCCCTCCCCTGTTCATTCCTGTGGCATAACAAAATGGTGCCTTAGGCTTTTGAATCTTTTCTTCCTGAAACTGTTCAAGACAAAGCAAATGCCCGCATTGCCCAGTGAAAAAACACCCATTTTGAGTTCCTGCATTTCATACCATCACACTCTTCCCTCTCCTTGGGTTATAGAGTGAGTTACCCCATCCTCACTGAGAAATGAGCACAAGTCTTTTGTTGAGTTCTTAGATGGGGAGCTAAGACTTAGGGAATAAAGGTACATTAGGGATGTAGTTGTGCAATCCTGGATGGCAGGGGGCTGGGACAAGATGGCTATTGCAGCCCCTTCCAACTCTAAGAGTCTATGAAAAGCAATAAATAACCCACTAGTCCTAACACTGGGAATGTTCATGCTACTTTCTTGGTTACTTTCTTGAGTCTATTACTTTATAGGAGGAGTGGTAAGGATAGACCACTTCGCAGAGACAAGTTCTGCCAAAAGTGCACACAAACATTCTAGTGTTCTTCCTTGGGTAAGCCCAAGAGGAAACATCTCAGTAACCCAGATATCTGTGTGTGTGTGGGGGGGTGCTCATCCTGCTTCCTTGAATTACTGCTAATTAGTTTACAAGGCCTAGATGCAACAAGAGGATTAAGTGACACATGTGGAAAAATTGCTAGAAGATGTTGGAAGAAGCACTGGATGGCTGCAGGAAATGTGAAAGAGTAAATAAAAGGGGAAAGACACAGCATCTGATGGAGGAGAGCAAGGAGGAAAAAAAAGAAGAAGAAGAAGAAGGAGGAGGAGGAGGAGGAGGAGGAGGAGGAGGAGGAGGAGGCGGCCCTGGAAACAGCACCAAAAAATCCAATATGGTTCCAATATGGGGATGACACATTTCCATCATTTGGAACCACAGAGAAGAAGATTTGGTCTCATTCCTGAACCACCTGAACAGCATCTGCCCAAATATCCAATTCACGATGGAAAAAGAAAAGGAAGGAACACTGCCATTCTTGGATGTCCTAGTCATCCGCAAACCAAACCAACGGATAGGCCACAAGGTATAAAGAAAACCCCACACACATGGACAGATACCTCCACAAGAACTCCAATCATCGCCCAGGACAAAAAAGAAGCACAATAAAAACATTGGTAGACCATGCAAAAAGGATCTGCAAACCCCACTACCTGGAGGACAAACTGAGGCACCTAAACTGGGCCCTACAGGCTAATGGTTACTCCAGATCAGACATCACAAGAGTAGCCAGACCCAGAAAAAAACACAGGAATGAAGAAGAAAAACAGCCACCCAAAGAGAAGGTATTTTTACCATACATCAAAGGAGTCACAGACAGAATATGGAAACTAATGAGGAAACACAACCTCCAAACGATCTACAGACCAACCAAGAAAATCCAAGAAATTCTACACTTAGCGAAGGACAAAAGAGACCCTGTCACAGCTGCAGGAGTTTACTGCATACCATGCAGCTGTGGATAAGTTTACATAGGGACCACTAAATGCAGTGTGCAAACACGAATCAAGGAACATGAGAGACACTGAAGACTGGGCCAGCCAGAAAAATCAGCTATATCAGCAGAAAAATCAGCAGAAAAACATGTTATAACCCAACCTGGACACAAAATGTTATTTAAAAACACAGAAATTCTGGACCAGGCCAACATCTATCATGTCAGAATGCACAGAGAAGCTATTGAAATCCACAGACACCTGGACAACTTCGACAGGAAAGAAGAAACCCTAAAAATAAACAAAATCTGGCTTCCAGTTTTGAGAAACAATAGAATCAAAACTCAACACTTACAAAGGAATTCCACCCAGGGACAAGGGGATTTCCAGCAGATAATGGGCCATCAACCAACCATTAGCCAAACAGACACTAATCCTCCTTGCATTTCTATACCCAGAAATTAACCATTCAATTATACAAATGTACATATACTCCCAACAGGGGTTCACAGCATATAAATTCCACACACACTCCTAACCAACCATTCTCTGAAGATGCCAGCCACAGATGCAGGCAAAACGTCAGAAGTAAACTCTTTCAGAACATGGCCTCACAACCAGGAAAAAAACCAAAGAAAATCTATGGATGCTGGCCATGAATGCCTTCTACTTCACAAAGAATGGCATCCCCTCACCCCAAATGGAAGCAACAACAATAGTCTCCGGAGGCACCAAGTACTACTGAGACTATCAGTGAAAGTTACGACTCAAGGAATGCCCTCAAAGGATATTAATTTATCTAGTCCAAAGACTTGTTTTTAAAATGTAACTGAATGTTTTTAAGTGTAAAAGGGATGGGGGGTGGAGGATGAGAAGAGAAAGGGGGGATACTTTGTATAAAAACATGGGCTAGGCATATACTGTACATTTATATAAACTAACCCCGTTTCCAAAAATGCAGCCTGAGATCCTACACTGAGGAGATGGCAATCTAACTTTAAGCTTGGGGAGTTACATAGTAGCTGTGCAATGCCACCTCATTCAAGAATCACAGTACTGCACAACTGAATGAGCATTGTGCATCAATGCACATGGGTAATCTACATCCAAGCACATTAGTGCATAAACATGTGCAATGCACAATGCTCACCAATGCACAATATATTGTGACATGCAACAGCCCTGCCTGAAAACGCCTGTCCTATATCCCAAACACGAAGATTTGTTGTGCAACCATGCAGAAGTTAGATCTGCAGGCATAAGGCAAGACAAGCCTGCTTATGTCACTGGCAAGATTGCAGCCACTGTTTCTTGAAGTCTATAAAATACATGTTCATGCTCACTAAGGCAGCAAGATCTTCAGACCACTGAAAGATAAGGTTGTAAATGTTTATCTTTCCAACCATGGAATATATAATAGCAAAGACTTCACAGAAAAGGTGAAAGGATCTGTCACAAGTGAGAAAGGTAGTAATTCTGGCAGGCAGTTCCAGGTAAGACAAGAGGAACGTGCCCCTCAACCAGAAAAGCCCATTGGCTGAATATAAACAAACATTGCAGCTGTGTGCCATATGAGTGGCTCCTTGAAAATCACAGCCCACTGACAGCCTCACACCAACTCTCCTCACTTGTGCCTTTGATGATCTTGTTTTACTGCACAGGATCCAATCTGGAAATAAATCCAAGGTCTGCCAGGTAAAATGTACTCTCTCACACATACACACACAGAGAGAGAAAGAGGAGCTTAAAGCCAGCAACACCATTACAGACAGAGAGAGGAAAGTGAGCCAAGCAGCTCCCAGTCAATTGCTTCCAGACCCTTCATTGGCTAACATCACTGGCCAACAGGTTTTGGAAGAGGATCACAAGATGCAAAGTGGCTCCCTCCCATTATGGTGTCAGGCCCCGCATGAAATTGCCAGAAGTGTCAAATGCTCCAACAGCCGCAGCACGCCTGTCTACTTACCCCCTTTTAGACTTCCATATGAGGCCAGGCAAAAAAAAAAAAAACACCCTCATTTGCACCTCAAAGCCTCCACTGTCAGAAGGGGAAGTGTACATCACAGCAAGCCAGCACAACAAAAACAGGCAGCAATATAGCAAAGCTGGGTTGAGTCCAATACAGCGGACATGTGCAATTTTTAAAAAAAAGATTAAGCAAGCAGAGAGTTAAGCTTTATAAATGGCATGTCATATTTGGTAACAAATATATCGCAAACAGATACATGTATTTTTAAACATCAATTGATCTATAATATAGTTGTCCATATCCATGGATTTGATATCCACGGATTTAAGTAACCACAGCTTGAAAATATTCTTTAAAAAATAATAATTCAAAAAGCAAACCTTGATTTTGCGATCTTATATAAGTAACACCATTTTGTTATGCCATCTATATCAACGCAGAAATAATCACAACCCAGAAACATCACCAAAGGAGACCCTCTGCTGTGCTTTCTGCAACCGGACTTGTTTATCTCGGATTGGCCTTTTTAGTCATCAGCGCGCTTGCAGAAAACGCAGGATGAGTCCTTCCTGAATCTTCGTTTGCGAAGAAAAGCCATATATATATATATATATATATATATATATATATATATATACACAGTATATTGCTCTTAGGTATGTTGACGTTTCCAGTGTGCTGACTGGCTGCTTAGAAAACTGACCAATCAATCAAAGCTCTGTGGGGCAGCCAATCAGCTGACTGGGGGTGGGGCCATGTGGAAGTTTCACTCCTTTCTAAACATGGCACAGGGGGTGTGAGTAGCATGGGGGGATGTGGCATGGTGTGTGTGTGTGTATGGGGTGCGGGGATGGCTGTGCAAATGTGAGGAAGGTGGCACAGGGCGGCATGGAGTGTGGGGAGGGCGGTGCGAGTGCAGGGAGGGCAATACGAAGGCGGAGAGGGCGACATGGGGGAGTGGCATGTCTACCATGGGGGGGGTAGCGCAACAGGGTGGGGACGGTGTATGTTACACCGGGTACAGCTAGTTGCATATAATGGAACTTGAGTATTCATGGATTTTGGTATCCACGGTGGATCCTGGAACCAAACCCCAGTGAATATGAAGGAAGAACTGTAATCAATTATTGTATATCCATATACAGGTCAACCCCCATATCCTCTGGGGATATGTTCCAAGACCCTCAGTGAATACCTAAATCTGCAGATAATGGGGAACCCTATTATTTCAATGAGAAGAAGGGCAGAAGTTGACCATAGAATCACACTGGAGGACCTAAAGAGAATATATATATTTTTGACGTGGATAAGTAAAACCATGGATACTGAATCCATGAATACGGGGTTCGATCTGTATAGGGCTTTTTGTGGAGTTCAATCCAGTTCTTCAGATGCATTGATAGATTACAATATTACAGCTCAGGTATTTTAGTACAGTTACATAGTTGTGAGGGTAGGATCAGAGTATGATTGTATACAGAAAGGTGCAAACTGTGACCCTGCTAATAAGTTCTTAAAGAGATATGTATGATGATATAGGTCTGTCAAGTAACTTGACAAAGTATGAAATTTCTGATTATGTTAGTCATGAAAAGTGAAAGCAATGCATTACCCAACAATCAGTTTGGAAGGAGAACTATATTGTTACATGTGTACTTGTGATGAAAACCCATATATGAATATATGCAGTGTACCAAGAAACCATCATCTCTGTTTATACCACTGCTAATGGATTGGGATTTGTGAATATGTCCCAATTCAACTGTTTCTCTTTCCAATCTTCCTTTGATATTTTTTTTAAACTCCCAAATAGCAGTTTGTAAAGCAGAGATAGTATGGCCAGAAATAAACTACAGTCAGCCCTCCATATCCATGGATTCTTTATCCATGGATTCAACCAACCATGGCTTCAAAATATTCTTTAAAATAAATAAATAAATCATAAAGGCAACCTTGCTGCTCACTATTTTATATAAAGGACGCCATTTTACTACACTGTCATATATAATGGGACTTCAGCATCCATTGATTTTGGTATCCACGGGGGTCCTGGAACCAAACCCCAGTGGATACCAAGGGCCCAATGTACCTTATATTACCTAACCTGATAGCCTCTGTCTTGGAATATCAAATAATTGGTGATATTTAATAATTTGACTTAATGTGGCCATCCATGTGGTTAGCAGGTAAACCAGGATCCCCTAATACCAAGGCTAGAGTCATGTGTAACCAAGGGAAATTCCCCAAAACCAAATACTCAGCTCAGAACTTAACACCTGGAGGTGAGTTATTCACTACAGTAATCCACTCAACGATAGCAGAGTCCTTGATGGTTGTAAAAAGGATCCTTCCTTCCCTCATCACCTTCCAACAATAGACCTTGCCTGCTCCCATTCAGTTCCAAATACAGTACCCATTAATAATCATTAACTCTTGCGGAGCACCCATTGTCTAGTCCTGGGAACCCCCAAGAAACACTGTGTTCCACATAAAAATCCTATCCTTTCAGGGGAATTATTCCATATAAATATCACCTTGAAACACCACCCAAGTGCGCACAGTTCATCTTTCTCTCAACTCCACATCAGACTGTGTAGCCAGGTGTGCACGGATCCCCTGCTTTCCAACTTCATGTCAGTTTGAGTCATCAGTCTATCTTGCGGACCTCTTCACTGTCAGTTTACTTTGCAATTTCTGCTCTGCAGGATCAGTACAGTATAACCCACAACCCCCTTACTCTATTCCTCTATCCAATACTTCCAACTATCTTCAATAGCCTTGTGTGAGTGTCTGATGCCTGAGTGTTGGCGTGAATGCTGTTGATATTAATTTCCGATAAAGATCATTTAATTGTACCTTTTGGCTTAGAGTCTACTCTGTTACTACCGGTATACATAGGTTAAAAGATCCTGCCATTACCTGGCCTCTCACATGCCAAGTGGAGCTAATTAAATTCTCATAATCAATATTAGGACATTAAAGGATCCCCACGGACCCCACGCAATTCAGGTAACACTTTGACAGTGGCAGACTCTTTTTCATTGTAATTTTTAAGCAGAAGTTGTTCACTTCTCAAGCTGTGGATTTTCTGTATGGGCGGAGGATTGGACTAAAAAGCCCTTGAAGTCATTTCCAATTCTATAATTCCATTTTTTTAATGAATCATTTCAGCTCATTCATGATCATGATAACCCCGAAAGATGTGTAATTATCTTACATTTCCATTTTATTGATGGTAACAAAAAGATGGAGTAACAGAAATTCAACCAAGGCCAAAGAGAGAAATCCAGGTCACCTAGACTTAGCCATTCATTGACTTGACAGCAACAGCGCTCAACACAAGAGATTATGCTCTATGGATTTTGGAACCCCTAGTTTCGTAGAGGCTCATCAGGAATTCTGTAGTGAATTCTGTAATTGGACAAGCCATTCAAAAAGTGAGAGAACTGGTAGTTAGTTACCTAGCCCACTCATTGTGTATCTGCATGTAAAACGCTGGGGAGCACCAATTTTTAGAATACATTCTCCAACTGTACAAGGGCAACTGACTTGAATATGCATTCCAGGTTCTGCTGCACTGCACAGGAGTTACATGGCAGAGTGGTCAATGAGGAAGTTACTTGCCAAGAACAGGCTTTTAACTTTGGGGCTATAAACCCACTTGCTCTCTGTTTTGCCACCCAGCAGTATTCCCAGTCCTTTAACCTTCAGCTTTAGAAGTGGCACATTCAAGGGTAAAAAAAAAATAATGCTCACTTAAAAGGCCAGCTTTAGCAAGAGGAAGGAACAGATCCGATTTCCTGCCCCTTATCAGGCATCCTTCTGGCCCAGCCTCCCAACACCAAATCCAAATCTTTGCCTCTGCTTCAGTCTTATCTCCTTCATGCTCAAAGGAGCAGGAGCAAACCCGATCACATACAGAACAAACCAAGAAGGAGAATCCCACAGCTATCATTTCCAAAGACAACCCCTCAGTCTGGACTGGGGTGACTGAGAAGGTTTCACAGTAAGATACACACCCATCTGCACAGCCAAAATCTAGTAGTAACAGCAAGAATTCTCTCCACATGCCAATTTGTTCCTAAAAGAAACCAAGTTGGGGGGGGGGTCATTTCAAGCAGCTTCATCTTAATCTGCCTCCAACTGCCCAAGATTTTAAGTAGCTTCATTTATCCCTGTAAAGCTGCCCAGCCATCTTGTTTGTTATTTTAAAAGAGAGAACATTTCAACCCTCTGTAGGCTTTACTGCGGTAGAGACAAGGAGGGGGAGGGACAGTCTTTATGAACGTCTCTCTTCAAATCAACTTCCTTGCCAAATTAATTAGCTAGACAAGTTCTGGGCGAAGCAGCAAGTCTTCTTCTCAGTTAATTTAATGCAGTGAAATAAACTGGCAACAACCAAAGGCGTTTTAAATAGATTTATTAAAAGGTCTGAACAGGAAGGACTGCCCCCAGTTTTACACATGCTTGGAAGCAGCTGCATGCTCTGGATCTCAAACAGGTGTCTCCTTGGCAAAACAGGCACTGCTGAGATTCTCACTTGTGGTAAGAGTATGAAGATCAGCCTAGCTGAACAAAGGCCGGATCTGAACTGGAACCAGCTGCAGTTCTAGGCCTTCCCATGACAAAACCAAGACACATCCCTGCTATAAGCTTGATGGGTAGTAAACGATGTTGCAGATGGCCTTCAGCACAGGAGAGCATCTCAGCCCTTTAGCTAACAGGTTCCACCATCCCCTCACAGCAAGAAGGCACAACTGGGCCTCTGAACAACAAATTCTACCCTGCCCATCCCAGGGCCAATGCTACAAATCCCTATGGTTGGATAATGGTATACCAGGAAAGACAACTCTAAAATGGATCTCCAGGATCATACAGTACAGATTCAAACAAAGGAAACTGAACTACATTGGCCTGGTGCATCTCTCATTCTAACAGCTATGAGAAAAGTGCAGGCAAGTTGCTAACAGGAAGGTTTAATTCCCCTAGTCTGCTCCCAACCATGTTTCTATCCTTGAACTGCTGGGTAATGCATAAACTGCTAGTATGTAAACACAAAATAATGCTTCTTATACCACAAGACAGCTCTTAACCATGTTGCTGCTGATAAGGCCCTGATGGTGATAAGGATTCTAGAGGGTCACTTTGCTAACAGTTTTTTTTTTTTTTTTTTTAAGCAAAATACTACTGGATTTCTTTTGGGGCAATTAGGATTTAACTTTCACCCTTGTGCTAATGACCGCCCTCAAGGGCCAAAGGGTCACTTGTCCTTTGGCACACAGGTTGAAATCAAAAAGGCAGAGCAGCCCTTACATGGGAGTTTGGTGCAAAACTGGTGAAAAATTCCCTTCCCACGCCATTACTCAGACATTGTCTTAGGGTAAGAAAGGCATCACAACTGTGTTAGCTCCCAAAGAGGAAAGATTCTTTCACTGCTCAGCAATGAAACCCAAACCCAAGGACATCTGTATAGCTGGATCATGCCCAGACAATTTTGTAACCCTGAGGACCTCTATTGCTCAGCATCCTCTGCAAAACAGCAAGGGAGCCTGGGCTAATCCTCTCTTCAGCACTCCTTCCAGTATCAGGGCTTGTAAAACAACACCACTCTCCCCAAACACACAGGTATAGCCCAGGAAGTCTCTTTCATTCTATCCTTCTTCAGGGAGGGGGGCACTGCAGTTTATCTGCCTGATTCTTAATGTAGTGCCTCTTAAATTATGTGATGGAGGCAACTGGCAGAGTTCTTCTCCTGTCTCCATGTGCCAGGGACCAACAACTTACAGATGAGTCTCAGTTTGCATAGCCCCAATTTAAAATGTTACACATTTACAACATTTTTCCAGAAATGAATGAATGTCTCACCCACAATGCAGAGGGGAGAACAACTACACTATTGGCATTATTGGAAGGAAGCAGATTTTTGCCTACTTGGAAGAGTTGGGAGAGGAGGAGAAAGGGCTTGTCTAAAGGAGGTGATATAATGCAGACTGAAGCGCATTATTGTCAATTCGCAGCAGCACTCTTTTGTCGCCACAGTTTTTTGGTAAAATCATTGGTATGCAAAGCTATCCGTATTTGATGTTCCCACAGAGGCATGCCTGTGAATCAAGAGGGTGGCCGCAAGTGAATTACTTGTGTTTTTATTCTCCACAAGTTGCTACCGCCAACCAGTATTTTTTTAAAAAAACATTATTGAATTGCAAACATAAACATAAAAAAAACACATGAATAAACAAACAAAATTATTTATCATTGATCATTGTCAGACCCCATAGGATTGCATCTTAACTTCTTAATACATTTCTAATCACCTGATTTTTTTAACAGTAAATCTAAGGTGCGGAAGTGCAACCCTCCGCGTAAGTAAACTTAAAAAAATCAATTTTGTCACCTCAGCACTGCAAAAAGTGCACAATCACTACCATGAAAATCCAACATGGCCACTTCGTTGCTGGCAAGCTCCACCACCCCCCACATCCAATCAACCAGGTTTCCACTTCCTCTCTTATGCAGGAATGCTTTGTCCACTCTAAACCCAGGAGTAGCCAAACAGGAGATAAACTACACAGCAAAACAGGGCTTGAAAAACAAAGGCTTCAGCTATCAGGCTTTATCACTGCTCTAACCCACTTTCACCACAATAAAAAGACTTACATGCAGCAAAGTCCTTCTGGAGGCTTTATCTTCAGTTCCAGTACAAAACAAACAGAGAATACATACAGCAAACCTCAGTAACAAATCCAACAGCAATTCTCCAAACACTCCTCAACACCAACCCACAACCATAACTCACAAAGTGTATCTTTATAGGAGTGTTTGGCTAGTTACCTTCTGCCTAGACACAGCTGTGCATACACCTACTTCAGCTGTGCTAGTGTGGTCTGTTGCTCCAACGTTTTCTCTATGGACTTAAAGGGATATTATCCTGACATGCTTAGCAATGCTATTCAGTTGTCCCCTGCATTTAAAAAAAAAAAAAAAACTTCAGGAGAAGCTGCAAAGGCTTTTTCCGAACAATAAATGTTTTTTGTCCCGCTCCTTCCAAATATAGAGAATCACTGCAGGATCTCGTTGGGACAAAAGGTATTCTCCTTGAATTCTATGAGGAGTTTTTTCCACCATCTAGACAACCCCAAAGAAATGGCAATCTTGGAGCCTTGGTGTGACTGGAAGAGGTGTCCCTGTGCTTACTTAATTGGAGGTTGAGCAACTGTGGAGTCTTACCATCTGGGAAGGAGGGGTTTCTCTAGCATAGAAAAGTAAGGTCTGATACTTTATGCTTTGAACCTCTTTAGCACTGATGGCACATTCAATAAAATCACAAACTTCATGGTTACTTCAGCTCCACTGGAATGCATTCTGTGGTCTCCAATGATTCCCTAAGGAACTAGCCCCTCCCATTTATATCAATCTCAATTTACATTGCAAGTCCAACACTCGCCTGCATTTGTGCCCACTGACTACAACAGTTTCTTTCTTTCCTGGAAACTGCCAAGGACCAGCAGCCAATAGGTTACAGACTGGAACCTGTCCACAGACCACTGTCCTAATGGGTCCTATACAACAGTATAAGCAGAGCTTGGCAATATTGCTTTGAGGAGGATTATAACTTCCAAAATCTGCCAATCAACATGGCTGGAGAATCCTGGGAGCTGTAATCCAAAACAGTAACTTTTCCAAAGAAAAGGCAGTCTTGACACCTGTCCCCAGCAGAGTTCTTTAAAAAGAATAATAATAAAAAAACCTACGCCTACATTTGGCAGTTACCTTTATTTTCTTGCTGGTGTCAAAGTTGCTCGCAGAGAAGCTTATTACCTTACAGAAGTGCTGAATGCTATTTTGTCTTCAGATAAACATTCTTTAAACACAGATCTAATTTGTGCTGATTATGTTTCCCAATATCTGTTACACAGCAAGATGGAATTTTGATCACCTCAAACCCACAGGCATAGCCAAAGCAGCCTCTCCAGTTGACCTGAACCCCGCTCTCATTTGCAGTACAGAGGGAGCAAGGATGCCAAGGCAGCAGCTATCAATCTGTGAGGTGCACTTGAGTGGAATGTTCTGAACTCAGAGCCCTGTGCCAATCTCCTCTGAACAGGCTGTGACCCAGAAAATCAGCACGAGCAGAAGCGAAGAGACAAGCCATATCCAAATGCCAAGGAACAAGCTGCTTTTACAAGGGGGGAGGGAAGGAGGGCAGACACAGGCTGCTGGCCTGGTTGTTTTGAAAATTCAAGGCTTCCATAAGGGCTGGGCAATCGGATAAATGAGGTGTCCAAACTGTCCCAACACATATCAATGCCTGCACAGGAATACGAAAGGAGTGTGTCTGGAGTTTCCTCCCAAAACAGCTACACAGTATGGAGAGAATCACAGAATTCTAGAGTTGGAAGAGACACCAAGAGCCATCCAGGCCAACCTCATTCTGCCATGCAGGAAGACACAATCAAAGCACTCTACACAGATAGCCATCCAGCCTCTCTTTAAAAACCTCCAAAGAAGGAGACTCCACCACACTTCAAGACAGTGTATTCCACTGTCAAACAGCTCTTAGGTTTAGGTGGAATCTATTACGTGGAAGAATAACAAGAAAATTACCTTTCTTGTTAGGGGGGGCTTCCTGACTATCACTAGGACTCCAGGAGTGTGGTCTATGTATTATCACAGACTTTTTCTTTTCTTTCTTTTTCATTATCAGTGATCTGGAAAGAAGCAGGAGTGTCTTTTAATTGCCAAGAGCTTCTCCTACCTGATTACCTAGAAGCAACTCTCAATTCACCAGAGGCTTTTTTTTTTTTAATATACTCAATATGAGAGACAGTCCGGCATAGTGGTTTGAATGCTCAGCCATGGAAAATCACTGGATGACCTTTGGAAGTCACGCTTTCTCAGCCTTAATGAAAGGCAACAGCAAACCTCTGGAAAAATCTTGATCAGAAAACCCCAATGATAGATGAATCAACTTGAAGGCACATAACAATAACAACAAATCATAAGACACACGTTAGAACATAAACTCCTAACTAAAAGCTTCAAGTCTGGCTACCACTAAAGCCACCCTAAAATATAAACAACGCCCCACAATTCTTCCAAAAACAGGCTCAGTTTCAGACATATTACTAGAGAAAGGGCATTCCCTACTTTTTTATACATGCTTGATCACAAGAGAGCCCAAATGTGTATTTATTTCGATTTCAGACCCACTTATCCCAAAGGCCCAGGGTGGGTAACTACACTTACATAATAAACCTAATGGGATCATACACCCATTACAAGAGACTGTCTTAGCTCTTGTCATCTGCCAGAGGAAGTCAACAGCTGATCTTACTTGACCTGTGCCCAACCACCCAATGGGACTCCATCTAAACAGACATTTGCCCTACAGACAGCTGCCACCAGAATGTGCCAGACAAGACTTTGGCTGTTTGGGGTCAGATGCCATTCATTAATCTGCTACAACTGTCCTGGAGCTTTTACAAATAGGAATGAAGCTTCTCATCATCATCATGTGTGAATTGTGATCCCTACTTAGGAGAATGCTGGGGTTAACACTGGCAAGAATTAACCCCACAATAAATGAGAGTGGTGTCACTGAGGCTACAATCCTCTACCATAACTCCTGAGTAGAAATGCATAGGATCAAACTATAAAGACAATAAATAGATGGGCTGCTAGTAAAAGACAAACACACACACACACACCAGGAGCCCT